>OW052037.1:8207500-13007500 GCA_932526305.1 Epicampocera succincta | reverse complement strand
CCGTCTTCATTATCAGCAGCGGTGAAGTTGTTTTCTAGATGAATGTGTTTATTATTAAGCGCAAATGTTGAATTTAGGACGACATCCAAGAGTCACGCTCTTGCATTTGACAAAAGGTGAAGGATTTTGTCTTGGATCCAGTTTTATATTGGCAAGTTTATTACATCCCTAAAGGCGATCATTGCAACTCACGCCCCTAATCCGCGGACATACTAAGAGCGAAGAGTTAAAACCTCAAACTCGTTCTCGAAACGGTCATGTCCACAGCTAAAAGCCTCAGTCAAGCTGAGAACCTAAAGAGGACAACTGAACGAAGTTTGAATTGAACTACACGTTGCACAGGTCACTACAAAATTTAATAGTTTTTAAGACCATATTGAGAGTGATGAAAACTGGAGACTGGGATCAGGGAATTGGTCACTGTTAGATTCTACCTGCTGTCGCAAACTCATGTGAATAAGCCACAAGGCACTGCGGACCTTAAACCTAAAGAAACATTTGATATGATATTGAATATACAACATCAGACTAATTTAGATAAGACCTACAGACGATGTCATAATCAGATAAGAGGCTTTTTAAAGCAGCAACGGAAATGGCGTTTAATGTTCTCTTTCTTTTGGCAAACAAGCCCCATATTGTTTGAAACGCTGTAAGATCCTGCTGTAACAACAGCCCTTAAAATGTATTAAAATTGAAGGAGAAAGCCTCAAAATACAGTCTGCAGGAGAGTGTGGCTGCATTGTTACACGATGTCAGTCATAATTCCAGAAATATTTCATTAAATAGCAAAGCCTTCAACTCTGTAGTGTTAATATCGGCTCAAATATATGTATTTATTTCATATATCATAGGAACTACATCCTTCTCCAGTTTACAGGCAACTTTATTGCAACAATTTTTACCTAAAGTATGAAATTTAATCCTTGGTGGACGTACTACGATTCAGGAGTTAAAACGTCGCACAGCTTGTCCAAAGGATCCTGTCCAACAGAAAAGCTTGAGTCATGCTCAAAAGCAGAAGAAATAGCTGACAATCGAATTAATAATCTGTACTTCTACCCAAATGCCAGGAGAACGAAGTTCGAACTCCTCCGAATGATGTTTTATCCATTTCAATCCTCTAGCACTGATGCCTGACAACCGATATTTTCGGCTAATACGAAAAAATTTCAACTCGATATTCTAAAGATGCAACAATTATTTAAGAGACGAAAAGTTTGCTCTACCAACCACATAAACTCTGACTTTATGTTAATATATTCTATGGAATATAAAAATGATTTTCGTACATGTTTGTTTGCACGTTCCTGCATATCAAACACAAAATTTATTCATAATCTTTACTTAACATGTTTTAACATTAGAACATAGAATAATTTCTCTGTGTCTTTTGCTCTCAATAAACAAACTTAACAATAATTACAGGATTTTACTTAACAAGTACTTTATGTAAAATCAACAGCAGCAATACCACCAACACAACAACAACGTCGGCAAGAAAGAACATGCAAATCCTTAAACAACATCAATAACTGAGGACCCAATAACAGGAGACGTACATACATGTGTGTGTGTGTGTGTGTGTGTGTGTGTGTGTGTGTGTGTGTGTGTGTGTGTGTGTGTGTGTGTGTGTGTGCATGTATGATGAAGAAGAAATTATTATTGTTGACGAAGAGGATGATGATGCGGATGATGGTGATTATTGAATTGCTGCTGGCATGGACAGTAACAAAAATTTGGTATGGAACAAGAAGAGTTGTCGATTAAACAATATTTACAAGACACATCAACAACAGCAACAGCAACAAGACAACGGTAACAAGAGTCAACAACATGATTTAACATTTAGACTAAAATAAACATTCAACATAGAAAGAAGAAAGTTGTATCATCAGCAAAGGAAGTCAATGGCAAAAGGATGTTCTTAAAATACTTGCATACATGTTAAATGAAAATAAACCATACGAAATTATACACAAAGCAGTGCAAAATGAAACATGTTTATGCGTGTTTGTGCAGGTTAATACATGCTCTTATTGGTTTTATAGCAAATCTTTGCTTTATTAGAGTAAATACTTCTGGGTGGGTTGTACTTATTATGTGTATGCGTTGCAAATTTCTCCCCTGTTTCTTTTTTTTGTCTTGCTACTCTTTGCCAAAATTTGTTTAAAGAACAGGGCATATTATTTGTAATAAACTGGTAAAATAAATTGCAATAAAGTTATAAACATGCATAAATAAATAGAATAGATGGTGAATGAAGGTGTACTAGAGGAATGGGGTGGTACTTAAAATAAAAAGTACAGACAGGATAATCTTTTATATTTATTGGAGGAACAGACATAAAAAAATGGCAAATATTAAAAGGAAACTGTAAGAGGTTTGTTTGTTAAATTTCAATATGAAATCGAAAAGCTGTTACTTAGAAGAAATCACAAAATAACTGCGTATAAAATTAGACCAAAACAAAAACCGAGTTAATACTTTGGCAGACTGCAGCAGTTTCTGCTACTTATTTTCACTGAGTCTCTAAGTATTTAAAACTTAGCCTCAATTAAGGTTTTCTTCAATTATTTCCTCAATCATTTCCAGGGGTCCTTCAAATTGTGTGCTGATGACATCCAGCCAATTTGAAGATGCCAGATGCATGCATGAACATGCCACATGCATGTCCAATCATGCTGCTTTATAATATGGCATGCCCAGCAGCAGGAGCGGTACTAATACAAGAGAGTCGGAAGTTGGCGAAGTTCTTGGCATGCATATATTTTGTATGTCGCCAAAGCAGCCGGCAAGTGTAAAGCAGCATTTAAAGCAATTATTTACAATCAAAAATGGATATACTAGACCAGGTACTGGAGGGGCGCGAAGAGCGTTATTGGTGGCTGTACATTTTACTGGAATATTGGCCCCAGATGTCTATCATTACTTTAATAGACTTTATTTTTCTAATTCAATACTGGAATTCTTGTAACCGAAATACGAATGTTCCTGTGTTCTACATGTCATTCATGTGCTATCGATTGACCACCAGCCCACATCTACAGAGAAGCAACGTTCGCACTGCACATTTGGGAGATAAACGGCTTCTGGACAGATTCGAATCGCCATTATGCCTTTTCCCTCGGCGCAATATGTTGCTTGAGTTGTTTATAATCATTCAATGCTGTTCTAGGAGTGTTAAATTTTAGTTCAAAAAGTAAATTTCATGCTTTTGATCTTGTACCATGTTTTTCTCATTGGACCTGGTCTATCGGTGATTATATTATAGAATTGTAACATGTTTTTCGTGCTGCTGTACAACTCAGCCGCACCCTAATGCTAATTCTTATTCATGTTCTCTAGAATATTTCGTTGGTTGTCGTGGTGGTTGTGAGTGATTTTATGCATAAATTGTTACGACGAAAATTGACAACGATTAATATTGAAAGGTATATCTGTTCGATACGTTTATTGAAATTACTTGTATTAGAGAAATTGAAAGCAGTTTCATTAATATTCGATTGTATATTATAAGTTTTACATGCATGTTTCGGAGTGTTTCCACTTACAGGACGGTTGACTGACACTTTTGTTAGTGAAATTCTCATAAATATGAATAAACTTTAATAATCTGGACAATTTACCACTAAACGGACAATATATATGTCTGCCATCAACTGTGTCTTTAAAAATGCTCGCAAGCAATTCTGGTGGGGATTTTTCTAATTTGTGTAAAAAATAAAAGACATATTTTACAAAACTGCTCTAAAAATCAACCAGGACATGTCAGCAGGTGGCTTGTGCTTGGCACTTTAATAAACATAAATAAAAAAAGGAAAAGCCAAAAACGAAATGGCATTATTGTCACATTTGGCTGGCATTCAAAAATTGTCACCTCGTTGTGGGCAACCGTTTCATGTTCTTGACAAGATCTTTTAATTTTCCACAGTCTATGAAAACTTTTTAATTGTTGTCGTCAATTTATCTCTTATAATTTAGTAATATTTTCCTCCTACATGGTCTTCCCGTATAGTTTCCATATCTGGAAGCTGGAGCAGTTTGTTTTGCCTAATCATTAAAAACGCTTGTGGCGTTCAACAGGACATGCAAATGATATCAAAGTAGTAATTCTGTACGGGCAATGTTCGATGAAAATAGTTTGCAGATTTTACCGTAAAAATAAGCGTTCTATCAATACTATGATTCATAGTCTGGTGGATAAACTTGAGTCTACTGGTTCCAGTTAAGAATGAGGCCGAACTTTGCACAGTGACTTGGGCTTAAACCTCTATTTCTAGCACTCACTAATTGCAACATCTTTAAATCTTGTAGATTAATAGATTTTGAATTTCTGGCGTAAAATTTAATTTATCTACTACCTTTATTTCTCGCATCAGCTACTCTTATATCTACTACGTATTAAACTACTTATACTATCACTGCTACTACTACAACTACTACTTATACAAAACACATCTACTCTTCTGAGGCCACTTCATAGGAAACTCTTTATTTCTTTCTTTCTTTCTTTCTTTTTTTTTTTTTTGCCTTTCCAAAAAGGACAAACAATTTATTTAAAAGTTTAATAAATGGAAATCCCAATTTATTGAAAAGAAAAATAAAAACACAAATTTGTCTAAATTGAAAAATTTTGCTTCACATGACTTCAAGTGTTCTACGTGTATATTCCGCATACCAAACAAATAAACAGGAATAGACGTTGAAATCTGCGTACATGTATGTTTGCACTTAGGAGAGACAAGAAATGGCAGAGATAAAACAATTGCTGCAAGTAAGTAAAAAGGATTTGTATCAAAAAAAAAAAAAAAAGGATAAAACCAAAAGGGTAAAAATTTATGCATAAATTCTAATGGCTTGATAAAGAGCATCATGATATGATGACCATATAACGAGTACAAATTTTTAGTTTTTTGCTTTTTAAATAAATACAAAGTAATAAGAGGAGAATAAACCTGAAAAAAAGATATAAGTGATTAAGTAAATCTGTTGACCTTTTGTTAAGGAGCAGTTTTTGTTCTTTCGCTACCGTATAAGGGATGAGCAGAACGAAGGGGTGAAAAATGAGTTTGTTTGTGAAGGATATTTAAAAAAACAAATGGGGAGATATAAGTAAATATATCAGACATTTGTTGTTAAAAAAATTAAGTACATTATGCAAGATTTTTTCTATTTACTTTGAAATTGACTTTCACATTTGTGTTTTTATTATTTTAAAATTAGAACTCTGTCTTATCACAACTTTTTTAGGAGTTGTTAGTGAGTTGTTAGTACCCAGCCAAATATTCTAAGAAAACTAAATGCCTTTTCATCTGCCCTCTGTCAATGTTGTTGTGCATTCACTGTATCAGCAAGCGTACCTGCTGTTGAATCGGATGATATTACTTTTGTCTGCTTTGCCGAATAAATAACGATTTCCAGTTGTTCACAAGAACAGGGTTTGTCGCAAAAAACATCATGATTCCGTACAAAATATAAATGATAGAGGAATCTTTCACACACCTCCTGTTACATGTAACAATTTACTCATACATGATTGAATGGGGAGTGATATACACTCTCCTTCAAGGTGACACAGTGTGTCCACATTCCTCAAAGCTGAACAATTAAACTGAACTAAAATTGAATGAATGTGAACATCAGCCGTCGATAAACGTCCACATGAGAACCCACAGCATAAAGTGTATCCAAATACTTTGAACGGCCGATGTCATCTTTGCATATTTCTTACTAAACTGGAACTGAATTACAATGAGAATTACACTGAACTAGAACTAAATTTTAAGTGAACCAAAACGGAACTAAAACTACAACTTATTTGAACTAAAATTCATACTAAATTGAATTCTAACTGAATGTAAACTAAACTGCATCGGAACTTTTAACGTAATGAACTAGATTAAAATGAACTAGACTCCATCTAAAAATAAACGATCACAACGAAATGAAAAAAAATGAAACTCTGCAGCGATAACTGAATGTAGACGGAACTAAAATCGAAATGAACTAAAAGTCAAATAAATCGAAACTAAAACAGCACAAGAAATGAACTAGAAATTTAAGGGGGGAAAAAAACTGTGAGAAAGAAAACTTTGCAAAACTTAGCTGAAGACGAACCAAAACGCAGAAAATTGCCAACTTTTTGGGTCTGCATTGAACGTTAAGGACTTCAACAACAAATGTTGTCAGCAGGATAGAGCTTCGCGACCACACAGCTGAGGCTGTATGGGGCATTTTGTAAGAGTGATTTGGGGTCATGACCAAGCCCCATTTGTAACGCATGTGAATTATTATGCTATCGGTTATCAGGCTTTGTTTCAGAGTAGTGGAAAATCGGCCAATCCTTTGCGCCGAACCAGAAGTTATACGGACGCTGACATCAGGAACTGTTTGCTGTTACCTTGGGAACTGCAAAAAATCTGAACAACTTTGTCTTCAAAATATTTAATAGCTACCAACTGTGTGACAGTCATACAATTTTGAATATCTTTAATTAAAAAGTCAAATAAGAAGGGCTTAAAAAATTTAATGAAGAAACCTGATTACATCATTATAAAATGTTCAAAGTAAAACCAGCTCTGGACCCAATCCCTTTCACTGCTGACTCTTTCATAAATGTGCTGAAACTTGAAAAATGACAACAATTAAATAAAACGGAGATAAATGAACAACAAAAAACCAACCCTTTACATTTTGATCGAAAAAAAAACGCACACAGAAAAAATACTTGCCATTTATTTGTGCATGTTCAACATCATTAACACATCAACAGCTGGAATTTCTTTACATTTTTTTGTTGTTGTTGTTGTTGTTTTTTGCCTTTTTTTCCAAAGGGAAAGAAAAATTATGAAATAAATACCAAAAAAATTTACCACCCTTTATATTTTTGTGGTAAATAAGTTTCTTTGGCATAAAGTTACATTTAATGATGTTATCATTGCATTAAAATTTTATAGATAAATGAAAACCCGAAATAGAAAAATATGAGAAAAAGGCAACACAAAAAAAAACCAGAGCCAAGAACAAAAACACAAAAAGCTGTGGAAAGGATGAAATTAAACAACTTGATTTTTACACTCTTTTAAACAATTTGTTAAGAAGTCTTGAGTTTTTTTTTTTGGCTTTTAAATTTTTCTTTACTTGTTATTTTTCTATAAGAAAACAAAGACGTTTCGTTCTTTTCAAACAGGATATTGTTGGTGTCCTGTTTTGCTGCTGCTGCTGCTGCTGCTCCTGCTCGTGCTAACTCTTCTTCTTGGCTTAAATTTTGTTCTATCAAAGCTTGGCAGCGTTTGAGGAAAGCTGTTTTAAAAAAAATGCCAGCAAGATAAAAAAGAAGCACAAGAAAATTATTAAAAAATATAACGAACGTAAGTACTTAAGTTGTTATTATTAAAAGCTTAAGTGGCGAATCAAGTTAATTGAATTTGTTCTTGCACCCTTTTAACGTTTCGCGCTAATGTTGTTGTAATTGTATTCTTTTTTTTTCTGCCTTTCCTAACTTTTCTTTCTGCCAAAGCTACTTTTCACTTTGCTTCACAGCAACTAAAGGTTGATTTAGCTACTTTTTATTTTTTGCGTAAATTGTTTATATATAATTAGTTTCGTTTCGTTTCGTTTCGTTTCGTTTTTTTTTGCTCTTCTCCTCTATTTAGCATTTATACCCTTCTTAAAGTTTTATGCTTTTCTAAGCAAAAAGCATTTTCAGCTTGAGTGTTTCAGTGCTTTCATTTCTACCGCTTTGCGCAAAATGTTGCTTTGGCAGTTGCTCAATTTTCCTTTTAACAAACGCATTGCATTTTATCTTTTCAAATGCGTAAATTTTTCAAAAAGGATATTTAAAGCTAATTTTTCTAAAAGAATTTAAATGTAATATTTAATAATGAAAGATGACGGGAAAGCGATAAAGAGAGAAAAGCAGCAAAAGGGGAATCTTAAGAGGTTGAGGTCTCTAGAAATTTAAAACAAAAAGTTTTAATTGAAAAAAAACGAATATATTAAGGGCCTGTGCCATGAAGTCAAACCCGATTTCGAGCAACAGAAACCCCTTCAAAAGTAAAGCAACTTAACCGAGCGATAAACGTTAATGTGAGCCAGATATCGACTTGTTAGAAATAGTCCAACAAGTCAGTATTTTGCTCAGCACAACACAAGCGAACATTAACGTTCATGGAGCAGGCGATAAGAATTAAGAAACTCAGTTGCCAATGTTTAATTTAATTCAACCCAGTATGCGTCGATATCTACATTTCAAAATCTTTTTTCCAGCATTTCAATAAAAATATTTGTTGATACAACGAACAATATTAAACGAAAATTATATGCAGCAACTTTTCGTTGAAGACGACACTCTCATTTCACTTTATAATTATTTCTTCGAAAATGATATTGGCCAGGCCACAACCATCAACATCAAGTGCTGCCTACAATTTAAACTTTCATAATAAATTCATTTATTTAAATAAAAGTCAAACTTTAAATTGTCTTGGTAGTGACCAAAAAAAAAAAAAATTTACTAAACCAATAAATAATTTATTTAAACATCATCAACTTAAGAGATTTATAACAAATTATGGCCCAGAAATAAAGTTTAAAAGTGCCATGGTACTGACAAATATATGCAAACAAAAACTAGCTTTTAAAATACAATCTATTAAGGAAAACAAATCTACTTTGTTTTCTTTCAAATTTCAAAAGCTCAACCGAAGGCGGTGCTGGTATATTGAGTAGAAACAGGCTTTCGAGCGCTTTTGGCCCTGTTACCTGAATATCATCGATCTTTGTTGTATAATCAAGACTATAATATGGGTTTGTAATGAATCCACCCCCCAAAATAAATGGCTATTTTTGCGAGCGTTACGTGTTGTGGCCAGAAAAAACTTTGAAATATGCTTATATTAGAAATTTGCCATGGTACTGACTACAATCATTTATTTATTTAAACTTGTAAGGGCAATGGTGCTATTTTTATATTGCTAAGAACATTTTTTAAAGCATATTGTTATTATAAATTTGCCACGGTACTGATCGAAACTATCTTGTTGGTATATTAACTTGCGAAAAAAATATCTCTGTGCTGTCCTCTAGCAGCCTAGATAGTTTTATATCTCTAAAACTATCACACCGATGGTGCGACTAATATATTCGGCAGAAAAACATATTGCCACGGTACTGACTAAAAATATTTTGCTGATGTATGTATTTAAATCAACATGGTTGTACTTTTGCCAATGTGCAGGAATTTGTGTGGGTCCGTTTTTACTATTTAATGTTTAATAAGGCCAAAACAGGTGGCGGCGCCGACGCTGACACAATAGGCAGAAAAATGTTTTAACATGTTACTGACTAACAATATTTTGTTGGCGTAGTTATTAAAAAGATCCCATCTTTTTGTGAAGACAACTCTTTATTTTATTATTTAATGTTTTATAAATCACACAGATGGTACCATGGTACTGACCTCAAACACTTTGTTGACGTATTTATTTAAAGAGCCAACAGTCTTGTTGAAAATTCAAATTGGGACGATAATTTCGCTTTTAATTTAATTCCTAGAAAATCTAACCTAAAAAAATTTGTTTTTATTTTAAAGAATTTTTTGTTTGATTTTATGTCAATTTTGACATAAAAATCAAACTATTTCAGTTTTCCGTTGCTTTCGTTTTTGATTGTGTACGTTTTCTGTGTATTGCTTTTTGGCCTTTTTTCGAAGTGGAAATAAGTTTAACAAATCACCCTCTTTATGCTTCCGGTCAGGAGTATAATGAAATCTAATTTAAGCAATTGTTAGAACCAGTAACTTGTTTGTTTAGTTTTTCGTTCTTCGTGTTCGACTGAAGTTAATCTTGACAAGTTGTATAACAGAATTTTTGTCTAGCTTTATTAACTGATGAAAGAACGTCAACCAACTTGTTGTATGTTAAGTTGTTACAACTACATTCATATCAATCACAAATACCAACAAGTAGAACAACAGACATTTTTGGGGTTTTTTCTAAAAAGTAAATAGAACAGGATACTGAATGTCTATAAAGTCTTGGTTGAAGACCACAAAAATCAGGTTTTGAGATTTTTTTTTTTTTTTTTTTTTTTTTTTTTTTTTGAGAAGAAAACTTACGTTGAACAATAAACATACATTTGCCTTAATGTGTGTTGGGTTAGTGTGTTTGTAAAGTTTTGTTCGAAAATTAAAATAACACTGTTGTTGTTTTAGGGAAAACATTTAATTTTTGTTCATGTAAATTAATGCATTTGCTGCAGTTGATTACAACATGTTTGAAATTTTAATACAACAATTTTACATTTAGAAATTTGCCGCCGAAGCAAATTTTCCAGTAGAAAAGCTAAACATTTTACAGCAAATGAGTATAGCAATTGTCAAGCTTCTTATCTCAAGGACTTAATTACAAAACAATAACAAGTAGCCAGATTTTCTTTCCAGATAATTGAAATTAAAAATGAAATACTTTTCAAAGCGCAGCATTTCTAAAATGATTGCAAAACTATATGAATTAAAATGTATAATATGTACTATTGTGGCCAGTCGGACAACAAAGCAGCTACAGAGGATCAAGCCATAAAAACCTTTAAAACCATAAAATAAGAACCAATTTTTTTGACATACCAGCAGAAAAAATAGATATGATGTTACTGTTTACACAACCAAAAAGGATGGCAGTGGAGTGATAAAACCATAAGCGGCCTTAAAACTTAACCGTTTGCACAATTTACAAAATAAGAAAATTTAGAGAAGAGTGCGACAATACGTTGCCTCAAAAAGACTCGCATAATTCTTGGAATAACACACGGACAAACTTTTTAAAAATACATGCATTCAATCTAAAGTTAAAACTCTTTGATGTTATTTTACTTATTTACTGAATTAGGATTGAAGTGACACGCTGGCATATCCTTAAGCCAAGATTAGCAAATTATGGAAAAAGTATCTGTTGCTGATTTTTCTATTCTTCTATTTCTTAAAAGAAAGATAACGAGAATAATAAAGTAAAGGAGGCAGCAGCTAATTCAAATTTCCAATAATATGAATATAATGGGCAAAAATTTTACTTTGCCCAAAAAAGGATATATGGCGAATAGGCGTATCCTTAAGCCAAACTCAATGAAATTTGGCCACAACCTTGAAAATTAAATCAAACATGTTGTAGTTATATCTATTTTGCAATCTAAACGAAAGTATAGATAAAACGGAATTTTTAGTTTTTAAGGATATTTCTCGTGCTATGATAATAGTAATTTCACTGCCTTCGGAACAGTTTTAACCCGCAGATTGTTATTTTTGAACAAAGGATACATGGGGTCATTGTATATCCTGTGATATTTAGCATAAACTTAGTAAATTACATCCTTGAAGTTGTTTTAAATTTTTTTTATATATATATTCTCAAAGAATTGAAGAGTAAAGCTTATATATAAAATAGCACATGATTGACATGCCCTTCTGTTAATCGGAAAAGTTTCATTAAGCTTTTTTGATTTCATAATACACAATTTATTTGCTAAACTGTTGGATTTTGAGGCAAAACTTTGATTTTTCATAAAAAGGATATATGTGGGCAAGGGCCAGCACCGACAGAAACGAAATTTGGCCCAGAGTTACAGGCTACAATGTGAAAAGTAGTGAGTTAAAATTTTTCCAAATTGCTTATAAAATTTAATTTTTGAAAAAATTTTGTATAACAAAAAAAAAAGAAAATACAAAATCTAAGTTGTAAAAGTTCTGTTTTCAAAAAAGGATATATAGCACGCAGACATATCCTTGCACTGATTCAAACAAATTGTTGTCAGGATATTTTCGCTACAAACCTGTTTGTATATGTTTAACATCTTGTTCATAATTCGAGTCATATGTTTTTACAAATTGAAAGCAGTTTTACGGATGTTTAAATTTGAGGAGACAAATTTCCAAAGCCGCAAACATGTTTTCACATAGTTTTTTATACTTTAAAACTTTCATGCCAGTTTGTCGGACAAAAAATGAAAGTCATCAGTCCCGTAAATATTTTTTAAGTCATAATTTATGTGCCCTTTTGCAGGCTATTTTTTTTTTTTTTTTTTTTGATAAAGTAAAATAAACTTTAAGCTAAAATAACTCACATTTCTTGGTTTTGTTTGCAAAAATTCAATTTCTATACCTTTGCGTGGAGCCGATGGTCACAAAAAAAGAGTTAATGTCGCCTATAAAAATACAGATGAGAAAAATGTGATTAAAAAATTCGGTTGAAAAAAAAGGAATGTTATTAAAACCTTTAGAAAGTGCAATAATAAAATTTCATATTTTAATTAAAATAAATCCTTTTGTAAAAATAAAAAAAGGCCAGAAAAAAACACCAACAGTTGAGTTAAAATTTCAGCAGTTTTGTTGGTTTTTGGCGCTTAAAAGATAATAATAATGACACACAGGGATTGATAACTTAATACCGTGATCAAACATATGACAAACGTGTATTTGGTTCCGCACCAAACAAAAGGAAATGGGAATTATATGGAGGTTACAGCTGATATACTTGGGAATTCATGCTTTTGTCATGTTTTTTTTGTGAAAAAAACGTCTACTAACAGATTTGGCACAAAACTTTTTAATTAGTTTTAACTTTATTTATAGCGCCATCTAATAATGGTTGGAGAAAGTTGAATAATTCAATTTAAAAAGAAAATTGTATTTACTATAAAATGGCAGCTAAAAAACTTTATTATCATATCATATCAAGCAAACTGTTGTCACATCACGTTACTGCTTGTATGGCTTCATCAACTATTTCAAAGTTTTCGTTTGTCAAAGTATTTACGATTCAACTTTTCTGAGTTCATTATCAGCGTAAGTTGTGGATGACATTAAGTCCGTCATACGTTACTTTAAATATATACACATGAACATTAGCGTTGACCTTGATGTCAGAATTTTTGATTCGTTGATATTTCTGCCATTCAAAGATGTCATCAACTGAATCAAATTGATTCGCGCTTGTCCCTTCGCTTATTAAGACATTCGTCTTTAGCTAGAAATCTGTTTTGCATTTGCTTTTGTGTACAAAAGAGTGTAAAGAAAATGAAATTTTTAAGAGAAAAACATAAAATAAAATTTATAGGATCGCCTGTCCGAAGAAACTGAATGCCTTTGTTTCGCCTGCATTATGGCCGACAAAGAACTAAATCTAGACTATTTATAAGCAATTTTTTCTTTAATTTATAAATTATCTGCAATGTCTCTTCAGCGCAGAAGTCATGTCAAGTCAAGTCATTGGCTGCAGCAGTTTTTAGTTGGTTCTATACGTAGGGGATTCCCCAAACGAATTGTTAGCCCAAGTTTTAAAACATTTTCTTCATTTTTTCTTATAATTTGTATTATTCAATATTGTTTAGCGACCCTTGAAATCCTTCACATTAAAAGTTCAATACCATAATGAAAATTTTATGGCACTTGAATTTGCCAACAAATCTACATACATACATACATACTTATAAATTAATAAATTTTTATTAACTTCACCCTTTTCGATGTTGGTTAAGAGCTTGTGTCATAATTTCAAATGTTTATTGCCACAACATTTGGTCTCGAGGAACAGCTTACAACTCCCCTCCAACGCCCCGCAAATAACTCTTTCAGAAAGCATCTCTAATCGTTGCGAAAAGAAAGGGAAAGAAAAATGTCATAACAAACACGTTGTTTGAGGGAAAATTTGTTTAAGAAATTATTTATGATTAAGCACTTTGTTTTCTTGCATGAATAGTTTAAACAAAAAAAAACCAAAAATAAAAATATCATTTCATCTTTATTAAAAAATAATTTTCGAAATGTTTTCCGAAGCTGCCAAGAACCCATAAAATAAACGACTCAGCCACCACACACACACACACACACACACACACACACACACGCGCGCGTACAGAAGAATTTCTTTTGGGGGAACGCAAAAAAAGATAAAGGTTTGGGTTGTCTTTGTAATGTGAGTTTTTGAATTAAGTCGTTATTAAGTTGGCATTTCGAAAACTCCACACACGCACATACACTAAGACTTGTGTGTGTGTGTGTGTGTGTGTGTGGATTGGCAAGCCAACGGGACCGGGTGTTTAAGAGTATTTGTATTATAAATTATTTTGCAGTAAATATTTCACATATTTTGCCATAAGCAACAGCTGTGACCAACAAAATTTGTGACAATGCTAAATTTTATCGTTTTATACGTAAAACTAAGAACAAATTGCACAAAATTAAACGTACAGAAAGGAATAATATTTCTTTATACAAATTTTCTTCGATATGACTTTGAAGCATGAGCTGGATAAATTCAAAGGGAGTGATGAGTTATTTAACAAATTTATTTAGTTGCCAATGGAAATGACTTTGAATATTTGTAAGAAAAACAAAAAAAAAAAAAAACAACAATAACGCATTTTCTGACTTTGAAACAATCAGTCAATTTATTCTCAGATTTATTGTACAGAAGGGTGGCGAGTTTTTTCTTTTGTTTCCAAATTTAAATCAATTATGATGCGTAGTCGCTTAAGGGAACATTTAGAACTTTATCCTTAGACAGCGTATATTGAATTAAAACTGGAAATTATATAAAGTTTTTGAGGCGTTAAAGTGTTATTAAAATGGTTTTCAGGAGTTTTAGGCAGAAGAGGGTCGAGATATGGCCGTCGTGCATCATATAGGAGAAGTTTAAAACAAATTTGAATTGGCAAATTAAAATTTTGTTTCTTAAAAATTAGGTCATATAGTGATTTGAATATGTAGTCGAATAATAAATCGATTGAATATTCGAATAATAATTCGATTAAAGACACCCCAAATAATTCAAGAAATATTCGAAATTGCATGCGAATATATATTAGAAATAATTCAATTAAATATTCGAACAGAAATTGCTATAAATATTCGAAATGTTATTCGAATAAATACTCGAAATGTTATTCGAATAAATATTTGAAATTGTATGCGAATAAATATTAGAAATAATTCAATTAAATATTCGAACAATAATTAGAATAAATATTCGAAATGTTATTCGAATAAATACTCGAAATGTTATTCGAATAAATATTTGAAATTGTATGCGAATAAATATTAGAAATAATTCAATTAAATATTCAAACAATAATTGGAATAAATATTGGAAATGTTATTCGAACAAATATTTGAAATTGTATGCGAATAAATATTAGAAACAATTTAATTAAATATTCGAACAGAAATTGCTATAAATATTCGACCCGTTATTCGAATAAATACTAGAAATGTTATTCGAATAAATATTCGAAATTGTATGCGAATAAATATTAGAAATAATTCAATTAAATATTCAAACAATAATTGGAATAAATATTGGAAATGTTATTCGAATAAATACTCGAAATGTTATTCGAATAAACATTCGAAATTGTATGCGAATAAATATTAGAAATAATTCAATTAAATATTCGAACAATAATTGTAATAAATATTGGAAATGTTATTCGAATAAATATTTGAAATTGTATGCGAATAAATATTAGAAACAATTTAATTAAATATTCGAACAGAAATTGCTATAAATATTCGAAACGTTATTCGAATAAATACTCGAAATGTTATTCGAATAAATATTCTATTTAAAAATTATTCAAACTATTATTGGAATAATTATTGGAAATTCTTTTAAATAATTATCGAAAAATATATTCGAACAATTATTTAAATAATAATTTATCAAACAATTATTGTAAAAGTTATTCGAATAATTTTTGAAAAACTTATTCGTATTTCAGATTTATAATTTGAAATTTTATATAAAAATTATACGAATAATTTTAAAAATTATACGAAAAGCTATTGAAAAAACTTTTCAAATAATAATAATTATTGGAAAAATTAGATAAAAAATTATTGGAAAAATAATTTAAATAATTATGGGAAAGTTTTCAGAATACTTATAATTATGGGTAAAAGATATCAAATAGTTATTGGAATCATTATTCGAAAAAATTACTTCGACTTATTTTAATAGAACCAAATATCAGTCGGATCTGTTGTCTTGGGGTATAGATTTCTGTTCTCCGTCAGGAAAAGGATGGTGGGGAAACACCGTACGAGTCGGACATTTCGAACGTCCCAAGAAACATCCTTACCAGAATTTTATTTATTATTAGAGTTTTCTTTTTGTTGACAATTATATTTTCCAGCGGTTCTTAAAATAACGAACATTGTCGTAATAAAGTCGTATAAGGCTTTTACAGACTCTCATCAAACAAAATCTGCCGAACAAAAAATTTTAAGTTACGACTCCATAAAAAATCACTTCAGCAAAACAAAACAAAAGAAGAAGCCGTAACAAACAAAAATTTTAAAATACCATTTAATAGTCCAATTAAAATTTATATACACAAAACTTAAACCACAACCAGCTCGGAGTATATAAAAAATTGTTATCATAAATTCGGATTGCGATTTAAAGCCAGTTATATTTTTTTTCTAAATTTTGTTATTATTCTAATGGCGTAAGTCGATCATAAGCAAATCTTATGATTTCTTTTTTTTTATGTACTCGAACATACGAGTACATGTAGATAAACTCATACAGGCCAATATTTTGATTTACTTGCCGTACGTGCAGTATTTTTACGCAGCCTGCACGAAGGATAATAAAAACGCAAACAGAAGCATAATACTTTTTCTGGTTTCGTCAATAGCCCGCCGGCACTTCTACGACAGTAAACAGTCCAGAGCTCAAGCTTTTGCAAACTCAACACATCCATCATGGCGAAAAGACACTTTTGGTAGGAGTTTTAAAAGAAACGAAATATAAAAATATGAAATATGCACACACGGGCACACACGTACAGATGTGTATGTACTTTTATATGACTTTATTAACGTAATATAATCAGAAAATTATTTCGAGAATGAAAGAAAAAACAAGAGCAGAAAATAAAAAAAAAAATCGCATATAAATATGCCATATCATCAGCCAGACAATAAACAAAATACCCCTGCCGGGAATATTATTGGTTCAGAGAAACAAATGCTGGTCTCTCCATACACGAGCACACGCGGACATGGACGCTGACATTAAGGCAAATCTTTATGATCCTTTGTTTCTGCTAATAACATTGGCTGCAGAAGGTTACTTGTAGTCGAACTCATTTTAACCATAAAAATTTATATAAAAAATATATAATAAATAAATACGAGTACATAAAACGGTTAAATGCATTTTGCTCATTCATTTTACGCCATTGTAAATGTCAATGTGTTTTCAAGAGGGGCACAGTTGAAGTACAAAACATAAAATAAATGTCACATGTATGGCGGGTATGATGACGCTGACGACACATCAAGACAGAATGGCAGGCTTTAAACGCGCTACATGGCGGCAATAATGGCTGGCCAGAGTCTAAACAATTTCGCATAGAAAAACTTCTTAATTAAAAGCTGTCATGTATCCTTTTTGCAAATAATCAAAAAATGAAACATAATAAATCATATAATCTAAAACTTAAAAACAATTCAACTAAATCATTTGGTTTAAAGGCCAAATGCAGCGTGACAAATTTTTGCATATACTCGTCGTACCTGCAAACTTCGCAAAAATTGCCTCAATTTTTAGGCGCTGAATGAACAGCAATAAGAAAAGTCGTTCTGAGCTGAAGACAATTTTGTGCCATAATCAATTTCAGATTATCGGTCAGAGTCTCTTTCGTCAGATAATTCAGAATTTGTGTGCCGATACATGCAGATTAAGCAGAAAATCTTTAATAATCGAAAAGTAATCGATACAACAGCCTACTTTTGTAAACATTCAAATAAATTCGTATGTTGAAATTGAAAGACACCCTCAAGTTATAAACAGTTAAATTAATGGTAATTTAAGAAAAATTTTAATATTAAAAAATTGTTCTATTTTTTTTTTAATTTTTTTACCCATAAATTAATGGTAATTTAAGAAAAATTTTAATATTAAAAAATTGTTCTATTTTTTTCTAATTTTTTTTTAACCATAAATTTTCTGTACAAAATTTTTGTTATACTCGTAGAAGGAAAAAAAATTACTATTATTGAAAATTTGCTATAGGAAGTTTTTGTTATTGATAAATTTGCTTAGAAAAATATTTCTATGGAAAAATTTCTTTAAAATATTTTAGATTTTGCTAAATATTCTTTAAAAAAATTTTGTTATCGATAAATTTTTTAAAGACAAATTTGATATCGATAACAAATATTTTTCTTACCGATAAATTTTTTTGTGTAAATTTTTTATTCTGCTATTTAAATTTTTTAATCCTTCAATTTCTATGGAAACTTATTTTTAGTGATAAATTTTCTAAG
Organism: Epicampocera succincta; assembly: GCA_932526305.1. Taxonomy (NCBI): domain Eukaryota; kingdom Metazoa; phylum Arthropoda; class Insecta; order Diptera; family Tachinidae; genus Epicampocera; species Epicampocera succincta. The sequence goes on along the minus strand of OW052037.1, from coordinate 12,989,172 downwards.
GAAAACTTTTTTGTCGAACAATTTTCCATAAAAAATTTTAAGTATCGATTAATTTCTTACAGAAATTGTTTGTCATTGATAAAAATCTCATAGAAAATTTTTGTTTTGTAAAAAATTTCGTATGGAAAATTTTACCATCGATTAGATTTCCATATAAAGGGTTTGTTATCGATTAACTCGATCTTAGAGATAATATTTTTTATCGTCAAAATTACTCAGGTTTTCATTGCAAAGCTGTTGTTGTGGATAAATTTCCAGTCGAATATTTTGATTATCGATAAATTATTTTTGAAAAGTTTTTGCGGTCTATAAATTTTTTATAGATCATTTTTTTTTTTAGATAATATTCGCTGTCAAAACACTTAATATATAGGATTTTGGTTATCGATAAATTTCCGATGCAAAATTGTCATTACTGTTAAATTTTCCCTACGAAAGTTTTGTTAGCGACATAACTTTAAAATATCAAATTAATGTTATTGACAAATTTTCCACAGAAGATTTTTGCTATCGATAAATTTTTTATAGAAAATTGTTTTTATCGATAAATTATCGACAAAAGAAAAGTTTGGTACCAATAGCTTTATGTGAAAAAGTTTTGCTATCAACATTCTCAGTTTGAAAAAAGTCTCTAAAAAAAATTTTTAAGGTTAAACTTTCAATAAGAAAATGTTTGTTTTCTAAAGAAAATCTTTCCTTGAAGATAAAGTAGCAGCGTAGAAACTCAACCGAATTTGCTACTATGTTTCGGTAGCACTATAACGAAAACTCTATTTGTACGCCAACAATTGAAAGCTGTTATTTGTAAAACATGTGCTGCGAAATGGTCATAAAATGTTTAAACTTTAAGGAGCGGGAAATGGGGGTCATAAGTTCTTTTGTTTTTGAATTTGTGTTGTACACAACATCATTCCGTGATTTAAGGGACCAATAATGAACACAAGCAGACAACCATATGTCGCTGCTAACGCAGTCAACATGTACAAACGTAATACATAAATTTCTGTGGTATTAAAACGTAAAGGATTATATTAAATATATTACCAAAAAAAAAAAAAAAATTCAAAAACCAAACCGAATCAAGCCAATACCAAACAAAGCCAAACAGACCAGGCAAAACCAAGTCAAATAACCAAAATAGCCAACATGAACCGAACCATATTGTATTGTGATGTGATATTAAGTTATAAAAGCACAATAAAACATGTATAAATTAAATATACAAAAAACATGTGCATGCACATTCATGCGTGTATATTTTATAACCCCAAAAATATAACAACTCACAAAGACTGTCTTTATGGTTAACAGCAATAAATTTATCTCATTCATTCTAATTCTGGCTTAACATAAACATATTATCGTCTATGATTAAACGAAGAGTGTTCGTTTGCCGTAAAGAGATGCGTTAGACTTTTTTTCTGGAAAAAGTACAGAAGAAATCATCGTTTTTATTCATTACTTATACATCATTGATTTAACTGTTTAGCATACGGCATTTATGACTCTATTAGTCCCAAAACAACGCATGAATTGATTATTTATTCACGTCTTCAATTACACATTTAAGATATTGTACTGCAGGATTCAGTGCTACAGCGTCAGTGTAGTTTTTCTCTTAAAGAAATTGCGAAAGGAATATAAAAAGCTTAAATTTATTATGAAGAACATGTTATTTGAAATGTAAGTTCATATTAAACGGATCGGTGAATGTTCTTTTCCATAGAATGTGATTCAGATATGGATTTTGTTGAAGAAACGTTTTCATATCTACAAATTGTCTTATAAGAATTTTTGTAGTCCTTTGCAAAGGAAATTTTAAAATGTAAAAGACTTTTAAATACTAGAATTTTAAACTATTTCTTATTCTCATATTTGTATTGGTGGTGGTTTTCAATAAAATTTGTATCAAAAGTGAAATGCTGGTGGCTTGAACAGTTATTTTTAACGATTTTTTATTCGATTAATTTTTTTTAAATAGTAATTCTGGTCGTAAATTTTTAACTTTAATTGCTTATAAAAACAACTTTTAAAGGTCTGAAATTTTTGTAAAATAATTTTTAATCGAATAATTTTTTGAATATAAAATTTTTTAATCGATTAATTTTGCAACGAAAAATTTTATGCGAAATTATTTTTCTTTTACAGAATGTCTTTCAAATATATGAATTTGCTTATGGTACAAACTTTAATCGATTAATTTTTTATGAACATTTTCTTAAGTCGATTAGTATTCTGTATTGACTTTCATTGCAGTCAACATGACCTATCCTTGACTTCTACTTCTTGACTATAAAGTTTCCTTTAGCAAATCCTTTTCTATTCAAAATTTTTTTTTTCTTCGAATAATTTTTATAGAAAACGCTGTTTCTGAATAAATTCTGTAGTCAAACTTCTTTGCAAGCCAAATAAATTTTTAGAATTTTTTTTGTTCGATAAATTTTTAGTAATCGATTACATTTGCTAACAGAAACTTTTTTTGATAAGAAAAATTTCAATGTTTTGATAAAGAAGAGAAATTTTTAAGTCATCAAATTTTTACAAAAATTTGTTACATATATTTTTTTTTTTTTTGTTTTTGTAACTTTTTGCCAGAAAGTCACACATTAGACCAGTTTTGTACACTTTTTTTGTAATGCTGGTACCTATAAATTTTGTTGTACAAAACCTGCTTATAAAATATAATCGCAATTTTTATTCTCAGTTTTAAGGTGTTATAATTTTTTTCCCCGATGCAATAGTTCTTTTCCCATTGCCAGTTTCTCAGCAAAAATGAACGCCAACTCTTTTAATTTGCATTAGCATAAATCTTGTTGCACATGCGAATAAAAAAGAAGCAGCAACATGCAGAAAAATCTAACTTTACCAGCAGTGATGCAGAAAAAATTAGTTACCGACGTGGGAATTAAAATGACATCACATACCCCTGAACACAACATACGCTCGTTGCATGTATTACCTTAATTTTTTTCAATTGTTGCCCTCTTATCTCGGCACAACACAGCACACAGAATTTGTATCTTAATGTTTGGCCCCCCAGACACCAGCAGCTACTAATTCACAACTCAGGTGGTAAATGAGCAAAAGCAGCAATTGTTGCAATTGAACGAAGAAGAAGAAGAAGAAGAAGAGAAAAACAGTAGCGGCAAGAAATTTAAATGAATTTTTTCTTTTAGCTTCTTCCACCTTCCCAAGGAGTCAAGCGAACCGAACACACGAAAGTGCAATAAGAGTTTGCTACTCGATGAATATCCTTTGAGAAATGCCTGACAGGCAACATTTGTACGTTGTTGCGAGCCAAAAGGAAACAAAAAACAAAACGTAGGAGATGAAGAAAAACGGCAAAAGGATGCATAAGAAATTAATAACAACAAACAAATGTAAATTCTTTAAATGAAACATTGAGCAATTATTTTATTTCTTATAAGAAAATCTTTGGCTAAATTAATATTGTGGTGCACGTTAAGCAAAAACCTTGTGTAATGCCTTTCATTTGTTTTAAGAGAAGGCTTGAAAAATTTCAAAAGACTTTTTGTGTTTCAACGGCATGTTTGGGGTTAGTGGGAGGGTGGGTGTGTGAGAATTAAAAGTTTCCTCAAACAGCTGATGCTCGTTCGTTCGTTGAATTGTGAAATTATATTCAAAACAAAGAAAGATCAAAATTGGCATTTTAAAGGCCAACATAAAAACAGTTCTGGTTACCTAATCAAATAAAGATATAAATAAAATATATTTAAAAGAAAAAAGCGTATGATAATTCTAACAATATTCACTTTGAGGTAAAGAATTATTCGCTAATAGATTTTGCTAACAATATGGCATTTAATTCTCCGAAAACTCTCATGACATTCATTTACACTTTGGAAAGAACGCATTCCAGGATTAACTGGAATCGACAAATCATTCTGTCATGCACAAACAAATCATTCGTCTATCATACCGAAAATAAGTTTGAAAAGTTGCCTGCTTTTAGGAGCAGCAGCAAGAAATTTTACATTTTTGTGTTGTATTGTCATTATATTCGTTTATAGTTGAGCTAAAAGATATATTTTCTATATATAATAATATTTATTTATTTATTATTTAATATATACAAAAAATCTTAATTCCTGCATTTAAATAATTGAAATAAGACTTGAACGAATAAGTTTAAAAAACAAATAAGTTTAAAAGAAAATTAAAATTCCATTTTATTGCAACAGAGTTTCTATCAGCAACAAGAGCAACTTTCCCTGCTTAAGTGTTCATGCGTATGCTCTGTTGTCCCCTTTTGATAATGAACATAAAACATGATTGTGAACATAAAATACACAAATTTTTTTTATACATATCATTTTCAATGTGAGCTGAATGCTTTTTGTTTAGCCCCCTTAAAATAAATATTCAGTTTACAGAAGGAGAGGGAAAAGGATACTGATACTTCCTGTGAAATTCTTTTTCTCCTTACGCAATATATATACATTAAAACAAATCAAAAAGCTTTCTGCTGGGCTGCTCTATTTTATGACAAAATAAATATATAGGAAAAGAATATTTCTCCTTATTTACGCTAGAATATCAATACGATAAAAGTGAGAGAAAAACTTCAACACTAAAGCTTTTTTCCAGAGACAAAAATCTCAACTGTGTGTTAAATCGTAATAAATGCCTGTAAAACTATTAATAACATATCACGTAATTCAATTTATTGCTGAAATCATTGGCCTTTTTATGTATATAAAAAGCTTAACAAAAATTACTCTCGACAGAGCTATAATTATGTTGTATGAAAAACTTGTTATGGCTGTCTTTTAGCCAAATAACAAATTATGCAACAATAACACAAGATAATAACACCTAAAACATAGAAAAAGCTTTAAAACAAAAGTTTTCGCAGCGAATAGCAATGAAAGATGTTTGAAAAAGAGTTATAGCACTTCGTAGAAAAGAAAAGTGTACGAAAGCTTTTAATATAACGAAAGCTTTTCTTTATCAAACAAATGTTCAAAATAAGTTACATACCCCGTATAACAATAAAGCATTAGTCTTGGCATTAATAAACTGTTATAAGACCCTAAATTAACTGTTTTTATTTCTAGGGAAATTTAGTTGCCATAAATGTTATAGGAAACTGTTATAACGTGCCATGCTTTCGTTGACATGGGATATTCGCTGAATGAAAAGAAATTTGCTGCCGGGCTTATGGACATAATTTTCGCCATATTTATCAATTCTTGCTACTTTCATAAATCATTACTATTGTTTTTATATTTTCCACACAAGAAACAGATATTTAAATCAGAAAAGTAGTGACCTACCAAAACTGTTGTAATATTTAGACATTATAATAACGAAATCAGGTCCCTACATAAAAAATTTCAATTTCTTTTATCCATATTTTACGTGTTCTTGTCTTATTGAAGCATTTTTATAATATTTGTGCATTTTTATAATATTTATAATATTTTGCAAAAAAGGATATATGGGAGAGAGCACAGCCCTTGGAACGATTGTAATAAAAATTGGCACACAGTTTAAAGGTATGATTCTGCATCCATTAGCTAATTTTGGCTGCATTAGGCTCATATTTACTTCCAAAATTTTAATTTAAAATTTATAACTTTATAGCATAAAAACTTTTATATTATAAAAACAACTGAACTTTATTAATACAATTTTATGATCAAGTACAGAATGACTTATTAACACTGATGGGATTTTTTTCAAATTTAAATTCTTGAATAGTGCTTTTAACACAGAAAACACACAATTAAGGACATCGTTTAAAATTTAAAATTTTTAGCCTTTTTATCTGTAGTCTACAATTTTCTGTCATAATTATGCTTTTTTGTCAGCTTTAAGTTTACAAATATATTTTTTTTAAATAAAGGATATATGGGAGAGAGCCAGGTCCTTACCATGATTGTGCTGAAAGTTTATATACAGCTTGAGATTCGAATTGTGCTTTCATTTGCCAAATTTTGGTGCATTCGGATGATATTTAAGTGTAAAATTTTAATGCAAAATAAAAGACTTTGGGGAAGGAAGGTATTATGTAATTACTTACAAATGAAATTTGTTTTAGTTATTGTGTATCGCCTGCCTGCTTTATTTTATGAAAAATATCTTATTGATTTAAAATTAAAAATAAAGGATATATGAAAAATTGTTAACTGCTGGCACCGAGAGATATGAAACTTTGCATGCAGCTTCCAGACATTATTACAGAAATAGTATACGGTTTAACTTAAATATGTTTTGTTAGTATGGAAAGTTCAGACGGAACGATTCATAAATAAGAACATGTACAGAAGGCGCATGTCCCTTCTAAAGCAGTTAATTTTATAACATATTCTTTTATGTTTAATGGCTGGCTGGCTAAGAAATGCTTTATTCAAAATATTCAAAATAAGAGATGTGGGGAAGTTGAACACATACCGGCCCAAATTAAATTGAAATTCGCTAACAAGCTTTATATTATCATTTTGAAAATAGTTATTTCATAATTAATGGTGGTTTTTTCACACTCTCCCTCTCTCTCTCTTTCCTTAATCGCCCCCCCGCCCCAAAATTTCCCCTTTAAACAAAGGTTGTGTAAGAAATCTTTTTATTAGACGTGCACATGTCAAATAATCACATTCATGTATAAATTTATGCAGATATTCAACTGTAACCAAAAACCTACAAATTAATACTGCCAACACAAAATCTCTCTAAAGCAAAACATCATGAAGTCTAATAATGTTAAGACATAATAAAACAATTATTGTTATTTACATATTTTCCGCTTGCCCAGGCAGAAATGAAAAGACTTCTCTGGAAGGCCAAACACACATTTTAATAATTCAAAATTCTATTCAGGCCTTCTTTGCCTGTTTGACGGGCTGTTGTTTAGTAAACGAACATACATATATTGTTGCAACTCAACCCCAATTTAAAGGCTATGGTTTTATTAATCTTTCAAGGGTTTCATTTGTTATTGAACTATATTTAATAATTTGTTAAATAAACAGGTAAATGTTTGTGTTTGTGGACGATAGATGCTGAAATACTTATTGTTATCCATATCATAATCAAGCGAATCACAAACTAAGACACAACATACATATAATAAAGACATTGCCTTAAAGGTAAGAAAATTCAAAGGACTTGCAATTAAATTTGAGTTGAAATTAAAACTTGCCACAGAACTACTGCAGCTACAACTTTCCTTAACATGGCAATTCTCTGTAATACAGTTTTCTGTTATTCTCTGCGTCAGTAAGTTCTTAATTAAAGCAGGAGTATTTAGAATCGTTTTCTTTCATTTGACACTCCAATAACTCGCTAACACTTTGCCATGGATATTTCTTTAAAACTCTGCCATATAAATTTTATGGCTTAAAAGTAAAAGAAGAAACGCCTGTAAAAGTTGTGCCTGCAAAATGCCAGCTTTTCAGTATCTGAACAAGTTCCAGATGTATGTGTGCCCGAGTGTGGATTTAAGGGGCAAGTGTGTATTTGTAGGCATTCATACATATGATTATTTATTAAAACATTTATTTCAACTTTACAAATAAGTCTATGAAAGTTCTCATAAGTAGGGCTTTTAGTTTGTTTTTGTGTACGAGAGTAGTTTAGCGTTCGGTCGTACGCAAGTATAAGTAGTCACCCAAAAACGTTGAATAAGTAATTATCCTTGTGATTTTGTTCAGGCAGTGAGTGCAGGGTGCACATTCATTCGCTAATTAACCCAAACACAAAATTATCTTTGTATTGGCTGCAGGGCGGAAATAAAAATTGTATAGATAGAAAAGTTATAAGAAAATGAACGGAAAAAAGCCAAGTAACAAATCAAAATACTCTTCAGGTGTGTGTGTGTGTGAGTGTGAGTGTGTGTGTGTGTGTGAGTGTGAGTGTGTGTGTGTGCAAAATTTATGCGTTCGTTTTTGGTTTCTTTGTTCGGTCTTAGTTTTGCTGGTATAAAATGTATAACGAGCTGGTGTTTCAGTTTGTTTGTTTGTACGCGTGTTTTCCCAATTTATGAATATGAAATCAATTGTTTGCTTAAAACCGGGAGGGGGAGTAGTGGCGCAGAAATTAACAATCAGGTGCTTTTTCATTATCTTCTGTATGTGGCCGAGTTGTTTTGAGTTTGTCTTTGCAAAATTTTATGTATAATTTGCGGTTTAAATAACTTTAAAATTAGCTGCAATTATGACAAGGAATCTTTAACTTTAAGATCAGTTTTCTTTCACTTTAATTCCAGTTCATTTTATTTTGATGCTTGAGCTCCTTTCATTTTTAGTTTAGTTCCAAACTAAATTGTATCGTTTTCTAAATCAGCTTGAGCTCATGTTCAAGTCTCGTTCAGTTCTTTTTTATTATGAATTTAGTTTTAGTTCAATTTTGAATTAGATTTCCATAAAATCTTATACAATTCTAGTTCAGTTCTTATTCACTTCTAGTTGAATTTACTAGTTTAATTTTAGTTTAGTTCCAAACCGAATTGTATCCTTTTCTAAATCAGCTTGAGTTCATGTTCAAGTCTCGTTCAGTTCTTTTTTATTATGAATTTAGTTTTAGTTCAATTTTGAATTAGATTTCCATAAAATCTTATACAATTCTAGTTCAGTTCTATTTCACTTCTAGTTGAATTTACTAGTTTAATTTTAGTTTAGTTCCAAACCGAATTGTATCCTTTTCGAAATCAGCTTGAGTTCATGTTCAAGTCTCGTTCAGTTTTTTTATTATGAATTTAGTTTTAGTTCAATTTTGAATTAGATGTCAATAAAATCTTACACAATTCTATTTCTCTTCTAGTTGAATTTACTAGTTTAATTTTAGTTTAGTTCCAAACCAAATTGTATCCTTTTCTAAATCAGTTTGCGTTCATGTTCAAGTCTCGTTCAGTTCTTTTTTATTATGAATTTAGTTTTAGTTCAATTTTGAATTAGATTTCCATAAAATCTTATACAGTTCTAGTTCAGTTCTTATTCACTTGTAGTTGAATTTACTAGTTTAATTTTAGTTTAGTGCCAAACTAAATTGTATCGTTTTCTAAATGAGTTTGCGTTCATATTCAAGTCTCGTTCAGTTCTTTTTTATTATGAATTTAGTTTTAGTTCAATTTTGAATTAGATTTCCATAAAATCTTACACAATTCTAGTTCAGTTCTATTTCTCTTTTAGTTGAATTTACTAGTTTAATTTTACTTTAGTTCCAAACCAAATTGTATCCTTTTCGAAATAAGTTTGCGTTCATGTTCAAGTCTCGTTCAGTTCTTTTTTATTATGAATTTAGTTTTAGTTCAATTTTGAATTAGATTTCCATAAACTCTTACACAATTCTAGTTCAGTTCTATTTCACTTCTAGTTCAATTTAATAGTTTAATTTTACTTTAGTTCCAAACCAAATTGTATCCTTTTCGAAATCAGCTTGAGTTCATGTTCAAGTCTCGTTCAGTTCTTTTTTATTATGAATTTAGTTTTAGTTCAATTTTGAATTAGATTTCCATAAAATTTTACACAATTCTAGTTCAGTTCTATTTCACTTCTAGTTCAATTTAATAGTTTAATTTTACTTTAGTTCCAAACCAAATTGTATCCTTTTCGAAATCAGCTTGAGCTCATGTTCAAGTCTCGTTCAGTTCTTTTTTATTATGAATTTAGTTTTAGTTCAATTTTGAATTAGATTTCCATAAAATCTTACACAATTCTAGTTCAGTTCTATTTCTCTTTTAGTTGAATTTACTAGTTTAATTTTAGTTTAGTTCCAAACCGAATTGTATCCTTTTCTAAATCAGTTTGAGTTCATGTTCAAGTCTCGTTCAGTTCTTTTTTATTATGAATTTAGTTTTAGTTCAATTTTGAATTAGATTTCCATAAAATCTTACACAATTCTAGTTCAGTTCTATTTCACTTCTAGTTCAATTTAATAGTTTAATTTTACTTTAGTTCCAAACCAAATTGTATCCTTTTCGAAATCAGCTTGAGCTCATGTTCAAGTCTCGTTCAGTTCTTTTTTATTATGAATTTAGTTCTAGTTCAATTTTGAATTAGACGTCAATAAAATCTTAAACAGTTCTTGTTCAATTCTAGTTCAGTTCTATTTTAGTAACAATTTGTTTTATTTCTAAACCATATCTTAAACAGTTCTAGTTCAGGTTCAGGTCCAGCACTAGTTCAGTGTTATTTTCTTACCAGTTTATTTCTAGTTGCGTTGTTAAAATTGTTTTAATCCAAATCTTAACTGATTGTAGTTCAGTTTCGGATCAAATAAAGCACCAGCTTAGTTCTATTTTAGCATGAAACTAAATCTAATTCAAATCTTGTTCAGTTTCAAGCGAAGTGGCGTTCTGGTCTTATTTCAGTTTGGTATTTCTTTACCAAGTCTATTTAGCTATAGTTTAGAACCAGCTACTGTTTTGAGTTCACTTGTAGTTCAGATTTTGTCCACTTTTTATTTACGGGTTTATTTTTGAACTAGTTCAAGTAGAGTTTTATTTCTTGTTCATTGTAAGTTCTTTGCCCGCCCGGATCTAGTTCTGATTTTTAATTATCCATTTCATGGCCCGTTTGATTTATTTTAAGTTCAGCTCTTAAACAGTTCTATTCAACTTGTTTAGCTCTACCTGAATTCTAATTTCTTATTTCTTGTCCTTTCACTGAGTTGGCATAATTCATGTATTTATTGTTTATGTCTGTTTTGTTTTTAGAGAACAAATAAATATTGATCTTATTATTTTTGCTTTAATAATGAAGCCGATTATTGGGATTGTATTTCTATTGGGCGTTCGTTAAGCAGAACGCCATTTATGTACAAAACCCTAGTAGGTTTTACCTTCTAAAGATTATTATTTATACACAAAAAAAAAAAAAAACATTTATTTTCAATACATGTTGTCTGCTTTTTTTTATATTTTTCCCCCCTAAATTTTGCACACATTTATTTTTAAGGCTTTTACTTTTTGCTCCAGGCCGTGTAGAGGTTTTGGTGGGAGGGGGCTTGGCTTACTGTTTGCATACACGAGTGCGTATTGTTAAGCCTTTACGAGACATTAGAAAAAGGATTAAATTCATTTCTAGGACTTTTCTTTTTTTTCCATTTTTAAATAATTAAGCTATTTTGCATGTAGACTAGTTTTTAAGTCTTAAAAGGCAGAGCTTGAGCCAGTAATTGAAATTAAAGATTCCTTACAAGTGTAGAGTAATTAAAATATGCAGCCATTAAAAGAAGCCACGGCGGGCATTTGAATATTCGCACACTTAATGGTAGGCAGGTGTTTTTTGAATAAAACTCACATTTTGTTAATAACTCACACACGTGGCATAGTTTATAGCTCCTCAAAATCTACCCACTCTTATTTGGAACCCCTGTGTTTTAAGAATAATTGAAGAGAGTTGTGAATTTGTACATGAAATGTCCGGGCATTAAAAGTTGCAAAAATCTTTAGAACTGAAAACAAAAAGAAAAATTGAAAACATCACAAAACCAATCTTTACATCATTGGCAGTGTATGGTATCCTTTAATAATAACAGTCCTTGCCAAAGACTTACAATTTTACTTTATTTTATTTCATTTAATTTCTTCTTTTTTTTTTTTTTTTTTTTTTTTTTTTGTTGGAATTATTTCTCTTTTATGGCTCAAGCTGCTATTGAATTTTGTTTTGTTTTGTTTTGGTTTCTTTATTTCTCAAATGACATTAATGACAGATCAGCTTTTGTTTGTTTGTAATTTGCTACCTGTTTATGTTGTTAAATGTACATAAATTTATTTTATTAATTGTTATGATGTTTATTCAATTTAATTTGATAATAATTGCATTATTTATTATTGTTGCTTTTTCTGATCCGTTTTTAACTTGATTTTTATATGTTAATTTAATTTGTCGTATAAAATAATTGAGCAACATGAAAAAAATGTTTTGTTTATTTAAACAGAAAATTAAATTATGTTTGGAATATGAGGGCGGAAATTTCATAAACTCAATTAAATTTTATTTATATATATATATATGGAGAGATATAAATACGTGAAATAAATACATTCTATATTAGTGTGAATTGGGTGCCACATGCTGCCAGTTGGAAAAATAATTTTGATTTTTTCAAAGGACATCTTTCCAAATTACTTATAATAAAATAACTAAAAATCAAAATTGCAATATCCACTCACAGATCAACTGAACTATAATGAAAGCTAATCAAAAGACTGCAAAAGACAGGAAGGTTTGCTTGAAAATTGTGAAATTATATATTTCTAATTTCTTGGGCAAAAACTTCTATTATTTTCAAAATTGTACGTAATTGGTTGATATGGCTGTTTACCAAAATCCCTTTTTCTATTCGATCGCAGCCGACACATTAACATTCTTTATTTCTTCTTGCATTACTTAAAATCCAGTCCAAACCGGTTTTAAATAGTTACAGAAAGACGTTGTTAAATTTTTTGTTTTAGAAATTAAATATTTACAACAATTTTGATCATAAGAAAAAGAAACCCAATAACTGGTTGTAAAATTAAGCAAACTTTTGGTACACCAAATTTCGTTTTATTTGCTCGAAGGATATGTCTTCCTTTTATATATCCTTTATTTTGGAAAATGAATTTTTGCATCAACCGGTAACAAAATGCCCAAAAAATTACAATACATTAATTATTTGCATAAAATACGTGCAAGGATATATGGCCTGCTATATATCCTTTATTATATCAATAACTGGTTGTAAAATTAAGCAAACTCTTGGTATACCAAATTTCGTTTTATTTGCTCGAAGGATATGTCTTCCTTTTATATATCCTTTAGTTTGGAAAATGAATTTTTGCATCAACCGGTAACAAAATGCCCAAAAAATTACAATACATTAATTATTTGCATAAAATGCGTGCAAGGATATATGGCCTGCTGTATATATCCTTGATTAGAAAACCTGATTTTTTTTCTACAGCTGTGATCACGGTGCGTCAAAAGCTGACATATACTTCAGATTTACACACTTTGGCATCAGAACAAAATTTAACTACGGCTTTTGCAAGGATACACCCGCCTTCCATATATCCTTTTTTTCGGAGAAACAGCAATATTGATTATTATGCCTTTGAAATTTATGGGAATTTGTGACACTAGAACTTTTTCATTACCAGCGCTGCAAGGATGTGGCTTCCTTCAGTATATCCTCTATTTGAAATTTATGAATTTTACGTTTGATTGCGGCGAAAATAGCCGCAATTGTTGGAATTTAAAGAACATGTCCACCGCTTATATAGTTTTGATTTAAAAATAGGATTTTGGGAACAGTAGTGTTCAAAATGCAGAGCAAATTAATTTAATTGCTTGCAAATATACAAAATGTTTTGTCATATTTAATCGAATTATTCAATTCAATTGAGGCAAGATCGGGTACAGCTTCTTTATATACCGGATAAGAACAAAACAAAAGGAAGTTAAAAAAACGGTAAAGTGCAGCCGAGTTTATATGTATGACGAGTACTAAAAACATGAAAGAATTGTGGCCAGTTTCTTGAAAGAGAAGGCTGAACCACAAACTTATTTAATTTTTAGTGTCCTATTTTTCTGGTATTTATCTACCAGATAAAACTCTCATATATATTTTTCACAAAATGTCATTTTTTTAACGACCATAAATTCCATTTGACAGCCATGAACTTTGCAGAAGCAAAACTCCAAAAAGAATCTAGACAGAAGGTATTGATTTAAGAAAAAAATTTATATAAATAGAAAATAAATTACACACACAATCAAAGCAAAAATAAAAAAAGGAAAAAACTTTTATAACAGATACTAGAAACGCCTGTGTTAATTATAATTTATTTGTGTCGGTTAAATATCAACCCGTATGTACACAGGATGTTGAATCTTATATGTGTGACACACATTCGTTTAGCTAAGAAAGGACTTAGGACACACTTTCCAAGGATATAGAAATACGCACTCAATATTGTCTACGTAAGCATGGAGGCAGGTTTAGCATTAAACAGGCCGGTTTTTGCAACTGGGGCAGGTGTTCATATCCTGAACTTTCAAGAGTTGCTACAATGTGTGTTTGTGTGTCTTTAGAATTTCCGCATGAAAGCAGTTCGAAAATACTAAAAGCCATAGAGCTTTTGCCCACAAACAGAGATAAAGAGGTTAATCTGTGGCCTTTTAGTCAGGCAGCAGGGAAGATTTTAAAGGGCCACATTGTTAGGTACCTGCTGGTGGACGCCTGTCCTTTGAGTCCTTATCTCTACAATGGAAAAGTAAATCTTAAAGAAATTGCAGGCAAATTGGCAGGATGCTAAATACCAGGACTTTAAAACACCTGTCATCTGGCTGCCTTCGAACAGGACAAGAAACAGTGACAGACAGATTAACCATGTGGCCTTGTCTAGGCACTACAAGAACTTAATCGCTAATGACTATGCAAAGTAAAATAATAAAGTTATCAAAGAGTTGGTGTCGTCTTGGCGTCATTGTCAAAGGCTATGCCGTCTGTTGGGCTAAGATTGAGCGGGCATCTAAGGCAACATCTTGGATATGAGATAAGTGTATAGCCGGGTACAGAGAATACGAATTAGAGAATAAATTGGAGACTTTTGGTATTTTTCCCTGTTTTTTTTTTTTTTGCTCCAAATTTTTAGTTAAAACATTAACTGCATCAAACAAATGTTTAACTGAATTGCAAATACATACAATAAAATAAGAGCATTTCAAAATGTTCTTTATCTTCTTATATTGTTAGCAAAACAAACTGTTAATTTAAAATTGTGGTAAAATAGTTATTGCTGGTATGTGGAAGTGGAAACAACTGATTTGTAGACTATTTACGAACTTTCTTTGGCCGCATTCTTCGAGATATTGTTCGCTTTAATGAAGTCCTACTTGTTGCAGTCAGTTTAGCGAGTTTTCTTCAATTTGAAGGCCTGGTACCAGGATTCGCTTAACTTACTTTTCAGTTCTGCCTCCTATAAACTGAAGTTATTTATACCGAAGCAAAAGTAATTCACAGATAAACTACACATCTCTTTTAGGTCTGTGAGTTCGAATATGTTAAAATACAAAAAAAAAACAAAAATTGTGGTACATGTGTGTAATGATGAGTGTTGGCGTTAAAACAAACCATTTATCTGAGTACCAGTATTGTGGAAAACAAATGACAAGCACTCACACAAATTCATACGCCATTCTCGCATACACGCATGTAAAACAAAAACAACAACAACAACAACAACAAGATACAAACAAAACGACCAAAAGAAATTTGAAAGGAGACAGGATATAATTAAATTCAAAATGGAAATTTAATTGAAGAGGATTAATTTGAGTTGTAGTCGTATGAAGTGTGTCGCATAATTTTATATTGTATAATTTTGCTTTTGTTCTACCTGAAATAAACAAACAAACAAACAAACAAACAAAGAAACAAACAAGCAAACAAAAATATAGCCTATAAATTTTGCCAGTTTTTGGATTAAGTGTTGAAATTATTTAATTAAATGTGGTGAAATGCAGGAATTTTTCTCTTCTTTAGAGAGAATTCGCTTCGTCTTAGAATTAGAAATTTGTTTAGCAACTTTTGAGTCCTTTTTTGACATTCAGGGTTTTGTAGATGTTGCTGGAGTTGCTGATTTAATGTTGTAAGACGTTTAATGTTGTAATTTTGTTCATTGGTCGGGTCTATAACGAACTGTGACAAACTAGTCCTTTACGCTTCGATAGAACTGGCTTAAAAAGGTCTGTCATTTAAATTCCATCCTTAATTTGTTTCCATTCACTTTTTAATAATATATCTAATTCTTTGTGCTGAGAATGTATGAGATTTGGAAGATTTTTCCATAAAAAATCTAGTCTTTTCCTATATTGATCTATTCCTTTCCTTTCCGTTAAAAATTCTACTCTTTTGTGTAACGAAAGAACTGGTTTGGAGTTGGTCTGGTCATTCCCTGCAGTTGTTTATGCTGCAAACGGACTAATTGAAATATGTACGACAAGTTTGTCATGTTCTTTTATTTATTGCTTAGAACTTGTCAGCTATTTCTTTCTATTGCTTTCCAATATTTAATAATCCAGTCCCTTTTGCTGTTCAAGAACTGGTTTAAAACTGTATGAAAAATGCAATTTGTCTGGACCTTCTTGCTATTGCTTTGCAGCTTGTGAAAATCTACCTCATTCTGCTGGTAAAAGTCTGGCTTAAAACCTTAAACTGAGATTAGGAACTTGTCAAATCCTTTTATCTACTGCTATGCGATAATCTACTCATATATGCTACTGATGAACAGGTTGAAAAATGTAGGACATTCCAGGACATTCAGGCCATCTATTGCATTTCAATTTGTGATAATTTAAACTTTTACACTGCCAAAGATTGTTTCACGATCGTCTGACACTTAGAACTTGTCAGGTCTTCCTATCAACTGCTTTCAATTAACGAACAATCTGCTCATTTATGCTGAAAAAAAAGAGTTGATTTAAAATATATGACATTTGGAACTATTCAGATCATTTTATCGGTTGCATTCGTGAGTATCTAGTCCTAATAAATTGATTTAAAAATGTACAGCCTTTGGAATTTGTCCGATCATTCTATATTTCGTGTTTCTTTAAATCAATTGAAAAATAGCAAAAAAAAAACAATTTTTCTACAAATTCTGCATCGATTTAAGTTCTATAAAATAGCAAATCCGACTTTTTTAACTTTTTTTATTGTTGAACTAACGGCCGCTAAATGTTTAATGTTACCTGGTACTTAAATATTTCTGAAAACCATTCCCACACAGACTCACTGCAACAACATAAAATTTTATTAGGCACATACGCAAGTGGCAAACATTTTTTTACAATTTGGTTTTTATTGTTTATAAATTTTTTGCAGAAAACCAGAAAAAAAATTGCGCAAACAAAATTAACAAACAGGTCCTGTCATTTTGTTAACTGATTGACATACAGCAAGCAGAGTAAAATAAAACATATGAAAATGTAAATGTTATTAAGGATATTGTTAAAAATTTACATGCAACAGCCTGCGCGAGTTTTGAAAATTCCATGAAATTCGTTTTGGAAGCACCAGTCCCGTGATGTCGAACGTCAACATTTTGAACAACAAAAACTTGTTTAAAAGGAAAGTAACTGACCCAATTGCGAGATGGCGGAAATCATTAAAGTAAACGATAGAGGATTTAGGCAAAAACAAAAATTCATAAACACAGTTCTTTTAAAACGTTCGGTATTGGGATACGGGCCATAAACTTTTGACTATTGCAAACTACAAAAGTAAAAATAAAATTTCTATTACTAATCAAATATTTCTTATATTACGGCAATCACGCTGATGATTCAGTGATTTTTTTTTTGTGTGGAAAAAATAAATTCCAATGATTCATTGAATCCTTAAACTGGTTTGGCGAAATAACACGTTTTGATTCTGTGATTTGTAGTTTTTATTCATCCCTCTAAATAAAAAAAAATCTAAAAATACTCCGCCTGCTGCAGAGAATGGGTCCTTGTTTGATATATTATATTTCCACCGAAATAGTTCTGTAAATTTGGACGCATTAAAAGCTGCCAGCGGCTTCAGTTCCAACATCCCTTTTAGATAAATTTTTTACTTGTTTTAGAAGTTTAGCAATTTTCAAACATGTTGTGTTCACTTTTGCATTTAATCTTAATTGTTATAAATTTACAACCTCAAACTGAAACAAATAAATAACAATTCAAAACAATTTTTAAAATTAATGACTAATTTTTTGTCCCCCCAATCAATTTTTATTTAATTAAGTTATTAATAATTTGCATTTAGTAGATTTCTTCAGTGGTGTTTTTGTGAAGGAAAAAACATGTTATTTGTCGAATAAAACAAATATTGATGCTATGAAATATAACTTTTTCCTATTTATTATCATTTACATTTAATTGTTTAATAAATAAGATTAATATCAGTTAGACGAAAATCTATACAAACAAATATATAGATGTGAATTTTAATTTATGCAAAATTTATCAGTACAATTAAATAAATAGTTGACTAAAAATCAAAAAAAAAAAAAAAAATGGCCCTAAAAATTGCTAACGAGGGTTATTGAAATTCTAGGATGAAGAAAAACACAAGGATGTGTAAAGAGTTTTTATTCAAACCTCTGCTGATAAGAACCACTGTAATCTATATTAAAATAAATAGTAGTTACAGTTTGGGATTAAAGAAATTAAGAAAAAAACAAACGCGACGTAACATGACGTGACAAATATGGAAATGTAATAAATACAGTTTTTTTTTAGTGAATTTGGCTTTAGAATTTTATATAACAATATAATTTTGAATTATATGTACATTTATTTTCAAACACAAAACCTGAAGCCATAAGCGACATTTCAAACGTGACATTGTTTCTACAGTGATGCAACCCTTTAACAATGAGTAACTTTTAAGCTTTTTTATAATTCAAATATTATCAATATAAGTTAAATGAATTTGTGGCCGGAATATAGAATTCCAGCTGCTTTAAGTTAATCACTATCGCTTTAAAACGGAGTGCAATTTTGGAATACTTCTTCTTCTTCTTTGTAATATATTCAACATATATATATTTTTATAAATTTCTTTCCTGCCTCGTCTATCAAATTTGATTTTTTTTCTTACTATTATTTGAATGAATACAGAATAATTAAACATACAATATGTTTCAGAACAATAATCATTACAACGAAATTTAATTTATGGAGGGAAAATTTCTAAATGAAGACAACAACAACAAAAAATATATAAATAACAAACATTGATATCGCCATTAATAACAGCATTAATTACCGCTAATTACAATGAATTATTATTACAATTTGTGGTTAAATTCCAAAAATAAAACATCGATTTTAATCGCATTTAATATTCAGTGGCAGGGGGGGGGGGGGGGGAAACACGAATTTAGGGCCAGTAAAGACCGAATGTTTGCTGGTCTTTGCGACTAACCACAGATTATACAACCTCTTATTTTGCATCATCATTAAATGTAATGTTTGCTAACTTTTGAATTAACCAAATAGTTCATTTGAACTAGTTCAGAGTTGAGCAACACAACTCTATTAACTATTTTTATTTTGCTTTAAAAAAGCTGTTGATGATATTGTAATCCCAATGTAATTCCTATTGAAGATTTAGTTGTTATTAATTACCTTTAAGTTTTGGGACTCTCTATGAGACCAAGAATGTTTTCACGTCGCAAAATTCATACCTGCAAAGAAATAAAAATGGAAATTAAATGACATGAATAATAAAAACAGGGTAAATAAGATGTTTATATATTTCAAAATTTCAATGAAAACCCCTTTCCACAATTTTAGGTTTAAACTAGAAGCGCATCGCTTTAGCTAAGGATGGGGCTGAGCAAACAATTACCAGTATCAATGTTTAAAGGGATTCTGCCAATTAATCTTTGGTGGAGGTTTTGGAAGAATTTTTGCCATTCGAAGTCATTCGGGGACTTTCTACAGTTTCAGGTCACCGTGTTTGTGCCCGACTCTTCAGAAAACCGAGTGTTATAATGTGGGAATATAAACAAGACTCCCACAAAGAGAGACTGGGAAGGTAATATGTTATTTGTGTTCGAATAGGTAACACTGACGACTATTTGTATATAGACAGATAATCCAACGCACAGTATTCAATAATTATGAACTGAAAGCAGGATCTGACACTGTCTACAGCATGTAAAGAAATGCAACTCTTAATTCCTGGACTCTTTTCAATTCCTTGAAACCAAAAAAAAAAACAATTCTCAAAACTCCGTCACTTTAAAATTTGTTTAAAACAAATCTTTAATTAGAAATTTAATAAGTTTCCAGTAAAAACATATATATATAAATTCGTTTGCATTTGTTAGAGAAAATAAAAGTAATAACAAGTAAGAGGTAGAAAAAAATGGACTGCCAGGAAAAATAACAAATTGTAAATTCATAATTTCTTAGATAGATTTCTTTTTGCTCTTTGTTTTGCTGCCAACATAAATATTTAACAAGAAAAAACAAAATAAATGAATGCCATAGTGAACAGCAAAAGGATAAAGAAAAGGTATTTTGTTGAAGAGAAAAAAAATCTTTTTTTTATTGGATACATATTTTTTTAATAGCGTATTTATTTTAACATGAGAGCACGAAATATTTTTAGGGGAAATACATATTTGAAAGAAATCAACTGTCTTTTATGAGTAAAATTTTGGGGAAATTAAAAAGGATTTTTAGATTTACCGATTCTGCAACATACTGTGGACCCCAGTAACTTGTAAGCGTTTTGAGCGAAAGCGCAAGGAAAGGTGGAAAAGTATTAAAATAATAAAATGGAAGACTCGGAAAAATATAATAGATTTCGACTGTGCCACGGTTTCGTGCGTTAATGTTCGTCAGTATTTTGAAGCTCAAAAACTGTTAGGAAGGCGGTTTTATGAGCTCTATTTTTCTAAGTTAATTTAACCCAATTGCTGTCAATCAGTTTTCTATTGCACAAATTGTTGGCAAATTGTAACGTTGGACATATTTCGAGTGGCAGGACTTTTACTTGGACTTGCATAAATCTATAATAGTGAAGCTCTGACAATAATCTATTGTAATTCTCTGCCCCTGAATACGTCAGGGAATTAGACCGGTTCCTGCAATAGAAGTGCCAGCAAGTCCTTTTCACCCCGTATATAGACACAAAATAGTCTATATCTCCTGTTTCCCAGTACCAGGCAGTTGGCAATCAAGTGTTTCATCGATTCCTCTTTTTTTTGCTGCAGAATCTAATCTGCAAGTGTCATGTATGTATGGGACATGGCAGATAACAAACATAGTGGTTGGTGAGTGCCCCAGCGAGTATTTTTACACTTTGCATATTAACGTTTAGCGCAAGTTGCGCCGTTTGGCTTTTCGAAACAAAGAACTGAGTAGCGTACCATGTCGAATGGAAAAAACGATTTCAGAATTGAAATATTGGAAACATTTTGCCAAGGATTTACAAATGTTTGTAAATCACAAATTGTTCTCGTATTTTGGCAAAAATTGATATGCCGAGACACACTGAATAAACTTTTTAACACACTTATTTTAAAATGTCTTTCGTATTAAACAAATTTCAATGCAGTTTTTCAGCAACTGGTGGGCAACTTGCCTGCCTGCAGTGTCCTAGTTCCAGCAGAGCAAAACCAGTAAAAACCAAAAACGAATAGTATAAACCAACAAAAGAACAACTTGAAAACCATTACAGTTAAAACTACACAAAATCTACAACTACTTTTGCCGAAAAAAAGAGTAAAAACCAGTTAAATGGTTTTTATCCTTTTTTGTTCTCCTCTTGTTTTTTTTTTTTTTTTTTTTGAAACAATAAGAATTGTTTCAATTGAATAAAATGCAACAATTGCTGGATATCTTTTGTTTGATATTGGAGTTGTTGTTGTTGTTGTTTTTTTTTTGTTGTTGTCTATTTATTAACGACTGCAATTTCAAATAATGTTGTTTGGGGCTTTAGGAAATGTAAATAGCATATAAGGAGCTTACAAAAGGCAATTTGTCCCCAACGACTAATACAAAAATTTTAAAAATATCTTCGTTGTGTCGCGGCTAATAAAAATATTGCAATCGCTACAGATGAGAAAAACAAATTGGACACCAAAAACACAGCGATATTTTTGTGAACAAAACATTTTAAAGGATCATATCCAATCGGTATTGAAATCGAATTTTATGAAATAAGTTAAGCTAAAGCTCCTTATTAAGGGACAATTATTAAATTCTATAAGTAACAGCCAGTGCTGTTGACAGGACACGTCCAGGACATCAACTTTTTAGTCTACATATATTTACGAACCACGGAAGCCCCAATTACGAGATACTGTATTTACCTTCAGTTTCGTTTCTTAAATGTTAATCCCTAAACAAGTTTTTCTTAAACATAATGTTATAATTGGATT
This sequence comes from Epicampocera succincta, assembly GCA_932526305.1. Classification (NCBI taxonomy): domain Eukaryota; kingdom Metazoa; phylum Arthropoda; class Insecta; order Diptera; family Tachinidae; genus Epicampocera; species Epicampocera succincta. The sequence continues at coordinate 12,967,280 of OW052037.1, read as the reverse complement.
TTTGTACTTTTATTTGATATGCAAAGCACAAAATGGTATTTAAGATTCTTGTGCAAATTATCCATAGAATTGTTTATTTAAATTCTTCTTTAAGGTATTTGCATTTTTATACACAAATAACAGATGAATTCAATTTATATCTGGCAAATATGTGTTTAATCTTCCAAGAATTTCAATAGTAGCAAAAAAAAAAAAATTAAAGCAGAAAAAGGTCAGTTGTTTAGTTGTGTTTAAAGGGTTCTTCAATTGATGGGGTTAGATGTTGGCGGACGGCCAGTGAGAGCATATGTTTTCTGTAAAGGCATTTTGCACAATCTATTTTTTTAATATTCAGTTACCAACACCAAATCATCGCCAGGGAAGATTTAGGATTTAACAGCTTATCCAGATGACAAAACTGACTGGCCATCCGAGTGTTGGGAAAAGTATCTGAAGTTTGTCCAAAAAATTATAAAATAAGCGCAGTGGTGACAAGAATTTTCAGGCTTAATCGGGCCACTAGACTCCTTTAGATGCCAGGCTATTGCTGAAATTCAGAGGAATATGTCCAGCAGAGTCATTGAGTATAACACCACTCGCATCCTTGTCACCCTAAGAAGCCTGGGTGGACATCTTTATACATAATGGCATATACGCGACTTTCAATCAAACTTATAACTTTTTTATTATCTCGTTTATAATTTGTTTAATTTTAGTACAAAAACTTTGCAGTTTTAAATAAATAAAAAACCCTTTATAAGTAAATCCTTTTAGGATCAAGAACATATGAAAAGTAAACTTGTTTTATTTTTATGCCGCATGTATGAGAACATGTTCTAGTTTTAGGTGAATACTCAAATGCTACAAGAAAGAAAAATGTTTTGGAATGTTTAACTTTTTTAAAACTAAAATCTTCACTTGCACAATATTATATTTGAAGTCCAGCTCAACTCAAAAGCGAGAAAATTTAAATTAAATAGAATAGATTTGATATATGGCGGGGCACATTTCTCTCTGTTTTTGGAGTAAAGTTCAAGTTTTCTTAATGAATACAGAAAATAATTACAATTAAGGAAATGGGCTGGAAAATGTTGCCCTAAATTTCATAATTGTGATGAATAACGACCAAAAGTTTGTTTTAACCTTTTTTTTTTAGCCAGGGTTGGGTTTTACAAGGAACGTGCATAACTTTCTTTCGCCTAGAGGGAAAAAAACCATAAAAACTTCAAACTGTTCCTTTAAATAGCCTTTAGCTTTATAGACAAACAAAAACAAATATTTTAAATGTTATTAATATGTTTTTCTAGGCGCTTATTTAAAGAAAAAAAAGATTAATGATATCAGACAAATTGTTTAGGCGCTTGTCGTGTGTTGTTCTTTCTTTTTTTTTTTTGTATACGGTGGGGAGGCGTGTTTACGTCCCATTGAATCCTGGCCAGCATTACTGATAACTTAATGCAAGGCCTTATAAATACAAATTGTGAGATTTTAGCCATTTGTCGACAGCCCTAAAGTGCGCATTATCATTCTCATCAGTACAATTGCCCTTATCAGGACTTAGCTGAAGCTGAAAGGCATAAAACTTTTGCTTGGTTTGTTTCAAATGTTGATTTCATTATTTTCAGTTGCTGAGTACTTTAATTTCAGAGTTTTAAATGGAGACTTATTTTAAATAAAAAAAAAATTGAAACACAAAATTCTCACAAAAACTATGCCAGAATTTCAAAAGATTTGAATAAAAATGCCAGTATTAACTAATCCAACAAACACGGTTTTATGTCTGTGGAAAACCAAATAAAATATTCTTTTGTGTGAAATCTTTTGGCCGCTCTGTAGTCAGACAAAGATTTTACTGATTTAGCCAAATAGTTGATTGGAAATAATTGTACCAGAGGAAATAAAAAAAAAACCTGCGATGTTCTTCTAAAATTTTCTTTGTTTTAATTAACAAAAATTTATTGAATCTGTAAAATCTGTTGCTGAAACTGCAATTTCTGTAAAACAACACTTTAAAATAATCTAACACAAATTTTTCAACAACTCTCATTTAAAATCTTGACTCACTTTTTAATTTTTTTTTTGCTAACTAAACAAAAGAATTTCCAAAAACCATTTCCCTTCGTGCATTTAAATCTAGTCGTACAACAAAGCGACAGCAGTAGTTTTGCCTTAAATTTTTAATCCAATATTATCCAAGTTTCTGCTAGTTTTTACTTCATTTATTCATATCTGTTTTTATTTTCTCTCTACACTTTTGTGGTTTAGTTTTAATACACATTGTCGTCATTGTATGTAGAGTGTCCCTTCATTTGCATATTTTGCCAATATACAGTTAAATAAAAAAAAAGGACAACTGTAAAGAAAAAAGTAATTCTATTTGTTGTTGAACCAAATCCTTAAAGGCAACCATAAATTAGCAGCAGCTTAATATTCAAAAATTGTCGAAAAAATGAAAACATTAATGGACTTTGGAAGAGGAAAAGCAAATGTTTAATGCAGCGACGATTTCTATTTACACGCCTAATTTCTTGTTAAGGCAACTCTAATACTTAAATAATTCTCTTTCAGCTTTTCAATTGCTTTTAAAACGAAAATATGGAAACGTTTGAATTCATTTTAAAGGAAAGAAAAAATCTCATTTGTGGCTTCCGTGAGTGAAATGAGGCAAAACAACAGGAAAATATTTTAAGAAGCATCTTATGCCAGCAGGGTTAATGTTTTGAAGGAAGAGACAGTTCAAATGTATTGTATGAAATTGCTATTAGTTTTTCTTATTTTTTATTTTTCCATCCATTAAAATTGCCATCTTGGTGTTATTCTTATTTTATAGGCGACAAAGTTTACAAGTTACAAACCGTATGAGTTTTCGAGTATAAGAGTTCTGTGAGTATAAGAGTTCTGTGAGTATAAGAGTTTGCGAGTATAAGAATTTGCATGTATAATAATTTGCATGTATAAGAATTTGCATGTATAAGAGTTTTCGGGTATAAGAGTTTGCTAGTATAAGAGCTTTCGGGTATAAGAGTTTACGATTATAAGAGTTTACGAGTATAAGAGTTTGCAAGTATAATATCTTGTAAGTATCAGAGATTGATAATATAACAGCTGGCGAGTATAAGAGTTTACGAGTAGCTTTCGGGTATAAGAGCTTGCCGGTAGCAGAGCACGACTTTGCCTTTATAAGACTATATTTCAAACAGATATTAATTATCTAAAAATCTTAAACTATTATTTTTCGCCCTGATATTTCTTTTAGGGGGAATGGGCCAGTGCACTCAGGGCAAAGTTGTTGACTGCTCTCAACCTGGCGAGAAGCCAGCAGCGATCCCTGAAAATGGACTGGCCAAGCTGACATACTGCCTCCCCGTGGCGCCCCTGGATAGCCCCTACAGCACCCGCTTAGAGGTGAACCAAAGTGTGCAGCGAATCCCCTCTGTCCAGGGGTCTAAACCTGTTCTTTTCTTTTTCAGTTGCAGGTTTTGCAAACTTTTTCGTTGCCATAATTTAAGGATTTTTTACATTCTTTTCTTGCATTCCTGCTTAAAAGGTGCTTTAATATTCCAAAGTTTTGTTTTAAGCTGATACTGATACTACTTAATCATCAGACGCGGGGAGGAGAAAACCAACATTTTAGCTGCTGAAACAAACAAAAATACCAAAAGCAAAATGAAACTTTTTTAATAAGGAAAGAAAAGACTCGCCAAAGAAATGAACACTTCTTGAACACAGACAGGAACATAAACCGTAACACATGAGTGACTGTGATTTATGAGTGTCTCAAAAACATCAACACCTCTGTTAACACACACATACACAGAAGGGAAGATTGAAACGGAAGAGCGCCGCAGAAAATGCAAAAGAAAACAAGAACATTTTTAACATCAAATATGTACTTGTAACTGTGGAAGTAGAGAAAAACTTTTGAAACAACTAATTTATTATGTGACATTTGTGCTTTTTTCCAGCCAGCAAGAGTTTTCAGCTTTCCACTGTTTGCTTTCGCAGGCATTAATAGGAATTTTGTCTGGTACCAAGTATCTTTCTTCCTTAAAGGTTTTTAAGACCAAAAAAAAAAACAGCGCCAAACAATGAGTCCTTTAACAAAAATAAAAATATTCAGGCTATTAATAAAATCTGAAGTGTTGAAGGAAAACACAAACGACCAAAAGTTTCAATTATGTTTGTCATGTTTATGATTGATGGCAGAGTATCGATTGTGATGGGAATGTGATAAACAAAATGGGCGCAACTGAAGTGGAGGGAGAATTGCGTTCGGCCGGCGAAACTAAATCAAACAGCGATAAATTGGCCCTTAAATAAGTCAAACAGTTGGGGGGTGGGCTATAAAGTTACTACCACTTTTTTTTATTTGTTTTTAATGACAAATATTTCCTTCATCTGATGTTGTATTTGTTGTCTGGTATTCTATGACCGCTCGTATTTATATTCAATTTTCTGTAGGTCAATTTTTTTATCAGCAGTATTTTTCGAAAGGTTTATTATTTTCTGTTTTGTCGTAGGCTTTTATTAGCACAGCAATCAGTCTCATAAACAAAATGGTAATTGCGCCCGCCATTAGAGGAAATGGAAAATCAGTAAATGCCATTTATCGTAACAGTAAAAAGTGATGAAGAAATATCGCGCCCAAGAAGGAAGCAACTTCCTTTAGACAAGAAAAAAATCGCATAAAAATTTGATTATTGCTGATAACTTTTAGCAGAAGCAAAACATTTAAAGATCTTCAATCATATCTGTCAATGATGCGCCAGCAGTTCGTAGTTTATTTTTTACTGGAAATCGCAAAATGACATTTAAACAAGAAGAACGAACACACAACTCAGACACCACACAGAGAAAAAGAGCAGCGAAGCAAAACAGGCAACGGAAGGTAAAGCTGATGTCAAACGGTTTTGTTCCGTGTTTTTTTTTTGTTTGTTTGTGTTTCTTGTATCGTATCTCATTACTGGCAAATGACTGTGGAAATGAAAGGACAAAAAATAAACTAAAAAAGGAGCTGCCTTTCGAGTGCATTTTTTTTTCTTTAACTTTGTTTTTATGATTTTGTTTTCAAATGTTGGCTATTTTTTTTTTGACAAAGAAATCTATTTTCTTTTATTAGGTTCAAAGTTAAAAATGCTAAATTAAAATTGAAGAAAAATAAGTATAAACCATAATGTAGAGGGCCAGAAGAATGGCAAGAAAGGGAGAAAAATAACAGAAAAAATGAAGAGGAGAATATAAGAAAAACAGTGAAGGAAGAATGTTAAGAAAAGAGGAAAATATGCAAAAAGAAAGGGAGAAAAACAACAGAAAAAATGAAGAGGAGAATATAAGAAAAACAGTGAAGGAAGAATGTTAAGAAAAGAAGAAAATATGCAAAAAAAATTTTTAAAAAATCAGTAAAATGGGGAAAAATCATAGAACTGAAAAGAGTATAAGGCATGATGAATGTTAAGAAAAGAGAAGAAGAATAGAGAAGGTGGAATATCAAGCAGAAACGGAAGTGATATGGAAGTGATGAAGTAATTGAGAAGGTAATGGAAGATAAAACTAAACAGGAAAAGACAGGAGAACAAAAGAAAAAACAGGAGAAAAAAGAATAGAAGAGAAGAAAACACAGGACTAAAGAATAGAAGAGAAGATAAAAGTGATTAAGATAAAAAATATTGTGAAAAACAAGAGAATAAAGTAGAAGAGCTGAAGGGGAAAAACGGGAAGAGAAAAATGTGAAGCGTCGAGGCAGGGACAGGAGAAGACGAGACAAGAACGTAGAAAAGAAGATCGCCCAAATGGAAAGAAGAGAAAAAGACTAAGAAATCACATATGAGGGGGAAAGAGCTAAATGATAAGAGCAAAGAAATGGTCAGAATTTAGTGAATGGCAATTCCGACGACAAGTAAAAAAAGTAAAGTGAAGCGAGCAAAAGCCAGGAAAAAGCTTAGATGGAAAGAAAATAAATATAGAAATCAACTCGAGAAAAATGTAACCTGACAGACTGCTCTGAAATTGTTAAGCATTTTTCTTCTAGTCTGTTTGGTTTTATAAACTTCACACATCCGTTGCGAAACTTTCTTAAAGGACGTCACCCAAAAGTACGACATTAAGACAACTTTACGGTTTCTTGGCTTCTTATCTGTACAGATGTTATTGGCCAGTTATTACATGGTGTTGCATTCTTCACAGGAAGATGCATTCAGCCGGCGTTTTCGTTTAAAGAATGATGTCCTTGCCAAAGGCGTGAAAATATGCTACAAATTAAATTCTTTTTTTTTCGAGGACTATTGAATTTTTTTTTAAACACCAGTCTTGCTAGAAAGTTTATGAGTTTTTACTGTTTTATTACTGTTTACTGTAGTTCTAAGAAATATAATCCAACAACGCTGAAGCTAAGAAAATAAAGGGAGCTGTTTTATGTTGGCAGAACATTTGACCCATTTTTTAACTCTGTTGTCAAAAGTTGTCAAGTAATTGATGAAATGACATTAACGGCAAAAGTTTTAAATTAAATTACATCTCCCTCTCCCTCTCGCTTTCTCTTTCTTTTCTTTCTGTATGAAGCTTGTCTATCTATACATCCGCTTTCGGTTTCCTTTTTTATCCTTACGCTGCTTTTTATTAAATTTAACAACGAACCAATGAATTTTTTTTTCTCTTTTTTTTTCTTTTTTTTTTTTTAATAAATAACAGTTCATGTTTGGGTTTGTACTTTTGTATTTTTCGTTGGAAAACGTTTGTAGGAAATGACTAAAAGAGAACAAGTGGGTGTAGTGGGAAATAATAATTGTCGAATGTCAACCATATTTTATTTACATTTTCTTTTTCATTTTTATTTTCCTTTTAATTTGGTTCTGTACGTTTGTAAGGGATTTTGTATGTTCACCATCCAAATGACAAACGCCTTAAACTTTTGGCCATATTCTTCCTTTCGCTTATAAAGAAAGTCAATTTAGCGTTTTCTTTATTTAAGCATTTTGATTGAGCTTCTGCAATATTAAAAGAATGTTAAATGCTGAAAGTACTTGAAATTCTATTGATATGAAACTTTATAGATAAAAAAAAATATTGCTGGTACCTTCAAGGAAATGCCAGAAAAGGAGAATTTCAGTGTCAAGCAGCGTTTGTAAAAAAAAAAAAAAAAAATAAATACTAAGTATTAAAAAAGCACTTCAAGCAAATAATTCTTCTCAGAATATTTGTGAATTCTGCCAAATAGGGCAAATTAATTAATATAATTAATTTAAAAACCACAACAATTTAAAGGAATACTTAAATATTGCAAACACTTAAACGTCAAAGGATAATTGAAATTCATTTGTACACAAAGAGTGTTTCATAGAATCACTTGAAAGTGCATTAAATGCCCTCGTATATTTCAGAAAACTTGGTAGTCTTTAGCGCCTCTAAATGGAACAGCTGTCATCCAAAATATAGTATTTTCCCTAAATTTTAGGCCTAAAGCCGGTAAAATTAACGATGGCGTGGGTTATATGGGCAGCTGAGATAAAATCGTATAACTTTCGGTGACGGTTCATATATAACATGACATGCACTTAGATCGCTCACGCTCATGCAGGTCTAATATATTATAAGCGGCGCAACAAATAACACCGTTCTGTTGAAACTAAGCCCCAAAATCATGCGATCATTTAAGTCCAACCAAACCAAGTCCGAAATTCATCAGATATTGTCACTATCAGTGAAGCTGACTTTTGGATGAAAATTATGATCAGTTTCTTAAAGCTTTATGAACGAACACAAGTCATTGCAAAATTTGTGCCACTCGTGCCTGTGAAAAGTCACGTCTTTTAAAGTACACGCAATCCATAGCCACGGATACTCTTGGGCCAATTCACAAACATTTTCCTGTTAAGAGTCTAGAGCAATTTACGAAATTAATTTATATCAAAGCTTGAGATGACAACCTGATCAGATGGTGGACTATATAATTCCACCACTGAACCACTTGAACCTGATAAGCCCTCACAGGTGACACGGTACATATCACAGATCACAGTTCTTACGGTTGCGGAAGGCAGGTCACTGGAGTCCGTCCACTGAAACTCCAAGGAACAACCGGCGTTAACCAGACTCATCTGCTGATTTCCCTTCCACCAGTCTGTTACGAAAATCAGAATCTGTTGCCAGTACAGAATCTTTTCGAGCACCTTCAAATACAGCCGTATGCCTCATTTCTAGCATCAGGATTTATGGCTTTCTGCGGCTTTAGGCTTAAGTCACAACTAGAAAGTTTCATTTAAACTAGACCTGCCAGTCCTTGACCAACCTGGAATTCTCCTACAAGGCATTCCGTTGGAGTTTTTGCATCGCTATAAAAAAAAAATTCACGTTAAAACACTTTCAAGCCTTCTTTTTGACTTTGTGTTTAAATATCCGTTGAATTATTTTAAATGGTTTCTCCATCCTTTCTGCTGAAAGTTTTATTAACATTTTATTTTTAAAAAATGTCATTCACATCAAGCTGCTTAATGTTTCATTATTTGTTTAAACAATAATTGTCGACTCATTTAATTTTGTTTTTTCTCTATTTGCAAGCAATAATTTTTATGCTGTTGACACACTTTATGTTGCTTTAATTCCTTCTTTTCGTTTTGCTTTTGTTGTTGCAGCAGCAAACAATATATTATTTTCATTTATTATATATATATATTTTTTTCTTTTTAATTTTTGAGTACTGGATTGTATTTAATTCCATTTTGCCTGTTTTGAAGAATATGTAGCAGCGGCCAAGTATAAAAATGTTCATGCAAAAAGACATTAATATTCCTTAATTGCTCAGTACTAAGTGTTCAAATTGCTGTGTGCTTGTGATTAAATTAAAAATAAGCTAAAGAGCTGTTTAGAGAAAATGGCACAAAACTGTTTCTTGAGTTTTTGGAATGTATTTTTGCTGAAATCGTTTCCCTGGTTGCTGATCAACAAAACTGTATTTTACACTCATTTGGGAAAAAGAAAAGATTTATTAAATTTTGTTATACGGAAATTACTAAGTTCAACATGTTTTTTTGTAAATATTTAAACAAATATTCTTAATGTTTCAATTGGAAGGACAAAAATTTTCAAAATATTATTACATCAGGTCATCATGCCCCGTTATCTGAATTTTAAGATTTCTGTTATTTCAATCTTCTCTGCACCAAAATTTCAGAAAATAAGTTTATATCATTTTGTTACTTACTTACAAGGAACAATAAGTCTATATGCCGATTGTAGTGAGTTTTTAACATTTTTTGCTCTTACAATTTTTATTAATTAAATTAATTAAAAAATTATTGTTACTAAATTATGCTAAAAAAAAATTTTAAATATTTTGGTTCGAAGGACCAAAATTTTCAAGATATGTCCTTGCTATTTTATTTCAAGAATAGTTAGAATAAATGTCTCTAGCGGCTGGGACTTTCTTTTTTCTTTTTGTGTGGAAAATTCCTTATGTTATGATTCGAAGGACCAATCACTTACAGTATAAAATAAGTCTACAAGCTCAACGGTCTGAGTTATGATGATTTTTGTAATTTGATTTTCTTAATATTTAAAGAAAAACTCTTAGTGTTTTGATTCAAAGTACAAAAATCTCCAGCATCATTCTATTTTATTTATTTTTTATACAATAAAATATTTGAAGCAAACCCTTTAAATACATTTTAAAGATATGATAAAGTAATTTTTTTCTCGCTTACAACAAACCAGCTGATTGGTCTTTTGTTTTACACTCTCTTTTTTTTGGTAAAGTGTGTAGGAAAAACCTCTTAATATTTTTAGCATTTTAAGGCATTTTATTTAATTTATAAAAAGCGCTTTCCATTGGCCAAAATAAGATTTTTTTGTTTCTCTAAATTTTGTGTTTTTTTTTTTTTTGTTTGTTAATGAAACCTCCTTTAAATTTTGATTTCAAGGATTAACATTTCAAACATACATATTTTTATGGCATTTTATATCAGTTATAATAAGCCCTAAAACAAAATGTATGCCTAAGGGCTTGGGCTTAAGTAAGATTTAAGGTTTTTGTTTTCCCGTTCAAATGAAAACCTCTTCTTGTTTGGTTTCGAAGGACCAGAATTTTAAAACCCTTTTTGTGGGCATTTTTTTTAAGATTTAAGATTTTTATTTTTCACGTATTTCGCCAATTCTTTATAATATTTATACAGCCGACTTTCCTACCTTAGACGGCTGTGTTACTTCTATCTTTGCAGATGATACCGCTATTCTTAGCTCAGATGTACTTGCAACTGATATTATATCTAGATTAAATTCAGCTCTAGTAGAAGTCCATTCGTATTTTACAAAATGGAAAATTCTCATAAATCCTCAAAAAATTCAGTCTATCTACTTCTTCAGGAGAATTAAAGCTTGTTACCTACCGCAACAACCGATTCTACTAAATAATAATGAAAATATACGATGGTTGGAAAAAGTGAAATATCTAGGTTTAGTATTAGATCCTAAACTTAAATTCAATCTTCATATTCCATATGTTATCAAGAAATTAAATAATCTGACAAGACTACTGTATCCGCTGTTAAAAAGGAAATCTAAACTTAACATACACAATAAAAGCATAATTTTGAAAGTAATATTCCACGCTATAATGTTTTATGGTGCTCCAGCTTGGTCTACAACAGCAAATTGTCATAAAAAGAAATTGCAAATAGTTTAGAATAAAATATTAAAAATGATTTACAATTTGCCTTGGCACTACTCCACAAACCGCCTTCACACATTAGCGAACGTCGAACTTGTTGTTGTTTAACGCAAGATGTCTTACCTCTGAGATAGCCCACATCAATGAGATCATCTCATCGTAATTTTATCACCAGTATTAAGCTTTTTATCTAAAACCCCCCAAAAATTAAAAAATAAAATATATAAGGGTTTTTTTTTGAAAATGTTCTCCCTACCATTAAATTAAATATAAAATCGTAATAATTGCTATTTAATATTTAAGTAGAAAAGGTAAAAATGCCTAAACTCTTTATGGAAAATGTTGTAAATTCATAAAAGCAAATGTTATATAAATAAAGAATTGAATTGAATTGAATTGAAAGATTTTTATTTTCTTTGTTATTTTTCTGCCTTTTAAAGAATACCCCTTCACATTTGGATCGGAAGGACCATAATTTGAAAATTATGTTATTGCCATTTTTTGTTAGTTTTTCATTTACATAAATTTTAATCATTTAAATTACATTTTTACGTGCCCAGATACACATATTTGTCATTAACTGTTCAAAAACAAAATGTCATTTATTGTTGTTTGCTTGCATTAAATATATACATACATACATATATGTGCAAACGTATGTATGTATGTATTTGTTAAGAAAGAAAAAAATACATACATATACATATTATTAAACATTCATATTTTTCATATTTATTATTTTTATTTTGCTGTTATTGTTGCTGTTGTTATGGCATTGATGTATTTTCATTTTCATTAAAAATATGTTGCCATTGGCGAACATTCTCTCCTGGCCCACCCACTCTTTTCACCACAATGTTTATGCATGTCTGTCTGTCTATAGATGACTGCAAGCAAACACATACATATGTATGAATGTATGTATGTACATAAATATTTACTTGCATCTCTGGCATGCGAGTATCTGAATATGAGCATGTCCTTTTCGTAGCCGGGCTGGAATTTAAATTTTATGTTTTTGTTAAAGTCAATATTAAGTGTGTATCCACAAACAGCAGCACATACATAGAAATGAGTGTATATGAGAATTCATGCTTCTTTTTTCTGTTGTTGTTGTTGTTGTTGTTGGTTTTCATTTCATTGACACTGACACATACACTTTTAGCACTTGTAATATGAGTAACTATTTGTGAAATATTGTCTACTTCATTACATCTGAGTTTGGTTGAAATGTGCGTGCGTGTTTTCTTCCTTTTTTTTTTTTGGAAAAGTCAACGTTGTGATATTTATTTATTTATTTCTGTTATGACCTTAAGTTAAAATGATATTTATTGATATTAACAAATGAACGTGTTTGCTAAAATAAACACAAACATGCGTAACATGTTGAAATCATATTGATTTTGTAATGAAGTTTATTCGGTAGACGCGAATGGCAAGAGATCATCCGAAGTCTAATGGACTTAAGCAGAACTCAATCTGTTTAAATTGTGTGAAAAAGTTTTAAATTTTGATTTTGATTTTGATTTTGCGGTGAAAATAACATACAAATATATTATTAAATGATGTCTGATGTGGCAAAAACCATACAAAACAATTTGTTGTGTTTCAAAATGTATGACGCAATATTTATATACGAATACATGTATTTGAATATTTATACGCGAATACATGTATTCGAATATGTACACTCGAATATGTCTATTCGAATATGTCTATTCGAATATTTGTAGTCGAAAATGTGTATTCCAATATTTTGTATTCGAAAATGTATGTAGGAATATGTGTATTTAAATAGGTGTATTCGAATATGTTTATTTGAATGTGTGGATTCGAATATGTCAGTTCGAAGATGTGTATTCGATTTTGTGTTTTCAAACATCTGTTTGCTAAGAATATGTTTATTGGCACATGTGTATTCGAATACGTATATTCGAATATGTGTATTCAAATATTTGCATTCAAATAAGTGAATTCAAATATGTCTATTCGAATATGTCTATTCGAACATTTGTATTCGAAAATGTGTGCTCGAATGTTTTGTATTCGAAAATGTTTATTTGAATAGTTTCTATTCGAATATCTGTAATCGACTATGTGTATTCGAATATGTACATTCGAATATGTCTATTCGAATATGTCTATTCGAACATTTGTATTCGAAAATGTGTGCTCGAATGTTTTGTATTCGAAAATGTTTATTTGAATAGTTTCTATTCGAATATCTGTAATCGATTATGTGTATTCGAATATGTACATTCGAATACAATATCGATAATATCAACCAATTACCGCCAGAAACAGTTTTAAATCCATCGACTTGAAGGGAGCGCACGCCATTGCCATTGATGGCCTGTCGAAAGTCATTCGTATGAGTGGCGGCCCTTAGCGTCGTTCTGTAGCGCACGACATGGAAATTAATGGTCTGGCGTAAGACGTTCTCAAAGCAATGCACGACCATGAGAAACAGACAACATCAAATAGTGGTGAGTTTTTTCATGACTCGCATTAGAGTTGAGTGTTTCGTATTCGAGAACTTTGTTTGTTGGTAAATCCCCATTCACATCCAGACATTTGGACGCTCGATTAGAGATGAAACGTTGGCCAAAGAGAACACTCACTTTGATTATTTAATTGAAGCATTGTCAGATATGGAATGAATTAAATGACAGCCAAAGTGACACAGATTTGTCTGGAGGCAGTTTTTTTTTCATCTTCATTTAAAGTTTATAAATAAATGCAAACTCTTACTTCAAAAGACTGGACAGATTTTGCAGACCTTTTAATAGTTTGTATTGGTCCAAAAAGTTTAGAGATGTCACAAACTTGTCCCAGAGCAGGTTATTAAGATTTTGATTTTTCTAAAATTTTGATTTCTATTATATAAAAAATGTTTTAGTTATTTTTAATGTCGATAAAATCATCAATTAAATGGAGCTAAAATTGAATAGAACCAGCTTTGAATCTTGGGCGTTACTAGGAACCACTTTAACATTCAAAAGCAGAGATACTAAATTAGGGGGTAAATTTAATTTAATTTAATCTTTTTGGGGGAAAATGGGCCAGTGCACTCAGGGCAAAGTTGTTGATTGCTCTCAACCTGGCGAGAAGCCAGCAGCGATCCCTGAAAATGGACTGGTCAAGCTGACATACTGCCTCCCCGTGGCGCCCCTGGATAGCCCCTACAGCACCCGCTTAGAGGTGAACCAAAGTGTGCAGCGAATCCCCTCTGTCCAGGGGTCTAAACCAGGACCCGGTCCTCCAGGTTTCGGGGGTTGTGCGTGGGGGTAACTTCCCTACCGTGTAAAAACACACTAGTTACGACACAACAACAAAGAACAACTTTGTTGGTTGAGGCCCAGGTTCACCACGGACTGTAGCGCCAAAAGAAGAAGAAGAAGAAGAATCTTTTTGGATATTATTTTATTAAAATTTGTTCGGAAGGTTTTTTTCCCCTTTTTTTTTTAAAGAATGAACCCCAGCTGCAAGTTTAACGCAGCTCAACCTTCAAATCATTATTTAAGCAATAAATCCTCAAATCCTTTTGAACAAACATAAATCTTAGAATTCAGTTTTATACTTTGTTGCAATATGACAGAAAAAAAATAAAGTTAATTTCTCCAGCTTACCTTCTGTTTTACGTTTTTGTTAAATAACAAAATTTCATATTTCTTGCACAGCTCAGATTTTTATTTTTTTAAATTGTTTCACATAGAAAAACAAACACCCTCCAAACAGGAAAAAACTAGGAAACAATTGTGGAGAACCATTTGCGGCGGTAAAACAACAAAGCTATAAAAGTAAAAACAACAAGAAGAACAAAAAAAAAACACTACGTACAGCTGACCCGTTGCAAGGATACTACACAGCAGCTATTAAAAAACATAATATAAAAACTTTTTTACAAAAAAAAAAACAAAAAAGGAATCCACACTTTTGCACTTACACAGGCATAGAATGAACAGCACAATTATTTTGAACGTGACATATTTTCATTTAATTGTTTAACCAACATAATTTATATAAAAACGTGTTACCAGCCCAGCAATGGCTTCAAAAACGAATTGGAAAAGCTGCTGCAAGTGCTGTGCGCTTCAATAATAGTAGGTGATAATAATGAGTTTCGTTGCTCGTATACTCGTATTTAGATGAACACTTTGTTGGCAAGAATGTAGATTTAAAATTTAAGGGTGGTTGGTCCTTTGCAGCAGTCGCTCAACCGCTTTGGAGCTGTAGCGCTAAATGAATGAATGAGAAATTTTACGAGCAACTGAAAAAAAAGCTAAAAATAAGCGCATAAAAATACTGCTCAGAATATGACCCATGTCGACAGGTTTAAAGAGCATTTTTAGAAAATCACATCTTTGATGTTACAAAATACGAAATAAAATGAAAACGTAGAGACAACCAAAAAGCGTGGTGATAATATTCATTAAAATCAACCAGGTCTGTTCATTGAAATGAATGCACAGTGTGAGACGTGATGAAAGCAACACAGAAAAAACAGACGGGATTACGGGCTCGCTGTGCTTTTTTTTATTTATCCTAAACTATCCTGACGCTTATGCAAAGATATAACTATATTCACGTTGTCGTAGATGTTGTCTTTCGGGCGAAATATACAGTGGCACGCATTAAAGGATTCCATAGTGAATTGTACACATGCCTGTTAATTTAAGTTCATAAAGAAGATATCAAGAGAAGAAGTGATCTCATCATTATGAAAAATGAGGCAATTTCCTGAGCATCTAAACTATATATGGGACTTGCAATATTCTAATCTGTAGGCCACCAGCTGAAACCAACAACGAGACTAGTTTGCCGACTGTTCATATTTAGAGCGCCTGGGTATTTATATCGATTTTTTGTCCTCATGGCACGCAACTTCCCATCTTTTGGCCAGATGGGTCATGATATGAAGGCAAGTGTTTTGCTTAAAATAAGAAATATTCCCAACAAATGGTTTACACCAGTTCTTTGCTAAATTTATAGAGCTTTGCCGCAGAGACTACACACACTCGTGGGATCAAATTATTTATGCTTTAAGGCTTTTGGAGGACTATCCCAAACGTGTAATTAATATTCGCCCGCCATTGTTTTCAAATAATGGATTTCGTAGTTATAGGATTAATTCCAGCTTCGTCGCTAATTTGTTCCCTTTAATGCCTGCATTCCATAGTTATGGGACCATGACTTTGTTGGCCTGGAGACCCAGCAAAGCCTTTTTTTTCGGCATCTGTTCGTATGTCACATGTTTTTCAATGATAAGAAAATATTTAGTTGTTTCAAGTCTACTTGCAATTCGTCAAAAAGTTCTAAGATGTCAGTGATAAAGACAACGATACTTGATTGGCTGGAAGACCTACTAAAGTCTTCTTAAATATCTTGGTGCGTCATACGTTTTCAATTCATGAGTTCGGATGACAGTAAATAGTCATGTTCGCACGAGAGAGAGAGAGTTACTGCTTTTGCTTTCACAATGAACACAAAAATGTGAAGCTTTTTGAAGTTACGACAAAGAAATAAAACTCCCTTAGTTGTGCTAAAGTCCTCATTATAGACACCATTTACGGCTGCTTTCAAACTTGTCACACTGTGTTCTTTCCAGTGATGGCACTTTGAATGTTACGAGCGTAATGCATATAAACACCTTTGAAGATTTAAGGGATATTCTTCATAAAACTGCAGGGATTTTTTTTTATTATTGTATGTCCACTACTATAACACCAGAGTAGATTTTCATTTCCACATCGTTTGGTGGTGTGAACCTATATTTTTGTTTTTCCTTATTTTTTTGTTGGCTTATAATTTTGTTGTTGGATACATTTGCAACGCAAGACGGGACGCCAAACATGTTGTTTAGCTGGGTTTCGTGTTGTTTTTATTATTGTACGGGGAGTTGGACGAAATCTCAGTGGTTAAATTTTATAGTTCAACACTCGTTAAACTATTTGTACACAATGTTAGATTTCATACTTGGTATCGCTGTTGTTGGTGGTGGTGTTGCTGGTGGTGTTGTGGTGGTGGTGGTGCGGGTGCGGGTGCTTCTGTTGGTGCTGGTGTTGTTGCTGTTGTTGTTGTTGTAGTTGACGATTTTAGTGGTAGTAACTTTTTTATCATTTAAACACGTTGAAGCACTCTCACATTTTCCGCACCTACATGTTTGTAATTTAAATCAGAATAACCACTAAATCTTCTTAAAACACACACACACACACACACACACACACACACACACACGCGCGGACGCGCTCACGTTTCCGCTTTACACAATTTCCACTTAAAATGTGCACAAGTGGATACATTTGCAAAATATTACAGGTTTTTTTTTTTTTTAAATTTGTGTGACATTTTCAAAATACTTTCGCTGATATAAAATATGGCACGTGTAACTATTAAAATCGTTTATTAGTTTGTTGCTTTTCGTGTGCTTTTCTTCAGAAGGCACAGTATCCTTAAATTGTAACAAATTTAATTGGTTTATATTGCGTGACTACGTTTTAAGTTGACGTCTTACAGCGCAGCAATTTTCAAAGGATTCTGTGGAATATATATTGTTCTTCTATAGTTATTTGCAATGGTGGCAGTTGTGCATTGTTTCAGGTTGTGTGCGAGTAAAATTCTGACTTAAAATATAATTGGTTGTATTTGTTGTTGCAAAATAATTGAGCAAATGCTATGACATTGTTGCCACCAGGAGGAGGAGGAGGAGGAGCTAAATAGAAAAAGGCTATCAATACTGTGGGCGCCTTCTCAGGATATTGTGCCGGTTGTAAGCAACTATACACTTACCTACACGTTAAGTGAACAGGACTTGCTAACACTTCCCTGAAGGGATAGCGCAGTACAATAGATCAAAGATGGTCATAGAGTGAAGAGCTGTTTTAGGCCAGACTCCACTATTATTCAGCCATCCATTCAGTGCCGAGGTATTTGCATGCAAACAGTGGTTTCAATTCGTGCGCCTCGCTGTGTTTGGATGCATAAAATGAGAAAGCGAAGCAGTTCCTAAGATATTCACATTGTGTACAGTGGAAGTATTGCCCCCCCGATTTACTGCATTTTGGTTTCTACGGTCCAATTTCTTTCAAGTTGATAGTGGAGGTGAGAATCCCTGCATCAAATTCGAAACGTAATTGAGTACAAGTAATGCCCGGTCTAGTTTCGTAATTTGTTTGATGTCGGATCTGGCAAATGAAGGAATTCGTAAGATATTCAGATAGTGGACGGTACAATTTCTCAACCTCATCGCTTAAGGTGTCTTATTTCAAAGTTGGTTCTTTGTAGTTGCGACGTCGCCCAAAATAATATTATGAGTTTAAGTTCATAAAAAAAGGTTGGCGAAGTATTTGAGTAAAAGTAATGTCAGCGTTTTGAAGTCATAACCGTAATAGCACCTGGGAAAGCTTTAGCAATTTTGTTGTTGTATAAAATGAGAACTAAAGGAATACTTGAGGCACTCACGTTGTCTACAATAGAAGTGCGCTCCTCTCACGATTAAGGTGCCTTATTGTGTATTGCTGCTTCTTTGGTTCCAACATGTCTCAAATTGACAGTGTGAGCTTAAGTTCCTAAAAGGAACGTGAAAGTTACCTGGTGGAAGTGCAAGAAGCTTCGCACAAGAAATATTGATTGAGAAAAAGTCAATATAACTCCTGCTAAGGGCAAGATTACCTCTATCCTGCTGTCAATCGACTTGCGGTGTAGTACATCAACAAATAGTTGACTCTACTAAAAGTAGAGTGAGATATATTTATTGGCTCAGTTGTGTTCCAAGGATAGAGCCTGATTTGTGATGCCAGAAGATGATATAGTGGCCTGTGGTAGTGGCCTCATGCCACTCTAAATGAAATCTTGTAAGTCTTTGTGCTGCCAAACTTTCTTCTAATATTTGCCCTGTGGAGAATGACAAGTGCCGGAATTGTTCGATAAAGAAATTTTATGGCAGCACTTTTAACATTTTGTCACCAAAAACATGAAGAGTTTGTTTTTAGGGCCTTTTAAATTAACCATAAAAATTTAATTAACTTCATTTAACCGAATGGTTGTAACCGTTTTTCAAACTAACATTGTGTGTGTGTGTGTGTATTTTAAACACGTTTTAGTAATTTGTTAAAAGTTAAGTTGGCAAATAAAACTTTAGACATCATCATAACGATAACGTTTTTGTATTTTCTATGGCCATAATGTTAACATTTTCTATGCCACTTTTATGCCTTTTCCAAAGTCGCTCATAATTAATTGGATACAAAACTGAATACCAGTTAACAAGAGGATATATGAACAAATTGTTGCAACCAATTAAGTTTAAATTAAAATAGAATAACAAAAAAACCAATGGAGAAATATAAAAATAAATATATATAATTTAACTTTTGGAAGCAGAAGGTCTCAAAGAACATAAAAACTGTAATGAAGACAATTTAAGGATAAAGGACCGCTATAAGCGGCAAATTTGAAGCTGCCAATGAAGAAAAGGTGCAACAAATCTTAACCGTTCGTTTGTTGTAGGTGTTAATACATTAAGGAGTGTCCTGGCTGGTCTGTTATTCCGTTCAACGTTTTTCCGAATGACTTGTGCAAACAATAGATCAGATTTCTCTTCCTACAATGTCTGCTCATCGTGTCACTACTGAAATTTTACTGATTTTTGGTCACAGAAAATATGCACGTGCAGTTTAAAAAAAAAAAAAAACTTTTAAAATTATTAAAATTTAGCATTTTTCCATTATTCGATCGGTAGTTTTCTAGAGAACGTGATTTCTTTCCATAGTTTGACCACACAAAAGGTTATACTGTTTGAGCCTCTCAGGGAAACTTGTAGAAAGCCAATATATTTATAAGCTGGTACCGTTGGTAGGGCAGAGTTCACTCGTTTTATGTATATCTTGTTAGTTATATTTTTGGAGTTAACACTTAAGCCATTCACTGCAGGGTTCAGCTTATGGATGGTTTCTGAAGAAAAAATACGTTGTAATTAAACTGAACCCACCCAACTCCGATCTGAGCTGTATCTGCTAGCAAAACTAATTTTATGTTGAAAGAGACGTGCTGGCGAACCATATGCTGCGGCGTACAATTGAGCCATCATTGGTGCCGGTGTGCCATCTATTTTTATATGTAATATCCAATGAAGGAGATTTAAACAGGAGTATATCTTAAGTGTGTTTGACAGGAATTCCGTAGTTTTCTTCTTAAAATCTTTCCAGTCTGTAACTGATAAACGGTCTTAGTCCTAAGTAAGGCAGCATAATTTCAAGTTAAACAACCACATGAGGCGTCACCACATTCTACTTATTTCAATCTTGCCTATCACAACAATTTCAGCATCACGCAATTCTTAACATGTCTGCCACACGCTTTCAACGATGCTTTAGATTACATCAAAAGTAGAGAACCGATTTATGTCTGGTATGAATACTGTTCTTCCCAGCTGAAAGTCTACATTCTTTTCATCTGAATCTTGTCATGTCATGTCAAATTTCTTGTGTCATTTAAGTCTAGACATGTTTACCTTTCGCTTCGAACGTTGCTTTAGACATCATCAGAATTAGAGAATAGATCGATCTTCGTCATGATATTCCTTAACTTCTGCACTTTGTACTGTGTAAGTTGTCACTTCAAATAGCACAGCCGCGTGCAAAGTGACAGAGCATTTCATGCGCATTCTAGAATTTCAGTTCATGAAGATGGTATGACCTGGTTCTTATATAATTTTTGCCTATTCTGCAGCGGATGTCGTAGTTGCCCCTGTCCGTACCCTAATCTTATCACGCTGCTGGACAACAACTGTCATTTCAAAACGACAAGTTTTACAGTTTATACAAAACCCACTTTCAGTGACACATTTTGGCGGAGAGCTGCACAAATGGTCCCAGACAAATCGCTGTTGTCCAGTACTGAAAGGGAAGAAGGCAGTTGGTTATTCGGCGCTGCCAGAAATTTAACTCCCGCACTTATTTAACTAAATTTTTTTTTTTGAATTAAGAGTGTTTGAAAATTTTAAATGAACCGGCCTTGTTGAAGTTTTACAAAAGCTTTTTGTTTCTTTTGGCAAATTTGCTTATGTTTTTTTGGATTTAAAGTGCGTTTAATTTATTTTCATTTAGATTTTAGTCGGATTTTTTTCCCGTCTTTGCTCTTTTGGCTTTCTTTACCAAAAGGATATGAAAGGTTATTACTTCGCTGAAGGAATGATAAAGCACAGCAGCATTTAAATTGCCAACAAAGTAGAACATTTTGTTATTTCTTTTCTTTTTTTCTTTTTTTTTTTTGGTTTACAATCCAAAGCCGAAAGGAAGAGTGCTGAAAATGTCAGGATATGAAAGAGTTTGTTAAGGCAGTAAAGGCGTATGACTACTTTCGGCATATTAAAATGTCCACAACAATAATTATGTTGGGGAGGGGTTGAGCAATCTGGCGCTAAATATTCGAACTTAAAATCCTGCCTAAGGATTGCTGGCATTTTGACATACTAATTTTGTATTATAATACAAGAAAAAACGCATAATCATAAGGCAATGCCGTTATTGTTGTTGTGTGTGTGTGTTTTTTTCTTTCTCTCTCTCTCTCTGTGTCATAAAACTGCAGGATCTGTTATGGTTTTTTTTTTAATTTGGGTCAATGAATTTAGTTTTCTGTCATAGAGTCTTTCAATCATTCCCAATAACATGATTTACTTTGCAAATTATATGACTGGAGGCATTCAAATTTATACATTTGAACTTACCAAGTAATTGAAAGTCGCCCAAGGCAATGAATGACAACAAATTATAAAAATAGAGTTTGCAAATTAAAAGGCACAAATTTCTATTTAATTAGATTTGTTAGATATAGAATATTTTACTACAAATCTGGAACTTGATATTGCAGGATCATCTATAAAAATGTTTCTATTTCTATTTATATTAAATATAAGTTTGAAGCATAAATAAAAAGCAAATGGCAAATTGTTTACAGTTGTTTATTTTTTTTTTATTTTAATAAAATTATTTCTTCTTAAGTTATGACAGTGTTGTAGGAAATGTAAATGCGGGTAGGCCCGAGATCCCACTATTGGCTGCCATGTGCAGATTTTTATGGCAGTTTTTTGCGCTAAATGTGAACACTAAAATTGCCTTAAAATACGACAAGGCAAAGCTGAAATTATGTTTATTGTGGGTAATCAATATGAGCCGTGTTGCGTCGCTAATGTGAACACTGTTTGGCAGTAAAACGTCGTACCATCAAATTGTTAAATATATAATTTATACAAAATTAATGTACGCAGTTCACCGCAGACCAAAAATATCCGGTCCAAAAATTACGCCATTTGTATCATGGAACCAGTACGAAAAGTGGAAATTCGTGGAAACGAAAGTGCGTTTTATTCAACGTCCACTGGATGCCAGTGATTTTAATGGTACAGAGTTTTTTACACTTTAAGCAGGACGGACACAGTTAAAACGCAAATTTGTTAGAATTTTAAATACAGACATAAATGAAAAACAGCCATCTAATAACACAAACTTTACAACATTGATATAATTCTTAACATCGGACAATCGGACAATAGGATGCTGATTCATCATGGGCATATATGGGGGCTTCCCCTTTTTCTTAGTTTGCCATGCTGATATATAAATTGCTGTTGACTGCTTAAAAAATATTTATATATATATTTTAAAAATTTATTTTATCAATATTATGTAAATATCACCTGGAAAATATGTACATATATAATATTCATATTCCAAACTAAACCAAGAATCAGGCCTGAGATGTGCAGGTTTTAAGCAGAGTGAAGCCACTACTGGCACTGCCCGAGATACAATGTCACTTTTATGTAAAATTTTTGGAGAGTGAATAATTTTTAGATATTAGGATATTAATTGGCCGGTGAATTTGCCAAATTTATCAGCGTTCGATTATTTTCTTTAGGAGTTATTTCAAGCAGTGAGTGAATATGAAGCCTGAAACAATTCTTGTAGAAATTTGAGCGCTACAGCCCAAAAACTTTTAAAGAACACCACATGACATTTTTTTTCCACATTTAGTGTTCAAAATTTGCATTTTATATATTTTATAAACTGAAAAAAATTTATGTAAACGTAAAAGTTATTAAATTGTTTAAGCATCGGCTGACTTTTGGCCCAACCTGTACAAGTATGGACAATAAATCGATGCCAAGACAGGAAAAAATAAAGAGCCCTCGTTGGAAAGTAAGAAAAAAACATATATTTGTTTTCTCGATTAGTCTTCATCAGGCCAAAAAGAAAACATATCTATTTTACTTTTCAGATAATCGAAGCCTCACTGTTGTTTGTAGAGATTTTTCCTGTTTTTTAGCAAAGATTTTTCTTATAAATTTTCTAAGGAAATTTTGTTTGTATAAAAACTTTTAATGAAGAATTGAATTTGATTTATATGAATTTATAGAATTAATTCCTTTAAATATGTGCATAATAAAACTTCTGCTACAAATCTAGCAAATTCAAAGTAAAATAAAAAAAGCTATTTTTTTACCTTTTTTGCCAGACGTTCATTTAAATAATCCCATAGTGTTGTTGTTTTAACATTAATATTGCTAATTGTTAATATATGTAATTGCAAAAAAAAAACATATGTATATAATTTGTACGTTGAACGCTTTGGAAATTATTTTATGCCAGTTGTTGCTATTTTCTTTATAAGATTTTTTTTGTACGTAATTGCTTTATTCTTATTGGATTTCTTAAATATTCTTAACAAAATGTGTAAACACCAACAACAGCAACAACGGCAAACAATGTGGATAGAGAACACTTGTTTTATTTGATTTTCTTATTTGAAATTCTAAAAGAATTTTAGCACTTTTCAAAACTACACAACGAGACACTTTAAAAATATTTGATTGGATTTAAATTACGAGTGGTTGAACTGGTATTTTGTTGTTTTCTTTCTGTTGTTGTCGTTGTTGTTGTTGGTTGAATGTGTTGGTTTTTGGGGGGGAACAAACAACAAGACAATCATTTAACGCCCACACACGTTACGACTTCACATTAAAGTTATCTATTTAGATTTTTTTTATGTTGTTGTTTTAATTCATTAACTCCATTGAACACAGTTTGGTTTAAATTTATTTAGTTTGTAATTTGTGAATAAAATATTAGTTTATTGAATTTGTTATTTTAGCCGATTGAGAGAAACGTAGGAAAAAAAAACACTGCACTAGCAGACAGGCGCCGCATTGGCACCACTGTCTGTCTGTGGGTTAAGCAATGAACCCATAAAAACCGGCTTTTGTTTGCAACAAAATTTCACTTTTCAGCTGCCAAACGAAACAATTTCTTCAATACAATTTAGCAATTATATTTTGATTTAATTAAATTCTACTTATTTTTTAATAGTAGAGCTCGTTTGGCTTTTATTATTCTTTTGTTTCTTTTGCTAAGCAATTTCTTAAAATTTTTCACATGTAAACAAATCGATTTTTTGTTGTTATTAAAAACGTATTTAAAGAAAGAAGACGAAAAGAAATACAGATATTTCTACAAAAAGACAACAGATCGAAACACACACACCCACAAACTCTCTCACCATCATGTTGGCTACGAATTTACGACGGAAAACATAATGTCAAAAACTCAGTAACAAAAATTTGAACATAAATAATCATTTTATTCCAGAGAGGAAGGAAAGAGGGTTTTTTCGTTATTTTTTTTTTTACCGTCACTAAAAAAACCTCTAGTCAGCCGCTTTTCAAACCGTTTAAAACTCGTATTTAACTTTTATTTCGTATATTTAATTCATTTCTATGCTTTTAGTCGTTGCAAAAATCTTTAATTTCTTTAATAATTTCCTATGTATTCAATAGTTTTTCACATTTTTTCGTTTAACTTCTTTTGGTCGTATGCCTCTCTTTAAGATTCACGTTCTACCCGTCCGCGTTAAAATTGACAAACTGATTTTGTTGCTTTACGTGCGTTTGGATGTATGTGCGTGTTTCTTTCTTTCGACTTCTTATACCACTACCTTTTGTTTTGTCTTCTTTCTCTCTTTTTGGTATTTGTTTATGATGGTGGAGTTGTCTATTTGCAGGCTGCTCAACAATGAGAGTAACAGAGATAAATGTAGCTCTGCTGTTTTTATGAGTGGGCTATTAGATAGTTGATGGGTAGCAAAAAGTGGTTGCAAATGTTACCGAACAGTGGCTTTCAAACTGCATAAAGTGCTGTTAATGTTTTAATGAACAGCAAGTGAAATAAACGTTTTGGAGTTTGTGTTTAATTAATATTAATTTTAAAAAATAAATTATAAATAATAGAAAAATTGCGTAGATAAAACAAAGGGGAAAAAACACTGATGGGCTATATGAATCAAAACAAAAAGTAATATCAACACTTGAAGAGAACAACAAAGCCAAGTCAGAAACCAAAGTGAATGTTGTGGGTATCACTTGAAGCAATGGCTCTAAACCCTTAAAAGATCCCAGTGTCATCAAACACTTTTACCTGTTTTAAATATGTGTACATATGGTCAGCTGAAGTTCAAAGCTATGTTACCAGAAACGTTGTCAAAAACCATGTTTTGATTGATAGATTCACTGTGCTGCATAGCATTAAATTCTACTGCACAGACCCTACGAAAAGTCTGTAGATGGACAGCTAGAGGATGCACAAGAAAACAGCTGTTACTTCTGAACTTATTCTCTATTGTGCGTCAGTAACACAGCTTAACATTTATAACGTAAAACGTTTCCTTCTAGCCGGCATCATTATCACTACTATCATCCCAAAAGGATATTATATGAATATTTTAATTAGATGCGTTTTACTACAAACACGAAAGCACCCTTCTTCTTTTCAAATAATAATCGTTTCTTCAAATGTCCTTTTTTGAACCATCTGGCTGATAACAGAATAACTCATGGCTATTAAAACAAGGATGTTAATTTTTTTCAAATAAAATTTATACCGCAGAAATGTATGCAAATATATCGACCGATATTTCGTTCTGTTAAATTTTGGTTTCTGTCTGAAATCAATATGTTATTATTTCGTTTGTAATATTAAACATTAAAAATATTAGTTAAGAGATTTTGCATTTCAGCTGATGATATAGTACATATATAGCTTTTTGCATTATATGAGAAATCATATTATTTTGCCATCTTAAACTGTTGCTAAATGCCGCCATCATATATAATTCCAATCTGTCGTTTGACAGCTGTTTTAACATAAATTTCTTCTGTTATTTAATTGTAAGGAAAAAAATCTTACCTGTTCTGTTTGTATATTCTGATTGTTTTAAAACGCTTTTGCTGTTGTCTTAACAATAAAACAATTTGCCTGAAAACCAAATAAGAAAATAGACATAAATAATGATACTTACAAGATTACATTCAAAACATTCATTTTATAAAAACAAAATAAATATCGAACATTTCATTATAATAAATCCCTGTCAATTAATTTGTTGTTGTTTTCCTTTTTTTTTATTTTATTTTAGATGAAAATTGACAGTTGTGAATTAAAGTTAAACTGTCATTAATGGTTTGGAGAGAAAATGATGGCGAATAGGAAAACATGTAAAATCCCCAAGGCATGTATTGCCAGACAATTTGATTGTTGTTGTTGTTGCTGTGTTACCTTTTACTTCTGAGGGTTTTCATTTATTTTAGTTATTTTACTTGTGTTGGCAAAATGAAAAGGAAAGAAAAAGCACAGAAAATCTTTAAACACAGAAAGCAAAGAAAATATTAAAATAACGTATAGCAAAAATTAAATACCGTTTCAGGGGGTAGGGAGCAGGGGACATAAAGAACCGAGTTGCCATTCAGTCAACCACAATAAGAATTTTTTTGCTTTTAAATTTAGCACTAAAATTAAACTATTTAGCGTAATGCCAGTAGGGAGAATGGGCCCTCTCCTCTGTTACTGTCAACTTCAACGAAAAGTTGAAGGCAAAGAAAATGAAACTTGAACCTGACGCAACTGAATATTCGTGAATGAAGCTGAATCCAAATTTAAAAGAAAATTGAATATAGAATCTTGACATATAGGCCTGCTTTGTATAAACTGGCATTTATTTGTTTACTTTCCCTGATGAAATCGTATAAAAAATTTTGTTTATAAAATACTTCAGTTTTTAATCCAGAGCTGGTAACATTGCCTTGAAACAAGAGAGCATAAGAGTTTGTTTTGCGAAAAGACTTAATTGCGCAAATGCTGAACAAAAGCAAAACGAAACTACCAAGAAAAACAGTAAAAACAGTTACATTTCTTTCCCTTTTTCTTTACTGCCGTTTTGTGTTTTAGTTTCATTTTATTTCAGAGCTCTATTTTCCTCTAATACTTTGGGGGAATTTTTGTGCCTGCTTTCATATTATTTTCTTTAAGAGTGAAGAAAAAAAAACACGTGCATGAAGCGAGGTGCGTCACATAATTCTTCTGAGGCTTCAAGTGCATCAAATTTCCTTACACAATGAGAAAGAGAATTCCGCTGAAGCTGCTACAATCTCTTAAAAGTGGCTCAACATTTTCGAGACTAAAAAAATGCCGCATAGCATACAGGGTGTCCCTCTTAAAGGTCTACATATATTTATACGATGAGTTAATCAAGAATCGCAAGTTCTTGGTTTTCGGAAATATCTGTAATCAAGTCGTTCAGTCAAAAATCTGGCCCTATAATTCTTTTAATATTGTGGACAGAGTAAATAATTTCCTATTCTCTTTATTTTTTTCATATTTATTAAATAACACTTTTTGTTAAACGATGGCAAGTCCAAGTAAAAAAGCCGCCTCTATTTTCAAGCAATGAGCGCTTTCACATGAGCAAGCAAGACATTTTCAGTTCGCCCTCGTCGCAAACGAAGAACGTCAAAAACAAGACTTCAATGTTGCTGTATGTGAATGTAGCAGAGTATAGGGAGGGGGGGTTTATTCATCCAACTTTTTCTGCATGTTTGAAAGGATGAGTACATGTATGTGTGTGTCTGTACGTTTGAAAGCCCCACGGCAATTAGTGTGAGGGATTTTTTTCGTACGAGTATTCAGTTTTGTTTTTTCTTTGAACGTTCATTTGCTAGCGAAAGAAATTTTATGAATAAATTTTATGTAGTAGAGCGCGATTAATGTTTAAGCGTTTTTTTATGTTTAAGGATTTAAGCGTTTCTCATGAATGAATGTGTTAAATTGAAGACATACTATAAACATTAAAATGTAGAATGGGGAGTGCTAAAAAATAACGTACAGACAAGCACACAAATACACATACACAGACGTTAATAGGTTCTGTTTGCTTACGTCTTGTAATGTGCATAAGTGTGCGTCTGTTTTCAGTTTTTCTGGAAAAAAGGTTGAAAAACGCTCAAAAGCAACTTTTTGCAAAATAGTGTTTGAATTGTTTGCTGGTATCTAGTCCTTTTAAATGAATATGTAGGTGAGATGGCCTGACATACATATTTATAAAAGTAAATAAACATTTAAAATATTAGGTTCAAAGTTAAACAAAACAACCACAATCGTGTTAATATGCAAACATAATTGCATATTTAAATATTATGCAGCCTCTAGAAGGATGTACATACATAAACAAATTGATAATTATATGAAATGCAATAAAGTTGAAATGCGCCAGGATGTGCTTTTCTTTAATGCAAATTCCCTATTTCGTAATTTATAACATTTAGCATTAAAAATATTTCAAATACAGAAAAACTGAACAATTTGTTTTAAAAAATTATTCGGTTTTTCAGCTCAAAAATTTTTTAAATCAGCAAACAAATCTCACTACAAGTTCAGAAAACAGAACATTATTCTCCGAATAAAATTTCACTGCAATGGCTTCAAGGATATGACCTTCGTTCATATATCCTTTTTTTTGAATCTAAATCTTTTTCGACAGAAATGTTATGTATGCATCAGAAAACAATAATTATTTTAATAGCAGTTATTTTGTTCAGTATTAGGTCACGTTTTCTTGTCAAATGTCAATATATACAATATATTTTGAATTTTTGAATCCAAGCCAGCGATATTGAGGAATACTCAAACAAATCTGCTTACAACTTGGCAAAATAAAGTGTAATTGTGTTTGTTAAATATCATTTCAATCGCTGTAAGCATATAACTTTCTGCCATATATCCTTTATTTTTGCAATAAAACTTTTGCAATTTTATTGAACAAATTTGGCCTTAACATTTAAAGAATGTATATGTGTCGAAATATTTAATCTCTAATATTCGAATCTATACTCGATTAAATATATGAATAATTATTCGAATATGTGGAATTGGAATTATGGAATATTCAAACAATCTAATATGTCCATCAAAGATTCCTTTTGATGTCCTTGAATCTCAAAAATCCTAAATGCTAAAAAGGCTCAGCAAAACTGTTGCCAGCAGTTTTTCTAATAAACGTTAAAAAATGATTTAACAGTTGAAACATTATTATGTTCTATGGCCACTCACCGCAACTTTAATGAAAAAGGAGGGTTGGGGCGGTTTATAACAGCCCACCAAATAAGAATTCATAATGTTTTCCTGTTTTTGACAATGTCTTTAATAAAATTCTTTTAATTTTCCCCTCATGTCCTGGCAATATGTTTTTTTTTTTGCTTGTCGTTGTCCAAAAGTTTACCGAAACTTATACATAAATATGTGACTAAAGGCACACAAATGAATGCAAAGAGTTTTTCCATAAGAGCGGGCAAAGGTTGTAATGGAATAAGACGGTCTGAGGTATTAGTGCAATTCTTCCTTCTTGACTTCAAAGATTCATTGATGATTCATATAATGCTGTGTCAATGTCTGCAACAGCTTCTTATGGTGTCAGGGATTCGAGTGGACCCATTTCCAAGGACTTGGCCGCCCAAATACGGCTGAATTTAAGCCATAACCAGGACAATGTTGACTTTAAGGATATGGAATAATAATAATAGGGAAGTTCTCAAATTATTCATGCCACACATGCATTAGGGCGCCATGTGGCGCCATCGTACCGAAACCACCACATATCACTAATATCTATGACGCGCCACACGCTCACAGGCCACCAACATTTAACTGCACCAATTGAAAAACTCTTTAGTTTAACAAATATTTCTTTCTTTATGTACCGCTTTCACTTCGTTCTGTTGAACAAATGAAAAGAATAGAAAAACAAAATTTTTGTAGGCCTGACGTTTTTTTTCTTTCTGTTTTGGTATAATTTTTCAAAAAAGGAACGTGCTTAAACTTAAACAACAACGACAACAACAACGGAGAAACAACGGAATGACTTGAAGACGTTAAGAAAAAAATTTTACAATACGAGTACAATGCAATAAAACACAATATTATTTGACAGTAGCAAATTGTTTAGGCAATTTAAGCACTATAAATGCGCTACAGTGGGCACTTGTTAAGGTTTTGTTTTTCTTCAAAATTAAGGTCGTTCAACTTTGGCCATAGAAATGTTTGTTTTATTCACAGGAAACTAATGGCCGTGGAATCGATTTCGTCTATCACATTTTTTGCCAGATCTGTTTTCTTATTCCAAATTGTATTCCGAAGCTGCCGGAACTTGGCCTGCCTTCTTGTGGCAACTTCGTTTTCACAACTTGTCGTGCGCCTGTTAACAAACATTAAATGTCTTGGTCTCACAAATTTCTACTTTAATGTTGATATGATGTTCCTGTTGCTGCTGCTTTAAGTGTTTGTATTTGCCAGGGTGGTATGGAATGCAAAAGAAGGAGGTGAGGGAAAGGGTGGGGTGAAATTCGTTGTCTCTGCTACCGAAAAAACTTCTCTACTTTATTCTTTTGCTTCTTTTCAAAAACAAAAACTTTCTCAACGACTTGAACATGAAAATCAATATAATATTTTTTTGTTTTGTTTTTGTTTGTCGCTGAATGTGTCTGTTCGGCTGGTTGATTGTCTCAGCGACTGTCGAAATAATCTGCGGAATGTTGGTGCTGCTGGTGCTGCTGGTGCTGCTGGTGTTTTTTGTATTCCTTTTTTACGCCGGTGAGATTTTTATGGGAATTTCGTAATGAATTCATGTTCGTTTAATTTCTTTTCATATTTTATGCCGCCAAAGACGTGGCAGCCCCCTTTGGAAGCAAAGTTTAGCTTGAAAATTGATTAGTGTTAAATTAATGAGAAAGCGCACACACACATACAAATCGACGTACATACAACATATTTTTATGTAGAAAGTAATTAAGTCTTTTAGGATGACAAACAAAGTACGTTTTTTCTAAAAACTTGTTTAAAAGTATTTTAATTAATTTTATTAGCGATTATTTTTAGCCGCCAGCTTTTCGAAAATCTAGATACAAATATTTTGAGTCATGCATTTTGATTGTCAATCTCCATCCTTTGAAGGAAGTTTTGTGACAAATATAAATCTACTCGTGCATAAAATTTTATTAAAACCGAAAATCTCTAGACAAAATTTTATGCTCACAATATTTCTAGAAAGAAAATATTTGTCTATGGGAATGATTCTACAAAGAAATTGTTTAAAACCAAAACAAAAATAGTTCTAAATAGTTGTTTTCCTGCAGATATTTTGATAACAAAAAATTCTGGACATAAAGTTTTAAAAAGAAATCAAAATTTCATAAATTTTGCTATTGAAAAAACTTTTTTATAGAAAAAATTTTGTTATGACAGAAAATTTGTAATTTTATAAAAATTTCCATCTAGAGATAAAACTTCTTTAATAAAACTTTTCCGGCGACATTATTTTACAGAATAAATTTCTTTTTGAGAAAAGTTTAAGAAAGAAAAATTTCCTACAGCCAGAATTTTATAAACAAATTTGTTTTTTTGAGAGGCAAAATTTTAGAAAAAATTTTTTTCTTAAAGAATATTTTTCTGGTGACAGAAATTTACATAGAAATACGTTTCCAGACACAAAATTGTATGAAGAATTCTTATCTGTGGATACAATTTTAGAAGGGACTATTTTCCGGAGACTTTTCTAAAAGTTTTATAAAAAGAAATTGTCTAGACACCAAATTTTATTTATAAAAATTTTCTGTCGATAAATACTTTTCTTTAGGCAAAATTTTATAGAGAGAACTTTTCTTCAGACGAAATTGTATAAATAATTCCTATTTCTATACAAAATTTTATAAAAAATTTTTCCTAGAGATAAAATTTGTTAAGAAAAATTTACGTTAGAGAAAATTTTTTAAAGAAATATTTCTTGCAAACAATATTTTATATAGAAAATTCTTTTTTCGATAAAGTTTTATAAAGAAAAAGTTTTCTGGAGGCCACGTTTTATAAAAAAAACTTTTCTGTAAGAAAACTTTCTAAGAAAATCTTTTTCACAAACGGAGTTTAGAATATTTAGAAAAACTTTTTCCAGATAAAATTTTGTGAAAAATTCTCTTTTACAGGCAAAATTTTAGGTAGAAAATTAAGCTTTAAACAAAATTTTAGCTCTAGAAAATTTTAGATCTTGTCTCTATACAAAATTTTGTAATGAAATTTGTATTGCGGAGAATAGCGAAATTATTTTTCCTAAAAATCAAAAAAAAACTTCAGCCACTTTTTTAGGGTTCCTAAAAATTTTATAGGGTTTAATTAAAAATAATCTACTGTTTATTTCAGTTGAAGCTCCTTTTTCTTAAATAATTAATTTTCCATTTCTGTAGTCTGTTTTACCTCACTTGTCTGTTATCTGGTGTTATATTTTTTTTGTGCCGCTGCCAAAACGGAATATAAATCTTTTCTAGCCATTTATAAAAATTAAGCTGTGGATGTGTGTGTGCGGGCGTGGATGTGCGTGTGTGCGAATCTGCCTTTCCGGGTTTTTTGTTGTACAAGAACATAAACTTTAATAGCAATGAATATAAATGCTGGGGAAATATGAGCCAAACAGCGACTTTTGATATGTTTTTTAATTATTTTTATGGTAAATTTGTTAAAAGCTTTTAACAACTATTAAATCAACACAAAAACACCAGCAGTTTTGAAAAACGCGTAAAGCAATTTCCACACGAAATCGATACGTGAAAAGTGAAAAATGCCGTAGGAATTTAGTTCTTGTTCCACTGCAAACAAAAAAAAACCTACTCACAGGAACTATATTTTGTTTCTGTGGTACAAGTACCCAAAAATATGAGAATTTTTTTTATGTTATTTAAGAACTTAAAAAAAAAAAATTAACTTAAACTTATTTATATGCAAAAACAGACATGACAAATACCTGGTTTCATACAAACAAAAATTTGTGTAAAATATTTTTCCCTCTGGAATTTTCATTCTGTTACCAGGTAGCAAACATCACACCAACCCACACACATACAAATATATACAATACACACATACAGACATGCTCTATTGTCGGTCGACAATCAGGAAACTCCAACAAAAACCACAAAATATATAAAAAAAAATGCCAAAAATATTACATATAATTGTAAGCGACTAAAGCTGAGAATTATTGATGTATAAATATCTTAGAAAATAGACACACAAACACCCGCATTCACATACACACACATACACGCACATACATTTACCTGTTTATGCCAGGAATAAATATCTGGAATATTCTTTAAAGCTTAGCACTAATATTTGCCGTACGATATGCTACACATTTCCCTTCTAAGACTTTCATTGTTGGGGAAATACTTTAACAAACATTAGAAGGAAAAGCAGAGATGTAAAAATTTTCACACATAAACTGCCAGCTGCTTGAAGGCATTCATTCATTCATTCGTTACAAAAACAAAAATTGTTGCAAAAACTCTCTCTAACAATATGTTCAGTATGAAATTATTTTCTTTAACAAAGTTTTTCTATAACAAATATTCTTTGCTACAAAAATTTTAAAAATATATTAAAAAATATATTTTTATAAAAAAAATTTTTAAAATATATTAAAATAAATACAAGAAGAATTTACTTTTTAATTAAAATACAGAGTAACGAATTTTAACTTTTTCTATTTTCGGAAGGGAAGGTCAACTACATGAAGTCTTTGGATTTCATTGCTATCATCTAAAAGACTGATTGCTTAGTCTATTTAAGTATCTCTCACTGAAGTTATTTATTTCATCTTTGACCAATAAAACTCGAAGATCTCTGTGTATATTTTTGTTGGTCATAAAAAAAAAATTCTATACAAAAAGTTTTAGACTGAAAATATTTCAAAAAAATTTTCCCATAGACAAGAATTTAATGATAAAAAAAAAGTTTGCATATTTCCAAAAGAAAAAATTGATATACATATATTTTTTGAAAAGAAAAATTTTTATTAAAAAACTATTTTTGTGAAAGATTTTTTTCTCTAGAAGAGATTTTGTAACAATTTTTATTTGAAAACATATTTTATAATTGTTTTTTTTTTGCATAAAAAGGATTTGTATAATTTTTATTTTCTTATAATTTATTTTTTATAAAAATTTTTCTATAAAAAATATGTAGTTTAAAAAAAAGTATTTATATTACTGAAAATTTTTTATATTGTTTTTTTTTAATAAAAACAAAAAAAAACATCTTCTGTAGAAGATATATAATTACAATGTTTATTTGAAAACATTTTTAAAATAAATTTTGTAATTAAAAATTTTGTATACAAAATTAAAAGTTTTTTATATACAAATTTTATTTTTCGTAATTTTTTTTTTTTGTAAAAGATATACAATTACAATTTTTATTTGCATTTTTTTTTTTTTATTTATTTCATATAAACATTTTTTATACTATATTTTGAACATATTTTTTATAAAATTTATTTAATAAAATTTTTTCTCACTAATTTTTTTTTTCATTTTTATAACTTTTTTTTTAGTTATATACATTTTTTTATAAGGTCTTTTATTATATGTTATATTAATTATTATTATTTATTATATATAGACACACCTTTTTTTCTTTTTTTTTCATTTCTCTTAAATATTTTTTTATAAAAGTTTCTGTGATAAATCTCTTTTCGGTTGAATAGTATTAATTATGAGAATCGATTATTTTAAATGACTATTTCAGTTGAAAGACAACATCATTTTTAATGCAAATCAGCATTAACACATACCTAGAGATACATATTTATGTATGTAAATGTGACGGCATGTGTGTGTTTAATGCATTCCTGCATAATTTTGCGAATAAATTCTCTGGTAGTTTATGCTGTTGATAATGCACCGTCGGCTTCGTCTTCCTACTTGTTGTAAACAATATGTGAGCATAAATATTCTTTCTTTTTCGTTCTTCCAGCTGAACTCCTCTCGAGCAGCAAAACTTGTTGGAGGTTATAAATTTGATGGGTGGCTCATGTATACAACAATACAACGATGCTATTGTTGTGTTTAGTATTTCTATGACGCAAAACGGGTGGAAATTTATTATAAAATAAAAATATGTTTTTTTTTTTGTTAAAAATGTTAAGTATTCCGTAAAGAATAAGTGGATGGGCGAGAAAAATAAAATTAAAGTTATAAAAACACACCAAAATTTAAGAGAAAAAATTCTATTAAGCAGAAAGAAAGAAAGAAAGAAAGAAAGAAAGAAGGAGAAAAATAAAAATTTTATATTATTTTGCGAAGGCTTTAAGTGAAGCTGGAGGGGCAACAGCTTTCAGATACAAGTCAATAAATGCAACAGTATGGCCTAGAAAACGTGCACGAGCATGCAGGCTGACTCTAAGTAGCTCAACTGTGTGTGTGTCAAACCATAATCATCTTATTGAGAAGACAGCAGCAAGGAGATTATTTTCTATTAAACTCATCCTTAAGACAAATGACACAAATGCTACAACTATACAAATACAGCCATGTTGTGTTATTGAGAGAGATTTAAAAGTATTTATTAATATAAGTACGAGTTTTTAAGTGTTTGAATGGGTGGGTGTTTTAAGTGTAAAAGTAATCGTACCAAAAATTTAACTTTGTTTTAAACTTAAATATTCAAAAAATATTCAAAGCTTTTTTATTCAGTCAGAATAATGATGATGTTGGAAATATGCAATAAAAAATTTATTTATTGTGTATATTTTTAGAAGCTTTTCAGTCTACCTAAAATAATAAAATATTTTTATTGTAGCTTTCGAAAACAAATAAAAATTTCTCTTGGTGGCAAATTTTTATTTTAAACATATTTTTCATAAGAAAAATTATACAAATCTTGCTTTTATCTTGGATTTATAAAATAATATTTTATATATTTTTTTTTAAATATCCCGGTGAGAAGACATTTTTCCATTTTTGAAACAATTTTTATTTTTTTCGAAGATTTTTTGGGAATCTATTAAAATTATATTTTATTTATGCGTTTAAATAAAAAAAAATTTATGTACACATTTTTCTTGACAAAAAATTTCACCACCTGGGAAATTTTTATTTCGAATTATGAAATTAGAATTAAATACAATTTTTATAAAAATTTGTTTTTTTAAAGTTTAAAGCAAATTTGGCTCAAAGGTGCCTTTAAGGGATCTCTTAAGCCAATTTTCAAGACTATATATAATTTGTATAATTTTAGCTTCTAATTTTATTACTTATCTTAAATCATATTTTCCATAAAAAGCCTTTATATTGCAATTCCCTGTTTGGAAAATGTTTATTGTGTTTTCAATTTAATATTAAGACGTCGACATTAACTTCCTGCCTCCTGCTTGTAAACAAAACTTTCGCAAACTTATTTCAAATACTGCAACTAACAAAATAATTACTTCAATTATCGTGCTAAATCTAATTAATGGTGACAATTTATATTTTAAGCTCAAAATGCTCCTCTACATCTGAACTATAACATATTCGTGGTGGTACCTTCTACTTAAAGTTTTATTAGCACATCCCTTTTGAGAGTTTAAGCGTGTACGAGCTGGCAGAGCTGGACATTTATCATGCATCTAGTGCAGCAAATGGCACAGAAAACACTTCATAAAAAGGATGGCAAAAGGAGTAAGTAAAAAGCAATTTAAAGATGACATGCATAAAATTTATTTTTATAACCTTGTGGAATTTAGTTTTTCGTTTTGTAACAGTAAATAGAAAAATAAAATTGGTAGATATAAAAGTTTATAATCTCAAAGAATATTTGCAGCGCTGTGATGCAAAAATGTATGAGCAGGTTTGCATGTGCATGCATGGGCATGCTCTGCTGAAAGGTTGTTGGCGCTGGTGGTGGTTCCTAAACGATGACTACGACATTTTTTTTTGCTGGATGTTGTTTGCTTCTTCAAAAATTGCTTTATATTGGAGTTGTTATAATGGATTTTATCATTTAATGGAAGAAATGTTTATACAGGGAAGCACTTGCAATATTTCAAATTATAAAAATATAAAAAACAAAATATTGCTGTGCAAAATAGAGAGCATATGTTTGCTATTGAGGTTCAAACAAGCACCTCATCCTGTTTGTTTTCTGGTATTTTGAATTTAAATATATTTATGTCGAATAGAAAAATACCAGCAAAGTTCTTAAACAAAAACAAGTGAAAATTAAAATTAAAACACTGTTTTAAGCAACATTTTCGGGGGGAATAATTTTGAACTTCGAGTACTTCTGCCATCAAAGACAATTTTTCAGAAATGTCGACACATTTAAAAAAGGAAATATGAAAAATCTATTGAAAAAGTTTAAAAATATTAAAAGTAAAAATAATGTCTATAAGAAAAAATTTGCAACAAAATTTTGTTTGGAAAACTTTTCCATAAATTATGTATGTGTTCGCTATGAAAATATTTTTGTACTGAAATTTTTAATTTTAAAGACTTATTAATAATAAATTGTCTAAAGAAGAAAAAATTATCCATGTTTTTCTAAAAAAAAGCTACATTTCTATAAAAAAAAAAACAAATATATTTCTATAAAAAAAATATATATTTCTATAAAAAAAAAAATATGCAATGAGAATTTTCGTACCGAAAAGATTTTTCAATGGAAATTTTTCGCACAAGATAAATATTTTATAATAAAAGTTTTTGAAAAAAAATTTTAAAGCAAAATATTATATAAAAAAAAAATTGGAAAAGGATTTTTGCTGCAGAGATTTTATAAAGGAATATTTTTAAACAAAAAATTTTCAATTTAAAACATTTTTGATAACAATTTTTTTTTTAATTTATTTTATATTTTTCAGTTCGGCTGAAAGTCAAAAAATTGCACTGATTTTAAAAATTTTTTTTTTAATTCTTACATTTATTTATTTCGATCAATGTCGTTGATCATTTTCAGGGTTTATCAATCTATTTACATTTATGTTAAAATTTAAACTATTAAAACACGTCTATTTATATAAAAAATTCATCCCGTAGTTTATTTCTCCAGGATTGTTGTCCAGAGAATTATTTTTTGCCAAGAATAAAATAGTTGTTCAAAATATTTTCTATAAAAAAATTCTAGTGCAGAAAAAACTGTTCAATAAAAAAATCGAAAACTTGTCTATAGAAAACTAAAACAAAATTGTCCAATAGAAAAAATTTGTAAGCGAAAATAGTTCTACAGAACTAAAATGTTAGTGTTTTTTAATTTGAATTTTTGACGACTGTTTCAATGGCAAAAACACCCCAGACTTGAGATTTAATGGTCTGCTGTGCAGAAAAAACCTACTCAGGTTATATTTGTAAAAGGAGATTGATGTTTTTTTTTTTTTTTTTTTGGTTCAGTTGTGTTTTCAAAGGGAATTAAAAGAATTTTGAAACAACATAAACGAGTTAATTGTATTCCTTACAATTAGGGGAGAATCTGAACAGTCAAAGGCTCACATGCTGTTGGCACAACGACAACAACAACAACAACAACAACAACAACAAAGGAAATCCAATGCAGGGGTTGTACTCGCATATTTGAACGTACACATTTAGGGGAACATGTTGACTGCAGACTACAGAAAGGATATCTTAAAAAATTTATGGCAACAAAGTAACAGTTTGAATGTGGGCTCTAGCAACAGCGCCAGTTTGCTACTCGGCTTTAAGGTTTTTTTGTAAAGGAATTTAGACAAGCATTTAATGTGATGCTTTAAGCATTTAAAGTACTAATAATTAAAACGCTTTTAGTGATCAGTTGCTAACCCTTCGTGTGCACCAGAACAAGTGTTAATATTTCCAGCTACTTTGTTTCCAATTGCTGGGCGAAATTTGTTAAGATAACATTTTCATTGTGTTCAAAAAAAAAAAAAAAAACTTGGATAAAATTTCTACTTCACTAAAATGGAAAATAAAACAGGTTTGTGAAAGCAATAAGTATGGAAAAATTTCTTCGTAAGATGGTTGCAGTAAAATGGTAGCTTTACTAACAGAAAATATATATATATATATGTGAAATATAAGGGCATGAATATGGAGTAGTTCACGTTGGCCACTTTCTATGAACAATTATTTATTTTAGTGTTATGGTGTTATGGGCCGTGAAACAGCTGGTTGTCCCCCCCGTTCTAAACAGATTACATTTTTCTTTCTTCTCCAGTCGAATCAATCAAAATTAATTTATTCCTACAAATCAACAAAAAAAAGTTTAGCCTGTTTAAGGTCAGAATTTACAGTTATTAGAAATATAAAAAAACGTGGTAAGAATGTGAATTGTAAAATATTGTGTCGAAAAATATTTGTCTCTCTGGAATTATTAACATTTGAATATTTTCAAGATTTAAAGAAAATAAATCTCAAGCTTTTACACGGTTTTTGAAGGACCCTCAAAAACTGTCAAACTATTTCTCTGCATTATATGGCGGTTCGTGGTAAGAAGCTGTACACAAGTGATTTTTTTTTTTTTTGAATCAAAATTACAGGCCTTGGGGCAGGAACTCAATTTTTACCAGGTCTCTTTTTATATGCTCCAAGTACCGCCGCTTTTGTCAATAACCTCGCGCAACATGTTTCTATTTTCAAACACCATAAACTATAGGGGTCTGGCCAGGTAGTTTTTTCAACAATTGGGTGCCGATAAGCGGCCTACGGACCGTGAAAGGGCACACCGCAGTTCAGCATTAAAGCTGCTCTTGGCGTTTACGGTCTACTCACAGAATGAAATAAGAGTCTTACTGACCGTGAAAGGGCAAGCGTGTTTTTACACTTTGCTTGTTATGCCCATTTCGAGAACTAAGCCGTCTACTGACCGTGAAAGGGCCAGCGTGTTTCCCACTTTGCTTTTCTTGGTTACATCTGACAATTCTGAAAAATACAAATTCTTAATGGAGAACTAAAATATGAATTTAATTTTATTTAAATTATAAATTATTTTAACTAAAGCAACAATTTGTTTTATTTCTTTTCTGGCACTTTTAAATAACAATTTTTCTTTCCAGAAATGTTTCCCTTTCCCGAAAACAGACATTTTTAAATTGAACATCCCATTAATATGTGTAAGAATTTTCGCCAAACTGATGCTGAATATTATAGAGTATTTGGCATTTGTACACCCTCCTGAAATCTTCAAAAAAAAAAAAAAATTAATAACAACACAATTCAAAAATAATATAGACAACAGAGTCCTGGCATTATTGCACATTGGCAGAGCAAAGCAAAATTGGTTTCTTTTAAAGCAATTGCAATCTGCACACTTGCCTTGCCCGGCACAAACAGAAATTACATAGAAAAATATACAACATTTATTATAAGGAAACAACAAGTTAAAAAAAATAAAAATAAAAATTCAATGATTTTTGGAGCAGCTGCTTCCTTAACAAATCCTTTAAACTATATTTTCATTTAATGTTTAGTGCACACAAATATTTTGAACATATTTTCTTTTTAGCCCCATCAATGCCAGGAATAGCAACTATTGGTTGCAAATAAATAAGAAACACAAAACGAGGGAGAGAGCGCAAAAAAACAACCCAACTCCGGGATTCAAGTGAAAGCAACAAAAGAGAAAATATTAAAAATAAGCAAACAAAAACTTAGTAGCAAATGTATAAACGGACTACAGGGTGTTTCAATAACGGCGGCTAGAAATGCTGAAATGAAATAAGACGGATTCTAAATAAAAGTTTGTAAGTAATTTTTGCTCATTTAAAAGCCTCAGATACGCCAGTGGGTATCCAACATCTATAATGGCCTCTTGCAGTTTTCAATGACTCATAGACGGCTGAAAGGCTTTGGTTAGACCTGCCAGCATCTTCGCTAAACCACACAAGGAAAAAAACTCGAGCGGTAGTCAGATCACAGGATTCCGCACGATACTCGTAGCCCCTAATCGTTGCTACAGTGTGCGCCGCGTGGCATCTGCTGTTTCTTTTTGTTTGTTTTGTATCGGTACTCAGTGGTCGAGCCCTTTATATGCCGTGCATTGTACCAGAACTAGGTTATGGCCAGCAGGATATATAGAGAATAGTGTTTTCTTGTTTTCTCTTTCAAGAATTGCTCTTTTATTTTATTTTATTTTATTTTATTTTATTTTATTCTATTTTATTATTATTCTATTTAACAGAGATTAGGATGTCAGAATGAGGATGTCTGACCGAAAATAAACCCCACTTGCGCAACAATGTGTTCAATTTTTAGGTTCTATGTTGTATTAATATGGATTTGTTTACTGGGTTATTAGATAACATGCGGTTGCAGCCATACAGGCTACATCAAATTTGGGACACAGGAATTCATTTATCATCGATCGGTAACAGCCGTTAACAAAGACGTTTTCAAACAAATACGAATCCATGACGCCGCCAGCCTAAATTAGCCACCAAACAGTAGATTTTTGTGGAAACTTTGTCACCTGGCGGCGGTGAAAGACGCAGCCATCAGTGAGGCCGCCAGTTTAAAATCCTCAGCAAACAGTAGCTTTTTGTGGAAACTTTGTCACCTGGCGACTCTCGGCGGGTTATACAGGAATTTCGCTACACCGGCTTTGCGTAAAAAGGGCGTCATGCATGCAGCGTGTGCTCCGAACAACAGCCCATATTAATGACAACATGTTATCACTTGAACGTGATGCTACTTCCTATAACATGTCCTGGTACTTTCACATCAGCAACTGAATAAGAAGAAACATTTTCGAGCGACGCCAGCAAAAACAAAAAAATGCCGGTCACCGGCTGCCTAAAGCCCATAAGCGCCGGCTGAAAAACCCTTTAAACTCGTGCATTTGCTGTGTGTACACTGCACTGTATAACAACCGTGCCAGAGCAGTACAGTGCACTACAGTGCAGTGCAGTCAGCCAGCATGAATTAAGGAGTTGTTGTTACAATCACGTACACAAAAAGTCATTTTTATTAAAGTTAACTAGATCTGCTCAAATAACTGCAATTGCAACGTACTAAAATTTATTTATTGTTGTACTAGAGTATGCCAACAACAACAACACCAACAACAATAAGTGAATGAAAGGAACAGATTCAATTCTTTTTCTCCTCTTATTGTTGAAGGAAAATTGAGACGCAAAAAAGATGCCACGTATTTGTGCCAGTAGCAAATGAACTCTAGTATTTTCTATGCGAGTAGCGAACCAAAAACGAAGCTTGATTAAATTCAATTGTCTTAACAAATTTCGTAGTCATGTTGGTGTAGCGGTGGGGTATTTGAAGAGTTTTCCCATATTTTTTCTCACACAATCCAAGGAGATTTATTTACTGCATCTTAACGAGTAGACATAAATAAACAGCTTAATATTAGACAAATATAAGAAGAGAATACATTATAAGATACTTATTGCGATATGATGGCAATGGGGCATAAGTTCAAGTTTTTCGCTTTCATTGTTATAATCCTGTAAAGGAGTTTTCAGTACGGTCGGCTAGATGTTGAAAGGTACAATAAAAAAACGAGCTAATTGTGGCTGAAGAATGTAGAAGCAAAATTCTTCAAACTTGTTTATTTGAAGAACTTTAAAACTGTCATCATTTCAGCTATTTTCTGTTCAAGTCTAACGATTTCCATACATAAATATATACTCTAAGAGAAAGGATATGATTCAGCGATGTTTTGTGTGGGGAAAAAGTTGCTTTTGTGAATTTCGCCAAGTCGGAAATCACTGGCACTAACGAACAAACGGATATACAGGCTTGGCTTCCGATATTTAGCGGTATCAGTCGCCTAACAAATATGTCTTATATATATAAATATATTTGTTGATGAATCTTATATGTATAAGTTTTAATTACTAGTTATTAGTTATAGTAATTCATAGCAAAAATTTGTTATCTTTTTGTATCAAATTTGCAAAAGAATTTGCGCATGAAGAATAAAAATGGCAACTAATCGCAAAATTTGTTAACCGATTTTATATAACAAAATAATTTGTGCATGAAGAATAAAAATAACGATTAATCGCATAATTTGTTAACCGATTTTATATAACAAAAGAACTTGTGCATGAAGAATAAAAATAACGATTAATCGCTAAATTTGTTAACCGATTTTATATAACAAAATAATTTGTGCATGAAGAATAAAAATAACGATTAATCGCTAAATTCCTTAACCTGTTTTATATAACAAAAGAATTTGTGCATGAAGAATAAAAATAACGATTAATCGCATAATTTGTTAACCGATTTTATATAACAAAAGAATTTGTGCATGAAGAATAAAAATAACGATTAATCGCTAAATTTGTTAACCGATTTTATATAACAAAAGAATTTATTCATGAAGAATAAATATAACGATTATTCGCAAAATTTGTTAAGCTCTTTTATATTACAAAATAGTTTGTCCCCAAACAAATAAACAACAAATAAAGCGATTAATTGCCAAATTTCTTGGCCTATTTTTTATAAGACAATTTTCTGGTTTGGCGATATTGCGGAGAATTAGACAATGAAGAATATAAATACCGATTAATCGCTAAAGTATTTAATGAAGAATAAAAGTAGCGATTAATTGCTAAATTTGTTAAAACTTTTGTATATGGAAACTCTCTAGCTTGGAGATAATTTGAACGAAAAGTAGACAACAGTGGGCGCTAAAGGTTGTCAGAACATTGAATTTAATAAGAATAATAGAATAATTTGGTCGGGCATGAAAAATTCTGTAAAATCACTTGTGTTGTTGCATCAATGTAACCAGATAAAATCAGTGTGACCATATACAACTTTCATAATATTTAATAAACTAAAGGAAACTTTTTGTATTTTGTAATTGATTTTATTGATAAATATTGTAGCGGATATGAATGAAATGTTTTTTCACACAAATATTCCGCACCAAATTTCACTGAAATTTATTTCATGTACACGATATATATTTCTGA
Source organism: Epicampocera succincta (assembly GCA_932526305.1). Lineage (NCBI taxonomy): Eukaryota > Metazoa > Arthropoda > Insecta > Diptera > Tachinidae > Epicampocera > Epicampocera succincta. The sequence continues at coordinate 12,923,545 of OW052037.1, read as the reverse complement.
ATGTACCAGTAGGTCTTTTGTATCAACACACAAAATAATATATATTTATTTACAAGTTTATTATAATTAAAATGACTATTAATTAGAAAAGCTAGAAAAATTGTTGAAAAATCATTGGTTTGATTGGCAGCATTCATGCATTTATATTATATCTTAGAGATTCAAATATGGCCACACCGATGTCCTGAAAGAACATTAATTACGCTCAAAACTGAATACACAATACAAGCATGACATAAGAATGGCATGACATAAGAATGTCATGACATAGAAATGCCTGTGAGGATCGCTGCTCCAAACGGTGTGCGAAACGGTTGTGTGATCCACAGTTTTCTTTCATGTTCTGGAAAATGTTCATGTAAAATTAGTCTGCTCTACTTTTGTGTTCCAAAATATATACACGTCAGGCGACTCCTAGTGCCTTTAACTAAAACTTAATCAAAACTTTGTATGTAAAACACTGTTTTGTAAAAATCTGTCTTATTTTAGGAACATTTAAATTTTAGGCTAAAACAAACAGTAATTACTAAATGCTCCACTCTCTCGTTCTCGCTCTCGTTCTCTCTCCCTCTACCACTCTCTGACGCTTTGTTATCTAATGCTGTTTCTTTTTTTGCTTTCTCCATTCGCTGCTCTTATGCTTATCTCTGTCACTTGGTGTTTGCAAATACTCGTATATAAACCTTAAAAATTGGCCACAAATTTCTTACAAAACACATTTGGACACCAACGCACACACACACACACACACACACACACACACACATGCACACGTGCATGCATTAAGAACACAGTTGAAAATGTCCGCAACTTTAATCTGCCATCTTTTTAGCCACCGCCATTAACGCTAATCTCTCGAGTAGCCATTATTGTCATTATTCTCCTCTTAACTTATCTCCCTCCGCAGCCGGCGAGATAAAACATGCCGGGCAAGTGGAGTTACAAACAGCAGGCAAGTGCAAGCTGTTGTTGGTGGTTTCTAGTTATTTTGCTGGTTTGTTTTTTTTTGGTCTTCTCTGAGGTTCTCAGTGAGTGACCCACTGTGTTGTTTGCCGTGAATTCTGCTTGTTTGTCCGAATCTTTGAAATAATTGTGAGCGTGCCGAAAGTAACTCTACTCCTTTAGTTGAAATAAATGTTCTTCGAAGCCTTTTCTGTGTGTGTGTGGCTGTGTGTGTGTGTGTGTTTTTTTTTGTGTATTTTGCTTTTTATCTCCAGTTCATGAGTCGTTGCACAATATTGTCTGGTTGGTATTTAATTTGTTTCGTTTTACTTTCCTGCGAATGCATGACCAACGTTTTTAGAAATGTCAACCGAAATCTTAATGAATTTGCCAATGATACTAAATTAATTGTTAGTTTGTGTGAACAATTTTATGTGCTGGGATTTAAACACACTCAGCTTAATAAATACACAACAAGAAAAGCTGTAAATCAGGGTATTTTCTACAAGACCAGCAACATGGTACGAAATATTTGATTTCGGCTTGTGTTTGATGGTTAAAAACAAGATTTTATATGGTTTTATGTACAAAAAATTAAAATATCGCTGAACTATTAGAAAAAGAACTAGTTCAGTTTTTTATATAATATATAAAATGGGTGTGAAGAATTTAACCATAGGGAAGTCTACCTTGGCTCCCAAGTCAACAGTATGAACAACATCAGTACCGAGATCAAACGCAGAATAACTCTTGCCAATCGCTGTTTCTTTGGGCTCAAGAGGCAATTGAGTAGTAAGGCCCTTTCTCGAAAAACCAAGCTGACACTATATACCACTTTGATAATCCCTGTATTTCTCTATGGCGCAGAAGCATGGACGGTGTCGAAGGCGGATGAGGAAGTCCTTGGTATTTTCGAGAGAAAAGTTCTGCGTTCAATCTTCGGCCCTGTTTGCGTTGATGGTTTCTGGAGAAGAAGGTTCAATCATGAACTGTACGGGTTGTACAGCGACATGAGCCTAACCAGGCGCCTACAAATCCAACGGCTAAGATGGTTGGGTCATGTAGAGCGCATGGAGAATACTGCTTCGATCCGTAGAATCTTTGATTCCGAACCTGTGGGACAACGCATTAGAGGACGCCCACGGAACCGATGGCGCACACAAGTGGAGAGGGACCTCAACCAACTTGGTGTGCACAATTGGAGAACGCTGGCTAAAGACCGTGCCAGCTGGAAAACTTTGTTGGTTGAGGCCCAGGTTCACCACGGACTGTAGCGCCAAAAGAAGAAGAAGAAGAAGAAGAAGGAAGAAGAAGAAGAAGAATTTAATATCTTAAGTAGATCATCGATGACATGGTTTTAATATCCTTGTGAGTGATTTTATTCACAGTGGTCAAATGTAGCAGAGGCCTGCAATAGTATTTCGTTATATTTGTTTTTATTGTATTTTGCAGAGATGAGAATGTCAAAATTTAACTGAAGATATACTGACCCGTGTACATAACTTCGACCATACACAGTCATACATCAATCAATCCCCTATTTTGTTTTTATGTTCTATTAATATGGATTTGTTTGTGGGGTTATTGAGTACTTGTATTTATATGTAGCGTTGTGTATTTTAATGTTGAAAGTAAACAATTTGGACGATTGTTGTTGCAGCAGAGTGTTTGCCAGGAATCGTATCTACGAACTTTGGACTGTTGTTCGAATGCTGTAACAACTCCTCCATCGAGACACTTTTGCGACACATCTAGATAGTCACGATAAGGACGCATTCTACCAGATATCTAAACTGAGTTTGTGCAAACTATCACAAATGGACAAAAGTGCTATCCTGATCCATTCATATGACATATGAATGATAACATGCCTGTGAGTAATTTCACTGATAGTGGCCAAGTACAGCGGAGACATAAAGGGCCACCATAGCTATAGTAAAGCTTAAGAAAAATGCTGGTACTAAACAGCTTATCTCAATAGCTTTGAAGAGAAGTTTTACAAAATGCACAAATCGGAATTTCAGTGAGTCATACATGATATTTAACGACCACATTCCTGTGAGTGATTTTACTCATAGTGGCCATTTGAGGGCACAGCCCAGCAATGCTAGTTTTTTCATTTCATTCCTACATATATATAAATGGTCTAGTTGAATATATAATTCAATTTAAGGAAATCTATTTAACAGTATTTAAGCTTTTTGTAACCCACCCGACTTGTATAACTTTCACACACCGTTAATCTGGTGGTTTTGGTTGTGTTTTAATGATTTTCCATTAAATTAAATCCTCTTCTATTAAATTTGAGGCGATGAGACAGAAAACCCTTAATGTTGCGTTTGAACGAATGCCAGGCAGCCAGTCTGTCATTACGTGCTGGGGTGTCCTTAAACATTGCACAATTTTACCGCAATTTCAGTATCAACAAATAAACATAAACCGACAAGCGTGCCCCCCACTCGTACTCACCACATAAATATTTATCTTTGGCTTTATATAAAACCGTGAGTACAAGTAGAATATGAAAGTGAGGGTTGACGCTACAAGTTGCCCCAGCAACGTACCCAGCAGTGAAAGGAGTGCAGCTGGGACATGCTTTGTTTGATAGATCATTTCAATGCCTTCAATAAAATCCCAAACATTTGCAATATTTCTTTTTAATATTCTTTAAACTGAAGTTTGTAATCACGAGCATAAAACCTTTATTTAATTATAAAATGTTTTAAAAATTTGCCACAATTGTTTTTGTTGCCACCTACATTTTGCACATTAATTTAAGGTGTTGGATAGGAGCCCTTGGTGCTGGAAGCAGAGTTAGACTGCTTTTTTTTTCTCTCCTATCCTTTAGATAAGTTTAGCACAAGGACACGTGTCCTGTTTGTAACTTACTAATTGAATTTATGGTCGCAATCCTTTTGTTTCTTTGTCAACACACAAAAAGAAAAAACAAACTGTTTAATTTTGTGGCAAAGTATAATTGAGCACATGTTGTTTCAATAGTCCTTTATCTTTCTATGTCGGGCTTAAGTGTCCATGTCTCAAGTTCTTCTTACTCGCATAAAACTTTTCTTCAATACAACACGTTTTCTCTTGTTTTTCCTTCAGTCATTCAGTCATTCATTCATTCATTAATTTATTTATTTATTTATTTATTTTTTGTGTTTATATCTGTGTTTAATGTTTCTTTCCGTTATTGCACTCTGTCTATCATGTGACTTGACATTTTTATTATTTCTTTCTTTTGGCTTTGCGCATTTCTTTTCTTATTTAACTTTTATTTGTCAAATAGTGAAATTAATGAATTGCAAACAATCAACTATCAATTCATTGGTGTAAATTGTATTTGCTGTTTGCCAGTTGTTTGTATTTATGTGTTTCCGTTTTGTTGGCCAACACTTTGCCAGAGACAGCGACTGAGTGAAGGTGAAGGGGGGGCGGGGGGCAGAGAGAGACAGAGCTGTCCATTACCATTTAATGTTACTTTTTCTAGATGTGAAACGCTGGTTTAAAAACCATAAAATAAAAAATTAATCAACCCTTTTTGCTTCCCAATTTCTATTTTATTACACAAAAATTAAAGTTACAACATGACTTATATTTGTTATTTCCCTACTTGTCATCTTATGGTAATTTTTTGGCGTGCCCAACATAAAAGTTACAACTTAATCGCTATGTTGTCGCTTAAAAATAAAAATCATAATATGAGTGATATATTTGTGAGTCCAAAATAAAGCTTGTTTTAATTATTTTATAATTTTTATCTCTTCCATACTTTCATATTTACATTTACATGCATTTTAATTTAAACTACATTAACGCCATCTTGTGGGCAATTGTAACATTACATATACATATGTAAATCTGTGGTACATTATCACAACCGCTTAAGTCGTATGTTAAAATTTTGCTAAAAATCCAAGTAATTTGATTAATTTAAGGACTTGTTATATGTTTTGCTTGGCAACATTCTTTTTCGTTTTATTGGACGTATTTTTGTTTATAATTTTGCCTTTATAACATTTAGGCAGTTTTTCATTGAAATATCGGCCAAAGGATCAAACTCCACAGATATTAGTCTTATATAAACATTAAATTATAATTGGCTTTAATTTTCTTTATGTGTATTTAGTGTAATTTCAATGGCAGCACTTTTTTTGTTTTAATCACAAGTTTGTTATTATTATTATTATAATTTTTGTGTTTTTGGTTGTGCAACAAAACCACACACACACACACACACACACACACCAATATAAAACTCGTTTCACAATTTTGAAATAATGTTATTAAATATTTTATTTCGGGTTAAGAAACCAACAAAAACAAGAACAAAAGCAAAGGCGGCTAACAAGCAAAGTCGTAAAAGCCATAGAAAATTATGAAAATATGCAACACTATCTTTCAGCATTATGTCAAGGATATTTTAGACGTCTTTTGCGCATATTTGAATAGAAGATACAACTTGAAAATTTATATTAAAGGATAAACACCAGCACAAAACTTGTTTGCCTGAGAACACAAGCACTCACGCACACGCACACTCACACGCACACATACACTTGCCCTACCAGTTACACACACTAATAACACACATATGACATGCCACAACACAAACAATATGCAACAAGATGAAGGAAGCAAAAAAAAAAAGAAAAAGCTGATGGGAAAATTATAGGCAAATAACAACAAATAGTGAAGGAGAACAAGCTAAAGCCTGACCCCCTCCCCCCACCGCCCCCCACACACAAAAAAAAATACTTTGTGCCTAAAATAAAAATGCAAAGCTTGAGAAGCAGAAGAAACACTAACTAAGACCTCATTTACATGCAGCAAAATAATGCATACATAATAACATTAAGACACATACTGCGTGTAAGCGAGATAGTGGGCCTGGATGTTTTGGGCGTGAGTGTGTGTTCAAGTAAATTGTGTTGACATGCACTTATACATACTTTTGAAAGACCTCAACACCAGGAGCAACAGCAATAACAACAACAACAACAGCAAATAATGCAACATGTTCAAACTTTGAGTTGACAATAATACGAATATGCAACATTTTCTTAGTAGCAAAAGTGGCATAAAGAACATAATGAATAAATGCATTGAAACGAAGCAAAGAAAGAAAAACGAAAACGCACAAACACAAAATTATTTGGCAATATGGAATTTGATTTCGCTACTTGAGTTAAGAAACTGTTTAGCAAATAATCAGATATTGCCAATAAATAGCAAATAAAGCTGTGAGTTAGAAATTTTCGTGATAGGGAGAAATTTTTTTGGGAAAAATTTATGATTAAATGATTGTGGACAAAACAATATGACCGACCACCTCTAATCAGTGTAAATAGTACAATCTGGTACGATTTCTATTGTGCGTTTGAAAATATTGCACAATTTATTTATTTTACAGGGCAAAACTTTTTGCCAATTCATGTCAGTTGAAACTGAGAAATGCCACAACCATCGTTACACTACGGTAACACTATTACCGCCTTATTGCAGCACAGCAACGATTAAATCCTGCAGAAAATCAAAGATATCCTTATCGGAATACTGAGTTTGTGTTTCCGATAAAAAATTACTTAAACTTTAGTAAAACTGAAGGCAGTGGCCATATTTTTGTCAGAATTGTTACGTTACAAACACATGTATCGTTTGCCAGGGATGGTAAAATCGCTGCACTGATATTGTTGATTTTAAATTTTTTATTTTGTTGCAACATTGTTGCAATGTGCTACTCAATGTTTTACTAGATATAAATAATAGATTTGAGAGTTCAGCTTAGAAAAGCAAAGTTTTAGCAGCCGGTTGGTGCAATTTCGTTAAGCATTCGACGATCCTGTGAGGGACTAGTTAATCCTCCAATGTCGATATTGTGCAATAGAGTGTGCCCGTAATCGGCGCATCATGTTGCCTCTTCATGGTTGGTTTGATATAGCAGATATATTGTTTTGTGTTCGAATATCAGGCCTGTGAAGGATAATTTATTACACAATTATTAAACTTCTTCTAGTCCTTTTTAAATTTAAAATTTAATATTGACCAGCAAAATTCGCTGTTCGGTTGATGGAAAAACTAATTCAAACAATTATTGGCCCTGTGATAGTATTACTCGTATTTGTGATATTGTCCGAAGATTTAGCGCATTTGTGAGGCTGCTCTTTTGCCACGGCCAACAAGTTTGTTTGTGCTGAAATATTGTGCAAGCGGAAATTTGAGTTCTCATGATTATGTTTTGCGGGTTTATGTTAATTTCTTTGTATGAGAACGTGTTTGTGTTCTATCATTTTTGTGATAAAGTATATGTTTATTAGTCTTGGTGAAGCCGTACTACAAAGCCACAACAAGGTAAATATTTAGGGCGAAAATGCTGGCCCTTTAAAGGTAAAGATGAGAAAAACCACAAACAGAAGATAGAAAATTTCAGGAATGAAGAAAATAACAGCAAATTTCTAATGACCAAGACCCAAAAAAAAAAAATACTTGAATTCTTTAGGTTTTTGCATTAGAAAAGAAAATAATGAAAAGAGAAATAAACATGTTCAGACAAGCTCAGGCATGAGAGCTTTAAGTACACAGTTTTTCGTTAAAGTTTTTTTTTTTTTTACTATTCAAGACTTCCAGCTGAAGCCAAAAAAAAAAAAAAAAACAGTAAATATTTCACAAATAAAGTCTTAAAGAAATCATAGAAATTATTTTGTGTCAACAAGAAACATTTTAAATATTTTCCTAAATGTTTATTATTGTAATTTAATGATTATTAATTTTCTTAGAAAAAATCCAAAAAACAATCCCAACCTTAAAGAAAATTACAAATAATAAAATTTCGGAAATAGTATAAAATGAAAGTTTTTTTCAATTTTTTGGAAAAAACTATTAGATCAGATTATTTGGTCGTGCCTAAAGTGCCCATTTATGTGCGCTGGTGGGACTTTAACGTTTTACTTAGTCTTCTGTTTGTACATTTAATTTAAATGGTCAATTATTTGATTTTGTAAAAATGCTTTAAATGCTTAAACTTAATTCAAAATCTAATCAAATATAAAAGTTGTTGTTTTGAGTTTTTGTGGTTTGTCTTTAATAATACTTAATAGACTTTATTGTTCTACTACTTTTAGTACTTTTAGTACTTTTAGTACTTAAGCACTTAATTTGTTGCTTATAATTCTCATTCATTCCATAGTTAAGGCCACAACTTACTTGTTTCGTTTCGTTCAGCTGGTTTAGAATATATCTGGAAAAGAAAACGAAAAATGTTCATTTACGAAGTAAGAGAAAATTATTTTTATGAAATATAAAATTTTGATTTTTTCTTATGAGCTTTTCAAAAGTTGCAGGTTTATGGCCTTAAAGCTCAAATTCAGCTGCATCTGTAGGGCATAGCCATACAAAACAGTGAACTCCACTCGTATTCTTATCACCGTCAGGGGCCGCAACGGAGATTTGAATAGATATATTCCGAATCTAGTGGCTTTCATGGGTCTGTCCGCCCTTATTGAAAACCCTTTTATTTTTTTTTTTTGACTTTTTGAACTGTTCCCTGACTTTATTTCGAGAACAGAAACGCCAAAATGGGCACAATAAATTTCATATCCATCATTTTATTATAAAATGTTAGAAGTGCTTGTCTGTTATTGGAAATGTTTGGCCTAAAACTATATTTCGGCTTCAGGCTATAGGAATATCAAATCCCAAGTCATATGTTTGTGGGTGTGTGTGTGAAATGAGATTAAATTTAATTCTAAATATTTATTAAAGTAATAAAATTGAAATGTTAGGAATATAACAAATCCGTTAATATTAAATTTATTCAGTTTTGTATATCGTTAAGGATTATTAAATCTTAAAGGGTTGGCCATTTGCTGCTACAGGCAAATTTTTTGTTCAAGTTTTTATTGGTGAAACGAGCGTCTGCCACAAATATTATGTTTTTAAAAGGAATCTTCGCAATAAGAGATTTTATTCAAGTTAATCTTTCAAAACGGAATTGCAACTTCAAAGAAACTTGTCTGTGTAATAGTTAATTAAAAATAATTACTTACAAAAATTCACATACATTCATAGATAAAGAAACTTTAAAAATGCTGGCAAAGAAATATCTGACAGGAGGGTTTAAAAAAGAGGCTTTAAAAAAACGTCGAAGAACCTGGATTTTGAAAACAAAACATCTCTTTCAAGATAATCTTTTGGTAAAAATCTGTTTTAAACAATGTTTCATTTCTTCTACTGTTTAACAGTGGATTAGGGTTCTATTTAGTTGTTTAAGCACCCCATTGTCTTATTATGATACTTTATGATTCTGTGAACGCCTCAAAACATTGAATTGCAAAGGACTCTCAATTGGTTTTTAATCTGTTTAAAGTCCTAAATCAATTTGGTTTTGTTGGCAAACTTTTGGTAAATGAATGATGCTTTTAAATAGAAAATTATGGCAGCTCATTATTATTATTGTATTATGGTATTTCTATGGGCGTGTTTTAAATTCTGGTTTTATATTGTATAATTATAGTCCAGAGCTTCTTGTTTTATTAACCAGTTTTCATATTGTGTTATATTCATTTTAGCATATTATGGTTGTATAATTGTATACGGATTATATTTTAAAATAGTATCAGTTGATGTCCAGAGTAATATTATCATAATCTATATAAATTTGGTGTTGTTGGCAAACTTTTGCAAATTTTTTTAAGCAGCTCGAATGACATCGCCGTGTCAAAATATTTAATTACTTCAAAGGCCAATAGCAAATTTTGTCACGTTATGCCTATTCATGTATTATAATATTGTTATATATTATTATAGTAAAGTGTTTTAATTTGTATTGTAACTATATTATTATTGTTGTATATTTGTTTACTATAAAGCGTCAAAAATGTTGTTCTTGTTGTTTGTGGCTTTTGAAACTTTTGTTATTTTATTCTTCTATTGTTGTCCAACTCAGTCATTGTATTGTGCTATAGTACTATATTTTATTGTCTTATGATGTTTTTATATAATAATTTTATTTGTATTTAAATCTTGTCGTGTTTGTCTTGTTACAAAAGTGCTGTATAATTTGCTGTAATATGTTGTTGTGTTATTGTGCGCCTCAGCTGTTGGTTCTTAAAAAAGAAAAAGTTCTTCTTTGGTGGGCATTTGATTCTTCAGCAACAACAACAAAAACAAGGACTAAAAACTGAAAATATAACCAATCAAATCAAAAATTTGTTTGCTCTGTAATCCTTCAGGGAACCTATTGTTTTGTTTATTTTTAGTTACGTTTTATTTTTCTTTTTGTTTTTGTTTTATAAATATTACACAGCATGTCCTTTTAAGTATCTGTCTTGTTTTGTCCTCGTAGTTGTTGTTGTTGTTGTTTTTGTTGGGGCTAACAAGTGTGGCAATATGCCAGTCTTATTGATTTCTTTAAAACTTACTAACACCATCATACAAACCCATGGCAATTGCTCACACACACACACACACACACACACACACACACACACACACAACTAAATAAACAAAACATTTTGACCAAATTGTTTTCAATTTAATAAAATTAGATTTTTATTTATGGCGTACTTTTTCTCCTACTTTAGCACTTTTTAGTCTAGAACTTTTATTTCTGTTGGCATTATTGAAAAAAAAACTCTTATAAAGTGGTTGTGTTGTTTTTTTTTTGTTTTGCCAAAGGACTACAGTTGTGTGGAACACGAAAGCCAATTAGGTGCGTGCGGGGACGTGTGGAGGGGCAATTGTTCAAAAGGTGGATGTGGCAAATAAGAGACAGCAATTTGAGGTTTTTATAAAGACACTTTACGTATTTGATTCAGGGTCAAAGGAATGTATTGTATTTCAGGCACGCAGCCACCACATACGAATTTGCTGCTCCAAAGTAAATGTTAACAATAGCCACAACATTATCTGTGTTGGGTTACAGTTTAAAAGGTTTTAATCTGAAGTTTTACTTATCGGAAATTATTTTCTTCAAGGTCGAAATGCATGTTTCGAAACCATTGTATGGTTTTCTGTAATGTATGGTTGCATGCAACAATATTATATGATTGTGGCCAACTACATATATGGTTTTGTCGTGTTTATAACATTTTTAAATGTAACATATTATTGTTAAGGCTTAACATAGTATTATATTCCCTAAACATGTTAATATCAGGGCTCAAATGTTAGCAACGCTTGCAACAATATTATTATTTCGTTTAGCTATATTATAGTTACGATTAAGCATATTTTATTTGCACGGGCCCTTTCAGTCCAAAAACTATTGACAAAAGTTTTTCGGTATAAAGAAAATATAAATTTTTGAAGAGCAAATATTTTGCCAGCAACATATTGTTATTGAATTGAGCGCAACAATATTGTAGGATTGTTGTCAGCATTATAGTTATTTGAATTTTGGCATTTTAATGCAACTTTGTGCTGTTACTGTTAAACATATTATTGTTAATAAACATGTCTATGTTACGAGCCATATTTTAGGTATTTTAATAAAAATATCATCATTTCACTTAACCATGTTATGGTTATGATCATATGGCGTTTTAAAATATATTAAAAAAATGTGGGAGAGCAACATGTTGTTGCTGAATATTATATGTTTGTAGCCAAAGATGTGAGTTAAAAAAAATTTTCTTGCCAGTAATTTTGCTGCGGTTTTTCTCACAGAATTGGATTTCCAGCAAAATGTTTTCATTAAATGCAGTTAAATATATATTCTAGAATTCTGATTTGTTTTTTTTTTTTTTTTTTGTTATAAAAAACTTCATTTGTTTTCTACTGGCAGAGAAATGAGTGTACGAGAAACAGTGGAAAGTATATTTATTAAAAAGAAGTTGCAGCGCAACAATATTTCAAATTGTTGTTTTCAATTGATTGAATAACAGAGGATTGACCTTAAGCCGCCAGGATCAGGACAATTACAACAATTCTTACATCAGCATTTACAGGCGTTTGCACTAGACAGTTTTACAACTAAATTTTATTAAAAGCCAGCAACCAGAATATTGTTACAAATTCCTGCAGATATTAAAGCATTAACATGTTTAGCCACTTGCATGGAATATTTTCAATATTCGTTGCCCCTCCAGGCCTGTGAAGCTTAAAATTGTTACAAGCCTGAAAAGATTTTTGTGCTGCGTGAAATTCTCCTTAAACTTTATTATTTCCTTTTTGCAACATAATAAATATTTGCAAACAAACTCGCATTATTTAGAGCATATTTTGCACTCCCTAATACACACACACACACACACACTCATATTATTGTTGTTGTTGTTGTTGTTGTTGCTGCTGTTGCTGGCTGGCTTTAAAAACTCAACCATGACCGGAAAACGGAAATCATATAAAATTTTTAAACGCAATTTATTTATTTATTTGTGGCAAAGTTTAGCGTGAATTTTCATGATGTTGTAAAACCATAATACGTTGGCGTACAAAGAAACGAAACAAAAAATGGTTGCAAAAAAAAAGTGAAAAAAACTGGAATCATGGAAAAAAACAAAACTATATACCCAGTTTTTTTTTCTGTTAGCAGCCATTTTCCCCTGTTTTAGTTGGTGGAATGTTTTCTATTATAAAACATCAGCAGGATTTTGCTTCTTCTTTTTTTTGATTTCATATAATTTTTTTTTTATATTTTTTATACACATTCGTGTTGTTTTTCAAAAAACATAATTTTTAAATAAACGACCGTGTTTTGTACACAAAAAAATATATATATTTACATATATAAAATAGAACTCTAGAGCAACATGCAACATGCAACATTATGGTTACAAAAGGAGTTGTTTTTCTTTGGCTCATACGAGTATAAAAGAAAAAGAAAGTAAAAATTTTCTGCGGTTTATAATTTTTATTCGGAATAAAGGAATGCAAGTGGGTTTTGTTTTTTGTATTTTATTAAAATCTGTTGGCATGCCATTAAAACAAGTATGTCAGTTTGAAAAATGCCAGTCAATATATCGTTAGCAGAAATATGAAACCATGTAATTAACAAAACAAACAAACAACAAACATAAAGTCTTCAAAAGTCTTCAAAGGTTGTGAATATATAGCGGGAATATTTATAACTATTTTAGGGTTAATAAAACTTTGGAAAATTTCAGGCTGGAAAGGGGTTAAATACTCTTACCACCCCCCTATACAATAAATATGATTTTATCATAATAATAATACGAGCAGTAACCTAATTCTGTGCCCAACACTGGCCAGACTTCAATACAAAACCTTGTTGTTATAGTTCCAGTTCATTTTAAAGACTCAATAAATAATTAAAAAAAAGTAAGAATAAGTGAATAAAAATATATTATAAAATGGTTGCTGCCAACCATATTTGTTTTCAAAACTTTATAAGGGGAATTTTAAAAATTTGCGGTTTCTGCAAGTCGGAATATGTGTTACAGTTTCTGTTTTGCAGCCAGCGCGTTTAGTTCTGTTTGTCAAAGACCTAAAGGACAGAAAAACAAAATGGGTCCAAGAATTTGCCATAAGTGTTGCAAATAAAAAAAAAAAAAAATAGAATTAAACAGTCAGAAGTATTTAAAATCTTAGCAGTGGCAGACGGTAATAGTAGTCTGAGTCAGTAAAATGTACAAGGACGAAGATATGGGAATGACAACGCCAGCGCCTCAGACAGTGAAAAAAATTGTTAAAGCCAACTATTGGAAAAGTTGTTTGGCTCAAGTCATGCAGTTCAGCTTTTTTTTTTTTAAATGTTGGGCCTGAAACGTGTGGCAGCATAACTGCAGCCAAAACTACTGAATTTTTGCTCCACAAAAAAAAAAAACGTGTATGTATGTAACTTTTTGACTCAAAGCAAAATCATATTCGCCGCTCAGCCACCATATTCAGAAGATCTGCCACCCTGAGACTGTTTCCTTATTCGCAGGATTAAAGAGACCCATTAAGACAATTGAGGCCTTAAAAACCAAATTGCTGAGAGAACACAAGGACACCTCAAAAAATATTCTCATTACAACTTCATACCCATTGTACGAGTTTTATATCAGGGAGAACTACTTTTAAGGCGACAAATTCGAAATTCAGGAATAAATAAATATTGTTTTTGAGAAAAGTGCAAATTCAGGCCATTTTGCATTGACAAGCAAATCTCTTAGGGGCTCATAATTTTGTAATTCCTTGTAATGAAATTTAGACATTTTAACACGAAAGTTCTTAAGAATTTATTATTATGATGTATTTTGTTTCTAAGTGTCATTCACCGGAATTTGCTTATAAGTTGCCAAATTTTGTGGTTCATGTTAATGCCGGAGTGGCCCAGTTTTTTTTTTTTTTTTGGCATCGCTTAATACGAGTATTTGGCCCACGTCGTAGCCCTTCAACAACTGTATATTTATCCTAAGTTTATATGGATCTGCTTACCCCAGAAATTGTGGTTCTATTTGGATTGCAAAGTCAGGCACGTTTGACTTTTTGCAATAGTTCAAAGTGTCACTGCATTTATTATCCTTTTTTTGTAATCTGTTATTCTTGGGTTGTGCGAAAAGTGTTTTTTTCTCCTGCCAGCATTTGCCGTATTTTTCACCTGCAATCTACAATTTTATATGCCCCGAGACACGTTTTTCTATTTGTAGTTCTTAAAAATCACGTTTATCATCCCCCCCCACTGTCTTTCGAAAATGCTAAGTCAACATTTTCCTTTTCTATTTTATTTGCTTCTTCTACTTCTTGAAATCTTTTATTTAACATGTTAAATACATGTTCTTCCTTAGAAAATGAGCAGCAAAAAAACCCAGCTTTGATGGTTGTTGCCTTAACAAGTTTTTGCATATAATGGTGGCAGGTCTCTAAGAGTTACCCTCCCTTTCAGTCACACACTCTCTCGCTCTGACTCTGGCATTTTGCTGATTTGCTGCAGTAAAACTACAAAAAGAGCAAAAAGAATAAAGAATATTTCAATTTTCGTACACCATCATGTCTATTCAAGTCATATTATAAAACTTAAGTTTTTCATTTACTTTATTTCCTGCCAGCTGCTTTCCACCCATCACTATCGTCACCAGCATCATCATCATCATCATCATCATCGTCCTCCTCATCATCATCATCATCATCATCATGCTCTGCATCATTATTATGGTTACAGTCATTATTGTAGGATGCCTCACACTGTTATGGGACCCAAAACCATGACAAAAATATGAAGTGCTAGTAAAAGTAGTTGGCAATTACAGAAGTGATTCTTTGTTTAATTCTTTTTAATTTCTTTTTTTGTTTTTTGTTTTTTTTTTTAACTTTATCTTTTTTTCAATTCGTCTTACTTTTGGCCGGTGAGTACTTGTGTGCCACAAGTTTTTGAAAAGTCTAAAGTTGATATGTTTTAGCCAAAGTCTGTATGTTGTTCCGTTGCACGGAATATAAGAAAAGTATAACTCTTGTTACTGTATGAAAATGTGAAAAACTACGAAGCGTTTCTGTTGCTGTTGTTTCTATATTTTTGACCGCAATCACGTACGTTAAATTCAACACCGAGTCTTATTGTCTTCTCGTTTCTTTTTGACTTGTTCATGTATGTTTAATTTTGGGCTGGCTGGGCTGGAGGCAGCCGAACGTAAAAGGAACAGGAACACAAAGACAAAGTTTTAGTTACAGAAGAAGTGGTTGCTACAAAAATGGCAGCAGTTATTTGACACTGCAGCGAGCAGGAAGCCGGCGAGTTTTTTTCTTCAATATTATATTTTAATTTCACTCAGAAGGGGAAGGTTAGCGTATACTGGCGAAGGCGAAGGAAATCTGGTCAAAAAGTTCTCGTATCTTTAGAAATGACTTGGCTCGAAGTTCAGAAATTAAAAGTGAAATATATTTCAAGGAAAAAAAAAAGAAGAGAAAATCACACGAAATCAATGACACCCAAAAAGGGCTAGAAAGGACAATCTTAGCGCTCACATATGCTTGATTTTAAAAATCTATTTTAAGCAAAACACTTGGTCAGACAAGGGCAAATATCACTAGATTTAAGGTAAGGATATGCTAAACTCTCTTATATCCTTTACAACAAATATTAAATTTAAAGCCAAAAATTTGACAGAGAGCTGTGCAAACTGGCAAATGGTTGTAGAATTACACCATTGAGCTACATGTGAAATGGCACTTAATTATAGGCAAGGATATTCTTAGCCGCCAAATATCCTTTACTTTAAAAATTCATTTTAAAGTCTAAATTTAGTCAGAAAATAGTTGTGGTGTTGGCCCTTTAAGCCAGATAGCAAATATCACTTAGCTACAGAATAAAAATAAGTGCAGTTTTCGATTTCTAAGCAGGTAGAACAAAAAGTTTACTGACTCCTTAAATTTGCTTTGGCTGTAAAAATGTATGTTATATATAAAATAAGTCAGATGGCTATGAAAACTAGAAAAGGGTTGTAGAATCAGATCTATGAGCTCCTTGAGAAGTTTTGCTGGAATTAGCGCCAGGATACTCTTACCTGCCGAATGTCCTTTATTTAAAAAAAAATTTTAAAAAACATTTTGAATATTTCAAAAATATTATTCTGGCCTGAATTACAGTGTTAATAACGCCAATGTTGTATGTTCTGAAAATAAGGATATTTGGGCATGAAATGTGTCCGGACAGCAAATATTTTTTAATTCATTTTACAAGAAAAGAGAACAATATTCTTTATTGGTGAATCCCTTGCATTCCTGTAACATTTTTGTACATAAAAGTCGCCTAAGAAAAGTTTATTTAAAATTAAACTTAATAAAAAAATTGTATTCAAAAGGGCTGGTTTACAGGGCAGCTGGTTGCTGCCCATTTCCACCTTCATGTTCACTTTAAACTTTGTTTGCTAGTAAAATGTGCTGACTTGTAGTTGTTAAGCATTCCTTCTCCGTTGTTTTTCGTTATATTCAAAAGTAAAAAATATTCGACTGCATTTATATGGTTTCGTTCATTGTGTATTTGTATGTTGTGTGTGTGTTTGTGTATGTGTGTGTGTACACTTCCATCAGTAATAAAATTTTTGTCTGTTGGTATGTTTTGAATCCATGAATATGCATGTGTTCAAGTGTGTTGTGTTTTATGCTGTCTGTTAGTGGTGTATTGTGTCCTTGCTGTCATGTGTTACATTCTTTATAGAAGATGACAGAAATGCTTGTTTGGTTTTTTTGTTTTCTGTTTTCTGTTTTCTGTTTTCTGTTTTCTTTTGTGTAACTTTTTCTTCTTCACACTTCCAGTTCATTGGTAGAAAATACTCACAAAACCGTTGGTATGTTTTCGAGACTTTTATCGTACATATTCTCCAATACATATAAATGTATGAACTTTTGTTTAAATACACTGCAGTCATATGAAGACAATCATTATTTTTGTTTCCTGAATTCTTCTCTTGTTTCTTACCACTGCAAGAGTACTTTTACAATTGGCTATAACTTTGTCTACTTGTCTGTACTGTGACATTTTGTAGGACACTCGAAATTTTTTTCATATAGATTTTGATTTAAGTTTAATAATTTTTATAAGAAACATTTATTTAGAGGTGCGTTTTCAGGAGGGAAGTTTTATGACTTAAAGTTGATATATCCCCAGCTGTTTTCCGAAATAGTCGTTGCAACAATATATATATTTTTGTTAAGAACATAAAGTTTTTACTTAATAATGATTAGAAAACATCGAAAGGCGGTTATAATTATGGGAATGGCAAAATAATGTTTCATTCGGTGCAGAAATATACTTTCACCCCAATATATTCTTTTATTTGAGTTTCTTTTTGAATATTAATTTTTGTCTATACGTTAAACTTAATATGTCATTTATGTTGTTTCTAACTCGTCATCTTTATTCCATAATTTATTTTGTTATTTAATTTTTATGTTTTCCTTTTAAAAAAAACTTTCTGGGAAATAAATATTTGATCCAATTATGTTCAGCATTGAAGGGGCAGCTGAGAGAGTCCAGTTGTGCTGGATTTTACTGTACATGAAAAATCGTAGTTTTATGAAAAATATATTTATAATTTTCATAAATATATTTATATAAAAATAAATATATAAATAATTTTCTGAATAATTTTTTTTTTTTGCAAAACAGAACAACAGCAGCAAAAATAGTCTTAAAAAAATCTTAAGAAATTTAAATAATTTTACTGTCGGCCTGTTTGATTTTTAGAACCTGTTTCTGTATTAGGAACGCTAGAACTTCAAACTTAAACATGGAATATCATGACAAAAATTGCAAATCTGTTCAAGACTAAATCAAATCTATAAAAATAACTTTAATATTTTTTAAATCCTTTATCTTGCGAATATGACCGCCAACGACAACGTTCGCCTACATTTGGCATGACAAAACAGCTGATTTGCCGAACAAAAACAAGTTTTTTTCAACCTTTGGTTGTTGTCATGTTTAAAAAAATTGCCCAAAAGTAAATTTCATCATTGTTCGAAGGACATGCGAACATTAACGTATGAGTTTCGTAAAATATGTCCTTAAAATATTCACAAAAATTAAGCTGATAATTTAAGAATTACCGGATCGGATATACCAGATTTTTTTAATGCCCTACAAAGCAAATGAAAAATTATTTAACATTTTTAATTCATATTAATAAAAATAATGCTTTTATTTGCTTAAATCCAATTAACAATAAAAAAAAAACTTAATTTTCAATTATATTTTTGGGGCTTTTGTGGTGTTTAAAAATGATTTATATTTGAAAATAAATTGAATACATCAGTCTACTGGTGTGTGTGTGGCTGTGTGCCATTTAATTATCCTTAACGCCACAGACCATAAGAAAATATCTTTTAAATATTTCTATGCTGCCGCTTGACGCTGTAGCCTCAGAAGTACTTTTTGACTTTAGCCTTCTTGGGCTGCCGTTTGCTGGGCTATAAAACATGGCCTGTCATAATTTTGTGTCATGTTTGTTTAACAAATTTTATAGTTGAGTTTTTGTTTGTGTTCGTTGGCTTTGAAAAATTCGAAGAATTTTATTACAAAATAAATTTAATTTGATAAGATTTGTCAACTTGCCACAATAGGAATACAGGCATTTGTTTGTTGTTGTAGTTTGAAAAGTGGCAGTTGAATATTTACACAAATTTATTTTTATATAAAGACTTTTTAAATTCTGTTTTTGAGGTGACCGAAAATAAATCAAATTTATAAACAAAAATTTTATAAACTCATTTTATTCTAGCGAATATTTCTTTAAACATTTTATAAAGTGGCTGTTTTAGGATTACGGAAGTCAGTGCCCACTTTCCATATAAATTGGCAAAAAAAAAAAAAAAAAAAACTATTTCGAAAAAGTACTGCGAAAAGATAAAAGATAAGAGCTTGGTGTTGTCCTTCTTAGTTGGTGAGTTTCATCGCAGGAGAGGATGCAACAGACATTTTAGTTAGAAAACTCGCCCAGCAAAACTCTCAAATATATTCAACTTTTTTATATTTAACTATTTGTCTTATCAAATTTTCTAATAAACTTAAATATTGCAACTTTTTTGCAGCCCTTAAGCTGCAACACTTTCCTTCTTCTAATAAAAGCTTAGCCGCTGTGAAAACTACTTATATTTTATCTAAACTAAATCCTTTTACCACTTTTGCCTCAATTTCATTTAACGTTTTTTTAAGATTATTGCCAAGCGAAAACCCCCAAAACGGTGGGCGAAAACATTTTAAGAAGAGAACGAAATAAAGAGGAAAAACAAGCTTTCCATCCTCTAATAAAATCTTTTGCCTTAATCTCTGCTAACAAAATAAGCTCTAACTAACATCCTAAAATTAGACATCAAATAACATCCATTATGAAACAAAGCCAAGCAAAATCCTTGTTCCAGTCGATGTTCTTGTTATTTTGTAACGGTATGCAGCGCCAACGTCATTATCAGCCACATCAACATCATCATCACTGACTAGCACATGATATTGGTCCTGCTTCACATGCCAACATATAAGATTACAGCCAGCTGGAATACGGCAAACAACACAGCAAACAACACAGCAACAACAACAGCAACAACTTCAAAACAAAAAAACACAACGAAAACTTTTAAGTCCCTTTAATTTAAGTGAAATTTGAACTCGACTGGGAACACTCGGCAAAGTGAAATGTTAGCGTGATATTAGAGGAGTATAAGAGTCTTTGCGTGCGTGTGTGCCTGTGCCTGTTCCTGTGCGCGGTCACAACTACATGGTGATTACAATTACATGCATGGAAAGATGTGGCAATCAGAGCACCTAACAAACACAACAACTACAGGACGGGCAGACGGGCGGGCGGACGGGCGGACGGGCGGACGGGCGGACGCACAAACAAGCCAACAAAATCGTTATTGGTTAAGTGGAAAAAAAGCGAGTTGAGTTTAAGCCAACAAAAAAAAACAAACTCCACTAAAAGTAGTTAAAAGCGCGCACATGATGTTACCGACACAGTAGCAGGGGTTCAAGTCATGGCTGTGAAATTAAGGCTTAAACATGTTGGGCAAAGAGTAACTGCTGTCTGATATGATCTCTAGTCTTAGGGAAAAGTATAAGAACGCATATCCTTGTGTGCCACACAGGCTGCACCCGGCGGCAGATTTTACACCCAGTCAGGGCACTCTGCTTGCCGGGGCATAGAGAAAACGGGGTCCCTCGGTCGGAACATTTTTTAAGGAACTCAATAAAAAAATTTTTTTGCATGAAAACCTTTTAAAATTGCTCATGCCTTCATATCGCCAGACCTATTTTCCTTGTTTCTTTATAACTTTATTCTTATTTCTTTACGATTTCGCCTCTTGCCTTTAACATTTAACATGAAATGTGGCCACTAGACCAGCTGACATCTGGTGCAGGAGCTTTATTTAAAAACTACTAGATTCTTTGAGTGCTTCCGTCCTGTTTGTGTTGTGACAACATCAAACTGATCGTTGCCTGGCAGTGTCCAAGAAATTTCAAACCCCCTTCTCATCTGTTTTCTTATCACGTCTGCAGTTCTGAACAACAAAACTTTAATATTGTTAAAGAATTTCTCATCATCGGACGCAGCATCCTTGTCTGAGTGCAACCGTTGATGTAATTTTTCCACAAATATCCTGATGTTTACGATGAACGCTTGTTGTGCGTATGAAAGGGCATTATTATTTATTTTTTCTTCAACATATGGGCATTTCCATGTAAATAAATTTACATGTTATCACAACTCAGTTTAATATAAAATCGTGCAGTGAAGGCGAACAAATCTGCTGTCAAATGCGCACGACAGTTGTTTTTTGTTTAAATTCCTGGTCGCCAAAAACTGTTGTAATGTCATGTCATGTGACGGCCTTTTCCCTCCACAAACTTATTTTATTTATATCATCAATATCTTTTTTTTTCTTGGTTTTAACAATATATTTATTGCAAAGTTTGTCATAATAATGTCACATTCGAAATTTCACTTGTCGTTTTACAAACTTTTAAGAATTTTGCAATCAAAGAAATAACATTTTAAAATTAATTGTACTATAAAACTTTTTTAAATTCCGCTAGCAAATCATTTCGATTTTTGTCACGTTTGAAATACTACTTTTTGTTTTGTCATCGCCTTTGTTTGCAGATCTTGCAGTACTTTCTATATGAATTTAAACTGCTGGTGAAAATAGTTCTTGTCTATTCTTGTATTCTAGACCAAATGCAGACGCTTGTCACGTTCGCTCTGATGCAGGCACCCATTTGTGTATAAGTTAGCTGACGTTTGACTGTGTATGGTGTTGGAAATTGGTTTTAGGATTTTGATGGCATATTTGTTTGACAATGCTGATGACCATGACCGCCTACGGCACAGAATCTGTGGGCAGCAGCACTAGTCCAGGCACAAGCAGTAGCCGACTTAGTTTGTGTTTTGGCAGTATTTCGTGAGTTTTTGCGGCAGACTGTTGCCCATATTAAAATATACATAAATGTAAAATTTTATAGTATTTTGTTGGTTTGTTTGCTGTAATTGCTGGCTGCCTGGCAATTGACAAAGTGTTACACTCGGCACTGCTATGGTCATGTGTGTCACTGATTGGTTTGTTAAATGAAAGGCTTTCTTTTTTTCTCTTTTCTTTGCTGAGTGCGTGTTATAGTCCTTGTTCGGTTTTTTTTCATTAAGTCTTTACTGTTTGACCAAATTTCCTCGGCTTTACTCTCTCACACCCTCCCTCTCTCTCCCTCTGTGTCAGCCACCCTGTCTTTGCTGGTCTCTGGCTGTGTTGGCATGTGTGCGATGTCACAGTGTTTGGCCATTTATGATTATGATGTTAGTAAAATATCCTCAAAATATAGAACGGCAGCAAGAGAAAAAAAAAAACAACTGGTCGTTGGTTATTATAGAATGTGTTCCCTTTTAACTTCAGTGGCAGTGCCTCAATTTTATTCCGTAAGCCTTTGACGATAATGGCGACAATATGGCCCAAGTTTGTTTGTTTTTTGTCTATTAAGACTGAATCAACATTGGAGTTTTTTTTTTTTGTAACAAATTTAAGGCAATTTGTTTGTGTTGTTGCCGTTATGTTTGTTGTTGTTGTTGTTTTTTTTTATATTTTTTGAATGGGCTGCTTGATTATGATTTTGGTCAGCATGAGCAAATTTTAGAGTAGTTTAAAGGACAACATGTTGACAAGTTTTGGCACTGACGCACCCGGGATTTTAAGTCCGTGGAATAACAAAACAAACAAACAAAAACAAAAAGTAGCCGCCCAACACATTAAAACCAACAACAGTGAATGAATGAAAAACCAAAAAATATTGTACCACTGCGAAAAATAAAACCACAAACACTGATTGCATGGAAATTGTATAAACAAAATGTGGAAAGTTGAAATATATGAGAGAAAAAGTTATATATTAAAATCAGAAAATTAAAAGCAACTGATAATTTTTTGCAGCTCCATTTCAGCACAGGAAATTAATTAATTAATTGTTTTAAAGGTATATATTATTTTCAATAATAATAGCAGCAGTTTTATCAAGTTATTTTATTAAAAGGTTTTAAGTTATTTGTCAGGCCAGTCTAAAGACTTCTCTGCAAATGTTGAGGTTTTAGATTTTCTTAAGGCCATTGCGCTAAAAGAAGTTTCATGAGCCAATAATTCAGCATCAGGTTTCCAGAAACCTAAATTTGTTTATCAAATATACGGCCAGAGTCTGAACGATTTATGGTACACGATATTCCAATAGGGTCTGGCGAACTTTGACAGCGTTGAGCGCTGTTAACGTTGGCAGCCATATCATTAAAATTAGCTGCTAATTATTTAATTAAATTAACTAGAAATGAAGAAAACGGGTGGTAATATTTGCAAAAATTAAGTACATTTTTCAAACTGGTCGCTAAACAGGCATCAACCATTTAAGAATGATGACAATTGACTCCAATCGACTTTGCCTTGATCAAGTTTCTTATACTGCAAAGTGCCTTTTAAAGGCAATAAAATCCAGGCCATGATAATGTACTCCACAGAAATAACATATTTGCATAATAATATATCACATATATATTTTTTGCAGGGATGGGACTATCCCATCTATATATTTTTTGCAGAGATGGGACGTTGACTGATATCTCATATGTACACTGTCTTGTTTGAATATATAAAACTAAAAAACTCTTAAAAAAGGAGGTGGTTTTAAGTTTTTAAAATATTGTTAAAGAAAGGACATTTCGTTTTAAGCTTTCAAAAAACTCTTACAAAAACAATTTTTTTTTAGTTTTTAAAAGGCTGTTAAAATAAGAAAGTTTTTAGTTTTTTAATAATTTCAGTGTTTAGGGGAATGCGACAGTAGGAATACAAGAGTTGTTGGGTATAAGAGTTTTCTGGAGAAAACTATTTGTTCAAATATGTCTCTGCTTCACAAATCTCTGCCAGTTATCAATTAATTGTCTCCTTTAGAAACAACTAAAATCCATATACTTCCCCATCCAACTGCCACAGTTTCAGTTTTTTTTTTTTATACAATAAAAAGAAAATAATCACAAACGTGTCAAACTACTAAATCCTGGCTGTCATTTAATTAAAAGACAACTTTGTTTACTTTATTTCCACTTACTTTCCAAACTTTCAATCTTAACCCACTTTTGTTTTAGCACAAGTAAGAAACAAAAACAGCCATCAAACCCCTCGAAAAAATTTAGCTCCAACCACTTTAGCCACAAGCCAGAAACAAAAGTTTTCACATATATATATATATATAACTTTTGTATTTATATCTTCCATTTGATGAGCAGCTCCAACGAAATACAACATACGAAAGATGCCGCAAACAAAGTAGCAAAACAAAACAAACAAAAAAAAGAAAATGGAAAAAAAAGTGACAAATAAATTAAATGCCTTTTTCCTTGTTGCAGGTTTTTAAGCAACATTTAACTTTCGAGCAGAAAGCAAACACACACACGCACGTATCAAACAAACAAGTGGAAAAATTGTCACCGTAAGTTGTACAAGAAAAGTACCACAATTCTCCTAAAAGTATGCTTTATATTTATATCAAGCTGTTGGTCCCGGCGGGCGGGGCTGTTGGTGTAGCAAGAGTGAGGAGCGAGTAAAGAAAAGAAATGGCAAGAATTTAATTTCAGCTAAACCAACTTAAAATAAACTTTATCTATTTTGTTGTTGTTTCTGTTGCTGTTGCCGAGCTAAAGCTACTTAGAACACAATAGAGTGCTTTTCTTCACTTTCACTGCAAAAATCTCTACTTCCAGATTTTGCTGAGTGAAGGCATTTTTTTCTGGCGTCTAAATATTTTAGTGGTTTTAAAAGCGATTTTTTATAGGTTGGTTTTACATTTTTTTTTTTTTTTTTTTTTTTTTGTGAATATAAAGTGATTAAAAAAATTATGAAATTTGGATGCTGAAGATCACTAGACCTCCCAAGATGTGGTGGCTGGTATGATTTTAATCTTCATTAAATTATATACATACATGCGTTTGTCACTCAAGTTCCCTGTGTTCGTTTTTGTGCGGTTTATTTAAATCCCATTAATTGTACGACACAAAACATCATCAATACTTTGCGACTTTATATCCTCAATCAGTAAAAAGTCAAGCTGTAACCACTGCTCTAACAATTTTCTATATTCAATTCAGATTAATGTGCAACATGCAACCTCAACGACGCAAGCGTTTGCTAAAACAGAACGCTTTTCATCAAAATTAATCACAACATCAGGCACTAAAATCGATGTTATAGCAAAAAAAAAATAAATTTATAAAGTGACAGCGACAAATAGGAATGTGAGTCGCTCAGACAGTGCATGCAGCAGCATGCACTTAAACATATGCAGCCATATATTCGCACGAGCCATTGTCTGCAACCAGAACAAATGCCATAGGACGACCATAGAAACTGATGTCAATGTTATCAGGGGAACATCATCATCATAATAATCCCCGTCAGTGGCATCATCAGTGCATCCCCCTCAAAACTTCAAAAACACCATCGCCAATATCAAACAGGAATATTAATGACAGCATCAGCATTAATCAAGAATGTTGCCTGTTAGCGGCGAGTAGTACAACGACAACAACAACGACATCTCAAATAAGACGAATACGAAAATCTTTTAAAGTGGATAACAAAAAGAAAAGCTAAAATTAACATTTAACTGAAGTTTTCATCAAACAGATGCTGCTCAGACAAACGGGTACATACCAATACATCTCTACATACATTCATTCACACATTCATTCTTTCATACATTCATACATTCATTCATTCATACATTCATACATTCATACATTCATACATTCACACATTTATCCATACATGTGGCCTGAAAACGTGCTTGCATATTTTCTTTAATTGAAACCCACTTGAAGGTCATATTTATTTGTGTTGCGTAAAGATCATTCTTCGTCGAATCAACGAAGGTTTTATTAACCCTTAATATCCTGATATATTTAAAAGAAAAATTATATATCAATAAACCGAGAACAATTCAAGAGCTCATAGATGAGATAATCCTCAATTATGTCGCAGAATCATGGAAAATATCGAACATCGATAATTCTGTAAAAACTTTTTGTTTCATTTACAATTAGAACAAATAAAACCTATCGATTAAATTTTTAATTGAAATGATTAAAAATTTTATTATATAAAGTCAATTTGATTATATCAAATAACTTTTTAAACGATTTATTGTGATTAATATATTTTTTTTTGTTATTGTCGGCGAAACCCATTGTTAAGGATTTGCTTGCAAAACTCTATAGTCCAGCTGCATTATTCCGCTCACCGTTCAAGTATCATTCAATAAAATGCGCTGAGCTTCCAGGTTTGTGGAGGCTGCGTACTAATTTTAACAACTAGACTGAACAAGTGATTTCAGTATGAATTTTATGGCAATTCCTAGTGACAGTGATAATCGTGTGTTGGGAATCCAGAAGTTCTAGTAAATGAAATGTATTCGTTGGCCTTCTGTTCTTGCTCAAAGAATTTCATTATGTTGATGGCAGCAGCATTTTACGATTTCTAGGCCGAATTGACCAGCCACTCACCAGCATCAACCATTAAAACATATTCCCAGTTGCTGGCGATGTCCGGCTATCAGAAGGAGGTAATTTTTTTTTTCATTTTGCAAATGAAAAGTAAAGTTTTTCCTTTTTTTATTTTCCTTTTATTAATGGTCAATTAAAGGCAAATTAAAAGCCAATTAATGGGGTCAATTGAAGTATTTCTAATGGCTTAAATACAGTTTGCGGTTGAGCAGACAGGAGCAGGAGCATAAAAGTGAAAATGAAGAAATAGTTGTAGCAGCAGCAGTGAGCAGCAGGTGGTCTTAGATTTCGGTTTCTAATAGAATGCACAAATTAACAGAGATTCCTTTTTCCCCTCATATGCTGATATGTTATTCAAACAAAAGCCCCAAATGTCGCAGCAGCAACCAACTGAAAACCCTAAAGGCGTTGCAACAAAATATTAACAGGTATTAATGCAACATATCATTTCCTTCTTAATGTATATTTTTTGTCAAGTTTTTTTTTTGGTCCCATCATTTGTTCAACATACTGCAAATGAAGGTTGAAAGCTGGTAAAATGGGGAAATTAAAAAACGAGACAAAATGCCAACAAACAAAATTAAACAACAAACCAGAACAGAAATTTTATGGTTAAATTTATGGAAGAAAAAAATTACTGAATGCCTGCATTGAACGGCAACGTTATAGTCAAGCGCACGCTGGTCCCCGTCATTGTGCTTGTTGCCTGGTGCAAAGTCTGAAACAGTAATCACCGCCCCATCCACCCCCTTCGGCCCACGTTACATAAAGATATGCCTGCTGCATTGACAGCATGGCCGAGTGAACGAATGCATGTCGGAGTGCCACCAGATTGTGTTGCATAAACCTGGGCAAAAACAAAGGCCGGAAAAAAAGGAAAGCTTTTTAAGCAGCTGCATCATGTACGTGTTTAAATATTTGTGCTGAAGCGTCGATAATCAATGTTGTTTGCGTAGCCAATCTCTGTGTAAACGCGCGCGTTTGTATAGGAGCGAGTGTGTGTTTTCAATGGGCTTGAGGTTGAGGGGGGTGTGTGTTAATAGTGGTTATGTTTTAATTGTGAACAAGTGGCAGGCATTTAATTTGCAGGGTATCTGGCACGAAAAAGTCAAATTGCAGAAACCCTCGGTTTTTTAAATTTTAGTAAATAATAGCAAATAGCAAAATCCCATCAAAAATCATATTATTTTAATACTGGCATCAGCTTTTTGTTGGCTTAATATTTTAATGAGCATAAATTATTCAGTTTTAGAATGATTTTTATTGAAAAACGAAATGAGCATATCGTAAAGTTGTTGTCATGTTTCGTCTGAGACATTCAGAAACCTGCATGACAGACAACATGAAGTCAATGTTCTCAATGTCCTCAAAGCAGCCGTTTGTGACAGGATGTCTGCTGTATAACCCATCTATTATATAATTGTGTGTCTTAAGAAGGTAAAACATTGCCAGCTATATTTTAATCATAACTTGTTCTATATATAACTCGCATACGGATAAATTTTGTGCTAAGGAAAATTTCATCAAGTTTCCACTCTCTCTCTCTCTCTCGCTCTCTGTGTGGCTGTCCTTAGCCACAAAAACAGCTTTATGCTTGCATTAACAATAGTCTGTGAAAAGCAAACAATACTATTGTTGAATTATTGTTGCCAATAATATTATGCTGATTACGGTGATTTTAAAAACGTCATTTATTTATTAAATAGTTAGACATGACTCACTTGCAGGCTTACAAAACTATATTATTGTTCAACAATATTATTCCAGTTAGTAACAATTATATTAATTGTGTTTACTTTGTTATTGGTATAAACAAACATTTTATTCTTACAAACAGTTTTACATTTTCTTACAAAACAAAAACTATTACTGCCTTCATTTAATAATTTCATAACAATCATCAAAAATATTATTTAGTACAGAACCATTTTGTTATTTATGATTAACCATATTAATGTTGTGCCCAACTATATTATACTCATATTAAATCATTTTGGTATCAAAGTTTGTTTTGAACCAGGTTTTTATCCGTAACCGTTTGTATCCGTTTTGCACACAAACAAAACAAAAAACTGCAGTTTTGCCAAAATGAAAAATACCGTTAATTTAAAAAATTTGTCCCTCCACATGGTTTAGAATATTTTATATTATATTTATTTGCTGAATTTATGTTGGCAGCTCATTATTAAATTTTAAATGTAAAATGTGTAGTCAACAAAATAAAACTCACACTTAGTGCCTTGTTAGTCGTTGAGACTAACCAATCCTAAACAAAGTCCAGAATGTGCAGGTACAGCGACATCTAGTTGACAACTGTTGTCGTACCATGTTATACAAAAATGTAAGTGAAACAATTTTATTGTTAGTCGCATCGACTAACAAAGCAGTTTTAGGCTACAAATATTTAAGTAACTATATACCCAAAAAAAGAAATACTTAAACCTGTAAAAATATGTTTTTACGATTTTGTTACGCCAAAATTTATTTTCTGCACAAACAATAATAAAATAATATCTGCATTAAAATAAAAAAAAAGGATACAGTTTTTATATGCCTTTAAACACTTACGGTGCTGCTGACTGACTGACTGAGTGCAGTTGTTGCCAAAAGTTACATATTCCAGAGATTTTCATCTTAAAAGTTGTCTTGTTTTATTTACACCGGATTTGACAATGCAGTGGATTTAATTTAAGGATCACAAATACATAAATAAAACCCATAATCGAACTGTGTGTTTGCGAGTGAGTGTGTGTGTGTGTGTGTGTGTGTGTAAATGTCTGCTTTCACACACACACACTTTAGTGTTACAGTTTATTAAATCTGTATTGGATGATATTGTTTGGTGCTCTTTGTTTGTTGGTCAAACTGTTTATGCTCAAAAATATATGTGTGTGTGTGTATACAAGGATGTGCGGTGCGTTAATTTATACCTTAAGCAACAGTCCTTGTTATACGATATTCTTAATTTGAATATGTTTACGCCTGTGCGTGCATAAATCTGTATTTGTTATGTGCAAAGTTTTACCTGTTAGTCCTTTTGGGTAGATTCCGATTTATGCTGGCATTTGTTTGAATACAATCTGCGAAAAAACAAATGTTTGATGCAGGCATCCATAGCAATTGATATGTTATTATAGTGGCAAATATATAAATTTACTTAATGGCAGTTGCACGTGCTGTACGACAGGACCAAACAGCCAACAGGCATAAAGTATTAATTGCGAGGAGCTGGTGAACTTCATTAAAGATGCCTTAATGCTGCTTGCCAAGTACAGAGATTTTCTTAAATCCCTGATTTCGGTTTGTTAATGAAAGCACAAATTACTGGATAACAAAGAAATTACATGGTCATAAAAACTGCTGAACTGCCTATTATTTTGGCGCAGCTGTTATTTCACAAACTTGTATTGGTATAATTTTTAACGTAATCAGCAACAAAGAAAACGTTTGTTTTTAGTGAAGAAAACTTTCGTGAACGTGGCTTATCTGCAGCTTCTGGGTCGAGTGTATTTTGGGCGGCTGTAGGCGGCGATAACGACTACAGATTGGGCCAAAGCTGAGTGCTATTAACCAGGATATCCTGGCATATCTTGTGTGTTGTTGTTGTTCGAAGCCAGTGATCTCAAATATGTGGACTACACTGAGACTAGTCTTATCCAAAACAGGATTGTGGCGATCACAAAATAGTTAAAGCGAATAGTTTTATGATTTGCACACAAGTCCTTATTGAAAAAATGTTAGTTATTACTTTAAAAATTTCCAAATTTTTTTTTATTAATCCTTTTTTTATATATAAATATTGCAAAATTGAAATTGGGCCAATAAGACGTGAGTCAGGCTGGTTTCCGTGTCCGGCCTTTTTGTACATCTGTCTTCGAAAACAACAACAACAAGACGACAAATCAATGAAAATTTATTAAAATGTCCCAAATAATTTCTTAAGTGTAAATCATTTCAAGGATAGTTAAAGAATTTAAAATTAAATGTATTTTATTTCATGTTTTTCGCACAAAACTTTAATATGTTTTTTTAAATAAAATCCTTTAAATGTCTTTTCAAAATTAGACAATATTTCCATTCAGTAGAATCGTGTCCGAATAGACCCACTATATTTTTCGATAAGCCTTAAAAACTATTCAAATTGCTCTCTAAAGCCTTTTAAAGAATTATACAACAATCGTTTAAAGGATGTGGCTGGCTGCTAATAATAATAAAAGTTGTTCTTCATATATTCTATTTAGGTTAAGGACTGTTAACAAGTTTTCAAATTGCTTTTTAAAGCCCTTCAAAGAATTATACAAAAAGCGTTGAAAGGATATGCCTGTTTGCCATATATCCTTTTTTGATTATATAATTTTATAGCTAAACTAGATCCTTTATTGATTCTTTTTGTAAAAATTATTAAGAAATTATTTCACCACTTCGCTGTGTCATGCAACGACTTTAAGAAATCCCTTAATGTTAAAGATCCTTAAGCCACTCCACTGCATTTCAAATAAACATTTCAAGAAATTTGAGGACTTATTTTATGTTGGAAAATTAATATATGTATATGAAAAATTACCATCAATTTATCTCAAGATGTTGTAACAATTTCTAAGGATTTTTGTTTGTAATATTTGCCAAACAATTGAATCATTAAACTCATATTTACGGGCAGCAAATTGTAACAAATTGCTCCCCTCCCCCAAATTAATCTTAGCAAAATGGTCAATAGTTTTTAATTTACAAAATTGAAATATAAAACAATTTTGTTAAGCTCTTCTTTTAGGCTTCGGCTGTTTTTTTTTTAAGGGAATTCCAAACAGATAGAAGATCCTTGAAGTAGAACCGGATTGTCCTTAAATGCAGTCACTGAAAATAGACTTTTCTTTGGCACAAGAGTTAATAATTCATGCTTTAAAGGCTGCATTGTGTCAAAAGCATCCTTGATAAACAACAGAAAAAACTTGTTCGATAGTTTCTTTCTGCTGCTAAATTGCATATAACAATGACGCGAAAGAACAAAAAAAAAAATATGGCTATAAAAAACGATTTGAAAGTGACTTGAGCGCAGAGGACAAAAAGGCCGGCAAATATTGATGGCCACAATAGATCGTTAGAACTTTGGCTGAATGCAACATAAACACAGCAATATTTAGGCGAACAAGTTTTTTCTGACACAGTCACTCATTGAACCCTCCACCCCGGTGACACTTGTGTTCCCCACCGACTGCCAGTCTTTCTAACTGTTTAACAGTTTGTTTGTCAAAATAGAGTCCTCAGGGAGTCTATTGAACCAGAACAATACACCAAACAAATCAGTTATATCAGTTGTCGAACATGAGAACGAGTTCAGGGAGGGGGTTGTGTGCTGTCGAGAGCTCGAGGCAATGGTGCGTTTCAAGTTTTTCAATGAAATTAATCGTTTTATAACAGACTTAGAGATGGAGAGATGGAGGCAAAAAAAAGCAAACAAAATTGATGCCACAAACAAAAGAATTTCAGTTAAGAGAATCCAATAAAGGCTTGTTCCACTCAAACTGGCAGCACAACTTTATCGGAAATACAATAAAAAATCTGCTGTAGCAGTGACGCGAACACACACGCACTTGGGCACACGGTGAGTTCAATTCAAGTATTTTATTTTTATTTTTACTCTTAGGAATTGCTGGATTTTGTTTAACAACCGAAACCACACATTAGCGGACTTTGGTTTCCTATTATTCGATATGTTACCCTGCTGCCAGGGTTGGCAGGTGTTTTCTGTTTAAGAACTTGCCGAAGAGGTTACTGGCCCAAAAGTTTTTATTTTTATTATTGTACACAAAAAATATGTTACAAATGGATGGCTTGACATGCAGTAGAAATGTGTTTGGTTCAATCATTTTTTTTGTTATATTTTTCATAATTAAAAAAATGCCATGATTTTTCTTGAATTTTATTTATATACGAATATTTCATCCTCATTTAAATAGAAAAAAAAATGTATTAAACAAAATTAATGAAAAATAGTAATTGAAAATACTAATTAAAAGTATAATTTAAAAAAATAATTAAAAAAATTAATTAAAAATTATTAATTAGAAATATTAATTGAGAATAATAATTTAAAGAATTTGATAAAAATGTAATTCAAATAATTAATAAAAATAATTAATTAAAAAAATTAATTAAAAAAATTAGTTGAACAAATTAATTCAAACAATTAATAAAAGAAATTTATCAAAAATTTTAAATGAAAATATTAATTAAAAAAATTAGTTAAAAAAATTAATTAAAAAAATTAATTAAAAAATATTTATTGGAAATATTAATTGGAAATATTAATTTAAGAAATTAGATAACAAAGTAATTCAAATAATTAATAAAAATAATTAATTAAAAATATTAATTAAAAAAATTAGTTAAAAATATTAATTGAAAATATGAATTAAAAAATAATTAAAAAAAAATTATTAAAAAATTAATTAAAAAAATTAATTAAAGAAATTAATTAAAAAAATTAGTTCAAACAATTAATATAAAAATGTATTTAAAATATTAATTGAAAATATAAATTAAAAAAATAAATAAAAAAAAAATTAAAAAAATTAATTAAAAAACTCGGCGAATTCCCAAAACTTCTTTGCTCTTATTAGTAATTGTGGCAATTAACAAAATCAAAAAAAGTTTTACTTCTGATCTATTGAAATTCCAGCGACTCTGCAATATGTATAAAAAATTAATCGGATGTTTCTTAAATTTTACCTGCCATGAGTTCACCTTAATTGGCCTGTTCTGACGCCAATGTGTCCACAAGTGGGCCTTCAGTCGAAAACTTGTTTAGCCTAAATGCGACAGACCCTTGATGTTATCAATTATAACCGAGTACTACGAATTTTCAATAGTTCTTATTCAGATTATTAATATTTATTTCTCTTCTAAGTGCTTTTAATGATTCTTTTGTAAACGGTGCCTTTGTTTAACTATTAACATTGTGCCAACGAAAAAAGCAAAATAAAAATGACATTTGCAAATCCTCTTATGTCACTTTAAGCGGATGTCAATTTATGTTAACTAATACACTAGAATTTTTAACAAAACTTTTAAATTTTTTATGCAACATCAATCATAAAATAGAAGGAAAAAACCAACATTTGCTTCCCCCCTCTCACATTTTGTGACACAAAATGAAATTAAGAAAACAAGAACAAAAATGGGTCAATATGCGAACATAATTTTTCTATTTATGTTGACACATTCTGCTCTTCTAAAACGTTTTCATAAAATCATCTCCATTAAACTGACAACCGTTTTCACACTCCAATAAGTTTTTTTTTTAGCAAAAATATTTTTTTTTGTGCAGCACTAACATAAAAAACAAGGAAAAATAATACCTCAATAAAAATTATTGTTTTGAGAAAGACAATAGAGAAAATATAATAATTTTTAAAACATATTTTAGCACTTGACAACTTCAATGAATTGTGCAGATTTATGGGAGGTGGAACACATGACAGCGATGGAATCGTTGGCGTTTTTGGTATTTTATTCACTATTTTATTTTATTTTATTTTATTTGTTTTTGTCATAAAATAGGGTGTACAAAAAATATTTAAGGTGGCAATAAAATTAATATCCTTACAAAAATTCAAAAGCAATGTTTAAAGGATATTGTGGAAATATTTTTTTGTAAAGATTTTTGCATGCATCTGAAAGAGCTCTACAGACAATTGGCGGCAACTAAATCAAAAAAAATTTTTGAATTCTGGAACTCGAAGATTAAGTCTCATTCGTGGTAAAATTATAGTTGTCCTGTTGCCAGCTATTATTTTCAACTATCCAAATTAAGTCGCTTTCATATCGCAAAGTATTCAGTAGCATAATTTTAGGGTTTCGCTGCTGCATATCAGTGATACTGAGGTGAGTATTTACGTCCGCATATTGTACTCTTTGAGGCGTGAGTGATGTCCCATAGAGTTCAGTTGCAGTAACACACTAAGATTGCCTCTGAAGTTCCCCTGCTCCAGCCTTTTGTTAATGCCTTAAAAGAAATAACTCTTTTAAGTTCTGTAATATTTTGGTAGCACCAAACTTTTGGTTTGCTGGGTGGTGTTTGGCAACAATCAATGTTTATACAGTGCGGCAGTGCTGGTGATGTTGTCGGTGCTGTGGCCGAACGTTCAAATATTTTTTTGTCATCCGGCCAAAGGATGTGGCTAGAAATAATGCCAGATATCACTTCAATATAGAAGAGGCAAATATTTAAAATTTTTAATTTCTTAACGCAGCGAACTGCAGCAACAAAATTGAAATATTTAAAGAAAGAAATTAATTAAGCTTTTACAGTTAGAAAATAATTGAGAAAAGATAATGAATAATAAAAGTCTAGTGAAAGCAAAGTTGAAGCTCTTGTTGTGTGTGTGCAAAAGATTTTTCCCTTTGACCGCTTTAAGTTGTATTTTGGTATTTTATCAATAAGACGCTTCAAATAAAATGCTATTTTCTTAATATCTCGACTATTTGCCTGCACAAGTAGCCAGAGTCCTTTGTAAATATTTGCAGCAGAATGGCGAAAAAAGACAAATATTCCTTTTTGGCAACTTACGGTTTGAAGGTGAACTTCTTGGGGAGTTCAAACAAAAAACGTTTCGCGTTGAATGCGAAAACCTTTGGAGGGTTGCAAAGAAAGCGCAAAAGTATTTCAGGAATTTCAATTTTACTTTACAATATAATTACCAGCAATTTATAAAAAAACACAGACCGTTAACAAACAGCAACGACACAGACGTTTTGTATTGAGGTGCGTGTGTCCGCACGACGATTGGCAGAATAGTATGAAATCAACAAAAAGCAAAACTAAGAAACAAAATAGTAGCAAGTCCTTTGAAAATTTATTACATAAGGAGCGTGGGAAGGGGGCAAAAATACCACCAACATTCAAACAAACGTATTGAAAAGCCAACACTTAAAACCATTACTGTCATGACAACCATTAAATAACGACGGAAAAGGAGTAAAATTGTTAAATTTTATATTCCTTTTGGGTGGAAAAAGCATTAACGAAATAATTTTTTAAATGGATGTATTACTTAAATCGTGATAAGTAACGAGTACAATTTAAATGATAATAAATTAGTTTCCATTGCCCAGACGTATATCGTTCCTTTGTGCCACAAAAGTAGAAAAGTTTGCCATCGTATAAGAGCTGGACAGTATAAGAGTTGGAATATTAATTAAAGCGTTGGACCTTCAGTTGTCATATCAATATAACAGAGCACTTAAACGACAAAGTTTTGTTCCTTAATTTATAATGAATTAAATTATTTTTCATTATTCATTGTATAAAATTACAAGTATAAGAGTGTGAATGTCAAAATTGTTTTTTACAAATTTATTTCTATATAAAAATCAATAATGAAAAAAAGTTTTAGATAAAGTAACAACACGCTTCGTCATTGATTTGAATTTGCTTTGAAGTTTCTCTTTCTGTGTTTGTTGTCATTTAAAGTGATTTGAATTTATTATAAGGATTTTTAATTTTAACTTCACTTCTCATGTGAAACCTGCCCAGCATGTTGCACTTACTGTTGCCGCTTCACAAAACGTTGTTTGCTTTACAACACGCTGTTGTCTGCTGCACAAAGTTAACATATCAGTCGGCATGACAGCTATGATTTTGACAGTGCTGGTGTTTATCATTGTCAGCAGCAACTCTGACTGCCGTCGTCCCCAGTCACAGTCATGCCTGCCGTGCGTTCACATACAAAACGCCCAAAAAACCTGCTACGGTTTTGGACACTTTCAATAAATTGTTTGATATTTTTTTAGCGTTTTATTTCTGCAAAAACAAAATAAACTGAGAGTTAACAAATTTATGCACTTGTGGCGGCCATTGTAGATGTGTGCATGCACGTGCATGTCTATCGCATGTGTCACTTTCAGAATAACAAACAAGAAATGAGAATCGGAAAGCAATAGCACAATAAAACAAAATGAATTTCTAAAGTTTTATTTTACATAATTTGTTCACAGTGTTGACAATCGAATATTTTTTTTTTACGACAAAGTAATTTTATTCTTTTTATATATTTTCTTGGCTTTTATTTGTGTTTTTTCTTTACTTTTTTTTTTTGAAGTGGGTTAACTTAACCCAAGAGTGTTTAAGTATTTTGTTAAAGTTTTTGTGTTTTTCAAGTGTTTACGATTGGCAGCACAAATTGAAAGGTAATTGAAATTTTGTTATGCTGTAATTTTTTCTTTTTAGTTACATTAAAGGACGAAATGTCAACCATTACGAGGTCTGTTTGTTAAATATGAAAGCGTTTTTCAAATCTCTTTTATTTTTCTTAGAAAAAGTTAAGTCGGTCAACTATTAAAATTATAAGATTATTACAGTAAGAGAGTTTAAGGGTCGAAGGTTACTCAGGACATATAATGTATGATTAGCTGGAAGGTATAAAAATTGGAAAATATGATTTACAAAACTGTTATACAACTATTATACTCTTTGGCCCGAGTGTACAGAGCTGTTGAAGAAAACCAATACAAATGCAAACGACCTTATGAGTGAACAGGTATAAGTGCAGGAGCTGCAGTGCATAAAAT
Organism: Epicampocera succincta; assembly: GCA_932526305.1. Lineage (NCBI taxonomy): Eukaryota > Metazoa > Arthropoda > Insecta > Diptera > Tachinidae > Epicampocera > Epicampocera succincta. The sequence goes on along the minus strand of OW052037.1, from coordinate 12,886,577 downwards.
ACTCGTAACAAAGTGTACAAATGTGTAAGATAATAAAGTAAGTGGACTAGAATGACTTAAGCGTAGTAAAGTCTAATAGTAAAGGCAAATAGATTAACGAAATATAAGAGCACAAAAGTTTAAATGTATAAGAAAAGAAAAAAACAAATTTATTGAACAGAAAAAATAAGAATTTGGAGTGTAAAAGTTCAGAGTTCAGAGTAAAGTTCAGACATTTAAATAAATATAATGTAATTTGGTGCAACAAAGGCGGAAGAAGGCAGTTTATAGTTATAATAACTGCCAGCTATGACAAAACTTCTGCTTCTTCCTTTGGCGCGAAACTGGGCCTCCACCAACAAACTTTTCCAGCTGGCACAATCTTCAGCCAGCAGCCTCTAATTTTGCACACCAAGTTGGTTGCGGTCCCTCTCCACATACGTGCGCCATCGGTTCCGTGGACATTCTCTATTGTGTTCCGAATCGAACTACATTATTTTTGTTATTAATAATACTATTGCTATATTTAAACATATTATTGTCGTATATTATCATTTTTTAATTTAAAATAATTTGGTTGAAAGTGATAAAAGTATGGTTACCCATAGCTGTAATATGGTTAACTTATGACTTTTATAACGATATAAAAGCCGCGAAAATATGGTCGATCGTGGCAGTAATATGATATGCCAATTAAAATGCCTCTAATTGTTGTGAATTACTATTTTTAAGTTTAAAGTGGGTGGCAACGCTAAAAATATGGTTGCTCTCAACAATAATACGTTTGACTATGACCTTTATATCGTTGGTAGTTAGAAAAATATGTTTGATTATGGCCACAGTATAATAAGCTGACTAAAATGCTCGGATTTTGCCTAATAATTGTTGTGAAGTTTTAAATTTATTATACTGTTGGTGATAACGCTAAAAATATGGTTGCTCTCAACAATAATACGTTTGACTGTAACTTGTAGTTAGAAAAATATGTTTGATGATCAGCACAAAATGAGTAAAATGCTTGGCTGTTACAATAATATGCTTGATTATGCTTTAGCTATAGGCGGCAGTAACAATAGTATGGTTGGTTCTGAAAATAATGCTATAAGCTGCTTAAATGGCAAGCATTTGGTTTACTATAACTATATTATGATTGGCAGTACACATGTGATTAACACAATATTATTATAGTATGATTGCTGTGATTATGTTATTTATAAAATGGATTATTTACTATAATATGCTCAACAACTTGAACACTGCAATCATAAATTTTTTTACTTACTCGTAGTCTTGTAACGCTCTTTTTGAAAAAGCAAATAAAAATCCTTTAAAGACAGCATTTTTTATTCAGGGTTGGAAGTATAAATAATTCCATATATAAATAATAGTGTGTAATCATTTTATTCTTTTCCATTTGTACAGCCTTCAAATTCTAGAGTACGAACTTTTAGTTTTACTAAAAAATAAACATTTTATTGCTGGAATAACCAATACTGATTTGTCGCTCATATTTAATGCATAAAAACAATTTGGGACTAGATTTTTCGCCAGCACAAAATTTGTTGTTGAGCAAATATTTGCTTTAGATGTGCAGCACTAAGGATCAGCTTTATTAACTTTTGATGTTAATAATAATATGAATTTGGCTTAATTTTTTTTTTCTGGTTCTGCTTAGTTTGCGGCCAAATGTCTTAAGACAGAGCCATTAAATACAACAGCATCAGCAGTGAAACAAGTACAGCATGTGTGGGGACGTGCAAACACACAAATCACATATCCACAAAAGGACTCCTGGGAATACTTGCACATAACAGACTTATTTATTTCCCTCTTGCCGCTTACGAACAGCTGAACAAAAGGTAAGAACAAGAGAAAAAAAAACATATATATTTATATAAATGTATATACGAGTATTCATATTAAGAAAAGAAAGGAATTTCATTTAGACTCCCTTAAGAGGTCATTCAGTTTCAGTTCATGTTCTTTGTTTAATAGTTGTTGTTTGGCTGTGTTTCGTTTGCCTTTCATTACGGCCACTCTACTCTTATTATTTGTTGTTGTTTTGTTGGCACAAAAGGCAAGAAAACTCACAGAAGTATTATTTTGCATTTTAAAGTGAGGGAGTGAGATATGGCCATTCCATCTATATATTTAAGTTTTGTAAATTGCTGAAACATTTTTGTTTTGGTTTGGTGAAATTAACAACCGAGTGGGCCATAACTATTCACATAATTTTTCTTATCAATCATATTATTGTTGGGCCCAACCATATAATAGTGTCTAGGTTTTGGTTTTAAGTTCTGTAATCTGCTGGCATATCTTTGGTTGCGGTGAAGAGAACGCTTGCTGAAAATAACAACCAACAACAAGCATAACCGATCATATTATTGTTCTTATCAATCATATTATTTTTGTGACTTACCATTTGCTCGTTAGAAGTAATAATCATGTGAGCCATAACCAATCATATTATTGTTATCCTTGATTGTACTATTGTTGTGACCAATCATAATATTGTCATTAATAATAATGTTTAACTCAATTTTTTTTAGCTGTATGAGAGATAACGATGAAATTAGGGCTGACTATGAATTTTATGTCGTTGAAAAACAGAAAAATATGGCTGATTGTTTATTGTGACATTTACAGCGTGTGGAGTCTAAATATATAAATGAAATGAGAATATTGGTCGGATTTTCTATATTAATGATTAAAAGTAGTTTCTTTAGCCAACAAGCGGCATTTGGAACATCACTTGACTCCTTGCAGTTGGAATGTTAATGTGAAAAATATATATATTTTTTTTAATTAATTTAACAATGTGTTTCATCACAGTTCAGGTCAAGTTTTAAAATTTGCTAAATACACGTCTTATTTTGTTAAATAGAGTTTTTTTTTTTAATGAATTTTTGTTTAATAATTTTAGTTTATTTTTATTGATTTTTAAAAGCCGGTTCTCACCGAAATATTCCTGGAAAGTTTATTTTGATTCTAGTCGTATCTTGACTTCAATTTTATTTCTTATTACAGAAAACAATTTGCTTTAAGAAAAGAAAAAACACTTTAAAAAGGGGGGCATTTAACAATTTCACGGCCGCTACACCAATCATCAGAGTCCATATATATATTATCTGAAATTATACTTATCCCAATCAACCAACCATTGAAGCGATTCCTTTTATTTTAGTCATTAGTCTCCTGTGTGATGGATTCTGCCTACAGTCTTGCATCTGCCAGTTTCATGTTGATTTTATTTGAATACCACAAGCCTGGCCAAATCGCTTACACCTGCCTCGATGGCATCGTTAAAGATATGTTTTAAGGATTTCCTAAAACCTTCTATTTTGTAATATATTTTCTGTTTTTTCCAAATCTTGCGCTTAGAAAAATGTTTTGAAATCCACTTTGCCAAACATTTTGACTCGATTCCAATTTTTATTCACAAACTTTTTAAATTTTCCAAAACACTAAATATTTCATGAGTACTTTTCTCCGAAAATCATTTAAAAACTTTCTGTCAGAAATAAGTAAAACACAATAGATTTCAACTTTCTGGTTTCTAACACACTGAGAACACCAGCAACAAACAACAACACACACGCACACACAAACACAGGCACATGCCCTCACACACACACACACACACACACAATGATGAATATTTCATATTTGGTTGCCACGCTGTCTCTTTATTTGCCAACTCTCCTTTATGTTGTTTAAAGTTCAAGAAAAAAACTTAACTTTTAAATGCGTTCATTTTGTATGGGAGCTCCATATTTTTGGTCTTCTTTTTTTCTGTTTTCGATAATGTTGTTGTTGTAGTTGTTTTTGTTGAATGTACCTTCTTCTTTTGTTTGACTTTTATTTGGTTTATGCAAAACGATAGAATATGAGCAGTGAATTTGGATGCAAGTTATACATGCAAATATGTACAAATATAGACATGTTAAAAATATAATGAAAAAACATATTCAGCGTTGCCAGGTTCTTAAAATATTTTTTTTTGTACAATTATAAAAATCTTATATCGTTATAGGTTTTCTTCTTCATATTTAAACAGGTACAAATAAAAACATGGACAAAATATTCAACGTTTTTAGAAATTATAACAAGATTTTCTGGCACTGTCGCTTAAGTTTCTATCGGAACATAATTTCTTGCCAGTTGTGATATGATCTGTGGCTTCGGTTCTTCTAGAAAAATGTAGAAGCATAAAATCCCCGAATGAGATTCTATTTATTTACATTTAAGAAATTGACTCCTGTGTCTGGCTGATAAGTCACACTGGGGTGACTAATTCAGGTCATGGCGCGTACCTGCCAGCCAGTGTAATGAGCCAGACTTGTATCCCTTAATATTTTAATTAAAACTAAAAACTCACAGTTGCCAACGCTGGACATCATTCGACATGAAGTTATTTGAAAACATTCCTTTTCTCGCCCTCCCCTGCAAATGCGATTTCATTATATTGAGCTGAAAGGACTCATGTGCTGGCCAACTTCATTGTTATGCGTATTTAGTTTTTGGTTATGAGAAAGAATGCCGGAAAAAATACAATATGTACATACGTGTGTAGATGTCGGTTATGGTCTTGTATATGTATTATATATGTACATATAGGTTTGTTGAGAGAACACGAAACTTCTTCATCGTCATCATCGGGTTTGTAAGAATAATAATGAATGAAAATGTCTGCGGAATTAGTATTTGTATGATTCGAAAAGAAACATTTGTTTGTTTGTTTGTTTGTTGTTGTTGTTGTTATGTTGTAGTTTTTCAATATCGATTGTTTGCTTCGAAAAGTACCAGCAGAATTATTGTTGGTTGTTTTCTGCTTTTTTGTAGATTAGTTTTGTTTTGTTTTGGTTTTCTTCTTTGCAAGAAGATATTTGTTTTAGCGTTGGAACATTTTCTTTAAATTTCGAAAACAATATTAGAAAAATGGTTGTGGCTGTGGAATTTTAAGGGATATTAAGAAAGTTCGTGTCAGCAGCAAATCGTTTGCATTTTTTAAAACTTAATTAGTCAAATTTTCATACAAAAATCCTCAATTAAGTTTCTTAGGAATAAAATTAGAAACAAATAAATTTTCAGAAAATTTGTTATTATATTTTCTTTATTTTAAAATTCTCTAAGGCCACAATTTCAATATAAATATGGCGAATTCAAAAAGGAAGGCTACCGCTTGAGAGGCGAACAGAATATAATTATAAGATGAGTCTAAATAAAATGTTTGAGGGAATCTCGTTTTTAGAAACATAATCGTGCATGACATTCATTCAGTTAAAATATGAAATTTTCCATAACCGTTTGAAGGCTTAACTTCGTCATAATTCTCAATTACACTGCCTTACAGCATCTACATTTTCTGTCATTGCTGGTGACTTTAGGCAGCTATTTGTTGGAAACATGATCGTGCATGACATTCAGGATGTCGCTCTGAAGTCTATTTTTTACAAACATGATCGCGCATGACATTCATTCAGTTAAAATATGAAATTTTCTATAACCGACTTCGAAATAATTCGCAAATACACTGTATTACAGTATTCACGTTTGTTGCCATTGCCTGTGCCCTGGTTGGCCTAGAGTGTCAGCCAGCCTTCTGGTGTTGAACCCAAATTTGTAGACTCATTTTCCCATAAGCAGAATACTTGGCGCCTGAATTCAGAGCTGCAAATCTCGAACATACAGTAGAATCTTCCATACGCAACAATAACTGAAGCATCCCACTTTTAAGGCCTTCCCTATTAAGTAACGCAACATGCCTACAATGTTCGCAAGATCCAGCTGCCGTACTTTGGCTAAATAAATAAATTTACACTCTCTTTTAAGACGGTCCAGTATTCATGACAACTAAACTCTTTTGGCTTCTTTTCTTTAAATTAACTAATTTTGAAAATCTTAATCTTAAGAAGGAAAATTCTTATGAAACTTTTACATCCGGCTAAATTACGTTCATATCCTTAAGAATTTTCCATATATTTCTTTCTGCTTAAAATTTACTTACTAGTACAATCTTTCTTGGTTTCTTATTAGCATTCTTGGCTTGTTTTGCTTCTCAGCAACTCTTTGCTGTTCGCTTATAATAAGAGAAACCGCAAGTGTGGCATTGGGCATAAATAAATAAATATTACAATTTATTGTGAGGTTTTCCACCACCCCTCCCTCTCTCAAGCCATCCAATTTATGTGAAACAAAAACTTTTTTTGCTTCTTCTTTAATATTAAAGTGTCAAATGAAAGAAATACTTTTTTTATTTTCTTAACTTAGTTTTTGTCCTTGAGGTTTGACTGTATTAATTACAAAAAAAAAAAAAAAGGATATGAAGTGAAGGGGCAACTAGTTTGGAAATGTTTTTACACTTGAGTTGTGTTTTATTTGATTTTAAGTGCTTCAAATAGAACTTAATGTTAAAAAAAATAACATAAAATTTTTTCTAAAAGGTTTCACGCTTCTTAATTTAATGAAATTAAACAACTGATATCCTTGGGCAGGCCAATTTTGTCAGAAATATAAACTGATAAAGAAGGGGGGGGAAATACTATAAAGGACATTTTCTTTAATACCAACATCCTAAATGAGAATTTCATTTAAATTTCAATTGTTGCAAGAGCGATGTATTTGGGTTATTTTAGTTTAGTTTTTATCACCAGAACTTGTTCTCTCCCCTGCAGAATGTTAATTGTTTTATTAACTTAACTAATGAGCTTGTGAGTTCTATGTTTTTTTTCGGAACGCTGCGTTACACACCTGCAAAGTTCCAGGGTAGTTATTTTTTCTAACTGGCTTTTAAATAAGGGAAGGCTTTTCATAAGGTTTCTCCAGGTTTGTGTCAAATATAATTTTGATAGTTTTAACCGTTGGTCTTAAGTTTTCCTCACACCGAGTTCCAGAGGAAATACTCTTTCTATAGCCGTAATAATAAATAGGCTGAGGTAGTTAATAAGCTGGAGTTGTTTTCTTTGTTTGTTCGGTTATACTTAATTAAGGATTTACATTTGAAACCTTTTCCATAGATTTTTGGCGTCCAAAGAGCCAGCGGGAATACATTTTTTCTTAACTGACTAACGAAATAGGAGCAGGTTTTTAATACGTTTCAGTCTTGTTTTGTGTATTTGTTACTATATAACTTTATTATTTATGTTTGAAGCCCTTGTCATAGACTTCTTTTGTGGCACTCTGCCAGGGTAGATACTGTTTTCGTACTAACTATTGAAGATGCGGTGCTGCTAATGGATCTGGTTGGGTCTTGTTTTGTATGTTGGTTTCAATATAACTATGGCATTTATATTTGTGAGCCTTGCCTTAGGTTTGTGTCCTCCAAAGTGCCAGGGGAATTACTTTTCTTTATATGTTTGTTGCAGTACTACACTTTGGCGCTTGTAAGTGCAACAATTGCCTTAAATAGTCAGGCAGAACAATTTGATTCTATTATAGACCTTTTCGGATATTGTGTTGGACGAAATGTGTATTTTCAACCATCATCACATGACGTTTTTGGCATTAGGTGGGTGATTTTTAGCCCGTATAAAGAAGTTGGCTCACAGTTTGTTTTGCAATGGATCTGAGGCAATTGAAATTTTGCATCCACATGCTGTATTATCACACAACTGGCTCATTTGAGCAGCGAAAGTCTCGGCTTAAAGGACTTTGCTGGCACATTAAAGTGGGTACCAAAAATTTTCACTTCAACTGAATGTTAAAAATTCAGTCATTTCTTAAACACCAAACACGAAAACCTTAACTGAAGCTAAATTTCACATTGATTTTCTGTGCCCAGCATCTTTAAAGTAAGACCAGCCATTAAGGTTTGTCCCAAAAGCTGGTATAACATTTTTATGGGTTATTATTTTCATAAATAATAATATTGCAAAAAAAAATGAAGCATGAATTCATATCAATAAATTAAAAGGGCAATTATTTTCAAAAGTGTGCTAATTATCTCTACAGTTGCCATAACTTGTGCGGGCAATAAACATTTTACACAAACCGCACAACTATTCGGCAATAAATCGTTGTCTTCAAATAGGCCACTTGAACACTAGTCTCCAAATCTTGCTGTCACCAGAAGTTATTGAACTTCTTAAAATATAAACATATGTATGACAAAAAAAAAAAAACAACAACAAAAAACATTTTCAAAATATTGTACTTGTTACAATATAAGAGCATTGATTTCTGTATTTTGTCTTGCAAAATCCTTTTAGCAATATTTTGCTAGACCCCAATACTCTTATTCGTGTTGTTCGGCTGCCTTTTGATATTCTAAACAAAATGTGTCACATAATGACGGAGCACATAGAAGAGCCATTGATGTTGCCAAAACCATTATGGGGCTCTGTTGTTATGAGGAAAATCAACAGCAACAGCAGCACCAGCAATTACAGTGATACCAACAAGAATCAACACCAGCATTAAAGAAACATAAGAAAAGCAGCAACAAAAAGCAACAGCAAAGCATTAGCAGCTCTGAAAAGACAAACAATAGCAACAAAAATAGCAGAACAAAAATATAAGAAAAATATGAAAAAAACGAAATAAATGTACATACATACAATGTATGAATGTACGAATTTATGTATGTATATATGTATAAAAAGAAAACAATGGCAGTTACAACACCTACACATTAACACTCCCTTGTTCGTGCTTGCTTTGTACAACAACACGGACAACAACAAGCACTTACATGATGGATGCTAAAGTACAAACAACCGACTTGCGAGCATCTACACTTCAGCATACAAGCGAATGCATGTTTGTTGGTGTGCGTGTGTGTGTGTGTGTGTGTGTGTGTACACATGAAAACAGAATATGACTTCCTGTAAGTGTCAGTGACACTTTGCTGACAACATCAACATGCACACAAGCACCAACAGGCAGGCAAGTGAAGGAACGAAAATGACAGGGTATGAAGAAGTCTGTTGTTGCTTTTGTTGCCTAAGACTCACAGAAGAACATATTGAGAGTGACTTCATGACAATATTAAAAGCTACTACGGGTAGTACAGGTCACCGCACAATGTTCCCAGTTCTTTGCAATAGAAGGACCACCCGGGACAAATAAATTGACTTGCTGGACAAAAGTATGAACGTCTCATTGATACGGGAAAAGCTCATGCCCATCATAAGGGACTTACACATAAGACAGCCAATAAGTACTTGCTTAAGTAGGACTTAGGTGTCTAGACGACAGTTTAAGTCGGACTTAAGTGTCTAGAAGACAGTTTAAGTCAGACTTAAGTGTCTAGACGACAGTTTAAGTCGGACTTAAGTGTCTAGAGGACAGTTTAAGTCGAACTTAAGTGTCTAGAGGACAGTTTGAGTCGAACTTAAGTGTCTAGAGGACAGCTTAAGTCGAACTTAAGCTTAACACGGACTTAATTGTCTGTGGGACAGCTTAAGTCGGACTTAAGTGTCTAGAGGACATTTTAACTCGGACTTAATTGTCTAGAGGACAGCTTAAGTCAGGATTAAGTGTCTAGAGGACAGCTTACCACGGACTTAATTATCTGTAGGACAGCTTAAGTTGGACTTAAGTGTCCAGAAGACAGCTTAACACGGACTTAAGTGTCTAGAGGACAGTTTAAGTCGAACTTAAGTGTCTAGAGGACAGCTTAAGTCAGGCTTAAGTGTCTAGAGGATAGCTTACGTCAGGCTTAAGGGTCTAGAGGACATTTTAACTCGGACTTAATTGTCTAGAGGACAGTTTAAGTCGAACTTAAGTGTCTAGAGGACAGCTTAAGTCAGGCTTAAGTATCTAGAAGACAGCTTAACACGGACTTAAGTGTCTAGAGGACAGCTTAAGTCAGGCTTAAGTATCTAGAAGACAGCTTAACTCGGACTTAAGTGTCTAGTGGACAGCTTAAGTCAGGCTTAAGTGTCAAGAGTACAGCTTAAAACGGACTTAAGTGTCTAGTGGACAGCTTAAGTCAGGCTTAAGTGTCAAGAGTACAGCTTAAAACGGACTTAATTGTCTGTAGGACAGTTTAACACGGACTTAAGTGTCTAGGGGCCAGCCTAAGTCAGGCTTAAGTGTCTAGAAGACAGCTTAAGTGTGACTTTTAGTGTCGTATAGGACAGCTCAAGTCGGACTTATGAGCGTCTGACAGAAGTGTCTGACAAAAAGTACCTGCCATAAGTGTCTATAGTTTAATTTATGTCCATCCATTCCGATGATTTAATTCCTTAAAATCTCATTCGTATTACCAATCAATAATATCCCCACAATGTATGTGCGCCGACATTAATGTATAGCAACGTTACACCTACATAAAGCAATCACTTTTTATTTATTTAGTATTTGAAGGAACGATATTTGTGTGTTTCAGCCTTGTAATCACAATTGCAAAAAGAATGGACTAAAAAATACAACAACGTTTAAGTTTTATGTTCGAACATAAAAACGTACACAGGAATATCAAGCAGAATATGAAAAATATAAGAGCAAAAGAATATCGCAAAACAAAAAAAAGCAAAATATATAAAATGAATCCTTTCACTAATGGAATGACATTAGCTGTCATGTTGACAATGAACGAACATAAAAGTTGGCAACCCTTTGGAAATAGAAAAATGAACATCAGCCAGCAGAGCCACTGGCATTTGCAAGAACGAAATATGATAAACAATAGACACAGACCATTAAAAAATTTATGGATGGTACTTAAAACTAATGGTGATGATGACAACTCTGAGTTGACCATTAAAAAAGATTCTTCTCTATTAATAACGCCAAAAAAAGAAAACATGAAAAATAAAATGATACAAAAATGCTGTTGTCTGGTCTAAAAGGTTTTTGGCTGTCAGAAATTATTGCATTTTTACAGATTTTTCGTTTGTTTGGCCACCCTCAAAGGGGTTTAAAGTTTTAGTGATTTTTTTTTGCAAATACAGAAAAATAATTTGTGTCAAATGACAAGCCATTGATTGCTTTCTTTTTTAGTGCATTTGCTGAGCGCTGCCTTCTTTTTTCCATCTTTTCGCATTCGATGTTTTATTAGTTGCTGTCCTTTAATCGCATAAAATTAAAACTTTTCCGCACAATTTAACTTCTCTGCTTATAATTGTTTGCACGTTAATGAACAGAGTGAAAATATGTTCGGTTTTATTTACTTATTTCAACTTTGACTAAATCAGTCTACACCTTCTGCAAAAGTCTACACCTTTGCCTAACTTTCATCTTTCAAAAAGCATACCGCCCCTAATCATGTGCTTCGGAGTAATTGCCGCTCATTAAGTTGTCTTAAACATGTGGAATCATAAAAAGAAAAACACCTAAAAACATGCATGAGCATGTTCGGTTTGTCTTAGCAGGCGTTGGAACCCACAACAACATTTTTGACATGGAAGAGAAACGCACATAAAACTTAACGTTGTGTATGTTGTGTTTTTCTTAAACAACAACAACAATAAAAGCAACGAAAACAATTACATTTTCGGCTAAAATGGGGCTTATGAAATGTGTGATTCACATTTAAAGTCTGAATTAACACGTCTATGAAATTAGTTGAGGTCGATTTGAACGACTACGACTGATCTCAGTGTTAATAAAACCTACTCGAAGGCGATAAAAAGTTTGTCCCAACTTAGGCCTGACATAAATGTTTTTTTTGGACTACCTTGAAGTTTTATGTCTGCTGTTATTGCGTCTTATGTTAGACATAATTGTGGCAAATAGCATATTATATGTGATGTATATATTTAAATAACAAGTTTTGCCTGACATGAATGTTAAACGAACAACTTTAGTGTAAAATTATTATGAAAAGAACAGCTGACATCTTAAATAAATATGCAGACAAAAAGTTATGACAAAGAATGTAGTTAAGAGAAGTTTTTGTGCGGGATATGGGACAAAAGAACAGTTTTTGATAGAAGTAAATGTTAAGAAAATAATTTATGTCTAACATAAGAGTCAAAAGAACAGCATTTGATAGACATGAGTGTTAAAAGAGAAACTTATGACTGACATAAGTGTCAAAATAACAGCATTTGATAGACATAAGTGTCAAGAAAAAAACTTATGTCTAATAAAAGTGTCAAAAGAACAGCTTCTGTTAGACATAAATGTCAAGAAAGGAAATCATGTCTGACATAAGTGTTAAAACAACAACTTATAACTGACATATGCGCCAAAAAAAAAAAAAAATTGCTTCTGTTTGACATAAAGGTCAAAAGAACAGTTTCAGCTCGACCATGAAAAGACCAGACCAAGCCTATTTGAAGCTCTTCTATAACTGCTTAAGCATAAAATAAATTTCCATATATTGTCACAAGACACTTTTCACTTCGAAAAGAAAATAAAACAACCATTTTAGTGCCACATTAGTCATGTACTACGTTCGGTAGAGCTGAACTTTGAACTATATTTAACACAAGTGATTATAAATTAAACTATTTCCAAAAGTATTTAAATAGCAACACAATTAAAAACATCTTTAAACTTAAATTTATTTCAAATTTGCCAACTGCCTAAAGTTTTGTTTGCATTCAAATAAAAGTTGTTTGGCAAAATTTTAAACTATTTTTAGTAACTCAAACACAGACGTACTTATTCTACCAGCCCTCCCGGCAGTTGTGAATAGTTTCACTCAACTACATACATATTCATACTGTTGCCCCAGCATAAGGCAGCCCAACTTGGTAAATATGCAAACTTTTAAATTGTTTTCTTTTATACGCAGACAAAAAAAAGCAACAAATATGTGTATAAATATATATGTGTTTAAATTTTGTTAAAGTTTTGCCTACAACTAGATCAATAGTTTAAAAGCATATTTATCAAAAAAAAAAAAATATATATAAAAATTCAGATATAATAAGAAACAAAATAAAAGAAAAAAGAGCCATAACTAGTCCCATGGACACTTGGGCATCACATACGCTGTCCTTTGGATAATCTTGTGCTGGAAAAATCCTATAGTAAAAAAATGTTTTATTACTTTATATTCTTCTCTCTCACTTTGGTCGCTCATATCGAATACGAATTTCCCTAAAATATTTAAATTTCTGTAAAAAATTAATTATAGTTGAATCCGATAAGAGAAATAAAAGTATTTCCTCCTTTCACTTGTCTTACTTAACAGTTTTGTAAGTTATTCGTTCGAACAAGTTATTCCTTTTATAAGACACATTCAAACAATATTTTGTTGCAACATTTCTCTTAACGAACTGACTACAAGTGTTCAACATTTTGTTTTTTGTTTTTTGCTACTTTTACTTTGGCACAACAAAAAAAAAAGAAAGAAAAAAAAAAGAAAAGAAAATAACTACAACTTTTACCAAAAGATTTGTTTAAGTCAAAAGTTTTCAGCGTACATATATTATATTTGCTGCTGTTATATAAAAAGGACTTTTTTTTCGTAGAACTACCAAGGATGTGAAAAAAGTGTATTTTTGCGAGCAATTTTAAGCTGTTATTTTTCTTGGAGAAGTATTTGGAAGATGAAAGTTGGAACATTTGCTTTTATTAAAATGAAACGTACAATTTAGCAAAATGCAACATTTTGCCATTTTTTATGCACTTCAGTCGCAGCTGTAGTTGCAAATGAGTTTGTCAGCCAAACCGGTAACTGTGCAGTTCTTTAATTTGAGACTTTTGTGCAAAGTGTATGTTCACGATAGGCTGACTTTGGCGTCACTCTATTTACAGGAAATTTTTTAGATGACAAAAATTATACTAATTTAGATCAAATTTGCCGCTTTCAATACTGTTCAATATCGTTCTTTGTAATCGACTTGACCTTTAAGGATGCCGCTTTTGGCGGCTTCTTTTTGTATGTTCATCAGGGCCATTGTTGCCAAGGCAACAAAACTTAAGCAACTGTGTAATAATTCGCATAAATGGCAAAGAAGTTTCAGCCATGTCAAGAGTCTTACTTCATGCTTTTGCTTTTATTTCCTTAACAGGAAAGCAGAAGCTTGTAGTAATAGTTTTGTTTTTTTATTTTATTTCTTTGTTTTTGCTTTTTAGCTAAAGTTGTGTTTCGTTTAATTATTGCTTCAAATATTTCAGCAAAAATTTATTGCTTTCTTACTTCTGCTAAAAGTATTCTGTAAGAGCAAATTATTTGTGTGAAAAATTATGCAGCGCAAATGAAGTGAATGCTAGTGAGTGTTTTGTGAACAGGGTCAAACAAATATTAAATTTAATCTTGTGTTGGAACATTTTCTTTGCTTGAGTTTTTCTTTGTTTGTGTCTTCAAATACATTAACGAATTATTAAAATAAATTATTTCTCTTATTGTGCGTCATATTTCGAAATTGAGAAGTTCTAGTGCCCTTAATTTTGTATTCTGACAGCTAATTCGTGTCGCAACATGGTTACTTGTTTAATTGGTCACTGATTGTCCTTTATTAATGGCTCAACATCCAACCAGTTTTTATGTCTCATTTGTTTTATAAATATAAATAAATATAAATTTCTTTTGAAATTTTAGTACAATTATTTCGAAACTTTAGTACAATTATTTGTTTCAGCGTCTTCTATTTAACAGGAAAATAAAATTTTTGTAATTTTTTCACAAAGCATGTGTTGCAAGGTTTTACGCATTTGGCACACTTAGGGGCAAATTGCCCAATGCAATAAAATCATTGTGCGCCTGTGATAACAGCATGTTTTTCGTAGTTAAAGTTGTTTTACATTCAATAAGAAATAGGCTAATAAATGCTGTGAGTGACTAAAATCTATTTGCAAAACTCGTTGGTTAAAATTAATGGCGCCCATTGCAATAATTCGCTGTGTTAAATTAGCCTTAACCTCAAAGTAAAGAGAAGTGTCTGCCATACGATCGTTACTTGCCGACTTATGGCTTTCATTTTCTTCAATAACAGTTTGAGCTCCTTCGAAGCCTTTATTAATAGTGATGGGGTTTATGTTTGATAACCCCGCAACGCTGGAATAATATGACAATATGTCTCTTTTGATTTGTTTCAGAAAATTATGAATCGATATCCGAATTGATATTGAATCTATCAAAATTTGTATGTGTCCAGTGTCCAAAACGATAGCGATCTCCCATAATATTGTGTGGCATGAAGGTAAAAAGGGTATATCATAAGAATCGTTATATATTTGAACAGTTGCATGGGTCAGAATTGGACCCACTAATGTCGTATCTGTAAAACTGTGCTATTGGTGTATTTTTAAAATATTACTCATACGTCAGCCCATCCACGTACTTTAACGATAAAAACACTCCCGCAAATAGGCACTACTTTTTGTGCTGTGCGGTGCGTATGAGCAATATGTAAATTTTAAAACTTTTACTTCTGTATCAATTATACGACAACATTAACTTAAGGCGGTTGTTTGTTTCACTACCTCGTACAAGGTATTTAGCAAGCATTTAAAATTGCTAGAGAATAGAGTTGTAGTCGCGAAAATAAGTGCTTTTTGCACAAAGAATTCTTTCAGTTTTTGCTTTAGTTTCTTATAATAATATTTTGCCTCAAGTTAACGGAAACTGTCGTCAAGGCTGATAATATTCTAAAAAATAAGTTTTCTTTACTTTGCCCTTCAGATCAGACTTCAATTATCCGTAATGATCGGAATATGAAAGACTGCGAATAAACGAATTTCGCATTAGAGCCACAATTTTGATTAGTTTTTTTTTGTATATTCTTTATTAATTTTCCCAACTTAAGTTTAAAAAATGAACTAAATTTTAATACATGTGAATTACAATTAATCAAATCAATCAATAATCTACAAAATCCGTTTGTAGTCCCGACACAAAACAGAAAATATATAAACGAAAATGTTTAATTGAATAGCAGATTATCAAGACTATTTTGAATATTGTTTTTTCATGTAATTAGTTTTTGGCTCCTTTATTTTTTTCTCTCCTTTATTTTAGTTTAATTTTTTTTTTAGGCAGACAGAATGATTTGAAGTTTTATTATAGAGCACAAATCGCTTCTGTTTTTGCCAACCAGGAAATTAAATATTCAGGTTTATTACAGTTCGCGTAAATTTCGAAATTTTGTTGTGGATTAAAAGAAAACCACTCGAATTTGCTTATGAATTTTGATGGCGACTTTTTCTGTACTTAAAGCAAAATGCACTTAAGCGAATGAGGTGTTTAAATGAAATACATTTTGCAGCCCAAATACACAAGTTTTATACATAAAAATTTTATATACTGGCCCCTAGATATCAGGATAACTCATTTTAATTGTACTAAGTGAAGTTTTTTAACCTACTTTCGTTGTTTGGTTACAAGAGGAAGAAAAACTATAAGTAAAAAAAATAAAATTCAGTACAAAGAAATCAAATTCTGTATTAAAAATTTTAAATAATGAATTGCTGGCTTTTTCAATAATATTGTATTATATAATTTTCAAGTAACTCCTTCAAAACTGTTGCTGCAGTTTAATAATTCTCATTCTGTTAATGGTTTTGAAGAAATATATGTTTATCTATTTTGCTGGTGTTTGTGTATTTTTCTCTTTGCCCTGTTTTGTTTTCTTACTTAATCCCTAAATTAATTTAATTCTGTTCTATAATACCCGCAAAATATGATGTGTGTTCAGTTGGTTCGTATTTTTTTTTTTTTTGGAATTTTCTTTATAAATTATATTTTGCCATATTTTATGCTTGCAGTGTGTTTTTGCCAGCCACAGCAAGTCCTTAAGTTAATCCCTTGTTTATTAATAAAATCATATTTTTAAACATAATTAAATTTTTTGTTGTTGTTGTGCCTTTTACAATATTGTTGTGGTTGACAAGAAGATTAGAGCTGGGTTTTGTAATTTTTTCTATTAAGGTTACGAGTTTGTTTTGTTTTTTTTTTCTTCTTGTTGTTCTGCTTTTAAATCATAATAAAGGGAAATTTATTTTATGAAATATTTTCCTTTAGAGGCTTTTATGCTATTAACGATAATAGAGTTGAAGTTTTGTACGATGTGGTGGAATGTTTTGCCAATAACAGGAGCTTAAGAAAAGATACAGTTTTTTTGCAGTTTATTTTAAAACACAATGAAGCGAAGTAGAAGATGAAGATGAATGACAGTGAAATTAATTGTTTTTTGTTAATAATAAAATTTCCCTTAAAGTATTTCTTTCCTCTTCCCATCTTTGGCCCCTCACTTCTTTAATAAAACCCTTGAAAACAATTATAAAATACTCTTCACTTCTGGTGCCTGCCGAGAAATTGATCACATAGAAATTTTCATTGTAAATTATTTTGCTCATAAACAACGAAAAAGAACTGTTAATGATGCCCAACATTCACTCAGCTGGATTTTCTCTTTCACTCTTTCAAAACCCGTTCTTATTTGGTTCTCCAAGTACTCAAACATGAGAACATTGTACTGCTTTTGCTAGTGTTCGTTATTAGATTAACAGTTTTATTGTAAACATTAACCCAGTCTCTTAAGAGAGCGGCAACAGCATATTTGCGCGGGGGGATGGTGGGTTGGGTGGTTTGTCAGCAACAAACACGTTTTCGCTGTTGTTGGCTTGAATGCTTTCATGGAATGCTTTTATTTGCCACTATGATTTTGCTTGATTTGTAGTCGTATTGTTGCTGTGACTGTGCGAGTAAAATAATTATTCAAGTGTTAAAACTTATTAGCACATTCTTGTTTTCTTGCATTTGCAGTTTAATTGTTGTTTTTGTTATTTTTTTTATCATATGTATGTATGTGTGTTTTTGGATATAATCTTGACGTGTTTCTCAGGGGCATTTAATGACTGTAATGAATTAATTGGCCTGATATGATATTGATGAAGAGAAAATTTTTTATTTTTAAGATTAAAAACAAATTCAAGAGAAAAAAGTTTTGTTGTTTGAGAAAATGTTTTATATCGAATTTTTTTCTATAGAAAAATTTGTTTCATAGTAAATTACAGTGTTGGAAGATAATCTAAAGACACTTTCAGGTTCCTTATCAACATTTCGCCAATCCTTCTAATGTGTTCTAGTATCAATTTATTTATTATATTTTTATTTATTAGTTATTTTTTTATTAATTATGTAAAAATATTTAAAAATAAAATGTGTGTTTTGAAGAAGATTTTATGCAAAGAATTTATTCCAAAAAAAAATTAAGAAAATTTTTTTAATAAAAAAATTTTTTTTTAATAAAAATGTTTTAAAATTTTTTTTTATATTTCTGGCTTAAGAGAATTTTTCTGTAAATAGTTTCGTCCAGCGAAAAGTTTCTTTAAAGGAAAAAATCTCTCTTAGTTAAAAAAGGTTAAAAAAGTTTAAAAAAAAATTCCTTGTTTTATAAAAATGGAAGAAAGAGAATTTATTTCATAAATCTTTTCTAGTGAATTTTTTAAAAAAATTTATGGTCTAACAAAATGCGACTTAAAATATCTAAATTTCTTAAATTACCTCTATTATTGTCGAGTACTCAAAATATCCCTCTGGTTGCGCTTTTTTTCTTGCTAATTTTCAAATTTCATTTATTTTCAAATAATTAGACGTATTTCTGTTTTAACCGTCGATGAATTCCAATACATCAGCATTTATTTTTTATCAATTAGTTTTATTTGCTTAACACTTTTTGCTACAAATATAATCCTTTGTAATTTGTGTAAGTTATTTGCTGTTTAATTACTTTTTTTTTTGTACTTTCACTTTTTTATTTAACTTAAACTGAAATTAGGTTTTAAATTTATATATTTCTTTTCTACGAAATAATTTGATTTCATTTATTAACTAATTTTCCTTTTTTACATTAATATATAATATATATTTATTTAATTAAACTATTGGTTGCTGAACTATTTTTGTTTTTAAGGATTTATGTTAAATTTGCTATTTTATGTACTCGTTATGAAATCGTTGGGAATCTGTAGGAAAAAAGAAGAACAAGAAGAATAAAATGTTAACTATTCGGTTGGGCAAACATTTAATTATTGAAACAACAATTGTAATGAAAAATACAAATAAAAATAATTTAGTTATATTTGTATTAAAACGAAAATATTGCTGAATTTAAATCAATATTAAAAACTAGAGCAATTTCTGAAAGCTTTGAATTTGTGACAAAAAATTAACGGCAATGAATTTCCTATATCTTTTTCTGTAAAAATTAAAAATGCAATTTTTTCCGGAAAGCCATATTTTTTATTGAATTTGTTTTCGGAAAACTTTTTTTTTATCGAAATTTTTTAAGGATTTTGTTGCGAGAAAAATAATTTCTATCAATATTTATGCCGGCAATTGTTTTCTAAAAATTTATTTTTGCTTGAGAAAGTTTTTTCGAAAAAATTACTTTAAGAAAAATATTTTTTCTTACTATAAAAATAAAAAAAAAATAAAAAAAAAAAATTTAAGAAACATTTTTTATAAATAATTGATACAATAATAAATGAATTTTTATTCCTATTCAAGCTCTTAAACAAGAATTAACTGAAAGAATTAACTTTGATCAAAAATTTTGTTCAGAAATAATTCTCAAAAAAGGAGTTTTTTCGTACAAAAAATAAAAATAAATAAATCAAAGTTGAAATTGCAGCTTTAATCTCTGCTACAGTTTTAGGGACAGAATGCCCTTAAAAGGTGGCAGCCACAATCGTGTACGGAACTTATAAGTGAAAGTCAGTAGACTTTTTTTGAATTGTTGTAGTTAAATTAATAGCGCAATTTCTGTTTTCGATTTATAAATAGCAATTGAGGTGATTTTGGTTTTGGTTTGTGTTTTTCAACCGTCTATTGCCGTCATTTCGAATAGTTTTCGGATAAACGATGTGCGTGCTAAACGGTGATTAAAAGGATTCCGCTCATGACTGGAGTTTAGACTTTGTTTAGGTTTTTGTTTAGGTTTTTGTTTTTGTTTTTTTTCTAATTAATTTATTTATTATTGCGTAACCTTGTAATTGTATAGAATTTATTTAATTCTGTTTTAAGACGTGTATAAATTACATTCAAATGATTTTTTCTTTTGTACTTCCACAAACAAACGTTTTCCCCCACCATCACTTTCTTTTCCTTCTTTTCCTTCTTTTCCAGTTTGTTATTGTGATTATTAATTGACAATTAAAGTAAATGAAAAACAAATTGCTTTTAGTTTAAGATTAATTATGTTTTTAAAGAAAATTTGTGGTTATTAGTTTTATTTATATTCTGCTTATAGATCGTGTTAATGTGTGTTAATCATGAACTGCGCCTGCAATGAGGCCAGGTGTTAATTATGGCTCCTGGGAAATTTATGCAAGGACAACATGACATTTTAGGGACACAAAAGATTATTGCAGATAATTTGTATAATCTCTAAGTTGGGCTTGTATACAACTTCTGTTGATTTCTGCCACTAGTTTGGCTCTCGAACATTTCTTCCTTAATTGTCTTTTTTGCTCCTTTTGCATGTTTTACTCAGCAAAAGCAATGAAATGAGCAAATTGAAAGCTGTTTTAATTTCATTTCGAAATATGTCACATATGTGACCATGAAAATTGATACTTTGTACTCTTTAAACAATGACATAGGTTCTATTTTGAGTAAATATTTATAGTCTGATACAACTATTTTTTATTTACAACAAGAATTTAATTTCTTATATGTCGCATTATGTTATTATCTTAAATTTTTGTTTTAGTTTTATTTATTTAAAGTTTTGTTTTATTTACTCAAAAAGAAAAAAACATACATACATAAAATGTTCTTCTTATTTTCGTAAATTAGCAACTGCAAAAAAAAATCTCAATTAATTTTTGAATTCTTTCATATGTGACTAAGAATATGCGACAAAAAAGGCACAAGAACAGATTCTGTTATGGGTAACACTATCCATTATATCAAATTGATTGGGAAAAATCATGTATCCCTTTTTGTCACATTATGCCATTTGTCTCAAATTGCTAACATTTAAGAATCAAGGAGATATAATGATTTTTTTTATTTTATTTTAATAATTTTTAATTTTATATTTTAAATCTTGAAAAGTTTGTTTCTAAGACTGACTATGAAAATGTTCATATATATATATTTTTTTTAAATATAGGCACAATTTCTATTATCTGATGAGCCATATTTTTAGTTATATACCATTTTTAAATTTTTGT
Source organism: Epicampocera succincta (assembly GCA_932526305.1). Taxonomy (NCBI): domain Eukaryota; kingdom Metazoa; phylum Arthropoda; class Insecta; order Diptera; family Tachinidae; genus Epicampocera; species Epicampocera succincta. The sequence goes on along the minus strand of OW052037.1, from coordinate 12,865,574 downwards.
CACCTGATGCTATTTTTTTTTTAAATGCTTTTGTTTTTGCATTTAATTTTCATAGAGTTTCTTTATTTGAATTATTATAAATAAAAACAAGTTAAAATTGTAAAAATTTTATAAAAAGCACCTAATAAATTGTTTTTTTTTTGTATTTTTTGGAAGTTTTCATTTGCAAAACAGTTACACATGTGACCATAAAAATGTTCACATTGGGTTCCCTTAAGACATAAGTGATATATATATATACATATATATATATATTTATTACCTGATAAGCTTAAATTTGGCACCTTTTAGCTACGGTTAAAAACATACTTTGCAACAACATACATCTGTCACGTTATGCTACTCATTTAAATGTATGGCTTTAAGCTCAGTTTAATGCTTGAGATAAAAAGATATACAATTTCAATTAAAATCGAAGATTTTTATTTGCCCAAACTGTCACATAAGTGTTTCATCATACTTTGTCTGGTTTCTGATTGTGGTAACATCAGTCTGCATTTAAATACTAACCTTAGCTGTAGTGAAGCAGGTTATCCAAGCGATATTCTTGTAACAGGTTAAGATTTTTATGCACAAATATATTTTTCTAAAGATTTTTATGATTTAAATTTGATATATAATTTTATAATATATTTTATGGCTGCTAAATTATATTCAGCAGAAATTTTTCTCTGAATATTTTTTGATTGAGATTAAACACTTTTCTTTTTAAAACGTTTATTTATTTTATTTATTAGAGATTTATGAGCTAAAATATTTTGCACTGAATAATTTGAAAGAAACGTGATTATTGAACTCTTTTTTTTTGATTTTTGATTATCTACAACTATTTTGATTATTCTGTGCAGACATATTTTTAATTTTTGATTTTATTTTATTGAAAACAAGGCTAGAAGCTTTAAATAAATGCTTTGATTTTATTTGATTGATTTTTTTTTCGACTATAAACTGATATGACTATTTTACACAAGTTGATCCTTTTAGGCGCTTTTTTCGCGCTATTGATTTCTTTGATACTTTTGCCAGACGAGCACTGTTTTAATGCTTTGTTCCGATTTTTGTTGAACGTTTCTCGTTTCTATCCATGTGCTTGTAAAACATAGAAATTAATGTTAAATTGCTTTAACAAAAGTCTTGACAAAGCAACTGGCTTTGATTTGGTTAAGCCTTTTCTGGTTCATTTAATATTTTAGAGCTGATGGTTGGCAACAAAAGAAATTCTTCAGATTTTCGGCTTCGTTTCGTTCAGCTGACATTAAATTTTATTATCTATATTTTATTGGTGAGACAAACATTTTGCTTTTTGTTTAAGGGATTTTATTTCAAACACATGTTTCTGTTTTGATTTTTTATTTGATTTTAACGAATCCTGCCAACTGATTTTATCCGTCATCCAAAATATGTTTGTGGCTGCACGGAGTACGCAAGTCTGTTACTAAATGGAAAATATTTCTGTGGCTGGTTACGGGCATCCTGAGGCAAAGATAGGGGGAAATTATTTGCTTGGCCAAAATAAGAGAATGCAGGCCAAAGGATATCAAGAGAAACGCTGCTGTTAAGAGAGTAAAATACTTTTGTTTTTATTATCGATGCGTTATTGTGAATCTGTACTTGAGATTTTTTATCTTGTTTAAAATACACATAATATAGGTTAAGTTTTGCTTTTTTTCTGCCATTCAAGTCTATAATCAGACACAAACTCTCCAAATAAATTACAAACTTGAACAAACACACACACACACACACAAACAAGCACAATCTACATCGTTTAAACATTAGAAAAAGGACTGTAACCCAGCAAAGATTTGTTGGGTAATCCGTGTATAAATTGTGATTATTTATATATTTATATATTTAATCTTAAATAAATAAATAATAAGAGTAAAATTGTACAAAGGGAAGGCTATCGGCTGAATTGTGATTAAGATTAAAAAATATTTGAAAAAAAAAGCAAAAAATAAAACTGCTGTTTTTATGCTCTCCAGCTGTCTTTATATTTTAACACTTTTCTTTCAATACTCGTTATATTTTCTGAGACACAAGTACATCAATATTAAAATGCTGAGCCTGTGAATACTTGCTGGAGACGAGTGTAACCGAATAAATGAAAAGGATTATCGAATGAACATGGTCCGCGAAATGAGAAAATCAGGCTTATTTTTGGAACCGACCTCGTATTTTAAATTTATTTCTGCACAACCCAGTCGACATGTTGCACCTGTGATAGCGCAGCTGATTCGCTGTTTTTAAAGTCTCAGTGGCCTGTGGATGCCAAAAGTTCGAGTTCGAAATGTCACAAAATATTTAACAAAAACAAAATACTTGCAATTTTATTGTTGTGAATACGTCGTGTTCAAATCTAGCGAATAATAGTTTTTTATAAATTTGTTTGTCCTATTATGAGAGAGTTCCTGCAGGATTCTACATTATTATTAATATTCCGCAAATTATATCTATAAGAAGCGGTTTATTGTTAAATCTAATTAAATCTGGTTTCGCTGATTTAGATTCTCTTTTATAAATTGGTTTGATTATATAAAACGAAATCGAACAACATCTAGATTTAAGTAATTAATGCTTTCAACTTATAGAACTTAATTTATTTGTTGCCGGTCAATTTGGTTTTGTTTATGCAACTTAAGATCTGTGAAGTTTCTAGCCCTTAAGGATATATTTTATGTAACTGGCAGTCAGATCTTAAGCTTCAGGCATTTTCTTCAGTCAAAATTTCTAAATATTTAAGGAACTATTTGCCATAACTGGCGGTCAGCCTTTAAACTTCATGGCCGCCATAGTGTGGTTAAGTGGGTTCGTTTATGTCATCTAAGACTGGCAACAGGCTGTGATCTCTGTCTCTCTCTCTCTATCTCTCTCTCTCTCTCTCTTAGTTGATATTTGTAATCCTTAACGAAATATTTTAGATGGCCGGCGATCAGACTTTTTTAATTTCACCAAAGCCAAAGAAGGGCTTAAGAGCGTTTATTTCTCAGCTGAGATTCCAAACTGTGACTTTCTTCCCTTAAACAAATTTCTTAACCTTAAGTCTTTAATTTGCAGACGTTGTGTAGTTGTGCTGCTTTATTTATTTGCAAAAAGATATAAAAAATTTACTCGAATTTGTGTGTTTTAATTTGTTAATTTGTATTTGCCGGTGTGTGATTTTCTTTTTCACCACCAGCAGGCAGCTCCTGTTTGTGTCTATTAATAATTTTATTATCAAAAAATAACCTACTTTCTCTGTAAGCAAATCCTTTTTTTTCTTTTTTTTTTTGGGTAAGAACACCCAGCGGTTCGTTCGTTCGTTCATCCGTTCGTTTACGCTGTATCCATCGGAAACTGATTGTATAATAAACACACACACACACACACACACACACACAAACACACACACACACACCCATGAATTTATTTAAGTTCGTTTCTTTCTTTCTGGTTTTTTTTTTTTTGGCGGCTAGAAAATTTTATTCAAAGTATTTACTTTAGCAAAAAAGCAATTTCTGCACAAAAGGCATAAAAATGGAGGCAAAAAAAAAGTAAAAATCCATGTTAATGAAAATGAAAAACTAAAAAATGAAAACAAAATGAATAAAATATATAAAACTGAATAGTTTTTGTTTTATTTTATATAAAAATTAAAAAGCGCCAGAAATGTTGAGCTGAGCTTTTTTGTTCACTGAAACACTGAAAAAAAAATAAATCAAACAAAAAAAAAAATAGTTTTCCTTTGGTTTGTTTTTTCGCAACAATTTTTAGGTTTATTTAATGGCTCTATTGTTTGATTCAGTGGATTCCAATTTTTTTTTTGCTTATTTTGCTTTAATGGACAACCTTTATTATCTGGTGGGAAAATGCAACAAACCAAAAAAAAAAAAAAAACAGAAAAAGAAAATGAGAAAATATGACTCTGCACTGAACATGTTTCATGTGATAAAAACTAAAGCAGAATTTAATAAATTAAATTGATACTGTGTATTGTTTAATTGCGGTTTAATAATAAGTTAATTGAAAATGAACAGCACAAAGCAAAAGCAAAAAACAACAATAATTTTTAAATGCATAAGAGTGCAGAAAACGTAAACAAGTTTTGTTGCCACAAACATAATTTTATATAAACTTTTGCCTACTGCTGTTTAAGATCTTTGTTTCTTCTGTAGAGATCTTTATCTGTAAAATAAACACATTGTTTTTTATTGTTAAATAAAACTTTCCCTACAAATACTTTCAATCAAAGAGTTCACTAAACCAGTGAAACTTTTGTTTGAAAACTTACCTCCAAGGAATTTGGGAGACATATTTTTGGCAAAACGGAACAATTTTATCTGTTTCAAGCCGAACAGAATGTTCTGATTGGTTCAAAACGCAAATGGTTTTATTGTAAAATTATTAAAGTTCTGCAACAAGCAGATTGTTTGGACAAATTTTTGTGATAAATTTTTCCATATAAAGGAATTTATTTATATATATAACAGTCCAATAGGTCAGCAAAAAGTCCATAAACTTTTTGTCTAAAAAATTATTTGCTTCTCCATTAAAGTTGTAGTTTTGGTGATCGTGATAATTCATGTTTTTCTTTTTGTTTAACAAAATAGTAAAATATTATAACTTTATATATTCTTTGGCAACTTGAAATTTTTGCCAAATTAGTATTTGAATCTGCACAATCATTGGCAGGCGCATAAGCAAACAACTTATTCACTGATTCAGTGACTTTGATTGTTGGTTGTGGAAGAAAATCACATCTGTGAGTTTTGGATAATTTTAGCCGGCAAATAATAAAACTTTTTTCTCAATTCTGCGACCTACAACGGGACTTGCCACATTCCCAAAACTTATTTCTTCTGTCATAATATTTTTACTGAAAAATACGCATTTATTGTTAATTATAATTTTTTTTATAAATTGAATTTCGGCGAAATCCCTATTCAAACAATTGATTAACTGATTTAATGAATTTCTTAATTGAATATGAAAGCAATTTAGCAATTAAATTTTGCTTGAACACAAATAAGCAGATATTTATTAATTTCACTTTATAAATAATAATTTTGTTTAATAAAATTTATGAAAAAAAAAATAGATTTTACTTCGGAAGTGCATGGAAATCCTGGTTATGATGATCTTAAAACCAGTCATTAGGAAGAGCTGCAACTATTTGCCTCTGTAATCGGCTGTCCCACGATATCGATATCGATATTAACGTTTAACAATAGTTGGCAGCACAAAAAATATGATTTTTAAAATTATCCATTCAAACTGATGACGCCAGACAGGCCAGAATTAAGGCGTCCGTTCTTTTGCTTAATCAAAATGCTGGCGAACGTTCAGGTTCGAGGTTGGTGGAACGGGCTTTTAATAATCATCCGAAATGTGCATTTTTAATGAAATGCCTAAATAATTAAAATATATGGTATAATTCGTTTAATATATTTCTCTATTTCAGTTCGTTTTCATTCATTTCATTTCCTTTTTATTCAAAACCTTCAGTTCCTGGTCTCAGTTCAATTTTAATCACTTTTAAATGTGATTCAATCAAAAGGAAAATATATATTTTTACCAAAGCAAACAAACTCATTTTCGAAACACAACAAACAGAAAAAAAAAACTAATTAACCTCATTTGCAGGCCGCAGTCAACAGTGAGTGCGTGTCCTTCGCGAAGGCAACAAAAACCCAAACGCAGTAAATGAACATGGAAAATCTGTTAATTTTCTACTTTTTGCGGTTGTTGATGAACGTTTTTCTCTTTCATTAAATCAACATGACCTACGCAACTTTTGACTTTAAGTAAATGCGGACTGATCTGATGCGAATGAAAACGAACACACACACACACACACACGCACACACACACGAGCCTTTTCATACTTTCACTGCCACCTGAATGAAATGTATTTAAGCGATACTTATTTACGATATTTTTTACAGTTAATGTTGACTTAATCTGCGCTGCTGCTGGTGCTGGCAATGAACAAGCAAAAACCCCATTTAGCGGGCGGAAAAGAGAGATAAAAAAGTGAAAGTTCACACTTTGAATGCAAATGATTGTAAATATTTTGTATTATTTTGTTTTCTTATTCAAAGTTGTTGTAGTTGTTGTGTGCAGGTAAATGAATATGCCCAACTGAAAGCAACTGCATTTTGTACAACAAATTGTGTACGAGTCCCGTCTGCCAGAGCGGAGTTCGGGCAAAATAGAAAATTATATTCTAATTTATTTATTGTATGAACCAGAGATTATAAATATGGATAAAGGACGTTTATGACAGCGGGAAAGCCAACTCTGTTTTTAACTTTTAGGTTTTTTGTGGGGAGGGAATAGAAGGCCCAACTGGATTTGCAGTACTTTATGCTCGAAAGTGGTATCATTTGGTGGGTCAGGGGGGGCGGTGTCAAGTCTAGTCATATGGTACTCAAATGTGTACTCTTGTCTCTAGATAATTTATATGAAAAGAATATTTTTCGATTTTGCTTAAAAAAACAATTTGCTTTAATTTTAAAAACTTATTCCAACCAAAATAATATATCTAAATTTGTCTCTATAGATATATTTTCAATTGTTGTCCTTTTAGTTTTAGTTGGCCTTTAGCTAAAATAACTAAAAAAAATGCAATGATTTTTCTTACATTTTGTTGATTTACCAATATTTTGGGTCAAGGTCGTTGATCGTATTCAGAGTCCTTCCAGAAAACGTCAAATATGTGTCAAAATGTTCTTTAACATGTGGGAATTTTTTTCCAACATGCAGCAAATATCACTAGTTTCCAGCTGAAGCCGGAATTTGTTAATAAAATGTGGTAAAATCTATTGTAGATCTTTTGTTGCGTAAAGCGGCTAAAATTGCAACAGCACCCCGAGACGCCTTATAAAATTGTTTTATATGTAGAATTTTTTATATGACTAAATAAGGAAAAAAAAACGCTCTTGTTTTTCAGCATTTGAAATTGTATTACAGATATTTAAGATCATTTTTAATTGTGTAATAAATAAATATTTGTGTTTAAGGGCTGGCCCCAAATCAGCTTAAATTAACCCTTAACATTTAATGAACACAAACACGCAAACACGAAGGCAAAAAAAAAACACCTGCTTGCACATTTCAACAGTGTTTATGTAAAAGTGTTAAATAAAGTGTTTTATTGCCATCCATATTCCCACACACACACACACACACACACGTACAACCTACAGCGCACATGAGCACTTGCAGTCATCGAGCACAAATATAAACAGAAATATTTGCTTTGCAAGAGGGGCTAGAGGGCGCCCTCGTACACAACAACAGTATATACAAATCCTAAGATAAATAAACATATAAAACATACAAACTAACACCTGAAGGCAAGAAATAGATTTATAACCACATGAGCACACAAACAGTTTCTTTTTTCTTTTTAGACCCTTTCGTTTCCATTATTTTTATCACAGATCCCATAATGCAATTTTTTGTTGTCTTCCTTTTGCAAGTTTTGCTTTTGCATATTTTTTGGGAAAATACAACATTTTCCACCTGATGGTTTTCGGTTCGTAATACAATGTTAAGTGCAAAAAGTTGCAATAGTTTTGACTTAAACCAAAAGAAAACACAAAAAAAAAACCAAAAGAAGAACAACTAGAAACCCCCAGCTGGATGTTGAAATATTTTGAATGTTTGATAATTTTTTACATTGAAAATGTTATAAGGAAAATCTATCGCTTGTGCAACTCAAAATTTTTCCCGTTACACTTTTTCCCAGCAAGTGGAAATGTAGCAGCAGGAATTGGTTCCAAAAAGGGGGTGATTTTGATTGAAATAACAAAATCACTGTTTTAGTGTTAATTTGGCCAAGACCAGCTCAGCCACCGCATTCCCCAAATTTGACTTTCTAGCAAATTTTTCCTGTTTCCAAAACTGAAGAGCCTCTTCAAGGACGTCGCTTTACGTTACGCTGAGACTGCTCAAGAACCCACCAGAAATTGCAGATCACAACTGCTTTGCGGATGAGAAACAAAACAATAAAATGCTGGCGCATCTATATTATATATATATCTGAGATCAGACTATTCTGAAGGCTGAAAACTACAAATTCATGAATAAATATAAATCTAGATATATTGAGAAAAGTGAAAGATGATCTTATTTTTTGAAAACAGTAGCCTCAGATAAAACCAGACAGCCAGCTTTTTGTGTCAATATCTATATGAATTAAAAATAAATTTAAACAATTAGAATTAAAAATCTCTATATAAAACAGTGTTTTCAAAAACGCAGCCTTTCAAGGGTCAGAATATGAAAAGCTATAAAGCGTGAACGGCACAAGAAAAATATTGTTGAGAAAAAAATAATTTAGTTTCGTTTTCTTTTGTTTGAGAGACAAGAAAATGTTCTAACAACTGCAAATAACTTCCAAATAAGAGGATACATTTTTGTTTAATACCATTTATTTGTTTCAGTGTAGTTTTGAAATAGTTGTGCTACTTCATGGCACTTGGCAGATTTTTAAGCATAAAATCTCTCTCAGGTTCAAACTCAGACCTGTCGTGTTTTGTTCTAAATAAAAAAGACACTCTGGGCGTATGGTTGATCGCGACAGTTTTTCATGCAGATGTCTTGATCCCGGCAGCTGAATGTTTTAACAGCAATATCACGATTTATTTTGTATAAATAACGTTCAGCCAAGCCCCGTTTTCAGCTAAAATCTATAAAACTTTAATCTTCCAAATTTTTAAAAAATATATATATAAAAATTAATAACAAATTTATATTTTAAATAAAGTTGTAGCTTCTAAAATCTTATAAAATACATATAAAAAAAATTAAATAAGAAAATAGTTGTTTAAAAAAAATTTATTTTCTAAAATCTTAAAAAATTCATATAAAAAATATTGAATAATAAAATTTTCTCCAAAAACAATTTTAGCTTCTAAAATCTTATAAAATACATATAAAAAATATTAAATAAAAATATAGTTGTTTAAAAAAATTTTATTTTCTAAAATCTTAAAAAATTCATATAAAAAAATATTGGATAATAAAATTTTTTGTCAAAAAATTTTAGCTTCTAAAATCTTATAAAATACATATAAAAAAAATTAAATAAAAAAATAGTTGTTTAAAAAAATTTTATTTTCTAAAATTTTAAAAATTCTTTTTCGCTCCTAAAATCTTAAAAAATATTAAATAACTGAAAAAATAGCTGTTAAAAAAATTTTGTCTTTTGGAATCTCAAAATTTATTTAAAATTTAAAAAAAAAATTTAAATTTTTAATATCTTAAAAAATCGTTAAGAAAAAAATTCTTCTAAGAAAAAATTAAAGCTTAAAAAATCTTACATTCCAACGAAATGTGTTATAATTTATGACCTGAAGATACGATTGTCACAGTTTTCTCAGATATTATTTTTTGACAGTTTAACATATTTTCTCTTTTAGGAAATTACAAAGCAAATGAGGCCCAACACAGTTGAGGCTGGCACGAAAGTGTTTTATTTTAATTTACGGAAAATTTTATGTTACAGAGACAAATGTTTGTAAAATTCTTACATATAAAGAGACATGTGACAGGCCAACATCGTTACATCATGCAACAATTCAATAGCAGTCAAAAGACAAAAATATAAGAAAAGAAAAAGCAACATTTTCATATTATTTATACAAAGTTGTTGGCAAATGCTGTTTCTTAAATTGAAAATAACCCAGCAAACTTTAACCTGCAGTTTTTTGCTTAAAATTAATATCGGAATATACGTTTTTGAAGAATTTGTTTACGTATCTAGATTTTTCAAAAAGTATCACCTCAAAATAATTCCCGAAAATTCTTGTTTTTTAAGACAAAATAATTATAACGAAAAAATTTTGCTTGACTTAAAACAGAATATCGTAAACGAAACAAAAGATGTGAAAACCAATATTAAAAAAAAAGCAGAGAAAAGAAATGACCTGTTGCTGGTAAAACGGTATAAGTGGCAAAATTTATATTATTTTGTTGACAAGATTTGCTGAAGCAAAAACAAATGCTTTGTGACTTTTTGTGGGTGAGCCGAAGTTCTCGACTTCTGGAGATGCACTAAAATTAAAGAGTTTGACAGCTAAAGGCGCTGATTACTAATCGACTTAGTCGGTCCATCTAACAACAACTGACAAGTTTGAAGGTGTAAGATTGTAGGAATATGTATTAGATTTGTACGATTTCATAATTTATTTAAACAAAATTTCGTTAAATGATGAAGATGACGCCGACCACCAGCCCTGTATGGCAAATGCTTTTGTCATTGTCACGCCATAAAAACTGCTCGTCTAAATGAATTTAAGTTTAAAGTGAAATAGAATGATATTGAAATTCAATAATTCACTAAGAAACATTTGCGAATAAGTGTCACTGTATTGCAGCGGTTCTCCTGCGAAGGCCAGAGTTCTGCCAGATTTTTTTTTTGTGAATGACTGGACATGAAGCTGTAGAGCAGTTTTGCAACTCTAGCAACTATAAAATATATGATTTGGATTTGATTAGAGCCATAAATGCCTGTAGAATATTACGAGCGGCCACCTGTTTTCATTTAACGAGCGGCCTACAGAGTCACAGTCTTATTTGAGGAGATTAATTTTTTTTTGCAATTCTGCGATCAATTGTTTTTCGTGGTAATAATGAAATTATTTTTTAAAAAACCCGAAATCTGCACATTTTTGCATAAACGTTTTTGCCTTTAAACGCTGACACTCACTACTGCCAAATGATTTTTCTCTCCTTCCCCCCACCCCTCCCCGCCCCCCACTTTGTGTAAGTGAATGTGTGTCTATGTGTGTGTGTGTGTGTGTGTGCGTTTGTGTTTGTGTGGTCTGTCCAAAACCTAATCAATGTGTGTGTGGTTGTTTTTTTATATATGAATTGTACTTATTTTCCTTTTTTAATACACATGCCTGCCTACACAAGTTTATATTAAAATGTCCTTGTACATAAAATGAAATGTAGGTTAATAAGGAGGAAAAAAAAAATTTTAAAATAAGAAATGCAAAAACTTTTCTTTGAAGACTTCCAGTTTTTGCTTCGCCATTAAGCCTATTAAAAAATTTGTTTGAAGGTTCCATTCAGATTTCAAAAAACCGAAAAAAAAATAAAAAGGTTTTGGATAAATTTTGAAAAGTAACACAAGGACATGGTGAGCGGCATTTACACAAAGGAAAAATAGTGTTTTGCGGCGTTTGCTTAGAATATTGTTGTAAAAGAATCTGAATTGAGTTCATAATAAAATGTCCTCAAAACTGGACAAGGCAAATCTGTTTAGCAGCTGTTTTCATGTATGATCCCTGAACTTTTTTTTGTATTTAGTCCTTTTGGCTCGATTAATCTGCTGATCTATTAGTGTGGGCGAAAAATTTCTGCTTTTCATTAATTTTATATTTGTATTTGTATTGGCCTAGAAAATTATTTATTTTTTTTTAAATTTTGTATAAAATAATTTGTATAAAACAGTTTTCTTTTTGCTTTAACATCAAATTGTTTTTAGATAATTTTTTATGACAACAATTTAGGAGAAAAAAATTGGAAATTTTAGAAAACTATTTTTTTACAAATTACAGCGATTACGGCTGTAAATACTTAAAATAAAAATCTAAAACTGTTATATAACAAGAAACCATTAAGCCCCCCCCCCCCCCCCCCTTTTTTGTTTTTTGGTGCTGCAACTCAAAGCGAATGGTAATTACCGATAATGTTTGTTAGTTTTAGTATAAAGAAAATACTATTATTTAAAAAAATATGTATTTTAGAAGGTTTACAGCAGACCTTGAACAAGAACCTTTCCACAGGGTAATCTAAGCTCTTCGAGTTTTAGGCAGCCATTGGGTGTCTTTAGTTATTTATGCTTTTAAAACGCCAAGAACAGTCCCAGAACAAGATCTTTGCCAGAGGGTAATCTAAACTTTTTAACCCATTCAATTTTCAGTTTTGTACTCAGACTGAAAAAAAAGTATAATATTTGGCCTCTGCCTGAGGACAATCGCGCTGCTGCAACATCTTGGCAAGAGTGTCCAATTTGGCGCCAATTTTAGCATCTCTCACCTCTTTAATAGTTAATAAAAGAAATATTTCTTATATTTAACCCTTAAAATAAATGCTTTGCTGGTTTTATTATTTTTATGGTCTTAGTTTGTAAAACAGACAAATTACCAATTAAATAAAATACTTTAAAGATTTAGCAATAGTTTTTTATCTTTAATCTAAAAGACACAATATTTCTCTATTTTTTATATATTGAAAAGAATAAACTTTATATTTGATCACTTCTTTTTTTTTTGGCTTTCCATTTATTTTATTTATTTATTTTCTTTTTTTTTCAAACTGTTAAATCATTTATTCATTTCGTATGTTTGTGCAATTGAAGGTTTTATCTAAAAACGATAATCCGATTTGTTGGCCATTTAAGTGAAAAAGTTTTTTTGTTTTTTTTTTTGTGTTGTTGCACAACATTTCAATTTCAAACAACTAAAATGCTAAATTGTTATTGTTTCTATTGTTGAATAATTTTTAAAACTCAAATGCTGCCAAAGCGTACAAATAATATGTGACTACGAGCATTAATACCCTACACCTTGAACGGCCATAATATAGTTTCTTTAACTGCTATAATTCTTATACTTATACTCTTATATGGATATACTACGAAACTCTTATACAGCTGTAGTTTTGTGAGGGGTGGCCAATGGTGGGCAAAAGCAGAGGGGGGAAGGTAAATTTACTTTCAGGCCGTGCATATTTCATGAAGTATTTTTAGAAAGTAAATTGAGAAATTGCGTTTTATGTTCTAGTTGATTTGGACCACTTTTTATTTTTAAAAAAGAACTTTTATGGTCTTAAGCTGCTATTTTCTAGTACTCTGAACTGTTATACGTTTATACTTGTGTAACTGAGTGTTTTAAAATATTTATACTTTTATATTTAATTAACTCTTGTGCTTAAAATCAAATTTACTGTTTTTCATTATATACAAAAAAAAAAAATTGGATATGGTCACACTGGTCATAAATGGTCATATACCACTATACCAGCCCAATAAAATAATAATGATATTATTTTTGCTCTCTACAAGAGATCGCTGCTTTGCATTTCCATTTTCTGCAAAACGCTGCCTCTTAATCTTAGACCAGTTTTTTCCACTTTTTTTAATTATATTTTTTTATAATTTGCTGTCTTGTCTTGTCTTTTAATCGTGTGATGTGCCCATAACCAGGCTTGCTAAGTTTTAATACTTAATGCGGTTTTCAGCGGCCACATTGCGGCTTTTAAATACGTATCAGTTCTTGATTTCAATTAATTAATTAATTGATGTCAATAAATTTAATTTTTTTTTACATTTGTATATATTATAGGTTATTTGAAGTTCTGTCTTGCTGATATTTCTTCTTCCTTATTTGGAAACTGTTTTATTTGTTCTTTTATTTCGGAAATGCAAAAAGGTTTTTTTTCGGTGTTTTTTTTTTGCTGCCATTTTCTGCTACTCCAGGCACGAGAGTTGTTTTTATCTGTTTGTGTTAAACGTTTAGTTTTTGATTAAACAAAAGTTAATAGGTTTAATGGAAATTATTTTCAAATGGCTTGTTTCTGTTAGACATTGAACAATAATAGCAACAACAGCAGCAACAGCGGCAACAGCGGCACCAACCACGGTGGCCATAGAAAATAAACGTGAACAGAACGCACACATTCAGAGAGAAGCCGCTCTCTATTCGCTGTGTAAATATTTAATAATTGGACAAATTGAGATGTGGTTGCGTCGGTAGCAAAAGTATGAAGGTGGACGAGCAGAAAAGCCGTTTCACAGACTTTTATTACAAATCCCACAAGTTTAATGGACGATTAAAGCAGCCGGCGTGCTATTAGATTTGCCAGCAAAACGGACTAAAAGGAATTTAGGGTTTTAGTTTTAAAAGCTCAAGGCTAAAATTTTTACGATTTTTTAAAATTTTAGTTTTGTAAAGCTTTAGAAAAACCAGCACAAAGCAGCCGGCCCTAATCAACTCGGTGCATTTGGCACCGTTTGCCCTGCATTTTAAAGTTGCTGGTGCAGCAAATCGCTTATTTATAGCGCAAATTTCCCGCAATAAACTTAAGAAATTCTAAACTTTGGGTGTTGTTTTCTACATTTTGGTGTGTTTTGAAACATCAAAGTTGACAACGCTGGCCATAATTGAAAATTGTGCCAAAGCCAAAGCACTAGAATTCAAGACAATCCAAGGAATTAGTATTTGAGTTCATTTTACACATACAGTGAAGGGGAGAAACAGAGAAACAAATAGAGAGTTATAGCAAAACAGGGCGAAAGAGTTATTGATACATTCCCGGACCCGATTTTAAACTAATCAAGACTAAGATTCACTGTTCATTCTTTTGCAATATATTTTTTTCTCTTGTCATTTTCAGCAAATTTCCTACCCCTGATATTTCATCTAATCATATTATTTTAAGTTATTTTTTATAAACTTACTTTTATAATTCTCCATTTGCCGCCATTAAATTTTATGAAAAAATATTTCCCATCTTGTTAAAAGTGGAGCCCAATCAATTTACTTTTGAATTTGATCCGTTAACCTCAATTTCAGCATAAATCTCTTGGTACGAATAGACCACATTGAAATCTAAATAATAAAAAAAAAAACAGAAATTTTAAATTACAGCCAAGACATATTATCCTTTCGCATGCACATCCTCCATCTAACACATCTGCAGTAGCGACACGCACGCACACTTGTACTTAAAGACCGGCAGATAACTACCAGCAAGACAAATAAAACAGCAGTTACAAAACTACTCCAGAGAACACACACACACACAGAAACGCACACACACACACACACACACGTACACTCGCAAGAGGCAGGAATAAATCTATGCGAGCTCATCATTCACGTGTTGCAAATGATGCTTAAAAAGTGACAAACTGATTTTAAATAAATTGACTCATCTCCGTTCAATGAAGAGTAACAACAACAACAACAGTCAATCAGTACAACAAGTTGAAGGAAAAAAACAAACAAATTCCTTTATGTTCTGGCAAAAGAAAACCCAAACAAATATTCAAAAATTTTCCGGCAAAAAAAAAAACAAAGTGGGAAAAAAATCAATCATCAAAATCAATCTATTTAAATAAGAGACACCGAAGCGCGCACACAGTTATACGTACAACCACAAATCAAGGACGGCTGTTAAGCCTTGACAGTTGGCTTGACTATTAAAGCCAAATTTGGTATAAAAAATGATGCTACAAAGGATTGCTTGCATTTATATCTTCCTCAATAATGCGGATATCGGTGCTGATAACAATGTTATTGTTCAAACCAAGAAGGTTATTTTGGTGTTGGCAATATTGTTGTTCAAACAAACATTTTGATTGACGTTCTAAAAAATAACAAATGAATTCATGAAAAGGCTCCAACTAAATGGTAAATAAAGCAAAACACCTTTTTGATGCTACAGGACATTTTCTTCAGCATGAGCAGGGTAACAATTTCATTTAAATGCATACGACAGCAAACTTTTGCGTTCTATAGTCTCCTGTAGGGCAAGTTTTGCGTTGACATATTTTAAACCAGGATACATTAATGTACATATGCCGTTAAATCAGGGTGCTTGACACCTCAACTGCAGAGATTTTTATCGTGCAAAATCTCTTAAACTCATTTATCAATTAGCCGATTAACTGACCTGGATTTATGACTGAACTGATGCCTTGACTTGTGTCTGAATACCTTGAACTTATCACTGAACTCATCCCTTGACTTGTCCCTGAACTCATCTCTGGACTGATCTCTGAACTTATCCCTGGAGTAATACTTGAACTGGTCCCTTGACTTGTTGCTGAATTAATTTTTGGACTGATCTCTGAATTAATCGTTCGACTAACCCCCGAACTGATCCCCTGACTTGTTCCTGAACTCATCCCCGGCCGGAACCTTAAACTTATCACTGAACTGATCCCTTGACTTGTCCCTGAACTCATCTCTGGACTGATCTCTGAACTTATCTCTGGAGTAATACCTGAAATGATACCTTGACTTGTCTCTGCACTCATTTTTCGACTGATCTCGGAATTAATCGTTCGATTAACCCCCGAACTGATCCCCTGACTTGTTCCTGAACTCATCTCGAAACTGATCCCTAAACTAAATACTGGACTTGTGCCTGGGCTACATCGTACATTTATCTGTCTACTGATTGCCTCTCTTATATTTGAGGTGCCTTTATCTCACTAAAATTGTTCAGTTTGCGGTTGAAATCAAAATCCAAGAGACTAAATGCGGATAAGTTCCAAAGTTGGAGATGTCGACAGTTATATTTTCTTAGGTGCCACAACTACAACTTTTTAATGTGGCATAAACAAAATAAAACACTACTTTAGTTAACAGGACTTGTGGTCACTGCAAACATAATAGTGTTAGAGTAACAATAAATCCAATTCAATGGCCATTTCATCAAGAGTAGATGTATTGAAATTGGGTGCTTTGCTGTGACCCAAAGAATAAGTTCGCCGAGCGTTCGCCCAACAATCCACAGGTGGGAGATTCGATTACCATGAAAAGATGTGGTTGCTGTTGCCCATAAGCAAAAAGAAAAGTGCTCCTAAACTTTATCTAGAACTTTTTCTATTTATAATACTATTGTTTGTTACAAATAAATAACTGATAAAAGCTCTTCAAAATTAAAATAATAAAACCCTTCGCTTGACCCAACTAATATTAGCGACTAGTGAGAAAGTCATCAAGGACAATTTAGTAATTCGTTTCTTACATAAAACTGGTATGATAAATTATAGTACATCCTTGAAGCTTTTAGCAACCGGTATCATGGTAACTGCTACGTGGCAAAGTTTTAAACAAGCTTTTCGAGCGCAAAGCCTTTTCTTTAAAGCTTTTAAGCAATACATGTATGTTTTTGTGTGGAGACTGGAACTGAAACTAAAACTTTGTTAAAGCTTAAGAAAATGTACAAAAAGTGTTTATAAATATTTAAATTTATTGGCTTGGCTGAATTTTTTGCCGTTTAGTAGGACTTTAGTAATTTATATATATAATCAGTTATATAAAATTAAATATTGAAAGCAGCACGACAACTTGGTCCCTGTTTTTACAGTTAAACTTCATTATATGCACAAGGTTTTGAAAAATCAGTTGATGTCATGGCACAACTGTTGGCTTAGAATTGAATTTAAATTTTATTCTAAAGCTTAAATGTTGCTTTAGTGTCCATCACAGTTGATGAATATAATCAACATAATTGATGGAAATATTTCTTATATAATTACCAGCTTCGTTACAATTAAAACATTTGAAAATACACAATAAAATAACGAAAAACAAACTTCACAAAAACTTGCACCCTGTTTCACTATCTCGAACGTTAACGTTTGCACAAATTTGAAAAGGTCAAAAAGAAGTGATTTGCTAATTGAAAACAAGTCGTCTGTTGCAACAATTTCTTTTTGGGTTTAAAAGCATTAAATGCAAAGCGATTCCTTCTTTCGCAGCACTTACGAACGTTATCGTTCTAAGTCCTGAGATAGTTTGTAAGTTTTTTTCTTAAACCTCTTTTACTTTGCGTAAGATTAATTTATTATACTTTTAAACTTTGTTCGCCACTCTTTAGCCCAAAATAACGAATTGTCCGCCATGTGATTGTTTCGATTTGCCACTTTTTCTAACATCAACGTCCAAAGTGTCCGTTTCTTTTGGAAACGCTGCAACAATTCGATTTCATAAGATTAAATATCAAGCTGTTACATATTAATAGTATTACTTAAAATTGTTTAATTCTCTTTTGCGCATCCGTTTAGCATTCATCATCTAGTTTTTCCTGTTTTCAATGCATGTCCTTCCTTTCTTCCTTCCTTCCTTCCTGCAGCAGTTTGTGTTCTACCCTCAAATGCCAATTGGCTATTTTTGGCATTATGGTATCTTTGGAAAATGGGTTCCCCACGAAAGTGGGGAATAATAAGCAAAAGTCAAATTTAGGTGGTATATTATTTATCTAAAAAATTACAATAATTTTTATTAACCAAAAAAAATTTATATATTTTTTTAATAATTTCTTTTAAATTTTTAGTTAAAGAAGAACTTGTTAAAAACCAGTTTCTTTTATTAAATGTAAGTGGCATATTTTATGTGTTAAAGAATTTTGAAAATTTAATTCTTTTTTTAAGGGATTAAAAAATTACAATAATTTTTATTAACCAAAAAAAATTAAATATTTTTTTTAATAGTTTTTTTTAAATTTTTAGTTAAAGAAGAACTTGTTAAAAACGCGTTTCTTTTATTAAATTTAAGTGGGATATTTTATATGTTAAAGAATTTTGAAAATTTAATTCGCTTTTTAAGAGATTAAGAAATTACAATAATTTTTATTAACCAAAAAAAATTAAATATTTTTTTTAATAATTTTTTTTAAATTTTTAGTTAAAGAAAAACTTGCTAAAAACGAGTTTCTTTTATTAAATTTAAGTGGGATATTTTATACAGTAAAGAATTTTGAAAATTTAATTCGCTTTTTAAGGGATTAAGAAATTACAATAATTTTTATTAACCAACAAATTTTATATATTTTTTTTAATAATTTCTTTTAAATTTTTAGTTAAAGAAAAACTTATTTAAAACGATGCTCTTTATCCAATTTAAATGGGATATTATATATGTAAATATATTTTGAATTTAATTCGCTTTTTAAGGCAAACAAATTTAAATTTTCTTTTTAATAAATTCTTTTAAATTTGAGCTAAAAAACAACAAATTTTTATGCTGTTTTTAATAAAATCTGTAAAAAAGAAAAGTGGGTTTTTTTAGTCCAAAAAAATATGGAAAATTTTTTTTTATCAATATTAAGTTTTTGAAGACAGAAAAATACACTCGAATTTTTTCTGTTCACTATAAAAAATTTACCCTTTTTAGCCCCCAAAAAGTAGACAAGTGAGAACAATAAAACACTGTTATTTTTTTAATTTTTATATCACAGCCGTTTTTAAGGAGACTTTGAAATTTTCCACTTTTTATCTTTCAAACAGCTTCTGATTTTCTTGCGCTTTTTTAATAAAGCAAAAGAAATTTATTTCAGCCAACACTTCTTTAGTTCGCTTTTCTTTCAGTTTTGACATTTTGCCATAAGGTTTGAGAAATTTTCTAGCTTTTATTAATTCTGTAACACTTTCACTTGTAGATTTGCTTGGCACAAAAAGAATGAAGGCAAAACTTAAATGGCTGCAATTTATTTTAATGCGAAATGTTCTAAGAAACGTTTTATTGTAAATTCTGCCATTTTAGCTCAAATTATTATTTCCTTCATGATCTCTTTTGCACACAATAATTGCAATTGTAGCTTAAAACTACAACACATTAACAGTCCATTATTTGTTGTTGTTTTTGCTATTGTTGTTGTTGTTGTTGTGGCATGACGCGGTCTGCGATACGAATTGTTGTGCACAATAATTGCCAGAGTACTTTGGTATTTTCCTAATGTTATTACAAGGATTGCAAGGACCAGCACAACACCTGTCCTTGTGTCGGCTGGTGTGTATGTGTGTGTGTGGGTGTGTGTGTGTGTGTGTGAACAACATCAATAGCTGCATTGAACATTAAGTTGCATTGCAAATGGAAGGTGTTTTCAACTGAGATCGAGGGCTGTATGAAAATTATTGCATTTCATTGGCAGTTAGTGGAGTCATTTGTTGGTTTTCAGTATTTGATATCCTTTATTGCTTTATTGATATATTCTTTAGCAAATATTGTAACTCCCAGTGGACACTTGTTATTTCATCCGGGAGCAGTTTTTGCCTTGGGGTATTACTGCTGGTCTCAGCAGCTGTAATGGCCACCAAATTTCTGCAAGTTGTGGCTGTGCTGGCTCTTCCAACACCTCCACAAGGATTAGCCTGGTGTAGAGTCTTCCATTGAACGTTTAGATAAACGGTCACGCCTAAAATTGCAGCTGGGTTTTTTTTTTTTTTTTTGTTAATTTACTTGACTCCCATCGTTGTCATGTTTTTGCTTGGGAAAATATTTAAGCCCTTAATTGTGTAAATTTAATACGAATAATATCACTCTGACACACAAACTTTCTAACACTTTTCTGTAATTTGGTTTTTCTCCACATCATTCTATAATTTGCCTATTTTTTTTGTCCCCTTATAATCTTTTAAAATACTGCCCACAGGGTATTTCTTGTAACTAACCTCGTTTTCAGACAACACATTTCTGATTTTTGTTTCAGCCTGTGATTTTATGTTCTTTCTTTAAGGGAGTCCTGTTTACAATTTCTTATTGTTTGTTTCCATAGTGGATTCGTGGATTCGAGAAGGAGCAGTACCAGCTGCCTGCCATGAATTATTAATTGTCATATTTTTTAAGTTTCCAACAGGCAAAATTTTTCTATTAGATATTAATTTATGGTTTAAGTTCAAACTGATGGTGCGAACAATTTCCTAAGAAATAGTTTTAAAGGTCAGGAAAACACAATTATGTGCAAGAACAGAAATCATTGAGTTGAAATATATTTAATAATACTTTTTTTTTTTTAATATTAAAAGGATAAGTTTTTCCAAATTATGCTAAATGATTTGACAACTACAACAGACGTATGATTAACAAAATATGATGAATGATGATGAATTTGAAGAGGCGAAAAACACTCATACGTCTCAATAAATAATTTTATGTTGAAAATATTTGTAATCTATTTAAAAAAATAAAATGTTAATGAATTTTTTTTTTTTATAAATTTAATTTCCAACTCCTTTAAATTTTGTTGAACATGACAAAAAGTCTTTCATTAAAAATGCGTTCCTGTTGTTCGCTGGCGTAATTAAATTCATCAAGTCTCATACAACATGACATCAATGACAGCGTAGGAAAAGAAAACGCGAGTTTGTTTCATTAAAACTGCAGCACTTCAAATATCGATATTGAGCGATTAATTACAAAAGCAAAATTATATAAAAAAAAAAAATGCGCATTTAGTTATTTTGCTGGCATCGGCAGAAGTGGCGGCAAATTTAAAGCACCGTCTCTAGCAAAATGATGTCAGAAAATAGAAATCAAACAGAAAAACATAGAAAATCACTTGGCTTTAAATACGAAAATAATGAAATTTATTAATTTTTCAATATATAAATGTAAAACGTAAACGTTAATTCGATTGCTTTTATGCTGAGGCAGGATTTTGCATTTCTTTATTTTGCTATCCTTGAACATGTCGCACTCAAGGCCTAAAACAGATGTGTTGCGGGCAAGTCTGATAACCTGCTGGCATGTGAGGAAAACGGCTGCTGCAAGTTATCGATTGTTGGTAGAAGCGGTCGGTCAACATGCTTCCAACTCACAAAACTTGTGAACGATGGTTTGTGCCATTCAAAAGGGGCGATTTCAACACGAAAGACAGAAGGAAAGGCCTGGTCAGCCGAAACAGTTTGAAGAGGAGGTCTCGGAAGCATTACACGACAAATATATTTACAATATATATCCTAATTCTTTTATATCTGTATGTATTTGTACTGGGTTCCCTGCCGCCATATATAAGACTTTTTAAAGTCTTGTTTATGAGACATTGAAATAAAAATAAATAAATGGGTTAGAGGCCAGCAAGAAGTTTTACTGTTTTCGGTTTTATTTGGCCAAAAAAAAAAAATCCTTTCTAGTCTTTTGATTTTCTGTACTATAAATTTTGCTTTTGCCTTAGACTCATTTTGGCTTGAGCTAAAACACAAATTTATGTGTCATTATGTTTTAAATGCCGTGTCCTTAACGCCCTTTTTAAGGCTGTACTGAAGCCGCGTTTATTTTGTATTTCAATATCTGATACAATTAATAAAATCCAGTTAATCTCTGCCAGTTCACCATTTATTGCGCTTAACAAAATTTCCAGCTTTAATTAAACTTTCTAAACTCCAACGCGCTCAGTTTGAAAACTTTCTGCTATTAAGTGATAGTGTGTGTAGGTGTGTGTAGGTGTGTGTGTGTGCATGTGTTTAACCCAACACATGCACAGATAATTTAATATGCAATCAACGTAAAACCAGGTGAAATAAATTTAAACAAAAAAGATTAATTTGCAGCCAGTAAACGAATGAATATAAAGTGTGTGCGCAGTTTTTGTTTTCGTAATATTTTTCTTTGGCGAAAAATAAGGTTTTCTATATTAACTGAACTTTACGCATTGAAAATTATGCGAAAAGTTTCTCTTTAAGCACATATTTTTGTGTTCTTTTTGGCAACAACGTGCACAAAATTTTTGCCGTGCATTTTCAGCACATGATTGATGATGGCTGATGATGAGGGTGTGTTAAGGAAAGAGAATATTAAATATCCCCCCGCCGAAAAAGCAAAATTTAAGTGGTAAACAAAATAATTTACAAAAAGAAAAACAAAAACAGAAACAGAAAGAAAAGAAAACGAAAAATGTTCATATTTACAGTTTTAAAGGCCAACATAAAGAAAAAACAATTTAATGTCATATTCATGGCCCTGTAAAGCTGGCGCGATATTTTAGTGTTTCGGGCGTAATACTTGATGTGAGTTTCGTTTGCCAAATTTACACTTTAACACATCATATATCATTGACAACACAAGCACTAATACGAGTACACACGCTACAACGACAACTACAACTACAACGACAACTACAACGACAACTGCAGTGACATACCACTAACAACAAGTGCAATTTTCAATGTATTTGGCTTTCGACAAAAGTGTCAATTACACCGGAAGTCATACTCATGCCCGCACACAATGACACATATTTTTAACTCAAATCTCGGCGTACACACAATACGGGCACATGTACGAGTATGTACGTGTGTTTAATACACACGTATGTGCTGCACGCTGGTGTGTGCGTTGCAACAACATCTCATACATCAAAAGCCAACACTTTGATTTCCTCTGTTTTGCCTTCTGGAAAATTATAGAGTCGAACACTTCTCTATTCTTGCTCTTCGATTGAATTTTCCCTGTGCACACAAACTCATTCATTTACTCACTTATTCATTCACTTCCTCAGTCTCAGTCTCAGTCACCCGAAAGTGTTCATTGACTATAAATTTATGATTGATGAATTATTGGTATCGGTAATTGTGTGGCAATGCACACTGCAGCGCGTCTTTTTTCCAAAGTATCTGCGCCCCCCGGCCGGGAATGGTTGGTTGGAGGGATTTGTTGCTCGTGTTTGGTCTTGAGTTTTTAAAGTCATGAGTTGTTGATGTCACAGTCTCTGATTTGGTGAGATTTTGTTACAGCGTTGGTTGGTGCAAGTGAACATGCACGTGCATGTGCTTGTCTCGTGCTGGTGCTGGGGCTGGTGCTGGTGCTGCTGCTGCTGCTTTCGTCGGGCTATTATTTCGTTTAGTGTTTGTTAAAGCCGTTGTTTGTTTTGGTTTTAGTGTATGAAAGAAAATTAGCTGAAGTTAACGAACAGAGTGATTGTAAATGTTTGTTTACGGTAATTAAAGAAAATTTTCATAACAAATAGAAACAAACAATAAAAAAAGGCATCTCTTTCAAGACAATTATTTTAAAATATTGTATTAAAGAGTTTTCTCTTGTAAAATCTTTCATCTCTGTATTTTAAAAATAACTTGTGTCTAAATAAATTAAATTAAAATAAAATTAAATTAACAAATTAAATAATACTAAAATACTTATTACTATTTGATTTTTTGAGGTCACTTTTGATATATAAATATTAACTAATTGCTGACATTTTGTTACCTCCAGTTGACCTCAAGTTTAATTCAAATAAAATGGAAACTGAATACTGAAGATTTACAATTTAGTAACTAATATTTTTTTAAAAGAATTATAGTTTAAGAACTAGTTTTTAAAAAATTCTCTTTCAAAAGTACTTTCTTTTAACAAATGGGTTTTTATATGAAACGAATTTTAAAAAAAGTTGTGCTTTTTTAAAAAGATATTTTCCTAGACAGAAACTTTCTTAGGAGTTGCAAAAGCTGATTTTTTTAACAGAAAATTTAAAAAAAAAAAAAACAGTTTTTTAAGAAATTTTTGTAAGGAAGTTGCTTTTTGTAAAACAGTCACATTTTCAAAATATGTAAATTTTTGCTAACAGTTACATTTTTAAAAAGGATACTTTTCTAAAAAACAAACTGGTACTTTTTTAATAAAGTACTTTTTTAAAATGGTACTTCTTCAAAAATATACTTGTTTTTAAGAATATATTTTTTTCGGCAAAATAAATTTTACATTTTTAAAAAAGATACTTTTCTAAAAAAGAAAATGGTACTTATTTAATAAAGTACTTTTTTAAAATGGTACTTCTTCAAAAATATACTTGTTTTTAAGAATATATTTTTTTTGGAAAAAAAAACTTTTTTAGGGAAAAAAATATTTCTCTAAAACGGTATTGTTTCTAAAAAGATACTTTTCCTAATAAGGTACTTTTGCTAAAAACGTACTTTTTCTGTAAGGGTACTTTTTCTATAAGAGTACTTTTTCGAAAAAGATCCTATTTTTATAATTATTCTTTATCTAAAAATATACTTTTTCTAAAAACGTACTTTTTCTATCAGGGTACTTTTCTCAAAAAAGGTCCTTTTTCTACAAACGCACTTTTCCTGTATAGTTTTTTTCCTGGGTGTTTTTTAACGTCCTTTTATAAAAAGGTAATTTTTCTAAAAAGGTACCCTTTCCCAGAGGGTTCTTTTTGGAAAAAGTTCCTTTTTCTTAACAGGTACTTTTTTAAAAAACCTAGTTTTTATCACACGTTATTTTTTATGAAAGAGAAGTTTTTATAAAAAAGAACTTTTGCAAAAAGCACCTTTTATAAAAAGGTTTTTATTCTTCTTAAAATACACTTATTCTAAAAAAGAAGAATTTTTGTTGAAAAGGTACTTTTACTAAAAAGGTACTCCTCTTGAAAAGGTACTTCTTTTACAAAAGCACTTTATTATAAAAACAATAAATTTTTTACAAGATAAAAAAAAAAAAACTTTTTTCAAAAGATTGTTTTCTTTTATTGTATAAAAATAAGCACTTTTCGAAAAGGAAATTTCTTTTCTTTAAATCTATTCCTTTAGAACTGATTTTTTGAACAGCGACTTTTTGAATAGGACTTTTTCAAAGGTTAGTTTTTCCGAAGCACTTTTTTAAACAGGCTCCTCTGCCTAAAACTTAATTCTAGTAAAAAGAAACTCTTTTTCATTCATACTCTGATAAATACAAAAATCTGGCAAAATCAGAGAAAACAAATGCCACGGCATCACTTAATTCTATAATATTAAACAAAGAAAAATAATTTACTTTGAATGCTGGTTTCAAAATCACAACGATGAAAATTCGTCTGCAACCACAAATAATGAACTGAAATAAAATAAAAATATTTAAACAATTTATTAGACACTCACACACTTATGGGCCGCACTGGTGCCTGGTGAAACGAACACAGCAACTCCGGTAAACTGAATTGTTAACGGATTTCCAGGTTTCAGAAAATGTGGCTGTGTGGACGGATATCAAAAGGAAATATCAGTGGAATGAATAAGAATCCTGGCATTTCTTGTGCTGCCTTTGCTGGTGAAAAGCGATTTGAATACGTTTTATTGCATTTTGCTGCAAAGCAAATACGAAAACAGCATTTTCATTTGCTGCAGCCAGTAGGAATAAGTAAATTATTACTAACAAAAAAAAAAAAAAAAAATTAAATCTGTTATTTAAGTTTCTTTGCCAGACAAGACAAGTAATATGCAAATATGTATGTATGTATGTATGTATGTATGTATGTATGTATGTATGTATGTATGTATGTATGTATGTATTTAAATTCGTTATTTGTTTTAATTTTTTTCACCAGACTGCAAATCTTTCGCTTTTGCTTAAGTATCTGTGTGTGTGTGTGTGTGTGTGTATGTGTGTGTGTGTGTGTGTGTGTGTGTACGTGTGTGTATGAGCGCATGTGTTCCCAGCCAAGTAACGAGAATAGGTTTTAATTTCTATTTCCGCTATAAATTGTTTTGTTCTTGTAACATTTTTATAATCGAGTTGAGTTGGTTTCTGTTTTCTTTGCTACGAGCAGTTTTTTTCCCCCTTTTCTTTTATTACTTTATAGTCCTGCTTTATTTCCGGTTGTTCTCTTAGGTGGCTGTTAGTTTATTTTTTACTTTGCTTTACTTTGGGTTTTTGCTTTTGTTTTGTGCAACAAAAGAATAGCAAAAAAAAACAGAAAAAAAATCAAATTTTTCAACGTATTTATAAGAAATATAGCCAGAAAAAAATCGAGGAATTTCAGAGCCAAGTCTGACAATAGTGGAAAAAATGACTACAACTACCAAGACAAATGCTTTGCCATGAATATTCAACTAATTACATTTGCATAACTACGGTTAAAAGGAATTAAGAATATTTCTTTTACCAACGTGTGCAGAAAAAAGTGCCAGGAAATTGAAGAAAGAGAAATTTCACTTTAAACGGTAACACGATGGCAAACGAAAATATATACAATTTTTGTTTCGAGAAATTCAACTAATTCAATGTGGTTTTATGGAATGTTTGATAAAATTAAACACAAAAAAAAAATAGAATGACTTTAAGTTCCAAAAAACCAATTGGGGCACAATCGACTGGACTGTAGTCCTGTGAAGTATTGCTGGCTGAATAAAATGTATCGTTAGCGCTGAAAACCAAACGGATTTTTAATTATTAAACAAACTCTATTAAAATCTTGATGATTTTCAAAAGCTTCGTCTTATTTTCTATTTGCAACAACCTTCTCCTCCTTGAAACAATTCTCTTTTGCTTTCCAGCTAATTATTGTGCTTAAAACTAATGAATCCCCAACGCACCCGTTCTTAACTTTTTCTACAACATTTTAAAGAAGTTTAAATATTATAATTTTTTTTTTTTTGGTTGAAATTTCTTTTCCCAACCTTTTAATGAAGTTTGTCATTCAAATGTTTCTTAGACAGTTTGTGCTCAGCTCATCATGGATTTAGCTAAATGAAATATTAAGCAATAAGCAGAGATTCACCTGTCGCAAATAAACCATTTTAAGATTTAGAAATAGTTTATTTGTCTCCTTCCTTTTCATACTCAGAACTAAAAACTGAAATTGTTTATTTAGACGAAAAAACGATAGTTTTAAATGAATTGTTTTTATTGTCACGACTATGGAGCAAAAAAGGGAGGTAACAAAGAGCGCAAAGCAAGAGATTTGAAAGAGGTTTTTGTGCCACCAGAAGTGCAGATTTCAATTGAACAAAAATAAGTATTGGACAAAATAAGATTTGGACAAAACAAAAATTTAAAAAATAGAAACAATTAATTACGTTTCAAATTAACATGTAATACTTTGCCAGACGCGAGGATTTACAAATAAAAACTATGAGCTGGACAAATGATGAAATCCTTAAAACTTTTCTGCAAAAAATCCAAACAATTACTAAGAACAGCCGATCATGAAAAAGTTCATCACAGAGAAACACAAGACCACAAACGCACAGGCCCAACCAATCACTTGATAACAACTGGGAAAAACTAATTGATAAATAAACAAACGATAGATGACGTTTAATTCGATATTAATCTTGTTAAAAATAATATTGATTTCTTAAAAATTGTTTAATTTGTTTTGAAATTTTTGAATTTCTGAACACAACAACACGTGAAACTCAAAATTATAAATTAGACAAATTTATATAGTTTCAACAAGAAATATTTACTTATAAAACACTTCTGCAAAAGATTTAGTGGTAAAACAGCAAAAATCAGGGATGATAAAGTGCCAAACAAAATAATAAATGCCCACAAATGCACTATAACACAGAAAAGTAACTCAAAGTCTGATTATGCAATAATCGATCAAAACCAAACAGAAATTTTGAAACTCGCTTTTAAATTTTCAAAATTTCAAACAAATATTTCAATATACACAAAAAAAAATTATAGACTAGACTTGCCACTAGTTTGCGGGCAATTTTTAGGCCCGAATTGCGACTTTATAACTTAAGTTTGGTACTGAATGAAATTATAGCAAATAATTGTAATAGAAAAGCGTTTGTGGTTAAGCCTAGAAAAAAATTACTAAAACTATAGCAGAGAAATGAAAAAAACCTAATTATCTTTCAAAAAGTTTTAAATTATAACAAATAATGATTTGCTTGGTCAACTGGGTTGTGTAGTCTTGAAGCATTAAATATAAGCTTGAATTTAATGCATATTTGTCTTACTCTCTTGGCGATTATATATAAATGGGAACCGTTATGGTACAACCTGAAGCGTTACGACAGCAAGAAAAGCGCTGCATATACAGGAACACCAATAAAGAGGTAGTTATAAACTGTTTAACCTGCGTTATTTTTATTAAAAGCAATTATTGATTGAAGTTGCTTTTAACATTTAAATGCTTCTTAATAGTTGATAGAAATGAAATTAAATTTTTTTCACGAAAAATAATTGTTTCTCTTATAAATTTCTTGATTTTGCAGATTTTATAATTTGCCATCCGTTTGTCATATTTACACTCAAGGCAAACAAACTCATAAAATTTCACAAACAATTTTTAATGAAGCAATAACAAAAATTGTTTTTCCTCTAAAACTTTCTTAAAAAATTATATATAAAATTTTCAAAAAATCCGCTTTTGAAATCCGTGCAAAAGTTGCATAAATGTGTTTGAAGTCATCAAGACATATTTGCTTTGAGTGTTTGCATGAATATTTAGTCGCCTTTAACATCATTTATAACAATTCACATGTGCAACAGATTTGTCCTTTTATCACTCACTTTTCTCATTTCGAATTCATTTCTCTGGCCAAACAATAAAATCACGTACATCATTGTGATGGCTTTAACTCGTAATACATACAACAACTACAGCAACAACAAGCAAAGCATTCGAACAGGTTTTTTAGTGACAAACACAAGAAACAGATTTACAAAAACTTGAACTGAAGATGATGATATCAAACGGACGTTCACAAATCGTGTTGACCCAGTGAATTTGAAAGAAATTAAAAGTTCTAGACATTGGTGGCTGATGGCTGATGGCGGATGACAGCTGGATGACAGGTCTAAGAGTAGAGAATATATAATTTCACAAGCCCAGCAATCCAAAAGGGATAAGACAGTATTGAGCTATAAAATGTACGATTGGCTTCAAACCACCTCATTTGAATGTAATATTTTGCTTCAATATAACGAGCGTTTTCAGTTGCTGCGGGTAGATGTTGGTGGCTGCAGCGGCGTTATTCAGTTATTCAGTTAATGATGACCCCACACCATGACAGGTTACATGCTTGGCCAATATATAGCCAATGGATAATACTCACTAGGCCTCGGAACGTCTGGAGCAGCTCTTAAATGTAATGGCTTAAAACTCTTTTTTTTGATGAGCGGCTTGACGAAGAAATAAAAGTGTCGTGTATAGGGAATGACAGGAGCGTCACCAGGTTTGTCACTTTTAATCAAAAGTTACTGTTTGTTGCAATATTTTGTCATTTTGAAGACGATATTGGTAAGATTTCTTTGGGGCCAAACTGAGTTTATGATTAAGGTGGGCGCATATGGCTTTAGCAGAATGCGCTTTTATGCCACTCAGCAGACGTCACGATGCATACTCTGCCTGAACGATTTGAATCCTCAAGTCCCCTGTTTATAGCTCGCCGTGCTGACGGAAATTGGCCACCAAAATCGTGTCATTTGACACCTCTAGACCGTCAGTTGTACGGCTTCCTGAAGCTGCTGCTGGAGGTCGGTGTCAATACATTGCAATCGGCTGATTGGATAGTTGAATCTCTCAGATTTCTTCAACTATAAGAAGTCGTGTCTTATACATAATGGCATTCATGATGCGTTTATATAAGTAAAGAATTTTATTAATATCTCTTATTATTTTGTTTGCTATTACGTTCTAATTTCAAACCCTTTCTGTGACGCCTGTCACCTTTTCTGACACGCCAAATATTTTATGTGGTCCCGCTTACCTTTCGGACATCCCTCGAACAGACTAAACTTTGCCGGTACATTAGCAACATCGTATATTGTGCATTATCATTATCGTCCATTATGTCATTAGAAAAACTCTCATGTTTGTGTGTGTGTGTGTGTGTGTGTGTGTGTGTGTATGTGTGTGATCCCTTATAATTATTTGCGCTTTTTATCCCGACTAGTATATTCTGGCAAGTAATTTCGCTCACATTATTTGCCACATAAATCCGTTCATATAAATATAAGAGTACGTGTGTGTGACAATATGCACGTGAGTGCATGTGTGTGTGTCTGTGTGTGTGTGTGTTTATGTGTTAATCGGTATTTTGTGGTTTTTACTAATTTTCATTTAATTTGACTAAAAATTTAATTAATTGTTTCGTTGGTTTTTTTTTTTAATGGCTGCTGTTGGAAAGATTTTAAATGGTACATTGGGGATGACGATGACGACGACGACGACGACGACAACGATGATGAGAATGATAAACCATCAACATGATTTATCACAATTTTATTTTCTCTAAGCATGTCGTCGTTGTTCACTTTTCTTTTTGTACAAATTTGTTCATTTTTCCTTAAGTGTTCTTTGCGGTCCAGGTGGTGACTATCAAATCCGGATAATTTGTCATTGAATTTTAGAGTGACAGATGTTTTTAAAGCAGAATTTTGATTTAATTTCCTTGGTTTAGTTTCGTTCTTTCCCTCTCTCTCTCTCTCTCTCGCTCTCTCTAGATACTTTGCGGGGCAATAGTGCTTGCAAAAAGCTTAAAAAGGTGAACAATAAAATTAAACGAGTGTAAAGAAATAAAATGAAGGATTTGTATAAATAAAAGGATGGTTTTAATAGCAACAAATTTATTTATACATTAAGTTATTCAAAGGCAAAGGCAAGAGACTTTTGTATGTTCATAGAAAATTAAAAACTGTTTCCACTTATAAATGAATATAAGCGAAGGCTTTCGACAGGATGGGCTTAAGGAATTCTTAAGGTTTTCTTTTTGTCTAGTTGTTGTTTCAATAGAATTTCGTTTTATTACCTCAATGTTTGGCAATTAAATGTTATAATAAAAAGTATTTAGCTGGTGCTAAGAAATCTTAACAAACAAACAAAGCTGCTGCTTTCTTTAAGTTGGAATGAAGTGAGAAGGCTGGAAGGTCTGTCCTACAACATCAAGCATATTTCTGCCGCAAATGTCTGATTCGCCCTAAATGTGGTGCTTAAGTCTAGCTGAACTTGAAACCATGACATGGTTTACCTGGACTTTGAATACTGCTGAGGTTTTCTTAAAAAGCCTGAGCGTGGAACATATTGACGTGTTGTGGTTCATATCCTCCAATTCCGATCAAAAGGCTGCTGTTTAGTGGCTGCGGTCCTGTCAATAGCGCTCTTTCAGCAACCCGAACACAAGGTGAAATGAAACATATTGGACGCTGTTGGTTGTGATATTAATAAGTGCTGTCGCAGCAGGAATTGGATTTGGTAGCGTCTTGCTATTTTTTTCTTTTTAATGAGAATTAGCATCAAATTGCAATTGCTGCAGGACTGATTCGAACTTGTGAGTGACTTAAAATCGACTGGCTTGCTGGGACAGCTGCTGACTGTCATCTTACTGCGAGTGTTGGTTCTTTATTTAATCAGCCCATCACTTCAGTATTTCGTGGTAGTCCTGAGACTACCACAAGGTCAACAGTTTTTACATTCACAAATTATGCTTCGATTTTCGCGCCTAAACATTTTCATTTGTTGGTGGCAAACTTTAAGTATTTTCTGCCATTATTATTACGCACATGACATGACATGACCATAAGCAGGGACTTGATGTCTTGTCCTTGTTAATTTAGTGAACCTTTTACAGCCCATTTTGGCTTTTTACTAAAATCGTTTGATTAATTAATGAAACTTGATATGCGAGCACTCTTCCACATAAAACAAAATTAAATTTAATGATATTAAAAACAAACAAAATGGTTGTAAAACCACAAAATTTCCTGCTCTTTGTTTTTTCTTTGCCGCAGCCACATTAATAAAAATGTATGTCAATTAAATTTCTACCCTTTTATTATCAAAGACGTTCTCTATTAATTTAACCCTATTTAAATTTAATCAATATTTTTCCTTATAATTATTTTCTTATTATCATTATTTTTATGATTTCGGAATTTTCTCTTTTTAAGAAGGGAAATTTATGGCTGAAAGAGAATGTGGCCAATTTAAGGTTTCAAAGGCTTTTCCAGCTTTTTTGGGATACAATTTTTTTTTTTTTTTGTCTTTTTGCTGTGATAATAAATTAAGGGGTTTACAATTTACAAAATGTCAATCGCAATTAAACAATATTATGACTGGGTCTTGGTTTATAAAATATGACGGGATCGTCTTAGCAACGCAAATATAATTGGAGCAGCAAATTAAGACGTGCGTGCGTGTGTGTGTGTGTGAGAGTAAGTGCTATGAAATTGTCCTTGAAGTTCTGAGAAACGGAACAATATAAATAATTTTAAGGAAAAAAGCATAAGTTTAAGTTTAAATAAGTTTAAGAGCAGAGCTTGAGCTTGAACTTAAGAATACAGAGCAATAAGTGTGAGTGTCTTTTTAGCATTTGGGATAAAATTTTAGGGCCTTTTTGGTGTAGGCCCAAATCCAAACGGCCTTACAACAAAAGTTGTAGCTAAAACTTTATTTTAAACAATTTTGTACAAAAAACAAAATATTTCTATGGAAAACATTCCGTTAACAAAATTTTGCCGATAACTTGACTTTACTTAAGAAAACTTGTCATTGGCAAAATATTTTTTATCAAAATTATAACGGTAACAAAGTGTTTTACGATACAAAAGAAAAATTTTCGAATAAAAAAAAAATTTAAACAGAACTTTTAGTAAAAAGAGAATTTTTCCATAATAAAAATTAAGCGATAAAGAAAAATTCTGCTATAGAAATTTTATCGCTGGCAAGAATTTTTAACAGACAATTCTACAATAATAAAAATATTCTCTATAAAATTTAACCCTTCAAAGATATTGCAACATAACAAGAATTTCAATTAGAAAATTTATCGATAACACACCTTTTCTATGAAGAAATGATCGATAACACACCGTTTCTATGAAGAAGTTATCGCTAACAAGAATTTTTTATAGACAAATTTTTTGATGTCAAAAACTTTTTATCGAAATTGAAACATAACAAGAATTTCAATTAGAAAATTTATCGATAACACACCTTTTCTATGAAGAAGTTATCGCTAACAAGAATTTTTTATAGACAAATTTTTTGATGGCAAAACTGTTTATCGAAATTGAAACATAACAAGAATTTCAATTAGAAAATTTATCGATAACACATCGTTTCTATGAAGAAGTTATCGCTAACAAGAATTTTTTATAGACAAATTTTTTGATGGCAAAAATTTTTCATGAGAATCTAAAGACATCAAAAAATTTCTAAACAAAATTGAATAACAGTGAAAAAAATCGTTGCTGCAAATGTAACGATGATAATAACGATGATTCTTTGGAAAATTTAGTGCCAAAAAAGAAAAATCTACAAAAAATTTCACGATAATATAACCTTTCGTCAGAAATTTATGAGTGCCAAAGAAAAAATAATCAATAACAAAAATCGTCCATAGAAATGTAACGATAGTGAAACCTATTTGAGTACAAGAAAATTTAATGGCAATAAAAATGTTAGCAAAATTTTTCTGTGGAAAAATAGTCTATAGAAATAAATACATATATATCGATTATAAAGAAAATTTGCTATAAAACAATATTATTCATTAAAATATTTATTCATGAATAGATAACTTTTAACATGTACACCCTTGAAAGTTATGTGTCACTAAAAGTGACAAATATTTTAAGCTTTAAGACTTATTTTCTGCAAATTGTCCTTTTTCGTTTTCCTTTTAAGTTAAAAAAAAATCCATTAAAAAAACGACGATGTTATTTTAACTTCGAACGAAATATTCTATTTTCTTCAGAATTGCTATTTTTTTTTTCTAACACCCCAGAAGTAGAGTCTTAAGGTGTTTAGCGTTCAAAATATAAAATACAATTTACTTTTTTCTTTAAATTTCTTTAAAACTTCAAATTAAGAAGAAAAAAAAACGGAAAACAACAACCAACATCATCTTAACCACTCTAGACACTTAACAATTCAGTCTTGTTATTCTGTGTGTTTTTTTTTTTTTTTTTGTTCTTCTCACTTATTCTTTTAACTTTTATATTTCCATTGTACCTGTCCCATTAAATCTTATATTTCCCCCAGTGACCAAAGAAAATGAATGAACAAATAAAGGAAAAAGTTGATTTTGTTCGTTACAAATACAAAATGTGGATTTTGTTTGCGTTGCTTATTTGTTGTTGCCAACAACACAATCACACTGTCACCTTGAATGGCTATCAAAGTTTTTCAAATCCACTTTTTTCACGTTTATCAACCCTGTCTTTTGTCGTTTGAAAAAAAAAAAAATTATTCTCAAACACTTTGTTGTTGCTGGCGTTGTTCTGGCTGTTGTTTTCTAACTTCTTGACTGCCTAACGGTTTATTTTAGTGTTAAAAGTTTTCGAGTTCGGGTTTTCTTACTTGTTTTTCGCTAGATTTTTTACATTTTCCTGCCTGACGTCTGCCAATACCCTACAGACCGGTTCTGACAAAAATATCTCTATGTAAAAAAAAAAACCTTCTTGTGTCTAGAGATAGATTTTGTTTGCAGGCCCGCACCGTAGCGCTGGCCAGACAAACAGCTTGTTTTGCTTTAAACCTTGTTTTGTTTGCAGTGCAGGAACGAGTGTTACTTTTCTCCAAGTCCTTCTTTTATCACACAAAATTCTCAATATGTTTCGTCTGCTGGTTTCTTTCCTTAAAAGTACAAATTTTTTAGATTATTTATCGGCTGCAGTATTCATTTTCATTTTGTTTATAAACTGCAGGATATTTTTAATTCTACCTGTTCCAATACCAAAATCTTTTAATTTGTATTCCTTCTTTTTCGTCTTCGCCAGCGTCTTGATGTTTGTTGTTTGTTTTAGTAGTTTGACAAAACAGACTTAAGTTTAAGCCACAAGTGTTTTGTTCTTTTTCTTAATTTGCATCAAAAACAACAGCGAGAGAGAGAGAGAGAAAAAGGACAAAAGAAAAAACTTGTTTTTTTTCGCTTAACTATTTTTTTATGCTGTTATTGTCGTTAATATTGGCTGCTAACAAACTTCCAGGTGAACAGAGATGAATGATTGTTGTTAAGAATTTGCAAAATCAGGCAGTTTACGAAAGGTTCGTTTTGTTCTATAGACTTTCAATGGGGATAATAAAAGTTTAAAATAAAAGTAAAAATTCATAGTCTTAATAAACAATTCAGGCCTCTGATATTGATTTGAGGCATTGACTAGACTTTACAGTAATGAAAATGATGCCCTACTCTGCTCGGCTTTATAGTTGTAAGATCCACAATTGCTTCATAGTAAATTAATCT
Organism: Epicampocera succincta; assembly: GCA_932526305.1. NCBI lineage: Eukaryota > Metazoa > Arthropoda > Insecta > Diptera > Tachinidae > Epicampocera > Epicampocera succincta. The sequence continues at coordinate 12,830,158 of OW052037.1, read as the reverse complement.
TTTCGAATATATTTCGTGTATCTGTAGGTTTATAAATAAATTTCAACTAATTAAATTCATATATTTAAATAGAAAATTTATTAAATTTATGAAGATTTTCTTGAAAAGTGCATGTTTTTTATGCCGCAACTAGATAAGAAGTTTTGGGAAAGGTTTGATTTTAATCGACTCCTAACAATTTGGTCTAATGGTGGGATGGTGGACCAATATGAAATGATATTAAGGTACGAAATCCTAAAAAGAACATCAGACCTTAACCACGCTCGCCTCTACATTCTCAACTATTTAGCTAAGGACGCCGTTGCAAGGCAACAGCACCCCGACGGGCGACATTTCGATGACCGAACGTGGTCTAACATTGCAGCATGTACGAAAAGTTTTCCTACATCAGGAGCAGGTAGGCACCTCAACTTGTGACCAGGATGCACAAAGACACTCATGTTGCTGCCCGTTCTGCCCATTAACCCTTGGTGAAGGTTTCGGAGGAGCCTGTAGTCATACTTGAACTACTCAGGGTCTAGGTTGGGCTGCCAAGCGAGGAACCCATTCGCCTTTATACTGCGAAAAACGAGCTGGCGAACGAGGGCCAGCGTCGCACCTACAATATTGCGCAAATCACAATGAACCAGTTTGGAATAGAGTACAACAAAACCGTATGAACAGAGGACTTCTCTGCTGGGCTGAGTCTGAAAGTGTCTGTGTTGGATATGTCAGTGCTGTATAAGTGTTTGAAACAGGCAAGTGTCCTGTGAATGCCCTCGATGTGTTGTATTGGAGTTTTTTTTTTTTTTAGTATATCTCAGAAATTTTTTTGTAATTTTTAAGACTGCAATATATCCCCACAATGGCTGTCACAGATTTGTGTATTCTTTACTTTAAGGAGGCCTCAGTTGAAGTCAAAGGATGGAGTGGGGGCCAGTAAATTTCTGTTTACACGTTTCTTTGGCGTTACGTTGGTACCATTTGAGTCCTGGTACCCGAATTAGATTAATCTGATGTTAAGCCGGTAGTCAAAGTATTCAACAGATGGGATATCCAAAATGGCGCTTAATTAACTTTTGTCATCATACAGAACAATATCACTCAGTAGACTGTTCTCCGTACAATTATTATAAAATTAAACAAATTGTACTTGGAAGATTTTCTAAATTATCCCTAAAAAAAAATTGACAGCCCGCTACAAAAATTCTATAATTTTGCTGCTAAAATTTATAGAATAAAAGAGATTTGCAACCAGGCCATTAAGCAGTTCAATGAACAAGCATGACTTTTAGGCAACAAAAAAGTGCTGACACATCTTATATGAAATACCTGAGTATATGTATGTATGTGTGTGCGTGTAAATGTTCACGGCTTTTATGACAACTTTCAATTTTTTGACCATACGCAAAAAAAAACACCAAAAACTATATAAAAATGTATGTAATGCTTAAATATCATAAACGCCTACAGGTACTCTCTGTGTACTAAAATATGTAAGTAGTTTCAATGAGAATGGAAATTTGAGCAGCGTCCCAAAAATATTTAGCAGTGCCTGGCAAGCAAGAGGATTTCAAGAGAGAGAAAAAATCTTATCAATACTCAACAAATTGAGGAAACTGATGTTGGGTTTGTTACTGTTAACAAAAATATTGCTATTTGCGTCTACAGAGAAAGTTAATGTAACTATAAAGTTTTTAACATATTGGCGGCGCTGTAGGCAAAATATATCAAACCTTTAACTTACAGCGTCTCTAGTATGTTAGAAACTTAACAATTACATTGACTTTCTCTGTAGCCGTAAACATGAATATGTATGTTATTAATAGAAACCGACAGACATGCAGAGACACAGTGCTGGCAACAGCGTGGTGTAGAAACTGTTGTTGGCAAACAGTAAACGAAATGAGAAATCTCTTAACCAGAAACCGTTATACAAAAGTTAACACACACACATATACGAGTCATGGCTTAGCGTTGCTGTAGAAGAACATTTTATGTAATTGCTAAAAACAAGTAAGTGTTTATTAAGTGCTAGAAACTTGTTTAAAACAACAGCAACAACAATTAAAGCTAATTTTTAAAATATATGTAACTGTTCAGTAAGCAAAGAAAACAAAACCAAACATGTTTCACACCCAGACGAATTCACTACTGATTAAACTTGACAACTTTGACCTGCTGATATACAATGAATTTGTTTTCTTTCAAAAATGTTTGCAGCATTTCGATTGAAAAACTTTTTGCTATGAATAAATAGGAAAAACCAAACAAAAGTGTATTTAAATACAACCAACCACCCAAACCTGTTTTTAGGTGATTTTCAAATAAGACGCGGTTGCTTCAGCTCCTTAAAAATGTGATTTGTGTGAATTATTTATTGGTTGTTATAGTTAAGAAGTTATAACATTAAATAAAGAAAATGAGATAAAATTTTAATTGTTTCATAAAAATATTAATCTTTGAGAGCAGCTGATGAACATGAACTGTTTTATTTTTGCACAATTTTTTTTGTTACATGGTGTTTTCTGCAACGTATGTATGTATGTATGTATCGTGTAGCAGCAGGATTGGCTGTACTTTTAAAATAAACACTCATATATTTCATGATGACTTCTAATTTGTTTGTATCTTTTTGGTTATATTCTTCAAAAATTTCTGCAGCTGAACAGACAAAACGAATTCAGATTTTGACTTTAAGAGAACAAATTTACATTTACAAAATGCCAGTGATGTTGGTCATGTTGTTGTAATTGTCACCTTCCAAACACCTTAATCCGCCTTATTTTCAGACATTCGAATACTGAAATTCTTTTTATTAAAAGACTACGTGTAGTGCAATTTGCCACAACACATCGAGCCTTCGGTGCAATACCGTAGTAACTCAAAATTTGAATTTTTTCAGCTGGGTATGCAGAAATGATCTTTGGGGAAATATCTATCTAGAGAAAAAAAAAAAAGATTATGGTTCCATCTCTAACTGTTCAGATTCTACAGCTAAAAATGTCTTTATTGCCTCTAGTTATTTCCCACAATATTTATTTGCAATAATGAAATGAAATGCATTTTTCTCAGTTCGCAATTTTTTGAATTACTACGGTATTGCACCAAAGGCTCGACATGACGTCTCCTTTTTGTAAATTTAATTATGCGCTTTTGCTTAATGGCTTTGGGTTAAAGAGTTGCGGCAAAGTTTTGAAATTTTTTTCTATATCACAAATTCAACAAAAAAAAAACAAATTTAGTTAAATAATGAAAATAATGAATGCAAAACGAAATGTAAATAAAATCCGTTTATCTTTTTTAAAGAACAACTTATGTACCTCCAAGGAAAAACTTCAGTGGGCTAAAATTTGTAATCTTTAATTGAAAATTAATACCTCTCATCCCAAAATCACATTTTGCCGTTCAATTTATTTTCAAAATATGTGTTATTTGTTGCGAATGATGTGAATAAAAGGTAATAAAAACTCTTTTTAGAAGCCATCAAAACAACCAGAAAAATTGACAATAAATTTTATGTTTATGGTCGGTCGGGAAAATATTTCGTGTGTGTGTGTGTGTGTGTTTTGTTTTTTCTTACAAGAAGATATAAAAAATGTGTAGCAAACAAAATAAATATAAAAACAAAGACTTGCTTAAATTTAAATAAATATTTATTTGTTGGTTAAAAATGTGCACTCGCCAAGAATATGGTGCGACTGTAGACGGCATCAATTTGGGGCATTCTTTATATTTGTAACTGAAACGCACTGAAACTTAGCAATTATTTGGGCAATCAGTAACTACAATATAATGTTCTTGTTATAGTAATAAACAATTCCAGGCAAAAGGATAATTATTGAAATGCCATTCATTAACAAACTGAGAGAAATGCTTTCTAAAATGTATCCCTCAGCAAATAAGAAGAAAAGAAAAAAAATTATTGTTTTGTTAATAATATTGTCACTATCAGTGGGCCAAAACCTCGGAAGCTCTTATTTAAAGACCTTGTCTCAAATAAGAAATTTTTATACCGTTGGCAGGATAATTTGAGGGATTTCGTACTATTAAAATGTTGTAATAGAACGAATTTTGGGGCTTTAAAGTTTTAACATGGAACCCAGAGTTGGGAATATTTGGATGGCGTTCCACTGTTCAAACTTAAAAGTTCCTATTAAAAAGACCTTGTACAAACACTTGTGCAGTTTGCGATATTTGAGTGGTTTTCAAATATTAAAATCTATAATATCTTATCAAAAGACCCTGCACAGGCACGCACCTCATGTAACCGTAATTGGTATAATTTGGATTAGAGCCAGCCAACTGTTAAAGTTTAGAGGTTCCTATAAAGAAAAACCTGTAGTAGAAACTATATCATGGGGTCTTAGTTGGTAATATTCGTATGATTTCCAACTGTTAAGACTTAGAGACTCTTATTTAGAGATCTTGTGCCAACAATGCACATCATAATAGTATCATAGTTGCGAGTATTGGGGTAGTTGTCAAGTGTTAAACTTAAGAAGCTGTTATTGAAAGACCCCCGGGCTTTGAAATCATAGTTGGAAAAATTGTTTTTTTTTTATTTTTTTGCCAAAAAGGCCTTTTCAATTTATTATAAACTTTTTTTGTCAAAAGGATTTCTCATGTCGCTGTATGATCCTGCCAGAAAGTTTTTCAACGTCCTGTAGTTCTATGAGCTCTGGCGTATTTGCTGCAGCTGAAAGTCGGCCGCAAGAAATTTAGAGTGCCGCTTAGGCTGGTCTTATCATTTTCAAGCTTAGGGTATCGCTCAGAGCACACAATATCATTTATTGTTATTTAGTCTGGTATGATTTTGTGTTTTAAATTACTACCGTTGCTTGTTTTTGCTTTTTTTTACAACTTAACTACCGTTATTTAATGTAAGGACAAATCTTCCTTAAGCTCTGCCGCACCAGAGAACCGAGTGCTCGTGTATGTGTGTGTGTGTGTGTGTGTGTGTGTGTGTGTTTCTTATTTAGAGCACAATCCTGGCCCTAGATTTGCGAATTTATTTCTGCCTACAAACAAAGATGCGAGTGCGTATTAATGTTCATATGAGTTTGTTTAAAATTATTTAATAAATGCCATCATAAAAGTAATTTCCTTTTTTTTTTACGATTGTGGCTTAAAAATTGTTTGCGTGTATGAGTGCGAGTGTGTACGTGTGAGTGTGTACGTGTTTGTGTGTGTTTGTGTGTGTGTGTGTGCGTCTGGCTGTTTGCCTTTAAACATTTTTTTTTTATGTATTTACAGTTTCATTGTTTATCACTTTGTGCTGATGCTTGATAATAAACTTTTTTTGTTTGTTAAATTAATAACAAAAAGCAAAATTATATTAAATTTCTTAGAAAATTGTTATTTTATCTTTTCATTATTTAATTTAACATGAGACAAAAAGCAGACAAAGTTTTAGGCCATTTTGTTATAAAATTTTTAAAGGATATCATCATAATATGAGCGGCAGGATATTGAGCGTAAGAACATGTTGCCAAGAAGTCTGACTTGAGATTTGTCTTTGCTAGCGAAAAGCTGAAAATAGGCTGCAGCCGTTGTTCTTAAGTCGGTTGGGTGGTTAAACCAAAAAATTAAGTCATAAAAATATGAAAAAATTGTTAAGAAAAATGTCTTCGACAGCTGAAACAAAATTTTCACTTGCAATACAAAAATGCAGGCACTTTGATGAAATAGTTTATGCTGAAACGATTTAAATGGATTTGAAAATAATTCAGTTGATTTGACTGGTAAATTGACAGAATTAGTAAAACGGAAGAAATAATTTTGTTGCTGAATTCTAAAAATATTACAACTCAGGCAGATATTCCATTTCTCAGTCCCTACTACCCTCCGATCTCTTAAATATTTAGCGAAAATTAACTTGCAAAAATTAGTTCAACAATAATTTTAATTCCGAATCGAAAGCCTCTGCTGCCAGCACCCTTTTTTTTTCTTTAATATTTATTATTATAATTGCATAATATTAATAAATTAAATTGTATTATATTAATAAATATATAACAATAATATATAATTATTCTTCGATCGAACCTGTGGGACAACGCAGTAGAGGACGCCCACGGAACCGATGGCGCACACAAGTGGAGAGGGACCTCAACCAACTTGGTGTGCGCAATTGGAGAACGCTGGCTAAAGACCGTGCCAGCTGGAAAACTTTGTTGGTTGAGGCCCAGGTTCACCCCGGTCTGTAGCGCCAAAAGAAGAAGAAGAAGATATAATTATTTTAGATATTTTTTATTTAACAAAAAAAAAAAAAAACCATTCGTTGTCTCAGCAAATCTGTATGTTTGACTAAATTTTTTAAAATTGCTGATTAAAATAGCCAGTTTGTCTGAACAATTTTTTCTCAGTGCACGCAGCTCACATTTTGTTAAGCTCTGAAGGATGCACTTGTTTTTCGAATATTCATTTCGAATGCAACATTTTGTAGACACCTTCGGCCAACACGATTACAAATTTCCAAATGCTGTTAAATGTTTTGTTTATTTTTGTGATATTTTGACAAGTTATTTAAATGGGAAAAATGAGGCTTGCGGTGTCTGTATTTGGCTGAGTTTGTTGTGCGTACCCAATTGGCCAAAGCATCATTTCAGTTGACAAATAAGTGGGCATCCGCATGAACTTGTACGAAAATGCCGTAAAGCGCCTGTCTGGGCTGTCCGTAAGGCCACATTTTATATTATGCCGCATACGTTCCTAAGACTATCGCGTAGATATGGCCATCTGGGTTATTAACTCAATCGGCTGCAGAATAAATGTAATTAGTTAAGATATATCGTAGTTAAATTCAAATAGTTTCAAACGAATGGAGTTTTTTTTTTATTTTTTGGGAGAGACATAAATTTATGACATGAACGAGTGTTTTAAGCAGCAGACTATTGAAGGAGTTACGAGAGTTGAACGGGCCTGGTTTTTGACTGATACAATTATTATTACGGAAAAATAGAAATAAGAACTCAACAATAAATAAAATATATTATAAAAACTTAGCAAAACTTAAGCTCAATTTTTAGACTGTCTAGTGACAACTGACAGGCAATTTTTCTGTGGGGCTAAATTAATTCAATTATTTAAAAAAAAAAACAGAAAAAAAACGAGTACGACTACATGTCAGATATTAAACAAATTTAAACAATTTCACAGTGCAAAGAAAAAAATGTTTGTTTTAGTATTTTTATTAAAATGGCCAAAATGCTTGATTAGTGTGTGTTTCTTTCAGATGTATTTTCCAGGACTTTCTCCAGATCTTGCCCCTTTTTCTGCTATGCAGAAGTATTAGCAACTGTTAAATTATGTTATAAAAGCTGGCACATATGTATGTATGTGTTACGACTGGTGGCGAAACTTTAAAAGCTGTCCAAAAGTCCTACACAAATTGGTTTATAACTTGCAGTTAGTTAAAGTGGACACTAAGTTTATTTATTGCTAAACCAAACGAAGGTAATAGAAATTGAAAACATATGTTCCACAATAAAATCGAACTGTTAGTTAATAGAAATATATGTGAGGGAAAACTTTCAATGCGGCCTTAAGTCGATGGGTGGAAAAAAGCTTAAAGCGAATTCGTAACCGAAACGAAAGCACTTTCATTTCATATACAAACATATATTATTATAGCAATTTAAATTATAGCATTATGCCAGCAATTATTTTGACGAATGATAATGTTATATTCAAGGCATCTGGCATGCATGACTGAGCATGCTTTGCTTTAAGACCAGTAGCCCAGATTATGCAATATCTGCTTAATAAACAAATTAATAGAACTTGATGTTTATATTAATTGTTTTAGACAACAAATTAAATTGTTTTAGACAACCTGAACTCATAGATAACGGGTGATCCTTTTGGTTTGCTGTTAAACTTAGACTAGAATCACGCTACTGAAATAGTTGCAAGGACTATATATTTTTTAGAATTTAAATAGTAACTAATTAATGTCATATTTGCACATAATAAGAAAGAAAAATTTGTAAAGTTGTGTCGCAATTTGCCCTAGAGCCGTTGTGATAAGTCCACAATTATCTGCTCATCAAAATGATGTCTTAATGGAGTTGGGCGCACTTTGTAATGTCAGCAGCTTAACAATCTTCAATTGCAGGCTATTTCTTAAGTGTACAGGACTTTCAGATATTGGATGTTTATAATAATACGGAACACTAATTACCACAAAAAAAAACTGACCATTTTCATAGAAAATTCTGTTGAAATATTTGTGAGCTGAAACGACGTGTCTTGTTGTTCATTAGAAAACTGTTTCGCACCTGCATAATAATGAAGTGGCTAAAAGGCCATTTTTAATTGAGATGTTTTAGAGACCATTGAGAAATTGTCACACTGAAGCATAAATCTAAGTCTGGCTATTGTGTAAATTCTTTAAAAGTACATTTTACTGGTTTCCAAATCCCAGCGTCCACTTGTTTCACACGAGAGCGCAACACGCTGCAGAGGTGGCCATTAACTTTTGTCATAATGTTTTACCACAGTCCGCATTCCCAGCTCAATGCAACTCTAAATCATATTAAATTAAACCAAAATTTCTAATGCCATCAATTTATAACAATAACAACAATATTAATTAATTTAATTCATTAGCTTTTCTTGTTGAAACAACATGATATTTAAGTGCCAATGATAATAAAATTTAAATAAATATTAATCAACTTTATAAAAACCTTGAGAAAAAAACGTAAAAATCAATATTATGCCCAGTCAACTCTAGTATTGGCTGGTGTTACTAGAGGCCTGCACCAGCTGTACAAAGAAAATCGCTTGGAAGAAATTAGTTGAGTGTTTTTAGGGTTTTGATATTCGAGGTTATTCTTTCTGAAAGAAAAAAAAATATAATAAATTGATAGGACTGGATTAGACTGAAGCTGGTTTTCCAAAAAGGCCTATCAAGCGCCAAAAATATGTTTTTATCTCCAATTCAAACTGTGGCAGTTGTGTGCTAAATCTTCCAATTGAGCTTGAAAAAATGTTTTCCCACTGCAAAATTAATACAAACTCACAAAGAGCTGCAATTGACAGGCACCCGCACAGCCACTGACATGATGAACTTTCCGCAAATGTTTGTTGTGGGAGTTTGTGTTTGCAAGTGTGTGTGTGTGTGTGTGTGCACTAGATTTGATTTTATTTCATAGAATGCTAAAGAGTGACAATAATGAAAATAAATAAAATATTTTATTGTATGCAGAAACACATGTCTGTTTGTACAAAATTTAAAAATAGATGTATAAAATATTCGCAAACACAAAATGCACTCTATGAACTACAAAACATTTGCTCTGCAGCAGTCATTTAAAAACATACACACAGACACACACACATACATAAATCTTGAGAGGGAAAAGTAGAAATTGAAAAGTTGCAATAGACAAATATAATATCGTATATTACAGGTTTATGAGCCAACAAAATGGCATTTCGATTTCACGTATCCACTGACAGATGACTTTAAATCTAAATGTCATCATGTCGTGATTTCTGGTTTTTCTATTTAGAATGATAAATTTTGAGAAAAGGAAAGAGAGAAATTCTGTAGATATTTGAACAGCTTTGCGGCACCAGCGCAACTGAATCAACCTGAATTTACTTAATCCAAAAAATTCCCAAATTCATTAAACTATAACTTTTCGTTCCAGTTCATAAAAACTTGTGTTTGTTATAACTTTATATATTATATATCTTCTTCTTCTTCTTTTGGCGCAACACTGCGTGGTGAGCCTGGGCCTCAACCAACAAAGTTGTCCAGCTGGCACGGTCTTTAGCCAGCGTCCTCCAATTTTGCACATCAAGTTGGTTGAGGTCCCTCTCCACTTGTGTGCGCCATCGGTTCCGTGGCCGTCCTCTAATGCGTTGTCCCACAGGCTCGGAATCGAATATATATTATTTTTAAATTAAAATTGTTATGCTTATGATTGTGTTTCTTTTTATTTTTATATTAATTTAATTTTAAACTTTAATGATTTTACATTATTTTGCTGCAAACACACACACACACACACACACACACACACAACTCACATTTAACTTGAGCAAAACTTTTGAAGGTTGAATAAACAAAATAAATGTACAAATAATCTAATCTAAAGCCACAACAAGGTTATATATTTATTTATATATATATATATATATATATATATATTTGTTGTTGCCTGCCTTCTTGTTTGCCTTTTGTTTTCATTTCTAGCAAAAAGCAAGAAAAAAATATATTATATAAAATGTTCAGGTTTTTCTCTACCTTGATTTTCTTTGTGTGTACGAGTATTGTGCTTGTTCAGCTTTTGTTTTAAATCAAATGCAGGTATATTTTGTTTGCATACGGTTTAATAATAAAGAGGATTTGCAATTTATAAGAAACTTGCAAAATGGCACATACGAGAACGCTGGAAAACTAATGAATTTGCCCTAAAAGTTGTGTCAAACATTTAAACAAAATATTATACGCGAATTATTAATATAATACTTGGTGACATCTGATTTGATGATAACTGGCATAAATTTCGTTAAATCTGTAAAGGTTAAACCTTTCAAAAATGGAGGAGGGGAGGCAGGCAAGATTGATAGTCGGCTGCTTTTCTCCTACCAATAACCTGGTGCAATAGGTGTGTTCACTTAACAAAATTTATCTATATTTATTTATACTTTTAACTTTGCCAAAATAATATTTTATTGATTCCTTTGCTGCTTGGAAAAAAGAGACTGGCCACGCATTTGATGTGGCCATAACACAAGCGAACGATACGCCTGCGCAAAACGAAGCTGTGTGAACTGCATTTCTGGAAAATTTTCTTCAGTCTTCACCAGTCGCAGATGTAACCGAAAGCAGCCATTTTCTTTCGTTGCCGCATGTCGTGTCTCCGTACAGAAAACTAAAAAAATCCATTTATTTACTTTTTATCTATATAATATTTTTGAAAAATTTAGTTTTTTTTTATCATTTGCCTGATTGCTGCTGGAAATTGCATTTGTTTAAATTATGCTTTATTAAACAAATAAACAATTATTTCAATTTTTTTAACAACATGCCAGTGTAAACAAAATAAATGCTTAAAAATACCTTTCTTGGGCATTTGGTTTGAAAATGTTGTTTAATTTGATAAAAACAAAAGAAAATTCAATTTGTTTGCCTGAGTTTTTGGCGACAAAAAAAGGAAAAACCTTAAATCTTGTTCTTTTGAGAGATAAAAGCAAATAAAATTTTTGCAAAAGAAATTTACATAAAATCTACATTAATCTTAAAATATTTGCCACAAAATGCTGATTAAATAGGTCATGACGAAAGGAATTTAAGGCAGGCTTCTATTAAAGTGAGTGCGTATGAGTGTGTGTGTGTGTTTGTGTGTTTGTGTGTGCAAGTGGGCTGGCGTACAGGTTTAGTAAATTTTTGGCTTGTTTGGAACTGATAAGGGGATTTACCTTTTCGTTTGATTATTTTCTTTTCATTTAAATGAATTTTCTTGCCACAATATTCTGCAAAGTTAAAACTTGTGAATCCTTTGTTTTTCATACAGCCAGGAATTAATTTCTTATTTGCTTTTGCAAAAATATAAAATTTATACAACTTGGAAAACAGTTGCTGAGGAAAGCTACTCGGCTTTAGCTATTCGAGGGCAAAATATTGGCGCAACAATTAATTTTCTTTACAGCGCACAATGTCTTTAAAAGGAAAAAAAATAATTATCTGTCAGATCTACTGGCAAAAATGGTGGCAGCACTAAAAGCTGGAAAATATGTAAAATATCTAAAAATAATCATAAAACTGATGCGGAAAAAGTTGTTTTCTTAAAGGAAGAAGTTTCTTCCATATCATTTTTTTAATTTTTTTAATGACACAGTTTGTCAATTGAGTGAAATTTTTAATTGCACAAAAACGTCTGCTGCGCTATTTTACATTTCGATGAGGATCTCGCGAATTTAAAAAAATAACCAGCAGCGATTAAAATAAAATGGAGTAACAGAAGTTGTAATAGAAGACCCGAGTAGTTGTTTCACATCCATTTATTGCCTTGTGTCACTTTTGAAATAAGGGTACAGAAGCAGATTTGACCTGCGTAGTTACATGTTATCACCTCAAGTTAGAGCACATCCAGGACAAGACCCCGTTGAGCCCTTAAGCAGGTGGCAGTTTGTTGCATTATGACAATCTTGAGTCACAAAGAAGTCAGTTGTTGATGATTTCGGGTCTTGTTTAATCACTCCTGCTTGCAGTTAAAGAGCCCGCTCAAAGCCTCAAGTGTATGAATTTGAGAGACGAGACCATTATTCGCAAACCAAATGCAGCACTTAATTCGAATATGGAATATGTAACTCAAGGAATTTCACTACCACCTGAATTGGGTCGCTGAAAATGAGGCCTTACACCTGCATCATTGCATTGCTTGCATTTCTTGTATTTCTTTTAGGTTCGAGCGAACACCAGAATAGTGTCAGCCAAGACCAGCACTAGAATATTTTTTTACCACAACAACCTGCTGCCACTCCGAAGGTTAAAGTTTTGAAAATTATTACGGAAGTTCCTGCACAACAATAGTCATGCATTCTCTGCCTACAGTTTTGATTGCCAAAAGAACTGAGCAACTGAGGAAACCAACGTGAAGGCCATACCTGTTTCCCGGGGACCATGACAAGGGGTTGCTAAAATAAGTCATTTTCCCAACTAAATGTATACATTTTCATCATCAAAAAATTTAACTTCTTATGAGCACTTTCACTAACAATTAAATATCGCAATAAATAATAAAATCAACACGTGCTGTTAATATTTTTTTTTTTTTTTTTATTAAAATTGTATTTCTGTTGACCTCAATATTTTTTTATTTTTTTGTTGCCAACTCCTTTACAAAAAAAATTCTCCACCTGAATATTGTGCCATTTGTTTCCCTTATAATCCATTTTATTTCAGTAATACTTGTTATGGAGAGCTCGTTGTTATAAACTTCCGGATTCTTTTATTAAACAAAGCAAATGTTATTTTAAATGCATGTTGTGCTTGTGTTAATTCTATTATTGCTAATAAAGAACAAATCCTGGAAAAAAAATATATATAGAGTAAATAAAAATATAAAAAGTTCTAGCAAAACGAGTAAACAAATAATTTGCCCATAAAAAAGCACTTAAATACTTTAAAATTCGCTTAAGGAAACTATTATTGTTAAGCGAACAAACAGTTTGTTAAATGCACTGTCTCTCTCTCTCTCTCTTTCTCTTTTAGACTTGTAAACAACTAAATGGAAAGTTCTTGGTTCTATAGTCTTTGTTTCTAGAACAGCCGGCCGGATGTTGTGGTTGTTTGGCACATTTAGTTGCCGAAGTAAAAACAGGGATAAATCATAGGGAGCTTTTTTCAAGGGGAGCTCTAAGTAAGAAAATAAGGCAAACACATAATTTCAGTAAACACTTAATTGCTGGATATATCAAGACAGTGTGAGATCTCCATGATTCAGGGCAAGTGTGTGGAAGTTTTCGAGGCGGCAAAAGACATACTTCGCTGCAGCAGATTTCCCTTCCTGAAACGTTTTAGAGCGGCCGGTCTCGCCAGTGTGTCGGATTTTCAAGACGGCGAAACATATACCTCCCTTGATTTCCCTACTATTTACAGTCAGCAGGCAAATATTACAATTTTGTGGCTCCTCACTATGATTGCAGGGCCGCCATATTTAGCAGTTGGCCGCGGATATCTGGACTTGTCAATCTTGTATTCTATAATCAAGCCGTTTGTTCTTTTTAAATTTATATATTAGTGGTTTCTTGGCTGGCTTTTCAGCTAGTCAAGTTCACTCTTTCGGCTCCCTTACTCCATTGCCTTCCTTTAACAGTTTAGGCGGGCCTAATCGATATCCGGCAGTGTAAACACCAATAAAAACTTCTAAATGTTGGTATGTGTAACTTGAAACATCGACTCCCATTTTTCACAACTGGGCCAGTGTTTCACTCTATTCTATTTGGTGGAAAAGTTTATTGAAGAGTAACGAACTCCAATGATTTTCTGCAGGATCAAAAAACCACTTAATATAAAAACACAGCATCCCAATTTCATCTTAAATAAGAACATGAATTTATATATAATTATAATTTCTTATTTAGTTACGAAATGCTCTTGATGTTACCTGCAGCATAGAAATCCTTATAGTTTCTCAGTTATACTTCCTTTCAGGTTCAAGTAATACTTTGTAACTAAAAGTCTTGAGCTGCTTCTGTTAAAATGAAAAATGACACAATTTATTTCAAATTTCATGTTATAACCAGGACAGAGATGCCATATTGAAAGGTACACTGAAAAAAAAAACAAATTAAAAATGAAGTTTTGAAAAAAAAATCGAGATACGAAATGCTGCTGACGCCATCTCCTAAATAAATAGCCTTTTAATGGCTCAGTTTTACTTCTCGTCAGCTTAAAGTAATAATTCCTATTTACAACTCTTGATAGTTTTAGTTTTATAAAATATCACAATTTGTTTACCAGCAGAGCTTAAAAACTCACCCTGTAGCCAGGATTTTTAAAACACCATAAAGTTTTAGATATAAAAATGTGCTTAAATTTGGTTCTTCCTCACACATATATATTTTTTTTCAAGAAATTTTTGCTTTGGTTGTTTAGTCTGCTCTCGCTCCAGCGATTAAGGGGTCATTTATTGAACGTTCGCGTTACAAAATAAGAAAAACACGCACTCCCACACACACACACACACACACACATACAAGAATAAAAGTTTTGTTAAAATATCAGTTGTTGTTGTTTTTTTTTTTTTTGTGAACTATTCGATTAATTTCAGATTGGCTTAAAACAATGCAAATAACTGTACAAACTTGCATAAAAGCGATTTATGGGGATTATATATTTATGGAAGATATTCAGCAATTGTTTTGAGCTTAAGCTGGTTACGAGGACTTACCGGGATGGTGCTCAATAAGTGGTGAATTGAACAAAAACGACTAAATAATAGCATTAAAAACTTTATTTTTATTTTTTTTTTATTTTTTAAGTAACAAAAATTAGGCAAATATTTAAATTAAAAAATTAAACTTTCAAACAGCTGGGACATTTGACTGTTCACCTAAATCGAAGCTCAAGAAAAACGATTATACTGTTTTGGTAAATTAATTTGGCAGGTGGTGACCAGTTCTCTGTGTTTTGGTTTGACAGTTGTTCATACTAACAATCATATATTGCCTGAACAATATAATACTGGTGAAATACTACCGACATTGGTCACCGTTACTAGTGACTTACAACACCTTCTTTAGTGTTCATGCCTTTCACTCAGACATTTAACATGTCCTGGTCACTGAAAGTGCACTAGTAATATGCCGCTATGGATGAGTGGATACAGTATTCGACCAACAGTCCAGAGGTTGTTGGTTCGATCCCTAGCCCAGACTCTGGTGAAGTTACAATAGCCACAATATTTTTTCAAATAAACACAACAACAATAACAAAAAAAAAGCCAAAACATGCCATGTGGGTTTAGCTGATGTTTGGCTTGTGCAAAGTCGTAACAGCACCATTTAAATTGTGGCTTACTCATCCCTGCAATATAATAAATAAATTGGCAAAACACTACTGCTACCAACCAAGCCCAGTTCTGCTATGGGGAGCTGCATATATAGGGCTTGACCCCTAAAGTCTGGTCCCCAAAAACAAAACAAAAAACTAGATATTGGAGCCATATTGGTTCCACTATTCTGCACTATGAATATATATTAAGCCAGTACTGAAACTACCGGGCTTTACTGACTCATAAAGGGTGACACAAGTTCAAATCATATTAAAATAAGCATATATATTTTTAATATCAATAAAAAGGGCTTTATTGGAAAGAAAATTTTATGAAATTAATGTTTAAATATGATTTCTGCCATATGGCCGCCACGGCTGGGGCGTAGAAGGCGCAATCTGGAACAGCAATTTTCAACAACTTTTCGCCCTATTCCGCCGATAACTCTTCGAATGTCGATTTCGAGGTGTTCAAAGTGTGTGTGTGTGTGTGTGTGTTTCAGCAACAGTTGCTTTGACTAAATCAATTGTAATGCCCGCTGTGTGGCATGTGGCTCCCTCCTATTGGAACCACATATCAGGCAAGATTAATGCCATGTGATTCAGGTACGAAAAAATTTCGAATCATGTTCCTATACCGTTCACCATTGACAGTAACATTCTGACCATCATCGTTTTTGAAGACATACAGACCAATGACTACGCCAGCCCATAAAGTCGACCGTAACAGTAATTTTCTGTGGATGTACAGATGTTTCGACAAAAGCTTGTGGATTCTCACATTATCAGTAACAGTAAATGTGGTGCGAAAACGATCTATTGTTCGAATTAGGCGCTCTGAAGTACGATTATTGACGCCATAAAATGTAAAAAAAAGCACGATGAGTTTGACGAATAGAATAATTATTTTGTGTAAAAATTTCAACAATTTACACACGTTGCTCTAGTGTAAGTCGATTCATAATGAACAAAACACAACTATCAGCTGTTAATGGGTGCTCAAATAAAGCAGTGATGCCAACTCAAAGTTGTGACACTCCAAAAACAATACGTTTTATATACGATTTTGAAACCTCTCTCTTCTACAGAGACATTTAAAAGGTGTGTAGCTGCCATTGAGAACATTCTAGTGCCATAAGTTCCTATTGGAACATACCCCATTTAGGGACATTTGAAGCAGAGTTTCCTTACGCACATTTTACAATTTTTTTCTCAAACTTTTGCAGGTTACTTGTATCAGTAAAAACTGTCCTAAGAATAATGCAAATGTTATTTTTTTGTCGACAAATGTGGTGAATTGCCGGCTCCAGTGGCCAAAATGTCTTCAGTTATCCTACAAAAAGAAAAAAAATAACTACGACTAGTCTAAGCAAATATGGAAAAGTAGGTAGAGTGTTCGACCAACCCGCCCGAGATCATAGATTCGACTGTCTTATAAAATAGCTCTCTACTCTGTTAAATAAAAACATATTTAATTAGTCTAATGTTTTTCATCTGTTTAAGTTATATCCAATATAAAATTGATTTTTTCAGTTAAAAACCCATAATGTTTGCTACAAATTTCACTTTAGCTCAAACGCCTTTCGGTATGCAACAGTTGGGTGCACACCTGGCGCGTTTCCACGGGCCAGAATGTGATTAAAAGCGAAATAAATGGCCAAATTCTTGCCGAACTTCTTTGAAAAACCTAAAACTTCATTAATGTTCATTATAGAGAAACACAATTTGGTAGAGCTGTTTCCAGCATTAGCCATGACTATTGGTTGGGCGGTCTTGGGGCCATATTGTTGCAACGGAGACACAGCGGCTGCGAGCCTAAAGTGCTGCAAAACATGCACTGAATGTACGTCCTCTTGTGGAACTGACGAAACCACAATTCTGCACAGAGTTGCAATAAACAGTTGAAAACACACACATTTGCAAACTGACATGAACGCTGCGCTGCGTACACACATTCCAGGCGATGTCCATACATTCAAGGTGGGTCTGTTTGTTTGTTTGCAATCATCTATTCCGTGCAACTATTGCAATCGAAATGCATAGCAAAACAATGCCTATTGTCAGATGTGTCAGGCTGATCACGATGATGCTGATGATGAAGATGATGCCACTTCATGTGCGATGCTTGCAGACTTAACGCTTGTCCTTGTCACTTGTAGTCCGGTCAGTCGATGCCATGCCGGCAAATGCTTGTAAAGACGTGTCTTACTATTGAGTTGTTGACTCAAAATTTCTGCGAAATATTTAAGGCATTTAGCTTTTCAGCATTTTGTGTAAAAATTCTCAAGGGGTTGCGTGCAAATCAATTTGCCCGATGATGGCGTTAATGCAGTACAAAACCATTAGGGACGGGCGGTTTATCTGAAATATTCCCAGCATATATTTTACATGGTAAATCGTACAATATATAATGATTTTTGGTGATTCGATCTTCGGTCGTCACCAGCTGTGGTATGTCGGACCTAACCTCGTTTTTCCACCAGCAAAGTTTATTTGGTATTGTAAATCAAATTTTAAATTATATTGTACATACCGAAGTATTTGCATAACCCGTGACAGTTTTAATAACAAAAGAAAAATGTCCCTTCATTACAACAAACGTTCAGGGCTTAAACTTGAAAACCAAAAGAGAAACAGAAATTAATTAGCGTTATTTTAATTGATATTTATTTGAATTTCCTTTTACACGAGTAGATTCGACGTCTGCATCAAAAAACTATTAAAATTACCTCCTTCTACGCACCGTTCCGTTTGTCCTCCCCCCCCAATACAATACAAAACAACACAACTCAGCTGCTACAAATTGACAATGTCCTTGTTTTCATAATTAGTATACAACAAATTTCTTTGCCTTTAAAACAAAAACGTACAAACAAAAAAACTTTTACTTTCTTTACCTTCGTCAGCGTGTACGAATGTGTGGCGAAGCGACACACACTTATCCCCCATTTTGCTTGTCATCTGACAGAAAAATCCCATTATTTTGCTCTTCGTGGTAAAGAGAGTTTTTGGTGGTCTCTCTTAAAAGGCAACATGTTGCAACTGGTAGCAGTTATGGAATTCAACAATATGAAGGTGCTGCCTAAGCTGGTAAATTCGGAGGGGGTGTTGAACATTCTCAAGCACTTGCAGTTGTACGACGTCGGTTCAAACAGTATGCTGAACTTTGAAACATCGCGTGCTAAGCAAATTCCATAAATTTATGTTGACACACTTGACTTGTTGCATTTACAGGAACTTGTCGATTGCTTTTTATAGAAATAGAAACTGCGAATGAAGTTTTCGCAAGGTTTTGTAAATGTTTTTCCTGCTACTTGAAATGTTCTTAAAATATCATCGATGACAAGCTTCGGCAAGAATTTGTTTTAAGGCCGTGGCTGAGTTTGGGATGGTAAAACAGAAAGCAGCAGAAAGACCAGAAGAAACCTTTTAAGTTTTCCTTCCTGCATCCCTGCAAACTTTTGCTAATTCAGAGCGACTGGGTATTATATGAAATTATGGAAATATTTACTAAAACTCAGTGTTAGTTATACACGAGAATATGCAGAGGCCTGAAAGTTCGGCACTTTGAGCCTTAAAATACAATTCAATGTCAGATTGTCCTGTCAACAAAACCATCTGAGAGCAGGCCAACTAAACTGTCATGAAGTTAGAGGGGAAGGGTTCCTATACAGCATTACTAAGGCTTTTCCTTGCTGAAGTTTTGATTGCTAAATCAATTGGAAGCGTGACGGGGCTTGTAATATGGCCAGTTAAACTCTGAGGATTAAAATTTAACAGGCAGTTTCCATTTGCTAAATTCTGCTTTATAGATTTTGTTGTCACGTGCTTAAATGTAGCAAGTGTGATACAAAAGTTTAATACAACAAAGAAATATATTTTCAATATCAATAAAACGGACATTAATGTTTAAATATGATCTCGGTCTTGTAGCCGCCCTTGGCTGGCGCACCATTTCCATATGACTTTAATGTGGCAACTTTATTTCTACATGATTAGAACACACTAAAAAGCGGCCATTTATATTATAAAACCGCTCACCTTGTGAATAGGTCACGTTTGGAGAAGAATAATTGTTCGTTTAATCAACTGAGAGCTGGCAAATTTATTGCCCTCCGATCACCGTTTCTAGAATCCAATACATGCAACAGCTGTTTTTAAACAACTTTAATGTATTCACATTATATCTACATGAGTAAAATATTGCCTTGTATATGTTTAGTTCACCCATCATGTGAATATGTCACGTTCGTGATAGAGTAATTTGCCATTTAATGAATTGAAAGCTGCCAAGTTTAAATCATTCTTAAAGCTATTTGCAGAATCCAGCTTGATAAACAAATAAATTCAGTAGCTTTTCTAATACCAAGTAATTTGAACAAACCAAATCTATAGGAAAAGCTTTAATAGTTTAACCGTTAATATAGTCATAGACATACTGGTTCTTCAGGAAATAGTCCTTGAACCCGGCTAAATTTATAATACGCAATAACTAACTATATATATATTGCCCTGAGAGGTTCAAGAAGTGTTTCCTTAATTTACTTAAACTATATTTTTCAGGCTCTGAAGTTCTTTTTTTTCATTCCTTTTTTTTTTAAAGGGGAAAATTTTGTGACTCACTGTGCTATTGATTGCTTACGTTGGCATACAGATTCAATAAATTCTACTGCCTTTGGCCAGTTATTTAAGGGAAAAGTTGCCATTAATAGCATTTAAATCATTCCAGAGTTTTGCTGCTTGAACATTTTAATTCAGCAAAAAGCTGGTGTGAAGCTCTATTTTCATTGCATTATAGCAAAAGTTGAATCTGAAAGTTTTCTTCGAACTTTGCTGAAGTTTAATATGTGAAAAAGCTTCAGTTAACAAATTTTTTGTGTAGAACGTTACGACAAGCTATTGAATTTTTCTCCACAAAAGTCATAACGAGACTGAACTTTTGCCAAACTTTTTTCCAGGATACAATAATTGGCGTTATGGCAGCCCAAAAGCTGCAACTCAGCCAACTAATAGTGGTCGGACATACGGTGTTATCAAATAAAAGAAGCTGGACCGAATCTGTGGCAGGAAGAAAGTGGATTCCCAAGCCTTTAAATAATAATCCAAGCCACAGTCCAAGAGTTGTTGTTGTGGTCACATAAAACTGACATTTTATGTAATTGAGCCTAAACAATGTCCAGTGTCTATTAATATCAAAACACTTTCTGGCGCAGAAAAGAGCTGTTTAATGTTGGCTTGATGACGATGACGATGATGACATTTGCAATAAGCGGCAGTGTTTATGTCAAGGCGTTTGTGAATCCATGATGCAACCGCATGATCATCTACTTCTATTTATGATTGAGTATGAGCCTTAATGGCAACTTTTACACGGTTTACGGTTTTGTTACATCATCTCATTCTATAACAAAACGTCTGTTATGATTCCAGGTCTGATTTTTACTCTCTAGGGCGTAACAACTTTCCTTGTCTATCGATCCACCGTCCACCATCACTTGTTAAATGTTATAAAGCAAAATGTTAAGGCAAAAATGGACTCAAAATGCGGCACCTGTTTAATTTAGTAAAAGGAATTATATGGACATTCAAAAGGGACCGAGAAATATGCGTCCCTCCAGTGGCAGGTGTAGGAATGATCTGTGTCCCTTGAGGCATATTTTCTCAACTAGTCACAAAACAATCAAACAACTCGCAATAGCAAAACTTTAGCTCTATGAAAATTTAATTGTTTTCTAAATATAATTCCAGAAACTGTCGAACAGGCCGATAACGCAATAGAAAACCAACAAATTTGTATAATAATAAAAATAAAACGATGTAATTGCTGTTCTAAAACAAACTTTTATTATACTCTTTAACAACAACTTTATTTTATTTGCGGTTGTAATATTTAAGCAGCTGGTTTAAGTTTTGACGCATTTGCATCATTGATTGTTATAACCAACAGCTTCTACGAGTAGTCCAAGTATTTAAACTGTTCACTTTGGGGCGCAGTTTTTAATTCACTTTAATCATTAACTTTAAACAATTCCGGCTGTTTTGAAAAAATGAAAACTGTATTTTCTTTAACGCTGTTTCTGGCCGCCATGTGGCTGGCAGCTGCCGCACCACGTCCACACCTTCACAGCAAAGCTGAAGCTCACAGCTATTCCCAGCAATATCTGGGCTCCAGCAATAATCCGGCCTATTACGATTATCCCGCTTATTATGATTATGAAGATTGGCCGCGCGGAGGTCGCCACTATCCCGGTTGGAATTACCCATATTGGGACTTGGACTATTATTATTAATTTAATAAAGACAACATTTTCAGCTGAAGGTAAAAGGAAATAAATATTATTGTGCTGTCAAAGTAACAAAAAACTTGTTCGTTGTTGTTTTGCAGATGCATAAATTTAGGCGCTGCTTTCAGGCGAATCGCTGGTGTCTGCAATCACTTTAGTTTTGAAACTTCCGCCATTCCTCCAATTTAAATTGTAATTATCTGTCGACTAAAAATAATAACTCTTATAACTGCAGAAACCAATTTTGTGTAATAATTTGTGGTTTTCCAAAACCTTTTTGTTTATAAACACATAAATTGTTATCGCTAAAAAACAATTGGCCTTTTAAATGAACAAATAAGATTTTAATTACAAACATTTACAACTGGCAATTTGTTTACTGAGGAACTCATTAATTACTGGATAAAATACCGATCAATGCACCTGCATACAAACCTATAGAAAACTGTTCTAACATTTTTCGAACACTTTCAATACCCAGCAGAGCTGGGAAAACGAATACAGATGATGCCATGTTTTTCTGCAAAATATTGATAAAGTTTTATTAATGCTACGGCAAGAGCATCGTTTCAGCCAATTATGATGATGCATTTGGTTTTCTACGGATATGCAGCACAACAATGCGATATGCAGCACAAATTAAATCTTCAGTTAGTTGGAATATTTTAATATATTTTGTTCAACTATGAAATTTCCAGCAGAATTGTGATTTCAAATGGATATGCAGCAAAAATGCAACATTGTACCAGAACTAGATTATTGTAAGGAGGAAAGAAGGACTAATATTTCGTTATTTTTATTTTAGTCTCCAAAGATGAGGGTGTTAGAGTTTAACGGGCTGGGAAAAGTACCTTGAAGTCCCTAGATATACCCCCAATAGGCTTTATGGTGCCGTAAGAGTATCTATCACAATGCAAGGATTGATAGACGGCCCCACCCAACTTAATCGTGTGTTAATTTACAAAATAGCAAAAGTGCATTTTTGTTTAGGATCAATAACACGTTTTCCTAAATATTTCCCCAATTTTGTATAGGATACTAATTCCACTAATTGTATCATCAGCATTCTAAAGGCAAAATTATCTATAAATCTTTGCAATCAGGAAAGTACGGGGCCACAAGCCCTTCAAATAACAATAGTAACACCTAAAAGTATGCTGCTAATAATAACACTATAGGAATCACCAAAGAACAAGTGGTCGTGTGCAACAAAAACAATTGCGCTGCAGGTACAATTTGAAACTATACAAAAAAAAAAAGGCGGCAACAAGAACAACACTAAATACAAAAAGCAAAGGAAAAAACACCAAATACTTAAATAATCATACAATGCAATAGTCATACAGTCAATTTATTTGTACAAGTTTTTCTAGCTCATTGAAAAGCTTGTTGCCGGTTATTCGGAAAAAAGGGGAAAATACGTATAAAACAAAAGGATACCAATAGCACAGAAAACAAAAAACTTCTATTGTTTGAGTCCTATTTAAAAGCAATTGTTGCCACTTTGCTTGTTTTCTATGCTGCAACAACGAGAAGAAAAAAGTACAAAAAGAGGCCAATAAACTATTGTTTTTATTCGACAAAAGGAAAGGAATAAATACGGGGGCAAAAAACGAAAACTTTAGAAAATAACAACATGTATAGACAAGTCAAACGAGTTGTTCTTGTTGTTGGTAGGTTTTTATTATTTCCACACTTTTCTGTTTTTCTTGTTCTAAAGTAATTTTTTTGCATTTGGTTTTGTTTCTGCCTGCTGTTGTTGTTCTTGTTACTGTTGCTACATTTTTAATTGCCATTTATTACGGCAATTTTTGTTTGTTTAAGTGTCTGCCTGCGTTTATAATGTGTGTGTGTGTGTGTGTGTGTGTGTGTGTGCAGACAAATGTGTTTGTGTTTGTGTAAAAAGTGTTTAATTGTGGTTGTTGTGTGAGTAGAGCTGGCGTGTGTATTGTAAAACAAGTTTTGTTAACACATGCATGTACTTGAATTGTAACGCCTTAAGTTATGCAATTGTATTTCTCTCTTATTTTTTTTTTTTTTTGCATTAAAATGTTGGTGTGAAACCGAACACGTTATTGGTGTTAGTTTGATAAAAGTATGAGGATAAGTTAGATTGTGTTTTTTTTTTCTTTTCTTTTTGTCTTATTTTTAGTAGTTTTTATATATTTTTGTTTTTTTTTTTTTGTTTCTATTTTTTGAAAAAAAAATATATTTAAAATTTTAAATGGAAATAAAATGCAGCGAAATTAGTGCAATAATTACTTGCAGCTGGTCTATAAACTTATAAAATTTAACACTTTCTTAGAAACGAGTTTACTTTTAACAACACGTTTTTCTTCAACATTAATTAAAAAATAATCTTTTGGTTGTAGGAAGAAAATTAGAAATAAATTATTTTTTTGAAAGCTGGAAGGCTGCTATTAAGGGTTTGGCAAAATTGTTAAAATTGTTGAATAAAAATCTAAGAAAATTTATTATTTTAAGGATATCATCATCATTTTAATTTCATGCAGGATTTTAAGTACCAAAAAAACAGCTGTTTGCAGCCTTTACCTGACAAACAGCTTTTGCTGCTGCATTTCTGCCAGCAGCAGTCTGTGGCTTTTAAGCAGAAACCCATAAGGGGTCAAGTATACCCTTGAACGACTGCTGAGTGCCAACCCACCGCCATAAACTCTATTCCCCAAGCAGCAGATATGTCCTGGTTTGGCATTCACTAAAACAAAAGCCGGCCATCTTTGTTATTGCTGAGATTTTAGAATGAATTTTTTACAGTTCATGGATATGTCACAAAAATACCTGGTGTGGAATGTCTTCCACCTGATATACAATAGAACCGAACCAAGTCTGATCATCATACAATATCATATCACAACCTGATTGTAGACGTTCGTTCGTAACAAACTGAAGCGGTATCGGCAGACACCCCGTGATGTCTTAAGACCCCCCTCCAGAGTTTTATTTAAAAACTTTTCCCATAATGACACGAAGCAGTATCTTAAGACGGCAGAACATTTTAGGCCACTTACTACATCTTTCTAATTTATTCTCTTCATATGACTCAGCATTTATTCCATACCTTTTCCCATTTCATGTCATTGAGGGATTTTTTTTTTTGTTTTTTAGTTTCAAAAAGACTCCCTCTTTTATGGCAGCCATCGTACATCAACGCTGGCTAAAACCAAATTACTTGTCAGATAAATCTTCAACCTTTAATATTATTTTCGCTGAAAAGAGCATCAATTGGGCTTGAAAATCACTGAAAATCCCATTGAACAACAGCCTGCCATTCCGGCGCACAATTTCACACTCCTGTTAAGCTTCGATAAATTCAACTCAGTTTTATCCATATTTGTTTGTTTTTTTTTTCTTTTTGCTCAACCGACTTAAATACTTGTTAATTGAAATATTTATCTGTTACACGACATTCCTATTTAAATTGCATAACAATTAATAATCGCTATATATAAAACCTGGTGCTGGCCTACTGATAAATTAGGTGAACCGACGTTTGAACTTTATCAAAACTGCTGCTGTAATTATGCCAATTCGTTGCTGTGTGTGTGTGTGTGTGTGGTTTACGATTTTACCAACTTTTTACAATTTACCTGGATTATGTACAAAGTGCTTGTGGTTAATTTGTATGGGGTTTAATTTATAGAAAAAGTGAAGCTACAAAAAATAGTAACACAAAAATTCCACAAAGAAAAGTTAAATGATGTGCGTTGGTGGCGTTATAACGTAAGAACGTTTAAATGCTTTGCAATAGTTTTATATCTTAAATGGTATTTTGCTATGGCAAAAGGGTTTACAAGGATGTTGTAAGTCAAATTGTTAACACAACGTTTACTATGCCCCAGCCCACTGCCCCATACACAACGACTTTAATATCTGTTACTTATTTCTAATGGAATGATACAATTCGTTGTAGTACAAAATCTTTGGTGAAATAAAGTCATCAAAAGGCCAGCTGACAGTTTCATAAGTTAAAGGGCCTACTTTACTAAGCAAACGCAGCAACATTCCCTCAAATTTTAGCAGATTATATATTTATTTTAGTAAGAAAAAAATGCTTATATTTATATTTATTTAAAAAAAAAAATAATAAATATATTTCTTACGATTGTTATTAAAAACGAACGTTAACGTTCGAAATTATAAAACGCCAGACACATTTCAGTGTAAACTGAATATTTTAGCGAATCTTAGGGGACGTCTATCTCTTTAGAATTTAATTAAAAACAAACAAAAAAAAAAATATAAAAAATAATTCTTTCTATTTATTTATAGGTGAATTAATTCACATCATGAATTTTTTTCTATTCTGTATATTTTATATCTATAAAAAAAACTTCATCTTATTAAGAAGTCATCAAACTTATGACACATGGAAATTTCCAAATACAGTTGGACCCTTCTTATAAATATGTTTTATTATGTTAATTAGAATTTTAATATTCCGTTTAACACTTAAAATAGGCCGGAGGCCGGCTAATCTGAAAAATTATATTCGCATTTTTACATCTTTATTAATCAACACAAATTTACAAATAAAAAAAAAAAGATTCTTGGTGGCCAAATTTACAATTTATGGTAAAATATGTACATAAAATATTTTAAATCAACCGAAATTTTATGAATAAAAAACTACGATTGGATTGGATTGGACATCAGACGTTTAAAAATGGCCAACAAACATGTCAAGGTACTACAGAAGAAACTCGACATTTTCAGACATTTTGAGACATTTATAAGATTTTCTTACACTTCCAACAAAACTGCAATTTATCTTTATTTGCACATATTGAATAATTTTTATAGCTAATGTCCGTATTGTCAATTTGGTTCTAGGGCTTGGGCAAGCTTAAATGCATTTCATTGCCGCATAGGCCGGCTCGTCACTTTGTTTTAATTTTTAGTTGCCAGTTTAATGAAACGTTTAATGACACTTTTCAATCTTCTAATCAAGTTATGCCTTAATACTGCTCCATATTTGCCCTTCGCTGTGGCCATTTCCAAGCCCCAGGCCTTTTAAAAATCGCTTACATTGCACTTGGAGCCCCTCTACAGCAGATCATTTTTTAAAACACTCTTTGGCCTTTTGAACTGCTTTAATACGTGCAAATGTAGTCCAATGAGCGATTTAACTGCTGATCAAATTTTTTTTTGTGCTGCAGCATTTAATCGCTTTCGCAAGAATAATTACGAATCGAAAACCTTTCTGTTGTTGTTGCTGTTATTTTAAACAATTCTTATCAATAATTTTTGTTCTCCATTCAAGTTTTGCCGTTTAAATGAGTTGCTGTTCAATTGTGATTCTGTTGTGTTGCGTTAATCTCTTAAATACCCATTTGAGTCAAAATCAAGAATTAATTGTTGTTTTATTTTGCGCAAATAGTTTCGTTTTAATTTTTGTACTTTATTTTTATTGTTGTTTGTATTTCTGTAGTGTCTCTATTTAATTACTGCTGTTTGTCTTATAGAAACGAGCATTTTAAGCTCTGAAGTTTCCAGCAAGTGCTTCATTTTAGATCTCTTTTATATTTTTTATTGTATTATTTGTGTTTTTCCGTTTTATTTTCTATTTTCAATTTTTTTTTTTTTTTTGTTAAAGAACTGTCACTTAAAAATGACACTGAAATGAAAAGTTTTGTATGGATTTGCTGGCAGTTGGAAGGAAGATAATTTCAAACTGTAAATACTGTTTTAAGGACAGAAATAAAAGAAAGTTTAAATAACTGTAAAATGTAGCAAATAAATTCATGGAAAAACTTTAATTCATTGAAGACAAATTCCAACTGTTTTTTAAACGTACTGGGGCAAATTTTAAAAATATTTCTTGGTTTTTTTGTGTTTTTTCCACCGGCCTTCCCAAAAAAGAACTTCATATGAGAAAAAAAAATAGAAGACGCTTCTGGTTAAAGAGTTTTTGTGAACAGCTCCTTTTATTAAACGGCACTTTTATGAGAAGTTGTTCAATTTTAAGAAACAGGAAGCATTTTATAAAATCCCTTTTTTAAAGTCACTTTTTTGAAAAAGTACTGTTTTCAAGGATTCTTCAAAAAGTACTCTTTGCAAAGATACTTCAAAAAGTATTGCACTTTTCTCATATTTTGAAAAGCATTTTTTAAGAGGCACTTTTTGAAGGCACTTATTTAAATTGTACGCTTTAGAAGCAATTTTTTTTAAAACAATATTTTAAAAATTTTTTTTTTACATCTTATTTTTGAAAAAGGCAATTTTCTCAAAACAGATACCAGATACTTTCCAGCAGGTCCCTTTTTAAAAGGTATTTTGTTAGTGAGTAGTTTCTTTACGGTATTATTTTGTAAAATGCACTGTTTCAAAATGTATTTTTTTAAAAAAGGCACTTTTTTTCAAAGGTGCTTTTTTTAGAAGGTACTTTTTTTAGAAGGTGCTTTTTTTTAAGAGGTATATTTTTTAAAGGATACTCTTTTTAAAAGTAGTTTTTTTAGTAAGAACTTTTTTTTAAATGTACTTTTTCTAAAAAGGTACCTTTTAAAAAGTACTTTTTCAAAAAACGTAACTTTTAAAAAGATATTTGCAGAAAAGCTCTTTTACGAAAGAACGTTTTTCAAAAGCTCATTTTTTTAACAAGTACTTTTATTAACAGGTACTTTTTTAACCCCTTTTTTTAATCTACTTTTTTAAAATATTTTTTTAAAGTACGATATTTTCCATGAAAGATGCCTTTTTAAAATTAATTTTTTTTTTTAAATTGCTCCTTTTAACAATTTTCTTTAATAGCATTTTTGTATGTCCTTTGAGAAAACACTTGACTTCAAGACCGATTTTCTAAACGAAATAGTTTCTGGTGGAGGCAGAAAGTGAATCTTAGACGATGAATTTGGGATTCCTTTTCGATTTGTGTGGACTCAGAGCTGCTATTAGTTTTTGCTTCTGCCACTATCAAAACTGACTGATGACTTCATGCCATTTACCATCAATCATCAATCAATTGACATGTCAATTCTAATAAAACAGACTTTGACAGTCTTTGGTTTGTGCTGCATTTGAAAGCTCTAAAATTTTGTTAATACTATTATTATATTTATTTGAGGGGATTCTCCTTTCACAGTTTACTTTAAAAAGTTCTAATAAATAAAATTCCCTTTTTCTTATTTTTTGAAATAAATTCAGATTTTTTTTATTATTATGCCAGAGATTTCTTCATTGCAAAAAAGCAACACCTGCTTATTTATACCTGGTGTGTTCTTATAATTTGACCAGGGGTCAATTATTTTCGTTTAGACACTTGCAGGCATCCTTTGTGCATGTGTGTGTGTGTGTGTGTGTGTGTGTGTGTGTGTGTGTGCGTTCACTCTTCTTTTGTTGTGACGGTTGCCACCAACAACTTAGATGAGACAGATTTATTTTTATTCTGTGCAACCTGTTTGATTTCGAATAAATTAAATTTTATGAGCATCATTAAAAAACATCCTACTGAGATATTATTGAGTTTGAAAAACTGAATCTTAATTGAAAGCCACGTGCCGAGACAATAAACGCTGTCAGAACTGCAAAATGTGTTAAAACCATTGACGATGAGACGAAGATGTTCAATGTTGAAAAAACAGAAATATTAAATGAATAAACACGATCTAATGAAGGCGAATATACGAAAATTTAGAAGACTTATATAGTAGACAAAATAGTGATTGAACAGCCGTTACAATTTACGCATTTACACAGAGCAAAACTTACAACATGAATCAATGTATGAAATTTCTACAATATATTTCAGAAATATTTCATTTTGCAGCATAATATTTTTAGTGAAACAAATTTAGTTTTGGTTTAATAACATCAATGAAAATATTCGCTGTTTTGAAGAAATCTTTGTTTGGCTTGCCGAATGTTCAATGTTTTGTTTTGCATTATTTATGAAAAACATTTAATTAACTACAATTAGTTGTTAAGTTCATAAATGTATTTTGTTCGCACAAATCCTGAGGTTGTAGTTTTTAAAATAAAACAACAATTCGGGTTTTTTATTCTTTAGTTTTACTGTTTAAGATTTTGGCAGGCACAAATTTTAGGGCTAAATAAAAGCGTTCGTTTTGTGTGAAATTGTCCGTATCAGTTTCTGCACCAACATCTTCTTGCTGCTGAAGTTTGTAAGTCAGGTTTTTGTTGCCGGTTTCCGGCTCCCCATTTTCAATTTGTTCAGTAAAAATTACTTGGCTGTCATCATTTTTATTTCCCATATATTCCGCGTCGTCTTCAGTTGAGCCTTCCTCGCTGTAAAATGGCTGCAGATGGTGAATAGTATCGTCTTCATATTGACGGGCACTCATGTCTTTAAAAGCTCTGGCGCCAGTAGCGGTATTATTAGCAGGTGGTGGGGTAGCGGGCGGAACTGTTGTTGCCGGCTGGTAGCCTGGATAGGTGGGATAAACCGGGTAGCCAGGTAATGCCGGATAGTGCTGATAGATGGGATGATATTGAGGATAATAAGCGTTGGCAGCATGATGATGGTGAGAATCGTAAACTTCATCGACGCCTAATTGCTGAGGCGGGTATATAGTTCCTGGTGATTCTATTATTACTGATGATGGGTGGGGATGATGATTATGCCCATGGTGGCCAGGGGGACCTACAGGTCCTTGGATACCCGGAGCACCAGGGGATCCTGTTCTGCCTGCTGTTCCCGGTATGCCTGGTGCGCCCCGTCTGCCTGGTGGTCCTGGCATACCACGATCGCCTGGCAGTCCCGCAACACCTGGCTGGCCAGGGGGTCCTGGCGGTCCAG
The DNA here is from genome assembly GCA_932526305.1 of Epicampocera succincta. Classification (NCBI taxonomy): domain Eukaryota; kingdom Metazoa; phylum Arthropoda; class Insecta; order Diptera; family Tachinidae; genus Epicampocera; species Epicampocera succincta. Next base: position 12,799,605 of record OW052037.1, on the reverse strand, counting down.
GATACCCGGGTGGGCAATGACAAGACTGTGCATGCGAATAATAGGGAGCGGGGTGGTACTCTATAGTAGCAGCTGGAGCCGGAGCAGCAACGCTTATTAGACGTCCCGTTTGCCTGCCTAAAACTCTGTCCGCCCAGCAAAAACCTAAACCTTCAAAAAGTATTCGTCTATATAAAGTCTATTTAAAGGCTCTCCAGTATATAGTGAGAATAACTTACAAAACGCAGCCAATATCGCATGCAGCTTCATGATCGTTTGACAATAAACTGTTCTAGATTTTCTCAATGGCTGAACTTTATATACTTTCTTTTTACTTTCACTTTAAGTTGCAAATGAACAAAACAAAAGCCATAAAATATTGATTTTCTATCAGAAAAATATAGACAAAAATTTGCATACAAAATTCTGATAAAATTAACTGATTCTCAAAGCATTTTACTTATAGATATTAAAACAATTATTAAGATGTATTTACATTTAAATTTATTCTTTTCTTTGTTCTTTAATATTTAGATAAATTTAAAAATGAACAGAATTTCATCTTTCGGTGAGCTGCAATTTTATTTCTTTATTCAACACAAAACAAATATTTTTACACACAAAATTCAGGAATTTTCTTTTGTTTTTTTTTTTTTTGTTTTTTTTTTTGCAGATAAACTAAAAGAATTCTGTCAGAATATAAGTCAAGAAGTAAATGTAAATGTAAATGAAGTAAAGGAATTTCGTCGGAGTATGAGTCTTGAACGAGTTCCAGATTTCCAATGAATTTGGGTTTTCTAAAACGAGTGTAACCTCAAGAAATTATTTGGATTTTTTTCTCAACGAACTTCAAATAAATTTAAAATGTTTTAGTAAAAATGTTCAGAACATCTGCAAAAATCTGTTCATTTTTAGCCCAACAATCGTTTAATTGTAATTCAATTTTTTTTAAATCATTTTTAATATGTATGAAATCGATCCTTAATGTGTTAAACTTCAATACGGTATTTGCAGACAAATGGATTTAAAACCGGACAGAGTTGCAATTTGAAACTATAGGCAGGCAGAGTTTTTCTTTGTATCTATTAGAGTCAGCGAACTTAATGTCTAATAATGAATTTAATCATCAAGAAAAGGATGCATGAATATCAGATTTTATGCCAGTTGTTGTTAAAAATAGGCCTTTTATTTATTGTACCATAAACTAGGGAAAGCCTACTTTAGGCGCAAAAGTCTGTCTTAAATATAAAAACAGCTGTATTTGTATTCTAAACTGTATTTTAACAGCCGCTTCGACCAGATGTCTAGTGGTCTTACGTTAATAATTTTCATGTTCAGGCTTTTGCAAAGTCAGCTGATCAGAGATGACACTTCAATTATATGAAAGTATTTTCGATATTTAGTGTAATACTTTTTTCAGCTTTTTCAACTCTTCGAACGTCATTAATTTGCCGATGGTAACAACAAAAACACCAACAGATGTATAAATTTTTAGGTTGTTTCCAAAATAGCCAACTTTAAGGTGGGACTATGATGAAGCGCCTATATATTTATGAAGATAAAATAATTTTTGTATGGAAGATTTGTATGGAATTTTAAAGCTATTTTTTGGACCTTTAACAGGATATTCAAGAGAAGAAGGCCAAGTTGATGGCAATTTTTTTTTTTTTTTATAAAAACTAAATACCAAATTTGGATCAAATTAAAAGAAAACATTTTATAGAATTTAAGTAATAAGAAAGCCAAAACATTTATATATCATTTCAGCGCTTAGCAGCTTTTGCTTATAAAACTTTTGTTCGCCAACATCTTCGTCATCATGTCGTTCTGCCATTACAAATTCAAGACAATGATTGAAACACAAACTGACACTTATGCCTTCATAATAACTTGAGTTTGTGGAGCATAAATGTAAATGAAGTGATATATTCCATTATTAGTCTTAAAATATTTAACCGCTAAAACATATGTATGTATGTAGGAACATACATGTTGCTGGGACTTTTGGCCTATTTATTGAATTCATTAATTAATATACAATTTTCAACTAAAGCCATAACTAGTAGATATTTTACCATATTATGAAGATTAAGTTACTTTTTGCTTGACATAATTGTGTTCTGGATTTATTTGGTCACTTCTATAAAAATCGACACTTTCCTTGTTCGCAGCCAGTAGTTCAATTGATTGCCATGCAGCTGGTCAGGCTGTTGTTCCTTTTGTGTAGGTACTAACTTATATATGTGCACATATTGTGTGTGTTAATTGTTTCTTTTGTTTTTTGTTCATATTTTTGGCAGGTCTCTGCTCGACATCGATTATAGCCTTTCGTCGCAAGAACCAGGCAGCTGTTCGTAATGCGGAGTCCGATTCATTTGGTTTAGAATATGCTGGGCAGTACTCATCGTACTGTGAGTGTCCACCTGGTCCGCCTGGGCCACCAGGCCCAGCAGGTCCTACCGGCTATCCGGGACAAAAAGGTGAACGTGGTGAAATGGGTTATCGAGGACGAAGTGGTGCAAGGGGTAGTCCTGGCGTTCCCGGTTTAAGGGGAGAAACTGGCATACCAGGTCGCCCCGGCCCTCCGGGTCCTATTGGACCACCTGGTCACGCCTATTCTCACGATTTTGATACATCCTTTCAATTAGCCCCCTCACAACTAGCAGATTCCTTGGCCACTATTCAGCCGGCCGTTTACTATTCATCATCCAGAAAATTTGTGGAAGTTGCCGCACAGAACAAACAATTTAAACAAAACACAGAATATTCGGACAAACTAAATGCTCTCAAAAAATATCTTATCGTCAATATTGAGGCGAATAAAGGTTTTCCGAAACCAGTCCAAAGTCAAAAGGAATCCAAATCATTTGTTGTTGTAAATAAAAAATTGTTGCAAGATTAACACATGCGAGTACTTGGCAGTTTTTATTAATGTCTCTTTTTCAGGTCTGAGGAATTATAGCTATTTTTTCAGGGCATTTTAATGCTGAATTTAGGGCTACAGGCTTTTGCTGGCAACAACGCCTTGCGTTTCTTAAAGATGGATACAACAACTTTGGGGTTTTGCTTATAGGAGTTTGGAGTTTAAGATATAAGTTCGCAAACTCCCGTAAGTTCCCGTAAGTTGTCCTGCATCATGTCTTCGGTGGTTTGAGCTGTGTAGAGCATAAAGTTATCGCTTCGAAACCAAATTGATCTGATATATTTAGCAGCTACATTAGATCAAAGGAAATCTCAAATTATTGATGAGTACGAACAGTGGGCCGGAATCCACATCATGTGGATTAGTATTCCGCCAAATTTGCCAGTCAATTTTGCTTTTTGTTAAATAATTTCGTTCAAAAACGAGTTACCTCGATGAGGGGAACTTTCTGCTGAAAACTAGTCAGAGTTTACGATGAAGTTCTGAATAAAGTTGTTCTAAAATTAATATGGACTGGACGTCAGCTCCAAATCCATCATCATGTGGATTGAAATCCCCGCATTTTGGACCATTATATTTTATATTTTTCTTTATTGATGTTTCGTCAATAAAGAGATCTTTCCAAGTTCAGTTTACAGTGGAGAAAATTAGCGAGGCTTTCACTCCAAACATCCGCAACAAGCGGATTGATATCACCCAAGAAATTTTAAAATTTTGCTTATGCTGCGGATTATTACTTTCCTGCCATCTCTGCTTTAAATTACGATATTTCACATCCATCGAAAAAAAGAATTTTTTTTTATTTAAATAATTTCTCAGCCCTGCTTCTTAAGTTGGGCCTTAAAGTGCTGCATTTGTTATTCATGCATGCAAATATTTTGTCAACCTTAAAGTCGTTAAATATTTCAAGAACTAATTAACAAGTTGAGGCGTTAAGCTTCTCATTCATTAATAATGTTTGTTATAATTTCTTCAGCTGCTTACAAGTTGTGAACATTAATTTGCATAAATATTTTTTTTTTTTTTTTGATTTTATGCTCATTGAGGTTATTAATTTATTCGCTTTGACCGCAACCAACCAATAAATATTTTTATTAAAGAAGATATAAATTTTGCCCGAAAACGTTCTATTTAATATAAACAAATAAAATACTTTTGTTCACACTGACAGAATAAAGAAGTCATTAATGTTTTAATGGAGCGTTTCGGTACGAATATTTTTTTTTCTACTTTAATAACCCGGTTCTCCGTTACACTTTTAACAATTTGTTTTTTGCGAGTTAAAAATTTTGTGATCTTTGACAATAATTTTGGTTTAAAGGAGAAAAATCATATATAACAACTTAAACTTAACAAATTTTTTTTGCAAATTTGTGTAAACCCTGTTGTTGTTGTTGCTTACAAAATAATCTCTCTTGTTCATAATCTACGCGATTGGCGCATACAACAAGATTTCATAAATGTCATGTAACTTGTCTTAAAAGGAATTTTTAAAAATCCTCAAAAATTTCCTCAAACTAGGAGTATCAACTAAAACAGTGAAGTGAATGAGAATTACAATTTCTGATACTGTAAAGAAAAAATAAATGTTGTTTTCAGAATACTTCGAATACTTCCAATACTTGGAATACTTCGCAAAAGTCAAAAAGAAACATGAAGCACAAGATACTTTATGAGGTGACAAGGGGCTTCAAAGTGTACAACCTGCCACAGTGGCCGTTTTCCAAAACCAAAAGTACTTGTACTAAAGAATTAAAGCAGTCGCAAAGACTTTGTGATCACATCAACCAGACATTTTTTTGTTCATGTGGACTATCGACGGCCTGCTATCGAGGGAGGGAATGGCCCAACATGCTCATAGAATAGAAGGGTAGCCCGTTTTTAACAAATATTTGGAACGAAGCTAAAAACTGCGCTTGACCTAAAGAACAAGCTGGGAGTATGTACCCCTCCATCAGATCCAGCAAAAGCTCCTTTAAGGTCAACATTTTTCAAATTCTTGACATGTTTGCGACTTAAAAAATTATGTTTTTCTTTCAGTGTAATGCCCCAATGTGTGAACTTTATGCATTTAAATATTTTTTTATAGAAATGGTAATTCGTCATAAAGATTAAGAAGCACATTTGCATACTTATTGTCCGCTAGAAAAGCATCGCTCCAGACAGCGGTAGCGCTATTTCAGAAAAGAAAGTAAATTGCCAGCAGATTCCAGATAAAGAGTAATAATTTTCTAAATAGGTGCAGATTTTTCACTTGAAGACTATAAATAGCAAAGTTTTGGCCAACTCAGAACACAGTTATTTGTTAAACCAGAATGCGACTACCGCGTTGGATACTTGTAGTGCTGGGTGGGTAAAGAAATTGCATTTAAATTGAGTTTCGTGTTTTTAATTTAGTCCATTTCTTTGCAGGTTTTTATTTGGCTCGGGCTGCAGCCAAAAATGAACAGGAAACAGGACGTCTGATTAGTCTGGGCTTGCCAGCTGCTGCTGCTCCCTCCCCTGCCGCTCATAGTCGTATGCATTACTATCCACCGCCACCACAATTTTGCAACTGTCCACCGGGCAGACCTGGTCCTCCCGGGCCGCCAGGACCACCTGGCCAGCCGGGACCTAAGGGAGATCGTGGAGATATTGGTTATCCTGGTCACCCCGGCAGACCGGGTAAGAGTGGAAAGCATGGTATGCCAGGAGCACGCGGACGCCCAGGTCCTCCAGGTGTTCAAGGTCCAGTTGGACCACCTGGCCACCATCATCACCACGATAGTCATTATCCATCCGTCATTGTTAAGCCACCGGCACAAACTTATCCGCCACCGCCATATCCCTCCAACTCGGGGCATCATCATCACCATCACCATCACGATAAAAATGACATCGTTTATGTGCCAGCACCCCCACCATATTATCCACCACCTATCCCTGCACCACAAGTAATTACTCAGCCCCAACCCATTTATATTCCTTCGCAGGGCAACGTGGTTGTGAATGGCGGTAGCGGTAGCGGTGGTGGTGGTGGTGGGGGTGGTGGGGGTGGTGGTGTTGGACTCGGTGTCAGAGATGGACTTATTACTCTATCTAGAATTGTGCAGTATGATGCAGACCAACAACATCCGGACAACGTTTTCTACTCCCAAGATCGGCAACAAAATTTGTCCGCAGAAAACTCTGCAGAACAAAACAGTTCGTTACAGGAATATACCAACAACTCTAACGCACAACAACAACAACAAGAAGATGGTGACAACTCACAAGAAGCGATAAAAAGAAATAATAACAATAACAATAACAGCAACAGCAACAGCAACGAAGAGACCAACGACGACTACGATGACAATGATCAGGCGGCGCTGGCTCGCTTCTATAAGGCCATAAAAGTCAACAAACGTCCAACAAATCATCATCCGCAAAAAGGACAATAAATAAAAAAACCATTCCGTTTATTTCTTAAAAGAAACGTAATTTTATTTATTTTAGGGCAAAAGAAAATAGTGAAAATATGGAGCGCAAATTTCAGTGAATTCAGATTTGAAGATAAAATTAGAACAACGTCTGCCAGTTGCAGGAATATATGTTCAAATTTTGGCAAATTTGAACAAGAAAATTCAAATTTTTTCTTGTCCATTCTCAAAATCATTGTTTTCGTAAAGAACTATTTAATATATCGTAAAGTTAAAGGCTGGAACATGTTTCTGTGGGGATTTCAAGTCAATTTCGACTTTTGAATTCTAATTAATAAACAAAAAAATAGAAGCAACTAAGAAAACTTTTTAATATTTCTGTAGTACAAAGAAAAACTAATTGATTGCAAGTGCCCCCTGTTGTTCGCAAAGAGCAGTTCTAATTTAATGATTTTTATTATAGTTTTATTAAATATATTTTTTTTTACTTGTTTGCCCTGCCTCTGCCACAGTTTGCTTTAGCTCCAATAAACTACAAATCTGACCTGCAGACACTCTCTGGTCGCTGTTCTGTTACTCATAAAACCTTCTTAATTACCGCCACAACGTGTGTCCTTTCAGTGAAAACCTACACACACACACACAAACACTTCATAATGGCATTTAAATGATTTAAGCGAAAACCATTTATACACGATACTCTGCTCAATTGTCTCGTACGCTACTTGTTTGTTGTTTGTTGTTGTTGTTGTTGTTGTTGGCAACAAAATGCACTTGGAACTTGTATTCGAAAAGGCTTAGAAACTTTTGCTGCGAATTGGTTTAGTGGGTCGGAGCAAATGTAGAATAGCTTAAGGAGCTGAAACTTCTAAATGATGATGTGCCGAGAAAAGCGAAATAATTACAGACTTTAAGCGAAACATGTAGAGCGTTTTCAGTCAAATTAGTTACAAACTGGCTGTATCTAAGAAAATTAATCTATATAAAAAACAGTCTGAAGATTTCTCATATATAACTGAAAACCACTCTTACGATTTTCTAGAACCGGCGACTGACAGGTGGCTTTCTAACTTTTGCCCCCACCCAATATCAAAATGCCAAAATTTTAGCATTCATTGCTGCTGCCACACAAATGACACTTGCATCCAGGTATTAATTGATCGGGCAAAGTGCCAGGGCAAGAATCAGCCTCAGAAAACAGACTACACTTTGACCGCCATCATTATATTCACCGTTGCCAACAAATTTGGTTGGCTGAATGAACTCTATTGCCATTTGGACAGCATGTTGTTTAACTTTTGCGAAGGCTTCTAAATTGTATGCCAACTTTTTTCTTCCATTAATCCGAATATCAATCTATTATCGAGTCTTTTTCGTCCCCGCAAAACATCTTGCAGAAATCTCGTCTGTGTCCTGCGTTTTATTGGAAAAAAACTATTTTACATGTAGAAATAAAACTTAGAAACAGGCATTTCATGAATTAAACCAGTTTTTTTTGTAAAAGAACATTTTTGAAAGAAAAATCGTTTGAATAAATTTTTGTGAGCAACTGAGTTTTTTTGTTTACGAATTGAGAGATCCTTTTAAAGAAATTTTCAGGTTTTAGAGTTTTTGTAGTCACGCTCAACTCCTTAACACATTTGACAAAGAGCTTTCCGCCAGATATAGCCGTATAAAGCTCTTGACTCACGTTTTGACAAGTCTGAAACTGCCCATAAATATCACTTTCTCAATTCTATAATGATTTAAATTAGTATAAAAATTTTGTTAACTCTGTATTGGCCTAAAGTTTGTGAACCCCTTTAAATACTAAACAAATTGCACAAAATTTTAGCGTCACAGCAAAATATTACTGTTTGTGGCATATTCTTGACATCTCCTCATAAGTGTTCTTGTGCATGCATTGTTTTTCCTTATGGATCAAATGATTACTTAACAAACAGAAAGCAGCACAGGAGATAGAAATTTTCAAAATTCTGATGATTGGATCCACTCCGCGCCTTATTTAGCGGATGCCACATCATGTGGAAGAAGAGTTAAACTAATCTGTTATTATATAGTTTTGATAATTATATATTCACGATAGAAGCCAGATTCCCAAGCTGGGGGGAAGAAATATATATTTTAGGGAATTAGGACTGAAGTACAAAAACTAGTCCCTGTCTTTGGTATCCAGTTGGCATAAATTTTTTTTTTGCTAACATTGACTTGGAAAGCAGATATTTTGACAATGGAAAAGCGCAACCAAAAAGGATAACATGCCCCCATACAATATTCCTCACACAACAGGTTTTATATACAGCCTTTAGGTATATTTTTTCATATTGATATAAATATATTTTGAGTGCTATTTATTTTGTTGTTGTTTGTGTAATTTATATTCCGATTTGTAAATTTGTTTTAATGACTATTTAAATGCTTGTTGGCATTATCATATAATTGAGTCAAACATGAACAAAAAAACAAAAAACAAAGAAAAAATAAAATTAAATATTCCTCACCATGTCCTGGCATCCTCAAAAACGATTGTCAACATTATCATTTTCAGTTTATATGGCAAAAAGATGAACTGCAAAAGAACAAACACACAAACAAAAAAAGAAGTACATGCTTGAATTGCTGTAATGCAAAATATACTCGTCGTACAAATATGTTTATGCTTTTGTGCTTTACTGGGGAGAAAGAGGAGGTTTTTTTTCTTTGGAGTTAAAAAAGATAAGTCCCAAAGAAAGCAAAAGAAAGCCATCAAGCAAGGAAAAGTATAAACATTTGGAATATAACAACATAATGTTTGATGCGTATGGCACACACTGCCGCAACTCCACTGTACGTATGCATGTTCATGCATGCATAGACATGTATGTGTTTTAACGCTTAAGCTTAATCCTTTGTTAAGCCAACCAATATGACAATGATGTGTTTTTTTTCTTGCGCAAACAAAATATGTACAATACAAATTTGTATGTGGGCTGTCGTGGCTATAATACTTTGAAGAATCAGATAATATGTTCTTATTAGCAGCCAAAAGATTGCACTAGAGAGATTGAAGCTTAAAAGGATGTTGTTAAGCAACACTCATTTGCTAGTTAAGCTAAAACGATGCGAATGCGTTTTGAATGAATTGCCTCCAGCTATTTGAACGCGCATCAGATCGTTCATGGTACAAAATGCAAAAAAAAAAGTTGCCCTAAACAAGAAATCTTAAGTTATCGATAACAACATTTTGGAACAGTTTTTGACCACTCCCAACTGGTAACATAAAAAAGTCATTTAAGTGAATATTTATCAATCACAAAACCAAATGTTAGAGTTTGTATGAAAAATTACAACAACAAAAATTTTATATTAAATATTAATATTAAAAAAAAATCGAAAACATTCATATAATAAAATTTTTATATTTAATGCTAAGAACTAAAAAGAAATATATGAATTTATTTTTTTTTAATTTAAACTAAGAAATATATTATGAACTAGTGGTTTCAAAATCACTCATGCTACTTTTTTGCAGTTCTACAATATAAATCACTTGACTCTGGCATTTATAAGTTATTTTATTTTTATATTTAAAACATGAATTAAACCGCTTGTGAGTTTAAAGTCACACAAGCGATTCTCTGCAGCTTCAAAATTCATATCACTATTAAGTTTTTGCATTTAAAGCATGAATTTTGGGTTAACATGTATGTAATAAAAATCACGTGTGATATTCAAATCACTCATGCGATTCTCTGCAACTTCATAAATCATATGACTATTAAGTTTTTGCATTTAAAGCATGAATTTTAGGTTAACATGTATGTAATAAAAATCGCGTGTGATATTCAAATCACTCATGCGATTCTCTGCAATTATATAAATCACACAGCTACTGAAATTATTTGTTATGAGATTTTATATATTTAAAATATGGATTTTAAGTCTAGTAAATCGTGAATTTCAAACCAATTGTGATTTTGAAACCGCCCATGATATTTGTTGCAGTGCTACAAATTTCTCGGTAATATTTAAAGCAAAAATTAATAATACTGAGATGTTAAAATCACTCATGAGATATTTTGCTGCTCACTAAGTCACTATTAAAATTATATGATATCTGATTTTATTGAAATTTCCCATATCACCAGATTTCACTTGCATCAAACGTGGCCAAATGGTTCTACTGTACAATAATGCGACCTTCAGTTTGATTTTCCATGTGCTCCTTTTGTTTTAAATTGTCTTATAATATTATAAACTTAAATACAGTTTTCGATGACCCTAAGCCAGGTCTTAAGTCTCAACCACAACATCAAATCAGTTTGCAAATTATATTTTCAGACAAAATTCAGCATGAAGCGAAGTAATTTGGTTGCACTAAAATGATTTTAGTGTTAGTGTTAGCAGGTAACGTAAATACATGTAGACTGGCAATGGCTGACCGAGTTTGGTCACAAATCGGTTTTGCGGCAACCACGTCGCTCATAAGCAGTTACTGATCTACCCACTTAAGTCATTGCGATGGCTTCTTTTAAACATTTTGAAGGCAACATGTAAATTTAAAAATCAATTAATCTATTGAAAATTGTACTATTTAATAAAAGTTTAACTTCAAAATAAAAAGAAGCGGCCACTGAAAACTTCCACCAGGCATTTGTGATAACTTAAGCTGTTACCAGACGCGCAGCTCAGTGGATGCTGGAAATGAAAAGTTTTTAATTAAAAATACAGAAATTTTTAATACCCTGAACTGTAATTGCACGTTGTATTCAAAGACATATTCAAAAGTCACCATCACAGGTACCAAATTTTATTCAAATGCACAGTAAATGCCAGATATGAACTTAATTTTAATGTTAATGGCTTTGACTAGTTTGAAATGGAAATGCTGATTAAGTTCACAAAACAGAGTTATGAAGAATAAGCGCCATATATTATGTCATGTCTAAGAGGCTGCAATGAAAAGGACATACAAAATATTTAGTCTTGAGAATGAAATTTTTTGTTGAAAAGTTACCTGTTCTGTTCTTCTGAGAAAAAACGATTTCAAATTATTTTGAAGAATTTCTAGAACAGAGAATGACTGAAAGAAGGGACAAAGCATGCAAAGACTGTTTAAGAACTTTAACTAAATCACTGGAAATAGTACGACAGAAAGCGGCTTGCATTATGGACCGAAGGCACATGTTTTGCCGCTGATTTTCTTAAACTTATAAACAAAAATTCTGCTGTCATTAATATGTGAAAATTTTCACACAAATCAATTGGTATATGTTTATCATTTTAAGTAGTGCCCCTCTGCCCTATTTGCCCACTTGGCACACAATGCCGCATAGGAATTTGTTCGTTTCATAGGCCACATGACGAACCAAAATTTCACCTGCGTTCATTCACAAACTGCATGGGGATACATATATCGCTTTTTGCCATAATCTTTAATCTGGTTATAGTGGCATTGCAGGCCTCTGTTACTCACCACTGACCTAAATTTCACTCACCAAGTTTGATACTTAATTTGAATTATCGCAATATTTCGCTTATTATTTTTAGAGAGAATGTGACGTGATGTTTATTGGTGGGCATATAGTGGCATTGCAGGTCTCTGCCCTTTCTGGCCATACTGGGATTTGATCTTTTATTTAACACTTGAATGCACAAAATTGTACTTTCATTTCTTGCGTTTGCGAAAACTTTCACAAGCCCAATTGGAATATGCCGCTTAGGCAGTTTCATACAAAACTTTATCTAGTGTGAACAAAACCTTATAATTTCCTTCAGCCACTAACACATTTATATCCTTAATTACTTCGTTGTTGGATTTGTACAGGGAAATTGTTGTTGGTGCTAAACTTTTTGCATTAGTAAAGAAGTTTGACTCGAAGCGCAAAATCATATTAAACGAAATTGTAATGGTTTTCAAATCGTATAGTTTTCTGGCTCGTTAGCACAGTTAAAGCAATTGATTGGAAAATGGTGTTTAAGAGATAAAGAAATTCAAAGTTAACAGATATAATAAATATTTAATAAGTTTTATGTGTAGAAGAACAATTAATGAATAAAACATATTTATAGAGTTGTAAAATTCCTATTTATAATAATTTTTTTTTTTTTTGCAACCAAAATGTATTTCATTTTATTTTGCATGTTTTATTTTATTTAATTTTTAATTTTTTGCAGCCATATAATAGAAATTTAGTGGAAAATTTAAACAAGTGTAATTTGGCTTTACGCAGTTTTATTTTCGGCAGAGTTAAACTTTTCTTACACACACACACACACACACACTCAACTACCATATATAAACGAGGGCCATACGAAAAGCCCCCAACTACCAGCATCCAAGTTTAGGCAAAGAGACAGTTTTATTTTCTCTATAACTTTCTCTAAATTGGCAATTTTTCCCAGCATTTTTTTTGTAGCTTTTTCGAAATTGTTATAAAATTTATTATTTTAAAACTGTTGGTTTAATTCCTCCATTTCGTTAGTTCAGTGCCTAAATAGTGATACCTTTAAATCTGTATTTATTAAAACAAAAATAAAAAAATAACATCGTTTAACGGAATATCCTGTAACTCGAAATAGTTGGCTCAACGGCGTCCACTAAAATCGGATATCGAAATATTCTGGGATTTCAGATAGTGGCCATACACTTATATTCGAAAGGCCGAACGAAAAAATCATGAAAAGAACATGCATTTAAGATCTTAAATTCAATACTAATTTTGAACATTGACAGCGTGGCCATATTGTTGGAACGTCAGCTGTCACTCATTTAGCTTATTTTATCATGTTACAATGAACGAAAATAGGCTGCAATAGACCCACCAACGATGGTCGCAGTGCGCTTTTATTCATTCATGTATTCAATTATTTAAGTAGTCGTGGCTGGTTACTTGCCTGAAACTGATTGTTAGTCGGCCACTGTCAGACAATACACGGCTTAAAAACATATCGCTACAAATGAAACACCCTTTATATTTGTACTCACTAAAACACACATCTAGAAATCTTTTTCGTAAATATGCGTTGCTTCATTTTGCTCGGCAGACTTTTGCTTAAATATTTGCTGTTGTGTGTTGGGGAAATGGGAACGTGCGCTTGTGTACTTGTGCGAGTTTAGGAATTTGTTTACTGCTCTGTGCATGTTGCAAAAGTGTTGTAATGCAAACTTTTATTTTTCATGCTTTAATAAACAGACACATGCTTCCTGTTACTTGTTTGCCGACAGATATATGCACCCATATGTACTTGCATATATATTTTTTTTTGTTGTTTTGTTTTTTGGAACAATTGCAGTTGTAAAGTTTTATGGATTTGCCAAAAGGCCAGACGCCCAAAAATATAAAAATTAGACAAATATGTGTGTATTTGTTTTATGTTTCATAAATATTTCATTTTCATCTTAAATGTAACATTAAACAGCTTAAAATAAATGGTTTACCAGAATTGACTATTCAATAAATTAGAGTGGCAAAAGGATCTTATTCTTCCCATCTAAAAAGGGATTTTTGCACAAAGTTTTTTCAAGCAAAAAAAAACGTATGTTTCCAAGGCTTTTTATACTTCTGTTGTTGTTTTGCTGCATAGTTCAGCTTAGGCTATATAGTAAGCTGATGTCTGTACACCTATAGTCCAAACAAGTTAATGAATATGAACATTTTTATTGCAATTTCCAAAAAAAAAAAAAAATTGCCAAAAAAAGAATTTTGATTAAGAATTCTTCTCTTTTAATAATTGATTTTTTAATATTTGGTTTTTGTGAAACTAATATTGTTTATTATACTAAAGCAAATATGTATAGCTGTTTTTGCTTGCGCATGCAGCAAAACCGCTTTTTACCGCTTAACAAAAGGAAAACATTGTAATACCAGCAGATATCGTAGCAGCGTTAAAATAATACATTGCTGCATATACTGTGCTATGCGGCAAAAAATATTCTTCACTGTTAGGTAAAAGCTGAACATTGCAGTAACAGTAACATTAAAGAAAACATTGTTTCTTAGACCGTGCTATGCGGCAGGGAATATTTTACACTGATTAGTAAATGCCAAACATTTGCCATAGCGGCAGAAATAGCAGCAGTATTATTGTACGAAAAGACATTGTCTCATTGGCTGTGCTATGCGGCAAAGAATATTTTCCAGCCTAACCAAAAGCATATTTTAAAAATTATGAAAACTTAAAAAACATATTTTAACAAAAAACAAGACTAAACAGTTTGATATTTATAATGAAAATCATTTATTTTTATTAATAATGAGACATTTAAAGAAGAAAGAAGTTCAGGAATTTGAAGGATTTCTTAAGGACCAAAATATGACATCATTCTTATTGATTTTTACTTCAATTATTATTATTTACACACACACACACGCACAGGTCCATAATTTTTGTTTGTTTATTTGTTCTTTCGTTATTCAGTTTCCAGCAGTCAAATATTCAACTTAAAGTTTTCCTGCATATAAAATTAAGGTTTTATGATAATTTTGCCAGCATTTTTTGAAATTTATTTTCTCAAAAACTTTTACATTTGCTCGTCTAGTTGATTCAATGCAAATATCATTGAGTTGAACTTTATGCAGCAAGAAAAATCTTAAAATGTCGCCGTGAAGCTGACGCGAAAAAAATAAAGTTTTGTTAAAACAGAATTATTATAATTTGTAGAATAATCTAATAAATAAATGCGATGAGCACCAAACCACCTGCCGAGCAAAAAAGAAAACAGATCAACACATAAAACAAAAGACTTTCAACAAGTTTTCAGCTTTAAGAAAATTCAATTTTCTTGTTTTAATTGTTAAAAGGATATGACAGAGAACTGGTCACAGTTGAGCACATTTCATGTCATTGTTAACCAAGTTTGGAAAACCTGCTGTCAACTGGCAAAATTATGTTATAAAATCCATCTTTTAATAGTTCATTTATCTCAAAAGCGAAGTCTACATCCTGCTGGTTTTCGAGCCACATTTCGAATAGATTTTCATTAGATTTCTGATACCAAATGAAATGAAAGATTTCTTATCGAAAGAATCTTCTCAAATCTAGTCGGCAACCAACGCTGCAATTGTGATTTTCTTGATTATGAACTGAAAAAAATACAACACTGTACAAATAAAACTTGACAAATTTATTAGAGAAAAATGAGTTGGAACAGAAATGTTTATAATTAAATAATGAAAATTAAAATTAAAAAAAAACCTGCGCAAGTTATAACAAGACGTTTTTAATCCGCTGTTTTGCTGCTGAAATGAGAACTTTTTTTTGATTCCTTTTAACAACGAATACACAACTGCGTGCCTATTTGCAATCAAAATCGAACTAATACAACCACTGGCCTGCAGTTCCAACTCTCTGCCAGTTAATCCGCACACTGTCAGAAAAATTGTGTTCTAAACAATAGAGATTTTAAAGCCGATTTTGATGTATTTTTGATGTACTAGAATTTATTTTTATTTCATTCAAATTCCTATAATAAAAACTGTTGCCAACAACTTTTACGTTTCTTACATCGTAACTTTTATTCCCCGGCAACAATTCTCTCAAATATTCTTTATTAGTGGTTGCCCAACAAAAAACATACATAAATATTTTTATCATTTCTAATTTCAACAAATGTCTTTTAATTTCCCGCAGCATTTGTTGGCTCTGTAGTAAAAATGTAACAAAATCGAAGGAATTTTCCCACCCAAAACAAAACGAAGAATTTGATTTGATAAAATAACACAACAACGAACACAAACCAAAAAAAAGAAAATGTCAATAATTGCAGCTGTGTTTTATTTGTTGGCCTTCAGTGAATGAAACTGAATACCTTTTTCCAATTGCCACAAAAATGGAATTGTGCCAACACAGCCCGAAACTCATGTTGTTTAATAAAATCCGCATACATTTCGCTCAATTGTTAAACGAATGTTGATAACAAAATTTGTGAAATTTTTATAACATTCCGCCATTAGATGTAATAAAATATTGGCCGGTTTGCCATAATGTTTGTAACATGTTTGATCTTGGTTTTCAATGATATACTCGTATATTAGGGAATTTTTCCAGCCATTCCCCTCCCCAGTCGTACAATAAAAATAATATTTTGTGTGTTCTTATAACTTTTGTTTTTATTTGCAAAAAATATATATATTGAATTTTTTATCTTAATCTGTGTTTTGTCATTAATGTCAATGCATGACGGATTCTATGTGCCCCGGTCCTGACTTTACTCGGCACCTTTGAACATTCAAATCGGTTAGTCATTAAGAGCTTTTCTTTAATTATCCCAGATTGCCCTGAATTTCTTTTGTTCAATATTATTAACACTGTCTTTGGCAAATGTGACGCTGGTGTTTTAAAAAAATTTTAATAATTAAAAATAATTTTAAAAAAATTAATAAATGTGCTTTGCGCTGGTAAATTTGACGCTGGCGTTGGCAAAACTGACGCTGCCGCATATAAAATTAACGCTGGCGTTGGTAAATGTGACTCTGACGTTGATTAAATTAACGCCGTCTTTGGCAAATGTAACTCTAGGGTTGTTAAATTTTACGCTGGCGTTGGCAAATCTGACGCTACCGCAGATAAAATTAACACTGGCGTTGGTAAATGTGACTCTGACGTTGATGAACTGAACGCCGTCTTTGGCACATGTAAAGCTGGCGTTGATAAATGTAACTCTGGCGTTGGTAAAATTAACTTTTACTCTTTGGCGAATGTAACTTTAGGGTTGTTAAATTTTACGCTGGCGTTTGTAAGCCCGAAGCGGCCCCTGGTAAGCTTCATGTCTTAACTTCTTTAAATTATTCAATTTTACTCGCATTATAGAAATCGGTGCTCCTTAAGAAATGTTTTATTGTGTTAATTGACTACGCATGATGGTGGGGATTTCCCCCACGCTTTCAACCAGAAAACGTAAGCGGCGACTGAACTGAAAGTTAGCAGGATGCTTTGGCGTGCGCAAGCCATTATATGAAAGGAATTTTCTGGGAAATATTCACTCAAACATAAAACAAGTCTTAAGTTGTATTACGTTTCTTTGGCAACACCCTGTACTCTGCAGTAGTTAATCGAGTCCAGTAAATTTCTTAAGAAATAATAATTTCTTGCCAGTTTGCATAAATTTGCCCTAATAAGATAATATTATTGAATCTTAAGCCACATTTAATATTCATTTTTGGAGTCCTGTTTTTTGCCCTTAAAGAATATTCTACAAATATTTTCGCAACTTTTCTTCATTTATTATATTTTTGTTTTTTTTTTTTGTTTCTCTTTCTATGACTGGCAGCATTTTTTTTTTTTTTTTTTTTTTGGAATTAAAAAAATTATTAAAATCGCATATTTTCCATATTTTATAATTTATGTTTTTTACTTGCATATATTTTTCTAAGTTCTTGCTTTCAACGCTTTCATTTTTTATTGCTCAGCGTCTACTTTGAATGCCGACCAACTCTGCCGTTAACAAAATACCTCAAGGCATGATGCTGCTTAATATGTAAAAAATGTAAAAATGAACAAAGCGAAAATCTCCCAGTAATTTTAAGAAAGTGGTTGATAATTTTATATTTCGCTTTTCAGCGGCATAAGAAGAAGAAGAAGAAAACAACAGCAGCAGTTGCCGGGAATGAACAAGCGGCGACTCGGGAGGAAAACCCCCAAGTGATGACTTAAATTAATAGAGTTTTTTTTTCTCTGCTGCCAACGTAAACGAACAGATTTTTGTCACACAAATCCGTGTAACTTAAATTAATTACAAAGTATTCATTGTTTTAGTTACAAGAGCAGCAGCAACAAAAACAAAAAGAACTAGTTAAACATTGAGGATGTTTTTTTTTCCTCATAATTATAATAATAGAAGAAAAAAAATGTACGATATTTGTTGGACTTAAGCGCCATATTTTCAGCAGCAGAATGACAGTGGGAGAAGAAAATGGTGAATTACTTTAGTGCTTATGTACATAAAGGCACTTGGCAAAATAATACCAACAAGCAGACATACACACAAGTACATAAATTATTAACCCATGTGGGCATTTTGTCAAAAAAAAAAATTTCTTAAATCAAAAATGTCATAAAAAAAATTTATTAAAAATTCGGAAAATATAGAAAATTATTTTGATTCTTATTTTTTGATTTTTTATTTAATTTTAAACGAGTATTTGCCACGTTTATCAAATCGTTTTTCACGTTTATTTAATATTTAGGCCGTTTTTGTTAAAAACAAAAATAAACCAAAATATTAAATAAAAATTGTCAAATTTTTTTATAAAAATTCAGAAAGACCTGAGACTTGAAGAAACCCACATATATAAAGCGGCAAATAAAAATTTTCCACACAAATCTCAACAAAGTACTTCATTGAATCAATGTATTATTTGATTGAAATTCATTACAACAGAAACAGTTTTTCTTGGTGTAAATATTTGTTTAGTTGAAAAAGGCCTTGTCGTAAAACCTCAAGACCTCCTTGTAAATTTTATTAATGTTTTTTTTTTTATTAATGTCAGCGAAAACAAAACAACTGAAAAACAGTGTTGCCAAAAACAAACTTTAATTTAATTTTTAGTATAACAAAAATCATCATTCGAATTGTTGTATATGAAATTCTTGCTTTTGAAAGCACAAAGAAAATATATGAACTTTATTGAAAAATATGTTGAGAAGTCGTATTATATAAGACTTGTCCTAAGGCAACGCTGATTTCTCGATTATCATTAAATGGCAAAAATGAAAAAAATTACTGTTTGTGACAAAAAATATATTATTAATTGAAAATCTAACTTATATTTTGCCATAAAAAACTTAAGATCACATTTCCTACACTTTTTGTCAATCGCTGTGACAGTCCCCAAAGGGTTAACAGCGTTTGTTTGAGCTTTATTAATATTGCATAATTTATTTACTTCTTGGAAATTTATTAAGTTAAAGAAGTTTTCTTTAACCAAAAACGATTGTTTTTTTTTTATTGCACTGAAGCGCATCAAGCGTAAAGTAAGAGAAAAATTAGACAGAATCCTTTCAATTCATTAAACATCATTTGAAATGTACAATAGAAAAAAACGAATGCCAAATTTTACTCAATTTAAATTTTTATTTGTTTTTCTACAAAAACAATCTGCTGTTTGCGTGCAGTAGCCGTCATCGTACTCCATGATGAAGCACAGTGAACCACAAATTGATTCGGCCAGTTCTCCATCGGCATCAAAGTAACTACAAAGTTGCAAATTCTGTTGCACCAACAAATCCTGCAGTTTAATTTGATGGGTTTCGGCGGCGACTTGAGTTGGGTGTGCTGTCGTTGATGTTGATGTTGTTGTTGGTGACGGTGATGCTGCGATGGCCAGCCAAAATAGGAATTTTAAAAATATTTGCTGTTTAGACATCGGCCCGTTTGGTGTGCTGGTGCTCTCAACACTTAACGTCAAATGAAGAATTTCAAACGCAACATGTGGTTTATATGCACTTTTATTCTGCAGGCATTTTCAATGAAGTGCAAAAGTTTTTTCAGGTGTTTTCTAATTGAGCACAAATTGAATTGCAAACACAAATATGACACAGTTTCTATTGCGTCATTTTGTGTACAAAATAAACAGCAAAATAAAAGCGTTACACTTGTGCCATAAATATCTCTAATTACATATAGTTTTTCGTATTTAAGAAAATATTGTTTGTGATTCACACACACATCAACTGAAGTCTTTAAACTTGACTTTAAAAGCGTAAAAACAAACAAATTCGAAGCTATTTTCGAACTCACTGAGACACATAATTGCATAGATTTTTATTTTCGCTGTTGCTGAAAATCAGCAAGAAGTAACACGAAATGTTCGAAACTTTTATATATAATTTCGAATTTTCGATCGTAAATAAAAATTTACGTTTTTAGCAATTCATATTATTTTATAACAGAATTTTAAGCTTCATGAATGTTCTAATTTAAGTGATAGAAAAAAATTTGTGTTCGAAAATTTTTTTTCCAAATTTTGGAATTTTTTTTTGAAAAACTATATTTTTTTTAAATATTAGAATAGTTTTCTTTCTTAAATTTCTTAAATTTTTGGGTTTTGCATTGAAAATGTGAAAAAAAATTAATATTCGAAATGGTATATTCAATTTCGAATTTTCGAACTTAAATAAATATTTCGCCTTTTAGCAATTGGCATTATGGTTTGTGACTTTAAAGCTTAACAACTGCTCAGAACAACATTTTTGTAAAAAAAAACATGAAATTCGGTTCTTCGAAATTTATTATTAATATTTGACACTTTTTTGCACGTCTAAAAAAGTAAAAGGTACGCCTACCTGCTACGCACATGTGCTTATTTCGTGCAAATGATGACCTTGAATTATATATTGAGCCCTTGTTTAGGTGCTGCAGCATTTTTATCCCTCCTATGGGAGGTTCACAATCTGAATATTGCAAGATCTATGTCCTGTCTGAACACCAGCCCTTGACTAACTCATTGTGGCACTTTGCCAGCCAGGTCCTCATTAAAGCAGTCATCTGTTTCAACTAAACAGCATTTCGCAGGACATTTGCTCCGGCCATGCGCTCTTATTCGAGATATACACCTGAACCATTATCAGCCCGTTTCCCACAATTTCACAGGGTTTCTTCAATACAGGAAAATAGTCATACGTCCCTTTCTTTCGCTTAAGCACTAGGAAACCAAAGAGACCTCGTTTGGGAATCACGGCAAAACAAAACTTTCACTCCCTGTTTCTTTTTCGACATTTATTAGACAAATAAAATACCAAATATTTATATAACAAAATTTTAAAAATAAAAGGTTATTTTTGAAAATTGTTTGTATTTAGTTTTTGTAAAAACGAAATGATTTGTTCTAAATCCAGCAAATGCAAATATGTGGATGAGCTTTTGAAGATGTCCCTGGTGCCGGTGGCTTGTCAGGAATGCCGGCTAAATGATGACGGCCTCATCCACTCCGAAACCATAGAATGGCTATTGGATTTGCAAAACAGAATGCCCATATGGAGCCGTTTGTTGGACATTAATACCAGCGGCTTCGTACGTAAATTGCCGTTATCTATGACTCAACACTACGACATTGAAGTGGCAGGACGTTTATGGTCCCTTTGGGGTAGTAGAAAAAAGCTCAGCAACCATCACCACTCAAAATCTTATATGGCCACAACTTGTATGGCCCTGTGCGCTGCCCGAGTAATGAGCTTAAATAGCTGGGACTCCGGCTTAATGGATATTATAAAAGATAATGGCCGCCGGTATTTCAAGGAGAGCATTAAAATGTCCAAATGCTGCCGCAAAGACTTCCAACTGCAAAATTTGCTTACTGAGTGCAATTTAGAAGGTATACGCTTCAGTTTGGGCTTAAAAACTGTTCAGAAAGGCTTTCTGTACAGCACGCCCCTCGATTGCCAAACAAACTTGGCCCTGGCTCTGATAAAATTCGTTGACTGCTTTCAATTCGGCATTCTGGAATGCTGCAATCGCATTTTGGGTTTTGGTTTTATAGATGGTCCTCAGGGTGGCTATTTCCTGTATGATGCTCAAAGTTTCAGTGCTCCAATATTTGCGCGAAATATTTCGGCTCCCTATCTGTTGAGAACCAATCATTTGCAAGTTTTACTCTATTGCCTGGTGGTGGCCTTAAATGTAAGTCATTTGCACGCTGCTTTTTGCCTGCATCATGTCCAAATCGTAGTCGAAAATCCATATAAAAATCAAGCTCCACACAAAACCCTGTCGAATAACTCTATTGCCGGGTATCCTCAGATAATACCTTCGGAGCTTTGGAAAGCCGCCGAAAACCAGTCCTTAAAATCCGAACCGCTTACAAATGCCTCAAGCGAAAAAGAATTGACTAAATCTCAAGGTGAAAAAAGTGAAAACGAAATTCAACGCGAATCATCGTTTAAGAAAAAATATCGCTGCAATACCCACAACATAAAAAAAGAAGACGTGGAGCAGAGCGTTATTAAGCCGTTTGTAGATGCCGACCGCAAAAGCGATGAGGACATTCAGCTAAGAAAAGACTTTGTGCGTCTGGTTTGTTCGGATACTGTATTGCCGGTAACAGACGCTGACTTGCCGGCCAAAAGTACCAAAGAGTTTTCTTGTAATTTGTTGGATGCTCTTTTCATGGGTCCAGAAACATGTCTAATGTTTAAGGACTTGTAAAATAAGTCACAGGTTTTCTGATTAAAAGCTCTCTCTCCCACGAAACTTTAAAATGAATTTGAAATGTCTTTTCTTTTTAAATAGATTTCAAATACATTTTAATTTTTAATAGATGAATATAAAATTTAAAGTTGCGCTCATTGAACTAGAGCGGAATACAAACTAAACTAGTAACTGAGCTTGAGCTGAACTATAGCTGACCTTCAACTAGAACCAAATGCAAGAATTAGATAAGATTTGTTCAAGAACTGCACTAGAATGGAAATATAACTGAACTAGTTCAGAGCTAAAAAACAAGAATTGAACAAGACTAAACTAACCGGATTGAGAGCTGAACTACAGTTCATAAAGATGTGTTTTGAAAAGATCTATATTTTAAACGAACTAGAATTTAAATAAAAGAACTGAATTTGAGCAGAACTTGAATTTAATAAGAAATAGAAACGAAAAAAGTTCACTTTAAACTTTAACTAAAACCAAGAACCGAAAAAGGTTGGATCAAGCTTTGAACCAGCACAATTAATAAAACTGAACTAGAACTTAATTCAAACTTCGCCGGACTTCATCTAAATTTCAGCTATAAACACGTTTTCTTGACATATTTAAAGCAAAATCGCTGGAACATTTAAATTTCTTCAGCCGACATTTTATTAGTTATTTAATCAGACTTATTAATTTCACTTTCCATTATTTAATTAAGAAGAAAAATTTGGGATCTGTTTATTATTTTATAAAGAAATCCTTTAGCTGATGAGTAATTTTTATTTTATGGCCCCCTTTTGGTTCTGTCAGTTCCCGACCGTCCTCGTTGGCTACCAGATAGACTTTTAAGCCCAAATTTGCAGCGTTTTTTATAACATTCGTTTCCCTCGCATCGGGCATCAAAGTAACTCTACTGGCAGATTTCTCGAAGGTGATTGACTCCAAAAATCTGTCTGCCTGATTGTTGACCTCTCCGGGTATTATCAAATGTCTCGGCTCAACTTTGGCCGTGACCAGATTTGTTTTTGGCACAGCCACAATATAATACATTTTATTCGGATCTATGATGATTTTTCGGCTGTGATTTTCTTGGCTATTAAAAGTTGACTGTTTGGAGTTTGTTGAAGAACTTTGATTACCCGGCCTGCGGCCAATGACAGCATTTCGGCCACTCTTTTCTACGCCTTTGTGGACCCCCTTTTGCACCTTCTTTTCAACTTTATTTTGTATGCATTTTTGCACTTTTTTTCCAACGCCATTAGTGACTTTTTTTTCATATAATTTTTTCTTTGAATTGTTTGCCACTGGTCTGGCAACGCTCTCCTCTAAAGGATTTATAATTGTCACATCAACATTGTAAACAGTGAAATTCATTTTCTCGACAAAGTTTAGGGTTTTCAAAAGGCAATAGTGCAAAATCTGCAAATAATTAGTTTTTAAAATGTACGAGTTTTTTTCTTGCTCTGCAAACATGGGGTAGCCCCAGCTCTGGCAGTCGTACATCAAGAAATCATGTTCGTTATTGAGAATTTTTGCCATGGCCAACGTGCGCTGACCGCACTTGATAAAACCGAACTGATAGCGTCCGAAAAACCAATTCAGGGCTCTGGCTAAATTCAATTGATTTAGTCCAAAGGGAATATATAAAAGGCCGGTTGCAACTTGATGTATGCGAGCCACATAACGGTCACCATTGAAATTAAATACACCATTAAAATGCTGGATGGCCACTTCGTGATCCCTTAGAGAGTGTTCTTTCATAAAATCGGGATACTGAGCGATGGCTGTGGTGGTAATTGTATCTAATAGCTTGTCAGACCATTCGCTCACATCGTTTTTGAGAGCCGCACACAAAGCAAAAATATTGCTCATTAAGTGAATTTTAGCCATGGTCGCCATTTTGTTTACATACTCCGTTCGTTGGCTGGCAGATCCAAAGAGTGAGAACAGACGGCCTGGTATTTCCACCGTAAAGTTGTTCTCTTCGCTTTTGACAGTTTCTCTTAGTTGGCCTGCCCAGCTTAGAGGTTTTAAACGACTCCATACGGGAATCGAACCCTGATCTTTCAGCCAATCTGGAGTTTCGTTACGAAGTTGCTGGTTTTTGGGCGAGCCCAAGTTTTTATATTGACAGATCTTGGGTATGGCAAATAATTCTTTGTTATTCTCATTTGTTTTTTCCGCCATTGAAATTTCTTTAAATGTTTGAAGAAAATTGATAATTTTTTACACAAAATTTATACTTTTTTTTTGTTTGCTTTTTAAAAATATGTACACATATATTTTTTTCTATTTTCCTTAAAGCTGTCAAAATTAACAGTAACAACATGCTCGTGACGACGTGTATTATACTAAAAGGTCTTGAGTGAAACTCAAGTCCCCATTTGAGTAAAGCAAAAATATCCAGTAACACTCATAATATAGTCTATTGTAAATAGTAAGAAATTAATATTTCTTTTACATAAAATTTATTATTGATACTTTTGTTCTAATGAGAATGTAATAACTCTTTCACAAAACTGACATAATTTTTTCCACACACAATTATATAATTTTTCATATTTTTTCTTTAGAAACTTGTCCCCAAAAGAAAATTATCGAACTAATAATTATCACTATAGAAAACTATTATAAAAAACGAAAATTATCACCTAAGACATTATTTTATAGTAATAGTTTTCATTATTACGGGGACAATTTTTCTTTTTATTTATAATTTTGTTTGCAAAAATATTTCACTTTGACAATATTTTTTCTATTTTGAAAATTTTCCCTTCGATAATATTTTCCTGAGAAAGTTATTCAATGTGATAACGTTTGTTATAAAAAAAATTCCATCATTATACTAATTTTTGTTTTGTATAAAAAGTTATCACTGTGATAAGTTCTTAATAGGAAAATGTCATGGTGATAATTTCTGCCCTGTATAACTCGTAGTGTAATAATAAAAGGTCTGAAAAAAATCATCCCACAAGTTTTTCTCTTCAATTCTGTGATAACACTTTATTTGACAGAAAAATATCCCCGTATTAATACGTGCGTCTGGGTAATATTCTTTTCGAAAATTTTCATAGTGATAGTTGGCAATAGGACGACACCTTGGCAATAATGTTTGTGTATGAAAAATTATTTCCCGCTTAAGAAACTGAGAGGTTTTCAATACACAATTATTGCATGGAAAATTATTGCAGTGATAAATTTTTCTTTATAAAATTATCATTGTGTAAATGATTCCCATGGAAAATCATCACTATAACAAATGTTTCTATGCAAAACTATCACCGTGATAAATTTTTGTTATAGATAATTATCATTGTCATAACCATTTTATGCAAAATTGCCACTCTAATAAATTTCTGCATCGAAAATTATCAGTGTAATAAATTTTTTTTATTAAAACTTATCACAGTGAAAACTTTTTCTTACGGCAAATTCTAACAGAAAACTTTCCGCATGATATGGCATAAAATTAATGATAATACGTTTTTATTATAAAATAATTTTTTTTTAATAGTTTTGAGTAAAAATATTTACATCAACTGATAATGATCATTTAAATTGTGTAGTTTTTAATGTCCTCTTCTATTTATTATTATTATAAATATATTTCTACTCCTGGCCATTGTGTTAATAATAGCAGATAAGTTTCAATGTATATACATATATATTTTAAGAATATTTCGTTTTTATGTCAACTTATCTGATTAAAAGGCATTAAATATTTTGTCAAAAGCTTCCTTCAAACATCCTTTGATTCATTAGTTGTGTTTAATTGCTTTAAGGACAGAGATAATTTGTCATGATAAAGTTGTATTTAGTGTAAGAACAAAAATCTGTTAATTAACTAGATGTTTAGAAAATAAATTTAAGTTTGCGATAATCAGAATAATTCTAAAGAATAAAGGCGCAATATTTATAGCAAAGAGTTTCATTAGCGCGTGACAGGTTTTTCTTTGCAGGAAATTGTGAAATTTATGCAATTTTTCTGTTTGTTTGTTAATTGTGCAAATTACAAAAAAAAAAACATTTTGCTGAATACGAAACTATTGAACAACTGTACAAATTGGTACAAATTGGGCATATCCAACAGATATATGTATGTACTTCTGTGATAAAGAGGACAGGAGCCCGGGAACAATTGATTAATAACTGCGTGGCACTGGGACGCAAGGTATACAGGCTACTCCATGCCAATACATTGAGGGAACAGAACCTGCTAACATTGAGGGAGCTGATACGATTTCTTGATGTCTTAAGCCGCTAAAGATAAGGTCAACAAAGCCCACACTTAAGCATCCACTTTTTTAAGTAAAAGGAATTAGTTTAGATTACCCGATTAAAGTTTAAAACCGGAGCAACTTAAACCTTAACTAATTGAAAACAAATAAAGCGCAATCATTAGCAAAAAAAAAAATAACAAATTCGAATACATTTCGTACAAAATAGTCTGTACCAAACGCTTAAAAGGAGGATTGTTTAATTTCCTTCCTGCTAAATTCACCACCCCAAAAACAAACTCTTCTTAACAGGCTGGCAGGCACAGCAGTTGACTCTTCGACTGTTGAGCATCTTATAACAGTATTCTTACAGCACCAAATTCTGTTATCCTTAACACTCAGACGGTTAACAGACTCTGTTAAGCAACAGGTGATTTAGCAGTAGCAGTTCAGGTTTTAAGTTTTCAGTTCTGTTATCCAGGATACGAAAAATTTCAGTTGCAGTCAGTCATAATAATTTTTAAAAAATTTTACAGTTTTTGAAAATTGTTTTTCGCTTGTAACTTTGCAGCTACACGATCAAATTTTGCTTTCAAATTCTTCGCAAAAATTAAAAAGCTGTGCTGCAGGCTGTACGCAATTTTAAAGCAATTTATTTTCAGGAGAAGAAAAACGAAAATTTACTTCAAATTGGTCCAACTCTTTCCAACTGACAGCAAGTTTCGTTTCGATTCGTTGAAAGCGAGTGAGTGCATTAAACTTGATCCACTTACTTGCACAATGAGACCCCAATTGTTCATAGTGGTAGAAACCGTTAGTAACCACAATCCCCCAACCCCTCGCCCTTTTAATAGAGTAACAATTTTTAATACTTTCTATTATATCCTTAAGTTCAAAAATTAAGATGAATTGATCACAGGTTGGAATTACATTAAATTGTTGAACCCACAATCCAATAATAGGCTTTTAGTCCCAGCATAATAGAGGTAATCAGGTTTAACCGATACACAACAACACAACAATGAACGAATGTAAAATCTAGGTAAAGACAAGCAATTTAAACTTTTTCCCGCATAATCGAAATTACTGGTTAATCGGAGTTGAGGCCCCACCGTGCATAAGTTCAGCAGTCAGCTGTTATTGAAAATTGTGTTTAAAACAATCGTCACTTTTATTACTTCGTAGATAACAAAGAGAATGACAGAGAAATCGACAATGTACCAGTTTATTTCAATTTATTTTCCTGTTGTTCGTTTTCCCACACTTGTTATATAATTTGCTAATTATTTTAATTTTGTTAAATGGATTTCAAATGAAAAGGAAACAAAAAAGTCATTTTCTAAAATGATTTATGTAGTCTTCAATTATATCTGACTTCCATCTTTATAGTTCGCTAGCAAAATTATTAAACCTTAACAATTTGCTCAGCATTTCACTTTTAGACGATTTCAAATATTATTTTATGGGTTTTCGCCACCCTACATACATATGTAGGTATCTAAATACATACTCACAGCTCATTTGTATGCTTCATAATCAAAATTTTCCTGAACCATTTTTCATAAATATTTAATTAGTCAAATTGAAAAACTTTGCATAGTTTTTTAACAGCAACGCCAAAAAAAAAAGAAAGACGATATACAGGATAGCGTAAACGTATCGCATTCAACCGCTTAAAATATACAAAATGTTGTTTGTTTTTAGGAAACGGAATATTAAGCAGTTGGGGGTGGGCGAGGGATGGAGAGAGAGGGAGAAGGAGGGAGAAAAAAATATATAAATGTTTTTATGAATTTTTGCTGACGTTTTAAACACACGTTAAGAAACACAAACACACACAGCCACAGCCACACAAATAAATAGCAACAAAAAGCCGTTAACTTCCTTTCGCAAACAAGGATAAGAAACTTTTGCAATAACATGCAATTTGCAGCGTTTTTTCTCTATCACCGGAAAAAATTTACAATGAAAAACTTATAATCAAAATTATTAAGCCAGAAATAGTAAGAAGGTGTTATTAAATAACAAAAAAAAAACCCAAATCCCAAGTATCTTTACAATGTTAATTGGCACAGTGGCGTAGATAGGTACAAAACTTGGGACAAAATTAGGCAAAAGCAAAAATAGTTCTTTTAATTGTCTTTGTCGTTTTAAAAGCATTTTTAGGGAAAGTTAAATAATTATATTAATAAACAAAATAGCAGTTTTATTTAAAAGAAAAATCATATTAATTACTCCTTTTATTTAACTGAGTAAAACAAAAGCCCTGTTATAAAACGCTTGGCAATTGCTTAGCTGTACATCAAAGGATATCTTCTATTGAAATAATTGTTTTTTTTTTTGAAGCCTTTTTTCAGAACCTTTCCTGTTTGATTTGCAAATATTTTAGAAAAGGATCACAAAACTTTAACACGCCCCAAAATAAACAACATGTTTCCTTTTTCATATTAAATGTACAGGGTGGGCCAACTGGAACTGACTGATTTGAAATGCTTATAATTTTTGTATTTTTTATTTAATTTTTTTTTTGCAGATAAGACAGAATTTTATAAAATTTTATAATGTCATCATACTCAGTGGAAGAACGTGTAAAAATTGTTGAATTTTATTATGTTTCCGGACGATCAATTGTTACAACGCAAAGAAAATACCGCCCGCATTTTAATACTGCAGAGCCTCCCAGTGTAAACATGATAAGCAGCATTCTCCGTTACGAGAATTTGGGTTCAGGGGGTAATGAACTACCAAGAAATGTTTTTCGTCCTGTTCGCACTGAACAAGCTATAGAAGCTGTTCACACGGATCCAACTGGGTCTACTCGTCGACGAGCTACTCCATTGAACATCTCCAGAACATCGCTACGAAGTATTCTAAAAGTTGATCTGTAGTAGAGCCATTAACTGCCAACAGGAGAATGGACGCCATCTAAGAGATGTAATTTTTCACACTTAGCTTTAAAAAAATGTATAATTTATACTTCAATTTGCAAAAAAAAAATTATATACAAAAATTTAAAAATACAAAAATTATCAGCATTTCAAGTCAGACAGTCCAAGTTGGCCCACCCTGTATAAAAAAACAAGGTGAAACACCGATAGCAAAACACACACACACACACACACACACACAAATAACATACAAAAAAGTGTTGGAAAATTACACATTTAGAAGGCAATAGAAAAAGTTCTTTATATTTATGTTTTATTTATGATATGAAAATAAAATTTTGCCAAGCAGGCCAAAATAACAAACGCAAGACCTATTTTAATGCAACGCCAGAAAAAGGATATTTAACCAATATAAATATACAGTTTGAACAGTTTGAGGATGATACACACACACATACACACGCATACATATGTAGATGTGTATGTATATGGAACACAGATAAATGGTAACAAAACTTGCAATATTAATAATAAATTTAATTTTAGACTTTAAGATTACAAACGTTTCGTTGTCGGACCTGCAAAACATTTCAACAAACTCCTTTTAATATCAACACTTTTGGAAATTAAATTCATATGCTGTAGAGCCTCCACCATCATTCATTGGTCCGGCTAGATGTTGCCGGTGCTTTGGCATAAAAATGATGATTTGTTTGTATTGAAATAAGATCTGGAAATGTGGGGAAAAAGGGCAGCTAGTTTTTAGGTGCTCAGTTTGATGTCAGCACTTTGAGCAAAGGACTAAAAAGTAGTTTAGCCAGTTCTTAAACAATTAATTGTTTCACCTTTTGCTGAGAGCAAGAGAACGTAAAACAGCAGTTCCCTTTAAGCAAATGATTTTTCTTAGCAAAAATTTTCATGCATACAAATTCACAGCATAACAAAAGTTCATACAACTTTAAAGAAACAAATATTTTCCAGCTAATGAGTATTACCAATTTTGTTTATTTATAATTTTTTGCTTATTAAAAAGTCTGCTTAAAAAACCAGTGATGGAACCACAATTCGGATCTTAAGAATACAAGATTTATGGACATGAAATTATCACGTTGAACATTATTCTTTATTCAGGGCGGAAGCCAGCCCATAATGCAAAAATTAGTGTCATTTAATAGTCCAGTGTTTTACGTAAATTAAATTATATCTTACCTTGAAAAGGCATAGACGCGATCAAAATGCTTGACAAACATTTAGTATGTGGAAAATTACACTCTGATGTGTGTATATTGTTAACCCATAAAGCACCAACACTAAGTTATAAAATGATTATAAAAATAAAATTTAATTTAATAATTTTCCTATCTTTTCCAACCAGACTGAGCATTTTAAAACAACAAGCACCAGCAAGTACCTGATTTGTCTTCAAGCACTTTGATCGTGTCTATATGCCCCTCCTTCATAAATTTATTATTTTTATGTTGTAACATTTAAAATAGATATACAAATTAAAGGTTAATGATTTATATTTTAAATTTTGGTTTTTTTTTTTTTGTTTTTTGTCAAGCATTTCAACTTTGTCAATTGTAACAGCTGTACAATTTTTAATGTCCTTGTGCTGGAATTTTATATTTAATGCAAATAATTTTTGCCGACAAATTTTTTGTCCAAAACCGTAGCACTTGCTTTTCATTACTTGCACAATATTTTGAGAAAAATTTTACAAATGAAAGATTAAGTCGCTTTGAATATTCATTTAATGTTGTCTTTGTAGAAATATATTAAAAAAAAATCAATTTTACTCAAATTGATTTGAACGTAAAAATATGAAGAAAGAAGAATGTTGCAAATATAAATCTATTTTTTTAAAAATATGTTTGCGGCATCCAATTGTAAACTAAATTCTTTGAAAAATGTTCATTTCTAAAGGATGCAGGCTATCCATCTCTGAGCTAATCTCAGTGATGTCATTGCCACGATTTTGCGCTTTTCTTTGTTACAGACATTTTTAGGGCATTTTTATGGAAAAATATCAAGTTTATTGTAAATAAAATTAATTTAATTTGCAAAGAAAAGAAGCTCTTGTCCTTTCTGTGTACATTTTCCTACTCTATGTTTGTTACGCCGCAGCCATCCAATAAACATTCTCAAGGATTAAATACAAGTTTACAAATTGTATTATTTTGTTCTTTTTATAATTATATAATTTTATATTCATGGAACAAAAAAATTTTAAATTAAATCATTACAAACTGGTAAAATTTCATTATTTGTCAATGAGCTGGTGATAAATTATACAAAAAATAATATATTTTTGTTGAAAAAGTTCATATTTTCTTTAGGAAATCAAAGATACGAAAAAAGGGAAATAACATGACAGCAAAACCAGTTGATCGAGTTGGTCCTTACGCAAAAGATGCCAAAAAAAGCCAATTAATAAATAAATAACAACATTTTTCTTCATCATTCTCTATGTCTCTCTCTTTATTTCCTGTTAGACATGAATATCAACTGTCATTCTCATTCATTTTAGTTCAAATATTCAATCTTTTGCAACCCTATTTTTCCTGCTTACAACTTTTTCTATCTCATATTAATTTGAAAATAATATCTTGTTTAAAACTTTTTATTGTGTAATTTGATTTCTGCTTTTGTTGTTCAGGTGCGACAGGAAGGCGCCCAAGAACCCCGTGAATGACGAGTATTGTACGAGTACCTCCTCATTTGACTAAAATGTCAAAGTTGTTTTTTTTTTTCTTTTGTCGGGGCTCTTGTTGACTTCACAAACGTTACTTTTATTTCAATTCCAGCCATAATGTTGTACACCTTCGCCGTATCTTTCTTTTGGTTTTTTTACTAACAACCTGCTGGAAAAAAACTCTAGTAAAAAGAAAACAACATAAAGGAACTTTTAAAATGACTAAAGAAAACTAAGAAAATTCAATTAAAATTCTATGCCCAACCAGTTGCTAACAAAAACGAAAAACAATTCCGGAATAAAAAAAGCCTGATCAAATACATTGAACGCCAAATGTATAACGAAAAAAAAAAAAACCTAAATGTTCTGGTTGTATGAAGACCAACTAAAAGAAGAAAAAAAAAAACAGACAAAAAAGGAGATATTTTTAGAGAAACTCGAATCGGACTTGTCTACTGTCTGTCACTTTTGTAGCCACGTGACAAGTTTGTCAGCTGCATTTTCTGCTGCCATTGTTTAGTTCCCTTTCGTTCTGTTTTTATTACATTTGCCGCATGGCTTTTCGTTTTCCCTTTTTGTTTTTTTATTGTTTGCAAATATAAAAGTGTTTTTGCTTCCTGTCTTTTTTTTCCAGCTCAACTTCCATAAAACGACAGGAAAAAGAAGAGCCTGATACTCAATATAGTGCGGCCTAACCTGCCTGTTTGCAATCATAAACTTCAGGCACATCCCAGTGAACCAGAAAATCGTTGTTGGCTACAAAAACAATTTGTTTAAGATTTTTCTTTAAATAGTCTTAAACTTGTGATGTCATTTAGCCCATATTTGCAGTTAGATTTTAGTCCAATCATTTCAAATACCCTCACAATGTTAAAATGTTAACTGTGTTGCACGCTTACTGTCCCTGTAGCAGTTAAGAGAGGGGGGAAAAATTACAAAAATGACAAAAAAAATTTGACTCGGTCACGATTCAAAATCAATCCTATTGATGCTAGACATTGTTGCCAGTAGTTTTTGTTAAATTGATATGCAGGCCCATTGAATTAGATGTTATTGATAACAGGCATCGAAGCGACAAAAGAAAAAGAGAAGAGAAGAACAACCCATTGGCATATATACATATATATATATATATATGATTTAGAGGATATCAAATGCGTTGCTGTTTATGATTATAATTAGGGCGCAAACATGTTAAATGCACTTTTCCTAAATGTTATTGGGTTTTAGTACAAGACAAGAGAAACGTTAATTGCAATAGCGCAATATTTTATTATTGAATACAGCGATGCCAGAATGAAGCTTTTATCTTAATTTTAAACATTTTTAATCAGAATAAGATTTTCGGTATTTTTTTCAAAAATACGATTTTAAAATTTGACAGACTTTTGCAGTATTATAATTAATAGAAGTCACAAAATCTATGAATTATATTTATTTACTTATAGATTTTGATTTCTTTAAAAAATAAGTCATGTTAGACAACGATCGATTTACCGATTGGCTTAAAACCCATCAAATACAATCATATTCGATCTCATACAATATAAATACTAAATATATTTAAAAACTTTACAAAATTTTTTTTTTTAATTTTGTTATATTGAATTTTTTGTTATTAATTTTTTATGTATTTATTTGTTAATTTACTTAATAAAGTCTTAATTGTTTTTAACAAATAAAATTTAAAAAAATAATTTTAAGATTATTTTTTACAAAAAGTAGATTTTTTCCAAAGAAAATTTCAAATTTTTTTGTTTGGTTTGATCACTAAGAGTTACGAAAAACTTGTTATATACCAACAGTGTGACCATATAAAACTTTTCAAATGCTTAACAAAGAATGGTCGTTTGCTTTTAACTCGGTTAGAATGCGTTAACACGTCAGACGGTGTGTTTGGTAGAGCCCTTCAGCAAATACTTGTCAAAATAAAGTTATAAAACAATATGAGTATAAAAGTAGGAAAATATTAAACCAGAGCTGGAGAGCATAAAAATAGAGGGATAGTTGTAGTTGCTGGATTAAATGTATAAAACTTAATAACTAAAAAAGCTTTAATTGATTAAAAACAAAAATTTGCATGGAATTTATTTAAGTTTTCGGCAAGAATGGAAAAGAAAACTATAAAACTCTCCCTTTTTTTAATTGTATTAATAAAATATTATCTAATGAATCAGTTCTTTTTACCCAATCAATTAAATTTCACTTGCAAAAGATAAAAAATCCCAGCCAACAAAATCATATTCTTGAATTATCTATCAAAACGAAAGAATTTATTTTATTTCTTGTCGTTTATACAAAAAAAAAAGAACTGCTACATCAACTCTCCTCTATTCTTGCGCAAGTTGTCTTACTTGCGTGAAAGACATCATCACACAACCAGACCACTAACAACTTATGCGCGCCCCAAACCTGCAACCAAAATTATCCGAAATACGAGCTTTTGTACGAAATATTTCACTGCGACAAAGAAAACGCTATTGATGATGTGTGCGTTGCAGATATGTATGTAAGTGAGAGGGTATCGTGTACAAGGATTATGCCTAGTTGTGGTTGTTGAGAGGATTAATAAAAGGATTACTAACATGGCAATGCCAGCTGCGACGTATTTTACAACGACAACAGCAAAAGCAACATTCAAAACAACGATTGAAATAAGCGAAACTGCTGCCTTTTGTTCACGGCCAGCAACAACAGAAGCAATTTGTACATGAAGTTGGTACTTCTTTCTTTTGTATTTGTTGTGTAGATATTCCACAAACCGAATTATGATAATAAGTGCAGTTTAAAATCTTTCATTTTATAAAACAAATTATATAGAAAAGAAAATGGTTTGTTAGCAAAAAAAAAAATATAGAAGATTTCGTAGAGATTGAAATAATGTATTAAATTTTGTTATATGAGCGGGTTGTCAGGCAAAAATGAAGATTAGCTGGTCCCAAGCATTAAATATTTGGTATTGGTATTGCAGCATCGTCATGTCTTTAGCGAATTTTTAAAGGTATTTAAAAATAATCGCATTCTTTCCAGCAAAACGATTTCTAAATGCTTGTTCTGGCCACTAATATGGGTCAACAATTACTTGTAAGCCAAAGCAATAGAGAAATGTGGTTTTTGAGGTATAGTCAAGCGGGCCACTTTGCTGGCTTATCTTTGGTATTAATTAGAAATATTAGGGCATTTTTCATGGCACTCAACACAATTCTATAAGGGATAAGCCATTTTAAATCAATCATAATTGAATATGGAATAATTTCGCACTTTTGTGATTGATTTTTTTTACCATTGTGAGGCCAGGCAAAGAAAAGGCCTTTGATGAAAACAAGTACCTCATGCAAAACACATCAACAGCAGGACAGACAAAGGTCAACACTCAAAAAAATGCTAAAAAAAACATAAAATAAACATTGTACTTCTTTTTTGCTCTTCCTAAGAATCCAGTTGTGGTATAATGCGCTGCATATATAGTGATCGACCCGACCCCTTCTCAAGCAATTTCCAGGTATAGCGTTTATACGAAAAAAATTCGACCCACATCCTTCTCAAGAACTTTTTAGATCGAGCCGTTGCTGTGATCATATCGCTTTTATCCAGCCACTTGATCGTAAGCTAAGGACGCGATATAAGGCCGGCGAACTCTTGGCATTGGACACAACAAGTAAGAAAGTCGTGCACAAGCCAAGCGCATTTGATGGTCTTAAGTATTTGGGTTAATCCTGTCTTGGCAACTGCATTGCCATGGCACACATCCATTTGCCTCATTCCTTAGGAATACATATTTTCTCATTTACAAAAAATATTTCAAAATGTGTACTCTTATGTAAATTTCAAATTTTTACTGTTACATTTGGATTTGTACTATTTACATTATAAAGTTCTACTTTATTATTGCACTTTTCTGTTCGCTGTTACAGAAAACATACACCAGCACACAAACACATGCACGACATATACGTACGTACATACGTACTCGTATATGCATAAGCATGAGTAAGTAGGTGTATGCTCAGAAGTAAAAGGTTTAGCTCACTGTCTCGCTCTCTCTGTCTCTCATACACACACACACACTCTTTGTGCTCCTGTTGGCATAAGTATGGTTTCTGTTGGTATTGTTCTTTTAGCTGGGATTTAATGTTTATAAATCATATGAGTATCATATTGTAAGTGGAAATAGAACAGCGCGTGTGTGTG
Source organism: Epicampocera succincta (assembly GCA_932526305.1). NCBI lineage: Eukaryota > Metazoa > Arthropoda > Insecta > Diptera > Tachinidae > Epicampocera > Epicampocera succincta. The sequence goes on along the minus strand of OW052037.1, from coordinate 12,763,206 downwards.
TGTGTGTGTGTGTGTGTGTGTGTGAGTGTGTGTATTTAAATGGTTAAAATGTTTAAGTTTATTGTAGCTGGAATAGTGCAGAGAGTTAAAATGTCAAGATAAGATTTGCATTTTAAGTATTTTTTAATAATGCTAATTTTTTTTTCGCTCATTTTTCCTCTGCTGTGCAATTTTTGTTTGTACATTTTTTTTGTTTGTTTTTTTTTTTTTTTTTTTGGTTTTTGTTTCAGCACAAGAACATGTAACCCGAATGTTCATTGTTAGTTTATGTAAATTTTTCTTCAGTTTCTAGTTTTATCTTTTGGAGGGTAATATGGTAAAATGCTTTGTAAGCTTAAAAATGAAACCATCATATAATTTGGTAATAGTTCTATATTGTAGTATTCAGGTTATTTGCATTATTGAACAATGCATCATGTTTAGTTTGAAATTAAAGTGGTTTCAATGAAAAATCATTGATTTCTTCGGGTTTTGTTTGCTTGCTTCTTGTACAAAAGAATGGCATGAAATAAATGTAATATTTTCAGATTGTTCGTTGCTTATGAAATCCAGTCACTGGCGGTACAACAAAACTTTTTGACTGTTGCTCAATTATTTATTTCATTGTATTTTAATGCCACAAAAAGTACAACAATTTAATTGTAACTAAATATAGCGGAACATACAATAGCTTAATACTAATTTAACATAGTAATGCATAAGTACAATACTCCAATTACAATAATACAATGGATGCTATTGTACCATTAAAGTCGCATGACTCTATCTAATAGCTCAATTAAATGGTATATTTATGATTGCTAATTTTTATATAACAATATGTTAATATATGGATAAGTTTTTAGCAAGTGGACAACAGTACCGTGGAACTAAACTCCGTAAGGAATTTTTAATATTGTCATAGATATATATAAATATTTTGATAAACCCTGAAGATGATCAACAATGTGGACTGAAATATTGGAAAATGAATGAAAATAAAGCAAAATCATTGTATTTTTAACTATTTGACTTACATTAAAACTTTTGTTTTTTTATTTGTACAGAGTTCATACTTAGAAATATAAAAAAAAATTATAACAAACAAAGTTTTTGTTTATTATATCATATAACTTTATTATGTGTATGCAGAGCAGGACTGAAAATATTTAATTTAGTTGGTAAATTTTAAAAAAAAATTTCATTAAGTACTAACTAAAGTAAACATTTCTCTTCTTCTTCATCATTAATATATGTATATGTAATTTGCTTTTATAAAATTTTTATGCTATTTTAAATCAAGAAAAATCAAAAGGAAACTCCCAGGCACGATACTCTTTTTCAAACAAAAAATTATTCGAGCAACTTTCTGAAATATATAATATAGAAACATCAAACGAGCAATTACAACAACAAAACGCCAAATTTAAGTTTTCTGGACAGCAGTGCAAACTATTTTATGAGAGTCTCCTTAAATTAATGAAATTTTCAAACACTTTTATTTTGGCCAAGGAGTCAATAATTCTATAAATTGAAAACAAGAAAGACTTTTATTAAATTAAATAAAAGAAATGGCTTTCAAAACGATATGAATCCTATTTCTTTGAAAAATGTTAACACCACAAGCTTTTAAGGGGTAAATTTTACTGGCATGAGCTTTCATAAAATGCACAAAAGCTAACAAGAACTACGATAACAATTTCTCCTGAAACAGCTTTTGAAGAACTTTTGTATTCTATATCATTCACTTGAAGTAACAATTGGATTTTATTTTATAACAATTTGCCATAAAAAATATAATATCTGTGTTATTAAAATATGATCCCAAAATCCTGTAAAATACTTTCGGCTCGGGCAAAAAATATTCCTTCCGCATTAAAACATAGAAACAACAAATTGCCACAACTGAAAGTTAAACTAATAAAAAAGAAAATTTAGCGAAAGTTTAATGGAAAGTTTTGTTGTCAACGAGTTATGGCAACAGTTTTTACCATTAAAACTGGAATACCCTCAAATACTTTTATAGTTTCCGGTTGAAAATTTTTGTATAACAAGAAAATTTATTATAATGGCATTCACTTAAAGTAGAATGACAAAGCATCCTTGCTTTTGCTCCAAAGTTTTAATATATTTTTAACTATTTCTTGCTAATGAAAAATTTCCAAAAATACAATCCGTGTGTAATCTTTAAAAAAAAAATTTACATTGTTTTTTACAACAACAGGAAAACTTTTCAAGCAAGGAAAAATTTTAATTTGAAATTATTATGTTTATTTTTAAAATAAAATTATAAAAAAAATATAAAATTCCCCACTAAGTGAAATTTTGAAAACATATTGGTTTAAGGCATAAATTCAAAACTACATCCTTAAGTTAATAAAATTTGCAGAAAATATAAATTTCCCAGCAAAGTCGTTTCAACGATTTTTTTTTCATTACCCTCTTCACTTTAAGAAATGTTTATAATTTTAAATAAAATATTATTTTACAATTCTTTTTTGTAAAAATTTAACGCTGAAACTTAAAAATAAATGAAATTTGACACCAAGAATTATGCAAGTTTTAGGCTTGTAACGGTTTTAGATGTTTTTTTATACAAATTGTCAACCAACAAAAAATTTCCCAGATGGAGAAATTTTTCTGAATATAAAACATGGCACAAAATCAATTTATGATTTTAAATCAAGACGCATTTTAATTTTTTTTTTTTGCAATCCCAAACAAGAAACAAAAATATCCTATTGAGGGAAATTTTAAATCGTAAATGTTTTTAAGGAATTTTTGGCACATATCGAAAAATTCTAAAATAGTTAATGTTATTTTTAATTAAACTTCTCTTAAGTGAAAATTTGCCAACAAGGAAAGGGACATTTTTATTACTTAATTTTTTTTTTAATTTATCAAACAATATTAACATATTCCAACAAAGGAAATATTTATTTCCGGCAAGAAAATGTTGCCACTTTAAATTATTTAAGAATTTTTGGAACATATTATGATGACAAGGGAAACATTTTTTTCCAGGCAGGAAATGTTTCTATTTAAAATTATTTAAGACATTTGTTTCCCACTCTTATTTATATCTGGGACCTTTGGAACACTTTATGATATTCTTTTAAGAGTTTAGCGCTAGACTTACGTTTTAAAACCACTCGTTTTTCTATTAAAAACGTTCTAAAAACACTAGAGTTATTCAAATCGATGTTTACTGTAAAAAAAAAACTTTTCTAAATTAAAAACAAAAACAACACAGCCTTCATTTAGTCATGTAGCTGATGGGACTGGGGAAATAAAAAATTAAAACTGAACAAATCAATTATCGATTAATCAGGACATACTTAAGCGAACAAAAAACGTTCCCAGTCAATGACAGAAAATGTATTGTTTTACTATTTTTATGCAACGGGACTTGTTTTCCTTTCATCCGATCCGCCCATTTCTGCTGTGGCATGTGCATATTAAAACAATTTAAATCGTTGAGATTGCAGAAAATCCCTACAAATGAAATGAAAAATTACTGGGGAAAGAGCACAATAAAAGGCAAAACAAAAGAATGTGAAAATAAAACTTTTTCGAATTGATGCTCATATGAATAAGAAAAAATAATACGAAGTAAAAAAAGAAAAAAATTAAAATGTAAAATGAAAAAATAATATTGTAAAGAAAAGTGATAAATGTGCATGAACATGAAAAATAACAATGAATTAATTTGTCTCTTCATATTTTAATGGTGGTTGATCTGAGCTAACTTGGCCCATCCATGTGACCAAAAGCTTAATTGTTGTTTTAAAATTTATAGATTGAAATTGTAGGAAAGTGGAATTTTCTGCTTCATAGAAAAAACCATAACGTTCAAAAAGTTTATAAAACGTTCATACGTGTTTCTAAATTGCGCAATTAGCATCTGAATTAAGTAATTGAGTAAAGAATTAATTTTTCTCTTCACATTTTAATGATAATTGAGCCAATGGGACCACCATATTTCTTTTTTTGTGCTTTTCAATTTGAAGATTAATTATAAAGAATTAGTATTTTCCAACTCATAGAAAAGTGAAGATGTAGTAATAATTTTCATATATTCCTCTTATATTTATCCAAAGGCTGTAAAAAACAAGAAAACTATAAGATGTATTGGAACCAACTTCGTTCACATTAGCAGCTCAATTAACTAATTGAGCAATTAATCATCCTCCTCTTTTTTACCAGTGAAAAAGGAATTTGGGTTGGCTAATATCAAATTAGGGCTAACAGCTTCATTGTTTGCCGTGTGCACTGTAATTTGCACAGAACGGCTGAATTGGCAGGTTGAAGATTAATAAGTTCTAAAGGCAGTAAAACACAGGAATTCCCAGTTACTAGAAGTCAAAATGCCGGGCTTATGGATAGTTTGAGTGGCGCAGAGTAGCGCAGAGTAGCGCAGAGTAGCGCAGAGTATCAACAAGTTGTTTAAAGGCTGATGTGTCCTGATTGTTAAGCTCTTGGATTGATCCTTGTTTTGCAGCCAAGAAGTTTGCAAAGTGCTGCGAGATTGTTAATCACCAGAATTTGTCACCTGTCCAGCCGCCAAGAATCTTTTAAAATATTATTAATTGATAGAGACATGATATTCAGGTTGCCTTTTATTGAGTTGGTCACACTTTATCCGTCGTCTGTTATTTAATGCCAGAAAAACAAGTAAAGAGAATGTCATACCTCACACCGAGCAACTTGAGCGTGTTCTTGATATTATTTTGTGGCAGTGGTCAACAACAAAAGAACTCCACCGGTTATGCAATCAACGACGGACGCAGACACATTCACACACACACACACACACACACACACTATTATATATGTATTTAATTTGTTATTGTAACAATAAATGTAAATGTAGTGAAATGCTGGCCAGTTGTCCAGTGCATAAAAGCAAGTAGTCGTAGCGTGTTGCACAAGCATTTTGTGCAAATAAAAGAGAATCACAGTAATTTCATAGAAAGTGGAAGTGTTAAAGTTTATGTACTTTTGTGTTTTTTGTGTTGTTGTCGTTTTTTCCTTTTGGTTTTTTTTTTCTGTCTTCTTCTTCTATTCTTCTTGCATTGTTTCATTAACTACTTCTGTAGTTACTTTTGTAACAACTTGTAGTCCTTAAAACCGATTTGCATTTTATTTTATGGTGCATGATGCATGACTATAAGCAGGGATATATTATGTGAAAAACTGCTGCAACTACTCTTGTTGTTGCTGTTGTTGTAAAACAGCACAAAATTTGTTTGAATGTAAAACGGTTTTATAAGAGAATAATTTAAGATTTTGCGGAAATTTAATTGATTGAAATGGTGTTTTTAAAAGGCGCATAAAAATATTAAGATATATAAATTGATATTGAAAAAAATATCGTACTAATTGAAATCGTAATAATATACTACAAATTTTTAAACTTTTCTTAGGAATTTTTATTTTTTCCCAAATTTTTCTTCCCAAGTCACAGTTTACACTGTTCAATTCTTGGTGCCAAGAACGACAGGCACTCATGTCTCATTGAAATTGGTTTCACACATTTACACACACTCGTAATTTGTGCTGCATACGAATAAGAATACAAAACGAATTGAAAGTACCAGCAACTCTGTACTTATTTTATGTTTCCCTCTGCTTAGCGGAAAGTATTGCCTGCTGTGAATGCCCACTATTATTATTGAAATTACAAGAAATTATTTAATGTCTGCGTTACAGTTGAAATGCGGTGTAATATTCGTAAATAAGATCCAGAAAATTTAATTTATATAAATTATAATTATTTATTATAAAATTGTAAATAAATTCCGTGAGTGCAGAGATATAATTTTAATTCGTAATTGAGAAAATATCGTTTAAATTTTACTGTTTAAATCGGGCTAAAAGATGACCAATCCAACGATAATTTTTATTTTCAATCGAAAAACATTCACAAAGGTTTTTTTTTTTTTTTGTGTTTTTTTATGTGTTTTGTTAGAAATAAAATACACTCAAATTTTTAACATATAAATATGATTAAAATAACATTGAAAACGTTTCAGCTTGAAGCTAATTTTGGCTGGCTGTTCCAGGATAACGAACTGCTATTATTTGTCATCATTTTGGGCGTGAAAAGACTGATTCGTAAATGATTTACACTCTTCCTCTTTCCTTTCTCAAATTATTTATATTTTCTTAGTGTCGTCTGCAATATGTGAGCAATTTGCCCTTTTAAATTGCTGGCAAATGTTTAGCGGTTGTGATCATGAGTCAAGTCCACTGATTGTCCAGACAACACAAAGTATTGCAGTTTAAATTATAAAATAATAGAAAAGTTTTAAATATGACGGGTAGATAAATTAGCTGCTGAAGTGTATTATAGTGAAAGTCGAACAGACTCAGAGCTGGGAGGCAACTACCAATAAAGGCAAATAAAGAGCACGAAATACTCGTATTTCAGTTTAAAATAAAACACTATTATATTCAGCTCAGAAGTATTAAGGCAAATTTCGAAATTTCCTTGTTCAATTATGAAATAAATCACAAAGTCAGGGCTGTGTAAATTTTAATGTAGTAAAAGCTTTAATTAGTTAAAAACTTTAATTTACTATTTCAAGAAGCTGCTGGTTATGTTTGAGTGTTTTTCCAAAATCAGACCACAAAAGCCTGAGAAAACCAAAACAAATCTCAAACTTCAAACATATTTTGCTCTTAAGCAACACACTTTTTTCTGGAAATTTCAATTCTTGTGATTATTAACAGTGTTTGGAGAAAATGCTCCGTTCATTTGCTGCTGTCATCCAACAGTTAAACTTTGTACAGCAAAACATTTTTAAGCACCGGCAGCATTAACAAGCAGGTGCCGCCTAAAAGGCTGCAATACTTTGCATAAATATTTGGTAATTCGCACGAATCCCTATAAAACATCGTTTTCTTTTTTTTTTGTGAACAAAATTTTCCAAATTGAATGGCCTGCCATTTGTGTTTCCTTTAATTTCATTTGAACAGCATTTGCAGTGTTGCCAGGCAATGCAATCGTATGCCAAATTAAACACACAAAAAAAAATAGGAAAATTTTACACCAAATTGCAACATGATCTCTTAAATAGATTTAAAATAAAGCTGAGCATTTATGTATGTGTTTTAGCTGGTGGTGGGCCTTGCCAGGCAAATGCTTCACAGCAAAAAACCAGGGAAACATTCATTTTCATTTTATTATTGCATTTGTCTATAACCAAGTATCAGTCAGTCAGTCAGTTGGTTGGATGGCCATGTCCATGTTCTATTGGCTTTAAAGTCTTGTTAAAGTGAAATGAAATTTTATATGTATAAAGAAATGTTAAGTTAATGACTGTAATGATTATCATGATTGTAATGATTGCGAATATGATGATGATGATATTTTTAAAACGCAAAAAATATATTTTCCGCAAATAAAATATATAGATTATTCTTCTTTCTGTGCTTTTTACTTGGCTTGCAAAAGATTAAAGTCTATTTTGACTTTTTGTCTGAACATATTTTGAATGTTATTAGAAATGCTGGCAAACGAGAAATAATAATAAAGAGCAATCGAGAGAAGAAGTGCAAAATCTAAAATAGATTAAAAGAATTAAAAAAAAAGGAAAAAAGGAAAAAACGAATTGAACAGTTTGAAAAGTAAAATAATACGATTACAATGAACTAGAGAGAGAGCATTTAAGTCCAGAAAATTGACTAAATTTAAAGGTCTGTTCCAACTTCTGCCACTAGAGTCTCGTACTGACAGATCGCAATAGCAGCAGCAATTAAATTTGATTTAGGATTCTGTTTTAGTTGTTTTGTAAAAACTATCCTTTTTGACTTATGATATTTTGTCACATAATATTTTTCGGTCGCAGTTGCTTAAGTTGCTTAAATATTAAAAGAATTGTTATAAATAAACATAAAGAAAGAGGGGTACGAGTACATTATCATTTAACCTCCGTCACCTAAGCAAAAGCAAACACAGTGCACATACAAGAACATTGATGAAAGGGAAGCTTGACAGTCAAAAAAAAAAAGTAAGGCTCTGTGCTGGCTAAGATTTTCTTTTTACATGTCTTAAATTTTATATTTATAAATTCGAAATTAAGAAAGAAATTTATATAAAAAATCATTAAAATATTGTAATAAAACTTAATAGTTTTTTCTATATGTTTTTTAACCTTAAAATTGCCCCAAAAATCTCAAAAGTTGGCAGTAATTTTTTTAAATTTTATTTTCCGACATTTTGAAGCCCCTGAAATAAGTTACTCTTGCACTAAATGACTACTGCAAGTTCCTTTTTAGAAATATACAACAATAAAATATACCAATCCTTAGTTTAGTTTCCATCTAATTGTATGGGATTTTGTTGAGGCTGGAGGGTGGTATTGCATTGTATTGCATTTCCTTGCCTTTCCGCTTCCGTTTTTAATATCCTTCCATATTAAAACCTATAACGAAGTCAATCTGCAAATTTTACAATCAACTGACATCACAAAGTTGCCTAATTTTACCTGTTTTTAGAATTAGATTCCCGAAAACAATGGAGAGATCCAAAGCGCGGCCAAACGTGCCCTGGCACTGGCTGGCTAATATTTTCTATATGCGATTTATTCCTTGTCTTAACAGCCATCAATAACCAGTCCTTTATTTTAATTTTTTTTTTTTTTTTATTATTTCGCTTTAATTGAAAATTTAAAAGAAATACATTTTTTTAACAATTCCTGTGTTTCATGAAGGTCCTGTGCTGCCGCTTTACAACTGCTGAAAAAATATTTTAAACTTCATCCATCAGCATGATATAAAACAACATGTTCAAAAGCGCAACCATTTTTATAAAAACCCGACTAAAAGAACCATGTCTTGCAAAATTCTTTATCCTTTGAAAACTCTCACTTGTTTAGATTAACATCAACGACTCAAAAAAAAATTAGAGGAAAAGAAAAATACCCTCAAAAATATTTAACAAAAATTCTTGTGCAAACGAAAAATTTTCTAAAGATTGAAAACTGTTGTGTTTCTCTTGGTCTTGTTGTTGTTTGGCTGTTCTATATTGGCCTTTAGCATTAAAGAAGTAGAAATATTGGGTTTCAGGATTCAGGACATAATAGGAATTGTGTTAAGCATGAGGCACATGCAAAATACTAACTGTAACAACGACAAGGACATGCAGCGGCAGCAACTACAACAACAGCTGCTGCTGCAACATGCATGGAATGCATATTGAAGGACATCATCTTTAAGCCCAGCACAAGGAAACCAAAAACGAACAAAAATATTTTATGTACGAGAAAAATTACAATAAAAAAAAAAGAAAAGTTGGAATATTTCTTGCTTGACTGCAACAAGAATCGAAAATAACTTGAACAAAAGAAAATGTAGTACTCGTAGATATGTAGAACGCAGCAATGTAATTGTTGTGCTCAAAAAAAATCTTGTTTTCGGCATCTCTTTCCCCCTTCTGCATTTTGGTAAACTATTTCTTGAATTGGAAATTTGACTTGAATGCAAATGCAAAACTATAGAATGCAATTGGAAGACTGACATAAAGTACAAGTAATTTAAGAAAAAATATATAAATAAATAAATTTTTTTGCAATATTGTTCAAACGAGTTAAAACTTGAAAAAGAAGTTTTTTTCGGTTTCGGTCTTAACATAAAAAGCTATAATCTGGTAATTTATACAACAATTTCTAAGCAAAAAAAAAACACGTTAAACAAGTTAGGGAGTTTCCATGTTAAGGTAACGATATGTATCATAATTTATGATTATTGCCAATTAAGTCAAAGCTGGTTGATTGCATTATCGTACACTAAAGTTTAAAATAATTTTTTTTGATACAAAAATAGTGAGAAAAATCTGTTTGCCAACCAATCACTAGTGCAAGCAATGAAGACACAAGAACATTGCCACTTTCTTCGCAATAGGAGGCAATTGCAGAAAAATTTGCCTTGAAAACGTGTGTGTAGTGGCCTTAGCATCGTTTATACCCACGCATGCCTGTCTTAGTACGCCTGAAGGAGACCTGTGGAGACAAATGCCAGCAAGTCACAAGTTTTCTTGACTAGCGTCTATCTATTTACTTTCCATTGCCATTGCCATTCCTTACCGCTTGCCATGATATTTAAAGGCACTTGCACTAAGACCCGTAGCTGGTTAACAAAAAAATAACTATGAAAATGTATTAGTGAGTTTCTAGTTGCAACGTCTTCAGGTGTAATATCTAGTCAATAGTGTTTATAGCCAGAACAGTTACGTGGTAAATGACTATAGCAGAGAATTTTCTAAAGGATGATCAAATGGAGGTATATTAAGCCAGTAAGTAATACTGCTGACAATGTTGTCAGTATTACTTCCCGGAACTATTCCGGGCTTATGCCGGCTCATTTCTTAGTTTTTGAAAGTAGTTTTATCATATTCAGACACTTGTAGTATATAACGGAACCAGCATTTGACAATAATAACCAGCATTTGGCCTATTATAACAACGTCTAATAATTTCCTTTAGTTTTTATATTACAAATTATTACTTATTATGAGTACAAAATTATTATGTTATAGATAAAAATTATTATATCAGCATTATTCTACATCCAGCTATAATTTTCCAATAATTTCATTACAAACTTTATTTTGATACCATAAAAGTTTCTAAGCCGTCATAACTTTTATAACGTTGTACTGGCATAAAAGTGCTTTGAATTCGTTTGAAGAATTTGCTTATAATAGTGTTGAAAAGCTCTTTATTAACACCCTCTTATATTTAAGATTAAAGATAAATTTGGAAAATTTCCTTATCGAGTAAAAATTTGTTATAAAATGGTTTTAAAAAAGGCCACCCCAGCTGTTTGAAGGATTTTATTATTAAGCTTTTATTGGCACCACAATGTGACAAAGTTTGTCCGCAATAAGTTTGTCCTCATTTGTAAAAACCCGCCAGCTGGTTAATTTTGCTGGACAGTAAGTTGAGCCTCTTTCAATGTTACTGGAGGTTCTTTGTGAAAGCAAACATGAATCTAAGAAAAACCAAAATTGTGGAAAATTCTCAATAGTGATGAAAATTTCCTGTTCTTACTATCGCAGCACCATCAATCAATAAAATCGACGGCTTCAGACCACTTCTCCTATGACTCAATGACTCAGTTTGGCTGTAGAGTTCTTGTTAAGAGTATGATGAAAATCTCCATTATGTGTGACCGATTTTTGTTACATTTTTATGTATAATGTTTGATGTACAACTGAAACATTTCGACTTCCTGCCTGATCTCCTTGCTGTAAGATTATAAACCTTAGCCCTGAATAATATATGATATGTGCCGGATTGGACTACAGCCCAGATAATTACATCAATTTTAGAGAAGAGTGGAGGGGAGGGGGTAGAATGTGTGAGATGGATCCTTGAAAATTGCAAATGGATTCATGTGCTGTATTTTCGCAACTATTCTGATTTGTAGGCTTTAAATATTTTATATATTCAAAACCTGAACTTAATTAGTATTTCTCCAGTTTTTGGTGCACTGGATTGACTAATATAAAATTTTTTTCGTGCTCAGTTCTGGTTAGTGGCCAGATATAACCACGTTTAACAAAAATACGCCGTATTAGATTTCATTAGACCAAAAATCTACTGTAACTTCTAAACAGCATTCAGTGATTTATATAATTTAAGGATAGATGGAATTTGCTAACAAACATTTCTAATAACTTTGAAGCCCCACAAAAGATATACTCATCTATACGCTTGAATGCAGTTTTATAAACATTTATTTCATATTATTATTTTGTTTCTTTTTTTTGTATTGTATAATTTTTTTCCATAATTTTTATTGATTAGTTTTTATTAACTAAAAGCTACTAAAAAGCACAATTAAAATCGTTAAATTTCTTATTTACAAAATATAGAAAAATAAGTTAAAAACTATTGACTTTTATTATCATTATTATTATTATTATTATTTTTTTTTTTTAATTAAATTCACAGGAAATAACTTACTTTTTCTTCCTTATTTGAAATATCAGGTTGTAGCGTTACTTTAAGGGGGAGCATCTCAAGACAAATGAAAAGTGTTTTAAAACAAAAATAAAAAGTATTCATTCTGTTCAGATTTGGAATTTGTACCACTTACCAACTAAACTATATGTTTACACAACTAATAACTAACCTTAAAATCCCTTAAATTTTTATAAATATATATATATATATATATTTGTGTGTGTATGTATATATGTATGTGTTTGGCTTTATAAATTAGAATGATATTTAGAATGTTAATGAATTTTTAATTTGGTTTTCTTTCGAAATAGTTTAACTAATCAGGAATACAAATGAACACAACTTTCGAAATAGTCATGAATTTCGTTGAGATTTCGTAGACACAAAATTGAGGAAATTTCGTTAATGATAAATAGGATTTTTAAACTCGTCTTTGTTTTCTACAAAAGGTTATAGTTTCAGAAAGGATACATGTTTTTTTTTTCTCTTTTCAATACAGGATTTCCATAATTATTTGTGTTTGATAATATTTTGCTAAAAAAAAAAAAAACAATTGTTTACTTGAAAAAAATATACTTGCAGGCTGTTTATTAATTATTTGCATAACAATTTGAATAATATTTTATTTGCTGTGGATATCTTTGTTATTGTTTGATATGTTAGGCTATTATTTGGAAATACCTAAGAAGTGTCTAGAATGTAGAAAATTTGGCAATTTTGAAATTACAATGCAAACTATTTCAACAAATTTTATATATAAAAATATTTCTACACTAAATTTAAGTTAACTTTTATAAATATCAATAAGATCGACATGATTTAAACTCTAACAAAACCCCACAAGCGCACAAACGCACAAATAGAAAAGTTTTTATACTACAGAAAAAATATAATAGAAAAATTATATTATAAAATGAAAAGAGTTGTAATTAGAAATTTGTTTGCTATATATATTGCAGATTTTAAGTGTTAAAACGTTACTTTCAAAATAAAGGATATATGAAGAACGGGCCCATCCTGGCAGGAATTAAAGTAAAAAATGTTTACCCAGCTAGAAGCGATAATTTTTCAAATAGTTACCCAGTTTTGCTGTGTTTCAATAATAACTTTATTCTTAACTATAAATATTACTAGTACTTTTCAAATAAAGGATATATGGCAGAAGACCACAATCTTGCGTCCATTAAGTTGTAACTTAAAACAGAGTTTAAATATCCCGTTTCACAAACAGTTACAAAACGGTTTTATAGTAAAAGCTAAATTTGTCGAATTAGCCGGGAGACTATTCACTTCACGAAACTTTATGAAAAAAGCTATTAAAACAGTTATCGAAATCTTTCCCAAACTCTACGGTTTAAGTTTTATGAAATATTTAAATACTTTTAAAATATTTGCCATCACTGGCGACAGCCTGTTGCACAATATCGAACGTAAACGTTCACTTGTATCTAATATGAAAATTGTTTATGAACTTTTTCTTGCCAATTGTTTCGAAAATCTTCCGATTATGTCCTTTCCTTTCTGCTTTTTATCCCTCAATCTATTGTACAATATGACAGCGAACTTTAAAGTTTGACATCCTGAGGGCTGGGGCCTTTATTGTCTTACACTTCTTAAATATTTCCGTGTTGGAGGAGTTTTTATGATTTAAAATTATTTAACTTTTTCATATAGCAGTTAAAAGTTGTTTACCGATTCGATTACCATGTGAGTGCCAGATTAATGAAATAATTTGAATTTAAAAATGTTCTTTTGTTTCTATCATATTTCTGTTATATCATAATATTTTGAGCATATTTCCTTGGATTGTTGCTATTATAGCCAATAGCAAATGGCGGGCATTTTTAATGATACTCTAAACGGGCCCTCGACTGACCCCGTTCGTCTATGAAGAATACCACCACTTTATGGGTCTTATTTTTAAGAAAAGCATTGGCCACCATAAACGTGGTTGTTTCCTTCGCTGTGGCCAATGGTGTCCTTGCGTTTGTAGTACCCGTGATCGTGGTGGACAAACTTGTGGCGTTGGCTACAGCAAAAGTTGTACTTAAACTGCTGCTACTACTGCTGTCACTACCTCTTAACATCGTTGTTCTGTTGACTTTTAAAGTTTGGCCGGCTTTAGCCGTTTCGCTCGTTAAATGAATTTTCTGTAGCATCGTTGTTGTTGTTGTCGTTTTTGATTTTCCCTTTTTAGGTTTCAAGTTTTCGTTGTCTTTCACCAATTTATCAATTGTCGTATCTGCCGTACGTTTAATAAATTGATCATTTCTATTTACACTCTTATCATGTGTTACCTTTCTGATGATCGGTTTCATATCCATTTTAGGTGGAGACGCTGGTTTGGGAATGGCTGGCAAAGGTGGTAAATTGCATTTCGTTTTCAAATGCCGATAAACGCTATAGACACGCTCAACCAGACGATTCACGTATTTGGTGGCCGTACGATCCACCATCGAAGGGGCTTTAATGCAGTCGTTGCCGCCAAATTCGCAAACCTTTATGGGGACAAAATCAACTATTAGAATTTTTTAAAGAAATTTTAACATACAAAACAAAAACAAAATCGTAGTCACAGCAAATTTGCTTATTTCTGTAAATTTTTTTTATATATATCGCCCTTCTACCATTTGAATAGTTGCTGCAACAATTTGCATAGTTTGTTGTTGTCATGAAAATTCTATGCTGTTCTAGAAGTTATTTGCATTATTGTACCAACTATACACGAGTTGTGGCAATAAACTGTATTGTTGCCGCAATAATTTATATTGTTGTTACTTTACATTATATGATTGTTGTCTTACATTGAACTTTTCTCCCCTTTAACCTCGGCAAAAGTATATTTTTGCGATCATAATTTATATAAATCTTATGATAATTCCTATTGTTGTTACAATAATATGTATTGTTATGGCAATAATATATAATTTTGCTGCCTTATGTTTTATATTAATATTTTATAATTAATATATTTGTTGCAAAACAATATAAAGCTGTTTAAGAAAAATGTTTTTTTTTTTTTACGAACAGTTGTATGATTCTGCCGAAAATTGCTATTTTTATCACAATAACTTGTATAGTTATCACAATATTAAATGATTATGTTCTATTAATTTATACAATTTGAATAGCTCTGCGCTTTGAAATATATTAATATATATTTTTTATTGCAGCAACTATTTCTGTGATTCTCAGCACAATATCTTTTGCTTTCGCAAAAACCTCATTAAAATTTTTACTTTATTTCCTCTAACACGTTTTTTTTTCTTTTATTGTAAAATAAAATTGTTTTCTTTCATAAAATAAAAGCGAACGGAAAGATGATGGAAAGAAAATTTCAATGGAATTACTCTACTCACCCTGTAGTGTTGTAATATGGCATCAGTAGGCGGTACATTTAAGGATCCTTTACCTATTGAGTATTCCCAAACAAAATGATTGCCGGCCTCTATGACATCTTCGGGCTTGCAAATATATTTCGAACGTTGCTTCTGAGGATGCAGTTTAAAGCGTCTGTTTAAAGGATAAAATATTTAAGGAATGGCATCAAAAATTTTGCAGAAAATTGGTTTTTTAGTCAAACGCATTTCCTGTAGATCAGCCCTCAAAAGTATCTTCTATCAGCAAAATTTTGGACAAATATTCATACACTACTACTAAGTTCTACCCGGCACGTGTAGGCCTCGTCCCTTAACTTAAAAGAAGATAAGAAAAATGTCAAGTCTCTTACCTTCTTGTCTTTCTCTGGGTAACTAAAGCCGCTTTCAGTTTGGCCATCTCCACATTCTCACCCTCAGCCACCTGAGAGGTTGAAGGATCATCGGCGAATTGTAAATAGAAAAAAGCATTCTGAAAAGAATAGGCACCCAAATTGCGATTGCCGAAACGGGAATTTAAGGAGCTAAAAGAACAAGGAAATCATTAATTTAATTTTGTTGCAATAAAATATTCTCCTAAACTCACTGTAGCAACTGCTGCAGAGTATCATTCAGGCGTGGCACTATAAATTCGTCCAAGTCCACTAAAGCTAAATATTTGTAACGATACATGGTGCGATAAAGACAATCGTTTAAGGCGGCAAATAAGCCCTCGGTGCGTATTTCTTTCTGTGAACGCATGCGCAAGTTCCAGGGCAAAATTTTTACTGAAGGTGGCTGATAGTTTGCGCTTCTAAGAACTTTTGCGGCCGGCAAAGGGACACTGGAAGAGCTCTCTGTAAGAATTTGCGAATTTCCTTCTTACATAAAAAGACTAAAACATTAAAGTTTTTTTTTTTGCTTATTTTACCTGCATATTTTTTAACATTTTCATTCACATCAAAGACATCTTGGGCCGTTGAATTGGCCGGTATATCCCCTTTTATATAATGTTCGAGTATACAGGAGGCGTGTTCGCCCACTGTATGATTGTAAAATGTAAAATGTTTGACACCCAATAGCGCATAGAATTCCAGGAACTCCATTAAAAACAACGATTGATCGTAATCAAAGTGAAACGGTTTAACGCAAATGGCAATTTCATCATTCATATCTTCTGCCGTTGGAAATTTCTTGGCAGTCGCAGGAGTTTGATTTGGCTTGGCAAAAGCTGGAGTCTGCGTTGCGGGCTTGGCTTGGTTTGGGGCGGGAGCTTTAATAAAATCTGCATCCCAATCGGTGTTTCTCAGCTCCAAAATATTACCAGGAGGGGCACGCAGGCGTGCCACTATACTAACATAATCAGGAACATCATATTCGGGCGGACGTACTGGACATAGGATGAAACAAGCGCTGTACTTGAGATTCCAATTTTCGCGGATGACCTGAAAAGCAAATTGTTGTTTAGCAAAATAATGGGAACAAGTTTTATAGGCTAAAGAACTGATTTTAGTGTAATAAATTTAGGAACTGCAGCAGCCTTTAGACCAGCAGAAAATAAGGGTCCCTCTGGCCGTTTAAGTTGTATTAATGTGGACCAATCCAGCATCAGTTAAAGGCCAGTTTGGAAGAAACATGTCCGTTCAGGCTCTCTTATATTTTGGATACGTGGAGCAGATTGTTTTAACTGAATATAAACAAGTTTATAAACATTCAAAACCTCCCCAGAGCAACAATATGGTAACCAGCTCAGCAGGTGTAACCTTTAGGATCTTAGAAACCTAATTAAGGCAATTTAGGCTACACAGGGTATTGCTCTCTATTGCCCACCAGTTGTGAAAAGCTTTCTTCGCTGACTCAGTTGGAGAGATGTATTCTAAACTTTAAGCAAATAATTTGCAAAGCCCTTTAACTAGAGAAGCAAGACCCTTCACTAATAATAATACTAGTGTCCAACACCAATATCAGGTTATTGTAGGTGCAGGCATTTACTCCGCACCTAGACTTACTTAACGCCAAGGGCGATGATATGCCCCTATCGAAATGTTACTTAAATTGTTCCGAGCTGGTTGTGCATGATGTCATTGTGATGGTGATTGCGCCATAAAAAACGAAGAATGACAGGTGAGACAGTCGATGGTAGGAGCAAGGGTTTAGCTTACAATCGCCGTATACGAAACTTTACTTATAAAGTGGCAGTGATTGCACACCATGGCTAGAAGCGCTCACTTAATCAAGTCCAACACAATATATAAAAGCATCTGCAAATCACAGCCAATTGACCACAAGTGATGGAGATCCATTTTCCAGCGAAAGCTAAAGTTTGTTTATTGAAGGTCAAGGCCTACAAAAATCCCATCACAGCCAACAATGTTTTGTTTTTCATTTAACAACTAAAAACAGGGATTGGCAAATTTTAATGAAAAAAAATTCGTAGGACAAATAATTATCAAAAAAAAAAGGAATTACAAATATGTCATTGTAATTGGCAGTAATTTTATTAAAACGCCTATAACTAGTAATTTCTTTCCTTCATTTATATACAAACTTCGGATAGGGCGACTCCTGCGCAATGCCCTCAAAAGCTATATTTTGATTTCATATAATTTCTTGTTCAAAGAAATCCAATTACAAATTTATTGCCAATATGTGCACAAATTTTAAATGATTGGAGTTAGAAAATTTGATTAAGTCCACAATTACAAGCAACAAATACTAGAACTGACTCTGGTCAGTGTTCGACAACAGCAATTGCTTACCTTCACTCTCGCCATCACCGATACCGACTTGTATTTTTCCTTAATATTCGAATTACCCGCTTTGCCGCTGAATGTCGCATTGCGCGACACATACCAAAACCTACACCACACTCTTTCCGGACCGCGGGTTTTCGTAGCACCAATGACACGTACCAGTTTCGAGCCATTACGACGATCGTAGTAGGCAGAGAAGACGAAGAATTTGAAACGTGTGCCATTTACGATTTGCCATGAGCCATCCGTTGGCATCGAGCCAAGCGCCAAACGTGGCAAAGTATTTTCTATTTCAGTGGGCAGCATTTTGCCCCATGGTATTAGGGGCCCATTGCCACCACCATTAGCGCCCATTAACGATGATGCAGCCCCATAACCAGTGCCGCCCCCAATGCCAGCACCCACATAAGCATTGCCGCCAGTTTGCGAGTTTAATAAGACACCAGCCAATCTGCCAGTGCCCAAGCCAGCGCCTCCAACCCCCACACCACCACCATTTCCGCCAGCAGCATTATTATTGCTTTCAGCATCTGTAATCATAAAAATCAACAGCATCATGTTTTATTTAAATGGAACACACGAAAGGACAGAAATGTTCACGTTAGTTTTCATTAGTTGAAAATATTTGCTCCGAAAAAAACAACAAAAAAAAACCAACAAATTCAAAAAGTAAAAGAGGAAAACGAAAAAAGTGCAACTACTCTTGTTTGGTTAAGTTTATTCTTGTTTTTTTTTTTTGGTTTTCTTTGTTTTTTGTGCCGCTTTTAATATTCATTTTTCACTTTAAGTTACATGAATGGTCGTCCACGTCATTGTCATCATCGTCGTCGTTGTCGCCGTCGTTGTCGCCGTCGTTGTCGTTGTCGTTGTCGTTGTCGTTGTCCATGTTGGCAGACTTTCAATTGAATTTTAGTCTTTTTCTAAATTTTTGTTGTTCTTTCCCTCCACTGCCACCAGAAGAGTCTTTCTTTGCTGCATTTTTTCCTTGTTCGGTTCACAAGCACCATTCAGGGTACTCATCAATGGCATAAACGTTTATGTGTTCGCCCGAGTGTAACTGTGTGTGTGTGTGTGTGTGTGTGTGTGTGTGTGTGTGTGTGCGGGTAAGTGTAAGTATTTGCCATTTGAGTACTTAACGTTTTGTACAAATGTTTGAATTCTAGTTTCAATTGCCAGCTCTCGAGTGATGATATTTTAATATTTTACTTACCTTGAATTTTAAATTTATTGTCATGAAACTGCACGAAACCCAATTTATTATCATTTAATAAGCCAGCATCAAGGAGATCATAATCGTCCTGCAGGGAAGCAAAAAGGCATAAAAATAAATAAATAGAAAATCACTGAATAACAATAAGAACTTATACATGTATGTCTCTGTGTGGACAGACATATTTTGAATTTCAAATGATGGAAGATAATAGAGACTCAATGAAACAGTAACAGTAAAACAGGTCCTCGAAACTGTTCAAGCCAAAAAGTAAATCGATATTTTTTTTCTTTTTCTTTTTTTTTTTATTGCATTTTTCAGAGGAAATTAAAAATGAATTTGAATAAGGAATCATCGTAATTAACAATACAAAATAATGATGACGGAGGTGGAATTCGAGAGACTGCATCATCATCCCCCCCCACATCACACACTTTCGTTCGTTGATCAAAATGCGAAATTTTGAGTGAATTTTTGACAGCGCTGCTGTTCGCCGGAAGAACAATAAATCGAAGGGTACGAAGACGAAAGAAAAGCTTCAGGCTGGCCCTTAGAATCTGGTGGTGACTTCAAAGTAGTCTAGGCCTCTTCGCTCGACACATTTTTGCAGACTCTTAGCCGTAGACAACAAGTTGTGAACGCTGAAGGCAGCCTCGTTTAGTTGGAAATTAATCCTAAATTTCAATTCTGCAGCGATGAGTTAAATTTTGAAATGAAATGATACATCTATGAGCAAAATTGTCCAAACCCAGGAGCGATACTAATATGATGAGATGCAAGAACTCAGCGCAGCAGCTTGACCTTAAGGACTTGCAGG
This sequence comes from Epicampocera succincta, assembly GCA_932526305.1. Taxonomy (NCBI): domain Eukaryota; kingdom Metazoa; phylum Arthropoda; class Insecta; order Diptera; family Tachinidae; genus Epicampocera; species Epicampocera succincta. The sequence goes on along the minus strand of OW052037.1, from coordinate 12,743,119 downwards.
GCATATTTTTTCTTTATTTTTTGCCAACTAGATTGATAAACCCGGACATCATGCATTCAAGTACAAAATTGCACAAAATTTTGCCTCAATTTTGTTCTCATATTTAGACTCGAACTGTCACATTTTTTAACGTCATACGTTTTGCTCAACATATTGAAGATTTTGTTGAATTTAAAACCCCCAAAAACTGCTTTCAATTTCAAATTTTACAAAACTCACCTTAACGTTATCATAATCGGGCATGGAATCGCCTAAACGGCCATAATTGCTGCCACCTCGCAAACTCATCATGCCACCGTGCGCACGTTCGTCAATCATGAAAAGCTGCCAATAGACAAGAATTAATATCAAAACTCCAATGAGGATAAAATTTTCAAAATATTGAATAAAAAAAATAATTAATTTAAATTTAAGACTCATGTTTACACCTAAAAGAGGCTGCAAAGTGAAACCAAAGTGAAACCAAAGTGAAACAATGTTAAACAATGTTAAAATTAAAATGAAATTTTTAATTTTGGAAACAACAATTGGTTTCAAAACTAAATCTATAGTTAAACACATTAATGGATCCAATTAATAATAATATAAAACAAAAAAGGGAAGCTTTTAAGCCCTAAGGAACATCATTGCATACATGAACGTTGGATGTGGGGTTGTTAACTTGGCAGCTCTGAAAACAGTGAAGCTTCAGTTTTTATTAGTGTGTGTTGAGGATTTTTGAAACATTTCAACTTAGAAATAAAGCACAGAAATCGTTGGTCTTAAGGAATAATATGATTTTAAATATTTAATTTCTTTAATTTTTGCCCTTAATTTTTGGTTTATGAGAGAACAGAGCATTTGTTTTAATGGGGAGAATCACACTTTCCAAAGCGCAAAATATCAATACAAGTTCCAGCACTGCCGGACAAAATGTGTGATCAGTTTACACGCCATCTCGCATATGATTTTGGCCCCTTGCACGACAACTCTAAGTTGTTCTAGGATCTTACTCAGCCTTAAACTTAATGTCATGACAGCTTTAAAAGCTTAACTAAAACTGGCTGTTTTCGCCACGCATTTCATTCTATGACCAGGTGTATTTCTTCAACACCAAGGAACCAGCCGAATATAGCGTTCAATGGCCAGTATTGCCGGTGCATCATAATGCTTTAGTTTCGTGTAATAAAATCGCAAGATGCCAGTTAAATTTTGTTTAAAAAAAAAGCCGATCTACGACGTACATACATGGACTTCGAACCAATTACTTTATGGTGTCAGCACATGTTAGATTTAGCCGATGATTTTATATTTTAGAGCTATCAAACCGGTGCCTATTACCTCACTCCTGCCCTGATTTCAGCGTTAGAAGCCTAAAGCCTTTGTCGGTCTAACTGCGACAATTCATTGAATAAAAGCGAATGCGAGAGATAACGTGCAACAGCTAAAACAAATTGAGTGTTTTAAATGGACCATCTACAACATGGTCAAGGTCAACATTTAAATGTTAACATTTTTGAAATGGCACCATCAGACATGTACATTCCGGTAACTGACATATTTGCTTTTATCCACAATCTAAAAGACTTCATATCGAATTTTACTTTGGCACGCCTCAAATATTTTGACCAGTTTCATTGTTCCGCAATCATTAATTTAACTAAAACGGCAGGCACTCAAGCATTGCCTGGAAGCGTTACACGGTTCTTTTATTCACACCATGTTAATATCGCCGGGGAAATTCTCCCAAGTTTTTTCCATACAATATAATCTCCATTTATCGATTCCGAACCTGTGGGACAACGCAGTAGAGGACGCCCACGGAACCGATGGCGCACACAAGTGGAGAGGGACCTCAACCAACTTGGTGTGCAAAATTGGAGAACGCTGGCTAAAGACCGTGCCAGCTGGAAAACTTTGTTGGTTGAGGCCCAGGTTCACCACGGACTGTAGCGCCAAAAGAAGAAGAAGAAGATAATCTCCATTACGCAGGTGTCTATTTTTCGAAGGTTGACCCTACTGGTTTGAGCAATTTATGATTCCTAACACTCCACATAACCAAGTTTTCACTCTCCCGCATCTTATAACTGAGTACAAGCTACTAAAAACTAATGAATTTTCAAAGCCTAGTACCCAGTTCTCAGGCCCTGGAATATAAACTAGACATTTTATAAGCCCAGAATTCTTTTTTTTTTTTGTAAAAACTCGCTCAAGCTACTGGTAATTGAAATTGATAGTAATAAGATCGTAAAATGCTTAATAACAATTACTAATCGACTGAGCAAGTCAGTGCCCTGTCAGGTATCCACTAAAGTAGTGTTAAAGATTACTTTAAAGCTACTACATACAGCAATTATAGTTGTACGCTCTCGGGGTTTTTATAAAATTGTAGAAAACTCAAAACTTTTCCAAAGTGCCATTTCAACTGCAGTTCAGTCAGTTCTTCAATAGTTTATCTCTTATACATATAAACTTCTTATCAGATCTTTTATAAGCGAAAATTTTAAAATAGAGTAGAAATAAAACCTACTTTAAATTTATTTAATAAATGGACGTTCTGCAAGCAACAACAAACACCCAAGCAAATAAATAGCTAAATAAATGACTAAAGGAAGAAAAACCAGCCAAAAACGCCTCTTACCTCCGTTAAAATAATTAAACCGAAAACGGCAAAGAAAGCAATCACTATTAGGAAGCTCATGCCAGTCCGTTCTCTGGTGCCCCAGTTGTGTTTCTTATGATGACGTTTCGTTGATGCAGACAACGACATTGATATGCGGCCACTGCTCAAACCACCACCACTGCCGCCGCCGCTGTTCAAAGAACCACTACTGCTGCTGCTGCTGCTGGCGCCCGCACTCCCACCATAATGATGGTGATGATGATGGTGGGCATCTGCCTGGAACTTGCCGTATTTCATTCTCGCTTTCCTTTTGCCAGTAGAAAATCCAAGTTGTGTGATTTGAATGCGATGATGAAACAATTCTTAAAAAGTCGGCAATATGAGCCGCAATGGAGCCCCCCTCCCCAGGTTTTGTTATTGCAGCGCCAGCAGTTTCACATGAAAAGGGGGGCTCCAAAGATACAATTTCAATGCAGCAGATTTGTTTGCTGGCGAAGGAGTAAATTATTTTGCTGGCGTTTATGCTGATTTCAAATGTACGCGCGTGTGTGTGTGTGTGTGTGTGTGTGTGTGTGTGTGTGTGTGTAGTTTTTGGGTCCTTTTTTTATAGTTTTCGAGTGAAAATTGTAAAAAGTAAATTTAGGTTGGGCACTCAAAGAAGGATGTTTGTTTTGTCAACAACTTCCTGCTTGTTATGCTTTTGTTTGTCAACACGGACTTTCTGCTATTTCTGTATTTCTTTTCTTCCTTATACTGTTGCTGTTGTTGTTGTAGATGCTACTCTTGTTGACAAATAACTGAAAAACACAACAAAATCTAGCAACAGTTGGTCCCAAAACTCTGGAAAAAAACTTTGCCGGTGTTTTATTTTTTTTTTTTTCTTAAGCGGAGAGTAACAAGTTAAATGCTCTCATCTCCATGCACTCGCGCTCCTTCAGTCAAGTGCCACACAGGACTAACAGTTTGTTTCCACAGCAAAAATAAACCAAGAAACGAAAAATCGATAACAGCCTTGTTGTGGTGCCAATTGCTGGTACTTAAAAATGTTTCTGCTATTTACTGAAAATCTAAATTAAACTATTTTAAAGCCTTAAGGCTTAAAATCAAACCGCAAAGGACTTTCTTGTTTGAGCTTAAATCGCCCAGCCGATGACTTTCAGCCCAATGTTTTCTTATATTCTCTGGTATTTCGTATTTCGTATTTCTATGGGCTCAACTTTGTTCAAATATTTTGTTTCAACTAAATTTCTACATAATATTGTATTTTGTAGCACTTTAAATTTTGTTTAATATTAAACTAAACTTGTTTTATTGCAATTAGTTTCTTATTAATTTTCATTTAACTTTAATAAAAAAAAAATTTCTTCACAATTTCTTTTATTTCACTTCACGCTTTGTCTAGAATTTTTCAGCAACTGTCAGAATTTTTTTCATATCGGCCTCAACAGTTATTTTTTTAGAATTCCCACGAATCAGGACCCAGGACATGCGCAGACTTTTTTTGCAAGGAGAACAAAAAGATTGTTGCCAGGTTCTTTTTATTGCTGAAATTTCTTATATTGTTCGAATTCTATTTCCCATAGAAAACTCCGGCTAACGATAAATTTTCCCTAGAAAAAATCTGTTATGGAAAAATTTTCCATAGAAAAAAATCTGTTATTGAAAAATCCTGCATAAAAAAGTCCATAGAAAATTAATGTTATCGACATAAATACATTCTATAGAAAAAATATATAATGTAGAATAAAGTGTTGTATAGAAAATATTTACCGAGGAAAGATTGTCCGTTACCGATTAATTTTCCATAGAAATTTCTGCAATCGAAAAATTTATCGATAACATTTTATTAAAAAGTTTGCTATAGAAAATGTTAGTGCTCGATGAATTTTCTATATAAAAAATTGTTGTTGTTATTGTAAAATATTATAAAAAATATTTCTATTATAGAAAATTGTTGTTACCATCAAATTTTCTACAGAAAATCTCTGCTATTCAGTAGAAAATTTCGGCAATCCAAAACTATTCTATGGAAAATTTTGGCTATTGAAAACTTTCTCTTTATAGATCAACTTTTTATAGAAACTTTCTGCAATCGATGAAATTCTGTTATCGATACATGTTGTTTTATTAAGAATTTTGCTATATAAATTGCCTATAGAAAAGTTTTGGTGTAGAAAAATTTTTTTCAAAAAAATTTTGGTTATCGAAAAATGTTCTATAGAAAATTTCTGTTAAATCCAATAATATTTCAATAAATCCAATTATATAAAAATTTTCGGTTCACGATAAATTTTTCGATAAATTTTCTATATAAAAAATGTCTGTTATCGATAAATTGTCGATAAAATAATTCTGTAATCGATCAGTCAATAAAATATCTTTTAAATCTAAATTTCGTATTATTTGTAAATTGTCATTATCGATAGCCATTCCGTTATCGATAAATTTTTTATATAAAAAATTTGTGTTATCGATAAATTGTCTATAAAATAATTCTGTAATCGGTCAGTCAATAAAATATCTTTTAAATCTAAATTTCGTATAATTGGTCAATTTTCATTATCGATAGACATTCCGTTATCGATAAATTTTCTATGTAAAAAATGTCTGTTATCGATAAATTGTCTATAAAATAATTCTGTAATCGATCAGTCAATAAAATATCTTTTAAATCTAAATTTCGCATTATTGGTAAATTGTCATTATCGATAGACATTCCGTTATCGATAAATTTTCTATATAAAAAATGTCTGTTATCGATAAATTGTCTATAAAATAATTCTGTAATCGATCAGTCAATAAAATATCTTTTAAATCTAAATTTCGTATAATTGGTCAATTGTCATTATCGATAGACATTCCGTTATCGATAAATTTTCTATATAAAAAATGTCTGTTATCGATAAATTGTCGATAAAATAATTCTGTAATCCATCAGTCAATAAAATATCTTTTAAATCTAAATTTCGTATAATTGGTCAATTGTCATTATCGATAGACATTCCGTTATCGATAAATTTTCTATATAAAAAATGTCTGTTATCGATAAATTGTGTATAAAATAATTCTGTAATCGATCAGTCAATAAATTTTCCATAAAAAATTATTCTTATCTTATTATTCTTTTCTGTAAAAAAAATCGGTTATCAATAAATTTTCTATTCACAAGTTTGTTATCGTTAAATTGTCTATGGAAAATTTCTTAATTATTTGAGCTAAAGCCGTACTGAAAAATATAAAAACAAAATATTAAAATTTTTTTTAATTTTTTTTTATCATTTTATAAAAAGTTTTATTTTTTTTAAATATTTTTTTATTTTTATTGATAACAGATTTTTTATATAAAAGAATAATAAAATAAGAATTGTTTATGGAAAATTAATTGACAGAAAAATATTAAAAAAATTTATATATTTTTTTTAAATAATTTTTTATATATTGCAGTACGACTTCAGCTCAAATAATTAAGAAAATGCAATGATGTTTTTCCTTTTTTATTGATTCTTTATTGACAATTTGTGCATTTATGGACAATAAGTAAATTTGATGCGATGAACAAAGAAAAATCAAGAATATCGCAAAAGCAAAACTATTTGATCAAATCATTTTTTTTTTATTTTTTTGTATTACATTTTTTTTTTTTGAAATCTATCTTTTCAGTTTAAAATAATAATCAAAATTAATTACATTTATGTTGACATTCAGAGTTAAACATATAAAAACGTATAAGACTTTTCAGAAAGAAATTTCACAAATTTAAGCGGGAAAAAAAGTCCAGATTTAGTCTATCTTATATTTATTTATTAAATTATGAGAGAGAGAGAGAAAGAAATATGAGGAAAGAGACGCCAAACCCAATTTAAGTCAAATTCTTTGATGAAAAGTATTTTTTCTGTCATATTTTATTTAAGATTCTTAAGGTCTTACTTGGGTATCGCTGCAATACTTCAATATTTCAGTTGCTGACAGTTTGGCGTAATTGTAGCCCACATGTCGCTATTGGTTTTGGGAGGGCCTTGTAAAGCCCTGATTTTTTTTATGACAAATGAAACTAATGCAGATTTTGAATGGCAGTTACGCAGTTCAGTTATTAAACACTGCGATTTCCAGTCCATGTTATTTCCTTTCAAAACCAAAAATTGAATTCACTAAAAATTCAAATTTATTTTTTAAGAATTTGTTTTAAAACTATTAATTGTTTTTTGCTGTCATACCTTTTGGATGGTTTTTCAAATAACAAAAACATTTTTATCACATTTCACCTGCCATTTGAAATTAGTATTGGCCACCAACAACAACAACAATAATAATAACAAAGTCACACACAAACTTTCCTGCAAGGAGTTTTTTTCTCTTTTGCAGCCTTTCGTGCTTTTTTGGCCAATAAAAATATCAACAATTGTTGCAAGAAACTTAATGCTGAACTATTCGAAATCAATTGGAAAATAATCACAAGAATTTTTGCCCATTGCAAAAGGCTACAGAAAAACATTTTTTGTTTTACGTTTTTCTTGCCATTTGTTTGAAAGTATGACTTTTCCTGTCCTTTTTTTTTCTTCTTCTTCTTCTTTTCTTCTTTTTCGGGAAACTACAATAGAAAAACTATTTAAATTTATTGCAGTTCGTTTGTTTGTGGCGTTGTTAGTCTAACGAAATGCTCCTCATTCTTTGCGAAGCAGCAATAACAAAAACAATTGATAATTGGCGTTACATGCATGCACATGCATGTCTGCGGCCAGGGGCTGAGTATGTGTAGAGAAACTTGCCCGTTGAAATTGCCTTCTGTACGCAGAAAGGATAAAATGCCATCGTTTGTAGGAAAACTTTTGTCTTATTCTTGGAGTTTGATGTTTCAAGTTTTTGCTCCTCTCTCCCTCTCTCTGTCTCTCTTAGACCTTCGACTTTAATTCTGTGATTTTTTTTTTTTTAATTTTTTTCCTAAACAAAACTATTTATTGTTTTATGTTTAATGTTTCTTTGCTATTAACAACTACATACATTTATGATTTTTCACGCTTCTACAGCGTCAGGACTTTTAAGTTTAATCATAAACATTATAATTAAATGGAAACATGTTATAAAATATAATTGGCTTTTAGAAACTTTATAATTTTCCAAAACATAAAATTGGTTTTTATGAACCGTCATTTTGAGTGTTTAAGATTTCCCAGAACCGTAGTAGGCCAGGTAGCAGGCTTTGGCATGATATATTCCAAACTGTGGCACTCTGCGGACTGATTCAAATGTTATTCGTAAGATCTAGATAGTGCGGAGTTTTCCGGGAAGCCTGTTTAAGGATTAATGTTGCTTTAAGCTTTCAGGTTGTCATCTCAGGTGCCTCGATTTCCTCTACAGTCTAGGGAATTGCGGGCTGGAGGAATTAGATAGCCGGAGCTCTCGAACAAGGAGTTTGTGCCATGTACCGCTTACACATTGGCTGGCTGGTAAAGAACAGGTGGGGGGCGGTGCGGACTAGTTCACCAAGTGAATTAGATTTAAATCAATCTCACCATCTGTAATTTTTGTGTGGTGTTGGGGTGGCTCACAAGCGGTTCCTCGTTTGATTGAGGCAATCAAAACTTTAGGTGGACTGGCAGAATCCGAACCAACAACCAGTGTGTCTAGACTAGACTGACCTTGATCCAAACGTTTCGGCCGAGGTTTTAAACTAAAAACCCAAAAATCGGCCAATTTCTCATCTGCAACATTTTTCTTATTAAATTTCGAGTAACAAATTTTTTGCTCTAGAATAATTTCACCAAACAAATTTTCTCAAATCGTATTTAATTTTCATTTAAATTTATGCTTAAATTTTTCCTTAAAATTATAATTTAACAAATTTTACTCAAAATTTGTTTATATCTCATTTTAAAGAGTTCATTTAATTTGGCAAATTACATTCTTATTGGCTGGCTGTCCTTTTTAGTTTTGCTCTCTAATGTCCTATTACACTGTCTCAGTTGTGAACTTTAATAGACAGGACCAACGACATGCCGGCCAATTTGAAAACGTACAACTTTGGGCCAAAAATGTAAGTAAGTGTTGCTTGCTGCCACTTTTAGCCAGAAAACACAAAACGATGGCCAAAAAAAAAACAAGGAAACGAAAAACTTATACAAAAACAAAAAAACGAAAAAATTCTGGAAGCCTAAATAAACTACCGATTGGGGAATATTTTATTTCGCCAGAAGACACAAATGTCGACGTACCAACATTTGACAGGTTCGAACAATTGGCCAAAGCGCTAAAGAAACTAAACGTTTTTTTCCGTTTCTTCCTTTTTGTTTGTGAGGGGGGAAAAAGGCAATATGGTTTAATAAACCTGAACAGACATAAACAAACGAACACATGTTGCCGCACTGGCACAACAAATAAGGATAATCATTGTAGTGCAGGCAGGCGGGCAGACAGACAGTAACTCGGGTGGCCTGCACTGGCAGCTGCGAAATGGAGTTGTTGGAACGTGTTCGGCCAGCCATCTCAATGATTTGGTCAAAGGATCTTAATTTCGTTTTAAGTTACGAGTGATAGAGGATTTTCTTTAAAATTTCAGCCCCGAATTAACAGTCTCATAAATTAGTAGATTTTTTTTCAGTTTACTTTAGTGGTTTCTTTCCTGCTCCAGCTCCAAAGCCAACCATCAGCCAAACTGTGTGCGTAATCCTTTAGGCTGCATCAATTGGAGTTATTTTTGGTTTTTACACACATCGGACAAGAAGCGCACAGAACGAGTTTGTATTTCAAGCAGCAGCTGCTATCAGTTACCAAACACTTGGCCATAACTCAGTAACTAGTCCACTTCGTTTCTTTCTTGTTAGCAAATTTGCTTCCGCTGAGAGAAAAGTTGCTCGTAGTGGCCGGCAACTAATGTCTGATTAAAACGTCAACGTATTAAACGTTTGCATGTCCTGCAACAATTTTGTATCCTCAAAGAACCGCAAAATAAAAAACTAGAATTTTTGATTTGCTCTTTTATTTTTTATTTTTGTGCCATCTCGATAAATGCATCACGTTTTCTTGTCGTGTAAACTCCCAGTTTTCTTAAACAATTTACTTTTGCCAACTATTCAATAATTCATAAATATTTTGCTACCTGTCCTGCTCCACATGCCCCGATGCGATAGCGAAGCGGAACAAGCTGCGCAAATTGACCAAAACCGAAATTCATAAATTATTCCCTCAATGCATCTTCAATACGTGCTCCATTATGCCGCTCCTTTTAATTCATATTTTTATTCAATAGTTTATTCAGTTTTTCGTCTACCGGTTGGTTAGAATATTTTCAAATACAGTGGGCCGCAAACATGCACGCCTTTATTCCAATATTGTTCAAAAGTGAAAATACTTGCTTACGGAAAATGGAAAGATGCATAACAAAAAATTTCCGATTAAAATTAATTTATCGATAATATACAATAACTAAATGCCTGTTTTCAAAAAAATATTAAGCGAAAGTAATATTTTGCTTACAACAATATTCAATAGCTAAATAATTGTTAGTAAAAATTTTTCTTAAAAAAATTTATCGATAACAAAAATATACCATTAAAAATGTATCGATAACAAAAATGTTCAATCAAAATAAATATATATATTATCGATTTGAAAACTAATCGCAAACAATATTATATTTACAAAAATATCGATAACAATAATTTTTTAAAAGAAATTTATCGATCGATAATTTTCTGGGAAACTTAATCGATAACAAAAGGTTTTTTTAAGCAAATTTTTCAATAATTAAAAGTTTCTGTGCAAAATTGATCGATCTATAACACAGATTGATAAAGAATTTATTGATAAAAAAAATTTGATATTTGATAAATGTCGAAATCTAAAAGATTTTTATAAAAAACTTATTGAACACAATTTTCCTATAGAAAAATTGTGGATTTCAACACTGTTTTTAAGAAAATTTATCTTTAACCAAAAAACGTTTATACACTATTAAAAATATTATCGATAACAAACATTTTGTACAAAAAACGAAAATTCTGCTAAAAAGCTTATCGATAACACGTATTATTTGATTTTGAAAAACTCTCTATAACAATTTTTTTAAGTTTTCTTTTTTTTTTAATTTATCGATAGAAAATATTTTCCACAGAGCAAAAGTTTTTCCTAGAAATTTTATCAAGAACAAAAAATTATTTTTGGAAAATTAATCACAAACAAAAAATGTTTTATAAACAAATTTTTCAATAATTAAACATTTCTGTGCCAAATTTATCGATAACAAATATTTGTTTAAAAAGTATTAATTGATGAGCAAAATTTAATATAAAAAACTCAACCATAACTAATTTTATTTATAATTTGTTTTTATTATTAATATGAGTTTTATATAGAAAATATGTAGAAAAAAATTCTTTATAAAACGTTTATCGATAACAAAACTTTGCGAATAGTCTAGACTCATTGATAACAAAAAATTTTGAGGCAGAATTGGTTTGAAAAGAAAAATCTTTTATAAAACCTTTAACGATAACAAGTATTTGTTTGAAAAGAACTTATTGATAAACGAAATTTACTATAAAAGCATTTAATGATAATTAGTTTTATTTTTATTAAATTCATCTTTATAAAACATTTATCGATAACAAAATTTTCTGCATAGACGACGACTCATTGATAACAAAAAATTACTTGTGAAACATTTATCAATAACAAAATAATGTGCAAATAAAAATGTTGTGAGTTAAAATTTATTTGAAAACAAATTTTGTGTAATTAAACATTTTTGAGGCAGAATTTGTTTGAAAAAAAAATTCCATAAAATATTTATCAATCACAAAATTTTCTCTAAAGAACTCTTATTGAGAGTAGAATTTTCTTATAAAAATTTATCGATAGCGAATATGATCCATAAAATTTTTAATCCATGACAATTTTTCGGAATATTTTTTGAGTACTAAAACTCTCTGTACAAGAACATTTTTTTTTTTTTTTTTTTTTTTTTTTTTAATATTGTTTTATTTACGATCTATTTTACAATTAAAATAATAAGCAAATTTCATGACTCTTAAATAACAACATAACATATATTGAGTTTCCTAAAACCCAAAAACAAAATAAATACAAGAAGAATTTACTTTTTAATTAAAATACAGAGTAACGAATTTTAACTTTTTCTATTTTCGGAAGGGAAGGTCAAGTACATGAAGTCTTTTAAGTCTTTGGATTTCATTGCTATCATCTAAAAGACTGATTGCTAACACGTTGGAATGATTGCTTAGTCTATTTAGGTATCTCTCGCTGAAGTTATTTATTTCGTCTTTGACCAATAAAATTCGAAGATCTTTGTGTATATTTTTGTTGGTCATAAACCAAGGCGCATTTGTTAAAAGTCGTAGGGTTTTTGACTGGTACCTCTGTAGTATCTCAACGTTAGAATTACTTGTAGTTCCCCACAGCTGGATGCCATATGTCCATATCGGTTTAAGTATTGTTTTGTAAAGCAGAATCTTGTTTTCTAAGCTTAAGCTTGATCTTGGGCCCAATAACCAAAACATTTTTCTTGTTTTTAAATTAAGTTGCTCACGTTTCTTTTTGACATGTTCTTTCCAAGTTAGTCTTCGATCGAGATGAAGCCCTAAATATTTTACAGTATTGCAACTTGGTATAATTGTACCATTTAGGCAAACAGGCGAGCAATCATTTTTTCTTAGGGTAAATGTAACATGGACAGACTTTGAATTATTAACTTTAATGTTCCATTTTTGAAGCCAATCTTGAAGAAGATTCAATTGATTTTGCAGCAACTCGGAAGCAATTACCGATGATTCATTGGCGGCTAATAAAGCAGTATCATCTGCGTATGTAGCAGTAGTTATGTTTTCAATTGTAGGCATATCTGCTGTAAAAATTGTGTACAATACTGGACCCAGAACACTGCCTTGTGGAATACCTGCATTAATGCAGCCGAAACTTGAATAATTTTCATTTATGCTCACAAAAAAGGATCTTCCCTGTATATATGCTTTAAGAAGCAAATAAAATGGCGCTGGGATAAGGGTTTTCAATTTATATAAAAGTCCATTGTGCCAGACTCTGTCAAAAGCTTGTTGCACATCTAAAAATACCGCAGAACAATACAATTTTCTTTCTAAGGCGTAAGAGATATTATTGACAATCCTATGACATTGTTCTGGCGTGCCATGCTTATGCCTAAAACCGAATTGGTAGTCTGGTATAATATTTTGCTCTTCTAAGATTGGCGTTAATCTCTTTAAAAATAGCCTTTCAAAAATTTTTGAAAAACTTGACAACAAACTGATTGGTCTATAGGAAGCAACGTTATTTTCGGGCTTATTTGGTTTTAGTACCATTATTATTTTTGCATATTTCCACTGCGACGGAAAATGGTTCAGCCTTAAAATAGAATTATAAATTGTTGTGAGAAAAACAATTCCTTTTTTTGGCAAAGATTTTAAAACCTTGGAATCAATATTATCGTAGCCAGGAGTTTTGGTAATATTCAATTTATCAATGGCTTTTTCTACTTCACCTGGGGATATCGATTTAATGGGGCGATCCATTTGACAAGGAACATCTAAAAAGTTCTCAACATCAGCCCTTACAATGGGACTGTTTAAAATAAATGGGTTGAATGTTGACTCTAAGTGTTCCTTAAAAGCATTAGCTTTGCTGGTGTGTGACCTACACCAGAAACCGTTTAAATTTTTTATTGGTATGTTTCTTTTTATTGGCCGCTTTAAATATTTAGTTGCATTCCACAGCTTATGATCATTATCAACAGTTACCGCATCCAAATTCTTCAAATAATTGCTTAAAAAATCGTTTTTATAATCCTTTATACGCTTTTTTAGTTGTTGAGATGCTCTGTTAAAATTAGTTTTATCAACTATGCTTCTAGTGTTTTGATATATCCTCCTTAATCTCCTCCTATTTGCAATTAGCCCCCTTATTTCAGCCGATAGACGAACATTATAACCGTTTGTTTGCTGCTGCTGTGGAGTAGCTATAAAAGCTGCTTCATGAATCAAATTGGCGAAAGTTTCAACGATATCTTCCAACTGATCCCCATCATTAATTTGTAAATTTAGATTTAAATGCTCTTCTATCCACGATGTAAACAGTTGCATATCTGTTCTTGAAGTAAGTACTTTAAGATTCTTTGTTAAGGTTTGAATAGCTAAGTTAAGTGTCAAAACTACAGGACTGTGATCAGAGCTTAAGTCCGCACAGTCTGTTATGTCCATAGATGTCGTTGCTATCCCTTTAAAAACGAAGAAATCCAGAAGATCGGGTATTTTCTGTGGATCACTGGGCCAGTATGTGGGCCCACCTGCCGATAGTGCAGAATAATTATTTCTGCAAATGCATTTATATAATTCCCTTCCTTTTGGATTTATCAAGCGAGATCCCCACCAGGGATGTTTCGCATTAAAATCGCCTCCAACAATAAACCTTGAACCGAGTTGTTTAAAAAAGTTTTCATATTCCATACATGTAACGCTATGTCTGGGGGGAAAATAAATAGAATATATACTAATTTCATTATTATCGCATGTAATTTTTACACCAGCAGCTTGCAAAAAAGTTTCTTCAACTGGAGAAAGCATTTCATATTTAATATTCGATTTTATCAAAATAGCAGCACCGCCATGAGCTCTATTATCAGGGTGGTTAGCAATAACCAAATCGTAGTCTTTTATTTTGAAAAATGTTCTGTTCGTAAAATGAGTTTCTGATATTAAAAATATATCAATATAATTAGTTTTAACGAAAATTTCTACTTCATTTATGTGACTATATATTCCATTTGCATTCCATATTGCTACCCTTAAATTTATTTGCATACTTTGGCCATTAACATTGACATCATATTCATCAAATTTTCCATCATTCTTTCAAGTCTTTCCAAACGACTATTTTCATTTATATTAGACCCTTTAACAGCATCTGCATATGACAATCCATTATTTGCTTCACTATTGGTGCCAGTATAATTATTTAACTGAGGGAAATCAATATGACTCGAAGAATTGACGTGATTTTTTTGGCTGCTTTGCTTATTACTTCTGCTAGACACTAAACTTTGATAAACTCTACAGCCTTTGTAATTTGCAGTATGATTTAGCATACAATGTAAACAACGAGGTGGAGTATCAGCAGTTTTCTTACACTCTAAAGTTGGGTGGTCCATCCCGCACTTAACACATCTATACGGTTTTTTGCAGTACGCTTTCGTATGTCCAAACTGTTGACATCGATGACATTGTACCAGTTCGTTGGTTCTCAGTGGTGGTTCAACTTTGACGACAGCATGATTTATGTGTTTAATATTATAAATTGTTTTATTACTGGGTCCTGGTTCCAAATCTACAAAAAACATTGAAAGTGGGTCTTTTGTTACACGACTTCTCACATTTGTAACAGATCTAACGGAGTGACCTAAACTAACAAGTTCAGCTTTAATATCCTCAGCGGGGATTGACGGATGTAGTCCTTTAACAACAACTCTGTACGCTCTTTCTTGTTTTAGCTGATAAGTATGAAATAAGATGCTTGAACTCTCTAAATACTTAACGACTTTTCTGTACGAATCAACGGACTTTATCATCAATCTTACTTGACCTTCCCTTAAAGACTTATAATTAAAATCAGTATTAGGTACAATTTCACTTAATTTTCTTATCATAAGATTTATACTTGCTACATTGGGAATGTAAATTGGTGGAGGTTTTGGTGTTGCAATTTGATCACAATTTTCTTCATCGTCATGAGTATCAAGCACAGCAAACTTGTTGCTATTGAATGATGTAGTTGGAATATCATCTGAATTTATTCTTTTAGCTTTTTTCGGTGACTCAATCCATTTGCGTTTATTTGTTGTTACACATTGCCAAGTTTGTTCATTATTGTTAGTGTTTTCTTTAGTTTTATTTATATCATCATCATCCATATTATCACTTAGGTTTACCATTGTTATTGTACTTAAGAATGCACTTTTTGTGTGCATTCCCGCACTAAATTGATTTTGGAATCTAATAAATGTATATTGGTTTTTTTCTTTGTCACAAGAATAAATTTGCTTTTATTTTTAGGTAAGAAATATTTATACATACATATATGTACGAGTATGTATGTACATATGTATATTGATATACACAAAAATGTTTTATAAATTTTTATTTTTTTATATTCTTTTTTTTTTTTTTTATTATTTTATTGATTAAAACACGTCCGCCTTCTACGAAAGTTTTTGAATTTTTTACAAGAACATGATTAACAAATTTTCGGTTAACAAAACTGATCGATAACATGCGTTTTCTATAGAAATTTCCGACATAAAATAATTAAAGCAAAAGTTGCCTTAAAAATGTCTGTGTTTGTAGGCAAGAAACAAACAACTTTCTAACTAAAATTGTTATTGATGTTATTGATTTCTGCAGAAAATTTGCCGGCTTGCAAAAGTCCTGCTTAAAGCAGTTTCCAGTGCACAAAAATTCCCTATAGAAAACTTCACTGTGCAGAAAGAAGCAGCATAAAAATAGAATAGTCATATTTAAGTGATTTTTGCACCACAAAAGCCACAAGTTATAACACTTTGACTTCATGGTGGCGGCTGTGGCGGTTGTGGCGGCTGTTGCGGCACAAGGCCAGCCAATTCCACTACTGGATTTTGCACTGAAAATTGCTCTGGCCTGTTTTCAACAACATATATTCTATCGACGAAGCAGAGCAGAAGAAAACAATTTTAATAGATTTTAGTGTTTTTTGCTTTAGCGTTTCGGCATTAAATCAAAATATGGTAATTTTTAATGTGTTAAAAAATACGTTAAATTTAGCCAGCAAATGAAACGGCGACTAGAACAAAACAGCTGCCAGTTTCGTAACTATTTTTTTTTTTTTTAGCGGTAACAAGAAAAAAGAAAATCTTGTTTTAAGATTTATTTGGAAATAATAAAAATAAATTACGGTGGCCAAATAAATAAAAGTTTTGTTTTGTTTGTTGTTCAAGATTAGTCTGCTGTGGGTTGTCGTTTTGTATCAACGTTTCACTTTAAAGGATATTTTTTTTTCCGCCGACTCCTTTTTTTTGTTCCACGTGTGTGTGTGTGTGTGTGTGTGTTTGCCTGTTACATTCTGCATACTGGCACATATTTTGGATTGGAGTTGAGTTTGGCTGGCTCTCAAAGCTGTAGACTGGCCTGATCCGGCTGTCCATTGAAACAGTCCAGTTGGTCTTTGCGGTCAATAAATATTATGTGTGTGTTTTCATTTTTTATGTCCTTTTTGTGCAGAGTGATTTTTTGAACTTGTATTTGCATATTTTGATAGTAAGAAATATTGGTAAAATTGCATGCGGCCACTCACAATACAAACTATACAATTTTATGTGTGTGTGTGTGTGTGTGTGTGTGTGTGTTTGTATGGGTGTATGTCATGGTCGTGCATTAAAGTTTCGACTGACTGGTTGGTTGGCTGGCTGGTTGGCTGGTTGGTTTGGTAAAAACGTGTCAAATGCATGTAGGAAGTGTAAATTATTAAGTTTATGCAAATATATTTCCACCACGGACCAATACAACAACAACAAAAACAAAAACGAAATGGAAAAAAAAAAACAGCAGCAAAAGAGGAACTGTGAAGGAAACAAAGATAAGACAGCAATTTGGTTTATACAATTTGTTTGGTTGTGTTTAATATATTTAAAAACATTTCCATTTGTGTCATTGTCGTTGTTTTCTTGCTTTATTTATTTTCAGAAAATCTGAAATAATGGCTTGAAAAATATACGGTCATCATATGGCTCAAATGTTATTTATGTACCATATTTTAATTTTATTTTAATTTTTTTTCAGATTTTCTTTTAGCAAAAACTCACAAACGTATTTGATTTTAAAGTATTTGATTTATTTGTTATTATTGTAATAAAATTTTTTCTTAAATGCACAAGTTTTTGAAATGTCCCTAATAATTAATTACAAAAAAAGGTGAGAAAGTTTGTTGTTGTGTTGAGTAGCCAAAACTTGCTTTAACTAAAATTAAAAGGGTTTGGCCATACGAGCGGCTAAATTTTGAAATGGAAAACCAGTTATAGACAACATATTAATAAAATCTTTGTTTCCTTTGGAAAACCCCTGCACTCTATTATATAGAAAATACAACATTGTTCGAATGTCTGCCGCAGGGTTTTACGGTGTCACTGATTTAAATGATCACAGATCCCACTGAGTTCGTATAATGGCCTCAATTATGCTGTTAATCCTTAAGGACATCGGCGGATTGCCACTTATTAACAAGTAGCTGCGTTTCCAAGAAAAACCCACAGAGAAAAATCTAGTGATCTGAAAACACAGGGGAAGCAAATTTTGCCCTTCGGGGAACGACGCGTAAAGAAGTTACTCAACTGACGCGGCAATAACTAAAATTCCAGGAATTTCCTCAATGACTGCCATTGTCCAAGTTCTTCTGCAACCTGTACCAAGGTTTGGTAAGCAAATCGGAGGCCAGCATGCTGCCGTTATATCTTGGAGTCGGGTTGCTGGTTTTGGTCTGTTGGTTGAAGTGCTCACCTGGCCGGACAAATTATAGTTGTAGGTTAAAGCTAAAACAGCGGGAAGGGGCATTTCTACCTAATAAGTGTGAGGGTCATATTTTTGTGGCTGTTGTGTGGCAACAGTTGCCTGTTGGTTGATGAGAATCGTTCAGTGAATGTCTTTAAGGCCTGATGCTACTGCCGATTCAACTGCCGCGCGATTGGGTGGGCAACTAATAATGCAAATCGAACTTTATGCTCGCACTCGCACCTTCCCTTTACATTTACCCCAAAATTAAGATTTTAGATTTTTATATATTAGATCAAAAATATGTATTTTTTAAGAAAGTTGCAAGTCAAGTAAAAGCGCAACTTTTCTCAGCTGCTTAAAGGAGAATCAAAAAAAAAATGTGCACGTAATATTCTACTGCGCTGGAGAAGAGATTCGGTTCTGGTTGCATTAATACAGTTCAGCTAAATGTTAAATACAATTTTCCCCTTTCATTTCTCCTTGTGTAAGTAGATGGAGTAGGTGAAAAGCTTTCGGTCATAACAGTTTCGAAAGCTGTTTTCAGAAACTTGTACGTCGTTGAAAGATTGCCCTTAAAGTACGTTAAATTTTTATTTTATACCGATTTTAAAATGAGCTTTTACGATATCATGTAAAAGCCTGTGCTGACTGTCGTGATAACAGCTTTTAAGTTGAATACGTCAACAGATTTACGGTTTTATAACATTCTTGTAACATTCTTTACAGACAGTTTTCTAGGTGTCACACTAATGTTATGCAACAGAATAAAATGATGACATGTGGCGGAGAAGTGTCTGTTTCTCGATCTCGAAAACAAACCTTCGCCAGCCCTTTGAACAGCTGATTTACATTCATACATTCATACATACATAAAATTTGTAGCTTAATAACAGTTTGTGCTTAAGACAACACTTTCATGCAAAGTTTTCTTTATTTGAAACATTTACGAACGTTATTGTTCGGGATTGTGAAACACTTCAATCTATTAAATTTTAACTCTTATGTTGGAGGTTAATTAAATGGCAGAACAGGGACTACCGCGTCCCTGAGATGCCTTCAGAAAAGGATTCTGGTTTGATGATTGCGTCGAGATGCTTAACTTGGCTGAAACGTTTTGGTTGTGGTTTAAACGTAAAGTTGCAGGAAGGATCAAGGCATGTGTATGTAGGCCGTACTTTTCAGCATCCAATTGTCCTTTAACAGATTGGGGGTGGGTTGGTGGATGTGTGGCACATATTGACGGAGTGCCCGGACTATGATGACATAAGGGATTTAGTGGACATGGGGATTTATAGGGACAGGGGCGTATGGAATTGGGACAGGGGCGTATTTGCGCGCGAAGTTTTTAATAGGAGAAATGTTGGTGTTCGTGCCTAGCGGAGGTTCCCTCCGGCATAGCCATTGGCTGCGCAGGGTGCTCTATTGCCTGACCGGTGTTGTGCGGCTGCTGGGTTGTTGGTTGGCCAATTTGCCTGTTGTATGGATTGGCGTTGTCGGTTTGCTGCAGTTACTGTTGGATGGTGGGGGGTGATAACCAGTCCCTGGAGCTATTTGTAGCTTAAAATTGGTAGTAGTCCTTTAGGGCTACGAGGTCTGACCAGAGGCTAACTTCTAGTACCACGGGAGCTGGGAGCCGGGAGCCCCAGGACTTGCTCCTGCCCGGCTATGGTGAGGCCCTTCGGGGAGCCACGTGGTGGTTGTGGTTGATACCCAAATCGCGGAGAGAGTTCAAAATGGACTCGAATGGACCGGGTGCCGTGACCCATAGAACGGAAGGAGTTTTAGGTAGACTCCGCTCCAAACCAAGGGGGAAATCATATTCCAAATGGCATGTGATCGAATTGGTACTCAAGTGTGGCAGTCTGTCATGCTTGGGGGCGCTGGAGGACGCATTGTTTCCAACCGGTGATAGGATCACCGTGGGGTAAGGCCACACTGGCAGGTACCCACCTAAATCGCTTTCACATCTGTCCTTTAACAGATACTTGTTAAAGGAATAATAAAGATGAGCTGCATGACTTTTATTTGTTATCAAAATGCCTTTAAGAGGCTGTTGTCTGGCAACCGGTTTCTATATTCCGTAAGGACTTGATGATGGATGTTACGGATCTGCTTAAATTTTTTTTTAATTTTAATTTTTTTTATTAATTTTATTAATTTTATTTGAAATTAAGAAAATTCTTGCAGACAACTATTGTAGACAAATACATACATATATTTAAAAAAAATGTAATATTATTAGCAGACATAATGTCACATTTTATAAGATATTCATAGATGAACCCCCAGTTTATTGAGGTCTCTACAAATTCTAATAAAAGAGTCAGATTTGGCATCATTTTTGCTAAAGAATCAAATACAAACTGAAGAGTAGTTGGACGCTGCGAAACATTTAAAGGTAAATTCGTAACCAAAAAAATTACAACCATTCATTATATGTACATACATATACAATATAAGCACAGTTCTGCGGCTACGTAAAGACGGCAGCTTAATAAGCGCTAGCCTAACTTAAAAGGAAGGAAGGCGCAGGGAATGCCATTGCAATCTGCAGAGGCATCATAATGAAAACTGTTTTTGTACAGATTCAATAGCCTCGACTTCGATATATGTATGTATGTAGATATACATACATATGTAATAACTGGCAGCAGGGCTGGAGCTTTCGAACAAGGTGTTTGCCTCTCATATGTGCCAGGAAGGCGTTGACAAATACACCCAGCGGCTTTGTTCCAACATCAGATTAAATCATTATGGCCGACACTGATGTAAATAAATTTTACTATCTGTTGGCACACTATATAAATGAACTGAACTCTACGATCGCGACATGATGTCAACCACTCACTGTTTTTGCAGTGATTCGTTCACCCCCACCCCCATCCCCACCCGTAAGTTCTGGTTTTTTCGTTTGTCTTATGATTAATTAATATATTTTAAAATAGAAAAATTTTAAAGTATTTTATGTTCATACATAAATACAAAACAGAAACGATTTCCTCTGGCTCAAGCTTGTGCCACGCAGAATGGGCTTTTGACAAAAATGTATTAAATGCTATATTTTTAATATTTAAAAAAAAAAAACTATAACAAAAACTATAACTGAAATTTTTAACTAGAGAAACTTTCATAAAAAGATGTTTTATGCATCATCAAACCAGCCCCTATATCACCCACATACAGACATACATACATACATATGTATGTATGTGTTATTGTTGTTTTTATTTTAATCGTATTGAAGAGAAACAAATTGATTAAGGGCTTTCAATTTTCCTTTCTGGCTTAAAAATACATATGTATGTACATATTTTCATAGTGTATAATTTTAGCCTCAAATGCATTGACATAAAAATGCATTTATTTAGAAAACTATTTGCTAATTTTTTTATGACACAAAATGTACATACATACATACATAAGTTTGTGAACAGGCACAATCATGTGCCTGTTGGTAAACAAAATGTAAATGTGTTCAGATATTAAGTTGTGTTTAGTTTTCTGTTTGCATTTTTTCATAAGTTTAAGTGAAGTATTCACATTAAAATACATACTTTAATGTCCCCAAAGTGTGTGTAATCATGAAGAAAATATATTTTAATCTTATGCTCAGTGGCTCCCATAGAACACACAAACACACACCCAAACACACACACACACAAATACACACTCGCACACTTGCATAGAAATGAGCAACGTCATGCAAATAAATTAAAAAATAAACAAAAGCAACGAAAGAAAAAAAAAACAGCTACAGTCGACTTTACACATCCAAAAGCAACAAAAAAACAAAATACCGTTTTTTGAACGCAGCTAAATGAATATGAGTAGTTTCTTTTTTCATCTGCTGAGAGTGTGAGAACAGTTGAGATTTATACTCGCACTTTTATTAAATTTATGTTTTGTGTGTGTGTTTGCGTTTTCTATGACAAAACCCAATCATGTTCCCCTGAGCCAGAAGGCTGTTTTTATATGCACAAACACACACACACTTACCTGCAGCTGCTTTCAGTGTTCAGTCAGTCACACACATGCAAGAATTCTAAAGGAGCAGAATATAGGTTTTGTTGATTGTGTACGAAAATATTTATTATGTGCACTTTGCAAAATAATGCAAGTCGCAGTAGAAAATATCTTTAAAAAATATATATATTTTTTTTTGGGTAATATTTACGGAAATTTTTTATTTACTTAATATTATAATAAACTAAATTCAGAAAGAAAAGCACTAGCAGCTAATAATATGGCTATGGTTTAATTTTAAATTACTCTCCATAAATATTAAGTAGACGTACAGGCAGGCTGGCTCTTAAGTTACAGACATCAACTGATTTTATGGCTTTAAAACTTTTTTTTTCAGTGCATCTTATTCGAAACTGTGAAGCGCAGTGAAGCTATTCCAACTTTTGTCATTCACACACACGGATGTATTTTATTCGATTTGCACACACGTTTGTTTGTTTGTTGCTGGCTGCTGCCTGCCTGCATATTATTAGCAAACGCGTTCTGTGCATGTGTGTGATATTCGGCACATCACACACCAGGCGGCCATAATATGCATTTAGTCTAAAAGTATCGCTTACAAGTCTTCATTGTATTAGAACACAAGTAAGCACAACATTACACTTTGTATAGCATACTGTAAGGCGGCGAAAAATTTATGTTTGCAAGTGTGACATGTACAATTTGTGCCAACCAAACCCAGCACACAAACAGACGGTGGCTTGTTGCAAATAGAATGTAAGCCAAAGTTTTTAATTTTTTTTTTAATTCATTTGAATAAAAGTTACATAAATAATATGCCATAAGTCTCACCGTCCTCAGCACATTATGGAGACGAGTTGGCAGAGTATCAATATTTTATAATATTATAGTTTTGTATAAAAAATTATCAGTTTACAAAAAATAACAAAAAAAAAAATAATATATATAATATTTATAATATAATTAGAGTAAAGCGGAGTGTTTGGCTAACACAACCCCTCTCCCCCTCTCTTTCACCACTCTCCCTTCATCCACCCTTTTACCCCAGTAACCTATTAAAAATAAGCACTTTGAAAATTGTAAAAAATTTATAGATTTAATTAACAACTACAAAATTAATCATTAATATTAAGCAGAATAATTTCATTTAATAGTATTTCAAACTTGCCCAACAAAAGTTCTTATAAAACAGCTTTAAACTGTGAAATTAGGCGAATAATTTGTCAAATTTTTAGGCAAGATATTTATTAAAAGTCAATTTACCGAAATATATTCAACTCTCAAATTAAAACAATTTGTCGTGTACACATTTCTTTGTTTTTCTTAATTAATTAATAATAGCGAAAGATTTTGTTTTAATATTCTCGAACTTTAAAAAATGCTGAACACTAAATCAAAGCTACAGCCAATGCGAAACAGTTGCAACTTCAGTGCTGCATATAATTAATAGGGATATAGTTGTTTGTGCCCCCTATAATATTCCATAGGAAATAATTGCAATTTTTGATATTGTGTTTGTTGGGTAGAATACAATTGGCATTTGTGCAAACATGTTGGTTTTTATTTTTACCCCAACCAGAGCTGCCAGATAAATTTATGCAGAAATCGTCAATTTCCTGAGAAAAATTTTAAAACATCGTCTTTTCTGTTTTAAAATATCGGACAACTGAAAATGTAGTTATTAAATAACTGTTTTATTTCGATTTTTATTGAAAACAATCCAACAAAACACAGCAATTCATAGCTTTGTTAGACACACACACATACATATAAAATGTGCAGCAGCTAAACAAAAAAATTTAAATTTTATGACACATATTTATGCAAATACAGACTGAAAGTAAAAAAAATATACTTGTATATTCATATAAAATTTATTATTTATTTAAAATTTATTATTTAAAGGTTTTACAAATAAATGTCTGAATTCAATATGTTTAATAAGTCAGGTGGAATTAAAATGTTGTAACAGTTTGAGTTATTTACTTTTGAATAATCTTTGGACTACAGAATACCTTCAATCGAGTCATTTTCTAAAGAATTTCGAATCTTTGTTTTATTTAAATTGACTTGACTGATGATTCTCTTTACATTGGCCGAAGAATGAGGTAATGTTATAACATTTTGAATAAGTGTCAGTTCTGGCAATTCTGAATCTAAGTCTTGAATTTCGTTTTCAGAATTAACATGAGGAAAGTCCTTAAGCATCTCAAAAACTGAGTTGCTGTTTTCATTAATTGGTATATTGATAGGATTTATTAAACATATTTAAATATTTTAAATTACTTGCGAAGGCAAACCTTTTTATTAATTGGCCACACAATTCCACAATAAAAATTGATGCACTTAGTCACTATTTCAATAACTTCAAAGTCGCTTAATAAATGTCTACAACTAAGCGATCAGCACTTTATACACTAACCCAGAGGTATGCTTTGATGAATATACTCGTATTTGTTGCAGTTTCACTTCAATGAGTTGGCAGCCGAAAAATAAAATTATTTCATTTACAAAAATGTTTTTTTTTGTGGTGGTGCCCAACGTTCAGATATACATATAAAAATATTTAAAGTTACCACACTTTAAAAAATAAGTAAAATCGTCACTTTTTAGGAAAACATCAGAAAATCGCCACTTTGCTTTGATAAATCGCCAAATCTGGCAGCCGTGACCACAACACAGAATACGAAACTCGTACGCGCTTTTAAATATTCTCTTTTATCAAATATCCACAAAAACACACACACCCACACACAAACACATGCACATGTTCTGTTGTTTTCCATTCTGTCTCTATTTAGTTTCAATAGTACCCTGTGTTTATGGCTGTGTGTGTCAAAGGTTTAGTTTTAAAAATATTTATTTTTCTTTGTTGTTGTTGTTGTTGTTTAAATTGCATTCAAAGTCGATTTATGGGCGCAATATCTGCCAAAAGCACAAAATCCTCACAAAAACTCTGTTACAACTTTCCGGCCTACAGACTTCAACTAACGCGGGAGTGCCACATAACGACCAGGTGTATTTGCAGTAGCAGTAGGAAGTTTCAATCCCCTTTTTTTTTTTTTTTATTTAAAAACTCAGCTTCAGTTATACGACCTACATACAAACACGTTTGGAAGGATTGATCACATGCTGTTTGATTTGTGCCCATTAGAGTCACAGCAAATCAAAGCGAGGACGGTTATTTGCATTCGTGGTCAGGCATCGACATATTCACTTACATAATTAAACTCTTTTATAGATCTTCGCCGTATCTTCCTTCACTTTAGCAAATTGGAACTTTTTGTTAACAAAGACTGCACATGTAAACATTAGCAAGCTCTTAAGAAAACACCCTTTAACATTGCCTTGAGTTTATTTGTTCATACTTATTTGTTTAAAGACCTCTTGTTTCGTGACAAGTGGTTTGTGACGGAACTTGCAGCCACAGCTTTTATAAATAATCAACCAGAGTTACCGTTTCGAATTTTGAAAAAAAACACAATCACAAACGTTCTTCAGCTGGAAATCGTGGGAAAGAAAAGCTTTGCTTCTTATATCGCAGAAAAAAATGCCCAATTGTAAACTGGTTTAGATGGATACTTGACGTTTGTCCGGAGACCCCGGAATAAAGGGACTGTCAGCAAGGACAACACTTAGACGCAAGACGATTGAAAAAATGTTAGTTTTCTGAAACGGCCTTTGGAATTGAAACTCTACATTTGAGCTAAACATTCGCCTTCGTTTCGTTTTGCTGGAAATTCGCTAGACCTCACATTAAGACGATAGCAGACGACGGGCAGCCCTGCACTCAACATATGTTTGTACAAATTTAATGCAAAAAGAAGAGAAATAACTAAAATGCTTAGTCCGTTAACATTCCAACTCCATCAGGAATGCAAAATGGCAAGTAACTAACGAATATGGGCTGCCATAAATATGCTGACGCATTCCAAGAGTCCTCAGCGTCGTCACATCAAGTCAATATCAAAACTAGCCGTTGCTGAAAATGTTCTAATCTTAACAGACACTTGACGTATTCTAGACATTATCCAATAGATAGAGTCAGTCCATTGACAGTGATAATTAAAGCAGCTATAAATTTTTGACTACGAGTGAATTCAACTACAACGACGCCTCTTAGAATAGAGAGGCGATTAATTGCCGTAAGTTTCCCTAATGCTAAAGTCGTCATCGTCTGCACGCCACGCCAAAGAATTCCCACTTCTACACCAACATTTTGAGCAATAAAAAAACTGATTCAGACAAACAAGTGGTGGCTCTATTTAGAAAAATAAATAAATAAATAGAAATGCTTACGCCATCGTGGGACAGAATAATAAATACGAGTTTGTCAATAACATGGAATTGGTGTCGACAACTGCGGCAGTTTGTCTACGCCGTCGTCGGCGATGACGACCCGTTTTGAAGTCCCAGGGTTTTGCAAACATTGTGCTGCCCTCTAATTTACTGGTCAGTCCACAACATGAACGAAAAACGAGTCGAATCAATTTTCATTAAAGAAACACAAAACAGCCAGTTGTAGATTTCTTTTGTAATTTATTTTTATTATAAAACTACATGTTGTATTTTTTGTTGTTGTTGTTGTTATTATTATTATTATCTGGCATGTTACTAAAACATACACAATTTTCATTTTATTGTTTTTATTTTCTCTTCTTTCTAACTTTTTTCTCCATTTTTTTTTCTTTGTTTTCTTTAAATTCTTACAATTTTCTTTTTTCTTTTATGCAATTTGTTATTATTTTTTTTTTCAGTTTAAGAATGTCTAAGACCTTCATTAAAATTTTGTGTTTTTTTTTTTATTTTCATTCAATTAGTTCATTAAATTATTGTTATTTAATGTTTTATAGCTTAAATGTTACTACAAGTGATTATTAAACATGTATGAATGCATGAATTCAATGAATTACATACATTTAATGAATGAAGAATAAGAGACATGATTTATGTTTTTTGTTTTTTCATTTGTTTTGTCGAAGGGAGCAAAGTTTGAAAATATTGCTAAAAACCAGTTGATTGTTTGTAAAACTAATAAAATACGATTTTGAAAAAATCTGTTCTTTTCGTTTTTAGTAGAAAATGTTTGAATTTGAGTTGGAGTTTTTTTTTTTTTTATTTATAAAGCAAATTGTACAAACGTAAAGCAAATATATATTTCAATCTGCAGTACGGGTTCTTTCCCCTTCCGATCGAAAATGTGTTTTTGTTTGTCTTTTTATATTGATAGTTAAAAACGCACAAATAATATATAAAGGCCCCTTAAAGTATGCAATTTTTGTAAGTTTTAAAAGAAAATTATTACAATTCCCCCTTAACGCGTTAACTGAATTCAAAACGCCAGCTATAGTTTTGCAACACTAATAGCCAAATGCTCTCTCTCTCTCTCTCTCTCTTGAATCTATTACAAAACTATCGAGCTAACATTCTATGCAAAAAAAGAATTAGTGTCCAACATTTTGGCTCCTGCTCAGTAAATGTGGAGTTTTTAGGTCGCGTGAAATCTTAATGTCATGTGATTTCCAAACATTGTTCACGACTTGCATCATACGATTTTGTTACGAAATCGTTTCTTTCGCTTCAAAAGTGTTCTTCTTAAAAGTTTCGAAATATTTCATGTGATTTGTGACAAATGTCGGCAATTGAAACCAAAACGTGTATGCGCGAATTCAACAGTGTCACAGATATTGCCGTCTATTCTAAGAGTCGTCATCGTTCACATATACCGTCGATTTATTGCTTTCACACAAAAGCGTTAAACAAACAAAAATTATTGTATATCGGTAACAGCTACTTGACGGTTGGTAGGTCGAAGACAGGTCCTAAAACGTTTAACAAACGAAGTGTCAAGCCGACGTTCAGCAGCATGTGAGAAGTGACTTTATGAAGCGGTAAAAAGAAACTCATTCAACGTTTATACAGTGAATTATATTTTTCGACTGAAAACGGAGACATGATCGATCGTTTGATGTCGTGTGAAATTTTCATTTTATACGATTTGAAAGCGTTTCAGTTTCATGACTGCAGAAATATGATTTTGTATTTTAATGTTTCTGCTTTTTCTGTTTTATTTCATTTTTTCTTTCGTCCAATTACAAAAATTTATAACCGGCCCTAATAGTGCTGCAGATTAAGTGAAGCGTAATTGGAGCCCCCTGTGGCGAAGTTGAACTTCTTTTTCAAAAGAACAGCGCTGGGGTCGCTAAAAAAGTCAGCATGTTTTCGAGAAGTAGGTGATGGAACTGGAAGCTCCTTTTTTTTAAGATTCATTATCGCTTTTTCAATTTAGAATGTTGTAAAACCTGTGTTGGTTTTTTTTTTTTTTTTTTTTTTTTTGTAACGTATTGAAAGTCATGCACAATTTTCAAGAAAAAGTAGTTTAAATTTTTTAATTTCCAAAAAACATTTAACAAATATCCCACTTTAATTTTGTATCCATAAGAAAAGAAGCAACAAAATACTGTTTTTCTATAAAATTATTAAATTTTACAAATAATTTTTAAATACATTTTATCATTTCTATCGTTAATTGTTATGCCGTTTTTCTTTTACAATTTCGTTCTTCATTACAGAATTAACTTTTAATAATAATATATAAAGCAATTAACAAAAGAAATACGATACATGACAATTTTGTTATTTTAAAACTACAAATTTTAATTTAATTATAATAGCAAATATTAATGTGTGGATCATAATAGTTGATAGAATTAAATTAAGTTTTAATTTTACATTTTACTTTTCTGTTTTATCTGGGCGTAGCTTTGCATTTTTATTTTACAACTTGTGTGTTTCCACTTTTTGATTTTTAAGCCAAAACATTTTTTTGTTTTATTTATTTTCAATTGATTAGATTGACTGTATCAATGTTGCGGTTTGTCTTTGGAATATTTTGTTGTTGGCCACTCTGGTAAATCTGTTGCGATTGTAGAGCCAAATTTGCAGTCTTCAGAATAAAATTGAAAATCAACCGACCCGTTTTGATTCATTTTGTTTGATCAAAACAGGCGTCTTACGGTTCAAGTGCCGCCGACTCGCATTTAGTGTATCAGAGAAAAAGCACAAAAGTCGCGCTTCAAATGCGCTCAGCCAACATCAAATAAAGGCTTCCGCAGACACAAACTGAAAAGGGCTTCCGCAGACACAAACTTAAAAAAATGATGCAGCGATAGAGTTTGCGCATTAATGTGCAACTCCAATTGAAACTGAGCTTTTCAAAAGACTACAAGGATCGCAAAACACCAGTACATTTTGCCAAAAGTTTGGAGTCGTTAAAAAGTGACAGAAACCATCATGACAATGAAGACAATGCCTTTAGCTGATGCCTATCTGGTAGAGGATGACTACAGCAAAAACTAAGCGAACCCATTTAAACATGCCAGCTTGTTTAAGAGCAAAGATCAATGTATCGATTGAAAATGAGTGATGAAGCACGTGAAAACAGCGAATGGAAAATCCAAAACCACTGTCGAAAAGTACATGATGCACGTGGCAAACAATAACGCAACTTTATGATCAAGTTGAGAACTACAGCTTTTAAAAATCCTTTGAGCTCGCAGAAGCAGCAGAAGAGTACCATCAATCATTAAGCTTCAACCAAATACTTTTCACAGCAGGCATTAAGGTACTAAAATCACCAATTTTTGATGAAAGTGGTGACATGAAACACTATATTTATGCAGAAGGCTTGATTGAGAATAGCTTTAACCCAACTTTAGCTTCACCGTCACAAATTACCGGAACTCAACGAACCTTTAAGCAGCTCTATATGAAAACCTATCAGAACGATCAATTCATTATACAACCAAAATCTGCCTCTATTGTTGTGCTACATGCCGGAAGATCAATCAACATCAGCTCAGCATTGGCCATACTGCTCAAGCTGTCACCGCTTTTGGACACTCATGTCAATATAATAGTTGATCCTAATGACGTTTGTTTTAATTAAGCAAAAGCAAAGCAAAAACAAAGTCTGCAGAAGAGAGTTGATAAACAACTCTGATATCATGATTTTTGGCCACTGTTTTCTTGGTATGTATCAACAAAGGAGTCACAGCGCTGGTGTCGGCGGCTTACAGTAGTCTAGATACAAGCATCGGTATTAACCATTAAACCACAATCATATCAATTAAATTTAGTGGCTGTTCGCGGATGCCGCAAGCCGTTTTCGTTGCTTAGTTTTATGATCGATATTCAGGAACTAGAACATAGTGTCACATTTTTATTGAGAAAACTGCTTTAAAAAGGTTTGACTTTAGGCCATAGAACCAGCAAAACTTTAAATGAAATTTTGTTTTCATTCGAACATTAAAACAAAAAAAAGAAACAGAAACAGAATAGAGAAAAGATTCGTTAATTGGAGTAGAGTTTTGTTGGCTGTTTGAAAAACAAAAACATAATCAAATAACTTTTGGTTAATTTGTTTTAAGTTTTCTTGGTTGTTTACGTTGTTTGTTGGTTTTTTTTTTTTACTTTGTTGTAGTTGTGTTTGTTGTTACCATCATAAGTAATAGGTTTGTTTTATGTCTCTCTTATACAATTATTTTATCAATCATCATCAATTAAGTATTTTTTTTTTTAATGGTTTTACTTGTTGTATTTTTCCTTTTGTTTTTTTAAATTAAAAAATGAACACTTTTCAACTGGTGGGAATTTATATGGTTTTTGGAAATCTATTGCACGCAACATGAATTTTTATGGCCATTTTTGTGCTTTAGCCGGGCTTTCGGCTTGTAACGTTCCAAAAATGATAATTGTTTGGCATTAATTGCTCCCCGCCGTTTGCTAAAAATTATTTCCAAAAAAGAAATTAGGCAAATTAGTACAACAATACCATGATTTCGAACAACAAATTAACTTACTCTCTTATCATTTCGACAGCTGCTTCGTATTTCAAACCTAATTCAATGAGAGCCAAGGCAACCAAAACGGGCGCACGGCCGAGACCAGCCACACAATGCACAGCAACACAAGCTTCGGGATTTTGTTGATATCTGGAAGAGGCAACGAAAGACACAGACAACAAAAAAATTAAAGAAAAATTCGCTTTCCAGACAAACTACAATAAATAAACATTAATTCAAAGTTAACAAATTTATATATGTAAAAAAAAAAAAAAACCTAAATCTTTGTTACGACCAAAATTTATATAAATAAAAAGTAATTTGCTGTAAACAACCTCAATGTCGGTTTCAAAAACTTTGCTTCCAATTCGATTAACCACCGAATTGGTTCATTACTTTTTTCTTTTCCCTCAGCTTTTGTTTATGTAAAAACCCCTGAAACTCAAAGTAGTGGAAGTTTTGCTAACAAACTGTAATTGCCTATTTCTGGTACCACCCGAATAGTGGATTACGACTCTTTTATAAAATCATTATTTCCTATATCTTGTTTACATTTTGCACATACTTTTTCGGATGGCAGATAGTCGGGGAAACATTTGTTTACAAATCGTATGAGGCGTGGATTCGGATCCGGAACCACGCAATAAATGATTACATATTTCTTTAGAAATCTACTCAAATTAATTGTACCAAAATGTATTTAATCTATAACAATGGCCAAGCAGCAACAAGAATATATTTGTCGAAAATTGTCTTCATGAAATCATTATTGTTATTAAATAATGAAGAAGCTAAATTTTTGTTAATCAAAATATGATACTCTATTTTTGAAATCTGAGTAGTGGATTATTTGATAATAATAATTCAGATACAGTAGTTTCCGCTTAATTGATTCTCGCTTAATTAATTTGCCCGCTTATTTGATCCAAAAAAATTACACTCAAAATATTCAATATAAGTTTTATAGAAAAATTCCCGTTTAAATGAGTCCCGCTTTATTGCATTACCCGCTTAATTCAATAATAAAATAAAAACTATTCTTGTAAATAGTATACAAACATGCCGCTTAATTGACATTTAAAAATTCTCACTTTTGTTGAAAAAGTCAAATAGTTGACTTTTGGTTTTCGTGATGGCATATATTTACAAAATTATGTGGCAGCCCTTCAAATCATATGTTTTGTTTATTTTGTACAAAGTTAAAAAAAAAAACGCCAGTGAATTAAAATCTATATGTGTATAAATATTTTACTGCTTTATTGATCCCACTGCGCAATTAAGCGGAGTTCTTTTAATTGAGCCAATGAATCAATTAAAAGAGTATCGGTTTAATGATATGCCCGGTTAATTGCAACAAAACCTGTGCATTTTTAGAAAATCAATTAAGCGGAAATTACTGTAATAAATTATGATGCCTAAAATAGGGAATCACATTTTGTTAACAAAAGTTCAACTAATTTCCAATTTTGTTAAACATTTTTTTTTTTGATTTTGGAAAAAACTTCCGAGATCATAAAATTGTAAAACTTTCACAGTGTTGGGTAGGACTAGAACCTACGACGGTCTCTAGAGTGCGGACGGAACACAGTGCCAACTCATCCATTGATGATGATTTGGTAGATCTTAATCTTTTAATCTTGGCATTTTTTTTTGTTCGTATAAAAAATATAAAACAATTTAGTGATTTGGTAAATACAGTGTTTCAACACTTTTGAAAATTTGACTTAAAATTAAAAATTTACTACCTTTTTTTCTTTATACTCGTCGAAATAAGATAAAGGGCCGACCGACACTCGGTGATATCATTAAATATCTAGAGTATTTTTGGTTATTCATCAGGAAGTGTTAAAAACAAACACGGAATGCACTATTTTCTACTGAAGACTTTTGTCATTTAGCAATTGTGCAAAAAGTACAGTGACACCAACCATAAGTGAGACCTTCCAGAGTCGGCCACGTCTCATAATCGCAAGTGGCAAGAATGCTCTGGCTGGCTATTGCCCGTTTATAGCAGGTTTCACTTTGTACACACATACATTTGAGACATGACCACCACAAAATAACTACATTTATTTAAAGGATGTCGTTTAGTTTAATAAGCAAAAGTGTTTTTATGTTTTGAAAGCTTTCGTTTCGTTTGCGAAAATGTTAAACAGCCTTAAAGACAACAATTGCACGGATTACAAGTTCTTATTGCAAATTCGTGTTTTTACACCATCACTTTTCTAAGTTATTCAAATAATAAAACATACATACAAATAATTATAATTCCAACAATTCAAGGCCATAAACAAAACATAAATGTTACCAGTTCAAAGAAAAACGTCCAAAGAAAAAACCTTACCTACAAGTGGCATTTCTATTAACATCATCAGTATCTCTAACACTGCAAATAATGTCTTTTCTACTTTGTAAAGTTTGTGTAGAAGGATGGGAAGAGAGAGTGTTATAAGTGTTGCTGCTAGAGTTATTGTTAGCAATAGCAGACGTACAAGTGTTGGTGTTGTTGGTTGTATCTGCCGGTTTCTGAGATTTGTTATGTCTAAGCGAAAATCGTTTGTTTCTCATAAAGGATGTACGAGAAGGGGAAGAGGATTTATTGTTATTAAAACTACAAAAAAAAAAAAAAAAAAACAAAAGTCAAAGAAAGAAGGGAAATAGAAAAAGAAAAACAGAAAAAGAACAGAATTAAAAGCTGATAACTCAGTGAAAAATATTGCTATTATGGACTTGAAAAAGAAACGAATACATTAAGGCAGTGCTATTAAGAAAGTAGAGAAGTAGATAAGAACGAGAAGCCCAATGGGAAAGCAAAGAAACACATTTAGAAAACAGAATAGAACAAAAAGCTTAAAACATGCTAAAACAGTTGAAGTTAAAATATACAAAAGAAGCAGAGGATAATGTTTTCCTTTTTTTTAAACTTTAATTTAGAACAAATTTCACAATAAAGCAGCGAATAGTTTCTTAAAAAGGTCCAATATGATTGTTTTATGCTACAGTCGAAAATTCGAACATTCAAACTTCATTCAATTGTTGTTATTTTTCTATGTTAAATAAACTTGAAAAAGTTAAAATTCGATTTCGAAACTCTAATACAAACTTAAGAAAACAGCAACACTTTTAGCAAAAAGTTATTGGCAGAAATAAAAAAAAAAAAAAACAAGTTACATAATTTATAAAAAACATTATATACAGATCAAGAACATGTTAAACGAACAAACAAAATCAAATTGTAAACGTATTGTTTTTTTGAAAGATTTCAAAAATGTTTTCCCAATAGAAAAAAAATAAAAATCATTAGACTGTGTAAAATTTCTCTAGATCGCATTTGCAATTTCTTTGTTAAGTCAAGAGTTTCTTGCAGCTCTAGTGTCAAGTGTTTAAATTAATCAATAAGTAAAATGAGAAAAGAAAAAACCAATTAAATTGTATTATTTCCTTTGTTAGGACAGCGAAAAAAAAACCCCACTTGAGTTTAAGGTTGTTTCGAACTCGTGATTAAAGCACAACCGTTAAACAACAAACAAAAAAACATTTTCAACGAGATTAAAGTATAAACAAAATCGAAAAGAAAAGAAAAGAAAAGAACAATATATTGCAATACATATAAGTAGAACTTTTGGAACAAGTTAAGCCATAACAAGAGATAGTAAACATTTGATTAGTCACTCTTTTTGGTGATATGGATTAATGCAATTAGAGGTTTTTCGTTAATATTTCAACTTACTTCTGTTTCAAAATCTCAAACCATTCATCGACGACATTTTGCGGCGGGAAGGTGCCGTCTTCGAATGCCAAATCCTTAACGGTGATGCCTTGTGCTTCCAGCTCCTCAGTGTTATAGCTGGGCTCGCAGACGCGTACCACAGTATTAACATTGTTTTTCTTTAATTCCTAAACGAACAGAAAATTCAACAACAAACAGATAAACAAATTTATTAGCTTTGAAATTTGAAACCTTGGCGAGTTGGCGAGTGCCAGCACTCACCATTATGTAATGATGTATGGTGATATCGGATGGCCGATCGGTAATTAGGAACTTCATTCCCTTAAACTCAATAAGAGCAGGTGCGGGGCGTAAATCCTTTTGACGCATGTTGCTCATTAATATTAAATAATACAATAAAATTTAAACAAATAAAACTTTTACAAACTTATTTTACGTCTCAACAAAATACGTTTGTGTTGTTGGTTTTTGTTATTTGTTATTGTTATTGTTATTGGTTTGCTTGTGTTTTGCTTTTACGATACAATAAATATTTATATTTTTATAAAACTTTCTTATAGATTTAATTAAGTAAATATCTTTTTTGTTTTTCTTTTGTTCGCAAAAATTTACAAAATGAAAAATAAAAGTTTTAAGAAATTTTATAGCAAAAAATTTTTTTAATTTCCTTTAAAATTAAAACCAAAAAAAAAAATTGTATTCAAAAAAGAGGTTTGTAGCGTTTAAGTTTTAGTTCTTTTTTTCTTTTGTCTTTTCTGTTTTAAAATTAGACCGTCTAGAAGTTGGGTTTTTATTGGTTTGAGTCTGTTTCCAAAACAAAAATATGAACAGAAGTTTCTTTGCAACTTTTTCTTTTCAGTTTTTTACAATTAAAACTGTTTCTACTAACTAACGGAAGATGTTTTCTCTTTTGGTTTTTCTTTTTTGCTTTTCTTTACAATAAATTTAAAAATTCAGCTTTTCTTTTTTAAGTAAAATTTTTTTGTTTGTTTTAAGTTTTAATTACAAAGCAAATTTGTTAAAGCAATTAAATTTTAAGTACTTAATATTTTTAAGATTTATGTTGGTTTTAAATTCCGGAAAATGAATTTTGCTTTTTTCCCCAGATTTTTTTGTTTTGTTCTAATTATTTATAGCTTAAAAATTATCACAAAATAAAATTAATGTGTTCTTTGTTCTTCTCTTACTGTGTTAAAGTCAAAAGAAAAAAATTTTTCAAAAAATATGATTTTCCTCTATATATATTTTTTAATAAACCTGCTTTTCCCTGTTCTTTCTACAGCTTGTAGGTGTGTGTGTGTTTTGTTTTTGTATTCAATATCCTTTGAATAGTTTTTGAAGTTGCAATTCTTGTTACCGATTTCTTCGTTGAATAATTTTATATTTGGATACCACTTGATCTTGATGCTTGATGTGATCTCTGGATGATTTTTTCTTTCTATTTGATGTTGTTGTTGTTGTTGTTTTTAGCGCTTTCTCGGGTGTTTGCTTGCTTCCTTTCTAGTCTTAAACTTGCAGTTTCTTCGTCTTACTTTTAAACGTCTTCGTGATCGTTTAGTGTTTCTATTGCTTTCCTTGATGCAAACTTTTTCCCCCTGAAATTAGTGAAAAAGCAACAAACAAATTAATGTAAATCAAATTATGGAAGACCACATCAAATTGTCAAATTAATTTATTTTCGAAATAATTATCAAAAATGTTAGTTTTGAAATTTCGAAGTTATGTTCGAAGTTTCGAAACTACCTACTTTCGAGCTGTTTATTCATTTCCAACTTACAAAATTATATTCAAAATTTCGATATTATTTTCGAACTTCCAAACTTATGTTCTAGCTTTCAATATCATATTCAAACTTTTGAAATTATTTTCGAAAATTCATTATTAAATTCGAACTTCCGGAATTATTTTCGAACTTCCAAAATTATGTTCAAAGTTTCGAAATTGGTTAAGAACTTTTCAAATTATTTTGCAAAATTATTTTCGAACTTCCGAAATTATGTTCGAACTTTCGAATCTTCAAAATTATTGTCTTTATTACTTTTGAAACCCAATATGTTGGGAAGTTTTTTCCATTCTAATTTATTGCTTAATCCAAATCAAACATTTTATTGAAAATCTACTACATATAAACGATTTCTTGCCATACAAAAATTCGAATTTCGAAATCAAACATTTTATTTAAAATCATTAAGTAAATTATGTTTTTATTATAAATATAAACGTATGTATATAAACAGGTACGAAAATCTGATTTTTAATAGTTTAGAAATATAAACAATTTTATGCAGGCAACTCAACAGAAATTCGAATTTCAATAGCAAAGTCAACAACCATTTTAACAAAGTTTAAGTCACAGTGTAAAGAACTTGCTGGCAAAAGTATTTGGAGATCCTGTTTCGTCCTTTGCTGATATGAATGACATATTTTTGCTGTGGACAACGATGATGACTCTTGGATTATATTCGAGATTCAATACAAATTAAATAAATTGTGATGACTTGAGAAGGCCAAAGATCACCTGACTGATATAGTGGATAATGTAAATATACTGCCACAGAACAAATAATTGGACGACTGGGTCAGACAAACAATTTCATTTTAAATTAAAACTATCTCTTGAAAATTACTTAAGGAATTACTTGATTATTATATATTAAAAACAAAAGCTGTTAAATTTATAACTTTTTCAAACGAACAAATTTAGGATTTGAAGATTTCCTATAAAGTTTTTATTTTATTTTTTGCAAAACGTAAGTGAAATGACGAAGTCGTCTTACTTGGTGAAAGGCAATTTATCGCAAGTGGATATAACAGAATTTATGGATCGAATTTGTCAAAACCTAAACACTCCACGGTTTTCATTTAGTTACTGGTAACTTTTCTTTGAAAAAGTGTGTATTTTTTTTGTAATATTTTGCTTTTAAATTTATATAACAGAATAAATATTGAACATTTATTGTTGTCATCACTATTATCAGACTCGTATATTTATGGGCAAATACATAATTATTTGGTAAAATGCCAAAGAAACCTCTTCAAGCTCCAACAAATAAAAGAAAACACAGAAAAACTACATAAACATTCGGACATACGAATACGAATTCATTTCATACAGTGAACACCCAATAGTATGAACTTGCGTTTCAACAAACTTCCACTAGTCGCTGAAAGGCAAACTTTTTTTTTAACACAAACTAAAAATGATTTTCTATTTCACAAATTTTGGACAGAGTATTTTGGGGCCTGTGTTAAACTCCGCAATAGCCATCAGTTTGTATGAATTTTAGTGGCGAGTGTCTTGTGTCTCCTGTTCGAAATTTGATAGCCGCATTAAATTTGCAGTAAAAGGAATTGCCAGAAAAATTAAATTATCATTTGCCCTATAAGAAAACAGAAGCTACAACTTTTTGCTGTCACAGTTCCACTGATATCTCAATACAGAATTAAAGGATACGAGAAGGGTTTTTAGGACAAAGAAAATAATAATACTTTGGTCAGAAATAGCCAGTTAATAGTTCATAGCCCAATAATACAAAAACACCTGACATTATATAATTCACACTATTGAATATCCACTGTATTGATAACTTTTTTTTGTTGGCGTTTGCAGTGCAGACAGAGGTGGTTCGTTTTGTGTTTTGCAAAAGTAAATTATAAAATTCAACATTATAGCAGGGGAGGGAAGAGGGGGCCATAAAAATTCCCCAACAAAACAACGTACTAAAAAAAAAATATAGGGAAATGTGGGTGTTACTTTCCGTCTAAATTACCCAAGCGCGTCGCTAAAAAACAAAAAGCGAAAACAATTAGCAAAAGGCGACAATTGTTGTACACCGCAAAAAACAAATCGACTAAAGAAGAGCCGTTATAATAAATTAAGCAGAAACAACATCAAACGGCAATACTGAAAGCAGACAAAATTCATTGCAATGACATGTAACGTGAAAATGACAGGAAATGTGGCCACAATTTGTTTAAACAAACAGATATTGATGCCAAGGTAATGAGAGTTTATGGCAGGCAGGCAGGCAGGCGGAGGAGGAGGAGGAGGAGGAGGAGTACGACATACGAGAATGTAAATAAATACTAGTAAAAGTTCAAGTTAGCAAACATTAACAAATAATTAAATAATTAAAGAACGCTGAGAGAGGGGTCGGGTCTGTCTATTACTTAAACAAACCTCCAGCTACAACAAATTCATTAAAAAAAGAAATGAATTGAAAAAGCAAATAATAATATTTAAGAAACTATAAAGTATATGTACATATAATCTGAACAACAATATACAAGTACAGTGCGCACTCGTTGTTCCGCTGGCGGACTGCTTAACAAACCAGAGCTGTTGCGGACACTGAACTTTTGTAACAAACGGACGCAAAATATGTCAGCCAATTATTTCCAAAAACTTTTCATTTATTTATTGTACAAAAAAAAAAAAAAAGTTGAACATTTTAAAATCTTGTTTGCACCAATATTTTATCGCCCATTGTACGAGGTTTGTTCAAAAAATAAGTTGAATTTTCAAATATCGTGGGCTTCGTCGCCAAGATAACAGCTTGGTTCGCAGTTTCAGCATAAAATTAAAGTCAAATGTTCCACTATCGCCACAAGGCAACGATTTTCTGCATAATTAGTGTAAAGGCTGAACATTGACTCATATCGACAATTAAAGCGCCGAACAAAGTTACCGATTAAAACCGATATGCTGAGACAGTTGCTTGCAAAACATCTGTTTTCAAAGTAGAGAAAAAAGTATATAAAAACAAGTTTGCAATGGAGACAGACAAAAAGAGAGCCAAACAATAATTCATCGTGAAACGATAGTGTGAACGTATAGCGCTGATTTTAAAATTTGCAATTTGGCCCACATGAACGATAATCTGAATACTGGAAACTGACTTGTCTTAAGATTTGGAATGTGTGGCGATTTAGCGGGATAAAAATCGTTACTCTGATCGATCCTACCTTTGAAAGGTTTTTGCGTGTTCGGCTGCCGAAAAAAAAACGGCTCAAAGAATTTACATAAAATTTTGTATGAAAAAGGGAGTCCAGAGCTCAAAAGCAATTGAAATGTTAACAGTGGCACGCGGCAATTGTACTCTAAGGCTAAAATTTTTACAAATCGAGCAATTGTGAGTAATGGACGTGTGGCCTGAACCTCCCAGCACCTCAACAACCGCCGAAAGTGTTGATAAAGTTAAGAAAAATGTTATGGAGAATCGTCGAATCGTCGACTAGCGAAGTTAATGAAGATATCGGCATATCGGTTGAAAGTTTTGGTCACGTCAGTTTGGCGACTGACAAGCAAGTTTCAAAATTTCTAACCTCTTCTGAATAGTAACATTTTAATAATAAAAACAAAAACATATTCCCCTCCCTGGGGAATTTTTGTTGTTGCCACGATTGCAAAGATGCCTGAAAGGGCATTGTTTTGCGACTATTGACAGAGTTTAAGGTCATACCAAAAGGTGTATATCAAAACTGTATTATACGAAAATCTTAAGGGCACAACTTTCAATAGCAAAAACTAAAAATTAATTAAAAAATAAATATTTTTTGAGAAATTTTAAAATTCAACTTATTTTTTAAACAGACCTCGTATAATAGAGTTAATCTTTTGGTTTTTCTTGATGTACATTTTTTCATGTTTTTCGTCTCCCAGTTCCCCCTCAAGCATTCAATGACTTCAACAAAAAAAAAAAAAAAAAAAAAACAGAAAAGTGAATTTCATTTTCTATAATTATCATTGATTAGCAAATTTTTAACAAAAAAAAAAAAAAAAACAAGAAAAAAACAACAGCAAAACAAAATTTACGTCGTGTAATAACCTTAAGTGACCGCTATTGGCTGCTGCTTTTAGGGAATCAGAAAACGTTAAGAATAATATAACAACTCTCACTGTTCTCAGCCATGGATTTGCTCTAAATAATTTGCAAATGACAGCTGTCAATAAAATGAATTTCTATGTGATTTCTTTGTTGAAAAACCGCGATGAACTTGTGCTT
The DNA here is from genome assembly GCA_932526305.1 of Epicampocera succincta. Classification (NCBI taxonomy): domain Eukaryota; kingdom Metazoa; phylum Arthropoda; class Insecta; order Diptera; family Tachinidae; genus Epicampocera; species Epicampocera succincta. The sequence goes on along the minus strand of OW052037.1, from coordinate 12,702,419 downwards.
AGAATCATAAATATCTATAGAAAGAAACTAAATTTTGTTTTTGTAAATATTTTTATTAAACAAATTAATTGAACAAAATTCAGAATGATTGAACATGAACATGAACTTTGAGTTTTCAGTTTCAATTTCTTGCTATTTTTAGTTTTATTTCTTTTTATCTTTAGAACGCATTTGTATATGAATGTATGTAGTTTTTGCATAAATTCATTATTTTCTTATGGTTTTAAATATTCGCTGGTATCAAAAACAAGATGCTGGTATTTGCTTTTGTTTTCTTTAATTTTTATTTTATTCATTTATTTGTGTTACGTTCGGTTTTGTTTGTGCGATTTGCGCCTGGTTTAATCAGAAATTGAGGGCAACCGAGCGTATAAAATTTCCTCTTACATTTTCGTTTTTTCTTCTTGTTGTTATTGTTATTTTAATTCTCACTTGCAAAAAAAAAATCTGAATCTATTAAATTATTTTGAATTACTTTTCACAATAAACTCGTTCTAGTCTTGCTGAACTTCTAAAATAAAATGACACAAAATAAGGACAATTTTTTTATTTTTAAAAAAATTTATCGATCACAAAAAATTAGTCGATTAAAGAGTTTTATATTGAAATTATTTAAAAAAAAAAATTAAAAATTTATCCTTAAAAATAAACTTCCCATTCCAGGATTTCTGTTGTGTTGTTGTTGTTTCTCAACCCAAATCTTCTTCACTGGCAAAAATTATGGCTGTCACAAATACGAGTATTTTGCTATAGAAAAGTTGCCGCTGGCAGAAATTTCCTGTAGGATATTTATGGCTGGCAAAAACATTTCAGTGAATATATATCGTGGGCTCTAAAAGTTTATCTGGAATATTTCTCGTTGGCTAAAAGTTTCTCTGGCTGGAACTTCTCTATACAAAATTTATGGCTGGCCAAAAAAATCTTCTATTAAAAATGGCTGACAGAAATTTTCTACCGAAAATTTTTCGCTTTTAAATAGTGTTTATAGAAAATTAAAATTAAGTTTTCAATAAAAAAAAAAAACATCACTGTTACAAATTTTCTAAAGAAAATTTTCGCTGTCTGAAATTTTCTTTCAAAAACCCAAAGCTGGCTAAAAGTTTCAGTAGAAAATTTATTGCTGGTTGAAGTTTTCTATATAAGATTTATCGCTGGCAGAAATTGTCATAGAACATCTATAGCTGGCTAAAATTTCCTGTAGAAAATTATGGCTGGCATATCCTTTCTACAAACAATTTGATTGTCTCAATAAAATCTATCACTGGCGGAATTTTTTTTACAGAAAATCTATAGCTGAGTAAAACTTTGTGTAGAAAATTTATCACTAACTGATATTTAATATTAGAAAGAGTATCGCTGGCTGAAGTTTTCCATTGAAAATATATCGTTGGCTAAAAATATCGTTAGAAAAGTAACCACTAGCTGAACTACTCTCTAAAAAATTTATTGCTGGCTGAAATATTCTACAAAATATTCTATCACTGGCATAAATTATATCTTGAAAATTTATGGCTGGCGGGAACTTTAGCAGAGAGAACGCTTTTATAGAAAGTTTATATCGCTGACAGAAGTTTGCTATAGCAAAATTATCGTCTTAGGAAAACTTTTTGCTAACAAAAAACCTCTATAGAAAATTTATGTTTTTTATACTATTGTAAAAAAATTCTTTGTGTTTGTAGCTGTCTATATGCTGACATTTCTTTAGCTGCTAACCTTCTCGTGCGTAGCCTTGAAAACTTTTGAAAAATATGTTCAAACAGTCAACTCTCTATTGCATTGCGTTTCAAAAGCCAAGAAATTGATTTAAATATATGTATTTTAACAAATTCGAATTACAATTGAGTTCAATATTTAGTTAAATATTTCTTTGCATAATTTCATATTTCTTTAAAAACATTGAGGGCGTAAACTTACTTTTTATTTGTGCTGTGCCTGGCAGTATTCCGAGCTGTCTAGCTTAAACTCCATAGATGTAGGAACAGGTCTAACCAGCTGAAAGAATATATAAAATAAAAACAAAATATTCAATGAAACAATTTGATCGAAACGAAAATAATCGTAAATTTTTATATACTTGTCCGAAAAACAACAAACCAAAAAACAATAACAAAACAAATATTTTATAATAGAATTGCACAAGTCATTTATCGGCCTGAAATATTTATTAACATGAAATTTGTTTTTAGCCTTCAGGCCAAAACACGCAATTCATAGATAACAAAATGAAAAAATCCTATATGTATGTGTGCAGATAGATAGATGTAAGTACTCGCATGTATGCACTCATATGGGTGTATGTACATACATACAGTGCGCTCGCGATAACGTCAACAGCCAACTGCATGCCACCTCACAAAAGGTTAAAACCTCTTTTCTACTCTAAAACAACGCCAATCACAGATTTTTCAACAAATATTTTATATTCATTATTTACAGTTACATATTTAATTAGTTAGGGACTGGGGGGGGGGGATTCCCCTTATAATGTAGTAATTTATATACACATGTAGTGTAAAAACGCTGTTACATATTATGATTTTTTGTTTGGTTGTTTTCTTTCTTACGGTGTTAATTACAATTAATATAGATATTTAAGTAGATCTGCAATTTGTTACGAATGTGCGGGAGTTCCCCTCTTTGGTTTAACTGCTTTCTTGTTCTATTTTTGTTCAGCTAATTAAAGACAGGTAAAAAAAAATTTTAACTACATATTAAATATATTTTGATCGTAATTTTGCACAGTATTAAACTTCACTGCTCACGTTCCTAATTACTAGACATTATCACGAGTGCCCTACTTTTCGAAAAAAAAAGAACAGAATAAGTCGAAATAATCGATGACAGAATTTTTTTAGGTCCTGAAAATATACTTTTATTCTCATCTTTGTTCACACACAAACAAACCAAACACAAGTGCATCCACGACAAGACATCAATAGCAATATTTTGACAGGAAGCAAAAAAAAAACCGCAACAACTACAAAAAATCAGTTTCAACTTGTCAGTATGACATTTCAATAACACAAAAAAAAAATAATTATATTGTAAAATATGTTTCCCGGCCACCACTAAAAACATTTGTTTTTCATGTCAACAAATAAAAAAAAAAGTTATAACTTTTCATTTCTAGGGACAAACAAACAAACATCAACAAATGTATGAAATATGAATTTTGGGAAAAATTAAAAAAACTCGTGTTTAAATAAAATACAATAAAGTTGACAATTTATTGTTAATCGTGTAAATAATTTATTTGCTGATTTAGAAAGCAATAAGTTTTTCGCCCAACCAGAAAAAGGAAAATTTTAAATTACAAATTAACCGAAAACAAACAACTGCACATACATGCAATTAATAACACAGCCCAGCAAACAAAATGATCAAACTAAAGTAAACGCAAAATTCGCATAAAATACTATATTTTTTTTATCAAATTCTATAGAAAGTTTTAGCCAACCACAAAAAAAAACCCAACCAGCTATAAATTTGTTGTAGAAAATTTCCGCGATAGAGTTTCTATAAAAAGTTTCAGCCAGCCATAAATTTTCTTCTTTAAAACTGGTATAGAAATATACATATATAAAAGGGCTGGAACTTTTCTACAGCAAATTTATCGCTCCCCGAAACGTTCTAAAGCAAATTTATCGTTGACTGAAGTTTGCTAAAGAAAATTTAGCGCTGGCTGGAATTTCTTAAAGAAAACTTTTTATAAAAATCTGTTTGAAATTTCTTATAGTTGGGACAAATTTTCTTGCTTTTAAAAACTTTTCTGCTGATAATTTGTTTAAGTGTTAAATGTTCTGTCCCAAAATTTTTATAGAAATAAATTTGAATTCATTTTACTGAATTCATATTTTGCTTAATTCTTCTTTTCAATTAATTTTTTTTTTGTGGCAATAAAACATTTCTTTTCTTGGCTGTAAATTATCGGAAAAAATATTTTTTAAATTAAATTTGTATTCAATAATTTTAGAGTTAAAAATGGTCTGCTTTTCACGAATTTTCCTGAAAGAGTTACAAGAGAGCAATTCATCGTTAGTGAAAATGATTATGAAAGATTAAAATTTTAGTCTTGATTAAAATTTTACTGAATTCATATTTTGCCTAATTCTTCTTTTCAATTAAATTTTTTTTGTGGCAAAAAAACATTTCTTTTCTTGGCCGTAAATTATCGGAAAAAATATTTTTTAAATTAAATTTGTATTCAACAATTTTAGAGTTAAAAATGGTCTGCTTTTCACGAATTTTCCTGAAAGAGTTATAAGAGAGCAATTCATCGTTAGTGAAAATGATCATGAAAGATTAAAATTTTAGTCTTGATTAATATTTTAGTTTTTTGCAAACAATAAACAAATTATGATACTAAAGAAGTCGCCAAATATTTTGCTGGGTTGTCTGTCTCTTTGTAAATTTATAAGAATCGTTAATTGCACAATTTTTAAACGAAAAGTTAATTGCGCAATTTTTAATAAAAATTTTAAATAATGAAAAGCCATTAAAAAACTTAATGAATATAATTTTTTTCTTGTGAAAAATTGCAAATTAACAACAATAAAAAAGGATTTTAAAATCAAGCAGGAGAATAAATATTTTTAGGGTCTTTTAAATGAAAATTTTAATGTGGATGGAAAAAGACGTTGGCCAATACCGATGACAGCGCTCTATTCGGGGACACTTAAAGGTCCCTAAGGTGCTGCTGCAGCAGATTTGTGTTATTCGTAAGATCGGACATTTTTAGTCGAGTCTGGTTAAGGCCTCATGTTTTTTTTTTGGGATTTCGAAACACCGCATCAGTTGTCTCGACTTTCGGCGCTGTCTAGGGAATTACTGGCGGGAGTAGCTAATACGTTTTGTTCTTTAATAAAACATTATAGCAAATAAGTCAAGGGTTAGTCAGGCTCACCGGGTTTCAACTAATAGAAAACAAATAAAAAAATACTTCCGTGGAAATTTTTAACTCTATATTTCATATTTGTTACTCAGAATCATTATTAATCCATTTATTAATAACGAATCTGACGAAATTTAAATAAATTTTCCATTAAGCCTTAGAAGTATAAAAACATGCATAATTTGTTTGGTATTTTTTTCTAATAATTTTATTAATAACTTTTATAACTCTTACCTTTAGGTTAGTATTTTAATGTTAGTGATTTCAGTTTTTGGTTTTTTTTTTACTTGCTAGAAAGCAATTTTTTTAATGATTATTTAACGAAGACTTGTCTCGTTTCAGTTTTTAAATTATAAACTTATCAGACTTTTTGTTAAATTCTCTCCCACTATGAAAAAATTGTTTAAAACAATATGTTTTTCTTTTGCAATTCTTGTTTTCTTTTTAAATTTTATTAAACAAAATTTATAGCAAAATATTAAGCTTTTTATACAAATCAAATAATAATTGCATGTGTTTCGCGCTGAAGCTGAAAAGGGGAGCAAAAAATGGAATACAAGTTACTGTCTGTTTCACCATCCCGAAAGAATACGTTCATTCGCATATTGCAACAATAGAAACCCAATTTCTATTTCTCTGCCTGAATTTTATGTGACAAGTCATGGATGGGAATGATAGTGCGAAGAAAATCTTAATTATTTAAGTTTCATGTAATTTTTAGTTTCACATTAAGGAATGCGTGTCAGGTTCAATTCCAGAGTTCGTCGGTTCAATTGCTGCCCAAGCCTCTGACAGGAATTTTGAGTTTCATATTAAGGAATGCGTGTCAGGTTCAATTCCAGAGTTCGTCGATTCAATTCCTGCCAAAGCCTCTGGCAGGAATTTTTAGTTTCACATTAAGGAATGCGTGTCAGGTTCAATTCCAGAGTTCGTCGATTCAATTCCTGCCAAAGCCTCTGGCTGTTTCTGTAGACAAGAACAAATCTTTGCGTATTTGTATTCTTTGTTATAAATAGTTATAAAAAGAAGTTTGTTTTTATCAGAAATATAAACAGATATGGCAACATTGATGTGTTTTTAAATCACTGATTTGTTTATAAGCTAAATTTTTGGGCAAATAAAAAGTGAAAAAATCAGTTGACTAACCAACTAAAACGAATTTAAACTATTACTCAACTGACCGGTATTGATAGGGCTGACACTGTGTTGCCATATTTAAAAAAAATTGATTTTATAAGTCCGTCATCGATTGTATTCATTCTGCATTCATTCTTAAAACAATTTATTGGTCCTTTTTCAACTTTTGCGAAAAATTGCTCAGGTATACAGAAATTTATGATCTGGCAACGCCGATATTTGTTAATTACACAACAAATATAAATAGACATTCGTTTACTGCAAGCGAACGATAACTTACGACACAGTGAAACTGACATTGGCTGGACATCAAAGGATTTGCATTGTTTCGTTAAGCTTTTCTTTTCGACATGATGAAACAGACTTTCAGTTTAAGAAAAAAAAAACCGAAAACAATTTTCACAAACAACAAAACAAAAATGTTATCAACTTGAAAACAAACAAGAACTTTCCGTTTTCTAGGACGTTGCCGGAAAAAAAGATTATTAATAACAAAAACGACAATAAAACATCAATTAAAGAATAAGACAGTAAATTATTATTGATAATAAAGAAATTAAAAAAAAAAGTAGTGCCCAGTGTGGGAAAATTCAGGAGTAGAAAATGTTCAGCTTTTAATATTTTTCTAGGAAAATTTTTTATCAAAGAAACAGAGAAACTAATTGTTTTAATTTGAGTGAAAGTATCGGCCGGCAAAGCGAACAAAACATCTGTAAAGAGTACAAACTTTTCTGTTCAAGCAAATGTTTAAAAAACTACAAAGAAAATACTCGTTTATGAATAAAAATAAACAACAGAAGATTTTTTACTTGAACTTGACACGAAATTGTAACAAATGAATTGTTAGCGAGCGAACAACGACATTTTGAACACAATCATCAACGACTTGATGTTTTATTTAAAAATATATTTACAATATTTACATACATATGTACATATACAATAGCAGCAGCAAAAATATATATAATAAAAAAAACACCAACAAACAACAAATGAAACAGAAATAGTTCACGTTGTATTGCGAAAAAAAAACAAATATTTTTTTTTCTCGAAATTTAATTGATAACAAACTGTTTTGAGTTGGTTGAACGTAATTGCTGATAATTACGGTCGTTTGTCGTCAAATAAATGAAATGTAAATGTTATACATATTTGAATGTTCTGGTTAAACACAAATCATATGATTCACACACAGTATCTATAAAAGTGAGCAGAAATCCATCTACCCAAATTGGTATCTATCGCTAACAAATCGCTAAAAGTTCTGCAGCGAATTTAATGAAAAGACTGTGTTCATTATTTAAACAAATAATTCTTCATGTGTGTCCTTGACAGAAGAGTTTAATAAACTATAAAATATCTGTTTCATTTGCGGAAAACAGAAAACAATTTTGGCCAAAAACTTAAAATTAGTTTTTCCACAAATCTGTCTCCCTCTATCTGCCTCTCTGAAAAAACCCTATTAGCGGAAATTTAAAAGTTCAAATTATAAGACAAAAAAAAATTCGCTTAAGGGCAAAACCAAAACATAAAAAACAAACTAAACATCAGATAAATAAATACTATATAATAAATAAATTAATATGAAAAAAAAAACATTATAAACCAGGAAAATGAGAAAAATTAAACAACTTTACTTTCACTTTCAAACAACAGACGCTGCATGAATAGACGCTTTTTCGCTTTTGGCATTTTCCAAATTATGGTTTTCTGGCCTCGCTTTAAAATTTGCAAGCACGAGGGTCGTTCCACAGATCTCGCTTTTTAAATTATAGCAATCAATTACTTTCGGTAACAGTTAACGATTTAATCTTAAGAAACAAAATTCCGTTACCGGAAATTAGTCGACGACAAATATTTGCGCTAAAGCAATTTAACGCCAGTAAATATTGTGTACAGAGGACTGTATAAAGCCACAAACACTTTTATGCAAATTTTATCGCCATAACAAGTTTTTAAAAGAACACTAATCGGTTATAAAAATTTACTATAAAAAATTTGTCTTTAGAAAATTTATCTTCAATTTATCTTTTTTTATTGGAAAATTTGTGGCCAGCAAAATATGCTATAGAAAATTTATTGTCAACAAAAACTGTGTACAAAAAAAAATTATCGCTCATAAAAATCGTTTAAAGAAAATTTGTCGCCTACAAATATTTTTTTTTTTAATTTAAGAGAACAAAAAATTATCTTCAGCAAAAATATTCTTTAAAAAATTATCATCAACAAACATTTCCATACAAAATTTATCGCCAACAAAGTTTGTTTGGAAGAAATTTATCGGCCACAAAATTTTTTGTAGAAAATCAATCGTCCAAAAAAAAATTATACAAATTAAACGAAAAAATGTATAGCCTAAGAAACTTTCTGCAGTAAATTTAAAATATTTTTATAGAAAATTTACTGCTACCAAATATATTTAACAAAAAAGATATCTTAAAAAAAAAAGAGATATATTTAAAAAAAATATATTTAAAAAAATATCTTTAAAAAAAAGATATCTTTAAAAAAAAATATATTTAAAAAAAATATCTTTAAAAAAAAATATCTTTAAAAAAAAGATATCTTTAAAAAAAATATATTTAAAAAATTTATAGCCAGAACATAAAATCTTTGAAAAATTGTTCACTAAGAAAGATTTCGCGTGTAGAAAAAATTTTAATAGTTGTTTAGAATTTTTATAAGAAATTTACAAAATAAATTATCGCCTGAATTTTTTTTTATATCGAAAGTTTATCGGCAACAAAATTTTTTTAAGAAAAAATTATCAGCCATAAAAGTTTTCTATAGAAAATTTGACAAATTTGCCAAAACTTGTAAATAACAAAAATAAAAAAAAAAAGTATGTATTGAAATTTTCATAAAAGTTGTCTATAGAAATTGTTTTACTTTCTATGACGATGCGTTGTGGAACCACCCTCCTGAGCTGTTACATATATTGAGTTTGTTTGTTTTTCAAGTTTATTTTTATAAACAGCATTTAAATTACCTTTTATATGTATGTATGTATGTATATTTATAATGTACGCGTATGTGTGTTTTTGTATTTATATATTTATGAGTAGATATTTTAAACACATACAAAACATCTAAAGATGAGAAACCAATTTTATAAAACAAACTAAATTTCAGTTTATAATACTAATAGATTTATAACACAAATTATATATATATATATATATATTTTTTTTTTAATACAATATAATTTTAGTTTTTTCGAATTTTATACTTTTTATAAAATATACATAATTTTTCAGAGTTAAAATATGATTTGAAATCCCTTCCTTTTAGTTTCCCTTTTGGAAGGATAAAGAATTACACAAATTTTGTTGCTGTCTGCAAACTAAAAGTACTTTCCACACAAGAGTTTTAAGCGGAATTCGTTCAGCTTCCTGCTAAAGATTTAGCTGCTTTTTTTTTAATTCACTTTCGAAGATATTAATCTTCTGTTATTTTTTTAATGATTTTTTTTATGGAATTCTCGTTACAAAATTATGAATCAGATTTTTATTTTGTGGTTTTAATCGCCGGTTATGCGTCGCGATAATATCTCGATTAGATATCGACAGGTGTCAATTCTAAGACGTTGATCAATCACAATATTCAGCAGAGTAGAGCGCCTGCAAGACGAGCACAGTTTCATCATTTGATGTGGACTGATATAAAACTTTTCAAAATCTAAAGCAACTGGCACTCGACAAACCCACAATCTTCAGCATTTGCGTCGAGTGCTTTTGCCGAAAAGAGCACAAGAGTATAAAATAACTTTTAAATACGAGTGCACGTATGAAGAGTGCAGAAGTCTCTTACATAGAATTGCTCGCTTTGCTACAATTCTCTTTTAATTATAATTCTCCACCGTTTGAATTTTGTTGGTTTTTTGTTAATTCTTTTATTCTATTTTATGTATCACATTTTATTTATTTATTTGCAATTTTTTCCCACTATATGTATGTATATTTTCACTGAAATTTTACGTAATCTTCCAGACTAAACAAAACATGTACATACATACTTATATTCGAATATATTCACACGTACATACATATGTATGTACGTAAATACATACATACATACAAAAGTATAAATGTATTGCACATATTATAAATTTCTAGTGAATTCTTAAAATACACAAGACAACTATCGATAATTTTTCTGTAGAAAATTTTAAATTTCTTTGAGAAGTTTTCTATTATCGATATTTTTTCTTTGGAAAAATTTTTTATAAAAAAGTTCTTATATCGTCCATAAAAAATTTCCACAACATTGTCTTTAAAATATGTTCACATTCAATCAATTTTCTATAACAAATTTTTAACACCAATAAATCTTCTAAAAAAAAAATTGTTATTAATCACTATTTTTTCAAAAAAGAAAATTTCCTTATATCGAAATGTCGATATACTCGTACCTTGTCTAGAAGATTGTTTTCAACAGAAAATTTATTAATAAATTCTGTACAGAAAACATATATGTGTGTATGTATGTATATTTTATAGTATTTATAACAATATTTTTACAATCGACAAATATTTTATAAAGAATTTTATACTGTCTATAGAAAAGTGTTTCTTCTCAATACAATAACAGAAAATTTTTTGTATTTTTATTAGAAAACATTTAATATTGATGGATTTTCTATAGAAAATATTTATATCAATAAATTTTTGTTACGATAAATGTTTGCTAAAACGACCAATTTTCAAAAGAAAATTTAAAAATGAATTGATAAATTTTCAAAAGAAATATTTTCTATCGATAAATGTTTTATTATCGCTATTAAACATGAATCAATAACAAAAATTTTATCGAGAATAAGTTATTTTCAGAAAGCAAATATTTTCTGTAGAATGTTTATCCATAATAAAAAAATAGTTTCTACAAAATTGTATCAATAAATTTTTTAGCGCAAATTTTTGATATCGATAGATTTTTTAGAGAAAAATGTTCTATAGAAACTTTATCAAATGATAAATTTATCTAATGATGGATTTATCTAATGACAAATTTATCTAATAATGAATGTATCTAATGATGAATTTATCTAATACCGAATTTATCTAATGATAAACTTTCTTTGAAATATTTCATCGATAAATTTTCTGGGAGAGGTTTTTACTGCATATGAAAAATTTTTCCTAGCGATGAATTTTCTAGAAAAAAGTTTTACTGTTGAAAAATTTCTAAAGAAAATTTACCTCTAAAATATTGCATCGATAAATTCTTTGGACAAAATTTTTGTTAGCGATAAATTTTGTTAAGAAAATGTTTTCCATCCACAAATTTGTTATGTATTTGAAATTTGTTGCGCTCTCACTAATTTTTTTTATAGGAAACTTACATCTATGCAGCGGCAACCCTTAAAGGAGTTTTTTTTTTTATTTTTTTTATTTTTCAGAACAAATTATTGTGTAGATTTTTTGACACAAAACTTACGTCTTACTCTCTTTTAAGCCGAACAATAAAAACCGTTTGCTTGTATTTCATGCTCTCTTCTCATTTATCTACGTCATAAAATTCAAAGTGTATAGGAAAAAATAAAGAAAGAAATAAAAAATAAAACAACACATGCCGCAAATAAAGTGGAGAGCCTAGAACAGACACAAAAGCCAGAGGCGAGCAAAGGAAGAAGTTGCACGGGTTTGTTATCTTTTAGGTACAGAGAACATGAACAAATCTGAATTTAGCAGTGGCGGTGTAAAAAGTTTCCTGGAAATTTTACAATAAAAACATTTTTCTTTTTGTTGTTGTGGTGAACTTGTGTCAAGCTTAAAAAAGCGGCTTATTTACGATTTGCGGTTTTGAGTCTTACAACTGCACAATTTCAAAACCAAATATTTATTTGGTTTTAGATTTAGATAACGAGTTGTGAAATAGTTACATACATACATGTCATATCCTACTGGCTATATAAACATTTTAACACTTAATTCATTTTTAATTCATGAGTTACATACTATATAAATTTCCCGGAAAAATATACAAATATACACATATGTTTGTATGCACACCGCCATCCATATACGTCAACTGTTAATGCGTTTTTTTTGTTTTTTTTTGTTTGTTTTTTAAGTAAAATGGAAAAACGATATTAAATTTGTGCAGCGGAAGAAATAATAAAATGTACAATATAGTATAAAGCAAGCAAAAGTAGCCATAATTAAACAGGATGCATTAAAAAGTGTGTATGTATGTGCTTTTGGAAAAGAAACGTCTTATAATAAATAAGACCAGGAACAAAAGACAACTTCAAGAATTCGCCCATAAATAATGAGCAACAACAGACAGCATGTCTTCAACAATAAAAACAACAACAAAAAATAAAAATAAAAACTCATAAAAAATAAAGATATCTTTATATATGTATGTATGTATGTACATATTGTAATACATGCATATTTATAAAACTCTCAATTCTTTTAAAATATGTATATTTTGTTTGCAACCTTGACAACAGCCAGAGTTTGAAAACTTTTACACAAAATTGCTGAAAGGTAATTTGACACCAACGCCCGAGCTCTGTTGCCAAATGTACCATATATTAATAGATAACATTCGGTCAAGGACATTGTGGAAACCTTTTCATCCCACTTCCATTAAAAGTTCGAGCAGCATTAAAAGCAATTACACAAATAGTTGCCACAAACAAAAATTTCAACAAGTAGGTGCACATACATACATACATACATACATACATCTCTCCCCCCAATTTAAGAAAATTTCTTGAAAAGACAACAGCTTCTAACTATAGAAAGTTTTACATAAGATAAATATTTTATTGAATATTCACTGAAAGGATACATTTTTTATGCGACAACATTATAAATAATATGAAAATTTAGTAATTGTTTAGAAAAAGCGTACAAACTTTTATAAGCGATACATTTTTAATAGAAAAGCTTTAAAAGCGATGGAATTTTTGGAAAAATTAGCATTCGCCATGAATTTTTTTTTTTGTTTTTTTGGGAAAATTTTCTATAAAAAAGTTTTTAATATGCGGTATATCATCGTCTGCAGGAAAACGTTTTAAGCGAAAAATGTTATAAACGATGAATTTTCTGAGAAAATTTTCTACACATACATTTTACTAGTGATTTTAATAACGAAAATATTTGTAGGAATTCAATTTTCTACCGAAACGTTTTATAGGCGATAAAACGTATATAGAAAAGATTTATGATCATGAAAAGTTTCTATGGAAAATGTTCTTAAAAAGACAACCTGGTATAGTAAGTTTTATGTGGGCGATAAATTTGGCCAGCAGAACTCAAACCATTTTAATAACTTTACTAAAATCATATCGCAGCAAAATTATGATTTTGTTAAATAGAAGACGTCAGTCATTCCTTCCAATGTTTTGGAAGAATTCACAGACTGTTCTATGAACAGTGACTGCAAAATATACGTAAGCGAAGGCCTGCAAACGGGTACTTCTGCGAAAATATACGTATTATGAACGAAACTAAAAACGAAAACTTAGTAGTTGGCCAAATGGTTTCACTTTTTATCACATGCTTGTATGTACACAATTTTAGCCAACTTTCACTTTTCGCGGAACTAAAGTTTGCTGGGATGTACATATATAGGGGACATTTAGTCAAGTGTAAGTTTTCCTTTTCGTATTCAACTCTTGTTGTTAAGAGTATTGTTTTTGCATTTCTATAGAACCTTTTTGTGTAGGAAACCGAAACTGAAGTTGTGTGTTGTTGTGTGCAAATTGATGTATTGCGAAATGTATCCATCCAAAAGGTCAAAGATTGAATGTAAATTTCACTAGTGGTATGAACACATAAAAGGCAAAATGAATTGTACTGGACTGGCTGAACTTGTGTGTTGTTTGTGCAACAAAATTTACAAAGTAGGAAAGGTGGCACATGGCACGTGCCTTTAAATTGAAGCAAAAAACTAATTGATTTTAACATTGTGAAAGCCATAAATTAATTAAGATTTAGAAAAAAAAAATTAAAACAATAAAAGCAGTAATTTAACAAAATAAAAAAATTATTGTTGTACGACAGAAGAAGATAAAACACATGCGTGAGTAAAATAATCGTAATTTTAAATGAATAAGAATATTGTCAGAAATGATGGGCTAAATTTGTTTATTCGATTCCGAATCTGTGGGACAACGCATTAGAGGACGCCCACGGAACCGATGGCGCACACAAGTGGAGAGGGACCTCAACCAACTTGGTGTGCAAAATTGGAGGACGCTGGCTAAAGACCGTGCCAGCTGGAAAAGTTTGTTGGTTGAGGCCCAGGTTCACCACGGACTGTAGCGCCGAAAGAAGAAGAAGTCAATTAGTAACACTAGTGTAAAAAAATGGCCAAAAACAATTCAATTATTGTAAAAAAAATATTAAAAAAAATAGCAAATAAATAAACCAATTATAATGAAGCTTTAAATTTCATAAGTCCAGCAATTAAACACAGTTTTGGGGAAGAAAACACTTTACTAGAATAAATGGCCTTCCTTTGGAAAAGAAAACACCTAAAAATTTCTAAAAAAAAAAAGGTCAATTCAATCGAAATGAAAAGAATTTTAACCAGAAAATATTTAAAAAAAAACACTTTTATATATAACAAAATATATTATTATTTGTAAACAATATGCTTGGCAAAAAAAAACAAGATTGGTCCTTCGAACCGTTATTTGGCTATTGGTGTTCGCATGACGAACTTACCCCACAGAAAATTTAGTATGACAAATTAGGACTTTTGAAATGGCATCAATACAAGAAATCGCTTAAAATAGAACAAGATGCCAACCACAAGTTTAGTTTATAGTCTTCTTACGAAAAACGCTTTGCGCTATTTTTAGTTTCCTGCTCTTTTAGAGGATTAGAAAAAAATTGTTAAACTAAAAATAATGCTGATTTACTTTTAAACAACAATTTCATTTAATGCTGATTTATTTTGCGACCGTAATTCAGTCAGGTTTTTGCTATGACGTCATAGAGACTTTGATTTAAGTTTTAGTGTGAAATTTCTACATGATTATCATATTTTGTTTATTTATTTTTACTTCTATGCTGAGATTGTAGTTTTTTTGCGAAAATAACGAGCTGGAGCTCTTTGAAATTATAAAATTGACGTCAAATGTGAGGTAGAAATGTGATTAGGCTTTAAATTTCAACGATAATAAGGATATGTTGCGATGTAATCGCTTAAAAGGAATATTTTTAGTGTTAAACATCATAAATATATAATTGTTTCTTTGCAAAGTTAAAAATTTAGCAAAATATAACTTAAAAATATCTTTCCTTCTGTCAATAAGCGAAGCCAATAAGCGAAATAAGACTGCATCGATTAAAATAGTCTATACGTTACGATTTTTTAATTTTTTTAGTTTCGGAGATTTGAACGAAATGCAATGGATTTAGGCGAAATGATCTATAACGTTAAAATGTCTTTCATTGTTTATCTGTAGTTTAAAGTTTATAGGCGTGTGAAGTTAAAATATCGAATTTTTTGTCATCTCTGATTTAAGGCCAATAAGCGAAGTACGCCGGTATCGCTTCTATAATGTTAAAATGTTTTGCTTTTGTGGTTTGAGGCTTGTAAGCTCAATGTGACTGTATGCCATAATAGTGTTTGAAGCTAAAATACATTTTGATTATGTCAACTATAGTTTGAGACATACAAGCAATAAGTAAGTGGCTTTAGCTATAATGATAAAATTTTGTTCTGTAGTCGTCTTAGGCATATAAGCGAAATTTCACTGTACTTGGGATTATAAGCGTTATAGAACCGTTAAAAGCGTGTTTATACAATTCAAAACAATAACTCTTCTTTTTTTTGAATTAATTTAATATAAACAACTTTTTTATGTTAGTGATAAATTTTTTTAGCTGTTTAATTAAATCTGATGGGCTGCAAAATTAATAAATTTGTTTTGCTTAAAAAACTGTCATAATCAGAAAACAAAATATCACAATAATTCCGTTAAGAAGAATATTAATAAATATGATACAAAGTTGGGGAAAAAGACACTAAAATCTTTTTAGCTCCTGGCATTAAGGAAATAAATCACAGTCTGATGGGAAAAAATGCTCAAGTAGGGATTTGTTCTTGCGCTGAGTGAAAACAACATAAGCAAATGTTTAACAATTGGCTGATGGTAGTTGTTTCCTCGGCTGCTTTATTTTGGTTTTTGTTTTGTGAATTCAGCAATTCAGACAAAGCAGTTTTTAATTTTCTTGCCATAACAAGAAAAAGTTGATTGTCCTTTAGCAGACATAACCAGACAAGTCAATGCCACAGAAGAAAAAATTAAGAAGAAAAGCAAAAACATAATTTGTGTTTTAAGGTTTTGTAAAAGTCTCAGACAAAAAAGACATCAGGACAGACAGACAGACAGACCGATACAAATTCTGCTAAAGTCGAGTCTGTAGATAATAAAACAAAACGCAGCATAAATAAACATTTTATACAAAAAATAGTGCTCGTATAAGCTCACTTTTTATTTATTTGATAACAACACGAATCAGTAAAGAAAGGACTTCTGAAATTCCTTAAAAATCAGGGATTGGTCGGTTTGGTTTGCTTTGTTAAAAGAAGAAAAAAAAACCAATTTCGTCTGGCATGTTTTTTCATTTCTTTTGTATAATTTTTTTGGTATTTCTATGGCAAGCAAAACCTGAATCTGAACGTACTTGAACTTTTGCTGAGTTAGACTTTTTTTTTTGTTGGGTTTAAGAGAAATCACCTAATTTTTGTATTGCAAACAAAAGTAAATGGTTTCTCTTAAACAATTATTTAAGGCCATTTTGTATGGAAAAGTTCATTGTATTCGTTCTGTAAAACAGTAAAACAGTCTCTGCTCTTAAGCGAATGTGGTAAGAAAATTGCAAATACAGTCGTACAATCAACGCATTAAAACAACCAAGCAAACGAGCAAACGACCGACCAGACAGAAAGACAGCCAGCCAGTTATTGTCTTTGTATACTATTTCTTTCCAGGAAGGGAGGAAATTTCTCAGGCAAACCAAAACGTTTGCAAAAAAAAAAAAAATTAACAATGAACATTTGTTTGCGCTTATATTTACCACTTGATCCAGCCAGACAAAGGAAGTTGTTTTCAGCTATAATTACAATTACAAAAACAACATAAATTCAAAATTTTGATTAAAAAAAGCAACACAGACGGCAACACATAAACTTCGCACAAATACAAGACTTTATGGCCAAACATTAAACAAGGGTTTAAGGTCGTGTTCCCAAAGGTTTTTGATTGGCAACCAAATTATTCAGGTTATCGGGCTTAAGGCTTCATAAAAGCAACAGGTTTGCAGACCTTCATAAAGACAAAGACAAAGACAAAGACAAAAGAAAAGAAAATTATTGAAGTAGACATTTATGCACATCATAATGATTGAACGAAATAGAGCACCGAAACTGATATTTTGCCTAATTTTACAATCAATTTTTCCGCAGTACAGCTGAAAAATTTCTTAAACTTTAGAACGTTAAGCAACAAAATAAAAAAAAAAAAACTTGTTGGCCTTTAATCAATTTGGTCAAAATGCCACATCAACGAACGACAACGAAAACTGCATTTTCATTTATTTGTGTAAATGTTTATAAACATTATTTTTATAATTTTTTGCTGTGGCTGTAGTGGCATTGCACGCCTCTACTCCATTTGGCCAACGTGTAGACAAAACCCTTAACAGTTACTTTTCATTTATTTGTGGGCATTTTTAAGAACTCAGTTTAGATATTCCGTTTAATGAATTGAATTTTCTTTCAGAATATCTGAAAACTTTCCTTAAATAGCACAAACATAATTTCAACTTTTCTTTTTCTGTGTTTCAACATTTCCCATCAAAACTATTAGATATTATGTTACGAAACTAAAATATAAATTCTTATCATATATCATATTCTGTTAAGATAACAGCTTCTGTACAGACTGTTAAAAAAACAGGGATGCTAAAAATTATTGAAGATCCAAATACACACATTTAAAGAGACAATTACCCCAAACGACAACGAGATGCAGGTTCTGCTGTCCGTAAGAACGTTTAGGAGAATGAAAGGGCAACGACTTTGCTTCCTGCACAAGAGCTCGACTTTTCGCCGAATGTATTCGGTGTTGCAACTTCAACCTGCCAACGACCAAAATGCAACGTTCCTAGAATTGAAATTAGACAAAGTCATGATGAAGCCTGAAAGAGTTGGAAAGAGTCCTCCTCTTTGCGAGAAGTAGGTGCAGCAACAGATAAAATTCACGAATTCGAAGCCATAGCAATTCATACGAGATGCAACTGCAAACCGACAGTATGTATGACTGTTGGGTTAATTTTATAGAGCGCCGCTCTTGGTTACATCAAAAACTGATCGTATTGTGTTACATTTTAATTCGTCTCAAACTTGTTTCATTTTCAATTAATTAATTATGATTTAATTTAGAAATATAAGAAGAAACTTTTCGGAATAACATCTTTTTTGAAGCAAACATTACAAAAAAACTCGAATAATATTTATATGACAAATGGAAAACTTTGTAGATCTACGAAATTTTTTTTATAATTTATTCCGGTAAATGTTTAGTAATTAATTTTTTTAATAAAAAACGAATTAAAGTTTAATCAAATCAATTAATTTTTTAATCAAATCAATTAATTTTTTTAATCAAATCAATTAATTTTTTTAATCAAATCAATTAATTTTTAAATCCAATCAATTAAATAAATATATGTACGAAATATTATTGTTCTGTGCTTAAACTGTTTACTAATTATTCTGAGGATTTCGACTACGAGTATGTCGGGAAACTTCAACTGGAGACTAAACCAGACAACAACAAACTGTCGTTGTAAAAGAACAAGAATCCATTCCATATTTATAATAAAATGTTAAACAGTCCAACAGTCCATGTTTTTTGTATATTTTGTCTAACCAAAAAAAAAAAAAAAAAAAAAACTCTTCCCACAGAGAGAAAGAAGCCAGCAAACAAATGCCTATAACATTTGTTTAGTTTATTTGTTATTATGGTCGCACATATTGTACGAAGACATGATAAATATTATTCTAATTTACATGTCGCAATGCAGTGAAAGGAACTTTGTCATCGTCATCATCATCGTCATCGCTGCAATTACGTTGAACATTTGTAAATACCGAAATACTTGTTCAAACTCGTATGTTTTTATTGTCTTCCAAGGTTTTTTTTTGCATTCTATTTTGTTTTGTTTATTTGTGTGTTTGTTTTGTGCAACAACCCTCTTTTGTCTGTTGACAGTAAAAGTCAATGCACTTTGAAGAATTATATGCAACATATGTTGCATATATGATGCGAATGCCAAATGCCTGGTTTTAAATGAAATGGCTGAATCAAGGGTTTAGTAATAAAAACTTTTGGAAATTTACATATTTCATATAAGAAAAAAACATGACCAGCATAAAGTTTTTGCACATAAATTTCAAAGAAAAAACAAAATAAATGTTTTTTTTAGATAGAATATTTTGCTTTTTTAAAATGTTTGGTTTTTTTTACGATAATATTTACCGCCATCATATTTTGTCATTGTCTGTTTTATTTTCTCATATTTCTCGCATCAGCTGCATTCACATACACACTCTTAAGGCCACAAAGGCCTACTACTGCTCTGAGGACGAGTTCTGATCATGATGATGACAGCAATGATGACGTTATTGTGAGTTTGCTTCGGAGTACCAAAATACTTGTTGTAAAGTTTATTGTTCTATTTTCTTTTCGTTTGACTTTCAATAAAACAATTAAACTGCATCAGCAGACATTGCATTGACCGAGGTCGTGAGCATTTTGCCTGAGGAGAACTAAGAATCGATTATGTTGCATAAAACTGCATCGAAGAACTGGTTCGTCATGCTGTTCAGAGCAGAGACGAAGCAAAGGGTTGATAACCTCTAGCGAATTGAAAGCGTAAAAGATTGTTTGGCTTGTGCTGCCTTTCGAAAACAAAACTCCCAAAGAATTTGTTAACTAAAAATAAAATGATGTCATATTAAAGCTGTATTTTAAACAAATTCGCTTGATTACAGATACGGCAATTTCTGATCACAAATATAATATGAATATTTTACATATTTAACTCACATCTCTGCTACTTTGAATAACTTTACAATTAATTTTAATTCAAAAAAAAAAAACCAAAAACACTTAATTAAATAATATTTTTATAAACATAAAAAAAAGACGAAATAAATTTATTAAAAACTATACATATTCATCTAAAACATTCTAAATTACAAAAAGCAATTGATTAAGTTTAATTTGTGAAAAAAATACACTGAAATTTTGTTTAAAAAACAATAGCCGCCATATACGCATGTTTCATTGGACATCATTTGATTTGATTTCAAAACCACAATTAAGTAAAAATCATTTGATTTTAAAATCACAAGTGATTTCAAATCGTGTTATTTTTTGATTTGAAATCACGTGAGCACGAGCAATTTGATTTGAAACCTCTAGTGATTTGAAATCGTGTGATTTTAAGGTTACCAGTGAGTTGATATCATGTAATTTTTATAACATAAAAAAACTGTGGCAACAATTGAAAAGTTTTTATGTTATTCACCAAAAAAAAATATATGACAAAAGTGAATTGAAAGTAACAGTTTAACTTAGTCGATGCGTTTTGATATCACATGACATTAAACAAAATTATGAACTTAGAACACATTCAGAACAGTTCTGATTAAATATTGGTAAAGTATTATTTATAATATTTGTAATCCAAAATCCAAAACTTTATAAATCAGTTCAGTGCGAAATAAGAACAAATAACAATAGTCGCCTGTACCAACACAATGTCGATTTTATTGGCGGCCATCATCTCTCGCTCTCCCTAATAATTTCCCATTTGTAGCCATCAACTTGCTTTCAATTAGTCTTTTCGACATCGTAATAGAGTCCTAAAACTTTTTTTTTCTTTTCTTCTTAGCGCACAAATTTTATCACTTATCATTTGCTGTCTCAATTTATTTAATAGTTATGCAAACGGCTGACTACAACAAAAATTCAAATGCCGTTAAGCTGTAACGATAAACAAAATATATATTTGCATTTATGCAAATGTAAACACATAATACACATACATACATGCATGCACATGCATGTCTCATAGTACTACAAAAATTCATTAAACAACTCATTGAAATATTGACGCATTCTAAGCACTCGCTCACGTCAATAGCAAATTTAACAAAAACTATACATATATATGTATGTACATATAATACAGAAAAAAGACAGATTTCAGCCAACGATTAAACAGTTTCGTGAACAGTCTGAGCCGCAAATCGTTGAATTAAAATTGAAGAAATAGTAAAGATTATAAAAGCAATACATATACAATATATGTATATATTTTACGAATGTTAATGGTGTCACTCACCGATACATTTAATTACGCGTAATTTATGGAAACAGGCGGATATTTAACTCTTTGGTTTTGGGTTGGTTTTTGTGCAACTGTGTCCTTGAACTTGAATTTGCCCTTAATTGAACTGGTAAGTGGAGGCTGCAAAATTTACGTTTGGCATTTGAAATTTGCGTGAGCAGAAACATATTGAAACACCGACTAGACAGACGGGCTGTCATAAAAGCATTCGAATAAATAATTTTGTTAAAGGTTTTCATATGCATAAGCGAAGTCATAGCAGGTTACAGCTGCTTAAATATTCGACAAATGTCGGAAAAAATATCCAAGAACGCTTAAACCTAAAGAAAAAGGGCTCAGCTGTGTACTCAATGCCAACTGCTTTGTAGCGACGCGTTGCTACAGTTACTACATATACATGTAACTCTAACAGCTTTTCGCTTGTCAGCAGAAACATTCACCAGTCTTTGGTAGGAAGCGAATCTACGACCTCTGGCCTATCCAACTAACTCATCTATGGAGGCACTTTCATATACACAAATACTGCAGTATTTTAGTAGCACTAAGACAGGCTTATGCTGACTGATCGTTATAGTGTAGCATAGTTTAAGGCCGCCACTAAATTAAAGAATAAATTTATGCAAAATTTGTTTCAACAATAACTATATTTTAAAAAGATATATTACATTAGGACATATTTTGTTTATACTTATTTCCGGGATAAAAGACAATGTCTAAATAAACAGAAAAAATTAAAATTAAAGCATTCTTTAAGGCGCAGTCGACATTATAACCATATTTAT
The DNA here is from genome assembly GCA_932526305.1 of Epicampocera succincta. Lineage (NCBI taxonomy): Eukaryota > Metazoa > Arthropoda > Insecta > Diptera > Tachinidae > Epicampocera > Epicampocera succincta. Next base: position 12,680,217 of record OW052037.1, on the reverse strand, counting down.
AATAGGTAGCATTATTTGCAAATGATAATTCAAATTATATGTAAAGGCACAAAGTTGTCAAAGGATATTTTACTGAAAAGAAACTGATAGTCATAATGTTGCATATTCTCTAGTCTTAGTAATGATCAAATTTTCTTAATGTTCAAAGATGTTTTTTTATAAAATCATATATTTAAATATATTAAATAACATATTTTGACCATGTTTTAAGATTTTCACAGTTCCAAATAATAATTTAGTTAGAAAAAAGTATTCAACGATATTGTATTTTCCATGGGGATTTTCAATCACTTCCACATTTTGTAGCAAACAAAAGTATAGTAAAAATTCAGGCAAGAAAAATTCTCGTTAGAACATTTATTTATTTATTTTATACTTTTTGCAGCACATTTGATTTCATTGAATTGAAATCGAATCCCTAAGTATATTATTATAGAATTAAACATAATATGTATTTCGAGAAATAAGCCAACCATTATGGAGAAGAAGGAAAAAAAACATAACAAAAGGGCATGTTTTGCGAGAAAAAAAAAACATATAACAAGGCAAAGTTTAGCTTTTTTTTAAAAAAAACATTAAGCTTTGTGTGTGTGTGTGTGTGTGTGTGAACAGAAATAATTTTTGGTCTCTTGCCCTCAAAGTTCGTGACAAAAAGAGATGATTCTACCAATTCTAATGGTGTACAAGTTCAATGACACTTCTGATATGTTTGAAGGTCTTTTAATATTAGTCCATATTGCGTTATTTATAGTACGTTTTTTTTTCCTATTTTCATTTGCGCGTGGCTTCTGTTTAGCACAAGAAAGTTAACATGTCATTAGAGGTTTCATATAAATGAAATAAAAATGATCAGACTCGAGAAACTTCTTTTATATATTTAAAAAAAAAAAAAAAATTTCAGCTCATTAGCGCTCAATAAATTCCAAGATTATGATTCGTCTTCCATTGCCGAAACCAAAAACAGCACAATATGTTGCTGGAATTTTTTTTTTTTTAATTTTAGTTGAAATTCTAACAATTTAAATGAAATGAAAGCAGTTTTATGTTTCTGTATGTATTTTGAATTAATTTTTTTTACAAATGCTTTTAGGCTTTAAATTTTTGTTCAATATTGTAGCATATTTTAGGGCATGAACTTTCTTAGAATTACAAACAACAAAATTAGTGAAATTATTCTGCTTATACAATAAAATCATTTGAAGAGAAAGCACACAAAACAGGCATTAAAAATGAATGTATTCGGCAGGTTAGTCATGAAAATATGAATATGTGTGTGTTTGTAATTTGTAAATTTACAAGTTCAGTGGCGTTTTTTATTTCACATCTCTTCAATTTCTCTTTCCGTAAAAACCAAGAAACATAAACAGTGGCTACAGAGAGCTGGATATGTACAAGCAGGCGTACACAAAAAGCATAAATTTGAGTTGTTTTATTCATTGGCATTTATTTTGCCACTCAACAATGCCAAAGCCTACTATCAGGGATGACTCAACATGGTTTTCCTTTTGTTACAGTTCAGTGACCCACATCTTGTGTTTGGAGGTCTCTTACAGAAAAAATATACAATAATAATAATAAAAAAAACAAGTTCTTATCGCCCTTTTCTGCTTAAATAAATTTGTTTCGTGCTTTTGAGACTTCTATGATATTTTGCTGAAAAATAATTTTGCCAGTTACAATAATTATTGATATAAAAAATTTCTTAAATTTCGTGACGGATATTGTTGACTAAATGTTTGATAATTGTCCCCAAAATATTGATCGATTCTGTTTGTTAAATTTAAGTTATCCCTAAAACAATTATTCACGCAATAATAAAATTACAATAATATTTTACGAAAAATTTTTGGATAAAAGATAAACTCGTTCCTTGTCGTTTTTTCAAATAAAATTAAATTTTTTTTTTTTTAACAACAACTACTCAATTATATAGAATAACATACAGCAAAATCGGTTGTTTTAAGTGTCCAATGGGCCACTGGAATGACTGCTTCATTATTCTCTGTCTGCACCAAAAATTGTGTTTCAGCAACAAATTGCCGGAAACGATGGCGTTAAAGACAAACTGCTATTTGGAGCTGCATGGCTTTGATGTCGCTTAGGAGCTGCTGAAGCCTTAAGCAGGGCTCAACTGAGAATAAGGGCATGCCCTCGAAATATTAAGTATAAAAACCATAGTGATGTGATCATGGCTGATGTGCCGGCAGCATTTTTGTAGGGGGAGATCGACTGTCCTATAGCAGTTGCTGTTGTTGTGCAACAGATAAGCCGGTATCATTGCAAATCCAGGTGTCAAACAGATGGTCCTTAATGGACTGCGATCTGGTCTAGTTATCTCAAATGTTCTACTCTACTCAACTCTCAAATGAATTGCCCGCATGGGAAAATAGTCATCTGCCTACAACTGCAAACCATACGGCATCGGTGCTGATTTATGGACCAATAGACTTCAGATTTTGATTACCATCAGTTTAGGCCTACGTGCTAGGTACTGCATTGCATCAAAGGTCACTTCAATTCCAAACCTGCGGCCAAAAATGTAAACTTCAAATCTCTTATTTTATGCCAAAAGCCTGCAACACTTTCGTAGTCTATTTGTAATTCAAACTTGTTGTCTGGCGAAATATTTATTCAAATTCGAGTTATTAGTTTAAGTTTAGGTTCTTCTCAAGGCATATTTTCACAGGAGTACGAGTTTTTTTTATTATACTCCTGTTTTCCTGACACAGTTTTTTTTTTTGTCTTGTTTGGATTAGTACAATAATATAAATTTGGAATTCATTAAACCTTTTAAAATACAAGAAAACTTTAAAAAAAATTTATTTATCAAAAAAAACAACTAATTGGCAATTATGCCTTAATGAGAAAATAATTGTTTTATCCTTAACGAAACAACTTAAGCAGCACATAATTATCCTGGTGCAGCGGGAATTAAATGCCAACATAAAAACCCACTATATCAATTTATATGCATAAATAAGAGTTCTTTTTTGACAAAACTATGAAACTATAGATAAGAGATAATGGTGGTAATAACCAAAAGTCAGTGACATGAAGTTAAATGATAGTAAAATTTATGACTAAACTGGCATGGGGCAATAACGCAAGTGTTGCCAATGCAATATTATTATTGGTTTTTTTCTTGGCGTTTTGTTGATGACTAGATAGATAAAGAAGCCTCCAACACTTTCTTAGCCTTTATAAGTTCTGTAGAGTTTTTCGCTGAAACAAAAAGAGAAAAATAATAATGTTTTTACTCTTAAAGCTTTACGTGCTCCACCAAAATATTGATTATTTTATATTCCACACCAAATTTGCACAAGAGAACTTCAAGTTAAGTGTTTGATTTGAAGCGTTATGGCTTTCTTTGTTCCAAGCAGATAGATTCTCAACGAATACGGCATTTTACTCTTTCTGCTTGATGGGGCCGGCTGGGATGTGTTGAAAGCCCCCCAAAATAAAAATATCACATGTTCTGACAATGTATTTTATGTTGTCTGTGAACATGAATCGAAATCTGCTTCGTGGGATTTGAAGTTTTTTGTAGTTTCTTCTATTTTTTTTTTGTAGTCTGTTCACAGATTGATGCACAGGCAGAGGATTTTTTATTTTGACTTAATATGGTGATGGAGCATCAGCTTGTGGTATATGAATGTTAAAATAAGGGCGGCAACCTGTCTGTCTGTGTGTCTGTCTGTCAGTCAGTCTGTGCATAAGAAGCAGAGTTTTTTTTGTTTCTGATACATACATTTAAAAAGAGAAAGCAAAGCAATAATTGTTTTTGTTATGAAAATCAAACAAAAAATAAGACAATTAAAGAGCTTAAATTTAAGAAATTTGCTGCGGTCTAAGCAACTTTTATTTCATAGAATTGGCAATTATATTTCAGAAATTTATTAAATAAAACATGTTTATAGTTTTCTAAAAAGAAAACGAATTAATACGGCAACTTCATCCAAGAAAGTTGCTCAGTTATGGGCAACTTTTTCCAAAAAGTCTGCAACTAAAATGCTGCCGGTTCTAAAGAAAACTTTTCCGAAAATTTAAAAAAAAAACACCTTAAAAGAAAATATATTACAGTAAATTGCTCGCTTGTGAGCAACTTTTGTTTCATTACAAAGAAATATGTAGTTATAAAAAATTTTAACTTTTAACCCTAGACTCGAACCTGTATATTTTTGAAATAAAGTTTTATGCAATAAAGTCTTACAAATCGAAAATAAAATCACTCATTAAATAAGATTATAGAAACTTTTTTTAAAAAATGTCCTAAAATTTTTTAGAAATAGCGCCAGGTGAGAGAACACTCCTGAGGCCTGTTTTTCTGGAATTTTCCAAATTTGGATAATTAAAATCTGAAAAAGGACTTTTCTTGACGTCACAGGATATATATATATTTTTTTTAAATAGCAGTAGTGTTTTTTTTTTGGATTTTATAGCACAAATTTTAATCAACTTTAGAAGCGGTTAAAATAATCTAAATTTTGCTTAAAAACCGAGTCCAGGTTAATATCCTGGCAACAAACAAAGCGAATAACAGACAGAATAGACAGGCCAACAATTTCTTTGAGAAATAACAAGAAAATCAAATAAATGACAACACTAGAAAATAAATAAACAAAGCAGACAAGTAAATGAGCTGAATAGAAAAAAGTATTTTTAGAAAAAAAAAAAACCCCGAAAACAAAAGGGTTGCTTGAACTTGCAAAACAAGAATATAGAAAATAAGACAAACTAAATATGTTTGCAATCATGTTCAAAACCAATGCCTATAGGCCGGTAGTTCTTTTAAACTTTGTGTTTCTTTTGCTGTCGAGAAAGAGGAAATTTAAAGAAATCACTTGACAGGGGAAAGACAAAAAAAGACATGAAAAAAAATGTGGCATAGAATTACACAAACCTATTAAAAGAAAGAAGAGAAATTAAAGTAATTCGCAAAAACAAAAAATCCCCCTCTAAGCAGAAAGAAAGAAAACCTGACAGCAGAATTCACACCCCAGACAACTGCGAAATGAAAAGTGAGTGCATTCAACCTGTCGCATGTAATATATATTAAATTTCAATATTTCTTATAAATGACATTTTCTGCTTCGTCTTTTCGTATTTTTTTTTTGTTTGTTTTTTTTTTTTTTTTGCAACAAAATTCCCCAACAGTGGATTTTGCCCCAACAGTTTTTCAATTTCATATATTTATATTTTTCCACTTTTTGGTCTTCGTTCAGACACCGTTAATGAGAAAAAGTAAATTGAACAAAAAACCAAAATCTTATTAAAATTCCAATACATATTTCACACACGTATTTCACGTTTTGCTGATGGGAAAACTTATGGAAAAGCAAAAAAAAAAAAACAAACAGTAAAAAATATATTTAAATGAATAAGAGAAATTTAAAACAAATAAAAAAATCAAAAAATCACCTCTAGACAAATTCACACACCATCTAGCAAAGAAAAAGCAAACAACAGCGACAAACTAAATTATTTCAACAAAATTTATTTTAGCAAAGTTGTTGACAATGTTTTTAAGACGCAAATTAATTTATTTGCGTAAACAAACACTCTAGAAGAAAAATATCTTATAAGGAATTTTAAGAAACTTCCTGTAGTTGAGCACATAAAGATTTTGTGCAAAATAGAATTGAAAGACATTTTTTTGAAAAAAAAACCTGGTCAGCCATAAAATGGCACAAAATTACCATATTGTAAAAATTGCCTTAACAAAATTTAGACAACTTTTTTTCTAAGCAACTAAATTTGTTCCATAGATATTTTTTTTTGCTGCTTCAAAGAATCAAAAATCTTATGTTTTTTTCTAAAGAAATGGAGAAAAATGTATTTGGATCGGGCAAATTTTTGTTTGAAAATATTTCTGTTCATTATATTTTTTTAGTGGAAAAAATTGGCCGTTTTTGCCCAACAACTGTTTTGGCAAAATTCTAGTTTGGAGTTCGCAATTTCAAATAAATTATTATTTTAAATTGTTTACATATTGAAAACTGATCAAAACCCCTTCAATCTTTCAACTACTGAACAGTTTGTTTTTTGCTAAAGAAAATTTAAAGAATACTGAACAGCTTTTCCTGCAAAATTTTGTTATATATAGAGATTCTTTGCAAACTGTTACTGTTTATATTTTGGACACATTTTCCTACAAAAAAAAAAAACCTATTTGCCAGAAAGAAAAATTTCGGTAAAAAATTACTGGAATTAGGCAAAATAAATCTAATTTTTGCAGGGTTTCTGCACTTTTTTTTCTCTCTTATTCATCTCTTGCCCGCATAAATGAAATATTAACATGTTTTTCATGTTCTCCGTACAGAACTACTCCAATATCAGCGACAAACATTATTTGTTTATGAAATGAAATCACTACATTTGACGTAAGAGGCAAAATAATACCAACCATGAAAATACGTCATAACCTATAAAATGAAAATGAAAATCCTGTAGGCCAAAGCAAAGTCAGACGAAGAGATGACGTCATAAAACATACATATATGCTGCTTGTGATGATAATGATTGAATAGAAATTATTCCTGGCTGTAAAATAGATTTCTTTAGTGACGTAGAAGTCTAACTGACGTGGTTGGAAGCGAAGACAAAACTCTTAGAGCACAAAAGTTTATGTCCAATCATCTGATGTGACAGTAGAGATTGTGGGCGCAGACGGAGCAGTTAAATAAAACTAAAATTTGCTTTAGTTTTCCGTGCAACAATGAAATGAATTGGAAATAGTTTAGAAACATTTTAATACGAACGAGTAAATGCGAAAGCACACGGCCAAGGGAAACATATTTACGGCTAGCGCAGATGTTGCGCATTTTGTCAGCTGAACCAGTGGACCTAAATTTATTCTACCGCCTGCATATATGGTAGTTCGTTCGACTATCTAGGACGAGTCATGTAGATCAGGGCAAAACGTGCTGCATGTGGCTAGAAAAATAAAGACCGCTATCAGCTGTCAAAGTTCAGATTACCCTGAATAAAATTCAACTAAAACTTACAATCAATACTATTTATACTTGTATTTCAATTTAAAGATTATTATTCTTCTATTAAGTTCTATAAAAAAACACAAAAGGCGCCTTAGTTGAAATCAGAGAGCGAACTAGAAATTTATTTAAGCTGCGGGGAGGCGATTTGTTTTCGCAAAACAAATTCTATCAACTGATTAGAAGTAGAGCATAACTTAAGGAGCCAAAAACAAACAATCGAAGTTAATTCTGAACTAAAGGAAGAGCTTAAAATTTTGCAATTGCTGTCTTAAATTGAAAACATATCAGGAATGCTGATCAGCAAGTTGGAAATGCCGTACGGTTTTATTGACTTCCTTATCTGCTACAACTAGTCAAAAAATAATTTATTATAGCATATTTTTTGGCTCTTTTTTTCTTATGTTATAAGAAAAGCGCACTTAAGGCTGCTCATTTCCTACATCAAGATAATTTATCTTATTCAAAAAGCATTTTTTGCTCAACCGAGAAAAAAAAAAAAACTACATTTAAATGAACATAAAGTGAAGCAATTAAAAATTTACATGTCATTAAGCAAAAAGTAGAAAATAAAATTTAGAAAACAAAAAACCCACCTAATAACATGTGGCTGAAAAACAAAAATGTACTTATTAACAAAATCGTAAAAATAATTAAAATTTAAGCAACATATTTATATGTATGTGTGTGCGTGTACAAGTACTTTTAAGAAAAAATTTTTAAGAGGAATGGGTTGAAAGACATTTGCATGTTAAATAATTTAAAAATATTTATTTTTAAATCTTAGACAACTTTCCAAAAAGAAAATGATTTGCCTTGCAAGTCCTGTTGAGCCCCACCCTGCAGGAAAATACAAGACGAGAGTCAAATTAACCTTGACGAACAATTGGCGATTTTAGTTGTGGAGCGCCATATGTTTACATACACACTAGTACATCTTTATAAAAACATATTTTTTGTTTGTTTTAATTTTGTCATAAAAATAAATTTATTTTTAGTTGCTTCTAAAAATTTTTGCAATGATTTATTTGTGTAATGAGTGTCCCCGAACATGAATATAATTCATTACACTGTAATTATGTGTAAAAAATAATAATAAATATGAAATTGATTGTTCAGGACTACAAATTGAAATCGTTTTTTAAGGATGTTGTTGGGAAGTGATTTTAAATTCACATATATACATATATGGTTTTTCGATCTGTAAAGGTTTGTATTTTTTTTAGTGATTTTTAAGAAACGCAATCATTCAAAAAAGATTTTCAGGTACGAGTTTGTCTGAAAATCACTGGATTTCGCATGACAGATACATGGACAGACCATTTGCTGCTCTTTAAGTCACATGACTATTGTATTTTTGGCATGGTCACATGTGATATGGAATGAACACTTTTTGCTACTTTGAAAGTCATACGTTTTAAGCATTTTTCAAATCGCATTATCAATCACATTATTTTTGTATATTTGTCGTAATTGTTGAAAACACATGTGTTTTTCAATTCACACGTACATATAAATTTCTGCTCCTCATAAAACAAAAGTGAAGTGATTTTGGTATAAGTTTCTGCAGCTCGTAAAAAAATATGACTCTTTTATTTTTAACGTGATTTTTAAATGACATGTGACTTTGAAGCCACATTTATGATTATTTGCTGTTCTATACAGCACACGAGTTTTGTATTTTTAGTGTGATTTTGAAATCACATGTATCTGTTTTTCTCTTCTATAAATTACAAGATTTTTGTAGTTTTGAAATATATCATTTTGGCATCCGTTCTGAATTTTCTGCTAGTTTATTTTTTTATGTTGTAAAAAGTAAAAAACCTATAGTTTAATTATTTTGAAAATGAAGCGTCATTGAGAGAAAAAACTATAAAATCATATAATATAAATGAACAAAACAAGAAACATACATTCATACATATGTACATACTTATAATGAAAATTTGTTGAAAATAAAGCACTTACCTGAAAAGAGAAAGAAAACACATACATATTTCAATTAATATTTTTAAAAACGATTTAATTTTTCCATACTACAAAAAAAAAAACCTAAGAAAACGCTACTCGTACTATCCAAATGAACAAAGAAAAAAACACGTCAAGTTTGAAAGCGTCTGTTTACAAGAGACATCTTTATCGTTATGCTCGCACAACAATGTTGTTTTATAAACACATCTTGATTTGTCTATTTTTTGTTTGTTTTATTATTAAAAATAACTTAAACAAATTTTTCAAAAATAAAAAAATTCAATAAACTTTTTCAAGGTTATTTAGTGGCAAAAATTCATTAGAAAAGAAAGACGAAAGTGAAAGTAAAATTATTAAGAAGACTTTAATAAAAAGAAAGAAAAAGAAAAATACACTGAACATGTACTACATTTCAATGGCACATCAAAGTAAATAATTTTAAATTTTGAAAACAAGTGCTGCTGTGTAGTGGGTTACTACTAATTTTTTTAGTTTTAAATACATTTTCAGTGCAAAAGTTCAAGTTCTTAGGCTTAACAGAGCGCCGCAACTGAATTAACAGAGGTATGTTAATATTACAGCCCCGAGTCTGGGGTTAAAAATTTTTAAATTTATCTTCACACTCCTCTAAAATGTTACTCTATTAGCGATTGCCTGCAATGGCTAATCGAGGTTTTACGGTGATTACTTCATTAAGGGCTGCTGCAACTGTTAAGGCAGGTTTCTTTGTATTTTGAGAACATCTCAATCAAACATGCACCGAATTTTAATAATAAAGAAATGTTTTCAATATTTCTCGTCTACAAATTATATGTAGATTCTGCAAAAATCTCAGCCGTGAGTGACACAAGAGCTGGCCAAACAATTTAACTAACTTCAGCCAGTTACAATTTAAAAAATTTAAAAACAAAAATACAAAAAAGAAACCATACGACTACTAGAAGCAGAAGTAAGAAATTTGCGAAAAGCAAATGAAATGACAATGAAATAACAAAATTGGAAAAAAAAGAAACTAAGTAAACGCGTCATATTTATTTGAAAAGCATTGACGCAAGCAGTTCGCTAAGCAATGTGGGGGTTATAGCACAAGAGAAATAAATATGTACTCATACACACACAGACTCTTACAAATTTCAACCACAAAATTATGGGTATAAAAAGGCAAAAACAAAATATGTAAAGGATGAAAACAAATTTAAAAAACACAAAAATAAAATTATATTAAAGTATGACATATTTATATATTGTACAGGGTGTTTTTTTGAGAGGTATAGAAATTCGAATTGAAATAAAACACAAGAAAATCGTTTTAATGTCCATCAATTTGGCTTTATTGGAAGGATAATTTTATGCCATTAATGTTTAAATATGATTTCGGGCATGTGGCCGCCGCGGCTGGCTCGAATAAAGCCAATTTTTGATGGACAAAAGTTGATGGACAAAGCTCCAATTGCTGTGCACGGTGGCGAATCGATTCATTCGGGTCCTCTTCAACACTTTGCTCTACAGCGGCAATTGTTTCTTCGGTGCGCACTGTTCGACGTCTCTGCGGATGCGTATTATCACATATAGTGAACGTAGTGCGAAAACGATCCATGGTTAACCGAATTAATTGCTCTGATGGACGATTATGTCGACCATAAAATGGACGGAGCTTGCGGTAAACTTCGCGAACTGAACCATTATTTTCGGAATAAATTTGCACGATTTGCAAGCGTTGTTCTTTTGTCAACCTGTTCATGATGAAATGGCAAACCAAACTAAATATTAATCACTTGACAGCTGACAAAATGGCCGCCAGTTAAAAAAGTGATGCCAACTTAAAGTTCTATACCTCAATAAAAAACACCCAATATATTAAAACGTCCATATTTATATTTAAGAAAGTATAGGAAGAAAACCAACAACACACACAAGATACTTGACATTAATTTTCAACACGTTTACAAGTTAATACAAAATAAATGATTACCACCATCGATTCCAAAATGTACTTCAAATCGTGAAAAACAGTCCGAAAAAACAAATAGAAAAAAGACTTATTATAAGAGTCACAGGCGTGTAAGAAATATAGAGTATAAGATTCTGCAAATATTAAGGCAGACAAATATGAGACAAACCAGTATAATAGTTTCAAAGCCCCAAATCATTAACTCTTATACTTTTTAAAATTGCATACCACTGGGCGAAACTGAGAATACACTTGTTCTACTTTCTTTCCACTAAAAATAGTAAATAAAACAAATAGGAATATAAAAATATAAAGAAGACTAGACAAAAAAAAATAATATTATAAGAGTTAAGGGAGTATAAGAGATTACGAGTATAAGACTATACAAATATATGAAAAACAAATGAATATAAGAAAATATTTCTGACAGTGAAGTTCAATATTACAAGACGAATTTATGTCTACTACAAGCCATACTATTCTTGACGAGACCTGCAATTTACCTTCTGAAAGGTTTTAAAATTCATTAAGAAACAGCTGCTTCAGCTCCTTGGGCGATAATGATGCCAACAGCTTCTTTTAGAGTTCTAATCAAGTCCTACTGCACTTTGAGCCGAAAATATTGTAGCTGACCAACAATTTTAAAGGCCGCAAATCAATAGAGTATCATTAAATGATAAAAATTTAAATGTATATAAAATTAAATTATTGTCTTTTCTTTTACAAAATTACCTTAACATTTTGCTCGATCTGTTTTGTTGTGTTGTGTGAAAAACAAACAAAATTTTATTGATTGATGCTCTTTTAATAAAACAAAATGGCTAAAATTTTCAATCTTGAAATTGTTATGAGAAAAAAATTATAAAGTATTAATTTGAAAGTTAAAGCAAGAAACTTTTTTTTTTTTTGAAGAAATCACAGCAATTTTTAATTACACAATAACTTTATGTATGAAAGTGTAGTTGTTAAATTGTGCTCTAATTTGAAGAGTTAATAAAACACTGATAACGTTTGAAAGAATTGTTTAGCCAAAAGTGAACTGGTGTTTTCCTTCGTGTTCATTTTATCAAGCTTGTGATAAAATTTATCACTATAGATACCATCTTAATCAGCTTATCAGCAGAAAGGAATATGACAAGTGTTTTCAAAATAAATTGCAAAAGCATAATTTCTGAAAACAGGTTGCCGACGTTTCATGCACTTGCAATTGAAGGCCAGAGCAATTAAATACTGTCGGTTAAGCCAATTGTTGTAAAACACGGCAGATGCGATTTGGAAAGGCAACTTTTAATTTGTATTTTGTCTACTTTGCACAAATATTCTATTACTGTGAACAACAACTATATTACTTATACTTTTAATTGTTTTCAATTACTTTTAATTATTCGGTTGTAGCAACTAAAAAAATTAAATTCGCTTTGTTGTACCGATAACAGACAGGATTCTTATTTCTTACAAGTTCGAAAGCAAAAAGAGTGTTCAAATTCATTGTATTAAGCTAAAACTAAATAATTTATGTATATATTATTTGTTTTCTTTCTACGGCCTACCAGATATACACAAATCAAAAATATTTTTAAAAATGTTGTACGAAAAATATTTTCCATTTATATTGAAATGTTTGCAAACATTTAATTGGCTCATTCAGATTCAGAACCTCCAGCTTTTACTGATTGTGGGAATTATTTTTCATTTCTTAATCTTGATAGGACAGCTCTAAATAAAACAGAATAAGCAACCAGAAAACAAATAATAAACGCAAATAAATTTAGTAGATTAGATAATATTTCTTAACGACACGAAACAAAATAAACACATCAAAATTTCGTGGTCTGCGTGAGGGAATAGTTTTGAAGAGAAATTTTGGTATTTGGGCAAATATAATATGGCAAAAATAAAACGACTTTAAATTGTCGCATTTATTACAAATAAATTAATACGAAAGTTTAGCATCTAGCAAAAGCTACTTTCTTTCAAATGTAGTTGTTTTCTTTTAAGAAATTTCTTTTTTAAAGTCGTTTATTTCCTTTTATTTATTTATATATATCTTTTTAAAAAAGATATGTTTCAAAAAAAGTGTTAAATATTACGTCTTTATATATAAAAAAAATTTTTAAATAACACTTATTTAAAAGGAAACCAATTGAAAAAAGTACTAGTTGAAAAAAGTACTTTTAAAAAAAGTTCCATTTGAAAAAGTATATTTTCAAACCAGTATCTTTCGAAATAAAAAACATTTTGAAAAAAGTACTTGTTTGAACGAAGCCCTATTAAAAAAAGTACTAATTTGAAAAAAGTATCTGTTTGAAAAAGTACCTGTTGAAAAATGGTACTTTTGAAAAAGTTCCATTTGAAAAAGTATATTTTCAAACCAGTATCTTTCGAAATAAAAAACATTTTGAAAAAAGTACTTGTTTGAACGAAACCCTATTAAAAAAGTACTAATTTGAAAAAAGTATTTGTTTGAAAAAGTACCTGTTGAAAAATGTTACTTTTGAAAAAAGTTCGATTTGAAAAAGCATATTTTCAAACCAATATCTTTCGAAATAAAAAACATTTTGAGGAAAGTACTTGTTTAAAGGAAAACCTCTTGAAAGAAAAGTACTAATTGAAAATAGTATCTGTTTGAAAAAAGTATTTGTTTGAAAAAGTACCTGTTGAAAAATTTTACTTTTGAAAAAAGTTCGATTTGAAAAAGCATATTTTCAAACCAATATCTTTCGAAATAAAAAACATTTTGAGGAAAGTACTTGTTTAAAGGAAGCCTATTGAAAAAAATGTATTTTGTAGGTGAAAAAAGCATCTGTTTAAAAAATATCATTCAAGACAAGTACTTTTAAGAACGAAAAGAGAAAACAGGATCTTTTGATTTAAAAAAAACCTTTTGAACCTATTTAAAAAAGTAACTGTTTAAAAAAAAATGTACTTTGTAAAAAAAGGACCTGTTAAAAAAACCAACCTATTTAAAAAAAGTAAAAGTTTAAAAGTACTTAAAAAAAAAAATTAACTGCTTGAAAAAAAATTACTTTATAAAAAAGTATTATTTCCTAAAGAAGAAACAGAAGCATTTTAAAGTTTTGCTTTGACAAAAAATCCTTTTTTCTAAGTTCGGGCATAAATTTTTAAAAATAATTGAAATATGTATTTAAAAAAAAATGTATTCTATCATTTCAATTTCCTTGTTTCGTTTGCATTCCTGTCTTGCGAAGAAAAATAGAAGTCCAATAAATGAAACAAACAAAAAACCAACATTTTTATATTCTTAAAGGCATTTGCAACGTTACACGAGCTTTACGCCTCCATGTACGAGTGCTCGTGCATTCCACGCAGTGGGTGACACGTGCTGAAGAAGGAAATGTATTCTCAATTCCAAGTGTTTTGTATGCAATTTTTGAAGTGCACATTTCACAATAAAATGTACATACAGATTCTCATTGGTATTTTATGCAGCAGTTTGTTTTGCATATTGTTGTCACATTGAACTTTAAAATGCAAATAATAAGAATTTGTTTTCTGCAGAAAGGACATTGTTTGGCAAGAAGAAAAAGAATAACTTGTGTTCCTGTTGTTTACTTGGCCTGGTTAATAATAAGAGATGGCTTAATTAAGAACAAAACTTAAGCGAACCAGGTCAGGAAAAATAAATTGCATTCATAACAGCAGACAAACGTACAGACTCGTACATAAATATATAAATAAATATATAAATACAAACCTAAGATAGGAATACATAACAGAATTCTACTATTTAAAACTATAGCATTTATTATGCTGGTTGCTCAAGTGGCACGTTTTGGGGTCATTTAAACCAAAAGCCTTAATGGAAAACTGTTAGCACGAACTACTGTAGTTGTCTATGACTAATTTTAGTACTACGGAAATGAATTGAAAAATACAGAAAAAACGAATTCGCTAAACTCAGGGTTGTTCTTTACGTTGCTCGAAACAAACGATAAAAATATATCGATTGTGTTCTAGTATTAGCCATAACAATTAAGAGTTTATTTAACTTATTAATTGGTTTGATTAAACATTTTATTGACAATGAAATTTGTATAATGGACTTATTTTTACATTGATTTCGCCTTATTTTGATTAGAGAGATCAGCACAATATATTTTCACAATAATAACATCACGTCATTTTTTGAATTTAATTATTCAAGATGATATTCAGTAACCAGATTTCCAGTAACCCAATATCAAGTAACGTGATTTGCAGTAACGTGATTTTCAGTAACCTGAATTCAAGTAACGTCATTATCAGAACAGACCTACGTAGAATTGTTTGCAACACATTATTCATATTTATAAAATTTTAAATTTAATTAAAACATTAATTAGTGTGTTAAACAGCTTTAATGAAACCGTTAATTGGCGCAATAACTTTTTACAATAAAACCGAAGAGAGAAAATACTTTTACTACAATTCTGCATTATTATTGTATATTTTTATTGTATTAAACTTAATTGGAAAGATACATCATTTCTGTGTCACATCACGTGATTTTTCTCTAATAAGTTCAACGGAGTGCTGCGAAGGGGAAAAAACTAAGCTGAGGGAGCAAAAGGTTTGCAACTTCTAGTTGCATTTAGTTTCATTACAGTACATGGACTTCTTTTTAAGAAATCACACATAACGCGACCATTTTGAAACCTCTTTCAAATGCCTTGCCAGAAACTCGTGCCTGCATTTTATCGGCTTTGGCGGCGGCATAAAACATCTTGCCAAGATGTGTATGGAAAATGATGGCAACTAAGTAATTTCAAAAGGATTTTGTTGCGGCCGATTTGGACTGATGGTGGAACCCTCAAACAACTCATCCATCAAGACACTCACTCAGTCCGAAAAGAATATAATTGAATTAATTAACAAATTAATGAAACTTGTTGACCAAACTGAAAGAAAATTCTATTGTATAAATTTCTATAGAAATTCTATATAAATTTTCTAAGCAAGTCGATCGCAGGTGTTATAGAAACCGGCAGCTTTGCTGTTCTACACTGTGCTTAGATTTTCTTCTTTCTTTTCCTTTTGGGTTTGATGATTTCGTTCATAGAAAATATTTTTAAAAAGAATAATAATTTGACCCCGTTTCCAATTTTGTGTGTGTGTAAATTGTTACAAAGATACGAGTATGATTCAATTCTACTCGCACAAGTTAGATGAAAATAAGTTCTAGGTAACACACTTTTGGTCTCTAACCTTAACACACTAACCTAACACCCTAATTTACTTTTTATTTTAGGTATTTGGGGCATATTTGGTAGACGCAACATACACACACACACACACACACACATGCATACATACATACGTGCGTTTATGGGAAATTTACCAATACACTAGTTTTTATATCAAACATTCAACTATCAAGGATTATAAAAAGAGTAAAAATGGATCCTTCTTTGACAGAGAATACAAGTAAGTTTGGCATAAAACAAAAAAGTATAAACCAAAGTAGTTCATTCTGGAAACCGTCTGGCTGTAACGCTTTGAAAACTGAAGTCAATAATTTGTGTGTCAGAACGAGAGAGTTCTCGACGCTGTTGTTTACGGTTTATCTATTTAGAGATTTCCAATTTTCTAAAAAGTCTGTAGACACAATTAAGTTGATTTTTTTCATGTAGTATAAATGACGTAAATTTGTGCCCGAGTGTGTGTCTGTATATCGATACACATTTCTTACGGTTGCCAGATTGCCTCATATTTTTCGTTATATTTTGGAAAATTTTTCAATTAATTTTGGCCATTAAATTTTCATTTATTTATATACGAGAGAGATGCCAGAATTGCCCAAAAGCAACGAATATAGCTAAAATAGTACATAATTTCTTGACTTTAACATCAGCCCGCCGCATCTACAAAGATCACATCTGGATTGCAAGCAGAATGGTGTTTCCATCAAGGCAACATGGCTCACAGAAATGGTCAATACCGGCAGAAATGGTCATATACGCGGCACTGAAAAGTTACGTTTTGCTATCGAAAGGAGCTGCGGGCGGGGCAGTGAGAATTGAAATACGCTGGCCAATAGTCAATCCGTACTCAGGGCCCTAGACTGTTGCACTTTCACGGACTGAACACGGCCTAGATTAATCTATGTATATAATATATACGGAGGGTCTTGTATATGATGACAGGAAGGCGGTACTCGTTCTATAATTGGATAGGAAAAGCCTAAAAGGATTTGTCGCCGCCTCACTCACAATAAATTCTGCCTGTTATAAGCATTTGCGCACAATGGCCATATCCAACACAAATACTTGAAGATTATATGATGAAGAGCAGCAGCTAATAGAAGACTTGACTATCAATTGTGTTAACCTGGGACACAGGCTAGTTCATGCCTGTCCAGCTTCACACTTCTTCCGGTATCCAGACGTATTAAGCCCTTGAAGCCAAGGGCACAATAGACCAGCGATGGTGATGTGCAAAAGGTTCGTTCCTGGCCAGGCGTCCAGTATTATTCATTGAAATATTGAAGTACAGCATATTTGCCTAGAATCTACGCAGGAAAAATATTCGGAACAGAGTTTTGTGGCTCTTTAAAGGCAGTATTTGCGCAGGTTTCAGAAACAAAAGTGTCATTTACTAGGAGCTAGACCTGAGCACCGGCATTCCTTGCTCAGTTCTAAAGAAATGTGTTCACGAGCGGATGCTTTAGTAGCATGAATATGGAGCCAAGCGAGATGGGGCAAAGGGGAGCACATAGACCGTGTTATATCCCTCTCAACTTTTACACATATGTATGTATAATAAATCAGAATAAACGAATAAATAGAATAAATCAGAATAAACGAATAAAATTTAAATGGCAGCCCCGTTTCAAGTGTATGGCAATTTTAAGTAAAACCAAATAAAAACAAAACCTAATTCTGATCCAATCATAATCAACATTTGTACGGCTTTCATTAAAATTTCAAATTACTGTTTTGTTATTTCTGCAATTTTGTTTTTTCGCTATATCTGGTTGGCACTGGGCTAAAAAAGACGAGAAAAAGGTAGAAAAGAAGAACTTGTGTACATTTATTCAACGTAATACTACTTGTTGCTATGCGAACTTGATTTTTTTCTATGTGGATTTTGTGCTTTTTTCTTGGCGTTATATTTATGTGTCGTTATTTTATTTATTCGTATGCCTAAAAATATAAATAGTTCGGCGGCGAGGTGTGTGAGAGTATGGAAATAAATTGTTTGTGCATATTAGATGGTGTCTGTCTGGCTGTGTTTTTTTTTTTTTTTTTTTTGCCTGTCTACGCCTGTGAAGAGGCGTTGGCGTTTGTTGCGGGAGTGCGGTACAATGACTGCAAATGGTTTGGGTATTTGAATTTATTTGATTTTTCTTTAAATTTCTATTGATTTATTGAGCAGTTAAAACACAGATGTGTTAGAAATGCAACCATTAAAAAATGGACGTCATTTGAAAAGCAATTTACAACCAATAATAGCATTTAAAAAACAAATTAATCTCTTTTAATTGAAGGACACTAGTCTGTCCGCCCCGAAATTATGTATGTATGTATATCGTAACATTAATCAAGAGTTTCAACACAAACAAATGGTATACATTTTAGTTTGAGAAAATCGCATTAGAAAAAAACACGCTGGGGTCAGGTCAACAAATTTACTTTGCACTGTTGCCAGAATATATGTATACAAAATTCCTAAACGAAGAGCGTGAAATATAAAAACCAATACAATGTTCTGCCCTTTATTTAACTTAGTTCAGAGTTTGTTAAAAAATAATTATTAAAAAATAACTTTACATTAAAATTTATACCGACATATTATTAAATTATTGCAAGAGCTGGTAGACAGGAAATTTCCCCATATGGTGGAATTGTATTCACCTAAAATGATTTTAATTACATATATGTATTTTATTGCTTATTAAAAGGAAATTCATACAAAATTTTCCAAATTTAACATATTAAAAATTTCCCTTGAGGGAAATTCTTTTCACTTTGAATTTTAAATAAAAATATTTGTCAAATTCGTTTTCATGATGAAATTTCATAAAAAATTACCTCATTAGCTCATATTAAAATTATAAAATTAAAAATTCCCTAAAAGGGAAATTTACTTTTAATGTTTTCATAACTAAAATTCAATTAAACAAAATATCTCATTAACTTGCATGTAAACAAATTTCCCAAAAATGGGAGATTTCAATAATTTCTTTAAAAGAAAATTTATTAAAATTTTGTCATATTCTGTAAAAAAAAAACTCGCATTTAGAAAACTCCCTAAAGGATTTTAAAAATTTCCGCAACACAAAAAATCATTTTAGTTTAAATTTTATATAAAAATGTTTGCAAAAACAGAAATAAATAATGAAATCACATTTAAAAATTTCCCAAAAACCGAATGTTAAAAATTTATTTGAAAAGGAGGAAATTTCTTTTAATTTTAATTAAAATTATTTCAAATTTTGTTCTCATAACTAAAATTCAATAAAAAAAAATGAAATATATCTTATTAACTCGCATTTAAAAATTTTCCCAAAAGAGATTTTAAAAATTTGCCTAAAAGAAAAATTTGTTTCAGTTTAAATTTTGTATGAAATTTTTTTCAAATTTGTTTTAACGCAATTTCATTAATAATACATGATGCGAACAAGTTCCCCAAATAAAATTTTAATTTAAAAATCGTTGCAATAAGAAAAATGTATTATACTTTTAGTTTTTAGTACAACTTTTGTCACATTCATTTTAATAAAAGAATTTGATTACAAAAAGAAATATCCCATTTGGTGCAAAATTAAGAGAAGCAAAAGTTGAGTTATTGGTTATAGAAATGTCCCCCTTTGGAAACTTTGCTGGAATGAGAAATTTTCAATAGAAATAAAAGCCAAAATTTCCCTTTTTAAGAAGTTTTCCTTTAGAATACGTTTTTAACAAACAAAAAACAACAATTTAATTGAAATTTCGCCGCTGGGACAGAAAACTGTTTGGCTATCGCTGATTTTTTACATTTTGCAAATCGCGTACTTTTATTCGAATACTGAACTGAAACTCAGCTAAACGATATGTATTTTTTTGCCAGAGCAGCTGAAGAACTTTATACACAGAACGTGCAAGTAATTGGAGAGCTTTTTGCTAATTACTACAATATAAACACGATGCTTCTTTGGGCAGACAAAAAAAAAATTCTAAAAAAAACCCATAAAATTTTATTTAATACTTTTTCTTAAGCCATTTTGTTTAAATTAAGTGTAAATTCAACGTTTAAATGTCATCTCATTTCGCAGACATCCAACTTCGCTCCATTTTATGAGTTTCTTTTGATTAATAAAAAAAAAATCAAGCTGATATTTTTTTAAACGTTTCCAGAAAATAATTAACAGATGACACACGACTCCAGACTAAACTAACAAATATTAAATTTCAAATATCATTGAAAAATATTAAGAAAAGAAAATTTAAAAGCAACGCAGAACAAACCAAGTCGAAAATTGATTACTTTTGCAGTTATTTGTTGTTGCGTCGTCTTTGATGTCTTGGGAGTAGCTGGGGCTAGTGGAGGGTCTCTGCTCAGTCGTACATTTACATTTTTTTTTATTTTATTTTTGGAAGCATGAAATAAACAAAATTTTTCTTGCGTTTGGAATACCAGGCGCCAATTGATTTTTGCATACAAACATTAAAATTTTGCACTCATCTGAGCACACAACTAGTTTGTTGCGAAAAGCGAACAAAGGTCTTCATTCGTTTTTTTTTTGTCATCGCAACTACATACTTAAAACTTTGTTTATTTTTATTTCATAAATCCTTGTGGCGACACATGCAAACTTTATTGTTGGTTGGCAGCAAACGAAAACAAAAGTATTAAATTCAATCAAAAGTTCATATTTTTATTGCTTTAAAACCATTCTCCGATACGATGATGTTGTGTTCTAGAGTTGTGAAATGAGTTATTTGGAAGCAAGAAGATTATGATATTAATAAATTGATTACAAAAAAAAAAGCTATTCAAAATTTAACCCTCAAACTGCATGATTCCTATTAGCCATCTTCGCCATTTATATTATGTTGCTTAATATATGTTTAATTGAACTTATTAACAGAGTTATTTAGAAGTAACAGAAAATGAATTAGAAAATGAAATTTTGTTTTTATTATTTTGATCCAATACGTTACTGACAAACAAAAACTGAAGAAACTTTTCCCAAATCCACAACATATCGGCCATAAAATAAATATTGCTGCACACAATTATTTAAAAAACAAATTTATTATGATTGTATTTTGTTGACATGGCTCTGTCAAGGTAACGCAGCGCAGCGTACACAATTTACAATGACATTTTAAAATTTAGTCAGCCAAGCAAGCAGCAGTAAGTGGTACTAATTTGTTAAATATTATGCTGTTTGTAGTTGATTTGGAGGCAAAAGTTGGCGGTTGATATAAGTTTTGCCATGTCGAAGGTTATTTGCCACAAACTTCACTTTCGCTCTTTGCAAAAACCTTCAAGAAGAATGTTTTCATGAAATTCATATGCCACGTGTAATAGAAACCATAGTGCAAGGTTTTCGCCAACAATTTATGTACATAAATACACACAATAAGTTACGTTTTGTTTCAAGTGCAAGGACTTAAACAGAAGTTGCAACCACAAGAAGAAAAAAAAAACAGTTGGCAAAGGACTTATTTAGTAAATATAAACAGAAAAACCCTCCCCGCCAACAACGTGACCAGACCAGAAGTTTGCGTGAAATAACTGCATATAATCGTACAATATTATTCCTTGTTGGTTATGAGATGTAAAACCAAAAATTTGAGGGCCTTTGTTTGACCAAGTTCTTTAATATTGACAACTGTGAAACTTGAAGTATAAACAAAGTTAGTAAATTGCAATCAAAGCAAAACCAAAATATATATCATTATTTTATTTCATTAAAAGATGAGTGCGATTTAAAATGCATAATCCCTATTAGGCTCGTAGGTGTTTCATAACTATTTGAAAAAAAAAAAACGGAGGTCAATTGTTGCCTCGAATAGAAGTCAACAAAATCAAAAACACTTAAATTTACTGAGCCTTTAACCTAAAAGAAAAAGGATTTATTTTTCACTTGTTTTTAGACTTAATTTCTCTGTTTTCTTTCCTCACATTTTGTTTGAACTCTTGTCGTGGCCTGAATCAATTAATTACTAATTAAAGACCGCTGAATAAAAACTTCCCATGCTAAATAATTTCTAATTTAATTTTCTTAAACTAAATGGAATTTTTATAGGCTTAAGTTTTATTAAAAAATTTGTTATCTTCCAATTGAATTTTAGACTGTTACTGTTAAAAATATTAAAAGTTTACTTAATTAATTATTAAATACTAAAGATTTTAATAAAAAAAAATTAAATTTCCAAAAAAAATTTAGCCCCAACAATTAATTTAAAATATAAGATTTTAAATTTGATTAAAAATGCTTTACACTTAGAGAATTTCCGTAATTTTTACACCATTTAATTGGAAAATTTTTTAAAAATTTAAAAAAGGCCGAACAATTTTATTCAGCTAAATAAAATCTGATTTAGCTTGTAAGAAAATGTATTCGTCTATACAAGTCTTTTATTCAGCTTTCCGAAAACTAATTCAGCTTCATAGAAATTCTATTCCGATGAAGGAAATCTCATTTAGTTGGATTTCAATGCAATTGTTGAAATATTTTGTGTACTTGAGATAAAAACACATTAAAAACGATTTAAATTAAAATTTTTTGCACTGCTGAATAGAATT
This sequence comes from Epicampocera succincta, assembly GCA_932526305.1. NCBI lineage: Eukaryota > Metazoa > Arthropoda > Insecta > Diptera > Tachinidae > Epicampocera > Epicampocera succincta. Next base: position 12,657,567 of record OW052037.1, on the reverse strand, counting down.
TTTGCACATCCTAATTGCCAGCCTGAGTGGAATTTTAACAGCTGAGCATATTTTCCTACTGTGTGATGGAAAAAAAAATTTCGATTATCTTTTTTTATTCAGCTGAATAGGATTTGTAAATAGCTGAATACGTTTGTGTTAAGCTTAATGCCACTGCCTGTTAGTTGAATTGAGTTTTCGCATGCCTTAATACATTTTCGTTGCTGCGGTAAATTTTTTCCCAGCTGAATGCAATTTTAGCAGTTTTTCTTAAGGTGAATATAATGTTAATGTAGCTGAATTAGTTTATTTTAAGCGGACTACAAGTTTTAAGCAGCTGAATAGATTTTTTTGCCAGCTGAATAAACGTTTGTTAGTGCTTTCTTTAGCTGAATAGAGTTTAAACACAATTGAATAGGTTTTTTTTAGGCTAAATACAATTTTTTTTTTATAATTTCATATATTTTCATGTCATTACATGTCATTACATGTGACTGAAATATATTTTTCGCGCTCAATATTTGAAATCTACTGGAAAATTATATAATTTACTTTCAAAATTTGAATAAAACTAGATTTAGTTACAAGTACAATCAAATTTATGGGACTTTTGTTCAATTAATTTAAATTAACTATAATAACAATATTATAAAAATCCATTACGCTTCCGTTTTTCCATTCAATTTTAATTTAATTAATCTAATAGGTAACCACACTTTGTTGTTCTGTTCACTTGAAATAAGTTGGCTCCAACTAGTAGTTTTTTGATCAACTTTTTCAATACAAATACAAGAAAAATTACTTATTTAATATAATTTTACAAGCACCAGTAATATTTGCACTAAAATAGCTGGAAAAAAAACTGAAAATATCAAACATTTCCACCAACTGGTGGTTTGCCTTGGCATAAAAACCTCCTTTCCAAGCTGGTGAGTGCTGCAGCTTGCAGTTGCAATCATGACAAAAAGCTACAATAGTTTTTGTTTTCTCTGCTAAAGGTTTTGAAATTCTAATGTATTTGCTTCAGATTACATACATACATATAACAAGACTTTTCACAACAACTTAAATGGCTGCAATTCTGTTGAGTACTGGCGTAAAAAATACACGAGTATTGAGGAAAAACAAGTTCGCTGTGATGCCGTTTGTTATTTTGTACAAAAGTAAGTCTTGTATAGAATTGCATAATAATGTTAATAAAATGAAACGAGTACAAGTATTTCAAAGTAAATGTTTGTAGGTTTTGTGCTAAATATCGGTAGTACTTATTTGCGGAACCACAAATGACAGCCACTAACTGTCATCAGACATTAAAATGCTTTTGATGTTTTTGTTAAGAGTGCTGTGACTTGCCCAAACGTTTTATTCGCTTCAGCTGTCACAAACAACTATATATCTATATACATATTGTACAGATATATGTATAAAAATCAGTCATAATACTTTTAATTTTTTAATTAAATAGAAATTTAACCACTAACTTAAGTTATAGTTTTAATATTAATTTTATATCGGACAAAAGTTTTAAGGAAGCTACAAATCAAATCTATATTATTCAGCTAAAAATATGCAATTCAGCTGAATGAAATTTTTATTCAGCCAAAGGAAATTGGTGTTGAGCCAGAAGAAAAACTTTTCACTTGAAAATAAGGCACATTCTTCTTAAATATTTTAATTTAGCTCGATTTAAGGCCTATTCAGCTGGGAAACCTGCTATGCGGAGAGAGCAAACTTACTTCGGCTGTTTAAGAGCTCTATTCAGCTACAACAAATTTAATGCAGCCGTTAAGAAACTCAATTCAGCTGAAAAACAAGACAAGTATTTTATTTACCAAAACTAATAATTCCTCAGCTCTTAAAATAGAAAAGTTTCTATTCTCTATATACTCCTAGAAAAAGGAGTCAGAAAATAAGAAATGTTCTTTCAATTGGAAAATTGTAATCAAGGAGTTGTCGTTGAAAGGAATTTTCGTTAATACATAATTTTATCATTTAAGTAAAAAACGCCAACAACTTTCAGATCTGCACAGCTTTTAGTTTGAAGCCAAACAAAATGTTTAGCAATATTTAAAAGAGATTGCATTGCAATTTTTTATTATTAATTACACTGATAACTGCTGGTCTTTTGTTTTTACGAAAGAAGGACCGACACAAGAAATTAGAATAGTAAAAATGTTATTTACTTTCGCAAAAGTCTAACAACCACCACCAAAACTTTGGCCAAATTTAATGGCTAAAAAATACAAAATCGTTGCAACATACACAGGAGTACATACATACATATGTATTTAAATTCACATATTTGTATATGTATTTCATAATTGTGAAGTTCTTGAGAAAAATGGCAAAAAAAAAAAACAAAACACACAACCACAAACCCAATAAATTAATAAATTTTCAACACGCCTTTTTGAGCACATACCGCTTTCGTATGTGCCGTTCATAGTCATGAATACAATCGTTTTGAAAATGAATGAATAATAAATAAGTTTAGTTGCAAGCATGAATAATAAAATATTATAAAATTAAGAAAAGAAAAACAAAAATTGAAAAATAAAAAACGAGGCTACAAAACCAGGTTATTAAATGCACACAACAAAAGGCGTCATTCTTTTATACGAGTACATTGTGCCACACAAAAATAACCATCCGTCACTTTGAGATCTACATACATATTTACTATAACTAGTTTGTTAGACATATTATGGAAATTGTTTCTTCAAGGCAGCTTTAACGATTAAAAGTTATATTAAAGATAATGAACATTTGTTTACAGCGCTGGGGGAGATAAAACCAGGACACTTCAGTTTCATGCAAGAACCTCCCAAAACTCTTTATTAAATGCTAGTTTAAAGAGCGGGAAACTCAGAGACTTGAGGTATTTTGATCGCGAAACACCTTCGACTGATCGGTGACCTGAATTCCCGGGTTGTATGGAAGAACATACGCTGAAAGGTATTAATGTAATGGTTCCCTTTTCGCTAGTCCAAAGACAATATCTGCCGTGGTAAAAAACTTTATAGGGAAGTGTTGAAACTTGTTGGATACTGATTAATACTCCTAAAGAATAATATATGCCTGGAAACCTCGAATGTCCTGAATCTTTCTTGTGGACGGGACTAGATGGCCCCAGTTGTTCAGCAGTAGGTTTGTTATGTAATCTAATAAACCACACAGGAGCGGCGACGGTTCAGCCATCATCACACGTTGACGACGGTCTCATCCTCTCTCTGTTTGGTTTATGTCACTGCCAGAAAGAACGTTTCTGAAATGTTATGCGCCTTAACAACCAGTGTGATCAGTGTGAAGATTTTTTATCACTTAATCTTAGGTGATGATTTAGTTAGTTACTGCACAATAATTATAATACATTCTATCCCTCTCTCTCTATCTCGTGTTCTGTATATCATGCAGATTGTGAATTTAAATTAGATCAGCTCCCGCCATAATGGCTTAATCTGATGATGGATCAGTTCCCTCAACTCGTCAAGGGACGCCATATGTGTATCTTAGCAAGAAGCAACTTATTGTGATGCGAAAAATCGCATCATAACACAAAACCCTCCAATCCCTGCTGCCCGTAATCTCTTAGATAATAAAAAAAGGCGAAGCATCTGAGTTGGTATTTGGTATCAAAGAGGAATGTCCATCCATATCTAGGAATACCATGTAGTTCCAACAAATGACAGAAATCTTCTGAATTAAGAGGAAAATGTTGCAACATCTCGGGGACATTAGGATCGCTGAAAATAGATCTTTATTATCAGTATCTAGGAACAACCCTTCCGGCGTTTTAGGGTTTCAGTTTCAGATAGGCCAACCTCAACCAAAAAAGCAACACCAAGATTAACTTTTGAGGCATTCAAGGAACATTTTGTACCGCCTTTTTCTGCTAATTAAGCGTCATTGAAGCTTTCAGAAGTTACAAAATTTTAATTGTCGTATCAAGCGAGGAACTTTTTCTTGGCCATATCTCGAAAAGCTAAGTGACTCAGTTTGGAATGTAGCTAGACAAAACCTGCTTCCAGTGAACGCACTAAAAATACAATTATTGGATGATCTGGTATTTGTTGTACGCCAAAAGAAGTTTATGTGAGATTTATTCCTGTAAAGCAAATCAAATCTTTATTGAACTATTGAGTGAATTGCAAGAGTATTGTCTTTGTTTTTAACAAAAGTGCAATTATGAATCTTTTAGTTATGAATCCTTTAATTCAAAATCGAAGCTGAATACTCCAGTCAAGCGATTTGTCACAGTCTTCTGTTTAATTTTTCTGTAAGAAAATCGAACATTTTTAAACGTTATCCTTAAACCGTTCCTTTGAGCTTCATTTATTCATTTTACTTTATCATTGATGATGTCATCAGTCATTTTGTTTATTTCACCAGTTATTTATTAATACATTTTATGGGCAGTATTCAGAATACGAAAATAAGTCAAATAAATAACGCATTAAATACAATAACATGTCATTTCCGCTTGTGCATTGCGTTTTAAGTTTTTTCCTTCTTTTTAATAAACTAAATGCACTTATGATTCTGATAGATAAATTAGCCTGATAGCTGGCTGTTGTTTGATAACTGGCTAGATTAGAAGCATGGCCGAAATATGTAAAGTTTGTATGTATTACAGATAAAACACATCAAAAGGGTAACAAATTGCTATAAATACATCTATATTTCCTGCTTTTCACGACGTCTGTTCCAATAATAAGCTAAATCTTCAAATGAAAGGACAGCGTTTTGATACAAATGAGAGTATAAAAATGAAGTTGCTGCGAGAACTCAAGAACATGCCAAAAACTCTATATCAGAAATGATTCGAGGACTGAAAAAACGCTGGCACAAGTGTTTTACATTTGAGGCGGACTACTTTGAAGGGGACAAATTACTAATTATACTTGAAAAATATGTTTAGAGAAAAGTAAAATTCAGCTGATTTTTAGAGGAGTATTCCTGTGTTTATATATGTACATACATATATATTTATGGATATAGTCACGGTATTGTCATTTGTCCTAATTAGTTTTCCAAGTGAAATATTAAGTTTCTAAAATATATTGTATATTTGGTGGCTATTATATAAAATCCATTTCATTAAACGCTGGTTTTAAAAATTTAAACTTGAGTGACAATTTTTATTCACTCATTCTTTTGTTTAAAGTTTTGCTGAAAGTGCTGCCCGTTTTTCTCCAGGGTATATAAGAACTAAGATTATTTTGCACTGCTCATAATGTTGGCAAATCAAACATTTTAGTTGTTTATAGGAAGTGGCAGCCCCATCATAGTAATCCCTTTCACATGTGTATCAGCAGAACAGCCCATGTTTTTATGGTCTTAATGCAGTCTAATATAACTTACAGACATAGAGTAATATGCTCTAGAAATTTCATAAAAATCGGTTGGCCATTGCGGAACAAACATATAAAAATTAAAGCACAAACGTGACAAATATATTTCAATTCTGTGCTTTAAAGACAAAAATGTTAGAGAATTAATACACATAATTTTAAATAAATAACATTGAATTTGCATAGACATTCGTTTGCTCTACACAAAGTAATTGTCCCATTCAAGAATTGTTAATTATGGTTTATGATACTTATATGATAATGACCCGCTTTTGTGACATCGTTGTTAAAGAGGAAAAAAAAGGAATATACAGTTAAACCTAGATTAACCGGGCCTCTATTAATCGGTTACATGTATCGGCATGCGGTTTTTTTTATTTTTTCCCTCTATTATCCGTGCTTTGGATATATACCTCTATTAACCGTGCTTTACATCTATTATCCGTGCAGCATTCAAAGGTTTTTTTATTATGTATGTAAATCTAAATCCGGTGTTTCCCCTTTCTAAGTTCATGTGGCCACACATAAGAAAATATTTGCGTTTTTATTCATTTAGTAAGTGAAATTTGATCTGCTAACACTTGTTGTGGTATCATGGCTCCCTCAAATAGTAAATTACCAAAATTAAATAAGAATAAATAAAAAAAAAATTCTGCATATTTTAATATAACTTCTATTAGCCGTGTATTTCGATTATCCGTGCTGGTGCCGGTCCCAAGAGAGCCGGATAATCGAGGTTTAACTGTAAGTATAAATGTTTTTTACACCTTGTTTATTTTCAAAGAGGTTATAAAAAAGTTGGATTCTCAAAGTTTAGAAAAATACTACATATGTATGTATGTATGCATTTGTTAACCAAATAACTTTTTTTTTCTATGAGCAAAACAACACATTAACGTCAAATTATGTTTTAGCCATTAGATATAAAACCAAGATTTTATTTATTTATTTTAAATAACAAACAGATGTAGTTTTAAAATTAGCACCTCAATGAAAACTCTTGGAAAGTCATACGCTAATTATGTATCATTTTTTGCTGCTCTCTTTTTAAAATATTATTCGAAATGCCTATGACGTCATGAGAGATTTGGTGAGTTCAGTTCGCAGCATTCGTAAAGTAATGGAAACTAAAATCACTAATAGTCGCAATGCAAATTCTTTTGAGATTCCAATAATTCGTTTTCACTTTGAATTCCAATTAAAATATTTGCATATAATTTCAAAATAAAAAAAAAGAGGTTATGAAAAAAAATTTACAATTTTAAACAGTCATTTTAAGAAATCATTTAGAGCAAATAGATTTTAATTAAAGCAAATCGTGTTTAAAATAAAGTAAAACTAAAATATTCAAAAATGCAAATTTATAAACTAATTGCAAAATTATACAAATCGAAAATTATACAAATTACAATAAATTAACAGAAAAATAACATCCACTGATTTTTTGATTCATCTCCAGAATCGAGGCGAGGTAAGCTGGTTATCTGCAAGGTGGAAATAAGTACCAGGGCGAATTAAAGTACGTGGCTGCAAGCCCACAATAAATACAACATAAGAAAAATTACAGTTTGTTATATGTATGTAGTTATTTGATCGTTTTTAATGTCAAAATCCGAATTCATATTCATTATTCAGCTGACGAAAATATGAACAAATAAGTAAATAAATAAAAAACAAAATAAAATTTACCATAAAATAAGTGGGTGTTTAAATTAAAGTTATTAATTACACCCCTAAAAGTTTAAGTAGGAGAAGGGGAAAATATTACAAATTCAGGAAAACAAACAAGGAAAGCAATAATAATTCAACTAGTAAACAGTTCGCCCTGATTGTCAGCTTGGCGTCCAGAAAGCCGAATTCATGACAAGTATAATTGGCAGCGCAGCTGAGTTGAATTTCAAAATTTTAACATTTGTATTAGAGCAAGCTTATGCCTTATGAATTCGCTTTGATTTCGACAAGATCTAATGCAAGCCGAATTCATAGCACAACAACTACAACAAAAAGCAAGAAATTATCAAGCATTGCTTTGGTTTTTGTTAAATGATCCGCTACTGTAAAGAAAATTTGGATAATAAAAATTATTTCAAACGAATCAGTCACCGTTGCCATACTTTTATTTTTATAAAAATGTTTTTCTACAACTTGCAATTCAAACTTATTTACACGCTACACGTGTATTTGGTATGGCAGCTTCATTTGATTTCGCGCTACAGACAACTTTCAATATGAAAATTTTTGTCAGCACAAACATTTGACAATTAGAAAATCAGGTTTGGTGCACTAAAAAGCAGAAGAATAATCGTTGGATAAGCATCACTGCAGCTAAAAAAAAATAAGAAAGAGCCCGACTAAAAGAGATATGAGAAATGCAAAACAGTAATTAGAGAAAACAAAGAGAAAAATAGCAACGACAAGAAAATTCCATTCCACATATTATTTTGTATAGTTTATTTATGGAAATTTCTCTGAAGTGGCAACAGAATACTTTTAAAGACACAGTAATAAATCAATCAGCTTAAAATGTAGAAATTAAATCAACAAATAATTGAGGTTATGTGCCTTTCTTGGTCATAAAAATGCCGAAGAAAAGTAAGAAAAAAAAGGAAAATTGTACATACAAAGTTAAAAAAAAAACACAACTTACCACAATTGCCATACACATTTGAGACTAACTAAAACAAGTTGGGCGTTGTGAGAACCTTTCAATCCCACGAACAATTGCTCCAAGCAAATATTTCACAATCTATTGAAAATTGTTCTCAAACACTGCTTTGATTTGTTTATAAATATTGCAAATCGTCACTTAAATAGTTTACAAAACAGCGTAAAACTGGCTAAAATTTCAGCTGCTTAAACACAAAACACTCCCAAACGTTTATCTACTTTGTTTTACAAAACTTGCCTTGAATTTCATAAGGCTGTCTGATGAATTTCGGTTGTTTTCCTTTTAACCTGTCCTTATTAACGATTTTCTTTTTTTGTTGTTAATTTATATACATATAACCTCACTTTTGAAAAATTTCAAGTTTTGCACTTGTTGGGAGCAAAAGATGAAACTGCACTTTGTTCGTCTTCTTTAAAAGTTGGATATTGCTATTAAACAATCAAACTGGCCATTAATATAAGATAACCAATTTATGTACGCCAAGCTAAGCACTGTGTTGTAAGGGACGTTAATATATTACCACCAAGTACAATAATACACGCACATAAACCACTCCAAGTGAATTTCTCAAAAGTACTAAAAACAACTGACAAATAATTTTTACTGCACGAAAATGGATGTTAAAGTAAAAAACGGAAAACGTACAAAATCAACAATAACTCTCTCTGTCTAATGACGTTTTTAGAGATAAAACTGAGGAACAACATGGTGACTCATTACTTGTGGGCTTAAAGCTAACCGATTGATTCAGCTACAATTAATTTGAATGTAAAATATCACAAGCAGTAGGAAAATTAGCAGAGTTTCTCTTATAACTATCGCTCAGGATTTCAGCCGTCAGACTTTTCTGCTGTAAGAAGAAGTTATTTATATTATAGCCTAACTGTATAGCCACAAGTAGTTTTTGTTCAATATATAAATATCAAACTGGAAGTTAGTAGCAAAAAACGACTAGGGACGCGTCAACTCTGGCATACAATTCATTTTTTAGGCTAACTAAACATGCCCACGATATAAACAGCTGTTGTAGCATGTTCGTTGCTTCATTATGAACTTCATGATTGTGTGTGAGAAATAAAACAACAATAACAATATAACAAGACAGCTTTTTGACAATTATTTATTTAAAAGGAATTTTTGAATTGTTTTATATTGAACAAAATCTTTTAAATATAAGATGTTGGCACCCATAAAACATCTTTTGTCTACAAAACGTATTATTCTGGCCAGTGGCTCACCCAGAAGGCAAGAATTGGTCAAATGCATTGTAAGCCGTGCCCCGGAATCTGGACGCATGCAATTTCTGATAAGCCTTAATGTTTCTAGGGTCTAAATGCAGAACTTATGCCATCAACATTCGAAGAAAACCTGCACCCCGGAGACTTTGAAGATTTTTCCAAATTTATAGAAGCAACAGCCTTGGGCAAGGCCGAAGAGGTTTACAATCGCCTGAAAAGTGGTGATAATGCGGAAGAATTTCTGGTTATAGCAGCAGATACAATGGTAACAATGGGTTCAGAAATATATGGGAAACCCAAAGACCCCGCAGATGCTGTGCGCATGTTAAACAAGTACATAGGTTGTCTGGAAGCGTTTTTATTTTTAATTAAATATCTTTTAGCCTCTCAGGCAAACGCAATCGAGTGTTCACGGGTGTTGTGTTGAAACATTCTAAAGGCACACGTTCCTTCACTGAGACCGCTGATGTGTATTTCGGCGATCTGACTAAGCAACAAATACAGGACTATGTGGACTCTGGGGAGCCACTGTATGCTAAATTTATAATTGTCATATAGAGGTTTTAAATAATTCTGAGTGTATTTTTTTAATTTATAGGGATAAAGCTGGATCTTATGGCATCAACGGTTCTGGTGGCGCTCTAATTTCTCGTATCGATGGTGACTTTTATTGTGTAATGGGTTTGCCTTTGCATCGTCTCTGCTGTGAACTTAATAATGTTTTTCTAGATGTGTAAATATTTTGTTTTGTAAATTGCTTAAAAATTAATAAAAAGAGGCTTTAAGTACGACATAAATGATCATTTAAAATGCACGGTTTCCTAATTCCGCATTTTCAAATTAGTGAAATGCCTTAAAAACGTTTGCAAAAGTCAGTTCAGGTTATTCGAATGTAGTTGTTAATTTTAAATAGAAATTTTTTGGTAATTAACAAATTTTTGTTATCGACAGATTTTCTACCGAAAATATTTGTTATCCGTTTCCATGGAATATCTTTGCTTTCGCCAAAAATTATGTGGATAATATTTATTATCGACAAATTAGCTGTAGAAAATGTTTGTCATCAACATACTTTCAATAGCAACATTGTTATCGATTAATTATTTAAAAAAAATTCTTGACAAATTTTTTGCGAACTAATTTTCTATAATATATGAAATAAATATAAATACTTGTATGTATATTGTAAAGTATGTTTATTATGGAAAAATCAATAAATATGTCTGCCAGTTTAGAGAAACTTGAAATTTTCGTTTAAAATTCCATAGATAAATTTTGGTTTTGGTAAAATTTTGATTTGAAATAAGTTTTGTTTTCTTATAAGTACTTAGTATTTGTTTGAGGACATCTAACCTGTTAGTTAAAAAAAAAATAAAATTTCAAATGTTGCGCTGGTTTTAAATTAAATGCAATTCTGTAATGAACGAACAGGTTCGTTGTACGTAAACCGGAATTGAAATCGTTTATTGGTCTTGCACAAACTTCATTTTAAGGTTTTGGTTTTTATTTATGTATTTCAAAATAAACCCAAAACCTAAAAATAGTTTTGGGCACCAGGTACTTGTACATACGATAATAGTAATTATAATAACGTTTTTGATACTTAATTATAAAAAAAAACACACAAATCAGATAATTTGTTTTATTTACATATGTACATATTTAAGACTGGCTGAGTAAAAGTAGAAAAATATTTAAAGATAACGAAATAAAAATGATTAAAATAATAATTTTACAGCAAATTAGAAACTAGAAGTGAGATAATTCGCAGCAGTTGTAATTTAAGTCTAAATAAGCAAAGACTTATAAGTTGAAACGTTCCTCAGCATCTTAGAACTAAGTCTTAATTATTAAAATACTCGTACAGAGATACATGTATGTATGTATATGTATGTACATACATACATACGTATGTATATATTGATGAATAAAAGGATCGTGATGACCCAACCATTATGGGGCTCTCGTTTTGGCAGAAATGCGGCCAAAACAAATGAATATTTAGCCGCTCTGAATTGTACTTTGACTGTGGACGCCAGACTCTATGCTGACGACCTGGACGGCAGCAAGGCCTATGCTGAGGCCTTGAAAAAGGCCGGATATCTCACAAGCGAAGAATGCGCTACAATTTGCACAGGCCTAGAGCTGGTTCGCTATGAGTGGATAGAAGGCCTGCTGAAATTTTTGCCCACCGATGTAGATGTGCACACGGTAAATGAACGTCGTCTGACGGAGCTGGTGGGAGAGGTCAGCCAACGTTTGCATACCGGCCGCAGCCGCAATGATCAAGTTATAACCGACATGAAACTGTGGCTGCGCAAGGCCATACGTGAGACCTGCAACAGTTTGCGCAAGCTCATAGAGGCCATGATGCAACAATCTCAACAGCATTTGGGTGTGTTAATGCCCGGCTACACGCACATGCAGAGAGCTCAAACGGTGCAGTTCTCTCATTGGCTGTTGTCGCATGCTTTTGCTCTGCGTGAGGACTGTTTGCGTTTGTGCGAAGTGCGTAGTCGTTCAAATGTTTTGCCGTTGGGCAGCGGTGCTTTGGCCGGGAATCCTTTGCAGATAGATCGTGTTTGGTTGGCGGAACGTTTGGGTTTCGCGGCCATCACTGCGAACAGTATGCATGCGGTGGGCGATCGCGATTTCGTTGGTGAGTTCGAGTATTTCAAGTTCAGAGTGTTATCTCTGTAATGAGCTTTTTCTTCTTCTTCTTCTACAAAGTGTTTGTTTGGCGCTCGCTCGAGTTAGACAAAGATTGATAAGAAATATTTCAATTGTACGGAATTGGTTTTTATTTTATAAACTACTAACGTACCCACACACAAACACACACACACACACACACACACATACACATACATACATAGATACGTATGAACGTGAATTTACTTACATATCTATAAAAAAGTGTATGTACATACATTGTACAACTTTAAAATGTGGAAATTAGGTCGGAAATGCATGCACAGACATGCATACACACTTAGATATATGTAAGTACATATTGTACATACATACATACTTATCTATGTATGTCTGTTCATATGTATGTGGTCTTAGTGTGAACAAAACACGCACTTTTGTTAAAAGTTACGTGATTTAAACATTTAAGGTTTTAAAAAACATTTGATTTGTTTGAAACAGTTATTCAGCGCCCCGCGGGCTTAATAAGACCTCTTACAAACATTGTGGCAATCATTTAATCTCAATCTGTTTTTATCTTAATAGTCTTAATAAAACAAACAAAATTTATTGATATTGGATATTTTCATATTTTGCCGATATTCTTTATAGAAAGTTATTGTTGTTAAAAGTTTTCTCCTTTGGGAAATTTTTTGATATGGAAAATTTAATGAAACTTTGCAAATTTTTCTACCGAAAGTTGTGAATATTTGTTATGAAATATGACCCCTTGAATTTCATTCTATAGGAAAAATGTTCACCAACAAATTTCTTTATATTAAATATTTTCTATTGAAAATAATATTTATAGTATTTTGAAAGTAAATTTATCGATGTTTTTTATACAAAATCTTTTGCTATTAAAAGTTCTTTTTGGGAAATTTTTCGATGTTGAAAATTTAACGAAATTTTGCAAAATTTTCTATAGCAAAATTTATCCATATTGAATATTTTCTATGCAATATTTATAGATATTGAAATTTTAAAATATAATCTGTGGCAAATTTATCGTATAGACAAATTTTCTGTAGCAAATATTTATATCAAATTTAGTTTTTTTTTTTTAAATTGATAAAAATTGAAAATCTTCTCTAGAAAATTTATTAATATATTGAAGGTTTTTCTATATAAACCTGATCGCTTCTGAAAATGGTTTGTAAAGATTTTATGTATTATTCTAATTTAAACAAATTTATTACAATTTTTTATACAAAAATTTATCGATAATTAATTTTTTCAGTTGAGAATTTGTCGAAAAGAAAATATTTATTAATTATATAGAAAATTGAAAGTCGTTCTACGAGAATTCGTACAATCGAGTACTTTTTTTCCATTTTCTTAGAATTAGAAAGAATGATTGCGTTTAAAAAAAATTTTGTGGAATTTTTATAACAATCTTTTTTTTTTTTTAAAAAAGAATAAATAAATTTTTGTTTTTTAAAAAAAAAATTTACTGCCGAAGAAAAAATCTTTGAAAATATTTTTCAACAAATAAAATGAAATTTATGTAAGAGCAGATAATTTGACTCCGCTTTCTTGCAGTCGACTTCGTATACTGTTGTTCCATGATTGGACTGCATTTATCGCGGCTAGCAGAAGACTTCATCATTTATGCAACCAAAGAGTTTGATTTCATACAAATTGCCGATGACTTTTCAACGGGCAGCAGTTTAATGCCACAAAAACGTAATCCCGACAGTTTGGAGCTCGTAAGGGGCTTGTCGGCCAAACTGTGCGCCACCTTGACGGGAGCCATGATGACCATCAAGGGAACCCCTTCCACTTATAACAAAGATTTGCAGTTCGATAAAGACTATTGTTTTGAAGCTTTCGATAAGTTGCAATTGGCTTTGGCGGTGATAGAGGGTGTCGTAAGTACCATGAAAGTGAAAGTGGATCGCATGGAAATGGCGTTGAGTGCAGATATGTTGGCCACCGATTGGGTATTTTATTGCCTCTAAAGATTTGTATGTTTGTTTCTTATGTGCTTCTATTCTAGGCCTATTATTTAGTGCACAAAGGAGTGCCTTTTCGCAGAGCCCATCAATATATCGGCGCAGTTGTGGCCCATGCCGAACGCATGTCGCTGCAAATAACCGAAATACCATTAGAGGACTTACAGCACATTTGTCCTCATTTTGATGTCGATATTGCCAAAGTGGCGGACTATAGTTCGAATGTGGAACAGTATGATGTTATAGGCGGTACAGCCACCATTTCCATAACGGAACAATTAAAACTATTGGGCGAATTTGTCAGTGGTTTGAAAATATTAGAATAGTTTTTATTTAAAATTTTGTTTATAGTATTTAACAAGTTTATAGTTAAAGTTTTGTTTATATTTTTATTGTTGTTTTTTACTAAATTTTATATATGTATGTTATTTCTTAGGTATATACATATTGATATATATATATATATAGATATATATTTAGTTATAGCAATTGATAGTTGATAAAATTTAAAAATTCAAAATTTAAATTAAAATATACATATATTGTATTTATATTGTTTGTGTATGTGTGTGTTTAATTAATTACACTGGGATTGCTGGGGCTGTAAGTCATTGGATCGTTTTCCAAGAATTTCTCGGTCTTCTCCAGCTGAGTGTAGCCGGTGGTGGGTGAGCTCATGGGTGGAGCGATCTTACCGCCGGATATCAAAACACCCAAACTTTGTTGCAGTTGCCAGCGACGAGCCTCACGCAAGGATTTGTTACGCCTTAAAGTTTTGGCCAACATGAAGGCACAAACGGCACCCAGAAGCTGCCGAAAAATAACGATTTCTTTTCTTTTAAAATATCTTGTAATGAAATTTGTATTTAAAAAAAAATATATTAATTTTGTGGGGCTTTTTGCTATTTTATGTTGATTTCATTTTTAAGTAAAATTCGAACAAATTATATGTATATAGGAAAAGGAATTGGACTTGATAATTAAAAAAAAACATAATTTACTTTATTGTGGTTTCTCTGAGTCCATATGACAATTTGGCAGTAGATTAAAGAACTAGTTTGGGCCCTTTAATCTATTACAAAACTGTCGTAGGCGGGTTTTGTTTTAATTCCCCAGCCACGCTAAAATATATCATATCTTACACGATTAATTACACAGCTTCAAAATATATTTTTATAAACCTGGAACATGTTTTATATTTATCTTCTCTAAAGGAAAAACGTTTGTGCCGCTCTTTACATTCGCTAACTGCAGTATGGGATTGCCACAATCCTCTTCTTACTAATCCCCACTTAATTGGCGTTCTTCCACGTGCCACTTACCTGCACAAATGCCACAGTTGTAGCTCCGGTAGCAATCAACATGGTACTTTGCGAAATGATGAAGTCCATGCGCCTGAGACAGCCACTTTCGTATTGCACATCACACAATGTAATGTCATCGTTGTTGAAGTGGCCACAGCAGGAGAAGGGCACCGAAATGCCATTGTCTTTGTTGACCCCACTTTGATTCATGTACTCCAACCAATCTCTGGGACCATGTACGCCACAACATTCCAAATTACTTTGCATATAATCAACACCATAACGTAAGTATTCCTCGGCTTCGTAGGCGGCCATCGATTGATTCAAAGTGCGTACTAACATTTCACGTACCTGACCCTGCATAACGAACGCGGCAATGGAGGCCGACACTTCCAAAATGAATACCAAAAACAAGCAAACGCCATACTATAATAGAAACCAAAAAAAAAAGAAAAAAAAACAAATTATATCTTCACAGGCATTCCCAAAGCTTTTGACCAGGCGCTTGTCAGAAACTCACGTCTTAGAACAGATGTTATCAGTATTCTAGGGGCTTATGACCAGATTCGAGTTCTTCGGGAACTTGTAATAGATTAAAGAAACACTACTTGAAATTCCTTTAATCTATTGCCAGCTCTCGACGATTTCGAGACTCATAAGAAGCGCGAATGTTACCAGTCAAAGAAGAAATAAAAAAAGAATTTATTAGCAAACTGAAGTATACATATATACATATGTAAATGTGAAGAGACTTCAGGTAGCGTGAATCTAAAAATGCAGGTAAAATGCCGCATTGTGACAGCCAGTTTTGTCAGCTGTTTTTGATTTACTATTTATTTATTTCTACATTGCAAAATCGATTTGTTTTCTTTTTTCTACATTATTTCCAATTATTTAATAAGTTTTTCCTCCATGACTTACAAATCAGTTTATTATTTTCTATTATCAGCTGATTGCCTGTCAGAAGTACACAGCGCGTTAAAAAGTTACAGTGTTGGCCGCTGGCGTGTCAACTTCTCTCAACTTTTGTAATTTTTTATTTCTCTTTATTTTAATATATAATTTTTTTCAATTCTTAACTCGAACTTATCTTACCAGATTTATGAGCATGACACTTTGCTTGATGGCGCCATAGGCTCCTAAAGTGGCCACAAACAGCAAAATGAAGCCAATGGCTATTAGCAGTGTGGGCGGGGACAGAAAGCGCTCGTCCACAAATTGTCGAAAATCGCCAAAAATTGTCTGTATGGTTGACCCAACCATGACCAATAGAACAGCGGTTATCTGAAATAAATATTAAGTTCAATACATTTTCGAAATTTCCGAATTAAGCTGAGATACGTCATTTTTATAGAAATTGGAGTACAGAGCGGGCAACGTCCCGCCTTAAGCAGCCGTTTCACGGTTGGCTCAATTGTCCTACTGAAAGGTCTATTCATAGCGTTGGGTTTAAATTTGCGTCCAGTTGTTCTGGACAAGATGTAGTCGTTTTCAACACTTTTGCTTTAAACAAAACTATTCTTGGCCGGCCAAAAGAGATCAATTGCGCTCCCTGCCTATGATGAGCATCGCTTTTGTGTTTAATTAAAAATATACCGTACCACTGATTCGCACCTATTTAGACCCACTTACGGAAATCATTTACATGTTGTTTAAATTTTCTGCAACTCATGCTCAGGCCTGTTTGCGATGATTGAAGAAAAACATTTTTTGATTGAGTTCATACGCGTCTCACCAATTCAGTTTTGCGAGGATTGAAAAATAGCGAAATTTTTCTTTCTTTTGCATCGTTAGTCACACATGCACACGTATTTAATTCAAAATTAGCCCAGTTGATCATGCCTGCAAAACAGTTTGCAATTGCGTATTATACGAATAGTTGGTTCTTGGCGACCTGTTTAGACGATTTATTTTTGCTGCAAGTGAACGCCAGGTCGTGTTTGGACATGTCCTCAACTTTAGCATAATCTTGCAAAGTTTTTATATTGTTTTTTTTTTATATCAAAAATGGAAACTTTGCTTATAATCATTGAAGTCAATTTTTCCTGAAATTTATATATGAGCGGCTTTGTGAAGTTGAGTGAATTTTCGATATATGATCGTCAAAACACTTAAAAAAAACTTAAATATCTGAGACGCAATTTAAAAGCGATTTGTTTTCAAGATATCGTCAAAAAAAAAACAACTTCAAATGATTGAGAGTTTTGGAGGAAATAAATAAAATAATAGATAAAGTTCGACAAAACTGCAAGGCTGGTGTATAATTCAAATACATACATATGTATTTATTTAATACTTTTTATTTTTATTTTTGAAGAAATATTATTTTGTATTGGCTGTATAACAATCAAAGAAACAATTCAACACAAACAGAAATGTTTGTTTGCCAACAACAATAAAAAATTTGCTCATTAAAATTTTAATCAGCTGTTTTCTTCTGACTGCAAATTGAGGCACAGAACTGAAACAGCAATTGAAAACAAGTTCGTTTCAGTTTTTAACAGTGTGAGTGAGTGTAAATATATTAAAACTTAAAAGGCTTAAAACCCAAGTAACACCAAGCTTTATAAATTAAATTAAAGTGTCATCCCTGGAATCAGCTGGACTTGAAATTGTCGTAACTGTCGAAACTGACACTACAACCGATGACTTTCCCTTTTAAGTTTTGGGTTTCTGCCATTTCACTATGACATACTTGACGTTTTCACTGAGTTAATTGCACCTATTATGAAATCCGCTTACAGTCGTGACAGCTAACAAACACCCATGAAAATACATATATTACTCATATCTAACTATTAGTCAGAAAATTGTTCGCAGTGCAATTTTTTCCGTCTTTAAGTTTCTTACATGTACGTTGGAAAAACTATAAAAACATTGAGGAGATCTTCAGTTGTAGCCGTGACAATAGTTTGATCAAAGCCATAGTTGAATTGAACTGTTTAGGTGATGTTAAGTTTAAAACAGATTATTAACGTTAAAGTTTGCTTTTTCTTGCCATTAATAGTGCTTTTACAACAAAACGAGATGTCGTGTCAAATTGTGAATAGATTTCGTGCCAACAAATCAAATCAGTTTCGTGAGCAAACTTTTGGTAAAATATTTTGCAACTGTGATTGTAGACTTAACAAATACAGCACTGGGCAAATAAAATTTTAGGCTAAATTTATTATAAATATTTAAATTAATTTTGTTAAAATGAAGTGAAACAAAATAAATGCTTGCAAATTTCATTTTTTTTTTCTTAAGAAAGAGGTATGACAAATTACATACATACATATTTATATTATAACATAATAACAAGGCTGTTCTTGATCAGCTGTTTTCGTTGTGAAATGACATCTTTGATAAATGTGCGAAATGATTTTGATTGATATGATTTGGGATAGATTTTAGCAGAAATCTAAAACATGTACCTATTTTAAAATATATGTACTATTTTCAATAATTACAGTTTTGATGACGCATTTGCGGTTGTTGGTGTGTGTTTGGCCAACTGGGAGATTTGTGGTGATGAGTGTAAGTTCCTTATCATAATATAGCGGAGGGAAGAAATAGCTAAATACTTACAGCGAACATGAAGCTGACAATGAGCAACATATATTTAGCACAACGCATGCCAGAGTTCAATTGCAAGTCCCTGCTGGTGGCCATTTTGTTCAGATATCGTTGTAGACTTTTTCTTCAAGACAGTTGAACAGCGTTTTAGCGTTTTGTTATTGTCTTTGCCTGTCTTTTAACTGAAATGTTTGTTACACACTTGTTCTAATTATAACTCTTAGCAGTGATTTATTGCTTGTGCGATATTAATTATATATGTATGTATGTAGTTTCGTTTGTTTTTATTTTACAACTTTCTGCTCGAAAAGTTACCAAAACACTGAAAAGTGTTTAAGCTTTCGGTATGGCAAACCTTATAACCGTTGCTTGCACGTATGTATGTATGTGTGTATGTGTGTATGTAGACGAGTAGGTGTTAATTTTTGTAGCGATTTTCCGTTAAAAATTATCAGCACTTGTTTTATCTTTATATTTTATTATATTTTTTTTTTTTTTTTTTGAATTTTTGCCTTTAATGAAAGAAGAACAACCATTATTTAAGATAACAAAAAGTTTTAATCGATACGATGCGATAAGATAAGATATTTTCGTAATATTCGCTCAAATTTGCTTAGCATTTCTTAACAAAAAGCTCTTTTTTTCCCCAAAGTAAATAAAAATTCTATTTGTTTTTAAAATTATTTGAACATATGTATTTTTCGACGCTGTTGTTTCATTTATGTATGTATGTATGTATATTGTCTGCTTCATCAACCTTAACTGAGTTACAGATAATATTTATAATAAATACACACACACATACATACATACATATGTGTTTACATAGTATATGAAAGCCTTTAACAATTCTCAAACGTTTCACAGCCAACCATTTGGGCCAGGGTAGCCGCAAATATTTGAATACATTATACAACAATAAGGACTGTTTTGCAGTATAAAAACATACACATATCAGTCTTTAGCCCCGACTTCAGTCACCTAAAACTCAAATGCAAAAAAATATCTAAAATGTCATTTTGTTGGCCAGAAGTGAGTCAAATTTATATGAAATTTTTCATATTTACTCTATCAATCATAAATGAATTACAGGTCATATAATTACATATATACATATATGTATATATATATATATATAAATGTGTAGCAGGTGTATGAAAGCATTTCGTAATTCGCAAACGTTTCAACATGGACATTCTTAAGGCAGGGTAACCAAAAAGACACGCTCTAACTTGAGTTCTTAATATACCAGTGCCAAGTGTTGCATTCACATCGCCTTCAAAGCTTTTTTCATATTTGTTCCGGAACGAAATGGCCTATTTGGCCTTAATATAAATTATAAATTGATTATTTCTTTACTTTTATTGTATAAAGAAAATTATATTTTTATATATAAAATTATAAGTTTTAAAATTTTGTTTTATTAGTTGTTTTGCTTTTTTCAAATATGTTATCAAATTATTTGGTTGCTCTGCCTAAGAACTTGGCTAAGAACGAATATAATAATTTTCTTTTTGCCAATTGGTTGCCGTGACTCATTCGGTCATACATTCTCTGGCCACAACAAATGGGAATTTAGGCAAATGTTATCGGGATAAAATTGTTGAAAGAAAAAAAACACCATAATAAATAATATTTTAATAAAAAACGAAAGCGATGCCACAAATAATAATTATAAATATTCGTTAATAAATCGAAAGCCGCAGTATTTCTAACAATAACAAAGTTGCCGCTTATATCTGTGGTGGGTCTGACACAGGGGAGGCCCTGCTGCACATTTACAGGGTGTTATTTTAAGAAATTAATAATAAGTGTATTTAGAAGATCAGCATTTATTTGTTTCATTTAGAGAAAAATTATATGCAGAAATGCAGCCCAGCCAAATCAAATAATACAATCGGCTAAACTATTAAAACCTGGGATCTTATATATATAATACGTGGGGCCTCTTGTTTAACGGTATTCGCCGCATTATGAGCCATATATATGTACATATGTATGTGGTTTTTAGTTATTATGGCAAAATCATTTTTTGGTTTCAAAAGTTCAATCAACTTTAATCCTGACCCCCGACCGCGGTGGCTTAAGAAAGTCTTTTTTTTCGTTTAAGAACTTTAACGTTCGCCATCTCTTCTCTAAACGCCACATATTAGATAAAGTTGGCCGAAAAAACAAAGTTACTAAATTGTTTTTAAATCTGTCGTTTGCGAGCGACAGGTGGATAATGTGTAGCAACCACAATTGCGGCCGGGCGCCGCATTGTCTCAACAACCCACAAATCTGTCAATAATAACATAATTTTAGATTTCCAATTGACTCGTATTAACAACAAGAGGGTCGTGAAACGCACAAATGCCTGACTTTTCTAAAATAAGAAATTCTCAAATATTAGGGGGAGTCCCCCCATCAAATATTCTCTGCTATTTGGTTTTTTTTTCTGTTGTAATTTTTCCAAATAAAATTTATTGATTAATTTTATATATTGCTTGTACTGCGTAATGTTTTATTAATTTGTTTCAAACTTTTTTGTTAATATTGAAATAATTAAAATATTTCATTTATTTGTATAGAAATATTAATTAAAGAAGTTTCAATTAACACTGGGACTGTTGGGTGTATAAGAAATCGGTTCGCTTTCCAAGTGAGCATAACCGGTGACGGGCGAATTTAGGGGTACATGCATTTTGCCGCCCGCTATTAAGACATCTAAATTTTGCTGCAACTGCCAGCGACGGGCTTCCCGTAAGCTCTTGTGACGTCTGAGCGTTTTGGCCAGCATAAAAGCACAAATGGCACCCAAGAACTACAAAAACAAAAAAACAAATAAATATTTGTCAGCCAAACGAACTGTCAGGACCATCTATTATTACGCGCAATCAGCCCTGATTGAAGGACCGTCTGCCTTGCAGCAAGGCGGATTCATAACCGCTAACACTTTCTTAATTTTGCGGTTATGAATTCGTCTCGGTTTACAAACTCACCTGCACAAACGCCACAGTGGCAGCACCGCTGGCAATCAACATGCTACTTTGCGATATAATTAAGTCCATACGTTCTAAACAGCCAACTTGATATACACTTCCGCAGGTCCGATAATTATGATAGCCGTTGAAAACAAAAACGCTGCAACAGGAGTGCGGCACTGCAATATCGTTGTGCTTATTTGTGCCAGTTTGATTCATATATTTGCGCCAATCGTTGGGACCATCGAAGCCACAACAATCGAAACCGCTTTGCATAAAATCCACACTGTCCTGAACATATTCATTGCTCTCATAGTCCGTCATCGCCTGCTGCATGGTCACCTTTAACATGCCGCGTACTTGACCTTTCATAACAAAAGCCGTAATGGAGGCCGATACCTCCAAAACAAACACCAAGAGCAGGCTAATTCCGTACTTATTGTAGTTTTTGGAAAATAGATATAGACAGAGTTATTTTCTGAAATTTTCATTCTCGATTTACATATTTTTCGCTCTCATGGTACTCACCAAATTGATTAGCAAACAGCTCTCTTTGATGGCGCCATAAGCGCCCAAGCTGGCAACGAACAGCAAAAGAAAACCAATCGCTATGAAAAGCGAGGGGGGCGTAAGAAAACGATCGTCTATAAATTGTTCGAAATCGTAAAATAGGGCTTGAATAGTGCAGCCGATCATTATCAGCAATGCCGCAGTTATCTGGAAAAAAAAACGCTATATCATTTTTGAAGAGAATAAATTGCGAAGTTCTTATGAGGGGCTACAGAACGATAATGTTGGTATTTTGGTGGTTCGGTCCAATGTGCTACAGACTTTATGTATATGCACCTAAATTTTGACATTCAGTTATGAAGTTTTATCGCAAAGCAAATAAAAAACGTCCGCTTTGCCTAATTTTGCTCTCCAGCAAATGTTCGCATGTTGCTGTCCTTCTTAACAGGTTGATTTAAAAACTTTTAAAACAAGTTCTAGCACCAGATTTTAGTCACCGACAAAAATATTTTGTATTTCTAATATGTAAATATATTTCTTTGAACAATACGGCAATTTCCGTGTGTTTCTTAAAGCACAAGTTTTGTTTGTATGAGTCATACTTACGGCAAACATAAAACTGACTATTATTAGCATGGCTTTGGCCCATCGCATGCCCGATTTTAGTTGTGAGTCCCTGGTTGCAACCATTTTGTCACTTTGACTTGTCACCGTTTGCTGGGATTGAACTGAAATACTACAACAAAACAATAGACTTTCAAAATTTTGTTAAGACAATTCAAGCTGTTAGATAATGGGTTTTCAGATTTTTGATGCGTTTCGTTTTGATTCAACTCGCCAACAACTTTCTTATAGCAGAGTGACAAATACACTGAAACAACTTCTGTTTGTCAAGCGCCGGCCGTTCACTGGTTCCTGAGTGTTCAGGTTTTATTTGCTTAATTTTTAGTATTTTCGTTGACGAAAACAAACAAATAAACAACAGAAATTAGTTTTAGGGATTTACTGCAGCAGAACGTAAAAAAAAACAAACAGAAGTTTAATCAATAGGAGGTGCGTTTAGGCTTATACGCGTTACTTTCAGTTCTTACAATTTCTACTAGATTCAGCTCAAAGAAAGCTTTTTTAACAGCGAACTTCTTTCATTGCTTGAATATGTCTGTTCGTTCGGTACTGCTGGCGAACTGATATCTTATCTGGCTGCATGACGGGAATATAGCTAAATAATACAGTGAGACGCAAAACTTTTCAGCTGCTGCAGTTTTAAATAATAATCGTTCCGCTGCTAAGGGGTGGGGGTCCATAAAAACTATGCTTTAAGAAATTTTGATTCTACTTTTAATTAAAAACACAGTTTATGTCTACTTTAAAAAAAAAAGCAAAAGTCTGCTTTAGACTGAAATAGCTTTAATCAAACATGTTTCTGCAATTAATAATCAGTTTGTTAACATAACAAATCTTCGCATTAAATAACTAATTAAAAATTACCTAAATAATATTTATTATTAACAAGAAACTATTTTAAATAATTATTTCTTTTTTTTTTTTTTGGTTGAGAAGGCTTTCAAATAAAGCAATTCAGCTGCTCAAATCTCTTGCCCAGGTCTTGGATTTTTACATATATTACACAGATAAGGTCGCCTTGAAGGAGCCACTATCGCTGATATTTGAGAACACACAGGCTTGTACTTGGCAAGCAACTTGCGCCAGTTATATGACATATACGAAGTGAAAGCGCTATAATGAACACTTGCACACATTTGTACGTTGTTGTTGTTGTTGTTGTTGTTGTTGTTGTTAAAATTAAGACAACTTCATAAGCGCTGAAATTGAAAGCGCAACCGTTCCAGAGTGAAATTTTACATTTCACAAATATTTAACAATAGCAAATTATAAACTTGGAAATTCGTTTGTTGTTGTTTAATCGCAATTAATTTGCCTGCTTTAGAACGCATAAAGTGGTTAGAGCTGACACTTGTTGTTGTATGACAACATGTGCCACTCACTTCCAGCTGATTCAACTTAAAACCAGCCTTAAATTGGCTATAATTGGAAAGAAGTTAACAAAAGTTATTAGTTAAAGCACCTGCTTTAGTGTTCGGCTTTGATTATGGCCCAGTATATTTAACCACATGACATAACCAGAAAGCTGCACATATTGCTTATTTCCATAACAGAAACCAGCTTTTGTTAGCCACTGTTCAATTTGGTTTAACGTGTTTCCAAGGCACTTTTGTTTACGGCCACTTTGACCACAACATAAATTGCGTTTTGAATACAACGTGAGTGAAATTTATTGATTTATTTTCCTTTTCCGCAAATAGTATAGTTTTCTTTCACACGTACATTCATGAATACATACATACTTACATACATAAATACATAAAAAGGCAGACAGGCTCTTTTCAAGTTCAAATACTTATAAATAATTAATAGGGTTCGCGAACAGGCTAAAGGTGCCAATAGAGTTCAATAGTTTGAAAAGTGCTGATTGCTGTTTGGTTTTTTAGAAGAGGCCGCCGATAAGAATTAGCAATAAAACGGAAATTTCAAGAACTCACATCAATTTAAGGGCCGAAGGACGCGCTGGCGTGACCAGGCCGAAAATGGCATGAACGCATCAAATTTCCATATGTACACATTTTTAACCATTAGGGATTGTAAAGGATGCTCTAAACGTCTCCTTTATAAAATTGCTTCACAGAATAATGGGGGGGCAAATCAGCTGTTTGTTAATTTCCATGCATTTTCTTAACATCTCCTTGCCCAGCCCATAGCTTTTGTCGCTGCTTCTTTATACTTCATAAATAAATAATACATATTTTTGTCATGAGAAGTTTTTTCAAGAAAAAAATCGACTAAATTTCGCGAAAAGAATTTTTCTTAACAATAGCGATAAATTGACGAGAAAACTTCTATATACAATTTTTGCTATCAATAGACTTTCTATAGCAAATAGTTATTGACGATAAATTTTCTACAGAAAATTGTTATTAACAATAAATTTTCAATAGCAAATTGTTATCGACGATAAATTTGTATATTAAGTTTTTGTTATCGTTACATTTTCTTAATTAAATTATTGTTATCGATACAATATTTCCAGAGAAAAATTTTTATTAGCGAAAGACTTTGTTGTTGAAATTATTTGTTATCTATAAATATTTGTATAGAATATTTCGTGTTCGATAAAACTGTCTATAGAAAATTTTTATTAACAATAAAAATAAAATAAAAGAAAATTTTCATATAGAAATTTTTTTTATTAACAAAACTTTTTATTAACGAAATTTTCTATAAAAATGTCTGTTAACGATGATTTTTCCATATAGAAGATTTCCATTAATAATTGTTTTTCTATAGAAAATTTTGGTTTCCAAGAAAAATTTCTGTTAACGATGATTTTTCCATATAGAAGAATTCCATTAATAATTGTTTTTCTATAGAAAATGTTGATTTCCAAGAAAAATTTCTGTTAACGATGATTTTTCTATATAGAAGATTTTCATTAATAATTGTTTTTCTATGGAAAATGTTGGTTTCTATGAAAAATTTCTGTTAACGATGATTTTTCCGTATAGAAGATTTCCATTAATAATTGTTTTTCTATAGATAATGTTGGTTTTTATGAAAAATTTCTGTTAACGATGATTTTTGTATAAAAGATTTCCATTAATAATTGTTTTTCTATGGAAAATGTTTGTGGTCCATAAAATTGTCCTTTAATTTCGTACAATAATTCATGGAAATTTTTCCTGAACCTTAAAAAAAAACTTCAAAAAACATAAAAACTCATCAAAATAATTTATAAATACTGTATTTTTATTACTTTATTTATTTAAGAGCACTTAACAAAAGTATTGCCTGAAATTGTATTAATAAATAAAAAAGTAGAGTAGACTTATTGTGTAAATAGTTTTTGTTAAAAGACGACTAATAATTTCAGAAGCTTGAGAAAATGATAGAACTCAGCCGATGAAACCAGTGATGCCGTTACGTATTTTAATTTCGCGGGCGATGTAACAAGCAAAAAAAACTCCGAACAACTGAATTACGAAAAGAAAAGATTTTAGTGAAAAATTGGTAAAAATTGTACGACCGGGTTACCTGTATGACAGCAATTGTTATGCCGACGGCCCCCAGACTGACGGCGTGAGCGGCCATGACAGTGGAAAAATTAGTCAGGCAACCAGCAGACCGACGATTGGTGTCCTCAATATTGACGGTGCAGCTGAAGCTGCCAACGATACCATTCGGTATTCTACAGCAGGATAACGGCAACTGCTCGGGAAAGTATTTGTTCCAATCGGCATACGACTTCATACCGCAGCAGTCAAACTGAAAGATGTAAAATTTTCTTAAGCATCACAAGACATACATACATAAATATATATATAGATATGTTTTGGCCGATTTATTTGCACTCACGTTCGTCTGGACGTAGTCCCACAATATGGTTACGTCATTTGGTGTCTTCGAATATTGTTGCATGCTGTTGCTTAAAGAGGTCTCTATATACTTTTCCGCATTATCCCTTAGGACATAGCCACTAATGCCGGCAGCCAACTCCAAAATGAAAATTATACCCAACAAAACGGAGAATGTTAGAATTAGACAGTAGTTTTCCTTGAGAGCACCCCAGCAGCCGAAAAAGGCGAATATTATTACGAATGCACCGATAACAATGAGTAACGTGGGTATCGAAAAGAATTTGTTCACCAGAAATAATTCGTAATTGTGAAAGACGGTGCCAACACCGATGCCCACGGCAATTAAAATGATGCCGGTAAACTGTAAAAAAGAAAAAACTTCTTGAGCGTTTTTTATGGCGACTCCATAATATTGTGTAAGAAGAAAATAATCACACTGTCATATTTCAGCAATACTGTGTATTTTTTCAGCAATAAAACTTTTCCATAGAAGAAGAAGCTCTTGCATAGTCATACGATATTAATACTGAATTCACACTGTTAAAGTTAAAAGTGGTCTTAGCAGTTTTTGTTGTTAGAAAATTTGATTATATTTTCACACTCGCTATTATCCGAAGCCTGCCATTTACATATTTACATACTAGATGTTTTGCAATAAGTTTAAATCTAAAATATTTTAAGTTTAATTTTTCACACCCACATGTGATGTGCGATCTAATGATTTTCTATAGAAAATTTTGGCTTTCAGTAAATTTTCCATAGAACATTTTCGATGTCGCAAAATTAAATAACTAAATGCTGATGGATGGATTTTATTATAAAAATTAAAACAACAACAAAACTTACCATAAATACCAAATTGAAAGCAAATAGAACATATTTGATGCAATTGGCGCTTCCCGTCAACAAGGACATGTTTTTGTTTTTTTTTTTGGAAGGTGTTTAATAATTTCCTATTCAGTTAATCTGCAAAGAAAAAATCAATTGAATTGAATGGTAAAAATTTTAACCTTTTATTAAGACTTTTGATTAAAATCAATCCAAATTATTGTTTATTTTAGCGGCCATTCTTATCGATGTCTTGTCTGACAATTTTCGAAATAAAAATCACAAATAACAAGCAAACAAAAGATAAGACCCACTTTGTTTATAAATGAATATTTTTATATAATTTTTGTAAATAAAATAACTTTTAAATAAAATCTTAAGCTTTAGCGTTTGTTTCGTCATCTCGAAAGTTAACGTTCGCCAACCAGAAACAAGTCATGAAGAAACGAATTTTTTTTGTTTTTCTTTTTTTGTAATGACTTGTTGTTGTTGTTGTTGTTGTTCTATATACATACATACATACATACATACATATTAAAATATTTTGCGTGTTTTGTGTGTTTTTATCATACAGACCCTACAAGTGAAATGATGGTTCGCACAGAAATCATGTTTTCAAATTTCTCAAGTGCCAACACTGATTTCCGATTATTTTGGTTTGGGCTTTTTGTTGTTGCTTTTGTTGTTTATCTACGATTTATTAACACAAGTGTCCCAATTTCACACAAAAACAAATACATATATTTTAATAATTGTGCTACAAAAACAGTAGAACTTTTTGTTGTGCTTTTCAAATGCCTGCATTGACTTGTTTCTGCGGATGAAATTGGCCGATATTAAGTTCTATATATTATATACGACAATGAGTATGTAAACGGCTCTCTATAGGCTGATGTTCCTCTCACTCTCGCTCACTCTCTCTCTCTCTCTCTCTCTTTCTTACTTTTACATGGTGATCAGTGCTGCCAAATGTGAAGATTTGACGGCATTTTGCAGCTCTTCGAAGTTTTGAATTTTCAGTTTTTACGCAAATTGTGCAGATTTTGCGGTTTTTGTTCCACATTTTGTTAATATAAATTCTTGACTTTCAACGTCTTTGTTTCTGAAGTCCTTCTTTTATGCCATTACAATATATTTATGTGAAAGTTTTTATTACATCCTTTTGTTTTGCCTTTCAGTTTTATCGCTTTAAATGTGAAACCGGAAATATGTTGCTTTTAAGCCGTCGTGCAGCGGTTCTTTGCTCCTCGCATACTGCTTACATATACTTTTTATATGTATGTATATGTTTTTCTATTTATTTTATTTATGTGCAGCTTTTTCTTTTTTAAAATAAATGATGGCAACGCTGATGCTCATATATAAAACATACAACAAACATGTACTTGCGTACATACATACATACATATTTAATTAATCGCTGGAAAAATAAGATATTTTATTTGCTTTTATATTTTGTGAAAACAGTTGTTAAGAAACAAATTTAAAATGATAAAAAAATGTTTTGAAAAATTTATTTTTAAATGTTGTACATAAATTTTAAGGTTATTTTAACCCGTATTGAATTGGATCCTGTACGCAATGTTGGTATACATACAAATTTCACCAAATTGGGTCACGCAAGACAGAGTGAAGGAAAGAGAGTTTGACCAGCCCTTTTGAGGTTAGATTTGCTCGAAACCAGAATTAGAATTATTATTTTTTTTTCTTTGTTCACTTCATTGAAATATGATTTGACAGGACAGAGAAATTATGGCCTCATGAATTTATTTTAAAACTAAACTTAAAAAACAAATATTAGCAAACACATGCAACAGCTTAATTCGTTATTAATTAAGACCTTAAAACAGAAAATCTTGATTTTTTAGTTTACGAAATGCCTACATTTCAATGCAGCAACTTTTACAGTTGGCAGCCCTGCGTCTTGCTGATACGAGTAGCACGAAACTAATTAATTTGAAGTTGAAATTGCGAACGAAGTCCAAATAAACAATAAAAACAAAAATCCAATTTAATAAAAAACTTAAGAAAAGATATTATATTATATGGAGGTACGTATTTTTAAATTGCTGGGCGGTGCTGTGCGGCAAACTTCTTCTTCCAAGCCACGACTTTATTATTAAAACTTTTTTTTTTTTTTTGCTTTAATTTAATTTAATTTAATTTCTTGTTTGTTTTATTTCTCCGAAACAATTGTCCTGCCAGTTTGAATTATCAAACAGTTGGTTTTTTTACCTGAGTTTTACAAATAATTGAATGGTTTGATAGCGATAGAACATATGGGTTATTCCATGACCAATCCAATAAAAGTAATTTGCTGCAAATCTTTAAAGATATTTTCCGCTATAAGCAAAACCAAAACAAAATTTGAATAGAATGAAATGATTAAATTTTCCTGATACTGGACTTGGACTTGTTTAATCGATTGGAGTTTAATCGAACCAGTTACCGTTACATATATGTAAGTGTGTAGTCGTACGTGAAGTTTGTTCCAAATGGAGAAAATGAGTTTCGAACACTCTACCAACTCAAACTTCGTGGTGTTCTTGTTTTCACCAGCCATTGATCGATGTTGCCATAATTTATTGAATAAAAACAAATTTCTCAATATTAATTGGATTTTTCTCAATATAAACTTACATTTTTTTTTTGTAAATGCAATTGATAAGTTTTCTTTTTATCATCATACCTATTTTATAAATTTCTTTTTATGTTTTCGTAACAAACGGAATAAAATAAAATACTCGCAATTGCATTTGGAAAGATGTCGTTTTATTGCAAAGTTTCAATTGAATATGAAATGCTCCATATACAAATGAAGCAAAAAGGTTTGGTTATAGTGTAATTATTATTGATTTTTTGGCCTCAGTCAAAAAAGTGGGTGTTGACTTGCAATTTTTTTTTTTTTTTTTTGGAATTGGAAACTGTCTGTCATATATAAAAAAAAACCCTAATTAAAAAGTTTTGAATTGGCATTGACAATATAGTCCACTCACTAAACTCTAGTGGCCATGAATCAGTTTTAAAATAATCTTATCAGTTCGTTATTAATTATCCACAGCTTTATCACAATCGTATTGAGTTTTTGGTGACAGCTTTCTAAGAAATGCCAAAAATATTAATCTGCAGCTAACTTCAGGCATATAGAAACGAAAGAGAGCAACAACTCTGCAGCTAGTGCCATTCCTGCTTATCTTCTCTTCTGCAAACCTCAAAAGTTGACCAATTTGTTTTCCCCCCTCTCTTCAGCAAACCTCAAAAGTTGAAGCGTGTGAACAGGATCTGTTTAAATACCCATAAATTTCATCGGTGGCTTTTCACTTTAAACGATTTTAATATGTTAAAATTCTCACTCATCTTTCCTTCCCTCTTCAACAAGCTCAAAAATTGTGGAACTTTTCGGATACTTGTTGTCCAAGTACTTGGAAATTTTATTAGTTTCTTCTTTAACTTTGAAAGTTTTTACTCGTAATAGGACAACATTTTTCCAAGAATTTCGTTTTAGTGCGTCAGAATGTGATTTGGTTTATTCGTTTTTCGAATATTTTTATTTTATAAAACTTATTTTCCAGCTACTTTTTCTCTCTTTTTTTACCAATAATTGTTATTCCTATTGTTTTTTCTAACACTTACACTTTTTGTCTAGAACAGTTTTTGTGTTTTTTTTTTTTTTTTTTTCCAAAATGAAAACGTTTTATATTTACAACCAGTTAAACTCAACTAAACCGCAATATCTTAACGTTTTTAGGCAAAAGCGACACTGAGCATGAAGTCCAGGTGAGAACAGTTAAAGCTCTGTGAAATCCAAGCACAAAAGTACACACACAGGTAAAATCATGCGGGTGTGTGTGTATGTGTGTGCGAGTGTGTGTGTCAGTTTGCTCTGTTTTCAAGTGATGAAATTGAATCGAGAGGTTGAAGTTAATATACGATATCGCTTTTGGTGTCCAACACGAGGGCACAACTGATAACAAAGCTTTTGAATTTAAGTGGAAATGTTTTATATAAATAAATAACTGCCGAACACAACAACTTTTTTCTCACTAATTGTTATCGTTATTGTTTTACCACCCTTTAGAAGCGTTCAAATTGATTTCGATGGTCTTTATTGAAATACCAAATAAAGCCAAAAAAAATCTAATAAAACTTTTTTTTTAACAATAATGTTTTAACACATGATGAAACCGAAAAGAAAGCTTTCTGTGAACGTAATTCTTTATCAGCTGAACTTTGCTTTTATCATGGCAGTAAGAGCGTACTTATGTATGTATGTATATGTTATCAGTGCCGAAAGATTTGCTTAAAAGCTGGCTATAACAAATTTTAAAAATTGAATTTAGTAAAAAATATAAAAAGAACCATTTCCTTTTTTCAAATCAATTTCAAAATAACAAAAACATTTACAATGAATGGTTTTTTCTTTAAAAAACATTTTTTTTTTTTTGAATTGAAATTAGTAAAAATATACAGAAGCCAAAACCTGCAAAAAAAAAGTTAAATTTTTGAAGAAAAAAAGAAAATAGTTGCCAAAATTGTTTGCATAAATTAAATTAAAAAAAATTTTTATATATAATTTTTAGGTTTCATTTTCAACTTTCACTGAATAGCTAAAATTTTACTGTAATTTAGATTTTTCTTTTTTCTTTTTACTTTTACATTTTACTTTAATTTAAAATTTCAATCACGGAAAATAAGTTTTCAAAATTTTTTTCCAAAAAGTATTTGTTGTTTGTTCCATTTAAAACCGTAATTGGAAAAATCATTTTATTTAAAATGCAGAAAATTTTCAGAAATAGCCTATAAAAAGCATATATATAAAATTTATCGGAATAGTTTTTATTTCGTTTCTTTATTAACTTTTTGTATTGACTTAAACTAAAAGCCGAAAAGTTTAAAAACTGTTGCCAGAGTAGCAAAAAAATTTATTATACTTATTTCGGTTTTTGTTTTAATAAGCATTTTCTTTAATTTAAAATGCCGTTCAACAGTTATAATATTTCCTTTTTTTTATAATTTTTTTTAAAGCACAATTAGAAAAAATATTTTTTAGTCAAAACATATAAATTTGAATTCAAAATGCCCCTCAACCGTTATAATCTTTCCTTTTTTTTTATTATTTTGTGAAAGAAATATTTTTTTTTTTTTTTGAAGCAAAATTAGACAAAATATTTTTGAGTCAAAATATATAAATTTTAATACTCGTGCATAAAATTTTACGATAAGTTTTAAATAGCGGAGAATTCAACAACAAATTTGTTTTCTCATTTTTGTGGTGTCTTAAATTTTAAGGTTAATTAAAACTCGCCTACAAGTTTTCTTTTCAAAATTTAGTTTTCCAGATTTATTTAATAAATTACAGAAATCCACATACAATTTTTTGTTTCAGCCATAAAACTATTAAGTACTTAAGGACAAGAAAAAAATTATTGCAATAAAAAAAAAACATATATTATATTAACTGTTTTTGTTTTCACTTAAAATTTCTAACTGTTATAATATGGTATGAGTATCATAAAAAGTTAATAAAACTAATAATAAGTAGGTTAATAAAACAATTAATACTTTTTTTTGTTTCGTTTTTGCTGAGGGGAAAATAAACCAGATTTTCAGCGCCGGTTTCAATTTTCTCAAAGTCACAAGTGCGAGTTAGAATTGAATAGTTATTAATAATAATAATAATAATAATAATAATAGTAATAATAAATTAAATGGTAGGCAGACAACCAGGAACTGCTAAAGTTTGTTTTTTAGTTAATATCGTTTTAAA
Source organism: Epicampocera succincta (assembly GCA_932526305.1). Taxonomy (NCBI): domain Eukaryota; kingdom Metazoa; phylum Arthropoda; class Insecta; order Diptera; family Tachinidae; genus Epicampocera; species Epicampocera succincta. The sequence goes on along the minus strand of OW052037.1, from coordinate 12,624,325 downwards.
ATAAATAATTTTTTTTAGTTCTTTTTTTTTAATTGACTTAAAATGGTTAATAAAAACACATAATTTTTGTTTTTTTTTTGTTTGTTTAGTAAAATTAAATTCTTCATTCATTTCATTTCTTCTCTGTTCTGTTACGCGATTTGTCACGTAGTTTCGTTGTGGTCTTAATAATGGCCGATTTCAAACCGTGGACATGATCTGCATGATCTTCATCTCGTTTAGATTTAAGATGTTGCCGCTCATGACTTTCCCTTTTTAAGGGATGGTGCTGCCGCTGCTGTTGCTGCTGCTGCTGCTGATGATGATGATAATGATGATCTGGGGCATTTTTACTAGAGCTGTTTAATGAAAAATATATCGTAATTAAATATAATTCAATAATCTGATTGATTTAATCTTAATTATACATTTATTTGCCAACTAAACTACGATATTAGACAAGGATTATGCACTACCAGCCGACACACAGACAAGTATTACAGATGCAGTTGTTTGCGGCTTCAAAGGATTAGAACTAATTATGAGAGTACGCAGATACGATGACGATAAAAGGAGATGAAAAATAAACAGTAGTTGGGTTTTTCTTTCTAGAGCAACATGTTCATAGTCAGTTGATAAAACAAAATTATTCATGTGTAAAAAGTTAGCGAAATGTGTTAAGAATTAATTAGTTAATTGTAGCATGAAAATTATTGACGAAACTCGAAAGAAGCCATTCCAGAAAAACTATTACTAATTGCCCAGTAATAAAATAAATCCGAAATTAGTTTTACAAACAGTGTTCCCATATAAGGAAAAAGTAGAAGTAGGTGGGGAGCAAACAAATTTACGATAAATTATGATTGTCGCCCTTTACAGTAAACTTTACAGCCTGTACTTGTTAAAACAGGCGACTTTTCCTGAAACTATAAAAGATATAAGATTTGCCAGCTGTCCCATGATGTCGAACATTAATGTGCGTCAGTATTTTGAAAGGCAAAACGAATAACTAATTTCTAAAATATTTATGACTTTTTTTTATAGCCAAAATCAGAAACGTATCAGATGTATTGAAATTAAGTCATTTCTTTTGCTTTTCATCAGGTTTCTGTGTTTTACGAAGTCAACGAACGTTAACGTTCCACACCATGGGACAGGCTTCTAATTCTAATCATAACAAAGTCTAAAATATTGTCCTTTTCCAATGCAATAGTAAGAGATTTGAGTATAAATATTAAGAAAAAAAAAAAATGATTTTACAATAATTGGCTCAAACTGCAACTCAATTTTGAAGTCAAATTTTACGTTGTAATAAATTTCGAAATTAAATCTATCAAAACTAATTAAGAAAATTTAATTTGTGCTATAATACAGCATCCTAACAACGAGAAAAATTTACGATAACTATACAGCGATACATGCTGGAAAAATTGGAAGTTTTATAAAATTCAAAATTGGCAAAAAATTACAAAAATACAATAAAATTAGTAAAGAAATTAATAGCGGGAAATTTTTAATACAAAAACTTACGATACTCCTAATTATATGTATCAAATATGAAAAATTTGTACGTTTTAATAAATTCCGAAATTAAATCTATCAAAACTAATGGAGAAAATATTAATTTGTGTTATAGTAAAGAATCCTAACACCGACAAAAATTTACGATAAGCATTTTATGGTAAGATATGCAAAATTTTATAAAATCCGAAATTAGCAAAAAATTAGAAAGATGGAATGAAATTAGTAAAGAAATTAATAGCGGGAAATTTTTAATACAAAAACTTACGATACTCCTAATTATGCGTATCAAATATGAAAAATTTGTACGTTTTAATAAATTCCGAAATTAAATCTATCAAAACTAATTGAGAAAATATTAATTTGTGTTATAGTAAAGAATCCTAAAACCGACAAAAATGTACGATAAGCATTTTATGGTAAGATATGCAAAATTTTATAAAATCCGAAATTAGCAAAAAATTAGAAAGATGGAATGAAATTAGTAAAGAAATGAATAAAGTGGAGGTTTTAAGAGAAAAACTTACGATACCCAAAAGTATATATACATATACATATGTATATAAAAAATGTTTAATAAAGAAATAATTATGGTTTTAGAAGAAGTACAATACGTTCTACTGGTCTCTGCGTTTCGTAACTAAAACTACATAAGTTGAGTGGAGTGAGAGAAACTAACTACTGATAAGAGAAGAGAATAAAATAAACATTTGCCATTTCTTACACTGTCAAAAAGTAAAAATATTTCCAAAAAATTCATATTTTCGAACAAAATATGCAGGTATGTACATAAAATGAGATGCTGTTGTTGATCTTTTTTGAAAGTTCTATAATTTTGAATTCATATCATATCATTTTATATAAATTGTTTTTTCTTAGGTATCGTAAAACATGGCGTTTTATTAAGAAGGTGCAAAAATAAATGGTGTGATGTTTGTTGTTTGCTGTGGTGATGGTGGGTGTAAAATTTTCTAATGTGTTTTGTTGAGTACGTTTTTGTTTTTGTTTTTTTTGTAAGTTTAGTACAAGTGAAGTAGAGGTGAGGTAGTCTCTGGCCAGAACAAGGATGCGAGTTGCTTTTATTCTAGGTTAGCGTTTGTGCTCGGTGTCACTTTCGAATCGGTTTTGGGGGGATTTTTTTTTAATAGTTATGCTGTACTATGAACATGTGCAAATGCCAAATGGCTGATGTGTTGACACCGAACTTCGTACAGTTCGGCGTTTTAGGCCCTTTGGTAGTGCCCCTCTGCCAGCGCCATGGCCAGGCACATGATAACGGCTGGCCGATGCTCCGAACAGGTGATCATTGACTAAGTTCTGTTTGTAGGCTTTTGAGTTGAAGGCGGCCGGCACGGCATACAGCATATAGTTGTCATAGACATGACTGACATCCGAGTTGCGTTTGGCTGGTAAATAGGGCAGGAAGGCAAAGGAGGAGGAGGTGGAGTGTGTGTGTTTAAGGGAAGATTTGCGTGCTCTGACAAGCATGGCCAAGCGACTTGTGGGTCGGGGCAAAGAGCTTTTTTTCAAAGTGCTCTGATTGGAATAGGAGGGTGGTATATTTTTTGTCACAATCTTATATTCGTAAGTAGGTGACTCACTGGCTGCTGTATGCGAGCTGAGTGAAACTGGTAAGGGACGACAAGGTGCAGGGGTAATGGGTGGCAAGGGGGGATCTCGTTCAGGTTTACCGGCTATGGCCACCGCTCTCGGTATTAGGGAATGTTTGCGTTTTTTACGCGGCGGTTTGGGGGGCGGTTTCTTATCGTTTGCCTGTATATCAGCGATATCGCTGTATATCTGGACATCATTTTGCGTTTCGCTAATGATTTCCTTTCTATCTAAACTAATCACGTTTTGTACGTTCTGAAATTGTGCTAAATTCGTTACGCTTACGTACGTCGTATTTTCGGTAATTGTTGGCTTCGTTTTGGAATGTTTGTTGCCGGCATTAGTTGTTCGTTCCGGTTGATGATGGATAGTGGAACGACTGGAGTGACCTGTGAGAAATAGAAATAATTAAAGTTAATTCTGTTTTGACAATTTCAAATGAAACTAGAACACAATGTGAATTAGTAAATTTTTCTTTCATTCCTTTATTAAATCGCTGGGCCAATGCAAAATGTTGTGCAAATAGTTGTGCTGTGCGGAGTGTGTAAATTAGTCTGGCACTTACATATATATGTTTTTACATTAAAAATATAAATAAATTGGCATTTTTAATAAGTGAAGGCGGCACTTTAGCGCGAAGCAACTTGTTTTGCCGCACTTTATATGGTGGCAGTGTGAACGCTCATAAAGGTTGGGTCGTTATGTGAACAACATCGAGCAAGTAAATTCTTAAGGGTGCACCGATTTCTATCGAACACTTGTGCGCCAATCAGAGTCGCCAATCAGCGCCAATCAGTGATACAGTAAAACCAATTAAAAATTTGCATTAAATGCCTTCGAAAGTTTCAGTTTTTTTTCTACCGTAATTATGGCATATATCTTTCCAAATACATACATACACATACGATTTCATATTCCACTTTCAGGCATTTTAATATGCGCTGCATTTCGATAATAACGAATAGAATTGGGCGAAAATTTGTGAAAAGTACTTTTATGTCAAATGATTATGCAGGGGAAAACACACGAACACTATCCAGCCAGATGCCTTAATTCAATTCAAGGGAGTCGTAGTAGAGGTGGAGAATTGGAATGGACTGATTTGACGACAGGTTTGTATAGCCGTGGACCGCCAATAAAGAACTATTTACGTTTAACAAAAACACGACAGTTATATTCGCATGTTTGCAAAAAACAATTTATTACGCAAATGGTAAAATACGAGTATCAAACAGTACATTTGTACGGTTGAATAAAAGAAAAGTTGCTTTTACCATTGTACTGAGTTTGCCATACCTGGCCTGGTACAACAACAAAATGATAAGGAAAAAAAGATTACGCGAAGGAAAAGCTTTGCGAGTTTTTCGACGATTCAATCACTCGCTGCCTTGATTTAATTTAACCATTTAAGAAGAGTGATAGTGTGACCACATTATAAAACCCAGATCCGCCGACGACAACATGACAAACGAAAGAGTACATCTCTAAGAAGCAGCCAAAGGAACCTTTCAAGCTGTTGCTGCTGCTCTTGTGGTCTTCTTTAGTTTTAGGAAACATTTTGGCGAAATGAGCCCAAAAGACATGTTACAAATGCTCTATATTTTGTATTGGGCGTTTATTATTTACTATATGTCTACACTAATTTTCGTGCTTTGTGCTGAAGCACCGATTTGAAATATATGTATGTATGTATGTATGTATGTATGTGCATGTGTGTTTGTTGTGAAGTTTCTATAAACTAAATACTTCAGAAACTTTGTTTGATTGTCTAACCTAAATCTTTTGTGTAAATTTGTTGGCTGTGTGGCACCCATTATTAATAGGCCCAATAGCAAAAGGTCTGTAAAAAGAAATTTTTATAATAAAATAATATATATATATATATATATGTCTATAAATATAATTCATAAATTAACTTAAAAGATATATGAAAAGGTGTTTTTTTAGTTTTAAATATTTCATAATACTCGTATTCACTTAAAGTTTAAGCTGCTGTTTTGCGATGGCGAACGTTTGATATTGATATATATATATAATATTCTTCACAATTTGTTTGCATTAAAGTCGGAAAATAGTTTGTACATATTTCAAGATAAAAGATATTTTTATTCGTAGACGTTTTCTGTCGCAACAAGCACTCACCCTTCGCTGATCTGGACGATCTTTCTGGCTCCCTGCCGCCACGTTCCAAACGTTGTGATGCTGAACGTTGCGAACTATTTTTTTCGCCATCACGAACGCAACATGTCGCATGCTTGCTGGTCATCGCTTCAGTTTTATCGACACGTTCCATGTGCGCTCGACCCGTAGCTGTAGTCGAGGACCGCTTTATTCTTTGTGAGTCTCTGAGATCGTCTCTGTGATGACGACCACTTCCCGTGGTGTTAGTCGAACGTTGTAGATGTCTCGTTGTTGTTGTTGTTGCGGCAGCTTTATCGTGTCTGCACTCTGCGCGTTCTCTGTGTAACGAAGAATGCGTGGTACTGGATAAAAGCTTTGCCTCACCGTGGTGATTGTTTTGTTGTAGTTGTTGTTTGGTTTGAGATTTTGGGCGTAAAGTTTTTTCATCTTTGTTCGGTTTGCTGCCCTGTGCACTGGCAGAAGCCGAGCTGGTAATGCGTTTTGTTTTTGTGCGCGAACGGTCTTCACGGCGAAAGCTGCCAGTATTGCGCCTGCGCTGTTGATCTTCAACCGAAGAACATTGCGAATTGGCCGAACGTTGTGAGTCCAAAGAACTGGAACGACTTTGGCTATGTTTCTGCGGCTTATGTTTCACCATTTGTGTAGATCTGGAGGGTTTGGATTTCGTTGTATCGTATTCTTTTTCGCTGGATAGGGAACGTGATCTGGCCCGAGGACAACATTCAATGGATGATTGTGAAGAAGTGCGTTCACGTGAGTTAGTTTTAGCACCGGCAGGTGAGGGCGTGGAGTGGCGAGACGACTTCCTGGCCTCAGAGGCATAAGTAACCCGGGACACGCTTACCGCTAGGCAGGTGTCATTAACACGCTCGCTCATAGATTTTTCATCAATAGTTTCAAGTGGTTTGGAGTTGCGCCGTTGCAAAGAACGTCTGCGCCGATCCTTTAAGGCAGCCTCTTCAGAGAGTTCCTGTTGGCCATAAAATTTACATATAATTCGAGCAATTCATTGCCAATATCAAGCCAGATTGTTATAACTTACCTTTAAAGTTTGATCAGCGTTTTCATTCATTTCACTCAAAATCATGGCATCTCTCTGCAAATCCATTTTACGGTCATAGTGATCAGTTGGCAAGCTGGACTTAACCTTAAACACCGGTGTAATATCATTGGCTATGTTCTCATACAAATGCTCTTCAAGTTCATCCAGCTCGGCTTTCTGCTTCAAGCTTAAGCGTTCAGCTGGTTTCACTTCAATGGCGTTATGTTTCAGCAGATCTGGCCTATCATTTGCCAGTTGCCACTGCGCTCTCTGGTGTGTGTCCAAAGAACTCGAATTATCTGCATTGAATTTTCTGGAAGGCAAAGAACGTTTCGGTGAATTCCTAAAGTTTGAATTTGTCGTGTATTTCGATTTTGGTTTTTCGTCTTCGGATGTCGATGCCGCCACACCAAAATAGGAGAGTTCGTGTTCTCGTAGTTGGCGGGCACCACGGGCTTCCTTGATTATTCTCAATGAGTCCTTGGTGGCTAGACTGGTGGGGTGGTAGGAAAGAGGGACAACCTGTTTTGCAGTGAAGGCGGTATGCGTTTTCAACACTGGAGTTTCTTGTACTTAAAGAGAAAAAAATTAGCAAGGAAGGATGCCTGCAATTCGAGCTTAAGAGATTTGTGTACTTACTGGAGGTAACGGTTCGGGGCTTGGCTATGGGCGGTACCACTTTCAGGGGTGGCTGGACTTCAGTGCCAGTTTGGGGTGAGTGAAGTTTTATGCTCATGACATTGGATTTAGGAAGTTCTATAAGAGAAGAGTTATGGAATAACAAAGTTCAATAAAGTCGCAAAGTAAATTGGCAGAAGAGGACTAAAAATATACGTAAATGGGCGTTTAAAAACAAGCATTTGGTTAGAATTTAATGCGCAGGGGCAGAGAAGTTTTACTTAATATATTAATACATTTAGTGTGTTGGAGTGTTGTATGAACCTGCCGCACAAATACGGCTAACTTTGAGCAATAGCCTCGCTTATGTTGAAAAGGTTCAGTGACCTCAAATTGCATCATCTATTTCGCTAACCACGCCTTTCATGAACTGGGTAGAACGGGGGCCAAACTTGCCCTAACGAACATTAATTTTGATAATAAAGTTTCCAGCATTTGGGAAACTTGTCCAGGTGCTTCGACATCAGTAAGTCGATAATAAACAACATCTAATGAAAATAATCAGGGACAGCAGCGCAAATGCTTCATATTTTGAACTCTTGTTAAAAAAAACAAAAAGAAGAAGAAATTGCTTTCATCTCTTTTAAAGTTAAGAAATATTAAAAAAAAATTGTTTAATTAATTGTTGGCGCTTAAAATGTTTTGAGGAAAAGTATCTTCAAATATTTCAAATAATTATGGTAAAAATGGTAACATTTCCTCACCCAATTGACCATTTCGTTTTGATCCATCAGTTAATGCAAGCGGCACTTTTATATTGATTTTTAAACGCCTCTTTATGAAACACTTAAACTAACATGTTCAGCTTTACCTTGAGCTGTGCACAGATCTTTCTTACTAACCACCTATTCTCGCTTATAATGATGATCTACTTTTAATTAAATCCGAGTTTCTTAAATTACGATTATGAAAATTCTTCGAAAGACCAAAAAAAGCAATAATTTAGTTACCTGTTTTGTCCAAAGCTTTTCTCAAACTTCCCTCTACACTTTTATTCGTTTCAATGGTCCAAATGGTTTTTCCAGCCTTTAATCTACTCCAGCTGTTTGAATGTTCCAAACCGTGATCGTCTTCGTACGAAGAGCTGTCCTGGGTGCCGCCGCCGCTGTCACTTTCATTTTGTTCCTTAAAATAACTTTTGACCTCTTCGTCGGCGCTGTCTTCTTCCTGCGATATGGCCGCATCATAAATCAATCTTAAGCGCTGCAGCTGTTGGTTTACCGGTAATTGGTCGTTGTCGGGCAAACTCAGGCGCGGCATAAAGTCTTTGTGCGTAAAAGAAGCACCCGAATCGGTGGAGGTTTTTCGCGAATCTTGGGAATAATTGCGCGGCGCGACAATACTAGACCACGAGGAGGTCGAGGAAAAGCTAATGGACTTATATAGGTTTTGGGTATCCGCAATATAGGGCTTCAAGTAGTCCGCAGCTGGCGTCGAATCCTGATAGCTGTTTGATCTGAGCACGGCAGTGGGCTTAACGACCGCCGCCTCCACAGATGCCAAACTTAAACGTCTCATGGCCTCATCAAACTCTGTGGCCGAACGCATTGTCTTTATTATCAAAGTGGTCGATTTCAGTCCCTCATCCAAGATTTTCTGATGTTCTTTGAGATCATGCATCAGTATTTCTTGCACCGTAGGCTGGCGTTTCGTAATTGTTGTTGGACCTGTTAGCGAGATGACGATTGAGTTGATTGATTGACTGATTGGTTGCTTCACTTTTTGGTGGATCAGTAGTTTTAAATTTTGTTTTATTTTTAATTTCAATCTTTCTTTTCTTACTTTTTAAAAGTTTCGTAAATGTAGCACTACTAGACTAATAATTGTTTAGAAATCGTTATCGTTTTCTTAAGGTTTTAGTTGGCAAAAGAGTAAAGTGATTGGCGCGGCTTAATAGCATTAGAAGCTTGAAAAGTTTAAGAATTTGTTTTTTTTTTTAGTTCCAGAAAAATAATCAAAGAGAAAAGAACAGTTGAGAATTAGTAAGAGAGTATTAAAATTACTGTAATATTGTAAGTCGCTATAAGCAGAGTTAGTGGGCTGTAGCATGCTACGGACTACGGCAGACTACGAGATAAGGGAGCCTAGGAGTCATGCTTAGGCGTGATCACGAACATGTGATCATGTGGTCACCACAGGGTGGTGACGTTAAACAATAAATACGATTTTCATCGCATATGGCCTATTTTTGGTAAATAGTTGGGCAAAGGGTCTAAAATATTTAACAAATCATACATGCATGCCACCACAATTCGCTGTTGACAAATAAAGCGTGTCCCCATACACCATAGTTTTTTCCGAAAGATCTGTTAACTGCAGCAGCAGAGTTGGTAAAGGTGTGATACACAAGTTGGTAACATTCAAAAAGAGGTGATATATCCGAACGATACTGATGATCTTGTACATTCAAAAACGTTTCTGAACTTTGATACCCACTATTATCCATACATCCAATCTGTCGCAGTGCAAAGAGCCGTTCTGCGCCAGATTTTCCCCATTGTCCATACAACCATTCAGATGTCCAACTGTTACTAGTTACTAGATTTGAAATTTGACTTGAGTTGACAGTCTGGAACGAGCGTATTCGAAAATTGTATTGTAACAAATAAAAATTTGTAAGGTGCCCCCATGCAAGCGACTGTATCAACTCGAAAAGGATATAATGAAAGAAAAACATTGTTTCAAATGTTTTCAAGAGAATAGAGAAAGAGCGAGGTAATTTTTAGTCTGTTATATCTCAATCTAAAATTGCCTCCGTATTTGTCTACAACGACTGCAGAGCTTTGGCAATCTCAAGCCTTGTGCTGTTGGGCTCATCTCATTCTTTCTTTTATCCGACCTTTGATTGTACTAAAAGATCAGACCAATTTATGATATTTGTTGCGTTAAAGAACGTCTGTTGAAAGATATAATAGTTATTTTGTTTTTCTTGGGACCAGTACTCAGGGATCGAGCTCCACCAATACAGTGGATTGTACCAGAACTGGTTTAGGGAGGAGGCAAGAATGATTAGGGTTTGGCTATTTGTTCATTCTATATGACAGGGGTGAGTATGTCAGAGTTTGACTGATGCTGTTATAATAGTTATTACATAAAAATGTTTGTTACGAGTTGTACAACAAAAAGCAAAAACATTTTGATACTTTCAAATTAGGAAATTTCCTAAATTATTTAATTACTACTATATCGGATTATACCAGCTGAGTTCGGACATATTTACGATAACACAAGAACAGATATTTTTAGAACGAAAGCAGATCAATATAAAATAACCAGCTTTAGTTTAGTTGGAAAATTGAATGCAGGTAAAAATGTTTTCGATAATAATTAAATACTATAATATAATAACTAGATATTATAATATAATAATTAAAAATTCTTTTCAATTAAAATAAATAATATAAATTTGAAACTGATAAAGAAAAAGCCAATGACCAATTTAATTAATTTACTTTCTTTAAAAACTTAGCAGCGGTTATTTTGTAAAAAAGCTGTTATTAGACGATATTTTAAATAACACATATATTTTAGTACAAATTAAGCCACAATAATAAACTTATTAAGTTGGTTTTAAACACTAACCGTTTGATATAAAAAAAATACAAATAAATTAATGTCGAAACTAAATTATTTAAAACTGACTTTAAATTTATAAAAACAGTTTTTTTTTTAGTAATAAGGGTCTTAATAAATATTAAAATAAATAAAAATTTAAATTAAAAGTAGATCATCCCATAAGAAGAAATATAATTTTAGCTACAAATCTATTTTACACATATATTGTAAAAAAAAAAAACAAGTTATAAATAACTTTTAACCATACAGGGACATAAAAGATCTATTTAAACGGAAACACAAACAAAAACAAAACAAAAAAACTACTTCAAATTAAGACCTTCAACATTTTAACTGTAGAACCGTTTGAGGGAAAGAAACTAATAAGAACAGTACGAGTAATTGAATAAAAACTTACCAGTTTCTTCCCAATTGTTGTTAATTGTGGCAGCATTTCCCAAACTGACATTGATTTTGGTGGAAAAGTTGTTGTTCGTTTGGCAGAGGGCCGACGAGCCAAGTTCTTGTATGCGTTCGGCCACAGATTTTTGTGGCACCGCATTTGACACAGGCGGAGATTCGGATTTGTAAACTGCAAGAACGGAATAAAGGATTTAGTTTTTGATCGAATGCAAATGAAACGCAGAGATCTAAAAATTTTCAAAAAAAAAAGGTTTTTATGTTCCAAACAAACTGTTTATTGAAGATTTCTAAAAATATATCAGTAACCGGATTTACTAATTCATCTATTTGTGTTTATTGTTATATTATTGTAAAAGATAATAATAAAAACAAAAACAAAACATGAAAATGAAAATGATTTCAACAAACATGTTTGTTGATTCAGCGAATTTTTTTTTTACTCAAAATTACAAAAAAAAAAAGTTTTTATTTCATTGAAAAACGTATGGCTCTTTAGCGAGGATTTAATTATGTTTTTTCTGTTAATATGGGTCCGTAAAGGGATTCGTTGACTTCATGAAAGATCAGTTTTCGTCTAAACGAAAATCCTCCCCAGTTTTTGCTGTCCAAATTCGTTCTCTCTTATGAAACTGTTTTACTCACAAGAAGATACAAACAAGTTTTACAAATTAAATCTTAAAAAGTTACTCTCTTACCTCTTTCTGTTTTTGGCTGGTTAATAACCGGCTTCAACTGAACTCCCCATAGATCGTCGGGCTTATCAATATTCTCGCCCAAAACATAAGGCTTGGGCTTAGCTGGCTTATTTTTCAAAATACCTCTCAAGGAGGTCATTTCATCGGTATCGCAATCGGTAGTCGTATCCACACCACTAGTAGAAGCATAACTACTGCGAGAGCTCTCAGCATGAGAGAAGGTTGCGTGGTGGGAGGGTATCGTAACCGTAACATTTATGGCCGTTTCTTTGGGCTCTGGCGAGTCGACTACAGGCGATCGATAGGCCAATGTGGTCGCAGCATTTGTTTTCTTTTGGCTGCTGTCGCTGCCGAATAGGGTTACCGGCGTGTTGCTGGCTGGCGTAGCAACTGCACTGGAGGTGGTGATGGTAGTGGCGGATTTAACTAAACTTTGCAAAGGACCCACACTGGAGCTGCGACTCTTGCGTCGGCGAAAATTGTTTGTGGGTGGCGGTTTGCTGTCAGTCTCCACTATATTAACACGGCCCGATTCGGTGGCAAAATGTACCTCTGTTTTGCTGAACTCGACCCGTTTCTGTTGGCCTCTGTCCGGGTTGTTGCTGGTTTCCGTAGACTGTATAAATTTCGTATAATTACCCGGCTCATAAAGACCATTCAAATGTATTTGAGTTGTTTGCCGCGAACTGTCGCGAACATATTGACTTTCATCTACCGCTATAGAATGCCGCTTTGCCATGGTCACATCTTCTTCGGCCAATATTTCCGATTCTTCATACGACTTTTGTGGTCTATAGCGGCGTTGTATGCTAGGCTTGGTAGAAACTTTGGCCGTGTCGCCAAATAGTACCACCGTCCGATTGTTGGCATTCGCTTCCGTTGTCAAGGGCGACCAGGTTTGCAATTCGCCCGATCTTCCCAAGCCGCTGTCGGTAGAGGCATCCATACGTAGCATGGCTTTTTCGGGTGGAGACATTTTTTCGAAACCATAAGATTTACGCCTCAAGTGCCAATCGGTGGAATTAGTGTCTCTGTATTTCAATCGGGATTCCAAACTGTTCGTGTTGTGTTTACTATTAGGCTCTTCTGCTTTATTGCTCAGCACATATCTGTCAGGACTTTTGTCGTTGTAGTCCTTGATCTTGACCTGATCATGGACTATGTGCTCCGCTAGCGGATTTGTATCGTTGTTCGATGATTGGCTTAGCACAAAATCCTCTTTGTACAACGATTCGTCCGATAATTTTTTCAGTTTTCCTCTAATTTCCTTGAGAGATTCGGCCGTTAAAAAAGAATCACGCTTTGTGAGGGCAGGCGATTTAGTGTCCTTGTCACTGTTATTACCGTTTAGTATACTACTCAGGGCTGCCAGGTCGACATGATTGTTGCGCATAACTGTATTAAGCCTGCGTCCATTCTCCAATTCAGCTCTTATTTTGGACACACTCACTGAATTGGTGGGCAAGTCGAGTGGTCTTCTTGCTGCTGTGGGTGAACCAGTTGCCTGATTGTTCTTCGTTGTTGACTGGAAAGATCTTCGCAGTTTGCTAACGCGTCGCCATTCAGCTGGCTCTTCACCCTCAGCGCCTGGTAAGTCCCATTCAGTGCTCAAATCATCTGTGGAAATGGAGCGAGAATGTTGAAGAGAGCTTGCGGGCGTATCGTAAGGAGCTCGTTGTCTGCGCAACTGATGCGGGGACAGGCTGCACGAGAAACGGAATTTGAAAGAGAATAAATTAGAGAAGTGTAAGAGAAAAGAGTCTTAAAGGATTAAAGGAGATTGTTTTTTGTTATTGTTTTAGTAAGCGGTCACGGGTAACAAATTTGAAAAAAAAATTAAACTTGTTTAAAGCACAACATTATTTATTTTGTTAATTTTTTCTGAATTCAATTCGTTGGATTTTATAGCAACATGTCAGTAAAATTACTTTCATCGCAATGAACAAATTTCGTAAATATATAAGAATTTCTTAACGAAAAAAACCAAAATAAAGTTCAGAAACCAGTTGTTGGAACTGCTACACAGTGACGAACCTCAACTGACGATAAAAATTGTCACAAACATGACAACATTTAACTTCCACTTTAAAATTTTCAGAAAAATACCCCGAATTAGTTCTATTCTATCTTTTGTTGAAACACTTCCATTTTTAAGGACAAAGTCGTATATTTTCTAAAGCGCTCATCTTACCAATCTTCACCAAAACACAATTAAAACTTAAATAAATGTTAAACGACAATTGTCAAAAAACCCCAAAACATTTGAAACTAAATTATTCATTAATACAAAATACTCCAAAATAAAAGGGGAAAAAACAAAAACAAACCGTTTCGAAAAATCATACAAATTTAAACTGAAAAAAGATTTACTTAAAAAAAAACTACTTTTTAAAGCAACGAAAAGGGGTGTGAGCGGCAGATTTTAGGCAAGAGAAAAAAACATACATGTAAATACATATAAAATAAATCTTACCGTAAGCCATCATCGTCTGTATCGTTAATAATATTTGTTGCTTTGTCGTTGTTATTGTATTGGCGGAAACTTTCCAAATCGACACGGTGGTACGATGTATGGGGCGAATGCGTTGGTGTCAATCTGTGGTTTTGTTTAAAATGATTCTGTTGTTGTTGTTGTTGTTGCTGCTGTCTCTGCTGAATTGTTGACTGACGATGCTGGTGATGACGAAGATCTGTTTCAGTTTTGGCCGCATATGAACGAGATTCATCACTACTGCTGCTGCTACAACAATTGTTAATGTCACCTACGCGTGATTTCATTAAATGAACGATGCTGTTGCTGTTGTTGTCGTTGTTTGTGTTGTTGTGGCTGTTTTGTCTATAAAAGGAAGGTTGTTGCCAAGATGATAGCGCGGAAAATGTTGGTGATGGTGTCGTTGATGTTGTTATTGTTGTTTTTGTATTATTATTATGGCTATTGCTGCTGTTATTGTTGTTGGTGATGGTGTTGTTGTTGTTGTTGCCATTGCCAACAATTGCATGTAGGCTTATTTTGTTTGTTGTCATATTCTTGTAGGTGTTCATTAACTTTGGATTTGTTGTTGTCGTTGCCGTCGCCGTCACCGCCACCGTCGTCGTCATCTTCGTCGTTGTCGTTGCAGCTGCTGCTGTCGTTGTGGCCTGAGCTGCATTCGTGGAATTATTCGAACTATTCGATAGGCTGGAGCTACTTTTCTGTAATTAGTACAAAAACACACAAACAAATAATATCAAGTTTGAGTCTAAAGATATAAATAACTGATAGTTTTTCATAAAAGTTGTTCGTGTTGTTTTCAACTTCACAACAAACAATCTAATGAAAACAATCGGATGACTGATCCATTTTACAGTGGTTGCGTACAGTAAATGTACAATACAAATTGATTTTATTTCCAATTAAATCCATTTGGTGGAATTAATTTTTTGTTTGTTTTTTCTAAATTTAATGATTTTTATTCAGCCTGAAAATTGATTGCAAATTAGATGCTGATGCAGCAAGTTTTATAGCGAGTAAAATAACTACATGTAAAGGAGGAGACAATACCGAAAACTGATGAGTCGTAGTTTTAGGGGCAAATATAGTACCCATGATAAGTGTTCTTGTAGTCAATCTGAATTTCAGCTGTAAAACCCACATTATACCTCCTGAAACCAACATATACAAACTCGTTGCGTTTACAAACGCTCTATATGTTGAATAATACGTATATATTTGCTAGTGTGTAGACTTGTGGCAACCACTGTTGTTTTAAACTATTAACTCTGTTTATGTTAACGGTTAAATTGGTTTAAAATTCATAATTAAGAAACAAAATTGAAAAAAAAACCGGTAATTTGGTGGGCGTTACAACCAAGAGAAATGTTTGTTTTACATGTTTCCTGCCAAAAAAGAAAATTAATGGCATTTTAAAAGCAACAAAAGTGATTGTACGTTCTTTCTTTTTGTGTACTATTCGTTCAATTCAGTCTTTTTTTCTTGTTCTTTCTTCAGAAACATGTCGGGTGGATTTTTTTTTCTGGAATAACCAATCATATTTTTGTATTCTTTCATTGCTTTTCTACTTCATCATCATATTTTGTGTCTTTCAGTGTCAGGCATCAGAAACGAAGTTGTCATTTCATGCTGTTCTTGTGAATGTTATTTTAAGAAAGAAAAAATTATTTTTTTTATAACAGCTAAATAAAAACAATTCGGTTACACGCTGGATTTTAAACAAAGCAGCTTGAAGCTTTTCTTGTTGGGGCGCTCTTTCAAAAAAAAGAAGTTCAATGTACTGCAATTGATTAATCGTACACAAACTTGAGTTTTTTCTCCAGACTTATTCTTTAAAAATAGATCATGAAAAAAAAGACAGAAGTCGCAAACCCAGCACTAAGAAAAATTCTCAGATTTAGGGCCCTTAAGTTGTCCATCCGCCCATCGCCATGTAGCAACGTTGAACGCTGCTAAAAAGGTTTCATTTAATAAAAGTACTTTTAAAAAGCCGAATACATTTTAAAAATTATACATCTAAAAATATAAAAACTTTTAATAACAGAGCCTTAAATAAGCACGTTTTTAAAAAATACCTCTAAAAAAAATTCATATTAAAAATATATCTTTTAAAAAAAGTACCTTTAAGAAAAATATCTTTTAAAATACTATCTTTTAAAATAAGTATGTTTCAAAAAGAGTACTATTTAAAAATATTATATTTTAAATAAAGTACCATTTAAAAAAGTGCCTTTTAAAATAGCAATTTATAAAAACGGATCTTTCAAATATGTAGGTAATAAACGTACCTTTTAAAATAGTATCTTTTAAAAAAAGTATTTTTCATAACAAGCACCTTTTAAAATAGTACCTTTCAAAAATATTATATTTTAAATGAAGCGACGTTTAAAAAAAGTACTTTTTAAAAAGTATTTTAATAAAAGTAGCTTTTAAAAAAAGGACATTTTAAAAAAAGTATTTTTTAAAAATGTAGCTTTTAAAAAACGTACCTTTTAAAATAGTATCTTTTAAAAAAAAGTATATTTAAAAAGAACACCTTTTACAAATAGTAAATTTTTTTAATAAAGTAACGCTTAAAAAAAGTACCTTTTTAAAAGTACTTAAAAAAAGTACCTTTTAAAAAAAGCACATTCAAAAAAAAATTATCTTTTAAAAATGTAGCTTTTGATAAACGTACCTTTTGAAAAAAGTAATTTTGCAAAAAAGTAAACTTTCACAAAAAGCATTTTTTAAAAAGTGTACTTTTTAAAAAAGTCCATTTTAAAAATAAGTACCCTTTAAAAAAGTACCTTTTAAGAAAAGTACTTTTAAAAAATATTACTTTGTAAAAAAGTCCTTTTAAGACAAGTACTAATCAAAACTATTACTTTTAAAAAAAAATCATTTTGAAAAAAACGTGTCTTAAAAAAAAGAGTACCTTTTGAAAAAAAAGTACCTTCTAAGCAAATACTTTTTAAAAGTAGTACATATTAAAAAAAAAACTTTTTTAAGATGTACTTAATAAAAGGCACCCTTTTCCCCATCTACAAAAAGTACCTTTAAGAAATCTACCTTCCAAGACAAACCTCCGCCAAAGAACACTTGAGAAACTTATATTTTAAAAAAGTTGCTCCTTTTAAGAGTACTTTTTAAAATACACGTACTAATGGTTCTTTTTGGCCACAGAGAGTTGAACCGCTTTCCTTAAAAGCGCTGTCTTTGCTAATAATAAGAAAAATTCCCTTTTAGGCAACATGAAAGTTTTATATTTAAATTTTCTGGCGTTTCATTTCCAAATTATATCATTCGCTTTGAATATCTCTAGGCCATTAAAACTGCAACGACTTTCGGTTTATATCATAATTTGTTAAATAAAAAAACCAAAATATTTAAAACTTTTACGTTGACCTCCTTTTCCAACTTAAAATGCAAGCGTAATAAGAAAACGAAAAGAAAAGAAAACATCCAACAGTCATTGCATTTTGGCCAACATGTAAATTGTGCCCAACTTAAACATTAAACTGAACTTAGTTGTATATTCAAATGTTAATTTTGTAGAAAAAGACACTAGGTGAAGGGGGGGGGGGGGGGGGGTTTGGGGTGTTGAGGAATCCAATCGATAATCATCTACTTACCATTAGATTACTTAACTTTAAACTTGGCGCCGTATCCAACAAAAATAATTGATTATTACAACTACCACTACTGCTGTCACGACTTAAATTATTGTTGTTGCGGTGGTGGTGGTTGTTGTGGATATTGCTATTGCTATTGTCGTTGCCGTTACCGTTACCGTTACCGTTGAACTGATGGTGATGCTTAAAATATGAGTCATGATCATTATGATTGTGTGTTTGGTCATACTGATGCCCTGATTGGATTGTGGAACTAAAATTGTTGTCGTTGTTGGCCGCAAATACCGTCAACGAGTGACGCTTGATTGCATTAATATTTTTCAAATTATTACTATTTACATTTAACGAATGCTGATCGTTTTTATTGTTTTCAATAAACAGGCCATCGTTGTCATCGTTGGGCTCATTCTCATTATCATCACTGGCGCGTTCATCATCACTGGAGTGTTGCTGTACAACATAATTGCTGTCATGATCATGTTCATTATCATGATCATTATCACAAATATCCAGTGTGGACATATTTTCAGTTAAATCTGGCCAATTTCTATTACGTCTACTGTGACTACTATGACTACTGCGGCTGATGCCATTAACTACTAAACAATGTGGGTATTGTTGTTGCAACTGATTGAGTTGATGTTGTTTATGATTAAAGCCATTAGTCAATAGTGTTGTGGCTATAAATGGTGGGGAAGAAGAGGTGGTGGTGGAGGGGGTTTTGGCAGTGGCGGTGGTGTATGTGGAATAGGAAGGCGTGTTGGAAGTTTTAGTGTGGTTTTTGCTTGTATTCACAGTTCGACTAGTGTGAGTTTTTTGTCTAAAACTGTGCTTTATGTTGTTGTTGTTGTTGTTGCTATTGTTTTTGATTATTTGTTGTGGCTGTAATTGGTTTTGTGGTGGTGGTATGGGTGATGTGGATGCCGATAATAATAATGGTGATGCTGAGGACGTTGACCAACGCGATGATGTTGTTTGTACAGTTTGAGATCGTATCACTTGCATTGCACCGCCAGTGGCCGTGCATGTTTGTAATACTTCTAACTGTTTGCGTTGTGTCTGTTGGATGCCATTGGGCTGTGCGATATTTTGGGAATCGGATATCTGCAATAAGATTGAGAGAAAAAGGATGTGTCATGATAAGGATCAGGAAATGATTTGATAGTAATTTTGTTACATTTATTTTTGCGTTTTTTGTTTTTATTTTGTTATCTTTCTAATTTCTTTATTTTCTAATTGTATTGCACAAAAAGCCGAATTTATTGAATTTTAAAAGAAAAAACTTTTTTTGTAGTGAATTGTTGTGGTATTGGATGAAATGTTATAGTGAGAAAAATGAATTTAATATGTTGAGCTACAATAAAATTACTACGAACAGAGACAATGAAAATAAATCAAAAGTGTTTCGTTAAAACTTTCCGATTTTGAAATTTAGATGAAATGAAATAGGCTTGATGTATTATCAAAATCATGTATGATGTTTGCTTAAAAGCTGATGCCATTAAATAAGAAATATATATGTAATTTGGTGGAATTGTCCGGCCACGACTTTACTGCATCATGCAAATTCGAAATCTATAATTTTACATGATTGAGGTGCATAAATGAGGCTAAACGTAAGCGAGCACATAGACGTTGGGCTTCGAGAGGTTTATTCTCTTAGGCCTGCAACTTAATTAGCCTGTACAGGCCCTAGATAGTCTCTCCAGGTGGTATGACTGCCCAAGTCTGCAAATTCCTTACCCACAGCGTTGTTTAATTCCGCTAAAAAAAAAAATAGTTGCCAATCTTGGTTATATAGATCAGGGCGTTTGACTTTGCTGGCCTGACTAAAACTTTGTTCTCAAAGTTACAGAGGCCGTTGATGGTTTCAGTGAAAATTCACAGCAATCAGAGAATTATTCAGGATATATTGCAGGCTCTGGGATGTCGTTTGTGCTCTGCTCTCGCCACATATTCGATGAAATTGCTTTCCTCAGCACTAGAGGTGATTTTTAAATGGAAGCTAATGTCAGTTTCTAGTGCCTGAAAAAAAACGCCACTTTGGCCTGTCCCTTAAGACAGCAGATTGTACATCTAAAGCTGGTGGCGCAATTTACATTTTATATATTTTAATTTTTTTTTTTGCTTTATATCTATTAGTGGCACAAATTTTTATCTCTTTTTGTCTCACTTTAGATTATTCAAATATTCATAAGCAAAGTTTTAATTGCTTCGTAAAAAAATTCTTTAAAAAAAATCAAATGTTGTTGTTGTGCTTTTTTGTGGCAAACTTTTAATTAAACAAGACGCCAATCTTTCTGTTCAAGTTTGTATTTTAATAATGGAAATATATCACATGATTTACTTACTAAAAGCAACATTGTATGAATTACAGGCGTTTGTTGCAAGAACTCACGGCGCATGTGCACAACTTCGAGCTGCTGTTAATGGTCGATGCTGTTACTATAAACTATTAAAAACAAATACTGTGTGTGTGTGTGTGTGTGTGTGTGTTAGTTAATAATAAAAAAACTTTAAGCTGTTCATATCTTTTTTTGAGGCCACACGAGCGTGCAGGCACATGGACCGCAAAATGATTCAGGTACAAAGACAACAAGACAAAGTTTATGGTCAAAGAGCAAAAAAAGAATATATGTATCTACATACATACATACACAAGTATATGTACAAATATATATATATATATATAAATATTTATAAAATATTAAAAAGGTTAAATAATAATAAAAGTAGCCATAAATAAATTTAAATTGATAGACAAAATGTTGTTCTGCAAAAACGTCATGTTGAAATGGCATAAACAAGCCTTTTTCGATGCAAATTTCCAGATAAAATACATATGAGTCACAAAGAGTTGTTGCTAATGTTGCTAATAAAGGACAACAAAGGCAACAAATTTTTAAAATATTTTTGTTCAACACTAAAATCTTATTGGTTTGGAACTGAGCTGATCTGTCAAGCGTGCCACAATATCCAACGTTTTAAAGTTGTTAGAAGCCTTGATTTGGAGACTATTTATGAACTTTCTTTTGGCCAGGACAGCTACACACAGTATTTTTAAGTGGTTGTTGTTTTACATATATGGAACACAAGTTTATTCCACCTAAAAAAACTTAAAAAATTTTTAAGTTAAAGCGTTTTTCTGCAAATCCCATTTTCTAAAAGTGATTTCAAATCACTTGTGTGTATAAAATTTTGTGATTTTTCAACGGCAACACGTTTTTCAAATCACATTTCTATTTTCTGCACTTTTCTTATACTATTTAATTGGATAAATTACTGAATGTGTTGTTTATGCATTTTATTTTAGGTAATTCCAAGGGACAAGCATGTTGTTGTTGTTGTTGTTGTGATTTCAAAACAATTGAAAAAAAGAAAACAGCTGTTTGTTTGTGTTTTCTGCAATATAAAATCAAACTGGAGAACAAAAAAGAAGGTCATGCATGGGATTTTAAAATCACATGTGACTTGGAATCAAGTGATTTAAAATCAAGTGATTTGAAATCAAGTGACTTGAAATCATGTGATTTGAAATCAAGTGATTTGAAATCAAGTGATTTGAAATCATGTGATTTGAAATCATGTGATTTGAAATCATATAATTTTCCGAACCGGCCTGTTAATCAAATACTATTAATTTAATTTTAGTATACAACGTTTCAACAAAACTTCACTTTTAAAGACCCCTTTTTTTTGGCTGTTTTGAAAAATTTCAAATCAAAATTGCTTTTCAAATCGAAAACCCAATATACAATAATTCACCCTTTAAAAAAACCTGGCTCAAATATTAATACATACAACTGGTTTTATGATAACTGAAACCCTTTGAGCAACGCACGATTTTCCTACTTTAACAATTTGAAATTCAGTTTTCGTCATAATTTGTTGTTTCTTTCTTTTGTTTCCTTTAAAGTTGTGGCAGCCACAAGATTCATTATTGTGTTGCCAAGTTGTATGGCAAAAAATTGCTTTAAATTCTCACGCTTAAAATGCTGGTATTCTGAAATGTTTTTATGTTTCTTCATGAATCAAGATTTCTTTTCTTTTGCTCATTTTTTTCATTCATTTTCTTTTTGCTTAAAATGTTGTTGATTTGAAAACGGGCAATCAGAGTTTTGAAAATTTGCTTTTGACTCTTTTCGGATGATATTGTTTAGTTTTAACCTAAATTGTACTTTTTGTGACCTCTTTTACATTCTGCATTTGTTTGATTTTTGCATATGGATGTTGTAAAATTTTCTTTGTAATGTTTTAAAATTGCCGCTTGTCGGCTGGATGTTGGGACAGCGTTATAACAAAACAAAATTAAATAAACTTGATTACATTTAGCAATAAACTTGCGTTTTTTCTAAAGGTAAATAAATTTTCTTGGCAAACATCTCCCATTAGTTAACGACAGAAAAACACAAACAAAACAAAAAACACGAATCATAAAAAGCCAACAACATGTCGTTGGAAAAAAAAGCTGGAAAAGGCCGCAAAAGAAATAAAAATGAATTAGAAAAAAAAATTCTTGAGAAATGTTTCATTTCCGTGTCTTGTCAGCGAAAGAAGAAAAAACTGCGCACATTAATTTTCTTAAGGAAGTTGTAGTTCTTTGAACTAGACTTTAGGCGCATGAGTAGAAGCAACCAAACAAAAGACTTAAGAAACAAGTTTTTGTTTTTGCAGCTTGTTAGAAAAGAAACTGAACTTTTGCCGGCCATTAATTTCAAACACAAGACTGGCGACATAAATTAAATTCATTTTGTATTTCTTATTCAATAAAAATGAAAGACAAACAATTTGTTCATTATGGGATTTTCTTTGTTCGAAATGGCATAAAGTTTAAAACAATCATTAGCGTTGGCTCTCTTCCAATTAAACTTTTTCTAACTCTATGCACGAAATGTAACGAAGGGCAATTATTGGAAATGATAAATTTTCGTTGTGCCTGGGCCTATGGACGCGGTTTATATTGGCCCTGAGGGCCACAGCGGCTTATGGCTTATTTGCCAAGACCTGCAGTTTAGGAATATGGCACAGAGAGCCATCTGGTTGCAACCACATGTTATTGGAGTCCAAGTGAGGCCATAAAAACTGGTAATCATCAACGTACTGGGCTAGTTGGTGACCATAATGGCCTGGCCGGTTGTACTGTATTTCATACTCTATCACTTAAGCCTTTAATACATTTTATTAAGAAATCCAGGCATCTTATTTGGAAATGATAAATTGAAAAGGATAATCCAAAAGTAAGCAACTTCTTCTGTTAACAACTTTATACCGTCATATTCATATACGAGTATAAATGGCATAGTTCAGCTTAATAATGAGTCCTTGGTGTGTTCAAACATAAATCTATTAATCTGTTATTAAAAACACTAGAGATTTCAACTGCTTTTACAAAATTACAAAAATTGTTATAAACAGCATAAAAATTATGGCTGTTTTTCGTAGATTGAATTACATTTTTTGTTAAAAATGAAGCTTGAAACAGATTTTCCACATTCAACGGATTTTTTTTTTGTCTTATATCATAAATAAAAGCCTCCGTAAAAAAAATTTATTGAAACAACGAAAATATTTTCGGCAAAGCAAAATTTTTTTTTCTTAAGAGAAAATCAAAATATTTTAGAAGAAGTTTAGAAAAGCGTTTTTGTTATCTAACAGCGGGGATTTGAAATAGAGTTCTGTTGCTGCTTTAATGACACTTTTGTTGGCAATGATCTTGCCAGCCTTAGAATTTTGTTGTTGTTGTATACAAGTCTATATCTTAAACATTGATCGGTTAAGAAATTAGCAAAGTTTTGCTTTCCAACATGATTTGAAAAAGAAATTCTTCGGTTTCTTTAGTAAAATTTCCATACGTATTGTTCTCACCAGCCAATTATTTTTCTCTCAGTGTATTGATCAGTTTAAATAAATTGCTCTTTAATTTTGGTTTATTGAAAGTTTCTTTAGAAAACAGATTTTGAAGGCCAGTTCAGTTGACAAAAAGAAAAAAAAAATATTCTAAGAAAATAAATAAGAAGTAGCGCAACTTTTTGTTGTTGGCTTTTGTTTACATTTTTATTAAAATTATTTTATTGAACCGCAAACAATTTTGACAAATTTAAACCCAGCGTTTTTTCTCATTTGCCAAGTCATGATTTTGAACTTCAAGTCAAAAAACAAAAACAAAAAAACAAATTATTGAAAAACTATTCAAAAGAATGGAACAAAAATACTTCATTTAAAACCAACTTAAATAGTCAGTTAAAGGCATAAAAAGTTCAAGATGATCGGACAAAAACAAGAAAAAAGATAAGCTTAAGTAACAGCTGACATCTGCAATACAATCTTTTAGGAAATGAACAGCAACAGACAGACCCAACCAGCAAAATAAAGTCAGGCAGGCAGGCAGTCAGACATTCAGACAACTGCCGTTGAATTTCAAATGAGTCTGCCTGCCTGCACCAAAGAAAATTGATTTTTTTTTTTGTGATTTCAGAAAAAAAAAACAACACAAAACAAAACACATGCCCAAAAGTCAAGTTTAAGGTCTGACAGCACCACAAGCACATAAATACTCAACTACACACACACACACACACACACACAGGCAGTAGATTAGGAGGTTTTCTTCAAGTGTTTTAAAGATGTTTGAAAGTCATGACTACCAACATTCAAGCAAACCCATTTGGCGGCAATGTGTTCATATCGTGATGAAGACTTCTTCATTTCTTTTTTGTTTTCAATTTACTTCGAACAAAACAACAACTTGAATACTTAGAAAAGTGTTTTGAATTTTGTTTAGTCAAGACTTACTACGATCGTTTGTTTATGCTTGACTGCAGCTTGTCTTACTGTTTTATAACATTTTGCTTGTGTTATTTCCCAAATATATCACAATAGTTTAAGTTTATGCACTCAGCGAAACAATGCCTAAATGCAAACATCGTAACCGTAACAGTCACTAAGCTGGCAATCCTGGCTATGTACTACAAATTGAGAGAGTCGTGCTTCCTCCGTATGGTGGTAATATGTTGCCATAGGAGGGCAACGAACATGTACATGTATTCCGTAACCACCCATTTGAGAGGACTTTTCTCCTTTTGTATTTTTTTTTGTAATAACACCAGGAAGACGATGGAGTTGAGCCATTTATTTCTGATGCTAACAATTGAGAAGCCCTCCTCCCTCCCTCATTATGGCGGTATTAACAATAGCTGGCCAACAGAGTTGGACATGTGCGCTGTATGCTCCCAGCTGGAAAGTCCTTCCTCACGCACTCGGGCCAAAGGAATTGCTTTGTTTGTTCTTTCATTATGATACAACTGTAATAACTACAGGAGTCCAGGTGAAGTGTACCACTATTTCTTGCCCTGCCAAAGGAAAAGGTTCCGCTCCCCTTTGGACAACTATTCCAGATATATCTTTCCAGAAGTTGATATACCTGGAACTATTATAATAAAATTATATTAAATAAACCCAAAAACGTAAAAGTAAGAAACTACCATTACAATTCGTTTCAACTAAAAATTTTTTTCAGTGTACCTCAGATCGCATTACAAGCATTGACTGACATTTGAAACAATTTAAGAAACGCAAAATTAGCATAAACTTAGAACGTAATAGGCAAGAAAAACGCCATCAATTTGATAGCAAAAAACTGTGACAGGTTGCGTGGCGAAGTCGTGAAGCTGAAGGTGGCCAGGGGAGAGATATTTGAGCAGGTACAGTACAGACTTCGATCAATGCGCAAAGCTGCTTAGCGTCGTTGCCTTAGTTTTTCTCGGGTTTGGAGCACCAGCTCTGGTGCCTCAAATCACTGATGCCCGGTGAGATTAATGAGACAGATACTCATGCCCTTTAGCAAAAGAAGTTGAAAATGATATTTCATTAAAAAACAATTTTCCTAGAAGGGCATCATCCACTTAGTTTTTTATTTGCCAATGAATCGTGTCATCTTGGAAAGATATAAGTGAATTCCTGGGCTCGCAATATCTGGCTACAACTTCCTCAACGTTTCAGTTTAGGCTTGGCCCAGCTGCTTTATATTTTAAGTAATTTATTACCGCGTTTCAACTATTTCATTTCAATAAATTGTCACAGAAAAACCAAATTTAAAATTCAGAACAAAAATTTGTAACTTTCAAATGTACAAAAGAGAAAACAACAGGGCTGTTATTGATTGGCACTAATTTGAATAAAACATTCTGCAAAAAAAGAACCCCTAAATGCAGTTTATTAAATTGTATGTTCTACAATCCTATTAATGTCATGAACTGTTTAAAATTATTACTTACAACTTTATAACTCCTTGAAAAACCAAAAAAAAAACAAAAAAAAAAAAGCATTCAGAATTGTTCAACTTATTTATAGAGTAACATAAATTTAACGAACAAAGTTGCTACAAATTTGCAGCACAAAAACATGACAAAAGGAAATTCCTATTTAAGTGGGTGTAGTAGTAGAAAACATGATACCCAAGAACATGTGAAGGTTGACGACTTTTGAATGGGCAAGAAGAAAAAATCTTGCAAAATATTACAAGTTTATTAATACCAGCAGCAGCTCTAGAAAAAGAAATAAAAACACAAGGAAAATATTATGATCCGGTAATTATCGCTTAGAATAGCGACATTAACTTTGAAAAGTTGTTTTAGCAGAAACAGCGCACAAAAAAAAAAACTAAATAAATAATTATCATATATTTTAGCTGGTCTTTTTCCATTTTACTAAAAACGTTCATTCGTACATATATTTTTTGTTTTTTATATTGTATTTTGGTGGTTTTACTTGATTGCCTCAGGGGATTTGTTTTCTTTTTTCTTCCATTATACATCATTAATTATAGCAATCAAGTTATTTTTTAGTAAAAACGTTTTTTTTTTATCTGTTTTATTGGTTAAGTATATTATTTCTGAAGCAATTTTTTTCTTGCCACATGCCACAACATTATGAAGGCACATAGAACTGCTGCTATTGTCTGGTCAAAAAGTTTAAGGGGAAATAGACACAAGCAAACTGCTCCACAATCCCGTATAAGAAGAAAATTTCCAGGTATGTGTGATGGAACTTGATGGAAAAAAGAAAACATTTCCGATTGCATGGCGTGCTGGATGTCACACAGGGATGTGTGTATATGGCTAAGCCATCAAGCACAAAGAAATATTCATATAAAATGTATATTCATTGTGAGTAGTTGTCTATTTTTGTCAAATTCAAAATGAACGCTGGATGGATGGGTCGTTACACGACTGGACATCAAGCAGTTTGATGGTGTCTACTCCCATGTTTTCCTTAAATATTGACTAAAATTTATGTTAAACAAAATCGCTATAAATCAATACCGTCAAAGCCAACATTAAATCTGCCAAGCGTCAAATTCTGGCTGATTTGTGCATTCAGAGTCAGAAATGCCATCCATCTAATCAAATTTCAGCCAGTAGTTTTCTTTCATTTACGCCCATATTCGCATCAAGAGCTCTTCAAATGTACAACAAGTTCATTTTGTTAAAACTTTCTCTTCTCTCTTTCGTTTGTATGTTTCTTATATTACGAATATTCATCACTTTTTCCTATATAGGACTGTTTTAGATTCTGTGGGCTCAAGGTCAATATATTCCAACTCTCAGACCAATTTATTAAATAAATAGTTTTGGTTTCATAACTTTTTTTGTTTTATGGTTTTTCAACAAATGTTTTTGAGTGCTTAAGTCTTAAATTTAAATCTCTGGCACAAGCACGAAAGCCAAAATGAAATGAAATTTTGGTTCAAAACAAAAGACTTAAGAACAAAACTCAGTTTTTTTTTTTGGTTATATTTAATGCTTAAAAAGTCATCATTTCATGTTTAATAATCTGTTTTGATGGCGGTTTCATAATCTGTGATTTTTGTTTTATATTAATCAGTAATAAAATCCCGAGAAATGCGTTTGTGTGTTTTTATTGCCAACTGTTTTAGTTCAATCAAAATGACATCACATCTCTGTTGAGATCCTCAGAACTCAGATTGAAAAATATCAAATTTCAAAAATATGCAAAAATCAAATTAAAAATACATACATACATCCATAAATACACATAAAAATCATGCACACAAATAGAATCTTGAAAAATTTTCAGTTTTCCTTGTCTTAAAGTTATAAGATTCAAGGTAAAAGTCTGTGTGTGGGGATGTTTGTTCCAGTTTATGTACTCTAAAGCCTATCGTATAATAACCGAATACTTTTATAGGCTTAATTTTAAGCGCTAACAATGAGAGAAATTGTTACGCTTAGTAGTCTTCAATAGCTGCTGTTGGGGACCAAACTAAGCAAAACCTACTACTTTTAGTGCTGTTTCTCTGTGCGATAAAACTGTTATACAAAAAAAAAAATAAAATAGTTTTTAGCCTACTTCTCGGGGGTATGAAGGAATGAATTAATACAAGTGCAGGCCTTGACCAGACAGACTACAGCAGATTATTATTAATCGGCCACTTGACTGCAAGGAAAATTTCATACTCGTTTAATAATATGAATATTTTTCATAGCAAATCAAAAACTTTTCAGTGTAATGAATTTTATAGCTGTTTGCTGTATGTTCTCCAGCTGTCTATTGTATATTATTGCTATTTTCGTCTGCTTACCTCGTCGTTTGGTAGGTAATCCTCAACTAAAACATAAATATATTTATACACATTTATTTTATAGGTACGAGATTGCTTTTGAAAAGCTGTACCGATGACAGTGTCATCAATCTAAAGTGAATGCCACCGAAGAAGTTTAAAAATACAGCACAAATTATAGGCTTTTGGGTGAAAAATCTATCAGGCTCTTGAAATATTCGTAAGTTTCTAATAGATTAAAAGAAACCTACTCGAACGGCAATAGCTGCGACTTATTTTACTTTTTTCAGTAATATTTTTTATTATATTTTCTAGAAAATATCTGTTCGAAATGTCACTTTTCTTCTTCTTATATTGTTTTTTTTTTTTGGCTTTTTCTGACTAAATGTAAAATAGTTGTTCACAAGCCGATAAACACAAACGATTCTCGAAACATTCGTATAAATAAATACTCGAAGACAAACTCTCCTCGCAGTCGAGAGCCGTAATAAACCCATTAAGACACGGGATTGCATGATTTATATTATTGTAGTTAGAATGTATGTGAAAAGTTGGATCTAGTCCAACATTAATGGCCCTATTAGGCTTTCATTGAAATTAATTTGATGTTATTGTATTATTTAGTGACACTTTTAATTGTACATTTTAACACTCATTTCCTTTTTAAATTATTTAATCTGTTCAGACATTTAATTTAACTTGTTTTTTTTTCTTTCTTTCATTTTCATTATTATTATTTTTAACACACAACAAAGTGCATATTTAAATCACTTAAAGCGTTATAGCAGACATGTAGTTTTGCAGCTCATTTAACAAGTGATATTTTTTGAACGAACAATTTTATTGCCGTTTAATGTGTATTGGATGTGTCAAGACATCGCTTAGCATTTATGTTAATGAAAAAGAAAACACGCACACACTTACATATCAGCAAATTGAATTAATGCATTTAAGGCTTTCCGAAAAACAAAAAAAAATAAACACAATTAGTTGGAAATTAAGTTGGCTTTAAGGACAACAAGAAGCTCAAATACAAACGCAACTGCCAAATAATAAGAGCTGTAAAACAGCTGGTGCGTTCCAATCGATCAGGTTTCTGGTGACGACATCGCTGTTAATTCTGTAGCAGTTCCTTTTTGTTATGCTTTGGGTCACTACATGTGCCATTTATTGTACCAGCACTAGTAAAATAGGTTATGGGGAGCATGAAAGTGGGAATAGGGCTTGTGAACGTTTGTTTGAAATGCTAGACACAGGAAATACGTCTGAAGAACGAACTCCCTCTCTCTCTCTCTCTCTCTCTGTAATGCGTTACGCGTTTCACTGGATAAGTCCTGAACAATAAGATACG
Organism: Epicampocera succincta; assembly: GCA_932526305.1. Classification (NCBI taxonomy): domain Eukaryota; kingdom Metazoa; phylum Arthropoda; class Insecta; order Diptera; family Tachinidae; genus Epicampocera; species Epicampocera succincta. The sequence continues at coordinate 12,594,644 of OW052037.1, read as the reverse complement.
CGTGTGTTATGCCCAAAAGACTAGAGTTTCGGAAATAACATCCCCCTCCTGAACATGTCAGAGCGAAATCCATTCTAGCAGCGATAAAACAGTCTAACGCGCCACACACTGAGTCAATCGAATTATCATCTTCATCTACTCTTGCATACGGTGGTGGACTATTCGCTAAAACAAGTTTCGGCCCAAAACATGAGAATTTTATTCCATTTTGGGTCGGCTAAAGGTGGTAAAAATATTTAGGATATTGGATGGACTGAAGTTGGTCTGACACTGTTTCGAAAATCCCAGGCACTGGAATGCTGCTTTTTCAGATTTTGAAAAATGTGTTCAGTCCAGCATCAGAACGTCACACTGAATTTTCATGGCAGGAACATTAAGAGAAGCCGATTTCTCAATGCCGATACCCTCCATGACAGCGTCTGCGAGTCTCAAGAACATTGAAATCGTCCCTGTTGGCTGCTCAACAACGTGTCCAGCGATCTTACAAAAATTCTTACGATTTGCAAATACACACATTTGAAAGAGCACCAAAAGTATGAATCTTTTTTTTTCACTTTATGACCGCCTCTTTTATTCAGAAGTTTGAGAAAGAAAGAAATTTCGGTTTAAGACTAACATTTTGTTTGGCCAGTTGCGACGATCATGTGTCATGTCAGTAGTGGAGAAAAATATTGCTGAAAGTGTAGCCATGTGCCCAGATCCAGGAAAGAAACTTTTATTTTAGATCAGCTGGGGACACCCGGCAATTGCGTCGGATTAAACTGTATTTTATCGGACATGAAAGAATTTTTTCTTTGTTTTGATGACATGATTTTGCATTTTAGTAAAATATTTAGTTTTTTAAGGGCGTTCCAATTTAACTTTATTGAATTCTTGAAAGTTTAGTGGCAATATCTTTATGCGCAACTTGTTGTTCATACTCGCCTCAAACTTTGCAATAATTGTGTGATTGCAAAATATTTGCCACCATTTGTTCACTTATATTGCAACAATTAGCAATAGCAATAACAAATTGGTTTGTATTGCCACAGCCATAATATGTGTAATAAAAAAAAACAACATAAAAAATAAAATATAGTGCAAACTAAAGTTTTTGCAATGTTATTGATTGCTGCGGCAAATTCGATTTCACCCAACATTTATTGCACTGCGCTCCTTTAACCAACGGCTTTGCAGTTTCTTTGTGCTACAGTTGCCAGTCATTAATATACAATATGACCATAAGTCTTACTATTGCCGACATTTGAGATATTACCATTATTTGGCGGATAAATGTTTAAGGAATTGTTTGGCAGACTTTGAATTTAAGGAAACGAGAGCCTCAAAACAACGACAAATATTTAAATATATATTTTTAATGAGTGTTTTCATAAATACGGTTTAACAGCCAATTTAAATTTCTACAAAAACAAAAACCATGTGTCTTAAGTCTTTATTTGTTTTTTTTTTTTTTTTTTTTTGAAGCAAAAAACACGTTTCGCTGCTGTATTATGCATTTTTCAAACACTTTTCATATTATTATGAACGCTACTCGCTCATTGATACTTATTAAAAACAAACAGTTTGTGTGAAACTGTTTAATTGTTGCTAATGCTAAACTTGACTAAAAGTATTAGTTTACATAAAATTATTTTCCATGCCATCAGAAAAGACCTCGTTCATGTTAAACAAAGCGCTGAAAAGCTGTTCGCTCTTTACTGCTTCTTCTTACTTGCACTACATATTTGCAATTATAAAATAAAACATTAAACAAACGTTTGTGTGTGTGTGTGTGTGTGTGTGTAACAATCAATTAAGCTGCCCATGAACACATGTCAAACAACATTATAATTACAAATGAAATTTCTAAGCTTCGCTTGGTTAAGCCAAGGGGAAAGGGAAAGGGAAAGGGGAGGGGTTAAGAATGGAGTTGCAAACTCACCTTGCCATATTTGTTTAATGGTCCATTCATCCAACGATCTGCTTCCAGACGTCCTGTTAGCAGTGCACCTGTATCCGGATCAATACGCTGCCACTCACGCACCTCCCGCTGGAAGGGAGATCTTACCCCACTGGCTAGTGCTGTTGTTGGCGAGTTTGCAGCTTGAGGAGGCTGCTCACTTGCCGCATACAAACGTAATTCTTTTTGATTAAGATTATTTGTTGTTGCAGCCATTATTTCCATTTCTCTTTTCTTTTATTATAGTTATTGTTGTTGTATTAACCACCGTCTGGACTTCCTCTAGTTGTTGCCAGGCTTTTAAGAAAAAATTTCTTTTTTTCTTCTTTATTAAAATAAAAACAAGAATTTATTTTTTTGGTTTTTCCTTGTTTCTTTTTTTCTGCTTAATAATTTATGTGTTTATTTTAAGTGTTACTTGTTTTGCTCTGTTTTGTTTTCTCTGCTTAAAGTGATTAAGTTTATTTGCTGATTTAATTTATGTTCATAAATTATGATTTTGATTTTGATTTTTATTTATTGTATTAATACATCTGCTCTAAAGCTGCTTTGGCTACTGTTTGCAGTTCAAGATTCTTTTTTATGAAAAAGAAATTTTTCACGCTCTAATTTAAAAAATCTTATTAGCGAGTTGTTTGCAGTTATTTGTTGCTTGATGTCTAACGAGGGTAATGAAAGCTGCAAAGAACAAGAAGAAGGAGACGAAAATATCAGTATACGGGTCAATATATTAGTTTATCTTCAACTATACAAATACATTTTTGTTTTTTATAATAAATGAACAAAGAGATTAACCATTCATTGTAATAAGAGAAGTTGGCATTCAACATTATCTTAATTTATAAATTCTTCCGGAGACCGCCTGTAGCAAGCAATAATATGGTTGAGGTAACCATATTCTAAGAACAACTTATTTTTATATATTTTTGAATCATTTGTGCAATAACATTTTGCTAACAAAGCATTTAGTTCTATAGTATGTTGAGTTAATTAGAAAAAAAAACAATAATAAAAGTCCTAGTAATTAACTTGCCATACTATACTATGGTTGCTATAACCATAGTATTAGAGAAAAGTTTTTGTTAATATTTATATTATACTCTAATTATACTAAAGACTTTTCAACAAGATTTTGCAGCTGGTCGTCACTGCACAATAATGTTTTTTTATTATTATTATTATTTTTTTTTTTTTTGATTGTCTGGTACAGAATTTTTTCATCTTCAAAACAAAATTATAATAAAATTTATACATTTTTAAAAAGCGTGCAAATAAACATACAGATCCTGTAGCCTTTAAACAAAGCCATTGTTGTTTTTCGGACATCACGTTTCAATTTTTTGCCGCTTTTTTCAAGAATCTTCTAAGAGAACACACTGTGATTTTTTTTCTTTAATTTTCTGGTTATTTGTGTTTCTGTGCTTTTAATAATTTGTTTGCAAAAAATAAAAACAAAATAAGTTCTTAAACAATTTTAAAATGTCTTAATGAACAAGAAATATTATGCAGTTTTCTATAAACCGCATATTTCTATTGCAAATGATTCATCCATTCAGTGCATAGAAAAAAAATTATCTTTCTATAAATTCAAAAAAAAAATTAAAAAAAAAAATACTATAAATAAATAAATATAAAACAAATGGGCTGGTTTCAAATCAATTATCTCCTTTTTCATGACCACTATCTACTGTCAACCAACCATAAAAGAAATGTGAGTGCAAATTCCAGACAGATTTCGTTTGTGTTCAGAAATGCATAGTCAGGTTTGCTGTCTCAGTCTTTTGTTTGAACTGTAGCAACTAAAAATTTATTGCTTCCTGGCTCCGACAAACACATTCTATTCTTTTATAATTTATTTTATAACTGATTTCTTTTCATTTCTGTTATTCTGCAGCGAATAAAACAACAAATTTACACCCTCATTGTTAATCATATTTGTTTAATTAATATTATTTGAAAATGATTTGCAACTAAACAACATGAACTGTGTTAGTGAACACGGAATAAAAACATAAAGTAGCAGAAAAGATACTAATAATAATACAAATGAATAAAATTTCTTAAGCATTAAGTTGAAGTCTTGGAAATATAGTAGGAGAAAAACCACAGCCTAAAAGAAAAGTTTCCAGATTTTCCAGCGTCTATTAACGAATTATAAACTCATATAAATTGTTGATTTTAAGAAGCAGTAAAAGCAATAAAAAAAATTTTTTTATAATTAAAAATATTTTTTAAAAATATAAAATGCATAGAAAACAATTTCATTTGTAATCTATTGGCGCAATATAACGATTTTTATTACATTTCATGTAACTGGAGTGTGAACACGCACAATATTGCAAAATTATAACACTAACAAATTTTTCTCAGTCCTGTAAGACCCAATTGCAATGTAATGCAAAATAATTTGACCAAATGGGGCCGCATCATTTAAAGTCACTATATCCAGAGCTAAGATTACATCGCATTCTATTCAAAATAATTAGGGGTTGTCTGTATTGAGTTGGTGAAAATGTTTGCAAATGAATGAAAGTGCAATTTTGGTGTTCCGGTGGCATATGAATGAGCAGCTCCCACAATAGCCGCCATATGCGGCTGCGACAAACAATTTTGCTATAGGATTATAAGTCTATCATTAAGCAAAACATTTATTATGTCGTGAAATTCTTGTTGTATGGCCTGATGAGAAATTATTAGTAACAAATTTCGCAGGAAAAAACAAAGCGGTTAGACTTCTCTTTGTTCCCGGAAACGGATACTGCTCTTACATGCATGTCTGCATCGCTTTTCTTTTTTGCCATGCAATGATTCATATTAACTGTCACAAAATATCACTGCAGTTCATTAATTCTTTCCTGTCATTGGCGACCAGAACAGCAGAAATAATCTTTCAAAGCCATGAAAACTAACAACAACCTTCACAGTTAAATTGCATTCATTATAGCCCCGTTTGGCTATGAGTCGTTTTTATTTCACCATTAGCATAAATACCAACATTCACAACATGTTTGTGTCTTAAGTCTTTTGTTTTGCATGCCTAAACATCAAATCAATTTAACCAAAGCCTGACATAAAAGTATCTAAGTTAAATCTATACCACGATGTCAAAAAAAAAAAAAAAACACGTACCTCCAGCTTTTCATGCAAATGAAGACAACAACGTCATGATTTGTGGCTGGCAGTCATTAAGTATTAATTAGTGTGAAATTTAGGTTTATTAAAACGTGGACATGCTCTGAAAGAAACTATAATGAACTTGACTTTGAAAGTTGTTCAAATATTATTTATTTGAAACTAATTAAAAATTTTTTGTTTATATTTAGTGCCAAACAAACACAATTTTTTGATAAAAAGCGCAATTTATAAATCATAATTAAACATGAATTTAGCTTAAGGCTAAATGAAAAACCAAAAAAAAGACTCAAAAACAATCTCCTGTTTTAATTTTAAGCAACCAGCTTTTAGAATTCAAAGTACACATTAAAGCCGGTTTCTATAAACAAACGAAGTATGTTTTGCCCTCAAAACTCACAGCAAATCGTAGGTGCATATTAATTAGTTTTTAATCTAGATATAAGTAATTTTGTTAAAACATAATTTTTTCGTAAATAAAATAAAGTTTAAGTCGCAGCGTTTATCTAGGGCGTAAATGTTCTCTATTCGTTTAAGAAATTTGTTTTATTTAAGTGGCCAAAACAAACAAAAAGAAACCCGTTTACAGGCATAAAATTCATTAAAAAAAATTTACAGTATTTAAAGTTCGTGATAACATGTGACATTAACATGTGAATTAAGTTGACAGTTTAAATCTTTATCTTTGCTTTTTTGGCTACTTAAAGTATTCATTATATTTGTAGCGACATTAAAAATGAAGCCACATTAAAAAACACACTTATAATTTCATCATTTAATGCAAATGGCGAGAAATATTTCCAATGGCATGAAATCAACTTCGATTATGATTCATCGGCTAAAAATTATGCAGAATAAATAAATTTTTTTTAAGAAATCACGTATTTTTATTCAGATGATATTCAAATCGATCACCTACAGAGTGGTAAAATTATAACAAGGAACTTTATATGAGCCATGAAGCCACAAATGAATAATTAAATGCAATTTATTTTCTTTTTTTTAAATAATTATTTGGTGACATATTTTTGGTCAGATTCGTAAATATAAAAAAAAATTATTCAAAGGTATCACAAAATGATTAATTCTTAAGAACTCCAATTGTTCATGGGCTATTTTTGTTGCAGTGAATCAGTAAAATAAAAGGGGCTGTGAAAGCCAAAGCCTTTTGGAAATTTCTTATAAAATTGAAAACACTTTCAGCTTTTATACAGGCAGGCAGGCTGAGCCAGTTGTGCATAGACAGCATGCACTGACAGAAATCGAGACAAAAGCACATAAATGTTGTGAATGTTCAGCTTTAGCTGGCATAAGGCTGAACATAAAGTTTCAGCTTCCCAAATACACAATCCATTGTGAAATGTACATTGAAGAGCGGCGATGGATTTTTAGCTGAAGAGGGTCAGCGAGGGAGAGAGAGAGAGGGAGGGAGGGAGAGACAAACGTGTTGGCATAACTACGTTGAGGTCTGCAAAGTTATAACAAATTATTATTATTGTGGCTTTTAAACGAAAATACCAGAATGGTTAAAAATTTCACAGTGTGTGAAGGAAGGGAGAGGGAGAGAGGGCGAGAGACAAATGCGTGCGTATAACTTTGATAATATGATAACAAATTCTCAATCTGTTGTTTTTGTTTCAAAGGGTATTTCAGAAGAAATACAAATATCAGACAGAGGGACACGCCCCCACGGTCACGCTTCTACCAATTGAGCGAAGTCATAAATGGACATCCTAGAGTTTTTGTTGCCGTTCCAACCGAGCGAACTATTCCCCTCTATTCCCCGGAAAGCCAAGTGCCCTGGCTGGGCGCAAATTCGTCAGCTCTTAACCTGCCCCCGTAGGGAACAGAAAGAGGGATAGAGAGAATGTTGGTATAATTGCTTTGATGTCGAAAAAAAATTATAATAAACTATCAATTTTCTATGCCTATTGCAGTGAGAGAGGGAGAGAGGGTGAGAGGGAGAGAGGAAGAGGAACAAATATGTATGTTGATATAATTGCTTCGATGTCTGCATAATATCATCGGATTTGGTACAAACAGTACCACGGATGTTACAGCAGGATTAGAAAAACTTCACAAAGTTCGTTTCTTAAGTCTTTTGTTTTTCTTGTTTTTTTTTTGTGCGATTTTCCTTATTCGCCAAACAATTCTTTGTTGGCAATTTCTGTTTACCTTATTTGGTTTATAAAATATCAGCTTGGTGCTCTTTAAAGCATTAAATTTTCTAGTTAAGAATTGAATTGCATGGAAGAAGAAGCAAAAAAGAAAATATAAAGATGTTTCATGTTGATAAGAGCCTGACACTTTTGTGGCCATAAATAACTACTTAAACATGCACCCTCGAGGATACAATTTTACCATAATGTGTGTGTGTGTGTGTGTGTGCGTGTGTGTGTATGAGTGTTTTGTTTTATTTCTACTACCAAAAAGAAATTGGTTATTGGAAAATAAAGGAATTACCAAGCAAAAAGAAGTGGAAACAAACAACAAAAGAAAAGCAAACATAAATTCTTCGAACAATGACCAAAAGCATTTGGAGACTAGACTTACGTTCAAATGGGACAAAAAAAAAGAGAACAAAAGCCTTTAACAATATCACAATCTGCAGCTAACAAGATGTACAATGTCTTTGTCTGGTTGTTGGTGTTGTTGTTGTTGTTGTAACTATGTTTTTTGTTCCTTTTGATTACAATGGAATAGAATTTTTTAGACCAACAAGAAGCTGTAAAATCTGCTTAATGGTGTTTTTCAAACCTTTGAGGAACACAACAGAACAATTCTGTTTTTTTTTCTGTTTTTTCTTTTGCTTGTTTTATTTTGTTTGCTGGGAAATCATGTAATCATGTGCTTATTTTATTCAGTTCTTTAGTTTTTTGTTAAACTTAAAAGGAAGTTAAGTAGATACCTTGAACGAAACATCAAAACCGCTTTAAATAGTTCCCTTAAAAGGCTTTGAAACCTTTGAGTTCGAATGACGTTGGCCTCGGGAGAATTAACTACGGAATACATTTATTTGCTTAAAACAAACTTTGTTTTTCTATTGTAACAAGATTGGTTTTCTTTTTTTTTCACTAGCATTTTGTTTTAAAGCTGATCAGTTTCTCGAAAAGATTGAACGTTTGTATTTTTTTCCACTCAAACGTCTGTTGATATTTTATGTTTAAGGATTGTAAAACGCTTTATCTTCGTTCTTTCAAAACACTGATGGCCTTTAAATTGTATTTTTATTTAACTTAGATTTTATTATATTCTTCTACAATACAATATCTTTTATTTTATTCCATTTAATTTTATTTTTTTTCTCTTTCATGTAATTTAATTTAATTTCATCTAATTTGTTTAATATTATTTTGTATTATTTTATGGTTTTATAACTTTTATTTTTTTATATATTATTTCATTTAATATTATTTTAATACCTATTTAATTTTTTTTACTTTTTAAATTTTATTTTAATTTATTTAATATCTTTTATTTGATTTTATTGTTTATTGTATATGTTTTATTGTCTATCTATTCTATTTTATTGTCTTATATTTTTTTATATTATTTCATTTAATATTATTTTATTATACATATAATTTTGTTTACATTTTAAATTTTATTTATTTAGTATTTTTTATTTGATTTTTTAATATATTTAATATCTTTTATTTGATTTTATTTCAGTCTATTTGGTTTTATTTTATTGTTTAATATTTTTTTTTATATATTATTTCATTTAATATTATTTTATTATATATTTAATTTTTACATTTTAAATTTTATTTATTTAATATTTTTTATTTGATTTTTTAATTTATTTAATGTCTTTTATTTGATTTTATTTCAGTCTATTTTGTTTTATTTTATTGTCTTATATTTTTTATATATTATTTCATTTAATATTATTTTATTATATATTTAATTTTTACATTTTAAATTTTATTTATTTAATATTTTTTATTTGATTTTTTAATATATTTAATATCTTTTATTTGATTTTATTTCAGTCTATTTTGTTTTATTTTATTGTTTTATATTTTTTATATATTATTTAATTTAATATTATTTTATTATATATTTAATTTTTACATTTTAAAGTTTATTTATTTATTATCTTTTATTTGATTTTTTAATACATTTAATATCTTCTATTTGATTTTATTTCAGTCTATTGGGTTTTATTTTATTGTCTTATATTTTTTTATATATTATTTCATTTAATATTATTTTATTATATATTTAATTTTTACATTTTAAATTTTATTTATTTAATATTTTTTATTTGATTTTTTAATTTATTTAATGTCTTTTATTTGATTTTATTTCAGTCTATTTTGTTTTATTTTATTGTCTTATATTTTTTATATATTATTTCATTTAATATTATTTTATTATACATATAATTTTGTTTACATTTTAAATTTTACTTATTTAATATTTTTTATTTAATTTTTTAATTTATTTAATTTATTTAATATCTTTTATTTGATTTTATTTCAGTCTATTTGGTTTTATTTTAATGTTTTATATATTTTTTATATATTATTTCATTTAATATTATTTTATTATATATTTAATTTTTACATTTTAAATTTTATTTATTTAATATTTTTTATTTGATTTTTTAATTTATTTAATATCTTTTATTTGATTTTATTTCAGTCTATTTGGTTTTATTTTATTGTTTTATATATTTTTTAATTATTATTTCATTTAATATTATTTTATTATACATATAATTTTGTTTACATTTTAAATTTTACTTATTTAATATTTTTTATTTGATTTTTTAATTTATTTAATTTATTTAATATCTTTTATTTGATTTTATTTCAGTCTATTTGGTTTTATTTAATTTAAATTAATATGATTACTAATTAATTAAATTTAATTTTGTTTTATCTTATTATATTATGAATATATTTATTTTTATTTTATTTATTATATTTTGTATTGTTTTATAACACATATTAAATATTATTTTATTACATCTATATTAAATAAAATTTTTTTTTAACTTAATTGTTTTATTTTATTTCATTTTGTCTACTTTTTTTCAAAACTATTATATATAATTTAATTTTTTTAGTTCTATTATTTGTTTATATTTTCTTTCATTTGTTTTTATTTAATTTTCTTTGATTTTATTTTTTTATTTTATTAATTTTGTATGATATTTTGTACAAAAAATTTTTGTTTCAATTTAATCTGTTTAATCTATTTAACTTTTCGTTTCACTCTTTTTGTTATTGATTGTATTAGCAATTAACATATTTATTTTAATGAATCTAGACTATTCTATCAACTAACACACTTTTTGTGTGTTAGAGATAAAGATGTACAATTATTTCGCAAGAAAGTTTTAACAAAATTTGTTAATTTCCGTTCCGCTCTATTTCAGGGATTTTTTCTAAACTAACGAAATACTTCAACTACAAGCAACCAAGATTTTTTTGACCAGATTTCTAGTGTGTAAATTAGAATAAAGACAGACTTTGGAGTGAGTGAAAGAAAATCAGATATAAAAGTTGAAAGTGTTTTAATAGAAACAAAACAAAAAACTATTCAACATTTGAAAAGAACTATAAAAAAAACATAAAATTTCTGGCTCGAAAGCGTCACGCCATAAATAAAATGTTTTTTTTTCTTTTCTTTTATTATTAAAATAGTTGACTTGGAGAACAAAAACAATCAAATTTAAATTGTCGCTGCTTGTTAATGAAAGAGGTTTTCAAGTGTTCGAGCATTTTTTTTATTCTGGAATTTTTCTTTGTTGTTTGTTTGTGTATGAAGGATGTGAAAGTATTTCCCCACTCCTCCCCCTCAACACATTATTACTGCTTCTGAAGTGTTTTTTATTTGCTGGTTTCTTTTTTTATCTCATAATTGCTTTCGTTATCTTTTATTTAAATATTTAGAGCGTGAAAATATTCTTTTTTAAATTGCTTAAATTGTATATAATTTGTTCATTGTATGAACGAGAAAGTGCTGGTGTTTTTCTTGTGTGATTTTTTTTTTAAGTGAAATATGCGACTGTTAAAGATTTTTTTCCCTAAACTCATTGTTGAAGAGTTTTAAGAAATGTCGGTAAAAAACTTTCGTATTCAACGCTTAATGTTTTATGTCTATATGAAAAGAAAAAAATATACAAAAAAAAACAAAAATGTTGGTACAAGTAGTGAAATATATTCATATAAAAATTTTGCTGATTCAGTAAATTATTTGTTGGAAAATATTTGAAGGAAAACTATTTGTTTTTCTGGATTTTCAACAAGCAATTCTTGTTGTGTTCATCATAAAAACAATTTCATTGTTTCATTAAACTTTTTTTATTGTTTCAATAAACAAGTTTCATTGCATCAATAAAGAAATTTCATTGAATATGTAAAAGACCTTGACAAAAAAAAAATTTTCCAAAAATAAATATAGTAAAAATTTAATTGAACTACCTTCGTTCTTTCAAAGAAAATGTTTCATTGAATACATAAAACTATTGCTGATGATTATTTAAAAAAAAAAATTATGACCAAAAACTCGTTGAAGTATTTTTGTTGTTTCAATAAATAATTTTCATTGAATATGTTGAAGTTGTTTTTTTTTTTATATTTTAGTAAGAAGATTAAATTAAATTAAATACTTTTTTTGTTTCAATAAACAGTTTTCATTGAACATTTAAAACCTCTTGTTGGGAAAAAATTCGTTGAAATCATTTCAAAATCGTGATTAAAATCCATTATTTTTTCGGTATTTGTAACTATTTATAACAACATTTGTGACATTGAGACTTGTTGGCCAACTCGCGTCGCTTTTAATTGTTAAAAACAAAACAAAAAATTACGCAGTGCCATCTATTGCCCCAAGTTTATTTTTATTGTTTTTTAATGTCAAAGGAAAAGATGCCATAAATTTATTAAAGCGAAAATTAATTCTTCTTGCCTGACGGATGGTAAATTTTGCCCAGAAAATATTGTAATTTTTTTTTTTCGAATAAATTTAGTCGATTTTCTTAAATTGTTTTGTATTTTATAAAGTCTTACATATACAATAAATATTTTTTAAATTTTTTTTTTGTGTGTGGAAATAAACTAAGACCCAAATTGCTACTTGGTACTTGGTACTTTTTAAAAACTTTAATAAGTGTTAGTTTTTGTGCTGCGCTGGATTATATTCAAGTTCTTATATAAATTTTAGTTATCACCACAAATTTTTATCAATATACTTCTGTGATTTTTGTGTAAAAATTAAAAAAAAAACACTGCTTTAATCCGTTTAAAACACGAAGCCATTTGGTGGGACCACTTGCCTTGAAATCTTTTGAAACTTGAAGCTGTGATATCCTCATTAGTTTTCTGCAAGACAACTGAAAGAAAACTAAAATGAATAAGATAAGTTTATTAAAACTTTCCTTGAGGCTTTTTTTCAGCCTGTAGCTTTAACCACAGCCGCATGATAGAAGCAAAACCAATACAAAAAAAAGTAAAAGTGTTTTGAAAAACAAAAGATATGAAGCCAAACAAAAACTTGAGCACAACAAGAAAAAAAAACAAAACAAAAAATAATGAAAAACTAAACCCAACAAAAAAAAAACTTTCAATGAAAAGGTTAAAAAGAAAATCTTTAGCCACAGCCGTAAAAAAAAACAAAAACATTTCTTTGAAACTTTCAGCTTAAAAGTGCAAATAGTTCCGCATTTGGGGACTTGGAGGGGGCTTGAAAATACCAGCCAATCCGTTAAACCAGACCGGTTAAAATAAGTTTTCACAACTTTATGCATAAGAAAACAAAAGTTTTGTTTTTAAACATAAATTTTTAAAATATATGACTTATGAATTTATGGCCAATTTTCGAGACTAAGATTCGCGTGCATCAGATGCGTTCCTGCCTTCTTTGAGTTATTTTGGCCAGAAAGAAAAACATTTCTTTATTGTTCATACTTTATATGTTTATAAAGACGAAAAAAAGCTTAAGGGACGCTGGACAAAATAAATAAAACGCATAGAGCTGTCTCTTTCTTCTTGCATTTCATCGCTGTTCTACTTTGTGCAATCGTGTACAGGCAGCTTAAGCTGAACTCAACTGATTTGTTTATTATGATTTTAATTTTTTTCTTCAAATAACTTCTGTGGTTTATTGTTTCTTTTTTAATATATAAAATCTGTTTTATTTTTTTTTTATTTCTTTCCATAAATTTACCGCAACATGTTATTGAATTTTGCATAATGTTTAACACCTTTTGAAAGTGTAAATGATTAATGCTAAAGCAAACATAATAATTATTCATTAAAATTTAGATGTACGTTTGTACACAATAAGGAGATTCACGATCTGGGAATATATATAATAAAGATTTAATGAATGGAAAATAAGAAAAACAATTTAATAAACTAAAGCTTTTGGCTTCAGCACAGAAGACCATAGAGTGCCACAAAATGAAGCTAAGCCTTGTTGCCTGGTGTTAGTGATCAGTTTTTCAAAATCTCTAGCCTATAGACAACGAACTCAAACAGCTTTAATTTAACAAGAATTTTGTTTGGCTATTGCCGCTTAAAGTGTATTTCTGATATGAAATCTGGGCGCCGCCAGAAAACACTTTTGCTAATGAAAAGTTCGCTTAAAATTTTTATCTAATGTCCCTAAATGTGCGTTCCTAATTTTTAGAATTCGATTTTAAATAACCTCAAAATATTAATACTTAAGCTCCCGCAAAACTAATTTACGATTAAGTTTTATTATTAAAGTTTTCATTTATAGTTCATGATTTCATACTTAATGCGACCATTTGGAACGCGTTCGATTTTGCTGCTCTCAAACTAAGAGAGTTCAATTAAAAAATTAATTTAAATTATTTGATTTCTTTTTTTTTCTTTTTTGGTTTTAAATTTCCTTGATTTATTGTCACAGGCGCGTGCGGCATTTGGACACAATTTGACTTCTAAAATTACTCAACACCTTTTTTTTCTTTTTGGTAAAGCTCAGTTTTTTCAGTAACAGCAATTTATGACAAAAGCTGCTTAAGTTCGACAATAAATAAGATAAGTCCACACCTTAAAAAATATCTCCAAAAATTCTAATATAAAATTTTGTTATTCAAAAAAAAAACTAAAAGCTGTTAAATTTGCTGCTTAAAATCATGAGTAAGATTGAGTTACAAAATCCTTAAAAATTTTGCTGGCCAAATTTTGCCAAATTTTTGTTATTAAAAAATATTTCTTAATTCTTTAAAACAGAACACGAGTCTCACTACATTGACTGATAAAATTTCAATTAATTATTTTTCCTTTTTTTTTTTGTAGCTGAAACAAAATCAAACGAATCTGCTTAATTCAGGCTTTTTGTTTCGTAAGATTCGAAAATCTGCATCAAAAATGTATCTTAATTAAAATAATAATTTAAGTTGAAATTTATTAGCAGGAAAAAAGAAAGAAAAAACCAGCTGCCTTAAAACGCTTCTGTAGACAATAAGAAGAATCTGGATTTGTTTAAAATAAAAAAACAAGTTTGTTGAATTGATATTATTGACAAATGCATTCTCATGATTTAAACAAATTATTATAAAATAGTCGTTTTTTTATTTATATAATATCTAAGAATTAACTGAAATTCTTATGTTAAAAATAAACCAGATTTATGTTAAATATAACCAGGACTCTGGACAAGATTGTGGCTTAAGTTCATAAATAAATTTCTCTTTGTTTGTTTATAGCACTAAATAACGATAAGAAATATTTAGTTTAATTTCAAATTATTTAAAAAGATTTTTTATTTTGTTTTTGAATATTAATTATATTTTTTTATACAATTCTTTATACAACTTATTTTTAATATAATTTTTTATATAATTTAAGTCAAAATTCTCTTGTAAATTTGAAATTATTTGTATTTATGTGCAGTCTCTCGTTTAATGCTTAACTGAGTTTGCTGCTTAAGTCTTTTGTTTTTCGCATGTTCAATACTTTTGCATTTTGTTTGCGTTTATGGTAATTAGCAAAAACCATTTACCCAAGTTTGATTAAGTTTGTAATAAACATTTTAATTAACTTCCCAAAAAAAAAAAAAAAAAAAAATCGCCAACAAAAATATTTGTTAAAAAAAAAATTCGCAGAAAATATTAGATAACAAACAGTTTTATAGAAAATTAGTTGTTTATTGTATTTTTGTACCTCTGTCAATATTTTTTTTTTTAATTTTATTCACGTTAAGGGTATTTTAGGAATTTTCACAA
This sequence comes from Epicampocera succincta, assembly GCA_932526305.1. NCBI lineage: Eukaryota > Metazoa > Arthropoda > Insecta > Diptera > Tachinidae > Epicampocera > Epicampocera succincta. The sequence goes on along the minus strand of OW052037.1, from coordinate 12,579,363 downwards.
AGAACCATCAACTCGAATTTATTGGAACACTTGAAGAACGAGTCGAAAATCGACGTTTTTCAGAAGATTCACCACCGCCAAGGAAATATTGAAAAAATTAATATTAATTTTCTATAAAATATAAAAAACTCGATACTGGTTTTTTCCAACAAAATTATAAATAAATAGAAAATTTATTGGTTAAACAAATTTTTTTATAGAAAATTTGTCGATAAAAAAAATTTACTTTCTGTAGAAAATATTTTTAAGAAAATTTTGCAATAACAAAAATTTCCTATTTTCTATGGAAAATTTAATTTTTTCTATGAAAGTTTAGCGACAATTTTCAATGGACTTTTTGCGTTTGTATGAGGGCAAAAAAAAAAAAAAGGAAAGTGCTCAGCTCCGTCTCTGGTTCAAATAACATCTTGCAACATAAAGCATCACTTGAGTGCACTCCAATTTAAAATACTTTGTCAATCAACTGTGTCAGAAAGTAAAACTAGTTGTTGTGAAAGTTGCCATAAAGTTGAACCGGCGAACGTTGTTTTTTCTTTTTTTTTAATATATAAAAATAAACAATTGCTTTTTATTAGAGATTTATTTACTTTTGCATTAAAGAAAATTGATATTGCAGTGGGAAAAGTGATTTTATGAAACGGTTACTGCGGACATCTGATATGTTTTTGTTTTTTCTTTCGCTGGACATATTATTTTTAATGATTGCAAAACATCGCTTTTGTTTTCCTCTTGCACAAAAAAAAAAAACGAAAAACACTTTTCATTTGAGACGATTTCTTGTTATCGCTTTCATTGTTCAAAAAAATAAAATACATTTTAATTAATTATTATAATGCAAAATTCAGGCCTCAATTTAGGAAAAATTTATATTAAATCAAGACCATTTTTCTTTACGCTAAAAAATTACTAGTCTCAAAAAAATCTATTTAGAAACACCTATTTTTTGCTGCGATACATATTTTCTTGCTGATCACAAACAAACAAATTCACATGTATAATTACCTGCTTCAGTCATTTGTGTTTCTAATTTAAAACTTTTACACCCTCATATTTTTTGTTTGCCGCCTTTTTTTTTTGCTGTTATTGTAATTTATATTATTTCCAGCGATTTCGAAATTCAGCGAAGTGTGCCCTTTTTCATTGTTTTGCTTTCTAAATGGTGTTGCGTTAATTGTGCATTGTTTCGACTAGAATTAGTTTAATATTTATGTGCCGCAAGTCACAATTGAAATATTGTATAAAACGAATGAGTTACACTTATTGTTTTCAAAAATGTTTTGCATTTTGCCGAAAGGTTTTCACTTGAAGATGTCGGATTTGTAGCAACAACTTTAGCAGCGACATCTTTTTCGTATCAATAAAACACAATAACGAATTAATTCGATAACGACGAATAATCGTAGACGATTTCGATAACAAATTTTTTCTGCAAAAAATTCAAAGACAAAAAAATATTCTATAAAAAAATATATATCGATAACAAAATTATTCTATGAAAAATTTAACGAAAATATGTTGATGACAAAAATTTTTTACAGAAAATTTATCGATAACAGAAATTTCCTATAGAAAATATATAAATAACAAAAACTTTCTAAAAAAAATTTATCGGCAAAGGGAAAATTTCTGCCGAAAAATTATCGATAGCAAAATTATTTTCCAGTAAAAATTTATCAATAACAAGAATTTATAGATAACAAAAATTGCGCATGGAAATTTTTCGTAATCGTCGTGAACAAAAACTTTCTATGAAAAATGTATCGATAACAAAAAATATACAATGGAAAATTTATCGATAATAGAAATTTTGCATAGAAAAATAAATGATATTAGAAATTTTCCATACAAAGTTATCAATAACGCCAACTTAGTACAAAAAAAACTTTATATAAAAAATAATCGATAACGGAAACTTGTTATAGAAAAATTATCGATAGCATAAGTTTATAGCGATAACAAACTTGTTCTTTAAAGAAGTCATCGATATTGGTATTTTATTAAACAAACTTTAGTCTTTATGCTTGTAGATACATATATTCGGTCATGATGTAGGGTGCAAAACTTTTGTTATGAAAATAACAACTACAACAATGGCTCAACAACCGTTATCATCATGACTGTAAGACATCGTGTTGGTTGTATAATTTTTTTTATATTCTACATTTCAGGGATAAAATTATAAAATACATTGAAATAATTTTAAAACTAAAAAAAAAAAAAAATATGTTAAATTAAATTACGACAAGTTTTCTAAAAATCTCTCACATATAACAAAAATATTTCTGTTTCTAAACGCTCACAATCATTAGCCAAGAATCTAATGATTTTATAGCTCTTATTATAGATGTTATAAAAACCAAACAAGAGTTATAAAATTTTGAAAGCATTTTTAGTTAAACGTGCGTATTTCTAGAAGTGGAACAAGGAGGTTTTGAGAATTTTGAATATAATCAACGAGGGCCAAGACAATTAGTGTTAAAACAGTAGTTCGTTCAGTGGAAACATTTTATGACATTCTAAGCGTGAGCGAAAGTCAGTAACATGGAAAAGTGTAACGTTTAGACTTTAAATTGTGTGTGTGTGTGTTTTTTTTTATCATTTTTGGCAACTTCAGGTCTAGACCAAAAGTCTAAAAGTCTTCTTCTAAGCGAAACATGACCACCAAAATAAAGAATATTCCTTGCGAGAGTCTTTAGATGGACTTGGAAGTCTGCTGGTGTAACTGGTCGTTTACTTTGCAAACTCGTCCTTAATCAAATGCACGTTTAGGTCTGTGTGCATTCGTAATTTTTTAAGATACCAACGAGCTACTGCCATCCTATGGAGCATTTTATTTTGAGGCCTTTCAATTTTTGCAAATATTTGATGCTGAAGCCGTCGTTCATCCATGAAGGAATCAAATAGCATCATACGGGTGCCTGAAACACATCATTGTACAGCAAAAGTTCACAAATCCAGTTTTTAATTAGAATTTCTGGCGATTAGTCAAATAAGTTGAGCTGCTTTTAACATCATTTGAGTTAGTTTTGCATTAATGCATGAGACCTTCATGTCAGTCCATACAACTAAGCTAAATATCGGGGTGACTATTTGACTTGCCTGTGTTGCAGAATTAATTGATTGTTGATGTTGATGTGCATTTTGATGTGTGAGGATGTCATATGATCACACCTTTTGGTTCATTGACAAAATAAGTTTGTTTCAACAATATTTTAGGCATCTCCAGTTTGTGTCTTAAGTCTTTTGTTTTGAACACCTACTTTAATTTACTGCATAATTGAGCCACCAGCAACAATAATTAAATTTGCACACACACACACACACACACACATACTTAAATACTTTGATTTTAAATCGCCTAGACCCACTTAAATGTTAAAATATAAAATTTGAAACAAAACAATTACTTTCTAGGCCAGAAGTGGGAAGTTTGGAAAAATGTTATAAGTTAAAATAATCATAATTTTATGTTTTAAGGTATTTTTGCTTTCTAGTGTTTTTTTTTTTCTTTTTGTTGCAATTTTTACACTTAAGTTTCAATATCAACTGGTTTATTAATTATGCATAAAGCAATTTTTTTGTCGGCTTACTCATGTCAACCACTGTCAATGTGGATTCAATGCCTTGTCACGTTTTTAAACTTCTACTTTTTTTTAATTTTCAAGTCTGTTCTTTTTTACTGCGAATAATTAAATTGCAAAACAAAGAGACCAACAAACTGACTTGTTCTATTTAAGGTGTTAGAAAAACCATAAAAATTTCAATTATAATCTACATATATATTCACATTTATACAAATGTAGTCAAATAATTGCCAAGTGAGAAATCTATGAACTCATAAACATTTTGTTTTACAAGCCTATAATAATAATTATTTCAACGAAATGCGCATTTAGCCAAAAATAAATTTAATTATATACCTTAAAAGCCAAGAATTTGTTATTAAAAATACCATTGTTTTTTTTTTTTTTTTTTTTTTTTTTGTATAAAAATATTAAACAATTAAAATTTTCTTACAAACAAAGGAAAATTAAAAAAAAGTTGCATGTCCTTCAAAAAGTTTATATAATTTTATTAGTGTTTTGTTTTTAAAAATAACCCTGAATGCGATTCGCTAAATGAAGAGAATTGTTTTAAATCCTAGAAAAGGCCAAATGCGATATTTTTATATAGATTGAATGCTCTCAGTCATTTGATAAGACCCAAATTGGATGAATGATTGGGGCTACAGAATCTGCATATATTTTTCGACTAAGAACTTTATTTATTTTTTCTATATCATGCTGGCATCGAATCAATAAAACGATTAGTTGTACCAGCATAATTATTTACGTTCTAGTTTTGAAAAGGCTTTTAAGAATAAAACTTAAAATTTGTATTTTTTATATTAAAAATATTGTTAGCAGGATATTAGGCGGAAAAATTGAGAAAATTGTTCACAAAAGTTTTTATTATATAAATTCTCTTTAACAAAATATATATATTTTTTTTTTATTTATCGATAACAAATATTTTCTATGGAAAATATTTTCATAGCAAAAATTTTAATCAAAAAACTATCAAAAACAGAAATTCTGTAGAGAATATTTGAGAATAAGAAAATAATTTTCCAGAAAATTTATCGATAACGAAATTTCCTTATAGAAAATTTATCGATAAGAAAACATTTCTGTAAAAAAAATTATCAATAATAAAAAGATATTCTGAAACATTTAGCGATAACAAAATATTTTTTCCCACTTTTTTTTTAGAATTTATCGATAACAAAAACTTTCTATAAATTGTTTTTCAAAGAATTCTCTATTTAAGACTTGGCGACAACAGCCCATACATCTTTTTTTAAACATATCGGCAACAAATATTTTCCCCAGAAAAGTTTATCAACAGCAAAAGTCTTGCAGAAAAATTTCTTCTTTAGAAAACTTTAATTCTATTCTATTTATTCCATTTTCTCCGTTGAAATTTAATATATATTTTTTTTTTATTTTATTGTACTTATTGACAATTATAATATTGTTTATAAAATAAATACTTTCAAAAATATTAAAATTTATATGGAGATTAGTTTTTTGAAACAAAAACTTTATTGCCCTCAAGGTAAAAAGTTGCAACAACAACAACAAAATATTTTTGTACACAAAAACAAATATTATATCATTGAAATTATTAAATAAAAAACATTAACAACTTTTATTTCGGTTACTTCATTGTTTACGTGTTTTTTTTCTGGCCTTTTCTCAAGTATTTAGAGTAGAACAAAAACAACCGCATTATCTATTAAACAAAAAATACAACAACAAAAATATCACTAAAAGTAACAATTATAACACCTCAGCTGTCTTTCTGGTGAACTAGTTAATGAAATTATTCCGTCAGATCTGCACGCCAGCAGTCGCAGTAACAGCGGCAGCAACATTTCAAGTTTACAGCTTAAGTCTTTTGTTTCAACGAAGCAAAATAACAGGTTAAAAGTAAAAAAATTTCATTTGCATTGCGAATAAAAATCAATATAAAATATGTGTTTTTTTGTTTTTTTGGATTTTTTTTTAATTATCAAAATGAAAAATTTAACTTCTTTTGTTAAGCACGAAAACAAACAAAAATTAAATGCAATAAAATATCAAATAACAAGGCCTGCCTACATTCAATGGAAAAAATCAACTTTTCTGTAGCAAAAGTAAAAATCTCAAGCGACGAAGGCGTCTTTTTAAGCTAAATACTTAAAATATCATTAATTTCATTAAAATGTGCATTTGAAGATGTTGTTGAAGTGCTTTTCATTTGCCAGACGCTTGTCTTTAAGGTGATTCTTGCGGTCTGGGGTTTGGGATTTTTTAAATTGATATTTTTGCGTGTTTTTTTCATTTGGCCCCAAGCCATTCAAGCTGCAACGTTAGTGTTTGCGTTAAGCAAAACTTATTAAGCAAATTTTAATGCTATATAAATATTTTAATGTTGCTGTTGTTAAAAATTATAGAAAATGTGTAGGTTTTTCATTTAACTTTAATTAAGCCAACCAAGTTCAGTTTGGTGTTATTACTTTTCAATAATTTCCAATAGTAATCAGTTTAAGAATTAAATGGAAAATGTTTAAGCGAATTCAATGGCTTGACCAGAGACAACTTTTACATCAATAGCGACTAGAATGTTATTCAAAGTTATTTGTTCACAAACTTGAAAAAAAAACCCGTCTCTTCGTAAAGAATCAGAACTAATTTAGAAGTCCGTTTAATGCACAATTTGTAATCAATAAAAATGTGGCTCTTAATAAAATTATTTGGTCGGTGTTTTTATTCTTTTTCATAAAGAAATTTTGGCTTTAGCATTTATAATAATAAAAATATAGTAGATATAAAATTGTAACTATTCTGTTTAGCAAAAAAAAGTTCTCAATAATTCTTTTTTATATATTTATTCCGCAATAAAACCTGCAAACGATATCGTTATTTCATCTGCTCAAATTCAATCGTAAACGCTTTTGAAACACAAAAAATAACTCTTTGTATTTCGGGTCAAATATTTATGGGAAAAAAAACAGTTCGCAAATGTGTATGAGTCTGAAATCAATGATTGGAAGGCAAGGCCTTATATCTTGCTGTATGTCTGGAAGGATCTATATCTATATTTATGGCACCAACTCCATATTCTTAGCTTTCAATCAAAGTTTCGAAATAATCCTCGTGGCAAGAGCCTACGAAAACTGAGGCATTCACAGGGCACTATGTTTGTTCATAGAAACTACAACAAACACTTGCAGATTCTGCGCTAAAGCGGAGGACTCAGTGGAACACTGCATCATAGATCAATACCTTCTAATTATTCCCAGAAAATAATTTTAATTACCATTTACTTCAGGGTCATCCACAATACCATTGCCTTGGCAGAGGCGTTCATAGACAGCGACGCGATGAGTCTTTGTCATAGACCTATTTAGCGTTTTCATCGGACATGTCCCTTTTGTATATCTCAGTTTAAAATCTTTTGTGTATTTATGCTGATTTTGTTCTACACCATTTAAACTCTGACTTCCTGTGCCAACCCAAACTTTTTGCATAATTAAATTTCAGTTAAAATATTCCCTCAAAGGGTCAATGACAACCACAAATCTTAATCGTTTCACAAATTAAATATCAATCGTATTGCCAATAAATTAGATTTTATTTTTCTCAATTTCTTAAGGGCTAAATGAAATTTTTGAGCAAAAGCAAAGAAACAGTAACAGCTGTTGCAGGTCTTCTAAAACCGGTTCCTTTGACTTTTCTTTGTTGCTAGTGGCTTCAAGCAGGGAAACAAAAAAAAAAACAACAGCGAAAGAAAAAAAAATTTAACTCACCTTAAACAAGCAAATCGATTTTGTATCAAAAACCACTTTTTTTGAGGCCGGAAACGATTCGTTTTTTAATTCGTTTGCACACAACTTTGGGGATACACGAACTTTTTCTTTCATTTATTTAAACCACCACTTTGCAGCTTAAGTTTAAGCAGCTTTTAAGTTTAAATATTAAAAATTAATTACTTTTTGTTTCAAGTGTGTTTTAATTTTCACCAGAATGCAACAAAAAATAACTCGATTTTTATTTATTCTTTATGACTTTCAGGTTTTCAGGCTTTAATGCTGTTTTTTTTTTTTTTTTGTTGATTGCAAATTCAAGCTTAAGTTTTTTTTACTTAAGATTTTATATTCTCCGATTGTTTTTGTTTTTATGGTTGTATTTTTTTTTTCATCGGTATTTTGTTGTTTTTGTTGTTGTTATAAATGCAGTTGAATGTCTAGTGCGATTTTAGAGCTGAGGTGATGGTGTCGCTGCTGCTGCCATCCATTCAACAGCCACAACTGACATCATTTGTGCTTTTACTTTAGACGACTGGTTCTGCTTGAGAACTTTTTGAAAATATTATTATAAACTTTTTTACTTTTTCTTAAATTTATATTCCTTCTTTTTTGCTTAAAAAACGTTGCTTTCCTTACTTGCTTTTTCTTAAATCTGTTTGTGCTTTTAGTTATTGTTTGCAATTATTCTTGTTACTGTTTTTAATACGAGATAATTAAAAATAATTATTCTATTGTTTTTTTTCGTATTTTTTTGCTAAAAAAGACTTTTCAATCTTTTCAAGTCCACCGTTTGCCAGAGATAAAAAATCGCATTCACTTTGTTAAGAAACTGTTGCTTTTTTTTTTTTGGTTTTGCTTAAAAACGTGAGTTGTGGCTTTTTAAACGTTTTTGTTTTATTGACTTTTTGCAAAAATAAAAGAATTATATGGAACTTCACCGTCTGTGTTCGCTTTTGAATCCGTCACTTATGCCCGCCAACGCTGTACTAAAAACGTTGGCTGTTCCGGCCAGGCATTAAATAAGTTTTCATCGATGATGTCAGCCAACTCTGATAAGAGAATATGATGCCTTACAAGTCAAGAGAGTTGCGGCAGTTGTGCTCTTTAAAATAACGGTTGGCCTACGTGTTTCATTATAAAGTTATTTGCTTTATTTAGAGCACAAGCTTGAGATCATGCATGACTGAAACCGTATCATGCAGCCGAAAGAAATTTGTATACAAAAACAATTTCTATTTCTTGAAACAAAAAATAAGCAAATGAATAAGAGCTGGCGAACATTGCAAGGGGGGCACATTAAAGGCTCTTCTATTTGATTTTCAACAAACGCAGTGTTGGGAAATTTTGTAATCCGACTCTGGTTATGGGAACCATAATATGATGCGGCTCATTAATTATAATATTAGGGTCTGTTATATAGTAATTATGTTATAATACTAAAAGACTAAATGCCATGTTTCCCCACAATTATGACGAATTTTGGAATATCCAATCCTTGTGTTATTAATTCGAAGTATGTGAAATACCAATTTTACATTTTATTTGCCAGTTATCTGGATCGAAACTGCTCCATTTGTGAAAAATATCACAAATGTATTAAATAAGATGTTCCTGGTCAATTCTATTGGAACCATATTAGTAAATTTTGGTTATAAAAGAAACCAAATCTTTTTAATGACATAAATAAAACCAACTAAGAGTTTAAGAGGCAGACAGACAGATTTTAAGAATCCTTTAAGAAATTCATCCTGCCGTTAAAATGAGCAGATTATTTATCGATTAACCCCAAGAATTATAATAATATCACAAATAAAAAAAAACTCATCATAAAATTATTGTCCCAAAACATATTCATAATAATTTTTTTTTTTTGGTTTGTATTTGGACAGAGTTTCTCTTTATGGCAAAAACCAATCAATTCTCGCACTCCTCTAATCTGAATAATAAATATTAGCCAAATTAACTAAATTCTTAATTTTTAATATTCACTTTGCCATCAATTAAGTCTTAAGTTGTACATCACAAAAAACATGATTGATTACGATGTCTATAAAAGATCGGTATCATGTAGGTTTCACCCAAAAACCAAGCAACAAAAACAAAAATATATGTATATCTCCCGGAGCGCTGTTTTAACGACCAGCCACAAATTCATATTAAAGAGAAATTTAACTTTAAATACGAGTAAAGTGCTAAAAACCGTGAAAAGTTATTTTCAATATTTTAAAGCTCTTCATGAATTGCAAGTTGTTGCTCTTTTTTTTTAATAGGATTTTTTATTGTTAAAGAAAAAAGACCGGCTAGAAAAAATAAATAAACTTGTTTCTGAATTTATTGCCGGCTTTTACTCATTTTGTAAAAAGCAAATCAAGCAGCTGTGCGAGTACAAATAACTGTTTGGGAGTAGATTTAGCTGAACCGTTGAGTTCTCGGCAGAGAACTCTCTTTGGTGGCTTAAGAGAGTTCCTAACAAACTGCTACCGTTTAATAGATGTCTCTAAAGAATACAAGAGATTGTACTTTTTAAGCACAATTATTTGGAAAATGTTTTGTATTTATTATGATTAAGTTTGATTGAATAAATATTAAGTAATTTTGCATTATTTTATGTATATTTTTTTAACACAAGTATTATTTCTAAATACTTGTATTTACTAAGAACTTTTTCATTAAATATTATTTATTTATAAACATTTTATATATATTTTTCATTAAATCATTTTTTGTCTTGTTTTAAATATATATTTCTCATTTGATAATTGTGGTATTTTCTTAAAGCTTTTATTTATTTTATTTAAAATCTCGTTATATGCTTTTTTAAATTCTTTTCTTTCTATTAGTTTATTTGTAAATGTTTATATATTTTATTTAATATCTCTTATTATATTTTATATTGTTTTCCTTCTATTAATTAATTTTAACTACCAACTTCTTTTATTTTATTGATAAATTTGTCATGTTTATCAATATTTGAATTTTTTTAATATTTTTTTATTGTTTAATATTATTTTATTTGAATTCTTTTTATTTAAATTATACTTTCATTGCATTTAATTTATTTACTTCCATCATATTTTGCTTCTTACTTTATTATTTTATTTTTTTTTATTATTTATATTTTTCTTTTATTACACTTTAATTTTTTTTTTATTATATTGTATTTTGTTTCGTTTTCTTGTATATCTCCATTTCATTTAATTTAGTTTTTACATTAATTTCATTTTTTATATTCGTTAATTATATTAATATTTTCTTGTTTTATTTCATAACAATTTATTTCATTTTTTTATCTTATTCATTTAACTTTTTATTAAAATTTTTTATTACTAATTTTTTTATTATTATTTTTATTTTATATATATTTTATTTTCTTTATTTTAATTCATTTTTATTATTAATTATTTTTATCATTATTGTTTTTATTACATTTTTTAATTCTTTTTTGTTATCATTTTAGTTTATTTGCTGACATTCGCTTCATTTTAGTTTATTTTATTTTACTTCATTTTATTTTATTTGGTTTTATTGTATTTTATTTTCCTTTCATTTTATTTATTTATTGTAAATAAGTTATTTAATTTTATTTCATGTTATTTGATTTTCTATTATTTTAATGCATTTATTTTTTATATTAATTTTATATTTGATTTTATTGCATTTCATCAGTTCATTTTTTATTTATTGTCTTATTTATTTTTTTTTTTAATAATTTTTTTTTATTACTTTTTTTTAATTTATTTTTTTATACAAATTTCTTTTTTTATACAAATTTATTTTCTTCAAATAAATTATATGAAATAATATTTTTTTTATGTTAATTCTCATTTCATTTAACCAAATCTTTGTTTCGCTTTATTTTTATTTTACTGCATATTTTTTTATTTTCCCTTTTTAAACTGCAGATTTATGGTAAATTTTAGATTCTTTTCGCAATTATGCAATTATGTCGGTTTCTTCCTTGTCAGCTATTTCAAGAGACTTTTGCTGCTCTTTTTGACCTAAAATAGTTCACATCTCAAATCTGTCAGCCTCTTTAGATAGATATTTGCCTGTTAAGCAAGTTTTTTGCCTAAGTCTTTTGTATTTCAACGATCTTTTGCAGCACTTTTCAACGTTTATGATATTAACAGTACAATCAAGAATATGTTAAAAAAGAAATCATTTCAATTCAAACTGTAAATGGATTGCTTTAATGAAAAATAATAAAACAAACAAAAAAAAAATTATTATATCACAAAGACATTATTTGTAAAGCATAAATTATAAATTCTGTGGGCACGCTTATGACCCTTTAAGTTCAAAAACGTGGCACAACAAACTTTAAACAATAACCAAACCCTCAATGTAGGCACAACAAATATGAATCTAATAAAACATTTAACAAACAAAGGAAAATTTATAATAAATTATTACAATATTGGGAAAATTTATGGCGTTTTTTACTTAAATTGAACATATAAAATATTTAATTAAGGTTTTATGCGATAAATAACAAAATCCATAAAAGTGTAAATGAATCATAAGAAAGATTTTATTGTGTTTTTTTTTTTTTGTTTTTGTTAAACACTTAAAAATTAAAAACAAAAAAAAATATTGATTCTAATAAATTTGTTTTTGTGAAATGAAATAATTTTTTTTTTTGTGCTGGAAAGATAAAAATTTAAAGTTTTCTTTTGGCTATTGTAGCCAAACTGTTGGGGAGATTAATTTAGCAGCCACTTATGTAAGTTCACTTACTAAATAATGCTGCTAAGTTACTTGAGCAGTTCCAGGGAAAATGGAGCTGATTAAAATCGTATTTACTTATTCTAACTTAATAATTGCTTTTGCTTAATTTAAATTAAAAATATGTTTTATTATTCAGAAAAAACTAAATCATATTTAAAAGGAGCTTTAAAAAAATTCATATGGAATATATTGGAATTAGGACTCAATTCAAATTCATTTCAATTGTTATGAAAACTCCCATTACTATTAATGAACTTTAAACTACTTTCTTATTTTACAACTGATAAACATAAAACTGTACCCGAATAATAAATAAGATTTTATTAAAAAGTTTTTTACCATTTTTTGTTCTTTTCTTGTTGGTTTTTTAACTGTCTAATTAAGACACTCAAATGAAGTTTTTATTTGTTTTGCACATTTTTTGAATTTTCAATTAATTATTTCAAATAATTATGTGGTTTTTTTGGGGGGTATTTAATAAATTGTCACTAGCGCGAAAAGACACGTGTAATTATTTATTTGTTTATTTATGAGTTTTTATTTACAAACCCATCGATCATAAATTAAGCCTGATAAATTTAGCAGCTGCACAGTGTTTGGCTCTCTCTCTCTTTCTGGCGGCCAATAAAAATTATTATAGAAAGTTAATGTTAAAAGATGGATATTATTTCCTCATTAGAGTAACAAGCAAATCCAAAATAGATTGACTCCAAGGCCGAAATGTTGTTCTAGAAGGACTTGCTTAATATAATAATAATTTTTACAATATGTCTAATTGTCTAATACATAATTTTCAAAAACCAGCTGGTTATTAAGTTTTAGAACTTATTTTCTGCTTTAAAAGGATTTTATCTGATGTAAAAAATGTTTGATTTATTTTACTTTTTTATATTTCACAACTCCAGATTTGAAAAACTCACCGTAAACTTGACGATAGTGGGCGAACAAAGTTCGAATTTTTAAAATATTCGCACAAAAGCGACACAGAACAAGACAAGTGCAATGAGTAACTGCTTCTCTGTACTGCATACGATACATGTTGGGGGAATCCCCTAATCCGCAACTAATTACATATAATGAAAGTGTTTATGTATTACATTATTATTCTTTGCTTATTTAGACTACAGAATGTATTCCGAGATTTTAAGTTTAAGTTAAAGGTTTAGGGTAGACAATGTTAAAGGTTTTGTATTATTGACTCTATAAAATTTCCACGATTTAAAAAAAAAAAAACAAATTCTTTCGTATGACGGAAGTTCAATTCTACTTTGATTTTTATTTTACTTTCTTGTTTTCGTTTTGTGCCCGCAACGCACTGTGCGCCATTTTAAACATCTAGAAGCCTAAAACTGATTAAATCAGTATCGTAAAGTTTATTGACTTGTAAATAGTCGTATAAAAATATTTACAGTGTACTCGCCATAATATAAACGGGGAATACCCGTTGTCACGTTTGTATTTAGCTGTCCACACAATCGCATCGCCGTGCTTTTCGTTAGCCTAAAACTCCAGAGCATATTGAATATGCGGCCACTTTAGCGAGAAAATATCGAGTGACAAAGTGTCCAGTAAGCGGAATGAAAGACATGCAAAGGATACCCCAAATAAGTCAGCAAGACATATACGGGACTGGCAAAAATTAAAAATATGCAGCTTTCAGAATATCCAAAACTTTGAATGTAGTTGAATCGATGGCTTTTACATATGAAAGGCAAAAGATATCCGTTGGGGCAAAGAAAGAGCCCAAGAAGCGCGTTTTAAATTTTCATTTGTATGGAAAACAACTTCATGTGGCAGGGAACATGATTTGGCCTCAAATTGGTTGGGTTTTAATTAGTTCATAATATCGTGAGACCACTGTATTGAATTTAACTAACAATCCATCTAAAACAAGAATATTTTGCAAGTTTTCTTTTTTGAAATTTAATTTAGTAAAATCAAAAAGATTTAAAAAGCTTTGGGAATTTCTCTTCGACTTAAACATTTCAGTGATTTAATTTCTTCATTTAAACACGATTTATAACGATTATTGTTGCAATTGAGTTTTGGCCGAAAAAAAACTCTACCAGGCTTGCAAATGTGTTCCAATCGTATAAAATCCTCATAAAAATCGTCTCAGATTATGCCATTTGTTCAGCTGGAGGAAGCTTAACCTTAAGCTTAATTAAAGCCATCTAGTGAATGGTGTAAAACTCTTCTTCACTCGAACAAATAATATATTATAACAATAGAAAAAATTATTATAAAAAATTTAAATTGTTCATACCAAAGAAAAGTAAAATTCTCACATAAAACTTTTGTACTCGTACTCCCAGTTAAATAAACCTGTCTAGACTTTAACTTCTAGACATAAATTTTATTTTATAATTCGTTTGTCACATTTATGATTTGTTGCTTTTCTTGTTTAATGTGGCCACTAATAGTTGTTCTTAATTACAATATAACTTGTTTTATGGTTTGTTTCTTTACTTTTTTCCCCTCTTTTTTATGAGGGTGTCTTTTTATCTAAAGTGGAAATCAAACTCCTACTACCGTATGGCTTAAAAGCTGTCACTTGGCTGTTTTACCTTTTACAATAAATATTTGTGCAATAATTACATTTATTTATAGACAATTACATTATCTTGATATTCTATCACATGAAATTATCAAGATGCATAACAATTTAGGTAAAAATATGTAACTTTAAAGGCGGGAAAAGACATTGAAACCATAAATAAATAAAGCCAAATTAGCAAAAGTGTCTCAAAGGGCTGTACAACTTTACTTTAAACTTAAAACTTAAGCCTACTAAAATCATGTCTACAATATTAATTTAATAAACAAAAACAAAAACCCTTTTGTGGATTCGAAAAACAAAAGACTTAAGCAACGAAACTGTTCAAAACATCAACACCACCTTCAACAGTTTGATAAATTGCTTTCAGTTTGCTGCTCTTTTATGTCTTCGGTTTCTTTTAAATGCCTCACAATTGTAGCAAAACTAAGAACAATATTAAAATAGTTTTAACAATTCGTTGTTTCATACACAAAAAAAAAACTCTTTTATTTTGGCTTTTCAAAAGAAAATAAATTATAATAAAAATTATATTTCTAAAAAAAAAAGAGAAAAAACGCCAAGTTGATGACCTTCAAAATACATACAAACAAATAGAAAAAAGCCTTAAAGAAATTACATAAAAGCAGTACTGCCATTTAAACTGACAAAACGTTTCTTGGCCATTATAATAATTCAAAAAAAAAACTGCTTATGGACATTAAATTAAGCAAATAAAAGCAGAAAAAACTATTAAATTGAAAACAGGTGATTTCTCAGAACGTTATAAAAAAAAAACAGAGTGAGTGTGTGCTGGGGGGTTTTATAAATCATTTGTTTTCCTTTTTTTTTTTCTTTTTACTTTTCTTGCTCAAAGTTGTCGTACTCATTTTGGGCATAAAATCGTTCTTTAAGAATTTTTGAAATAAATGGCAGCAAGTTTAAGGCTGCCAATGCAGCTCTTCAAAGACCATTTGAATTGAAGGGTTTTCTGTCAAACATTTCAAATTTTAAAGGCAGCAGTTTCTCAAGGCGGCGATATTGATCAAATGATTGTGCCGCTTTTCGCTATAAAGCGCTTCCTGAATAAAAATGATTTTTTTGAACAAAACTGTGCTGCTCTTTTGATAATAAATTAACTTGTCAGGACACTTCAGGCATCAGCAAATGACTAATAAGCCACAGAATAAACACAGGCCACACAATCACTGGCCACCAAAATCTAATCACAAGAATGGAAAAACTTTATATTAAGACTACAGCGCTCTATAAGTCCAAAAATATGGGTTTCCTGGGACTTGAGCGCTTTAAAGACTTTTTAGCTATTCAGTTTGCTAAGTTTTTTATTTAGCTAAAATTACGTTCGCCAACCAAATCCAAGCCAATTACTTATAATATAATATTTTAGAAAGTAATACCATCCACTACCATTTAAAAAAAGGCTTTTTAGCTTAAAGTATACTGTAAACATAATTTCGCTATGCGAGTCACTGTGTTGCCTAAACTAGTGTAGTCACACACACCAAACAAATGCCTGTTGCTGCGACACCCTTTAACAGTTTCCTCAAGGTCACTGAGTTTATTTTCTCTTAAACTACGTTTAAATTTTGTTGTTTCACAGAAAAAAAAACATTATTATAAACTAAATGTTTTTTATAAAGTATTTTTAAAACAATTATGCGCGTTTCGATAACATGCTGTGAACTTAATTGCAACATAACAAGCACCATTAACTTAAATTAACAGCAGGAGGTGTGATATGAAAAACAAAAAATTATTACAAACTATTCAACATAATATATTTATGTAAATGTGTATGTGTGTGCCTTAATGCCGTTACACATACACACGCACAAACATAAGTTTATAGGCATGAGCATGTGATTTTATTGCATCATTTGAAACAGTAGTAATGAGGCGTCTGCGCCATCATTGTGAAACCAACAATGCAGTTTAATTTAACAAGTATTTCTGTATTGTATTGAATTTATAAAAAAAAAAAAAAAAAAAAAAAAACTCTAAAAGAAATATGAAAATAATAGTATCTAATAACAATTAAAATTTAAATTGCAATTTTCTTTAACAAAGAAAAATGATTGGGCCAAAAATAAAGAAAACAAGTAACGCAAAGAGTTTTGCCGCCGCCGTTTAAATTCAAAATTAAGAAATGGGCAAAGTTTTGCAATCTTTGGTGTTTCGTAGCCGCAGCCCAATAATCAAATAAACTTTAAAATCTTTTCATGAATTCGTATCCTTTGCTGGACGAATTTATGGCTAAAGTTTAACAAATTTGTTTAGTTCCGTCCAAACAAGTTTGTTATTAAAATATACGGGCTAAAATACGAGTATAGGGTTGTTCTGAAAATCACATGATTTCAAATCACATGTACTTTTAAGACCACATATATGATTTGCTGGTGTTTCGCTTTAATTCACTTTCAATTCAACGAAAACTACACTATAAGAAATTGGAATTTAAAAGCAAAACTCTTATGGTCGATAAATATTTAGTAAATATTTTTTACATTTTTTTTTTTTGTATGAAAACTACAAAAAAATTAAAACGATTCTTTGAGACCTAAAAAAAAAAATTTGTTATCGATAAATTTCCTATAATAAAATTATTTTACCAAAAAAAATTTCTATAAAAAATGTTTTAACAATAAATTTAAATAAAAAAAAAATTTTATCGATTGATGTTCAATAAAATTTATAAATCTTCTATGAAAAATCTCTGTTCTCCTTTAATTTTTAATAAAACTGTTCTATGGATAAATTATTTGTCAAAAATAAATTCTCACGCATAATTTTGCGATTTTAAAAATTTATTGAAAGTTTATGAATTGATTTATTAACTTGTAGAACATTTGAGAACTTTTTTTACAAAAAAAAAATTCATTTTCCAATAATAAATAAATGTTTGTTTACGTTTTTCTTTTATTTAAGTCCGTCTCAGTCGTTACAACGTTTTTAATTAATATGGAAAGTTTGTCGCACGCGATGTGCTGTATGTGTCTTAAGTCTTTTGATTGGCCAACAACAACCAACACCTTTGATCGGTGTTCATTTAATTTGATGTGTCTTAATCGTATTTGACCTATTTTATTTCTCGTTAAAAAAATTCACTTATTGTGACTCACCCTTCCCAATTCAATTTCAACGTTGGCGAAATGGAATTGTATTCTCGTTCATTTTCCTGGACCAGCGAGTACGAGTACAAGCAACCTAAACTTTGACCACAATTGATTTTTTCTTTTCTTTTGTTGTTGTTGTTGCTGTTGTTGTTGTAAGAATGCAGTTAACTGTAAATTGTTGAAAGAAAATCACCACAAAAGAACTGTAAATATGGCCAGAAAGAAAAATGTTCTATATGAGCGTAATTGTGGTTGTGGCCCCTTGTTGACTAATAAATCTTAAATGGACCAATCATTTTCTTATAGAATTTTTTTTCTTATATCTGTTGGTTCAAGTTTTTGATTGTCGTCAACAAATTTGCTGTCGCTGCACTGAATATGCCAAATTCTATTTATCATACTTTTTTTCCTCTATAAATTTTTGTCTGTGCACAGTTTTTCGGTGTCAAGTTGTTAAATCGATTTATTGCTGTGGCAAATTTTCCTTCTAGTTTGAAGTTAAAACAAGAACAACAACAACAACAACAAATTAAATGGAAAACCATTGTTACAGTCAAATCAAAGTGGATTGTTTTATGGCAAAAAAACAAAAAAATATGTGCATACACGAGTATCTTAAGATTTTTCTTAAGCTTCTAGTAGAATTTTTTTTTTTAAATGAATTGCACGAAAACTTTGGAATATGAGGAAAAAATTAGGAAAATATGTAAAATATAATAAAAGATTTTTGTTGGTACCAGGTGATTTTTTAAGAATGAGGTTGTTGTGGCGAAACCCGCCGATAAAGGCAATATAGAAAGATGTGTTTTATATTAATTTGATATTTTAACAATCTTCTATTTGGTTATACGTTTTATTCTGTTTTTAATTGCAAGTTATTTTGGCTTGATTTACAAAAGTAAATGATAATAAGGATTTTAAGTCCAGCAAACACAGAAATTCCTAAGAACGCAAACTTTACACCAAGATGGCTTTGAGATTAATTTAAAAATGGGTGACATATAAATTATCGAAGCATAAAACCTAAAATTTATTGTATATTTCAAAAGGTTTAATTAAAAATAATTTATATTTCAACCTTGATGTTGCCAAACAAATACTTTTTAATAACAATTAGAATAGTAATGAATTTAAAAGTTCTATTTGTAATTGGAGAGAAAAAGAAAACTTTTTTATATAAGAATGAAAAAAAAACTGAATTAAAATATGTTTATTAATTTTGCAAATATTGAATTTGTTTATTTCTTTTATTGTATTATTTTTACTTCTTTAGATTGTCATTAAGACACACCCTGCTGCCTAAATCAAGCGGGATTTATGTGTTTAACATTTAATTTTTGTTTTGTTTTTTTAATAGTGTTGATGTCTTATTAAGATTATGTACATTTAAGTTGGTGGTACTTCAGTGTGGCTTCCTCTAGTCTACGTTGTGTTTTGTCAAAACCTTCAACTTGACTCTTGAAAATGGCAAGTCACGTTTTTACAGCCATTCAAAGATTTATTTATGTTGCTTTAACAAAAATCAATATTTGCCAAAAACCAATAAGATGTACGAAAAAACATGAAATTAATAATTTTACAACAAGTTTTAACATCATTTTGCCAAAAGCTGTATTGAATCCGCATAACAACTCATTCCAAGTTGAAAAACGCCAGTTGAAATTAAATTTAAATTTCATTTTTATAAATTTCATTTTTATAATTTTATTTTCATTTTCAGCTTTTTAAAGTCAAGTTAAAATAGTTTGCAAAAACCCGGTAAAGTTAATTTTTCATTTTAGTTTTGCTTTAGGCCAGTCAAGTGCGGAGCCATAAAATGTGCAGTAACAAGAACAACATTGAAGACAAAAAGCGCAAGTCATGACAAATATTTTTGTTTCTGTCTGCACTTAAGGGTTTGTTAGAGTGTAAAACGCGATGTCTGCTAAGAAAAATATAAAGTTAAGAACTTTTGCCAAAACCTATTTAACGCTTCAGTAAAAAGCTTCCGCAAATCAAGATTTCATGTTTAAGTTGTATTAAATATACGCTAATTATTCAATTCTTCATTTTATTCATTCAGTTATTTATAAAATGCCGACTTAAAATTCCACTAACTATTCCATTCTGTTGGCGAAAAGAAGGTTTCAGTTTCAATTTGGTTGCATGATGTGCTTTAAAATGTTGCCAAAATGTCTGCCTATTTGACTTACAATTAACTTTAATGTTGGCTTTTCTTAAACAAAAGCTGTATAATTTTTTTTTTTTTTTTTGATAATTAATGGATTTCGTACAAAATTTAAGCAAAGAAAAACGTTTGCTTAATTATCTTAACATTAACATCAACACCTTGTTTATTGTTTATGAAGGTGCAGTTTGACTTTTTTGTTTAATTTATTGAGTCTCTTCTTTGGTTTCTGTTGCTTTGAAATCACATGATATGAGCGAGTGACAGAGTGTGCCCATGTGTGTGTGTGTGTGCATTTTAAGCTTCCCACATAAAATTAAATAAAAACACCGTACACTTTTCGAAATTGTTAATAAATGCTGCAGTTGCTATAATAAATTTTATTAAATCTAATAATTAATTTATTCTCCAGCGCAACAACACAGGCCAACCAACACACACACACACGCACACACACACACACACACCAACACACGCACACTTCCCAATGCTGTACAAATCTCAATTATGATCTGACTTTAAAATCAAAGTAAAGACAAGAAAATTCATTTATTTTATTTTAGCAGTAATCGTTGTCCTTAGCATAAAACAAAAGACTTAGGAAACAAAATCTTTCAGGAATTTTCGAAACTTTTCCACTGAATTATTCAATTTTAAAGAAATTGATAGAAAGAAACTTTCAACCACAACAAAGTTATTACTAATCAAAATTATGTAGTTTTTTCAGAAAATTTTCAACACAAAAAAAAAGTTTTTGGTATTAAATTTCATGACAGACAATTTTTTATTATAGAATTAAAAAAATGTTATCGATAAATTTAAATTTTCTATCAAAAACAAATATTTTATATAAAAAAGTTTATAAAAAAAATATTATATAAGACATAAAAAATTAATCCAAAATATTTCCATAAAAAAATTTATAAAAAAAAATTTCCATAATAATTATAACCATCAATAAATTTTTTATAGGATTTTATTTATATTAATAATCATAAATTTTCTTTTATTATCGATTAATTTTTAGAAGAACATTTTTGCTATAAAAAATTTTTATTGTTGATTTTTTTTCTTTTATAAAAATTTTGTATAAAAATATTTGCTATTGACAAAATTCCCAAATTTACTTTCGATAATTTTTTATAGAAAATTTTCGTTATAAATAACTTTCTAACATAAAGAACTTTTTATCGATAAATTTTTTGGTGAAACTTGTTA
The DNA here is from genome assembly GCA_932526305.1 of Epicampocera succincta. NCBI lineage: Eukaryota > Metazoa > Arthropoda > Insecta > Diptera > Tachinidae > Epicampocera > Epicampocera succincta. Next base: position 12,558,247 of record OW052037.1, on the reverse strand, counting down.
ATTTCAATAAATTTTTTATACAAAATTGTGGCAATTGCCATCAATAATTTTTCTATAAAGTTTTTGTTAAAAAACATTTTTTAATAAACTAATTTCTTAATGATAAATTTTTGGCAGAAAAATTTTTCCATCAATAAATTTTTTATAAAAAATTTTGCCGCCGATAAATTTTGCATAGAAACATTTTGCAACCGATCTTTGTACGATCTTTTTAAAGAAAATGTTTACTATCGACAAATTTCCTATAAGAAATTTTTTTTTACTACTGATAAAATTTCAATAGATTATTCGAACTATCGATACTATAACTTTTCTATAAAAAACGTTTGCTGTCGATTAATTTTGTATAGAAAATATTTGCTATTGATAAATTTTGTAATCGATAAATTTGCTGTAGAATGTTCCAACTGGGAACTTTTTTTTTGCCAATTAAAAAAGTTTTCCCATAAATTGTACTAGATTTATTCTTGTCAATAAATTTTCAATAGAATTTTTGCATTTATTATAGGATTTTCTGCGTTAAATGTCAACTATTAAAAAAATTTCTGAAGAAAATAGTATATTTAGAAAAATGTGTTGGTTATCAACAACCGAAAAAAATTTCTTTTGCTACCAAAACAGGCATTAAACTTTATGCGCCACAAAGTATTATTCAGAGATTTTTTAATGTGTAAGAGAAGCAGAGAAACAGAAGCTGCGAATCTTCTTGTTTACAAACTCAAATGGGGCAAAAAACATTTAACATTTAGCAAAACTTGGTGCAGTCTAGTCTGTCACGGCGCATGTGTAGAGTTGTACCGACAGACGCACATTGAGATTCTTTCGAGTCCACTCATTTCAACCAGCTGACCCATATTTTGCTACAGTTGGGCTCATTAGATTGTTAAACATTGCAATATTTTGCGCACTTTATTACTTTTTGTCCACTTGCCAGACAATTTATGTTGCGACAATTTGGTTCGTGCTTTTTCCCATCCATATTTCAATCTATTTCTCTAACAATTATTCCATAAATCGCAGGTTGGTATTTCTTTCTAATTAACTTGGTTTATTTAGTTGTAAATCTAACCCATTAGGCTGCTTTTAAGTTGTATCTTTTCTAATTGAAGATGTTGGCAGATGTTCGTGAGTTATTTTCTGTAACATTTTTAAAGTGTTTTCTTACGCTGCCAACAAACACTTTAGCTGATTTATTGCCTTGTTTTTGTTTTTGTTTTTGTATACAACATTTTTTATATATTCACAAAATTTCCTTAAATTTTCAAAACAAGTGATTTTATATGGTTGCATTTGCAACAGTTTAATGTGTTGTAGTTTTTGTTGCCCAACAACGTGTTGCTCTTTTTGGCTCTGCAATAAATTGTTTAATTCAGCAGCGATTACTTGAAATCAAATAAACTTTTAATGTATTTCGGTAGTAAAATTCGCACATTCTTTAAGTTGTTGACAAAATTGCCAAACGGCGGCAATATGTCTTTGGGTTTTTAGTCTTTTGGCAACATTAAAAAGATATTTTTGGTTAATTTTCTTCCAAAAACTATTTGTTGGAAGTTGCTTTTGCTAGTAAATTTTCCTTATCAGTCGATCTTCTATAAAACTTGTTTTCTTGTCTGCAAATTTTCTGGGTTTTATTATCGGTAAAATGTTCTTTATTTATTTTCCAAAGAGAATTTGTAATTTAAATTTCCTATAGAAAGTTTTTGTTAAAGATAAATTATTATTTGCTGGCGAAAAAAGTTTCTTTATAAAATTTTTCTTATCGATGTATTTTTTATAGGAATTTTTCTACTCAATAAATTTTATATGAAAAAGTTTAACGACCACGGAGATTTTTATGGAAAATCAATAATATATCTGTATAAAAAATAAGAAAAAGTTTCGATTGAAAATCGCTATTATCGATACATTTTTTACAGATATTTTTTATACAAAACTTTTGTTTTCACAAAAATATATCCATTAATTTTTTGTTGAAAATTTTCAAAGAAAATTTCTGTTTTCAAAAAAAAAATTATCGATAAAATTTTTTTAGAAAATTTTTATTATCGATAAATTTTCTATATAAAATATCTGTTTTCAAAAATTATTTATAAATTACTTATGGATAATTTTTGTTTTCACAAAAATATATCCATTAATTTTTTGTTGAAAATTTTCAAAGAAAATTTCTGTTTTCAAAAAAAAAAATTATCGATAAAATTTTTTTTAGAAAATTTTTATTATCGATAAATTTTCTATATAAAATATCTGTTTTCAAAAATAATTTATAAATTGTTTATGGATAATTTCGGTTATCAAAAAAATCTTTTAAAGTTAACTTTTTGCTAGAAATTTTTTATTGTCGATAAATTTTCTATATTCTATTTTTCCAAAAATAAATTATCGATAAAATTTTAATGCTTAATTTATGCTATAGATAAATTTTCCACAGAGAGTATTTGTTATCTATATATTTTCTATGGATGCTATCAATAACTTTTCTAAGAGCAATGAATTTTTTCGTTGCCGAAACATTTTCTGCCAATAAATTTTTAATACTAAAATCGCTAAATTCTTTCCTTTTATATTTAGTGGCTTTCGATAAGTTTTCTAAAGTTGGCTTGGGCCATATCGCTATAAATTCTATAGACGGTTTTTGTTAACGATAAGTTTTCCACTAATGTTCATCTTAGACTTCTTCTACTTCTTTTGGCGCTACAGTCCGTGGTGAACCTGGGCCTCAACATCATCTTAGACTAGTACATGCTAAAAAGTGTTGCAAGGTGTGGAAACAATTTGATTTATAGTTTAATACTAAAATAGATAAATTTTTTCAAATTTATTTGAACTTGCAAAAAACGCTTACGAGAGCCCGTTGTAAGTAAAAAAAAAATCGTTATTTTAAGCGGCCGTTTTGAATGGATTGCAGCAAAAGTTTTGGTAAAAAATTACACAATTATCGTTTGGTCAATGCAATTTTAAGCGCTGTTTAAATTCGTATTTGTGTTTAAAAAGTCATTAGGTTTTTTCACAAATTAATTTTTCATTTCTCTCAAATTAATCATGGCTAGTAAATGGTTCAACAAAACACGATTAAATTTATGTTGTCATGTTTCATTTCCTTGCAAGATAGATTATTTTATGGTTTTAGTTTTCAGCCGAAAAGATAAAAGCAAAATTGACTCTTGGCATTATTTCAATATGACGTTTGAACAAACGAAAAACAAAACAGTTCAAACAATTGAAAGTTGCTAAACAATTTAATAAAATCCTTGACCATACATTCCTCCTCAACCATCAACCATTCGGGCTGCGAGCGTTCAACAGAAAAGCAGACAAATAAATATTGCGGTGTCTTACGAGTGCCATGAAAACCTACTTACCCATTAAGCAAATTAAACAACACTAGTCTCCGAGCAGAAACCAATGAAAACAAAAGCAACCAGCACATTTTGAAATATCTGAATGAATTGGATTCAGTTTGGGCTGCAATGATCTGCCCTGGAGACATGACTTCGAAATTGAGTAGAAACAGGAACACAATAGCAACTGAAAACTCGAACAATAGTTGTTTCTTCAGCTAAATATTTTACACTTTAACATCAAAAGTGTAGCAGCGCCTTTTGCACACAGATACTCGCAAAAGTTTTATGATTTTAACGCCTAAACGGGGAATTTACAACTGGTCAAAACTTCGCAAACAAACCAAAAACTCAACGACACCAGGTCTACAAATTCATAAGTAAATAGAAAAGTTTCCTTTGGACAGGCACAAAAACAAATCAACTATTTTTCTTGTTTGAACACCGAACTGGAATGTGAGAAAATAAATGCAGTTGTCTGGTTTACTTTCATTTGTAGACAGACACGTTGGATGATAATCGTAGAACTAAAATAAAGTTTTGAAAATAACAAAAAAGTGGGTATTGAACAAGAATAACAGGAAAGATAAACAGTGACACTAAAATTTCTATAGAAAACATTTTATTCAAAATTTCCCCAAGGCAGAAGATCTCATAAACATTTTTCCAACGACAGACATTTTCTTTGGAAAATTTTTCGCAAAAAAGGCAAAAAGTTTTTGATCGACAATTTTTAAATGGCACAAATATTTTTAGAAAATTCTTCAGACAAACATTTTTTTCTGAAATAAATTTTAATGGACAATTTCTTAAAGACAATAATTTTCTATAGAAAATTTTTCAGATAGAATATTTTTGCTGAAAAAATTTGTTTAGAAAATTTTTCTAAGACCTAAATTTTATTAAACAATTTTTCAATAACAATAATTTTTTAAGGATGGCATTTTTTTTAAAGAAAATTTGTCGACTTTAAAAATATTTATACAATATGATAAAAAAAAAATTTTTTTAATTATTAAAAAAAAAAAATTTTTTTAGAAAAATTTTCAATGGCAAAAAATATATAGAGAAAATTTATCTGTAACAAAACTTTTATAAGAAATATATTTCAATGATAAACATTTTTTACAGAAATTTTATAAAGAAAGTTTAAATAAAAAAATATTTTAATTATAAAAAAATATTATAAAATTTTTAGAAAAACGTTTGAAGACAAAATATTTGTACAGCAATTTTATATGTATGTGGCAAAATGTTTATAAAAAATATATTTCAATGAAAACGATTTTGTGAAAATAAAATTTTTTACAGAAATTTTGTTAAGAACATTTTTTATGAAAATTTTACAATATTTGTAGAAAATTGATACAAAAAATATATTTCAATGTTAGTTTTTTTTTAGAAATTTTTTTTATTGACAAAAAATTTCTATCGAAAATTAATCTGTGACAAAAATTTTCATAAAAAATATATTTAAATTTTTAACAGAAATTTTGTTAAGAAAATTTTGCTAATAACTATAATAATAATTTTCTAAAGAAAATTTTTTCTAGTCCCATAGAACAGCTTTCCTATTGATTATTTTGTGGCCGTAGGAAATTTCTCAAAAAACTTTTTAGCAATAAAAAGTTCGTATTTAAAATTTGTTTATTAAAGTTTCATTCAATCCGTTCAAAAAATTCCACTGTCAACCGTTCGAGGCTGTTATCGAATATATTTTAAGTTTAATACTCAACCACACAACCGACCATCATGCTCTTTGTATGACATTTGTCTACAACCTACGCATCTCAATTAAGAATATAAATTTTGTTGTTGTTATTGCTGTTGATGTTGTTGTTGTTTATTACCATGTACATTTGCTGCTAAATGGAACGTAAAGTGCTAAAACCATTGTTTTTTTTTTTTTATTTCGAACCAAAACAATTTTGCATAAATTTTTATAGAAATTATTTGTTGTTAAAAGCCTCGTTGTCGTTGTTTTTGTTGTTGGGACTTTGCACAGAGAAAACAGAAAAGTGTTTGCAAAGACGTGCAGAATCGTTAGAAATAAAAATAGATAAAACCAAATAGTTTTTATACACCCTGTTGCAAAGTTCTGTTAAATTCTTCTCGTTTAGAAGCGCTTTTTTTTTTTGCTTAACGGCACCATTTAAATTATTGGTCGTCATCTGCGATCAATCGCATTTTTTGTTTCTTTTTGTGGTTTAGCTTTTTATGTGACTTGTAGGAAATTATGAATTCGAGTGAATAATACATACATGAATACATGAGCTATAATATTAACACGCTAAGAATTAAATAATTCGTTCGTAAAATTGTCAACAAATTAATATTTAGAATATGAAAATGTAAATGTAAATAATTTTTATTAAGGAGGTCAAAACCTTGCAAATTGTCTCTTTAGATTGATTTATTTGTAATGTGATTCTCCAGTGGTGGAATAGGTTCGTGCCCACTTCATACGTTACGAAATCAAAAGGTTTAAGGGATCATTGCAAAGCTGTAGGCATTCGAAAACTCAAAAGTTTTATAGAAAATGTCTGATATTGGAGAAATTGTTGGTTAAAGAAAATTTCGTTATAGACATGTTGTTAATACAAATTTATCGATAAAAGAAATTTATCGACAACAGAAATTTATCGATAAAAGAAATTTATCGGTAATGAAAACTTAACGGCAATAATATTTTTCCTCATTAAAAATGCCTGTTGTTAGTAAGTTTTCTATAGAAAATGTCTATTATTGAAAAATTTTTTTATAAAAATTTTTCGCCAAAATTTCTTTACAGAGTTCATTTGCTATCGATAAATTATGTGTAGAAAATTATTTTTGGCGATAAACTATACATAGAAATTTGCTATTGTCGATAAATTTTCCACATAAAAAAATTCCTAATATTAATAAAAATTTTCTATAGAAAAGTCTTCTTTAAAAAAATTTTTCTTTAAAATAATTCTTTTTTTTTTATTTAAAATAAAAAAAATGTTCGCCAAAATTTCTTTACAGAATTCATTTGCTATCGATAAATTATGTGTAGAAAATTATTTTTGGCAATAAACTATACATAGAAATTTGCTATTATCGATAAATTGGTTCTAAAAAAATTTGTATTCTCGATATATCTGTTATCGATAAATTTTCTATAAAAAATTTCCTTTAACGATATATTTATTTCTGCCATCGATTCTATAAATCTTTTGTTATCTCGAACAATACTAACAAAACTAATCATTAATCCAGGAAAAAGTATCTTATAGACTAAAAGCTTTTACCGCTCAATAATTTTAATTGATTGTTAAACTGTTTTCATCCATTTTTTTAATTTTTTTTTTTTTTTTTTGTTATTTATTTTCCTCTCAAGTTGAGGCAAATTTCCAACGTTTTGTAACAGAGTCAAAAAGCCGCACGTGCATTTGCTTAAAATATGTTTCCCTTTTACGGTTTGATCAAAATTTGCCTTCGGTCATGTTGAACAATCATAAAGCACTTTCAGTTTCTTTTTTTCCACTTTTTCTATATCTGCACAAAATTCATTGTTTGTCGTGTATTTTGTGACTTGAAACACCATTGTTGACACACAACCAAAGACCCTTTAGGAGCAGCAAATGTTTATTTACATGCCTGACTAATTGTTAAATATGGCTTCTTTTTTCACTTCATCTGAATTTAGCGAAAAAAGAAAAAATCATGCAACAAAACCGAAACTTGGTCTCTTAAGACATGTTGACACTTCCGGTGTCACTAAACTTTTCAAATAATAAATTAAGTGTTTGTTTTTTTTTTTTTTTTTTTTGTAGACATGTCTGCAAAATTTAACTTTTACACATACACACACACACACACATACATACATACATAGTTGAACTATAGTGCTTTGAAGAGTTTAATAAGCGCCGACAATTTGCATAAACGCACACACTCACACATACACACATCAAATTAAAATGTTTATGATGTAATCGCGCTAAGAATATATTAATCGGAAACAATTTTTCATTCTCTTAATTGAAAGTTTGCTGACAAAAGAATATATAATGATATCAAAATTATATCTCTTAATTTGGATAGAAAATAATTGTTATCGATTAATTTTGTAGAGAAAATTTATATGGAATTAGATCGGGTTGTGCTGCATTCTATTTCATAAACAAATAGGGAAATAAAAAATTAAAGAAAAAATTCTAGTCTATTACCGATAAATTTTCTATTCTATATAAATATATCATAAAGTTTGTGTAAAAAATTTCTAATATCGTTCAATTTTGCATACAAAATTTTTAGCATCAATAAATTTTCTACCAAAAAATTTCATATACAAATTATTTATTAATGATAAATATTCTATTGTATTTAGGATAAGTTTTCAATACAAAGTTTCTGTTATCGATCAAATTTCTATTGTAAATATTCCTTAACGACGACTTTTTCATAGAAAACTCTCATCATCGCTTAATTTCTGTAAAAAGTTTTGTTATCAAATAATTTTCTCCACAAAATTTCTTTTATTCATAATTTTTCTATAAAAAAAATTCTGTGTAAATTTTCTATGAAAAATTTGTGCTACCGACTTTTTTCTATAAAAATTTTCTGCATAAATATTATATTAAAAATTTCTGTTATCCATAAATTATTGAAAGAAAAATTGTTGGTTATCGATAAATTTTTGTTTTTGACAATTTTTCAAGAACATTTTTGCTACGCATTAACTTTATACAGAAATTCTATATAACAGATAAATTTTCTATAATTTGTTTTTTTTTTAATTTTTGTTATCGATAAAGTTGCTATAGAGAATTTTTGTCATTGATAAGTTTTTATAAAAAATATTTGCCCTCAACTAATTTTCTAAAGAAAACTTCTCCAATGGAATAAATTTTTTATCGAAAACTTCTGTTATCGATAAATGTTTTTTCCATTATTAAATTTTTTATAAAAAATTTCTGTTATCGACCAATTTCTCCATAAAAAAAAACCTGTTATAGATACAATAACTTTGCATGGAAAGTTTTATTGTTGAAAAATTTTTAATAGAAAATGTTTGTAAAGAAAGTTTTTGCTATCGATAATTTTATATTCTTGTTAATTGGTGTTATCAAAACTTTTCTATTGAAATTTTTTGTGGTCCATAAATTTTCTATAGAAAATGTTTGTTATCGATAAGTTTTTTCTCCGTTATCGATTATTTTTTATAGCAGTCTATGTTATCGATAAATTTCTAGAAAAAAAAATTATCTTACGGATATATTTCCTTTTGTGGAAAAAATTTCAATGAAAAAACTTTTTGGTCTATACCAAAGAACATTTGTTGTAGGAAACATTTTGGTTATCGATAATTTGTGTTATCGTAACATATTTTTATAGAAATTTCCGATGAATTTTCCATGCAAAATTTCTGTGGCCGACAAATTTTTATACAGACAGTTTTTGTTATCTGATCTATCTTTTTTTTTAGGAAATTTTTGTTATCAATTGATTTTCTTTACAAATTCTTTGCTATCGATAAATTATTTATGGCAGATTTTTGTTATGGGATTAGAAATGTTTGCAAAAACCAGCTGGAACTTCATATGAATAATTTCTAAATTTGAAAGTCCAGCCAATTATTGATTTTTGAATTTTGAATATTTTGCGAGCGGTTTCTTTTTTAACATTTCACGATCTTCGGGTTGAAGTCTTAGATATTTAATGTCTCTTAAAATGGGGTCTGCTAAGTTTTATCTTCCAACGTATTAAAGCAATAAATACAAAAATATTGTTTAATTAAATGTTTCCTATATATTTTAGTAATTGTGTTTAATATCTATTGGGGTTGGTTTTTTTATTAAAGACATATTGGCTGCTGTTGGAAACCATTTATTTTTTTTAATTTAATTCCAATATAATAAATCAAGAGTTTATCTCTCAAGCCAGCGACTACAAGACTTGAATACATTCGAATTACAAAAGCGAACAGGTAGAATGAAATGTTTTAATACAAACAATTTATAAAATAAAGGAGAATGCAAAATAAATTAAGTAATTGACACAGTTAAACACAAAATAAAAAGTTAAACTAAAAAAATAAGATACACTTTACAAGGCAGCGACTCTCAACATTTTTTTATTTTTTTTATTTTCACAACAAAAAATGTGAAACTTTTCGGGTCTTTTCTGTTCCGCATTAAAAAACGTTTGTTTGGAGCTGGTGACAGTGTCTGCGGTAACAGACTGGAAACTTGTTTAAGAAACTCTGCCATGTTCGGCCATTAATTCAACAATTTATTGTACCAGCATTTGGTATGACTTTTGGCTAAAACAGCCAACAAGATTTTATAAATAAATTAGAATTGTACTGGAGACACACGTGAGTTGATTATCAGCAACAAAAAAAATTCCCATTAAATTTATGTGATATAAATATCGGTCACTTGGCACACGTTGAAGATTTAACATTTAAATTTTATTTTTCAATTCAATTTACTGAAACCATAAATACGGTTTCGATCCTTTATTACTTATTATTTTGAATAAACGCCAACAAACGATAGTTATCAGTTTTGCCATTTGTGGATGAACATTATTTTGAGTTGTGCAACTGACTGAATTTGTTGTTAATATTCAAAACAGTTGATCCATTTAAAATATCTAATAACTAAAATAATGAAATGAGAAATATATAATTAATATTGTGCAGTTCAGGCAGGGGCCGCACATAAAGCCAATGGAAATTGTTTAAAGAAGAAAAAAAAAAAACAAAAATCAATTTTGTTTTTATTTAACTTTTTTTTTTTTTTTGTATCTTACATTCAAATCAGGCTTAAACGGACGGTGTTTTTCCACCACAAGCACGTACCATAAAAAGCAATTATTGTTGAAATCAAAACCATGTCTAAGAAACTAAAGTGTGCGGCCATGTGATATGGTTACTTATATATCGAACATTAACATTAGCGAGTATTTAGAGGGTTGATTAACTGATTTAGAGACCATTCATGAACTCTTTGTTGCTCCCAGTCAGTGTCAATTGGTTGTCTTTTATTTCAGAGTTCTGTGTTGTTCAAAAGCCAGGCTCTAAGAAAATCTTTTAATAGAAAAATCACAAAATAAAAACTTAAAAAGCTGCCCTATCACTTTTTAATGCACACTCAACACTAACCCCAAAAACACACATTTCAAACATTTTAGACAATTCATTAACAAGTTACCCTATCACTTGTGTGCGCACTAAACAATAGTTTAATAAACCATTTCAATACAACAAATATTGTAATAGGAGCTCTACAAATAAATTTTAGTTTACGCACTGGACGGCTACTGGGCTTCTTGACCTTTAAAAAAAAACCAAACAATTCCAAACTGAATATTAATTGCAAAATAACAGAAATAAATTAAATATTTTATTTCTTTCAAATTATACTCATTACAATATTATGATGTTTTATGGGCGTTTTTTTTGTTTTGTTTTGTTTTTGTAAATTAAAGTTATACTGATTTTATATTGTATTTTTTGCACGCACTTTTTATTGAGTCCAACTTGGAAGAATAGCAACAAAAAAACATCATGTCATTATTTTATTTTTTTTCTGTTTTTAATTAACAGACAATTGTTTAAATAATTGATTGTTATTTCAAGTTCAATATTGATTTTATGTTCATTTCAGGCCTGTTTCTTCATGCCGAACATTAACATTCGTTTTAAGAAATTCTACATCCATCTTTTTAGGCATCCAGTCCAGTTGGACGTGAATGTGAAATATAGAACTATACAAGTACAAAATTCATAAGTTTTCGCAGCCGACAGTCAACTCTTTAAGGTTTTAGATTTTAAAAACGGGTTTTCCCCTTCTTTCGCTTTCGCTAGAATTTCTGCTATTGAAATTTCTGTTGTAGATTTTTTTTAAAAACTTCTAATATTATATTTCTTGCCACCTATTTTTTACAGTTGAATTTTGTTAAATGTTTTTTTTTTCATTACTATCGCTATTAAATCAAGTTTGTGTTTTAAGTCCTTTGTTTTGTGACCATTCATTTATTATATTATTTGGAAATACTTTTAGGCATTTTTTTTTTACAAGGAAATACCTACGATTTGAGACCATTAATTTGTATGTTAAAATTTTATCACAAGCACTTCAACAACCACTAAAACAAAAACAACAAAAAGGACACTGTAATAGTTTTTGTTGTGCCCCTATTGTAACATTTAGCGGGCAGTTCACTTTCAACTCAGTAGCTGGGCTTAAGAAATAATACAACTGAATATATAAAATGCTGTTGGGCGACTTGAGGCCATAACTACGCTGCTGTTCTTTAATAAAACTAAATGAGTAATTGCTTAAACTTGTTGCTGGCTGTCAAATGGTTTAAGTGGAAAAAAAGCCACAACTTTTAAATATATTTTTAATTCTTTTTTTTTTTTTTTGATCTCCTATTGCGCGCATTATAAAACGTCTTACATTCAGTTTTGTTAATCTTGTTTTTATACGTTGAACTATTTGCAAATATGTATGTAATTCATGTTTTACTGCCCAAATTAAACTTTTGTATAATAATTCTTAATATGTTTGTTTGTTTTTCGGGGTTTTTAATTGTTTTAATTTAGTTTCCTTTGTTGCCTTTTAGTTTTCAGTAAATGACTTAACCTTGACTCTGCTTAAGCTGCACTCAAACTTTAGTGTCATTAAGCAGCAGCAGACAACAAAAATGTTAAGCAAATAAACTTTAAATAATTTTTAATGAGGTTTTTTCTTTTTTTTTTTTTGTGGTGGCAAAATTCAGTTAACTGTTACCGTAATGCGATCACCGTTTCAACAACTCGGAGTTTTTTTTTTTTTTATTGTGCTTAAATAACTGTTCGTTGTTTCAAGGAAAATGAGAAATTAATGGTTGGTTATTGGCGGTGGGCAGCTAATGATTTTGTTTGCAAATGTCACATCTACAATCGATCACAAATACGAAAATTAAGGCGTCGAGCAAAAGTTGATTTTATACCTAAACAGTTAAACCGCTTGGGCCTTTGAGGTGGGTGGGCGGTCTAATATCTACACGAAACGGAGACTGATGGTCGTTCATCTCAGCAGAGGCCAAAATTTTCTCCAAGTTGTCACTATTTTGGAACTCATCGGAAGATTTCCGATCTCATGTGGCGAAGTAATAAAGTCAATGTAACCACAGCTGAAAATCTGCACCAAACGGCGACAATTTGGCAGCCATTAGAATATCCCCGATCACAAACAATTATAATCAACTAAGTGCCTGCACCCAACGCTCCCGGTGTAGGTATGAGCTGCCTCATATGAATGGCCAGCGGTCCAAATGCGATTATTTTGTTAACTGGCAGTTTAGTAATGGCGGAACTCATCGCTGAAGCTGATTGTCTGCCTGTTCTTTTGAACGCTATATCCATCCCTGGCACTATCAACAGTTCAAACGCTTTTGTAAATTATAAGAATTTATTTGCTGTTTTCAACTCCCTCACAAAATTAACATTTATATTTATTTTATAAATGTATTTTTTTCGTTCGTTTGCGGCTCCTCTCTGTCTAAGCGAAGAAATCTCTTCGAATGATGTCATGTGCATGTAAATCAAACAAACTTTTTGTTCAACTCCCGGACTACTGACGACTGTCTAACAATTTGCATCTTCTTAGTTTTGTGTGTGGCTTTTGTTGTGGTTTTTTTATTTTTTAGCTCGCTGGCACATCAGCTAATGATTATTAATCTACGCCCAAACAGGCTTTTATTACTTTCATTTGAGTAGAGTTTATTTGGTTCTTTAAGTCTGGCTTAAGACTTTGACAATTTTTTTATTTTCTTGACTTGATTAGAAATCGTCGTAGTGCAGAAAAACCAAATTGTTGTGTATTTCTTTGTTTATTTTCCGCAGCGCTCTTCAAAAACGCATTTGTCTAGACTCAAGCGACTTTGATGGGAAGAAAAACAAATGGATTTTATGAAACGTGTGTTGTTCCCACACACACAAATTTATTTTGGATCTTTAAAAAAGTTAATATATGCATATAGTAAATTGATTTCAGTGAAGAGGATTATTTTTTTATTGTTGGTTTTTAGTAATTTGTATAATTGAAGAGAAAAAAAAAATTTCTTTTAAAAACACAAATTGAGAGGTCTTTAATTTTATTGCGGTTTATTCATTTTCTTATTTCTGAGACGATAATATTAATTAAAAAAATATTCATATAATTTCCTGCTACGCCCACTTTTCACATACAAGTAAATTGAATTTATATCCAATGAATTTTATTTTTGTTTTAGTGTTTTAATTGAATTTTACTGCAATAATTGACAAGGGGCATTCCATGTTAAATGCCACAGCCATGGCAACATTGGCGTCTGTCAAGTGGCCACCTTGTATTTATGTGATATATTTGGCAGGCCAATGACCAGCAAAGCAAATTGTGGCTTGCTTTTGTAATAATAATATTTTTAAATAAGTACACTGTGCCATAGAGGGGAATCCCCAAACCAAATTCACATCAGGCAATACTTTCAGCTAATCAGATTAACTGGTACCACCAGTTGCTGGTACTTTCAATTTGTTTTATTTTCATATTCGTACTCGGCAAAAACACGAGTGTGTGTAAATGTGTCTATACGTTGCCAGCAATAAGAATTGCTGTGTGTGAACAACGAACCAATTTCAATGGGAAATTAGTGCCTGCCGTTCTTGGCACTAAGAATTGAACAGTGTTCTCTTAGTTACCTGCTTCACACACATCAACTTATTTACATTGAATGGGAGAGTGGTGAACCAAACAATTTGTATCTTCTTCTCTCTTTCTTACAGCAAAACACAACGTTGAACAATAAAAGCTGGTGTGTGTGTGATCCAGCGAACAAGAAACAAATAAAGGGTGGTTAAATTGTATGGGCCGATGTTGAATGTGAACCACACCTAAACGCCAAGTTTTTTTGCGAATTTTATTTGACATTTCTCTATTTCAGACTTACTCAATTTGAACCATGGAGAGATACACAATCCAACAACGTGTTAAAGTTATCCAGACTTATTATGAAAATGGGAGTTCAAATCAAAATGCATATCGTGCACTTCGTAATTTTTTTGGTCAATTTCATCGTCCAAATGTGCGTACAATCGCAAAAATCGTGGAAAAATTCGAGCAAACCGGGTCTGTAGAAGATGTGAGAACACCAGTGCATGCTCGTACAGCTCGTACTGCAGAAAATATTGCTGCTGTTCGCGATAGTGTAGCTGAAGAGCCGTCCACCTCAACTCGTCGTCGTTCCCAACAATTGCACCTCTCACGCTCGTCGTTGATGAACATTATGCATAAAGACTTGCATTTACACGCTTACCAGGTGCAATTGGCTCAAGAACTAAAGCCTCTTGACCATTCCAAACGTCGTGAATGGGCAGAATGGTGGCAAGAAATGGCAACAGTGGATGATCAATTTTCGAAGAAAATCATCTTCAGTGATGAGGCACATTTTCACCTCAGTGGATTCGTCAATAAACAGAATTGCCGCATTTGGGCGAATGAGAATCCAAGAGTGATTGTCGAAAAACCAATGCACCCACAAAGAGTGACTGTTTGGTGCGGTTTATGGGCTGGCGGCATCATCGGGCCGTATTTTTTCCAAAATGAGGCCGGTCAGGCAGTTACTGTGAATGGTGTTCGCTATCTTGAGATGATAACGAACTTTTTATGGCCCGAATTGGAAGATATGGATGTGGACGATATGTGGTTTCAGCAGGACGGTGCCACTTGCCACACAGCTAACGAAACAATGGCTCTTTTGCGCAACAAATTCAATGGCCGTGTTATCTCACGTAATCGCGATGTCAATTGGCCGCCAAGATCATGTGATTTGACACCGTTGGACTTTTTTCTTTGGGGTTATTTGAAAGAAAAGGTGCACGTCGATAAGCCAGCAACAATTCAAGACCTAAAGGATCAGATAATTCGGCACATTAACGGCATAGAACCTCCATTATGCCTCAGCGTCATCGAAAATTTGGACCATCGGATGGAGGTGTGCCGCCGAGGTCGCGGCGCCCATTTGGCCAATATTTTGTTCCATACATAATTGTGTAATACCAATACATCATAATAAAATAAAATTACAATAATTTCCTAAATAGTTTGTGTTTTATTCAAAATCAACATCGGCCCTTGAAATTTAACCACCCTTTATGTAGGGCTGTGAAAAATGTATAGTTTTGATGTTTTGTCTTTTATTTTTTTACTCTTTATGGCTCCCAGTTGTTATATCTCTCCCCCTTTTTCTACGAAAAAAGTCTTTGGCCCCAACACTGGCTGGTCTTTAAATGGCTTTTGGCGAAATTTCTTGTAGTTTATTGTTTAATTTGGCCAAAATGTCATTAAGTGCTACAATAAATGTTTATGTCAAGTTAAGTTTTGACTTGCCAAAAATGGTCTGTCGTAAAATGTCTGTTTTTGCAGTGTCGTCAATTCTGCGGATGTGAAGATGAAGATTTATTTGTAAAGAGATGGCAGAACAGCAGGAGTTGCAAATTAACACATTCACTGATTTATCACTTTTCGGCTTAATTTTTTAAATTTTCGATTATTAAATGGCAATAAAAGCGATCAATAAAATTAATGATGCCTTGAACATGTGGGAGATTCATAGAAGTGAATCTGAAAGATGGCTGAATTTTAGTTAGATCGTGATAAGTTTTTGTTTCTGGTTTTCCCAACAACAATTTAAATCAAGTGTGTCATTAAAAAGGGATGTTGACGGTAATACAAGTCGTACGTAAAACCAAAGAGAAAATCATATGAAATTGTCTCCGTATTTTAAAAGTGAGAATAAAAATCTTACGACAAATTTTCTACGTTGGCAAATTTTCCACCATAAATTATTATTATTTTCTATTATTTGCGCCTTTTTTTATTTTAGTTTCATTCTTTGTTTGGTTTATTTGTTAACATAAAAATACATCCCTGATCTAATGATTGATTTGATTTGATTGATTTGATAAATTTAAAAAAACGATGAGTGTAAAATTTTCATTCGTACTTTCCGTCTATGTCGTGTGGTTTCATTATATATTAAGTTTAGACGATACCATCCCGGCTTTTCTATTAAAAATTTGACTTATCGTATGACTTGTATTATCGTCTACATCCCCTTTAAGTGCTTCCTATTTTTATATATATAACGCAAACAAGCTGCGTGTAAGAAATCCAGGACTTTATACTTATATGGCACATAAGTAATAGCGAGCGAAAGTACGACGTGGCAGTGACGAGCACAAAATTGAAATTTTTCCATGATTCTGGCGTTTCGAATTTGCCCCTCGGCAGACATTGTGCTGCTTTATTCACATAGAGAATCAGCACTATATTATAAAGTAAAAAATCGAACAGTCTCAGCTGACACATCCGTTCCGACGACCGTGTCCTTAAATTGGTGCTGTAAAGTCTGAATGCTGCAGAAGCTGTGTGATATGTAACGCCGTTCTATGTCAGTGGCCCAAAAATTTAAGTAATCACCTAAAGCACTCGCCCTTGACGATGAAGAACATCGTTGTCCACTTATTTACATTCTAAGGCCGTAATGACATTTATATTGCAAATATTACAAAAACTGAACGGTTCAGCTGCAAAAAAGTATTGCAAACGTCCATCAAATTAATATTTGCTAAAAAGTATTGTAACACTTGAAGCTTAAAACGCTACGGGGCTGTTAATTTAGCAGTTTTACACGGAGCTACACTTTAAATTTTTGCCTGTCATTGCTTTCCCATTTTCCTTGCCATTATGTTGGCTATTTTTGATTCGAACAGCTGATCGATCACAGCAGAATTTTAGCGCATCACTTTAACCAACAAATTGTGATAATAAAAAACTTATAATAATTCACCAAAAAACAGCAAAATTTGGGCCTAATTCAGTCAAATTGTATGTAATAATTTAATAAAATTTATAAACATATGAATATCAATTCAATTTGAATGCTGCCTGCTCTGAGCTGTCAATTCAAGTGAGTTTTGACAAGCAGTTTGTCTTTAACAAGAAATTGCAAGTGTGTCTGCAGTGTCATAATCGAATGTATTGTTTTTGTTTTGAATTAGCGGATTTTTTTTTTGTTTTTTTTTTTTGTTCAAAATATAGTGATACGTCGCCGAATGTTGTCAAAGAGAAAAAGCTAAACAGACTTTATGCAATTCTTATAAATGTCTCCTTCTAAGATTGGCTGTTTCACTCTGGCAATGTCGGTTTAAAGCAAAAACAACAAAAGTAAGTGTCATTAGGGCTTAAGCGAAAACTCTTTGGCATATATTTTCAGTTAAATAATTTGCCAAATCAATGAAACTTGTAACTGAAGGCGGGTGTTCTAAAGCAATTCGCCTAAGTTTGGAAAACATTTTAGGCGTTTTATTTAAATTCTCTGTTGTTGGTATTTCGACTTTAACCATTTAGGCATTTTAATGCCTGAAATTATTCGAGAGCCTGGTTTTTTGT
This sequence comes from Epicampocera succincta, assembly GCA_932526305.1. Taxonomy (NCBI): domain Eukaryota; kingdom Metazoa; phylum Arthropoda; class Insecta; order Diptera; family Tachinidae; genus Epicampocera; species Epicampocera succincta. The sequence continues at coordinate 12,540,450 of OW052037.1, read as the reverse complement.
TTAATATAGAAACAAAACCGCTTCTGTTCAATCACTTTTTCTTTGCAATTTCTGCTGGAAAAAATGTGAAATTTGTCCTGTTCTTTTCAATAATTCTTTATGGTAGAAAAAACTTCATCAAAATTAATCATTTGCAATACATTCGTTCGAATAATGCAATTTATTAATTCTCATCTGTTCTATAAAATCAAAAACACGTACTATATTATTTCAAAAAAAAACCCCCCCAAAAAAACAAAAAGCTTCAAAGTTGCCGATTATTTTATTTATGTATGTATGTGTTTTCATTTATTTTGATGTCCAACAAAAAACAACTACTGGCTGTCGTACATAAAAGATTCATAATTAAAGATAAAAAGTAAATTTGAAAGATATAGGAAAAAATTATGCTATAAAGTAGCTAAAACAAAAAATGAAAATAACTAAAACATTTTATGGCGAAACACTCGCATTTGGCAGTTAAATTTTTAGATTCGAAATAAAAGACGTTACTGACAATCTTCTGCAATTAAAAGTTTTCGGAACTTTAAAGCATTTTTAGTGCGTTGTTGCAAATTTATGGATAAATTTAGAGCATTTCACCATCATTTATTTTTTTTTATGGCCACATTTAAATACAATTGTTTTGTTAATTCTATAATAGTGTTTTTTTCACAAAGTTGTTAAGGTTTTTTGTTTGAAGACGCGCGAAAAAAACTTCGCAATTATGCAAACAAATTACTTGAGTTTGTTCACCTTTTTGTTGTTGTAAAGTGGGAAGAATTGAAAGTTTTGCCCGTTTGATTGCGCAATAACTTTTAACATTAACAAACAAGCAAATTTATCAAGAACTTGTTTAGATTATTAATAGGACAATTAATGGTTTAATAGAAGACAACGAAAATTATGAAAAAAAAAATGTTTTCTTTTATCAAATAATTTATGCACAAACCCATAATTTATTTGTTAAAGCCTGGCTTAGGCAGTAGGATTTTATAAGATACATAAAGCAAAATAGAAAATATCTGTTATGAAAAATCAGATTAAAGTCACCTGTCCCATGACAACGAACGCTAATGCTCGCCAGTATTTATAAGAGGCAAACACCGATTTGGAAATTATTTCTAAGCCAAGTTCTAGTTCCAGTTCTCTATGGGTCAAAGTATTGGCGCACATTAACATTTTAGCCATTGTGCGACAGGCCCCCAAAATCTTTTAACAGATTTTAAACTTTTGATAGCTAAAGACCCTAAAAAACCAATGAAAACAGGTGTTTTAGAAAAGAAAAGGAACAGATGGTGGGTCATAGTTTCCTTGGGTAATTTGATTTGTTTACATAAAAATGCATCCCTGTACCATACAACAACTTGGCAAAAGAAAGTACAATAAATAAACTCGAATCCAGCCTTTTCAAAGATTCTGCATTTTAGTCATCATACTATCCCGGTATCTGCCCAAGCCCCTACTAAAAGTTTCTTTGCAGCTATTAGACAGAAAATCATTTACTAGACACTCTTTTAATTGATCCATTGACTCAATTGAAAAAAAAAACTCCCTTAATTGAGCAGTGCAATCAATAAAACGAACAGACATGACAAAATAAATAATATTATAAATATATGTACATGATTTTCAAAGTTGCCATATACTTTTATTTGGAAATTTGTAAATGACACTTAAGCGTCACTTTTGTGTGTGATTTGTTAAAAAAAAATTGAATTTTAAGAGTCATTTAAAGCGGTTAAACGGAACTCACTTAAGCGGGGATTTTCCGCCAGTTTTTGTTGAAATTGATCATTTAACTTTTTGGGAGCATTTAGGCGGGCAAGACGGAAATTACTTAATCGCACTTCTATAGCGTAGACATCAATTGGCCACCTGTGACGTGACAAAGTTTAGTTGCCGTTTTTGTTTAGTTTGAAAAAATGAATGAGTGGAATGAGAAAACATTGTAGCATCGTGTTATTTTATTTTGCTTCCAATGAGGCTCCTTCATACGGTTAAACTTTTGTTGTCATTCATATGTTTTTAAGGTGCAGTTATTTGTCGTCTACACTTTTTTTTTTTTTGTTAGTGTCATTTTTACAGACGATGACGGTGACAACATAAGTGTCAGAATGGCACAATTGTTATTGTTTTTAAATGAAGTGCAAACTTAACGATTAGCAGAATCACTCAGCATCTTCAATACAATGATTTTTGGTTTTCATTTGCTTTTCATATAAAAACAACAGCAGAATCTCATCGTTTTAATTGCTTAATATATATTTCCATTGTTTCTGCTTTTTCAATAAAACAAACAACAAAAACTATAGCCACAAAAAATAAAACAATATCTTACAATAATATCACGTTTATCTTTGACACCAAAAATGGTAATGAAAAAAAAAACAATCAAACGTTCAAACTGTTCAAACGGTTAAATGTGGTTTTCTTGTCTAAAAACAACCCAGAGACATGACTTCTTTTTAATACCAAGTCTAAGAAAAAAACAAAGGAAGGAAAAAAATACATACATATTGAAAAAGATTGTGAAAATATTTCATCAACAATCGCTCAAGTTATTTGTTATAGATTTTATTGAAAGCAAAAAAAAATGATTTACTGCGCAAGACAGGCAGATTTGATGCCAACACGACGTAAAGGAGCGGCCGACCCTTCGAAAAAAAAACAAGAAAGAGAGAAACCATTTGACTAAGAAAGGCGAGAATGGGACCAGGAATAAAGCAGTACTATTTAATAAAGCAACCTTTTAGAAATGAACGTTTTGAAACAGCTATTTTGGAAAACACCAACTTAAAACAAATGACTTTTCGTATATCTTTAGATAGACAGGCCGCTGGAAAGGCTTAGACTTCGAGTTATCCAGCTGACGTGGGTCTATTCACAAGGGCTGTCATGTACTACTTTGTATAACTTTAATAAAACAAATTTTTCCCAAAATGTTCAAAGTACCTCTTGAAAACCTTAGTTTGAAATTAGAAAGGCGGGGAGCCTAAAGCCCTAAACGACCATTTGAAGTAACCATTAGATGTACGGAGGGAGCACTCTTCTTGTTTTTTTGTAAAACATAATTTTAAAAGCTGGACCTTGTTGAACAAGTTGCCTTTAAAAAACACCCCTGAAATGCGAGCATTTACAACAAAATTCTTTTTATACAAAAAAATATAGCAGCGCTTTTGGCCACATCTTGTGTTTGTAGATGTGAAGGCAGAAGAATTAATGATATTTGAGTACAGACCAGCTGGTACTTGCAAGAGATTTGCACAGCTCAGTTGCCCAGTCTAAGTTTTTAAAAACTCAACTTTGGCCTTTTTCAAAACACAAAAATTTTAAGAAAAAAACCCTTTTAGGAAATATAACATATTAAAAACGTATTTAATTATTAAAATTTCGACCCCATGTAGGGGAATTTTCATTTACAACAAACACAATGTTTTTGCGTCACTATATTCATAATAGTATTTACCAAAAAGGAGTGTTTGTTGCACTAAAAAATCACCAACACAACAACAACAATCGCCAACAACTCTAAATTATACGTGTTATAATGTTTTTATTTAAGAAAAATTCATAAATTATATTAAATGACAATTTATTTAAATGTTAATTCTCGTATCTGCTGCAACGACTGCAGTTTAACAATTTGCCAACAATTGATCTCATTATTTATTAAATCATTTTTTTACTTATTTTTTTATTATTATATTTTAGCAAGTTTAGCCTTTTGTCAAATATGGGCTTTTCCCATAACTGTTAGATGAAGATTTATTCATTTTATTATTCAAATTATTGTTGTTATTATTTCTTTGTTTAGGTGGATAAATAAAAATATGTGGGACAAAAAGAAATGCATCAAATTTTGTTTTTATTTTTTATTATGTAAATTGGCTGGCTTAAAAACTCCGGGCAAAAACACTAGAGATTAAATTTAATATACAGTCAGACATCGATTATCGCTAATGGTCGGCACTGGGCACATTCCGGATATTCTATTTTCCCAGTTACTAAATATAACAATTTTGTTAATTTTTTTTTGGCATATTTGTTGTTCATTTTCACTTAAAATAAATTTAACACATGTGATACGTTCCGATTATTTATATGTATTTCTACCCGGTTACTCAAATTGCTTATAATCAAGTCCCTACTGCAGCAAGTTTTAGCAAAAATTAAGGACAAAAGAATATATTGTTAATGAAATTTGAAGACTGTATGTAACTAATAGAAACTAATACAAAAACAAACGAATATGTACATATGTATATCTGTTTTCCAGCTGTTTACTATCAATAGTTTTCTTAAAGCTTTGAAGATATTATTATATTTTCTTCTAATTGTTTATTCATATATTTCGCTTCATTCGATTTTATTCTCTTTTAATGTTTTGTTTTAGTTCAATTATACGATATATGTATAGTATATAGGATCATTCAGTATATAAGTTCATTTATCCTAATATATGTATTGTATTTCGAATTTATTCACCATTTTTATTTTATTAGATTTTATTTAAAATCAGAACTTTGGTTTCTTTTTCAGCTCTGGAATCTGGTAGCAGAGGTCTCAGAAAACCAAATAGAATTATAAAAACAGAGTCGCTATAACTTTAACGGTAATTCCCTGTCATTACACGTGTGTTATGACAAATATATGTATGTATGTATATACATATATAAGCAAGTATACATACATACATATGTAATTAATTCACATTTGTTTAAATTTTAATTTGGAAAGTTATTTATTAGCAGAGAAAAAATGCCAAGTGAAATTATAACTCTACAATGGGGAATGTGTGGAAATCAAGGTGTTAAATCAGACTAACTTTAAAAACAAATAATATTAACAACAAAAAAAACTTACCTTCACATTGGTTCTGAATTTTAGTAGCAGAATTTATGTTTAGAACGTGCCCTGTCTCCTACCGGACTCTTGCAAGATTTCAATACTGAGAAGCTGTGCTTCTGGATTTGTAACCGCGCATCATACATAATATCATGACTTTGTTTTCCGCTAAGGTTTGTCATATTGATAATATTGTTTATTTAAAGCATACAAAACTTTCTGTTCCAGCTTTTCAATCGGGCAAAGTTTTATTTGTCAAAGCATGGTGGTGGCGTTGGTAATAATTGTGCTTTTGGCTTTAGTCGGGGTGAAAAACTTCAAGAAGAAATATTTTAGATTATTGGTCGAGAAGCAGGGGGCAGGAATTCTTTGGAAAGATTTGTTTCTTGACAATCAATAGTCGTTATTACCGGCTCCGATCGTTTTCCCAAAAACCTTTACAAACTTGTACCGTATTTCCCAATATCCATCTGGATGTGGTAGTACAATTATTTGCTTATATTGAAAACATTAACTAATTGTACAAATCATACGAATCACCTGCGCATACATACATACATACATAGCAAATCTATTGTTAATTTCCTCATGAAGGGTTGCACACTTTTTAGCATGGATAACGTTGTAAGCAGTTGCAAAACTAAAAATACACTATATGTAGTTATATCCATTTGTTTCCATTAATTACAGTCAAGTTTGAACGTGGACAACACAACATTGGTTTGGATATCACGAGGAGTTCATTGCAGCCCAAAAATATGATGGTCTCCACAAGTTAATTATTATTAACTCTTAATTTCTTCATTCGTCAGGTTGAAGTTTTGATCTCACTCAAGTGCACAAGCCTTTACAACGTACTTAGACATGAACGTAAATTGGTCCAAGTTTTAGCATGCGGTGAGGGCAGCATACAAATTCCTCTTTCGCGTAGTTCAAGTAACCGTACAGTTTCTTGCCAGATGGTGGACAATCATAATGCCATTAGCAAGTTGTTTAATCGGGCTTTAGCGCAATATACGTAAGTTGCGTAAAAAAGAATCATTTCTGTATAATTTTCGTCGAGAGGATATGTTTAAAGATGTCTTACCGGAACTGGGTAAGTCTTATGATGGTGTTGATTGTTTGCCGCAAGAATATGAAGCAGAATTATTTACACTAGTTTCTAAAAACTTCAGGAGAGTAGACGTACAAAAATATAGGTAACCGCAAGCGAACACACTTATAAACACAGCTTTTAATCATTATTTTTTCTACAAATATCTACATGTAAGTACTTACTAGTAAAATATAATTAACAGACGCTTAGAAACCGCTTTTTTTGTAAATTAAAAAGGATTTAAAAACTACCATTCACGAAAAATAGGATTAAAAGTCCGGCAGCACTAGTATTAAATCCAACACAATTTTATACAACTGTGTAACATATATATTTTTTATGACGTTTGGTTTTGTCAATCGGGTGTTTTCTATGATTTTAATTTCGTCTGATAAAAACACCTGAAAGTGATTCATTTTTTTGTAAAAAACTAAACAATTAAAATTAACAACTTTTATATACTTGTACAATAAGCAACAACAATGGCTGCTACTTTAAAACCCTATTTGACAGCGGTACGACACTCCTTAACGGCCGCTATGTGTCTGCAGGATTTTGCTTCTCAAGTGGTAGAAAGGCATAACAAACCTGAAGTTGAGGTATGCTCCAGTAAGGAATTGATTTTAACACCCGTAGTTATATCCCGCAATGAAAGGGAGCGCGTTCTAATTGAGCCATCTATAAATTCGGTACGTGTTAGTATCGCTGTCAAGCAGGCCGATGAAATTGAAAAGATTCTTTGCCACAAATTCACCCGTTTTATGATGCGTCGTGCAGAATCGTTCATCATATTAAGACGCAAACCCATTGAGGGCTATGACATAAGTTTTTTGATAACCAATTTCCATACTGAACAAATGTACAAACATAAACTGGTGGATTTTGTTATAAGCTTTATGGAGGAAATCGATAAGGAAATAAGTGAAATGAAGCTGGCTGTAAACGCTAGAGCCCGTACATGTGCAGAGGAATTTTTGAAAAGATTTTAAAATAGTTACAGAAATTTGAAAGAACTTTTTAAGCAAGTTCTCGAATTTGAAGTATTTCTGTTTAATGATGTATTAATTGTTTCTTTTCGTATGAGCATTTTCTTATTTTAAGTAAAAGTATTGTAAGTTTTTAAGAGAAATTCCATTAGAAAAAAACTGGAAAAACCCTTAATAAAGATTTTGTTTACAACAGGAGTTATAAGTTAAATTTCGGTGTTATTTAAAAAAGAAAAATTGCAGGTGAAAACATTACAAAAAGGTATGTTAACCGGTGTATTTTATTAAACATTTTTAGTAGGGTTCTTTTGATGGGCCATACCACAACATCAATAGGGAATTCTCATAATTAATGACCTCTTCTTTAGACTTGTCCTCGTATTCCGTGACATCTGCAAAATGAAATTGACCCGAAGTTGTGGAAATGATAGGCAGTGAGGGATGAAAACTTATGCCATTGCAGCAATCTTGATGTAAAGGTAACTAAAATAGAAAATGGTAAAATAAGACTTTAAAATAAACAAACAAAAGTAAATAAAATTACTTCGAACGTTCGATCTTCATCGCCCAGATTCCAAATTTTTATTACGCCATCAGTATCACCACTTGCTAACCATGTTTTACATTCTGTAATATCAAAGTAAATTCTTTGATTGGTTTGTACTGTTCTTTCAAAAACTCTTATAGGCTCCGTATAGTTGCGCATATCCCACTGTAGAATTTTGTTATCCTTACGAGCACCGCTGAATAAAAAATAACTTTTATCTACAGTCGGCGAATATTTTAACCATGTAATTCCACCATTGTGACCACCTAAAGTAAATAGTGATCCCAACTTTGGAGCTCTTAAGTCATAGTGTTTAATAAAACCTGTCCATGTTCCAGCTGACACACACCTATCATTTTCCGCAGTTAAAGCAAAGCAGGAAACTGCTTGTTTAACTGGAATACTTGTATAATCACGTCCTGGTCTAATGAGTACAAAGTAAAGAACATAAGTCTTAAGCATGTTAATTAACTGAAGGACTTACATGTTCGTATCAAATATTTTTATAGTCTTTTTAAATCCTCCTATAACCTTTTCGGCATCATTACTAAATACAATCGAAATTGCCGACTCAACTTCATCGACGTCATCATATCCTCGATAAGAGCACCTTAACTCTCCAGTAAACGCATCCCACATATGTATGGGTTCATGTTGTCTGGTTGCCAGCCAACTTAAAAAACCAAGCTGATAGTTAAATATTACCAGTCTAGTGCTAAGTTTATATTACCAACAAGTTCCTGGATCTGCACTATTCATATATGGATACCAACAAAAATCGTAAACAGTACCTCCCTCTTTGACATGAACCGCCGATGTTAAGTTTGAAAAATCTCTATTGCATGGCAAATCCTGCAGAGTATATAAATCTCTGGGTAACTCCACAATATGCATGCCTAACAATAGGTTCCTTGAAATTAAGCTGTATATATTTTTTTCGACACTAAACATTCTCACCATCTAAGTGCACTGGCACCAATAAGCATGTTCCATCTGGCGACCAAACACAACCTTTAGTATAATGCTGTTTATCTGCTGTTGAAGGCCACAATCTTCTTCCCACCTCCACCAAGGGGTTTTGAAATAACTCACATTCATTCTTCAATAAATATATTTCTTCATTTATAGAACCATTTTCCACCTGTCCTGCGATAGTGTTGTCCTCTAGATGTACATTTTTTACAGCCACGGCTTTCGGTTGTAAGTGTGCAAACATTTCTTTTGGCGGTGTTACTCCTATTTCCATAACCTCAACGTCATCATCCTCTTCAACTGGTATAATGCTTTCTGCTTCATCATTATCACAAATTTCTTTACATTTTTTCTTAATATTTGTAGTCTCATTCATTGGTTTAAAAAATCCACTTTTTTTCTCCTTCACATCCAACATGTTGCTTTGGCAGTTTGGGTGATTGTCTTCCGATCAAAATTTTGATACCTGGATTCAAAAACAAAAATGTTTCATTTGTATAAATATTTACTATATGTGTGTATGTATGTATATACTTGTTACAGTGGAATTATTTTTAAATCTTAATTATCCCGATATAACACTTTAGATGAGAGTTAACCATAAGTTTTTTAATCTACTTCTTTCAATATGCCACCATTCATCTCAAATTATTATTTTATTGTTTAAATCAATTTATAGTACTTTACCAAAACCGCATTTATTTCCAAATATTGTTTTTCTATATTTTGTATTATCTGGCAGCTGTTTTATGGGCGTTACTACACATTTTATGTGCTACCACCTTATAATATAAGCGTTGCCACAACTGCAATGTAATGCCAATAGTTTTGTTAACGTTATCTAAAAGTAATAGTATTAAATATATAGATTTATTGCTGCAAATATTTTTAGATTAACCATTACGACTTTTTTGAATAGAACAATTAAAAACATGACATAATTCATTATTGAAATACTAAATTCCCGGCAACTAGCAGTTTTTATTATAAATAATGTTACAAGTTTAAATTTTAACTAAATTGGCAACACGTGGCAATTTTCAAAAACAAAAAATATAATTACCACTTTTGTATATTCTCAGCAAACAACAACAAAACAACAAGTTGTTTGTTATTGTAGTATTTAGTAGAAATAAATTCGCCTTGATTTTGGCTTCTCAAACCAAACAGATTTACTGCAGAATGCAGAACGGAAACGTAAAAACGAAATAACTAATCTGCTTAAATATTCGCTTTTGCTTCGCTGGCAAATATTAGATAATATTAATATGTATTTGCTTTATCGTCTCTTTAGTTGTTTTTATCGCAAAATGTTTTAAATTAATCATATTTGTTCTCTAGTGTGTACACATACATTCATGAAAACTATATTTGCACAAAAAAAAATATTTGTTTGCAAATTAATTGCTACACTACAATTAAAATTGCAAATAAAATGCGGCGAGTGAACAGAAATACATACTTCCATAAAAACACTGTCTAACACGATTGTCGAAATACATACATACATACATACATATGTATGTACTATGTCGTATGTATGAAGTTTATGTTACCGAAAAAAATCGTATTGAATTTCTTTTCGAACTTATCTCGAAAATTACTTACATACCGATAATAAAGTAATAAACACTTCTCTGAAAAGATGTTTATTTACCAGATGCTTACTATGATTTGTAAGTATTTATTTCAGAATAAAATTCAGTAGAATAGACTTTAAGTAATTTTGAAAAAATGTTAATGAAATATTTTTAGTTGCACTTATTGCACTAATTAAAATCTTTAACCAGTTGTGGCACAGAAAAATCATAAAAAGGGTTAATAAGTGGGAATTTATTTTTTGTGGTTGAAAAATTATCGTATGAACATATTAGTTCAATACAATGAAAACATTCACTTCTTCACTTTAGAATAATGACTAATTCAAAAAGCTTTCTAACAAATTTACACCTTGAATGTGTCTGAACGTTGATCTAAAAGGACGGGAGCATTTTATTTATCTGTATGACACGTGCGCAAGAACACACTGAGACCACTAAATCTTAACTTTTGCTAAGTGATAACACACATTAAAAAGAAAGATATGTATGTATGTATGTTGCCTCTATTTGATAATTAGTGATATGATTAAAAAGTCTTTCCTGCTACTTTGCGATTTCATTATATTCAATTTTCTTTTAAGGAGGGAATTTTTTTCGTAGCTCAGTGTTTTTTTTTTTTTGTTGGAAATCTCTAATATGTATGTATGTACAAATGCATATACATACATATGTACACATGTATATGTTATATTTCTTTTGTTGGTGCTTCATATTTCTTTTATTTCTGCATATTTACCTTGTAAAAGCCGCAATATACGACAACAAATATCCTTGAATATCAAAATAAACTATAAAATCAAATGTTTTTTTTATTTGCAAAACTATAAAAAAAAAACGCCATAAAAACAAGAGCTAACAAATACAAAACTACATACTCAAGAGCATTCTGCAATACAAAATAATAATTATATTTATGACCATAAAACGGTAACGAAATTCGTAAGTCATAGCAATAATTATTCATTTAAAATTATTGCTTAAATTACTTAAAAATAGTTGTGGCAAAAAACATGAACAAGTTGTTTTGTTTTACAAATGCTTTAGTTTTAAAATTTTTATAATTTTATTTGTTATCAAATATTTTTTCAACTGATTTCTACTTAAATATATGTACGTAGATACTTAAATATTATTTCAACTGCTGGTATTGATTTAACATGTTTATACGCAGTTGAATTACTCACGAATTCAAGCCCCTTAAAATTGTCAAAAGATGCTGTGTTTTTATCAAAAGATTTGAATCGCAGAAAAGAAGCTACAGTTTTAGTTTTGTGAATAAGAAATATTTACGTGGCGTTTGCCGAATCTCTAATGCCCTTCGGTATAACAAAAAAATATGTTATTAAATATGTAATGGGATAGTACATTTTAGACGGGATTAGTGTACGTATGTATATATTTATTAACCTTTCAAAAGTAATTGATCACTGTGATACGCGGCCTATTGATGATGGGTGTGTGTGGTGGTGGCCCACAGCATCTTTGCCTCTTCGCTTTAAGGCTTATAGAATTGATTTTATTCAGGAATTGAAATTGAGAAAATACATATATCCAAAGATGGACTGGATCAGATATTCTTTCCGATTATAATAATTATTAGTGTCGAAACAAATTCCACATGGTGCAACAATAAACTGATGTTTTTTTTTCTAACATCTGTTTCATGTATTCAAGACGATCTCATAGCAGCTAAACTTACTACCGCAAACACAACAAAACGCGTCGAAATCCCAAATATGTATGTATGTACAGATTTTGTTTTTATTAAATGTTTGGGAAATGTCAAAAACTAAAATTTTACTCTGGAGCTCTTGACATCCAAAGAAAACGAAAATATAAAATAGGTTATCAGCTGTACTCTCATTTTCACCTGTTATTACGTCGCTTTAGACGTGTTCTAAGTAACCTGCTATTGAGGGTATTTTTTTCTAGGTTTTGAGTGAAGAACCTTTTCGTTCAAACGGCCAATTTTATAATGCCGCTGGTTGTGCCAAAATATGTATGTATGTATGTACATGCATGATACGTTTGAACCTTCTTTTGACACCATTATTTCAAATACTTGTATTAAAAACTGTTACAGAGATGATGATGATTTCGATATGCCAAACCAAACAGACACTTAGCAGATATAAAATGATTGTAAGATAATCAGTGATAACACAGAACTTGAAAAAATTAGCAAATACTTCGGCGAATAGACTTAAATTCTCCTGAATGTCAGTTAATATTATTAAAGCAACAAACAAGGCGAGCATTTGTTATATATTATTGTAAGAATAGTACGCCCATACATACATACATATGTGTGTATATTTATTAAGTTGTTGACGACATTTTATTTAAACGTACAACACAATCCGAAGCTAACGGTTTAAATCTTAAGAAAGAAACGGAAAGTTAAGAGAAAAATATATACTTATAAAAAAAAAAATTTGTTTTCAAAATGAAATCTTATTTAAACATCATGCTAAGTGTAATATTTTTAATGGCCTGCTCGACGGCATTAAGTTGCGGCCACCAGCCCTCGTACCAGGTTTCGCTTTACGTTCATTTACATCCGCAAACACCGCCCATACATGTCTGCAATGGCGCTATTGTACAGAGTCGCCTCATTTTGACCACAGCCTCCTGCCTCTATTACAAAATTTCGCCAAATAGTCCAGCGGTTTCTCTCCAATCCAGCTTAATAAGTGTTATCAGTGGCAGTTCGATACAATATCATGAGGAGTTGATGCTACATGTTGCCGATATTTTTATAGCTGATAAATTTAACTACACAACAGGTGCAAATGATTTGGCTTTGCTGCGCTTAAATGGCATACTGCCGCTGGACATGCGAAGCGATATGAGTTGGATAACTTTGGAAGATGATAAAGAGTATGATGACCCCTGTTTGGCAAATTTCTTTGAACGAAATGTGAGTTGAGGCAATTACTTAATCATCTTATCTCTATTTGTTAAACTTATTAATGTACATTTGCTTTATGATATTATTAGACGGAACTAAAAATTTGTATTGTATGTATGTATGTATATGTGTATGTGCCTGCAAACAAATATAAAGTATAACAGCTTTAGTTGTGTGAAAAGTTTTAACTATTTTTTGAAAATATTAGATGATGTTCATCTCATGAAAAATTTGCTATTAGTCACAACGGAAATCTATTGATGTTAAATAAATACATAAATTCGTATAAGATTTCCTTTGAAGCCAATGAAAGTGGCAGCACGTCTTTATTATTACAACAACAGCAAATATTTCTCTCTGTGGGATGACATTCTTGTTGGGAGAAATTGTTTGCTTTGAAATTCTTTTGGTTATATAAAATACAAATTTAAAGTAAAGTTATCATCGCTAGCATTTCTGTAGACTACCCGATAAGTATTCTTTAGAAAATTTAAATGATTGAAAACTTTTCTACATAATTGATACGTGATCTATAAGTTTTCTTTTCTACAGAAAACTCAAGAGTTATCAATAAATTTTCTTTAGTAAAGTCAAGCTTTCGTATATAAATTCTAGCAATCGATAGATTTTCCATAGTAAAGTTAAGTCATTATTAATTTTTTTATACACCAGTTAAGTTATCTATACATATTATATAGAAAAGTCAAGTTATCGAAAACATTTTCGATAAAAAATAACTTCAATTTTTAAAGTAACTTTTTTATATAAGACAAATTATTGATATTTCTGCGATAAATTCAATAAATTTTGTGTAGAAAAGTCATGTTATCGATAAATTTTTTTATATAACTCAATTTATAGAAAAGTTAAGTTATCAAAAAATTGTCTACACAATATCATGTTATCTATGAATATTCAAATTAAAAATTATTGATAACTTTTTTGTAGGAAAAAGGGGATTGTAGGGATTTCGATGTTGGATGTTAAGTTATAAAAAAGACGACTTATGAAAAACTTTTCTATAAAAGTTTTATGTATAAGATAAATCATTGATTACTATTATATGAAAAAGCTAAATGATCGATAATATGATTAGTTTGCAACATCCGGATTCGCTTATTTACATGCAAATATCTTGTGGGATATTTTCACTTATAAAAAATTATAAAATAAAATCAATCAAATGTTGGCCACGTCTACACTAAATATAGTTCAACTTGAGATTATTATTTGCACTTCGTTATAAGTCAACGAATACTTTACACTCCAGTTAGCCTTAAAGTAAAAATACATGGTAGTCCTCGATCTACAATACATCTATATATATTTTGCTCATATATTTATACTTTAACTAAATAGAAATTTAGCTTTATAATATATAATACAATACATATGTATTTAGTTATGTCTGTTTAAATATTTTCAGTCCGCACCAGGAACACCGAACTACATTCAAAGCGTACAAATGTCAGTTCAAGACGCTGATTCCTGTAAACTGGCATCCGAAAAATTCAATATGCGAAAAAATGATATTTGCTCACTGTATTATATTCCACCGGATCTGAATTGCAATGTAAGTCAGAGTTATTACAAATTATTAAATTTATGTTAATAAAAGTATGTATTTTATTTACTTTGCAGGCAATTGAAACCTTGCAAAACTACAATGACGATCGCGGTACTGGTTTGATTTGTGGAAATAAGCTTGTAGGGCTGCTGTCGACTATTTTGCCCTGGCAAAATACTAGCGACTGTAAAGACCGGCCCTTAAAAGCATATTATGCTGCAGTGGTGCCGCATATAAATTGGATTTTCGATATTATAAGGAAAGAGGACATAAAAATGTATGGTGAAGGTGATTATATTTTCTCTTCGCCATATGGCGGCGAAACAAATGCTTTTATTAAGCCACAACTATCAGGTATTAAATGACAAAAACATTGTGTATTTAAAAACAAAATCTTTAATAAGATTATCCTACTATAGAAAATTCTACAATATCTTCAGGCCAACACAACAGTGCAAACGCGCTTGAAAGAATCAATTGCCAGTTATTATGGGTCATTTTGGGAATTATTTATGTAGCAACTTATCTATATTAAAATGATATCCACAATTATAGTAAAAATCATATTTAAGTCGCTTTAATAGTAATAAGAGATTGTAGGGTAGTTAGAAAACTAGTACATATTAACGAAATTTTTATTACGAGTATATTAAAAACATATAAAAAGGCTGCAATATTAACAATAATCGTTAATACTTAAATATCGCTTAAAATTTATTTATTCTATTTTATCTTAAGCGTTTAACTTTGGCCTTTGAAAAAAATAGTTTTTATCAATATATCGCTTATAAAATTTTTAATATTAAACATTTTGTATATAAATATGTATGTATGTATCTTATGAAATAAAGTATTAAGAGAAAAACATAAAGTATTTTCACAAGTTCTAATTTCTGACACCTTAAAGGTTTTATCAAAAGAATATATATGTATATATAGTATATGACTGATAAAAAATATATACTATTGCCATTATAAAAACAACGTTTATTTTGTAAACAAAGTTTACAACTATAAATTAGTGCGCAACAGAAAAAAAATTAAATCATAGTTCGCAGGAGGAAAAAAAACATAAAGCGGATAATTATAAATCGCTTCTGATTTAAATAAACAGGCTTGGCTAAACTTGTTTATGATTAAATCAAATAAGGAAAACTCTATAATCTTACCTTTTGGTTCCTTGTTTAGGCGGTTGATTCCTAAACATAATTTTTCCGTAAGGAGCTAAACTTCAAGCACATGTTATAGATTGAAAGCATTTCCCACTATAATCTCCAACTATACTATTTATCAACCGAATGGTTAGCACAGATCGGTCAGCAGTATTAGCAGGTGAGCTGATATTTGATCTTATGAAATCGGTGCACTCTGTGCCACAATAAGTAAAAGAAACATATTGAATTGGTTTTGCGTTTCTGTGCGAATTTTATCTTTCAAAATAAGTGCTATAAAACTATTATTTAAGTCTTATAAACATTTCTCTTCACACAAAATCGAAACAACAAACCTTTGCTGATGTCTGAAAATGCTTTTACTATATATGTATTGTGATTTCAATTTTGTTCATCACTGTTGATTTGAACGGGCTTAACAAATACTTGTGACACTTGATTTGTTCAGAGTAATTTATCTTGTTTGCATGAAAGTGTTTCTTCATTTTTGCTACTGAACGGATAACAAGCCATAGATGTCATTCCCAACATCAAAAAAATTGATCATACTTGTTGTGTTGTTTAGCAATACCACAACAAAAACAAAAAAAAAGTGTAAATTGTTTAGTCTTTGAGTACAAGTTCAACTTGCCAAATACTTAGCCATAGTGTATATGAGAAGATCATGCAAAAACATGTATGTACATACATGTATACATGCATATGCATGTATGTATGTGTGTGTGTGTGTACGTGTGTGTAGGCGCAATAGGCACGCACATCCCATTCATGGTACTCGTATACAACCAAACATATTTCTTATAAGTAATTTTCACTTGAAGTAGCAAAATATATATGTATGTATGTATGTATGTACGTAAATATATGTATGTACATAAATATGCATCTTCGTACGAACATGCAATATACGTACATACATATGTATGTATGTATGCTTAAGCTTTCTCATTTTGTTACCAGAGAAAAGTAAATTAAGCTTGAAATTGAAAAAATGTATGAAAATTTTGTGGTTTCATCGAGGCCTTTAGGAAATTTTGAATATATGTATGTATGTACATATAAACATATTTTTGACAGAATAATAATTCTTATAGAAACTAGTTTCAGAATATATGTATATTGAGAACAGTAAAAAGTTTGAAATATGAGCTTAAAGGAGCTTGGGCCTACTTTGGTATAATTGGAAAATATATGTATGTATGTAGGTGAATGATGTAGGACAGCTGGGGATTGTGTTCTTATATTATCCTTATTCCCCTATAATATTAAATCTAGTTGCAGGTACCAAGCCAAATAAAAATCCTATAACATTGAGGAATTATATGTATATGTATAAAAGGCATCTTGTGTACAGGACAAAATACCTTTAACTTTACGATCGCTTTGGTTGAGCGCAAATTTCCCACTGGGTGGACATTTAATTATAATCTTTTTTCGAAGCAAGTGTCGATGAGCACAAAAAGCTCATTTCGGGAGCGTAAAAATCAAAACACATACAAACACATTACCTGAATATTTGTTAGTTCACACCAATCATAAGAAAAAAATTGTACGAAAAGCGAATGAAATAAGGTGTGCGAGCGTTAAATATGAATACCGCCACAAATGAGCGACACAAACGAACGAATGAATGAACAAATTAATAAAGAGGCAAATGTCTTTTGTTGTTGTTGCTGTTATAGCTCATCCGCTATTGATTTGTTGTTGGCAGAATGGTTGGCTTTCTGAGCATATTTTTTACACTGATATCTTTCTAGACGACAATCAGTTCTAGTCTGAGACTCGTTGAGCGAGTTTCTTCAACAAAAGAAAATTCAATTTTAAAATAAATAAAACGAAAATACGAAACAAACAAGCAAACAAAAACAAAAATAAATAAAACATAATCAATTTAAAGTATATTTTCCAATAATTCTTGAGTAAAATTTGAATAAAATAAATATGTAAGCGATTGTTCTATTATTGATCGTTGGCCTCGTGCATGGTTCGTTAATACGGTCGTATTATTATTTTGTCTTCTTTAGACTCCATACTGCTACTGCGGCTGGCGCTGTTGTTGTTGTTGTTTTGAATATTCAATAATATTTTTCTTACTCATTTGTGTTCTTGATGTACATGTGTATGTACACACATATGTATGTATGTATTTGCTGGTGTTGTGAAAAGTGACCGAAACTGATGTCAGTTCAAAAATAAAAATACATATAAACATCCATACATACATACATATGTATGTATGTATGTATGTATGTGAAAAGTGAAATAAAATAAAAAATAATTAAAAATGTTATACAAATCATTTGCTTAACTTAACAGAAAACGTTAAGCAAAAGTTAAACTATACAACTGCATATGGTATATGTATGTGTATGTGCATACATATCTATTGCACATAAATATATGTACACACATGTACTACATACAAAATTAACATTTCACAAAAATTAAGAAAAAGTCATCAAAAAGTATAGATGATATAAATAAAATATTATTAATCCAACACGAAGAAATAAGCAAAATTTTGCTGTTCAATTACGTGCCTAAATTTTAAAATATAATATGTATTCAATTATTTATTACTAAATTATTATTACTTTTCAGTGTTTTTAATCTTTAAAAAAAAACAAATTCTTAAAAATCTATTTTTGTGAAATTACAGTGAAAGAAAGTAATCTTTTTCAACGTATAATTTTAAAAATAAAAGCGTCAACAACCAAAATAGTAAAAGAAACAACTTCATTGTATTCAAACTTGTACTGTCGCTCACATAACGGTGGGTGAGTTTGTAAAACTTGAAATACCATTGAACAACAGGTAGGTCTTACTTCACTCTAAACAAACACTCATACGTATCTAAAATGCATGTGTATGTGTATGCATGTATGCGTGTGTGTAAATATATTCTTATGTCAACAAACTGATAACATTTTAAGCTTTTAGATACCTATTTGTTTAGTTGCAACAGAAATTTAATTAGTTGAATAAAAATAAAATCAACTTTCTTTATATCTTCATATGGCGGGGAGAAAGAAACATTTTGTTATTTGATGCCATTTTTAGCTGCCTTGACTCGCAAATATTATGCGTAAAATTTTGCTTTAGGTGAAAAATAGGCGAAACAATTTGTAGCAAATTTAAAAATTCATTTAGAAAAAGCAAAACACGGGAAATTGTTTTACCAACTCACCTATTTTTTGCGCACTTGTAGCCAACTTGCAGATTAACTGATCAAAGCAATAATTTTTTGACACAGTGAAACGACAATCCAAAGAAATTTAAAGAAGCTGGATTTCAATATAATGTTATTGCACTATTTAAAACTTTGGAATATATTTTAAAACAAATTTCATATTTTTTTCTTTTGTAAATACGCAAATCCAGCTGAATTGGCCATTTTAAATAAAAAAAACATTTTTAAAATGAACTTTCATGTCATTTGGCGGTCATGTCATGCGTTTTTTCATAATTTTCCTTAGTAATACGTACACAGGACTTGTACATATGTATGTATGTATGTCTAAACGAAGACTAACATAAATTTCATAATTCTTATGCATTAATTAATTGTTTGTATAAAAATGGTGGAACAAAACTTGAGTACATAAGGCTCAACTGAGACTCGAAAAAGCTGAAATAAAAACGCTATTAAAAAATTAACAATATACTAATTTGGATGGCGTTTTCCAAATCACATACATATGTACATAAGTTTAAATACATTTGTATGTATATAATAAGCACTTCCATACATATGCATGTATGTGCATGTGCATTTCACTGCAACGAAATTTGTTCCATCAATTGGCCCG
This sequence comes from Epicampocera succincta, assembly GCA_932526305.1. Classification (NCBI taxonomy): domain Eukaryota; kingdom Metazoa; phylum Arthropoda; class Insecta; order Diptera; family Tachinidae; genus Epicampocera; species Epicampocera succincta. The sequence goes on along the minus strand of OW052037.1, from coordinate 12,520,962 downwards.
AATTTAACATTCTAAACATTTTGAAATTTGAAAAGAAAACGCGACTCACGTGTTTAAATAAGAACCTGACTTTTTCAATGTGGGGGAAGTCTTCTGTAGCACATAATACATAAATTTATTTATATCAGGCATGATAAATTCACATCCGTTTCAGTTGTTTAGTGGAAGAAGTTTATATTCTGAAAAACAAATTTCGAATACAATTATTTTTGATTATTTTTCCTTTTGTTTAACATCAAGGACTGTGAAACCCTTTCCCTAGACATTCTGGTAAACGTGGCTGTGTCATGCTAAATAATAGGCCTATGTACCCGTTTATATTTTTTTAAAAGCTCTTTATTCACAATCTATTCAATCACATCATAACAAGTAAATTTGTTATACATACATACATACATATATAGATGTACAATATTTTATCAAAAATTATATTGTTTAATTTTAATTTATTTTTTATAACATATTAGTACGTGGCAATTTTTTGTCATCATTCAAAAAATAGACTTCCATCGCACTTAAGCAAAATATTTCACAATTTTTTCACACATCTGTACTTAGAATACATGTCAGTTTTGACAGCTGAAACAACTATAGTGAATCACAGCTCAAAAGTATGGGTTGTAGAAATCATAGCAAGTTTTATACATTTTAATTCCACTACTAGTGATATTTACAATTAAATAATGATAATAGAACACTTTTTTTTGCAAATATGTATGTAAGAAAACCTTTTTGCATTAAATATACGACACTTTTTATTTTGATGCTATTAGAGTAAATTTTTATGTTGAAATCGGTATAATTTAGAACCGGCAGTTTAACATCCCTGGCATATAATAGATACATACATATGTTTATTTTTCTGTATCCTCGTCTATTATCATTTCAAAGAAAAACAATATATAAACAGATTTTCATTTGTGTCACTACGATGTGGCACGAGATAACAAGAATTAGTAATTTTACTATTTTAGTGTGGTTCTTTAAAAATTGGATCTTATACAAAAATTTTAAAAATCTAAAAAAAATGTACTTTTTATAGCAATTTTAATAGAATTAAAACAGATGTTATAAGTATGTGCATACTTATGTATGTACATATGTATGTATGTACACGTATACATATGAATACAAATACGTAAGTTGTACCTGAAAATGAACCCCAAAAACGTCTAACCATCAGTCTTTAAAGACTGAAATCTGTGCACCTGAGGCCAGAGTGGTGTGTGCGTTAAAAACACCCAAATTCTATTTTCGTTTATTTTGTGAAAATTATCATAAAGTTAATTTGAATATCTGGCTTATAATTTTTGGTAAAAACGTAATAATCTTTACTTTAAGTCTAGTGGCTTTGCATGCTGCTGTGCTCATTTGGCCACTGCGACTAAACCCACTCAACCGGTATAGGCCATCTGATGGACCATCATAATGTATTCGACTTTTGTACATTTCTGAAAATTATCGAAAGCTGCCTACAATTTCTAATGCTCGGAAAAGTTGTCAAGTAACAGGCTTTTAAGAATAAAGGAAAGTTGTCAGCACCATGACAACAAGGCACGAAGTCGACGACCACCAAGGAAAGTCCTTAGTACAGAAGGCGCTGCGCCATAGCACGGCTAAATATTATATGCGTTGATTCACTCTTATAATACTAAATCGCATGCTAGACAACTGGCTGAAGTTAATATTAGATTTGTACTAGGAAAGACAATAGCCTAAAAGCGAATATATCAGTTTCATTTCTTCGATCAGGCACTGTATTACTAATATATGTATGTATGTATATTACCAAAACAACCTTGTTTTGGTGTGTACAATGCTATAGAGAAAATCGACAAAAAAAGTATTGTTGTTTTTTTATGCGGTAAAAGTCTATACAACTCTTTCTTCATACCACTAATGTGAAATCTCGTTTTGCCATAATATTCGACTTTTTGTACTACTCTTTGGCTGCAATTTTGCTCTTTTTTCTTCTTCTTCTTCTTCTGTGAATAAAATTTAAAATATTTTTTATTTTGCATCATTCGTCTTGTTGTGCAAACTTGATACAAACAAACAGTTTAATAACCAAGTGTTGTATTATATGAAATGTCAAGCGTAGTGTCGCTGTAGTGTCGCGTCTAATATTATAGGCTTACGTTAAAGGTTATAAAACAGTTATAAAAACGCTTAAAAATCCCTTTTTTAAGAAGACTTTGATCAATATTTTTACCGCTGAATGTGTTTGTATATATGTACATATAAGTATCTATATATATATGTTGGTATTATGATGTGTGAGGGTAAATTTTCTCAATATCCAATAATTAGCAATGTAAGCAAATACTTGTAAATGGGAGTGCATATGGATGTGTGTACTCGTGTACATGCATTACTCAATAACAGAAATTGAAAATTAAGCTAAATACATACATATACAAACATATGTATGTTTGTATATGTATATAGATACAATATAATAATACTATGTAACACAATATAAGCTAACACTGTTCCGTCAACTGATTCTAGTAGATATACAGTGGTGGACACAGAATTAAAACATATACTCGTATATGATCTCTCATTTGATCGGTTTTGTTTACTATCTCTCGATATTTTAGCCGGACATTTCCACTGAAAAGATAAGTTTTATCACTTTTACGCTTGATTCCTTCTTTATTTTCCTTTGCTATTGAGTTTTTTCCCCCAAAGTAAATCATTATTTTGTGAAAGTCTTGTTTTTGAAGTGGACACATATTTAAAACATTCTTAGTTTTGCTATTTTAATTGCATATTTTAATTTTTAATATTTTATTTTGTTTGGTATTTGTAAATTTATTGGGAAGAGTAAGAGAAGATGAAATAATCGTAAGAGCCGCTAAAGCTGAACCATTTAAAAGTTACAAGCAGTTAAAAGAATAAAAAAAAATTAGAATCATAATATGGTATTGATATATCGTCTAGAGCTATTAGACATCGGCTTAACAACGCCTTCTTACGTGGGTGCATCGCACAGCAAAAGCCGTTCGTCTCCAAAAATTAAACTAAAATCCAGATTGTGTTTTGCAAAAGAAAATATTAATAAACCAATGAATTTTTGGAAAAATATTTTATGGAGCAACGAATCTAAATTTTGCCGATAGGGATCAGATGGAAAACGTTACTTATGGCGTCCAGTTAACCAACAACACAATCCCAGATATACCATCAGAACCATTAAGCATGGTTGAGGCCCAGGTTCACCACGCACTGTAGCGCCAAAAGAAGACGAAGAAGTTAACCAACAACACAATCCCAGATATACCATCAAAACCATTAAGCATGGTTGCGGCAACATTGTGGTGTGGGGAACATTTTCTTGGCATGGTATTGGACCAATTGTGAGAATCAGTTCGAGAATGGATCAACATGTTTACAAAAACATTATAGAAATTATAATGATACCATACGCGGAGGAAAATTTACCGTTAATGTGATCGATCTTTCATGGACGACAATGACCCTAAGCACACTTCAAGGCTTGCGAAGAGGTGCTTAGAGGAACAGAACATAAAAGTTTTGAAAAGGCCAGCTCAATCCCCCGATCTCAATCCAATTGAGAACTTGTGGAGTGAAGTTGAAAAGAGGATGGAAAGCAAAACGCTATTCTTCAATCGCTCTGCGGTCACTTAGTTGAGCGTTTGCCAAAAAGATGTGTAAATGTTGTTAAAAAATATAGGTTACTCCACGAAATATTAAAAGTAAAGAAAAAAAAACAAATATTGCAATTAAAATGAAAATAGTATATGTTTTAATTATACGGCCAACACAATAAAATATTTTTATCATAATTTTTCTGTATAGAACTTTAAATTATCATTTTAACAAGTGTGCTGGAAACTGTTTAAGTTTTAGATTTAAGAACTTAAATCTCTGTTATGCTATATTTTTTAATTTTGAAAATAAAACGAATAATTTGCTATCATTACGAATGTTTTAATTATGTGGCCACCACTGTACATATGTATGTACATAGAAGACTTATTCAAAACTTTACAAACAACATACGCAATACATTAACTCTCTACCTCATCGGGGATGGGTCTATTTTGCCCTATCTTTTTTTTTTGGAAAAAGAACGAAATTAGTTGAAACATATTGCGAAAATACATAGTTATGTATGTATGTACATATTAGATATAAATTATATAATAATATATAATCAACTAAAGACAATACACTAATTTGTTAGCCTTGTATTTGTTTTTGGTCTTATTATACAGAAAATTATTTAACTAATAATATACAAAAGGATAAGGCAATGTGAAGTAATGCTGATATATGTATGTATGTATGTATGTAAACTGCCAAAAACAACAAATATTCCGTTGGAAGGAAAAACAAAACAATACAAGAATAAAGATATTAGCAAATAAACATTAAATTTTGCAAGGAAATATAAAACAAACCTGAAATAAATATCTACATATATATGTACATATGAATACACGTATAACTTATTTTTAAACATTTAAAAACATTTAATCACATCATCAGCGCGCGTAAAAAACACCACGAAAGGCCTCATCGCTGCACTCGCCTTGCCAAGAACAATATCTTTATATATATACATACATATGTATGTATGTACGTATATGTATGTATGTATGTATGTATAAATGTATGTATGTATGTATAAAGGTATGTATGTATGTATGCAGTACATTCATACATACTTACATATTTCGAATGTTTTTTGCTTTGATTTTTTTGGAACAGCAAATCACCATCAAGAAAATCAATTCGTTTTATTGTATTTTATTCTCTTCAATTTTAAATAGTGTCTATCCGATATTGTTTGGTATATATGTAAGTACACATGTATGTAGTATGTACAACGTAGAAAACTTTACAAACAATGTGTTTGTACATATGTATTTCTACATATGTAAGAATATATTATTTTTAGAACAAAAATTTCGGAAAACCCAAGCAACAATTTACGAGTTCTTTTAAATACATTCATTCATACCATAAGTATATGTGTGTGTGTGTGATTGTGTGTGCCTGCATGTACCAAACATAATTGCACCCTGCAAGAAATGTTACTATTGACAAACTGTACAAAATTTAGTATAGACTTAGTCGCCAGTACTAGTGACATGTTAGCCCCATGCAATGCAATTTATTTTAAAAATTTAACCTGTGCGTATCATTGAACATCTAGTACTAGTATTAGTACTTATACTGACTCACTAGTTCATTTTAGTGATGCTGTTAAATTATAAGTTCTGCCTTAGACTAAAGCTGGCCTACATTTGCTTTCGTTTATCTAATTCTTTTACATTATTTTTCAGCAAGAATATGAAGCTGCTCTGTTTAGGCTTTACTTTATGAAACTTATAGAATTTGCTGGCATTTTTTTATACTGCGAAACAATACCAGTTAATTATGGATAATTCAGTGCTATCGTACTGTTTCCAGTTTCGTTTGCTTTGCTCTATATACATACATATATTGTAGTCCCTTTACTTATAGAAATTTATAGAAATTAATATACTATATAGAGTTTTTCAATAGGATCTTCCGAACTTTGACAGTTTTTAAATATGAGAGATATTGTTGAAGTATATCATTCATACAAGGATATATCAATCAACAACACGGCAATGTTTCGTGCGCCTCCCGGAGTTTTAAAGACATCGTAGTATCTAATCCGATTGAAAAAACATTTGTGGCGGATAAATTTAAGTGCCTGTTACTGAATCAACAGCCGTACGCCGATACAATAAGCAAGGTTTCGCGAACACTTCACCGCTAACCGTGAAATTGCCGACGAGTATCCGATGCATTACGGTTTCGATTGGCTGACAAATACTTGATATTTTACAGGCCACAACTTGGCCAAATGTGTATCCATACTTCGGCCTGTGCCCGTGCAAATTTATATGTTAAAATTGATAGATAACGACGGGGGTTCCAAGAGCAGTTGAAAATTGACCTTAATTTTTATTACTTAAGATCAGCATCGCACCTCATGGAGGTTATTGTAACTGTACAATACGATCTTGCGATTTCGTAGAAGTGAATGTGTCGTAAATATTGTGTGTATAAGAATCTTTCAATGCAATTCCACAGAATAAGCGATATGTTCTGGATACAGTTAAATAGAAGTATGCAATTTTGATATTCTTATACATACATACATACATACATACATACATCCGTATACCATATATACCAAATATCATCAACGTAGGTCAAAAAAATGCCCAAAATATGGCGATTTAAATTTTTGCGTTATATGGGCGGTGCCACGCCCCTTTGTCCAATCAAAACTTCATATAGCCTATTATTTCCTCCATATATAGATAATAAATATATGTATATAGAGATACATACATATTTATATATAATAAATAAATAAAACAGATTTGACTGACATAAATTTTCCAATATTCAATTGAATCAGTGATCGATCATTCTCTTCCAATCAAAATAAAAAAATGTAAATACATACATACGTACGTACATACACATGCGTATGTGTTTATGTATATATTTACATATGTATGTAAATGTGGTTTTGCGTCGTTATGTACTAGATCAATGTTGTGCCGATGTTCTTTTAAAAATTTTCCAATGAGATCTACTATGTAAATATTTGTCTATTTTATACTGACCGACAAAGTTTCTTTGTGTCAGTGTTTTTCTTTCTTTTTTGTTGTTGTTTGTTTCCATTTTTTAACTTGTACTCTAACCCAATTGCTTCAAGAGGATCGTTTTGTAATTATTTTATTGTAAATTTTATTTTATTGATTTACACAATCGCAAAACAATTGAAACATTTAATTAAATCTGCACAGAAAGCGAATAAAAGTACAATCGATGTGTACACACAATTCAATACTTGGTGTAGCTGATAGAGTACTTTTCAATAGATTTATTATTGCTTTGTTTAATGCCTTATTTACAGACTCATATCGATGGACAGAATGAATTATTTGCATTAAAAAATTTTATTGTTCCAACAAATTGGGTTACATACGCGTACACAAAACTATTTGTATATTGATCATCTTAAGTTATGAAAAATCTCTCAAGTATAATATACGAGTATATCCCCCCCTTCTGCTGCGCTTCCAGCCATGCCCCTTAATCTGTTGTGTAGTTTTTTTTATGGTTCTTAAATGAAAATTGTATCTGTATCTGCTTTATGTACGTAAGAAACAATTAAGAAAAACGCTTTTCGACATGTTGATTAGTTGGGGGCACAACCTCCATTGTTACGTACATACTATGTACATGTTTAGACCCAAAATAGAAGATCATTACGAGTAGATTAGTTTGAGCCACACGGCAGTCTGACTGTTGTTTAAACATACGACCTACTCAATCATTATAATGCACTCACAGCACTGTGCAACAAGTTTTTTTTTTTTTTTTTGCCTAAGTATAGTCATGGAAAAAAGTGTCTATGCTTTAAGAAATTTGTCTATTTTTAGATATGACATTTTCATTTTTGAAAAGTTTTATGATAACATTTTCGATACTTAATGAGGCGCCAATTTGATTGAAGTGTATTCAACTCGAAACAAACTTTTATTTCGCCTATAGTTGGAAAAAAGTTAATAGTAGTTATTAAAATATTAAAGTTTTTTAAAAGAGCTGCGGCTTTTGTTGTTCTCTTTTTATTTTAAATACAAATTGTTTCCTCACTGTCCATATTTTTATACTTTAGTATTTTGTTCATCAATTTTGAATGTTTTTTATTTTATTATAAAAGACCACCAAAAATATCAAATGCAAAACAATCAATGATAAAATCTTTTCTATTGTATGTTGTTGTTTTTTATCTTATCGATAACAACAATTAGCAAAATGTCAGAAGACGTGAAAAACACAAGCAAGTGCAATTTAAAAATACACAACTAAATAGAAAATTATAAAAATAATGATAAAAATACTTAAATGAACATAAAACAGCAGTGAAATATTTTCATAGAATCTTGGCCGAGGAGTGGCGCAAACCGCATGTTTTGTGTATCTTCTACATATTTTTCTTATTATAGTCCGTCAAAAATTGCAACAAAAAAACATAAATTTAATTTAAAAAAATGTATGTATAGAATCGAGAGTATGTTGCCTGTATGCCTGGTGTTTCTAAAGACGAGTTAATTTTTCTACTTATAGATTGTATTTTCCACTTAAATGAGAAATATTATTATTGGCAGTTAAGGGTTTTTTTTACCAGTTTATTTTATTTATACATACGAGTACACAATTTATTACAAATAAAATCAGATTCAAGTGTGTGACAGCAACCCAGATACGCTGACAAAAGATGTCTTCTATAAATCCATTTGTAATTTTAAACTTTATTTAAAAATTATAAAACTAGATATAAAAAAATGTACCTATGAAGTTTTACATTTAGGTAGCTGAGAACATCTTTTATCAATATGTACATGTTTGACATTTAAATCAACTCATGGAGCCATAACAATTGCTCAGACATCTTTAATAAGTTGCCGCTAGTGCTTTCACTGTATTTAATCCGTTTTAATGATAATGTGTTATTAAACAAAATATTGTGCAATACAATTACTTCAATATTAATATATGTACATACTTATTCCTAAAAAGCAAGTTCATACCATGTATGTATGTATGTGTTTGTTATAAAAACTACATACATAAATAAATTCTCAATTTATTGCACTAATTGACAAATTAGTTAGTTGATTTATAAATTATATGCAATATAATAGACAATAATAAATTCGGTGCTATTCCATTATGTCGAATCAATTAAATATGTGTATGTACATAAATTTTATATTTATGGCCCTAATCTGCCAAAACTGATTGCAGTTCTGTGTCACGATCTGGATTGTCAATGTTCGCAGCAAGAGAAAGCCTGATTTGCAAACCGCAATTGCAATTGGTATATTTAAAGAAGGCCTTTTTTAAGTTTTTCAGCCCAAGTTTAGCTATGAAACATGAAACGGCTCTTATTAATTTATAAATAACTTCATAAGTAAACAGTAGCAAATAAAGACATCATACAAATAAAATATTTTAAGTGCATTAATCAATTTCACAGTAAAAAATTTTTAGTCAAAGAAATTCCTTTTAACACATGATTATCGATTGCTTTATTGTGTCAGAATGTGTCAATATATTCATATGCACATACATACATACATACATATGTACCTAAATAAAAACCTATATACTGAAATATTTTCATTTAAACATATTAACTAAGTAAGTACATACTATCTGTATGTGCACATATGTACAGACATACATACATACATTATCATAAGCAAACAAAGATCTTTTTTATTTTTATTTTTAGTAAATAAAGTGTCTCAACTGATAATATTTTTTTCATTTTGCTTTTGCTAAACTTAATTATACTTTAAATTAATATTTATCAGTTGCTTAATTATTTAGCTGGCAAACTCAAAGTAGAATAATTATGGTTAGATAAACAAATATTTTGTAAAGTATCTGACTACCTGCATACATACATACATACATTCCTTTTTTGGTACGTACATACATACATACATACATAGAGACAAATATAAAAGTATGGTTACTTTTTACTTTCCACTACTTACTACATTTACAATAACATTGTACAACAGAATTAAATGTTTTCTCAAAAGAACCGCAATAATTTTTAGTTTTTTACAATATCTAATATACACTTGAGGACCACAAAAAAGCGATCCTGTCCTACGAATAATAGATAAACTAATCGACAACAAAAACGTCCTCTTTGTTGTCGAATGCACATACGCATACACACGTGTAAGTATGTACATACATATGTATTTGCTGAGAATAGTTGTTCATTGAGCACTGTTTGTTTAGAGCAAAGAACATTGTGCTCTTTTCAGCCAGCTGTTCTCATCTGGTTGTTTTTTACTCACCAATAACAGAATTGTTAAACTTTTCTTTTACATATTAATCTTTTAATAAATTCCCGTTAGCAATGTTTTCATGTAAAAAATAGTAATGGAATTGAAAATATGTATGTAGGTTTCGGTTTTAACGAAATTCGTTTCTGTTTTCAAAAAAATGTATCATTCTAAAGGAACAGGCTGGTTTTTACGTTTTGTTAGATTCTTCTTTTAAAGTAAAAAAAAAATAAATGCGTTTTTCGTACGACAGCCTACATGGCTTTAGATGCACATGTACCCTGTAAACACCACTAATTATGAATATAATGAATGAATAATATGTACATACATACATACAAACATATCTTCTAAAACAAATGAATCTTATACTTCATTCAATGCAAAATGATTTTGACTATTTCTTATTTTTGTATACCATTATCAGCGTAAATATTATAATGAAATTATTTTCTCCACTTGTGTTGAATGTCATTCATTACAATCAGCAATTAGAACATCTTTCTTAATTAAATAATTTCCTACATTATGATATAACACGTAAAAAGAAAGCTAAAATTTTCAACACACAATTTAATGCTCAATTAACAAAGTGGTGGAAACTGTGTAAAATCAGTTACGGCCACTTAAGGCCAGTTTACACGCTATCACACCAGACTTAAGATTTTTATTGACAAAATATTTAACGTACCGTTACATTTCGCTATCACACCATCACACCTTAAATTCAATGAAAAATATATGTATGTAAGTAGAACACAAGCAGCTGGATAAAATCTCAAATCTTAAAGTTGATAACTAAAGAGCATATGACGTTAACGAAGTTTCTATGCGGTAATTAGACACCAAGTTCTCAGTCTGTGTATAATGAAGAGAAACACCTTCAACAATCGATGATGATGTGTGTATGTGCATGCACAAATTTTGTAGCCTACAAGATGTGTAAGAATTGCAGTTGATAGATTATACGTTTAAAGCAATAAATATGCATATATGTATGTATGTATGTATGTATATATGTATATGCATATAATATGTACATACATAGCTATTATATATTGTATATTTACGTACGTACATACATACATATTTGTACATATGTATGAATGTTGCAAGTGTTTTGTTAACTTATTTGTTTGTTATGGGTTCTTGCTGTCATTCGTAAAAATAAACTATTTCTCACACACCTCCGAAGTAATCGCAATAATCTATAAGACTTGCTGCTGCTGGTGCATCTGGCGCTTTAAACATTTTTAGAATAGTAAAACAATATGATATCATTCTTATTACATACGTACATATATATGTACATATACTTGTATGTATGTATGTACATATGTATACGAAAAACTATTTTGTTTGTGCTTTGAAAGGGATTTTACCACATATTAAGGGAGAGAACTTTTCTTTGTAAAGATATTTATTTATATTAAATCAAAGAAAATATGCCGCTAAAAACACTTTTTCAAAAGAACATTTTTTTTATTTTGAATTTATTTAGTCAAGCGATGATTAGAAACAAAATATAAGAATATGAACCATTAATTATTAAGGAACAAAAATGATTATGTTTAATTATCAGAAAAAATCAAAAACAAATTATATAACATATTTTCATTGTGGAAAAAGTTGGATATTTTCTTTCGTTCAACAACGGCGTACTCGTAATTTGTTAACCGAATCAACCATTAACTGGAACCTAAACTGGCTGCAAGTTTATACAGGATAAAACATAAATTTTGCCAATATTGTTGTAATTAATCCTTTTGTTCCATTTTGTAGCCCTCAGTACAAATGAAATTTTATTTAAATGTGTACTTTCACATCGGTTGAAAATACTAGTCTGGTTAATTTCTTTCGTTTTTTCTCCGGCAAATATTCAAGTGGATTTTTGCCAAACGGCAAAAAACATTTTATTTAATTATTAATTTTTTAAGAGATATACCAACAACAACAATATTTTACATTCGCTCTTTTGCACTCAGACACTGAACTGGGAAATTTAGTTTCAGCTCGTTTTTTATGGTAATTTCTCATATAATTTATATTTAAGTGGTTAAAAACAAATTAAAAATCGATAAAAATAAAGATTTCAAATTACGACACATCAACAATTCACTGCATGACTTAATGCATTATTAATGTAAAAAGCCAATCGAATACATAAATTGACTGACATATTGTTGAAATTGTTATTGGTTTATTTTTGTCAAAAACATTATAAAATTAATTTCTTATAAAGAAAGCCAATAATTTTTTACTCTATAAATTTTCGCGAAAAGCGATGCCGTATTTTTTAAAACTATGTATATAAACGAGGGCATAATATTCTTTCGCTTTTCGAATGATACAACATCCTTGGCGTTGCGCAAGTTAAGTGATCTTATCTCGAATTAAATTCTTTTTTTTTTTTTTTTGTTCTAACTAATTTGAATGTTTTTATTTTAATTTTCAGAACTGTAAATATTCAGAATGAGTAGTCTAAACGGCGACGTCATGGTAATGCGTAATGGACGTTCCACCAGTCAAGTATCGGTTTACAATTATCCTGAACATTTAAATCCCTTCTATGAAGACGATCAACACAAACGTTTGCGATTTTGGAAGATAAGCAAAAAAGATAATGAGGGACGAAGAAACAGCTTTTCCATTGCAAATCTTAAAGACATGTGGTGAGTAATAGAAAATATGTGCATGTATGAACATACATACATATAATGTCATTGATATTAGTGATTCGCCTGCTAACGCATGCGTGAAGGACGGCAAGCAAACTGCCGTTTATTTCGTTTGCTGGTATCACAAACGGTTTACAACAGCTTAAATTGTAGTTATATATCCGTAAACTAAAGTACTTTGATGAATAAAAAATATGTATGTATGTATATGTAATTGTAAAATAAAAGTATGAGCACTAAAAAAATTGCTTTTTAAAAGACCCAAATTACAATGTCAACTACATACAGCTCTAAACTTTTAGAGTGGACTCCTGTTATGCTAGAATCGAAAATCAGTCACTTAGTAAAAGTTTCCGAATCCTTCTCAAAATTATTTTCAATGTTTTCTAACTTTTCCAAAAATATATTTTTCTTTATTTTCAGGGCCTTTAAATCCTTTCGTATGAAAAAGAAATCCTCCACACTGGGTATAAACAAAACATCCGAAAGTCCGCCGTTACTGCGAAGGGATTATGTGCTAGACAATGGTTGGAATACTTTCGATAATCGTCTACGTGCCAGCAACACATCCGCCATAAATGGTGATAATTTTCAACGTAACGCAACTTACCGAAGTTCACTACAAACTTTGCCAACAAATAACGTAAGTCGGAAAAAAGAAAAAAAGTATTTATTTACCAGTTAAAGTTAAGCAGGCAAAAATATTAGCGAGATAATTCAAACTGAAATTGAGGAACTCGAAATAATATTGAAAACAAGAAATTTTAATTTAAAATTCTATTTTATAGCAGCAGTTAAGAAAAACTAAATTGTTTGCCAGTATAGAATGTCAACGACGTTGACAATATTTCGAAACTTTACCAATTTCACAAGTCGCTCACATTAATGATTAACGATTTGCTGCAATTGGACCAATTACTTGGCTTCTAATTAGTTTTCTGTAGTTGTAGGTATCGGCGACCGGCAACTTCAGATATCGTGTAACAGGCCATAATAATAATATAAAATATCGTCCTTGATATTGAGATTATAAAACATGAACTTTTTAAACCGCTTTTTATTCTGTATTTAACAAATTTAAAAATGAGAAAATTCAAATAAAAAATTAGAAAACCAAAACACAGTACAGGCCTACCAATTAAATAAATTTTACAAGAATAAAACTCTTGAAGAATATATTATATGAATGTATGTATGTAATTATATACTTTTTATAGGAAGTGTAAACGCTGTATATTTGTTTATGTGTTGGGAAATCTCTACTCTGATTTGCACTATATATATATGTATGTATATTTGCAGGATCGCATTGGCTTAAATCGTAACGATGGCTACAGGAGCACAATACAGGTACCGCGTTCATATCCCCGCTATCAGCCACAGCACAACCAACAATTGCAGTCAAATACGGGAGTATCACAAAACCGTAGGTATGTTTATGGTGGGTCAGTAACACCACAACCCTTGCGCAATTCTCGCTCAAATATTGGTAGAGGCCCATACGAATACGATAGTGATAATGCTATGCTCAGGGGGTGAGTCCGCTTAGCCCAATATCTAAACATTCAAAGTGATTAAATAAATGCCGATCATCGTCGTTAACTCACAAGAACAAAACATTTGTTTGTGTCTGTCCAATATTTGTGTTTCATGTATGTAGTACGTGTTTAATGTTTTTGGGAAAGAAATCAATTTCTTAGCATTGGTTTATTATTCGATAATGTTTACATATGTATGTACATACATACATCTCTGTGCGCGTGTGTGTGTGTGTGTGTGTATTTATGTATATAAGTTTTTGTTCTTTGCTGTCTTTCTCAGCCATTTCAGATTTAGATGTTATCGGCTCTATGATAATTAATGTTTTATCTTGGCAATTGTGTTTAGTGTCAAGCCATCAACCATGATTTGTATGTTCCACATATATTCCACATACATGTATTTGTTTATATTATTGGAAAATAAATTTATTGAAATTTGTTTTTATTGGCTTCCGAGTATTAATAACATTGTGCAATAAAATTGAAAGTTTGGGATTGAAAAAAAAAAACAGTTCGTTACCTCCACATAAAACGACCACTTATCTCTTATACATATAAGACTAAGGTTTAATATTTATTTTATTAAAGTGTAAAGCTTAAAAAAATTGCTTCTAAATTGTAGTTGAAATTACCTAACCCCATTGACATGGTGCCAGTTTTTCTTTCAGTGTAGATAATATTATAAAATTTAAGTATAGAACATGTATAGCGGTTTTATATAAATAGTATAATAGAGGGAATATTTCTAGGAAACATTTTCAATGAAAGGAAATACTGTTGAAATTATTCCAGTATAGATCCAAAATAGACCCGTAGAATCTTCGATTCCGAACCTGTGGGACAACGCAGTAGAGGACGCCCACGGAACCGATGGCGCACACAAGTGGAGAGGGACCTCAACCAACTTGGTGTGCGAAATTGGAGAACGCTGGCTAAAGACCGTGCCAGCTGGAAAACTTTGTTGGTTTTGTTGTTGGAAGAAGAAGAAGATCCAAAATATGGCAGACCAAGACTCAGAAAATAGAAATCAATTATATTAAACTTACAAGTTGTATCGCAGTTCGAGTTTGGACCGCTTGATTGGAAAGCTTTTGTAACATCTCAGGGGGGGAAAAGATATAAAAATGCAAAAACAAATTTTACACAAAAACCATAGAAAACTGTAATGCCTTGACTAAATTCCTAAAAGCGCCCTCAAAATGGCGACATTGTTGACACAACCACGTTTTCGTAGACTTTATAAAAACAGTTTTAAAAAACCACAATACAATACACACGTACATAATTGTTTTTACATATTCGGCTTTCTTTCATTAAGAATAAGTAGGTAAATGGGATCCCGGGGAATCCCAGTTTATAAGAAACTACGTTTTCCTATTCAAAAACAAACCAAAGCGATTTTGAGAGCACAGCATGAAATTACAGTTTAACCTGACTTCACTCTGACTTGGCCAAGAAAGTAAAAAACAAAAACTCGTATTAGAGGGCAATTTACAAGCGAAATTGAATTCACTTTAACGCTTCTTTATATTAATATATGTAGTATATTCGTATATCTCAAATACGATACGAAAGCTGTTCTGCTATTAGGCTGCCTGTAAACTTGTTTTTTCTAATGTCCGAAATTCAAATTACGCATTTTGTTGCACAGTGTTTCGTTCAAGTATAATTTATATTCAAGTATACTATATCTGTAGATTACTGTTAGTGTAATACAGATTACTCTCGCTCACATCGTTTAAACAAATTTTTTAACAAAATTGCTGCTGTGTTTTTATTTGTCTAAAACTAAATAAAAAATTCATGGGGATACCTTCCCTATTTTTTTTTTTTTTTTGTTGACTCAAAACGTTGTTGGTCGCCAATAAAATTAATTAACATATTCCAAAACTAAAACATTTTAATGCGTTGAATCAATTTTATTGGCTTTAGATAATGTGATTTGTTTTCTTCTTTCAATGCATCTGCTGACAACAATTTATTGTTATTAGATCATCACAGTCGAGTATGATGAGCACAAATCCCTTTGAGTCCGATGATGATGAAACTGAAGAATTCAAGGCTGGCATTAGAAGTATTTTGAATGGTTCCATAACAACGCTGACATCGCGAACACCGCGCAAGAAACGTCGAGCTCCAGCCCCACCAACGCCGGTGAGTAATCACAATAACAACAAAAATGAAAAGCAATTTAACTGTATAGTACATATGTAGTACTATTCTAATCAGTGTACAAACATACATAATATGTATGTATGTACAACATTGTACATACATGCATACATACATATCGCACCCTAAATACAAAAGGGGCACAACTCAAAATACTAACATTTTCAGGAGAGACAAAAAACTGTTTATGTTTAGTTCGTCGTGCAGAAGCAACACACTTAACATAACTGTATTTATCCAGTTAAAGAAGATAGTGATGTGAAAGAAATTTTTGCAGTAGTTGGAGATGTGTATTCTGAATTAATTTATGGAAAAAAGTCAATTTTTGGAAAATTTTGAGTTGTGCCCCTTTTGTATTTAGGGTGCGATATGTATTTATTAGAATTTTTGGTAGCAGTAGTTGTATAAATTTTAGCAAATTACACTTGACGAGAAATTCTGCTTGTTTTCGTTTTGCAATTATGAAATGAAAGATGTTTATTTTCCAGTGATCGCAAGTGGCTAGAATTTTTTAGTAAATGGCGCATAGTTCTTAAGTAGTGATAAGTAATTATAACAGATAAAGTAAATACAGGGTGTATTTTTTAGAGGTATAGAACTTCGAATTGAAAAAAAACACAAGAAAATCGTTTTAATGTCCATCAATTTGGCTTTATTGGAAGGATAATTTTATGCCATTAATGTTTAAATATGATTTCGGGCATGTGGCCGCCGCGGCTGGCTCGAATAAAGCCAATTCTACAGGTCCAATTTTTGATAGACAAAGCTCCAATTGCTGTGCACGGTGGCGAATCGATTCATTCGGGTCCTCCTCAACACTTTGCTCTACAGCGGCAATTGTTTCTTCGGTGCGCACTGTTCGACGTCTCTGCGGATGCGTATTATCACATAGAGTAAACGTAGTGCGAAAACGATCCATGGTTAACCGAATTAATTGCTCTGATGACCATAAAATGGACGGAGCTTGCGGTAAACTTCGCGAACTGAACCATTATTTTCGAAATATATTTGCACGATTTGCAAGCGTTGTTCTTTTGTCAACCTGTTCATGATGAAATGGCAAACCAAACTAAATATTAATCACTTGACAGCTGACAAAATGGCCGCCAGTTAAAAAAGTGATGCCAACTTAAAGTTCTATACCTCAATAAAAAACACCCTACATATGTATGCACATATGTATGTATGTATAGTGTGTATGTATGTAATTGATTACATAAGATATTAGAAACTGCGATTAGAAATTGGAATTTTTCACGTTTATATCATTTAAAATCCCTATTTTATTTATTTACTATTTTATAACTTAAAAAGTATTTTCAAGTTATAACTGCGCCGAATGGGCGCAGTAATAAAGATTGTATGCCCATGATGGTGCCAGCAGTGAGACGCAAAACTCTCGAAAGCCCAATATTTACAATAGCACGAGTGCTGTTCGCTTTTCCCCACAGCTGCTTTACGACTAAAATAAGTTTTGGGCCAAAATATTGAAAAATTTAGTGCAACTGCTCTTGTTTAGAAAAATGTTTTGTTTATTGGGCCCCAGATCAAGCTTAAGCTTAGAAAACAAGATTCTGCTTTACAAAACAATACTTAAACCGATATGGACATATGGCATCCAGCTGTGGGGAACTACAGGTAATTCTAACGTTGAGATACCAGTCAAAAACCCTAAGACTTTTAACAAATGCGCCTTGGTTTAGGACCAACAAAAATATACACAGTGATCTGCGAATTTTATTGGTCAAAGACAAAATCATTAAGTTCAGTGAGAGATACCTAAATCGACTAAGCAATCATTCCAACGTGTTAGCAATCAGTCTTTTAGATGATAGCAATGAAATCCAAAGACTTAAAAGACTTCATGTACTTGACCTGCCCTTCCGAAAATAGAAAAAGTTAAAATTCGTTACTCTGTATTTTAATTAAAAAGTAAATTCTTTTTGTATTTATTTTGTTTTTGGGTTTTAGGAAACTCAATATATGTATGTTATGTTGTTATTTAAAAGTCATGAGATTTGCTTATTATTTTAATTGTAAAATAGATCGTAAATAAAACAATATTAAAAAAAAAAGAAAACTGCTCTTGTTTCAAATATACATAAATTTATATGTATTTGTTTAGGTTAGATTGAAAAGAGTATTAAAACGGCCAGAAGCCACTAACAGTATATTTTGTACAAAGTTCCAAGATTGCTAATAAATAACCTTATCGTTTCAGATTCATGGCAGCAGTAATGCCGCACCTCTTCCAACAATTCGCATAGATTCTAGTCAAGACAACAACCACAATGAGCTGCACATAAACGAAGACATGGAGATTGCACATTTGACAGCTGAAATTGAAAGTTTCGTGAAAACTAAAAGCAATGATGATGTTGAAGAAAGGCCTCAAGAAAACAGTAAAACTACAGCGACAACAACAACTACTGATAGTACCAACACCGCTAAAAACTCAACAGTGATAGAAGAAGAAAAACCGCGAAATGTTACTCCAACAACCAACATAATTAGGGAAGACATTATCACTTCACCTAAACAAACTATTAATACGACAGAGAAAGTGAAAAATGTTCAAGTTACGATTGAAACTGTGTCGGCATCTGCGGACACAAAACTAAAGTCCGAAGATGTCATTAAACCCGCAGAAATTGCATCTCAATTGACAGCTCATGTTTCAGGTGAAATTGCAACAAAAACGGATGAGAATAAAGATGTTAAAATCAATGGAGCGATACCAAAGAAACCAAACAATAATTATGTTACGAACAACAGTTCAGCCGAACAACAATCAAATCATAATGTTGAAGAGTTGTGCATTAGAGAAACTTGTGCGGAGGAAATGCCTTCAAAGCCAATACCACTTAAGCGCCAAACAAAACCGGATGTAGAAGTGGGTCAAGTTGAATGTATTCATGTGCATGTAGAGAGTCCGAAAGCTTCACCACGCAAAGATCATACTACTGGTTTGACCAGCTTTAAGGCAACTGAATCTTCGGAGCTAACAGACTCCATAACCACAAAAACTCCTTTTGTGTTAACCAGCCCTCCCAGCCAAAGAAGAAAACAACTGCAAGTAGACACTGTACAATCGTTAAAGAAAGAAACTGTTAAGATTATGGAGACATCGGACACGAAAGGCAAATTGAACAGCGAGTTGAATATCCAAGAGGAACGCATTCGTACCAAGCCGGAAATTTTAATCAAGCCCACCTTGTCTCCAAAGCCAGTCACAAAAGAAGCCAACGCAAAAGTCGCAGGCTATGCCGATATTCACAAACCCCCGAGAAGGCACCACCAAAACGATCACCCTGTAAAAGTACTACGTGAAGGCAGCATCTCACCGCCCTTTGTGCCGCTACATAAAACAAAGAATGAGGAAGAGAAAATCAATAATACAGATCAATGTCGTACCAACGGTTTTGCAGAAGAAACGTCGCCAGCTGTCAAACCGCCGTCACAGTTTGAACATTTAGATAATTTGAAAATTTTAGAGAGCACCGCAACCATCAAGTGTAACGGTGATGTGAAGACGGCAACAAAAGTGGAAACGTGTCAGGGAGAGCTTACAAATAACAACTCCACTGGCCTGTCATTGGCGGCAGTTCGCCAAGAAGAGCACAAAAGTGACGATGAATTTGAGCCGTTGTATAGACCTAAAGCTACCAGTCACATGGAATGGAAACGTTCTACTTTGGCTCCCTTAGAGACCAATATACCGCCCGAAAAGCGAAAATCCGTCAAGGATATCATAGAGTCAATTAATCGCAGTCAACGTCTACTAAATGCGGCAGCTAATAAGGATTTTCCGGCCCTGCAAAATCCAAACCATCAACCTTTTCATAATCATAATAACAACAATTTAAATGAAGAGCAAGAAGAGGTGGTAGCAGCGTCAAATGAAAAGATGGCAACATCACGCCTTGCCGAGGATCAAGCAGGAGCAGCTAGTTCACCCTCACCGTCGCCTTCCAATGACTATAACGACAACAACGAAATATTTCAAAAGGGTAAAGTCAACAAAGAGGTATTTGACTACCGGGAAACATCGCCCATAACCTCAAACTTAGATTGGAATCCAGTGCCAAAGCCAAAACGTACTAAAGCCGCTCAAGAGTAACAGCTCACACTTTTAACGAAACTATTCTATTTTATTAATATTTATACTGCAATATTAAGTAATAAATGTAATTTGCCAAAAAAAAAAAAAAGCGTCTAGGATCACATTTGCTAAAACAAAAACAAACAAAAATAATTTAGTCTTAAAGCAAATGCTGGTAAAATTAAAACATTTAGCTTTTTCTTAAACGGGGTTCGTTTGCAATACTTTATACATATAATTATAAATTAGTTAATATAATATATATTTTATATATATATAATGTTTAATCTTTAAAAAAGAAAAACATAAATATTTATACTATTCGTATGTGATTATCGTTTTTATGGTGTGATCTTTATTAAAATTTTAATTGTGCACATAAAGTTTAAAATATGTATGTATGTACATATATAGTACATACTTTATTAAAATTGTTTATTCAATGTAAAACAAGTTTTTAAGAATATGATCGGTCGATTGTGGAAAATTCTATCAGCTAAAAATGTCTGCAACTCACAAATAATTAATTTGTTATATTTATTTTGAATGTATTCTCAATAGTTTTATTTTATGTGGTAAAGGACTAAACAACGTCCAAGAAAGGATGTGAGAGTACATTTGAGTTTATTTAAATGCAATAAATATAAACAAAATAATAATAAAAAAACATACATATATCTTTATTTTATGGAAAGTGAAAAGGGGAAATATTTTGAAACTACTTACACTATTTGGAAGAGCTACATTTGCCATTGCCAATTGTATTTTTCATTGTAAGGGAGCAATTTGTCAGGTCTTTATCGACAAAAATATCCAAATGCTGTTTTTTTTTTTTTTTTTTTTTTTTGTTTACTTGGTGCGACATTTATTTGATGTACAGGCATGTGCTGAAAAATACGCATTCTGTAAACACAAAATTTAAAAAAAATATATATTAATATCAACTAGATTAAAATTTTTTACTATGACATCATTTTACAAATTTTTAGTGTTATTCAAAACAGACCTGATAGTACAATATTATATTCGCAACAACATAGAAAATTAATGCGGGGATAATTAAAAGTTCAAAATAAAAGGTAACTAAATTGTTTAATGTTTTCTAATTAAAATATTGCTTAGAGTTATAATCCAAATATATATATATATTTTTTCAAAATTTAGTTTTTTCATTTTTTAAGTTTTGATTATTAGTTCAGACTATTATATAAATAACAGTTAAAAGCGAAATAAAATTATATGATTTAAATAGATTTATTTAAGTGTGACTAATATACAAACAAAGCTTGCAAATACCCGCATTTTTAGCTAAAAATTCTTGTTGCGAATTGTAAATACAAAAATATGACTATTAATGAGTGCGCATGAGTGGGCATGCGCCACAACACTGCGCCAAACCTTCACATGAAATGCAGTTTCTAGACAAATCAAGTCCACCATTTCTGTTTTATGTACTTGACATGTAGTATTTTTAAATTAAAATTAATTTTTATGAATAAAGCCAATAATAGTTTTCATAAAACAAAGTTTTAAAATAAATGCTTTTTATTAATAAAAATTTTAATTTACATTTCTTTATGACGTCTATGAAAAACTTGCAAGTGATTTTCTTTTCTATACATTAGAAGAAAACGGCAAACAGTTTTTAAGCACTTCGTGTCCTATTTGCAAATGTGTTGGCTTCCTTTTCTATATATTTTGAAAATCTAGACAAATTCGTTAGAACAGTTTGCACGGCAGGATAACGTTCTTTTAAATCTTTCCGCTGACATCTCACTTTGGCCTTGAAACGTTTTTCCAGCTCCTTGATGGTGACGGGCAAATTAAGGTCCACTAGAATTTGATGCCAATCGTTGTCGGCAAACATATCCATTAAAGCATCTAAGGCTTCCGAAATTGTCCACACATCTTCTTCCTAAATTAACATTTAAGCACAACCCAATAAAACATACAATTTTGAGGCTATAAAATCGCTATGGTGTGTTTCTTTACCTGCGAACATGTTTCCACAATAAATGTAATAATAAGTTTGACTAAGTTTTCAGACAGCAAACAGCCCAATGTGCCCAACATACGCAGCCAATTTGCACGAATTTCGGGCATTGTACAATTTTTAACACCACCAAGCATGAGCTGAAACAAAACTGCTGTAAACAAGTATTTTATATAAATTTGAGACGCTGAAATACCTCCAAGTCACTTTGGGTCATTTGATTAAATAACTCTTTTTTGGTTTTTAAGTGTTCTAAAGCTGCACGCATCAATGATGTGGATGGCTCCAATATGGATGTGTCCTTTGCACCCTTGAACACCTGCTGGCCTAAATCAACCCATACAGTATAGATGGCATTGTGGCCGCCCAAGTCTTCTGAATTCAAACAATTGCACAAATTTTGTAAGCATAGCATTGATGAAATACGCAAGTTTTTACATCTGTTAATAAAATCTCTTTAAGCTTGGAATGACCTTAAGGTAAAAACAAATAAAACTTACTTCATCAAAAGCCCAATATTTGACTCACGCAATAGCTGAAAGAGGTTGTTTTCAAGTGGCTGGGAACGTTGCCATAGCTTAAAGAATAATAAAACATGAATATTAATTTAAGACATTGACAAAAAAGGACAACATTTTCTTATATATTATGATTACAAATAAAAATGTTTATACTACTGATTTGCAATTTTAATTGAATTGCTATTAAATATATATGTATATATATACAGATCTACAACTGATATTTAAATTAAATCTTATTCATTTAGTTTTAAAGCTTCTTTTATTACACTTTTGTCTGAATAAAATTAAAGCAACCGAAAAAAATTTGAAGTTAAATAACAGAAGCAGTTCTTCCAAAAAATACAGTAACGCATGTATTTGAAGTTCTGCACATTATAATTAAAAATTATAATAAAAAAATAAGAAAATACAAAATCTATAAATTTATAAACAAATAAATCAATTTGTATTCTTTTTATGAGAGAGTGAATTACCTTGTCCACTAATTCTAATGACCTTATGGCTTCAACTATTTCAAATGGTAATTTATCACCTTCATTAAGGTTTGTGGCACTTCCATTGCTTTTCTTTGTTTCATAATCCACAACGCTTTCACTTTCAGACACTTCTTCGTCCTCTACGTCCTCCCACTCTACATAGAAAAACAATGTAGAAAAAGCCTTTTTAAGTCGAAAACAAAATCTTGTAAATAATTTACTTTATTTCTTTGCTACCTTCTTCTTCGGCAGAACATAAATTTGTTATAACTTCAGCGGCAATACGTTGAGCGTCCAATAAATATCCCACATCACGCATAGCAATATCATCAGATGTAGGTAGCTCTTGACGCCTTCGACGATTGGCTGCTGCTTCTTCAGTTTCATCTAAAAAATAAACAGATTTCATTTGCGCACATCAAAAATTATTTTCAAAAAAATAAATGCTTTTCTACCATCCTGCATTTCCATTTTTATTTCCAATTCTGGACCTTCTTGATTCTTATTATCGCTTTTAGACAAATTACTTATATTATCCAGGGCTGTTTGATGATTTGTGTCCAGAACTTGAGCCAAAGATTGCAAAATTGTACCAGCATAAGCAGCAGATAAAGCTGGGGCATTGCTTATTATGCCAGCTGATAAAGTTCGCAAATATGCATGACCGTAATCTCCAGTAATCGACAAAAGGCAAAGAAAATTGGGTACATGCTGATTTAGAACAAGCCAGGATTTCGGATTATTCTCCGACACTACCAACAAACATTGGGCTACCGAAATTGATATATCTAAGCCAAACACGTTGTAGTCTAAGCATCTGACAAAAGCCTCCATTAGTTGACTTTGATTAAAGGTTTCTACTGCAAGAGATGTGCTCTCACATAAATTCCACAATAAATTAATTGCTTGTAAGAAGACATCAGATCGTAGATCCATTTGATTGCACATAGCAGCATCAAATGTTGGCTTCCATTCGCTATCTAAGGCATACTCCCGCAGCAAAGCTAATAAAGGTGTCAGCACATCCTGATCTACTAGAAAATCGCACACCTCTATGCCGTTAACAGACAGATTTCTTAGAGCTCCAGCCGCTGCATTTCTAACTGATGCATCTTTTTCGCACAACAAAGGTGCAGCAATTCTTATTATATCGCTTTCACAAATTGCCTGGACTTTGTCTTTGCTAGTTGTCAGAACGGCCATTGACTGCAAACCATTCAGCTTTTCCTCGATATTGGCATTCAGCAATTGATCTCTTACTGCTTCAATAGGGCCAACGCCTGAATTTTCCATCTCACCACAAGCATTTAAGAAGTTGTCGACATCGTTGCTGTCTAGTCCTGCCAAAGGACTTGTCTTGGCCGCATAACGGGTTTTACTTTTTCGTGTTTTCCCCATTGACAATGATTATTTATGAAATACACAACTTTTATTGTTCTCTTAAGAAAAACAGACCCCACGTGCAGCAAGAAAATGATAACACTTTTTTACAACAAAAACATAATAAACTATCCCTGTTGCAAAAAATAGTATTAGTTGTGAGAATTTCATAATTTGATGAAAATTACCAGAGTTATTTGAAATCCAGCATATGTGTATGTTTTTCAATAGAGATGGCGCTATAATTAGTATGATACTCAGAAATATGTATGTATAAAAGATTTATGAACATTTAAATATATTTCAAAAGAAGTGTTGAAAAGAAAAAAATATCAATAACATCAAGATAGGACTAAGTCCCCGAATCTTTTTAAAGAACTACATATATTAATTTCGATGGTAGAACTTTCAGACATAGCGGCTCATTAAAATCAACTGCAAACCCTGAAATAGCACGACTGAAAAATCTTATTAATACACAACGTCTAAACTAAACCCCTTCTTTAATTTTGCATAATTAACCAAATAAATAAACATCAGAAATTCAAAAATAAAAACCCATTGTTGAAAAAATGGGTTTTAAATGCCAAGAAAACAGCTTTTTAAAAGAATTTACCACAAAAGTTGTGTCTTGTGAATTTGGATTATTTAAATGGTGTCCTGCCGGTTCGAATGAAACCAAAGAACTGCAAGGTTATTACGTTATATGCGAAGATACTATACTGTTCCCGGAAGGTGGCGGACAGCCGTGTGATTATGGCACTATAAACAATCTGCCTGTTCGCAGTGTTAAACGCACAGGCAACCAAGCTGTCCATTTTGTTGAGTCTGAAACAGGCTTTGAAACAGGTACAAGTGTAAAGCAATGCATTGATTGGAATAGACGTCTCGATCATATGCAACAACATTCTGGGCAACATCTAATAACTGAACTTTTTGAAAAAGAATTTAACTACGAAACCACCTCTTGGTGGCTGGGAAGTGAAGCTTCTTATATTGAACTCAATACTAAGCATTTAATTAGTAAAGAATCTCTGGAATTGATTGAAGAAAAAGCTAACAACATTATTAGGGAGGGAAAAGAGGTAAACGTCGTTGTATTGGACTCAGAGACAGTCTCTGAGATGGATAGCGTTCGATCTCCACGCGGCCTACCTAAAGATTGGGAAGGTCCTGTTCGTATTATATGCATAGAAGGGCAGCGAAATAGCATGTGCTGCGGCACTCATGTGAGCAATTTGTTCCAGTTACAATGCATTAAACTTTTGTATGCAGAGAAGAATAAAAACAGTGTTATAGTTCATTTCTTGGTGGGAAAAAGAGTACTTAAACGCTTAGGTGATTCGTTTGAGAGAGAGGTACAGCTAAATTTAGCTTTAAAAGGTGGACCTAACCAGCATTTGGAACTGATTCAGAAGCTTCAAAGCAATGTGAAGGCCACTAAAAAATCTTTTCAAAATTTACTGAAAGATATCGCGTTCTTAGAGGCGGAAAAATTGAAAAATTTATCTAAGCCATTGCCTAGATATTATAGTCTTCATCGCAAAGATGGTGTCGAACAAGATTTTATAAACACATTTTTCAGACATGCTCCGGTAGAAATATCATTGTATTTTGTTACCGTATGTGAACCTACTGTTGGTAGTCAGCCTGGCAAAGGTCTAATGGTGTTAAAAGGTGATGAAGGACTTGTGCAACAATTCGCTCCTAAATTTTTGAGCATCTTAGATGGTAAAGGCAGCGGCAAAGAAAGCAGTTTTCAGGGTAAAATATGCGACATTGACAAAATACCAGAGTGTGAAGCCATGTTAGAGGATTATTTTAAACAGTTCAAGACAAAGGCTATTGACAAGGAAGCTTTACATGAACAATTCAAAGGAGAATTTATTCACAACAAAAAAGGAAGCAAGCTAAATTGATTTCTTTTCTTGTATTTACATATTTCAGCTTATCAAAAGACATACCAACATTAAAAAAAATTTTGAAATCAACGTTTCCGTTAAGAGATATAGAAATCCCAGCAGCAAATTGCAAATATTTAATTTTGTTATAACAAAGCAAGTACAAATTAATGTACAAACCTATATTGTTTTTTAGCTATATTTAAATATATAAATAAAAGTTAATTGAATTCAAATTTATGTAGTTATATAGGGTTGATCCATTCTAAAATCTGGCAAATTTTATATACACGGTTTCTGCATTTTTGTTTCGTTTTTATTTTTAAGACTGTTGATTTTAAAATACACCACGCTTTTTAATTGCCTAAAAACTCAATAAAGGACGAATTACGTAACTTGTCAAACTATAACTTTAGAAGACGCGGTTGAAAATTAAATTTTTGGATACTGGCATACACATACATACGTATGTATGTATTTTACCATATAATGAAATATTACTTTTTGTTTTATGTTAAATATAAAAAAATAGCATACATTTTTGCAAACAATTAAAAGAATTATATTCATAATATCTCTTTTTTTTTATTTATTCGCTCTTATCTGTATAAAAAGGTTACTTTCTGTTAAAACAGAGTGAAAAACAATAACATTTGCTGCAGTTCGTTCAATATACTTTTCTGTTTGTAATTTATGTCATGTGTGAACCGCACTCTACAAACTTGCAGATATGTTATTGTGAATAGTTTGCAAATGCAACTTTGTAAAATAAAGAGTAAGAGAGAACGGCACAACTAAAGCACAGAGTACAAACAAAGTGAAAAGTCGGAACAGACACCAGTGAATATGGAGGAAACTTTATAAAATATTAAAATGTGAATACGATTTGTTAAAAATATAAAAAGAAAAACACAAATTTTTTATACTTAAAAATAATTAATTACAGTTAAAACAAATCGAACGGCTAAAAAACCCCTTATGACAGTAGTGCGTTCATACTGGAACTAACGAGAATTATCGAACTCGGGTGTCTTGTGCTGTTCATTCAGTTCTCTTTAGTGTTCTTGTTTGTTTTTGATGCATTTTCGAAAATTCAGTGCCAGGATAACAATCGTGTAAAGAATGACGAGGCATTTGAAAGGACTATTTTTGATAAAGGAAAGTTATTTTCAAGTGTCAACTAAGTAAGCCCCAATGGACCCCGTTACTGTGTGAAATATCGATAACTGTTATCCCACATGCTTTGAACGAAATTTCGTTTATGCTGTCATCGCTATTGACATTTTTATCGAAAGAAAAGAAATATATTTTATTTGTTCATTTGAGTTGACTTTTTAACAGAAAGGAAGTAAATGTGAAAAAACGGGAATATAACTTTGTCATAGAAATTTGGTTATAAAGTTTAATAATAGAGTGAAATTGTGAAATTAAGAAAAAATAGTTTACGAAGGGAATTTTAATCAGTTTCAGTTAACAATTAAAAAGTGGATACAAAGCAAAGAAGAAAAAAAGGAACGCATGTTTCATTGTGTCAAGCAGGCACGAAGTTGTCCGGTTTCATACGAATCACGTATATACGTACCATAGAAGACAAGAAAAAAATCTGTCCGTCTGTTTTTAATGGTTTTATAGTGATTTTTGTTTCCACAATCTTTCTTATATTTTGTTGTTGTTGTCGAAAGCAAATTGGTAATGAATCCTGAATAAAAAGGATTAACAAAGTGAAACAGGTAAAATTTTAATGTTGCTATTTTGCTAGGTTCTCTTTGGAAAAGATTCTTTACACTTTTTTGTATTCGTTCGTTAGTTCTACTTGTTCTTCTGTGTGTGTGCTTAGTAGCAGCAGTACAATTAACCCATTAGGTTGGTTGAACTGTATAAACATACATGTGCCTATGTACATACATATGTATATGGATAAGTAGGTATATTTTTTATTGGGTAGATGGTTTGCTCATACATATTTACATACATACAAACAAATGTAATATTAATTTGAACGAAATAATTCATAAGCTATATGTATGTACGTATGCATGTAGGTGTAAACTCTAAAAGAATAGATTTGAAACAAGTTGGTAGATAAGTTTGAAGAAGACAAAATTTCCAGTAAACCGAAAGCTGCTTGTTAAAATAATTATTTCGTACTGCTCTTACACGCACAAAATAAAACGCACCAAAATACTTACATATATACATACATAAATAAATGCGTGTTTGTGTGTATGTACATATACATACATATGCATGTGTAGGCAAAATGTATGTATGTAGCGTTGACAACGAAGGAAATAGGACTATTATAATAACATCGGCTGTAAAGGACAAAAACTTGAAAAAGGAAATTTTGTGAAAATATGTTGAAAAAAGAATTGACGAAATTTTGCAACGAAAGAATTGAAAACCTATTCAATAGAATTGATAAAGGAATATTCTCAGCCATATTTATCATTTAAATATACTCTCAAAAATCCTAAATGTTTAGTCTTTTAACAAAACTCTTTGTAAAGGGTAAAATAGGTACCGCTTAAAGTAAATTTAATTTATTACTGTTGAAATTTTGTTGAACTTTTTAAAGAATAAAAAATATAGCCAAGATTATTATTTTTTTTAATAATTTAATAACATGAACATCCCTCTGGAAAAGCTTTAAAAAATAGCATTCATAACTTTAAACTAGTATTTTATTTTAATTAAAAAAAAAAAAACATTTGGCGCTCATGTACTCGATTTTGTGGTGTAGTTTTGTTTTGAGCAAATTGAGGTGATTTTTCGTAGCTGTAAATGTAGCGGGATTTTTCGAATAATGTTTAACTGCGCGGTATTGCGTTTTAATTAATTTTTTACAAAATAACTTTTAAATTTATCTGTGATCGATGGAAAAAGTGAAGTAAATGCGTATGCATGTACATATAGTACCTATCCGATTATTAGGTGACGAGCTTTGAATATAAAAAAATATTAAGAATAATTTGTTTCGCTTCTATTGTCTTTTGTGAGTAAAAGCATTGCTTTGCATTGTTTTCAAAACAAACCAAAATGAGTAAATTAGTGCCTCTAAAGATTAAGACTAATATACATACATACATATGTATGTATGTAAGTATGTACATACATATGTATGTAGTACATAGATACATTTCAAAACAATTGTAACTTGTTTAACTTGTTTGTTTGTTTATTATACGTTGATGGGTTTCTTTAAATATAGTGTAAACTAAACGTTAACTTTTAAAATATGGAACATATTTAATAATCTCTATTTTTTTCTAATAAGTTTGGTAACAACTGTTGTTGCTGTTAATTTTGTTAGGAATATGTACATACATACATACATATATTCATACATACATATATTCATACATACATATGTATATGATTTATAAATTTGGCCCCAAATTCTCCTGTTCTTTTGAATTTAATTACATAAGGTTTTTTGGCACAAAATGCATAGGTATTTATCTTTAAAACTGTTTTTTGTTTGTAGCAAAAGTAATACATACATATGTACGTAATTAATCCCAAAAATATCTCGTCTTTTCAAACTAAAATAAAAATAGCTTTTTGATTCTTTTTCTTTATTAATAGTCAACAGTTTTTTAAGTGGTTATAAATTAGTAGTTAAATTATGGAAATAATATCCGTTATTACTTTTTTAATCCAAAAAAGTTGTTTATTTTTCTAATTTATCTATTTAAAGGAAAACAAAAATGTTAAAGTGCAAAATATCAATCATTTAAATTAGAAAAATGTTAAAACCAGCTTTTGAAGTATTCTCTTAATTTAACATTGTTTTTTTTTATATTACAGAATGATTTTGGCGAAAAAAGACTCCTTATCAATCTGATAGTGAGCCATCAATCAGACATGCGTGTATACAGTCTCTCTTTTATATAATGAATGAAAATTTCATGTAAATCCGAAAACCGCTCCGCGAAACAAAATTATAGAAATACAAATTTTAAGAAAGAATTTCAACAATTCAACAAAATCTAAACACCACCATCCCACAACACATCATTAGAAGCGGACCAAATAGTATAATCTTTTTGTATACAAATCACCAAATTTTACAACTACTACTACTACGAAGTAAACATTGCACTCAACCATAGCAAAGATAAATTCCATAATGATCCATTTGCCAATCAAAAATTGTATAAAATTTTAGGACATTTGTAACATTTTTATGTATGTTTCAAAGAATGAACAAATTGTATATATATACTTCAAATTGGATACATTATGAGCGTCTAAATTTCACGAATAATATTAATAGTACGATTATAAAAATAGAGACAACGACAATCCCACTCAGAAGTCATAAAAATTTCAATGTTATATGAAAAATTTAACTAGAT
This sequence comes from Epicampocera succincta, assembly GCA_932526305.1. Taxonomy (NCBI): domain Eukaryota; kingdom Metazoa; phylum Arthropoda; class Insecta; order Diptera; family Tachinidae; genus Epicampocera; species Epicampocera succincta. The sequence continues at coordinate 12,489,938 of OW052037.1, read as the reverse complement.
TAACAACTAAAACCAAAACAAGCCAAAAAAGAAGGGGGTATTTGAAAACTAAACAGCATTTGCAGCGTTGGGAGCTTGAAAGGACGTTTCACAAACGGAGCCGTGTACACGACCGGTTTCTATACATAGCGCATAAGTTTCAACAGGGGATAGCCAAATACTAGTTCCAAAATGGCCAACGTATTGAGAAATGTTGTCAGCAAACAGCGTATACGCTACAAAGAAAAAGGTTTTAATCTGGATTTGGCTTGTAAGTTATGAATAATGAAATAAAATATAAATTATGAAATTATTGGTTTTTTATTCAATACATTTTTCTTTTTAGATATTTGTGACAATATCATTGCAATGGGTTATCCAGCGGATAATTTTGAGAGTATGTACCGAAATCCCCTGGGCGATGTGTACAAGTTTTTAGAAGATAACCATCAAGATCATTATAAAATATATAATCTATGTCTTGAACGGAGCTATGATATATCAAAGTTTCATGGTGTAAGTAATACCCCCAAAAAGAGAACTGAAAAAATTTTGAAAATAAAAACTGTATTTCATTCATATCGCATGTTAAATTTTGCTTATAGCTGTAGCGGTCTTCAGCATTTAAATTCTGTTTACAACTCTTTAAAGACTGCTTCTAATTTTCAGCACAAAGCGCATATATTTTTCTTGTGTATTAACAATAAACAAATCCATTACATTTATCAAACCATTACATTTAACAGTCGTTACATTACATTTATCGTGTGGCTTGCAGAAAAAACAAATTTTCTTTTCGGTTAACTGAGTCACGGATTATCAAGACTCTACATTGTAGTAAAAGTATTGCTTTTAATCTCTTTACACAGGCGTAGAAAAATTCGAAGCTATATCTTAATGTTTTTAAAAGTATGTATTAGAAAGGATACTGACTGAAGGCTGTGAAAGTGAAATGGAAACATTTATTTTCTACTCGTGTATATATGTAAATACTTCGATATTTCTTGAAATAATGATTAGAATTGCAGACGAGAGTTTCGATGATATATAAACATAAGCAAAGTTAAATGATATTAAAAGAATATAAACACTTTTGTTATTCGATATTTAAAGACTGTAAACATTTAAAATGATTATTATTTTGTTTAAAAAAAAAATTAAAATAACTAAAAATATTTGCGTCCAAAAACTGTTGAAAAGTTTGATCCATAAATATATGTATTCTTTTTAATTTTTAAGTTATAATAAACAGATTTTTTGATATTTTTCCTGCAGCAGCTTTTCAAAGAAAATCGTAATATTGAATAAAATTCGTTAAAATATTTATAAAAATTAAAAAGACCTCAAGCTATAAAAAAAGAGTGCAAATATTTTTAAAATCGTTATATTATTTTATCCCTTAAATTCTTTGATGTTTATCAAAAAGATTTCTGTCATAGTGGAATTCTTATTTTAAACATCAATAAATATTAATAACAACTTTATTGCTTTATTACATCAACTGCACATTTGTATATAGATATAATATTTGAATATATAATAATATTGTTTTTTCTTGTCTATCGTTTTCAGCGCGTTTCAGTTTATCCATTTGAGGACCATAACCCACCTGCGATAGAAATGATACTTAAGTTTTGCCAAGATGTCGACAAATGGCTTAAAGCAGACGAACAAAATGTAGTTGCCGTTCATTGCAAAGCCGGAAAAGGTCGAACAGGTATAATAGAATTGTTCATTGGCTGGCTAGCACCATAAATTAACATTTTGTTGTATGTTTTTGTTTGTTTTTTTAGGAACCATGATATGTTGTTATTTGGTTTATAGCGGTAAATATGAGACGGCGGCGGAAGCTTTAGCTTGTTACGATGAGAAACGTACAAAGGATCGTAAAGGTGTGACGATTCCATCGCAAAGGCGTTATGTTAAGTATTTTTCAAATTTAGTAAAATCAGACGTATCATATGAACGGCGCACTCTTCAGGTGGGTTAAACAGAATAACCACGAACTCGTTTTAAATAGTATATAAATTAATATTTATTTTAATTCTAAATTAGTTCTGCCAAATACGTTTCTCAAAGGTCAATGCTTTACACAGTCTGGGCATAACTCATTGCTCCATTTCTGCATTACAAGAAAAAGTGCAGGTATGATTAAAAATTAAAACTGCCTTTTCTATATTTGTGACTATTTATTTTCATATATTTTTTATTTATTTCAGCCATTGCAAAACTTTTCAATTGATTTCCGGAAAGCCAGTATGTTGGATATAAACAACCCTCCGCTAGAGGTATCAGGAGACATAAAAGTAGAAATAGCAAAAAATACAAAGAAGATTTTTCATTTATGGTTTAACACATTTTTTGTTAGCGAAGCCTCTGGTAAGAAATAATAATATTTCTTTGCTTTATTTTATGTAAAGGAAATCAATATTTTTTCTAAATTTTTTTCCAGTTATTGAGGGAGAAGGCAATAATATGAAGTATATTTACACTTTACAAAAAGCTGAAATCGATGATGCACACAAAGACAAATCCTTTCCAGAAGATTTTAAAGTAAGATTTTAGATACATATGGCCAAATTGTCTATATATATGTAGATAAAAATACTGAATATACAGGAGTGAAGTTTAAAGATTATTTATTTCCCACTACAATCAAAATATTGCATTTATTTTTATCAACTGGGACATTTAATTCAATTAATTTCTTCGGCAAATATGCCGATAGTTCAACATGAACTTCTTTATAATTATTAGATTTACAAATAAATTAATAAACATATTCGTTCTCAAAGAGTACTGTCGTCTTAGCTTTAGGTTTTTATTAATTACAAAATCAAATATTCCTGTATAACAACTGCAATCTGATTCGTCAAATTATAAACTTTTAATATAATACTTTGAAGGGGAAGTTTCAGTAGACTGTCGCTTCCCAAAATGGTGGATTGTCTTATAAATGTCAGTGCAATAGAAACTTTCTTATATGTTGGACAATAATGCGGCTTCAGTATTTTTGAAAGCTTATTTTTTATGAAAAGACAGCAACAACAGTTCTGATAGTTTTGCTTGCCTACTAAGAGTATTTTATATTTATAATTATTTATACAAAATATATGTAAAGTTATAATTTATTTCTTTTTCAGGTTGAACTTGTTTTTACTGCCCACGAAAATTACTCAAAAATTTCAGCCGGCAGTCGACCAACTTCAGATTATCGCTCTTCGACGCAAGAACCTTCAACATCACAGGCGGCCCGATCAATTCCCCAAGATAGCAGTTTGGGCAGTGGAATAAGCTCAATTAGTGATCAAAAAATATCCGCATCGACATCTGGTACCGGTAGTTTTGGGGTTAGTAGATCGGATTTCAGCAATGGCTACGAATCCAATATGGAATCAGCGCAACGAAATAATGGCGTAGTTCAAAACATAAATAATCCCCATAGTAATAATCATATGACATCAAATGAAGTGAATGAAAGTACAAGCATTTTGACACCATCACCTGCAGAACTTGTGACGCTACCACCGAAATATATGGAACAGAAACACCAGGAACAACATCAGACAACAAATAAAATGCACACTCATCGAAATGCTGGTGGTGTTACCGATGTCGGAGTCGGAGAGGGAAACATCGATGCACCTTGTCAACCGTCCACCAACTTAAATATCAATAACTCCAAAAACAGCATAAATAATAGCAACAATTGTACCAATTTAGTTAATAACAGCTACAATTATAATCATAGCAATAGTAGCAGTAAAACCAGCAGTGTCAGTAGCCAATCTTCGTCTTCGGCCATTGGAGATAACGAAGAGGACTGGGAATCCGGTGAGTCCCAAGCTAAAAAACTTGAAAACATTACTTTACTACTTTCTACTTCCTCAGTAACAAGACCAACTATAAATCTTGAGCCTCCTCCTTCTATAATCGCTCCCACGTCCCTTCCTTTTCAGCATTCAAGTTTTTCAAATACCTCGTCTACCATTTTATCCAATTCCTTAAGAACTTCTAAAACCCTTAGTAGCGCTACTTCATACTGTTCCAACGCTCCAAAATTTTCTTCCAATTCCCCTTCTATCTCCTATCCTTCTTCTAACACTACAAGTAAAACTAGCATTAGTAGTTGTACAAATAGAGTTGTTGGTGTTGATGATGATGATGAAAAAAATGACGATGAAAATAAAATTAAACTTAAATTATCAAACTCGAAACGGGTGATGAAACCACCAGTAGTCCCTTATACAACAAATACTAACACCAAATCTTCAGAGTTCAAGAACGAAGACAACAGTAAAACGACTAGTATTACACATGAGACTGATGAGACGGCAGCGATGCCAACCTATCTGAGTAATCGTCCCAAGTTAATGCATCTCTTAATGGCTCCAAAACACACACGGCGCCAAAAAAAGTCTCTCCACAAACCCATTTTTAAACGAAAACCATCAAATAAGATTGTTAAAGTTGCGAACTCAAATAGCAGCATCTGCCCAGACAATTCATTTTCTTCTACAGCTGCTCTTGCGGCGAGCGCAATAGGTGGCAGTGTGGCAACAACTTCGAAGCTCAAACTTAAAATCAAATTAAAAAAGAAAAAATTAAAACTGTCCCAAAAATTTCAATGGTTTCAGAGCTATTTTCGCAGGGATCCTGTAGATTTTTGTGAAAACTTTGTTCAGCAAACCGCTTCCGTGAGGTGCAATAGTATGAGCAGTATGGCTAGTCGCACTCATAAACTGTCCACTACCACACCACCTACACCACCTTCCGTGACCCCACCTCCGCCCTTGATTACTGTTGACTCTTCCTGTGAAAAGTTAAACCACGCGGCTAGTGCCCAATCCGTGTCAACATCTAACGCAAGCATAGCTACAGGTGACATGTGTGAAGACTATTATTCTTCCATATGCGATAATCAGCTAAGCTTTAGTAACTCACCCTGCAAAAGTCCCCGGACCATGGCAGATATGTCGCGTAGTATTAGTAATGGCGGCGGCAGCAATAGTGTGGGCAACAGTTTTGCAAAAAATACAGCAAATTCAAGTTTATATATACGTGAACGTAGGGAAACATTACCATGTTGCAGTTCCCGTACTAAGGGCAGACGCAGCAACGGAAATGTAGTTATCGTGGCAGCTAAACCGGCCAAAAACCACGCAATAGGCTTTAATGTGAATACAACAAATTTGGCAAGTCAGGATTCGTTCGACATAAACGAAGATAACGAAGATGTTGTAGAATCGCCGGCAAGTATTTACTATACGCCATCATCAGGCGCTTTAACATCTACAGGTGAGGCCAACGAAATTACCAACTCAGCATTTGTTTTTCCCCACGTACCGCAAAACATTCAAATATCCCCAGATAGAGTAGAGCCGGACACAGCAGCTGTAAAACCGCTGGCAAAATATTCATTAAATTTAGTTATAGTAAAAGAATGTCCTGAGCCGCTACCACAAAACGGCTCCAATGAATGCATTAATCCCAGCTTTGGCGACTCATGCCAAAAGAGGGGGGCTTCTGATGAGCCAGACGTTCATGAACCAAGAACACATTCTGCAGCAACCGCCTCCCCCATTTGCACCAGCGAAACTTGTACTGCAAATAGTAGCAGCACTAGTTGCAATGGTAATCCACCAGTCATTAGGGACTTGGAGAGACAAATAGCGCCTCAACAAAACACTATACCTGAAATAATAGAATCACCTAATATCCTCCCAGAGAACACAGCGAATGCAAATGTTGACGTTTCTGTAAACGAAGTTGGTGCCGATTTTGAGTCAAAAGAGTTTAATTGATGCGTTTGGGTTCGAGCATATTTTGTTAGTGGTGTGTGTATGTGTGTGTGTGTGTGTGTGTGTAAATGTTTTCTTAGCGTTGCTTCGTTGACGAAAATATCCATTCAAATCTTCGTGTGTGTGTGTGTGTCCACAAAAGAAAATAATTTTATGTTTTGTCGATTGCCTGCACTTCTTTTTACTTTACTTGTTTGATAAATCTGTGTGTTCGGCAATAGAAAACACTCAATTTAGTTAAAATCTTTGTACTAACCGTAGTTTTGTTTAATATATTTATATTAATAAACGACTAAATATGTACATACATACATATATCTCAATGTTTAGTTAAATCTTAGAACTCCTTCCACTTACGGCTGTTCTGTGCAAACCGAAAAGAACAACTTTTATTTCTGCAACAAAGAAGTGTGGCCACCAATTTCCTGTTTATAATTTTTAAACTTTGAAAATAAAAAGTAATAGATAAATAAAAATGATCTCCAATCTAGATTTGTAATTACACATATTTTTATATGTACATACATACATACATACATATATAGGCAATTTGCAAGAAGATTCATGTCACCATGCCTTTTAGATTTTTTCTAATACAATTATTTTATCGATGCGAATAAAGTTGCGAAAAATCGAAAACGGCATATTTAAGTTTTTTTTCCATCTTTTTTCGTTTACATTTTCAAATAATATTGTATTTTAAGGTTTAAAGCATTTTAAATATGTTTGTGGTAGAATTTTAATTTGTTTTTATATGACATCCGAAGGCAAGTGAAACTGGCTCCATCCAGATGCATTTAATTCGAAGATATTTTAAAGTTTTTTTCTGGCACTTTTCGGCTACTCTTATTCTCTTATTGTATTTAGGAACAATGTTAAACTCCAGTTTACATATTCAATAAATTATTGATCTTTTCAATACATTTCTAATTTTGTATTAAAAACAAGTAAGATTTTTCAAAAGAATAAAAAGCCTGGCCAAAAGGCTACTAGTCAGCATGTTTACCAACCACTTTTTTTTGTTGTCGCTGCTCTGTATTTATTCTTAATGTAAATAAGTATAAAAAGGGGCTTCACCGGATTTGACATACAAAAATGTTCTTTGTCTATTATTCGGTTCACAATAAATATCCCCTTCCGATATGAACACAGACTAATATGCTGGCAATAAAATCAGTAGTTTGATGCACAAGCAAAGCCCACACAATCAAATCAGGATCAGAGATAGGCTAGGCTTTTCATCTTTGCTCCTGACCAGTTGAGACTCAAAGAACAAGAGGTCTCCACAGGCTATGCCTTTCTGCTTGTCATAATAAAGAAGAGAAAATCAGCTAATCCGTTGGCAGCCATGAACTGTATGGAAATGGGTCTATCTATTATGCCTTTAGCTAAGATGGAATAGTTTGTTTCAGAGCAGCCAGATCATTCTCTCTTTCCCCAGCTGTGTATCTGAAGTTCCGCAACTGAGCACAATATGATGTCGGCCATGCGACATTTCGGGTCATGTTTAACAGTCTGCATTGTATTGCGGATTGTTTCTGCGTTAAAATCTTCATACGCATACAGAGACTTTAGGCCTGGTAAATCATGGTCAGATAGAAAGAACTCCCTTTCAAGCTTGTCTAGCACCTGGCAACGCTACTGCGGCTTCCACTTCTGCAAGGTTTGCAGAAGAAGATCTATATCATATAGGTTGGATGCAGCCATAGCGTTTAGCGATTCAACACTATGGAAGGAGGAATCAGCGGAACTTATGGTGGCAAACTGGTGAGGGAAGCTTGAATCGTAAATATTAGGGTTAATCCAAGATCGAAGAAATCCAATGTGGATCCACTGTTCTTCAGCAGATCTCAAAGAACCGCCTGGTTCGTAAAATTGGTCACTAAATACCGATGCCTTACCGATGACGTTAACGTAATATTGGAGGATGTCTGTAGCTTTTGGAAGTAGGTGCTCAAAAGGCTTTAGCTGGTTTATGCGTCTAGTAATAGGAACAACTTCTTTAAAATGTACCCCTTTAAAGTAGATCTCTCAGAGATTGTGTGTGGTCTTAGAGTGCATCGATTCCTACCAATGGCTCGGTGACAAAACAATAGGCAACATTTTTTCAAATAAAAACAATACAAAATGATGCATACATAAGTGAAAAAAAGAACTCAGTGGGGGACCGGGGGACCTTGGGTTAACTGATGTTTGACCGTGTATTGTCGAAGGTCAAAACAGCATCAGTTAAATTCGGACATACTCATCCCTGCCATATAGAATGAATAAATAACGAAACACTACTGCTTTTTTGCTCGTCCCCAAACCCAGTTCGGGTGCAATGCACTGCATATGTAGAGGTCGACCCTGAGTACTGGTCCCAGGAAAAAAATGCATGCGCGTGCATGATTGCTGTCATTTAAAAAAAAAAGAGTTGAAACCATTTGCAAATTATTATATCCCTTTTAAACCGGTTATAGGATTTTGTTTACAACATTCAAACTAACCGGTCACGCGGCAGAACAGTTTTTGGAATTTTCACTGAAATAAAAGGAGAAAATTTCATTTGAATGCTACAATAAACGCAATAGCAAATTGTATGGGAAAGTTTTTCATTTGTACCACTCAAAAACGAAAACATTGCACTCTATACAAGAAAAGCATAAATAATTTAGTTGCCTCTCTCCAAGGTTCGTGCAGGCCATTTATCAGAATTCTTCTTATACAATACAAGTTGGGAAATGACATCTCATTCAGGTTATTCTTAAATTTAAATACTGTACGTACGTATAAATATTTCGTTGTCTTCTTACTGAACTCTGCTGATTTGAATATTTCTATCCTTAAAAAAAAAACAAAAGCAAAAATATCAAACCTACCACATTTCACGGAAAGTAAACGTCAAATAATAATTTTAATAACTTCAATATATAAATGTACGTTAAATAAAATAGTTTTCAGATTTCTAACTTTTTCACCAGTTAATTCACATTTTTAATATCGCAATTAAGAAAAAAGAAAGTTCGAAAAAAGAAACAAATTAACCTTAAAAATGAAGCTACCGAGACCGCCGCAATTTTCAATGAAAGAAAATATATTTCCAAAATCCTGGTGGGCAAATTTAAAAACATTTGCGACACTTTCGTAATAGACTATATTATAAGTTTACGCATTATTCCATTGCAAAACTGTCGCAGACGTTTTTGAAATCGCCACCACGATTAACTCGGATTTAAAACGCAAACACTTTTTCCTCAATCACTGCTTTTAAAAAATCGGCGGTTTCAAATACTGAGTAGTTGAGTAAGAACTTAAACTAAATAATTATTTTAAACGTTATGTTTTTATTTTAACATCTAAACTTTTAACTTAAATAAACGATTATTTCTATTTTTTATACAAAAAATTTAACAAAATAATTTAAGTTATTATTATTTCTCTTCTCCCTTTACTTGGTTCTTTATTTATTAAATGTTTGTTTAATTATTAACATATTTTATTAAATTAACGTTTTTAGTTTTAAGATCATTTAATTTTTTATTTAATGTAGTCTAAAACTGATACAACAAACACTAACAAAACAAACAAAAATTAGAAGAATAAATAACACATTTTCTAAAATGTTCTCAATTGAAAGTAATTGAATTACTTTGTATATTACGAAGATTTCTACGGATCTATTAAATAAAATATTAATCTTAAATTATTATTTTTTATGATTTAATTAATATAATTATTAATATAAATCTTATTTTTGTATAATTTAATATTAAAAACCTGCAAAGTGTCAACATTTATTTAAAAATTAATAATAATAACACGAACGTGTAAGATAAAAAAGAAAGAAAATTTTAACTGGACATAAATTTAAAACTTTTTGTATACAAAAATTTTTTTTTTCAAAATTTTTTTTAATTTTTTAAAGTTCATTCTATTCGGTGTTTTTGATTTTGAAAATGAATTAATGTATTTTTATTTTGGCTAGTTTCACAATTAAATTAACACCTTTCTCTTAGCCCTTTCATATCTCAATTGCTTAAAAAGATTATATTAATTGGCAGATTTTATGAAATGCAATTTATAGAAAAGTTTGGATTTCTTAAAGTTTAATATAAAATATGAATACGAAGCAGATTACGATGAAAACTATGCACTTCGAAGTTCGATTTAACTTCGAACGCGAACGTTTGGTATGACTCTTGTACTTCTTTTGTTATGCATAAGAGTGGTTTTTAACAGCAGACTTATAATTATAAAATATTTGAAGTTGGAAAATGGGAGGGGAAGTTGTAGAACTGCTGCTGGGCGCATGTTCCAATCATTTCTCATTTAATAATCCTCACAAAAGACGGACTGCTAAGACGAAACATTTTACGAATATACATACATACAAACATGAACAGAACTTTTATTACATATAACTCAACTTAAGCAATAAGAAGTGGGATTGATGAAGGAAAGCAACTGAATTGCAGCTCGGTTGCGAGGCCTGCAACCAACGCTTTCTGATTGCCAATGAGGCAGTCAGCCTGCGTTATCATTTTATCCGACTGCTTTTAAATCAAACTGTAGTTCTTTGGTTGCCGCTCAAAATCGAACTATAATATATTCCACGGCATCCACCAGTATTGAAATTGTTGTGTGTTAATTTAATTGTGAAAGAAATTAAAAAAAAAAAAAATCCTTTTAAATATTTTTTTCCAAATTTTTTCTTTTTTTTATAAAAAAGCTTTTAATGATTATCAATATTTTTACTTAACTTATAATTTTATTAATAAGAATCTTACAAAAAAAAAATGATTGATGTTGAATATTAAAAAATGGTTGATGTTAAATCAATTAATAATATTAATAAAAACGAATATATATTTTTGTACATATGTAGCTGATGATGATGATGATGATGATGAAGTTATTGTGAGGTATTTTATTGAATTATTTAAAAACAAGCAAAAACAAAAATTCACAAAAAATACATCAGAAACATTGTTGAAATAAAATTGTAGTTTTTTATTTTCTATTTTAAATTTGTTGATATGTAGTAGATAGTAATTAGTTTCTTTTTCGTTTCAATTTGGTTGTCTTTTTATTCGTGTCTGGTAATTTGTGTTTGTTATAAAACGAGTTTATTTATTTATTGAATTCTGTTCATTTGAAATTTTGTTTTAATAACATATATGCAAAACAACATATTTTTTTCTTTCTTTTGGTATTGAAAGTACAACGTTTTACAAACAGATGCTGATAAACGAATATTTTTGGTTAATTTTCACTACTTTGTTTTCGTTTCAAACCAATAATCTGAAATGTAAAAATGTAATTAATTTTCATGGTAACGAAATACTTTGCAGTTAAAGTTTAACAACGAAAGCGCGTATCATCTTTATATAAAGGTCCAATTAGACCGGCCTTAACATAACGCCGTAGCTATAACCATGCTCATAACCTCAAATATATTTCCAGTCACTGATTAGCCCTGTCTTAACCCTAATCGTTTTCATTAATGTCCAAAGTACATGAACAAATCTGTCACGGCGGCGTTATGGTATATGCCCCCCCACCAATAATCTAATACAATTACAGGCCTTAGGGTTAGTGTAGACAGCCGCTTTCTTTGGTAATGATTATAACATGTCTGCTTGAATCTTAAGCTGACATCAATCTGGCCATAATAGGGCGGGAAACAAACCATTACGCCTATATTTATTTAGTTTCTTGAAAACAGTTAGTCCATAAATATGCGCAAGTGGTAGAGCATTGATTGTTTTACATAATTGTTGTATAAAACTGTAGAGATGTTTTTGTTTCGTCTGCCACATAAAAAAGAAAACAAAACTAAAAACACAAAACTGAACTCTATAGCATATGATTTAAAATTTTATTATTTTTAGCCAATACAACAACCATTGAAAATAAGACTCAACAGAAAGAAGTTGATGTAACAAACATAAATACTTTAAATAATATTTCCTCAGCAGATGTGATAAAAGCAAAAAATAATGTTAAGGAATCTGGTAGTAATTTTGCAACAGCACCGGCAGTAGCAACATCACCGGCTGAGGTCACAACAATAGACAAACTATTGCCAGCATTAGACGATGAAATGCAATACAATCAACAACGCAGCAAGCAAATTAAACTCGATCTTGAAGCACTGCAGCAGGAGGAGCAGCAAACGGCGACACAAAATCAGTGCAAAGACTGTGCAATTAAAGAGGAGTTAAAAGCTGCAACCACAGACAAAATGAACAAAAATATTTCTACGGCAACTGACACCACCATCACCACCACCACCACCACCAACGACACAAATACAAAGAAAACAATAACAACTCAGCAATTAACGCGCTCCTGTGTGCATGCCGAAGATCCTTCAGAACTCAAATGCTGCTAAGTGAACAAAAGCAAAAAAAAAAAAAAATATGGCACATTAAAAGTTACTACAAAACCAGATTCAATTTAACTGAAAAAGAACTATAAACAAATAAAATAAATACATATAATAATAATAAATAATGGTGAAGAAAACAAAAACGCTAATATAAAAGAAAAAAAAAACTTTTTTGAATAGAAACTGAAAAAGAAAATAAAGAAAACAAGTGAAATTATTTACCGCGAAAAACAAAAACACTTAAATGATTAAAATAGAAATATCTGTCTGTGACTGTACTCTAACGCCTATATACTTCAAATTATAAACTAACTAATATTATAATAATTATATGTATTTGTATATGTGTTGTTAGATTTTACTTCAAATGATATTGATTAAACAAACAAACGAAAGAACAAACTATATACATATGTATATATGTACATACATATGTATATATGTACATGCATATATTGACTTAAAACAATTTTTGGACGTATAGAAGGAAGGTGGTACACGCATAAATTTAATTCCAAAGCAAGAAACAAAATAAACACCCAAAAGTTTTATTCAAACAAAATCTATACAAATTCAGATTTGTTTTTAAACCACAACTACAAATGTGTTAAAAAAAACATACTACACACACACATACACACACACACAAACACACACACACACAACAAAATTTACAGAATAAAACAATTTCTGAAGAACAAAGAAAACAGAAACAGAAACAGAAAACAAAACAAACAAAAAAGAAAAAAAAAGGAAAAACATATAAGAAAAATCTAAAATAGAAACTATACAAAAAAAATTGTTAAATGTTGTAACGCAACCGTCTTTTTCTACTATAATGAAAAACAAAACAACTTAGAGAAAACATTAATAAAAATGATATATTGACTACCTATATAAAAGATAAACAAAACAAAAAAGTAAAAAAGTCTCATTTAATAAAGACAACTAAAGCAACAAACAAAAGAAAGAAAAACAAAAAAAAAAACAAAAAAAAAAGAAGGAAACAAACAAACAAATTATGAAAATAAATAAATAAATAAATGAATAAATTTTGTAGTTGATATTATTACCTGCTGATTCAATTCAAAGTTAATTTCTCGTAACGTTGGAATATATTCATATAGAAACTGTTTTCAATATATTAACTTTCCGATACATAGAAACCAATTTTTATCGAATCAGAGGTGCTAATCTCTATAAACCTCAAAAAAGAAAAACAAAACAAACAAAAAATCTCAACTCAATAAAAATTAACGAATAAAGAATACAAAAACAACACAATTGTAATAAAAGAAAATCTAAAGTAATAATAAAAAATTTTTACTATTTGTATTTGTAAAGATATGTATGTAGATGTTATAGATATTTATTGCTATTATTATAACAATTTTAAGTAGATATAACAAACAAAAAAAAAAAACAAACAAAAAAAATAGATGAAAACAACATTCAATTTAAATCCGAAACAGTGAGATTGGCCGTTACATAAAAATCATATAATACACCGCAAATATGTACAATATGAAAACCAAATACTGTTTCTCAAATTACAGCAATTAGCCAATACGAAAACAAACAACTTCTAAGATTAATTTGCTTGCCCCTCAACACAGCAGCCAAAGCGAAGCGTCTTCCAATATTTAATAAATTTTTAAAGTAATAGCTGAAACATTAATTGAACATTAAACACCAAATACATTGTCATTAAGGCTGCGACTCAAACGGCTTTACTACCAAATTTAAGTTTGGTTGCCAGAAAGGCGGCTTCTAAAGCAATCAAAATAGTCAGCTGTTGTCTGGCAGGTGAAATAGTTTTCATCATTCTTGGCGCAATGCAACATACAAAAGTTATCCATAGCACTTTAAAGCTTTCCAAATAATCAGCTGTCGTCTTGCGAAACAGCTGGTTTTAGTTCCTAATGATGTGCAATGAAGAGAAAAGAACTAAATCTAATTTGCTTTACTTCAATATTCCCTTTATTTGGTCATGCTTATGACGACTCTGGAAATCTGCCAGCCTTTTTTGTAATAGATTAAAGAAAAACTCACGAAATTTCTTTAATCCAGTTCTCATTTTCTGCTCTATTAAGAAATAGTTTATATTTTCCTTCTTTTTTTCCAATATCATGAAGTCTTCTAGCTTTCATGATTGTTATATATACATTAAACAATTTAAACAAGCGGTTCCAACTAAATTGTTCGAATATTCGATACATTTGGGGGTTGGAATTATTATTGTTTAGCTGTAGTTCAGCAAAAAAAAAAAAATTCAGAATATTTTTTCAAATAATATTCATGCTTATTGCGGCCCTCGAAACATTCGAGAGTTCGTAATATATTAACTTTAATTACTTTGAATAATATACTTGCTTTAATCTTTTACCAACCGTGCAAGATATCGAGCATCATAACAAGACTGATTTACTCGTTGTGGGAAACTCTCTGCGTAGAAAGTAAATGTCGTGCCAGTTATTTCGTTAGATTGTAATATAACACTCAATTTGAGCAGAGGACAAAGTTAAATTGTTTATCACAGAACATTAAAAAACTGCAGCCTGAACTGTTTTGCCTGCAATATTAATACAAACTACACAAAAATATTTGTAATAGGGAAAACAAAGTATATATATATATATATATAATATTGTACATCTGTGAAAAAGCAATGCAACATAATCATAGTCTGGAAAGAGTTATGCTTTTAAGTAAAACAACTAAAAAAAAGAAATATTCTTGAAAACATAAGCACAAGTTTTGGCTGGAGCTCAATATACAAGTTTATGTGTTTTGGAAATGTACACTTTTTGCAGACTATGATTATGCCCCAATGTATACATTTGTATAGGTAAGTGTTAAAAACTAACTTCTTTTAATTACATCCCGCTGATTTTTTTGCCTTTGCTTGAGCTGTTACGCATCGAATCAAAACAAACAATCTAAAGATAGAAGTTTTAAAACTATGCCATTTCTTTTTTTTTTAATTTTATATATATTTCTGCTAAAGAAACAGTATTTTTAATAAACACACCTTATGTCTACTTACCAATTTTATATACATACTATATAGTATATTAGCAGCAATCAAAACTAAATCCTTAAAAGAGGTCCACAATAATTTATTTCTAACAAAAAAAAAATAAAACAGAATTACCACTAAATTACACAACCAAAGGAACAATAAAAACAAAATCAATATTAAATAGTCAGACCGTAAAGAATTCCCCTTATTATAAGAGTTTGCAGTCGAAGTGGAAAATGGGCGATAGCGAAGTTGTCTCGTTTTTGGCCGCAAAACAATGATACAATTAATGGGCTCTAGCTATTTACTTTGTACAAACATCTAGAGTCTGTCCATAAGTATAAATCAGGGACAAAATCGTGTGCGGATCAGACAAAAAAATAACACCTTTGATGTATTTGCATTGTAATTGACTATCCAAATCTCACTAATCTCTTGCACAAATAGCGTAGGCCTTTCAGCAACTCGCCAAATACATTGATGTACCGAGCTTACGTGAGTGCCGTTATCGACGACTCTCCCAATAATAAGGCAAACCGCGAAAGTGAAGCGTCCAGGTGTGGAATTAAACAAATATAAACGAATCGATTTGAAAGAAATTAGAACAAGTTGTAATAATTATTACAATTTTTTTCTACCAAAAAAATTTCTTTACTTGGAGTATAAAAATAAGATGTGATTTCCTGACACATGCCAAATCAGAGACCGTAAAAAATCGAGGCGCTTTAACTAATTTACAAACAGAAAAATAAAAATAGGAAAAAAAGCATAAAATGAATTATTTTATATTTTACATACATATTCATACATACTACATACAATAAACATTACAAACTTACAAATAAATAATAATAATACCACAAGCAAAAAAAAAAAGAAAATAATAATTATACGAGAACTCAAAAGTGATTTGTATGGGAAGAAACAAAACCAACAAACCAATATTTTAGTAGTTTATTTTATAACAAAATATAGAAAATAACAAAATGAAATTTCTGAATAAAAACCAAAATACCCTGTTATGTATTAAAAAATAAACAATAATAATTAAGTATTGAAAAAAAAAACACAAAAGAAACTACAAACAAAATTTAAACATCCCACATCCGAACAGTTTTTTTTTATTTCTCTTCCTTTTTCTTTTTTGTTGGTAACGAAACAGAAACGTTGCCGTTTTTTTCTCTCGCTCTTTTTTTCTCTTTTTTTTTTAGTTTCATTTAATTGTATGTAAAAATATGTGATGCATAAATAAATAGTATTTATATATATATATATATATTAAAAAGTTTATTACATATAAATACATAACAAAAGATTTCATTTATGTTAATCATAACAAAATTTATTATAAACTGTTTTGTAGTATGATAATTAATTTTATCATTATTATTATAATTATTAATCAAAACACTATTATACATAAAGATTATTGTTTTAAAATTATTGTACAATAATGAGCTGCTTTTATTACTTTAAACAAATCACACTTACATGCCTATTTAATAACAAATGCTAATAACTACATATTTTCTTTTTTACATAATATTGACACCGTTACATTAATTCATTTTAATACATTTATACATACATACATACATACATACATACATATATATATAAGTAATAATTTAATAACACATATTGCCATTTGTATTTCACAAACCCCCCAACCATTGTTATACAATTCATGTTTGTTTCGACTTTCGTTTAAGGAAGCGAACACAACACGAACATCTATTAAATGTCATCATCACATCGCAATTTGTTTCATCATTTTCATTTTCTTGGTCTATGCGAACACGCTCATTTCGTATATTTTTGCTTTTATTTTTTTAAATACTATCTGTTCTTTTTTTCATGGTTTTGGTTGTCACTTTTTTCGCCTTAAACTCTTTTCTTACCTACAATACATACATATGTACATACATATATGTATATTTTCGATTCAATATATGGCGGCTGGATATGGATACTGTAACTCGTAACGTTCTTAGCCTATGGCAGACTTGTGATATGTATATCGTTAACTAAAATCCAAAAGGCCATAAGAGCCAACAAATTCAAAACAAACTTGGGCAGGGATATGCTATTTCTATACGGTGTTATTGAATATTTGTACTTTTAAAAGAAAAGCTCAACACTGTGAAGAACTTTCGGCAACAGTATGCAGGCATGTTGTTGCAAACGCCACCTGAAAAACGTCAATTTGATTTTTAAGAGCGTTCTCTGTTGTGTCATTTGTAATAAATCTATTAAATCAGCTGTCTATCAAATCCTAATCCTAATTAATCGTATTAAAAAAGCAAACAAACTATTGCCACAGAAAATTACTAAATCAAAACCACCACTTTTCAACTGACTATTTTAAATATTAATGACATGAACTTTTCGCCAAAAATAAAAGGCAACAAATTTTATTGTAATTGTGCAAAATTTCATTGTTAGTTTGAAGTTCTGTTTAGGTAAAAAAAAAACATCGCCGCACCAGCATATTTATCTTGCGATTTCTATTCGCATCGCAAATACTATGCGAGTTGTGAATATCAGAAGAAATAATGTCATTAACATACACAAAACTGCAGCGCTTATTAGTTAGAGCTAGAAAAATTCTCTTAACCCCCCCGTTCATGAGTCTTATATTGGTGGTGGCGAGTTTAAAAAACCCCCCTCTACTCCTTTATTAATTCAATAATTGTACGCCTTAATACAGTCATTAAATGTTTAGCTTTATAATTTAGAGCAGCTAGAAAATTCAAACGTCTTTTAATACTCATTCGATAAGATGCACTCCATTGCTGTTATCGCGATGGGCGAATTAAAAAATAAAAACTACAATAAGTTTCCTAATTCATTAATCTATTACAGAACTGACGTAGACGATTTTGCTTAGTTCCATAACCAGGTGCAGGCTTTTCAATACATGTAGCGCATTTTTGCGTAATCATACACCTTATAAAGTATTACTTTGTTTAGAATTTAAAATTATACAAACATGTTTACAAAATATAATTTTTATTAAATGTTAATGTTGACGGTTCGCTGCGGTGTGGCGTCACAATGTTGCTTTTTGCCAACAACCGTTTTATTGTGACTTAAATATTTTTTTTTACAAACTATAAAAATATTTTCCTCTAGAAATTCTCCAGATTTTTGTAATTAAAAATTATTGTACTAAATTTTAAGAGATCTTTCGTGGTGGGCGTTCAATGTTTCTACTGTTCCCTGAACACAGAAAATTACACGGCATTTAATCATCGGTTATTTTGCAAGGCATGTCTTTTCGTTAGACCAGGCGAATAGGATAAAGAGCGTAATACGATTTCTGCTCTTCATACCTTTTTCCACCATTCATTCTGTAATTTTCGTTTTATATTTTGCTCACATTGTTCTGTCTTGACACTTACAGCGATGTTTTTATGGCCAAGAATGAACTAGCAAACGGAAGTACAAATTTTAACAAATGCCTCTCCAAAAACCATCATGTCACTGTAAAACTATTTTGGCAGCAACAATTTTTAAAAGATAATCAAAAATAATGTATCTCAAATATGTCATCGTCTAAATGCCGCCGTAGATTGTTGTATACAAAAAAGAAAACGTGTTCAAATGGAATCACAAATTACTGAGAATCAGTTACAGTTTATCGATATCGAACCTGTTCGTGCATGGTCATAAATACAGGTTCTATACCCGTAAAGTGGTACTTAATTTATTCTTGCGGAATTTTTCCGTTTTTTTCTTACTCACTTTATTTGTTGTTAAAAAACTTGTTTTGTTATCATTAAGTAATTATTTTATTGTAAATATATTTTACAATTAATCTCAGGATTTTATTACTTTGTAATAAATTTTATATTAAGATCTTCATAGGCTTTGTATTAAATTTTATTTACATATGTGTAAATAAATGAAATTAAGTACAATTTTGCAAGAACTTAAGTTGTTTGTTAAAGTCAATTGCCAGCGCTGGCTCTTATTCTAGATATAATTCTCATTTATTTCAGTTACGCTTAAAACAAATCCAATTAAATCATTTAACAGTTAGAATTCTTGAAACAGCTGACTGTGGAACGTTATTTGCCATCATCATCTCAAAGGCATAAGATTGTGCACCAGGGTTGTGTTAAATAATCCAGAAATTTTACTTGCTTAATTTTTTTTGTATTATTTTTAATTGTTTAGGTCGTCATTCTTTAAATATTTTTTGCTAAGGTTTTTTCATTTAGCTTCATCTTTGGCCTCGATGTGCTGCCATTTGCTGGCATTCCAGTCCCCCATTTTGCATTTTTTTCTAAAGCGGTGAAAATTTGAATTTCTGTTATTAAGGATCTGCATACAACTCTGTGCCATCTCAACGTTCATTTGTTTTTGTTGTTATGGCGGATTTTTATATTGAAATAAAAATAATTTATGCCAATAAACCTCCCCTCGATTAGAGTTGTAATAAAATTATTATGTGTGTAGCTGTTGCCTTGGGGAGTTCAGTAACTGTAACTAAAAAGGAGGAGGGCAAGAGAGGCCATCTTTGGCGATTCTAATGTAATAGATTTTAGTGGAATTTCACAGACGCAACGTTCCATTAGTGGAACAATTTGTGCCTAAGTTAAAGTCCACATTGAATCCTAAAATTTGCATTTAAAAGAAAATTCAGCCGCTCGTAGTAGCTGCCTTCTAACGACAGATTCTCTTTCGTATAGCAGGTTCTGGGGCCCGACTTTAGTTTGAGGATCTATGTGTTCAGTCAGGTTAAGTGTGTGGGGCCTCCCTCTTTTAGAGTTGAAATTTAAGTTATACTCGCATTATGGTTGCTAAATTTTGTCGAGTTCTATCCTAAAATGTACGTTTATATTATGATTTCTTGAATAAATTTTTTTTTTTTTAATTTGTTCGCTGTATTAAATTAACTCAAACCTCTTTGTTTTTATTTCGTCACTTCTGTTTTGTTTGCAAAATAGAAGAAGTTATTAGCCAAAAATATACATACAAACCAGCAACACAAAAGTAATAAACAAATCATTTGTATAAATTGTAAAAAAAAAGTATATTTTATTAAATAATTTATATTTAGAGATTCCTTAAAACAAAATGGGGAAAATTTTTTGAAAATACAAACAAACATATTCTAACTAAAAACAAAACAAAGAAACAAAAAATGAAAGAAAAAATAAAAATTCTAATATTTTAAAAAAAAATGTGATGGTGTTTTTTTTTCTGGGTTAAAAAAACTCAAAACTCGGTGAAAGTTGGAAAAAAGAGGGAGTCAAAATCTAGTTTTCAGAGAATTTTACTCTTAATCTCAAATCGTGTTTATAAAATAATATCGTATTTCTACAAAATCTTTAATTTTTTATCTACATACACGTGTATATTATTTTCAAGATTTCACAGACTAATAGTCGACTTTTCCGAGTATTTCAAACCTTTGTGAGGGTTGTCGTTTCACTTTATTGAAACATTGTTTTTCCGAATATTCTCAAAGAAATTTTCCGTTTGCGTTGATTTTTTTCTGGAGAAAAATGTTCTCATACTCCAAAAACTCCTGGAATAAGACAAAGAGCGAGAGAGAGAGACAGAAATCAATCAGCTGTTCTGTTTGTACCACAATGTTTCGTATACAAGTGCAGTTTAATAGAAAGAAAAAATAATTTATTAAATCTAATTAAATTAGTGGCTATCAATAGGGACCAGTACCAGGGTGACGAACATTAATGTTCGCTAATATTTGAATCCACATAAAACTGATTAAAAGCCGGTTTAATAGAAACATATCGGAAATCATTGCTGTGACTGATGGCTGAACTGGACCAAATAAAGTTCTTATATAGTGTCCAAATCGTTTATTTTTTTGTGTTTTAATATATTGGCAAATTTTAACCTGCCATATCGTGGAACAGGTCCTTAATTTTTTGTTGTTAATATAAAAAAACTATAAGAAGATAAAAAGTACAGACCAGAAGAGCATAAAAAAAATTAATTTGTTTTGCTTAAATAGACTTTCAAAATTATAACCGCTTCAAAATACTTCTATATAGACATATTTATGTGTATTGTGAATTCTCGCGTCAGACTCACAGTTGGGTAAAGAAATCTACAGAATGCGAATGTTTATATTACGAACGTCAAAATACCAACAACAAAAAAAAGACAGCGCGCTATATTGCGCAACACAAAGCTGGTACTTATTGCAATTGTCGTCATTGTAGTATTAATTTCGATGTAAACAAATTACCACTAGTCTGCCTTATTCCCAGAGTCGTCATCATAAGTCGGCGAAAGACTTGCCGTTATTGACAGTCTACGTGTATTGCCTTATTTCTATAATATGTCAGGTGTCGGATATTATAGAAAATGTTTGTCAACGACGACACGTTTTTGATGTCGGCTTGAGGTGACGACGATAACCACTCTGGGAATATCGTGTAATGTTCTCGTGATCGCCAACAATTGAATGCTATTAAGCGACTCTATCGGTTGACTCAGATCTCGAATATGTTAAATACCAGTCAGTATCTCTTTAAAGTAGATAATTTGTGTCAACGTCGCTTGTAAACAGCTCGATTTGATGACGATATAACGGGGGTTTCGGCATATGCCTAAACAACATATTTTTATTAAGTCTCAATTTGTACTCAAACGATGCCATAATTTTAATGGAAGCCGTCGTCATTAACATATTTGACGTTTATTTAATCGTTGTCACAAGCTCTATTTAAGCCTCGCAGATGCCAAGGCGTCTATCAGCAACAGATAATTGTCGCCTGTAGCAGTGAGAGTTTGTCGATGTTGACTTAATGTCAGGATGAAGACGATTAATGTTTTATGTATCAAAATATAAAAATTTATTTATTGAGGAATAATTTTACGTTATTGCCTTCATGTCCTGGTGACGGTTCTTATGCAACTCTTTTATTGCAGGTGTTCCAGTCTCTCATAATTTTACTAATTACTCGAATCACCTCATTCCTTACTAACAATTTTATCTGCACATCACTTTGGGCAAGTTTAAACTAAAAAAAAAAAATCTGTTGATTTGAAAACAAACAAAAAATAAATATAACTTGTTGCAATTTTTATTTTGTCATTATCCTTTCAGGTGAATCCACATATTTATAAATTATCCATTTGATGGAAAAAAAACGAATAATTTTTAAATATAAACGAATGTTTCCTTATAAATATTAAAAATATGTATGTCTATGCTATTTTGTTCTGTGAATTTGTACATATTAATTAATAAGTTCTCTTTCTAAATGTATTAAACAATTAAATTATTCAAATTAAGTTATTTGTTAAGGGCGTGATAATAAAAAATACGTAGTTTTCACTCTCACAAACGGCTTCAACAAACAGGAGATCGTTTGTCATATTGCCAGAGATGTGTACTTCGCATTCAATGTTTATTTAACTTAGATATTTTAATATAAAATTTAGATATAGAAAGATTATATTTGTAAATAGTATTTATTTTAAGTTGATTTTTCGCTACAGAAAAGAAAAGAACTATTTTTAATGAAATTAATCCGCCTGCCCCTCAAAAGCGAACGTTAACGTTATGAATATTAAGTTTATTTACTTATTATTTATCGTTATCGAACTATCGCTATTTAGCTTACTGTGGCTTAAAATATTTTGTGAACGTTAACGTTCGTTTTTGTGGGACAAGCCGCAATTGTTTTAATTCGTTTTTCAAACGGGTGAGTGAAAAGTAAGAAATTTTATTTTATATATGTACATACATATATAATTGCTTTTAAACACAACTAATCTAATATATAGTGGGGGCTAACTAGTAATTTGGAGAGTTGTAGAGAATGCGAGTATTAGACGTACCAACCCATTAACCGAAAATACTGACTTTGGTGTCAGCATGAGCAGCGTCTCCCCCACAGATATATACTAATATGCAAGCAGGGCCTTTGATAGATAGTGGGATAAAAAAATACGCTCGGTGAAACAAATGTCTTCGAGGTGTTGCTGTCTTGCGATGGATTTCGGTTTTACATAAGGAACTAGATGGTGGGGAGTGTACAGGCAAGTCGGTTAAGGCCTGATGTTTCTTGACTTCCCATTACTGTGTTGGGAATTACTGGCAGACATGTTTAGATAGTTGTGTGGTACACATGGCGGCAGAGGTAAGGCCACTATTAAATTTCAGCAAGGAGAGATGGACCAACTCTGTCGGATTATGCCATGATGGTAAGTGCTGATGTAAAACAATCTCTCAAAAAGCAAACAACTATGACTGATGGATAATTTTTTTTGCGAATTAGATTATCTTACTTCCCAGTCGAACCCTAAAATAGCCTATTTTTAATAACAACTTTCATTTTAACTTTGTTTCAACTATAGACAACAGTTGGTTTTAAATTGAAGCGCCATTAAATACTCGTATCTTTTCATACGAAATTGTCATCTCTTAATCAGCTGATTTTGCAAATAGCTGGAATAGCATGTAACAAGCTAGTGGGAAAGAGAAGGAGCACCGGTGCCCACTAGAAGGTGTCTATACTTCTGCTTTGGTGGTATAAGACCTGATGGCTTCATTCTATAGTCGTATGTTGCTGACTGACACACGTTGTCATATAGAAAAATATGAATCACATTTCAGATCAAACAATTGTGAATTCCTTTTTGTAAGTTTTTTTATTTTAATTGTATTTATAGTTATTCATTACCGTTACTGATACAAACATTTAATAGAATAAATATAGTATATATATATATATATATAGAAATATATAAAGTACACTTTTGTTGTTTTTTTTTAATTATAAAAAAAGAAACTTTTAACTCGTTGAATAAAATAGTAAATATATGTAATTCATAAAAATTAACACTTGCATAATAATTATTAAATAAAATTAATTAAAAGTTTTAACTGATTTGCATTAAAATTGAATAGAAACAAAATAACAATTAAAATATGTTGATAATCATAAAAAATATGAACAATAATAAGTATTTAATAATAGTAGATATGTTTTTCTAAATTGGTTAATTATTTTTTTTTGGTTGGGTTTTGAAAAATCTTCAATATCTTTTCAAATTAAAATTTATTTCAAAGAGAGTTAGAGAGAGACTTTACAATTCGTAAAACTTCTGGGAGAGCAGAGTTTTTTTGTTTCCATAAACTTTAGTGATTTGTTTTTTCTTTATTCAATAAATTAATAAAAATGTTGTTGTTGTGTGTGTGTCAATGTTTTCGTTAACAAACTAGGCTTTTTTCAGACGATTCTACAACAGAGATGGTGATGACAAATTGCTATTAATTTATTAATTATGTATGTATACATTTTTGGTTTAGTTTCATTTGCACATTAGATACATTCCGATAACATTTTTAGTTTTTTTCTTATGTTACATTTTTTAAGTTTTTGCTTTTAGTGATCTTAGTTCATGTCAGAGTTGTTAAATGTTTTAATTAAAAAAACTTAATAAAATAAGGATGTAGAAGGAAGGTGCGCGGGGCGGCTTTGGAGTTGCGGTTGTTGGTTAAGGAATGGTGCAAAACATAAAAGGTTTAACTAAAATTAATTATTTATGCATGTTGTTTTTAGGTTTTCTTTTTTTATATTTATGTAGTATGTTGTGCTTTTCTTTTTTATTTTTCTCTATGTTTTGTAAAAGTAACTCATTAAAAATAGTTTATAAATTAAATAGTATAACTTAATAAGGTAGTACTTTATGTTTTTGTTTTATTGTTGTTAAAATAAAAAAACAGCGAAGACATTTACAATTAATAAATTTAGTTTTGTTTATAATATTTTTTTTTTTAACCACATTCTTAATTGCTGGTGGTTTCGTTTTGAGGCAGCTTATAGAGGACCAAACAGATAGACAGCTGGATGGTTGTCGGCAGTGTTACCCAAAAATTGGGCATAAAGTTCCTTGTAGCGGTCCAAATTTAAGCCGCCAACTTTTCTATCATCATCCTGAAAGTTAACAAATAAATTTATAAAATCAGTGACCATTTTTTCATTTTATTATAGTTCGAAGTTTTATAATTTTTTCTGGCAGCACTGATTATTATAGCGCCTAATAGTATGCTTCATTTTGCGGCCACATCATGGTGTAGCAGTAAAAGGAAAAGTGCAAAAGTACTTACAGTCAATAAGGCTTCGAAAGCCTTGTCAATTGGCGCAACATCGTCAATTGCCATTCTGGTAATGCAATTGTAACGGTATTCTTCAATGCCAACGATGCCGTCACTGTTGATGTCCAAAATTTTGAAATTGGATTCAATAAATGCTTTCATGGCCTAAATAATTCGGAATGATTTACATCAAAATAAGAAAATTAACTACAACTAAGTTTGAACTCTTCAAACCTGTGGGAAGTCGGTGTATTTTTTGCCCACGCAGGTCTTCTTTACTGCACCCTTGAATTCGGCATTGGAGATTTTTCCATCCTTTCGATAAAGAAAATAGTTTTATTTGTTTTTTGCTAAAAAAAAGAAAACTTAGAAAAGACCCATGAAAAAACAAACCTTATCATCATCAGCAATATCGGAAATTTCTTTCCATAAATTCTTCATTAAATTTCTGTATTCAGCCAAACGGGAAGCGCTGCAGTCACCCTTGCCTTCCACAACACAGGCTCTCACAGCCATGCATTGGAAATCGTTTTCATCGAGGACACCATTGTTGTCGATATCTAAAACGAAAAGTTTATTTATTTTTACAAAATTGAATGAAAGATATTTCCTTAAAAATATAAATACTAGCAAGTGGTTTCATGGGTATATCTTAAGTAAAACTGTTTTTCCCAATAGGCTGGCCACGCCAAATATTTATCGGTTTCGATGAGAACTTCAAAAACTTATTCTGTTGAATTTGTTGTTTCCCATTTCATTAAATTTCATCGCTAATCACGAATTTGCGGGAAGAATAATAACATCAACTTTTCAGCTCAATTTTTCCTGTTCAATCAAGGAAAACGTAACTGTTCTTTAAGAAACAACAAAATTTGTATAAAAAATATGGCGGCAAGACATTTTGTGTGTGCGTGTGTGTGTGTGTAATTTTGAGCCAGAGTAAACTTCATTAATTTGAAATTCTTTTCTATTAAAAAAAACAAATTAAATATTAATTCTGCAAAATATATTTTTTGACGACTAAGTTTTATTAAATAAAAACTATTTTTCCAAAAATTTCCAAGTAGTAAAAAAATGTTCAAACAATTACACTAGTAGTAGAGCTAATCCCCTCATCAGTGTCCCTGTGTATGTACTATATATCTTACCTCATCATCGCACGTTATTTAAATAAATATAAAGAAAAATTAATTTATAAAGAATTTGGCATTTTAAGGACATGCGTATATCCCGATCGCAAGCGCTCCTTCTCTGTATTATTTAAATCGCGTTATTTTCGATTTCGGTTTATAAAGTAGTTTTTTTTCTTTGTCAAGTGTAAATTAATTCATTCGGGTATAAATGAATTGAAATAACAAATGTATTGCGTGTTTTTTATTGAGGTATAGAACTTTAAGTTGGCATCACTTTTTTAACTGGCGGCCATTTTGTCAGCTGTCAAGTGATTAATATTTAGTTTGGTTTGCCATTTCATCATGAACAGGTTGACAAAAGAACAACGCTTGCAAATCGTGCAAATTTATTTCGAAAATAATGGTTCAGTTCGCGAAGTTTACCGCAAGCTCCGTCCATTGGAGCTTTGTCCATCAACTTTATGGAAGATTTTGCGCAAAGATCTTGGCTTGCCACCTTACAAGATCCAGCTTGTGCAAGAATTAATTTTCTTTGGGGATATGTGAAGTCGCTCGTCTACGCCAACAAACCAGAAACGTTAGGGGACTTGGAAGCCAACATTCGTGGCGTTATTGCCAACATACGGCCCCATATGCTCGAAAAAGTGGTTGAAAATTGGACCTGTAGAATTGGCTTTATTCGAGCCAGCCGCGGCGGCCACATGCCCGAAATCATATTTAAACATTAATGGCATAAAATTATCCTTCCAATAAAGCCAAATTGATGGACATTAAAACCATTTTCTTGTGTTTTATTTCAATTCGAATTTCTATACCTCTAAAAAAAGCACCCTCTATAACTTTGAAGAGAGAATTTAAATCACACAATTACACAAAAAAAAACGCACTCTACTTTATTTGCCGGCCGATTTAGACACTATTTATTATTTTTATGTTGTCAAGTTTGGCCATTGCTAACATTAACAGAATTGGCATCGTGGGACGGCAGGTCCTTGATTTAATATTCCGTTTCTTACGTAGAATTTTTAATTTATTATTAATTAATCAATCAGTCTAACAATTATTGTCATATAAACAAGAAGTAACTATGTGTTGCTTTCAATGAGGCATGCTTCGATGCTTGAATGCGTTACACAGCGCAAACAGCGCTGCACTAGCGGTTGACTTCATTACTAAAAGGCCTTGATTTTTGGGATTTGAATTTATGATCATCATAGTTTTTGGCATGCAGTTGAAGAGAAAGACAACCAAACATTGAATCTGCTTATACATATCGTGGTCTACATGAAACAAATAAATAGAACTACACCCTGACTGAGGATCAAAACAAAAAAAAAAACAGATTTTAATAAAAGAAGATGCAAAAAATTTGGCAAAGACATATAGTACATAATTTGAAAAATGCTGAAATTTGTCGGCGTTAATAGTTTGTTGCATAGAGTCTGTCCGCCCGTCCATCCGAGCAGCCAACCATCCATCCATCCACCAGTCTGCGCTCGTTGATATGAACAGGCTGTTTGTGCTGCTGATCTTGTCTGATGTTTGATCGAAATTAAAGGGGGCATTACATTTCAAAATAAAATTACAATGACCGTGTTAATGATAGCATGAAATGAAGCAGCTACTATGTAGCATAAGGCCTGTATAAATTTTTGTTTCAAATATGTACGAGCACATTTTCTTTTCTGTTTTGCATAAATCTTCATATCATGTAAATTTTAGTTTAAACAAAAATATTTTTAGCCTTAGGTTTTATTCATTTTTTTAAATTTATTTATTATTATTCTAATTTAACATTGTCCGATACGTTGGTATGGTTTATAGTGAAGAAGACAAATGTGTGATGTGAACAAGAACAGACAGCAAACAATAGAATCTTATCTGTTGGCCCAGCTGCTGCCCGGCTAAATATTTGCAACATGTTTGAATTGTTCTTTTTTTCTGCTCTGGCTAAAATTTGTTTAAATTTGTATATACAAAAACCTAAAAAGAAAACTGATTTAAAAAAAATGTTCTAAGTATGTTTTTCTCATTGTTAAGCTAAAATATAAAAATAAATAATATAAAAAAAAACGAAATATACGGTCTAGTGAAAATAATACTTTTTCACACTTTGAATTTGTTGAAAAGCTTAAGAAACATCTTTTCTTTTTTCTCACAGCATAAGCAACTTTGCTGGGGTTCTAAATATGATATATGTATGTAAATGTAAGTGCCAATGTTGTAACCTCTAAATATTTTTAAGCATTTTTCTTTAACAAACATATTCAATAATATAATAATTAAAAGTTTAAAATAATGAAAGATTGTCAGTTATTTAAACTGGCATCAAATGAAAATGCTATAGTTTTCGCAAATGGCAGTTGGAAACAGTTATTCCACGTTCTTCGCTAGTACATATTTTACCTACATACATATTTTACAGTTACATCTCAGAAAAGAACAATATACATACATATATTCTATACATAAAAACAGAGACGCCAGAATTATATTTCTGACAACAAAAATTGCCCCGTGTAATGCATTTAATGAAGATTTGTGTAAATCTGGAGGATTTTAATCAATTTAATGAATTGATAATTTTTATAGCCGTAAATTTAAACACAAATTTAAATTTATGCAACTGAATTTTAAATAAATACTATTAAAAATTTTGTAATTTAATTTGTTTCTGTGTATAAATCGAACAAAACAGAAATGAATTGTTGCATTAATTTGTAAGGTTAAGTTTCGATAAACAAACTTAAAAAACTGATCAAATAATAAATTTATAATAACAAAAAGAGTTTCATTAATAAACGACCCCAATACAGTAAAAACTGTATAAACCGGTTTGCGATAATGCGGACTATTTGGTACCACGGACATAAGTTTCGATTACACCGTGTATTTTTTTTTTTTTTTTTAGTTTTGTTATATTTTGCTAGTCCATGAATGTTTTTGGGATGATATTTCTTAGAAATAATATCGTATCGGAACGGTGAAATTTATAATAACGGCTCACCAGTTTGACTCTGTGAATATCAAACGTTAATCTTTGGCAGTATTGTGAAAAGAAAAATCTGATTTGTGGACTATACATCGTTTTTCTTTTTTTGATTATGATGGATATCAACAACATTCAAGTTCTCATATAAGAAAAATCAGCAATTTTGTCAGCTAAGGAAAAACGGTAAGTTTATTTTTCAATACAGATCAAAGTATGCTAATATTTTTGTTTCTACTGTAAACATTTCAACTGACGATATGAATTTTATTTTACGCAATTCATCCATTATCCTACATTAATGATATTCGATATGTTGCCATGAGACCCAGTTAACTGGATTTTCATCAGTTTCATGTTGGTGGAAATGTTGGCGAATATTAACCTTCGGCATCCTGGTACAGGCCCTTCGCACACAAGCTCACAACTCATGCCTTCAATTCGAAATATTCCTGATCCATTTTTGCATAATATAAGAACTTGAATTTAAAAAGTTTTATTTAACTTTGCTTTGATAAACAGTCAGTTTTTTGCAATATTCTTTAAAAAAAAATTTTAAATAAAAATTTATAATTTGTTTAAATTAAAAAAAATTAAAACGTATCAAAATTTAAATGAACATTAAGCGGATTTAGAACTAAAAACAAGAATATGCCAAAGTTATAAAAAAAATAATAGCTAATTTGAAAACTAGAATATCTCGATTACGAACGCTAAAAGAGAAAAGTTCTATTATCTCCTCCTCTACATCTTCTGCCACAATCCATGCGAATGACATCATCATTCCTTAATGGTTTTAGGTGTGAAAGGGGGCTCGCATATTCAGTTGTAATAACCACTTGTTATCTGTTATCATTATTATTTGCCAATATGTTGTCAGCGCAAGTTTTATCTTATGAAGCCTTTTATGTAAATAACTAAGTTTATTACTTATTTTAAGTTTTAAATTTTTAAAGTTTAAATGGGCAATATACAAAATCAAAAAACTATTTCTTTGCTGTATGTATATTTTCCAGCTGTCTGTAGCTGTCGTCCTTTTTATCAGTAGACTTGTTGTTTTTCAAAGTAATATGTCAGTTTATTCCACTGTCGTGCTCTTTTTAGGTTAATAAAAACACTAAATGCCTTTTATGTTCTCTTATTGGAGCGTCCGCGTCCTGTGGTCTGGCAGAGCAAAAATCCCTTACCACCAGGTGTCAGTATGGCAAATTTCTAAAAATAGCAGCAGTGCGGGCTGCCATTAAACCTTGAAGCCACAACTTAGTATACATACACAAAGTAGTAAGTTTGTGCAACAATATGTGTCGTAAATGTGTATGCGATATGTTGCATATAAATATCCATTGTGTTGCATTTAAAACATTGAAAATCCCGCCGCTGCTTTTGTTTTTTTTTTTTCTTAAAATATGTGTTAATATTTTTAAGCAGTTAATTTTACTCGTTAACACAATTTCCCGAAATGAAACCACCTGCGTAACTTAAAAGTCTATTTAGGTTTCAGTTAACTTTTTTGTAAGGTTATACCATATCCTTTGTCTTAGAAACTTACCGTACATATACCGAACAACAAAATCGACACGGTTATCCCAAGAGTAGGCCATTGCTTAAATTTATTTGTTTTTTTTGGAATTTTAATTTAACACAATTCTAAAAAAAAAAAGTATAAGAAAAATTTATATATTTTTTGAAATTATTGCAAAAAACTATCACTTTTAGTTTGGTTTGTTTTTTAAATTGTAATAACACTTTTCTTTCTATAATTTCGTTATCATATTTCATGTTAAAATTGTTGGAAATATTAAAAAAAAAATTTATCTAGTGTATTTCATTTCAAGTTAATATTGTTGTATTGAAATATTTGCAGTAGAAGTTACAGGATTTATTGTTTTTGTTTTATTAAGGTTTTAATTTTAATATTTAATTGTCATAAAACTTGGTTTATCTGGCTTTTATATGTTGTATATATATATATAAGTATATATATGATTTTTATATATTGAAGGGTAGTAGTTTTTCTTAATTTCTAATTTCCCGCTAACTACCTGAGGACCCGTTCGCTTCTGATTTACAAAATGTTTTTTGGTTAACAAGAGAACTAAAAACGTTTAATCGTAAAGCTATATTGTAGTCTAGACCAGATGCTCGGCTCTAGTACAAGGTGCAGCCGAAGTAAATGTATCACAACATGAAACGATCACATTTAGCATTTGCAGTGTTGGCAACATGTTGAGCAACATGACAAACTCAATCACTGCTTATCGCAGTAGCAGCTAAAACACACATAAAAAATCTATTACACTATATGCATTACATTATTTATAGTTAATATCGGAAATCATTGAACGTTCCCACATTATGATCTTTGCAATCGTCGTCATGATCATCATCAACATCATTATTGTTTTGATCTACTACATACTCACACATCTACATACATCTATTCATAAATACTTTTATAGTCTTTAAACGGCCGCTGCTACAATTGTTTAATTTGTGCACTTTGTGGGAATTTATGTGATATTATCTTTAAGTTTTATGTGCAAAAAAGCAAAACAGAACGCCATCTAAGTAGACAGATACTTAAAATATATACCCGTACACCAAAATGATTGTTGTTATTTTGTCTAAATTACTTCAAAGTATAATTTTTTCTTTATTTAAAGTTTGTTTTATTTTTGCACTTGTATTTTATGTATGTACATTAGAGTGGACAATATTTATATGGAATTATTTTTGTTTTTTGTAGGAGGTGGTTCGCCCCCTAATTTTTTTCTTTTGGGCACAAATAACATATTTCCAAAACTGTAGACTGTTTGGTCAACGTTAAGGCGTGGCACATGCGCCCTCAAGTTGACAAGAAGGGATTTTGCACAATTTAATAAGAAAAAAGTTATAACTTCATTATTATTTATCAAAATTTATGTTAAGTATCGATATTATATTTAATTTTGACTATTATTTTAATGCGTGCCCCTAAAAAGGCGTGGCACCTTATATAATTTAAGTAATATATACGAAAATATGTAGTTTTTGCTTCATAATATGATGGAATCTTACATATGTATGTAAAATTTATTTCCTAAAAGTCATTAAATAAATGCCGGCAAATTGGGGCGTGGCAAGTTAAAATTTTAAACTGCTACTAACAAATGCAGCTCTGTGCTAATTAGTTGCGATCAAGCAAACTTATATTTTCATAGAAGTAGCAATACTGGAATAACGGTATCTAGTACACATGTGCTTTTGTTAAGCTAAAAAAGAGCGTTGATAATGTGTTGTTATACATGCAAATGTGAAAATATTAATTTGATTTGATTGAAAGATAAGGTTTATAAAATTGGTAAGTTTAAACAACAAAGTGCTCGATATTTTCAAAATATAATAACATATTTAATATTATTAATGTAACTCAAACAGCAATGGAAACAAGAGCAAATGAAAAGTTATTTCTGCTTGGGCACGACGAAAGTCAAATCATTGGGTGCAAGTTACCATCAAAAGGGCAAATATTAAAAGTTCTTTTTTACAATATGCGGAAAATTAAGCTCAATCTTCGTCCGAGTGCATATCTTGTAATTAAAGAAGCAGAAGTACTCTGGGATAAAGCACGTATTCCCACAAGCCAGAATATTCGTAGCGTTCAGAAAGTGGAAGCTCTATATCATCAGTGGAAGACACTTGTACCACTCATCAGTGGAGAAAACTTGTAAGCGCCGTACAGCTCTACAGGAGAAACGTGAGCACGATTTTGTGGAAGAATTAGACGATTTGTTTGATATCGCTCATGGTGATGCGTTAAGTATTATTCAGATTTTAGCATAAATATTAATAATATAAATATTAAATATGTATTCAAAAGTGAAAAAAAAAACATTAATTAATTACAGGATGCTGGAAAACATGTGTGATTCATATATAATTAAATTTTATAGATCAGAAACATTAATATTGGTATTTATATTGTTATAATAAAATAAGTGCACAAGATCTTGATGGCAACATTTTAATAAGAATATGATTAATTCAATAGCTATAGACTTTCTGCCAGCTCCAAAGTCACCGGCTCGTTTTGATTCATTACTATTAGACCATTAATGTTATCATTTACTGATCAGTTCAACAACCACATACGTTTTTTGAGAGGTGACTTTGGAATCTGCTCGGTTTGGTTCATTAATATTATGATTGTATAGTCAATTCAACCACCAAACATCTTCTCCGGCGTCCAAGATCAACGCCTCGTTTTGATTTCTTATTATTGTACCACTTTTATTCTCATTACATGATTGATCGTTTTGGATCACTGTTATTGCACCGCTATTATTATCATTTTATGATTATTACAACAGCTATAGACTTTCTGCCAGCTCCACAGTCACCGGATCGTTTTGCTTCATAATTATTCTAATTAGTATACGATCAATAGTAACTTTGTATATTTTTCGAAACCACTTTTTCCATTCCGCTGAAGGACAAACTGGGCCTGGAAATGTCTCATGAAATGGTGTATAACTATAACAAAAATGTAAACAGATCCTATATGTATGTAAGTTGGCTGGAAGAAAACAACGGCATAATAAAATTAAACGACTTGGTTGCAGTGGTTGTAGTTGTTTTTGTTGATTCCTGGCAAAAGCGTTAAAATAACCAAAAACATGTTTTTCACGTTAAATGCACATTTCTGTCTCATTGCCCGGCAAAAAGGAAACATTTATAATTAAGTGAGTGGGTTGTTGGTAAAACATAAAAACTTTGCAAACCGGTCCAGGCAAAAATATTTAGAAAAGCAAAAGAATTACATCAAATTATATAGGATATAGTAAAATATGAAATATCACAATTTACATATTTATTATATGTAGATATTTACAGACAGGGTGTGTTTCTCTTTGAGAAGTTCACAAGATAGTTTTGTCGAAACACAATTATATCCGCCGAAAACTACTGTTTCGAGCGCTTTATAGGCTGACAGAGTCATTGGTCTTCAAAAACGATGATGGTCAGTCAGAATGCTGCTAATCTTAATGGTGAACGCTAAAAAATGTCGTAAAATTCTCTATCCCTTAAATTCCGTTTCATTAATATTAAATATTTATATATGAATGAAAGTTGTTTAATGCCCACTGTACTATATAGTATGTACATATATGAATATATTGTACACATGTGTACATATATGTATATAAAGATATAACTTTGCGCCAATCTTCGCAGAAATTTGTTTTTAAATAAAAAAACTTGCGAGTATTTCGCAGAAGCTTCACAGCTTTTGTTGTTTCTCTATTTAAACTCAAAGTGTCAGAAATAAATTATTAGCTCAGATTGATGGATGTAAAATAAAAATAACATCCTGCTTAAAATTGTTATTGATTTGCATTCTGAAACAATCCAAACTATTATTAAATATCATTTTAACAAGATGTACCCGCCATTATGAATCAATTTTCCACAAATGAAATATTTTCTATGTATATTTCTTGATTGAACGGTTTAGAAACTATTAGACTCGTGATAGATCTCTTTAATTTGTACATCTATTAAATCGTGTGTTTTTACAGGTATTTTTAGCATATTCTTGCACTTAGAAAAAAAATATTAAATGAATGGCAGCAGCAATTTATTGCAGCATCTGTTGTTGTTGTTGTTGCTATTGTTGGTCTGCCTGGCCATGCAACATGAAAATGTAAAATAAAATGAGAAAAAAACAACATAAAAATTATTGTTAATGACGTTCATTAGTGTTTCCTCGACTTTCATATATTTGGCTTTTATGTTTCTTGTTGTTGTTGTTGTTGGTGTCGTTATTGTTTTTGTTGCTGCTGCAGTTGTAGTTAATTTTTATTCCGCAGTTTATGATTCGTTCTGTTTTCCTTTTGTTTGGTTTCGCTTAAGTGACAAACAATTAATTAAAGAGTCACTGTGTGACTGTTGTTGTTCTTGCTGTTGCAAAGATGGATGGTTGAATGGTAGTGGTTGGTTGGCAGGTTGATAAAGCGAACAGCGGTCAGTGGCGATTTTTAGTGGCCATAAGAAAAAAGAAAAGCCAAACAAAAAGATTCACAAACAGCTACACAGAACAAGAGCACAAGGAAGGACAAATTGTTGCCAGTCAAAAAACGTGCCTGCGTCTTTCACTCGAGACTGATTGTTTTGAGAACCGCACAAAACTCAAACGCTTCGAAATTAAGTTACATTTAATTAACTGGACAACAATCCTGGGAACTCTAAACTCCGGATTGAATTTTATGTATTATATACATACACACATACATACATACATATATAAAAAGATTTGTTTTTAATTGTGTTAATTTTTTACATAAATGTAAATATTCTCATAAGCCCTGAAGAATAATATTGGAAAATAAATGAAATAAAAAAAAAAAATTTTTGCATATTTCATTATTTGATCTAAAGCAGAACTTAAAAATATATAAAAATAATAATAGGAAACATGAAAGGTCAACAAATAACCGAATTTTGATGAATTAATTAAGTTAAGTTAAGTTCAGAATGTTACTAAAAACTCAACATTAAGTTTAAGAACAAGTTTCATTCTTTTGTATGTATGTATGTACATACAAGTTCATACAACATACAACACCTGCATATGGAAACCCACCTAGTAGGTAAAATTTCAAGATTTTGGGATTTCTATGTAAAAAACCTCTAAATCTTGTATTCAAACAAATCGTTCCCAAGTCTCAACAGTATGGGAAAGTAATATAAAAATGCAATTCTGTAAAACACTAAAAACCTTAGTAGGTTTGGCGTGTGTCAACAATGACATGAGAAAGCGCTCAGTTTGTTTTGACACACTAGGCGGGTTTTCATGTGCAGAGCCACATATACATACATACATTTGAAACTGGATCGCCAGGTGTGATTCTTTGTTTGCATAATTTCTCTGTTCGTTTTTATTTGAAAGCGATTACAAAACTTTTCAAATATTTTATAGTTTTTCCTAACATCCCACATTAATGCATACATACATACATATTTATTTAATATTCTTTTAAATATTTTTATATTTTAAAAGCTTTTGAAAAGAGCGATTTAATAATTATTGAAAAATTTATGGTGTTTTTAAATAAGTAACATCATTTTCATTGTAATCTTGTTCTGGCTTTTGTGTTTGCATGAGTGCATGTGTGTGTGTGTGTGTGTGTGTGTGTGTGTTTCTTTTCAAGTTATAATTCATCAGTTTTTAAATTGTATTCGAAGGCAGAAGTAAAACTTTACTTTTTGATGAGAATTAAACGGAACATTTTACTGTAATTGTGTGCCACAACAATTGTCCCTAATTCGATGAAAAACATCATCATCATCATTAAGATCGTACGAGTACCAAACAACGCGCATAAGAACAATGATGCCTTGATTTCTTTTGAGCGTACGAGCATCATTCGTTTAAACATTATTTGTTCACACAGTAAAGTCAATGATAAATTTATTTTTTCATATGATGTATGTATGTACATATGTACATTGTACAACTATATTATATTGTATGTACATACATACATACATATGTATAGTTTTCATAAAGAAAATATTGTTAGACAGCGGCACTGCAACTGAAAAGAACAATAGAATTTATAGAACGAGTGCGTTCTTCCGCTGCATTTTAGACACACAAATTTAAGGTGACCAAAATCAGCTAAACCGTACATATGTTTGAAAAACACTTTCCACTTCTTTTGCAATTTGGGTGGAATCAAAGATTGATCAAAACACCGAAAACTTCAAGTGTACTTTTTGGTTATGGTAAGCAAATCTGCAGAACTTTGTGATGTGCAGAAAACGATTTCATTACCCAATAATGGCAATCGATTATCCTTTGTTTGTCTTCTCTTCTGGTTCATAGCGTCTAACACATGCATTTTCAACACAAGATACACAATCATTTTCAGTGTGTTTAAATATTTAAATATTTTTAATTATTTTAGTTTAAAATTAAATAATATAAGTATGAAACTACAGTGAAACCTTCCATAACTGTTCACTCACCGTCCGCTTATTAAAGGTGTCTGCTTATCATTCTTTTATTTTAATTTTGGATCTATCAGAAGTGTTCTAAAAATCACCTGACTTGAAATAGTGTGATTTCTAAAAATAAATGGCTTTAAGAACTTGCCTCTGTGCTGCTCTGTTGTTATTTTTTAAATACTAACACTTTTAGAAAGCAGTTTATCGTTTAATTTATAATAGGACTTGTCTGGTTATAGCAGGTGTACGGTTATAGAATGTGTTCGGTCATAGAAAATGTTTGGTTATGGGAGGTGTCCCGTTACACCTGGGAATGCTTATTTACTCAAGAAACTCAGTATATATTTTTAGTTTTCAGAACAAGACTGTCGATCGTTATCGCTTCTTCAGTATTTGAAAGGTCAAAAAAACTGGTTTGAGTGCCTATTTATAAACTTTCGTTTATTATAAGAAAATAAAATTTATAACTGAAACACATTTTGATCTCGCTAACATCAAAAATATGTTTTCGGTTGTACAGGGTCTGTCAATAGCAAATTTTGCACTAACAAATACTGTTTATCAAATACTGTTTATCAAAATGGGTGGAAGAGAAGAAGTTCAGGCCGTTATTATCATTAAAACATCCATCATCTTCAACAATACGAAGAATTATTTTTATTTAACTATAATATAGAATGACAAATTAGGGAGAGAGTATTTCAAAACGTTATCTCTGGCCACCTTAAGAGCAACCCTACTTATCAGCATCTTATATATAATTTTTCATTGTTGTTTTGTTTTTGTTGAGAAATTTTTGCGTTATAATCTTGATCATTCTGACAAACAACCAGACCGTGAGATCTTCTAGGCAACTACAAGAAGACCTCGTATTTTATTTATTTTGTTGTTGTTGCTGATTGTAACTATTGAAGAACGTGCAAACAATTTTAGGAAATTTCAATCCGCAAGCTGTTGACGACATCGTTAGATCCATTACGCCGAAAGCAATTATGTAAGACCTACTCAGAATCTTGGTTTAAGCTGAAAATAAGCGAAGTATACAACAAATAATAGGTGTGTTCCGCCATTATTTTACTACAAAACTGTGAACCGAAAAATAACATCAGCTGCTTTTATACAGTAAATGAATGCAGTTCAATTAAAGTAGTGAGTGAATAGTTTTACTGTACATTTAATAAATCTCGAAGCGTAATAATTTGCATGTTAAGCGTTTCCGTTACGACAAAAGTCGGCAGATGAGAGTGATTGTGAGAGAATAAAATTCTTTTGCTGGCACGAAGCAGCTTCGACACTGAAGCATGGCCTTCTCGTTTGATATGACAATGAAAACTCTAATAAGTTCGGTTGCGCAGGTTGTTTCGAAAACTTCAACAAAAGTAAGTTGGCAGCAAGGGGACCAATGCAACCCTGGGTTGCCCTGAAATCAGCGATACTGATGTTAGCCATAGGTTAAGGTGGCTGGTATGTGCTGGCAGTGAAACGGGAAGACACGTTGGTAAATACTCGTACTGTGATGATGGAGGTGAACCCTAAAGTCCTTGATGTGCTGTTGTCGTAAAAACTTGACACTCTGGCCGAAACAGCCTAAACTTTTTGTATCTTTCGGCTTGAATAGTTAAGAATCAAAACATTAACAATAGCAAATAATAAAAAAATTCTTCAAAATATTTTAAATAAAAAATATGTGCAAAAGTTTATAAAAAATCAAATGTGTTCTTCGTTTGACTAGAACTTTGGTTTCATTGCCTTGAACAAACTTTATATGCCGGCCTCAATTACTGTAGCGAGTCATTTAATATATACGTTTTTTGCCTTTTAACTAAAACAAGGGACATTATTAGATTGTGTGCGGATTTTAATTTTACTTTTTTTTCTTGTTATTTTTATCTGATGTGCAACATTTCTTTGTTTTACTATTTCAAGGACTAGTGCAGATGCATGAGTGCTGGTTTTGTAGTTTTGATATTTTTGCAAACATTTTATTTGCCTTGATAATACGCGTATTTTTAAGTAATTAAATCAAGGATAATAAATTACGTTTTCTAATATTTATTATAATTGAATTATAAAATAAAGTGTACATTATCGGCAGCAGAGGCCAAACAAATAAGGACGCAAAGAAATAGAAAAATCTATGCAAATAACAAAATGATGATGAACTTAAATTAAGGAAATAGAGCGCGCCCTGGCGGACCAGTGCACAGAAAAAAAAAACTTATATTCTATATGTTTTTGCAAAGGAGCGGCAGGCATCCCTTTTAGATTTTGGATAAATTTACTAAAATGGCGCTAAGACTTGCCGACTTTTCAAACGAGTAGTCCACTTGCAATCGTCGCTATGTTCATAAAATAAAATAAATTTGTAGAGCATCGATGAAAGCTTCGCGTGCAACAACCTATTTGTGATGAAGAATGATGCAAGCGCTCATTTCGAAAACTAAGACGGCCGATAAATTATGTATGTACATATATATATATATATGGATAATCTGCGGCGTTGAAAGTCCATAACGCTGTTGCTTAGAAGCTTATTCCTCTCCGGGCCTTTCCAGGACACAACTGACGGAGCCATAACAGATTCTAGAAGGGACATAAACACGGTTATATTGCAACTGATGTGGGAAGCCAGGGAAAACGACAAGCAGAAGATCACATTTTGAATCGTCTTAGAAATTTTTGGGAAACTGTTGATTACAATACAACTAATTGGATGTACATACACACATGCATATATGTACTTATATCAGACCACTTCTACACTACAGAAAAAGCAAGTAGCACATTCTCTGCGCCCTCTTAGGCATTAGGTAGGTATCTTTCACTGACAAATATCAGTCAAAGGCATTAGGAAATCCAAGAAGTACTCAACACAAGGCCACCGAAATATGTAAACAGATCTGTCAACAGCCAATTAATATGATTGCTGGAAATAATATATGAAAACTAACCTTACGATTTTACATATTCCCAGCCCTGCTCATAAAAATATGATCGACTAAATATTTTTTGTTTGTGTTTTTTTAAAAAATTTTTGGGACCAGCAGCTGTGCCTTATACCAGAACTGGGTTATGCGAAAAAGGAAAGGTTCGCCATTTTTGTTTTTATTCTATATTGCAGAGATGAGTTCCGACAACTGCCGAGTGTAAAATATCTCCCCAATATTGGGTTTTATGTGGGATTTGATTGTTGGACTATTGAGTGTTTTTATTTAAATACGTACATATGTATGTATGTATGTATCATTGTGTACTGTGTATTTTTTGTTGTTATTTTTTAGCTGCAAGAATTTTGACTGCTGTTTTTCATCGCCGTTGAACCCACGGCTTCTGGACTGTTGGTCGAATGCTCTACCAATGCCACCATCCAGGCACATGTTTGAAGGAAAATCAAAATAATTTCAAAAAATTATGTAACCACCCCCCACAACGTCGTCGAACGTTAACATTAGCCAAAACTTGCTAACAGCACAAAAACCGTTTTAAAAGCAAAATGAAAATAAAA
The DNA here is from genome assembly GCA_932526305.1 of Epicampocera succincta. Lineage (NCBI taxonomy): Eukaryota > Metazoa > Arthropoda > Insecta > Diptera > Tachinidae > Epicampocera > Epicampocera succincta. The sequence continues at coordinate 12,449,054 of OW052037.1, read as the reverse complement.
TAAAGCAAATGCTGGGTTTTGCCCTTGGCAAAAATAGTAACGCACGTTACTGTTCGATATGGTGAGACAGGCAATATTGGCTTTTGCTGGCTATAAAATATTTTGTGTGCATTCTCAAATGATGAAATCTTCGTTGTGAAACCTTTTATAAATAATATTTTAGGTTGCTGTCACATTCTGCAACCAACAATTTATCAGTCTGTAACAAAAAAGTTTTTAAGAGGGAAATAAATGTAAAGCAAAATTCTAGTTCATTTTAAAAATAAGAAATCTAACAAATTAGGCATTAAGAATAGATATTTTTATACTCAGCCAAGTAACTTTTTTATTACATAAATGACTATTTTTAACAAAAGTCAGGCATTAAATATGTACATACATACATACATACATACATACATATGTATGTGTGTATGTATGTATTGTACATTAATATCTAGTACATACATACATATGTACGTATTCTTCTTATTTTATTTCTTTTGTCATCAAATTTCCAACCAACCGTTTCAAAATTAAATTTATTTTAAATTAAAAATTGCAGTCGCTTTCATTTAGCACTATTTTATTTATTATATCGTATTTTTTTTCCTTCGCATTTTATTCACTGTAACTGAAATATTTTACAAAAATTCTTTAACCAAACCAAAAAAAAAAAAAACTTAAAGGAAAAAAGAGAAAATCCCAGCCATTTGTAGTGATTTTTCTGTGTAGAGAAAAATAAATACATACATATGTAATAAAACAAACAAATTTGAAAATTTTATTTCATGGGTTGCTACAAAAGAAAATAAATAAATATATAAACAAAATTGGCTTAACATACAAAACCCTAATAAAACTTAATAACGTTACATTAGGGTAGTATCGATCATCATTTGATGACTATTTACAGGTGCCTCACAGCGTGGAACTTCCATTTTGTTGCTATTATTGTTTTCAAAGACTTTACAGTAAAAACGAGATCGAGTGTTAAAAAATTATTTAATCTAGATTTTAAAACTCCAGTAGTTCAAAATGTAGTATTACGAGTATAAGGCTTCGAAACCAATCGCCTATTTTCAAAAACTAACATATTTTGAGTCCAGTTTGAGCTCCAATACTGCAAGTGAAACGAATCCAACCCAAGCAAAATATTATCCATATTTTTTACTACCACAAATATTTTAATAATAATAATAATAATAAGTTTCCAAATTATCATGTCTGAGGACATAATTGATGCCTTTTTGATCAGTATATAAAACCAAGAATTGTTAGAGAATTTGTGTAGAATGACAACTATAGATGTGTGGCCTGTATCTCCCACGATGACGAACGTCCTGATCTAATCGCAACATGACATTTTAAATAGAAAAGGGCATAGTTTTTACTGTGCATAAAATACATTCAAAATCCCTGTCATGGATTTGGTCATTTGTGTGCCAGAGTTAGAAACAAATTGGCGCTTTCAATAGTCATCATTAAGGCGAAGAGTCAGACGAACTTATCAGACTTAATATGAAATACTAACCAACCAATAGTGAACATTAACTATTGTGAAACCGTTAATAAACTCATTTTCAGATTCTGCACACAAATGAATTAATGGGGCTACTGGTTCGATTTTTTGGTTTTTAACTATAGATCGAATTTCTTATCGCATGAAAAGCTAAAAATCAATATTGAACTTTAATATATCCTTGAATTTTTAGTTTAAATTTCCTTCTCTCATAATCAGCAGACTGTTTCATTAAGCAAAATTTTAAGCATTTTTATTATGCGATGATTTAAAACAGTCAGCAGAGCCAGTGGTCGGAAACGCTCCTCAGTTGTTGCCTTCGACAATAATAGAATTAAGACACAAACAAAAAGAAAAAACAATATATTAATATCTTTATAATGTGATTTAAATTTTTGCCGCCACCATCACCAGCCAACATCATCTGAAGTCAATAAAACTGCCCGATAAAATGTTTATTTGCAAAAACATATTAATGAAAACGGCGTCATCACGATGTGTGATCTGCACAATTCTTGTCAGAACAATACGAATGGGATCGCGTTATTGTAGTTGTTGTGGCATGCCACAAATGTTCCGTCGCAACATTCTCACAAACAAGCTTGTATCTTGTTGAACACCAGTCAGTCATTGGCAATTGTTGCTGGTCGGCAGTGCGTTTTTTTTTGTTGTCATCATCAACGTCGTTTGAGTGGTTTTTCAGGGAAACTGTCGTTGTTCTCGCTAAAAAAAAAATCTCGCTACTTGGCCGAGTTTTATATCGGAAGAAGACATGAATTTTAATTTAAGACTGATCCGGAACAAGTAGAGGATGTTTCCTTAAGTCCTGCCTTACCTTAAATATTGATTAAGCGCAGTGTGTGTAAGATGTCATCGAAAGTTTTGTATTCGTGCGACAGACTTGTGGCTGACCTTTCGTATGGAAGATAAAGCAGTGCAAAGTGGTTCGTTGGCATTCGATATTTCCATACGCCACTCCATCGCTCAGACTGACAAAAATTTCCACGATAGCGCAATATCTTTGAGAGTTTGTAAAAAATTTCCTTTAATCTAGGTACCAACTATCGAATATTGCGAGGTCCGTAATGGGCTGCAATCGATTCACTTTTAGTCAGAACATGATTTGAGGGCCTGCAAAACGCTACAGTCAAATGTCCAATATGACCAGCCTTTAGAAATAACATCATATATCTAGCGGCTGATTTCAAGAAATTTGTTGCTGCTGCCTCCTACAGAGCGTTTTTTTTTTTTGGGGCTTGTCCAAACTAATTCCACTTTCCTAAAGAACAAAATAAGTACAATTTTAATATAATTCTTATGAGTTTTATTCGTTTAAAATACATTTCTTATTATTTTCTGTTCCTTTTTAGCCAGGTACCTTAAAACTAAAATTCTTTAATATAAAATAGAACAAACAAAAAAAGGTATTTGGATATTTTTTCTTCTGTTGTTATTTACCTGTTTTCTAGTGGTAAGGTTTTAAAATTTATTCTTTAAACGAGTTCAATATTATAAAAGTTTCCATATGTAAATGTATGTATGTATGTATGTATGTCTTACAAAAGATTTTGATTTAAAAACTTTTGTTTTCCTTTTTCTTTTTACATTTATTTTATTTTTATGTTTGGAACTACTTGATTATCGTTTAGTTTGTCTATAGATTTATTCATTTCTAGATACATACATAGAGCTATAAATAAAAAAATTTCTTAATATACAATTATAGTTTAGTTTAAACTATTAATAGTTGATGGTAAAAAAAAAAAAACTAAGAATTGTTAAAAGAACGGCAAAGAAACTGAAATATCATAAGAAAACAAACTACACTATATATATTTAGTTACAAATTAAAAGTATTTTTATTTTTTCATTATTTTTATTAATTTTAATGTTTTTTTTTTTCTCTTTTTACTGAAGGCCACATCAAGATTTTACACAAATACACAAGAAAATTTAACAATTATTTGTACAAAAAGAAATAATTGTTATAAAGTTTTTGTTTTGCTGGTTTCTTATAAAATTTCATACACTCTTTCAGTTGTTTTATTATATTTTCTTGGTTTTGTTGTTATATATATTATACACTTGAATATATAATAGTTTCGCTATTTTATTTATAATTATTAATATATGTATGTACATATGTATGTATGTATGTATGTATGTATGTAGATACTTGTATGTATTCTTGCATTTACAAACTAATAAAATTTTTATATAGACATTTAGGAAATTTCTGTTTCACTTGTAGGAGTATAAAAAAAGGACACAAATATGAAGTGATTTGTTGGTGTTGTTTTAGTTTAATTATAATAATATTTCATTTTCATTGTTTGTTTTGCATAAGAGTTTTTATTCATTTTGTTTTGGTTTTGGTTTTCGTTAACAAAACAGATTCCTTAACAATTCGCATCGTTATAGATTTAAAAAAAAATCCTTTAAAGATATCAAAAAATTGTCTTAATGTTTGCTAATACAGAATAAAAAGATTAAAATATTCATGCTAATACTAATGCATAATTTCGTTAAACGAAAAGTCCTGCCCCGCCCGCCGCCGAGTAGTTCGAAAATGTGTTATCATCGGCAGCCTAGAAATAGAAATTACTTTAATATTAATTTTTTAGATTTTCATTTTATAAAAAAAAAATATTTTTAGATAGATATTTCCTTTTGCTGTCGCTGCTGGTAGTTTTAAAAACGACAAATGCACACATTTTAAAACCGCTCGGAATCGAACACAGGGATGTATAACTGTGTTGTAGCCAAATAATTTGTGTGGGTTTTTATTAAATGCACTTGAAACAAGTAGTTGTTATATTTGTGAATTATCAAATTATATTCTTATCTTTCAAATCAAATTAATAATTCCGTAATGAATGTGATTTCTAATTATTAAAATAAAAAAAAACCCCTAATTACTTAAGCCGCCTTATCCATTTTTATTCCCATAAGATCGATCTCGATAAATGTGATTTTTTGAATTGTAAAAGATCACAATTAAGGGTGGAAAAATTAAAACAATAGGGATAAAAACAAACTAGCATTTTGCCTACATGTATTAAATATTGGAATTTACGAAATAAAATTTAATTTCTATCATGAAATATCATTAAAATCTAATGAAATTATTTAAAAAAAAAGTGAAAAACCGCTAAACAAAAATCCAAATTTCTAACGTTTCTTCTTCTAAGCGTTTTCGGCTATTAAAAGTCCGACAAGGATTTAATTGATTTTACTGAAAACCCCCAAGGTGTCTACTATCTAGTAAGATTCGACAAAAAAAATGCTTTGAAACGGCTGTGCGGGAAAACATTCAAATTCGCTTAATTTGGCTTTTGAATCGAATTACACCATTTGAAGTTTTCTAGATGGGATTAATTAAATTATAATGTTTTTAAGACCCATAAGGGGCAATTATAGGGCAAAACTTTTTATATTCTTAAAGAGGTTAAGATGTTGTACCATTTGCAACAAAATCTGTTGGCTTGAAGATTGTAGATGGACGACATAAGTTCGCATCTTGGATGCTGTTTCAAAGTTATAATTGCAATGAGCCACAAAACCTACAATTTCGTTTAATAGCAATTAATATGAAAACAAACTAATTGCATACGTGAATTATTACTCCGACATGACAAAGCAGTCGATAAGAAAATAGTAGGCAGGACATAAACAATTTTCGACAAATATGGTCCACAAATAAACTTTCTAAAGACCAATTTATAGCAACTTCGTGTTCATCAAGTTGGAAGTGTTCGGCTCTGCTTACATTTGGCCACTTTCTGTATGTGAAAATATTTGTGCGTTTGTATATTTTATAGCAGAAAAATCCATACCAAAAATGGTATTCCCCCAGCGATAGTTGTGCAATAGATTAATGTGTAAGTTAATTTGTTCGCTGCTTAATCTATTACAAAACTGTTGTAGGTGTTTTTCTTTTTTTTTGTTAACTAATTCGTCCATTACAACAGATTTTATTTGTTATACAAAATATTCAAGAAAGACAAAAAAAAACTTGGAGAATTTGTTTGGTAACTCACAAATTTGTTGTTTTTTGTTTTTTTCAAATAGAAGAAACATGAAATTGTTTAATAAAAAAAATTTATATATTTTCGACAAAATAATACAGGAATAATTATATTTAAGACTTTTTTCCGCTTAAACCGCTATTCGCTATAAAATAGACCATAAAAGAAAACATTTAACTAAATAAACCTTTAAAAAAACAGAAAATAGTATTGAATTCATTAAAGTGAAAAAATCCCTACAAAATCAGTGCAATCAAATAAAACTAAAACATAAATATAAATGTAATTAAAAAAGAAATTTATATGAGAAAATAGACAATTTAGAAGTATGTATGTGTTTATAAAACTAGTAATTTATAATGAGAGTAGAGAAGATTCGTTCATATTGTGTTAATTGTTTTTTTTTTCTTTTTCATAAAAATCAATCATTTCTGTTTTCTTTCTTCTTTTTTTTTTTTTGAACAAAATAATATTTAATTTAATGAGATATGCTTTTGTTTAAAAGTGAAACTAAATAATTCTAATACTTTTACTTTTTTGTTTCCAATATAACATCAGAAAAAAAGAAGGCGAACAGAAAAGCGCTTAAAATAGGTATTAAAGAGATTGATTTGATTTTCGACTACCGCCCTTGAGATGTAGAATGGCTCAGCCATGTTTGCATCATACTCTTAGCGACTATTCGTAGAAGAACATATAATTTATATTTATTACTAAATTACAAAAAAAAAAAAAAAAGATATACATATATATAAATATTTTGTTTTGTTTTTAAATTTAATGTTCCGGTATGCGTCTGTAGCCACCGGAAGGTTGTAGATTTGTGTCTGAATTTATACTTCCGAAGGATGATTGGGAGGCTGATGCACACATTGGAGAAAAGCTGTTAGTAGTTTCGATGATTGCTTCGTCTGGATGAAAGCTTGTTGCTGCTGTTGTTCTGGCTGATGATGTTGTATTATTAATATTGGTGGGTGTTGTTTTGGTTCTAATGTTACTGCTGGTATATCTTCCACGGGGACCTTGCATCACGCCTATTTAGGTGTTGCCAAATTACAAACAAACAAAAAACAGGAAAATATTTTAAACATATTAATTAATAATTTATTAAAAAACTTAAATTGAAACAACTATACAAAACATTGTCACGATCTTTAAATTCTTGTTTTAAAATTATTTCCGAGAATATAAAAAAAACAAGTGTCCAAAAATTTCTTAAGAATAAATAAAAATCGCGAAATGTGGGATGTTTTTTTAATATTTTTACACATGTATGTATGTATGTATGTACATATTTATGTTTATTTTTTGTTTTGTTTTGTTAGTTTTACAAGGTGTTGTTTGTTAACATGGATGGATGATCGATCGTTTGGTTGTGTTGTGTGTGGAAAAAGCGCAATAAAGCAGCGTTGACAAAAGTATAGCTTGGAGAGTAGATAAGTAGATAGATAGAGAGAGAGAGAGAGACAGAGACAGAGACAGACATAAAGATAAGTGTCTGTTTAACATGTCTGGGAGTTCTTAGTAAATATTGTTTGTGTGGTTTACTGTTGTTTTGTTATTTTAACGAAAATAATATAACAACAACAACAACAACAACATTTACACATCCAAAGAAACAAAACATAACATGCACCTATTCAACAAAGTCTCCAATATGTACTCAAAAAAAAAAGAACCAAACACATAAAATAATTTAATCTTCTTTCGAAAACACAAATATTCTATTAATATGAAATTAAAAAAGATATTCAAACATTGGATTCTAACGTTTCGTTAGTTTGAATGCTTATTCTTAATTTCTGAGGGGATAATCAAAACTTCGTCTTTCACATTACAAATTAGATCTCCCAGTGTTAAGGAACTTTTTTCTTTTCAAACGGGCAACAAAACTGGAAAACTGGTTTAAAAAAGGTACGCCGAAGTTTTGCTAAAAACTAATTTAAAAACGTCAACTCTTTTGCCAGAATCCATTGTTCGAAACCTGTTATTTCATTATGCATTTCTTTTTTTTTCTTTTTTTTTTGTGGTACAGTAACAATTCCGGAAATTTATTTTAAAGCATTTTTAATCAGCCCAAAATTCCATTAATATATACAATAAATCTATTTCCTTAAATCTATATATAAAATAGATTTTTAATACCTACATGGTTGCAATGAGTGACAGAAATGACAAAAAAAAAAAATCTACTGAATTTAATAAATCCGGAAATACTTAAAACAAGAAGTTTGAAAAGACGAATTCATAGCGCGGTGAGTGAACATGGTGACAGGGTGCAGTTAAGAACTGTTTTCTAATTCAATTTCAAGTTTTAATTTAGAGTATTCAAAATCACAGTGAAAAGTTACACAGAAATCATTTTTCCAATTTAAATACAAAATATAATACATGTTGTTTTTCTAACGCAAAATCATATTTAAAATAGATCATAAAGTGAAGAATTGGAATAAATTAAAAGAACTATTTTTAACAATATATGGAAATTTGGTGAACACAATTTCTTTTTCGTTATTTTGCATTAATTTAACACAAAAACAAAATTAAAACATACTATTTGGGAGTTCCTGCCGCTGGTGGGTTTATCTGTCACGAATTTGCCTTTTGTTTGTTTTGAAACGTAAAAGAAACTGAAGTTCAATTTTCACATTTTTTAACTTTCCAGTGAAACCAGTAGATATTTGCTCATTTGAAATGGATATTTATGTCATATTAAAAGTGTAATAGAGGCAATATTCTAATTATAAATAAAAATTTTGCAAAGAAAACTTCATTTACACAAACTGTTCTAAAACATGCCTGAACAACAACGAATATTGTAGACATCAAGTCAAGCAAGTCCTTAAATCATTTGACCAGATAAACTATACAACGAAAATAATTTCATATTTCTGCTTTAGAAAAGCTAAAGTTTTACATCTACGAAACTCAAAGAATTAAATAAACAGTGGGAGACTTTCCCCACCAATTAATAATTATAATAATAGCGGGGTAAACTTGTGATGTCAAGTCAATTTGGAATCTGTGTATTAGAGCAAGACAGTTTAGCAAAACGACAAGAAGGTGGATTTTATAAAATAATCCCCAAAAAATGTATTTTATTAAAAAAAAAAAAAAAAAACCTTTAAGTAAAAATCCATAAATGAGATTGACATTTGAAAATGAGTTCCAATTGATGTAGCGCAAATTGGGTCACTTTTTTCAAGCATTGATGACCCTATAGTACGAATAGCGCAAACAATATGGGCTTCCAGATCGACAATTTCTTCTGCTTTAGCAGAAACTAGTTCCAGACTGTAGCGAATGCTTTAGCTGAGCTCTTGAAGAAACAAGATCCAAAGCGAGCCACCAGCGAGCGAGTAAATGTTACGTTTTCTTTTTGGATTTAATGGATCTATAGCGTCTGTTGTGGATTAGTGTCATATGCGACGAGCACATTAAAAAGTCAAGAGCCAGCCTCAGTCTTCGGTAAGCTGCGTACATCAAATCAAATTAGATTTGTAAAATTTAATAAATTCAAGCCAGAATCTATGCATGATGATTTGCTAAATTATGCTGATCATAAATGTCTCAAGCAGAGAGTAAAATGACACTTCGTTTGACATTTATGTATCTATGTATGTAACTTTACTAGATTCAAAAAGGCAAATCAACAGCTTGAAAGTCTCCACTGTTTAAGATTTTTCTACTGAACAAACAAGTTTACATAGAAAATATTAAATCTTAAAAGTAATTGTTCAAGTGTAAATGTGTGCTAAAAGTTAATATGGTGGTGAGTTTTGTTTAATCCTTCCTTGTTCATGTGTGTGTGTGTGTGTGTGTGCGTATTGTCATTTTACAGTGATTTGTGTGTGTGTGCCAAAGTATTGTGAGCTTTTGAGTACTGAAATGGATAAAGTGTTTGTGAAAGTTTTTTTTTTTTTTTTTATTGAAAGGAAATAGATTTAAAAAACATCAAAAAAGTAGCAAACCAATATCAATTAAGGCAGGCAGGCATTGTAAGTAGGCACTCATTTCATTTCTAGTAATTTTATTTTTATGTTATTTTGTTCTGTTAAGTTTCATTCGTATTCCACACACAAAAAAAGGATGGATGAATTGAGAGATAGAGAGATGTCTGTTTAGCGTACGGTTCAAGTTTTTTAAGTTTTTTCTTGAGGTTTGTCTTAACTTTTTTTTGTTTATTATGTTTATTTTTGCTTTCTTTGTATAAAAAAATTATTATTATTTCAAGTACTAAGATTTTTTTCTTTTTTTTTTCTTGCTTGAGTTTCAGTTTATTTATATTTCGCTTTAGTTTTTTTTTTTTTTTTTTTTTTAGATGTAAGATTCATTTAAAGAACTTTTTTGGTTTTTCTTCTTTCATTTCAAGTCTTATATTATGCGAAAAATAGACTTGACAGTTCATTTTCGGTTTCGGTTTTGCTTTTGGTTTTTTAGATTTGTATTTTTAGTTTTCGTTAAAATCTTACAGTCGATAACGATGTTTCTTGCACTTTAAATGCTTCACGTCGAAAATTTTCCAGCTTAACTTTATTCATGGGTGCACCTGAAATGTAAATTTGCAGAGGGAGTAGAAGAAGAAAAATAGGTAGAACAACAAATAAAACAAATATACACAATTCTAATATAAAAAAAAAAATTATATTCATTCGAAGAAGTAAAATGAAAAAATAAATAAAATGTGCTAGGAAATATGTATGTATTTTCAAAATTAGAAAAGAACGGAGCAAATTGCAAGTATTGCTGATATGAAGTTACTAAAATCATCAGTAAAAATACATATATACGAAATCGCAAAACTGATCTTCTAGTTCAGATCCATCGAAATAAAGAAGCAAATGCTTTTCTTGCAATGTAAAATATATTATACTTACGCGATACAGGATCGAATAGGAAATATTATTGCTTTTATACATACATATATAATCAAAAGCCAACATTTCTTGTGTTACCAATAACAATGGTGGACAAATTTATAATCTATTGAATTTTCCTGGCGGAAAATACAACGTTGTCGCTGACCACATTTCTAAGTGACCAAAAATTATATATGGACACAAGTTCTTTTGAGTAATAGAAAATGTAAATCAACTTCTTGTTCGTATTGACAACAGAACTTTTAATAAAATTAATAAAACAAGCAAAATATAACCGCTGTCACTTAACAAGAATGAAAGGTAAGTGATTTGTTTTTTAGAAATGAGGATGCAACAAAGCAACAAGGCAAAACACTTTGGTTTATCTTATAAATAAGATGAATTAACAAACAAACAAAAAAAAAAAAACGACACAGTACATATTTTACATTTTGCTAAGGTGATAAATAATGAAATGAAGGGCATTAGTTTGTTATAAAAAGCATTATTTTGCGAAGTCTTAAATTTTTCTTTACAAAATTTCCATTGGAAAGTTTAGCAAAATATATTTTAATTGTAATTAAATCAATCACACAATCAATTACTTACCTATATAACTTAACAAAACAGGCAGAAATATTAGACCGTGGGCGGCGCCAATCAAAACAATGCCCAAATACATTCGGAAGTAGAAAACTTGAAAGATTTGGCTTTTGGCAAAAGCGAGTACCAAAATGCCGCCAAATTTTGTAAGTGTTATGCCAGAAAATATTGAACTGCCCATTTTGGTAAGACAATCTGCTGCTCGTCTTTCACGAGTGCCTTCGGTCGATATTGAGAAACTGTGAACCAAATGAGAACAGAATTCCACCGAAATACCCACAGCCATAACAAGATTAACCAGCGAAACGGCGTTTAAGGAAATATTCCAATAGTACATATTGCCTCCCAGATTTACAACAATCATTGTTATTGTTATGACCACAACCACAGATGAGTGAATGTCGAAGCCCATTAACAGGAATGTAACAATAAAAATAGCCAACACGGAGATGCCCATACTTTGTAGCGTATCCGGCCACATGGTCAGATATTGTTCGTAGAATACATAAAACACTGAATAGGGAAATACTTCAACTTGAACGGCATCTTCAAAGGGTACACCGTGCGACATCAGGCGTCCTTGTATCATGTGCGTTATATTCTCTGATATTTTACGAGCCGAACGTAGAGCAAAATAATAGTCTTCAGATGTTTTCAGTATTGAATGATATGCCATAAAATAAGAGGATCCAACAGCAGTTTCATTTGCGTGTGGCAAGTTTTTGTAACGTACACCATCCGCATAGGCAGCATGACCGGCTTTTGCGCACGAATCATCCGGATTATCTTCGAGGAAAAATGGTAGAAATGTACCAAAGTCTTGTTCATCTGGACGATTCAGGGCATTGCGTTTAATGCTACAAGCTTCGCAAGAAGTATCTGAAAATAAGAAATCAAAATTATTAATACACTACTTTCTTGACCAACAATATTATTTCAATTGAAAATAAAATAAAACGATTTACCTTGATGTGGACAGAAGCCACCAGTGTTTGGGTTCACTTTACAGCAACTGGAAGCCTGACTCCAACTGATATAGTCATCAAGCCAATTGGAAGCCGGTCTAGCTAAGTATGTCACGTTAGAACGCTTGCTGGCCAAATAGATTTGTGTGCCCACACTGTCATCATTACAAAACTGGCCGGAACACACAAGATTTTCATCAAATGTTTGCGAAAAGTTTAAGCCAGATTTTAAAACAAAATAAACGGGTGGCCCAATGCTCAAATACTTATTTAACGCTTTGAAATAATGCAGAACAAAGCTGTCTTCTGGCATGGATAATTCCTGATTCAGGCCGATTTCAATACGTGGTGCCATGGCAATACTGGAACAAAGCCAACCGAAGAATACAATCATGACAACTACGCGCACCGTCTTCTTCATCAGAAATGGTACATAAACACTTTTAAAGAATTTATAAAGCAGGCCCTCGTTAATGGGTGCAGCATCGGTTTTCTTGCCACGTATAAAACAACAGATATCTAAGCGATTTTCCGCTTGACGTTTTGTGTCCAAAGTCAACAAACTTACGAAGCAAGTGATTTGTAAAAGGAAATCAAACAGCAGGGCCATACCGGCATACAGAGCAAACGCTTTTACTGCGGGCATATCCGAGAGACCACCCAAGAAAAAGCAACAACTCTCGCTTACAGACGTAAGCAACATTGAGGGTCCCACACGGCCCAGTATGCGACCAATATGCTCCTCATGGGTTTCATCCGATCTACGGCTATCGCGCTGATATGTTTGCACCAGAATGAATATGTTATCTACACCAACTGCCAGTACCAGAAACGGTATAACCTCCACTATAATCAATGTGGCAGGTACGCCTATGTAACCAAATACCCCAACCGACGAGACAACAGATGCCAACACAATTATTACGCCACCAACACCCAGGGTTATTTTGCTATCTATAAAAGCACGTCCCAGCTCCTGGACATGGCCCAAGGATATGGCAATGTAGGCAAACATTATCAGGTATGAAACTAAAATTGTCAAAACATCCGATTGTGATTCACGATTCAGTTCATCTTCGATAGAGCGCTCCGACGTAAACGCTATATCCATGTGTTTGCTCATATTATTCTTGGTATAGTTGAGCATATAATCTACATAGCGTTGCTCCCACTCCAAGGCAGGACCCAATTTTTCTTTGTCGTGATGGTTGCGCACCAAAAATGTCAAGATTAAGGCGCTGGCCTGTTCGTATTTGGTATTCGAGCTTAATTGTTCGCCCGTCTTAAGGAAACCGCCAAGAGCAATTGCAGGATCCACCGGGCCGCCATAAGGGGCTAAACATAAATATGGATTATTAATACACTTGTACAGCTCGTCCAAGTAAGTGACCTAAAATGTTTTAATTAAAAGAGTCGAGTAGTTTATAAAAACGTTAAAACAGAAACACCCACAAATACCTCAAAGCCGTTTTCTTCATCCTCGTCATCTAAACGTTCCAAATCGTCTTGGAAATAACCCCACAACGACTGCACAACACAGTTATCAGTCTGTACTTTATCCTGTCCGCCCGATACCAGAGGTGCATAACAAATATCCTTCAACATGGTGGCTCCCTCAATATCACTGCCTAAATTCTTAATATCCTCTTGCATGTTGTGAACATCAATTAAAAATTGCTTATCAAATACTGGCCCAAAGGTAATGGCACCATTCGAGGTGTTGTGCACAATATTATCCAAATCAACAGCTTTTATGATAATTTGTTCGATTCGATAGAACGGCTGGAAAGTAGAGTCGAAATATTCCCTTTCTACGCGTGACCGTGATTGAGGCGAAGCCCACAGCTTCACCGGATCCGTAGTGATGTGTAAAAATTTTATGCCAAATCCAAGTGCAGCAACAAACACCAAACCACCAACTAACGTTAGCCAAGGATAAGTGGCAAAAAACTTTCCCCAGATGGTAAACATTGTCTCTAAACATTTTTCCGTTTTAGCACCCAAATGTTCAAAATAGCCAGACTCGGATTCTACAACAATATCAATTCCATCATTATTGGGACCATCCACTTCGTTGCCATCATCTGATCGGTAAACAAAAGGAATATGAGAAAAACTAATTATAATTGTTTAACAGTGATTAATTTTTTTCTTTTAACTTCATTGCTTTTCTAACAATAAATGCAGACCGGGACACGGACAGTGAACGGGCAAAGAGTTTTAAATAAATTTTGTTACAATATCCATAAAAGACAAATGAATATAAATTCAAACAAAGACAAACTCATTTTTGGACAACAGGATCATAGAAGAAAACTGCATTGTTTGATTTGATGAGAATTGATTTGTTCGCCTGTGCAAAAAATTCAACCTTTTTTGAAACATTTTATTTATAAGGGATGCAATTTCTAGAATTTGTAGACCAATACCGATTTTCATTTCTAATTTTATGTTTGTTTTTTGGAAGGTTATAGCTTTTGCTTTAAATTTGTTATAAATCCAATTCAATGCGTTAATATAAAAGATCTTGCTGAGAAGCAGAAGCTAAATACCGAAGCTTTTGTTGCATGTACTTTCATTCATTCATTCATTCATTTAATTAATGAGCTGTGTTTCCAATTGAATATTTTTTCATACATACAGGGAATAAATTTTGCTTAATAATGGTCATAAAAAGGGCTGGGAAAGTATTAAATTATAAAATCTATGTACATACAAGACAATAAAATAATTTTATTACAAAATTGCACAGACAAAATAAAATATTTCTAGAATTTTTAGAAATTAACAACCAAACTTAAAATCTTTTCTTAACAATAACAATAACAATAACAATAACAAGATGGTATTTTTGTTTGTTGGAACGAAATACATAATAAATGAATTCAATTTGCAAGTGCCGCATGTTTGTAGATTATTTCTTTGTAAACATTTGTTTAGACACATGTATACAAGCAAATAGCCCACCACAAATTGACACAACATCTCTCAAAAGATTTTTGAATTGATTTTTTCGTTTTTATAAAATAAACAAGCTTTTGAGGATAAACAGGCAAAAGCAAACATGAATCTGATATTCAATATACAATTAATGAATTTAAGCGATGATTTATTGTATATTTTCAACACTTTTGCCTGCATGTATGTATGTATGTATGTATTGTATGTATGTATGTATGTATGAGTATATGAAATGATAATGAAATATATGTACGTACATACATATGTATGTATGTATATTTAGAAATGATGGTTGGATGGTTATGAGTTTTTTTAATGAGAAAAATAAAACATTTCCAGAACTAATTACAGTTTTAAGTAACAGCAAGCAATAAAAATAGTGCCACCAAATACATTTAACAAAGTGTTAGAATTTTCTCTTTTGTTTTTTTGCTTTTGTAAAATATATCAAACCCAAACATACTGGAAATTTTTGATTGCAGGGGTGAATCCTCCTCGGGTGCCAACTCGTTGCTGACACTGTGATCACCAGTAAAACGTCTGCCAATGGACGAACTATAACGATTATCCACCAAACCATCACCTAACAAAACTTAAATTAATTTCAGTTGTTGCCAATTAATATTTAAATAAAATAACAATTAAATAAAAAAAAAAGCAAAAAAAAAAACAAGAAAAATATTAATAAATTTAAAACAATTCAAATTGTATGAAATTATAAATTAAATGGGGGGTTTTATTTTGTTTTCGATTTTGATTATGAAACTTAATTCATAGAAATATACCACCGCCTTAAAAATGATCGAATTTTAGAACTACACTTAAAATATTAAGTAGCGACTCATGATGGGTTATTCAAGTGTGAGAAAAATACATAATATGTTGCAATTTATAAACGAATATTATTTGCTTAATTCATTTGTGATTTGCTTGCATGTGTAAAAAACTGGTATTTTCATTTATAAGTTTATTTGAGTACTTCACCAAACGTTGGCCACTGAGATTTATAAGGTTAAGGCGCTATACTTAACTTAAGACCTAAGAAATTACTAACTTTTTCTTTCTTTGAAGTAATTTTACGGCAACTACAAATCTCCGTGTGACCTGCAATCAAGCCATAATGTTAGAAAATAATCCTGAGATACATATAAACAATATCATACAGAACCACTGCAATAACATAATGAGACTTTTAACACAAGCACTGCACTGCTCTAATAAAAACTGCTGCAAAACTATTTTTTATATTTCGAATTTAATCCTTTAAAAGTACGTGTTCGCACATACATACATACCTATTTCTGCCACTGTAAGAAAAAATTCTTAATTTCATTTTTCGAAGTTAAATGCATAAAGAAATTATATACTATATACTTTACAATTAGAAAAACTTTTACTTTACCATAGTATAAACCTTAACATGCAAATATCTAGTATCCTTATGTTTCAACTTGTATAATTCTATTTCTATAAAATTATATTATTAATACATACGAGTATGTATTTGAGTTATTGTATTCCATACCATGCATAATCATCAATGAAGATGTTAACTCATATTCATCACGTAATGCAGGCAGGGATTCTTAAATTAAATTAAACGAGTATAAAAAAAAGAAAAGCTCATAATTCTAGACTCAACTGTGCAGTCATATGAATAATTAAATTCAATAAATACATGAGTAAATTAAAAATACGCCAAAAATTATATATTTAAGTTTGAAGCTGTGTGGATTTTTAGTCAAATGTTGTGCTTAAGATTGGACTTCTTATTTTAAATATGTTTGTGCATAAAATAAACTAAATAGAAAGGAAACAAAAACGTCCCAAGTTAAAAAAAAAAATAATAATAAAAGGGGAAAAAGAACAAAAACTAAACTTACCATCCATGTTTTTCGAAGGGAATAAGCAAACGCCCATAAGGAACAATAAACTACCAATAACAAACACCGTAATCATAATAACAGTAAAAGCATCAAAGCCCGCTATAGTAAAAGGTTGTGGTATTGGCGGCTCTGGGGGTGGTATTGGACAAGATGCTTCACAATCTGTACAGGAACAAGCTGGTGTCTTATCCTAAATATTAAAAATGATTTTTTTTTTTTACAAAACAGTTACAAGGCAACAACTTATTAAATTATTAATCAGAGACTTACATTTAATGGACTACTGCAAGGAACTGTAAGAGGATCCAATGGACGGTAGCCGTCCATAAAGGACGAGTTATTCTCATGCTGCACATAAGTTATTTGAAAAGGTACGTAAATATTACTGGAATCACCCATATAGTTAAACCATTTGGTGGCACTGCAGCGTGAGGCGCCATAACTACCACAAACTATGTCCATAGCAAGTTGGCCGGTTGAAGGTACAGATACCTGAAAAGAAAAATTTAAAAATAAAATAATGATGCTAAAGTTCGGAACTAAATTTAATCTTATAAAGCTTTTCTTTAAATTTCTACCCCTACCAATATTCTAAACAAAATGTTTAACGACATTCATGAGCTTTCACTTTACTATAACTTAAATGGCTTCTTTGTGAAGTTATAATACTTAAATTGGCTGGCAACTAGCGAATTTAGGAATCGCCAACGACAGTTTTGTAATAGATTAAAGGCAAAAAATTTATTTATTTATTAACCTATTAGCAAATTGTTGTAGCCGATATTGCGCCCACCACGATAAGGGAGCGTAATTCTGTTGAGATTTCAAATGTCTGCCCTCTACTTCATCAAAAAGTTTTTTGAAAGGGGCACCCATTTATGTTGTTGTTTTGCTTAATATAATGGGTAATCGGTACAACTTGGAAAGATATATTTTGAATCTATTACCGTAATTACAGTAAATTTTAAAAATTATGGCTGGATTGTGTTCCGTTCAGTTGCAAACCACTTAACTGCAAATTACGGCATTACCATTTCATTAACTGCATTATCAGTTTACTTGACGGCGCATGGCAATTTAACGGTAATTCCTTTGCCAAACCTAATCAAGCCATTAGTTTAATGGATTTAAAAATAAAAGCCATTGTACGCTTAAAATATAAGCTGTGAAAATAAAAAAATTTATTCACACATAAAAACAAAGTGAAATTCTGTCCATCGAAAACCTAATTTGTTTAATACTCGAGATTTGAATAAATTGAAGGAAAAATACTTTACCTGAGAGCATGATTTATAGGTACTATTTGTGTACCTGGATGTTATATGTAAATCAATATTGTTGATGTATGTTTTGCCTTTAAAGAGATAAAAATAAATGCCAAAAAAAAAAACAAAAGAAAATAAATCAATCACAAATTAATTCTGTTTTAAAATGTACATACAATAACGATTGATGAGATTTGTCGTCATAATCTACATACATAAATAACGATTTATTTTCGTATAAAAGTATGGGCGTACCAAGTGACGACAATCCCTTATTTTATTTTTACAAACACTTACCATCTTTGCTGTTCTGCGTCGAAACAACGTGCATAAATTCCGACTGCCTGGCTGAACATGTAAATTCACATAAATGTCGTACCAAATTTGCCATACAAGAGGGACAACGATCTAGGAAATTACCAGCTAATTTTATATTCTTATTCAGAATATCCACCTTTATGATAAAGATACAAAAAGTTTATATAAGCATTTGAATAGCGTACGAGTATAACGAATTAGAATTGAAACAACATACGCAGATAGAACTAAAAATAAAAACTTTGTTTTAAATTATTCGTATTTTGTCTACCTGTTGACTATCACAGCAAAAATCTGTTGTATCGGTTTCTAATAGATAACCACAACGTTCTTGTAAAAGTTTTTTACCCTCCTCTGACATGGGCTTCGCCGTACCATTGTATGCGCAATACTGGTTACGATTGTATTCATCTGTATTACAAACTCCATACCAGATGCAATTCTGCAAAAGCACAAAATAAACTAGTTAATATCATTAATTAAATTGATTGAATTTGATTTTCTAGCGATGAATAGTTTATTTTATCACTCATGGGAATAAAGTGGTGTTATTTAAACTAGTCCAGTAGTCGTTATAAAGTCCACTGTGTATTGTTTTCATGCCATCGATAACAATTTTAAAGATCATGTAATTTTGTTTTAACAAAACGGTGTAGAAAAAATACAAACAAAAAATCATCAATCCTAACCGAAGTGCCTGTATTTCAAGATGGTGCACTCTGGTTAAAGGTATATAGGGAAGAGATTCCTCGTTTAAATTGGCAACCAAAAACTTGAGAACGTTCTGAAACTTCCTGGAGTATTTGGCTGTCATGGCAACCGAAGAACCTCTTGTCCTCTATAACCCTGAGAGCGCAAAGATCTCCAGTTTGGAGAACACTAAAGCAAAACCTGCTTCTAAAGGGGGTAACACATCAGGCAAAATCACAAATTGGCCTTAAGAAATGAACTCATGTTGGTGTAGTGGCACTGCAGATCGATGGTTGAATATTTGTAACCAAATAACTGTTGCTTTGCTTTTTATGTCACCACAAATATAAAAACATATTAACGTGCTCTATGCACATAATTTGGATACATTTTGAAATCTGCAACTGACTGAATGGCATCCGTGACTCAATAGTAATCAGCTGATCTGATATCTGTCAAAACTTTTGTCTGTTACAGTCTGTCTAATTGTTCCGAAAAATTAACGAAAATTATTAATGTTAAATAAAGCACATGAGAAAAAAATATTAATAAATTATAAATAGCATAAAATGGTTTGCAACCAAAATATCTTATAATTTATATTGTATTTTTATCAAAACAATTAAAATACTATAACAATTGTAAATAACCCAATTAAAAAGCTTTAAACGAAAATACGAACTCATTTAAATGAGTTTAATGATGTACGAGTCGTCAAGCAAACATTTAATTTGTGGTTTTTTGAAAACCTGATCTAAAACAATGAATGTGATGAATGTTATTAAATATGTTTTGATTAATGCATTCAAACGCGATTTAAAATGCCACGGTCATACACTCACACACATATATATATAGAAACCTCCGCCAACAAAGATTAATGTGAAGAATGAAAGAGGATTCTACGAGTTGGTCGTTCGATTGAGGTGTCTAACTTGGCTGAGACGTTTTAATTGTGATTTAAATCTAAAGTCACAGGAAGGGGCGTTCGTAATTCCTGCTGATAAGAATGTGGCGCCTGGCCTTATTTTTGATTATTTCCGATGGGCTGTTGTCTTTCAATCGATTTCTATTTTTCGCTTGGAACTATATGATGGGGATCATCGGGCGCGTCTGGCTAAGACCTAATGGTTCCTGGGGATTTCAAGTGCTTTATCTTCCTTTACTGGCAAAAGGTATTAGACAAGACGAGCTCTAAAGCAAGAGGTTTTATATAATGCACCGCTTTTCACATATCACAAGAAGTGGCCACTTATGTGTGCCAAATGACAAGCCGTTCACAAGTTCAAACCTGGAGCCAGCATCAGGTGAGGCCATAATGCCATGTAATATAAATCAATTGATATAAATTAATTTCACATTTTTGTAATAGATTAATGAGTCCAACCTATTCTCCTAATAACCCAGTAATGTAATAGCATTACTTTGTTGAGTCAAATGTTTGCTGACCATAGAAATGGGCCTCTAAATTGGCCACATCGTCTGTGTGATTTGAAACTTTTGAAGTACTTTGGGGGGTCACGTCTAATCACGAGCTTATGCTGGTCAACCAGCAACGATTGATTATTTAGAAGCGTTGGACCGACAGGGTGACGTTCAGGAAACACAGTCGCCGAGGCCATATGCCTAAAACTATTTTTAAACATTAAATGCCATGAAATTTGTAAACTAAAAAAACCCAAAACTTGGGTCGTGCCATTGAGTTAATTGTTTTATTCAAAACAAACAAAAAATCTCTGCCTCTCAAAACACTCCTCTCATTTCAATTTAATAATAATTAATTTCATTTATTTAGATTATTGTTTTTTACATATTTAAAATAAATTCAATATGATCAGTTTTAATGGCAACTTAAAAGCAATACTGCAGGCATAAGTGCTGACGAAATCGAAATCGTTTAAGTTTGTTTGACTTGCAATTATCGCAATTTCCGAGAGTTGGTAGCAATGAAAATACAAATTGAGAGAAAAGAAACGCATAAAATATTGCATGTACATACATGCATACATGCATAGATACATACATACATACATATGTACCAAAAACTTACAAATACAAACGCACATCTACACACAACCAACAAACAAAGTGAAGGGAAAATAAAAAACTTGATGTTCATATTTTAGATTAGAAGCTGAATGAAAATCCCAAAGTAAATTTTACTTAAAAGGGCAAACATTTTATAGCCAATTATTTTAAAAAATGTTTAATTGTTTAGTATTAAAGCTTAAACTCTGAATGTGCTACAATTCGAAATAACACAGTGTCGTATTTGGACATCATCTAACTGAAAAACATGTTAAAATTTTTAGATGAAATGGGATTTTAAAAGGTAGACAGACACCTGCAGCAATGGTTGCAATATTAATTGTTTTTTAATGCAAATGTGTAATATAATGGCATCAATTACTGATTAAAACAAACTCTACCATCTATATTGGAGATAGTTAAGTTTTGCTCATTATTGGACATTGTACTTAGTAATTTCTATTTGGGAGAAACTCACAATTCCTGCACACTTTTGACGCTATTTTATTAACAATATATACATATTTCAAATCTATGAAGTTCTTTTATATTTTAGGCACATTTGTTCATTTTGTTCAGCTTGATCAGAAATAAATATGTATAATATCTGTAGTTTTCTTCTGCTTGGCAAGAACCAGAGAAATTTAAATTTGATTTGAATGGTTATTTCAAAGAATGAAATTTTTTTATTCTAAATAATATATATATTTTTTCTTACTATTTCAAAAAGGTTTGCTGGGTGTTCAAAACGCATTTATATATATATACATACATCCAACTCATAAAAATACACAATTGTTTACATACACACAATTAAAATTGAAATTACTGAATACGAGGCAGAAATCTTAATTGAATTTTCGAAGCGTATGATGCATTTATCATACAGTTCACTACAAAACCATGTGTGAATGAACAAGTTTTCAAATAGTTCTATACATATGTATATGTATACACATACATACATACAAATATATGTACATGTGTATGTATATATTCATATATATTTATGTACAATGAATATGAGCATTTCCATTGTTGAGAAAAAATATACATTGACAAAATCATTTTTGACATAAAAAATTCTTACTAATTTTATATAAAGTATAAATCAAACTTCTAAAAAACACATTTTTTTCAATTATTATAAAAACTGAATAATAAAAAATACACAAAACTTTTTGATTTGGCTGTAGAAATTTTAATGTCGCATATGTGACTGCCAACACACAGTATTTTCTTTATCTTATGGAGTGACAATGATACTCCAAACTTCTAAAAAAATAAAACAAGAAAGTTGAATATTTCAAGATCTTTCTTTTCTTTTTTTTAATTTGTTTTCTTCAACTAGTTTGCAAAATTAATGTATGTAAACATTTTGATTTAATTAAACATCAATAGTTGCGTTACCGGCTCTAATGTTATGCATGTATGTATGTATGTATGTGGGTATCCTTAGACACACATGTCTTCTAATTTATAGGGATTAAGTACTTTAAATTAATTTAAAGGAAAAAAATTTTAAGAATTAAGAAATTTCTGGCTTTGTCCCGTATAGTTTCGCAATGCTTTAACTGTAAGTAAATTTTTCTGCCTTAATATACATACTAGTATACAAAAAAAGAAAATTCCAATACCTTAATTGTTTTAGATTTATTAAACACTTACAAATTTTCATATGTGACTATAGAATGCTCATACATACATACATACATACATATGTACATATATAACATTATGTATGAAAATATATATGTATAGATAAAGGATTCTGCAATTTATGATTTCTTTGTTTTTGTATTTTTTTTGCATTCTCGTGTATTTTCGATTTTTGTGTCACGTTTGAGTCACTAGGTATTTCTATGTCCAGATTAAATATTTAAAGTTTTTGTTCAAACTTAAGTAAAACCTATCAATTTTAAGGAAAAAAGAATCTTGATATTTGTCACGTAACGTTTATGAGTGCAATAACTAAGTGAACATTTTTTTGTTTTAATTAATAATACTAAAATAATTGAATCTCAACATCATACTTCAAGGGATTTAATTGTATCAAATGTCAGATGTGAGAATGGAATGCTCAGTCATATACATACATATGTATATGCACATACATACATACGGAGGTAGCACTTTATATAGGCCAGTATGCACTCGTATTTAGGTATGTAAATATGCAGCTTTTGAATTACAGAAATTTTCATGTATAAAATTCCCATTCACCAGTACATTTGTATGGAATGGGGAATGGGCCAGTGCACTCAGGGCAAAGTTGTTGATTGCTCTCAACCTGGCGAGAAGCCAGCAGCGATCCCTGAAAATGGACTGGTCAAGCTGACATACTGCCTCCCCGTGGCGCCCCTGGATAGCCCCTACAGCAACCGCTTAGAGGTGAACCAAAGTGTGCAGCGAATCCCCTCTGTCCAGGGGTCTAAACCAGGACCCGGTCCTCCAGGTTTCGGGGGTTGTGCGTGGGGGTAACTTCCCTACCGTGTAAAAACACACTAGTTACGACACAACAACAAAGAATAACTTTGTTGGTTGAGGCCCAGGTTCACCACGGACTGTAGCGCCAAAAGAAGAAGAAGAAGAAGTACATTTGTATAAAGATATGACTAATGAATGCGGACATGGTACATATGTACATTTGTATGCATGTACAAACTAAAAAAAGTTCTATTGACCCTGAAACGTCAAGTGAAACATTACGGAATTGAAACAACATTTGTTTATATGCCGGCTGATTTTTGCAAAAACCAGAGATATGTACATATTTTTTGTTTTGTTTACTTGAAAATAAACGAAAAATATTTAAACACCTCAAAAACACACACACACACAAAATAAATCTTGCAGAAATACAATTAAAATTATATGTTAGCATTTGTTCGAAAAAACACAAGAAACTGGCCGAAAGCAATAAAATGTATGTACATGTGTATGTAATTGCAACAAATTTCTTAAGCGTGATCAATATGATCACATAATACTCAAACTTCTTTGAAAACAATGTATAGACAAGTATAATTATTAAAAAAGAAACAACATATTGGGTTTGGGAATTTTCAAAAAATTTATTACACTTGTTTATTTTATACATAAAATGATAAAACTTGTAGTTCAAAACGTTTAATGAAGTTTAATTTGAATATAAATAAATAAATTCTAACTGATTGACTTTTGTGCCAGGGTTTGTCTGGCAAAAATTGAAAAATTTACTATTTGCAAATAAGTAGATACTCGTGTGCTGGGCAAAAATCATGGAGACAATTTACATTTATCATTTTGTTTTAAGCAGCGTGTGCGATAATAATCATGTCTCTGATGGACGTTGTGTTTCGACAGGTCCAAGCGAAGCAAAGCATCCCACCGCACCCCACAGCACATCGCATCACTTCACCCTATCCACATACATACATATGTATACTGATAAGTACTAGTATATATGTATGTATGTATGTATACAGTATATGATCTTTAAAATAAAGACCTGTTCCCGCATTTTAAACAAAAACCAAAACTTTTATCTGCACAACTGAACTTTAACATAATTCAATTTCATTTAATTAAGAAGTTAAATCATAAAAATACAATGTTGTTCTATGCTTGTTTATAATACATATGTATGTATATCAGCTTTAACATTTGTTATTTGCCATCTTTAATTTGCTCTTTAAAACTTTGCGACTTATTTGGCAGTTTGTATAAAATAAAACATTCACCGTCTAGAGCATAAATGTTGCCAAGAGCGCGAGTTTATGTCAATATTGCAGGCTTCGCTAAACTCTTAAAGAAATATTTTAAAATAATATGCAAATAAATAATAAAAACTTTTCAAAATGTGACCGAAGTGAAGGTCAATGAGGTTTTTGAAAATAACACCCAAAAAAAAATAGGTTATCGTCAATTTTCACTGCAAACTTAGTGCCCGTTTACGGATATTGACCGTGTTCATTCGTTAGCACAACTATAGGGTGTTTTTTATTGAGGTATAGAACTTTAAGTTGGCATCACTTTTTTAACTGGCGGCCATTTTGTCAGCTGTCAAGTGATTAATATTTAGTTTGGTTTGCCATTTCATCATGAACAGGTTGACAAAAGAACAACGCTTGCAAATCGTGCAAATTTATTTCGAAAATAATGGTTCAGTTCGCGAAGTTTACCGCAAGCAAGTTTACCGCAAGTCGACATAATCGTCCACCAGAGCAATTAATTCGGTTAACCATGGATCGTTTTCGCACTACGTTTACTCTATGTGATAATACGCATCCGCAGAGACGTCGAACAGTGCGCATCGAAGAAACAATTGCCGCTGTAGAGCAAAGTGTTGAAGAGGACCCGAATGAATCGATTCGCCACCGTGCACAGCAATTGGAGCTTTGTCCATCAACTTTTGTCCATCAAAAATTGGACCTGTAGAATTGGCTTTATTCGAGCCAGCCGCGGCGGCCACATGCCCGAAATCATATTTAAACATTAATGGCATAAAATTATCCTTCCAATAAAGCCAAATTGATGGACATTAAAACGATTTTCTTGTGTTTTATTTCAATTCGAAGTTCTATGCCTCTAAAAAAAACACCCTGTACAATCAAATGTACAAGTGATTGTTCTGTTAATCAAATGATTTTTCTGTAAAATCTTATCATATATCACAATTACTTATGACTTTAAAACGGCACATGTGATTTTCGGTTGGTTATTCTGTAGATTTACACAGATTTTAATACAACAAACACATATGAAAAAGCTTTTAATAAATTATTTTGATGCTAATTTGTTGACCTTTGTGAATAATTACATTTGCTGTTTTCTTCAAACTTCGAGTAGTCGTTGTCATACAAATACTTGACACTTGTTGACTCACCGTCAGCAACAGTTTAATTCTATTGCAAATCTCTATCGCCCTTTAGAATTCCTAGATAATTGTTGTCGTAGGCGATTATACATACATATACATACATATATGTACATAAGTCAGATTTTTTCATGTTGACTTGACATGACTACAATGGCGATTATTGGAATAAAGTGGTATATTTTCACTAAAGAAATTTATAAAACAAAATATTGAATAAAATTCGTTAAATTTTGAAATTCTCAATAAAAAACTAAAATAAGAAAAGAATATAACGAAAAATCATAATAATTTTATAGGTCAAATACAATCCACTGCATATGTAGGGGTCGTGCCCGGAGTACTGATCCAAGCTAAAAAAAAAAAAACTCTATAGAAGATCTCGATTTTCTACATCCAACATGTAAGTATTGCCCACAAAGAATGTATTTGTACAATTGACAATTTGTTTACATCTGAATCCAAGGGACTTCGATTACGACTCTTGCAATAAAAGCGAATAAATCAATAATAGACTTGATCAAAACGCGACAAAATTATATATCGCCTGACAAGCAATAACAAATAAATATCAGTTGGAGGAGCAAAACCGTTTTCTAGGTCTTAACAAAAGTATTGCCAAATGAAATAACGTTCTTAAACAACATGAGTTTAATACGCTAAAAGTGTTTAAAGCCTGACGAAATCGATTACAGTAATAACATCTGCTAAAAAAAAAAACATTATTTTCTTGCTTTAAAAACCAAAAGTAGATCAGCTAATAAAACAAACAAGAAACTAAAAAATATATTTGCCAGATTTTAAATGTGAAAACATTTTTAATGAAGGTGTTAATTGTTGGTTTTTATTTCATTCATTTACACATTTAAGTTAAGCCTTCGTAAAAAAAGTAGTGGCAGTTGTTCACCCATTTTCTTGCCCTGCCATTGACTGACTACACAACGCAATGCGCTGTTTTTTCACACTGTGTAAAGACATACAATTTGCAAAATTATTATACTCTTACACACACACTTGATTTCAATTTACAATACGAAAATACTCTTAGCATTATTATAATACAAAACATATCTATGAATTAATACTTAAAAAACATGCATATTGTTTGCTTTTTTTTAACTTATCTACGCCGATAAGGTTAGTTATTTGAATGTCAGTCAGTCAGTCAGTCTGTTACTCTCTGTTTTTGTGGCTGATTTGAGCGAATGAGTCACTGAAAATCGACGAGAAGAAAATATTTAAAATATTTACTCGTATGCATATAGTACATACATATATATTTAGAAGGCTGTTCAAAACCCCCCCAACAGATAAAAAAAAGACATTCATTGCATTTCAATATTTTGTTTATTGAAGTTTATTCATGTGTTTTTGTCTTACTTGTATTTGTTTTTATCTCTTTAAATATTAATAGTTCTTTTGTTATAATTTTTAATTTGTATTTACGCAGACTGATTATTATAATCATTAATTTTTTCCTCCTTTCTTAAGCTGAGAAAGAAATTCTTTGCAAACAATAAGTTGTGATTCATGTTTTCAAAGCAGACAAGGACAAGAAAATAATTTAACGGTGGGAGGGAGGGCACAAATCAGCTGATTCGTTACACTGCAACTTATCAGTGCCCATTGGTCTGCGAACTCAATTAAAGAGTTGGGTGAGGTGAATTTGTCTTTCCAACACTGTCCATTAATTTTAATTTACATTATACGTATGTATGTATGTATGTATGTATGTATAAACACAGTATTTGAGTAGCTATCAAAGATTTTGCAGTTTCAGTTTTAAAAAATTTAATGTAACATAAAAATAATGAAACAAAAAACTTGACAATTTTAATGTTGAAATAACGATCGCAAAATATTACCTGTAATAAATATGCTCTGCATTTGCAGTGATACTTAAATTATTAACAATTTTTACGTTTCAAGGTTTCATTAAACGTTCGTCTAGTTTGTATTAAAAAATAAGCCAGATTGCCTTCGCAAATGGAACGTCACAAAACTGCTTAAGACAAACAATAATACTTTACAACACGGCTGTGATATATTATAACTCTGCAATGATACTTTACAACACTATAACGATACTTTACAAAACCTTAATGACACACATACTTTACAACACTACATTGTTTATTAAAAAATACTTTCGCAATTTAAATAATGCGCCAGTTTCTTTTATTAGCACGTCAACTGCACAAAAGATGACTTAAAGAATGTCATCTAATATTATTGCAATGTAAAGCATCAGTTGATTTATAGAACAACTATAATAAAGGTGTTTTAAGCACGTAAAAGCTCCAAAAACAATTAATAAAATTTTAGTTTGTTGAGCACTTCTCAGCTTTTTTCGATATGGGATATATTGTTTTGATATTTGATTTCCAGCACTTAATAATCAATTTAAATACGTACGTAAGCATTTTCAAGTCTCATCTTACGATGTCGAACGTGTTCATCAAAATGACTTAGAAAAGTGATTAAGAGCAACTAACTAACCCAAATGTGACATGCCCGCAAATCATGAATGTGAGCGAAAGCTGAAATTGGCAAAATGATGTTCGTATGTAAATACTCTCCCACAAAGAAAAAAACTTGTCGTAGGTTAACATTCGATATCGTGGGACAAACGACATTAATTGCAAACTAATTGTATAAACGATATTAATTAAATTTTGAAATTAATTTATTAAATTTAATTTAATACTTTTCATCAAACCTCAAAGAGCTAATGACACAAATAAAATTTATTGAATTTATAGGTTTTAATACGAATATCAGTTGTATTGGTTTAATTTATTTTAATTGATACCGAATCTGATACATATGTGGAAAGTATCGCATTTTATTGTACGAGTCAAATGATTAACTCTCTGATGCTCGTAATGATTCGCTGTTTGTGCAAAAATATTTATGTCACATAAGACAGTTTAAAATATCAATTGGTATTCAGTTTTTCTATCTGTGTAAGAGTATGAGAAAAATGTACATATGTTTCACAAAACTGGTCTATAAAATGATAATAGCAAAGTTAAACACAAGTTTAAAGTTCAATACGAGTATAGCAAACGACAAGTTAATTAAAATGAGCTTATAAAACAGCCAAGGGACTTGTTTTTTTAGACTTATTTGTGAACGTTGGCATCTTCTATGTACTTAAAAATTACAAACGAAACACAAAGTAATTTATTTATTCGAAATCAAAGTAAAAATCGTAATTTTGGCCCGTTTAGGTAGCAAAAAAAAATTACAATATAAAACTTACTGTAAGTGAAGAATTTACAAATTTTGAAGAAAAATATATAGAACATTCTTCAAAGTTCTAATTTATCCAATACTTTTTCCAATAATTTATTAATCACTTAAGATTTTTTGAAAGCAAATTCTGCGAATATGTTTTTAATTATTCGAATATTTTCTCTTTACGAACTCATGTATCGGTAGGTGGTAGGTACAAATCTGTAATGTAATGTGTTCAAAATATTGAAATCATTAGTCGAATAATTATTAAAAGGAAAAAATTCGGACAAATATCTTAATATTTATTCGATCAAATTTGGACGAAAAGTTAAAATATCGATAATATTCTAATAAAAGAAAATGGACTGGTCAAGCTGACATACTGCCTCCCCGTGGCGCCCCTGGATAGCCCCTACAGCACCCGCTTAGAGGTGAACCAAAGTGTGCAGCGAATCCCCTCTGTCCAGGGGTCTAAACCAGGATCCGGTCCTCCAGGTTTCGGGGGTTGTGCGTGGGGGTAACTTCCCTACCGTGTAAAAACACACTAGTTACGACACAACAACAAAGAATAACTTTGTTGGTTGAGGCCCAGGTTCACCACGGACTGTAGCGCCAAGAGAAGAAGAAGAAGAAGAATATTCTAATAAACAGTTAAATAAGTTTTCGAATAAATTTTTGTACGATTGTTCGCATTCATTTCCCAATATATGTATGTATGTACGTAGCTCGAATAATAATTGAATCTTTTTTAAAACTCGAATAAATTTTGGTATTTTTTAGATTCATAAGCTCAGCCAGATAATTCATTTTAATAAATATAAAATTTAAGAAAATACTCGATTAAATTTATTTTATTTATTTACTATTAAATATTCCATAAAGTTAATTTATGAAATATCTTAAATAGGCGCCGGGTGACAAGACCATTTGCGCACGGACTTAGAACAATTAAATTATAATGACAGTTTAACTAAAGATACGGTGTGAGATAGAAAAATGAAAATATTTAGATAAAATACATGTTCGATTAAATAATCGACTAAATATTCGAATAAATATTTTCATCCATTTTCTGTACAAACCTCGATGCAAATAATCTTCAATAGAAAATTTCAATAAGTAATTTTTTCCATTATTTGTAAAGACCAGTATGTATTTAAGCAAAAATACCATAAATATTCGAAAGACATTCAGAATAATTTTCTGTATAAGGCTCAATATACATAAATAATCTTTAATAGAACATTTAAACGAATAATATTTAACATATTTTGCATTCTTCAATAAACACGCCGAAAGAGTTTGTAGCTCTACAGCCATTATTTGAAAATTACTTAGAAGCACTAAGATTCGGTACAACCTGATTCCCAATTTAATAATTATAATAAAAGATGACGCAGGGAAAAAATCAAGTAATATTGATTCATAATTTTTGCGTCTTCCCAACAAACCGCAATAAACGACGGTTTTCTAGAACTAAAGCCTATTGCAAACAACCCAAATCAATGACACGCAATATTAAAAAGTTAATACTTTTTGCTGACAGTTTAAACTGATTCTTTTCAGTAATTTTCCTACTACCATTTCCGTACTTATTTTTTTGAGCTATTTTGAATGTTACAGACATATATGTATGTAATTATACTCTCATTTATATTCTGCCAGCGTTATCTATCTTTAAGACAAACGGTTCTCTTAATATTAGATAAGCGATAACATTATTTCAGTTTATTAATATCATTTTACACTTTATAATTAATTTTTTGTTAACATAACAAGAAAATATGAAATCATTTAAACGATATGATTCAAAAATTAAACCAAGTGAGTCAACAAATATTGTATTAAATAGTAAGTCAAAAGAATTAGTAGAAGGAATATTTATTCAGCAGTATTACAATTATATTTTTTAGCATATCTCAGTTCAATTTACAATAATTGATTCATTTGTCGTTTAAATGTTAATAGTTGCTTTTATATAACTTAAGACTACTCTTTATGAATTTCAAACAGGTTTTCATTTATTGTAAGTCTTAGATATCTCAAATATTCGAAGTTGTCAATATTTTTATTACTAATTTTAATAAAATTTGCTACAAAATGTTTTGTTGTTTTAATACAGATGGAAAACAAAAAAAAAAAGCCGAATTCAAAGATAAGAAAAATTATTGATAGAAAATACTTTAATTGTATATCCACTGAATTTGAGCAGGTGTTTCAAAAATGTTGGTAATGAGTAATTTTTTATTATGATTAATGTAATGATAAGATACGATAATAAGGCAGTGTTTATTTTTTTAATTCTATTTTTAAATCAAATTAGAAACAAAAATTACCCACACTTTTATTTAAAATATTTTCTTATGGCCATATCGACAATTCTTTCCTGTTGAGGTTTAAAACGAAAAGTGTAAGAATCTTCATATTTTATTAAAAATTTACTTCAAAGCTGGAATTATAAACAAACTGTTTCAAAGGAAAACGTAATATTGAATACAACTCACTTGCAATATAATTATTTCAAGTATTAAAAAAATCGAATCTAAGCACATGTTTTAATAAAATATTTAATCAAACAAGTACTCTGCATGTGAAGACATAATTATTTGTTATATTCCTATGCTGCTGTCAAAAATCAAATTTCAATCCAATTGAATTACTTATAGCCTCCGTCATATTTATTTATTTCAAATGTTTATCTTCCATAATGCAATAATAAACCTTTTAAACAAAAGATTTTTTTTTAGAAATAATTGTTTTTATTCTTATTAAAGATATCAATACGGGTTTCTTTGCAACACGATATTTTATTATTATTTACATTTATATGTTGTTTTAAAAAAATATAAAACTTCTGCATAAAACTGGGCTCTGCTTTTTATCAGTGGAGCGCATATTTTTTACAACAAGTTTTCGTTTCCATAAATTGCCTATAGTAAGAAACACGAATAACTATTATGTTATTCTTTTTAGTTAGTTTTTATGTACACACATATTTGAAGTTTTAGTTTAACTTTGCATTACTTTTTCTCTACATTTAATATACAATATGTACAAGTACTTATACAAAATATTTAAGTAAAAAATGCATAATAATTAAGGAGATGAGTAAAAATTATAAAAAAGAGGAAAACAAATTGTAGTAAGTCCACAGTCTCACAATCAGAAACGTCGAATATAAGGACCAAAATATGATGATGATGAATATCTAGTTATAGGAGGTTTCAGTAAACATATCCTAACTACCAGTTGCCTTCATTTGGAAATAGTATAAAGCAAAAAATTGCTGAAATTAACATTTCACTAAAAGAATTCTAAAGCTAACCAGTTTTTATAGAAAAACATTCAGAGTTCTTAATCATTGTATGAGATATTGTATGAGATACAAAAACAACACAAACGACGTTAAAAAAACGTCCGAACTTGCGTCCTCTAAATAGTTGTAAGAGTTCCATTTCAAAAGGCCGGTTTAAAGTAAATTTCTTTAAATACAAAAACACAAATATATGTATCTATAGGTTGTATTTCATATTTTCAAACTTATGTTTAACTTATCCCTCAAATTGAGCCCCAAGTCGTTAGTCCAAATGAAAATTTTAATCCATTACTAATACTAAAATACAAAGTAAAAAGATGGGGAAAAATTACTTACCTGAATGCTGGGAGCAATAAAATTAAAAAATATCACAGTAAAGCATAAAAGATGTAGCAACGATTTTGTCTTTGAAGGCGATGATGAGTGTGATGATTTATAGCAGGACGAAGAGGCGGACATTGTGAAGAAGTTGCGACGAGTTCTATGTAACGGCATTGAAACAAGTTCTGCCGCCGTTGTCACCGTAATATACTAATTATAATATAAAACCCTGACTGGTTGCAGTAGTATATATTTTTTGGGGGACTGAGAAAAAGTCTTTGTGGAATGATGTATGCAGGTATATTGAGAGCGTTGTTTACTATAATTCTTTTTTTTTTTTATTTGTTTTCTAGTATGTGTGCCCTTGAGAAGGCCAACTGGTTTTCTGTTATTGTTTTTCGCTTTCCCCCTTTTTAAGGGTGTTACACGGCCTTTAGTTCATTTGGTAAACAGCTGGTTTATTTAACTGGAGATTCAGAGAGAAATACAAGAAAAATCGTTATTTTTGTAATAAAGAGCAATTTGTACCGCAGCCATACATACATACATACATACATACATATGTCATATGTTACGTATATATGTATGTATTTACATACAAGTTGCTTAAAAAATATTTACAAATGTCTATGCGCATGTACATATTTATGTACATACGTAGTTAACCAGGCGGCAACAGTTCATAAGGTTACTACTAACAGTTACCTTTTAAGAGATGTGGTTAATGTAGATTTTATTTTTTATTTAGCAGCAGTATAAATATGTAAATGTCACAACAAAAAATTAAAAACCAACTTAAAGTTTATGATTGCTTCGTTTTGTTTTTTCATTTCTCAAACCATTTTACTTTGCAAAAGGATACTGAGAACAAAAACGGTCCATTTAGACCCACCCCAATATTAATTGGCTAAATCAATTTCTTTGTTCAAAGAGAACAAATTGTTTATGGGTGGTGTCAAATATTCAGAGGAATATTATTGGAGCAAAAGAAAACAATTACCGGATATTTTATTCAAAAACGGCGGTGTTTTAAGGAATATCATATGCATGTGCCTATGCAAATGTATACTTGCGTATGTGTGTATGTACGTAACATTATTCGTAATATAATAGAAAACTACAAATAAACCGTTTAATAAAATTCAAATGCAGGGAGAGCACGACGGTAATTATTTTCTTTTTAAAACAAAGACGCGCAAAGAGAATAACTATGTATATACATATGCATAAAAATCAATGAGAGTTCAATGCAATAGCAGACAAGAAAAAAAACAAAAGCAAGTGACGTAGAAAAGGACGGGTCGTTAATACATATAATGAAAAAATTGATTAGTATGTATGCGTTTATTGAATTTTTATATATAATTTTACTTTCATTTCAGCAAAAAAAATGCTTTTTAAGCATTTTTTTTATTAATCCTGCTCTCTAAACATTTTCTATTTACTTATTAACTTTCACTCATATGTATATACATTTAAGCCATATAATAACCCATTGTTAAGCCAAAAAATAAATCATTGTTTTAACACTGCATTTCAACTTCCATAAAATCTGTCGTTTTAAAATTCGTATGTGTTGTAATTTGTAAAATTAAATATGTATTTTTATTATTTTGCAATTTTCTTTTACTCTTTTAGTAATGGCTTTGTCTCTTGTTTGTTTTTAAATGGAAAGAGAGAAAAATCGAATTTTCACACATTCAAAGAAATATTTGTAAAAAATCAATAAAATGAAATTTTACTTATTCAGCTTTTAGTACTTTTTTCAGAAAAAGATTTTAATATTTATTATATTACACTCAAAACAAAGGAAGCCTTTTTATAACTGGATAAAACTTTTTATTGTTTAGATTGATTTCCAATTGTGGAAAAATTCACTTCTGCATATAACAAAAAAAAAATACCAAACGTCCGTATTTCCAAAACTTCTCACAAAAACGAACACGAATCTAACGCAGCCAATCAGTGACTAAGGAACGGTTGTAAATTGAAGCATTAGTTATTAAAACCTGTCAGCAGGGATGGGCAAACAGGGTAATATTCTACTTCGGGTAAAATACACATTGTTGGTTACAATATGTTTGTTATAAACCAAATACTAGTTTGAGAATCTTAACTTTAGTTTACCTAACCTAATTCGCAAGCTAGTATATAAACGCTTGACAATTCTTGTATCAAATTTCGAAATTTCTCTTAGATACATATAAATCATTTAATAACTTTGCTTCAAGTCTTTTGCATATCAGAACTTGTTTCCAAGCACTTCCGTTTCTTAACACTATATAAGTCACCCTGTTTCGGCTTAGTGATATGATTAAGGAACTAACAACATAAAGAACTGTTTTCTTCAAAATATCAACAAATAATATATAGCAAATGGCCGCAAACCCAGATGAAGTTTTTGAAAATCCAGATGTAACATCAATAGAATAACTAAAACAATTTGTTAATCATTTTAAAATTTATTTCAGTTTGATGAAGAAGAAGGTGAGGAACAGTTTGTACCCACCAACGCTGGCCGCAAACGCTTGTTTAGCAAAGAATTGCGATGCATGATGTATGGGTTTGGCGACGATAAGAATCCTTATACGGAAAGTGTTGATTTGCTGGAGGACCTGGTAATAGAATTTATTACCGAAATGACACATAAAGCAATGGAAATCGGCCGCACTGGAAGAGTACAGGTCGAAGATATTATATTCTTGGTGCGTAAAGACCCCAGAAAATATGCTCGTGTGAAAGATCTATTGACAATGAATGAAGAACTGAAAAAGGCCCGCAAGGCTTTTGATGAAATCAAATATGTCGGTAAGAAAAAATACTTATGGATTTTACAAGTTACGCAAAGATAACCGAAGTGGTATAATATATATAATGGTGGTTGCTATGCGTTTATTTTTGCTTGTTATCGTAACAGCTTGACGAACAGCTAAAAATCTTTGCTCAGATTCGTTTCATGTTTTGGAGCCTTTAATAAGAATCATGCAGTTACGTTTATAGTAGACGTAATCCCTGTGAAAAAAAGTTTTGCGAAAGAAGTGATATGTTTAGGCATAACACCGAATAATGCTTTCCACGGAAAGAATTTCCATTAGAAATGTTTACCTAAATCTAAGCTGAAATATTTAATAGTTCAAAATGCCAAACTATTGTTTCATGAATTTTAGTGTAATAAAAGCATTAAAAGAAATATTTAATGTGATTTTTACAGAATTTTTTTTAAAATAATATAATTTTATAAAAAAAAAATTTTCCTTTTTTTGATGTAAGTATTTTAATTACTCGATATTATTTCCTCTTTATTTTGCAGGCAGCGAAGCTAAAATTAAATGACAGAAAAGCAAATAGTCCGCGGCTGTATTCAGTTCTAGTAAATAAATTTTATTCCACTTTTATTGTATTTCTAAAAATTGTAACAAAACTATTTACATACATACAATGTTTTATTTTTAAAGATTTTTTTTCTAATCGAAATAATCTTCAATATCAATATCTGGATTAAGTACGTCATCTCCAAATGGTGTCAAGTCAATGCCATTGAGTATAAGATTTTCACATGTTTCTGCTAACTCAGTGTTACCAATTAAAATAGCTCCTTTTAATTTTCCACCCTGTATTACAAATTTTATATACTCCAAACCAGGTGTGCTACGTATCAAAAGCTCGTAATCTGTACCCATGCCTTGGCCATTAAAGCGACCTAACAGAACCACTGGTAGGCCAAATAGTTGTGTTACATGACCAAAAATTTCAAAGCAAAAGTCTTGATATACTGTTTCCTTGTTGAATGCTGCAGCCATGCTTCGACCAGCCATACTACCCATTTGCCGAGCCTGAGTCCACAAACGCATTTGAAACCAATGTTCAGCATTGGGCCACGAACTGGTGCATACATCTCCAGCAGCATAAATAAATTCGTTGGAAGTTTGCATCATTTCATTTACTTGAATGCCCTGATCTTCTTCGTCCAACTTCAATTTCGGTGTTAAAACAAAATCTAATCTAGGCTTTACACCCGTAGCGGATACAATGAAATCACAGTTGATCTTTTCGCCAGTTGTTAAGTAAACATTTAGCGACTTCTCATCCGTAGTTTTTTCCACTTTGTCAATTAAGGCCTTAAAATGTATTACAGGTCTAGATTTACCCTCAACGCAACCTTTTAAATCGAAATGTTGGTGCCAATCCGGGCCGAGAGCTGCGCCTGTTTTATACCCACCAACTTCCGTTGCTATTTCATCATAACGTAAACGCTTTATAACGACTTTGCTGGGGCAACTGTTTTCATTTTCTTGCCTCCGATCGATTCTCTGCTGGAAAAAATAAGCAGCTCCAGGATCAATAAATGTAGAAGCAATATGATTATCTTTAACCACCCAATGCACCTCAACGCCTTCCAATTCATGCGCCAGTTCGCTAGCAATTCCTCCATTTCCTACCAATACAATTTTTTGAGCGGTTTTTAGCTTCCTTTGTAATTGTAAAACAGAATCGGTGTCACGTATGCCCAGAATTAATGAATTGCTGTCTTCTATAAGACGTGGAGTACCTCCGGTGCATAAACATAAATATTGATAGTTAATCTTTTTGTTCTCTTTTGTTAGAATACATTTTTTGTCTGACTGGACAACTTTTAATTGGTCTACAAGTGTAATAATTGCAGGAGCCAAAGATTGATTGCCTCCACTCAAAGAACTCGATGCCAGTGTTCGCTCCAGCACATTAAATCTATGTAAATAACGTGCTACGGGCTCCAAATTTGCTACAGTTTTAATGACAGTGGATTCAGTAATTAGCAATATAGATTCATCGGGACAACAAATGGCCAATGTTTCAGCACAGGTCACGCCAGCTATACCACCACCAACAATGACAAACGTAAATTTAGAATCTTCTTGTACTTCGGCCATGTTCTATCACAATTGTATGTATGTATGTGTTTTATGAGTAGAAAATTATTAAACTAGAAAACAAATTTAATTCTTTGATTCCAGCTTTTGATCATAGTATTCACTATAATCAAACTCCCGGTAAGGCACGTCGAAGGTAATTAAACCGTAGTCCTTGGCTCTTTCAACTGCAACTAATAACTGCATATGTTTTTTCTGGCACACGCCAGTTTTCGAGTAACTTAACACTTCACCGGAATGTGGGGATATAAACTGTTTCAACAAATCGATGTTACGGTAATCAAGAACCAAATATTCGTCTCTGCAAATGGGGCAGGGGTTTCCGGTAGTTATTATATCTTTACGAATGCAAGTTTTGCGAGTTTTACGGGGTGGGAACATGCCCTTGTGATTGCGGCGATATTGTTCCCACACAAATTGATTGCCGTAAGTTTCTTTGTACGCAGCACTCTTTAAATAGCGTATCGATGTTTCTACAGGTATTTTCTGCGAGCGATCTTTTTGCAACAATTTCAGTTCTTTCTCAGTCAATTCACGTTTTTCTTGTGATTCCGTAACCACTTCGTCAGTTGGTAATTCGCTGTCAGTTTGTTCTTGCTTTTTTTCACAATTTAAAGTAGAGGCAGTTTGCAGTGATCTCGCCGCAGGAATACTTTTTCCCGTGCCACTAAAAGCTATGCGTGTAAGTACGTTTGCTATTCCACGAGAAAACGAAATCATATTAAAATTTAAGTAAATTTTTGCAAGCGAATTAAATAAATAGGAAATCTTGACAGTCTACGATGTTTTTCTGAGAACTGACAACTTGTTACGTAAAACGTAGGGCCAACAATAAGCAGATGTAAATTATG
Organism: Epicampocera succincta; assembly: GCA_932526305.1. Lineage (NCBI taxonomy): Eukaryota > Metazoa > Arthropoda > Insecta > Diptera > Tachinidae > Epicampocera > Epicampocera succincta. The sequence goes on along the minus strand of OW052037.1, from coordinate 12,410,454 downwards.
GATGCCAGATGGCTGATTCTACGCACAAATGCAATCCAAATTATTTACATGTGTATATATACGTTTCACATATACTATATGCAAAATCATGTGTTCGCTGGATATACCTATTACCATAGAGCATTTCGAATTAAAAATAAACGTTGAAATACTGTTGGGCACTTTCGTCTGCTTGGTTTGTGAGCTGTTATATGTCATAAAATAAGATGTATGTATATTTTATGAAATGAATTTATTTGATTATTTGTGTGCATTAAATTTATTATATATATATATATATATATATATATATTATATCCTACATAAAATGTGAACAACATTGTCAAAATTTAGTTCACATTTTTACAACTTCATTGTACAAAAAAGTCTTTATCTAGTTTTTACTATTTTTTATGTTTAATTTAAGAACTTCTTTGATTTCTTTGACTTTTATATATATTATTTAAAACTTAAAAATATAATCCAAACAATGTTATATATTGTTATTCGTTAATAAATGGTGAAGCGAATATGTATATTATCTAATTTTCTGGCAGCACTGTTGACAGTTTCCTTGCTCAATTAAATTCTTACGTTGGCATTTACTCTCGCTTGCATGTATATGTATGTATGTATGTAAACTTAAGTACTAATTCAGTAATTAATTGTCAGAACGTTTCTGCATGCCGGATAAAAACCTGGAAAACTGCAACGTTTTTGTTTTGAAACTCATCAGTCGGTTTTTTGCTTTTCGGTGATCACACGCACTTTTTTATCGTCAATTAATCTAATTAATTAAAATGTATGTGTAAGAAAACATTTTAGCTAGTTTATACTGCTAAATAAATAAACATTAAAAAAAATCGTTTTGCCTGCAAAAGAAGCTAATTATAGAAATAAAAGACACAAACAAATTACTTCAATTGTTTGCTGCTATATTGTTTATAAAATTCTTCGGCGAAACAAACAAATGGCGGTTGTTTGTTTGTTTTATAGTTTTTATCACAGCAATACAATTTTATGCATCTATTAAGTGCATATGCATAAACATAAATATATAGCTACACATACATATGTATGTATGTAATTTCTGGGTTTTAATATGCATATTTATGAGGACAAATTGGTAAGTAGAATAATTAATATATTGTTGTATGTAGTATTTTATTGAAAATCCTAAAAGTGTCAAAAAGAAAAATATTATTTATTAATATTAAAACAAGCCAAAGACTTCTGGAACTCCCCCGCGTTTTGTTTATACATACATATGTATATAGAAATGAATGCAGTTGTTACACTTTTTAATGCCATATTTTGTTGGAACATAAATAAGAAAAAACATTTAATATGGAAGGAAGCCTTACATATATTTTGGGTTTAATTTACATGTAAAGTAATACAAAACAGTGCTGAGGCGAATAAAATTATCGGTCTTATGATTTACCACATACATATGCATGTGTACGTACATACATACATATGTATGTAGTATGTAATTTCTCTTTATACTTTTTAGACAAAATTTAAAAATGTAACTACAACGACTTATTGGTTTGAAATAGGCACAACAACTAGACGAGTTAAAATCAACAATTCCAAAGCTCCCTAGTTTTCCTGGCCACTTGGCCGAACAATACCAATAAGGAAAAAACAAATTTAAAACTAAAAAATAACTGTAATTAAAATTTGTTGGTATATTTAAACAACAAAATTCCGCCTTCAAAAGCATCATCATCACATACACATAAATAAATGTATTGCTCATTTGAATACGTTGTTTATATTTGTTCTGTTAAGGGTCTAATTACATGTTAAAATCGATAAAGAAAACATTCTGCTATGACAGCGAACAGACAAAATAGCACGATATTATTTTCTTTTATTAATACATAGGGACTCTTACTAGTCGGTATATATGTACATATGAGCCCTTTATACATTTTTAAATAGAAATACAATGTATATATGTATGTGTGAATTAATTATGTAGAAATAAAAAAAACATTAGCCGACACAGAAGCTTAGAAATGTTTTTTCATTATGTATTTAAGTACATAGAAACAAAGTATTTATCTTTTTTTTGTTTGTTGTCAGCTGATTGTTTGTTTTTATTTTAATAAGTTCGAGACCTATTTATGGTGTGCATTTTGTTCAAATTTGTGCCTGTTTGTTTTTGTACATTTAAAGCAGATTATGTGCGCTATTATTATGTTCGTACAATTGATACTTTGCAAAAATGTAAATTGTTGCCAGTTCTAACTGGATGGTGTTAATTAACGAATAAAATCTTGTTCCAGTACACAATGTTTAAATAATATAAATTTCTAGTTATAACCTGCTTATAACTGATAAATACATACATATATATATTTGTATATGTATAGATATATACTTGTGTATGTATGTATGTATATAATATTTCGTATGATGTGTTTGGAAAAAGAAAATTTTAATGTTTTAACGGGTTTATTAACATTAACACTTGTTCTGTTAGAGTTAACAGTTTGCTGTTGACTGCTACAGAACAATAAACTGTTTTAATTTAAAACATGTCTGTTTACAATTCTTAATTTCTTATATTAAAAGTTGACTTTAAAGTTAAAACTTTTTATCGGAATTATATACATATATATTTCGAATATTCTTACTGCATTGAGAACTTTTTGAAACGCTAAAAAGCAATTTGCTCTGTGTGAAAAATGTCTCGAACCTGTTTTTTAAGAAAATTTTCAAGATTAATAAAAAAAGACTTGGGCATGCGGTATTCGTTGCTCCACACGCTATGTTCAGTTATAACTTGCAGCCCTGTAGGACACCCAGTTTAACTATAAACTATTTGAACTCAAAATTCTGGCATGTTGTTTTTAAATTGTAAATTTAATAAAGAATTTGTTTCATTCACAGTCAATTTGAAAGTAACGGCAAATAACTTCAACTTCGAAGTGAAGTCAAAAGCTTATAAAACTATCAAATGGTTCTCAAAAGCTTATTGCTAGTTAAACAACAGCAACAACAATAACAGTAACAACTAACATACATACAAGACAGCAATAACAACAAATTAGCCCCCAACACTGCTGCAATGAAAGTGTTTTTGTAACCGTCGTCGGTAGTTGAGTGGTTGCTTAAACAAATACAACTTATAGTATCGGCATTAGTAGTATTTATGGAGCCGCACCAAAAGGACACAAATTTAACGAATTTCAATTTTTAGATCACGTGCCTTATAAGTTTTACATACATACATGCATATGTACATATTTATATATATATATATGTTTTATATATTCAGTCATATGGAATGAATGGTGTTACTGTTAAATTTAAGTGAATTTTTAGAGTGTGGCTGCATGTGTGCATATATTGGTTGCGTGTGTACGTGTATCGTGCCATTAGTAGCCTGTAGCCTTCCTTCTAACAAGACTGGCTGACTGGGGCAAAAAGTTATTAAAAGTTCAAAAAATAAATGATTAAGAATATTTAAAAAAAAAACCTAATTATTTTGAGTTATAACACGAATATTAATCAATACTATGAAACAGGTAGAAATAGTTTTTGTTTTTAAATTAATATCTTAAGAATTGAAACACTATTCTGGGAGCTGGCTACAAGCAAATTTTTGTCGTATGCGAGCGAATTGTTAGTGAAACGAGGTTGTTGATTGTATAGTAAGTAGTAAAGTGATTTGCAAAACAAAAAAAAAAGAAAATAGCTGGCAAAAGATATTAAAATACAATAATATATTAACTTAAACAAAAAAGTAAAGAAAATTAAAAACCTTGACAGTATAAACAATTGTCGTCAGTGTGAGTTGCGTCTGCGGTGAGTCAATACTTTTTATCATGCAACTTCTGCAGCTATAAACGCCATATAATTTTACTAACTTCTTAAAGAAATGCTTAAAATCATTTTATTTCATTATTCATTTGTGTGAAAACTTAACCTAAAATTTGAAAAAGGGAGCCATTTCCTCAAGCAACATAAAATAAGTGTCTAGATAACTCTTAACTTCATTAGGAAACCCATTTAATGGAAAAAGGAAATTGATAGTATTTTGTGCTTTTTATTAATATGAAAATTGCAATCAATGCTATCATTAACCTCAAACATATACATACAATCATACATTAAGGAGGACTCATCCTTTAACACACATATGCAAAAAACACTAACTCACATGAACGCACACAAACACATTTGTATTTTCGTACCAAGCACCCATCAAGCAAATCAAAGTTTATTCAAATGTCGACTACAAACATATGTATGTACATACATACATACATACATTCAAACAGGCATAAATACGATGACGTTTGCTGTCTAAAAAACTTTGCCATCATAATTAGGAGTTATGGTCGGAGAAGTGACTCAATTAGAGCAAGTGTCCTTTAATAAGGGAAAAATTCTTCACCTATACATTTACACAGCACAAAATAAATAATTTATTATATAACATTAACAATTTTAATAAGAATTAAGATAGCGGTAAACAGACCGCTTGGTTTCGGTAAACGGTTCTGTTTACTTTTTTTAAACTTTAGCTTCCCTCGGACGTCAACTGTTCAGAAAACATTTAATCAACGCTGCAGTCACACCATCAATTATTATTTTTCAATTGTCTTTCAGGACTTTTATGTTTGTCAAAATTGACAGCTGTGGCGCCATTTTAAAGCAACTGGTTTTCAACAAGAAAAAGAAAAAAAAAGAAAAGAATATGAATATGAATAGTGAAACAAATAAATTGGCTCATTAAAGTTGTGATCGATCAGCTGTTTCCTTGAATGGAACTGCAAACATACAATGGGATGAAAATTTGTAAGCAAATTCTTCTCAAATTTAAAGAATTTAAAATTTTAAAATGAAAACACAAAATTCATATTTTGGAATTCATCTTATAACGCAAAAACAAAACTTTGTATTATGAATTCATCGTAGGATACACGATCCAGCAATAAACATCAATCGTTGTGATGAAATTAGGCGCAAAATTTGTTGATATTACATATTTTTTTTATTACATATTTCGTTCAGCATTGTTTTAGTAACGTTGCCAGCCAAGCATATTTACATATTTAACATTAACACAATGCGGGGAAATCCCAAGTGTGTTCATGAACTGTCAAAAATATAAATCATACTCTTGAACTGCTGACATCCAAGCGAGACTGAAACATAAAATAAATAATCAGCTGCTCTCGCTCGGCTTCACCTGTTATGAAGTAGCTTTTATTTTAAGGATTAATTGTGAAGTGGTTTGTGGCTATGCCCCTTCGGAAGGCAAACTAACAACAGGTAGTCTCACCTCAATTCGTTTTGAAAACATGTGTTGTTTGTATGTACTCGTATGTCAAAATCAGTTGCTGTTGAACACATGACGTTTTAATTTTGTTGCTTGCTTAATCTTTCTATGTGTTTGTGTCATATATCAAAATGAAATTTTACAATTCCCTGCCTTTATAATACTAAATTATTCCTTTTAACATATTTCTTATCATTTTATCTTAAACATAATAGTTTGGCTAACTGATTGGCAAATAAATGTTACAAAGGAAATTAAATCAATTTTGCTCAATCAAAATAAACAAACAAATCATCAAAAAAGAACAACAAAATCATTGACTTCGGCTGACAAAACTGGCAGTACGAATGTTTAGTGTTGTCTAGACTGCGTTCGCCAATGTAAGACAATAATAAACAGAACCAACAACAACAACAACAACAACAACAACAACAACGAAGACATTTACCCTTGTTGCAGGTACGAGTATCATGCCAGCCCATTTCTACTGACAGCCTAAAAGTCATTAAGTTGGTTATTTATTTATACATCCATTCACTCGGCTACAACAGGCGTTAAAGATCCAACACCCCTTGCGAGTGTGTCAGCTTGTTGAGTTTTATCCTTAGGCAAATATATGTATGTAGTTTGAAGGGAATTTAGAAAAAGTTCGTTGTCGTGGTCGCGGACAACAAAACTGAGCACACCCTTTTCAAGGCATATTAATGCACAACAACTGTACGAGTACGTACATACATACATACATACATACATACATATGTACCATTCTTATACACCTCAATTTAAGGTTTTTTATTTTTATGATACAAGCAAATGAAGAGTTGCGCGAATATACTAGACGATGTAACTTTTTGTAAAATAAATTTAATTTACTTGTTTTGTTTTTATGGCCAATGTGGCAAAAATTGGAGCTAGTTTGCTCCTTGGGGCAGGTATACTGTACTAGTACACGCAGAAAATAAAGCTCACATTACAAGATTTGCTTTGCATGATTTCACTTGGCATGAAATCGCCCAAATCAGAAACGTTTATTTTTTTTTTTTTTGTTAATATGAAATCATGTTAAATTAACATAAACATTTATTTGAGTCTTTGTTAATGTGAGTTTTGTTTCTGTAGCTAATTTTCGCACAAGGGCTTTCTAGGTATTTAAACAGCACATGTACACCAATTTCGAAAATATGACAAAAAAACTGAAAAGACGAATTTTTGTGCCAAAAAATATTTGTAGCTGAAAAACATAATTATCCATTTGTTTATCGGTTAATTCTTTATTGATTTTTTGAAATAACACTCTGATAGCAATAACAAATTTTAATTATTTTTTGTAACTATTTTAAATATTTAAAGAGTTGCATAATCCCTTTCCCAACAATCACGTCTCTTTTTCAACAAGAGTTGTTCTCGTATTTATATTTTTCAGCAAAATGTCCGTTATTATTCAAGCGCAGCTCTAAATCTTTTCATTGTCATTTATATAATCAAAAAACTTGGTATCAATTTTCCGTTAGGCAACATCAGTCAGTGATAGAAAATTGAGTAACTGTTGCATATTTTGTTTGCGCCGTTATTTGACGAGGTTGTCTAGTTTTTCCAAGAACCAAAAGTTCATATTTTAATTATCAAAAAAAAAAAAGGAAACATAAAAATTATCCTGATTCGTCAATATCTACATGAAGTTAGAAAACCTAAAAGTATTTATTTAGTGTTTTATATGTATATTTAAGTTTGATCTTTTAGCTGTATATTGAATGTATACCAATAAACGGTTCTACTTCAAGACAAATCCCAAATGCTGTCGCTACGCAGGGAAACGTTTACGAATAATTACGATTTAATAGACTTCTAAAAAAACGATATTATTTTTAACACGTTTTTTAAATTGTTTTACGCTTCTTATTGTTGGTAGTTTTTAATTACAAAATTTTCTATACAAACATATTTTTTGACATTATTGTAAATGTATATTGTATAAATATGTAAGTACATATTTTATAAATAGTTTTTGCAGTATTTAAAGACCTGCTTTATTGATATTCCCATTGTATTTTTATCGATCGGAATATGCAACGTTTTAACTTTGCAATTTTAAACCAAAAAATTATTCAACTTACAAAATAGAATTTATCGAACTTACCCTGCAACTCTAACAATTCCACTGTCAGTGATTTTTACTAGGAATTTGTATCCCTTGAACTTTCATAAAGTGCATTTTAATGCTAATAATAACATTTCTTCTTCTTCTTCTTCTTTTGGCGCTACAGTCCGTGGTGAACCTGGGCCTCAACATGTTGTGTCGAAACTAGTGTGTTTTTACACGGTAGGGAAGTTACCCCCACGCACAACCCCCGAAACCTGGAGGACCGGGTCCTGGTTTAGACCCCTGGACAGAGGGGATTCGCTGCACACTTTGGTTCACCTCTAAGCGGGTGCTGTAGGGGCTATCCAGGGGCGCCACGGGGAGGCAGTATGTCAGCTTGACCAGTCCATTTTCAGGGATCGCTGCTGGCTTCTCGCCAGGTTGAGAGCAATCAACAACTTTGCCCTGAGTGCACTGGCCCATTCCCCCAATAATAACATTTAATCATAAAATAAAAAATTCTAAAAATTTATTATAACTTGATATCAATCAATACCCATTGAAGTTCTTGTCACATTTTTTTTTACCGTGTAGAAAAGTTTCTGAGCAATATTTTAGGACCTAAAAATCACTTAAAATTTCTTTAAAATGTTTCTTGTGTTGAATTTTCCCATTTGCATTGAGTTAATTGACTTCTATCAAAACAAACCAAAAATGTTAAAAACTAAATATTATGCAGATGGCCGAACGTAATTTTATTCACAAATGTATGTATGTACGTATGTATGTGTATGCTTGCACCAAGCAAGTCCTTTGAAACTCGTATAAATGGAAATGAATGAACAAGCACTTGCATGTCGTGCTTGATTACACGTGCTAAAAAAAAAAAATAAACGTAAAATTCGTATGCATGTGCAACGTCAAAAACTAGGCCAGAAAGGTTAAAACAATATTTAACTTTATTATTATAACATCAATACGCCAGCCAGCCAGCACATGTTATGGCGATTAAGTATTGCGAGAACAATTATATTGGGCTGGTGAATCTTAGGCGGATGGATTGAGTCAATGTGCAAAACTGAGCTCAATTATTCATTTGCTGGTATAACAAATACATACATACATACAGATGTACATCTGTCATATATAGTATATCATATATTTGTATGCAAAAATATAACAAAAGAACACTTTGAGACCAGAACGTCAAAAAAAAAAATATAAACCCAGTGTTAAAGAGTAAAAAACATAAAAACTTTGAAGATGATTAAGTTGAATGATGTTGAAGGTGGCTACATCCTTTGGTTTCAACGGATGTCTATTTAAAGGAAAGATAGACAAACGGCTTACGGCCATTGGGGGAGAAATATTGGATGGCGGAACTCACGCTACAGGACATTATGGCTGTTATAAATACATATAAAGAATTCTCATATCCAAAACGAAGACATGCAGATGCTGCATTAAAAAGTACCAACTGCGTGCAACTAAGACGCAGGAGATAAAGGCTACTTTACGGCTATACGAGGCTCTGTAAAAAGGACTTGCTAACACTCCCATTGAAAGAGCGGTGAACAGAGAGCGCAATGATTGCAGTGCCAGGGACTTTTGCGATTTAGACACCACTATCAATGAATGAACTAAAGAAGTGATTCATTCAACTCCTTATACCGGGATACATTTATATAAGTTTGTAAAAGGCAGCTACTCCTTGAGTGAAAGATGTGCAAACATTCATACGCTGTAGTTTGATCTTCATTGTCTGCATGAGTAAGATGCAAATGAGAAGTAGCACAAAAGATCCTTTCATCTGAAGATTAAGGCTCATGTTGACGAGTCGTTGGTTAACCAGAATATATAAGAAACAAACCCTGCCTCGCAAGCAATAAACTTAAGACTTGAGAATTTTGAACCGAAGAGAAACGTCGTCCAGCTTTAAATTTAAGTAAAACAAAATGTGCGATTATTGAAAACTAGATCGGTTTCCAATATATTCGTCTATTCTGCCTATTAGACAAATACACGTCATTATCTAAGTCCATCTACTATTTGCTTCTTAGCCAGTTGATTATTATGAAGCTACTGGCTTAAATACACACGGTGTAAAAATTCGCCAAGTTGTGGCCTGAGGAAAACCAACGACATGAAATCGTCGGCAAAGTTCTCCAGCACAGCCAAAATATTTTCACCATCATACGGCTTAATTGTTGAACGAACTGGAGGACTACAGTTTACCCATTACACTGTGAATCTGGCCGTAGCCGAAGCACATGTAACTTGATCCCAAACACTACTTCCATTTTGTGCAAATAATTTTATTATTTGTTTACGTTGTTGAATAAATGACAGTCAATTCCAAAAATATTGATTACTTATGTCGCACACTGTATCCTTTTACGCACGTGCATTATACACCTTTAATTGTCTCACGCAAATAAATATTTCATTAATACTTCGTTTATTGATTTTTATAAACAAATTTGCTGTAAATAATTTATGAACGTTTGTGGGAACTTTGCATCAAATACCAGGCGAACGCATACGACGTGGTGCGATTTCCCATAAAGACTCAAATGTGTGTGTGTGTGTGTGTGTGTCCGCGTGTATGTGTGTGTGTGTTCTGTTGCAAACAATAAGTTATTTTAATGAAAATGTTAAGGTGCGTCAGCAGTTTAAACGCCGACTGAAACTTTTTAAAACATTTAAGTTGATTTCGTGCATGTTTGTAGGCATGTACTATACACACACACACACATATATATATATATATATATATATATATATATGTAAGTTATATAATAGATCATGACGGCATTCAAAGGTTTAGTTCTAGGTTTTTCCGAGGAATGAGATGTAGTAATTTGCTTATTTGATGTTTATAATACATTAAAAGCTGAACATTAACTCAAACTTTTGCCACTTTTGTAAACACCTTAATTAATTCTTCATTCCTGCGGTATTTTTTATTATATGTACGTTTTATTGCATGTAGACCAAAATAATTTGGCGAATAAACCAAGTTCAACAATTTGGGATTACAATGCTTAAGACACTGGATAAATACGCGTGTAGCACTTTACCTCTAGCAGTGTTTGCAATGACTAGTCTCATCATATGTATATAGTATGTGACAGTAGCAGGCAAGTGTTTATGAAATCAATTTATTGCTCGTGTGCACACGCATGTTTAATACTGTTGTTTTGAATATTTGAATAGTCTTTTGTGCATAAAATTGTTTAGTTTTTAGTTTTGTTAAAAATGGTAAGAATACGCCTTGTTAAATACCCTGCTAGAAATTTTTCCACCAACCCTGTGCCGAATCTTAAATGTTTCTTAACAACAGCAACCTGTCAAGAGTTACGGTGCTAAAGACTGTAAGTCTTTGTGCTGCAGGGCAGATTTAACAAGTTGCCAGCACTAAGCGGTAATTAAAATTCATTTTCAGTGATAACAATCACTCTTTGTATTATATTTAAAATACTTTTTTTAAATATCTTCTTCTTTTTCTTTTGGCGCTACAGTCCGTGGTGAACCTGGGCCTCAACCAACAAAGTTTTCCAGCTGGCACGGTCTTTAGCCAGCGTTCTCCAATTGTGCACACCAAGTTGGTTGAGGTCCCTCTCCACTTGTGTGCGCCATCGGTTGCGTGGACGTCCTCTAATGCGTTGTCCCACAGGTTCGGAATCGAAGATAAATATACATAATACTATTTTAAAAATCTAAGTGTGAGCGACGTTTTCTTGGGTATTGTAAACAAACCGCAACAGCTGACTTTTGTTTACACAGTTTTTCCGCCATCAATAAACAAAAGAATTCTTCGATTGGTGTTTAGTGAAAAGAAATAAAATCTTAAAAAAAATGCCTAAAGAAACCGCCAAAGAAAAACTTATTAACCATTTGGTTCAAAATGCAATTGATTAAATCGAAGTTGTTGCAATGATACAATAAATCTGCCAGCTGTTTCATACTTGTCAATAAATCAACTCTTACTATGTTTAACAAATCTACTACTATTTTTTGGTATGTAGAGGTTGTTAATTTAGTAAATTAAAAATGTACAATATAAATTTTGTTGTTGTTAAGTTTTAAATCTATCAAGATTTACTATATCTATAATATGTACAAGCTCTACACTAGTACTTTAATACGAAGCGTGAGCACCGCTAATGGTGTGAAACAGCATTTTCAAATCAGGATTTAGCAAATTCTGTCTACCGTGAAAGAAAATGGAAGTGACAAAAAGGGGGTAACTGAAGAACTTAAGCGGAACTTGGCTATTATTAAAGATCAGCAGGAATCCCTTTATTTTTACTTGAATAGAAATTCCTATAGGGGGCACGGTGATTTTGGGGACATAGAGGTACAGCATTTATCGCTCAAAGTGGCAATTAAAATTGTTTTGTTGTTTGTTGTCAGGTAGATAAGGAAGCAGCACAGCCTCGGGAATCCTTGTAAGAAGGAGCCTGGTGTTGGCCCTTTTTTAGCGACCAGTGACCAACATCAGGATGTCTTTTAGAAGGCATCGTGGTGTTGGTCATTGCTTAGGGAGCCTTAAACCTAAAATCTCAGTAAGTGTAATTTGCCTGGCTCAAATGACCTTTAAATGTTATTGTCTTGCATAGATAGATGGTGGGTACAGCAGATGGTTCTGGTTAAGGTTTTGCTCAGATTTCCTGATTTCCTTGAATGTACAGAGAATTACTGATAGCAGACATTAAATAGGCCCAGCTATGGAGTTAAAGGTCTGTGATGGGTGGCGTTGAAGCATTTTATAAAAAAAAATATTTACTTCTTCTATATTTCCTATCTTTCTTTCGATATTTCTTATTTTGTGCTCTACTTCGTTAACCAGGAATTGTATGACTTTCAAAAAGCAAATACAAGATACAAAATAATGAACTTTATGTTGTTTTTCTTTCTGAGATTTTACTGAATGTAAAACGCCTGATGAAGTTTCATGTTGGCCTAGAATGGCCAATCAAACCCAACGTAGAACAAGCAACAGCTGTCAAAACAATATGTATGTGACAAGCATTTTGTCATATTAACGCGGCCTATTACCGCTTTTGGTATGTTCTTGCTACCTTTTTTGTTAGCAATATCACATAAAGGTCCATTAATTTACCAATTATACGAGTAGATTTGTGTTATGGCACGAAAATGTTTGTTGTGCAATTCTCGCTAAACATATCGAGACTATTGACTCGACTTTAATGGCAGAAACTGACAAAAATCATGTTTTATAGAAAAATGAACGAAGTAACAGGACTTCGAAAACTTTCTTGACAAAATTGCGGTTATTTTTCTTTTTGCTACTTAAATACTTATTGTATTGTAAAGGCTTGTTATCTGCGTCTGTATGTCCGTGTCCTAGACAAATAAATTTACCTTCAACACGTGTCCGTACGGGTATCTTCAACTAACAACAGGTGCAATCTCAGCCAAAAATTCTCATGCCAATAAACTTACAAGCACATTCCCTCTGTCTCGAACCGAAGCCAATAAAAAAAACACACATCAGCAGAATTAAAAGATTGAACTAAAAACCAATACTGCGCAATTGGAACACTGGCGTTTACACTTCCAACATACATACATACATACATACATATTGTTTCTTATTAGTCAATAATTTATTTGAAATTTATTAGTTTGTGCTTTTCATTTCAATCACTCAACCGAAAAAGATGTCCTTGAAAAGCGATCGGGAGATTTTGGAGAACTCAATGCACGAAGATGATCCCAATGGAAATTCCGCGCTGGAACAGTCGTTTACAGAGAAAGTCTCACCCCGATGGGGTCCACAGCATAAAGGTGCCCAAGAGTTGGCGAATTTGTATAGTCCAGGTAAATTTGTGCAAAGTTTTTACGAAATAGAATGACAAGAAAGAACAAGATATACTCAAAATAAAAAATTGTTTAAGGGCAACCCAACCAGTTGTGTTTTGAAAATATTGAGTGTTTTGTGCAAAACTACAATAATAGAACCACTTGCCCTCACCGCTTGTAATAAAAGCAAGTGAAAGCAAATCGCTTTAAAATGGGTGCTTAAATTTTGCTCCGAGATTTTTTTCAACTCAGAAAAAGCGCATTTTAGACGCATTGTCAGTTGTCGAAATCTTCGACAGTTTGTAGTAGATTAAAGAAATAAAGAGCACGCCATCTTCCTTTAATCTATTACAACAAACTGTCGAGTATTTCGAGCAGCTTGAAAACGTTTTCAAAAATGGATGTGTTCTATAATATTTTTGTAAAAGATTTTTGTTCATGATTCGAAAATGTTGGACGATTTTCATTTCGAAGAACTGGCCTCATTTAAGACTGTTATAAATCGCCCGTACAACAACAAAACTCTGCGAAATCTCAACTATATATTTTGTTTTCGCGAACTATTCGTGAAATGTCAAAAACATCAAAATTGTAGTCGCTCTGTTGCCATTCAAGGCAGATTAAAACTTAAGTAATCAGCTGCCAACTTAATTATATCGGTTGTGAGGTCGGCGTCATGGTAATACCTCCAGCCGTAAGACACGTTCACTAGTCAAGGTTGGCCCAGTTATTCCGAAAACAAAGAAACAAAATAATGAAAGGCAAACTTGCTCTCTTTAATCTATTACAATATTGTCGTAGGCGTGCGTTGAAATTCGCCAGCCTCTAATTCGCAAAAATATGATTTATAAAACTGAAATTAGGCAGGAGCGGCTGTAAAGCGAAAACGCAGGCTCGATATCTGCCAGAATCTCTAAACGAAATGTGATAGACTGCAAGTCCCTTTCGATTTTGCCGACTTTTAAAGCATCAGATTGATCTGATTAATTGCCAAATTGAACAAATCCAAAAACAAACTTAAGACTAATAATTTCATTCAAATTTGCGAATGCAACATGCGACTGTTCATATATGTATGTGTATTTTCTCTCTTTCCAGGAAAGCGAGCTCAGGAATTTCTCTGTGTTTACACCTGTATCGGTTTGATGATAATCGATTTCATTTTGATACTAAAACACTTTCATTTCGATCGCATAATTGTTGCCTGCATCTCGGCCGTATGTGGCATAGTTACAGCTGATTTTGGCTCTGGTCTTGTGCACTGGGCGGCCGATACGTGGGGCTCAGTGGAGCTGCCGATAATCGGAAAGGTACAATACAAATAATTACAAACATTTAAAACTTTGAGAAAATAATATGTTGCAATAAAATTGCAAATTATTTCACAAATAGAATTTCCTGCGACCATTTCGAGAGCATCATTTAGATCCGACATCTATAACGCGTCATGATTTCATCGAAACGAATGGTGATAACTTTATGGTCAGTATACCGATATTGGGATTTCTAGCCTACAGTTTTAATACAAAATCGCACAGCGATATACAACAGGACTTTGGCTGGATTTCCTATTTATTTCTATGTTCGATATTTGTCGCCATGACCAATCAGGTGAGAGTGTTCTTTTATACTTTAGACGCTGGCCGAAAAATAATTGATATTGTTTTAATTCCCTTGTGACAGATCCACAAATGGTCGCACACTTATTGGGGTCTACCGAAGTGGGTACTATTTTTGCAAAATTATCATATAGTTTTGCCACGCAAACATCATCGCATTCATCACGTTGCACCGCATGAAACTTATTTTTGCATTACAACCGGTTGGTTGAATTGGCCATTGGAAAAGTTAAGGTATAAATAAATTCGATTCAAATAAATTATTTATTATTGTATTTTTTATTTCAATTTTGTTTTTTAATTTTTAGCTATTTTTTTGAACACACAAATGTCACGCAGAAAAATTAAACCTAAAATGTGTGGCCCCCCGCCTGTAAAACTTTTACTGCATGCTGGCCTTGTTGTTGAGTCTTAAGATTTAAAGTTGTCGAAACGGGGCCTTGAAAACTTTGCAATCTTTTTTCCCATAATACTTAAGGTCTATCCGTACTTAAAGAAAATATAAATTAAATTTAAAGAACATATATTCAAAGGACTGTTTTTAACCTCACTTTTTCTAATTGGCCAGATATTAGTTTTGTAGGTTTTTTCTAAGCCACCAGCATGAAATGGCGGCGACTTGAACTTCGATTTTGCACTGTCATTAAATGGGATTTGTTTTTCCTTTTTTTTTCAACAATTTCCTTGTAAACTTTAAAATCAAATGAAATAAAAATTTTACATTTTTAGATTTTGGTCTTTACTGGAGACTCTAATCGAGCATGTGACTGGCCTGAAGCCACGTGACGATGACTTGAAGTGGGCTAAAAGGGTTACATAGCTATTTATAGATTTAAATAAATGGACCAACAAATTTTAATTTACAAAAACAATTGCATACTACAACGTTTCTTAAAATTTATTTTAAAACAAGAACAAGCGAACTTCGAAAATGAACGAAAATTAAGAAAAGCGAATTCAACTACATATTTATCTTGCTGAATGTACAAAGCCAAAACAAGGAAGAAGTCACCACAATATGGAAAAAATTTTACACTTTTTGCTACAAAAAGAAAAGACAAATTAATAAAAAAAAAAACAAAAGAAGAGAGTCTTAATTTGGTTTAAAGCAGCCATTAGAAATAAAAACACTAGACTCACACTTAAAATATGCTACCCGAAATCAGTTGAAACTCATCCTGAAAATATGCTTTGATAAATAGCTGCAAACCATGAAAACTCTCTAAATAAGGGCTCTCTATCTTTCTCTCTCTCTCTCTCGCTCTATCTCTCTCTTTTGATATGATATTAAACGCCTTAATTATTTTTACAGATTTTTTTACCTTAAACCAAAAAAAAAGAGAAAAAACCAGGAAATTTATGAAATAAGAATATTTTTTAGTGCACATCTAAAATTAAATTGTAAACTTTTTCATCGACATTGAATCGAAAATATGTAATACAAATTGAACAAGAAAAAACTAAAACAGGGTGGCCGTTTAAAGTGATTTTTTATTCTTTCTTTTGTAGTTGTCTTTTGCGCAAAAGACGTTTTGACCAGCTTGTATGACAAGCGATTCTCTTCTAAGCACCAGATTTAGCGAACAGATCGAATGAATAACAAAACAAAAATCACTTTTAATTAGTCCCCCGCCCCCAGCAAACAAATAAAATTTGTAAGTATTAAAATTAACAAAATGAACACTTTAAATTAAATTTATTTTGTTCTTTTTTCTTCATTATGACTAATAATTTAAGAAGCAATATTAAATGTTAAAATTCTGAAACATATAATACATATTTTTATTAGTTAAGCTGAGAAAGAACGAAGGGTTTATTTTAAACCTTTAAATCCTAATTTTAAGTTAAATTAAATTAGAAAACTTGTATTCCACAAGAACAATTCAAAAAAAATCCACCACCATTGCGCCAATCGAAAACCGAAAACCACAACTTTTCTAAGAACATCCATCAAAAGCAGGCATCAAAAATATCCGCCATTAAAAATTGCTGTCAATGGCAGGTTTTCACCAGCTAAATATTGTTGAAGGCGCGATTCAGTTTTCTAGCATAATTTTGTGGAAAAATCATATCTTTGTGTTTAAACTTAAGACTTATACAAAACAATCTGGGCTATACTGAAAATCACGTGATTTAACCTCACAAATTTTATGAATTTTGAAAGCACACAAAGTGAAAACAAAAGCATCAAGAAATGCAGCTAAACAGTTTTTTAGGCTTTAGCCTCCTTCTTGATGTCGACAAAAATTAGTCGCAAGTAGATCAACATGACAACGACTCTTGCAATAAATTAATATATATGAAATTATTATATTTTTTTAATACACAGCCGAAATTTGCTGTTTTCGAAATTTTAATTCGAAATTCGAATTTCGAAAATTTAATTTGTTTAATTTATTTGTATTTCAACAATAGACATTTTGTTTGTTTTGTCTGGCACAATGTTGCCATATTTTATTTAAATTGCACAAGAAAAGAAAATATTTAATAATTGAAGCGAATCGATCAAAGAACGTGAAAAGCAGCTTAAAACGGGATTTAACCTCACAAATTTTATGAATTTTTAAAGCACACAAAGTGAAAACAAAAGCATCAAGAAATGCAGCTGATCAGTTTTGTAGGCTTTAGCCTTCTCCTTGATGTCGACAAAAATTAGTCGCAAGTAGATCAACATGACAACGACTCTTGGAATAAATTAATATATATGAAATTATTATATTTTTTTAATACACAGCCGAAATTTGCTGTTTTCGAAATTTTAATTCGAAATTCGAATTTCGAAAATTTAATTTGTTTAATTTATTTGTATTTCAACAATAGACATTTTGTTTGTTTTGTCTGGCACAATGTTGCCATATTTTATTTAAATTGCACAAGAAAAGAAAATATTTAATAATTGAAGCGAATCGATCAAAGAACGTGAAAAGCAGCTTAAAACGGGATTTAACCTCACAAATTTTATGAATTTTTAAAGCACACAAAGTGAAAACAAAAGCATCAAGAAATGCAGCTGATCAGTTTTGTAGGCTTTAGCCTTCTCCTTGATGTCGACAAAAATTAGTCGCAAGTAGATCAACATGACAACGACTCTTGGAATAAATTAATATATATGAAATTATTATATTTTTTTAATACACAGCCGAAATTTGCTGTTTTCGAAATTTTAATTCGAAATTCGAATTTCGAAAATTTAATTTGTTTAATTTATTTGTATTTCAACAATAGACATTTTGTTTGTTTTGTCTGGCACAATGTTGCCATATTTTATTTAAATTGCACAAGAAAAGAAAATATTTAACAATTGAAGCGAATCGATCAAAGAACGTGAAAAGCAGCTTAAAACGGGATTTAGACGGCAATACAAGTCGTACGTAAAACCAAAGAGAAAATCTTATGAAATTATCTACGTACATATTTTAAAAATGAGAATAAAAATTGGTAAAATACCAAAATACATCCCTGATCTAATGATGTGTAAAGGAATTTGAAAATTTTTAAAAAACGATAACAGCCGTACGACTGTAAAATTTTCGTCCGTATTTCCTTTCCATGTCATATGGTTTTATTACATATTAAGTTTAGACGACAACGGATGGTTGGTTGTCTTCTACTCAAAAACTTGACTTATCGTACGACTTGTGTTACCGTCTAAATCCCCTTTAAATAATTTCTTTGGCAGAGTTGAATATTAATTTTTTGTGGTTGTTGGAGATTTTTAGATCTCAAGGCTGGACTCTGAATCAGTGGAACAACGCAATATAGGACGCGGCAAGTCG
Organism: Epicampocera succincta; assembly: GCA_932526305.1. NCBI lineage: Eukaryota > Metazoa > Arthropoda > Insecta > Diptera > Tachinidae > Epicampocera > Epicampocera succincta. The sequence continues at coordinate 12,391,869 of OW052037.1, read as the reverse complement.
AGAGGGACCTCAACCAACTTGTTGTGCAAAATTGGCGGCTGCTGGCTAAACTTTGTTCCAGCTGGAAAAGCTGGTTGGTTGAGGCCCCCATTCACACCGGACTGTAGAGCCAAAGGCAATAGAAGAAGAAGAAGGCCAGAGACCTTGAAATGTTAAGAATAACTGTTATTTGGCGGCAAAAAGTCACACTAAAACATAATGACTGTTACAGTTTAGGGAGAGAAAAATAATTATTAAGAAATTTTTCATAATTATTTTACTACAAAACAAAACAATTAATGCGTTATTTTTGTGACATAAAAACATCCTGAATTATTAACATTTTGCCATTTTTTTTTATGGCCAACAACAGCAAATTCATTAAATCCCTGACTTATAACTAAAGCTAACAGAAATCGTTGAGGTCTTCATTTAATATTTAAGTGATGGTTGTGGAAAATCAAATGCTTTAACAAACTTGCCTTAATATTTACACATTAAGAACTAAGCGAAACTAAAATGATTTTATTTTGTATTGAAAATTGTTTATTTTTACCAATTAGCAACACGTCATTAATTAGCTTTACTCATTTAGATTGATAAATATACGAATACCAAAACAAAACAAAAAACAAAAAATAAGAAAATATAAATTAAGTTTGAACAATTTTTTTTATCTCGTGTTTTATTTGGAAAGCAAAATGCATAAAAGTTAAACAAAGATGATTCATTATTATTATTATGGTTCTTGAAATATTCCAGAGTTCATAGTAGACAAGCAGAAGTTTAAGCATTTTTTTCTTTAGTCTTTTAGAAACTTTCACGGATTTCGAGAAGCGTAAAAAGCATGATTAGCTTTTCAATTATGTTTTTCTTATTTTGAGTGGATGGTGTCAAACATGATGGACAAATTGTTTCCAATGGGATTTAGAAAACTCCTACGACACTTTTGTAATATATTAAAGCACACAAGGTAATTTACATGTCATAGGCGTCATTTTCCAATTGCCAACTGCAATAACGAGTATTCAAAACTGGTTTAATATCGTTTTGTTGCACAAGCAGTTAAATAAAAAAAATCAGTATCCAAACAACTTGTGGTTTGAATATGAATCAGTATCCCAAACATTTTCCGCTTAAAATATGAAATTTGTGAAGAACATTAATCACAGGCAAGTTGAAGTTTTACCAGCAAAATATATATGAGTAAAAACTCAATGATAGTAAAACTGTTTGTGCCTGTCCAATATCCAATTTGGCGTGAATTCCAAACATATGAAAATTATAAAACGAAAGTGAGTCTGGCAAAAATGCCAGCAAGTGTTTGGTTTACGATGTCGGTAAGCCGTCACTTTTAAAGTTTTTATTAAAGATTTCATAATTTTAAAATGAAATTGAAAGAAAAGTGTACAGATGACAACTGATTTGACGGGGAAGTTTAAGAACACACTTTGATAGCGTTATAAATTAAAAGCCTGTCTATCCACTATCACGAACGTTAACGTTTGCAAACACTTGAAAAGGCAAAGCAAACGATTTGTGGCCCTAAAAACAACTTTCTTTTCATGAATTAGTTTCTATTTCGTTACGTATTCGGGCAATATTTTCTGCTCAAGTCTAAGAATGGACTGTAAATTAGTGTTTTTGTTGCCCAATTTACTCGCAACTCGTTGACGTTTGAGATCGTACAACGAATTAATAATAATTTGTTTTGTAAACCAACTTCAACGTTTTAGAATAAAAAGAAAAATTGGTTTCGTGGAATTAGCATGAAAATCCTGTTGATCTGCTTCTAGTCACATAATAATTAAATAATTTTCATTTCGCCACAGACGCACATATTTGGGGGCGAAAGCAACTGTGAAGTTTTTCGGCAGCGGGTCTGCGATATTTGATTATAAAAAATATATATCGATACCTTAATATAGAAAGGCCCTGAGTAACGTTTTCCTAACTTTTCAGGAGAGAGAAAAATCTGAATAAAACTTAAAAGTTTTGTAGTCGGGAAACTTTTTTCAACTGCTTATATTTTTGTTGTTTCTAGTCAGATCCCGTGAATTTTTTTATACCAATGATGTGTTGAAACATCATCTTTCGAAATTTTGAAAAAAACTCGTTTTGAGAAAAGAAACAGAGTTTGGGCCTTTCTACATTAAGGTAACGATATGTATGTGTGTATATAAATAAAATAAGTTTACTATTTCTTTAACAAATTTGTTTTTTTTATTATGTAGCTTAATTCATAATTTAGGCACATGTTTTGTAGATATTATTTTCCTAATTTCATAAAAAATACAAAATAAACAATTTGTACAATATTTTTTTGTTTCTTAAGTGAAAATAAAAAAATCTTAATCTTTTTCTACAGAAAGCAGAAAACGAAAAGTCGAATTAACAAAAAAAAAAGACTCAAACAACATCGTGTCAAAGCCAAACAAATCTTTAACTGAACAAATAATAGTTTAGGGATATAATAAAATGTGTTTCTAATTTGAGCTGCTGAATACAATGAAAAAATTCTAGATGTGTTTGAGCTTTAATTTCTTTATCTAAATGAAAATTAGCTAAAGAAGAAAAAGATTATTAAAAATAATAGTAATATGTTATAGTAGAAGATTAAGGTTTATGTTCCATGTAAATTCGGATGTTGTCCACTTGTGTTATTGACTGATTTGGCAATTTCTTCCTGCAACGTTGAGGGCGGATCGGATAAAATATCGGTCTTCATTGAGAGATATTTAAGTTTATTGGAAACGGCTGCGAGAAATATAAAAAAAATCAAATTTAAATTTAGTTGTTGTTTCTTCTAAATAAAAATTAATAAAATGCTTTATAATACCTGGTCTTAAGTCCATTAACGAACAATGTTGATCCACCCATAAAAAAGCTGTGCGCCTTAATTCATCTAAACTGGCACTAGACACAGTAGAGGTATATGACGTTAAAAGTGGCTCCAGAATGAGACCCAGCTAAAAGAAAAAGTTATAATTTTAAATTAGATAAACAAAATTTATTATTATATCTGCGAAAAAAAAGATAAAAATGATATTCATATTGAGAAGAAAACATTAAAAATTCAGAAATAAAAGTTAGTTTTTTTTTAAAGTTTATTGCCGTCTTTACTGTTGTATGGAAAATTTATGGAAGACTTTCCTTTTCTATAAAACAAAAAGTTATCGCACACTTTATATAGATTGTATATATTTTCAGTAACTGTCTCTATATTTTTCTATAGCAAATTAGATTTTAACTTTTAGTTTTTCTAAGTTAAATGTTCACTTGTTGTTATATGCTGAGAGCTAAATCCATGCGAAAACTTTACTTTGCGCGGAATTCTAATTTTAAATAAAAATTTGTTTCTTTCAAATTTTAGTTTTGGGCGCCAGTACATGCCGTCCAAAAGTCATAACTCTGCAACTATATGTAGGTATATATTTTCACAACGATGTTAAAAGCAATTTAGAAATTCGAAAAGTTTGATTATTGATGGAAAATTGATTGTGTGTCCGCCAACAACAACGAGCTCATTTGGACGCTATTTAAGAAGTTTTATTTTGCCAAATTCATCATATTGCAAATAGTATCCGTTAATTTGCTTTCCATTAGATGTTGTTCTGTTGTTCAAAATGTGGGCGGCGAACGAACGTTAACGTTCGACGGCCTGAGTGTAGATATATTTAATGGCGAATGCAAAGTTCTACATTTAGCATTATTTGACTAAGTTTTTGCCACTTACTATCCAGAACTTCCAATTGTCCTGGGTTCTACAACGGACATACTGTTCGTACAGCTGTCTTACATGCTCGGTACCCTGACGTGTTATGGGCGCTCCATTGGCCGGTAAAATCGAATGAAGATGCCTAAATTAATAGAAGACATAGACAAATTATGCCGATTAAAAAAACTCTTGGTGGAAAGTAAAAAATGTCTGCTTACGTCAACGAATTGTTTAAGGCATCCCGTTCCATGCGTAAGGCATCCATGCGCTCCTTTAATACATTGCGTTCATTGCGCAAATGTTTGATATGTTCAGCGCCCTTTTGTAGCATTGCAGCTTTACTTAACTAAAAAAAAAGCAATAATATAAAGGTTATGCGTTTTATATATCTAGTTTCTTGTACATATAAATATTTTCTTATGGCCACATGTGGACCGTGAAAGTAGCAAACCCACCTTGGCATTGTTTTGTTGTAACTGTGGTATCAAATCGTGCAGTTGATCGAAACCGTTCTTAATGTTGAAACGCCTTTTCTGTTCAGCATGTATGTGGCCAGCTCGTCGTTGAGTCTCACGCGGATATTTCAAGCTTTGTGTGGGTGAGAGCGGTGAATCCTGATCATGAAACGATTCCGGCGATAGATTTAGGTGAGCAGAACCGCCTGTTTGCGAACTTACGGTTAAGGGGTAACTTAACATCTGCGTTTCAAAAAAAAAACAAAAAAAAAACATTGTTATGAGAAAATAATATCGCAAGAAGACGAACTTAAGCAGACTGACTCACTTTACTTGCGGGGGGACTACTTAACAAAGATGGTGTTGCCGGTGCTGGCAAGGAAGTTGATTTCTTTGGTGATTTATGAGAATGTTGCTGCTGCTGGTGCTGGTGCTGCTGCTGCTGATGCTGCATGTGCAGATGTTGCGTTTGTAAATGTTTTTGCTGTTGACTTTGGTTGAGTTGTTTTTGATGTGGTTGCAAGCTAATGGGCGAGGTGGTGTTTAACAATGTCGGCGATGAAGGCGAAGATAACGATTGTTGCTGCTGATTATATTGCTGTTGTGGCGGCGTTGTCGTGTACACACCACCGCTGGGTCCACTTATGGTTGATACTTTGTTCTGCATATTGAGCTGCGCGGGCTGCATGTGCAGCCCCGTTATCGAAGTTAAGGCCAGGTTTGGTGATGTTGCAATGTTGCTTGTCGACACACTTTGTTGTTTGCCTATCGTTGACGACATACGAGAATTTAATAGAAATCCAAAACAAACAAAAAAAATAAACAATACAAAAATCTGCACTATGGAACAAAATATGAGCCCCCACTTAGATTAATTTAGGGCTCATCAAACCTGTGCAAACTTTTCCTTTTATATAAAATAACAAAATATTGTATTAAAATGTGATATCAAATAATGTCTAGGAGTTGATTGGTTTTTAGAGAAACATTTCTAAAGAAGACAAGTAAAACAGTGAAAAAGAGACAAGTCTAGACTAAAGCGGTCTGAACTTTAAACACAGCAAAATAAGGACTGAACAATTGTCAGACGTTTAGACTTAACTACTACTCTCTTACAATATATAATTAACAAATAAAAGAAAATTTGTCTTGTTGCCTGCTCCCACAGTTTTCCACCATAAACAGTAGTAGTGTTCAGCCTTAGTAGAAAAGCAACCTTGTATTCAATGTAATTGCTGTGGTTATAGTGATAGTGTAACACTGCAGCCACAAAATATATTGAACATTTATTTATTACGAAGCCAGGGTTAAAAAACCACACAAAAATGCTGTAGTAAGCACTTGTGTTAAATCTACCAGAATACAACAGTCAATTGTACTATATAATAATGATATACAGCCAGGTTCTGCATATCAGCACGAAATGAAAGTGAAATTGATTTTAATTCCACATAACCGATTTTGTTGTGTTCTGAAAATCGTATGAAACAGTTTTATAGTGCGGTTTTTTGTCTTGATAAGTTATTTGAAACAAGTTAAGAAAAAACAAAATTTTGTTGTACTGTGAATGAATTTCATTAACAATAGAATTTTACAATTAAAAAAATTAACAAAGAAAATTTTAAACTTCTGTGCAAAATTATTTTTAGTGGCTTTAACGTGTTTTAAACTACTAATATGAACCAATCTGCGGTTATTTCTATTTACTTGTTGGAAAGAGAAAAAGAACGAATGCAAAGGATGCAGAGGAGAAGACTTGGGGATCGTTCCAATCCTTTTGACCTACCAGAGAAATCGGAAGTTACCATTAGAAAATTATTTTGAACGAAGAAAAAGATTTATAGAATATTTTAGATTAAATAAAGAAGGCCTTTTGATGCTGTTAAATGAAATATCAACCAAAGTGATCGAAGCAAGCATTCCAGTGATTTTACAATTAGCTACGGCACTTCGTTACCTCGGAAAGGGGAGCGCACAACAAATGATTGGAAATGATTGTAGTCTTGGAAAGCCTATTTAAATTATTTACAACAAACTATTTAATATATTTATTGAAAAAGTATTTTTTTCGTGCTCTCAAATGCCAACTGTTTTAAATACGTTTTTTTTTTGTAGCAAAATTCATTTACAGAACATAAAACTATAACGGAAAAAACGGCAGAAACAATTTGAAAATGAAATTTAGTTTTATAAACCATTTAAGCGATTTCTAGAACACAAAATAGACGAAAATTACACTTTTGGCGATTTTTTGTCAAAAAGTGATTTACAGAACCTGGGTTATACTTTTATATATATTCATACTCAAATATCAAAATATAAAGAAAATCAATACAAAACCAGAATTAAAACACAGAAAAATGTTGCCAAAGAAATCCAAACAGATATTCGAATACTTTTCTTCTAAAGCACATAAAACATTGCAAGAAAAAGTTTTACTATTATTATACATAATTGATTAAAGTCATCGATGACAGTTTACATTTTAGAAGTCAAATTTTGCACTGAAAGTTTTATGGAAATTTGACCAACTTCAATAAATGTTCCCTGAATACAAGACCCACTCGTGCTTTGTGGTGAAAAATCGTAGTAAATATAATAGGCTTGTAAACATAACGGGGCAAGTGACAACCACTAATATTTTTTTACGATCTGCTAAGTAAATAATTTTTCTGCAGCTTAAACAGTTTGAATAAAAATTCCTATAATCTACAATATTTAAAATATTCGTTTCTTACGGATAAATTTTCTTGTGGGATAGAGTTCTTTTTTTTTTTGTAAATCAAATTTGATGACGCAAATTTGAAGCAGATTTTAAGAACTTACTTGTGGTAAGCAGTTGGGCTAGTGTACTGTTCAGCATTGGGTCACTGGTTGCAGCCTGTAATTGCGGATTAATATGCAGGCTACTACTGCCACTGCCACTGCCACCGCCACCGCCACCAACACCGCCAGTACCACTGTTAATAAGCAATACATTCGACGATGAGGATGAGGAGGAGGAGGAAGCAGGCGATGAATGTATCATGTGCTGGTGTATCGAATTACTGCGTGAGCGTGTCTTGCTACTTTTGCCCAAGTGATATTTCGTTGGGACAGCAAAGTTGTTATCGTTTTGTGTTAAACGTGTGTCGATCTTTTGCAACGAAACATTCAACGGCAGACTATTCGAACGGAAAATTTCCTTTGGCACCAGATTATTTGTCGATATTGTGGGTTGGGATATTTGATGATGGGGTTGTGTATGTGGATGAAGCTGCTGTTGTTGTTGTGTGTTCAATAGGTTTTGCAAATGTTGTGCCGGACTGGGGGATTGCTGATGATGTTGGTGTTGGTGTTGCTGCTGTTGAACGGTTTGCTGCTGCGTGCTTGGCAAAGTCAAGTTAAGTTGTTGCCCTAAAATACGCTGCTGACTAGTATGTTGAATATTTGGTGGTGACAATTGTGGTGTTCGAGTTTGCAAAACGTTCGTTAGAGCCGGCAAATGTATGCCCAATGTAAGGGGTAATGATTGTGCGTGAATCGCGCCCGGAGATGTTGTTTGATCGTGTTGCTGTGGCATGTACAACTGATTGCTGGACTGATTGCCTCTTATGTTGATGTAGGTGCCGGTAGAAGATGATTTTTTAAAATTACCTGCATGATTGTATGGCTTATATGGAGCATAGCCCTCTGCCGAGCTCTGCGCCAAATTGAACATTGTCAGAACATCCGCGGAGGGCACCTCAATTTTAATATTTTGTAAAGTATTATTGTTCGGTTGACTGCTGGCGTTAAGCTGTGTTACGGCATTGGGCGTTAGTAGGCCATAGCCGGCTGACGTGCTGCTGCTGTTGATATTTTGATTCTGCACTTGACCTGTCATCGGCCCACTCACCATGTTGGCAATACTTTCGTTGGAACTGCCATAAGTTACGCTGTTGTTCAATAAATTCGTATTGTACTGCTGAGGTGTTTGGGTGTGGCTGTAAGTGTTGTTGTTGGTGCTGATGGTTTGTTGCTGTTGTTGCGTAGGCTGGTAAACAGTGGTCTGGTGCTGCAGGGTGTTGCCCGGTAGAATGGGCTGTTGCAGGTGCTGTGTGTGCTGTTGCATTTGCTGATTCTTTTGCTGTTCAGCCAACATTTGCTGATAAATGGTGGTCTGATGCAGGGTTGGCTGGGCCTTGTCGTAATTGTGCGGCTCCCGCCTAAACAATAAAGTAATTTTTTTGGTTTTGTTTGCCCAAGATTTCTAAGCATGTTAACAATAAAAACCCTATAATTTACCTAAAAGGTCGCTGAGAACTCTTGGAAATACGTCCTTTTTTCACAGGAAAATCATTAGAACTCTGTCGTCCCATGCTGCTGCCGGCGGAACTGCTATTGCTGCTGCTACTGTCCGCAACGCTACCTCCGCTATAAGCTTTCAACTGGTGCCGATTAATCTGTTGCAGAAGAATGCTGCTGTTCGGATTTTGCGAATCACTCATGATGGCGTCATCACTAGGCAATGACGCTTGGGCCGGATTAGAGGATTCATTTGAGCGCGTTGAAAGCATTTGTCCACTATTACTTCGGGTAGCGAATTGTTGTTCAATCTCAGAAAACTGCAGAGTATTAAGAGGCGTATTGAGTTCCAACATATTTGTGTCGTCGTTTGTACTTGGCATAGAAGAAACACCAGTTGACGAGGACACATCCATCATATTACTGGAGTCTATTTGTTCGTTACCTGAAAACAAGACCACATAACATGAATACTCGAATCCATGCTTATATGTATAATGGACAACTTACCCATTATGGAAGAAAATCCGTATTCAACATTTTTTATCATTTCGTCGGCTCCTTCCTCCGGCACCGGAGGCAAACGGGAATTTTGTAATAATTCTAAAAATAATAAATTTTTAACACAAGATATGAAAACTTGAAACAGAATTTTAGTTTTTTGTTCAATCCTACCGGCAAAAGTAAAATCAATATCATCTAAATTCGGTTGTAACGGCCCCAAACTGGGTTGTATAAAATCTGCTATACCTGCACCTCTTGCTAAAAAAAAAAAAATTATAAAATTTTTCTTTTGTGATTAATTGCGAAAGTTATTGTAAAATATAAAGAAATTTTTTTCTTTACCAATTTCTCTTGAATCTGGAAATGGGAAGGGACCATTTATGGCAGAGAACAAAGTATCGCTGGTCCAGTCGTCCGATAACATTAAACTTCTGTCGTTCAAAGGTGACCATTCCAAAAAGTCAAATTCACTTTTCTAGAGTTAGAAACAAAAAACGTATGTATTTCATGTTTGGTTTTATTTATTTAAAGGTCAAGACTATTGCAATAAAATAAAATTAAATTTTCAACTCCTTTAAATGGGTGCCTGCTGAAACAATTTTTGACGTTCATAAGCTGTCAAAATTTCGCAGTCTATTTTTTTGTTTGTTTGTTTGTTTGTTGATGTGACGTTTTCAAATTGAATGTACAAATAATTTTGAACACCAGCATTGTCTGGCACGAGTATTATTACTGAATTATGGTGAACATTTTCACAGGCCAGTTATGCGAGTGAGCACATCCTCAAGATTGTGTAGGTATCTAGTAAAATGAATAAAAGACAAGTCAACAAGTGAGTTGGTGATAACATCTAACAGACGCCCTACTGAGAACACAATTTACATGAATATTTATGCAAACGTTTGTGGGCCGATTATGGAAAGCAACGGACTTTCAATTTTGCTTGTCGAGCCGCCAACAACAAAGTGTTAAATCAACAACAACGGCAATTGCTTTTGCTGTTACCGTTACCAGTCGCATAAACTGATAACACAGGCCACATACATGGTAACATTTTATTGCACTGCATTATCATTTTCGGTGACTGACAATTCAATTGTAGCTCTCGCTAGCCATAATTATTCAGTTTCCGATTGGCAATAATTAACTTGCGATGTGCGCGATAAAGATTTTATTGATTTTATGTTCTAAACACGTGTCATACTACCGCTCATATACGGCTCGACGTTGACTGTTGTCACAAGCTGTACAATAAATTATAGGTCTGGTGTTTTGTTTTTATTTTGTTGTTTGTGTCTTTTTCTAGGCAATAGCTTAGAAATATTGTGACATACATATTTGTCATTGGCTTGATGACATTAAAAGTGAAAGTTGTGATGTTTTAGTGTTATAAAACTTACTGTGTCATAAATTAAACATCCAGAGACTTTTGACTTATAATTTCTTCTCCATTTTCTGTATTCAGCTTTGATAACCGCTAGTTGGCGTTTCCAATATTTGCCTTCCAGCACAACGCTCTGCAAGAGAAGATAATTTTTTTTTTTTTTTTTAGTAATTGTCCATCCAAAGTACAATGTTTTATCTGTTGCTAAATGTTCACTAAACTACACTCTTAGGTTTTTGGGTGAACATACACATTTGCTGATATATGTAAGTTAGCAAATTTGTTGAAATCTCAGAATCTCTTAACAGACAGACACACCCTCCAGAAAACGCGTATAGAACACACGAAAGTTCAAATTGAAATTATTTTCAAAGTTAAAAGAAAATAATTTTAAAATCACACCCTACATCGGCTGTACAAGAATAATGTTTGATCGCTCCTGCCTACATCTGGTGCCATTTATTTTGTTTTTGTTTTGTTTATTTTCTATTATAAAGTTGGCTTTCAGCAAGATATTTAATGTTTTTATGCCTCCAAACACACTTTGTGGACGCCTTTTATTAAGATAAGAAACTTTATAACTTTGGATTTAGGGCTTTCATGATACAAGTTGTTTATTCGTTTTCTCTTGTTTAGAAGATAAGTTAAGACTGAGCCCCAATTGAGTCAGTACAGTGAACAGCATGTTGTTATCAGTCATTGATCTCTATTAAAATGTTTAAGGTGAGGAGTTATTTTTTTTTGCCATTTCAGATTTGACAACCAATTACCGAAATCGTGTGGGTTTTTTTTTTGGAGTTGTTGGCAAGTCGGCTGGCTGCATATCAATAGAAGTGAATTATTTATTTTGATTTACTTGAGCACTGGCACGCTTTGGTTTCCCTTGCTGAACAGCTTTAAGCTACTTAATCCCTGCGCCCCAGTCAGGGCAATCCTCTAACACGAACAGAAATCCGAATATAGGTTGTTTACGAATATTAGTGCTTAGCCAAATCGTTACGAGGACGCAGCAGCCAACTGCTTCTGGCATTCGCTGCCAGACAATAGCACCATGAAACACACTTGGACTGTCGAAAACAAAACCCCGCAAATCGGATCAAAACACTCCCCGCCAGACAGACATGTTATAATAGATAAATAAAGGAACCATGTTTAAGTACTCACTTGTGGATTGCTGTGAATATCAACATCCAATGGAGAGGCAAATTGACACACTGGTGTTCTGCGTTTAAGTATAACTGAAAAGCAAAAGAGCAAATGTTAAAAATTTTAAAGATTCCTGTTTTACAAAAAAAAAAAAAAAAAAATAAAACCAAAAACAAAAAAGATTTTTAATAAATTTAAAACGCTTTAACCTGCGTTTACATCGGACAAATATGTATTAGTTGTTAAACATACTAAACATTTAGCTAATAATTATGACAACTCCAAATCTCGCATAAGAACTTTAAAGTACAAAATGCAATCATATGCCTTTTACACGGGCCATATTCAAAATAAGTGAAATAATAAAAAACCCGAATATGCAGCAGCATTTTCTACTGGTTTTCTTGCCCACCTTTCCGTTCTTACATATATGCAAAGAAAGGCCTTTTTCAATGTTCTTTCTTTTGTACAAATACAAAACTTTGAAATATGGTCGGCATGTGGCAAATCTTCTTCTTCTTCTTTTGGCGCTACAGTCCGTGGTGAAGCTGGGCCTCAACCAACAAAGTTTTCCAGCTGGCACGGTCTTTAGCCAGCGCTCTCCAATTTTGCACACCAAGTTGGTTGAGGTCCCTCTCCACTTGTGTGCGCCATCGGCTCCGTGGGCGTTCTCTACTGCGTTGTCCCACAGGTTCGGAATCGAAGATTCTACGGGTCGGAGCAGTATTCTCCATGCGCTCTACATGGCCCAACCATCTTAGCCGTTGGATCCTAACCAGGCGCCTGATTAGGCTCATGTCGCTGTACAAACCGTACAGTTCATGATTGAATCTTCTTCTCCAGAAACCATCAACGCAAACAGGACCGAAGATTGAACGCAGAACTTTTCTCTCGAAAATACCAAGGACTTCCTCATCCGCATGTGTCAAATCAGTGTCCTACAAACCGTTATCAAGATAAATATATTCCAGGCAGAAGTTTGCATATATTAGTCTATATGTACATACATATATAAGAATGTATTGCTATTGTTATAGATTGCATTGTCAGATGTAAACGCGTGGTTTAGTTAATACATAAGAACATTTTTAATAAATTTTTACCGCATCGATGTTTTCACAAAAACTATAAAAATTTCCTATAAATTTTGTATTTTTTTTTTTTTTAACTTTGAAATACAATTTTATAATTAATTTGCTATAATATACAAAAGATTATCAACAATAATTTCATATGGGGTATTAGATACCCGAGGTGGGTTCAAACAATATGCTGAATTTTAGTTTTACTCAAAAAAACAAAAAAAATTCATTTATTCATTAATTTCCGATTAAATATATAAAACAATTGTAAAGCAAATCTATGCATTGTCGTAAGTTGTTCGTTCGCCCTGTTAAGCATACGGCCGTTTTAATTGACTTTTATTCTATTTTAAAGCGTGATTTTCATAAAATTTTCGTAATAAGATTTTAAATACGTTCTTTAGATAAAAACAAAACAAACAAACAAACAAACAAACAAACAAATAAACTTATATGGGCAAAACAACTAAAATATGATAATAAAACTAAAACTTTTGGCAGCACTCGCACATTGATGAATGATTTGTTGGGTTGTGCAAAGGGGTGAGAGAAAAAGAGAACAAAATCATAACGGGGAATAGCAATGGTTTTAAGAGCAAACAAATACGAGTTCTTTATACCTGTTTATTGAAATAATATTTTCCCTATTCTTATGAGAACTGTAAATCAACAAGAAAAATAACAGATATTGGAGTCATATTCTGCATGCTGTGAGCCAGCAATTACCTGCTCCTACTAGTGATTCGACAATTCTCCATAACAATTTTCTTCACATTCTCAACATTTTCATAGTGCTGCGGCACCTCCAAACATTTTTCTGACTCAGGACACTGTTCACATTTCAAGTGGTTTTGAGCATTTAAGTAATTCCATTTTTTATAAAAAATTTTAGGCAAATTCTTTGAGCCCTTTTTTAATTTTTGACAGCAAAAAATCGCCGAACATGCAAAACCTAAAACTCACAAAAATTATAAAAATTTGCTAAAGATTTATGTATGTGAAATTGTGAAAATATGTTCCGAGACGCCAGTATGAAGACACAAAAACGAGAATCGAATGTATTCCGTTTATTTCTGTTTAACAGCACCTCGTACATTTTATTAAGACAATTAACATTATTTATTATTATTATTGTTATTATTGTTATTATTCGTTAGCATAGTAACAACAATTTTCGCTTCGAAAGTATAACAGATTTATTGTTTTGTAAAATATTTAATAATTTTCTTGCCATCTGTTGAACATGTACATAAATGTTAATCAATAAACAATAATCAATTTAGGAAAAATGTCACGTACTAATTGATAATTAAAGAATCTGAAAGTCACAGCCCTCCCTGGTGAGAAAAACTAGACAATTTAACACGTTCTTGTTGATTTTGATTCAACCGCTTGTGTGTTTTTGTTGTCTACACAGAAAAGATCTGTATCCAACACATGCAAAATATACAAATACGTTTTTTTTTGTTTCTTTAATGAGAATCTGTAAAGAGGTTTTGCAGTTTCAAGAAATAGGAAAATAGAAATCAAACAAATATTTTTTTATTGGGTACTGGCGAATTCTGCCATTATGATTAATCGGCTGTCATTTATTCAGTGCGTTTGTAATCAAATCGTGCGTTCGGCCTACTTCACGGTCACCCCAATCGTTCTAGTGAGTGAACTAGTTCAGCAAATACAAAACAACACTCAGAGGTTAATGAAACGCAAGATGTGTCAAAAACATCCAAAACAATGAGCGGAAGAATCTGCGCCGCGCACAATAACTCTGGCTTTCGCTGAATACAACTTGACTGACTAATTGAGTATTGAGTATTGCGACATGGTTCTGGAATCGTACAAAACCAAAATGGACATGCTAACAAACGAAGTTTGTCGAGAGCGGAACGATATCAGTCTACATGGAATCCAAGAGCGTTCAGTCCGACGCTCTCATCAATCCATATTTCTTAGAGAGAAATGTTGGCCTAACCAACACCGTCTGAATTGATGATTGCCCATTTATTTTGACCGGAATTAGATAATAGTGACACCAACGACAAGCCACATTTAACATTCGGCGCGATGGATTTGAGGACATCATCATCATCTCACGTGGGGAGTGATGTGATCTGGTCCTGTTAAACATTTTCTATTTTGTGGCTTTCTTAAGTCTTAAGTGTGATAAGATTAGGGACCACAAACCACAGCGTCCCTGAAAGTGAATATAACAAATGGCATTGTTCGAATTTCGTATGCGCTTCAGCCAGTGAAGCTGCGTGGGATATTCGCACAGTGCAGCAATAGCACATAAATGATGGCATGATTAACTTTGAAATGAGTAAAAAGCGCCGACGATTTTCTCAGGCACATTTTTATTTGTTGAAATTTAAATATATCAAGATACTTAATTAAGGATTCTTTATTCACGACTAAGGTTCACTTTTTATTTGTTTAGTTTGGAAAGAAATCTAAAAATTAATTACAGTGAACAATTTTAGAGGATGACAAGATCAAAGATAAATTTGCAAAATTTTTAGCAGGGAAGGGGGAGAACTATTTCGCGGTCGCTTACCTACAATAAAGATTCGTTGTTTTTGGTCCGTTCTGCCAGTGTTCCTGTTCTAATAATTACATTTCGGAGCGAAAGAGTTGTTTTCAACACAAAACGAGCGAAAGCAAACGAACTATAAAAAAATGGCAATAAGTAGTGTTTTCAGGCGGCATTTCGCGATAACAAATAAACAAACTGATTTAAGCTTGTGATTATTTAAAAGGGTAGTATTTTTAAATATGAATTTCTTCTTTAAAATTAAATGTTATTTAGTCAATATTTTACGTTGAAGACAGACTTGTCGAGCGTGTTGATCGACTTACTGTAAGGATTAAAAAAAAATCCTTTTGTCTTCTTTCAAAGTGTGTAGAAATAAATAATTTTGAGGCTGTCAGTTCTGTTTTTTGTTTGTGAAGTTATAAAATCCGCCCAAAAAAGTCAAAGTGTACAAGTGCAAGTGTTGAAAATATGAAAGTTAAAGGAACGCTTTGACAACAAAGAGAGAACAAAATAAATATTTTTGTTCCTTTTTTTAATTGCCGTTTTTATGTATTTTTTTAATGTAAGTTGTACAGAGAAATTCTTGTTACCCTGGCAGAATCCTAAGTGCTGATTTGGCGCAAAGCAAAACAACCAAAAAATTTGCAAAATAAACGAAATGAAAATATACATAGAAATTTGCATAATAAAATCACAAATTAATTGATAATAATATTTACCTGGCTAACTATTACTATGTTGTTAATTATTAAATAAATATTTATAACGACTCCGACGCAATATACAAAAAATATTGTGACAACGACGGTAAATGTTTAGCATTTTTATTAGAACGTTGGATATTGGACAAAAACTAAATTTCGTATAATTAAACAAATAAATAATCAATATAAGCAAAATTATAACAAACAGCTTGAGGTTTGTTGAAATGCAAAAACAACAGCGAATAAACACTTTCTAGCCCAAAATTGATGGTCATCCGAAATTGATTTATTTAATTTAAGGCATGCAGTAATATTTCTTGTTTTACAAATATGTATTTTCATAGCGATTTTGGTGTTTTTTTTTTTTTTTGTTTTTTTATTTATTTATAATAAAATTCTTTTTGTTAAACTTTGTTTTTGTTTATTAGAAATGACACAAGCGAAGATAAGTTTTTCGGTTTAAATTTTAATAACAATTAAAACTAAATTTTTGCGGAGCCAAACGACCGAACGAACGAATGAACGAACGAATGAACGAACGAATGAACGAACGAACGAACGAAAGAACGAGTCTGTGATTGACTAACGTTTTAATCACTATTCACTGACCTACTATCAACAATAAGCCACAAATATATATAAGGAAGTTTCTTTCTAAAATCTGTAATATATTGTACGATCAACAAACACTTCAAACGATCATTCGTATGAGTATGACGTATGAGTGTTGTTGTGTGAATCGAGTATACGCCTCAAGTGTCTATAAACACAGCTATAAAGATAACTTGGCTGTTTTATTTATTTAAAGTTTATACATTTTCCTTATAACTATCATAAATAAAAAAGCAAAACACATACATATAAAACTATTTGTTCTATTTTCCAGCTCCCCTCCCCTCCCTTCCCATCACCATCATCCTCAAAAATTATATTTCATTTGCTCGGTTTCTTACGGTTGACAACCTATTAACTTTACTAAACGCTGCACAGACTTCTAAGCACTTTACAATTAAAAGATTAACCACAAAAAATGAGATTAAAACAGGAATCATATTTGCTTTTAGGCCCTAAATCATTTTCTTAACGTGATTGTAAGCTGGTGCCACAGTTGCCACAGGCCTGGGCAAATTTAAGCGCTAAAGCATGAACTTTTGAGTGATTGACTACTGCAGATAACATGAAAACAATTGCATCGTCATATCATTCGTTTTTCTTTTATCATTAATTAAATATATAATACTAGAGGAAATCTATGCATTGTCGAAAGTTCTTCATTCGCCCTGTTAAGCATACGGCCGTTTTAATTGACTTTTAATTTTTTTTAAAGCGTGATTTTCACAAAATTTTAGTAATAAGATTTTAAATACTTATAATAATAAAATAAACTTATATGGGCAAAACAACTAAAATATGATAATAAAACTAAAACTTTTGGCAGCACTCGCACACTGATGAAATGATTTGTTGGGTTGTGCAAAGGAAAAGAGAAAAAGAGCACAAAATCATAACGAGTTTTTAAGAGCAAACAAATACGAGTTTTTTATCCCTGTTTATGGGAATAATTTTTTTCCCTATTTATAAAAACTGTAATTCAACAAGAAAAATAACGGCAATATATAACAGATACAGTAATTGATTTGCCCGCTTAATTGATTTGCCCGCTTATTTGATCCAAAAAATTACACTGAAAATATTCAATATAAGTTTTATAGAAAAATTCCCGTTTAAATGAGTACCGCTTTATTGCATTACCCGCTTAATTGAATCATAAAATAAAAACTATTTTTGTAAATAGTATACAAACATGCCGCTTAATTGACATTTAAAAATTCTCTTTTTGTTGAAAAAGTCAAATAGTCGACTTTTGGTTTTCGTGATGGCATATTGTAGTTACAAAATTATGTGGCAGCCCTTCAAATCATATGTTTTGTTTGTTTTGTACAAAGTTAAAAAAAACGCCAGTGAATTAAAATCTATATGTATGTATATACATAAATATTTTACTGCTTTATTGATCCCACTGCGTAATTATGCGGAGTTCTTTTAATTGAGGCAGTGAATCAATTAAAAGAGTATCGGTTTAATGATATGCCTGGTTAATTGCAACAAAACCTGTGCATTTTCAGAAAATCAATTAAGCGGAAATTACTGTATTGAAATCACATTCTTTTTGTGTTTTTTTTTTGTGTTAAACATATATGTATGTACGTATGTACGTATTATGTAAATTCTCTTTTATTTGTTGTTTACATTCTTATTTGTAAGTTCTAGTTGTCTTCATTCATTAACACTGAATTTTTGGGGTTACCACGATTTGCTTTACTGTTTATAACTGTCAATTACATATATCAAATTTGATGTTAACGCTTGATAAAACGAAGCCTGTTTGAAAAAATTAGCAAAATTTTATGTAATTTTTCTCAAAAAATATTTCTTTATTCAAAAATTGCTGTTTTGTCCACCCTTCAAAGTAGCCTCCCTCAAATATAATAATACAGTTGGGTCAAGTGCTTTTTTCCAATTCTCCAAGCAGTTGTGATATATAGTTTTTGGTGTGACCTCAAAAGCTCAAGCTCACGATTCGGGTTTTATCTCATCAATAGCCGCAAAATGTTGTCCTTTCATGGACCTCTACAATGTTGTGAACAGTAGAAAGTAGCAGGTGGGCAAATCTGAGGCTGAGGCATGATTACGGTGTTGTTTTTGACTAAAAAATTACGACCTCCGACGAATCTTTTAAGCGAAATGTAGGAACTAACATCGCTGCCGCGCTCTTAATGAACCAGCAACTAACTGCTCTAATCGTGATTCGGCAATTCTTCATAACAATTTTCTTCACTTTCTCATCATTTTCATTGTGTTGCGTTGCTGTACTGGGGCGAATTCTTTGCTTAATTTTTTTCTTGACAGCAGAAAATCACCGAACTCGCAGAAATCATCTAATTTTTGCGCCTTTCACAAGCTAAACATGCTAAATAGCCGAATACTCCCTGACATTTATTAATTAATTGTTGGTTGGTCAGGGTTGAAAGAATTCAAAGAAAAACTATTAGATTTGTAATCCATTTGTAATCCTTAAAGTATGCTATAAGTTTTTGCCAGCGCGTTTTGTTTTCTGTGATTTTATCAAGATTTATGATGTAGACATTTTTTCATTGTCGTTAGTTTGAAACCGAGAAATTTTCTCTTTCTATCTTTAATTTTCTTGTATTTTTATTTTTTAAATACCAAGTTATTAAATAACTCAAAAGATAAGCAGAAACTACCGATAAGAATAAACAAAATTTAAATAATAGACAATTTTAATTGCTACTTTGCACAAAATTAAGCTAAAAGCAGACTTTACTAAATAAAATTACAACAATAAAATGTTTAGTTATAACTTGCCAACAAATATTTCAGACGGAAAATTTGTTAATTTGCGAAATACAACTTCCATTGACTTCCTAGTGTTGAAAAATAAAAATACCGAAACGACGAAAAGACATGTTTTCTATTAAAAAAAAAATGGATATCTAAACAGAAAATGGCGCAAAAGTTGTCAACCAATCTTCTTTGATTGTATTTGTAAAAAAATAGTATCTTATACGTGGGGTTTTCACCAGAAGCGTTAATTCTGCTTATTCGTGTATCCACACACATGGAAATAGGTCTCGTGGTTCATGATGATTTTCAGTTAATAATAATTATTTTGGATTCTTGAGACGTATTCATGTCTTATGTATGTGCATTTTGTACATTACATCACAAATGGGCCACCAATTACATAAATAGGATGACTTAGGGGACATTTTTGCCTTTTTGTATTTCAAAAAAAAAGGGCGGCTTTAAAACATTATTCCGTTAATGGCAATTTCCGCAGCAGTTGGTAATAGAATGAATGCAGTAATAACTTTCCAACAAGCTACAATTGCTTTCAGGTTTTGCACCGTAAATGGTGTGATTTACGATTTTTTAAACTCTACAAACATTATAACATAATAAAATAGTCTTTTAGCAGATTTCATTATTTTTTTTTTACTTGCTGTTATTAAATATAAGCAAATCTAACTTCCTTTTTGTCACACCACGTTATTTCAATATTGCGAGATTTTCTCATTTATTAAATTCAGATTTAGTGCAACAAAATGCCAGACATTGAAAGTGTTAAGAAAGAAAAACGTACCCCACACCCCTCCCCCAAAAAGAAATTTTATCGTATGACAGTCGTATATGTATGTGACTTGTGAAATTCCCCCACGTAATTTGTCTGTTTTAATTCAATTGTAAGTTCCGTTTCTATTAGAAATTAGAAAGATTTCTTACTATTTTATTTTAAGTTTATTGTTAACAAATACTTCACAGAAACGCAAACATGCAGTCAAGCTCAATAAAGATAAAAAAGGTGCAATTCCTAGAGATTAGGGAAAAAAAACTTGTCGATAAACAAAGGATTGAGTACCTTCTAAAAAGCTATTTATCAAACTTACAACAGAACAACAACAATAAGCAAGCGCAATAACATTTGAGTTAAAGTAAAAAAAAAAATAAAATAAACATTTGGTGCAATTATTTTGCCATCATAAAGTTGTTTGTTATTATTAAAAAACAAAATACTTACATTGCATGTGCCAACATCTCCAAATGACATTATTCAGGCGTATTTTGTCCTTCCAGCGAAGACGTACGCCTTTGAAATGATTCCATTTGGGCGATGTTAATTTTTGGCTAAAAAAAAGACAAAAAACATTACATTTTTTAATTTAAAAAACAAAAATAATCGAACTCCTAGAGCCACTAAGAGCCAAGTTTATTGAAAACTATGTTAATGAATAATGACAAAATTATACAGTACAGGAAATGAAATAGTTATGGTTTTCACGCTTGCCAGTAAATATCCTTTGCAGTAATTCTAATCAAAATAATCTACTTTATCGCTTATATGCTTTTAACGTTTCTATGCAGCTTAACGTGAAAAATTACTTATAGTTATTTTTTGTTTTTCCATATCGCTTATAGGCATATCTCACTTTTATGCACCGTAGAGAAATGCAATCTTTTTTTATATTACATATTTTATAATTTATTAAAAATTTACTTATGTATATGCATATGCACGATAGAAGTTAGAAGTTTGTGCTGCAAACTTTTAGCTGCAAACAAAAAGTTTATTCTTTTCCATCCCACATTTTATTAAAAGAAGAAGATCCAATTTATGGAAAACTAATAACTGCAATTGAAGTTTGGAAACATTGGCCTTTTTTTGTATGTGTAGCACTGGCGACTTACATATAAGTTTTACTTTTCTCGCTCAGAAGCACGAAAAATCGTTCAAAACTTGCAGTGCATATAAACAACAAATACGGTACTTCTCATTTCCATTTGTTAGTTGGCTACCAAACAATTGTTCCTTGTTCAAATTATTTGCATGCGCCGACGCTTTAACAACAAACACTTGTTTTAAATTTAATCCTTCAAGAGTGACGTATTTATTAGTTGTTATACACAATAACTGAGCAAAAATATCGCATCATTCCCTTAAAAGCCAACAGAAAATTTTGCGGATCGCTATAAATAAGAGCACAACCATAAGTACGGCATTTTTCATTGTCCCATTAGTTACACTTGTATATACAAAGACATAATAAACTATAAATTTTCTTTTTAACTAATTGTATGGAATAATTTAAATTATATTTTAAAAAATATAAAATATTTTAATTTAATTGTATGTAATATATTGTATGTAGTTTACCAAGCTCAACAATATCGATATTAGATCTTGCTAAATTTTATTCTATAACGCAAAGTATGAGATTTTTTCGTTGTCCCGTTAGCCATACTAAGTTTAAAGAGTAAGATATGTTCGCTGCCTCATTAGTCTTACTAAAAACGGAGAAGAAAAAATTTACATATATGGAATTGCTTCCGATGTCCCATCAGTCACATACTACATACATATGTATGTATGTAGTTTTTTTCAATTTCATTCTTCAGCTTTTTATCTACATATATTCGGTATACATGTACCTATATTTCAATTCGTCTTATTTATGATTTGTATTGTAACACCCAATTCCAATTTTCCATAGTCAAATGTCCAAAGTAATCACCATGGAATGAATACCCCCTTTGGGAAAAAAGTAAATAAATTTTGTTTTTTTATATTTATATGTATGTATGTATGTAGATCGCAATAACATAAGAAATGCATTGATATAATTTTAAAGAAATGTATTCAATTTCAATGATCCGTTTAAAGTACAACTTATTGTACACAAGTCCGTATAATATTTATACATATTTATTTAAAAAATTGTTGCTTATTCAGGCAAAAGACTAAACAAGAATAAACAAAAAAATATATACATATATCATAATTAAAAAATTATGAAAGAAAGAAAAACCTGCAATAATTGGTTACAAAAACTTAATCACGCCTTAAGCTTGTGTTTCGAAATGTTTTGAAATCAACAACAATTCCTGAACACTTGTGTCACACAAAAGTATGTAGTTGGGTGAAACCTAAATTTATTAAATTTGTTGTTCTTTTGCTGGCAAAATAACTTACTTACCTGTAAGCTAAATTCATGCACTTGAAGAGTTTTGTTAATGAGGTTTCGATTTCTAAATGAGAAGTAATCAAACCATGCGATTCACTGCTACCATAACGATTTTGTTGGGCTACTTTGCTGGGCACATACAGTTGTACCTCCATGCAAGTGTTGGGACCATCGTCTGCCTTTAACAAACTGGGATCTTCGGGATCTAACATTTTAATTTCGCTATCGTCGAGATCGTCTTGGGCTTCCTCCGCCTCAAATGTGGAAACCATAAACTGACCAGAATGTATTGACTCCCTTTCTGCTTTCCCTGAATTCGAATTTACCGACGAGTTGGAGTCGTTCGAAAAGTTATTGGGAGCCGTCAGAGTGAAACCTGACGTAGGAGGATTTGGTGAAGAAGAACAGGTTCCTGCAGCTAAAGCAGGTATCGTTTTATTGCTGTTCAAATGCATTGCATTTGAGCCAGATGAACGTGGAAAGTTGTTTAATTTATTAGACATCATCATAATCACTCGTAGATAGTATCTCTTTCAAATAGTCTTTCAAATGTTCGCCACCGTTTTTGTACTGGTTTCGTATACACAGCACAATAGTAGAAGGAACCGGTTAAAAACTCACAATAAAATACAATTTGTCGGCAGTTAGTTTTAAAAATGATATTTGTTTTGTATTTGTCTGACTTGAGTTAATTATCAAAAGTTTATCATTATCACATTTATAATCATTGTAATTATTTTTGTTATAAAACATTTGAATATGACAATAAACGTAATAAACTATTTCCACTCTTGCTATAACTTTTGGGATTTGAAGTCAATTTAAAGTGATTATTTTGCTTTAGAAAAGTATAAGATAACGACAATTTTTTATATTTAATATTATCACAGTTTGTTGTTCCAAATTGCAACGACAGCGGTGGCAACGACGACAAGACGGAAATTTTGCAACAATTATTTTCAGGTGTAATCATTGGCTTTATTGCTGTTGTAATTTCATTTGCAATTAATGTTGGCGGCGATGATGATATCTTTTCCATTTCACAATCAGCACTAAACAATAACGTTTTAAGCAGACAACATTTACTTTTCCTTCTTTTATTTTGAATTTATAATTTCTCAATTTTTAACACTTTTTTTTATTCTTATAAATTATTTTTGTTTTTTTTAATGTTGGCTTCTTCTCTCTTTGTTCTTAATTTAGTTTGCTTTTATTTATTTATTGTATTTTTAATTAATTAACAGCCTTTATAAAGATGTCTGTCTCTCTATCTCTCTTTTTTAGTTGCTCTCTCGTATTTATTGAATGTGTTTGTTGTTCATTAAATACTAACTAACTGTTCTTATCAGTTTGTTGTTTATATCTATGCATGTACATGTATACATATACATATGTACACACATACATTGGATTTTGTTTTTCTCTAAAGTGAGTGTGAGTACCGTTGTATTTGAGTTCATTTAAATCATAATGATTGTAGGCCTCACATAAACGATTGATTTGAGAAAATTGTAGAATTTTAATGGCAGCAAAGTAACAAGTTGGTTAATCTATTAAAGGTACATAAGTATGTATGTATGTTAGTATGTATGAAAAAACGAGCAAAAGTGTTGCAAAAGAGCATAAATAAGATGGGGTATATTCACACTGTTTCCAATAAAATTTTAAATTTTTACAAAAATTAAAGCAATTAAAGCATTTTGTGCTGGAAAATAGGCTTTGCACTTCAATACTTCCAGAATTTTATTTAATGTACATAATTACTCTTCCAATATTGAATGTGGCTTTTCACATACATATGTACGTATTTCTGTATGTATGTACATACATGCCAATTGTAAGCGCATTCGCAGATCGTATCAATACATATGTATGTATGTATGTAAGTATGTTTGTATATACTTTTCATCCTTTTAAGAGTCATGAGCTTATTTTTTCTTGAAAAAAAGTTTTTTATGGC
Source organism: Epicampocera succincta (assembly GCA_932526305.1). NCBI lineage: Eukaryota > Metazoa > Arthropoda > Insecta > Diptera > Tachinidae > Epicampocera > Epicampocera succincta. Next base: position 12,367,596 of record OW052037.1, on the reverse strand, counting down.
TGTAGAATTCTTCAAGCTGAAACCTTTTGTATTTATAAACAATTTTAATGACCCCGTTACGTATTATAGAGGACTTTTCCAGCCACCGTCTATATGTATATACGTAAATGTTGCAACATACTTATCACCATTTTTTCCTCAGCTCAATAAATCTACAAAAATACATTTTTTAAACGCAATTCTTGCCAACTCCCAACATTTTAACAAGTTTGCTGGTTTTCTGCCATTTTTTTAAGTTAACCATGTATTTACTACCTCTGTTAAGTCGTCAACGGAGCTCTGTTAACTGAACATTTTGACTTTACACTAACAATAACGGTTTATGTCCGTGCTCTCTAATTGGAACTGGCTTACGAAAGACTGTGTCCGGTGCTGCAGTTATTTGCGCAACTGTAAGCAAGAAGACAACAAATAATTAAAAACAAACAAACAAATAAGTTCAATTCGTATCAGCTGTACTAAAAATTCAGTAAGAGAAACACAGACAAAAAAGCAATTAAAATAAAAAGGGAACTTTGGTGGGACATATTTAGATAAAAAATTCGTACATAATTTTACATACTAATGTATGTACATATACATATAGTATGTAGGAATAGATGTGTGTATGTATTTAATCGCAATTTTTTCTTAACACTGTTCGTTCTTTAATACACACAAAGTGGGCTCGTCAACTGGTTGTTTGTCCACATTGTTATTTTTTTAAGTTCGCAGTTACATACATACATATGTACATACTTGATTGTAAACACACTTCCAGCCTCATTTTTGTTTTGACAAGTTATTTTAAGTCACGTATGACTGCAAAATAAGTGCAGAAGATTCTTTGACTTTCAGCAAATAGCTGCATTTATTGTAAATTTTTTGCTTACAATAAAAGATTTTTTATACTAGTCACAGCCTCAGCAAAAATAAAAAACGTAATCAAAAATTATTGAATTTGATTAAAAACATTCCACACATGTATTTATTTCTTATACATATGTATGTATGTATGTATGTATATATGCCTGTATGTCACATGTACATTTGTATAGGTATAAAAAGTATTGTTAATTGATAACAAAGAAATAAATATAAAGCATATTTTGCCACTTTAATTTAAAATGTTTCGTTTATTTGTGCTTTTTACAGAGGTCAATATCATAATGTGCATAGAATTGCTTAACTAACGTTAAAAGTTTAACAATTTTATTTATTTTGCATAAAATTTTATGTTTTCATTAGAAAAACTCATACATCAAATTAAGCTTTATCTTGACATTTAAATTTTTTTGCTGTTGGCCTTTGACCATTATTCTTTATTTCTAATTTAACACTTTGTTTTTATATTTCATACTTGCTATCAACGTTCAAAAATCACTTTTTATTATTCACGTAATGGGGCACTTTGTTTCTCTGTTTTTTATATTTATACATTTTTATTAAAATTTTTTTTGGGTTTTCACATTTTTTTTATTAATTTTATAAGCACAATTACCATATAATTTATAAAAGAAAAGAGAAAAACATCCAGAATTCTGCAGATGCGATGTTTTCTGTCTAGTATGCCAGTTAAGTGCTGTCAAGTTCGGAAGTTTATGTAAAAGCTACCAGATATGATCAAGTATACGCTGGCAAAGCTTAGCTGTTTTGTAAAATATTGTGATTGTCTTAAATCAATCTAAAAATATTCGTATTTTGTTTGTAAAGTTGGATTATGATATTGTATTCACTAGATTGTTTTCAAAAACGATATATAAATGATTAAATAGTTTTCAAATCGATAATTAACACATACTTTTAGCTTCTTCAAATTGTTATTTTGAAATTTCTTTCTTCTGTTTTTGTATTAATTTAGATATATTTATGATTATGTATTTCAAATTACTAAACTATATAAGAATATTTAGTTTTTTTTTAAATATATTGTTTGTTGAAACTGATAACACGGTTATCGATTATTTTGTTATAACGCAATGACTTTTCTTTGCCTGGTATAGGACATCTGGCAGCGCTTGCAATAACGCTGCTATTAACAACTAGAGGTGTGATTCAACAAATTAATTTGCATCTCTTTCAGTACATTTTCCCCAATGAAACGTAAAAAGTGTGAATATTTATCTAGTGTTTTTCTTGCATTTATTATCAGGTGAAAATGGATATATAGTCGAATTTGCCCCTTAAGCAAACAAAAGCACCTCAAGTGCCCAAAAAGTAAAAATAAAATTACGAAAATGTTTTTAAAACTAACGTAAGTAATAAAAAGTACCACATAACATGATAAGTGCTCTAGTGATTACATATGCGTGCTTTAGGTACTCAAAGATAAGTGAAAAAGAAATTTTGGAGGGGATTTGAAATGAAGGGGGTATTACACTGGTGAAATTCGTTTACTATATGGAAATGATTCAGTCAGCGCCTTTTTTGCTTACAGGTGTATGTGTGTATATGTTATGTTTAATAATAATATGATATAATTCAGTATACTGGTAGGAAGGTACATACAGAGATCTGTATTTTTAATGTTTTGTAAACAATGTGGCTGACGCAATAGGGTCTTAGTTCAGTATTTTTTTGAACAGATTGATACAAATAACAAAATTGTGCATATTACATACATATGTACATACATATGTACCTGTTTCTTAAAATTGTTGGTGGGGTTTAACTATGTACATATGTATGTATGTATGTACATATATCTGTGCTTAAATCGTGCTCAGAACAAAATAAGCTTTTAAGGGATATTTCAGAGCGACATTTCACGCATACACTTGTACTTATGTATGTATCTATGTATGTGCGCAAATAGGCATGTGTGTACGGTTTTATGTTGGTTTAATTATATATGCATAAGTACATAAACAAACTTGTTGTTGTTTTAATACCATTTATAAACACGTTTTTCATAAAAGTGGAGTTCACAAATTTGCCAAATCACTAAAAATAACCCAGCAGACAGAATGATTTGATATGATTTAGTGGCATCTATTAATGTATTATTTTTAAAAATTATAATTAAATTTTGATATTGACATACATATATTATTTTCAGTTTGAAAGAATACATTTAGTTCAAACAAATTACCTTTTTTTTTTAAATATTATACTTAAATTAAAAATTTACGGGCTAGAATTGCAAAACATATAGAAGTAACTACAAACTTTTTATGTATATTAAAAGATGTTTGTTATCTAAAGGCCCAAGAATTGGATTTTAATTAATGATTAGCGGTAAATTAAAAAAATTAATCAGGATGTGTGGGAAATCATTAGTAAGAATAAAATCTCGGAACCAGTCTTCAAAAGAGTTTTTTCAAATACGAAATGTTGGCGAACGTTATATGTTCATACATATTTAGATATAGACTTCCTATCTTTTCAATTGTGTGCAATATGTAGCGTTGCCACGTGTTTGCCTAGATCGTGTAGTAGCAAAAATATCGTTGAAAACATCATTAACTTTGTGTTTGTTTTACACAAATTGAACAACACAGCAACATTCAAGTTCAATTTTAATGGCTTTTCTTATCAATTCCCCATACGTGCATTTGTATTTTATATACATATTTACATAAATACTTACATACATATATATATATGTAAGTAGTAACTTCAACAGTCTCACTGTTATCAGTAATTTTGATGTGTAAATTCACGTTTTTATAAACATACATACATACATACACACATACTTACATACATACTAACATACTTACATACATACTACCCATCGGTTGTAGTCATGCTATATCGAGAGAGATGAAAGGAAATTCGAGTGTTGTTTCTTTAATCTTTTACAAAAGCCTCCAGGATTTCGAGAACCGAAATAAGCATGAATGTGTCTCTAAAAGGTTTTGAATATGAAACATTTCATGCAATAATTGAACTCTAAGTACTTACATATACATTTTTTCATGTGCGGAGTCTCATGTATCGACCCAGTTACAAGATTTTGCAATCCAACAATATTTTTCCATTGAATCAAAAACATTTAAAATTAATTTTGTTGCTTACAACAATTCTTTAGCTGATTGTATTACACAATTGCGTTATTAGTTAGAGTTTCCCTTTTTCTTATATAATGCAACTAAAACAACTTCCATTTTTGCCACGTTCGCATTATCACTGTTTTGCATTTTTCTTTGATACGAAATTCTGCCTGCTATCAACTTTAATACATATTACACTGCTTCCTATGAGCTTTAATTTACGTAACGTTTGACTCTATTTTATTCATCTGAAAGCAATGTAATTCAATTTAATTTAGCTTAAACTATAGCTTCCTTCAATATTATGTTTATTTTTGAATAACAAATGATTATTGATAATAAATCATTTAAATATTAGTAATTTTAAAACCTTAAAGTTTATACTTATTATTTTGTTTTCTTTCTTACGATTTTACAGAGCCATCATGGCTTCTTCAACTTCGGAAAGCGTCTATTTAGGACATAAATCTTTACAATCACAACTTTTATTAATACCATCAATATCAACTTTAAACTTTATTGACTCCATCGACGGACATCAATTACATGACCAACAACAACAATTTGAAGATGACCACAATGGAGTCTCTGGCTTTGCCGCAAGACTTGTATTGGGAGGTGAAATCGGAACCCAACTCACCTCCCACAAGTCAGCTATTTTCCATCTTTGAAGATCTGAGTGGAAATTTGCTTGATGGTGAAGATCTTTTTGCAAACGGTATTTTGTCTATATATTCATTAAATTTCATATAATAATATTTACGCTTCTTACTTCTTAAAGATATACCAACAATATGTAACGAGGAACTTGATTTGAAACATGATGATATAGATTTTACACAAGAATTAATTGGGGAAGAATTAGTGGTAGAGCTGTATAATTTAAAAGAAGGTAAATTTAAATAATACAATATATAAATATAAGTAGAGCAATCTTGCTTTAATGCAAGTAAGCTGCTGTTATTGGTTAAATAGGTTTATGAAAATTCTTGTTTGGCAAGATTTTATTTGCGCTAAAATAGAATTTTTTTCCAAAAATAAAAAAATTGAGATGGCTTTTAATTTTAGAAATTGTATTTTTTTCAAAATACATTTTAAAAGCGAAATACTTGAGTTAAAGAGTTGTATTTATTTTATTTATACGTTAATTATCTTCCATTGATATTAGAATATAAAGAATAAATTGAAACAATTCATTTATTCATTGATCTATTACAAAACTGTCGAAGGCAGCTGTTTTTAAATTCGTTAACCACGAAAAGTGCTAATAATTGAGTTTATTATTCGCTTTAAAAGCAATTATAACTACAGTATTTAGTCTACAAATATATTGTTTCAGTTTTTAAGTCTTGAATCTCCTTACTTTTATTTCACTTTTAATATATTCCTTGAGTCTGTAAACGATTGCACAACACAAGTATAGAAAGTATCGCTGTCATTGGAAAGCAAAAGGTATGCTTTCGTCTGTTGTTGTTTTATACAGAAATTGATAACACATTTTTTAAAGCCGTCTAGACAAATAAATACTATTATTGACTGCAATAAAAGCTAAATTATACAAAACATCTATTTTCGATTTAAAGTGAAATACGTGTCAAAGATTTTATTAATTAATTATGTTTTTGCGATATCTAATCTCAATTGAAACAGCCGCAACATGAAGGTTGTTTCTTAACACATATATAGTATGTACATATTTATAACTTCAATAGTTTTTGCCCATGCACTTTGCACCAGTTGCAGATTTAGAATCCCAGATTTTTCTATATGGACAGAAGCTTCTAAAGCTTTTGCCTATTCTTCATTCAAAAAGTAAATTTGATGGAGGCAATTAAGTATTTTATATCATACTCATAAAATATATTACAAATATGAGCTCAGGGTAATTGCTGCCATTCAAAAGTTCCCCTGGCTAATGCTCTTTAATACATTTCTCTTGTCTGTTTGTATATTTGAAAATATTGATTCTTACCGAAAATTAAACGAATTTCATAAAAACAGCACGAATGTGCGCACGCACGTACGCACCTCTTTTCAATGCCATGAATTTTATATTGATATTGAATAAGTTTTGAAAAATTTGAGTTTGCAACATATGATTGTTTAATTTTATTTAAATGTTTGATTCGTGTGTCTTTTCAATTCATTGAGTTATACATCGATATTGAATAAGTTGTGAAAAAAGAATTTTCATCACTTGAAGTGTTTGATTTTAAGAAAATGATGATGAAAATAGGTATTTTCAAAAAAAGAAATAGGCGAATAGGTTTCTTTTTTCTCAGCTGATTAATTTTACAGCAATATTGAATAATTTGTTGAAATATTGATTTTCTTGTTTTTTAATCCGTTTAATTTTACAGCGTCTTTTGGATAAGTTTTGAAAAACAAATTTTCGCCACTGTGCTGTTGTAACTATAAAAATTTTAAAGCATACTTTTAGGCTTTGAAAAAGACGAAATTTTCTTATCACCTGTATTATGCATGCACACATATATATATATTAAAAATGAAGGTTTTAAGTAACTCTTTTCGCCAAATTTAAAAATAAAAATACAATTCAGTTCATTATTTGTCAGCTGCGCCAGTTTTCAAAAAGTTTTTATTTGCTTACTTTATTAAACAAACTTATAAAAACTTTCTTTCTTATAGCTGTGGCTTTCAAACCAGTTTATTCTTTTTTTTTAACACACCTTCTATTTTAAACCAACCAACCAACTGGCATTGGCAAAAATAATATCAATTTGATAACTGAAATTTACTTTAATGGCCTTTGAATCTTTGTACGAACGTCTGGCATATAAAAAGAAAAACTTTTAAATTAATTTGAATATTTCCAATAGTTCGTTTCAGTTATTTTGCTATTAATAAATCAGAATGTTAATTTAAATAATATTTATAATGTATTATACATACATATGTATAGGGGCATAAATTATTAATGGTAACATGTAGAGTTCTGGTACGCTAAACTGTCAAAAGTTCTCTCTGCCCTGAAAGAAATTTAATCATTTTTTAGTCAGGCCAATGGCTTGTATTGACTCTCAAAGCTGGTTACTAACATTGTGCTCTAGTCGGTTTTTACTCTTTAATATTACTTCAAGTTGTTGTGCGTATATTTGGAGCGTAATCATATTTGGGTTTGTTAACAGCCGATAAATTTCAATTAAAAAATATTTGTTTATCAATTCTTTTAATTTATGATATTTTATGATGATTACCTAAATAAAAACGTTTCGTATAGCCAAATGCCGAAAGAACTTTAAACTTCTTCCTTTACACAACTGTAAAGTTTTTTTTTTTTTTTTTTTTTTTATTTATCTCTAAAACACTCGAATCGAATCAACAATTTCTGGACTGTTGATCGAAAACTGTACCAGTTAATCCATAATTTTGTATACCAAACTTTCGTTCGAAATGCTTAGAACTTTCGTTCGATCTAAATTGAAGCAAACCAGCAATTTGGCCAGCAATTTCTGAGCCAGCTTCATTGTGAACTTTGTTGGTTCACATGCAGCCTTTAATAATAATACTATGTCTTTAATCAATATTCTCTATTCCAGCAATAATTTTTTTTTTGCTCTTGTCTACAGTGTTTCGGACTTAAAATAATAAACAGTTGTTTTATTTTTTGAAAATGTTTTTCTCCCCTCCTAAAATTAATAACATTGCAATTTCTTATGCTTAAATCACAAATTCCAGTTTTCTGTTCAGTTTTGTGTTTTAAATGATTATAAACGTAGACACAACAAATTAAACTCGTTGAATATAAATTATATTTTATTTCCACAAAAAAAAGAAGAAGTTTTAAAGATTTGCTTGATCGAATTCTGTACATACAATTAATATCAGAAAACAATACTTTTAAAAAAAATTTAAAATTTTCGACAAGTATTTGAAAATTTGCATATAAATGTGTCATTGGCTTTCTTATCAATATCGCCAGTAGCGTTAAATGGGACAAGGAAAAGTGCACTCTTGCAGGCGGCTGTTATAAAATTTTTAAAACTGTTGGGTTGGCTGATTGATTTTTTTCCTTTCTTTTTTATGGTATCAAATTTCTTAATAAATTTCCTAGCGAACAAATGTTAATAACCTTTTCCCATTTTCAGTTTTAGCAGTTGAAATTTAATATATAATGAGGAAATGTTGAAACATTTAAATATTCTTGAAAATGTTTTACAAAATGCGATAAAGTTGTTGCAAACAAACAAAACGATTTATTTGTTACACTTCCTTATGTCTGGCAAAATTATAATAACATATTATTTTTTGGCGGAATTGTAGTGCAGGGTTATCAGTTATCTCGGTAAGCTCTAGAAACGCCGTCTTAAGACAGCAAGTTCAGCTGTTCAGGTGGCAATAGGTATATTTAATTAAAGTTTTGTCCAGCTTTAAAAACTATTTTTGGTTCTTCATATTTTTTATTTTATAAAGATATGAGAAGGAAAGAGAGTATTTTTGTAACATATTTTCTTTTCTTCTTTTTATTTTAGTTTTAGATTGCATTTACATATTTTGTTTATAGAATCTGAACAACGAAACGTGAGTTTATGCTGAAATTACAATATTAAACTCAATACTTATGGAAAATGTGTTTTTAAGTTTTGAATTTGCTTTGTTCGGCAAATGTGAAGAGTTTAAAAATGAATTCGATTTAAAACAAACAAAAAAAAAGAGATCTTAATACATATATTTATATTTTACTACTAAAAAACGTTCGATTTTTTATTTCTTTAATTTGTCATTAATGTGCATGAAGCATTTTACTGTAAACGACCGGACAATAGTTTTAAAAGCGTTGAGAAAAAATCATTAAAAAAATTATGCCATTTCGAATCATAAAACCAACTTTTCGAAGTGTCAAGTTTGGGGGAATTTTTTTTTCACAGCAACTAGAACTTGAACTTTTAAAAGAGAAATCAGAATTATTTTTCTTACTGGCAGTCAGAAAATAACCCATTCTTTTTGAGAAAAAAGAAGAAAACAATTTAAGAAAAAAAGCCAACGGCGAATGTTCTGTTACCTGCTACAAACCATCTTATTATCACGCTGAACTCTATCGCTGTTTGCACTTTCGTGAAGGAAACCAATCTCTAACCATTTGAGCCTTCATCGGCTAAACCTTCGCTCTCAACTCTTCCCGATTTCCACATACCTAAAACAAAATCGGTGTACTCGTATCTCCTTTTTCCTTATTATTGCAATGGTTGGCAACTACTTTTATTGCGTATTTCGAGAAGGAGGTGGAGAAAATTATTACTTTTCTTGCTATAGCCATGATTTGGCCTGATATCAATCAAAGCAAAACACAAAAAAAAACAAAATAGGTAATTACTGTGTGGTACGTAGCGATCACTTATGAAGGTTATTTCCATCATATATTTTTTTATAATCTATCTTCGCTTATAAACCGCTTCAAACAACACAGACGCTTACATTTCACCCAGTAAAATACACGGAGAGTAAAATTTCCGAATTATATTGACTGATCGAACTGGGCTCGAAAGACTTAGTGAAACATATCACACGTGGCTCGAAGAACTTTTCTTACAGAAAGATCTAAATTTTCATAATATTTTGCAGACGTTGTTATGGTGTAAGTCTTGCCATGATAGTGAGTCTTTCGTTGCTTTAATATAAAAGTCTGATTACTGGCATTTCATCATGGCAAGACTTACACGAAAAACAATCAAAATCTTGCTGTAAATTTAGTTGTATGATCATTCTACTATGATCACATCATGTCATTAACGATTTTCAATAACCAGTTAAACTATTAATTGCTTAGCACAACAAATCGAAACATTTTCGGCTATTTTTTATTGAAAAAAAGAATTTTTGTCATATTTTAATTGATGGTTTTGCCCGTTCTTGTTTATTTCTTCAATTAAAACCATTTAAAGTTTTCGCTTATTGAACTCTTTTTTTCCGGAATATACATATTTAATTTGTTTTTCTCAAATGGGTTTGTTTTTATGCTTTTTCATATAATTGTATAGAAGTTGTATGTATTTCATTTTTACTCTACATTGTCCTTTTCTTTCGCTTCCTTGTTGTGGAAATTATTTAATATATGTACATACATACATACATACATAATGTATTAACAGTTTTGGGCGAAAAATCTACACAGACAAAAATAAAAGTAAAATATTCATGCATTGATACTTTCCATTAACGAATGAGAATTGTTGAATGCAAAGACTAATCGCTAAAAGTGAATGAAGTGAACAAGCGAGCGTTCTCTTTGAATATATACTATTATATACATAAGTATGTATGTATGTATGTACATATTTTTAGATAGAAAAGTTATCTGCGTTCGGTCCTTCTCAAATATGGAATCAGGTCACCGCTTGAGTAGAGTGATTGGTAATCTGTGGGCGCAAAATCAAATGAGGAATGGCAACAAGGATCAAAGGGCAATCAAACTACATGCGTACGTATTTAGTTTGATTGTGGAAGTCAGAATATAATAGTTTTAGAGTTATGGCTTGTCAAAACTGCAAATAATACGTACAAGTGTAATAGTGTGAAAGGAAAGTGCTATTTAAATGACAAAAAATAGTCAATCGTTTTTCGCAGCCGATATTGAGCCGTCATTGATGTTATTTTTCTCCGTCATACACCAGTCCTAAATTTGCAATGTATGTATTTAGCCTATTGAAATTGTAGTTCGTTTATGCCGTGCCGAAAAGTTATTGTGTTTTTCATTTCTCCCTCTCTCTCTCTCTCTCTCTCTCCTTTACATGAAACTCCCCAGATGCTACAGGTTTTATCAACTTGTTTATTTTCTTGGTGGAAACAATATGTATCAGCTGTTTTTTTTTTGACACTGTCAACACAAATTATTAGATTTGATTTGACACAACATCGTAATCTAAGTCTTAAGACCTGAATAATAGCGTAAACGGCTCTTAAAGTTGTTAAAAAACTTCCCAAAATTGTGAATTTTTGTTTGTTTTGAAATTGTTTCTTAAATTTTAATATAAATTTTTTTTATTTAACACTTCTTATTTGAAACAATTGCGAATTTTTGTGTTTTCATATCGTTTCTTAAATTTTAATATATGTATGTAATTTTTTTTTTATTTAACACTTTTTCCTTTTGTTTTCTATTATTTTAAACAAGACTGTAAATGCGATGCATTTACTAAATGTGAAATTGTATTAATGTGTATTTGTGTAGGGGTTCTGTAGACCTGATAAGGTTATCAATTCATTTCATACACTTTCAATCTGAATAAATATGCGAATTTGTGTCGGTGTGTTTTTGTGTTTTTAAACCCGATTTTCAACTTTTTACTGCTTTCATTCAATCGTTCAGTTTAATATTTTGATTCAAATGCCATTTGTTGTATTTTATGAAACTGAACTTTTAGGTTGGCAACAGTATAATTTTGTTTTTCTTACTCATAAAACAAAATACAGACACACACACACACACACACACACTCTTTTTACCAGTAAGAGTTTCTTATTGTGATTAAACTGCAGCCTATAAATAAATATTTTTTTTTTTTAAATATACAGCCATGCCTAAAACTTTCATCTTTATCTCCTGTCAATGTTTTGGATTTTTGTGTTGTTTGCCCCGCAAAAAAAAACAAAAAAACCCCAACGAAAGGGATTTTATAAGACTAAATGCAATTCCTTATATTTATACATTCATACGCGCATGCCGTTGCATGCACATACTGTGAGCGTCAAAATAAAGTGTACAATAGTAGGTATTTTATTTCAGCCTTTTAATGCAACTTATAATTTTCTACTAGTTTGCTGGTAACATCAGCTGAAATTTTATGCCACTTATAACGGATTTGAGCATACACTTACTGGTAATAGTCCTTTTCCGGATTTGACGGTCTAGATGCTCCTATAAATGCAGGATTGGGTTCAAGTCCGGTGATTTGGAGAGGATGATCCAGTGTTTTAGGAGTGTGATAGAGTAGCCATTCTCTCACGATATTATTCGCAGTATGCTTGGGATCGTTGTCTTGTTGAAACAACCAGGATCCCTGCAAATCCAATTTCTCCACACTGCTTAGCAAATTGTTTTTTAAAATGTTCAAATAGTCCATTTTATTCCTGGTACTTTCAATAAAAACCAAACTGCCTACTCCACTTGCTGCCATAGATCCCCACACCATCATCCCACCCCCACCGTGTTTAACCGTAGTTCAACTCACTATTGCTAGTTCTCCACACTTTTACTGGTTTTTCCTGCCCAAACACTTCAAAATTGCTTTCATCGCTAAACACAACATTATTCCAGAAAGAAATATCATGATTTACATACATACATATGTATGTATCTTTTTGCATAATAAAGAAGTTTTATTTGATTAACTGGCGATATTAGAGGCTTCTTTCTTGGTAATCGACCATGCAACCCATGTGCATGCAAAGCTCGTCGTATTGTGCCGGCACTTACGCTTCTATCGGATGTAGCGGAAACTTCCTCTGATATTTTAACGGCACTTTTAAATGGATTTTTCTCTACATCACGGCACTATACTCTTTACTTTAGCCTCATTTATTACTTTAGGCTTGGCCTGCACCTGGCCGATTTTCTATTTGTCAACTATTTTTTTTTTACTGTGTTATGGCTTCTGTTGATAGTACAGCCAATTTCACGGTAAGTTGTACCTTCGTTGTGAAGTTTTATTACCAGCTCTCAAAATATTAATATTTATTTTAAAAAACGCTTTTCACTCAGCCGATCGCTACTAATTGAAATAAGCTATTAGTAAACTTTCAATAGCACGCAAAAAGAAGAAAAAAACCAAATATAACGGTATTTTTTAGAGTGCGATATTGATAAAATGCACACAAAATGAAGAAAAAAACCAAATATAACGGTATTTTTTTTTTGGAGTACGACATTGCTAAAATGCTACAGATGATCTCTGTACACTTTTTTGGACGCGAGAAATATGGAGTAAATTTTGTTTTTGTTTTACAACTGTTGTTATTGTAAGAATTTGTTGTTGTTTGTTTTAGAAATAAGTAGATAATAATATACAAATACAAAAACCAGAAGAATGGTAAATATAATTTCAAAATTTGTTGTACACTTTATTTTGACGCATATGTATGTATGTACGTGCGTGTGTGTGCTGGTTGGCACTTTTATGCTGTCGGTTTAAAATATAAGACAATAAAATAATTATGACGTTTTGTCTAGCCGAAAGCAGATAAACGCGAGAGATTAACTAATATTCTGAATGTTTATTCAAAAAAATAAATAAAATTATCTGGTTTACGGAGAGATGTCTGCAACAAATACCATCTTTTTACAGCTCCTTTTATGGTTTAAATTGTTTAAAATAAATAGTATACATATGTATGTATGTATGTTTGTACATTCAATACAAATGTTAAAAGTTTTAAATATAGAGCCCTTTTTGGTGATAAGCGGGCCAATTAAGGAATTTCTTTTATTTTTAGATTTGCCAGTTCCTTTGATTTATTTAACAGATACCAATTTGGCAACCCCCCTAAAATCTCATAATTTTTAAGTTTTTTTTTCATAATCAGAGTTGCATTTTTATAGAATACAATTGGACTAGTCGACTGTTTCTCACCCGATAGCGGTCGTGCTGTGCTTGAGGGTATATTTTTTTTCCTCATATACAGGCTCGCAATTTGAAATATGAATGGTAAAAGGGCCTTTGCGCTACTTAATTTTGTTCTCTGCCTTCTTTCGATTAGATACTTAAACTGATGAATATTTTCAAAGGCCAGCAAGCAAGTCCTTCGCCTACATGAAATTGCTCAGGTATTGCTGATCAATGTTTTATCTAGCTGTTTATTTTCTACTCTTATTTTCCATTTCATTTGAGATGTGACAATCAATCACCCCCCATCCAAGAGTCGTCACATGACAAAAACTTCTTTTTTTTTTTGCCACATACATACATACATTTAATGCTGTATAGGATTGGTAATCCCCTATGAAATCCTCAGACTCTTGTCGAAATTATTAAACCTTTTCATATCGAACTGATGCGACGGCAATGACGACTCCTGTTTTGGCACTCGCAATAAATCTCTACTGACTCACAGAAACTAATGAAAATGTTAAGTTTTTTTTTTATGATTAGATGCCCTAAAGCCACTCTTTGTCATCGAAAACATAAAAATACTTTCAAGAATCAAAAAGAAAGTGATCTTCGTTGTCAACGTATAAATATTTATTCTTTATTTAGTCAAAAAAATGTGTACATATGTACGCGAAATTGGACTGACTTGTAAACGGCCTTTCAAATTAGACAAGAATATGATGATAAAACATTTCTTTACACTCTTATGTCAATAATTAAAATATTTCAATATTTACTAATACCTATTAATTTAATATTTCCATTTTACTGAATAATAGTTCTAATAAAAACAAAGGCGTTTATAGTAATTTTGTTTTTATTTGCTTGTAATAACGATTGTCCTAATAAAACTGATAGCGGGTTACTTTCTTATCAATAGCACTAAAGTGCATCAGAACTACATCACGATAAGTTCCAACAGCTGTTTAGCACAGAGAACTTTATAGGAATATCGTGTAATTTGGAAAAATTTTTATAAGAAATACGACAAAAACTTTTGGGCCGAAATAAGAACTAAATTATTAAATGGCAAGCAAAAAAGAATGTGGCCAATATGGAATAACAGAAAATATTTCCGGAAGATTTGGAAATTGGCCACAGAGCAATTTCATTTTGAGGACAATATGGGTGCAAATATGTAGATGATGCAGACAGTTTAATGGTGGCACCAGAGTTTCAAAAAGAAGAGAAAAATGTGAGGACAGCAGATGGAAAAGATATTTTCCTTCACGATAGGCTTTAGTTGTACACATTATACAATATTTGTATGTATATGTATTTCTTTTTCTGTTTATTTAGTCCATGAGCAGCATACGAATTCTCAGAAAGAAAAAGGAAACTTTATTTACTATGCGATAGACCCCAATTGTAAATATTATTTAGGCTTTAGTGCATTCTTAACTTTGTTTAACAATCAAATTATATGCACACATACATACATATGTACGTATGTATGTGGCTCTTCAATAATATACGAGCAGTTTTCGCTGCCCTCAATCACTTGTCAAATTTCTAACACCGT
Source organism: Epicampocera succincta (assembly GCA_932526305.1). Taxonomy (NCBI): domain Eukaryota; kingdom Metazoa; phylum Arthropoda; class Insecta; order Diptera; family Tachinidae; genus Epicampocera; species Epicampocera succincta. The sequence goes on along the minus strand of OW052037.1, from coordinate 12,352,495 downwards.
GTTGTCACAAGAAGTAAATCGACGAGACTAGGAGCGCTTTAAAAGAGAGAAACAAATTTATTTATTTAGTTCACATATTCATATACTACTACATACATACATACATACATATTTATATTCATATTTTTGTCAAACATGTGTATGTATCTAATCAGTATGAAACATGAAGTATGTGGCATAAGAAAAAGAAAGAAAGAAAAAAATGCCACAGCTGTTCGATCAGTAGAGCTGCGGCGGCGGCAACATTTCAAAACAATTCGTCTGCGGCAAGCGGAGAGCGAATTGCGTCTGAGCCGACAAAACTAACTGACTATTGATACGAGTTAACAAATGAGATTTAGCAGGCCCAGCAGTCAATGTTTTCATTGAATGAATGCGAATGTCTTGGAGTTTCTGGATCGTTGTGTTGAGCGGTTTGGTTGGGTGGCTGTGTTTTGTTGTTTTCCATTCAAAATCAAAGACAGCATTCTGACACGAGTTCAGTTTAAATCTTACGATCGTTCGTGCTGCTTGTCTAATAATTCTTATACAAAAAAACACGCTTATTATATATTTAAAAAATAAAATAAAAAACAAATTCCGCTCAAAGAAAGTGACTTCAGATGAAATTGTTATAATAAAAACAAAACAGAAAAGAAATTAAGAAAAGAAAACAGCTGAAATTTAAACAAAAAAAAAAAAACATATTTTTTTCGATAAGCCCTTTTTTTTTTTTTGCTTAACAGCAAGAAAAACTAATACGCACTTTGTGTTGCCACAAAATTAATATTTTGATAACAAAAAAGGGGAAACACAAATATAAATATATTTTTGAAAAACATTAAAACACAAATAATAAATAAGTTATAAGAAAAGCATTTTTCTTTAACTAAAAAGTTTTCGAAACTATCCATTTATCTTATGCATTGGTGTAGACTTTTACCGGCTGGTACAAGCCTTTTGGTGGACTTAAATCCATAAAAAGCAAAATAAGAAAAAACCAAATTCAATGTAACGGGTATTTTCAATTAAACGTTTGTTTGCCTATTGTTCACATAATATTATAGAATTAACGTGACACTGAAGTTGTATACGAATTTCACATCTTCACCGGTTAAACTCCACCATCACAACGACGCCGACAAAGTTTACACTATTTTCAGAGTCACCGTGAGCATGATACCTCACTGTGGATACCGTTATACTTGGAACCGCGAAATTGTGTTCAACTCGCAAAAGCTGGTGAAGCGGCGTTAAATTATTGCAGCAGCGGTAGCAGCAGCTTTAAAGCCACACGTTAACAAGCCTTAAAAACTTTGTGCAACAAAAAATAAAAACAGAAAAAAAAAATTTCTTCATAACGGTTCTTAACGGTTACGTTTCAATTAAACGTTAACAGATTTGTTAAAATAAACGTTTGTTGCTGTCTATAACTCTTTTTGCTATCCGACATTATAACAATTGTTTAAAACATAAAACAGACATTTTTTACATATATATTTTATTTTATTTTTTTTTTTTAATTTAAATGTTATCTTAGTTTATTTCCTTAGCGTTTAATCATATTTGTCTGTTATTTTTATATAATTTTTTTTTATCTAAACAACTACATATAAGTGAAACTGAATTCGCTGTTAAGCCGTCAGAACTTTTGTTGTCTGTATAATACAAGAAAGTAACAAAGAAATAAACTTTTGGCAATTAAGTCAAGGTCTAATTTTGCTAAACTAAAGAAATAGTAATTGTTAAATAAAAAAGAAAGAAAAATTCTGTGATTATAACATTTCAATTGTTTGTTTGTTTTTATATTTTTTGTTTAATTTATTAGCTAATAAGTTTGTTGAAATTTTTTTCGAAAAAGTATAACACAAAAAAAAAAAGCATTTTCCTTGTTCTTAATTATAACCTTAAATTTGCTTGCAGTTGATTTAAGTTAATTTTTTTCATTATTATTTTTATTATTATTTTTAACTTTAACCCAAATACGTTTTAACTGTTGCGCTTCATTTCGTTTCGTCGTGTCGTTTTTAATTTATTTTGTAATTATTTAAATTCAATATTGCCATTATATCGACTGTACGCGGACTGGGCGCCGCCGCTGCTGCAAATATGTGTATGACACCTTATGCGTATGGTTAGTACTCGTAGTATAACTGAAATGCTGATATGTATGCAAATCGTCAGCCGAAATGCAAAACCATCTAACTAACATTCTTACTAGTCGGTATTTTAAAGCGCAAGTGAAATAACAACATACATATAACAGTGGACATCCAATAGAACACACTCTCGTTTCCACGAATTTCCCATAGTGTGAAAGGCAAATTCTTTGCGTTGGCTTTACAAATACAAATGGCAGTATTTTTGAGCAGAATATTTTTGGCCTTAAGGTGATCTGCGTAATAGTCAGTAGTTGGTATGAGGCTACCTAAATGATCCTTGTGCTACCGGTTCTGTTTGTTATGTTATAAACCAGATAGTGGGGATAAGGTGGTAGCCCACCTTAACCAACTCACTCGATAGATTTTTCTTTCTATTCCTATTGCTGCTGTGTTTTCGCACAAGGGGTTTGCTTTATGTGCCATTTGTGTAAGCCTTACAATCCAACGCTGACATACATAAATTAATTCCATCATGTGTCTTGTGCTCTAATTTCGATACCAGCCGTAAATTGCTTGTAACCAAAACAGATAAAAAGCCCAGTGAGATCTTATGTTGCAAATTTGATAACTACAATATATTTTGCAGTAAGAAAAAAAGTGACAGAAGAATTAAACTTATTTACCAGATAAATTATTTAAATCAACCCTTTGCTGTCCTATAAGAAAACCGAAGGCACAATTTTTAAATGATTTTAGCTGTATTAAAATACCAGTACAGAATGTGGACTAGCCAAGTCAGACATTAATGGATGCCAGAGCCGATTTTATGACAAAGAAAACTTCGTACTTCATTCAGCAGTAGACATACGAATTTTCCAATATTCCAAAAAAAACAAAAACAATTCGCAATATTGCATGTCCACTGTATGTTGTACATAAATTAAATACTTAATAAATGTAATTTGGGAAATTCAACCTAAAATATTTCATTTATGTTTGATGGCTGTAAAAATTGTAGAGGACATGTGGAGGTGATATTTTTGATATCAGAATCATCAATTGAAACAGCGTTATATGGTTTTGCATTTCGGCTAACGAAATATAACCATTTAAATTCTTTACAGATTTCCTTAACATATTAAAACCAAAAAAAGAAAATACACTGAATTTATAATTTTAACCATATTTTATGTAAATCGTTTCTTTGTGGTTCACGAGCATTTGCATATTTATTTAAAATTAAACCGAACTGCAAATGTGGATTGCTACGAATCTGCCTGCAGTGGTTTTGTTTAATTATCATTTATCATCTTGTTTTTCACTCTCTATCTCTCTCTCTCTCTTTCTTGTTTCGCTTTTTCGCCAGCAATTAAAAGTTAAACAAAGAATTTTGTTTTTATTTTAATACCATTATTAAGTATATCTGTGATATGAGGGTGCTTAAATGTATTTTAATCAGTCTTGTTTTATGGTTTTTGACAAGCAAGTTTGACTCGTGTGTATGTTTTTTCTGCTGTTTACAGTGCGCTCGGTATAGCGTCAATGCCACAAAACGTCAACGTCACCTGTTTGGTTGATGTTGTATACACGTAAAGTGTCAACCAAACTATTATAACTTAAAACGTCGACAATAGAACTACATATCGTTAGATGAAATGCCAATCCATATAATACAAATGATACATTTTATAACTGGAGGTGGCACATCTATAATCAGTTACTACATATTACGTTTTGACTGTAAAGTATCAAAAATGTTAGTTGTGAATTTTAATATTTCAGCTAACGATATACATACATATGTATGTATATTTATGATAAATATATTTTTTTTCCCCCAAATTCGCTATTCCCTTTACAAGTATTTAGTTTACAAAATACAATTACTTATTATGATTTTGGGGGGGATTCCCCGTAACATTTACATATTATATATAATATGATTTTTGGCTAACAATTTAGTGGTTCGCTTAACAAGTATTTAAGTACAGAAACGCAATTACACAGAGAGGGGAAACTTTATTCTCAGTTTCTTATTTTGTTATTTAATAGCGACATATTTTTTATAAAATAAGTTAATAATATTTTGTTGTTAACAACAATGATTTTCTGTTTCGCATTTGGATCCAAACAGCTTAAGTCCAGATAAAGACAAAAATAAATTTTTGGCAAACATTTCAATCAAAAACTGCATTTAAAAATAAGATTAAGATTAAGTCAAAATTACAAAAAAACCAGTAATAATACGGTGAAAAAGTTCTGTTTTTAAAAACACTTTATTTTGATATCACCAGGGGTTGCTAAGAACAAATTGCATCTAAAGGAAAACTTCTTGTTCTCTCTTTTTTCTCTTCATTTTTCTAACATTAAGTCGTTTCAAATGAAGCTGAGCACATAATTTCTAACAAAAAGTTTTAAGCTGCTTGAAGTATTTAATACAATTTTTGTTTGCAGAAACTTCGTGATTTGAAAACTCATGGTTTTCAGAACATGCCTAAAAGTTAGATGCACTTTTTGCAATTTTAACATTCGACTTAAGCTGTTATGATAAAATGCCACAGATACGCTATTCTGTTCAGTTGATTTCTTGTTCTCGTTGGACTTTGATTTATGAACGCCCTAAAATACTTAGTATTTCTAAAATTTTGAACTTAAGCTTACAAATTCGTAAACGTCTACAGTGGCGGTGTTAATTAGTTGATTTTATGCTGAGCGCACTGTATGCACAAATGTATGCATTTAGGCATCTACTACATACGTGTATACACAGACATATGCATGGCGTTATATTAGTATCGACATATTTAAAGAAACAAATCAATCGACTTATTTTATAAAAATACACCCTAAGATTATGAAAACCTTTTTTTTTTTTTGTTTTAATTTGACTTATGCCCCTTTCGGTTCAGAACGCTGCAAGTAACTGAATATTTCTCTACTGTAATAATTCTTTAATAAAAAAAAAACAAAAATTTGTATTATTTATGCAACTCTTGTCAGTTGGCAAAGGCAGTTATCGAAAGTGGTATTCTGACAGATGCTGATCATAACCCTAAATAATGTAAACAATAAAAATTTTTCTCGGAAAAAAACAGCAAAAGTTTTCAGTTGAAAAGGAAATGAAAATATAAATGATTAAAATGCTGTCAAGCAATTAAATTATTTTTGAACGAGGCAGCAGAAAAAACATTGATTAAAAGGCAGTTAAGCGAAAATTTTAAACCTTTATATTTACCCGGTTGTTATTTTAACTATTTGCTAACCTGAAAACAATAAATAATTTTCATTTCTTATGCTTAAAAGTACATCCATTTTACCAAATTTTTATTGAAAGTCAGCTTTTAGTAGCCAGTTGCTTTCTGTAGTACCTTTTTGGCCACTGAAGTTCGATTGCTGTCGCCAATGGAGCCATTAAACTAAAAAAAAATTTTAGATTTTTACTGAGTTTTTCCTATTACAGTTTCTTTGTTTTTTTGCCTTATCTTGAAAAATGTTTATGACTTTTTTGAAATCATGTCAAGATTTCATATTTAAAACTTTAAATAAATTTTTTTTTTAAATTTTTAAGAAAAACAACTTCATTTTCACAAATAAAATAAATATGTTTATGACACAATAAAAGCAAATAACGACAGTTTGTACGTCTATGTACGTCGAATGTACATACATGGAAAATTGTTTATTAAAGCAATTAAATTAAGAGCCAGATTTTTAGGTGTAGTTTTTTGTTTGTTGTTGTAGTTAAACATGTTTATAGTTGTAGTTTAACTTAAAATGCTGGTTAACTAAAACTACTACTTTGATCGTTTAAACTTGAGCTAAAATGCTCAGCGCCTATTGTCAGGTATTCTAAAAACAGCTGTCACTAATTTGGGGGCATTATTTAAGTGGTAGTATGTAATGCAAAGCGTTAGCCGTGTTGTAAAGTACAGTTATTTGCTAGATGAATTGTTGCCGCAGTACATTATCCATATAATTTCATATACTAATTCGACATTCTGCCATACTAATGATACTTGTGAAAACTATTCCTATGATTGCTGTGTAGTGATTCGTTATTAAGGTGCAGCTAATGAAGCCCCCCCCCCCTACCCCCCCCTTACCTTATCGGTTAATGTGTAGGCTGTCTCCCTGAAACATTTCTGATTCCGTCCCAAACCAGCAGTTCTTTCTCATTAGTTAGATTCGATGTAAAATGTATCATTAAACTGCATAGCAGCAATTATATCAACTCTATAGGTATATGGGACCATCCCGTCTAACACGTCTCTAAATGAAAAACTATCACAACAATCCACTTAATGCTAAACACCAATTGCAAATTGTCTTTGATGGACTTCGGAAACTTGAAATAAAAATTATTAAACGGTTTGATAATGAATGGCAATCGAATTTTGGATGTGCTGTCAGACCAGAACTTTTAAAGGCCGCAGGGCACCATGAAAATAGTCAGCGCCTAAATGCCACTTGCCTTCAGGGCTATAATATATATATGTACATATATAATTTTGTGTAACCGGAATCACAATCCGGAATAACAATCATAATTGTGAGCGTTTAAAGGGAATATTGGCTTTTTTGCTATAGTAACAAAGACAGCTAATAAATATGAGAACTGGCAAAATTTACAACCCTCGTATTAATTAATTCTTTTTATTCTCATATTTAATATTATTGCAGTTATATTATTATAGATAATACAATTTGTTTTCTTTATATATACACACATATGTATGTACATGTATGTACATATTTGTAGTCAACCTCGATCTAAAATTTAGCTTGAATTAATTTTGTTTTTGTTTTTATTGCTACATTTGATAGATTGTTCTCAAGCAATTCTACAAAATTAAATACATACGTACATATATTTTTTATTCAAATATTTTGCTATTACATATCAATTTCTTAAGTTATTAAATATTAGATGTGTTCATGCTTATTTTTGGAGCAGAGCGCCGCCTCGAAGAAATTCAATGTTATAAACAGTAGTAAATCTTAGTATTTGAAAAAATTTATTAAAAACGAATGCGTAATAAACAGTTGTAAGAAAATGACCAAAAACTGTAATTATAGACCATATGATTTTCACAGCTATCAACTTTTTCAGTGCACGTGGTGCTCTTCAATACTAAAAAGCAAACGGTGCGCAGTGTATTATTTTTCTGTCCAATTATTATTTTTTATTATGCTAAAAGCGCTGATCGTTCAGCGGTTAAATTCAAAACTTTAAAACGGAGTTTTCTTCACATGGTGCTAAAATAATTTTTAAATTTTATAGGCCTACATCGAAAGTTCTCTTAATGAATGAATGAATATTCGCTCCAGCACTCTGTTAAAATAATAAATGTTGTAAAAACGTTTTGTAGCAATACAAAATTTATTATCTTTACACACGTTATACGCGTTTTTTTTACAGAAAAATCTCTTTTCTCTATATACTATTTGTCAGCAGTTTTCACTATGAAAAAAAAAAGAAAACTATGAAGCAGAAAATTTCACCGCCTCTCGTTTAATGTTCCTGTATTTTGTATGTCAACATTAGTTGCGCAGCTGACAAAAATCAATTACAAGGCAATCAAAAGTGAGAGCGTAACAAAAATTATATACAAGAGAAAGCAAAATATAAGAAGAACATACCATTGAATTGGCCTGTGACGGACGAACTTAAAGTCTAACACCAGCAGGTGTTCCACCTGTTGTTTTCGCAATTGGAATACTATTTTAGATTGTCGAAAATATATTATAGAAGTGTTTTTAAATATTGTACATTTCAAAAAAATATGAAAAAGGTTCACACCTTCTGGACCTTTCAGACTCATTTTATAATTTTTTCTGGCAAAACGTTTTTATGTAGTTGTGACGTCGTAAACGTCACTTAATACCAAATTTCTAATAACAGACGACAAAAAATTAAATAGAAAATTGCTTTTCACTAGAGTGAAACTTACAACAAACACCGCAATGGACAGATAGTTTTCATTAAAAACGAATTACAGAAACACTTGTATGTTAGAAACGACATTTTGTTGCAATTCGCTGGTTCCATTTAAAAAATTTACTACTGCGAGAAATACAAAAACCAGATGCTGATTTAATATTTGTGGCGTTCTATTGTAATTGGCAAATAATTATGTCCAATATTCGTAATTTTGGCTAAATAAATAACAAACAATTTTTTTAAAGCTGATTTTCTCTTGAAATATTCCTTAATAAATTGTTCGTTTCAGTCTTAAATCCACTTAAGCTGTTGTTATAGTGAAACGCCAGAGATACATACATATATTTATATAAATAATATTCAACACTTGTATTCTTATGCTGGGCTGGCCCACTGTGAGCAGGTTTTTTTTTTCCTTGCAAATTAATTTTTAATAATATTTTCTGCTAGTTTTTGTTTTTTTAATACGTTTCTTTTCAATACTATTTTATTGTTGGCATTGTAACAACAATTAACTATTTTTCACACTAATACAAACTAAATTATTATGCAAATATTTTCTTTTTCTCAATGCATTTTTCTTCCATTAATATTAATTTATTCTTTTATTTGTTTTATTTGTATTTTATATGAGTATATTCAGTCACATTATTGTTCGACGTATTGTTTTTGTCGTTGTCACACGTTTTGCTGTTGTTGTCTTATAGTAAGAACTTGATGTAAACAAGATTGATAACATTTTATTATATATATAATAACTGGGCTTCGGGGAAAAAAGAAGATGGCGGTGATATCAACTCATGTTGCTTGTAAAAACACCAAATTACCAATAAATTGCAAATGGGGTGGAAATTTACAGCTATTTTTAACTTAAGACTCAACTAAAAGATGTTTTATTTAGTTTTTTTTTTGATTACAAACTCAACCATAAAGGATTGTTGTTTTTATATCAGTCATCAAGGGAGGGTACCATCAATTGAATCAAAATTTTGCAAATACATATTTGGTTTATTTAAGATAAGACAACAACACTTTTTGTACTTTTTTTTTATCAATCCGTCCATTTGGCAAAATCTGCAATAACAAATTTTAGTTTTTGCCATGTGAAATATTAAAACTGATCTAGATGGGGCAAATATTTACACTTCACTTGTGTGTGTACAGGTGTATGTAATTGGTATTATGGGCGGCGGGACTGACTGGTATTCAAATGACCAGAACATTATTACTAATAGTGTGTGGTGGTGTTGTGTGGACCCACCCAAATAGAATGCGGCTCTCATGCAATTTTTATTTATTTTTTTTTTTTGTTTGTTTGTTTGTTTCTACAAGCCAAATAAATTATAAAACTTATATTATTTGAATAATTTATATGTATTTTAAATGACAAGAACAACAAAAAAAAAACAGGTTCTTGAGCTTGTAAATCTGATCTAGAACAATCAAACACACACACACACACACACACACTATGTCGTTCATATATAGAAAAGCAGGTGTTAGCAGCAGCAATAGTTTTCAAGTATTTTTATTATTTTGTTTAATCAGTCGCTTGTAATAATTAAAATATCCAGCTTTTGGGTCACGTTGTTGTTTGCATTAGTCTTGTGGCGGGCTGTTGGACAATTAGTGGTCAAAATTATAGAAAACATAATTCTATACTTAAAATATGTATGTATATAGTTTAATATGAGTGGTTTGGTTGGTCATTTCAGGCAATAAGCGAAAGTGATTTTACTTTTGAAATTCCATAAATTAAACTGATCGATAGAATAGAAATCATTGAGCCACTTACATACATACTTGTTCTAGGACTAGAATATTATTCTTATCTGTTGTTTTTTTTTTTTTTAACAAGACTCTGCTACTAAATGAAATTGTGTGAGCGCTGGAAGGCCCTCAAATCACGACAAAATGTCCTTTGAGTGTCAGAATGGATATTTGTCTCTTGTCTCTGTTTTATTACTCAAATATAGTTGTTGCTGGCCCAAATGTGCTTGGAGTTCAAAAGCCCTCTTTCCTTTTTTTTTTGTTTTTTTTTATATTTATCTTGTCTTTGGTGCTGCACATCATTCAAATCGTGATCAACAACGTGGCACGGCCGAATAAGTTTCGAACAAGCAATGCACGGTCTTTCAATAGGGACTTGTGAAAACTTACATATGAACAGCGATTGCATTACTGGCTGTTAATTGTTCAGCCAAATCGTCCTGAAGGAATATAAAGTTCAAACTGATCAAATTTCTTCGATCAAAATGTTTGTATGATCGAGCAACAATTCCGTGGGTTTCATGTATTTTACAGTCGTCATAATCGTTTGAGCGAACGTGGACTCATTATTCGCAGTATGTGTGGAAAAATTGGCATCGATTAGTTCAACAAAAAATTAACAAACATTATGCATGCGATGACAAAGCGCATTGTCTGCAGACGACATGAGTGTTGCCCGCGAAAGGGGTAGGTTTGGGGGGGCGGGCGAGCGGCCGGAAGAAAAAGTCAGAGCTCAGCCCTAGCGCTAAACACAACTGGAAGAAATTAGTAGACTCTGACACTGCACATTTGAAACATGCAATATGGCTCAGGAGCTGAAACTAAAACGACCACTGACAGAGACAACAACGTGAGGGCGCTCAAATAGGCTGGTACAACAACAAAAATACTCGCTGGAAATTCTGGTTTTGTCAAAAATAAACATTTTACTCTTGAGCAACTGTTGACATCCAGGGCAAACTAAAACATAAAATAATTGATAAATTGGGCTCTGAATTTCATTTGTTGTGAAACAGTTTTGGGGCGCGGCATATTATTGGAATGAATGTGTATGTACGAAAGAAAATTGTGGCCACGAGCCGTTCCATGCATGCCAAAAAAGTCACCTAACCCTCCGTCATACGTCCACACATGTGTATATCTCTGAGAACCTCGTTGGCTTGATCATCACTGCTAAGGGCGGTGATTACCATTTTTTCCTTGCCTACATTAGGTGATATGTTCACTAAATGACGTTACGTGACATACAGCTCATGCCACATTGGTCTTTCTGCATAAGCGATTTGTGGCTGTACTTGGCTACCGCATATGGCGGTGAAGTAAACTGGCTACTGAAATGGTAAGATTTGATGCCATTCGACTTTTTAGGGCTTTTCTGTGCAGTTTTATGCAAATAACCACAACGAACTTTGTACCACATGTGCCCCGGATTAAACACGATCTAAAGATAAGAAGAGCTTAACGTCAGATGCTTTATAAGATTCCAGCAATGTTGTCTTCTCGATTAGAATCACTATGCAGAGGCGCGCAAGTGAAGGAAGTACTTAAATACATGTTTTTTTTATTTTTTTTCAAATTGTTGCCGCATCGTGTGCACACGTGCGTCTATAAGTCATCCATTCATTTGTATGTACATCTGTATCATTTGTTATTGATAGTTTTTTTGTTTTCTTTTATTTAAAAATTTACTTTTTCGTACACATTGACGTACATGTGTATGTGTGTGTGTATGTGTGTGTATGTATTCTTGTGTTGTACTTTGGACTTTTGAAACTCCATTTTGTACTAATTTTAATGAAATTATTAAATAAACAAATGCGTTGATTATAAAATAAAACAATATTTTATATATAATTTATGCATGTCCTTGTACGATTTAGATTTAAATTAGCAGTTGTCAATTTAGTAGTTCTAACAAGTTTCCACTCTCTTTTTTCTGTGTGTGTGTGTGTGTGTGTGTGTGTCTAGTTATTACAAATATTTGAACGCTCTCTCATACACACCAACATTCTTGATTAACATGAAGTACAAATTAATAGAAAGAGAACAAAAAAAAAATTTGACGCAATTTATAAGAAATTTTTTACAGTGGCTGACAATATGATACGCTGTTTTAGGGGAGCTGCCCTAAACCGAACTTGGGAACATTTTTTACACCAAATCTGAGATTTCTTTTCTTTATTGAGTACAAATTTAATTAAACTTTTTTGATTTCATAATTTAGCTTAATAATAAATTGTAAAAGACGAAAAGAAAACTAAACAAAAACCATGATATTAAAAATTATTTCAAAAGTGATAATACAAAAAAAAAATTAAAAAAAAAAATGCTCTAAGATTAAAAATTAATTATGAACTAGATCAGTTGTGCCGTTCAGTAAACTGAGCGCAGTGAGCGGTCATTACAATTGGCAATTTTAACTCAGTTCTGAGCGTTTTTATATCAGTTTGGAGCATTTTCAATCTTTTGTCTTCTAAGTAATAACTTTTATATTCATGCTGCCTTTACATTTGATGTTTAATTTAATAAAAACTCATATATTTATACAATAATTAAAATCAATTGATTATTAAAAATTAATGAGCAGCTGCTGAGGTACAGAGTGAATTAGCTCAGGCATGCAAAAATATAAAGGCACATACTCACTGACCAACAGCTGGTCGCTCAGTTGAAACGCCCCTGGCTGAGCCATTACGTTTGCAAATGGACTTGAGTCTCAGAGTTCATTTATTTAATAGTCTGTAATTAACATCAATTGGTCATATTGAAATTACTGAGCTGTTGAGATATTGAGTGAACTACTAGGAGCTGAGAAGAGCCGTATGTTCAATGAACTTACACAAGACCCATATGTATGTATGTATGTATATGTTTTTAGGTTTCTAGAATTTAAATAAATTCTGTTTCCATCAACCAATTTCGGGCTCTTCTAAATATGTCCATTAGAGCTCATTAAAAGAAAGAAAAGTTTAGCGAGAAACAAACTCCTACGAGATCAACTCCAACACTCGTTTTTTATTGGACACGTTTTAAAGAGCGTTGGCCGTTACGGCCAGCCACTGTATATTTACGATTTTATTAGTGTGTCTTATCAGCTTCCCGTCTGTCATATGTTAGTCTGACTTTTTCCCTTCCCCCCTCTCAATTCTTGTGTTTTTCTTCCTCTGTTCTGCCAGTTGGTGCCAATACGCACTTTGAATTTGTAACTGGGTCACTGCATTTGTTGTGATTTGCTGACGATGATAACTCTTTGTTCTCATTGTAGACTTTTGAAATTTTCTTTGAATTTAGTGGTGATTTTATTGTTTACGCTTAATTTTAATTATTGAAAATTATGCATGTTTATTAAATTGATAATTATAATTGTAATCTTATTAATAAAAAAAAAACAAAAATCTAGACACATTTCCAATTGATTGAAATTCCTTTTAAACTTCGCGGCTAAACTTCTTAATTAATGATAAAAAAATACTCCAGGACAATTTGACTAGTCAATTTTATAGACGTAAAATATTGAATCGCTAATTTAATAAACGTATATTTTTTGGGTTTTGATGATGCTTAAAAAGAAATGCGAAAAAAGTCATAAAATTTTACTAGTTGCTTTAAAGCATTAAATGAACCAACAGTCAAGGATTTGAAAACGAACTCCAGCCCTTCGTACTCTAAAACATGTCCGACTTCTGACGAAAACAGCCAAAGAAGATCAAATTATTTATACAAGAAAAAAACTTGTTTAAAAATGGCTAAAAAAAATTCAATATCCTCAAAACAAAACCTGCCTATCACTTCGTCCATTCAAATATACAAATTGTCAGCAAAATAGTTTCAAAAAGTAAAAATTTTTAAGTAAATTTTGAGGTTGGGCTGAAAAATATCTGCTACAATTTGAAATTTGGTTTTATATAAACACAGTAGGAATTTTTTCTTTAAAAAATATAAGAAACTAATTTGAGAAATTCAAAAAATATGATAATTAGCAAAAACTTACTTTGAGGTTAGGTTGAAGAATAATGGTTTTTTCTTTTCGTTCAAAAACGAAAACCATTTTAAATGTTTTCAGCTTTTATAGCTGTTATTAACAACATTTTTTTTAAGTTTCAAACAACATTCAAATTGCCCAAAAGTTAACTTTGAGATTAGAGCGAAAAAAATGTTTGTTGCGCTAAAAAAAAAGAAGAAAAATCTTGTAAAATAAATATTTTTCTTATCTTTGAGTCAAAAATAGATTCTACGGGTTCTGCTTTTTTAGACAAATGAACAACTATAAAGATACATATTTCCTCACTATAAAAGTAACAATAAAAACTCAAATAGTGTTAAAAAAGGCTTGAATAAAATAAAAATAATTACTTGCTGTTCTTATCAAAATGGGGGAAATGCCATTGTAACGTGTTGTATGATTTTACAAATGTATTTGAGGTTAGGTTGAAAAACCTTTATAATGAAAACTGTTGCAAATGGCAACAGTAGACTATTTTTAATTTTTGTTGTGGTTGAAAATTTTTAAAATTTACTTAAAAACTGTTTTTTTCTTCTTAGAAAATTCCAAATGTTTTAAAAATTATTTAAATAAATAAATATTTCTTTATTTTTTTGGCTTTGTTTTAGAAAACTTTTATTCGCCGTCGCCACTTTTGGATAACTCTCTCGAAAGTGTGGTCACAAATCCAACACAGGTGATAAAAGTTCCAACACCAATCGATATTAATTCGTTTGGGTTTGCAAATCATGGAGCATCAGTTTTTACATCATTAACACCACCCAGTTCTCCACCACAAATCGTTGCTTCACCAGTACCACAGGCATTGGAACTATCAGCACCCACAACAGCCGCCGCCACTAATTTACCAATAACTGTAAGTTTTAAACGATATATGTACATACATACACACATATATATATATATATATGTATGTATGTAGATCGGATCTAAATGAAAATTTTGTCTTTTTCCTATTTACCATCAGATCAATGATGTCCTGCAGAATGCCGCCGCATCAGAAGCCCTTACTCCAGTTCAAAACCAATTTGTTTTCAACAATTGGAATAACCATCATAGTACAACTGACGACACAGCACCCTCAAGTGGTGCTTCGTCGCCGACCTCGAGTAGCTCTTCGAATTATGATATTGTCTTGAATACCCAAATAATCGATGACATACTTAAGACCGCAGCCAATGAATTCTTCGAAGAAAGTGAGTCACAGTCATCGGTTTCGACGCCTTCAACGGCTGACTACAGCACCACCGATGACGAATGGATGCCCTCGTCGGGCAATTGCTCTCCTTCACAAAACATTTCAACTGAATTAGTGGGTGAGTCTTCGGGCAATGCCAGCGCCGCCAAGAAACGTACCCGTCCTTATGGCCGGGGTGTTGAGGATCGCAAAAAGCGCAAGAAGGAACAAAACAAAAATGCTGCTACACGTTATCGCCAAAAGAAGAAACTCGAAATGGAAGTAATTCAACACGAGGAACAAGAGCTCAGTCAACAGCATGAACAGCTGAAACGTCAGTTGGCCGAACACAAACGTGAAGCGAAATACTTGAGACGTCTCATACGCGAGTTCTATGCCAAAAAGCAATAATTTAAAATTCTCCAATGCCGTCTTTTAAATGTTTGAAAGTAACAAGAAATTTTGTGTTAAAATCTATTTCTTTTAATTGCTTATTGTTAAAGTCGGATTATTAAAACTTCCGCTTATAATTGTATTTTTTTTTTACTATTCATGTTTTTATAACGATTTTTTTTTTTTAAATATCGCTTTAATATTAAGTAAGAAAACGCCATTATTGTTGGTTAATTTTGTTTGCAAAATTATGTCTTTATCTTTAAGTTTCATCTGTCGCGTGTAATGCCTAAAGTTGGTCTTATACTTCTAAGCCCGCTTATCGTGGTTGGCGAATTTAGATAAAACGCCTGCGACCGCTTTGTAGTAGAATAATGGATCATTAAGCTTGAGCTCATGCAGCCGTTACAAAACTGTCGCAGGCGTTTCAAAAATACACCGGCCACATTAAGCGTCCATATTTCAACCGTAAAATGATGTTGTTTATTTTTTTTTCTTGGCATATTTTATGCAAAAGTGTATATTTCTACCGGAATTGTTTATTTATTTAATATAATTGACACTCATGACATGACTTTCAAACGGTCATCGAATTTATTTTGTCATTTTAATTAAATAAACTCGCAAAACTCCGAACATCCATCTATCTAGTTTATCAATATGGTTTTGTTGGCGCAACACAACAAAAACCCTTGTAGCACATCCATTTGGACCAAATGCCGGAACAACACTAGAAAGAAAATACTTCTTTACGAAATTACTTACATCATCATCATCATTTACACAAGTATATTAATTTCAGTACACAATAAAGGGTCTTACAATAAACAAAATGGCATTTTAATGTATGGTTTGTATGTATGGCTTCATACTGAGTAGCGCACGGACCATCATATCTTTTGGTGTATTTGGTAAATTTAAAATACCACAACCACCAGGTGCATACATTTATTTTAAGGTGAATCTTCTGAGAACCAGCTGCTGGAGCTATCGGCTCGTTTGGTTTATTGCTATTACTGTAGTTGGCTAGAATTTGGAAAGCTAATGTCCTGCTGAAGTGTTTGAAGTGTATTGCGCGCTAGTACAGAGCCAGTTGGATCAGGTTCAGGTGGCAAGAGATAAGTACAGCCAGACAGACAGTTTTTGTTTGAGTTTTATGCACGTCTGTTGCGTACTTTTGACGTACATACCTATATTTATAACTTACTGTAAAGCTTAACAAATTTCAAAGCTAAAAACGCGACAACAGTTCGCACAAAAATACCGCTGCCGGATGTCGAAACACGCAATATTCATGCATCATCTGCAAATCACATTTTGGCCACGAGATTTGGCATCACCTAAAAGGTGTTCTGGACACTAAATAATATTGAAATGGCGTGATTTTAAACGGCCGAGGTAAATGACCATCCATTGGAAATTACTTGCGTGGTTTTTATAATTATTTCGTTTAAAATTCATTCATATTTTCATCATATATTTCACATGACATGGGAAATTTTTTCTTTGTTTTAATTTAGATTTTCGTTCAAAACTAAAGATTTTAGATGGGTTAACTAAAGGGCATATTGGGCCAAACTAATTCCTCTCAGTTAAAAGTGGCGACGAGCAATCCAGACAGCTGGCAGTCCACGTTGGCAACTACTGGGGGGTTTTTGATGCTGTGGAATTACTGCAAGGACTCTTTTGTCGCGCAAAGTGTTTTAAAATTTCTGGCGCTGAAGGTAACATCTGCTTGGCAACATCACAGCTTGTTCAAGTTGTTCACGAAGCCAGTGCCACTAAGCACATGTTGAAACAACAAAAACTTAATGCAATATATCTGAGAGGGGTTCCAGCAGAAGGCGTCAACCGGTGACATGAATAGCAGGTCAACCGCTTATTAGTATTTTGATTTTAAAGAAGTTGTTCTGGAGACGTTTTTGCAGAGATTTGTTTCGTACATCATAATTTGAATTCCCTGATATTCTTGCTGGTATCATAATAAATTGCCATCTAATGCCGTGGTAAATCCACTGTGAACATGTCAACTGAAAATACAAACACTAAACGGTCTTAGTGTAGAAGCAAATTGAAAGACAACAACGCCAACGTTGACAGACATTTTATTGCACTCAATATCCTTTACAATATTTTTATAACTTGTGTAAATTTGTTTGTTGAAAAACTTATAGTTAATTTTCCTTAATTATTAGAAAAAAACATGTATGTATGTCAGCAAAACAAGAAGATTGAGAACGGTTGTGTACGTTAATTGCTTCCGATTTATAATCTATTTTTAAACGCAACCTGCTGATAAGAAGTTATATATGTATGTATGTATGTATGTATTTGTGCTCAAGTATAAGTATGTACGTGTTCATGCTTTAGCAACAAACTGGTATTTATACATGTGTGTGTGTACGTTTGAATGGCTGGTAGGAAGTTGATGGAACGTTTGCATTTTGTTTCATAATCCGATTAGCATGATACATAATCGATTTTAATTCGATTTGTATTGAATTTTTCATTAAACTAAAACTAATAAAATACGACCCGTTTCTGGTGCTCCAAGCAAATAATGAAAAGTGTAAACAATTTGCGCCAAACATTTTAGTTCTATTTCTTTTCCGCTTGGTTGAAGTTTGTGCGAAGCGTAGGCAAGCACGTAAAATTCTTGCCAAAAGGACAACAAACCAAAATAAGAAAAACAAATTTCTAACCTAAAACAATACAATATTTTATGCTGCAATAAAAATTAATATACAAATTTCAAAACAAATAAATGAATAAATTCACATCTTTAGTGATTTTTTTTTTAAAGTTTTTTGCACTTTCATGGTCTCGCACGTGACAGTCGTTTGCCTTTAAAATTAAGTATTTGCCATTTTTAATATACATACATAAATTAAGGCTTAAAGGAAACACTGAAATTTATTAAGTATTGAAAGTTTATAGCAAACTGAGTTCGTGTAGCAAAGAAAATGGCAAACGTGACGGAAACGGAAAATAACTTTCTTGGCATCGTATAAAAAGAAAGGAAACTCAGCTAAACTTAACACAATTGTGTAAAGCCATTAACTTTAGTATTTGATGCCAACAATTAGACTTTAAAAACGTTTCGATTCGATTGCGGATTTTAGAATAAGTGACATTTCGAACGTGACATTATGGCCATAATGATTCAACTGGGTAGAAACTGGTAACATTTGAACAAATTTAGGTTGAAATTTAGAAAATAGATATTTAGGCATATTTGGAAAACTACGTGCTTTCAAAGCACGAAATTTTTGAAAACAAAAATATTATCACTTCAACTAGATTATTAAAACTTTTTATTATATATTAAATATGCTCCAGCATCATTTTGAAGGTCTTAATGTTAGAAAAATAACGAAAGAAGAACAAGAAATCTGATTTTTGCTGGAATTTGTTTTAAGAAACCATATGATTTCAAATAAAGTGATTTTCAGAACAAACCTGATTATTAATAATAATAAAAATATTTTCGGCTTTGCATGAAAATGAGTGCAGTTTTTTGATGTCGTAGATTAAAAAGAAAAAAAAACAAAACATTACATTTAAGTTTTTTCGCTACATAACAAAAACAAAAACACTACAGAATTCAACTTAATTGATAAAAACTAAATGATTTCTGAAATGATCCAAACTTCCTATAGAGAATATGGTGACCGTTAACGCGGGATTATTCTTCATGAATCTTTGTATTTCATTTTTATTTAATGAATTTTGTTCCACTTTAAGTTCTCTTAAATAGTTCGATGTTAGACACTGTAACGATGCACATGTCAATCTGTAATTTCCAAAAATAGTCAGAGTTCTCAGACTACTGCATTTTTCTAGCACGGGCGCCAGCAAATCGTCACTTAACTGGCAATAGCTCAAGTCGAGAAATTCCAGTTTTGCCGCCACTTTTATTACACACTGTTGAAAATTTTCATCGAATTGAACATAGTGCAGTGTTAGCACCTGAAGATGTTCCTGCCTACAAATCGGTTCAAGATAATTCAGTGTTAGAACTGAGGCCAGCGAATAACCAGCACTGATGTAAACACTGTTCAAACTGTAGCCTAAAATTTCCAGTTGCTGGGTGGTAAAATGTGGCGGGTCTCGCAAATTGATGGACAAATGTTTAAACCTCGACAGACTTTCGTAAACAATATTATCGATTCTTCGGCAAACTGAACCCAGCAGGGAAAAGGTCTCTTGCAGGCTCAAGTTTTGAAATATTTCCAGCAGGCAGTCATCATTTAAGTCCAGAAATTGGGTGGGGGCTGCAGTGTCGGCTGGTGTTGACGGCATCTGAAAATAAGTAAAACAAAATAAAGAGTGTGAAAAATGTACATACATACGTACATATGTATGTACATACATATGTTTAGAGCTGTGCCGTTCGTGAATGGATCATTCAAGCTGAACGCAGTTAGTTTTAGTTCCATTGCCTTCATTCAATTTCTGCCTCTCAGAAAATGTCCCTCTTTTTTCCCAAATATGTGAATCATTTTCAACGCCAGTAATTGAACTAAATACATAATTGAAGCTTTTTTCACTTCCAGTGATGTTTTCATCAGCTGTTTTCAGCAAATAGCAAGAACAACAAACATCATAACAGTTGCCGTACTTTAAAGGGTACTGTGATTGTTGTTCAAAGTGACCGACTGATCGAAATGAACGAACGGATCAGTCTTTGATAATTGAACGAAAATTACCAGTCGCTCTACACGTGTTCACATACATACATATATTCATATACAAATATGTATGTACATATATAATTCTGTGCATATATGTATGCATGTGGGTACATACTTATGTATGTATAAGAGGCTTCAAGCGTCCTATTCTGCTACATCAAAATGTAAGTCAGTGCAATCAAAACTCATTTAATAGTCGCAACAATCAGCAATTGCGAATAGCATTTTGCCGCCGCACAGAGACAACAACAAAACAACGAATACAACATTCGGGGATTAAAGAATTGAACAACTTGAACTGGCAATATAAAGTTGAGTGTCGTAGAATCTCAAGATTGAAAGATTTTTTGACAAGAAATTCAACAGAATCAATATAAACAAACATTAATGCATTTGATATTTACGCCTACATACGAGTGAGTTCATGTGTATGTTTGTATGTAGGTAAAAATCCTGTTGTATTTAATTTAATTATCCTCCCATTTCTAACCTTTAATATGAAATGCAAAAAATTTGCCACTGGCCTCTCTCTCTAATGCCTAATGGGCGCTGAGGCACCAACTACAATTTTTGCAATATTTATATGAAGAAAATAATAAATGCAATGATATTTCGTACATTTTCTTTATTTATCAGTATTTCGAACAACGTCGTTGATCATCAAAATTAAAACTATCAAAACTCGTCTATTTATGTATATAAAAAACTACCAGGTGGTGCAAAATTAATTACCCTGTCGAAAGATGCTATAACTTT
Source organism: Epicampocera succincta (assembly GCA_932526305.1). NCBI lineage: Eukaryota > Metazoa > Arthropoda > Insecta > Diptera > Tachinidae > Epicampocera > Epicampocera succincta. Next base: position 12,331,680 of record OW052037.1, on the reverse strand, counting down.
GTACATGTCAGCTCATGCCTAGACCTAATAGATTGTGGAATGGATTTAAGTCAGTGCCTGCCATAAAGCTTCACCTCCCCCCCACCACCCCTTTCCCTCTAAAATATGTTACAAATCACGAGTTGTTTTAAAATAACGCGAACGATTTCATCGTTGTTTGGCGGGTTTTTAAACACGCCAAAACAGCTGATTTAATATTTTCGAATAAAAAAACACATTCTGCACTCAATGGGCAAGTATTTTACATGACTTAAGACTCTAAGACCAGGGAAGCCTCACAAATCTCTTGGAAAAAAACCCACCCAGCCGGCAGCTAGAGAGAAAAAATAAATCACGGACCTCGTCAAACGAAGCAAAACAATCAGTGTTCCTAGAAATTGGTTAATTCTTATGTTTTTATAGGCAGAAAACCCAACTTTTTTTAAAGTATATGAAAACATTTTTCATGAATTTTATACGAAAACATTAACAAATAAATACGCCAGTGATTTCAAATGGTCGGTAATTTACCTCACCGGTTTAAAATCACATGATTTCAATATTTTTTGGGGTGTAGAACAAGTTTTAGCTGATTTCAAATGTCATCGCCAAAAATAAAGTGATTTTCCGAACATGCCTCAATGAAAGTGCGTGAAATGGCTGAAGCAGCTGTACGATAGTGACGGCGCGAATATTTTCATGTATGCAAAAAATCTAATCGAACGATGGCTGCTGCAATCGCTTACAGCGTTGCAATTTATTATTTTTTCGTCAACGAGTTGTGTAACCTGGACAGCCTTCGATATACACACAAATGATTGCTGTAGGCAAAACACTGGATTTGTTCAGCTGAATGTGCGCCAGTGAATTCTAAAGCTGAAAGTTCATGACACAAATTTTGATTCCAGCGCCTGTTAAAATAGGAGACTCCCTGTAACTGTGTGTAGATCAACCGCGCTAAGATGGGTCTCTTGTGACCCATATAATTATGGCCATGGATTGTTTAGCGATGCAAGTGTTGCCATTGTTGAATGTTTTCGTGGCCACGAGTTTAATGCAGTCAACTTTTATTGTCCAACTTTTTGTTTTCCTAAAATATGGGAAGGCCAAGAACTACAAATTACATATTTATTGCTGTTTCGTAGCTCCTCCATATTATATCAACTTGAGCAATTAAAGTTGCTGTTTGAACCGGCGCTACAAATCGACACCAGCACCATATTCAAGTTGGGGACGCATGATTTCCAGTTGTTGGGATGTAACGAAAGCCATCTAAAAATAAACGAACAGAAAAAAAGGTGCTATGAAATGACATGAAATATGTATGTGTGTATGTATGTATTTATGGAGAATATTTAAGAACAAGCATTTGCCAAATTGTTGCCGAACGTTGACGTTCGACATTGTCGACATACAAAACCTCAATTTTGAACTACTAAATTGTAGCTAAATTTTTATCAAATCAAAAATATGTTTAGAAACGCACTTTGTTGCTGTTGAGAAGACTATCGGCCGAGCCAGCAAATGTCCATTTTGGATTTTCAATAAACAGTAAAAGGCTCGACTTTTAATGCAACACAGTTTTATTAAAATTCCCTATAAAACAAAATCAAAATATAAAATTCATAACAATTGTATAATTTAAAATTAACCTACTTTTTGGTATGAAAATTCCAGGAATTCAATCAAGTCCGAAATACTAAATATATCAATTTTACAGTTTAATCTATTATAATTTTAATTTGATTACAAAATATTATATCAATTAATTAGGGTTTTTGGATTTATATGATATTTAAAGCATAAATTTATTATTTTAATATTTATTTTGGTTGGAGGAAATATTAAATATTTTTTTTATTATTATTTTTAATTATAACAGGTGGCGCAAAAATAATCTTCCGATGTTTTTTGGCTGTAATTTAATTTGATTCTTCTTGTGGATTATTTTTATTTGGTCTTTTAATTTTGTTTACATCAAGTCGAGAATATGATGTCATGTAAATGGCCGCCGCCACAGTTGATTGTCATTTGAGTCCTTTTTATGGCATTTTCCATCACTTTGTCGAAAACCTACGGCGATAGGTCTTCACATTCTTGACGGATATTGTCTTTAAGAGCTGCAAGAGTCTGAGGCTTGTTGACATAAACCCGCGACTTCAAAAAACCCCACAAACAGAAGTCTGGAGCGGTCAAATCAGGCGATCTTGCTGGCCAGTGCAAATCGCCAAAACGGGAGATTAGGCGCCCGGGAAATGCATCCTTCAGCCTATCGGTTGTGGCACGTGCAGTGTGTGCCGTTGCACCGTCCTGTTGGAACCACATGTTTTCCAATCCCAATTCATCAAGTTGCGGCAAAAAGAACTCGTTGATCATTGCTCTGTAGCGCTCACCATTCACAGTAACCGTTTGGCCCGCGACGCCTTCGAAGAAAAAAGGTCCGATGACTCCTCCAGCGAAAACAGCACACCATACAGTCACTTTGAGCGGGTGTAATGGCTCTTCGTGGGTTACACGCGGATTTTCAGTGCTCCAGAAGCGTAAATTTTGCTTATTTATGTACCCGCTAAGATGGAAATGGGCCTCATCACTCATGATTATTTTTGATGAAAAATCATCTTCCTCTTGGTGGTGCTTAAGGATGGCTTGAGCGTATGTTGGACGCGGTGCTGATGCACCGTCTGGACTTTGTATGGAAACATCTTTAAATCTTGTACCAAAATTCGCTGTAAAAACCGTCGACTGACACCCATTTGCGTGGCACGTCGTCTGGTCGATGTCAACGGCGCTTCCATGACATCCTCAGCTACAGCAGCAATATTCTCTGCAGATCGGCTACTGCGGGATCTGCCACGCCTGGCAGCATCTCGTGTTGTGCCAGTCTCTTCGAGGCGAGCGGCTAAACGTCGCAGTGTTTCACCAGTAGGCGTTGGACGGCTACGAAATCTGCGACGAAATTCACGTTGTGCCAAAGTCACCGACCGATTATTGGTCAAATAAATAGTCATCAATATTCCGCGTTCTGCAGCGGTGTAGCGTAACATTAGTTTATTATTTTAATATTTATTTTGGTTGGAGGAATTATTTTATAGTTTCATTGCGATATTGAATTGGTGTTGCCGGCTGAGACATAAAACATGCGGATTTTCGAGGTCGCGTTACTGTAGAATAAACTGAAACTAATGATGCGATTTGCCTTTCCTGTAAATAGTCTATATTGTGCAATACAGTCAGTCAGCCATGCAAAACAAAACAAAAAATAAAAGCAAAACACAAAAAAGAATAATTCTATTTGTTGTAACTTGATTGTGTGTGTATGTGTGTGTGTGCATGTGTGTGTGTGTGCGTGTATAGTTATTTATTATTTGAAATGTCGTATTAATAAGAGTTTTACACATCAGTTTATATCCCAGTTGACTTTGTAGCGAAGATATCCTGCAGGAGGTGGGTAACATTCTGGCAATATTTCTCGGGTACAGATATGCCGGCTTTAATAATTCTTTCATCTTATAATATTTTTATATGTATATTTTTTTTTTTTTTTTAAGATTCATTTTAACTAAAAATATGTTTTCTTTTGTTGTCGGTCGATGCAAAACTTTTTGTTTTATGTTTGCAATTAAATAATTCGTTGAATTAGCGAAATTTTTTTTTGTATACTGACCTAGAAACCGTTTCCGCTGATGCGATAAACAAGTTAGTGGTGAAAAGAGAATTATTTTGTTTTTTGCACAAAGTTATGAATTTTTTTTTTTTTAATCATATCAATCAATTAATTCGCTGAATTAGCGAAATGATGTGTTTGTTTGGCCACCTGGTCAACTCATATCCATATGTATGTAAACCAAAAGTGATGTTGTGTGGCTGAGCGATTGTTTGTAGCCCTTCACTGACATTTATCCAACATAATCATTTTTCATCAAAAGCTTTAACGCATTTGAGCTGAGAAATGTTTGATTTACGTGCTGACAAAATTTTTGCTTAGTTTTGGGTTCGGTTGGTTGGTCCACTAGGGCCGCACAGCAAACAAAGTAGCAAATCAAAGCAACAGACACAGAAACACAACAACAACAGCAAAAGGTCCCCAAGTAACTGCTAGACAGAAACTGGCAGAAGATGCATCATGGAAGTGTTTGGCCTTTGCTGAGCAGCGAGTGCTGACATTTTCACTACTAAACTAAATTTTCCGCATCGTTAATTTTTATTAATACGATTTCTTGATGGTATTTAGCATTTGGCACTTTTTCTTGGTTGAGTCGCCCCATCGCCCCACCGCCCCAAACCACCCCTTTTACACTCTTCGGCTGTATTGGAAGAGAACAAAAAGAAAATCCTTAAGCTGCATGAATTGTCAAATCTAATATTTATTTTTATTTTCTGTTTGGATCCCCGCCATATAATGAAATACAAATATATATCTACATATACAGGCACACATTCATACGTGTGTGTGTATGTGTGTGTGTGTGTGTGTGTGTATTATTTATTTACCAAACATTTATAAGGCATATTCTTACATGTGTTATTTTTATATACATATTCGTATGTAGGCACTTACCTTCATATACAATTAAACACCCCAGTTGGCCAAACAGACGTCACATCCTGTCTTGCATAAAATAATTGTACAATTACTTCGATTTTCCTTAAATGTTTTCCAATTAAAAGGTCACCTCATATTCCACTCCAGAATTATAAAAAAAAAAAAATATTTTACAAAATTGCTGGACATTAAATTTTACTATATGTCTCCCATACGCGACTTAACGGCCATGTGTTCGAAAACGTCAGCAATGGTCTAACTGTAGTCCAGATGTCTATGAAAATGTGTGTTTTGGCGCATTTGGGCCTGTCATGCTACTACTTTGCATCATGGCCCGAAGACCTGGCCAAGTGGGAGGGATTGTCACACAAACATATCATTTGGTAAAAATTGCTCTCAAGAAAAAAAAAAAAAATAAATAAAAACCCAAAAGAATAAACAAAATTGTTAAAAATAAATCCATTTCATTTTAAAGTTTTGGTGGTATTTTTTTTTTTTTTTTTGTATAATTTGAAATGGGCAAAAATAAATTAAACTCAATTTCTTCTTCTTCTTTTGGCGCTACAGTCCGTGGTGAACCTGGGCCTCAACATGTTGTGTCGAAACTAGTGTGTTTTTACACGGTAGGGAAGTTACCCCCACGCACAACCCCCGAAACCTGGAGGACCGGGTCCTGGTTTAGACCCCTGGACAGAGGGGATTCGCTGCACACTTTGGTTCACCTCTAAGCGGGTGCTGTAGGGGCTATCCAGGGGCGCCACGGGGAGGCAGTATGTCAGCTTGACCAGTCCATTTTCAGGGATCGCTGCTGGCTTCTCGCCAGGTTGAGAGCAATCAACAACTTTGCCCTGAGTGCACTGGCCCATTCCCCCAAACTCAATTTAGAATATAAAATTAAATATTCGAATAATTATGGGAACAACTATTCGCGTACTTTTGCACATAATCACTCAAATATACATATATTTTTTTTTAATTATTATTAATTAATTATTTAATCGATAATTTCACTACATTTTAACACAGACTTTATTTCTTTCGATTCGATTGTGGCTAAGAAACAAAATTATTCGAATTTATAATCGTTTTAAAATAACCATTATTCATCATACAATTACTGGAATACTAAGTAAACTTTCGATGATTCCGAACCTGTGGGACAACGCATTAGAGGACGCCCACGGAACCGATGGCGCACACAAGTGGAGAGGGACCTCAACCAACTTGGTGGGCAAAATTGGAGGATGCTGGCTAAAAACCGTGCCAGCTGGAAAAGTTTGTTAGTTGAGGCCCAGTTCGCCCAGTTCGCCACGGACTGTAGCGCCAAAATAAGAAGAAGAAGAAGAAGAAGTAAACTTTCTAGCCTATTATTTATTTGGAAAACAAATTTTAATATTTGTCGAATAATTATTCGAAATATAATTTAAAAAAAAACACTGCAACGGAAAAATTATTTAAATACTTTTTGTTGTTTGATAATTTTTTCTTGCTATTTGATCAGCTGCCATAATTAATCGTTTAATATTTAATCGATTAATTGTTAATATTGTAATATTTGCATATATTTTTTTTTAAATTATTTAGTCATAAAAAATTCACATTTTGCTCTGCAAAGTTTAATCGAATAACTAATAATTGCTGTAATAATTGCCATTAAATATTCGAATAATTAATTGCTAATAAATAAACATATTTTTAATGAATAATTAATCGCTAATCAGTTCAAGAAAATGAAACATAACTTAAGCAATTATTTGACTAATTATTCGAATATTTAATCGAATAAATTGTTTGTGTATTTTTCTGAAATACTGTTTATGGTATTACAAAAATTGTTTTTATTAATAAAATTATTACTTTTTAATATTTCTTCGAATAAGTATTTGAAATATCATATTCGAATATTTTTTTTTAATTTTTATCCGAATAATTACCTAAATTTATTATGTATTGCAAGGATGCTTACAAAATTTATTGTTTGCTAAAATACATTTTTGTAGGTTATAAATTATTCGAATAACAATATTTTACAAAATGCAATCGAATAAATAAGAATTGGAATAAATCTTGCTAATTTTGTACAACCATTTCAAATCAATTATAAGAAACTTGATTTTTTTTTCTAGTGTCATTTTATTAAGTAAATTATTCGAATGGATTTTATTAAGTAAATTATTCGATTGAATTTCATTATTTATAACAAAGTTTAAACAAATAAGTAAGAATTAGAATAAATCTTGGTAATTTTATAAAACCATTTCGTATGAATTATATGAAATGTCATGTTTTTCCTGGCGTAAATCTCTTTTCCCTTTTAACGGCTTCATCCGAAAATTCGGAATATTTTAAGGCCTTTTTCGGGCACGCAGGTAGATTTGTGTGTTTCCCTTTGCAGGCGAGAACATTTCAATATTTGGAAAATTTAAAGATTTAACGAAAATAATTTCAAATATTTTTGCGCCAGTTTAGATTTTCAGGTTTAAGAAAAACACAACGAAATAATCTTGTGTTTAATTTTAATAAATGGGTACACATTTGTTGTTGTTGTTTGCTATTGATTTGTATGGCCGGGTGTTTGCCTCTAAACTTATTTGTGTGTATTTAAGTCTACAACCCAGCAAACAAAAGGGTACATTAATAAGGAGTTTGCTGCAAAAACCACACAATTGTTATATAATATCCGTGTTAGGTGGAATTTTAGACTTGTTGTTTGTTGGGCAACAACTTGCCACAGACGTCATACACTGGTTTGGCTGTGGCGCGACCTATGGCGACGCAATGTTTATCTAAATTGTTATTTTTTCACACTCACGCAGTTCAATGAGTTTATAAAAATTACGTTTGAGATTCTGTGTTATACTACAAGGGGTGGTGTCGGTCTGTGTGTGTGTTTAGCACCCACATTCGTATCACACCCACACACACACACATGCAAACTTGATTGCTGATAGAAAACACTTTTGTCGTTAAAATTAAACCCGAAAGAACAAATGTTATGAATGTTGGTTAAAGGTTGATTTTTTATGGTTTGTTAAGAGTGTTTGCTCAAATGTTCTCTACACACACGCCCACACACACACACACACACACACACATACACACACGCACACACACACACACACAGCCACACATTTATGTGTTTCGAGCTGTGACGTTATTATGAAAGTCCTGTTGCGAAAAGAAAAAGTCCAGTTTAATTGCACTTGCAAAACCCAACCACAATAATTGAATAACGCATTTTTATCAGAAAAATAGCCACGATTCTTAATACCAACTTGTTGAGCAGCATTTCGGAAAATAATTATATGCGCCAGTGACCGACCGACCCATAGAGATGATATTTAAAATTAAATTTATTAAAAATAATGATTGTTTTAAGCTTCTAGAAATATGGTGAAATAACCGGACACCTCCTATAGCCGAACATTTCCCCTAAACGGACAAGTTTTATAGAATATCCAGCGCTCTTATAAATGCACATCTCTAATAAGCGGACAAAAATGCTGGGACTATGAGTGCACGGCATGCGTACGGATACTTCGCGGGTGTCGAACGTGACACCCAGGGATTCAATTACGCTGAATTTTAATTTCAATTATGGCACATAAAAAGCCCCAGTAATTTATATTCATACGAATCAAAGAAAGTAACCAAACAAATAGCAGCTCGAACGTGACAATAGAGGCATGAAAAGAAACCGGTTTAACTTAACAAAATTACCTTAAACGGTCTTTGATTTGAATTAAAAATCTTATGTTTGTGTGATTTAAAATTGGCGACAATTTGCCGTAATATTTGGCACGTGACATTATCTAGGCGTCAAGCGGTTATTCGCTATGCCGATGGCACAAGCGCAAGAGAAGCCCTGCGACGATGAAGTAAAGAGTTGAGGTTTAAAGTGTTGAACGAACTTTGATGGTCTCAGCTGTCTCTAAAGAGAGAGAGAGAGATCATATATTTTGAAGTGTTTGTTGTGCAGCGAAAAAGTTAACCCGTCGGGAGAGCCTGGCAAGCCGCACAAATTCACGGCCAGCTGAGAACATCGTCAGATCAGGCAGGCCAGCAGCTGCTTAACAAACTCGACTTATTACAAAATAAATTTGCTGATAGCTTTCGGACCAAAAGTGGTACCGTTCACTAACCATCTTGTTCGTGCGATTTAACGCTTCTGGAATACTTGCTAGGGGACTCTGGCAAGTCGACAAGCCAGCAGGGAAAAAAGTACACAAAACTTGAACGGATCGAATGGGTGTTGTAACTCCCATCCAAAAATATATATGCTGGCACTCATAGTTAAGGAATAAATGCCATGAAATTATTTACAATTTCATTGCAACAATATTTGCGTCTTGTATTATCCTTTTAAGTGCTCCAAGCCGGCCTGCGAATCAAGTTCCAACTTTTTCTCTCATCGCCTTGTGGAGTTCAAAGCAAATCTTGTGTTTTTTCCGTTTCTGGCGAAAAATCTTTCGATTATTTGTTCGTTTCGTTTGTTTGTTTCTGATTGCAGCAGCTGCTTTCTGTTGGTGGTGGCTGTGAAAGCAAAATAGTCGGTAATCTGCTTTGCAACCGTATAATTAAATTTAAAATAATGTCATATTTATGGACAACAAAATCACATTGTTTTACTTTAGTTATTTTGCTATTATTTTGTTGTTGCCATAATTGTTCTTATGTAATAAAATTAAACAAATGTCCTTGCCGTTGTCGCTTAATAGACTCCATTATTTCATGAATGCTGTTAACGCTGACAATAATGAAGTATCAGGCAGCCGACGGTGATTATTATGGCTCTCAACAGAAACGCAAACACACCACAACGAATCTACGTATATCGTTGGTTTGGATGTCAGTTAAGAATATGGAAATTACTAATAGTGGGTCGGCAGAAATCTTGTTCATAACAAAATTACAACAGAAATCTTTAAAGGACTTTGAACAACAAACAGAATTAAGTCTTAAAACAAACAAAATAGAAGAAAGAAAAAAAAAAAGAAAAAAGGACAGTGGAAGGGACGACGTTGTGTTATAAATATGAAAAACGCAGCACTCTTGCAGCCTGAGCCGCATTATTCAGTTCAATTTATGAACAGACGTGTCAACGGCTGATGCCGACAACTTTTCTGGCTGCTGGCATGATCCTCCAGCCAATGTTTGTTTTCATTTTTTCTTCTTCCAGCAGAATTATTTGCTGCCGGCAAGAGCAAAACTAAGCCAAAACTAAAGAGTGTTTCACGCGGCAATGACAGAATAGATGGGAGCACCCTCTAAATTTAAGTGTCTCTGATTTACCGTCTTTTTAAATTCAATTTGCTTTTGCTTAACCCTGGGATTACCCTCTTGGTCTGGGATCAAATTTCTTTTGTGTTTTTTTTTTTTGATGATGGGAGCACCCTCTAAATTTAAGTGTCTCTGATTTACCGTCTTTTTAAATTCAATTTGCTTTTGCTTAACCCTGGGATTACCCTCTTGGTCTTGGATAAATTTTTTTTTGTGTTTTTTTTTTTTTTTTTTTTTTTTTTTTTTTTTTTTTTTTTTTTTTTTTTTGGTCTGGTCAGACCAAGAGGGTAACTTAGTGGAAAAAAGTTACCGGTAATCCTAGGGTTAAAGTTAAGGGTGCAAAATATTACGACACTGTTGAATCAAAATCAGAGTTGTCAAGTCGGCGCGTTTTAAAAAAAGGTTTCTGCATTTTTTTCATCATTTTATTGCGTTTTGATTTGAGGACTTGAGTGCGTTCACTCGTCCTCGTACGCACGAATCTAAAGTTCGGCCAAGCCATTATTTGTTGGGTTTTTTTGCAGTTGCCAAAAAAAAAAAATTACTTAAATTTACACTGAAGACATCCAGAAAATGCATTAGCCCACATGTACATACGAGTATATTGTAAACTAAATAAATAGATATTCTGTTCACTTTGTTTTGGGCAAATTTTTATGGACTTAATTCAAACGAATTGCGAATAGAAGAAAAAGGTTTTAAACAATCTGCACAAAAATCTGCTTTTTTGCTGGCGGCGTAGTTTTTATGGTTATTTTTTTATATGTATGTGGAAATTTGTTTTGCCTGTTGCTGGTTATCTAATCAACAAGTGGGTATTTCGATTTTCCCAGCTTATCTGGAACTTAACACACATTTGATATCGTATCGTGCCGAACACTCATTTATTTTCGCCGAAGAGGGGCAGACTGTAGTGAGTGCTGGTGTGTGAACACTCAACCCCTTGTTAAGCGCTTTCGAAGGCAATCAAAATATCAATAAAATTACACACGAACACGAAACAACAAAATGGGAATTTTTAATACGTGAACACTTTTATTTGTACTTAAACAACGATACCGACCCGCAACACACGCTCCATTGCTGCTGTTGTTGTTGTTGTTGATGGCTTTTTAGACCCATAAGCCCCCGAATAAGTTAAAAACAAATACACGCGCATTGATTCGACATTCGTTGGAAAAATACAAGAAAAACGTTTCTGTTTGCCAAATAAATGAAATGAGCACAAAAATGCGGGAGTTTTAAGTAAATTTTTGATTAAATTAAGAAAGAAAAAAAAAGTCGGCTGTACGAGTATTTTCAATTTCAACAGCCGCACCAGAATGCGCTGTTCCAATTGTAACCGACTCGTTTTGTGCTTCAAATCCATTTGAATACATGAATTGTTCAGCACTTCAGGTTGCGTCACATCGAAAGTGAATAAAAGATTGAAATTTTTGGAATAGTAAATGAAGAAGAAAAAATTATGCAAATTTGAAAGCCTTTAAAAGACGGCCGGCCCTTATTTCAAATTTCAATTAATGGAATTTGTTATTCGCAACATTTACTTTTTATCTTTCATGTTTTATTCTTTCTTAGTACAAATTAAGAAACTGTTCCACAATGTCCAACTTTAACGTTCGCCAATATTTTACACAAGCGAAAACTGATAAAAGTAAACCCCGTCGTGACATGTCGCATAACATTAATGCGAGCGAGCGATGAACTTGGCCACAGAAAGTTCACGTATAATCCTTTTTGAAACCTCAAAGTTCGTTGTGTTGGCAGAATCGATAAATAAATTATCAATTGGATTTCAAACTTCAAAACTTTGTTAGTGTCTGGCATGGTACTGACATGCAACTGTATGCTGCCACTAACATCAAATATAAATTTCTATCAGCTGAGTTGCAGATGGGACTTTTGGTTGTGCTGTTGAAAGCACCTGCGAATGTTGTCCATATCCTCGAAGTCACATTGAATGTGAAGTAGATTTATGGTGAAAAATTCAATGAGTGAACTGAGGTAAAGGCTACCACTGGCACAAACAGGTGCCTAGTTTTTGTGACATGTGAATAGCGTCCCGTTGTTCGAGAGTTCAGTTTCAGTTGGGAAAGAAGTCAAGGTGCCTTATTTATTAGCTCTAGGGACCATCAGTCCTTAAACAGAATACCCCCGCCCCCAATACGGAACGAAAACAGATATCTGTCGCAAGAGAACCGCACCTCAAAGACACTTGGATCCCTGAATATAAGGCTGGGCACCACAGCTATATCGTCAGCGCATATTAAGGGGTTTCAGTCAAGACAGGAACCTGGATTTCTCTTTCACAACCAGCCAGAGGCATGTCGCCTACCCCCTCTTTCCACCAATTAGCCTTTGATGGAGCGTAGAGAAAAACCTGACTAATCGAAAACATACCGGAATTTTATAGAATTTTGTTGACTTCATAAGCTAAGGACCCTTTCCTCTGTCCGCCCCAAATAGAAGAGTACCTCAGTTTATAATTTGATAAGGTAAAATTTGTTCCCCGTGGGGGATAGACCTCATTTGAACTGGTAGAGTTTTTAATTGTATGTAAGTCGTTGTAAGTGGCTGTTTACCTTGAGTTCATACATCAATTGAGTTTTATAGGAATATAAAGTTCCCCTGCGACAGGACGAGTTTTAACAGGTTGCTGCAAATTCGATTCACTCGGATTCTGCTGTAACAGTTTCGTTGGAGTTTAACTTTCGTTGGCGCTTTAGTCCACTGTTTATTGATGCTGTGCACTCACATTTGTCCAGCTGCACATAGTCCTTTCGTTAGACGGCTTTCGAAGACTGTGAAATGAACAATTTGTAAATTTAGGCCTGTTCTGTTGCATGGCCGGCTCTAACAGATAATAGTTGTCTGTATAGGAAGCAAATCTATAGGAAGCAACAACATCTTGGCATTATTTGACGAAAGAACGCACAAAACAAAAATCTCAAAAATAAAAATAATTAAGGAGTCCTCCTGTTTGAAATACGCATCCTTTTAATTTCACCAAACCCATCATTGAGAACTGGCATAACGCAGCAAAAACTTGTACGTGATTGCAATTTTTAAATGCATTTGAGGCAACATGTGGAATGCAAATAAAACACACAAAAACAAATACGAGCAACATCCTTCAATTAGCGGTTTTCCTTGTGGCAAAAACATCTTTAATCTTCTTTCCATTTTGTACTTGTAAAAGAATTCCAAAAAAAAACACACACACACACACACACACAGCACCAGCAAAACAAGTACGAATGAATGTGACGATGCGGTCGGTGGATGTTGTAACAAGTGGTACGTGACATTTCCTAAATCACTTCTGGTTGTTTAAGTTCTCATACATGTGTTGTTATAATTTGTCATTTTTGTTGTTCGGTGTGTTCACATATAATCAACCAGGAAAAACAAATGTCGCTATTTTAGGGCGATTTGTTGCCGGTACTTGGTGCCAGTAGAACTTGAAACTGCAATTGTTGCATCATTGTGTTGCAATTGTGCATTTTGAGTCTTGAGCAAACAAATTTGCTTTCACTAAGATTGTCATGCACACTAGACATCATTTTCTGTTCTGTTTTGGAGCCGAGCAGAGCACTGAAAGACTTAATTCTTAATACTGCCAACCAGAGAAATTGCAGCCAGGCATCCCCGTAAGATATTATTTTGATTCTTCAATATAAATAGTTGCTGGCAGACAAGAGGGGATGTTCCATTTTAGTGTGTGGCAAATTGATTAAATATTCTTAGTTTTAAAAAACAGCATGAGAAAGACTATGATAAAATCCTGTACATGTATATCCATTAACTGTTTGAGAATTTGCGCAGCAGCGGTACGTCGATATTTTCTTTGTTTTCCAATAGAAATTTTGTTCGAAAATCTGTTCTGATCAGAGCAGTTGTTTCTAAGTATTTAAAGCTTGGGGTTAAGGCAAGGACACGTTCGTCTCTCACATATCCTTGTCTATAAGTCGTTCAATTTTGTAACAGAGACGTTAGATTTCACAGCTGGCCAAACAAGATATATTTCCTTTTATTTTCAGAAACAAAATTTTACAAGGAAAACTTCCTTGATTTTTAATTTTTTTTTTCTTGTATTTATTTATTTTATTAAGTCTATAGAAAAATTCTTTAGGTGCTGCAGCCTATAAATTCAGTACAATTAAATACATAAATTAGCTATTTAGGCGAATAATTAATATTGCGTTTTAAAGCATTCAGTAGGACATTCAGAGCGCAGCATAAGGATCATTTATTGCAAAGTTTGTGCGATAAATGGAGACCGGCAGCAAACTGGACGATCGTAACGATCGCTGAGGAATATTCAAGTTCATTTTATTTAGTTAAAACTCGGATTTTAGCTTAAATTATACTAGATTAGGTGGCACATTTCACACACACAAATATGTATGAACTTTATGTGTATGTCGGTATTTTATATCATTATAATTTTGCTCTCAAAAATATTTTAAAAGCATTTATAAAACCAAATTTGTAAGCATTCCAACCCAAAATTTTCTTGTACTTAATTGAAGCCAATATTTATCAGCCTTACTCGCATATCCTTTTTATGAAAATTAAAAAATGTTCTCTATATTTTGCATTAAAACGCTTTAAAACTTGCTTACAATTCGTAAAATAACATCGTTTAGCTGGATGCCAAATTTGGTTTCAATCGGTGCAAGGATATGACGTCTGCCCATATATCCTTTATTTGGAAAATAGAAATTCGTAGAGAATTGTATTAGTGGTGCGGCGAACGTAGCGAACAATTGTTAGCACAATAGATTTATGTTCAATAGTGGTCAAAGAAAGGCTTCTTTTCGGAAATTATAGTCCTAAACTATTTAAGGAATTATATGAAAACGGTGTAGATTTTGATGAATGAAATTTAAATTTAAACCCAAGCAGTTATCAGGATGCCATTAAGTGATTTAATCATCAGACAATTTGAGAAACCAATTCCTTTCAATTTAGATAAAATTTCTCCTTCATTAGTGCTGGGACACGCCCTCAGCCCATATATCCTGTATTTTCACAATTCATCTAGAACACTGTATTTTATTCACATTTTGCTTTACGATGCACTTTCGAAGGAATTAGTTTTCCAAATGAGTATTTTTAGTTTTCTTGAAAACTTGTGGTTGCGACTTTTTTCTCTCCGCCCTTTTACGCAACATTTCAATTCATTACCCCTTAACCCTTTTCAAATACGTTAAAACGTTATTGTTGTCTCTGACATAAGAGTTTAAAATTAATATGCAATCGGTTAAATGTGATGTAAAAAATGTTAATCATTATTACTGTTTAAGTGTCTTTTGTTTTGTGTCCTGTAAACACACACACACACACATGGGGGCGCACACACACAGAAACATACCGTGGCATAACACGCTTTACAAATTAACATTAAGACTTCATAGTCGTCCTGCTGGCGTCAATTGTCAATGGGGTTGATACTATTCGTTTTGGCTTGGTGTTAGTTAATGTTACTGTTCTGTCATCACTATGGAAAATTCGTTCGTATCCTGTCCCTGTCTTTGGGAATTAAAAACGCCTTGTTAAAACATGAAAATGTTCAACCACTGCTGATTTATTTTGTAATTGAGGCCACTGATTTATATTGCAGAAGAATCCGTTTCTTGTTCGTAAAATAAGTAACACAGAAAGTTATGAATATCCCTGGGATTAACACACAGACAGTGGAAAACATGCGCTAATATTTCATACGTTTCGTAGTTGTGGTTTAAAATGTCGCGATGCAACTAAAAATTGGTGCAAAATTAAGCACAAATAAAGCATTTCATTAAGCCCTGAAAGCACTTTAATCCATGTACGAAGTTTTTCTTTATTTATATATCAATTTCTATTTTGTTTCCCTCAAAGTATTCAGTTGTCCTCAGTTATAATAATAAGCACTTTTGGGTGCGGATTTTATCTCCTCACTTGCCTTAAAATGCAGCCATATTTTGCATAAAACTTTTTATAGTGTTTAGTTGTTTATTTTACTTTCAAACAGCCGATTATTTTACTAAAGTGTGATTAATTTTGTGCAAGAAAACTATTTTTCTCTCAAACTCTCGCTCGCACTCACTTAGTAAAGCTCTCCCTAGTCTGTTAACCTTGAGGACAGGCACAAAACCTATTACTAAGTCTGTACAGAAGATATATAGAAAAGCAAAATCGCAATGACAGGTTTAGGCAGGTTCTGCTGAAAACTTCACCAAAGGATATAGAAAAGCAAAATCGCAATGACAGGTTTAGGCAGGTTCTTCTGCAAACTTCACCAAAGGATATAGAAAAGCAAAATCGCAATGACAGGTTTAGGCAGGTTCTGCTGAAAACTTCACCAAAGGATATAGAAAAGCAAAATCGCAATGACAGATTTAGGCAGGTTCTGCTGAAAACTTCACCAAAGGATATAGAAAAGCAAATCGCAATGACAGGTTTAGGCAGGTTCTTCTGCAAACTTCACCAAAGGATATAGAAAAGCAAAATCGCAATGACAGGTTTAGGCAGGTTCTTCTTCAAACTTCACCAAAGGATATAGAAAAGCAAAATCGCAATGACAGGTTTAGGCAGGTTCTGCTGAAAACTTCACCAAAGGATATAGAAAAGCAAAATCGCAATGACAGGTTTAGGCAGGTTCTTCTGCAAACTTCACCAAAGGATATAGAAAAGCAAAATCGCAATGACAGGTTTAGGCAGGTTCTTCTGCAAACTTCACCAAAGGATATAGAAAAGCAAATCGCAATGACAGGTTTAGGCAGGTTCTTCTGCAAACTTCACCAAAGGATATAGAAAAGCAAAATCGCAATGACAGGTTTAGGCAGGTTCTTCTTCAAACTTCACCAAAGGATATAGAAAAGCAAAATCGCAATGACAGGTTTAGGCAGGTTCTTCTGCAAACTTCACCAAAGGATATAGAAAAGCAAAATCGCAATGACAGGTTTAGGCAGGTTCTGCTGAAAACTTCACCAAAGGATATAGAAAAGCAAAATCGCAATGACAGATTTAGGCAGGTTCTGCTGAAAACTTCACCAAAGGATATAGAAAAGCAAATCGCAATGACAGGTTTAGGCAGGTTCTGCTGCAAACTTTACCAAAGGATATAGAAAAGCAAAATCGCAATGACAGTTTTCGGCAGGTTCTGCTGAAAACTTCACCAAAGGATATAGAAAAGCAAAATCGCAATGACAGGTTTAGGCAGGTTCTTCTGCAAACTTCACCAAAGGTCAAAGGGCAGTATGTTTTTCGACATACCGGTGTTGGTCATAGTCGGCGGTGCATATTCTTGGCTGCGATTTAAACCTAAAAACGCAAGAAAAGTCTTTCCCAGATGCCGGGTCAGAAAACTACCTTGTTGATACAAAATCCTCAAGATATTGTTGTCTTATAACCGATTCTGTGCTCCTTAAGGAACTACAACTAGATGGCGAGGAAATGTACAGGTGAGTTGTTTGAAATGTGAAGACTCTTGAGGATTTCGGCCCAACCACTCAGATGCTTAGGCTTCCTTTAACCGTCTAGGGAATTAGCGGCGGAAGGGATTAGGTATCCCTAAGTTGCTGTCGAGCAAGGGCTTTGTAATACGTGCCGTCCCCACATAACACCAGAAGTTGGCAGCTGTGTGTGAGCCACAACATGGCTTCAGGAAATGGGGTTGGTTTATTGTTCGATTAGGCCATAAGGGCAAAATTCTAGTGCGCCTGGAAATAGCAATAAACAATAAGTCATTGCAATATGTCTGGCCCAGTCGAAAAACTAAGTTTTTATTTCAGAAAAAGAAAAGTTTACTGCGCAGGCTGTGCTTTGCTCCACTGTTCGTTTGCATCTTTCTCAACTGTTTTACATGTAGAGTATGTATGTGTGTGCGTGTAATATTTCTATTTTTAAAATACTCCCGCTTTTAAGTTCAATCATGTACTGCTGGGTCTGTGCCGATCCTGTTTTAATGGGAGCAACTCCTGTTGTTGGCTGTATACAGATACATACATACAGATATATATATATATATATATATATATATGTGTGTGTGTTTGTGTGTGTGTGTGTATGTGTTTGTAATAATGTCCATTTTTAATACGACACTCCATTTGTATTATGATTTACAATAATATTGGTCATTTGATGCTTAATTAATTTTAACGACAACTTAAGAGTTGACTTCAGTTCAAGCGTTTTGATGACTGGGGTTAGAGGATGCAGACGTTTTGAAGCCTCCAGCACTATTTGGTATAAATGGCAAAACAAAAGGGGCATGAGGACACACACACACACACACACACACACTCATCCACAAACCCAATTGCCAGCACAAGTATTTTGCACCATGTACTTGTAGGGGAAAACGAAACGAGTATAATATTTTTAAAAATCCTTAAATTTAAGGCTGTGGTTATAGTTTGTATGACATATTATTTAAATGTCACATTTGTATATGTGTGTACGTACGTATGTATTTATGTATAGATAAACGTATTGTAATACATCCCTCTAAAGCGACCAGATGAGCCTTAAATTTGATCTCATCTGTTTGTGGCAAATAAAATTGTAAAAGTGCTGGATTGGAAAAAAGAAGCAACGAGTTCGTTATCAACTGATTATCGAGAAAATTGCCATGTAATTGGTTTTTTATTACTGCACTGGTTGATTTATTTATTGAATTTTTTGTTTTGGTGGCATTTGCCTTTAATTATACAAAAGATTTTTTTAAATATAAAATTATTACAACGGAAAATTGAAGCCCGAATTTCAAGAAAGCTAAAAGAATTTGCACAGCCAGTTTTTACGAAAGTGTTTAGCCGCAGGGAAATATCCACTTTTTATTAAACTTATGAGGCCACAGTCCAAAAAGTTTTGCAGTTTTGCGTTTGTTAATGCAAAGAAAGAAGAAGAAAAAAAGGATTCTAGATAGCAAAAGTGGGGAAACGGATAGTAGAAATTATGCCAGGATTTCTGTGCAAAATAAAAAAAAAACCACAAATTTGTTATTGTTCCAGATCACGGTTGTGTTGCTGCCGCTGAACTAATAAAATTGTTGCTGATGTTTTTTCGCTAAATATATGGCGCTTTAAAACAACAAATTCTAGTACATGCCTGTACATATGTATTGAAATAAACAAGGACACTTAGAGTTATTTCGGAAGTTTATAAAGAAAACGAATATTTAAAATTTCGAAAAATACAATCATTATCCCGATTTTTTTTAGTAAAATCAGTTTTTAAGTTTCCAAAGAAAAAGAAAAACATTTGTAGGCGATCAAACAGAAATTCTTTCCTGCTTTTTGCGGCAAAACAAAACAAACAAAAAAAAAATAAATATAAACGAATTGGAACTTTATTCAAATGTTTTTGACAAACACTAAAATTAATGCTGAATTTTGTAACCTTTTAATATCAGGTCTGTTCTGAAAATCACTTCATCTGACATCACGTAGAAACCGCAAATTGCAACCAAAAGCCAACTTCTTGTTCTTGTTTCAGTATTTTCCTAATATAAATTATAGCAAAAACTTTTAATCTATTTCATGTAATATTATATTTGATTTCAGAAACTTTTGTGAAAACATGACGGCAAATGTAATTTCATTTCACTAGAAAAGTACCACAGATTTAATAAAAATCTAGAGTAATAATTGAAAATGAAAATATTTGCAGTCCGTTACAATTTATGTAAAAAAAATGTCAAATTTACATAAATGTATGAGGGGAAAGTATCGGAAAAGTAATATAGAAATTTGACAGATCGAATACCAACTATAAAGCGACGAACGGGTGCCAGAAATATTCTACATATTTAAAAAATAAACGCCTTGAAATTATCTAGCAGAATCTCATACCAACAATATTTCGATCGTGCATTAACATTTCCAGTTCTCAAGCTCTTAAAAACAAAAACACCCGATACAATCAAATGTAGAAATTCACCAGCATTAGAACCAAAATACTTGTTGTCATTCTCTGGCACAAACGTATCGTATGGACATAAATATGTAATCATATAGTCACATATCATTCATATCATTGCCATCAACATTTATGTGGTTTCAACACAAATAATGTTTTCTTTTCTTCAGTTTCTTATTTTGTTTTTATTGGAATCCATAAAACAACGACATAATTAAAATATTAATTTATCCTGTTGCTTTCTTTGTTCAAATAAACTGGCACAAAAACAACAGGATGCGCCCAACGAAAGAACAGAACTTGATCATAGAACGAAAACCCCGAACTTCTGCCAACATCCAGCAAATGTAACCCAATTAACCAAACAATATACGTATAAAATATGTAAATAATCAACATTTTAGGAATTTCCTGTAGGTTCTTTTAGAACCTACGCCAAAGTTTAGTTAAAGGAAGGGCGACCAATATGCCAACGGCATATTTGTCTGAGTAGCCTATAATTGACTGAATCGTTCTGGTAGCGGTTTAAAACTAAAATCGGGCTTTGAAGATTCCTGGGTGTAATACATGGCCATATTTGTAAGGGATCCCAGTATTTGCAAGGTGCCTGCTGTCATAAGGCACTGGACGGTGGGGAAGCATCAGCCAAATCTGCTATTCTTTTATGCTACCAACACAGATGCTTTGACTTCCTCAGCTGCACAGGCAACAGAGAGTTGCTGGCAGGTAGGATTAGACAGCCAGAACTTTGGAGCAAGGGATTTGTGGTATGTGCCTGGTTAAAGTCTGACTTTTGTTAGTGCTACCAACACAGATGCTTTGACTTCCTCAGCTGCACAGGCAACACAGAGTTACTGGCAGGTAGGATTAGACACCCAGAACTTTGGAGCAAGGGATTTGTGGTATGTGCCTGGTTAAAGTCTGACTTTTGTTAGTGCTACCAACACAGATGCTTTGACTTCCTCAGCTGCACAGGCAACACAGAGTTACTGGCAGGTAGGATTAGACACCCAGAACTTTGGAGCAAGGGATTTGTGGTATGTGCCTGGTTAAAGTCTGACGTTTGTTAGTGCTACCAACACAGATGCTTTGACTTCCTCAGCTGCACAGGGAACAGAGAGTTGCTGGCAGGTAGGATTAGACAGCCAGAACTTTGGAGCAAGGGATTTGTGTTACATGCTTCGGTTGCCACCTTTGTGCACCGACCCAACCGAAGTGACGGGCAATCGTTGTACGAGTTCAATAAGTGGAATAGGTCCACATGTAATTGAATTTGCCTATTTGTCTGGCAAACCAATAATAGAATAAACTTGGACGTGGCCACAATCAGGTTCAGCATGCGTACTGCTGTAAATGAAACTAACCTTTGCCCCCTTCCCCAACTGCGATTTGAACAATTAAAGTGTATTATATTTGACAATCTTTAAACCTGTTCTATTGGTACACTGTCTATAATAACCTAAAATCTATAATAACCTAAAACTTACATATTCCTTTGACTGTATTTGCATATAAGAAAAATGCGATGACGCCGCTGTTAAGCTGTTCTTAATGCCACAACAAACACTGTATCTGCTTTCCTCAGTTAAAGCCACTGCCTTGATGAGGTCTCCCGCACCGCAGGTTTGTACGTGGTTTAAGGTTTTCATAGAGAAAGTTTTGGCAGATTTGATGTTTGTGCACGTGAAAGTGTGTATTTGTGTGCGTGTGTTTGTGCAAAGATAAATAAATGCATGATTTTTGATTAAACATTGGCGGCATATCAAGGCGGCGCCAAAACATCGAAGTTACAGTGTTTGTTTTTCCTCAACACGACATTCAAATTTATAAATTTCTCTCTCTCTTTTTTTTTCTAACGCATTTGTTTTTAATTAAAAAAAAAGAGAAGTAAAAAATATTTTCTGTCAGTAAGAATCAGAGGAATAATTATTGTAAGATTTTTAATTGCAAATACATATTTATTATAATTTACACAAACCGTAAATAAAATTCCTATTCACGGTGAAATGTTCAAGGACGAAACTGAAAATGTGTCAAGTGTTGAAATTTTATGTATGACAACAAACATAATTATGTAATTATGCAGGGGTTTGATGTATTCATAATTGAATGACAAACGAGACGAGTAAATAGAACAACGTGGTAACAACAACAACAACAACAACAAAAGATTTGGCCTTTAAAAAGAAAGAAAAATTAGAGAGATCCTTGAATTGTTCTAAACAAACTGCAACGCCTGTTTTTGTTAGAGCCAAAGGCCAACAATTTAGGCTCTTAAATCAATATTCAGTTCGTTTTTCAGTTACATTTCTAATTATTCGCTGCCCAAACTGTCAAATAACCGAATTATTGGTGTTTGTTTTTTTACAAATGATAATTTATTTAATAAAACTTTAATGAAGTTGTAGTTTGTTATTTGTGCTATAATTCCATACAGCCATTTCCATTAAAGTTGATCCACCATAACAAAAAAAAAAAAATATTAAAAGTTATTGGAAATTGTTACACATCTAAATATTTTGATTTAGATTTTACTAATTTATGAATTTAACGAGAAACTGAGGCACTCAAATGAACAGATTATGGAATTGATTTGTGACAGCAGCTGTCTTGCCCACTTATCTGGTGAACTGGTCGACGGCTCAGCAACGCCGTCAAGGCTCACATAGGTGACAACTTTTTACAACATACATTTGTAGCACAGCAAAAATCATAAACCCTTTTGCTCGAGAGCTTCAGCAGCCCAATCCATTCGGTTTTGTAAATCGCCCAGCAGGTAAAGGAGGACAATGCTATCGAGTTGGTAGTCCGAAGGCCTTAAACAGACGCGCCAGTAGGCCTTAAACAGACCCCTCTAACTTAGTTCATTACATAAACACAGCCTGTTGCAGGATAACAGCATGCCAAGCCCCTGCCTGCATTTTTAGGTTTAAAACACAGCCATAACGTTTCAGTTAAGGATAGGCTCCTCCACCTATAACCAACGTCAGAGGGCCAAAAGGCATCCCCGTTCAGCCAATTGACTTTTGGTAAAGGCTTCAGCAGAACATGTTCAATCAAAATATACAAAAATACAAGAGCTTCACAGAGTTTTGATTGCCGTGCCAAGTTCTATAGCCCAAAAAAAAAAAAAAAAACAGAGTGCCTTCAAGTCTCAGCTCGCCCAAGCAAAATCTGCGTCCCGGGCATTAGCACTCAAATGAACAATTGAACTGTCAAGTAGCTCGAATGCAGTTTCACTCATTGAAAAAATCACCGCCCATTCTAGAATGACTTCAGAAATTCGCTTCTTATATATTAATAATATTTATTTTCTACCTTTAAATATAAATTTGTGCAAAAATTACTAAATGTCACGCATTTGAATTATTGTTGTAGTAATAATGTCACGTTGGAAATGTCACATATTGACACAGATTTTATGTCACCAACAAACAGGCACAATATCTTTAAATCAAACCAAAAATATTTGAAATAAAGTTTTTTAGTTACTGTTAGACTTTGTTTTTATTTTTTGTCACGTTCGAGACGCTGATTTTTTCTGCAATTTTATTTATTTGTTAGTTGCAACTTCTGGGATAATTTAAATGCCTAAAAAAACTGTATTAGACATTGTTGTTATTTTTTGTCACGTTCGAGACGCTGATTTTTTCTGCCATTTTATTTATTTGTTAGTTGAAACTTCTGGGATAATTTATGTAAATGCCTAAAACTTTGTATTAGACATTGTTTTTATTTTTTGTCACGTTCGAGACGCTGATTTTTTCTGCCATTTTATTTATTTGTTAGTTGAAACTTCTGGGATAATTTAAATGCCTAAAAAAACTGTATTAGACATTGTTGTTATTTTTTGTCACGTTCGAGACGCTGATTTTTTCTGCCATTTTATTTATTTGTTAGTTGAAACTTCTGGGATAATTTATGTAAATGCCTAAAACTTTGTATTAGACATTGTTTTTATTTTTTGTCACGTTCGAGACGCTGATTTTTTCTGTCATTTTATTTATTTGTTAGTTGAAACTTCTGGGATAATTTAAATGCCTAAAAAACTGTATTAGATATTGTTGTTATATTTTGTCACGTTTGAGACGCTGATTTTTTCTGCTAGTTTATTTCTTAGGCACAGCTGTGACTGCACTCATGTTAATTGCAGTGTTTCCTATGAGCCATAATTTCAGTTAAAATTGGAGTTGGAAACATTTTTCTGAATTTTTTTTTTTACTTTAAAATGTACGCAAAACATGTGGAAATACCCGTATGTACAAAAACAAACAAAATATTTTAATTTTTTTTTTTCTCTAAAAAAAGATTGTTGGAGGGGACAGCAAATGATTACCTTTCTGCAACTTTGATCAAGAAACAAGGAGAAAAAAATTATTACAAAGTTTTTCTCTTTTACATTTTTTTGTTTGTACAAATATTTGCATATAAATGATGAAACTTAAGATTTATCTATAATTTGTTAGCAATAAAACCAATAGACCATAATTATACGTGTTTATCATGTAATTTACTTTCAAAGGTAGAAACCTTTTTGTAGTAAATAAGTCTTTCAGCTTCCTCGTACAAGGCAAGTTAAGGCAAGACACGATTGTACGCGATTAATCCCTTTTTTTCTATGAAAAGTTAGAAAATATTTATCAGGACTTGATAAAACCCAGCACGTGTGTATTATTTTTAATACTCTGCTTTGCAGTTTATGCTCATCATACGAAAAAATCCTTGTACTTATGCTTCTTACTAATACTTGACATTTCTAACATTCAAAGCGCTTTTTAAGCTTTTAACCATATTTTTTTTAGTTACTGCTATAAATCTCTAAATGCGCAATAAACAACCAGGATATTTATAAATCAGTGCAAAGGATATGAAAAAAACACATATGAAAACTAACGCTCTGCCCAGAAGTAAACAGGACCCGTCAGCGCAAATAAAATTTATCAATTCCTCGAACTCATGAAATGTGAGACAGAATATTCGAATAAGGCAACACAAAGAATCCCTTAAATTTAATGCACAAATCAAAGTTTTTGTAGAAGTGCAAAATAATAATATATGTAACTCGGCATTAAAATCAAAAATTAATAATATTACGGTGTGGTAAACGAGTTATGCACTTAGTGGATCTGGCTAGAAACGCAACTTCTAGGAAGTGTGAAAAAAAGTGTTTCCCTTTCTTCGCGCCGACAGAATAAAATTCCCCCAAATAATTCACAGCTATTTCTGGCTGCTGACTCCAGAAGACTACAACGAATACGAGCATAAGGTAATAAAAGTGGAGTCGGGGCCAAGATGGCGTTAAGCACTGCCATCATAATTGATATAATGTAATTCCTTGTTGCTCAAGTGCACTTAATACGTCCAGGAAACGCACCAGCTGGTGGTGGCAAGTACTGCTCACTCAGTAAGCAGAAGCCTGCATCTTTTTTATTCCATTGTAATACCGTTAGTGATCAAGTGTTTCATGCATTTACTCCTCCTCTTTTCCACCGCCGAACCTGTATTGCGGCCAAAGTGAGCCTAACAGAATCCTTAGGTTTTTCATATTCTCTCCAGGAGCCAATTCAGCTTAAAAACTTTTTGAAATCATTAAGATATTTAGCAACGTTCCAATATATGCCCACAATGGATGTTATGCGTTTCTTTATCGTCTCTATGAAAAGAATCTTATTAATGAATGGAGTGGGCGCACTGAAAAAGTCCCCTGAAAGGGAAAAAGGAAATACTAAACTGTAGTAAGTTTTATTCACTAACTTTGTGGTAGGAGTATGAGTATTTAGCATATTTATTTATTTTACTCTGGCTATGGCGAGGTTAGTTAATTCTAGGAAAGACAAATTCAGCCCTGATCCATTTATTTGTTTTCATTTTATCTTATACAATCTAAACGATCCAGTTCCCCGAGCAGTTGGAACCAGAACTTGGCTTTCACAAAAAGAAATCATTAGTGCTATTTCTGACTACACCAACAAACGATGTTAGGGACCTTTCCGACATTGGCCCAACTATTAAGGAAACAAAGATGAGCTGCGGGTTTCCTCGATGATTGTCGATGGTATTGGGTCGGAATTTGTTAATATGGCCACCCAAAGACAAGTAGTTTCAACAGAACGGCAACGGCCTTTGTCACATTTGACATTTTGTAATAGCAATTTGAGGTTGTGGTTATCTCACACGGAGATGATGTGACCGAATCACTGGAATTGTGTGATTTTACCATATTTGAGTACTTCTCGTCGTGGGTTGCTTAAGTCGCAGGGCAACTAAAAGTTCTAACTGATTTACGAACCAGACAAAAATTATGCAACCTGAATGATAACTGATGCAGTGAAACCGCGGCCTAAACTCGCACGTTATTATATTCCATAATTATGATGATAAGGGTAGCCATGTGTCATTGACACACACGTATCTACAGGCACTGCTTAATGAAACACCCTGTAGCTAATTATAATAACTAATATTTGCTGGCAGTAGTTAAATTAGATAAATATTGATAAGAATATTGCGCGCGATTGTTTGTGTGTAAAATCAATAGCCAAGATTTACTTCCATGAACTTGATAAAAGTCATGACCCGCGACACATGAGAAACTGGAACACATGGCAACTTGTTTCCCTTAATTTGATTTCCTTGTATTTAGACTTTATTAAGCCAGGAATACAAAAGAAAAGACTTGATTTCGTCTTACCCATTAACAATTTGTTTAATATTTGCCAACTTTAAGCCGAAAGCTTGAGGGCAGGCAAAGAGAAATTTTAATCTCTATAATTTACACAAATAATAAGCAGACTTTTTGATTTTCTTTTAGCAGGAGCATACAGCTTAATTTGTAAAGGGGGAGTGGGTGGGAGGGGCGTTTGGATTGCTTGTTTTAAAATCGCTTGAGTTGGCCAAAGAGAAAGTTTCACTACGTTATTAAAATGAATCGATTCAGCGCTTCACAGGAAAAACAAGAAAGAGAAATTCTTACAAACAGATTTTCACATTTGTTTTCTATGGCCGTGTTGTTGCCTTTGCGGTGCTGCGGGTTGTGATCAGCGGGCTGCAACTGGTTTGATATATTGCTATTGACACTTGACAAGTGTTGTCACGTTGTCATGGGGCACAAGAAGGAGCGTAACTAAATGAAATGGATGGCAAATAACGTTAATGCCTGCATAAAGACCGCTAAGAAGACGAACAAGGATGATGAACAAGAAACAAGTTATTTTCTTAAACCCGATTGTTTCGACTTTGCCAGCCTCAACGAAGCTTTAAAATTTTTCTTAATTCTATTCACAGCGCACTGCAAGTCCTTTACAGAATTTTAAATAACTGCTGGTGTGATTTTGTTTCCTTTTCCTGTCATTCATTTTTTGTAGCTGCGGTCGGGGCAGTGTTGATTTATCAGCATTTATGAAACGTAAATAGAAAAATAGCTTTAAACGTAAATAGCACAAAAATACTTTAGAAATCCTGAACAAATATTTGTTGAATATGCCCCATTGCGGCAGAGTTCAACCAATAGCTAAAGGAAACGCATTTGAGATTTGTTGGAAATGACGAAATAAACAGCGTTCATCTGCAAAAGGCCTATTCTATGGAAAATAGCCTCAAGTTTGCTGGCTGTGGCGCACGTGCGTTGCAAAGTGAATTTGACTCATGGCAGGACCTGCGGCAAATCTAACAAGAAGAAATCTAATGGAATTAAATCGCACTGGCCGCCCAGTAGTGTCCGTCCATCACTTCTGTGATTTTCGTGGGTCATATTATTCAATTCATTCCAAAAAAAAAAAAAAACACAAATTGGTAATTAAAGAAATATGGGATAACGGCCAAAGTCACTTAAAGCAGGGATTTTGTTGTTTTTTTTTTTGGGGATGTAGTTGTTGTTTTTCGACCGCAGGTGAACTGATATCGTCGCCAGGTTCATTAACTTTGCTTGTTAATGCAGAGCTCGTCATGGACAACGATGGCTGGGATAAACATTAATTTTCAGAGACGAATGAACCGACAACGTCATCCGGCCAAAAATTACATTTTTCAGGATACATTGGCTGCTCTGGCATAACATGTGGGCTACCACTCCACATACGATTCACTTTGTTGCACTCACTTTGTTGCGCATTAATGCAGCAAAGAGCCTCATTGTTAAGCAGTTTCTATCAGCTCTAGGATCCATTGTTTATAGTCATTTATCTAACGCTACTGGTTCAGTTGAATTTTGTACAGGTGCAGTCCCCTCGTTCTCGTTAGGAGCAGTAAACAAGCGCAACGTTCCATTTAGATAACAACTATTTTGATAAAACAATTTTAACTAAAAACTAAATAAACGACAGCCAATTTGAGAGATGGCCCTTTAAAGGATGTTGTACCAAATTTATGGCTTTTCTTTAACTGAAATAATAATTTAAAAGAAGGATTTTTTCTCTGCATAATGCACAGAGTAAATTGGTTTGGAAGCAGAAAATCACAGTTTTTTTCAGTATTTTAGGCAGCGCCTCTTTTATCAGGTTACCTGTAACGCCCAAAGGAAACTGTCAGTTTAATAGATTCCAGCAGTTTTATATAAGTGTGGGTTTTACCAGAATGGGGCCATTCCATAACAATTATTGTATTCTGTCAAAGCTTCTAGCGATAAATGAAAGATTAAATTTCATTTTTAAGGATATTAGAAAAACTGAAGAACATGAAAACCTTCCCATCCCCACCCACATCCCATTCAAACTGTTTTAAATTTTATTTATGCTAAACATGTTTTCAAACACGAAAACTTAAACTGCTCTCATACAGGCATCGGCAATGATTGAATTAAATGTGCCAGGCGTTTAAAGTAAACTGTTTATTTAATCTAAGAGTTTATTATTTTTATGACCCAGAGGTGGATTTTCATTGTGCAGCCAATTAGGGTTGCAAGAAGGTTAAATGTGTTAAAATCAACAAGTTGTGGCAGCCGCTCTTCTTCTATTTTTGCATACATCTTAACATGACGTGTAATTGTTGGTTGTCAGGAATTTATTTTCTTGTTTTGTTTTTTTTTTTTTGCATTTTGGGGCGCAGCGTGATTTGAGAGTTTAAAACAGAAAAGATACAAAACAATTGGCCTGCTTAAAGCCAACTAAAGTTTCAAAATGTAGAGAGAGGGTTACTTACGTTGGTTATAAATGATAGGAATGTATGTTGCTGCATGCAGTTCATGTCAAAATCTCTTACGGCTACAAGTTCAGAATTTAGTTAAATATGCATGTAGTTTATGATGCAACAGATCTCCATTCTTCCTTCCTGTGTCTTAGATAAACACTCACTCGAGTGGCCTTAAATATCCCATTCAGAGGAAATATTTCAACAACAGAAACTTCCACACTCATTGACATCCTTAAATCTCCCTTCAAATGCAGTTGTCAACAAACAAAAAAAAAAAAACCAAAACGAAAACGAAAAGACAGAAAAATACATTCTGTAAGAAAATATTGAATATTTGTTGTATTCAAGGCGACAGGGGGAGGGAAAAGAAAAGAAAAGCTCGCTGGATGATAGTGCCAAATACAAATTGATAAATAAAGATTCCTGATGAGAGCACGTTAACATAGAAAAAAAAGAAAAACTAGGAAATTCTAACACTGTACAACGAAATCAAAAATTTGTCCATAATAAGAAGCTGCAATTAGCGGGTGTTGAAGAAATGAACACAAAAATTTTACGTGCAAAAGGCCAAAGGATTATATTATTGTACTAAAAGCTGTTCAACTTATTTCACATGTTTTTTTGTACTAATTTTTATGTTCTAATGTATTCGATAATTGTTTAGATGCCGGGCGATTATATGCAATTATCGTGTATATGCATCAAAACGTAAGTTGACTTTTCATGCCCAACTGTGAAATGGGCAGCCAGAAATGTTTAAGTCTCCAATTACAGTCTTTTGTTGTTATGCTTCGGTTGTAATAAAATAACAATTGTTTATATTCACAAAAATTCGGTGCGCTTATCGTTTATGTGCCGCAAAACCTTAACAGTCTATTGCATATTTGTGAAATGAAACATGGTGAAAAATGAGTATTACTAAAAGCGCCAAAACCAAGCTTTTTTTTTAGCTGTTTATGTATTTAAAGCCGTATTAAGTAATAATCTTATATATGCACATACCGTTTATAAGCATCTGCACTAAAACACTGTCTGTGAAATATTGTGGCTGTGGCTTTAAACGTAAAGCGTAGAAAGCCTGAGGAGGGGAGCTGCTAGTAGGCCAGTTGTAGGCAGACCAAATAACTTTCGTGGCGCTGTTGTCTTGTCAAACGATGCCAGCCTTGCCTTGGTGATGTCGTAATGCTACACTCGCTTTAAGGCCTGAAGTCCTCACATGATTTCTGTCTATCCATATCACATCTTCTGGTTTCTGAGCTCTTTAGGTAATGGCTCTTCATTCAGGTGTTTGTTGTGTTGTGTCAGCCAAGATCGTCTACTTCGGTGCGGCCAGCCAGACGTTTGTCATGTCAGTCCAGATCGTCCTATTTGTGGTGTGCGAATTGTTAGTTCAGCCACGGTTTTGACCAACATTAGGCCGATATGCTGGATGGTGATGCGAATGGAAGGATCTCCCTTCTGTTCTTCAATTGATCAATATTTCCATATCTGTCACCAAAAATGATAAAACCATATCTCCATTCTTTTAATGATTTACAGGATTAAGATGTGTTACAAAAAGGGTCCTCATTTACACAAAATGTGTTGCTGAATTCATGAGAAAATTGTAGTGTGCAAACATGCCAAGTTCGTTGGGTAAATCGGTAAATCGGCCAAAATTTGTACAGCCATTTATCAGAAAAACGCAACGCTTTGAAACAGATCTAGTCTTTGATGACTTAAGCCTCAAAAATGCCGCTTATTTAGACAAAATATGATCCTAAATTTGTGACAAAGTTTTAGAATGCAGACAGGCCAGGTACGGGAGCAAATTCGATATATTTACATGTTTATTATGAAAACGGGTTCAGACAGATAAATGCTTTGATGCCTGAGAAATGTGGCTCTCCAACACGATCCTCTTCTTTTTGATTTGAAGCTTCAAAATGAGGCCTAACAACTTCACCATCGGCCAATACCATTTTAATTTTTATATTTGTCGCACCGTGTAGAAAAATTATTTGATATAGCATTTGATAAATGCCAACCACAAAAAGCAATATGCAACATTTACTATTTATTGGTTTTATAATGATGATAAGTTTTATTCTCTTCTACAATTCAAACTGCTTTCGCCGCACCCGCCTGCTGTTTGTTTTGTGTCAATGGCGAAGCTGCACTGAATCCTTGCCATACCCTTCTGCCAACCAGCCAACGTGTATGCAGATCCTTGATGAAGGCCATTATGTAAATATTTGTTGGTTAAGCTTTTGGTTGTTTGTATCTTTTCTTTTTTTTCCAAGATGTTATTGTTTTTTTTTTTTTTTTTGCTTGTTGCATTTGTTTTTATGTTTATCTATTGGAGTTTTAGATTGAATTGTTTTATTGTTGAAATGTTGATGTTGCGGAAATTTTAACAGAAAAAAAAGTAGCTGTTGAATGTGTTTAAGTTTCGAAGACGACTGGTTGTTTGGGTTGCCGTTCTGCGTACTCGCAAGTGAGTTGTATGTGCGTGTGTATGTTTCTGTACAACATTAACAATTGAGTGTTTGATTAAGTTCGGTCTAACATATTAAACCGATCATTGTTCTCGACAAGTTGTTACCAAATACAACTTGCAAATGATGTCATGTTAAACACAAGTACATGAATATGATGGAAATAAAACACTCTTCAATGTTGGATTTGTTATTTTATATTTTTTTTTTTGGTCGCATTTGCACTTGTAACTCTATTTGCAAAGAGTTTTCAATTGAAAATAAAACGAAGAAAAGTTAAAAAACTAGAAATAAAAAAGCTGGGAAATAATGAAAATTATGGGATGGGGGTTGAAGCAGGAGGAATACATTTTTATGCTGCAAAACAGTTCGAAAAAATTAAATAGATATAACAACCAGCTGCCACATAATATCTAACATACATACATACATACATCCATACATATATATATAAATGTATACTTATATACATACATACGTATGTAAGAATGTACTAACGTTGTAAAAAGTTTAAAATTAAAAGTAAACGTTTAAAAATTTATTTTCATTTGATTCTTTTACTAAACGCAAAAGAAAATGACTCGAATTCGTAACGGCTGAAAGACAAACGGACAGTTCTGCTAAATTTCTCTCTTCGGCAGCAATAAAACGATCAGGCCAATATTTCAACAAAATAAATCAAATATATTTTCCACGAAAACGACTCGAACTCGTATCGCTTGGAAGAAAAAAATACATACATACATATAACCATAACGACAGTCGTGCCCCTATTGGCTAAATTTCTATTTTTCCAAGAAATAATACGTCAAGTTACTATGAGAAGACATTATTTCAACAAGATAAATCAAATACATATATTTTCCATGAAAACGACTCGAATTCGTGTCGCCTGGCAGACACAATATTAATGTTGAGTAAATTTCACTCTCCCAGAGAAATGAAAACATTAAAAGCCCAAAGTAGTATGAGGTAACTATTTCAAGAAGATAAATAAAAAATACGAGTATTCCGAGACTATCTAAAATTAGAACTCACGAAATTCGAAACATTCGGAAATTAGCATCAAACATTGATTCATACATTTACATAGAAATTCAGAACTGAGTGTTTTTATTTTTCGTTTGTTTTTAACACTGGAAAATTATAGTTTTAGTTTGGCTTACATGTGGCAAAAGAGGGGAATCCCATGTTATTTATGTCATTTGTATATTTTTCTTTGAACTTTGATGAAAAATCTATGCAGAAGTGATTTTTTGTGTATTTTCTAATCTAAGAATCTAATCTAATCTAACAAGAAAAACATTGGAAATTAGAACTTCTTGTGAATTAGAGCGCCTGCCAGCTAAAAAGTGGTTTTTATTCCTGAGCGTTCATTCAAATGCGAACCATTTTTGAAATTTAGTGCAAATCTTTGTAATAACACATAGAAAAATGTACAAGTATGTATGTTGTATGTATGTATGTACGTATGTACATACATATATGTATGTACATAATTCATAAAATCAAATAAAAAGATTATTTTTGAAGCACAAATCTGTTTCTTTGCAACTTAAAAACTCACTAAAGTTTATAAAATTGACAGCTACAAAGAAGTTTATTTTATCGCTGTTTATCGCAGAAGAGAAAATTAAGTTTATTACTTGAGGGATATTTCCATCACCTACTCAGTCAAGTCAGCTAAAACTCACTAAATTTCATAAAATTAACATCTCCAAAGAAGTTTATCTTAATCCTTTTTATCACAGAGCAGAAAATTAATTTTATGAGTTGAGGGATATTTCCATCACCTACTCAATCAAGCCAGCTAAAACTCACTAAAGTTTATAAAATTGACATCTCCAAAGAAGTTTATTTTATCGCTGTTTATCGCAGCATAGAAAGTTAAGTTTATTGCTTGAGTGATATTTCCATCATCAGTCAAACGAATGATCACTTAGTGGAAAACCGTGTTTTGTGTTTCAGTTGAAATTTTTAATGCAGGATGTTTAAATGAAATCATTTAAACATAAACATTAAATAAAATCATTTAAATATCCTGCAGAGGCTAAAAAAGTCCTCAAATTTGTTTAAAGTGAAGTGAAGAAAATCTTGTACATTATTTAATGTTCTTTTGAATTTTCAGCACAAATACATGCAGACATACATACATACATACGTACATATATAGACATGTAGATATATATTTATGTTTATTAAAGGATACAATGTAATGTTTTTTGTATTGCAGCAACATCATAATGACAATGACAGTGATTACGTTTCACAAAAAAGACATCATACGAGGAAGGACGACGCACATACACACATACGATATTTACATATTTGTAGTTTTTAATCTAAATATAAACAAAAACTCAATTGCAGACAAAACAGTGGAATAAATAGCAAACAAAAACATTGAACATACACACACACACACACACACACACACATACAATACAGAACTATCAATTGGGTTCATCATCATAATTACATAAACCACCCCTTTTTGTTCTTTTGTGCGCTTCGCACAACAAATTTTTTTCTAATTTTTTCCAGTTTTTGTTCTGTTTTGTTTTGTTTTTTTTCATGTGGGTGCTTTCATTCAAGATAAGAACAAATTGCGAAAATGTTACCATCACTCAAAGCATTCTTAACAACTCAAACAGTTTCACTCAACAACAGCAATTTGCCAGAGTTCAACTCGAATGGCGGGAGCACACAAACCTCTGAACTCCTGTCCAGAATTGTGGTGAATACAGCGCGTGCGCCGTCTCGGCCAGAAGGTCTGTCTTTCGTCACACGCACAAATGTGGGCTGCTAGACCAACCCATTTTACATACTTGTACTTTGTGCTGCAGTGTGCGTCTGGTTGTGTTACCAGGCGTCGAACTGAACATGACACGAACAACAAGAACCAAAATAATAGAGGCACTTGTTGCTGGCACAAAACACGTCGTCGTCTCTGGGGCTTCGTGAAATGTTGTTCGTGCACTTTGTGCCGTGTTGGAGCTTTCGTCACTTGTTGCTGTTTCGCCGGCCTACAAATGGAGTTTGTTGCTCGTAACTATTATGTTGGCATTCCTGTGTCATTCCACAAGTGGCATCATACGTTTCCGGTTACGTTGGCATCCGCTTAGTTGATCAAATACGTTGGCGGAAGTTGGTTGACTGTCTAACGGTCGGTTATTTCGCATTTTGAAAATGTTTAAGTGTTAAACTTATTTAAATTTCTAATAAATCTCAAAAAAAAATATGGCTTAAAAAATACAAAAAAAATTGAACGTTTTAAATGTAACAAAAGCAAAATTAAAGCAAAAAAAAAAAAAACAACGAGAGCAGCCCGAGTAAAATAGTGAAAAAATGCCGATTTGCCAGTTTGAAAAGAAAATTCAATTGTGCTTTGGGAAAATTTTACAATAAAATGTAAAATAAGCAAAAGGCAAAACAGCAGAGTGTGTTAAAACGAAATATTTCATTTGCAAAAGAAAAGATTCATAATACTAAAATACTAATTTAAAGGTAAGTTGCCAAAAATATATAATATATAGAAATTTGATTTCAAAACTTTAATTTTTTCAGTTAGTAAAATCTTAAACGGCGTGAAAACACACTCAATTGTTGTCCAAATCTTTGTTTTATTCACTCTAAATGGGTTTTGACAATAATTTTTTTTTTTTTTTTTTTGAATTTAAGTAAAACTTAAATTTAACTTTTATATGTCTTCGGCCAAAATGTTATCAATTGATTGTTTGGTTCTTTCCAATTTATCCTCGAGATCAGCATTAATTTCCTGCACTAGAGTCTCCTGGTCCTGGTTCATTTGCTGAAGGTGTTTCTGTTTCTTTTTAAAATACAAATTCAATTTGTCGAACTGTGCTCTTACTGCCTGACGCTTCTCGGCCAATGTTTGCTGATAACGGCTGGCAACTGTGTCCGCACAAATGTAGCCGTATTTCAAGAACCACTGACCATCGGCCCAGGTAAAATTGTTTGATTTCGACCACATGTGAACACAGGGTTGATTGCCGCCCAAATTATTCGGTTCCCCTGCTTCCCAGTTGGCGAAATTAAACCTTTTGCCATTCGAAGTCCAAACGAATTTGCGCTGGGAATTTTCAGCAGTTGAGGCTGTGGCGCCAATCCATAAATCCAAGCCGGTGCCTAAACACACAGAGAAAGTTATTTTATGCATTAAAAATATTTCGTTTTCACTTCTCTCCCTAACACACCAAAACGATTTTTCAGCAAATTCACCAGTTGGTAATTTTTGCCAGCCGTATCAATGGTCGCCAGCGATAAGTTTCGTTTGCTGCACTCGTGCAGCGCCTCCATCCATGAGTACTGCGTTTTTCGTACAAACGTTCAAAATTTCATCAAAATATTTATTCTATTTGTAGCGCATTTTAAACTCACTTGACATTTGCTTTCAATCAAATATTTTGTACCGTCTTCCGTGATGGACCATTCGGGTTCACTTTTTGCAAACTTTATAAATAAAATGATTGCAAAAACTATGGAAGAGCGATTTATTTCCAGTTGTTTCATGGTATGAATACGGCGAGCAACTGTTTTAATTTAACAAACAGGTTTCTATTTTAAAGCTGGATTGATTAAATGTCGTCTTACACGTAATTGAGATGGTAAAGTGGCAATTAGTTGTTATTTTTAATAAAGTACTCGTACATAGAAATATGGCTGCAAAATTCTACTACATAAAGGGTCTATCAGAAAGCGCGTGGTGAGCCAATATTCAAGGACTCTGCCGCAAAGATCTGGCTAAACTTGATGCAAGAAGTCACGGCTTATGGGCATGGATCTGAGACTTCAAGAAATCTTACAGCAAAAAAGGTCGAGCAGTGGCCAATTTAGGTCACTTCTGTGCAAGATACAACCATATTCTCAAATCGTTCATGTAAACTGAGCGTAACGAGGTTCGTACGCTATCCGGCTGAGGCTACATGCCATCTATATCGATATCGTTCGATTTGGGTCAACAGAAATCGGTTGGCATGTGTCAGTAGTACAGGCCAAGGACGCCGCCGACTCATAGTGACCACTAAACCTTTAGTGGATGCATTTCCTACTGGTTGTGGGCTTTACAGGGGTTGGCATCATCAGCGTATGCGATAATACAGCCCTCCGAACATACGAAGCAGAGTATTAGCGCACGACAAAAAATTAACAGTCTCCGTTACCAGCCCGGTACACTTTCCCGCAGCGTGGCCATATTGTTGCCTGGTGTAGCGTTTCTTTAACGCAGCGTTGTATTGTCTTGTTATTTACCAACCTGGTTGTCTCCAATTTAACCAATAAAACGTTAAAAAATCGAACACAGGTGAGGTTCACCTGCTCCCTCAGAATGAGCGCAAGGTGAGCAGCAAAGTGTTCACCAACCGACTCATATTTTGTTAATAAAGTTTTAACATTTGAACAAGCTGTTCAATTGTGTAACTCGACAAGAGGCTTTGCATCTCAGCAACTGAACAATAATAGGTTAGATTGACGTCAACAACAACAGCAACATGGCGGTCGTAGGCCAACCACATCTACCCGCCTGGCTTGATATATCTTTTAGGCAAAACAAGCCAATTTTAAGTAAATTTTGTTCAATATAAATTAAATTTAAAATTGCTTTTCTATTTAATAAAATTATAGCAAAAAATTCGCTTTACGAGTTCATCGCCAGTAAATATTAATTCAGTTGCATGATGCCCGTCAATTAAAGACACAGAGATGCACCTGACCTCAGCCACTGAGACTACCAGACGAAACTATCAAAAACCTGTTTCGTTGTTTCTGGCCTAAGGCTGGATTAGCAGCACTTTTTTCAAAGGAAACATAGTAGTTCTGCCGCCTATAACTCGCAAATCAATTTTGCAACTGAATTTTGTTTTCTGGCCCGCTAATATCGATAAATACTATCAGAAACCGTAATCAAAATGAACTGCACATTTGATGGATGACCTTGAAGATGTTTCAATGTGTAAATAAATCACAATTTTCTTCTTCTATTATTTTCACTGCTTTTGTAATTCCCCTCAAGGAAAAAAAATTAATGATACACTTTGAACTTATATTTTAGTTTTCTTATTCATATTTAAATCATTATAAATTTAGTAGATAAATGCAATTTATATAAAAAAAGTAAAAAGTAAATAAAAAATATACACGTTGAACAGCAGCGCAATGCGGCGTCTCAAGCAAATAGTCCTGCATCTTTGGCAGGATGTGTAACCTACATTTGTTCTACACTGGCCAAAAACATGCAAGTGACTGCATCAATTGATATCGATATAAAAATATTTACTACATACATACATATATGTATGTATAACAATATACATACATGTATGTATGTATGTATGTATATTGTTATTGATAAATGATGAAATTTGGAAGGTCTTCAAGGTTTGGCATCAAAATGATGCAAACCCTGTTTAGCAGCAGCATAACGTTCCTAAAAGGCCAGGCTAAAAAGCCGATGGGTTTCTTTCAAACCCTCAACATTTCATTACCAAATTGGCTGTCACAATCACCGGATTTGGAAATTCCATTGAAGATTTGTGGTGAATTCTGAAAGATCAAGTGTTTGTAATTATCAACACACCTCTGACCCCCTAAATTGATGTTTGGAAGTGCTGCCATGAAGTACGAATACCAAATGTGTTTATGTCTACAAGGTGGCAGCACCACCGCAGGTGACAGTTTGGCACAAATTGTGGACAATTAGTGTGATTTAAAAATCCTGAACCCCAAAACAGGTTATACAAAATGCGAAGAGTGTGTAACTGATGATTGTCATTCCTATACCAATTTTTAAAAGCATAAATTTTGTTGTTGACATTCTCTGCCCTGCCAAGTGATTTGTACAATTTTAACTCACACTGTACCCACATACGTATGCATTTTGGCATAAGGGAAATAACCCTGCCTTAAAAAGCTTTATTTTACAAAACAGCTTGGCTCAGTCCAATTATAATAACTGGAGGCAGGAATCAAGAAATTTGACTTCGATATATAAAATTTCTCTAAAAAACGAATTCCTGGGAAGGCAAAAAAAAAAAAAATGCACGAGTTAAAATTAATGGAGTTTGTAAATTATTAGGCTCCTCAGAGGCACAAGTGTTCCACACCCTTAACAGTGTCGAAAAAGTCTAAAGTTTTGTATTACTTGGGAACATGATTTCCAAAAAGAAAATGGTATCAGATGAGTGAGTAAAATTTTTTTTAGAAATCGTTCTTTTTGTGTCAGTTTAAAGGGACCGCTATAACCAAAATCGCTTACAGGTGAAATGCCCAAAACTGTACTTTCATTTGTCTGCACAGGCTCCTCCATTGGCACAAACTGTTTGTTTAGTTTTGGTAGAATATGTAAAAATCCTTTCTTTTTGGTAGAATATGTAAAAAAACTTTCACTCACAGGCATTTGCTTATTCGTATGCCAAAAGAATGAATATAATTGCACTTTAAATCCTTTGAGAATAATGTCACAAATTCAAATACTTCCATATTCACCATCTGATCAAAAGCACTGACAAGGAATTTTGATACTGTAGCGGATTATGATTACGAATGAAAATTGCATTTCTGTCCTGCAGGTCTCCCATATTTTTTTTAAGAAATCAATCTCTACTAATTTTACCGCCTACGGAACTATTCGTGTCATTCGTACATCTTTCGTGTGTTGAGAAGTAACTGAAATGATATGAAATGTCTGTTGCTTAAATTTTCACTTGTGGTCAACGGCCATTTCAGTGTGGCCAGGCTGCAGAAATTTTTGATTTCAAAAACTGGGATAAATATAGTGATCTGAACTGTTACCTTAAAAATTTTCTTACTTTTTATTCTATTCGCTGTCAATTTGTTTGAATCCGTGAATAACAACTGGTTGCAAAAACCTGGCGGACAGGTGATATTTTCACACTTGAAAAACTCAATTTGAAATTGGAAAATCATGTGACTACTTTTTTCAGGTTTTAGTCCCTCAAGAGTGAAATTTTTGTTTTTGACATGTCCGCGAATATTTAACAAAAATGTTACATAAAAGTGACATATTGGCAATTTCGCCCCGGCTGGCTTTTGCCGAGATTTTCGGCAGCAGAAAAATATTATGATACGAGAGAACAAAAATTCTTGAAAGTCGCTAAGCCCCGCACAAGTCGCCCCTTCAACAAATGCCGTAATTGACATAAATTTTTCAGTGTTTTCCTGGAAAATTTTTATATTTTCTTTTTATCAGAGTTATGCTTTATTTTCTCAATATCAAATTGAATTTTCTCAATTTTAATTACAAAAAACAAGCAATTTTTAACAATCTTAGTTAAGTTATTTAAAAGCTATTAGCTTTAATTAAAGCCGATTTACATACTTGTTTTTCAAGAGTTATTATTTATTTTAAATATATATTTTCTCAATTTTAATGGCAAAAAAAAAAAAAAAAATCATAGAATTATAGGCCTCCTGAACACGCAAAACAAAACGCAGGACTTTTGTTTTGAAGTAGTTTTCTTTCCCCAAAACATATTAAAATGATTTACGGTTAAACCAAAAGTATTAAACGTTAAACATTGAAAGCGAGACCTGGATTTAAGAAATTCTTCTTAACTTTTTTTCTGGCGAAATCAGTATTCTGGATTTGTTTCGAATTGTGGCGCAAAAAGATGATTTTTTTAAGTGACAAAAAAATTTAATTTAATTTAATTTAATGAAGAGCCCCAACATTTGTACAAAAAAGCTGTGGACTCACAAATGTAACCATATTTCAAATGATACTGACCATCAGCCCAGCGAAAGTCTTTCGATATCGACCAGGTGTGCACGCAGGGTTGATTGTTGTCCAAATTATTGGGCTCACCCTCCTGCCAATGGGCAAACTGAAACGTTTTACCATTCGCTGCCCAAACAAATTTACGATTCGAATTATCAGCCGTGGAAGCAGAACCCCCGATCCATAAGTCCAAACCATTTCCTAAAATATATGAATTATTTTCATTAGAGAAACAGAACAGAATATTTTTTGCGCCCTTTACCATAACGATTTTTCATCAGCCGCACAAAATCATTATTTTTTTCCGCCGAATCTAAAGTCACCAACGACAAGTTGCGTTTGGCGCACTGTTGCATTGCTTCCAGCCAAGTGTACTAAGTAGAGAAAACAAATCATATTTATGTTCATACATATATACCCCCCCCGGGTTGACAGTGTCGATTTTATTTGTTTGTATATTTAAGCCGCACAAAATGTGAATTTACCGCATATTTGTCTTCGATCAAGAACTTTCTGCCCTCCTCCGTTGTGGCCCATTCGGCGACACCTTTTACATGCGCACACAGACAGATCAACGCCAACACTAAACAATTTGTTAAACTTTGCGAATGTTTCATGCTCAAGAATTCAATTTAAACTGATTCAAATGAGTGCACGAAAAGCTTTTTGTTTGACGCAAAGATCAGCTACTGGCTTTTAAAGCCAGAGTCGTAGCAGTCGAAATCTCTTGGCGAAACGATGCCAGAACATTGAGTGTGTGTGTGTGTGTGTGTGTGTGTGTGTGTGTGTGTGTGTGTGCCTGTGTGTATTCTTAGAAAACGGTTTTCAATACATACGAAATACTGGTTTCAGGATTAATTGCAGCAATAAGAAAATAAAAACCGGTGTAATGGGACCGGCAAAATGTGTTTTAATGGTACAAAATCGTGCGTTGGCATGAAGACGTTTTGCAGACACGGAACGACTGTATCAAACAAGATTTTTCCTGTGTATTGCTTTAACCCTGCACAGTGGGACAGATTTCAAAACCATATACAAATTACGAATTATACAGATAGTGAAAAATAATCACTTAATTCACTTTGTTCAAATAATTTCAATAAATTAATTTACTGAATCAGCGAAATTTTTGGTTCGAATGTGAGTCCACAAACGTTATTTATTATTAAAAAAAAAATATATATAAAAGATTGTTCTAATATTCTTTTTGTATGGAATCAACATTGTGCTGCTTTCCATCCATAATTCAAGGACACCATTAAGAACTACAAGTCCTGATACTAAATCAATACGCCTCAGAAGGTTTGCAGGTGATTTAAATTATAGAATATAATTCAAAATTGCCAACAATTAAAGTAAAATTACTACGCATCTGTGTGAGGGGGGTATAGCTGTACCTTGCCCACCTTTAGCAAAGGATTACTAAGCAGAATGTGATTATACAACAACAATAAACTAAACTTGCTTGTTTAAATTCTAGCCATAATATAAACAGCTCTTCATCTAGAGAGGCTGGCAGCACTAATACTATTTCAACTGACACAAGTTGTAACTGTTAACACGGAGGCCAGTCACACTTTAAGGGGATTTAGACGATAATACAAGTCGTGCGATAAGTCAAGTTTTTGAGTAGAAGACATCGGATGGTATCGTCTAAACTTAATATGTAATAAAACCATATGACATAGAATGGAAATACGGACGAAAACTTTACAGTCGTACGGCTCCCATCGTTTTTAAAATTTTTGCAAATTCCTTCGCACATCATTAGATCAGGGATGTATTTTTATGTCTTTTACCAGTGGTGTGAACGTAAAAAAAAAAAATCCACCGTAAGATTTTTATTCTCCTTTTCAAAATACGTAGATAATTTCATATGATTTTCTCTGTGGTTTTACGTACGACTGGTATTACCGTCTAA
Organism: Epicampocera succincta; assembly: GCA_932526305.1. Classification (NCBI taxonomy): domain Eukaryota; kingdom Metazoa; phylum Arthropoda; class Insecta; order Diptera; family Tachinidae; genus Epicampocera; species Epicampocera succincta. The sequence continues at coordinate 12,289,693 of OW052037.1, read as the reverse complement.
GTCCGCTTTTACAAGTTTTACCTTTTTTGAATACTCTTTCAATTTGCAATACATTCACATGTTTTTTACTAACTCTAACTCACACTTTTTAAATTGCCTACAAAATTGCTTTCTATTTTGGGAAATTTTTGCATCAATTTTAACAGCTGATCGCAGAGATATGGTGCGAGTGAAAAACTTCTAATAATTCAACAACAACAACAACAAAAAATATGTAAAACTTATACAATATTTATAAAAATGTTTGCGATTAATAAGTTTTTAGCAACTGGACACTGGATTGTTGGCAAGTAAACACCGGAAGGAATTTTTTTTTTATACTATATAAAATGGAGGTGTTTTTAATTTAATTGTTTTAATTTTGATATAGTAAATGTACATAAATATTTTGATCAACCCTGAACCTGAACAACTGAATGTTGATCCAAATATTGGAAAATAAATGAAAACTAAGAAAAATCTATGAATTATTTGTTCTTTCATTATTTGATCTAGAGCCTTAAAGTTCGGTTCGGAAGATGCTCAATAAATAAACGAATTTTTATAGGTTATAAAAGAAAAAAAAGTAATAAAATAAAATATATGGCATTTTTTGTAATGAAATTGACTATTGATTTGAAAGCAAGTTGTCGCACTGACGCTGACAATTCAAAAGACAGCTTTGACAGGCAGTTTGTGTAAATCAGTTTGAAAATAAGACAATGCAGATTTAAACAGACAGAAACGATTTAAATTGTTTTAATTTCAATCTGGCTGAATTGAGTTATTTATTTATTATTTTAGAACTTGCAAACTAAATTTACAACTTATAGCTGTAAAGAAAAGGGGGCGGGCTAGGGAAGACCAGACTTTTGTAAATGTGTTTGTGTCTATCTTATACGATCCGATATGAAAACCCCAAAAACAAACCTAAAACAGTTATACGGAGGCAAAGTACTCAACGTCAAACAACAACAACGAGCCTGACCGCACCTGAATTAAGTTGTAATCGCTAATAGGGTCCTGAAAGCAGGAAATTAGAATTTTTCATAATTCAAACTAGCAAAACTTTGTCTTCTTTTCCACAACAAACGATAACTTTCGCTTATTTTTATTGTCCCGGTCTACTTTTGATTTGAAATTAACGTTTCATCTCGCCAGAAATGGCCAGAAATATAAAGAAATAGAATTTCGGTTTTGGTGAAAGTAGATATTGTTTGGTCTTACAGCCTATTGCCATCACAAACCACAATTTTTTTGTATGTCCAATGTTATACCCAGCTCTTTAGGCGTTTGCACTCACACTGCGGAATATTGCGGCGGTTTTGTTCACATTTTGTCACGCACATTTGTGCTAAAAACAAAAAATTTCAAGTCAATGAACTTGTTGCATTCGAAGTGCAACAGCATATGAAGTGATGTTGTTGTTGCCATTTAAGAATGTTGCCACAACTCTGTGTAAGTATTTTAGCAACTCTTTAAATCATGCTGGCACATGTTTTAAGGATATCGCTGCTCACGGTCCCGCTCACTCTTACACCATTCGACTTTTATTGAAATGTCATGCTGCAAGTGTAAGTCCAGAATGTTTGCGGCTGGGTAGCGAGGAGTCAAGAAGAAGTGCGTTACTTATGAGGTTGTAAACAATGCGATACCATTTTACCACATTAACAACAATAAGATATTTTTATTCAACATTTTTTTTCCCCCCTGCTTTTCTTTTCCGTCATGTTTAACAATCAAATGACCCGGGGGGGTTTTCCAAGCATTCAAAGCACTTTTACTTAAAATTCATCTAAAGAGCAGTTGGTTTTTTGTTTCGTTGTGGCAATTGTTTTCTTAAAGCAGTTTTGTGTTGCTTTGCCATAAACGCTTTCCTAGGATTTCTTTACTTTTGATACACTTGCGGTTTCTGTATTGAGTCCTGAGAGTGGTTGCTGGAACTGAGCAACCAAGAAATAAGGTTATAAGGTTACAATTATTATTACAAAACAATAAATGCATTTCTTTAGACACACACACACACACACACACACACAAACACAAACACACACGTTACTGGCAACAAGTGGCACCACCTAACGAAAACAGTGTCCGTTCGTCGTTTAACAACAAACGTTTCGCCACTGGCCGGTAACATTTTGATAAAAAAAAAAAACGTTTTTAATGTGTCGCTTACAAGGGCAGCTTGTAAATACGCGTAGTGTTTTATTTTATGCCACAACAATTCGCTGAATTGTTTTATAATGATGTTGCAGAAATCAATAACAGAACATTAAAAGAATGATTTGTCTGAAACCAAGTGTACAACAAATTAATTATTACAATTAAAACAGATGCTTTCTGAGCTCGGCGGCCTGGCTTAATTTAGAATAATTTAAAAGACCCGCCTAGACATAAGTTGAAACTAATATCATTCTTGGACAATCAGCTGTCATAAATTGTCAAGCTTCCACAAACCTTAATTTTCATAATAATATTTTCAACTAAATAAATCAGAAAATAGATGCCCAAAGTAGTTTTAGATACAGACGATCTTTGACAGTTGACTGTGGTCATATTGTTTAAACTAAATTTTTATAGATTGGCTGTCATTTATGCAGCCCAGGATAAAATAATCGTTCAACCAAGTGTGCAAATTGTTTTATAAAAATGGGTGTTTCATTGGCTGAAATTCCACGGTGCCCCTAATCGTTATACCGACTAGCCTATTCGCGATCCTCTGGTTAAGTAATTTATAAACAAACGCTTTTAGAAAGATCTACGAAAAAACTTAGCGAATACGAAGCAGTAGATCGGAAAAACTCACTCTTTCGGAAACTACAATTTGTTGAAAATGCAAGTGACGCGTTAGCTGAAGGTAAACGAGCGCAGGCGAAGACGTTTGGTCGCTGATCGAAGCCTAAAGTAGTTGGAAAAAACTTGGCAAAGTACCAATTCATATCAGAAAGAATACAATAGGAAAAAAGGCACTATTTGAGACGTTATCGGTTCAGATTTCTATGAAAACGACGCTGAACGGGCCATCCGCTTCACTGACAGTTCTTATAATATTGTACTTTCTATTTGAATTGGATAATATACAATTGTACATACAAATCATATGGTCTTAAGCGGGCAGCGTTGCCACATTAACTATTTAGCTGAAGCGGTTTTAGATTGTGGCCATCTCAAGTTAAGGTTATTTATAGTGGCCACCGAGATGATGAAATTTTACGCCTTCAGCCTTTTTCTAGTGCAATTTTCTATGCCAATAAGCTGCACAGACCACAATGTCCCTCAAAGCCATTAATAGCCCATGTCTGCTGCTAAATGCAATCCGATTTTTGACATTCACGTCTAACGAAGCCCCTTCAGATCCATAAAAATTGTAATCTCACACACTTATTGTTTTATTTAAATTTAAAAATAGCAACTGCTTAATAAATTATCCTTTTCCAGGGAAACAATTGACTTCCTGCTACATAAATCATCATTGTTTATATTGTAAGAACAAGAAAAAAAAACGCCATTAAAAAATAAATAGAATAATTCCTTTAAACAAATAACAATTATGGCTCTGCCATCAAAACTCATTTCATCACCATCGCAATAAAGAGGCAACATCATCGTGCTGCCATCGAATTGGCGCCAAATACAGCATCACCGACACTCCAGCAACACTTTGACAACACATGAAGGGACGACTGAATGTGTCTTTACAAGCCAGCCACAAAAGGAGCCCCAATATTAAAAGCTACTGTTTCACTCACGCTGTTAAGGACATAAGAAATGCATCTTAACTGCCGACATCGCCTTCCAAGGACCTGCCGCTTTTTTTTACTACTATATGTAAACAAAAGTTTAGAACACAATGAATAAATGTGGCAGGGAAATTTAAAAACTTATTATTTTTTATTTTTAGTCAATAACAAATAAAACATTTATAATAAAAACAAAGTAACATTTTTGTCACATGAAAAAAAACCTATAGAAAAAAATTAGCAAAATTGGAAAATAATTTGCTTGTTAATTTTTTTTCCATTATTTAAATGAAGCCAGCGCTCACTTGCTGCAACGTTATCCCAGGGTGGGATAGGAATTCATAATTGTTTTTCTTTCTTTACTCTGTGATCGTAATTCATTAAAATTTGCGAAAAATCGACATCTTGAAGAAAGAAGTCTACTAGGACTCTACGAAACAGTTTTGCGGCAGCTAAAGACAGTAAGTAATACCAAAATACTGTCCAGGTGTCGCAAAATATGGAGCCACTGAACTAGATGTCTGGAAAAGGTTCGCAAAGACTGCACCGGGGGGTTTTATTGTCATACAAATTTTCGAATGTCCTTTTTACTCCAATCTGAATAACTGCAACGCATCTACTCATAGTTTTGGTGTGGGCAAACCGGGTAAAGGAACGAAAGGAAGCCGTTGGCTCTTAATGTATTAAAGGGGCATAATATAACGAATGCAAAGTAAGAAATATAATGTTTTATCGTGAAAATGCAGCGCTGGTAACAAGTGGTGCTTCGCAATATGAATATGAAGATCCTTTATAGGACACTTGTCAGGTACAGAACTACACGCTGGGAAGAGGGTGTTTTGCATTGGAAGGTTATACTGAAAATTCAAATGGCTAGACAGCTGATTCCTTTTACACTATTTGGTGTTTCTTTATCCTATTTGTTTGCTTAAGGACAAGTAACTTTTTTTAAGTTTCTTATTGAATTGCAACTCTCAAGGTTTAAAAAATATAATATTTTCAGAAAATAACCCGCCAAAACGCAGCACTCAAAAAATGAATCATGAATTGATGTGTAAATTAAATATGCACGATAATCAAGTAATCGAATTAATGGGTACTCATGACTTCACTCAACTGCAGCAGCAGCAGCAGCAACAACAGCCGCAGTCCCAGCAACAGCAAATGCTCAATTATGCCCTGATAGAAACACAAAATCTACCCACCGCCCAACAACATGCAATAGAAAACAGTAACAGTAACAGCAACAACAACAGCAGTAATCAAGATAACAATAGATCATCGAGGCCAATTAGAAGAACTAGTCGTAGGACACCCCAGGTGGGTTATTTTTTTTTCAAAACTTTTACACGTTTCCCCCCCCCCCCCCCCCCGTGGCTGTGAACTCATTAAGATTTTGTATTTTTTTCCCCCGGAATAATTAGTTAAGCAATAATTATGATATGGAAATGACGGACTCAAGTTCACAAAGTGATGACACTAGTGGTGGTGGTGGCAGCAGTAACGGTGGCAGTGGTGCCCGTCCATCAAGTCGCGGTCGCAATTCTTCGGGTACCAGTCAAAATCGCCGTCGCAAAGGTGCTCTTAATGCCAAGGAGCGCAATCTGAGACGTCTAGAGTCCAACGAAAGAGAACGCATGCGAATGCACAGTTTGAATGATGCATTTCAGGTAAGACTACTTTGATATTCGATGGAGGAATCATACAACTATTAGGTAACTTATAAGTATAAGAAATAGGTGTTTAAACTAGTGCGGCAATAATGAACTAAATATTATAAATTCGAGAACGAGAACCGCTTCCAGAATAGTTGCATTCAAGTCTTCTTCTTCTTCTTTTGGCGCTACAGTCCGTGGTGAACCTGGGCTTCAACCAACAAAGTTTTCCAGCTGGCACGGTCTTTAGCCAGCGTTCTCCAATTGTGCACACCAAGTTGGTTGAGGTCCCTCTCCACTTGTGTGCGCCATCAGTTCCGTGGGCGTCCTCTACTGCGTTGTCCCACAGGTTCGGAATTGAATCACTCGACTATTTTTTTTTTTTTTTTTTTGTATTGCCTTTCGTCTACATTTGAGACCTTGTATAGAGGCACCAACTTTTCAGTTTGTGAGTAAAATTTTTCAAAGCCGCCGCTAAAACCATTTCTATAGGCTACTCTACAGCAACTGAAGATTAAAAAAAAAGATTAAAGATTAAAAGCCCCGTCACAATATTAAAATTGAATAATAAAAGTCTGAGCTTTCGCCTACTCTACCCCAGAGTTTTCCTATAGCATTAATAAATATTAATATTAATGCCAAGAACTGACATCGCATCCACATCCACTCATCACGCAAACTTGGCCGTCATAACATTTGCTTCCGTTACTTACTCGCGATTTTTTTTTTTTTTTTCTAATCCACTTATAGCTTGCAATTGTTGTCGATAACGAATGTTTCATTAAACATTTCTAAAATAATATTAAAAAATACTTTCATACATTTCAGTCGCTGCGCGAAGTGATACCTCATGTTGAAATGGAACGTAGACTGTCGAAAATTGAAACACTTACTTTGGCCAAAAATTATATTATTAATTTGACTCACATAATATTAGCGAAACGCAACGAAGAATCCGCCCTCGACTTCAATGGCGTTCTCATGAATGGCAATGGAGACGCCGCCAACACAAATAATATTGTGGGCGATGGTGATGCCAGTACAGTACTCGGTCTCAATAATGGCACGGTAGTGGGTAATGGAAATGTTTTAGTTGGCTTGCCCACCTGTTATGATGATGCTCTGACCCCGAACGGTGCGAATACGTACAATTGTAGCCTCTTGGCTGCCGAGCATCCCGTTCCCCAGACCCAGTCGTTGACAACGGCAACAACGACCATACAAATACAACAAAATCAACCACTTAATCATATGCAGCACCATCAGTCGCATCACGTCATGATATCGAATCATAGTCAAATTTTAATGCCGCAACAACAGACGGGACCGCCGCAACTGCCCCAACCGCAGCCATTGCAACAGACAGCAATTTTAATGAACGGCTATGCCGACACAACTGGCGACAACAACAGCTTCGATGAACCGTTTCGAGAGTTTTTATAAATTTTCAAAACTTTTTAAAAGACTTTTTGTTGGAGATGAGCAACTTGCTGGCTTATTATACATGTAGAATTATTAATTTCATCAATTAAGGAGAATTTAAAGCAAATTAACGAAATAAGTATATCAACGAATATTGTTTTCTAAAATTTAAGTTACGTTTTATTTTTGTGTTGTTACCAAAAAGTTGGCTTAAGATTTAAATTGGGGAAGCGACAAATTTAAAAGCCACATAGCAAATAATAATAATAATGATAAATATATGTATGTATATTAAAGTTAATATAAATATCAAAAATTAAAGTTATTATTTTCAAAGCGAGCCCGAACAGCTAAAAGGAAGAAGAAAACGTAAAGATTTTTGCAAATTTAGCGAAAATTGCTGTGATCCAAAGCAAAACTGTTGTAGGCATATTTTAAATTGGCCGCTGGTGTTTGCCAGCTGTCACATCAATCATTGATAAATTGAAAGCCTGCAGAGAACTGCTACCTTCCTACGTTATGAGCCCAGTTAGGTTTGATGATGAAAAGAGATAACAAAAAAGCTGCATATGTTTAAGAGCAGGAATTTCAGGCGTATTGAAATCAGGTACTAAAACAAAACTGAGCAAATTCCGAAAAAAATATACTTATATGTATTTCGTTTTTGTTAAATGTCAAATCGAACATTTTTACTTCCTGAACTGAACAGCCGAGGGAGGATTAAACATAAAAAAGTAATCAGCTGAGCTGTGCATTGCACCTCTTATCAAATCGGCTTGCACGTTTTGTGTATCACTTGGTTTCAAGGCGAATTCGTAATAGTTAAACTGAATAGTACAATTAGAGAATTAGGCTTTTGAAACGGCAATAGCATCTACATACATACATAAGTAATGCTTCTATCCGACTTTCACTTTGATGGACATCCAACATTTTAATGTCTCTTATATGATCTGATTTTCTACATGTTTGAGATGTTGCTTTGCTGGGCTCTTTGCCAAAAAGTTTACTACCATCAACTAAAATACCGGTAGCTACCAGAACTCCACATGTGTGAGCCCAGTGAGCCAAATAATAGGCAATTTACTGCAGGTAGTAGCCAAATTTTCATACACAGATTATTACAAATTCAAAATTTTTTATGTAATAATTAACAAAAAAAAAATTAATTTTAAATTTTTCGAACAAAGTTTTAAGAAAAACAAGCACAGCAGCGAAAAAAAATATTTCTTAAGGTCGTCTGTCTTCATTACGAAAAGCTTATGAAAAGTCACGTTAGTCCTTCTGGCTTATTTAGACTCGTTATTATAATATTATCGATTAAGTAGTTATAATAACAATTGTCAAAGATCTATTTAGCCTTTAAGTCCAAGTAGTGAAATTATATGCTAAATTTATGCAATTCTATTTTAAATTTAATTTATTCATGTTTTTTGGCGTTAAAATTAATTAAAATTAATGAAAACAAATCAGCAAAAAACAAAAATTAATAGTATATTTTAATTGAAAAATCAAATTAAGCTGAACAAAATGGAATGTTAAATACTTGTAATTGTACTTAAAGAATCATTACTATATATTTGTTATGGTAATTATTATTAAAAAAAAAAAGAAAAACAAAATAAATAATCAAAAGGGGATATTTCAATTAAAAATCAAAATTAAATCTTACAAAAAAAGCCAACTAATTATTGGATTTTATAAATTAAAGGCAAAACTAATAAATTACTGGCACACTGCGGGTGTCTGACAATTGGCTGATTGTGTCTGATTATACACGTTTGAAAGAATATACACGTTTGAAAGAATTCTTATGCTTTCCCGTCGCGTTGTCCTACAAACCCAGACTTACATACAAATCTAATCGTGTTTTATTCAACATATATTTTAATATTTATTGATATATAAATTTGCATAAAAATCGTTTTTCAATTTTTTGGCATCGAATCTGCCGCAACGAAATCACATGTTTTTTCAGAAATGAGAGAGAAATTGTAACTTTAATTTATGGGTGTTCAATCTGTCAATATTGTCATATACTATATACATATGTATGTACAATATGTGTATGTAGATACGCATATTAAAAATATATATGTATATAAGTGTCGATGGGTGTGTTGCAGATTCTGTGAAAAGTTTTGTACAATTTTTTCTTAAAAAAAAAATCATAAAATATTTTGTTGAAGTTTTTGCTGTTTTTTTTTTTTTTGTATATCGTTATTTTCATCATTTCGAACGTGACCATTAAATCCTATACCATTAAAATTGGAATAAAAAAGAAACGTTTTAATTAAATTATAGGTCTTGGGAAGAGTTTCGAATCAAAGAAAACAAGAAAACAAAAAGTACCAAAAAGAACCAGTTTCTTTATTTTTCAAAATTTTATTATTAGCGTGAACGATTTGTTGTCTAGTTGACGGCGACATCGGCCAAAATTTGACTGAAACCAAATTTTGTTGACAACGACTTTCGTATTTAGGCAGAAGTAAAAGTAATGTTTTAATGTTATAACTATGAAAAAAACCAAATTTTTAATTAACAGAAAAGAGTTGAATCACTTAATTTACAATAATGTACAGATTAGGAGGGAATTTCCAAGAGAAATACAATTATAATGGATATATAACAAAATTTTGACTGTTTTTGGTCATCGTGTTTTAACTAAAGCTGCATTTTTTGTAGCAAATCGTATATTTTTTTTTTGGCAACACCAACAACTTTATTGGGTAAAACCGAATTCAGTTAGATATTCTCATGATTTTAATTTCAAAATATAAACTTTAAGGCAATTTTAAACAAAGAAAAGAAAAAGTAAAAGTGATACATATTTTAATGTCACAACTATGAAAAAACTTTCAGTTTTAATTCAACAATAATAATTTAAAATTGTTTGTTTGGCTGGAAAAAGATAAAATAGTTTGGCCACACCAACAATTTTATTGCGCAAAACCGAGTTCAGTTATATATTCTCATGATCATGTATCGTCCCACTGTGTTTATTTTTGAAATATAAATTTTAAGCCAATTTTAAACACACTTTTTTCTTTGCAAACAACTCAATACTGACTAGTATTTTCCCTTAATTGAAAAATAAAATTGTAGCACCCTGAAAGGTTCTCTGGCCTATAAAAATTCTTATTTTCTATTTGAAAAAAGCAAAAAAAAAAAAACATAGTTTTGAAACTGATTGATTAAACATGTTTAGAACCAAAAACCAATTCTCTGTAAATACCTTTAAATACTATTTCATTGGTAGAAACAGTACTGTTCTGGGCAATATTATTTTCTAAATTAATTAAGATCAATATTCTAAATACAGGAGACAAACAAAAAGTATGTATGTAGACTGTGTTTAATTTAGAAATCCCACTGCGACTTCACACAATCCCAAGGAATCAACGACATCAATAAATGCAAACACACATCATTCTAACGCCAGCGTGAAGAGATGTACAGAAGTATGTGTGTGTGCCAAACACTCATGTCAAGACGAAAAACTGTCAGCCAGTCCGCCAGCCAGTTGTTAGTCTACAACTATTACTACTCATATTCTCGTTTACTCTAAATTGGGTTTTATTAACAACTTCAACAGAACACAACAAAACACAGTGTGTCAATAACAAGAATTCACTAAGTGAATGTAATTTTACAACTTATTATTGGCAGCAGCAGCGGCAGCAGCAGACTTGTCTTTTCCTGCACCGCATGTCTGCTCTTTCGTAAGAACTGGAGTAGGTGGCACAGGGAGGCAATAATTAAAAATCTCTGTCAGAGGAATTTTTATCGACGCTCTGCCATCATCTATTTCAGTTTTGTTTGTTTTCATTTCGTGCAAGCTTTTAATTAGTATTCAATTTAATAAGTCTAACATAAACAGGGATAATAAGGACTCTATTGGGAATATATTCGCATGTACATACATAAGCGCAAACCTTAATACGTACATACATAAATTTACAATCTATCAACAAAGAGGACACATACATATACGTACACATGTATGTATGTATGTGTGTGTGTGAGTGTGTGCGTAGCATTAAAATGATCGCGGGTGGTTAATTTTATGTTTTCCTTTTTCGAAGTGGAATATTAAAATAAGACAAATTTTTATACTGCGTAGCAACTATTTTTGGAACACTAGGGTGGCACTTTCTATTTTGGAAATAAAAAAAAAGTCCAGAAGGCTGTTTGCTTTCAATGCAACCGGCAGCAGTTTGGTCTCGATTCAACAAAACTGGTGAGTATGCGGATGAGCCGGAACATATTGCAAATAATCGAACTGCTGTTTTATACATATTTTAAAATTTGAATTACACCCCCCTTTAACATCAAACCCACTGAATTGAATTGAGCACAAAGAAACATTTTCTTTTCGCCTTTTTTTATTACAATAAATAAATTTAGTTTTGCAAAAATAAACATAATTTTGCAACAATTTTTCATTCAATCAATAATACAATAAAAAAAAAACACACACATTTCACAAATACATTAAATTTATGTTTGTTAAATAATCCTGCAGGAAATTATTTTCATTTAACTCGGAAAATATTTCTAGCGAACTATTATCGATCGTACTAAAATGCAGGTACACAAGAAAGGACATTGGACCAAACATTAGTTGTTCGGTTTTAGGCTTTATATTTGCTTTTTGCAATTTACTTAAGTACGTTTTTATATACAAATTCAAACTGTAGCGAAACTGTTTGTTTTGTAAGCATTTAAGAAAAAGGCATTTTCCCGCTTTTGTTTTCAAGTTCATAAGCAACGAAGGCATAAAGAAATTGCTAACAGCGGTGCAGGAGCTTTCAATTTTACTACATATAACATCACCAACAATAGTGCACTTTTCGAAAAAAATACTAGTAGAGGTTTCACAAAAGACATGACCCAGAATCTCAAAATCAATATTCTTAATAACAGCTTCTATGGAGTGTTCAATATCAGAAGGTGGCATAGCAAAAATGCGCTCCAGAACAGCGTACATTTTTTTCTTAGTGCCCTTGGGATGCAATATTTTGTGCGAAACTGCCTCCAGACTCAAATCACAGTTAAAATTTCGTTTAATATGGCTCAAAATATTATCTAAAATTATAGCACTCTTCAAATTATTAGATGATTTTAAAATACTTTTTGCTATAATTTCAAAATTGCCAGACTTCGTTTGCTCGTTGTATAAGATATTAAAGGAATTTTTGAAAAGCGATTGATTATTTTCGGACAACTGATCTAATTGATTTCCATATTTAGATACACTTTCGTTAAATATTACAAACATTTTCACCAGCTTTTCTAACTCTTCCCAATTGTATTCGGTGACAAAATGTTGGGTTAGAACATGTGTGATTAAACTACTTATTTTGGGGGCCCCATCTTCAGCTGAAAGCAATTCGCGTAATGACTCAAATGTATCCGAATCCATATTGCCTAAAAGAAAAAAAATAGACAACTACTTTTCAATATGCTAAAATTCAAAATATTACATCGGGAGGTTTGCGAAACTCAAGCAAATTAAGTAAGTTAGAAAGTTGACATACCTACGAAGTGGAGCTAAACAAACTGTACAAACTATAATTTATATTAAAGGTGAAAGCAAGTGGAGTTTCATATCACAGAAAATAAGGAGAAAAAAGTAACGAACGTGACAAAATTAGAAAGTTGACATACCTACGAAGTGGAGCTAAACAAACTGTAATTTATATTAAAGTTGAAAGCAAGTGGAGTTTCATATCAAAGAAAATAAGGAGAAAAATGTAACGAACGTGACAAAATTAGAAAGTTGACATACCTACGAAGTGGAGCTAAACAAACTGTAATTTATATTAAAGTTGAAAGCAAGTGGAGTTTCATATCAAAGAAAATAAGGAGAAAAAAGTAACGAACGTGACAAAATTAGAAAGTTGACATACCTACGAAGTGGAGCTAAACAGACTGTAATTTATATTAAAGTTGAAAGCAAGTGGAGTTTCATATCAAAGAAAATAAGGAGAAAAATGTAACGAACGTGACAAAATTAGAAAGTTGACATACCTACGAAGTGGAGCTAAACAAACTGTAATTTATATTAAAGTTGAAAGCAAGTGGAGTTTCATATCAAAGAAAATAAGGAGAAAAAAGTAACGAACGTGACAAAAATAGAAGCAGTTTTTGTGCTGTCGTCTGAGAAGGGGCCAAAATATACGTGTGAAATATATTTCCTATCAAAAAAATTACACCAACGAAATATGACTGGAGCTGAATTTTGTCGACAGCGACTTTCGTAATAAGGGACAAGAAAAAGCAATAACAAAAATCTTAATTTTCGGAAAATTAAAAAGTTAAACCAATAATTTTACAATAATGTACAGATTGGAAGTGATTTCTTAACATAAAAACATACATATGTATATACATTTTGATGGAAAAAAAGTCAGTTTTAGTTAAAATTAATACGGTTTGATATGAAGCTCAATTTGCGAAAAGTTGACAGATCGTCACGAATATGAAATAATAATTTTTGAACTTTCATCTAGCATCTGTGTAGTGGAGAAATCGATCGCTTTTAACAATATCGTTTACAAAAAGTGCAATGAAAAACGTTTGATTTTGAAAATGGGCAAAAACGGCTAAAAACGTTTTCAATCACACAACTAAATGTTTAGGGTTTAAAATTTTAAATGCCGTGATGGTATTCAACAGGTAAGTAGCAAATGGCAGTAAACATAAGATATTGTCAGGTTCCATTCGAAAATGCTGCTGTCGGACAGCAAAACTTTAATGTTTGTATTTTTCTTGAATCAAATTTATCAAAAGGAAGTTGAAACATTTTATACGTATGTATGTATATATATTTTACATATGCATGTATATGCAAATACAGTCAGTTATCATTGGGCATGGATTCACTACTTTTTGAACTTTCATCTAGCATCTGTGTAGTGGAGAAATCGATCGCTTTTAACAATATCGTTTACAAAAAGTGCAATGAAAAACGTTTGATTTTGAAAATGGGCAAAAACGGCTAAAAACGTTTTCAATCACACAACTAAATGTTTAGGGTTTAAAATTTTAAATGCCGTGATGGTATTCAACAGGTAAGTAGCAAATGGCAGTAAACATAAGATATTGTCAGGTTCCATTCGAAAATGCTGCTGTCGGACAGCAAAACTTTAATGTTTGTATTTTTCTTGAATCAAATTTATCAAAAGGAAGTTGAAACATTTTATACGTATGTATGTATATATATTTTACATATGCATGTATATGCAAATACAGTCAGTTATCATTGGGCATGGATTCACTACTATAATGGACAGATGTATGCCTTAAATTTAGTAAATTTATCATGTTGTGAAAAACACGAATATGTGTTTATATATGATGTGGTTAGAGAACCTAACAGTTTGCCTTTTGGGTGCTTGGGACAAGTTGAGCAATTGCTTGCTTTTACGGCCAGATCCAGATCAGACAGTGGATCAACTTCTCCAGCGCCCCATGTGTTATGCACAATAGCATAACTAATATTATTTTAATGTCGGAAAAGCACATGGCAATGGAAAAGCACATTGGCTATAAAGCACGACATTTAATTTCAAACAAAATGACATTGTTTTCAAAATAAAACCAGACTTTGTAACGACTATTAAGGAAACTAGAAAATTTAGATGAGCTCTGAATTACTTCAAGAGTTAGCCGCCCGTAGTGCCCTTCAGATAAATGTCCATTATGTCTGGATGTGCATGGACAAATTGTTGCCTTCTGGCAACCGGTTGTATGTGCGGCAGACGAGCGCCTCTTTGAACATTTATGGCCAAAAGATTTTGATGTTGAATTCTTTTGTGACGCTCCTCTCTTTTTTTACGTTTAGCTGCCGCTTGAGCACTTGTAGTTGGTTGGCCATCGTCATCATCAGTTGATGTCAACGATGGCGGATCTGTTGTTTTTTGTCCAACATTTGTTGCAGTATTTCTTTGGTTTCTTTGACTGTTTGCTATGGAAGATTCATTTGTCGTTGTAGTAGAAGAACTTATTAAAGAACCATTGCGAGCCTTCATGACCAGCACTCTTTTCATCTTGTATTCATAAGCAATTCCTATATCTTGTTTACATTTTGCACATACTTTTTCAGATGGCAGATAGTCGGGGAAAAATTTGTTTACAAATCGTATGTGGCGTGGATTGGTTATAAACACTCCGGAACCACGCAATAAATGATTACCAAGGGGACAATACATATTTCTTTAGAAATCTACTCAAATTAATTGTACCAAAATGTATTTAATCTATAAAAATTCCCAAGGAGCAACAAGAATATATTTGTCGAAAATTGTCTTGTTTATTTTCAGAAGTATTGCCATATTAAAATTAAGTACAGAGTTGTTTTTGTTATTTTGATGGTGGCAGTCACTTCATGCAATCGTTTCTTTAACTTTAATTTCAATCTCTTCTTTTTAATGGAGAACACATTTATTTTTGCATTTAAAATATAGCAACAATTTTCAAAACTATTTTATTCAAAAAGTGTATTTTAAAGAATTCTGTAATAAAGTTTAACACAACACATAATTTTTTTTTGGTTACTAGCTTTTCACTGGATTTGAAGAGCTTTACTGTAAGAAAGTTAAGCTTGTTATATTATTACATATGTAAGTATATGCAATGAATAAATGATTGATATACAGATACAGACATAAGTACATATATGAACATATTTTTGCAATAAAATTGATTTGCACAACTATTATTTGCAAAGAATCAGAAATTGGGAGCCCAACTTCAAATTCAAGTGTTTACAAAATTGATTATTTGACAAAATAGTTTTTGCAAAAAAGAGATTTAAAAAGAAGGAATCTAATAACAAAACATAATTAGAATTATTCTTCCAAATCGCGTGTATAGGGACTGTTCCAGTCTCTTTCAAAAACGCTCAACAAATCAAGGCGTATTGTAGAAGTTCCATTTGGTTTGACGCTTGCATTAATAGGGTCTGGCAAAACTAAGCCAACGCCAGCAGTATTTGTAAAATAATCACCTGACCAATTTGAAGTACCAATATATGCAATGTTATCGGTAACCATATATTTATTGTGGTTTACCCGTCCGTACGGAATATTAAGCTCATGTTCGTTTGCCGGAACAACAAAACGTTTTATTTGTATATCTACTTCGGGCAGTGAATTTGCTATGTTTTGCAATGATTTCAGGAAATAATCCTCAGAAGGATTTGAATAACGCCACCATGAGATGAGCATTCTAATTTTAATTTTTCTATTGATAGCTGCCTCTTTGAGGGCATCGTCAATGTGTGGCCAAAATGTTATATTTTTTGTGTACATTATCAGGGGAATGTAATCCATAACAGCAATATTTATAAAATGCTTAGCTTTTCCGATTGTAGTTAAAATAGCATCAATGTCATCTACCCTGCCACGGGCTGTTAAAGGCGGTGGAGAGCTCGAAAGCAAAGCAAATTGCTGATATTTATTGTTCACATTCAGAAGAATGGGGTTATTAAAGTTATATGTAGTGTGGACGTTTGAAGGCCACTCTCGTGGTATGACAGAATCGTTGGTGCTAAGGACCCAATACTCTTCAAATATTTTGCCAAGATCTCTAGCCAGTGTGGGACAATTCATGGCCAAAATGCCCAACTCTTTGACTTGCGTTAAAGATCTCCAGTCCATATTTGCACTGCCCAAATAGAGGTGTTTGTTATCTGAAATCCAGAACTTTGTGTGTAAAATGCCAGCACCCAATAAACGTGGGAAATCTAATGAACGAATTTCAGCAGCACCCTCTTCCTGGAAAATTTGTGTGTCATGATCGGGGTGTTTATTTGAGGACATACTTTGAGCAATGCGTATTTTAACTTTGCCCTTCAATCCCAGCTCCATTATATTTTGGAAAATATCTTCTCCTTGCTGCGCGGTTGGATCGTCTACAACATCTACACCTCTAAGTGTCCAATAAAATGAGCCAATGTCCAAGGAATGCTCCGACGAATTCAGCAGAATCTTCCATGCCTGGTAGGAAGACATAAACGATGGACTGTTTGACGAAAAATTAAGATGTTCTGGAATACTTTCTACCAGTTGCACTTGACATTGATCTGTAGAACCACTTTTGAAAGTATGCAGTTTTGAAATATTTTCAAACTTTAACAATTTCATCAAATAATTATTGAAAACAAGGCACATTATAAAAATGGCCAACAACAATATCAGCAAATATAAAAAATGAACACACTGGAACGGAATTTTATACCAATAAACAATCTTTTTGCCATCACCTTTTAATTTCTGATCGTATTTGTTTGGTAAATTGAGGCAAACGCCACTTGTTTGAATATTTTCGTCCCCATGTTTATGAAACATTTTATTTCTCATAATATACATATGTATAGATTTTTATATAATTATTGAAGCACCGTGACCTCCCAATGTTTAACAAAGTAATACTATATAGCTAAAAAATTATTAATAAACTTACCTTAAAAGAGTTGTTTAATGCCGGACAAATACAAATCTGCCATGAAATGCAACTCACATTCATCAATTTGTTTTTTTTTTCGCTCCCTCTCTCTCAAATAGTAGTGATTTTTCCTTCTCTTAAAATGTGTTATACGAATTTGAAACGGTGCTAACAACAAGCAAAATAACAGAAGCCGCTGAAAGTTAAAAACATTTATTAGCGTATTAATTATGTATAAAATTATGAAATTTATTATATTCTTAAGTTTAAAACTTCTACTAAATTTTTAAATTGAAATTATTTTCTTTCCACTTACATATGTACATATTTGTTACAACGAAAAGTCTGTATGAAGCCGGAAAAGGATTTGACTAAATGAAAGTAATTGTCGCTTTTAAAATCCGCCACATTGATAGCACCGTTTTGGCTGATTTTCTTCGTTTGGTCTATCGAATATTTTCTTTCCTTCTAACTTCAATTCCATTTCATTCGTAGACAACGAAGGTATTTAGAAGCGTAAAAAAATTAAAAAATAAAAATAAAAATCAAGTTTTTGTTGTGATTAAATAAAACAAAGTTTTCGGAGTGTAGAACAGGAATTGTGAGTGATTAAGAATACAGTTAATAAAAGGTAATTAATAAAATATTCGTTTTATTAAATGTCCAGTTGAAGTTCATTAAAAATTTGTGGAAATGTATCTACCTGTTTGAAAATGAAGCAGCTGGGGTTTGTTTTGTATTGGATTCTTTAATGTGCTGTGAAGACCTTTGGGGATTTACATAAAACTACATTTGTTTTGTCCTCTTGTGCGTTCATGTGCTCTCTTGTTTTCATTTCTGTGTTTTATGTTGTTATTTCTTGTTTGCAGAAAGAAAGAAAAGGAAATGCTGCCATACAATTGTTTATGCATATACGTACATATATACATACATTGGTGTCCATAAAATGAAAACAGTATCAAAAATCTTATCAAATGCGTTTTATTACTAAATTGCTCATAATCGGATAATATAAAATAAAAAAAATTATTAAAGTTTTTGTTATTTTAAATGCAGTTATGCGAGCGAACGAAAAGATTCGATATCGAAAACTGGCACTGAAAACTCTTTCCTTGGTATTAAGTTGTGCATTTCTCTCAAACTTGCATAATTTCGTTTTTATTATGATCTATTACTGACACTGAGCTGAGCCTTATAATAATTAATAAGGCTTTTATCTCATGCTAATAAAATGTTATGGAATTTCTCTCTAGCAAAACTATCCGCCAGTTAAGCTTTTTCGACGTAAGCTATTGCAAATTTGGTATTAAATGTATTTTATGAGAACTTTTACACTTAAGCTGTCAAAATATTTTCTAAAAAAAATAGAGTTTTTATTTATTTATTGCTTTTTGACAGCTGTTTATGTAAAAACGTAACTGGTGCTGCCTGTGTTCACTTTTTAGTGCGAAATAGGTATGTTTAGAAGTTGATAAGTTTCCAATACCATAATTTATTAAATAAATACCAGGAAATAGCGAAACACAACCTTTAAACTGCACATTTTAATTAAAATGTTTACATATATGTATATCAAACTCGTAAGATATACTTCTTTATATATTCTTATGCATCAGCCTTTTAAAATTTTTATGATTTTTTTTCAACACCTGAAATTTTTAAAATATGTACATATGTATGTATGTAACTGAAAAACAAATCAATTCCAAAAATCAAAAAATCAATAATAATAATTAATAGTTCTGTTGTTTCTTATTTCATAATTAATTCTCCAGGTGTTCGAGATAAGCGTTTTCTATATTAAGCCAACCGATATATTAATTAATTAATTAAGCTATGAATTTTAATTAACCTTTTAAGTCTAGAATTGCGAAATATATCAGAACTCCAATAAAATCCCAAGGATGTATAAAACTTCTTCTTCTTCTTCTTCTAGTACTGCCTTCAAAGTACTTAAAAAAAGGATAAATACATAATTTAAATATCGAATTATCTTTAAAAAAATATACATACATATTATTTTCGAACCCAGTGCTCAGGTGAACTTTTCGTTTTTAATAAGCAATAAAGAAAACTAAAAAGGGAAAGTAAGAAGATTCTTAACATGTTTCACTTTTATTTTGGTTCACTGCATATGAAAATGTCAAACATAATAGTTTTAGAATTTTTATATGTATATCTTTTTTAATTGCATTTTAAATTATCGATTGCAATAAATTGGGTCAGAACTAAATTGCCAATACTGGGTAGCAAGCCAAACACACATACATACATATTAACGTACATACATAAGTATTTATTATAAAGAACAAAAAAAAAATAATAATAATGCAACAATGCATGTCATATGTATTTACAAACATATACTTACATACATACATACATATGTACACATAAACACAAATGTACAAATATGAGAACATTTAACTAATTGGGTATGGGGGAATAAAAGAATTCATAGAAAAACTGAAACAAAGTTATTGACATGGCTGTCTCTTCATGTCGTTCGACTTGCCTTTGAATCCTCATCTACAATTAGTATTTAGGCTTCAGAAGTGCAGCTAAGAACTTGGTCAGTGTTTAGGTCTTAGCACATACCCAGCAAACACAAACTTATAGGATTTGAAAAAAGTCAAATTGTTTTCTTATTACCGATTTAGTTCGTTTGATTTCGTGGCATAGATTTGTCGCGGCAGGATTTATTATCCCCTAACTTAATCCACCACGAATTCAGAACAAACAAATTAGCCAGTACAACAGCAAAGCTCGGTGAAATCCGCAGCTTTCTATGTAAAGGCTTTGATCGTGTGCAATTAGGGGCAACGACAGCTAGAAAAATACTGTTAAGACCATTGTGGACATATGACCTGCATTACCCCCCTTCCATGCAGTCTTACCTTATTCGAAATATAATGCTCAATAATACTTAAAAACTTTGTGAAGATTTTACTTCACAAGTTTGAAGTTGGCATTTACTAATTTAATTTTTATTTTCTGTCTGCATTTTTGGATTTTGGTTATGATTTTATTTCAAATCAATAATTTTGATGTTTACTGGGTATTCACGTTTGTATTGACTGGATTTAACAAGTTTTTAAATAAAAATTTGAATAAATAACTAGAGAAAATACAGGCATAATAAATCTAGTGTAAAAATACATATTAAGGGAACTTATGCAGCTGATACTTTTAATTATACTTTTAGATTCGAAATTGCTTGTCTCTTTTAATATTATTGACCCATATTTTTTTAATATTGTTGTGGTTTTAAATAATGATTTTTTTTTTAGAAAAAAATGCGTTGGCATTTTTAAAATTCGGCGTTGCTAAATATTTTGTATTATATAAGATTTAGAAAAGTTCTCCAATTTGTCTAGACAAAGTTCTTTTCATTTTCAATTGCCCTAATATGTTAAATTCCCCTAATGGTCGAAGACCAATAACAACATAAGCGTAAACAAGGCTATCTGCTCTCTAGTACAAAAAAAAGATTGAATTGTTGTACGACTCCTTTTATTGCCTAAACCACATATTTTAATCCATAACTTCTGATCGTTGACTAACTTAGTTTTTCATAATTTTTGAATTATTTTAAATTATAAATGCGAAATATTATTTGAAGTTCCATTAATGTGTGTTAATACTTTCATCTTTTAAATAATACAAAACACATGTATAATCATGTGTATTTGTACATAGAAATTTATGCCTGTTAATAAAAGAATGTCAACTGTACGTACAACCTTGTTTTTGTTTGTTTGTGATATTCAGAAGAGCGATGTTAATTAATTGATATTTGCCCCTAATTAAATGATATTCTTGTTTCTGTAGTTGTTTAAGAAACGCCAATTTAACTGAAACTTCTACATCATTGAGGGGCAGGTTCAAAGGGTGCATATACATATGTATTTTCATATTCGATTAGGGATTTGAAATAGTCATAGTCGGTTATGACATACATACATACATATATTTGATTGATTTGTTATTTTATCATTTAAATGTGCCACTTACTTCGCACAATCTAATAAGCATTTTTGTTGTTTCATTAATCGATGTAAACACCAGCACCTCAGCAAAAAATAGACACAATTTTTCCTTTACATACTTTTATTCCAGAAAAATGTAGAATTGAAGGAAGTGAGTTTTCCCATAACTTTTTTTATTCAACACGTTTCGTAATTGCCATCCTATTTGCTCGAAACAATTGGAATCTGATGCAAAAAAAAAATAAGTGTTCCAGCATATATGTACATATTTCTTTGGTACCCATTTGTGTAGAAATTCTTGTTTACTTGCCCACAACTTGACACTTTTTCTTCGTTCCAAGTGACAAATACTATAAATTTGGATAGTATTGGCAAGTATTTTGTTTCATTAAATATCTGCATTCGCTTTCATTGTATTACCTTCCACTACACAAGGCAAAATGCTCAGCATGTATTTTGTTCTTGTTAAATATTCCTGAAATATTAAAAACACAAATTTTGCTAAAACAAAGCTAATCAGCTGAGCTGTCTAATTTAACTGTTCTGAAGGCGTCATGCTTTGCACTCAACAAGTTGATATGTATTTGTTTTTCTCAATTTAAATGTTGATAAAAAAAATTTTTGTTGTTTCGACCTTTAAATTTGTTTGTTTTAAGCGCCAGCATAATTCCTCATACATACAGTACACCCATACATACATACATAGTTACATACATGTAACTATTTTGGAAAATAAGGACAACATAAAACTGCGACTTCTGTAATATTTGTCCCGGTTGTGTTATTTCTTTTTTAAAGTTGCCTTAATGTTCGCACAAAGAAATCTATATAAATATAACAACCGGTGTTTCGTTATATTTTGGGTTATGTGTATGTACATACATATGTATGTATTTTGATGTAATTAAAATTTAATTTTGTATTTTCTTCAGTAAACTTTCTTTCTTTTCGTTTTTCTTTAATTATATAAAATTGTATCATAAAATGCTTACAAACTGTTAAAGATGTAATAAATTCATACAGCGAAAAATATTGTAGTTAAAAAGACTCAGCAATCATATATGTACATAAATCCTCTGGCTTTTGTGTTATTAGGTGCCACTGATGAAATTCGTAGACTTAAAAGATACCATGTGTGTTAGATCTATCTTTCAGAAGTTAAGTTTATTTTATTAAAAATGTATTTGTCTTTTGTTTTAATCAATCTTTTTATTATTATTTTATTGTTTTTTCTCAACTTAATGCTAAAACTTTAAAATTAATGATTACCAAACCTTAAGTTATTTTATTGCAAATATAGAATAGACTAAATATTGATATATGTACATATATTTTTGTTGTTGTTAAATTTGGGATATTTTTATTGTTATATACATACATATATTTTTATATGTGTAACTCTAAATGTCATAATAAGTGTGATTAATTTTGCTTATTATCTCAATATGAAAGAAGAGATTGCAAAGAAAGTAAAAAACAAAAGAATTTGCAGCTAACTTCATGTACATATACATACATACATACATGTATGTAATTCGAAAGAGTCTCGCAGTACAAGCAACTCTGTAACAGTTATACTTTATTTGCCTTCTCCCTCTCAAAAGTTAGCCAACAAAATTTGAAATATATGAACCAGGGACTGACTGACTTACTCTTTTTTTTTTGTTATAAACACTTAATATTGAATGAGTTTTTGTTGTAGATTTGTACGAATGAATAATATTTTTATGTACATACATATGTATGTATGTACGGCATATTAATGTAGTACATATACATACATATGTGTACATACATAGATATGTTTTGCTTTTAGTAGTAAGAAAATATTGATTTATTATTGGCGGGCAAGTGGTTTCCCTAATTAGTACATTTACACAAACATTAAAAAATACGTATTACCGTATTCGTTCAGCTTTTCATAGACAAAATTGTCTGCTCTGTGTGTGTGTGTGTCTGTGTGTGTGTGTGTGTGTGTGTGTGTGTGTGTGTGTGTGTGGAGAGAATGAAGTAATAACTTTTAACAGGCTCTTGACTTAGAAAGTGTTATATTTAAAAGCTGTAATAACAGCTAAAACAGTGAAACAGTAAATGCCAGAAATGGATAATTTGTATGTATTTTTAAACACACAAATCTTGTTTGAAACGCCTTCCATTCTGGCTTGACTTCAACAAAAACGTAATTTTATGAACTTCTCTGTACGCGCTCACACACTCTTCAGCATTTCAGCACAATCCATAGTAATTTCCTATTGTTGTTTTATGAGCCACTTTGCCCTGCCATGCGTGTAGTAGTGGTAGACTCACAGCTAAAGTCGGCTTGTGGCTGGTTTGGTTGTGAAGATGGTGGTATTAAGAAGTGGTTTCAAATCTTAACATTTATTACTAATTCACTGCAATATAAAAAGACACATATGCACATACGTATGTATGTATGTATGTATGTACTAAATAATTGTATTTTTAACAATTAACGGTATTTTATGTTTTTAATCATTTCAGCTAAGAAACAGCAAACAAAAACACGATGGCTTCTGGCGGTGTGGCATGTGTGAAATTTATCACATTTTTTTGTAATTTATTATTTGCCGTAAGTAAAATGTTGTACATAAATTTTGGATGTTTGTTTTTTTCCCCCAAATAGTTAATAACTTAAAAATTATTATAGCTGACGGGCATATTGATTTTGTCGGTGGGTTTTATGGTGCAGTTTAATTATGCCCACTATAAGAATTTTGTCAGCGATCATATTTGGACCGTGCCCATAATATTGATAATAGTCGGTGCCATTGTTGCCTTTATCTGCTTCTTGGGTTGCTGTGGTGCTTTAAAGGAAAACAGTTGCATGATTTTGTCGTTCGCTATATTGGCTTTGATAGTGTTTTTCTGTGAAATTGGCTTGGGCATAGCTGGCTATATTAAACATACCGACTTGCACAACATAATGGAAGTACAATTCAATAATACGCTGAAGTATTACAACGATCGAAAAGATTATCAGGATGGCTGGCGTCTATTGCAAACTGAGGTTTGTACATAATTACATAAATAGTAAATTGTTTGCCTAATAATTTCTGGGCTTGTACAGATGGATTGTTGCGGCACTTTTGGGCCCAGCGACTGGGAATATGTTTTCGCCAATAAGACCATACCCTCATCTTGTTGTCCCGTTATTAATCTGAACGAGGCGGAAGATTGTACCGTTGCGCATGCCAATTCTGCCGGCTGTTTGAATAAACTATTGCATCTCTTGGACTCAAACACGCTAATTTTGGCTGGTGTTGTTTTGGGTGTAGCCGGCATTCAGGTAAGTAATTCTTGAACAACATAAAAAATGGGAAATCTATTGCTCTTGACATTGTCTGTGGTTTTTCTCATAATCTTTAAAAACAGTAGCGGTTTTCAGTCTTGATAGTAAATTACTCTTGTGGCGCATTAGTTTAAGTTAGAAGTAATAACATTTAGAACAGTCTTGCTAAAAAATATACTGAAATTTTATTTTTTTAATGCTGAGGCCAAAAGACCAACACCAACAGCTGTGATAAACACGTGCGTTAAATGTACCACAATATGACAAGAATACAAAAAAAAGCAATCATTTGGCAGCGCTACATGATTAACATAATTTTGTTTTATATATTTTTACACAGTTAATTCAGATATTTTTGTTTATTTACACTCTGTCCAATAGAGGACAACGAGTAAATTTAAAATAAAAAATTAAAATCCACTCTTGAAGAGAAAAACAGTGCAATACATTTTAGACTGACAAATATTGAATTAAATTCACCAAAGATAAGCAAAATTTAGCTGATTTGATTTAGTTTTAAATACTTACTACATACATAAATAAATTACTCGCCCTTTGTGGTAAAAAAAAAAAACTGGTAGCAAATATATCAGGGTTGTAAATATCACTTAGAGGCTGAAAACTGCTAATAAATAGATTTTTTAGGTATTTTTGCTGAGATCTTGTTTTAGCTTGACATACATACACTATTGTTGAATTTTTTATGATCTGTTCACGTTTCCAGAACTTTTGCACAACAGCTGTCTTTTATGGTATCAGTTGTTTAAAATGATTTGTATTTTTATTTATTTATGGTTATATTTATTTGTTATCTTTAACTTTTTTTCCACATTCTTATAATATTACTTGCCTGTTGCCTTTTTAGAGCATTTCGCGGTTGCAAGAATACTAATATTAGTTGTGTCCCTTTCCCCGCCAAAAAAAAATCATGATCCCTTTAATTGCGATACTGATTTCTGTTGCGAGTCTTTGAATATGTTTTGTTTTTCCTTTTTTTTTTTTGCTGTTCAATTTGTACTTTTGTATTATTAAATTTGTTACTTTATTTATCTACTATAAACATTTGTTCCATTTACATATGTGTGGTAAAATGGCATCTGGGCTATGGCGTTACTATCAGTTCAAAGAGTTTTTGTTTGAATCATGGCCTGACACAATATATGAACAAAATTAATGTTATCAGCGTGGCAGTCATGCCCAACGTCCCCATCCTCACTATTTTCTGTAGCACTTTAAATTGTGCATCCAACATACAAATATTAAAAATTTATTATTATATTCCTCATATGAAAAGTGTCGCGCCTACAGTTTCCGATTTAACTATTTCTCTGGCATCAACAGGAGAACAATAACAGTGATATTTGCGATGAAATTTAATTTTGGCATTAACAATTTGTGTGCTTGTGGTTTATTTTTGTTTATTAATTCCTTTGTTTGTTGCAGGTTCTAACCATCCTGTTTGCCTGCTGTCTTTTCCGGTCATTTCGTCGGAGCTACCAGACGGTTTGAACTACGTAGTCAGGATCCTTTGTGTCGCATTTAAAACAACAATTTATACATTTATATTCTGGTCTCAACCTGAATTTTTACCTTAAGTGCGAATAATTATGCTCATAATTTTTTACAAACTTTACAATTTCAAAGTCAACTAACAAAAAAGAAAAAAGAGAAAAAAAAATTGAATTCAATTTTTGATGGCATTTAAAACTGAACAAAACTATAATTTTACATAAACCAAAAAAAAAGAAAGACCTTTCACTAATACCACCCACATTTGTAAATTCCTGCAAACGACATATTTACATACATTTTATTTATAAATCTATGACAACATTATTTGCATTTGAGTTTGAATACAAGTCAAGATTTTCACTTGAGTTTTATGTTATTTCGTTTTTCTTCTTTGTGTTTAAATCAAACTGCCTATATTGTATGTACTATTTATTTGATTTACTACATAAGTAGACCTAAACTGTGCTCTTAAATACTTACCATCATAGCCTTGCCCTACATTTCATTTCTTTGTTCCCACACTTTATGAATGTTTGTGCCACTTGTTTTTCACCCAAACTTACTTTTGCCACATGCATTCCGATTTCATATTCACTTATCTTTTTTACTGCCACCCTCCATCCACATCCTGTGATATTCTCATCTCTTGTGAAATGTGTTGGTGTATTGAAAGATTTTTTATTGTTATAGTTTTTTTTTTATTGTATTTTTAAGGATTTTATTGAATTAAATAATAAGCACCACTCACAACGTAAAGGAATTAGTTGATTTAACTTGGCACCGTTTCCTTTTTGCAATCAAATACATACATATAATAGATATTTCTTTTGTGGCTTAATTTTAATAATAAGTTTAAAACGATATCGAACGTTAATGTAAGTCAATATTTTGACGAGCGAAAAACTGATTTGCAGCCGATGAACTTTATTTTGTGAGTTATTTATGGCTGGTATTAATGGTGCGCTCAGTTTTCTGTTGTTCAAAATATTACCGAACGTCAGTGTTCGACATTGTGTAACGCTTTTCATGATACATGTACATGCGTAAATACAGCAGAAACTAGAGCAGAGTAAAACGAAATGTGCCACTGCTCAATTATTTTATCCGCCTATTAAAGACCAGTTGGCGATGCATTTTTTAGACTTGAGCCAAATAGTCTAATTTTATAAAACTGCAACATGTTTAATATTAACTCTTTCGGGTGGGTTCCTACTGTATTCATGTATGAAAAAGTTTCTAAATTTTTAAAAGAAAGTCCACTGTACATTAAATCTGTTTTAAATTTCTAAAAAAAAAATATTACACAATTATTTTAACTTTAAAGTCGCGGTCAAATTTTTTTGTTATCAAATCTTGTGAATAGTGAATTTTTTACATGTTAAAGAACAAGGACTAGTAAGAGAGTAAAAGTGAAAATTAAATAAAAACATTAAAACTGTAAATGAAATCACTAATTGTGACAAGCTCTTAAGTTTCACATTCCATATTTTTTATATATAAAAACAGACATTATGCTTCACTTCTCTAGTAATTTATTCACAGTGAATTGATGTTTATAACATTTGAAAAAGATCAGAACGTTTTACTAAACGTTACGCTTTAATAGGAACTTGTGAACTCAACACGTTCAATTGAATTTTATTATTGAATAACTGAACAAAATTACCAAAAAAAAAAATAAATGTAAAAAAGACTTATTGTAAAACTATGAATATTTCTTGGTAATATAATCCACCCAATGTGTATTTTTTTTTGTCAAACTTAATAATACTTTTTATATACATAAATGTTTAAAAAGAAAAACTAAAAAAAAAAAAAATTTATATTTGTATTTTCTCTATAATGGAAAGAAATATGATTAAATGTAGTTGTTTTGTAAACATTCCTTTTCTACAGTTGTTGTTAAAAACTTAATTAAAAGGTTTTTATTTGCAATATTTTATTTCTGGAAACATAAATTGAAATTACTTACAACATTTAAGAAAATATTGCAGTTATAGAAAGGAATTACAGTTTTAAAAATAATAAGATAAGTAAGGAATTGACACATGATCGTATTGTCATCTGTCTTTTTGACAGTCCAACAATATGACGCTCAGCAAAACTTGTGCACTGCCTTAAATACCTGCAAAATTAAACATTGTGACAGTGTGCAGGCCAAATATTGGGTAAGTGATGCAATAAGAGATGCCGTAAGACTTTTCCATTTCTAAAGATTCTTATTAAACTGGATGCGGATTGCACTCTTACCAAATGCTGATTACCCAATAAATAGGCTTAAAATTTGAAAGCTGATTGGCGTATCGAAATATCTTTCAATATGGCCTGTTCTGAAAATCTTATGATGAAGCATTTAAAAGCAAACGTGTGATTTTCTGGTGTTTTTTTTTTGTGTTTTTCGGCATAATTTTTAATTGCAGAAAACACCAGCAAACAGATGTTTTCTTTGTTGATTGTTTTAAAATCGCAACAGTAATCACAAATACAAAATAACATTTATATGGCAGAAAAGTTATTTTGAAATTTTCTTAGTTTTAAATTAGTGGCTTTAATTGCCAAAAAAAAATGTTTAAAACAAAACACTACGTAATTTATTTAATTAATTTATTATGATGTTTACCCACGAAAAGTTGAAAAAATAACGAAAGTTATTTGGCAACGTTTTAAAATCACACAATTTTATGAGTGGAAAGAACACCTTTTGCTTTTATAAAATGTGATTTTCAGAATAGCATGACAAAAAGCCCTTGTAATTTTGTTTTATTAGACTTTGTTATGTAACAAATATTGGAATATTTCCAGGGGACGGCACGTCCGCTACTGTTAATTTACTATTCATAGATTTCATTCGATTCGGATGAAACCGAGTTGTAATTGTACATCAGTTTGACACTCACAATAAATCTGATTAGATATCTTTATCACAACAACTCACATGAAACTCGTATTACTTATACAGATAGTCCGAACTCCTTTTAATATTGCAGTTTTCAAATCCAAATTACAAATCTGTTAATTATTTTTTAAACTGTATTTCTTTTCAATTCAGACAACAACAAACAAAATAATATAAAATAAATGACATATTAAATCACTTGTAAACAATAAATGAATTTTTAAATATATGTACTATTTATTAATTTAGTGTCAAATGTGGAAAAGACACACACACACACACACACACACCAAGAATTTTATTTAGCCAATAACCATTTAAGGGCACTCAGCTGCACTTAAGTGCCCCACAAAAGCGCATCTTAAGTGTATTCGAATCTTAATCATCTCGATACAAAACTTTTACGTTGTTGTAAAAAAGAAAACAAAACCAAAAACAAAAAGCACTGAATAAATATTTTAATTAAAACCAATAAATATGTTTTTAATTCGCACAAATGGGCGGTAAAATTAAAATGAATTTTTAAAGCTTCACTTTAAAATATGTGGCATTCTTATAAATTTTAATTAAAAAAAAAAACAAGAATTCACTTAATTTGCATAAATTTCTCGTGTGTCAAAATCCGTTACAAAACGCACGCATTTCTGTTTTTTCTTTTTTGTCTGTCTTATATCTTTAGCTTAAAACCAAAAAAAAAAAATATTCAAGGATATGTGTGTGTATGTACAATTCTGGGAAATTGTCATACTGATTAAACTGATTTAATTATATTAATGCGTTAAATAAGGCCTGTAATTAGCTGGATGGGCAAACAACATGCAAACACTTGTTTATTGCTTTCGTTCGTTCGTTCGTGTTTGCAACAGCGACAGCGTCGAACGGCATGACATGAATTTGTGAAAGTGTGATTTCGTAACAGTTTGTGTTTAACAAGAGACGAAAAAAAGGAGTCAGCAGGACACATGACAATTATGCAAAAAAAAAAAACAAACGAAATTTTAAATACATAATATGTACAGTGTGACACGAAATTGTGTAAATCACTGTTATTATATTGCAATTACCGGCCAAAGACTTAAAAGGATGTTAATTTTAATTTATGTTTTTAGAAATGTTATTTATTAAGGATATCATTAAGCTATAGGAATGGCCAGACAGAACATAATTTGAACTCATGGCAGCTCAGCTGGTGGGTGCAATAAGAAAAGGCGCTGGAAATCCAACCAAGTATTTAGTTTTTAATAAATATTCGCAAAATTTTACCCATCCCCGAAAGTCAAACAGTAGTCAGCTGTGCTCTCAGTTTCAGCTGGTACGTAGTCCTGCTCACAGAATACAAACCAGTTTATACTTACATACATCTATACATTTTGCATTTCGAAACGTAGAAAATAATAACAAAATATTTTATAATTTTAAAGGAATATAACATTTTGTTTTATTGTTAATAACATCATTTATATTTCGGCGGTTTTATTAATTATTGAACATCATAGTTTTTGTGGCAAATTATGAAATATATAGATTTGAAAAAATATCTATCAGTTGTAAAATAATTCAATTATTTTATAAAAAAAAAACGAATTCAAAATAGGTATTTATGTATGTTAGAGCGTTTTCAGCTTCACATGGCAAGTAAAATATATACTTACATACATGCATACATATATATTCATTTAGAATTTGGCAGAAACATATGTAACTCTTTGAAATGATTAAAAAAGATAAATTATTGTACCCAGGGAATAGGCCTGCGCTAAACATGTCCTTTTGTCACTTAAAATAGTATTAGCTAAAATAATAAACATTTAATACTTCTGGCAATTTTGGTAACAGCTGAAAAAGTTTATACGAATCAAGTGTAACAGTAAAGCTAATGGTGAAATTCCATAGATTCAATTTAATTTAATTTCACTCAAAAACTAGTAAATTTCATTTAATTTAAATGAACTGGTTTTTCAACTTCCATATGGAATATATAAAAAAACTTAAAGCAAATTAAAACTATTTTATAAAAGAAAAAAAAAAAAACAAAAATATATATCACAACAAAGTAATTTTTATAAAAATTAAGCGGAATACATAATGGGTGATCCATTGAGAGCTGGTTTTAGGGCTGATGTGTCAACTTGTTTTTAAACAAAATTCTTTGTGAAGCAAAAATATTTTTATATAATTCAATTTAGATTAGGAAATAAAAAATATAGTTCGTTTGCTTGGCCCTGTAAAGTCCACTTTTGCCAATACTATAACCAATTTGAGTTTCAATATATGTATGTATGTACATCGATTATTTGGTTATACTTCTTAGCCAGCAGGGAGGACTTTTTTATGGTATTAACAGTAACATAACTTGGGCCACAAAGTACTGAAAGCTTTCACAAGGCTAAAAAGAGGCGGATTTTTTTTAACATTTCGATATGTATGTATGTCTATCGAGTTCTTTACTTCTCAACTTGCCTTGTGCTTTCATCAATAAACATATAGGAAGTCGAAAACTATAGCATAATAATTGTATTGCAATTTTTGTGCTTCTATTTCACAACTCGCTAGAGAATTAAAACTTCTATTTAATTGAAAAGTTTCTGCAACAGCTTAACGAAATCAGCCTGTCCATGTCCTGTTAAATTTGTAACAACCCCCCCCCCCCCCCCCCCCCAACCCAAGGTGAAATTTTTGCCAGGTGAAATTGCAGAATAGCTAAAGGAATTACAGCCGTTAAATACTTTGTATTTAAATACAAAATTAATTCAGTTTCATTAGAACTTATGCTGCATTTAAATTGGGTTTCAGCTTTTCAATCCTTACATATGTATGTAATTGTTATTTAAATGCAATTAAGGTCTGGCAGCATCAGTTACTTTCGAAATAAGATGGAACATTTAGATATATTCCCTAGAACAGCTGTTTGTTAAACGACAAACATATAAATTCTTAATAGTGCAGGGCCAATCTAAACGGCAAACCGTACGACTATTTTGCAGGACAACAAATTTTAGTTGACTTTTTATATAAAAGATGTTTGTGTACAAACTGAAGAACGAATTGGAAGACTGAGGGTTTTTATTTGCATGCCAACTTTACAGGTAAGTGCAAGAAATATGTATGTATGTAAGTGTCAAAACAGAGAGTCTGGTTGGGCGAACGTTACATTCAAAATAATGTTGGGTTTCTGATGGCCTCCTGTATTCATCCTTGTACTGAAATATATAAGCCAAAGTCTTAATGGATCACCCTTTACAAAGGCAGACTTAATATACATACACATACCTATCCAAACATGAACGTATGTATGTATGTATGTACATACATATATGTAGATGTAAGTGGGCATGTACAAATATTTTCAAAATGGAATTGTCTTAAAAAAACACACATTCTACATACTTACATACATATTTTAAATTTATAGTTTGATGTTTAAACATGTCTGTTATTAGGTAATTATTAATTAAATTTATACTCTATGGGCTTTGCTGGCTAAAACAAAAGTCATCAATGAGGATAGAATGAAAATACTTAACGAAATGTTGTATCTGGTGGCCATATTGCACTTATCAGTTAGACAGTCCTCGCAATAAACGCGTACAACATTCTTTTCGGTTGGCTCCTTAATGCAGTGATCCACAGTGTCCGATTTGTTTGTGTAGTAACAGAAACGCTTGACTACATCTTTGCCGTTGACTGGGAAAGATTGGTGGCAATTCGTTTATAATATCGAATATTCGAATAACGAGTACTTACTTCTTTCGATGGTCTTGCGGCAAACAGCTCTTTCGTGATCGGAATTGATGGTGCTATTGCAACTGCGCAGAATACTGATATTGCGCTCCTTAAGTAAATCGGGTATATCACTTTCTCTGAACTCGTTGCCGCAAAACTGTTCGGCTCCTATTGTGTCCGAACTGCAGTGCCAGCACTGAAGATAAGGTTCAGCTGCTGCAAATAACAATGATTTAAAGTTTAAGACTTGATATTCTCATAAAATGTTATTTTCTAAAACTTAAATTAAAGTCGTGTATTCTAAGGGCCTGTTTCCCGATCCCGAACGTCAACTTTCGCTCCACGAAAATCCCTATTGGCGTTATAGTATTTGTAAACTTAAGTGTAAAAAATTGCAAGAAACTGTTACTTCAGAAATACAAATAGGTGCGCAAATTAATGCTCGAGATCATGAAAGGCGATTATGAACAGAATGTGAAGTAGTTACTTAACCTCACTTTAACTCAATGACACTTTGTGTTTGCATTTTCTTACCATTTAGCTCGATTGCTGGAATCAAGACTGAAGAAAACTTTAATATGTTTGTTTTTCCCCATAATCCTGTTGGGAATATTATTTAGCCTCTTTTATCTATCAGTTTAAATTTTAAGGCTGTAAATATTTTAAAATAGATTTTTGATATCTTTGTTTTCTAGTTTCCAAAGTTTTTTCCACAGTCATTCCTATTTTTCTAAGATGCCTAATCCAATAATGTTATCACAGCCCGATATCGCAATGTTATGGATTTTAGTTAAATAAGTTGTTTAGTTTGGTAGGAGCCCAGGATTATAAATTATAATTAAAAATTATTTTTTTTTATTAAAATAGAGAGGAAGCGACGCATTAATTTTAAATTACTGTTAAACAGAGTTTATATTAAAATAGAGGGTGTGCCCATATTCCAAATTTTCTAATATTCTTACCTTTTTTTTGGACAAACTTTATTTAGTAAATTTTTATTTCTAACGGTTTAAAAAAATTAAACAAGATATAGGAAAAAAGGTTCATTGCATGGGGACAGCTCTTAACAAATGCTATTAACTGCTCTGTTGCTGCCGTCTGCTGTTTAGTTTTTTGAAGTTCGCGGACGGTTATTGATGAAAAATTCACAACCGAACGGACAACAATATTGTTGCTTTTACATCCACATCTGCGCCGCCAATCACTTTAGCTTTCATTTGTGTTTCTGGCGTATCCTGATTTGTTTTCTACAGCTGAGTTGCCTGCCAATATCAGCGCTTATTCGTCTTTTATTAATTGCAACTTAAATTTGGCAATTTTTTTTTGGCTGGTTGTTTTTTACGTTCCTTTATGCTTTCACTAAACTAATATCTATTTCAGTTTGCAGAAACCCAGCGGGAAAAAAGAAGGACTACAGATGCCTTGTGGCAGTATTCTTTCTTTTGGATGTATGTATGTATAAGTCCTGCTCGCGTCACTCTACAGTCGTATGTTTTCTGAGCATATTGTCATGGCGGATTAGACATTCACTTTCATTTCGTTCGCCTACGATTCAGAATAGCCTGCCACAGAATGACTGTGAAATGCTATAGAAAAAAACCTAAACATTAGACTAAAACTTTTAGTTGTTGGGTGAAAATGTTTAATGTGTGTCTTATCTTTTATATGGTTTTTATGGGTGGGGGCCATCTATAGCGCCTTCTTTAGCATTTTAGACAAGAAGGCAGTTGAATTAGGCTTGCAGAAATGCAGGTCTTTTGAGTTTAACCGCTGGGTACATAGAATTCTATGTGTGTGTGTGTTTGTATAACTCCTACACTGAAAGTTTTCAACAGCTGTTGGAAAAAAAACTGTAGTCGCCCATAAGACTGCGGTGAGTTTCGAACGTTATTTTTACGCACTCTCAAATGTCAGGATGTAGTTTTAAAACCATAATAACTGGATGATGTCAACTTTTTGCATTCTCACATTAAACACAAATAAAACAAGAAAACAAAAGCTCTGCAAAAATGATGGAATTAAAGGAATTAAAATAAAACGGAAAACGTAAAATTTTTTAGTTGTTTGGCTGTTCAAACCAGACCTGACAAGTGCGCTATTCGAAAAATAGTTTTCTCTTCTCCTTTTATTCGAATATTATTTAAAAATAAAAATAAAAAAAAAAGGAATTGATTGCGGCAGTCGAAGGAAAAAAGTTCTACAAATGATATATAAATGATACATATTTAATTTTTTTTTTCACTATCAGATAATGCCAGGCGACTAATTTAGAACGTGACTTTTTTGTTGACTATGAATATGTATGTGCCAATAGGTTTGTAGCTGTATACAAATTTATTGTGCGTGGTTAAATTGTTTTTATATTCTATAATTTTAAAAGGGATGTTTTTGAACAATGCGAACATCAATTGAAAGGGATGGTGACAAAAAGAGAAGTTTCATTTATCTAAAGAACTATTATTATGTGGCACAAGCGTCTGCATGGCACCAGACATTGAGTGCGAGACATTTAAATCGGCCTTAAACACACAAAAAAAAAATATAATGGCCCAAATTAATGATGAGAGTATTCTGATCTAAAAGAGTACGTAATTATAAATAAAATTACTGTTAAAGATAAAAGATAAATTTATGTAATAAATATACTAGATGACATTCTTTCATGCTTAGTATCTATTTATATGAATATATGTACAATAGGTACAATATGTAAGCAAATATGTTCCTGACCTTTAGAACTGTCAGGTGAAGCCAAATTAAAAAAAAAAAACGTAGACCTCAAAAATTGATATATACGTTTATTTAACTTTAAGACAATAAAGAGCCAGCGAGACAAAATAACTATTAAAAACATGACCTCCGATTTCCGTTTTTTATACTTTCTTTAAAACTTTTATAACAATTACAAACTTTTTTTTAATAGTTTACATGTGGGTGCATGTCCTTTTTTGTCTTTCTTATCTTACTCCAAATTAAAACTAGACATATGCACATACTTACATATACATATATACATACATATGTACATAAAATGTAACCCCTAAACAAACAAAAAAATTGTATTTTAATAAGGTCATCATCATCATCATGCCAACTCATGACACATTTCTAAGTCTATTGGTTTTGACTTTCTTCAAACATTGCCAGCACTTTGCCAACAAGGGAGTTGGGTTTGCATTTACAAAAAAGAAAAACTGGCTGATTATTGGGCATCTAGCGACGACGACGTCGTGCAAACCAGAGCATGCAATGTCTTGAACAGTTTATATTTTATTGAAATTACTGTGCCACTCCCTGAATAAAGACTTTACTTTCAATTTTGTTGAGTGAATGCAGGCAAGTGCATATCTTTCAGGCTCCACAAAAGTGACGTAACTCACAAAAACTTAAAACAAGCACCTGTTGCTGTATTCAAAAGTTAGTACATGTATACAATATACTATAATATAAAGCAAACATTGTTGACCAAAGCATGTTGGTCTCTAGGAAAGGCCATTCTATTCATAAGTAGCTTAAGAACTAATAAATATTGCAGGCTTATGACAAAAATGTGGCAATATCTAAGAAATTTCCCTTCAAAGTTTCTTTAAATTTGATATTTCATCCATGTTTTTTTTTATTAAAAATGTGGCAATATTTCAGAAATCCCCCTTGAAAGTTTTTTTTAAATTTGAGTAAAATTAATTATGTGTGACATTTGATGCAGGTTTTTTTATTAAACATGTGGCAATATTTCAGAAATCCCCTTGAAAGTATTTTTAAATTTGAGTAAAATTAATTATGTGTGACATTTGATACAGGTTTTTTTTATTAAAAATATCTAGAAAATTACCCTACAAAGTTTTTTTTTTTTAATTTGAATAAAATTAATTTTGGGTGATATTTCATCAATGTCAAAAATTTGGCAACTTTTAAGAAATGTTCCTTTAAAGTTGTTTTTCATCAATCATCATCATCAATTTTTTATTAAAAATTTAAGAAATTTCTCTTCAAAGTTTTTTTTTTAAATGTGGCAACTTTTAAGAAATGTTCCTTCAAAGTTGTGTTTGAATTTGAATAAAATTAATTTTCTGTGACATTTCATCAATGTTTTTAATTAAAAATTTGTTAATATTTAAGAAATTTCCCTTCAAAGTTTTTTTTAATGTGGCAACTTTTAAGAAATGAGCCTTTAAAGTTTTTTTTTTTGAATTTGAAGAAAATTAATTTTCTGTGATATTTCATCAATGTTTTTTATTTAAAATTTGTTAATATTTAAGAAATTTCCTTTCAAAGTTTCTTTAAATTTGAATGAAATTAATTTTCTGTGACATTTCATCAATGTTTTTTTAATACAAATTTGTTAATATTTAAGAAATTTTCTTTGAAAGTTTCTTTAAATTTGAATGAAATTAATTTTGCGTGACATTTCATCAATGTTTTATTTTTTTAACAAAAGTGTAGTGAATTTGTGATGTCTGCATTGAACTGTTAATAACAAAAAACTTAAAAAGGATGTCTATAGGATGGCAGCTGTAGTACAAAATTACCACAAAAATTATATTCCATTTTTAAAAACCTGTTTAATACATACATACATATATGTATATGTAAGTATTGTACACTGACGTTAGTTAATTGTCCACCATAATAAACACGTTTGTCAGATCTTATAATTTTGGCAGCCTGATAATGAAAAATTGCCATCAAAAGGCAAATTCAGTTAATTAGTTGAATTCTGATGTCCTCATCTCTGAAAAAATAGAATCACAAAAAAATAAAAATAGCGAAATGCGACCTACTTCTCCTTTCCTTCCCCCTCATAATCTAGTTCTGGTATAAAGTATAGAGGGCGACTGGCCCAAAAAAAAATGTTCAGTTTAAATGATTGTCAGAAAATCTTACAATTTTATTGCTGATTTATTGTCTTTACTTGCCAACAAAACTTATCAGTTCATACGGTCACCAGATTATTGTATAGCCGATCTATTGTTACACATCGACAGAACTGCCGGTTCACACATATCAACTTTTATGGTCTAACTTTTTGTGTGGCTATAAGAAAGAAGGTTAAAGGCCCACAAATTATATACATATGTACATACATTGCTGTTTCATCATTGATGGTGTTCGTGAACCGGCACAAAGCTTTCATTTGTATGGACAGTGTTGTCAATAGAAATATTTCTTTGATAATATGTAGTTAGTTAGTGTCAGCTGCATTAATTTAATCAGTTGCTAATGAAAAACATGTTGCCACTGTCTGGCAAAGAAAAATCCTGTAAAAACAATTTACTACTCCACTTTCAAGCTTTTCTTTGTAATAAACTGCGTTCTTAAACCTGTAAACCTGGATGGAAGTTGCGTTTAAACGTGCCGCGTGTTGTAGTATATGAACAGTATAAATATGTTTTAAAATAATTTTAAGATGATAAAATTAATTAGTTTTGAAAACTAGAAGTTCAATAGAAATCGTAAGAAATAAAAATTTTATTGAGAAAAACATCTGATATTGTTTACAAGTGCGAGAAAATATTTAAACTGAAATAACTGTAAATATTTATAATAAACTTGGCAGCATACAACACTAATATGAAGCAGCCCATTCGGTGGTATTTACCAAATCGATAGAATGGAATGTTTTGGCTTTAAAATACATAAAAACAAATCATTTTTCGAAAATATATTTTATTCAAACGTGTAAACAAATACGATTATAATTGTAAACTATAGCAAAATTATTTTAATATCCTTATTTGCAATCTATTTTACAAGAAATATTAAGCAAATTAAAAATTTAAATTCCTATTTAAATTTTTATTTAAATTAAAATTTTTATTTAAATTTAAATTTTTATTTAAATTTAAATTTTTATTTGCTTAAGAAAAACATTAAAAAATATTTCTTTTGATGGTCCTACGAATAGTGAAAAATATCTCTAAAAAAGAGGTTTTGTTAAGAAAGGAGGCCTTAAAAATTGTGTGACAGAAGTTGTATGTTGCGCATTGAACTGGATTTAACAAAGCTGACATCATTAGCTAAAGGTCGGGGCATATAGAAGCCATCACAATGAGAACTTAATTTATTTTTCAATTCTATTTTTTTTTAGTTTTTTTCAAAACAAAGAAAAAACTGTCTGAAAGTTATCAAAGTAATCAACGTGCGTTAAAAGTTGAAAGTTGCTCAGCCTTGATACGTTGCGTTGTAGCCGATGCACTCTATGTGACAAGCTCATAACAAACCACCCTGTATTTTAACTTAGTTGTCAGTTGAAAAAGGCAAAGTACAACGCATGACGGATTCTATGTGCCCCAGCCTTTATATGTACATATGTACTTACAAAAAGAAGATGTTCGCAGCAGTGGCGAGCTAAATGTCAAATCTTGTACGCAAATTTGATTTTTGCGAATAGTTTCCGATACAAAAATAATACAAAAATTTCGCTGTTACGCCGCCATTTGGAAACTACATTTCTTGTTGCCTCCGATATTCCCGAATTAATAAACACAAAAGCCTGCTTGGGAGCACATACGTTTTGTGATCTATTTGGGCAGCCTTTTTGACCTTATGTCAAAATCTACATAAAGAAAAATTGTATGTTATAAAAATGGAACTTTATAGCAGGATACACAACATTTTGCTGCTATAAAAGACAGGACATACTACATATTTGAAATTATGGTGTCTGCAAAGTTTAAATAAATTTTTTTCAAATTTTTTGTGCTATTTATAAAAACTTTTCAAATTAAATTTATTTATGTAAATTTATAAAAAATTTTTCAATTGAAGAAGAGCTCAAAAGATTCGTTTTGCCTTCACAAATATTTTTCATTTATATGTTTTTTTGTTCCATATTGCACCTGCCGACCAGGTGATGAGTGTTAATGATCTTGTTAAAACAAAAGTAAATGTTATAACAAAAAGTACACACATACACACACACACCAACATACATACATCCATGTATGTATGTACATATGTTTGTGTGTGCTTAAATTATACAACTAATAGAAATGTTCAATTTTAGAAATTCTTTTTTCTTTTATTTAAACTTTTGACTCTGTCTGTTTTGATTGCGGTCAAAAAATATTTTTGGCAAAAAATTTTTGGAATACATATAAACTTTTCATGTAATAGAATTAATGTTGCTTTTTGCACAACTTACATACATACATACATACATACATACATCTGGTTTATATTATTAACGTCACCATGTTTATTCTATTATTCAGCTGACGGATTATGGTAGTGGGAGGTACCTGCAAAAATATTGTATGAACATATGTATGTCTAGCTGATATAGGGCGGCCGAGAAACCAAAAAAATGCTTAGGAAATCATTTAACCTAAAAAATAAGGTTATGTTCTCATCATCTGCGTAGAAATGTGTCATTTTGAATATAAAGCGAAAGAGTTTTATGTCACGTATGGTGATGCTCAATGGCAAATCCTAATATCTTCCAATAGGCTGATGTATTTCACACCACCCCATATTTATTATTTTTGCAATATATGTATTCAGATCCAGCCAGAAAGTTGTTTGAAGCCATAACATTTTTCATTGCTAAAAAATTTTTCAATTTTTTTTTTCGGGAATATAAATAAATTTTATAGGTGTTTGTGCTGCGGCATAGAATATTTGGACAGGTGGTTTTGTTTAAAAAGAAATTATTCAAGTGCATATGATTAAATATCTGATATTTTTCATTAAGAAAATTCAAAAAAAAAAATTTAATTTTTTAAATGAAACCAGTTTCCGAAAATCAAAAAAATTTCGTATAGAGGGTAATATTTAAATGTATGTTTTTTAAACAGTATGAAGCTAAAAAGACACAATGTCCAGGCTAAAAAAATGCACCTGATTGTAAATTTCAGGGTTTTGAGGAAGATGTCTGCTGGTATTTATTGGACTTAAGCCTTTGATCTTACTGAGCTGAGCGCTCTTAGCTAATTTCACTGAGCTAGTTCGTTCGCTAGCTTTTCGTTTGCTCAAAATGATTGTTAATAACAGATTAACAACTCTGCTTTTATTTAATGGAATAGAAAATGTAAGTACAGCATGGAAATAAATTTTATTACCTTGAACTTAAATTATGTATTTTTTATATATGTACAAATATTTATATATCTGGAGCTGGAAGATCAATTTTTAAAGTATACTAAAAGCACAAAAAATAAAAGAAGCTCAACACTGAGCCAATATTTTCCATTGTAATGAGCTTTGACTTTGTCCAGCTTATTAAATCGTTCAATTGAACTAGTTCAGAGCTGAACGGCTTAGCCCTGTTATTTATTTATGTATTTTGATATTGTGATTCATTTTTCATATTAAATATTATTCAATTCAATTCATATTAAATATTAATTGTTTAGTTTCAGGTTTTCGAACGCAGTTACATATTTTATAACTAGTATTAAATATCAAGTTTTATAATGAAACAGCAGGGATGAAAAATGTTATTTACAAATCAAGTTGGATAGTTATTTCTGGAGAGAATATTTGATAAGTAGCTGCTGACGCTGACAAACATATAAAACAAAATAAGAGCAAAAATAT
Organism: Epicampocera succincta; assembly: GCA_932526305.1. Taxonomy (NCBI): domain Eukaryota; kingdom Metazoa; phylum Arthropoda; class Insecta; order Diptera; family Tachinidae; genus Epicampocera; species Epicampocera succincta. The sequence continues at coordinate 12,248,474 of OW052037.1, read as the reverse complement.
AAAAGAAAAAAGAAATTGTTTTCCAATAACGAAGAAGGCATGCTCGGTCATGTTGACGTTGATGACATAAAATACGTCGTCGACCGTACAAAACTTCCGGATAATTTGCTAGCAATAGCCAATAATGATCTGTATGTGCTGACACCAGGAGGTCAATGAAAACTAATTATTGTCATGCACTAGTCCTGCAGAATGTCTTGAAAACAACAGCATGTACAAGTATGTGTGTATGTGTGTGTGCGTATATGGACCTATGTTTGCTTGTATAAGTTTATCTGGTGCAAATAATGCCATTTAAATACATATGTACATATATATACTCAAATATATGTATGTAGTATGTATGTATATGTTGTTCACTGCACACCCTCCGGAGCAGAACGAACTATCACTGTTTTTATGACATTTGATTCAGGAAAATCAAATAACTACTGATTTTTCCATTAAATACATGCACAGTTTTCATTATCGAAATATGTATGTATGTATGAATGGGTGTAGTATGTGCGTGGATCTAGTAACTGAAGTCCTGTGTTGCCGTGTTTCGAAATATAATTCAACTTACCTTTAATTTTATAGCCAACAGTCAAAACCACAAGACTTATAATCATTACTTTCATATTTGTTGTGTTTATTTGTGCTATTTTATATAGTATATTTTCTATCCTGTTAAACGTTGAAATGACCGCACTGTGTGTAATATCGCTGGTATGTGGACAAATATTGCCAATAAGAATATCAGTATCTCTACGTTAAAAAGTGGGAAAGTTTTTTTTCTGTTTTACTGTGAACCGTTCAAATTTGTTGTTTGCTTCAGAAAATATTCTTTGTAAAGTTGCAGTTTTTATTAACAGTTTTGTAATATTATAGCAATATTAAATATTTTCGTAAATTTTTAGATGTGAACACTTAGTGATTTGGAGAGCAACTGATTCTAGATGATATCACGGATTGCGGAAGAAGCTCTAACGAGTTAGCAAAAAAAAAATAAAATTTAAAAGGAAATATTTTCTCATTTGGTTTTGCTGTGGATGACGTATGTATGTTTTTGCATGGAGAACAAAAAGAGTGTGTTTATATGCGTAAAAGTGTGTGTGTGTGTGTATGTGTTAGTGTGCTTCCTGTGCTTTACTTTGGTTTACTGCTGCTGTGGAAGGAGGCGGAAGATGCGCCAACCATTTTCTTACTTTCTAATACATACTTTTAATAAAACATCTTATTCAGTTACTAAACCTGGTACAAGTATATGCATGTATGTTTATATGTGTTTGTGTGCATGTGTGAGTGTTTGTGTATTTTAGAATTTGAAGAGAACAAAAGCTTATTCAGATGAATTTTGGCGCCAAATGGTCGTCTAGTATCCTTACGTATGTACATATGTATATCAGCCAGTCCTTTAGACGCCCAAAAGTGTCGTGCCAAAGCTTTTATGCGAAACATCATCGCTCAGAAGGACATGTTCTAGTTTTGGTGAAAAATATTCTCGAATGTTGGAAAAAAAGTTGTAAAAACTTAAACTTTGCAAAATAATGATTACAATAAGTACATGATATTTATAAGCACAAACTTCGTAAGCTTCAGTTTTCATTTCATTCGTGCTGTTAACATCCATTACATTTTGTTTGGCATTTATTATAGTTTACACGTTAACAACATTAACAACATACTACTGTTACGAGTTCCTGACAACGGGCTGGTTGCTGACTGCCTTATGGTTGCTGTCCGGAATGAAAAAAAGCTATGACAGAAATGAAAAAAGCAATATGGGCATCGTAATGGTTGTAAGTTTTACAAAAATAAATAGGTAACCAATCGAAGAAGATATGACAATTTTATGACGACTATCTTTTGAAATCGGTACTAGAGATACAGTATTTATAAAAATTCCTTTAAAAATGTGATTATTTAGGCATTTTAAAGTATTTTCCTAACTAACGAAGTTTGATCATCACATCTCTTTCGTTTTCTCCATTAAATACCGTAAAAACCGGCAGCTAAATAAATGATATTTCGACACCAAACACAAACGGAAGCCCATAGTGCTAGTTTGAGTGCTTGTATCAAGCTGGGTTTACATATCCCAGGTGGCAGCGCTAAAGCAAATTTACAACAATACAAACAAAAATTATTCTGCTTATCTAAAATTTTCAAATACTCCGTACATGAGGATTGCATTGATGTTAAGTGTCCAGAAAAATAAAAGCAGCTGTAAATGTTCTGCAGTCGTAGTGCTGCCATTTAGTAGACGTAAAGCCGCCTGTGTTTATATGTAAAATATTTGTTTAATTTCAATTGTGTTATAAGCCAAAGTGGGTCAAGTTTTATATATGCAAGTGTAGAATAGTTTTGCTCAAAATAGTAAAATCGTTTCCAATGCTTTTAGTTATTTTTATACTCGTAATATGTGTCTTAAACAGCAACGCATTTTAAATAACGGCATAATGTGCCACCCTGTCGTTGTAGTTCGTTAATTTCTTACGTCAGTTTTTACGTCATGTTATTAACGTCACTTTTCAATGCCACCTCCTTCTTCATTTGTTTTCCGTTTGCGTTTTCTTTTCATTGTTTACTTTGATATTTCCTTTTCTACTGGCATTTCGCTTTGTTGACATGTTATTTTTTGTTTTTTGGTTTTTGCTTCTATTTTCTGTATGATAAAAACGTGAAACAGAATACCGATTGGATGGTAATTATTATTGCTGTTTTCTTGTTTTGAGTTTCTTTCGTATTGTATGGTTTTCTTTTTATTTCATGGAACTTGGATCAATCAGGTAGAGAACGACGACGTTGGTGGGGAACGCAATTATTGTGAAGAAGAAAAGTACATATTTTTACTAAGACATTTTTAATGCCGAATCAAAAATGAATCAGAGAACTTGATTAGTCGAACACAGCAACTTCAATTTAAAACATTTCGATAAAAGCAATAAGTTCTTAAGCAAAAATATTAAAAAAATTAATACTTATGTACATACATACAGATTTAAATAATAAATTTAGTGCGTGGTGAAGAAAAAAAAAAGAAAAGATTTTTTTTATGAAAATAGCAGCACGAAGTGTGTTAAATACATACATTTTTACAGTTTGTGTCAAATTCGCGGAAATATTGTGGCCCAAGAATTTGGAGCAGTTGTACAGACATACAGACACATGCAACTCTAGCCACAAAGAAAAAAACAAGATTTGGAATATAGTAAAATAAAAGAAATTTTTTTACAAATCATCAAACTAAATCTTTAAAAATAGAAATTATTAAAAGTGTTAAATAAAGTTGTTAATTTTTGAATTTAGCAAAAAAGAAACTCTCATCCAATTCAACTGCAACAATGGAGGATTTAGGTAAGTTTTGCCCATCAATTTTTCTTTTCGTTTTCCGACCAAAATATTTTCCAATTCAATGCAATGTGGGTGGGTGGAGTTGTTTTAGTTTGTTAAAAACTGACGCAAACCGGTGTTTTACTTTAAATTTTGCAAATAATGAATTCAGGCTAATTGTTTGCTTGGAGTCGTCGTCATCGTTTTCGTCAGGGCCAATGAATTCCGAAAGCAACAACAATAACTTTAATTAAAGTAAATTTGAATATACACACATCCATACGCAGATACTTATACTCGCAAATATGTATGTATGTGCGAGTATATGAGCATTTAAATTCTGTAGTTTTTGTATATGAACATGAATACTGTGTGAAAAAACGCGCACACACACGCACGCACACACAAACCCAAATATTTTTCACGTCATCTGTTTTACAGGGTGTTGAAGCTGATGGCTGAGAATCTGTTTGAACTTAAGTTTTTAATGTGATGTTTATTTTCTCCATGTGTTTTGAACTCAATAAGTTGTTTATTTTTTTTAAATTTTGTTTAATTATGGGCTTCTGAATTTAAATAAATGACGCCTGCTAGGCAAGTTTATTCTGCTTTTGCTAACTTTTTGTTGTTGTATGGTTTTCATATTTTTCTTATTTTTTTGTTGTTTTTTGATGATTTATTTATTGACTGTATTCATTTGGGAGTGTTTGTGTTGATTTTATACCCAAATTGCTCGCGTGTGACTCCAGTCTTTTTTCATTTTTTTTTTATCAATTTATTTGCAGAGGTGCCGGATAAATTTTATTCTTAAATTTTAAAAATTTTGTTGACAATATATTTGTGTGTTTTGGAATTACTTAAGCATGTTTTAGTGTTTTGCATTCTACATACACAGGTTCTTACTACTTATCCATTAGAGTATTAAAAAATTGCGGAAAGTAAAACAAATCGAATTTTATTCTTTTGGTTATTTTTTTTAATATTAATAAAAAATATAAAAAACATTAAGTTCTTTTTTTCTTAAAAGCAAAACCCTTTTATCCTTTGTGGAAATTTGGGACAGACAGTTTTTACAATTTGCATTAAATAACTATTAAAACCGTTATTAAAAACTAATTGCTTTTTCTGGATATTTCCGCAAATATGCTCAATTGCTTTTGTCTGGCCATCTGTAGTTGTGTTCTACAATCAGTTACACTCTCTTTCGTTATACTTTTTTAACTTAGGAAAGATTTCCAATAGATTACACGTTTCTTTCTGATGATAAATAATGATTTTTAATATACAAAAAATTAAGAATGTTTTTTGCAGTTTTCGAAACAGTTTCTTTGAAAACTTTGAGCAGTAATGGCCTATAATTTATCCGTTCCACAAATCTTTATTGCAATGCTGAATATGTTTGATGAGCTGACTTCATGTCTTATCGTTCTTTTGTCTTGATTCTAATTTTTATATTACTTTAGGCTATTCTCATATGTGTATTAGAACACAGGGAGCCTTGTGAGTGGAATTACGTAACCTGTATAATTTTCGTTTTCTATCTTTCATATTATTGTTGTGATATTTGCCATCTTTTAGTTTTATATTTAAATGTTAAAGAAATTTTTATGTTTAATAATTTGATCTACACAAAATTCCCCCTTTTTGCAAAAGTCAGAGCCGGCATCTCTGGCAATGTTTTTCTAATTTTGTATGGTTATGTTTAACGGAACGACAACTGATAGATCAATTTTTAGTGTAGACAACAACCAGAATACCAAATAATGAACCTTAACCCATGGCAAACCAAACAAAACGCACTACCACAAACAGCCTTCGTTTCCAAACCGCTCCGTTATTTTGCCATTAACCGTAATTAGTCATTAACGTCTATTTTTATTTTATTATTTTTTATTTTTAAAATATTTCTTTATGTTTTGAATGTCTCTTTTTTTTCTTAATTTTTTTTGAACAATTTTTTAGTCATTTATTGTATGTTTTTATTTCTTTGCCAGCAAGAAAAAGATACCTATAAATTTTCTTATCTTTCATTTAAGCTGGCATTTTAATATGACTGTTTTCTGTAAGTTTAAGAGCGAAAATACGGTTGTGTACGCTTTACTTAAGCAAGTTCGTGTGTGTTTGCTGGCCCCCTGCATTCCACAGTTGTGACTAACTTTGGTTTCATCTGAAATAAAGAAAACTGTGATCTCATACTCGGGCAAATCACGAATAAACTGCGAATATTTAAACACTTCAGATAAGATGTTTGATTGCATTTCTTTGCTTACAGTGTTCTTATTTTCCTTTGTTCATCCTTTTTGTTGATTTTGAGTTATTGTATTGTGTTGTTTAGTGCCAAAAATGCACATTAAAGGAACATAATTACAATATTTTTTTTTTGCTGGCCTGATTACGTCATCATTGCTGTTGACTTCATTTGTTTTATTCCTTTTTGAGTCGTTTTTTTAGTGTTAAAATGAAATTTTGTATGCAAAACAAATCGTTAAATAATTGATCAGTGATTCAGTGCTGCGCTTAAAGCACTTAATTGTAATGATCTACTATAAACATTCATTCAGTCAGTCAATCAGCCAATCGCCTGGTATGCAAGTGAATGTACATATTTATGTATGTAAGAATATTGTGTTTGTGATATTGATGTTAATGATGTCTTGATAATTTGCCGGCTGGAGTCTTTGTAGGTTACGTTTTTTGCCGCCTGGCCTTATTGGGCTGACAGTTGTGGGTATATTGATAGAATTTAGCTAGAAAACATTACAACGTTAGAGCAGGGTTGGCTAGTGGAGACTGGGCTTACCTCGTTAATAGGAAGCGTAACGAGGCAAAGCGAGGCGCTATTCTCTACACAATTGTATTGTTTTTCAGTTGATTCCGACAATAATAATTTGACCAGTTTGTGTTGCTTTGATGTTGCAGTTTCAGCAAAACTTTGGAATTTGATTAGTTTCTGTGGAGCAAAAGTATTGATTTTATGGTGGAAGGGGATAGTCCAAGGTTTCATCCCATATCGTTGCTCCTGATTTAATCAGTTTCAAAATGTCCAGTTTTTCTTCCAAGCTCATTTGTTGTCTGTTTTGACTAGTTGTTGCAAAATATTCGTAACTACAGAATATTCAACCTGCAACCAGCAGAGACAATCTTGAGGCAAATCATGTTTTTCTGTTGACAAAAAATTTTCATACTAATGACGCCAATCGAAGCAGTATATCCCTCCCTATTTTGGAATCCTTGAGAGATCTTATGAATTGGAGGTATGAAACAAAGAACTGGAAGGCAGGGAACTGAATCACAAACTTGTTTAAAGCAGTTTATATAAATGACTGAAATACCTTAAAAAAACGGTTTCTTAAATTCCCCGGTATCAAATGGATTTCACTTTTCTGCCCTTTAAGAAGATTAAAGAATTTTGATTATTGTTTTCCTGAATCATTTTCAATTCCTCAAAGATTTTGACAACCTTAATTATAATTAAATATTTTATTTTCTATGCAAAAGCTTCTTAACAAGGAATTTTTCTCTAAGATTTACAAATATCTTTTTGTTTTCCAATTGAAATTAAGCACTAGTTTTTGACTTTTAGTGTCTGTCTGGTCCACAATATCGAAAATTAACGTTGTTCATCATTTTAAATATTAAACAAATGATTTAGTTTTATTTGTCGTCTTCACTGTAAATTATATGTTACTGGTGGTAAAATCAGTTACTTGCAAATGTTGAGGTTCGACATTCAGGCATATTTTAGGACTTTAAATTTATAAGTCCTGGAAAGATTAAACGATTTTAATAGTGAATTTATTTTAAATTCTGTTTTAAAACTATGCCATTGCAAACTAAGTTTTTGTTATACTCGTGTGAAGTTCTTCTATTTTTTGACATTTCAACCAACAACCCATTTCGCCTCCTGTTACCTCTGGCATCAGAAAACCCAAAAAATTCGCTGCACTGGCCGGTGTCTAGCCAAACATTATAGCTTCACAAACAATTAGTTTGGTTTTCGATAAAAAGCACAAGACCTCAAAATGACAGAAATTATTGTAAAAAAAAAAAACCTCATTGATCTCATTGTGATTTTTTGTTTGCTTGTTTCATATAATATTGCATAGTACGTGTTGATTTTACAACTATATATGTATATACTTATATATAAATTTAATCATTTTCTTTTTATTAAGTTGTCGATGAAGTTCAATTACTGATCTCAGTTGGCAGCGACTGAAATGATGTAATTTCTAAGGCCCAACCAACTTACAATTGAAATCGTATACAACCGGCTCTGTTATTAATTACTTGGATCATATTACTGAAATTGCTCATATTTATAGTCTTTTTTTCCGCTGCCACCGATAATGCTTCTTCTGTCCAGAACTTTAAACATGACTGCATTTAATTAGTTTCATTTTAAACACTAGAGTCTACAAAACCAATGATCACAATGTTGTTGTTTTTTTCCTCTTTTTTTTATATTTCTAATAATCAAACCAAACCAGTGTAACAATTACTCGGCAGCCGGCCGCTGTACCCCTTTTGGGAGGAAGCATTACAACAACAGATGTTTTGATAAGAGAACCGATGTCTGTTTGGTGTAATAAAGAGATACAATTTCATTTAAGTGGAATCTAAAGAAATAAAAACCTAAAGCTACGAACAAAACAGGGGAAAACTTACCACTTGTAAGTTAAAGAATTGTTTGAAATAAACAAATAAATGTATTGTTTCAACCACAACATGATTAAATGAATCCTAGAAATGATTAACAGAAACACGAATCAATTTAAGGGGACGTACTGAATGTAGTTTATTTCGATTTGGGTAAATAAGTTGGTCGTTTTTGGTTGGTGAAGACCCCCCTGTTCTCAGCTTGTTGTGCAGAGAATTTTTTAATTAATTCTAGCTGTTTATAAGCTTGGCTTAAGTTATTTGTTCCGGTTCCAATTGCTAACAGAGGAAATCTGAATATCTCTAGCATCATATTACAATTACAAGTAATGCATTAAAAAGTGCCCTCTATATTTAATGATTCCAACGGACTATAAGCCCGAATGAAACTATTTATTATTGCAGTTGCCGGATGAAGAAATCTAAGAATACTTAAATATCTCGAGTATAATTATGTGACGAGAACTAGTGAGTCAAATGAGCGCCCTTTGTCGTGCGTTTATTACACAGTGCTCTCGAATTTATTTGTCATGATTCCAATAGGTTTTAGTGCCTGTTTAAATATTCTTATTCGAATTGCCAGTAGCAGAACTTATGATGTCTGAAAATCCGCTAGAGCAATATCACATCTGGAAATAGTCAATTAAAAACTGGCCTCTGTCGGCAGTGTGATATACAGTGTTTTCGAATTTATTTCTAACGATTCCGAACGACTATTGACACGAGTGCAACTATTTCTATTCCACTTATCCAGCGAAAAATTTTTAAGAGATCTGCACATCTATAGAAATACTGAATAAAACACGCCCTCTGTTGGTCGGTTGTTATGCAGAATTACAGTTCAGTTTAGGATAGGAAGAAATTCACACTCTTTTTTATTTATTTACAAATCCAAAACGAACATATAAAATATTTGTAATGAGTTTCGATACCAGGATCTTCTACGTTTCGAAAGGCATAATAATAATAGCAAAATTGGAACATGTAGTGATTCAGTTCATTCACAATTGACTGCAGGGATGGAAAATCGTTGCAATAAATTGACTAAAGCGATTTTACTCGGAATCATTTAGCTCTGCTTACTTCCCTTTAACCAACAATCAGCTGTATTCAAAACTGATTTTCAATCATAAATATATTTATGTATGTTCGTCTGTTCCTCTTTACATACTTTCGTGTATTTATGCTCAACCACTTATTTGCCGTCAATCATTAAAGCATTTGAAGTTTACACGTACTCTCGTATTTATTTACGAACGATGTCTGTTTTCTTATGCAAATACTTGCTTAAGTTGAGAAAGAAAAATAAAAAATAAAAACAAATTGCACCACAACAAGTCATCTCCACATACGATACAAATTGTACATTCGATCATTGAGGTGGTGAAAAGTTATTGGTTCAATTACACGATGAGTAGATTTATGTACGTGTGTTTGTCTGCAGGAATGCCTTTGCATTTATGTTAAACCTTTAACAAATGTGCATGTCTGTGCATGCATTTAGTAATACGGCTGCTGGTGTCTCTGGCATAATTTCCATTATTATGAATTTTTTTTGGATAATCTACGGTTCGTGATCATTTTTAAATTATTATTTTCTGCTACAATGTGACTTATGGGCATATTTGCAAGAGGAAGTTTGAAATTTTGCAAATAATATCGAAATATTAATTTTTAGAGGCCTGCGAAACAATCTGAGCAAATTACGAATTATTCTGCAAAATTTAAGCTGATTGGTAATTCCGTGCTTAAAAATAAAACATATAACTCCGGATCAAATAGAATTTAAAGTATTAACGCCTTCTGTGGATAACTTTTTATCTACATATGTACATACATACGTCTGCAATTGTCTATTATATGTATCAGATTAACACAAAATAGATAGAACCCGAAAATAGATAGAACAAAAAGAGAATCCTAATCTAAAGAAACTGTATAGAAGAGTGCTAAAAAAGGTGTACTGTTACTTTATTCTGTTCTCTGTGTCAAAAATTACGTATGACGAATATTTTGGGAATCTTTGAAAATCAATATAAAATATCCTCACGTTGACTCCATATCTGGAATCACCTAAAAGACGAGTTTTTCCCATTTGTCCGCTTTCGTTTTGAAATAAATCCAGCCTTTCTCTCCCTATTGTCAGCGATAAGTACGTTAGTCCTGTGATTTTGGTTTATCCACTTTTCTACTACTTCAACAAATTCCACTTGCACATGCTTCGAATTCAATACCCTTAAAACCTAACCTAGCCTCAACTCCATATATTTATGTAAGTATCTCCACGCTCTCTACTCTGGCTAGATCTGGCTTAACAAAGTTTCCAATATACAGACCATCCTAATAAAATACAGTTTGTTTGATTGATTGCTTATTGTCGAAGCGAGTTTGCGCTGGCGTACTATTTTATGTACGAAATATTCCAGTGGGTTGAGGGAAGAAAGTTTTCTTTGTTGCCGCTGCTATTTTTATTGTTTATCTCTATTGCCGCCAATTTTCCATTTAACGTTCGTAAATAGTTTAAAAGCATTTCCCTACTCAATATCGAATATTTTACTGTTTAAACTCATGTCTTCCTTAGACGTTCGTTGGCTGAGGTTGTTCATTTTTCTTTTCACTACTGCTACTCATCGTTGCTCTTGCCAGCTTTCATATAAGTATCCACTACATATCGTTACCTTAATATAGAAAAGCCTTAACTCGTTTTTTTCAAATCGAGTTTTTTGTAAATTTGGAAAGATGATCTTCCTACAAATAATTGGTAAAAAAAAATTGACGTGTTCCGACTAAAAATAACAAAAATACAAGCAGTTGAAAAAAGTTTCGCGACAACAAAACTTTAATTTTTACTAATTTTTTTTTGTCTCTACTGAAAAGTTAGGAAAACGTTACTTGGGGCCTTTCAATATTAAGGTATCGATATGTATGTATGTATGTTTATATTATTGTTTGGAGTGCTGCTGGTACAGTTTATTGTTTTTGTTTTCAGCTTAACTGTTTCAGTGTTTGGAGTGTGTTTTTGGATGTCATTCATACACGTTCGGTTGTTCGCCTAGAAAAGACGTTAATTTTTCTTTTTTGATCAGTTGCTTTAATTTCGTGCTTTTTTTCCTTTCTTTAAATTTAAACATTTTGCGCTTTTATTATTGTCTTTTCAACACAAAAAGTTTTTATTCTGTGCTGGCTTTTCTTATTTATTTATTATATTATTTTGGCCATAAATTCTATTTGTCTATTTGTTCATTCATTCCAATTTCTAACGCAAAAAATATATAACATCACATCTTTAGGTGGCCCACAGCCATCCATATTATCGTGTCTTTTTTTCCGTTAGTGTGTTTTGTCCATGTATGTATGTATTATATCAAACACACTTGCACTGTGACAGCGTTGGATGATGTGACTGACGAGGGCAGCGACAACGATACTAAATCGCATTAGACGGTCTGCTTAATAGAAAAAAAATTGTTTGTCTTTAGTCGTGCATTACGTTCCAAGAAAATCGTTCGCATCTTCTGAATCAAATAGTACATATGTATGATTTTTTTTGAAATCAAAAGAGAATAGAAATTCTAGAGACGAAAACACAAACAGGATTGTTTTCGTTTATTTTATGGCCGGTCTAATTGTGTTTTCATCGCGTCGTCGGTGTCAGAGTTCGTGTATTACGGTGTTTATGAGTGGTTTTCAGTGACAACACTGTTTTAATTTCCTAAACAAAACCAAACAAGCAAATACAAATGTGCAAACACATTCATACACACTTGTGTTTTACATGTTGAATGAAAACACGAACCAAAGGAGCAAAAACAAAAAAAAAATAACAGTGAAATGCAAATTCTTCTTTTTAGCTTCTGACATTAAAAACAATAGAATACAAAGCAAAGATAACGTCAGAATCAAATGATTACAAAAATAAAATATGTATTTGTTTTTGGTTTAAATGAATGTTTAATTTTAAATTTATTTAAAGTAAAATAAAAAGCACTGAAAATAAAGTGCAATAAAGAATTGCTCAGAAGGAAGAGAAATGCAAACTTATGTTAAACATAAGCTTTTAAATCAATATTTAATCTTTTTCTTTAAATAGTAAGTGTGTAAATGTATTAATTAACTGTGAAATTGTTTTAAAAATTAATCACAACGAATTGAAAGAAAAAGTGTGATTGATGGCTGTGTGTTTGTTTACTGTAAAAATGTGCTTTAGTTTTCTTAAAAAAATTAATGTGGTTGTTGTTGCTGTTGCATTGTAATAAATTGCATAATTTTCTACCGGTCTACTTAAACAAAGCAAAAAAGGAAAGAAATGTAAAAACCATCTCTGCTGTTTGCTTTAAAATAATATAAAAGATTTTTTTTTAAATGAGTAAAATACACATACAATAATAATTTCGTTACATTCTTATCTTGAAACGAAATAAACAATATCAATAAATACTTGATTGCAAATATTGTCAATGACAATTGAAAAATCATGTAATAAAATCTACATACATACATATATATGTATGTATGTACATAGTTACATACTTTTTAATGAAAATAGTTTTTAAATTTTTAAATATATACATATGACACGCATACATACATACATACATATATCACAGCAATTGCTTTAAAAACAATCAATAAAATATAAAATGGTAAACCCTTTTGTCGTTGGCGAATTCAAAATAAAACGCCTACGACAGTTTTGTAATAGATTAAAGACTAACGGTGTTATTAATAAAAACTATTTTATGTTTATTAAAGTTTTATTTAAAAAAAATTCTATACAAAATAAGTCGTTAATACACTGAAAATATATCTTTTAATAATAACGAATATTCGTATTCGTTCTCTTTAATCTATTACAAAATTGCCGTAGGAATATTCAAAATTTGACAAACCTTCTCATTTTTGTGTTGACATTTTTCTCTCATAATTTTTTGAAATGAAATCCATGCACTATTCCAAAGACAAAAAGTATACTGAATAAAAAATCTCCCTTTGGGAACTTTTTAGTTTTTAATGGTATACATACATACATATGTATATACATATGTTTGTATAATGTTTAATAATTCCGTTATTTTAAAATATGTACATATAAATACTATCTGATTATTTATACAAATATTTTTTAATAGATAAAAATTTCGGTAATGGGGAAATTTTCTGCTCCTATTAATCTGTATTATTTTTCATAAAATTATCGCTAAAATATAAATAAAATATTGATATTAAAAGTTTAAATAAAATATTTTTACAACACAAGAAAATTTCCCCACAAGGGATTTGACTACCAACTAATTAATAAAAAGTTATTTTAAAGTAATAATATATAAAGTTTGGATGAGCTACAATTTTTATAAACTTTGACAATAAGAATTTTCCTGGAAATTTAATTAAGTTTTAGCAAATTTTAAAATAAATCGCTTTTATTTAAAAAAAAAAAATCAAATCCTAGTGTTTAAGCATTTTAAGCTCAATTTTCATAAAATATTGAATTAAAAATTTTTTTCTTGAAAACGTACACAAAATAAAAATATCAAAAAAAAAAAAAATTTCAATTAAAAGTATTTTAGTTGAAGTTTTCGATATTTAATAATTATAATAAAATTCTAACACAGTTGAAAATTAAATGTTGTTTTTAAATAAAAGTCAAATATCATCAAATCAAATTTTCCCAGCAAAGGAAATTTGGAAGTTTTATGGTATTTAAATTATTTTTTAATTACAGAAAAGATTTTTTCATTATTTTTAAAATTTACAACTTTATGAAAGCAAAATGTAGCCAAATGTTTTCTTTTCTGCAATTAGCGGCAACACTTTTTTCCTAGAATGATGCTGAAATTTCTCGTGTTAATTTTATTGTTGTTGTAGTGTTCTTGCGCGACAAACAAGCAAAGCGAAATCCTTCAAATAATCAAAGGAACACGAATCTCAATATACACAGATTGCAATTTTATAGAAGATATTTTTTAATTTTAGTTCGAGTTTCGAAAATTGTTGCTGGGTTCTCTAATATGTTTCCCTTTGTTATTTCTCTTTGTTTTCATGTAACGTTTTCACGGCAAAAAATAATTTAAACAAATAAGATATTTAACACAGCGACAAAGAATACTAACAATACGCTGGTACTAAAGGAGCCTTAATAATTCTCAGTAATTTCTAAAAAAAAAAAACCAACAAAAAAATGGGTCGCAAACGCAATCACTATTTACGAGAATTTTATGTCGAAAAAGACAGAGAGTGTGAATGTAAATTTTGCGGCCACAAAATCAGTAACTATGCAACAAACTTAAGGAGGCATTTAGAGCAGAATCATGGCGAAATTACAAAAGATTTGGCCAAAAAATCACGAAATACGGAACAAAACCAGAAAGAAGCGAGAACCAAATTTACGGTGGAAATGAGCAAAGCCGATCTGGTAAACGCATGCATAGACATGATCGTCAAAGACTCCGTTCCTCTTGCATTTTTCGACTCGAATTCGTTCAAGTTCTTAACCAAACCTTACTGCAATGGCCTGAAAGTTGCACAGGTGAACTCGGCCAACATTTTGGATTTGGCTGTAAACAAAACGGAAGAAGTGAAGTCGAAAATCAGAGCCAAACTGGAGAATGAAATATTGAATTTAAAAATTGATATAATAACTTGCAATGAGCGCGTGTTTTTGGGCGTCAATGTTGAAATTATTTCCCGAAATAAAATTCATATATTTTGCCTGGCTTTACTGGAACTGGAAAAAACGCCAACGCCCGACAACGTGCAAACGAAAATCGAAAAGGTTTTAAGAGATTATAAAATAAATAAAAAACAATTGTATTCAATAACAAACGATAACGAATGCGGGCATTTGATTAAAGCTGCAGAAGGCGACAATGCGGATCAAAAACTTCACCGCGAATACTCTTTCGATAACGTTATAAATAATATGGGTCTCGAAAATCTTGTGGCATTGAAATGCCCAGCACAAACACTACAACTTGCGGTCAAAGATTTTCTCGAGAACAACGTTCTGAAGGCACCCACATTCAAAAAAATGGACAGCAGCCTAGCAAAGTCACATTTGGATATTGTGACTCCCTGGACATCAACATACAACATGCTTAAAAGGCTGCTGGAGCTAAAAGACTTTAGCCTAAACAATCTTTCGGTATCTAAAACAGAATGGCTCAAAATCGAAAATATTGTAGCAGCTTTAGAACCGATTCAAGGGCTTCTGCAGCACTTGCAAACATCCCCTCTGCTTTTGGGTGATTTTTATAAATATTGGATTGAATTAATTTTCAAATTGAAGAACATCGACACTGAAGAAAGTAAAAAGCTGTTACAGGAAATTGAGAGCCGGCAGCCGGTGCTGCTGGAAAATGACACCATGTATGCAGCGTTGTATTTGGATCCGCGTTTTAGGCGCACACTAACGAACGCAAAAAACCAAATAGCCATTAAACATTTAAAGAAAATATTTTTGCAAATGCAAAGCTTGGAACAGGTAAGCAACATTCAATATCTCCCCCAAAACGTTACTATTTTGCTCAGTTTACACAATTCTAGGAAAGCACTGAACCTCTGGAGTGCTCAACAATCAAAACCGAAGAATGCATAATCGATGATAGTGCAATGCAAAGTTCGTCCAGGTTTTTGATTAAATCGTTTGAATCGTCTTTGGACGAAACTTCGGTAAAAGCTGAAGAAACTTCTTTCGCTGACTATGCCATGCAAAATTCTTCAGCTCCTGCGACACCTAATGTTGACTCTTCGCACATTCCAACGATAAAAAAGGAAACGAGGAGTTCCTCCTCTCTGTCAAAGCGAAACGCTGAAAGCCTGCACAGTCCAACGATAAAAACTGAATTCGATGACTATACAATGCAAAGTTCTTCCTCTCTTACCAGGCACAACATCAAAGGCTCGGAAAGACCAACAATGCAACCGGATGACAACACTAACGAGGAGAGTTCTTCCTGTCTGTCGCAGAGGCCCGCCAAAAAATCTACCAAGTCCGACTCCACCTCCACCCTTTTGCAAAGATATTTGCATGAAATGGAAAACTCCAATGCTTCGTCTGATGACAACAGTGATATTGATGACTGCTCCATAAATGTCACAACTCGCAAGGTTTTCAGTGAAATCGAAAACTACAAGGAAAAGCGTTTAGGTATCGAGCAGGATCTTTTGGAGTACTGGAATAATAAGAAGTTTATGCTACCCTGGTTGCGAAAACTGGCCTTGATTGTACATTCTGTACCCGTGACACAAATAACCACCGAAAGGTCATTGGCCGCCTTACAAATCGTACTTGGAGACTTGCGTTACACACTTTCGGACACAGATTTGGAAGCCATTATGTTCTTAAGGCTTAATGATGATTTTTAATTTTATAGTATATTTTTTTATTTATAATACAACTAAAATAAATATCTTATGTTTTAAGAATTGTAAGAGCAGACATCCATTTTTTTTAAATAAATTTTACGTTTAATGCAAAAAAGTCATTGGAAATTTAAAAATATTCGTGGGTTTTACTTGTAAAGAAAACATAAATTTTTCTGTTCAGAAATGGTGGAGCAAGAACATTTTTATAATATCATGAAGCTCCAAAAGCTGTAGAATTGCAATTTGTGTTTGTTTTTATTTTTGCTTACAGTTTTAACGGTTTTGACAAAATTTTATAGATTTCCGTTTCCACTAAAATCATTTAATGAATTTTATGCTTTTTTAAAACAATTAATAAATTTTCTTAAAAAAATTGTTGAGACTTATTTTTATAATAAACTTTTTGCAATTTTGGTTTTATTTTAAATCCTTTTTTCAATCTAACCTCCAAAAATTCCTGTTGTTGAATTTTATATAATAGTTGTATATATGGGATTCAATTCTCCGGTAAATGAACTAAACATAAGCAAAAAATTAAATATGAAAATTTAATATTACAAATTTTCCATTTGAGGTTAGAATGAAGAAAATATATATTAATTTCAAACGGTCATTATTTTTTACTTTATATAATTTGTTTATTTGTTTTGTAATATAAAATAGTTTACACAATAAATAATCAATAGGAATCAAAACATTTGAAACTTTTGATTTGAGGTTAGAAAGAAAAAAATTATATATGTATGTACATGCATACATATGTATAAATTTAATACTGTCTAAACTTTGTGACTAAAACTAGTTTTTTGATTTTTAATAAAATGAAATAAATGTTCGAGTTGTTGCTTTAGGCTGATACAAGACAGTTTTTAGCATTTTTAAATTTGTTTTATTCCTTTTTCTAATTTAAAATTTTTGAAATCACTTTTTCGCCTTCACTGTTAACAAAAAAAAAATGTATGGGAAAATGCGTTTGTATCTTTTTTATTTACATATCGATCCTTTGGTGCAATACCGTAGTAGTTCAAAAACAAAAAAAAATGCATTTCATTTCATTATTGCAAATAAATATTGTTGGAAATAGCTGGAGGCAATAAAGACATTTTTAGCTGTAGAATCTCAACAGTTAGAGATGGAACCATAATCTTTTATTCTCTAGATAGATATTTCCCCGAAGATCATTTCTGCATACCCAGCTCAAAAAATTCAAATTTTGAGTTACTACGGTATTGCACCAAAGGCTCGATATGTTCATGTTGCGGTTGAGTGTCGTATTTCAATTACTAATTTGTTTGCCTGTTGTTGTTGTTGTTGTTGTTGTTGTATGCTATCAGTTTGATGTTGTGCTCCATATTCTAAGAATTTCTTTTTTTTACAAGTGAAATTTATATAGAATTTCAATGAAAACAAATTGCACTTCATTGATAGAAAATATTGTTTCTAAGCTGCTCAGTTTAATAAATCGATTTTTAAAGTATGATTTATACACACAGGGTGATTCGAAAAAAACCAACATGTTTTTGGAAATTACCGATATTAACAGAGTTGATAAAAAAATATATCTTCTGAGGTTTATTATGCTTTCGAATGTGTGAAATAAATAAATAAAAGCAATTATTTATTATTTGTTGTCGTAGCAGCGGGAAGTTTTATTTGTAGTGCTGCTGGGTTGAGATTATTTTGCGTCGGCGGCTTGTGAGCCAGTGTTTAGAGCCAATTGTCTTTTCTTCTTGTGACTGTCAGTCCAATTTTCTAAGCTTCTGTTGACGGCTTTTGCATACTAATGTTAGGCCTTAAGGATCAAACTACAGCTCTGTAGACGCCAATTCAAAACGTCAGTAGACATAAAATCGATTGAGCTTTTTTTACTCATTTCTTTTCATTAAAAATTAGGTGAGTCTTTGATTTTCATTATTTTTATTTTCGCCAACCAGTTTTTTTTTTAAATATCATGTTTTGGTTTTTATAGCTTAACAGCAATATTGAAGGGTATGGCATTTCTTTAACCCTCCACAGCCGGTAAATGCCCAAAATAATTCTCAAATACTTCCTGTGTTTTATATTTTTCACTGTGTTTCGGTCTAAAAAAAATTCATTAAAGTTCCACCCCACAGAATTCCCGGCTGAAACACATTTTTCTATTAAAAACATAGTGTGGCCCTCAAGTGGTTAAAACAGCCGAAATAAATGTGTGCTAATAAGAAGTGTGTATGCAGCCGGGTCTTAATCGTTTTTTAAATACAATTCAGTTTTGAGCAGCTTTCATAAAATTAGAACGCAATTAACAATATGTATGTATGTATATTAATACTTTGTTACAATATATACTTATAAGTATTTATTTCTTTTGCTTGTTTTGTGTCAACAAGTTTTGAAAGAATTTAATTTTGGCTTAATATTAGCGCAGTTCATCCATTTTCCATTCCTGCGCTGACTGCGATGCCGATTAATTCTTATTACTATCATCTTATTTAAGTTATAAGATATCAAAATGTATTTTTTCTTCCACAAAGTGATTTATTTATAGACCTGTAGTCTGGTTTAACAGCAAAAATATACCTAAATATTTAGGGGGTTTGTCAAATATTAAAGAGCAAATACTCAAGTTTTCCTTAATCTATTACAAACTGTCGAGTTTTTAAAGTAGTATTATTAAGTCGATTACCAATAACACTTATTTAGCCATTTATCTTAGTCGGATCTCCGGTAGTTTTTTCTATCACCTCGTCATTTATTACAGTCGTGGGAAGTCAGCTTAAATCATCTACAGGCCAGCTAAATTCAGAACAGTTTGCCTTCGTAAATTTCAAAGCCTTGGTTCACAAAGGTCGAACGTTAACGTTCGCCAACATTTTTTAACAACTAAAAATGCGTTGAGAGCAAAGAAAATGTGATGTAATCACGCCATGTCGAAAGTTCTCCTTAATGCCAGCGTTAAATGAACTTCAAAATGGGTTTCCTATTCAGTTTATTTTTAGTCCTAAACATTCTCGGCCACATTAATGTTCGATGTTGTGGAACAATTTACTAAACAGTTGC
Source organism: Epicampocera succincta (assembly GCA_932526305.1). Lineage (NCBI taxonomy): Eukaryota > Metazoa > Arthropoda > Insecta > Diptera > Tachinidae > Epicampocera > Epicampocera succincta. Next base: position 12,229,097 of record OW052037.1, on the reverse strand, counting down.
TTGAAGTGGCCATTTGTTTTATTAAATTTTCTATCCTTTTGTTTCGTCATTCTACTTGCATTTGTTTATTGTCCATTAAAATAATGCAACACTTTAAATCTTAACAATTTACCAGTCATGTTTCAATAAGAATTAGTAAGAAAAATAGAAACATAAAAAATTCAAGTATTTTTATTTTCTTAAAAGGCATCATTGAACTTCACTTCCGATGGGTGGTCGGCCAATAAATTGTTTTCTCATCTGGCAGATAAAACGCACAAAAAACAGCTCAAAACTTAGCGCCAAATTGTTGTAAATTTTGTTTCTGTTCAGCCATAAATTTTGCTTTAAAGTAAAACAAAAATGGTCATGGTCAATGTAAAATAACATTTTTTTATTGTTTTTGATGTTTTATTCATGGCGGCAAAAATATACACAACAATTTTTTTCTGTAATGAATAGATTTTGTGTTGGCACAATTGTTTAATGGAAAATATCGATATACGATATTTTTAAAATTGTCTAGAAAAGAATCTTGGCAAAACTAAAGAGTCATGACCAAAAAATTTAATGCTTCATATAAAAAAATAAAAAAAAAAAAATATTCTGCGTCATAAAATAAATGCATTTGCTACAATATCTTTGATTAAAACGAGAACCCCTCAACGACAACTAGTGGACTAGATTTGTAAGAAATGTACAATATGTAAAAAATTCTTTAAACCGGGAGCTGAATTTTGGGGGAAATTTTTATTTATTATAATTTCTGGAATAAAATTCCTCTAAAACTAAGATTCAACGAAAATGTGCTAAAACATTTCTTTTATAAGTTAAAAATTTTAAATTTCACATGATGGGAAATTTTATTTGATTGGTTTTAAAGCTTCTAAAAGTCTTCAAAATGTTAATTTTAAAACGTTTAATTTTTAAAATATGTTTCTATTTAAGAATCTCTTGCGTTTTTTGTTTAAAATAGCAAAATTGCTTAAAATATGAAAATTTGCCTTGTCGGGAATTTTGCACTTAAACAGCATTAGCAACATAAATAAATCTTATTCTAGAACACAATACAGTCTCGGTGAAGTTTTGTTAATAAAACTTTGAATTACTTGTAAATTTAAAAATTTCCCTGCCAGGGAAATTTTATTATACAGCAATTTTCCAAAAAGAAAAACCTCCTAAAATTGCCTTATAATCAAGAATCTATATAAATTGAATAAAAAATTCGAATATTAATAATTTCCCTTTTTGGGAAATTTTATTTAAATGTCATTTTGAAGCCAATGTATATTAAAATAGTTCAGGACATAACAAATTGTCAGATTCAAGTAGAAAAAATGTTTTAGCCTGAAAGCCTAAAATTTCCCATGAAGGGATATTTTAAATTTTGCCTCTAATTATCATTTTATATGTTTGTTTTGTGATAAAAATGTCTAGTTAAAAACATCTGTAAATTTAGGCAAAGATTTTCAAAATTTTCAAATTTCCCTAGTGGGGAAATTTTGTATATGTATATAAAACTTGTTTTTAACATTAAAGATTTTAAAAGGATTTTAAAATGATTAATTAAAAAACCTTTATCTAAAGTTAATTGTAATAACGAGTTGTTTACAAATTGTAATATGTATACAACAATTTCCCCTGGAGGGAAATTTTCGCATTTTTCAAGTATAATAAATATTCGTATAATTTCAAATAAGAAGAAATGTTGTACAAAATATTGAAAAAGCAAATTAAGTTGAAATAAAAATTTCCTAGCCAGGGAAATTTTTTCGCTTTTGAGTCTTGCGACCAGTATTCTTAAAATTATCTTTTATAACAGTTTTTTACTTTAAAGCAATATTATTTTTATCTAAAATTTTAAATGTAGATAATTTTTTTTTTTTAAATTTATTGTATGTATGACGTAAAGGCGAAAAATATATTTTTCTTATACGAGTATAGAAACAATTTTCCCTGCGAGGGATACAGAACTACAGCAAAAGACATGGAACGAATGCTGTTAATTTACAATTGAAGTTTAATTGTGTATGTAGATTTTTTATTTTTCAAGTGACAGACGGGTCTTTTGTCGTTGTTTCCTGTTCATTTTGCCAAGAAATAGATTTTAATTTAGTTTTTATTCCATTTCGTAGACGCTTCAAATGAAATTGAAAACAATTTTAATTCAAAAAATAAAATAGAAGAATTTTTGTTTGTTTGTTTAAAAGACAAAAAACTTTGTTTTATTTTGCCTAAAATTTAAAGAAATTTTAAGTTAATTTGAAGACTTTTTTCTATAAAATGTTTATAAAGTTGATCTAGAATTCTTTTTTCAACACATTTATGTATAAATATACTTTTATATGCATTTCAAGTCAAAAGAAAAGGAGGGGTGTTCAAGAATTTTCTGGCAATACATTTAATACAGTAGCAAACTCTGCCACATTAAATATCTCTGCATCAGTCATGTTACATTAACTTTGTAACCAGCCACCCTCGTATATGTGTAACAAAACTGCTGTCTCAATTTAATTTAATACTCGCCTGTTCTATTTTAAGCAGAAAAATGTTCATGGACTCATGATCACCTGACGTCACAGTAAAATAAAATAAATTTTTTTTTATTATTAATACTTTTTTTTAATTAATGAAAAATAGAATTATGACTTTGTTTTTGTTACACGAATTTTTCATGGCGATTTAGCGCCATGGAATTTGTTTATTATTTATTTGTGTTAAAAGCTGAGGAAAATGGAAAAAAAAATTCAAAATTAAAAAGATATGAATAATAAACCGTGTAAACATTTTTCTTTATTTCATGTCTCTTCTCTAATCAATTTTATTTTGCATTTTAGATTGATGCTGGTTCAAGGTGCAAATTTTTTTGCCAATTTGTTAAAATTTAAACAAAGATTTTTTCTAATGAATTAAAAGCAACATGTCAATGAAGTTGTTAAAAGTAATAAGGATATTTTTCAATTATATTTCCAAGGGATAAATTTAATTAAAATTAATTTATTAAATTAAAAAATATTAGTAAACGCTAAACGACAACATTTTTGATTTTGATTTTGAAATTGAATTGTTTTGCCATGCAAATATGCTGTGGAAAAAGTTTGATTTTGTTGTCCAGTGTCATGAGAACGGACTTAGTTTAAATTAAACAAAAAACACAGAAAACGCTAAAACACAACCTTGTTTTATCACTCAAATGTATTTTATATTTTTGAAAGAGTTTCAATTTTCTGGTCTAGTATCATTAAAACAATAACAATTTGTATTAAAGAAAATTGTTTAAAAACGCTAAAAATCAACACTGTTTTATTACTGCTTAAGCATATTTATTTAGCTTTCTCCAACAAGTTTGAGTCTGTTATCCCGTTTCCCACCATAAATTGTTTCTAACTAAAATAATAGAAAACGCTAAAAGACAACATTATTCTGTCATTAAAATTCTCTTGATCTAAATCATCATCCTTCAAGTGACTCACTACCATAAATTAAACTAAAACGGAAAAAAACTAATTAATGTTTTTTTTTAGTAGACTTTCCAACAACAACAAATTGACGGAATAAAAAAAACGAAGAAAAAACACATCATTTATGTCAAAAGGCATTGAAACATACATTTGATGTATGAAAACAAATATTTATGTAAGAAAAGCTGATAAAAATGATGGTTTCTGATAAAAAAAAACCCCTCTGCCCTACATATTCTGCCGGCTAAGAGTGGGGGGTGGCATTTGGGTAGAGTGATTTATGGGCTGTTGGAAACAATTAGGAGTTTCCAGCTGAATAAGATGCATTTTTAATGAATGCCTTTTTAGAATATATGTAAATCCATAAATAAAGTAACACAATTAAATAAATTTAAAATTTTAGAAATGAGTCTAAAATTCTGAAATTAAGTCTGAAACTGATATCATGCCAGTGGTTTAATTTGGGCACAATAGTATTACGGAATTGATGTACATGAGACAAATACCAGTAGTTTCAAAACCACAAACTGGGTCTTCGATTAAAACCATTATTTTTCGCGTTAACGTGAACTACACTTTTGTGATTTAAAGAACGACAAGTGATTTTGAACAGGTATGGCAACATTACATTTTGTCAATAAGAAAAAGTTGTACAGAAATCATTCAGAAAATTGCCTTTCTGAAGCTGGGGCAACGTAACCTTAAACTATTTTTTTTTGCAGCAAATAAATAAATAAATCAAGACGAATTAATTTCACAAGTTGGCTTTACAGCGACAGCGGATTATGTTCTGATGTCTGTCAAAACATTTTTTTAGACATGACTTTTGACAACAATGCGAATGAAAAATTCGCCCACAATAAAATGAATTCATCAGCGCAGCCACCTTAAAGAGTTAATAAGTTGTAATAAATCTTTAGTTTTTGTATGTAAAATTTGAAATTGAAAATTTAATCTGTCTGTAATAAATCTTTTAAGTTTTTTTTTATACAGAATTTCCTTAACTAAAAATCGGAAAATTTGTTTAAAATTTCAAGCTTTTCGTGTTTGCAACAAAAAAAAAAAAATAACAAAAAAAATAAGGAATACAAAATCCTTTGTTAAGAAAATCTGGCAAATTTTTCATCGAAATAATCTTATTTGCTTTAGAGTGCCAACAACAACAACCTGAGTTGCAATTAATTAAAAAAAAAGGCGAAAGCACACGCCATGTCACAATTGCACCACATTTTATCAAATTAAAAAAAAGAAAACATATGAAAATGGTGACAAATGACTTGACAGACAATTCAAATCTCTCAACCATAAATCCTCTTCAAATAATTCAGTGAATGTAAATTCATTTGTAGTTTTTGAAAGAATAAAATAAATTGCTTCTTCTAAACAGAAAATAGATAGTGAAAACAATCCTCCAAAATAATTAGATAAAATACTCGTAATTAATTAAAATAATAAATTTAAAAAAATAAATATCAAAAATGGATCGAACAATGTATGGTAAAATAGATCCGGGTGCCCGTCAACCGTATCGCACTATAAGATCGAAAGGAATACAACCGGGATGTAAGTATTGAAACTTCAAGGTATCATACAAATTGCTCATTTAACTAGATGATTTTTAAAGCATACTTTTAGGCTTACACATATGTACATGCGTACATTGCATCAAGTGCAATCAATCTTTAAGTTGATCGTTTTATTATTTGTTGTTTTAATTGTTTGTTTGTTTCTTTTTGCAAAGACAGAATAATAATTTTACGTGCGGTTACAATTTTATTGCCCACAATATTTTTCAAATATTTCTTATTCCATTTCTTTTAATACATTTCCTCTTTTTCACTAACCTGTTATAAATATGTATCAAACAAATGTACATGTTTTGTAAGCACTAATAGGTATTTATGCAGATATAAAAGAATAAACATTGAATACAAAGTAAAAGTGAACAAAGAAATCCTCCATTTTAAGGCACTTTCTTTAAATGTACTTTAGCTGTTTTTAATTGCTTCAAAGGTACTTTTCTTTAAAGAGATGCTTTTTAAAATGTACAAATTAAAAAGTATTTATTTGAAAGATACATACATTCTTTCTTTTAATAGGTACTTTTTAAAAAGGTGACTTTTAAAAGTACTTTTTTTAAAGGTTGTCTTTTTAAGACACTCTTAAAAGGTATTTTAGTAAATTTTGTTTTAAAGGTACTTTTTTTTTAAATATAGTTTTTTTGGTACTTGGTTTAAAAGATACTTTTTTAAAGGGACTTTTTTAAAAAGTCCTTTTTTAATTTTTTTTTTTGTTTTAAATCGTACCTTTTTAAAATATAGTTTTTTTTAAATGTACTATTTTTGAAATGTAGTTTTTTACTCTATTTTAAAAGGTATTTTTTTAGACGGTGTTATTTTAATAGGTATTTAGAAGTATACTTTTTTTTAAAGTTTTTTTTTTTATTTTTAAAGAGTATTTGTTTTAAAAGGTACTATTTTAATAGGTAATTTTTTAAAATAAAGTTTGTTTAAATGTACTGTGTTTCAAATGTATTTTTTATAAGGTACTTTTTTAATAGGTACTATTTTAATAGGTACTTTTTTAATAGGTACTTTCTTAAAATGTACTTATTTTTCATATATATTTTATAAAATACTTTTTTTAATAGGTACTTTTTTAAAAGGTACTTTTTTAAAGGATAGTTTTTTTTAAATATAATTTAAATTAAATTTTTTTACTCAAATGAATTATTTTCAAGCCAATTTTTTTAAGAGGTACATTTTTTTCAAAGGTCTTTTAAATGCTGCTACTGGCAAGAGGTACTTTTTCTCAAAAGCACTATATAGTAAAATATACTCCTTTTTTTTTGAAAAACGTAATTTTTCAAAAGATATTTTTTTAAGAACACATTTTTAAAAATTAAAGTTTCTTAAAGATCATTTTAAAGGTAAAATTTTTGGAGATTCCTTGTAAAGGTACTAGTTTTAAAAGGTACTTTTTAAAAAAGCTGCTTTTTACAAAATTACTTTTTCTATAAGTTTTTTTTTTATTATTAATTTTACTTGCTCTAAATATATTGTGTTACAATGTTTCTTTTCTAAAACGAGGTTTTGGAAATAGACCCCTTTTTTTTAATAACTATTTTCATAATTCTTTTTCCTGTTAAAGTTACATTGAGTGAAGAAAGTATGTTGGAAAAAAGGTTTCAGTTAACTTTTTAGCTTTTTGTATTATTGCGTTGTATTATTTTTTAACATCATTTCTAACTTCTTTTTCTTCAAAATATATTCGTTTGGGGGAAAATTGCTTTTAGTTTTTAATTAAACCAAATTAAGAACTCAGTTGAGGCGTTCAGAATTAATTTCTATGCCAAAGTTATAGCAATCGACTGCCATAAGTCGACACCAGCCATAAGTCAACCGGTTGAAAGTGAAACAATTGACACAAAGAAATGTCACATTCATGTTTAATGACCTTCGCCGATTTTTATTTTATTTTACTTTTTGCTATTTGTTGTTCGTAAAACATAGCAAAATTTCTCACTGACTTTTTTTTATAAACAAACACACGAGTACAATAGAGGCAGCAAACGATTAAATTGATGATTTATGTCTGGCGAATAAAAAGTAAAATAAAACAAAATAGAATAAAATACAGTGATGCAGTTATTTACGCCGTACGCCGAAGTGTTTTTTGTACAACCACCACCAGCAAAGTGCAAAATATGTATCAAATTGTGTAAATAGATTAGGTTTTTATAAACTATATATGCACCTACACACACACACACATACATACATATAATAGAAGTAGATATAATAATTTTACATACATACAATAAATATTTACTAATTTCTCAAGCAAACCTAAAAATTATTATAAACAATAACATTTTTTTAATTACGCAAAAAGGTCATTTTCGGTAGCAAAAGTCGTTTTTAGTTTTCCCGCCATCGCTGCCATTGTAGCCACGCAATGGTGTAGTTTTTCTCATGACATCTTATTGCTTTTATTGTGGTGTTGTTTTTGGCCCCATCTTCCTCACATTTTGTGTACGAATAAGTGCTGAAAGTGTTTTGTCATAAATGTGCTCTTGCATTCTAAATTTAGTCAAAGTCAAATGATTCATGCTTCAAAACAACAAACAACTACAACAACTACTACAACCAAATATATATGTACATACATACATACGACCAACCAACCAACCACTCGTAGCAGCAGCATCTAATAGTACTCGCAGCAAATCAAAAACAAACTAAAATTAAGTTCATTAATAGCCCAGTTGATGATCGTTTCACAGCAGCCGTTTTAAAACATACATATTTTCTTTAATGTTTCCATTATCATTCAATCTGACAATTATGGGCGAACAGCAAAAATATAGTGCAAAGAGTTCAGATATATTAAGCAAATTGCCAAAAATTTTCTAAACTTATCGATAAAAACTTAAGTTTTGTGAAAAAAAAAATTTTACATTTTTCAACTTAAAATTGACATTTCCAGCTTGAAACACTAAAAGGTATTTTGATGATCAAGGCGTTATTTAGGGTCAAATTAAGCGGTTTTTTTTTCTAAACGAAAAGTTGTCAGCACTGAAAGAAATAAGCAGCAAACAAATGTTTTCTTTGCAACATTTATTGTTGCTTTCTATCAATTAATGCATCAATTAAGAAAAGAAAAAAATGTAGTGTCATAATCGCTTAAAGAATCTTTTAAGAACTCATAATTTAAAAAAAAAAAAAAAATTTTTAGACAATATCTTCTAAAAGTATTTTTTTTTTTTAAACCGGCTTCTAAATTACAGTAGAAAAGTAGGGGACAAAAAACACAACAAAAGTAGATGCTAAAACTTGTTTTACAGCAAAACTTATGTAGTGTGACACACTAGGTGGGTTTTCGTATGCTGAGCCTACTCACCAAAAAAAAAAAAATAGAAAAATACCTCCTAAAACAGGCACTGTGAAAATCGTTTTGTTTATTTGTTGCTTTTGTCCAAAGTTTTCATTGTAATATTCGAGTATTAAATCGAATTTCAAACGTTTTGGTCATGTGGGTATATTTGCCACTAATTCATTGAAAAACATGGTTAAAAATACTTTGCCTTTTACTTTATTTTTGTTAACACCAAAACAAGTACCAAGTACAACACCCCCATGTTTGTTAAATATTTCGCATGGGAATGTGGAAGAGATCGATCGCTCTATCGCTGGCTGGCTCTCCCTCTCTCTGTGCTGTGATGTGGAAGCATAAAATATTGAATCTTTACAGGTACCTGATATTTTTCGTTTTTTTTCGTAACCGTTGCTGCCAATTGAACATGTGTAATTTTATTGTAATTTTTGTTTATTTTTCTATTATTAAAAAGTGTGTCAAATGCCTTTTCTTCCATACTTCAAGGGATACTTACAAATTTAACAATTGGTTGGTTGTTTGTTGTATTGTTTGTTTATACTCAGTGTTGTGCCGCAGCAACAGCTGTTCGAACACTTTCCGTTTAATGGAGAGCCAAAGAAGACTCATAAAAATACTCAAAGTTTTGAGTGTTTAGAATGCAGCGTTTTTTTTTTAAATCCATTGATAATATTTGGGACTAGTGAAGTATTAAGAACTTCAGTAGCAATTTAGTGGGAGACAACTCTTTTAGTTCGAATTATATATCTGAATACGAACTCTTATACTTGTAAGTATGAAAAACTAATAACGATGTACATACATATTTAATGATGAAGAGCAAACGGTTCATGAACATCCCGCACGAAAGCCACACTCGCTCAGCACTACGCCATTATAAACTTTAATTAAGGCGGACATTTGTTGCAAAGCAATATCACCTCGAATAGCACATGATTTCCCGAAAACGTCACTCACCACCAACTCCTCTGTTAAGGATTAAGCAACCAGCTGAGGAATCAGTTCTTGCTGCCATTAAAGTTTTCAACACACCAAAGAGTCTTTCTGCCAAGGCTTCTGAAAGGATATTTTGTAAACGAAGCAATGCAAGAATTAACTGATGTCCGCTTTGCCATGATTTTTCTAATTGCCCTAAAAGACAATTGGTCCCTCTTGCGGCCATTCGATTTTATTGAATGTATATAAGAAAGTCATACATTTTAGCTCAGTGAAAGGATAACAAGCCAAAGGAAAACAGAAAAACACAATAATTGAAATTATCCTCGGCGACTGGTGAGCGAAAGTGTGTTAGAAAATCCTAAGGAAACTGTATGCCAAGTGTGAATGGAATGGAAGGATACTGGAGAGCTGTAGAGCAAAAGTGTATCGGAGGATCCTAAGGAAACTGTATGCCAAGTGTGAATGGAATGGAAGGATACTGGGCGACTGGTGAGCAGGATCCTAAGGAAACTGTATGCTAAGTGTGAGTGGAATGGAAGGATACTGGAGGACTGTAGAGCAAAAGTGTGTCAGAGGATCCTAAGGAAACTGTATGCCAAGTGTGAATGGAATGGAAGGATACCATGGATCCTAAGGAAACCTTATGCCAAGTGTGAACTAATCGTAGAATAGTATAGAATGGAATGGAAAGTGTGTGACAAAGCCAAATCCTCGGGGCGATGAAATCATATTGGCTAGCGCACTACGAGTAGTTTAAAGGTGAACTAACAGCTAAAAAAAATACAATATGTTTTCATGCAATAACTGTAGCGATTGCAGGCACTCTATTAAAATCTTTTGCAAAATATTGTGAAAATGCATTTCGCACATTTTCATATTTTTATGTTTAAAATAAAACTTTTGATGAAGTAAAATTAACATATTTTTAATTTCATTTATTCCTTCTATTCATATTTAATTTGCAGTTTGCAGCACTGGTTTTTAAAAACTCAGAAGAAATTGTGTTTCTCTATTCGTTTGTGGCTGAGAGCAGAATAGTCAATAAATTGAGTCAATCATTCAGAAATTGAGCGCCAGCAAATAAAACGAAAGAAAAACTGTATTTCTCATGGTTGTTGTTGTTGTTGTTGTTATTATTATTATATTTGACTAGATCTTTTTATTTTATGCTTCAAATCACTCTTGCAGCATCATTTTGTTTCACTGTCCGTCAGTTGTAAATATTTTGCGAACGATTTTTGTCGCGGTGCAGAGTTTTTGCGCGTAAACGAACTAAAAAAAGATAACCGGAGTGTTTGTGCCAGCGATTGTGTGTTTATTTTACATATTTTGTTTAGAAAAATTGGAAAAATTGCAATAATTTGAACAAATTATAATTGAATTACTTTCAAAGTAAAGGCTAAAAAACGGTGCAATTAAAAGTAAAATTGTGCAAAATGAAATTGTTTTTGTGGTTTAAAAAATACCTACATATTGTTTTCCCTCCTTTTTGCTTTAATTATGCGGTGACAAAAGAAAATATGTAGCAGACTATAAGTATAATAGATTAAATAAAAATATTTATTTAATGTCTGGGTTGGCAATTTTTTTTTTTATATTTACATATATTTTGGCAGAAAAATATTACACAATTGCAAATCCAATTTGCCGCAAAATAATTAGTCAAATATGATTATGCAAAGTGGGTTTTATTTTTAATCTGTTTCCATAATATTGTAAAATTTCTGATCTATTGGAAGTCGGAGTGGCTTTTAAAGTGAAGATTTTTGACAAAATCCTCTTCGTTTTGGCGGCCAACGAGCAAATTTTACTCATTCACAGACCACCCGTTGTTGTCTACAGTCCTTCACCTTCGACACCGGGTTCAACTGAATCTTGTAAAAATGTTGGCTCACATCTCGCCACAGCAGCTGCACTGGGTAGTTCGCCTGGCCCTGGCACATAAACCAGACTGTATTTGATTGATAACATGTCCTGTGTGTGAGATTCAGGGGCAACTGCGCTCTATGACTAAATTTGCTTAGATCTGCAACTTAAAGAAAGCACAGAACAGCCGTCCAATCACACGATCACATCGTCAAGACTTGAGCCCATTAAACTCTCCATTCGCTCGTGCTAAATGTTGGATGTAGCATGAGCTGTGCGGCATGTAGCGCTGATCTGTTGAAACCATATGTTGATGGTGACTATTTCAGCAGATTCGGGTCAAAAGAAATTGACAGTCATCGACTTATAGTGCTCACCTTTGACGGTGGTGGCCGTTCTCAAGAAACTATATGATCTATGACCTCCACAGGGAAATTGATGCATTGAATGTCCTTGGGCCTTATGTGAAGTTGTATTGTTCCAAATTCTATAATTTTTATTTTCTTAATGTACTCAATCATGCGAAGAAAAACCTCTTCGTTTAAGAGGAAAATTGAAGTCAGTTTTCAGCTGCTCTAGTGCAGATTCAGCAAACATGCGCCCTTCGTTGCCTTCGGATGATAAGTCAGTTGCATTTTTGTACGGGTGTGGGGCCAAGTCAGGACGCAAAATCCCCCCCGTTATAGTCTACAACAGGTAGAGTTCCTGTAAGTGACAGGAGTTATATTGTTTGGAACGGCCGCCCTTATAACCGTCGATGATGATTGAAATCTTGAGATCTGCCATTCATTGATTTACTGTTACCTTGAAGATAATTAAGTTGGTCCGTGAAATAATCGAAAGACCGGTAACGTTGCCCCAACAGATCGCTCTTTTAGATAAAACTAATAGTTTTGCCATTTCAATCAGTTGTTGAATGCTTCATATATCCGTCAACGGTGCCTTGGCAGAAACAAATGGCAGCAAATTTGCCAAATTTAGTTTCATATTTCAAATTTCGAAACTTCCTATTAGAAATTGGCTCCTTTGACTGCAATTTAAGAAATGTTGGGCCTGCAATTATATAAGAATAAAAAAAGAATAGACAATGAATATATGTAAAAAAAATTCGTTTTAGGGTCACATTTGGAGTTCCCAACTGTTGCCCTCGTTACTGTTCGAGTTCGTGAAACAGGTCCTAAGAAATAGGGTAAGAAAACGGAACGGAACCTTGCAATACCTTCCAATGAATTTGTCTTGCAGCTCTTTTGATAAGAATAGATTTTGTTTTAAGATACCCCAAGGCAGTGCTCCATAGCACAGCTTAAACAACACTTTAGAAATATTAAGGGTCACGCGCCTACTTCCGCTTAAACGCCAGACTGTGGTTTATAACAATCTGGGTGTGGAATGGTTTAGCTTTTGGATATCGTTCAGTTCAGTTTTAATTTAAATTTCTTGTAAAAAAAAAATAATAACCACCTCTTGGACGTTCCTTAATTCAATATCCTTCAATTACAAGAATATTAAAAACTCTTTTGAATTAAAAATTGCAATAAAAGCGACAATAACAATTAGCATTAAATGTTAACAACCGACAACAATTGCCGCAAAAAAGATCGCATTTTTTTAGCGTTCAAATAGTAATTGCTGCACTTGCAGCAAACAATGTAATAAATATTCCATTTAACAATTGCTGCCGATTGTTGTTGTTGCTGCTGCTGTTAATGTCATTGATAGCGAACGGTACGAGTGTGTATCATGCGTCGTCCAGTCATCTTTTTTATTTTTCTTTGACGTTGCATTTTCCCCATTCTTTTTAATTGAACTTAATGCGCTTGAGAGTGTCCAAATCAGGCAGCACAAGACCAGCCAACCACCCAGCCAGCCAACAAACCAACAACAACCACTTCACTCAATGAATGGAAGAATGAATGCTGTGAAATTTGGGGGGAGGGGAAAAACTCTTCAAAATTATCTTCAACTTTGGCTAAATATGACAATTATGCAGTCAAGTAGTGCGTTCCGTTTTCAACCAACAGCTGTTCGCTCAATGATTAATTGATGCTCGCATCGTCCATGGGGCTGTCAACAGCCAGTCTTACTTACAGTGAGCCTGCCCATCAATCAAAATTAATTAAGCATTTTCGGTGTGGCATCAGAAAGAGAAGGGTATCAAAATTTGTGGGCCATTCATCATTGTTTTGGTGTTAATATTGAAAATCATGTGGGTCAGAGTTGCAATTTTATTTAAACAATTGAATTTAATTAGGCAAATTTTTTTTGGGGGGGGGGAGTGGTAGGGTTTGACTTTCAAATCATAATCAGATCTGGCAACACTTGCCTCAAATCGAAATCTAGTGCTTAGAACATTTTCAGGTAAATCTACTAAGATTTTCCATACTTTTTTTTATTAGATTTGTAAAATATCTAGTTTATTTTATTGTTATTTTAATAAATACTCTTATAAACAACTGTGATGTTGTTTAAAAAAAGTACTGGAAAATACTACGCTGCAATAGCAATAAAATATTGTGTAACAAGCACGGGGAATATGTAGCAGGCAAAGTTGCCCCAACTACAAGCACAAAACGTGGCAAAGTTCGAAGTTTACATTTTGTTGTTAGTTGCACAAGGGTGGCAACACTACGGCTACAATTATTACCATGGGCAACTAACTACAGTGCTACACCCAATATGTGCGCTTAAACAAAACAAAGAAGCGTTGCCACCTTGTAGTTTTAAATATACAATAACTTATAGTGCATTTACAGCAAAACCAAGTCTTGTAGATTGCAATTAAAATCTATATCTTTTACGCCACTGACTTCTGACATTTATCCTGATTGCATTTCAGGACGATAGACAGCAACTGCTAAAGAAGGCAGAGTTATATTTGGGTGTGTAAGTGTGTGTGTGTGTGTGTGTGCAGAACTTGCCTATATCTTAATTAAATTTATAGGCATTTCTCCGCTTTTTTATAAACAAATTATTAAAATAATAAATGGAGTGAATTTTACACAAATTCAAAATACCCACTTTTTAATATCTTTCTTTTTTTGTCAGGAAAATTGTTAAATTTTATTTGTGCAGTGTTGTATTTTTAGGTGCAAAATGCAGCAAAGCACAGTTGAATTGCTTGGTACTGATAGATTTGAACAGATTTTGTATGGGAAATCACTTAAAATTCTACTAGAATCGCCTCGCTCGCACTATTAGTTATTGTGAAAGTTTGTTGAAATGTCAAAATCGATCACCTTGTGACAACCCAAGACACTAAAACACAAAACAATAATCAGCTGTGCTCTCCATATCAACTGTGTCAAGTCATGTTGTAAAAAAGAAAATTAAATATAATTCTGCTGTCAAAGATCATACAGGGAAATAGTTTTTATGAACATTAAATCCTGCCGGACGTTAAAGATAAAACGAAAAGTTATACCTTTAAGACTTGCGCTCAAGTCCACTAGATTTTGATGGGATCTATATATCAATACCTATAAGAAAATTGGTTTTTCTATACATAAGTTATTTATTGGCCTGTATAAATTTGCAAATTGTTGCTCTCATATACCAGTTATTGGCCAAGTTTTTTAACTCCAAATCACGTATGGAAAAAGAAAATATAATTTCGAATTCAATATTGAAAACAATTTCAATTTTGAGTAAATTTGTTTTGGTTTTCAGCGAATAAGTGTGTCTCTTTTCCATTCGCAGACTGTCAACACGCGTATGGTGATAAAATATAAAATTTCATTTAAACTAAACAAATCTCATGGTTAATGCCTAAAAAACAAAACAAAAAAAAAGAAGTTTTATTTATACAAATGTATATAAATATATACATATAATTTATATATATACATATATATATATATATATATATACATATATGTGTATGTATCTGTATGTGTGTACAAATTCCGCGTGGTAAACAAACAATTTTCAATTTTACGGAACTCAGACAGCGAAAGCCGTGATATTTTTGCTATGAAAATACAATTAAAAAAAAAAATGAAACAAACCGTAGGCCGCCTTCTTAAAAAGTTTCCAAAAAGAATGCGCTGCGTAGAAAATTTGATATGTATTTTTTTTTTTTTTTTTTGTATGATTTTAATTGTGTTTTCCGCTGTCTTGTTTGTTGATTTTGGTTTGGCATTGACGATTGGCATCTAAAATTCAGGTGTTGAGTGTTTGACTGCCACTTAATGTTTTTAAGGTGTTCACACACATTCATATGACTTTTATTTTCGCATTAATTATTGTTTAAATTGTAAATTTGTATACATTAGCAAATTTATAATTATTATAAATATATACATACATATTTTCTCGCTAAGAAAATATTTATGTATCGAAAATTTAGTGTTGATAAAAATAAGTTCGATAGTAAATCCATCGATAGCAAAACATTTTTCTATAGAAAATTTATTGATAACGGAAGATTTTTAATGGGAAATGAAACGATAACGAACGATTTTCTATAACAAATTTATTGAGAACGAAAAATTTTGTATAGAAAATTATTTTCTGTAGCAAATTGATAACAACAGATTTTCTATAAAAAATTAATCAATAACAAAAAATTTTCTATACAAAATTATTATATAATTATTGTAACAAGATATTTTCGATAGTGAAAAAAATTTCTAACTTAAATTTGATCAATATATAATCAATATAAAAATTTAACGTTGAGAGAAATATATTTTCGTTAGAAAAATATCGATAACTTATATATATAGTGCTCTTTTCAAATATATGAAAACTATTGTATTTTGGAGAAATTTTTGAAAAAATCCATATAAATATTAGGATGGATCCAAGTCTATCAGTATTCATTTTTATAATAAAAATATCCCATCCCTATTAAACTTTTTTAGAAAAGTGGCTGTATCTCCCTTTTCAATATATGGTCTTCGTATTTAATATAGGGTATTGCTCGATATTATGGTAAGGGTCCCCCCTTTTCAATATATGGTCTTCGTATTTAATATAGGGTATTGCTCGATATTATGGTAAGGGTCCCCCCTTTTCAATATATGGTCTTCGTATTTAATATAGGGTATTGCTCGATATTATGGTAAGGGTCCCCCCTTTTCAATATATGGTCTTCGTATTTAATATAGGGTATTGCTCGATATTATGGTAAGGGTCCCCCCTTTTCAATATATGGTCTTCGTATTTAATATAGGGTATTGCTCGATATTATGGTAAGGGTCCCCCCTTTTCAATATATGGTCTTCGTATTTAATATAGGGTATTGCTCGATATTATGGTAAGGGTCCCCCCTTTTCAATATATGGTCTTCGTATTTAATATAGGGGTATTGCTCGATATTATGGTAAGGGTCCCCCCTTTTCAATATATGGTCTTCGTATTTAATATAGGGTATTGCTCGATATTATGGTAAGGGTCCCCCCTTTTCAATATATGGTCTTCGTATTTAATATAGGGGTATTGCTCGATATTATGGTAAGGGTCCCCCCTTTTCAATATATGGTCTTCGTATTTAATATAGGGTATTGCTCGATATTATGGTAAGGGTCCCCCCTTTTCAATATATGGTCTTCGTATTTAATATAGGGTATTGCTCGATATTATGGTAAGGGTCCCCCCTTTTCAATATAGGGTCTTCGTATTTAATATAGGGTATTGCTCGATATTATGGTAAGGGTCCTCCCTTTTCAATATATGGTCTTCGTATTTAATATAGGGGTATTGCTCGATATTATGGTAAGGGTCCCCCCTTTTCAATATATGGTCTTCGTATTTAATATAGGGTATTGCTCGATATTATGGTAAGGGTCCCCCCTTTTCAATATATGGTCTTCGTATTTAATATAGGGGTATTGCTCGATATTATGGTAAGGGTCCCCCCTTTTCAATATATGGTCTTCGTATTTAATATAGGGTATTGCTCGATATTATGGTAAGGGTCCCCCCTTTTCAATATATGGTCTTCGTATTTAATATAGGGTATTGCTCGATATTATGGTAAGGGTCCCCCCTTTTCAATATATGGTCTTCGTATTTAATATAGGGGTATTGCTCGATATTATGGTAAGGGTCCCCCCTTTTCAATATATGGTCTTCGTATTTAATATAGGGTATTGCTCGATATTATGGTAAGGGTCCCCCCTTTTCAATATATGGTCTTCGTATTTAATATAGGGTATTGCTCGATATTATGGTAAGGGTCCCCCCTTTTCAATATATGGTCTTCGTATTTAATATAGGGGTATTGCTCGATATTATGGTAAGGGTCCCCCCTTTTCAATATATGGTCTTCGTATTTAATATAGGGGTATTGCTCGATATTATGGTAAGGGTCCCCCCTTTTCAATATATGGTCTTCGTATTTAATATAGGGGTATTGCTCGATATTATGGTAAGGGTCCCCCCTTTTCAATATATGGTCTTCGTATTTAATATAGGGGTAATGCTCGATATTATGGTAAGGGTCCCCCCTTTTCAATATATGGTCTTCGTATTTAATATAGGGTATTGCTCGATATTATGGTAAGGGTCCCCCCTTTTCAATATATGGTCTTCGTATTTAATATAGGGGTATTGCTCGATATTATGGTAAGGGTCCCCCCTTTTCAATATATGGTCTTCGTATTTAATATAGGGTATTGCTCGATATTATGGTAAGGGTCCCCCCTTTTCAATATATGGTCTTCGTATTTAATATAGGGTATTGCTCGATATTATGGTAAGGGTCCCCCCTTTTCAATATATGGTCTTCGTATTTAATATAGGGGTATTGCTCGATATTATGGTAAGGGTCCCCCCTTTTCAATATATGGTCTTCGTATTTAATATAGGGTATTGCTCGATATTATGGTAAGGGTCCCCCCTTTTCAATATATGGTCTTCGTATTTAATATAGGGGTATTGCTCGATATTATGGTAAGGGTCCCCCCTTTTCAATATATGGTCTTCGTATTTAATATAGGGGTATTGCTCGATATTATGGTAAGGGTCCCCCCTTTTCAATATATGGTCTTCGTATTTAATATAGGGTATTGCTCGATATTATGGTAAGGGTCCCCCCTTTTCAATATATGGTCTTCGTATTTAATATAGGGGTATTGCTCGATATTATGGTAAGGGTCCCCCCTTTTCAATATATGGTCTTCGTATTTAATATAGGGTATTGCTCGATATTATGGTAAGGGTCCCCCCTTTTCAATATATGGTCTTCGTATTTAATATAGGGTATTGCTCGATATTATGGTAAGGGTCCCCCCTTTTCAATATATGGTCTTCGTATTTAATATAGGGTATTGCTCGATATTATGGTAAGGGTCCCCCCTTTTCAATATATGGTCTTCGTATTTAATATAGGGTATTGCTCGATATTATGGTAAGGGTCCCCCCTTTTCAATATATGGTCTTCGTATTTAATATAGGGGTATTGCTCGATATTATGGTAAGGGTCCCCCCTTTTCAATATATGGTCTTCGTATTTAATATAGGGGTAATGCTCGATATTATGGTAAGGGTCCCCCCTTTTCAATATATGGTCTTCGTATTTAATATAGGGTATTGCTCGATATTATGGTAAGGGTCCCCCCTTTTCAATATATGGTCTTCGTATTTAATATAGGGGTATTGCTCGATATTATGGTAAGGGTCCCCCCTTTTCAATATATGGTCTTCGTATTTAATATAGGGGTAATGCTCGATATTATGGTAAGGGTCCCCCCTTTTCAATATATGGTCTTCGTATTTAATATAGGGTATTGCTCGATATTATGGTAAGGGTCCCCCTTTTCAATATATGGTCTTCGTATTTAATATAGGGTATTGCTCGATATTATGGTAAGGGTCCCCCCTTTTCAATATATGGTCTTCGTATTTAATATAGGGGTATTGCTCGATATTATGGTAAGGGTCCCCCCTTTTCAATATATGGTCTTCGTATTTAATATAGGGGTATTGCTCGATATTATGGTAAGGGTCCCCCCTTTTCAATATATGGTCTTCGTATTTAATATAGGGGTAATGCTCGATATTATGGTAAGGGTCCCCCCTTTTCAATATATGGTCTTCGTATTTAATATAGGGGTATTGCTCGATATTATGGTAAGGGTCCCCCCTTTTCAATATATGGTCTTCGTATTTAATATAGGGTATTGCTCGATATTATGGTAAGGGTCCCACCTTTTCAATATATGGTCTTCGTATTTAATATAGGGGTATTGCTCGATATTATGGTAAGGGTCCCCCCTTTTCAATATATGGTCTTCGTATTTAATATAGGTTTATTGCTCGATATTATGGTAAGGGTCCCCCTTTTCAATATATGGTCTTCGTATTTAATATAGGGTATTGCTCGATATTATGGTAAGGGTCCCCCCTTTTCAATATATGGTCTTCGTATTTAATATAGGGTATTGCTCGATATTATGGTAAGGGTCCCCCTTTTCAATATATGGTCTTCGTATTTAATATAGGGTATTGCTCGATATTATGGTAAGGGTCCCCCCTTTTCAATATATGGTCTTCGTATTTAATATAGGGTATTGCTCGATATTATGGTAAGGGTCCCCCCTTTTCAATATATGGTCTTCGTATTTAATATAGGGTATTGCTCGATATTATGGTAAGGGTCCCCCCTTTTCAATATATGGTCTTCGTATTTAATATAGGGGTATTGCTCGATATTATGGTAAGGGTCCCCCCTTTTCAATATATGGTCTTCGTATTTAATATAGGGTATTGCTCGATATTATGGTAAGGGTCCCCCCTTTTCAATATATGGTCTTCGTATTTAATATAGGGTTATTGCTCGATATTATGGTAAGGGTCCCCCCTTTTCAATATATGGTCTTCGTATTTAATATAGGGGTAATGCTCGATATTATGGTAAGGGTCCCCCCTTTTCAATATATGGTCTTCGTATTTAATATAGGGTATTGCTCGATATTATGGTAAGGGTCCCCCCTTTTCAATATATGGTCTTCGTATTTAATATAGGGTATTGCTCGATATTATGGTAAGGGTCCCCCCTTTTCAATATATGGTCTTCGTATTTAATATAGGGTATTGCTCGATATTATGGTAAGGGTCCCCCCTTTTCAATATATGGTCTTCATATTTAATATAGGGTATTGCTCGATATTATGGTAAGGGTCCCCCCTTTTCAATATATGGTCTTCAAAAATTGCTCGATATTATGGTAAGGGTCCCCCCTTTTCAATATATGGTCTTCGTATTTAATATAGGGTATTGCTCGATATTATGGTAAGGGTCCCCCCTTTTCAATATATGGTCTTCGTATTTAATATAGGGTATTGCTCGATATTATGGTAAGGGTCCCCCCTTTTCAATATATGGTCTTCGTATTTAATATAGGGGTATTGCTCGATATTATGGTAAGGGTCCCCCCTTTTCAATATATGGTCTTCGTATTTAATATAGGGTATTGCTTGATATTATGGTAAGGGTCCCCCCTTTTCAATATATGGTCTTCGTATTTAATATAGGGGTATTGCTCGATATTATGGTAAGGGTCCCCCCTTTTCAATATATGGTCTTCGTATTTAATATAGGGTTAATGCTCGATATTATGGTAAGGGTCCCCCCTTTTCAATATATGGTCTTCGTATTTAATATAGGGTATTGCTCGATATTATGGTAAGGGTCCCCCCTTTTCAATATATGGTCTTCGTATTTAATATAGGGGTATTGCTCGATATTATGGTAAGGGTCCCCCCTTTTCAATATATGGTCTTCGTATTTAATATAGGGTATTGCTCGATATTATGGTAAGGGTCCCCCTTTTCAATATATGGTCTTCGTATTTAATATAGGGTATTGCTCGATATTATGGTAAGGGTCCCCCCTTTTCAATATATGGTCTTCAAAAATTGCTCGATATTATGGTAAGGGTCCCCCTTTTTCAATATATGGTCTTCGTATTTAATATAGGGTATTGCTCGATATTATGGTAAGGGTCCCCCCTTTTCAATATATGGTCTTCGTATTTAATATAGGGTATTGCTCGATATTATGGTAAGGGTCCCCCCTTTTCAATATATGGTCTTCGTATTTAATATAGGGTATTGCTCGATATTATGGTAAGGGTCCCCCCTTTTCAATATATGGTCTTCGTATTTAATATAGGGGTAATGCTCGATATTATGGTAAGGGTCCCCCCTTTTCAATATATGGTCTTCGTATTTAATATAGGGTATTGCTCGATATTATGGTAAGGGTCCCCCCTTTTCAATATATGGTCTTCGTATTTAATATAGGGTATTGCTCGATATTATGGTAAGGGTCCCCCCTTTTCAATATATGGTCTTCGTATTTAATATAGGGGTATTGCTCGATATTATGGTAAGGGTCCCCCCTTTTCAATATATGGTCTTCGTATTTAATATAGGGTATTGCTCGATATTATGGTAAGGGTCCCCCCTTTTCAATATATGGTCTTCGTATTTAATATAGGGGTATTGCTCGATATTATGGTAAGGGTCCCCCCTTTTCAATATATGGTCTTCGTATTTAATATAGGGGTAATGCTCGATATTATGGTAAGGGTCCCCCCTTTTCAATATATGGTCTTCGTATTTAATATAGGGTATTGCTCGATATTATGGTAAGGGTCCCCCCTTTTCAATATATGGTCTTCGTATTTAATATAGGGTATTGCTCGATATTATGGTAAGGGTCCCCCCTTTTCAATATATGGTCTTCGTATTTAATATAGGGTATTGCTCGATATTATGGTAAGGGTCCCCCCTTTTCAATATATGGTCTTCGTATTTAATATAGGGTATTGCTCGATATTATGGTAAGGGTCCCCCCTTTTCAATATATGGTCTTCGTATTTAATATAGGGTATTGCTCGATATTATGGTAAGGGTCCCCCCTTTTCAATATATGGTCTTCGTATTTAATATAGGGGTATTGCTCGATATTATGGTAAGGGTCCCCCTTTTCAATATATGGTCTTCGTATTTAATATAGGGGTATTGCTCGATATTATGGTAAGGGTCCCCCCTTTTCAATATATAGTCTTCGTATTTAATATAGGGTTAATGATCGATATTATGGTAAGGGTCCCCCCTTTTCAATATATGGTCTTCGTATTTAATATAGGTTTATTGCTCGATATTATGGTAAGGGTCCCCCTTTTCAATATATGGTCTTCGTATTTAATATAGGGTATTGCTCGATATTATGGTAAGGGTCCCCCCTTTTCAATATATGGTCTTCGTATTTAATATAGGGTATTGCTCGATATTATGGTAAGGGTCCCCCCTTTTCAATATATGGTCTTCGTATTTAATATAGGGTATTGCTCGATATTATGGTAAGGGTCCCCCCTTTTCAATATATGGTCTTCGTATTTAATATAGGGTATTGCTCGATATTATGGTAAGGGTCCCCCCTTTTCAATATATGGTCTTCGTATTTAATATAGGGTATTGCTCGATATTATGGTAAGGTCCCCCCTTTTCAATATATGGTCTTCGTATTTAATATAGGGGTATTGCTCGATATTATGGTAAGGGTCCCCCCTTTTCAATATATGGTCTTCGTATTTAATATAGGGTATTGCTCGATATTATGGTAAGGGTCCCCCCTTTTCAATATATGGTCTTCGTATTTAATATAGGGTATTGCTCGATATTATGGTAAGGGTCCCCCCTTTTCAATATATGGTCTTCGTATTTAATATAGGGGTATTGCTCGATATTATGGTAAGGGTCCCCCCTTTTCAATATATGGTCTTCGTATTTAATATAGGGTATTGCTTGATATTATGGTAAGGGTCCCCCCTTTTCAATATATGGTCTTCGTATTTAATATAGGGGTATTGCTCGATATTATGGTAAGGGTCCCCCCTTTTCAATATATGGTCTTCGTATTTAATATAGGGTTAATGCTCGATATTATGGTAAGGGTCCCCCCTTTTCAATATATGGTCTTCGTATTTAATATAGGGTATTGCTCGATATTATGGTAAGGGTCCCCCCTTTTCAATATATGGTCTTCGTATTTAATATAGGGGTATTGCTCGATATTATGGTAAGGGTCCCCCCTTTTCAATATATGGTCTTCGTATTTAATATAGGGTATTGCTCGATATTATGGTAAGGGTCCCCCCTTTTCAATATATGGTCTTCGTATTTAATATAGGGGTATTGCTCGATATTATGGTAAGGGTCCCCCCTTTTCAATATATGGTCTTCGTATTTAATATAGGGGTAATGCTCGATATTATGGTAAGGGTCCCCCCTTTTCAATATATGCTCTTCGTATTTAATATAGGGTATTGCTCGATATTATGGTAAGGGTCCCCCCTTTTCAATATATGGTCTTCGTATTTAATATAGGGTATTGCTCGATATTATGGTAAGGGTCCCCCCTTTTCAATATATGGTCTTCGTATTTAATATAGGGTATTGCTCGATATTATGGTAAGGGTCCCCCCTTTTCAATATATGGTCTTCAAAAATTGCTCGATATTATGGTAAGGGTCCCCCCTTTTCAATATATGGTCTTCGTATTTAATATAGGGTATTGCTCGATATTATGGTAAGGGTCCCCCCTTTTCAATATATGGTCTTCAAAAATTGCTCGATATTATGGTAAGGGTCCCCCCTTTTCAATATATGGTCTTCGTATTTAATATAAGGTATTGCTCGATATTATGGTAAGGGTCCCCCCTTTTCAATATATGGTCTTCGTATTTAATATAGGGTATTGCTCGATATTATGGTAAGGGTCCCCCCTTTTCAATATATGGTCCTCGTATTTAATATAGGGTATTGCTCGATATTATGGTAAGGGTCCCCCCTTTTCAATATATTGTCTTCGTATTTAATATAGGGTATTGCTCGATATTATGGTAAGGGTCCCCCCTTTTCAATATATGGTCTTCAAAAATTGCTCGATATTATGGTAAGGGTCCCCCCTTTTCAATATATGGTCTTCGTATTTAATATAGGGTATTGCTCGATATTATGGTAAGGGTCCACCCTTTTCAATATATGGTCTTCAAAAATTGCTCGATATTATGGTAAGGGTCCCCCCTTTTCAATATATGGTCTTCGTATTTAATATAGGGTATTGCTCGATATTATGGTAAGGGTCCCCCCTTTTCAATATATGGTCTTCAAAAATTGCACGATATTATGGTAAGGGTCCCCCCTTTTCAATATATGGTCTTCGTATTTAATATAAGGTATTGCTCGATATTATGGTAAGGGTCCCCCCTTTTCAATATATGGTCTTCGTATTTAATATAGGGTATTGCTCGATATTATGGTAAGGGTCCCCCCTTTTCAATATATGGTCTTCGTATTTAATATAGGGTATTGCTCGATATTATGGTAAGGGTCCCCCCTTTTCAATATATGGTCTTCGTATTTAATATAGGGGTAATGCTCGATATTATG
Source organism: Epicampocera succincta (assembly GCA_932526305.1). Lineage (NCBI taxonomy): Eukaryota > Metazoa > Arthropoda > Insecta > Diptera > Tachinidae > Epicampocera > Epicampocera succincta. Next base: position 12,204,553 of record OW052037.1, on the reverse strand, counting down.
GTAAGGGTCCCCCCTTTTCAATATATGGTCTTCGTATTTAATATAGGGGTATTGCTCGATATTATGGTAAGAGTCCCCCCTTTTCAATATATGGTCTTCGTATTTAATATAGGGGTATTGCTCGATATTATGGTAAGGGTCCCCCCTTTTCAATATATGGTCTTCGTATTTAATATAGGGGTAATGCTCGATATTATGGTAAGGGTCCCCCCTTTTCAATATATGGTCTTCGTATTTAATATAGGGTATTGCTCGATATTATGGTAAGGGTCCCCCCTTTTCAATATATGGTCTTCGTATTTAATATAGGGTATTGCTCGATATTATGGTAAGGGTCCCCCCTTTTCAATATATGGTCTTCAAAAATTGCTCGATATTATGGTAAGGGTCCCCCCTTTTCAATATATGGTCTTCGTATTTAATATAGGGTATTGCTCGATATTATGGTAAGGGTCCCCCCTTTTCAATATATGGTCTTCGTATTTAATATAGGGTATTGCTCGATATTATGGTAAGGGTCCCCCCTTTTCAATATATGGTCTTCAAAAATTGCTCGATATTATGGTAAGGGTCCCCCCTTTTCAATATATGGTCTTCGTATTTAATATAGGGTATTGCTCGATATTATGGTAAGGGTCCCCCCTCTTCAATATATGGTCTTCGTATTTAATATAGGGTATTGCTCGATATTATGGTAAGGGTCCCCCTTTTCAATATATGGTCTTCGTATTTAATATAGGGGTAATGCTCGATATTATGGTAAGGGTCCCCCCTTTTCAATATATGGTCTTCGTATTTAATATAGGGGTATTGCTCGATATTATGGTAAGGGTCCCCCCTTTTCAATATATGGTCTTCGTATTTAATATAGGGGTATTGCTCGATATTATGGTAAGGGTCCCCCCTTTTCAATATATGGTCTTCGTATTTAATATAGGGTATTGCTCGATATTATGGTAAGGGTCCATCTTTTCAAAATATGGTCTTCGTATTTAATATAGGGTATTGCTCGATATTATGGTAAGGGTCCCACCTTTTCAATATATGGTCTTCGTATTTAATATATGGGTATTGCTCGATATTATGGTAAGGGTCCCCCCTTTTCAATATATGGTCTTCGTATTTAATATAGGTTTATTGCTCGATATTATGGTAAGGGTCCCCCTTTTCAATATATGGTCTTCGTATTTAATATAGGGTATTGCTCGATATTATGGTAAGGGTCCCCCCTTTTCAATATATGGTCTTCGTATTTAATATAGGGTATTGCTCGATATTATGGTAAGGGTCCCCCCTTTTCAATATATGGTCTTCGTATTTAATATAGGGTATTGCTCGATATTATGGTAAGGGTCCCCCCTTTTCAATATATGGTCTTCGTATTTAATATAGGGTATTGCTCGATATTATGGTAAGGGTCCCCCCTCTTCAATATATGGTCTTCGTATTTAATATAGGGGTATTGCTCGATATTATGGTGAGGGTCCCCCCTTTTCAATATATGGTCTTCGTATTTAATATAGGGTATTGCTCGATATTATGGTAAGGGTCCCCCCTTTTCAATATATGGTCTTCGTATTTAATATAGGGGTATTGCTCGATATTATGGTAAGGGTCCCCCCTTTTCAATATATGGTCTTCGTATTTAATATAGGGGTAATGCTCGATATTATGGTAAGGGTCCCCCCTTTTCATTATATGTGCTTCGTATTTAATATAGGGTATTGCTCGATATTATGGTAAGGATCCCCCCTTTTCAATATATGGTCTTCGTATTTAATATAGGGTATTGCTCGACATTATGGTAAGGGTCCCCCCTTTTCAATATATGGTCTTCGTATTTAATATAGGGGTATTGCTCGATATTATGGTAAGGGTCCCCCCTTTTCAATATATGGTCTTCGTATTTAATATAGGGGTATTGCTCGATATTATGGTAAGGGTTCCCCCTTTTCAATATATGGTCTTCGTATTTAATATAGGGGTATTGCTCGATATTATGGTAAGGGTCCCCCCTTTTCAATATATGGTCTTCGTATTTAATATAGGGTATTGCTTGATATTATGGTAAGGGTCCCCCCTTTTCAATATATGGTCTTCGTATTTAATATAGGGGTATTGCTCGATATTATGGTAAGGGTCCCCCCTTTTCAATATATGGTCTTCGTATTTAATATAGGGTATTGCTCGATATTATGGTAAGGGTCCCCCCTTTTCAATATATGGTCTTCAAAAATTGCTCGATATTATGGTAAGGGTCCCCCCTTTTCAATATATGGTCTTCGTATTTAATATAGGGTATTGCTCGATATTATGGTAAGGGTCCCCCCTTTTCAATATATGGTCTTCAAAAATTGCTCGATATTATGGTAAGGGTCCCCCCTTTTCAATATATGGTCTTCGTATTTAATATAAGGTATTGCTCGATATTATGGTAAGGGTCCCCCCTTTTCAATATATGGTCTTCGTATTTAATATAGGGTATTGCTCGATATTATGGTAAGGGTCCCCCCTTTTCAATATATGGTCTTCGTATTTAATATAGGGTATTGCTCGATATTATGGTAAGGGTCCCCCCTTTTCAATATATTGTCTTCGTATTTAATATAGGGTATTGCTCGATATTATGGTAAGGGTCCCCCCTTTTCAATATATGGTCTTCGTATTTAATATAGGGTATTGCTCGATATTATGGTAAGGGTCCCCCCTTTTCAATATATGGTCTTCGTATTTAATATAGGGTATTGCTCGATATTATGGTAAGGGTCCCCCCTTTTCAATATATGGTCTTCAAAAATTGCTCGATATTATGGTAAGGGTCCCCCCTTTTCAATATATGGTCTTCGTATTTAATATAGGGTATTGCTCGATATTATGGTAAGGGTCCACCCTTTTCAATATATGGTCTTCAAAAATTGCTCGATATTATGGTAAGGGTCCCCCCTTTTCAATATATGGTCTTCAAAAATTGCTCGATATTATGGTAAGGGTCCCCCCTTTTTAATATATGGTCTTCGTATTTAATATAAGGTATTGCTCGATATTATGGTAAGGGTCCCGCCTTTTCAATATATGGTCTTCGTATTTAATATAGGGTATTGCTCGATATTATGGTAAGGGTCCCCCCTTTTCAATATATGGTCTTCGTATTTAATATAGGGTATTGCTCGATATTATGGTAAGGGTCCCCCCTTTTCAATATATGGTCTTCGTATTTAATATAGGGGTAATGCTCGATATTATGGTAAGGGTCCCCCCTTTTCAATATATGGTCTTCGTATTTAATATAGGGGTATTGCTCGATATTATGGTAAGGGTCCCCCCTTTTCAATATATGGTCTTCGTATTTAATATAGGGGTATTGCTCGATATTATGGTAAGGGTCCCCCCTTTTCAATATATGGTCTTCGTATTTAATATAGGGGTAATGCTCGATATTATGGTAAGGGTCCCCCCTTTTCAATATATGGTCTTCGTATTTAATATAGGGTATTGCTCGATATTATGGTAAGGGTCCCCCCTTTTCAATATATGGTCTTCGTATTTAATATAGGGTATTGCTCGATATTATGGTAAGGGTCCCCCCTTTTCAATATATGGTCTTCAAAAATTGCTCGATATTATGGTAAGGGTCCCCCCTTTTCAATATATGGTCTTCGTATTTAATATAGGGTATTGCTCGATATTATGGTAAGGGTCCCCCCTTTTCAATATATGGTCTTCGTATTTAATATAGGGTATTGCTCGATATTATGGTAAGGGTCCCCCCTTTTCAATATATGGTCTTCAAAAATTGCTCGATATTATGGTAAGGGTCCCCCCTTTTCAATATATGGTCTTCGTATTTAATATAGGGTATTGCTCGATATTATGGTAAGGGTCCCCCCTTTTCAATATATGGTCATCAAAAATTGCTCGATATTATGGTAAGGGTCCCCCCTTTTCAATATATGGTCTTCGTATTTAATATAGGGTATTGCTCGATATTATGGTAAGGGTCCCCCCTTTTCAATATATGGTCTTCGTATTTAATATAGGGTATTGCTCGATATTATGGTAAGGGTCCCCCTTTTCAATATATGGTCTTCGTATTTAATATAGGCGTAATGCTCGATATTATGGTAAGGGTCCCCCCTTTTCAATATATGGTCTTCGTATTTAATATAGGGGTATTGCTCGATATTATGGTAAGGGTCCCCCCTTTTCAATATATGGTCTTCGTATTTAATATAGGGGTATTGCTCGATATTATGGTAAGGGTCCCCCCTTTTCAATATATGGTCTTCGTATTTAATATAGGGTATTGCTCGATATTATGGTAAGGGTCCCCCTTTTCAAAATATGGTCTTCGTATTTAATATAGGGTATTGCTCGATATTATGGTAAGGGTCCCACCTTTTCAATATATGGTCTTCGTATTTAATATATGGGTATTGCTCGATATTATGGTAAGGGTCCCCCCTTTTCAATATATGGTCTTCGTATTTAATATAGGTTTATTGCTCGATATTATGGTAAGGGTCCCCCTTTTCAATATATGGTCTTCGTATTTAATATAGGGTATTGCTCGATATTATGGTAAGGGTCCCCCCTTTTCAATATATGGTCTTCGTATTTAATATAGGGTATTGCTCGATATTATGGTAAGGGTCCCCCCTTTTCAATATATGGTCTTCGTATTTAATATAGGGTATTGCTCGATATTATGGTAAGGGTCCCCCCTTTTCAATATATGGTCTTCGTATTTAATATAGGGTATTGCTCGATATTATGGTAAGGGTCCCCCCTCTTCAATATATGGTCTTCGTATTTAATATAGGGGTATTGCTCGATATTATGGTGAGGGTCCCCCCTTTTCAATATATGGTCTTCGTATTTAATATAGGGTATTGCTCGATATTATGGTAAGGGTCCCCCCTTTTCAATATATGGTCTTCGTATTTAATATAGGGGTATTGCTCGATATTATGGTAAGGGTCCCCCCTTTTCAATATATGGTCTTCGTATTTAATATAGGGGTAATGCTCGATATTATGGTAAGGGTCCCCCCTTTTCAATATATGGTCTTCGTATTTAATATAGGGTATTGCTCGATATTATGGTAAGGATCCCCCCTTTTCAATATATGGTCTTCGTATTTAATATAGGGTATTGCTCGACATTATGGTAAGGGTCCCCCCTTTTCAATATATGGTCTTCGTATTTAATATAGGGGTATTGCTCGATATTATGGTAAGGGTCCCCCCTTTTCAATATATGGTCTTCGTATTTAATATAGGGGTATTGCTCGATATTATGGTAAGGGTCCCCCCTTTTCAATATATGGTCTTCGTATTTAATATAGGGGTATTGCTCGATATTATGGTAAGGGTCCCCCCTTTTCAATATATGGTCTTCGTATTTAATATAGGGTATTGCTTGATATTATGGTAAGGGTCCCCCCTTTTCAATATATGGTCTTCGTATTTAATATAGGGGTATTGCTCGATATTATGGTAAGGGTCCCCCCTTTTCAATATATGGTCTTCGTATTTAATATAGGGTATTGCTCGATATTATGGTAAGGGTCCCCCCTTTTCAATATATGGTCTTCAAAAATTGCTCGATATTATGGTAAGGGTCCCCCCTTTTCAATATATGGTCTTCGTATTTAATATAGGGTATTGCTCGATATTATGGTAAGGGTCCCCCCTTTTCAATATATGGTCTTCAAAAATTGCTCGATATTATGGTAAGGGTCCCCCTTTTCAATATATGGTCTTCGTATTTAATATAAGGTATTGCTCGATATTATGGTAAGGGTCCCCCCTTTTCAATATATGGTCTTCGTATTTAATATAGGGTATTGCTCGATATTATGGTAAGGGTCCCCCCTTTTCAATATATGGTCTTCGTATTTAATATAGGGTATTGCTCGATATTATGGTAAGGGTCCCCCTTTTCAATATATGGTCTTCGTATTTAATATAGGGGTAATGCTCGATATTATGGTAAGGGTCCCCCCTTTTCAATATATGGTCTTCGTATTTAATATAGGGGTATTGCTCGATATTATGGTAAGGGTCCCCCCTTTTCAATATATGGTCTTCGTATTTAATATAGGGGTATTGCTCGATATTATGGTAAGGGTCCCCCCTTTTCAATATATGGTCTTCGTATTTAATATAGGGTATTGCTCGATATTATGGTAAGGGTCCCCCTTTTCAAAATATGGTCTTCGTATTTAATATAGGGTATTGCTCGATATTATGGTAAGGGTCCCACCTTTTCAATATATGGTCTTCGTATTTAATATATGGGTATTGCTCGATATTATGGTAAGGGTCCCCCCTTTTCAATATATGGTCTTCGTATTTAATATAGGTTTATTGCTCGATATTATGGTAAGGGTCCCCCTTTTCAATATATGGTCTTCGTATTTAATATAGGGTATTGCTCGATATTATGGTAAGGGTCCCCCCTTTTCAATATATGGTCTTCGTATTTAATATAGGGTATTGCTCGATATTATGGTAAGGGTCCCCCCTTTTAAATATATGGTCTTCGTATTTAATATAGGGTATTGCTCGATATTATGGTAAGGGTCCCCCCTTTTCAATATATGGTCTTCGTATTTAATATAGGGTATTGCTCGATATTATGGTAAGGGTCCCCCCTCTTCAATATATGGTCTTCGTATTTAATATAGGGGTATTGCTCGATATTATGGTGAGGGTCCCCCCTTTTCAATATATGGTCTTCGTATTTAATATAGGGTATTGCTCGATATTATGGTAAGGGTCCCCCCTTTTCAATATATGGTCTTCGTATTTAATATAGGGGTATTGCTCGATATTATGGTAAGGGTCCCCCCTTTTCAATATATGGTCTTCGTATTTAATATAGGGGTAATGCTCGATATTATGGTAAAGGTCCCCCCTTTTCAATATATGGTCTTCGTATTTAATATAGGGTATTGCTCGATATTATGGTAAGGATCCCCCCTTTTCAATATATGGTCTTCGTATTTAATATAGGGTATTGCTCGACATTATGGTAAGGGTCCCCCTTTTCAATATATGGTCTTCGTATTTAATATAGGGGTATTGCTCGATATTATGGTAAGGGTCCCCCCTTTTCAATATATGGTCTTCGTATTTAATATAGGGGTATTGCTCGATATTATGGTAAGGGTCCCCCCTTTTCAATATATGGTCTTCGTATTTAATATATAATATTGCTCGATATTATGGTAAGGGTACCCCCTTTTCAATATATGGTCTTCGTATTTAATATAGGGGTATTGCTCGATTTGATGGTAAGGGTCCCCCCTTTTCAATATATGGTCTTCAAAAATTGCTCGATATTATGGTAAGGGTCCCCCCTTTTCAATATATGGTCTTCGTATTTAATATAGGGTATTGCTCGATATTATGGTAAGGGTCCCCCTTTTCAATATATGGTCTTCGTGTTTAATATAGGGTATTGCTCGATATTATGGTCCCCCCTTTTCAATATATGGTCTTCGTATTTAATATATGGTATTGCTCGATATTATGGTAAGGGTCCCCCCTTTTCAATATATGGTCTTCGTATTTAATATAGGGGTATTGCTCGATATTATGGTAAGGGTCCCCCCTTTTCAATATATGGTCTTCGTATTTAATATAGGGTATTGCTCGATATTATGGTAAGGGTCCCCCCTTTTCAATATATGGTCTTCGTATTTAATATAGGGGTATTGCTCGATATTATGGTAAGGGTCCCCCTTTTCAATATATGGTCTTCGTATTTAATATAGGGTATTGCTCGATATTATGGTCCCCCCTTTTCAATATATGGTCTTCGTATTTAATATAGGGGTATTGCTCGATATTATGGTAAGGGTCCCCCCTTTTCAATATATGGTCTTCGTATTTAATATAGGGTATTGCTCGATATTATGGTAAGGGTCCCCCCTTTTCAATATATGGTCTTCGTATTTAATATAGGGGTATTGTTCGATATTATGGTAAGGGTCCCCCCTTTTCAACATATGGTCTTCGTATTTAATATAGGGTATTGCTCGATATTATGGTAAGGGTCCCCCCTTTTCAATATATGGTCTTCGTATTTAATATAGGGTATTGCTCGATATTATGGTAAGGGTCCCCCTTTTCAATATATGGTCTTCGTGTTTAATATAGGGTATTGCTCGATATTATGGTAAGGGTCCCCCCTTTTCAATATATGGTCTTCGTATTTAATATAGGGGTATTGCTCGATATTATGGTAAGGGTCCCCCCTTTTCAATATATGGTCTTCGTATTTAATATAGGGTATTGCTCGATATTATGGTAAGGGTCCCCCCTTTTCAATATATGGTCTTCGTATTTAATATAGGGGTATTGCTCGATATTATGGTAAGGGTCCCCCTTTTCAATATATGGTCTTCGTATTTAATATAGGGTATTGCTCGATATTATGGTCCCCCCTTTTCAATATATGGTCTTCGTATTTAATATAGGGGTATTGCTCGATATTATGGTAAGGGTCCCCCCTTTTCAATATATGGTCTTCGTATTTAATATAGGGTATTGCTCGATATTATGGTAAGGGTCCCCCCTTTTCAATATATGGTCTTCGTATTTAATATAGGGGTATTGCTCGATATTATGGTAAGGGTCCCCCCTTTTCAATATATGGTTTTCGTATTTAATATAGGGTATTGCTCGATATTATGGTAAGGGTCCCCCCTTTTCAATATATGGTCTTCGTATTTAATATAGGGTATTGCTCGATATTATGGTAAGGGTCCCCCCTTTTCAATATATGGTCTTCGTATTTAATATAGGGGTATTGCTCGATATTATGGTAAGGGTCCCCCCTTTTCAATATATGGTCTTCGTATTTAATATAGGGTATTGCTCGATATTATGGTAAGGGTCCCCCCTTTTCAATATATGGTCTTCGTATTTAATATAGGGTATTGCTCGATATTATGGTCAGGGTCCCCCCTTTTCAATATATGGTCTTCGTATTTAATATAGGGGTATTGCTCGATATTATGGTAAGGGTCCCCCCTTTTCAATATATGGTCTTCGTATTTAATATAGGGGTATTGCTCGATATTATGGTAAGGGTCCCCCTTTTCAATATATGGTCTTCGTATTTAATATAGGGTATTGCTCGATATTATGGTAAGGGTCCCCCCTTTTCAATATATGGTCTTCGTATTTAATATAGGGTATTGCTCGATATTATGGTAAGGGTCCCCCTTTTCAATATATGGTCTTCGTTTTTAATATAGGGTATTGCTCGATATTATGGTAAGGGTCCCCCCTTTTCAATATATGGTCTTCGTATTTAATATAGGGGTATTGCTCGATATTATGGTAAGGGTCCCCCTTTTCAATATATGGTCTTCGTATTTAATATAGGGTATTGCTCGATATTATGGTAAGGGTCCCCCCTTTCCAATATATGGTCTTCGTATTTAATATAGGTTATTGCTCGATATTATGGTAAGGGTCCCCCCTTTTCAATATATGGTCTTCGTATTTAATATAGGGTATTGCTTGATATTATGGTAAGGGTCCCCCCTTTTCAATATATGGTCTTGGTATTTAATATAGGGTATTGCTCGATATTATGGTAAGGGTCCCCCCTTTTCAATATATGGTCTTCGTATTTAATATAGGGGTATTGCTCGATATTATGTTCCCCCCTTTTCAATATATGGTCTTCGTATTTAATATAGGGGTATTGCTCTATATTATGGTAAGGGTCCCCCCTTATCAATATATGGTCTTCGTATTTAATATATAATATTGCTCGATATTATGGTAAGGGTCCCCCCTTTTCAATATATGGTCTTCGTATTTAATATAGGGGTATTGCTCGATATTATGGTAAGGGTCCCCCCTTTTCAATATATGGTCTTCGTATTTAATATAGGGTATTGCTCGATATTATGGTAAGGGTCCCCCTTTTCAATATATGGTCTTCGTATTTAATATAGGGTATTGCTCGATATTATGGTAAGGGTCCCCCCTTTTCAATATATGGTCTTCGTATTTAATATAGGGGTATTGCTTGATATTATGGTAAGGGTCCCCCCTTTTCAATATATGGTCTTCGTATTTAATATAGGGTATTGCTCGATATTATGGTAAGGGTCCCCCCTTTTCAATATATGGTCTTCGTATTTAATATAGGGTATTGCTCGATATTATGGTAAGGGTCCCCCTTTTCAATATATGGTCTTCATATTTAATATAGGGGTATTGCTTGATATTATGGTAAGGGTCCCCCCTTTTCAATATATGGTCTTCGTATTTAATATAGGGTATTGCTCGATATTATGGTAAGGGTCCCCCCTTTTCAATATATGGTCTTCGTATTTAATATAGGGTATTGCTCGATATTATGGTAAGGGTCCCCCCTTTTCAATATATGGTATTCAAAAATTGCTCGATATTATGGTAAGGGTCCCCCCTTTTCAATATATGGTATTCGTATTTAATATAGGGTATTGCTCGATATTATGGTAAGGGTCCCCCCTTTTCAATATATGGTCTTCGTATTTAATATAGGGTATTGCTCGATATTATGGTAAGGGTCCCCCTTTTTAATATATATGGTCTTCGTATTTAATATAGGGTATTGCTCGATATTATGGTAAGGGTCCCCCCTTTTCAATATATGGTCTTCGTATTTAATATAGGGTATTGCTCGATATTATGGTAAGGGTCCCCCCTTTTCAATATATGGTCTTCGTATTTAATATAGGGTATTGCTCGATATTATGGTAAGGGTCCCCCCTTTTCAATATATGGTCTTCGTATTTAATATAGGGTATTGCTCGATATTATGGTAAGGGTCCCCCCTTTTCAATATATGGTCTTCGTATTTAATATAGGGGTATTGCTCGATATTATGGTAAGGGTCCCCCCTTTTCAATATATGGTCTTCGTATTTAATATAGGGTTAATGCTCGATATTATGGTAAGGGTCCCCCCTTTTCAATATATGGTCTTCGTATTTAATATAGGGTATTGCTCGATATTATGGTAAGGGTCCCCCCTTTTCAATATATGGTCTTCGTATTTAATATAGGGGTATTGCTCGATATTATGGTAAGGGTCCCCCCTTTTCAATATATGGTCTTCGTATTTAATATAGGGTATTGCTCGATATTATGGTAAGGGTCCCCCCTTTTCAATATATGGTCTTCGTATTTAATATAGGGGTATTGCTCGATATTATGGTAAGGGTCCCCCCTTTTCAATATATGGTCTTCAAAAATTGCTCGATATTATGGTAAGGGTCCCCCCTTTTCAATATATGGTCTTCGTATTTAATATAGGGTATTGCTCGATATTATGGTAAGGGTCCCCCCTTTTCAATATATGGTCTTCGTATTTAATATAGGGGTATTGCTCGATATTATGGTAAGGGTCCCCCCTTTTCAATATATGGTCTTCGTATTTAATATAGGGTTAATGCTCGATATTATGGTAAGGGTCCCCCCTTTCCAATATATGGTCTTCGTATTTAATATAGGGTATTGCTCGATATTATGGTAAGGGTCCCCCCTTTTCAATATATGGTCTTCGTATTTAATATAGGGGTATTGCTCGATATTATGGTAAGGGTCCCCCCTTTTCAATATATGGTCTTCGTATTTAATATAGGGTATTGCTCGATATTATGGTAAGGGTCCCCCCTTTTCAATATATGGTCTTCGTATTTAATATAGGGGTATTGCTCGATATTATGGTAAGGGTCCCCCCTTTTCAATATATGGTCTTCAAAAATTGCTCGATATTATGGTAAGGGTCCCCCCTTTTCAATATATGGTCTTCGTATTTAATATAGGGTATTGCTCGATATTATGGTAAGGGTCCCCCCTTTTCAATATATGGTCTTCGTATTTAATATAGGGTATTGCTCGATATTATGGTAAGGTACCCCCCTTTTCAATATATGGTCTTCGTATTTAATATAGGGTATTGCTCGATATTATGGTAAGGGTCCCCCCTTTTCAATATATGGTCTTCGTATTTAATATAGGGGTATTGCTCGATATTATGGTAAGGGTCCCCCCTTTTCAATATATGGTCTTCGTATTTAATATAGGGTTAATGCTCGATATTATGGTAAGGGTCCCCCCTTTTCAATATATGGTCTTCGTATTTAATATAGGGGTATTGCTCGATATTATGGTAAGGGTCCCCCCTTTTCAATATATGGTCTTCGTATTTAATATAGGGTATTGCTCGATATTATGGTAAGGGTCCCCCCTTTTCAATATATGGTCTTCGTATTTAATATAGGGTATTGCTCGATATTATGGTAAGGGTCCCCCTTTTCAATATATGGTCTTCGTATTTAATATAGGGTATTGCTCGATATTATGGTAAGGGTCCCCCCTTTTCAATATATGGTCTTCGTATTTAATATAGGGTATTGCTCGATATTATGGTAAGGGTCCCCCCTTTTCAATATATGGTCTTCAAAAATTGCTCGATATTATGGTAAGGGTCCCCCCTTTTCAATATATGGTCTTCGTATTTAATATAGGGTATTGCTCGATATTATGGTAAGGGTCCCCCCTTTTCAATATATGGTCTTCAAAAATTGCTCGATATTATGGTAAGGGTCCCCCCTTTTCAATATATGGTCTTCGTATTTAATATAGGGTATTGCTCGATATTATGGTAAGGGTCCCCCCTTTTCAATATATGGTCTTCGTATTTAATATAGGGTATTGCTCGATATTATGGTAAGGGTCCCCCTTTTCAATATATGGTCTTCGTATTTAATATAGGGTATTGCTCGATATTATGGTAAGGGTCCCCCCTTTTCAATATATGGTCTTCGTATTTAATATAGGGTATTGCTCGATATTATGGTAAGGGTCCCCCCTTTTCAATATATGGTCTTCAAAAATTGCTCGATATTATGGTAAGGGTCCCCCCTTTTCAATATATGGTCTTCGTATTTAATATAGGGGTAATGCTCGATATTATGGTAAGGGTCCCCCCTTTTCAATATATGGTCTTCGTATTTAATATAGGGGTATTGCTCGATATTATGGTAAGGGTCCCCCCTTTTCAATATATGGTCTTCGTATTTAATATAGGGTATTGCTCGATATTATGGTAAGGGTCCCCCCTTTTCAATATATGGTCTTCGTATTTAATATAGGGTATTGCTCGATATTATGGTAAGGGTCCCCCCTTTTCAATATATGGTCTTCGTATTTAATATAGGGGTAATGCTCGATATTATGGTAAGGGTCCCCCCTTTTCAATATATGGTCTTCGTATTTAATATAGGGTATTGCTCGATATTATGGTAAGGGTCCCCCCTTTTCAATATATGGTCTTCGTATTTAATATAGGGGTAATGCTTGATATTATGGTAAGGGTCCCCCCTTTTCAATATATGGTCTTCGTATTTAATATAGGGGTATTGCTCGATATTATGGTAAGGGTCCCCCCTTTTCAATATATGGTCTTCGTATTTAATATAGGGTTATTGCTCGATATTATGGTAAGGGTCCCCCCTTTTCAATATATGGTCTTCGTATTTAATATAGGGTATTGCTCGATATTATGGTAAGGGTCCCCCTTTTCAATATATGGTCTTCGTATTTAATATAGGGTATTGCTCGATATTATGGTAAGGGTCCCCCCTTTTCAATATATGGTCTTCGTATTTAATATAGGGTATTGCTCGATATTATGGTAAGGGTCCCCCCTTTTCAATATATGGTCTTCGTATTTAATATAGGGGTATTGCTCGATATTATGGTAAGGGTCCCCCCTTTTCAATATATGGTCTTCGTATTTAATATAGGGGTATTGCTCGATATTATGGTAAGGGTCCCCCTTTTCAATATATGGTCTTCGTATTTAATATAGGGTATTGCTCGATATTATGGTAAGGGTCCCCCCTTTTCAATATATGGTCTTCGTATTTAATATAGGGTATTGCTCGATATTATGGTAAGGGTCCCCCCTTTTCAATATATGGTCTTCGTATTTAATATAGGGTATTGCTCGATATTATGGTAAGGGTCCCCCCTTTTCAATATATGGTCTTCGTATTTAATATAGGGGTAATGCTCGATATTATGGTAAGGGTCCCCCCTTTTCAATATATGGTCTTCGTATTTAATATAGGGTATTGCTCGATATTATGGTAAGGGTCCCCCCTTTTCAATATATGGTCTTCGTATTTAATATAGGGTATTGCTCGATATTATGGTAAGGGTCCCCCCTTTTCAATATATGGTCTTCGTATTTAATATAGGGGTATTGCTCGATATTATGGTAAGGGTCCCCCTTTTCAATATATGGTCTTCGTATTTAATATAGGGTATTGCTCGATATTATGGTAAGGGTCCCACCTTTTCAATATATGGTCTTCGTATTTAATATAGGGGTATTGCTCGATATTATGGTAAGGGTCCCCCCTTTTCAATATATGGTCTTCGTATTTAATATAGGGTATTGCTCGATATTATGGTAAGGGTCCCCCCTTTTCAATATATGGTCTTCGTATTTAATATAGGTTTATTGCTCGATATTATGGTAAGGGTCCCCCTTTTCAATATATGGTCTTCGTATTTAATATAGGGGTATTGCTCGATATTATGGTAAGGGTCCCCCCTTTTCAATATATGGTCTTCGTATTTAATATAGGGTATTGCTCGATATTATGGTAAGGGTCCCCCCTTTTCAATATATGGTCTTCAAAAATTGCTCGATATTATGGTAAGGGTCCCCCTTTTTCAATATATGGTCTTCGTATTTAATATAGGGTATTGCTCGATATTATGGTAAGGGTCCCCCCTTTTCAATATATGGTCTTCGTATTTAATATAGGGTATTGCTCGATATTATGGTAAGGGTCCCCCCTTTTCAATATATGGTCTTCGTATTTAATATAGGGTATTGCTCGATATTATGGTAAGGTACCCCCCTTTTCAATATATGGTCTTCGTATTTAATATAGGGTATTGCTCGATATTATGGTAAGGGTCCCCCCTTTTCAATATATGGTCTTCGTATTTAATATAGGGGTATTGCTCGATATTATGGTAAGGGTCCCACCTTTTCAATATATGGTCTTCGTATTTAATATAGGGTATTGCTCGATATTATGGTAAGGGTCCCCCCTTTTCAATATATGGTCTTCGTATTTAATATAGGGGTATTGCTCGATATTATGGTAAGGGTCCCCCCTTTTCAATATATGGTCTTCAAAAATTGCTCGATATTATGGTAAGGGTCCCCCCTTTTCAATATATGGTCTTCGTATTTAATATAGGGTATTGCTCGATATTATGGTAAGGGTCCCCCCTTTTCAATATATGGTCTTCGTATTTAATATAAGGGTATTGCTCGATATTATGGTAAGGGTCCCCCCTTTTCAATATATGGTCTTCGTATTTAATATAGGGTATTGCTCGATATTATGGTAAGGGTCCCCCCTTTTCAATATATGGTCTTCGTATTTAATATAGGGGTATTGCTCGATATTATGGTAAGGGTCCCCCCTTTTCAATATATGGTCTTCGTATTTAATATAGGGTTAATGCTCGATATTATGGTAAGGGTCCCCCCTTTTCAATATATGGTCTTCGTATTTAATATAGGGTATTGCTCGATATTATGGTAAGGGTCCCCCCTTTTCAATATATGGTCTTCGTATTTAATATAGGGGTATTGCTCGATATTATGGTAAGGGTCCCCCCTTTTCAATATATGGTCTTCGTATTTAATATAGGGGTATTGCTCGATATTATGGTAAGGGTCCCCCCTTTTCAATATATGGTCTTCGTATTTAATATAGGGGTAATGCTCGATATTATGGTAAGAGTCCCCCCTTTTCAATATATGGTCTTCGTATTTAATATAGGGTATTGCTCGATATTATGGTAAGGGTCACCCCTTTTCAATATATGGTCTTCGTATTTAATATAGGGTATTGCTCGATATTATGGTAAGGGTCCCCCCTCTTCAATATATGGTCTTCAAAAATTGCTCGATATTATGGTAAGGGTCCCCCCTTTTCAATATATGGTCTTCGTATTTAATATAGGGTATTGCTCGATATTATGGTAAGGGTCCCCCCTTTTCAATATATGGTCTTCGTATTTAATATAGGGTATTGCTCGATATTATGGTAAGGGTCCCCCTTTTCAATATATGGTCTTCGTATTTAATATAGGGTATTGCTCGATATTATGGTAAGGGTCCCCCCTTTTCAATATATGGTCTTCGTATTTAATATAGGGTATTGCTCGATATTATGGTAAGGGTCCCCCCTTTTCAATATATGGTCTTCAAAAATTGCTCGATATTATGGTAAGGGTCCCCCCTTTTCAATATATGGTCTTCGTATTTAATATAGGGTATTGCTCGATATTATGGTAAGGGTCCCCCCTTTTCAATATATGGTCTTCAAAAATTGCTCGATATTATGGTAAGGGTCCCCCCTTTTCAATATATGGTCTTCGTATTTAATATAGGGTATTGCTCGATATTATGGTAAGGGTCCCCCCTTTTCAATATATGGTCTTCGTATTTAATATAGGGTATTGCTCGATATTATGGTAAGGGTCCCCCTTTTCAATATATGGTCTTCGTATTTAATATAGGGTATTGCTCGATATTATGGTAAGGGTCCCCCCTTTTCAATATATGGTCTTCGTATTTAATATAGGGTATTGCTCGATATTATGGTAAGGGTCCCCCCTTTTCAATATATGGTCTTCAAAAATTGCTCGATATTATGGTAAGGGTCCCCCCTTTTCAATATATGGTCTTCGTATTTAATATAGGGGTAATGCTCGATATTATGGTAAGGGTCCCCCCTTTTCAATATATGGTCTTCGTATTTAATATAGGGGTATTGCTCGATATTATGGTAAGGGTCCCCCCTTTTCAATATATGGTCTTCGTATTTAATATAGGGTATTGCTCGATATTATGGTAAGGGTCCCCCCTTTTCAATATATGGTCTTCGTATTTAATATAGGGTATTGCTCGATATTATGGTAAGGGTCCCCCCTTTTCAATATATGGTCTTCGTATTTAATATAGGGGTAATGCTCGATATTATGGTAAGGGTCCCCCCTTTTCAATATATGGTCTTCGTATTTAATATAGGGTATTGCTCGATATTATGGTAAGGGTCCCCCCTTTTCAATATATGGTCTTCGTATTTAATATAGGGGTAATGCTTGATATTATGGTAAGGGTCCCCCCTTTTCAATATATGGTCTTCGTATTTAATATAGGGGTATTGCTCGATATTATGGTAAGGGTCCCCCCTTTTCAATATATGGTCTTCGTATTTAATATAGGGTTATTGCTCGATATTATGGTAAGGGTCCCCCCTTTTCAATATATGGTCTTCGTATTTAATATAGGGTATTGCTCGATATTATGGTAAGGGTCCCCCTTTTCAATATATGGTCTTCGTATTTAATATAGGGTATTGCTCGATATTATGGTAAGGGTCCCCCTTTTCAATATATGGTCTTCGTATTTAATATAGGGTATTGCTCGATATTATGGTAAGGGTCCCCCTTTTCAATATATGGTCTTCGTATTTAATATAGGGTATTGCTCGATATTATGGTAAGGGTCCCCCCTTTTCAATATATGGTCTTCGTATTTAATATGGGGGTATTGCTCGATATTATGGTAAGGGTCCCCCCTTTTCAATATATGGTCTTCGTATTTAATATAGGGGTATTGCTCGATATTATGGTAAGGGTCCCCCCTTTTCAATATATGGTCTTCGTATTTAATATAGGGTATTGCTCGATATTATGGTAAGGGTCCCCCCTTTTCAATATATGGTCTTCGTATTTAATATAGGGTATTGCTCGATATTATGGTAAGGGTCCCCCCTTTTCAATATATGGTCTTCAAAAATTGCTCGATATTATGGTAAGGGTCCCCCCTTTTCAATATATGGTCTTCGTATTTAATATAGGGTATTGCTCGATATTATGGTAAGGGTCCCCCCTTTTCAATATATGGTCTTCAAAAATTGCTCGATATTATGGTAAGGGTCCCCCCTTTTCAATATATGGTCTTCGTATTTAATATAGGGTATTGCTCGATATTATGGTAAGGGTCCCCCCTTTTCAATATATGGTCTTCGTATTTAATATAGGGTATTGCTCGATATTATGGTAAGGGTCCCCCCTTTTCAATATATGGTCTTCAAAAATTGCTCGATATTATGGTAAGGGTCCCCCCTTTTCAATATATGGTCTTCGTATTTAATATAGGGTATTGCTCGACATTATGGTAAGGGTCCCCCCTTTTCAATATATGGTCTTCGTATTTAATATAGGTTTATTGCTCGATATTATGGTAAGGGTCCCCCTTTTCAATATATGGTCTTCGTATTTAATATAGGGGTATTGCTCGATATTATGGTAAGGGTCCCCCCTTTTCAATATATGGTCTTCGTATTTAATATAGGGTATTGCTCGATATTATGGTAAGGGTCCCCCTTTTCAATATATGGTCTTCGTATTTAATATAGGGTATTGCTCGATATTATGGTAAGGGTCCCACCTTTTCAATATATGGTCTTCGTATTTAATATAGGGGTATTGCTTGATATTATGGTAAGGGTCCCCCCTTTTCAATATATGGTCTTCGTATTTAATATAGGTTTATTGCTCGATATTATGGTAAGGGTCCCCCTTTTCAATATATGGTCTTCGTATTTAATATAGGGTATTGCTCGATATTATGGTAAGGGTCCCCCCTTTTCAATATATGGTCTTCGTATTTAATATAGGGTATTGCTCGATATTATGGTAAGGGTCCCCCCATTTCAATATATGGTCTTCGTATTTAATATAGGGTATTGCTCGATATTATGGTAAGGGTCCCCCCTTTTCAATATATGGTCTTCGTATTTAATATAGGGGTATTGCTCGATATTATGGTAAGGGTCCCCCCTTTTCAATATATGGTCTTCGTATTTAATATAGGGGTAATGCTCGATATTATGGTAAGGGTCCCCCCTTTTCAATATATGGTCTTCGTATTTAATATAGGGTATTGCTCGATATTATGGTAAGGGTCCCCCCTTTTCAATATATGGTCTTCGTATTTAATATAGGGTATTGCTCGATATTATGGTAAGGGTCCCCCCTTTTCAATATATGGTCTTCAAAAATTGCTCGATATTATGGTAAGGGTCCCCCCTTTTCAATATATGGTCTTCGTATTTAATATAGGGTATTGCTCGATATTATGGTAAGGGTCCCCCTTTTCAATATATGGTCTTCGTATTTAATATAGGGTATTGCTCGATATTATGGTAAGGGTCCCCCCTTTTCAATATATGGTCTTCGTATTTAATATAGGGTATTGCTCGATATTATGGTAAGGGTCCCCCCATTTCAATATATGGTCTTCGTATTTAATATAGGGTATTGCTCGATATTATGGTAAGGGTCCCCCCTTTTCAATATATGGTCTTCGTATTTAATATAGGGGTATTGCTCGATATTATGGTAAGGGTCCCCCCTTTTCAATATATGGTCTTCGTATTTAATATAGGGGTAATGCTCGATATTATGGTAAGGGTCCCCCCTTTTCAATATATGGTCTTCGTATTTAATATAGGGTATTGCTCGATATTATGGTAAGGGTCCCCCCTTTTCAATATATGGTCTTCGTATTTAATATAGGGTATTGCTCGATATTATGGTAAGGGTCCCCCCTTTTCAATATATGGTCTTCAAAAATTGCTCGATATTATGGTAAGGGTCCCCCCTTTTCAATATATGGTCTTCGTATTTAATATAGGGTATTGCTCGATATTATGGTAAGGGTCCCCCCTTTTCAATATATGGTCTTCGTATTTAATATAGGGTATTGCTCGATATTATGGTAAGGGTCCCCCCTTTTCAATATATGGTCTTCGTATTTAATATAGGGGTATTGCTCGATATTATGGTAAGGGTCCCCCCTTTTCAATATATGGTCTTCGTATATAATATAGGGTATTGCTCGATATTATGGTAAGGGTCCCCCCTTTTCAATATATGGTCTTCGTATTTAATATAGGGTATTGTTCGATATTATGGTAAGGGTCCCCCCTTTTCAATATATGGTCTTCGTATTTAATATAGGGTATTGCTCGATATTATGGTAAGGGTCCCCCCTTTTCAATATATGGTCTTCGTATTTAATATAGGGGTATTGCTCGATATTATGGTAAGGGTCCCCCCTTTTCAATATATGGTCTTCGTATTTAATATAGGGTATTGCTCGATATTATGGTAAGGGTCCCCCCTTTTCAATATATGGTCTTCAAAAATTGCTCGATATTATGGTAAGGGTCCCCCCTTTTCAATATATGGTCTTCGTATTTAATATAGGGTATTGCTCGATATTATGGTAAGGGTCCCCCCTTTTCAATATATGGTCTTCAAAAATTGCTCGATATTATGGTAAGGGTATTGTTATTAATATAGGGTATTGCTCGATATTATGGTAAGGGTCCCCCCTTTTCAATATATGGTCTTCAAAAATTGCTCGATATTATGGTAAGGGTACCCCCTTTTCAATATATGGTCTTCGTATTTAATATAGGGGTATTGCTTGATATTATGGTAAGGGTCCCCCCTTTTCAATATATGGTCTTCGTATTTAATATAGGGTATTGCTCGATATTATGGTAAGGGTCCCCCCTTTTCAATATATGGTCTTCGTATTTAATATAGGGTATTGCTCGATATTATGGTCCCCCCTTTTCAATATATGGTCTTCGTATTTAATATAGGGGTATTGCTCGATATTATGGTCCCTCCTTTTCAATATATGGTCTTCGTATTTAATATAGGGGTATTGCTCGATATTATGGTAAGGGTCCCCCCTTTTCAATATATGGTCTTCGTATTTAATATAGGGGTAATGCTCGATATTATGGTAAGGGTCCCCCCTTTTCAATATATGGTCTTCGTATTTAATATAGGGTATTGCTCGATATTATGGTAAGGATCCCCCCTTTTCAATATATGGTCTTCGTATTTAATATAGGGTATTGCTCGACATTATGGTAAGGGTCCCCCCTTTTCAATATATGGTCTTCAAAAATTGCTCGATATTATGGTAAGGGTCCCCCCTTTTCAATATATGGTCTTCGTTTTTAATATAGGGTATTGCTCGATATTATGGTAAGGGTCCCCCCTTTTCAATATATGGTCTTCGTATTTAATATAGGGGTATTGCTCGATATTATGGTCCCCCCTTTTCAATATATGGTCTTCGTATTTAATATAGGGGTATTGCTCGATATTATGGTAAGGGTCCCCCCTTTTCAATATATGGTCTTCGTATTTAATATAGGGTATTGCTCGATATTATGGTAAGGGTCCCCCCTTTTCAATATATGGTCTTCGTATTTAATATAGGGTATTGCTCGATATTATGGTAAGGGTCCCCCCTTTTCAATATATGGTCTTCGTATTTAATATAGGGTATTGCTCGATATTATGGTAAGGGTCCCCCCTTTTCAATATATGGTCTTCGTATTTAATATAGGGGTATTGCTCGATATTATGGTCCCCCCTTTTCAATATATGGTCTTCGTATTTAATATAGGGTATTGCTCGATATTATGGTAAGGGTCCCCCCTTTTCAATATATGGTCTTCGTATTTAATATAGGGGTATTGCTCGATATTATGGTAAGGGTCCCCCCTTTTCAATATATGGTCTTCGTATTTAATATAGGGGTAATGCTCGATATTATGGTAAGGGTCCCCCCTTTTCAATATATGGTCTTCGTATTTAATATAGGGTATTGCTCGATATTATGGTAAGGGTCCCCCCTTTTCAATATATGGTCTTCGTATTTAATATAGGGTATTGCTCGACATTATGGTAAGGGTCCCCCCTTTTCAATATATGGTCTTCGTATTTAATATAGGGGTATTGCTCGATATTATGGTAAGGGTCCCCCCTTTTCAATATATGGTCTTCGTATTTAATATAGGGGTATTGCTCGATATTATGGTAAGGGTCCCCCCTTTTCAATATATGGTCTTCGTATTTAATATAGGGGTATTGCTCGATATTATGGTAAGGGTCCCCCCTTTTCAATATATGGTCTTCGTATTTAATATAGGGTATTGCTTGATATTATGGTAAGGGTCCCCCCTTTTCAATATATGGTCTTCGTATATAATATAGGGGTATTGCTCGATATTATGGTAAGGGTCCCCCCTTTTCAATATATGGTCTTCGTATTTAATATAGGGGTATTGCTCGATATTATGGTAAGGGTCCCCCCTTTTCAATATATGGTCTTCGTATTTAATATAGGGTATTGCTTGATATTATGGTAAGGGTCCCCCCTTTTCAATATATGGTCTTCGTATTTAATATAGGGGTATTGCTCGATATTATGGTAAGGGTCCCCCCTTTTCAATATATGGTCTTCGTATTTAATATAGGGTATTGCTCGATATTATGGTAAGGGTCCCCCCTTTTCAATATATGGTCTTCAAAAATTGCTCGATATTATGGTAAGGGTCCCCCCTTTTCAATATATGGTCTTCGTATTTAATATAGGGTATTGCTCGATATTATGGTAAGGGTCCCCCCTTTTCAATATATGGTCTTCAAAAATTGCTCGATATTATGGTAAGGGTCCCCCCTTTTCAATATATGGTCTTCGTATTTAATATAAGGTATTGCTCGATATTATGGTAAGGGTCCCCCCTTTTCAATATATGGTCTTCGTATTTAATATAGGGTATTGCTCGATATTATGGTAAGGGTCCCCCCTTTTCAATATATGGTCTTCGTATTTAATATAGGGGTATTGCTCGATATTATGGTAAGGGTCCCCCCTTTTCAATATATGGTCTTCGTATTTAATATAGGGTATTGCTCGATATTATGGTAAGGGTCCCCCCTTTTCAATATATGGTCTTCAAAAATTGCTCGATATTATGGTAAGGGTCCCCCCTTTTCAATATATGGTCTTCGTATTTAATATAGGGTATTGCTCGCTATTATGGTAAGGGTCCCCCTTTTCAATATATGGTCTTCAAAAATTGCTCGATATTATGGTAAGGGTATTGTTATTAATATAGGGTATTGCTCGATATTATGGTAAGGGTCCCCCCTTTTCAATATATGGTCTTCGTATTTAATATAGGGGTATTGCTCGATATTATGGTAAGGGTCCCCCCTTTTCAATATATGGTCTTCAAAAATTGCTCGATATTATGGTAAGGGTCCCCCCTTTTCAATATATGGTCTTCGTATTTAATATAGGGTATTGCTCGATATTATGGTAAGGGTCCCCCCTTTTCAATATATGGTCTTCGTATTTAATATAGGGTATTGCTCGATATTATGGTAAGGGTCCCCCCTTTTCAATATATGGTCTTCGTATTTAATATAGGGGTATTGCTCGATATTATGGTAAGGGTCCCCCCTTTTCAATATATGGTCTTCGTATTTAATATAGGGGTAATGCTCGATATTATGGTAAGGGTCCCCCCTTTTCAATATATGGTCTTCGTATTTAATATAGGGTATTGCTCGATATTATGGTAAGGGTCCCCCCTTTTCAATATATGGTCTTCGTATTTAATATAGGGTATTGCTCGATATTATGGTAAGGGTCCCCCCTTTTCAATATATGGTCTTCAAAAATTGCTCGATATTATGGTAAGGGTCCCCCCTTTTCAATATATGGTCTTCGTATTTAATATAGGGTATTGCTCGATATTATGGTAAGGGTCCCCCCTTTTCAATATATGGTCTTCGTATTTAATATAGGGTATTGCTCGATATTATGGTAAGGGTCCCCCCTTTTCAATATATGGTCTTCGTATTTAATATAGGGGTATTGCTCGATATTATGGTAAGGGTCCCCCCTTTTCAATATATGGTCTTCGTATATAATATAGGGTATTGCTCGATATTATGGTAAGGGTCCCCCCTTTTCAATATATGGTCTTCGTATTTAATATAGGGTATTGTTCGATATTATGGTAAGGGTCCCCCCTTTTCAATATATGGTCTTCGTATTTAATATAGGGTATTGCTCGATATTATGGTAAGGGTCCCCCCTTTTCAATATATGGTCTTCGTATTTAATATAGGGGTATTGCTCGATATTATGGTAAGGGTCCCCCCTTTTCAATATATGGTCTTCGTATTTAATATAGGGTATTGCTCGATATTATGGTAAGGGTCCCCCCTTTTCAATATATGGTCTTCAAAAATTGCTCGATATTATGGTAAGGGTATTGTTATTAATATAGGGTATTGCTCGATATTATGGTAAGGGTCCCCCCTTTTCAATATATGGTCTTCAAAAATTGCTCGATATTATGGTAAGGGTCCCCCCTTTTCAATATATGGTCTTCGTATTTAATATAGGGTATTGCTCGATATTATGGTAAGGGTCCCCCCTTTTCAATATATGGTCTTCAAAAATTGCTCGATATTATGGTAAGGGTATTGTTATTAATATAGGGTATTGCTCGATATTATGGTAAGGGTCCCCCCTTTTCAATATATGGTCTTCGTATTTAATATAGGGGTATTGCTCGATTTTATGGTAAGGGTCCCCCCTTTTCAATATATGGTCTTCGTATTTAATATAGGGTATTGCTCGATATTATGGTAAGGGTCCCCCCTTTTCAATATATGGTCTTCGTATTTAATATAGGGTATTGCTCGATATTATGGTAAGGGTCCCCCTTTTCAATATATGGTCTTCGTGTTTAATATAGGGTATTGCTCGATATTATGGTAAGGGTCCCCCCTTTTCAATATATGGTCTTCGTATTTAATATAGGGTATTGCTCGATATTATGGTAAGGGTCCCCCCTTTTCAATATATGGTCTTCGTATTTAATATAGGGGTATTGCTCGATATTATGGTAAGGGTCCCCCCTTATCAATATATGGTCTTCGTATTTAATATATAATATTGCTCGATATTTTGGTAAGGGTCCCCCCTTTTAAATATAACGTCTTCGTATTTAATATAGGGGTATTGCTCGATATTATGGTAAGGGTCCCCCCTTTTCAATATATGGTCTTCGTATTTAATATAGGGTATTGCTCGATATTATGGTAAGGGTCCCCCTTTTCAATATATGGTCTTCGTGTTTAATATAGGGTATTGCTCGATATTATGGTAAGGGTCCCCCCTTTTCAATATATGGTCTTCGTATTTAATATAGGGGTATTGCTCGATATTATGGTAAGGGTCCCCCCTTTTCAATATATGGTCTTCGTATTTAATATAGGGTATTGCTCGATATTATGGTAAGGGTCCCCCCTTTTCAATATATGGTCTTCGTATTTAATATAGGGGTATTGCTCGATATTATGGTAAGGGTCCCCCTTTTCAATATATGGTCTTCGTATTTAATATAGGGTATTGCTCGATATTATGGTCCCCCCTTTTCAATATATGGTCTTCGTATTTAATATAGGGGTATTGCTCGATATTATGGTAAGGGTCCCCCCTTTTCAATATATAATCTTCGTATTTAATATAGGGTATTGCTCGATATTATGGTAAGGGTCCCCCCTTTTCAATATATGGTCTTCGTATTTAATATAGGGGTAATGCTTGATATTATGGTAAGGGTCCCCCCTTTTCAATATATGGTCTTCGTATTTAATATAGGGGTATTGCTCGATATTATGGTAAGGGTCCCCCCTTTTCAATATATGGTCTTCGTATTTAATATAGGGTTATTGCTCGATATTATGGTAAGGGTCCCCCCTTTTCAATATATGGTCTTCGTATTTAATATAGGGTATTGCTCGATATTATGGTAAGGGTCCCCCTTTTCAATATATGGTCTTCGTATTTAATATAGGGTATTGCTCGATATTATGGTAAGGGTCCCCCCTTTTCAATATATGGTCTTCGTATTTAATATAGGGTATTGCTCGATATTATGGTAAGGGTCCCCCCTTTTCAATATATGGTCTTCGTATTTAATATAGGGGTATTGCTCGATATTATGGTAAGGGTCCCCCCTTTTCAATATATGGTCTTCGTATTTAATATAGGGGTATTGCTCGATATTATGGTAAGGGTCCCCCTTTTCAATATATGGTCTTCGTATTTAATATAGGGTATTGCTCGATATTATGGTAAGGGTCCCCCCTTTTCAATATATGGTCTTCGTATTTAATATAGGGTATTGCTCGATATTATGGTAAGGGTCCCCCCTTTTCAATATATGGTCTTCGTATTTAATATAGGGTATTGCTCGATATTATGGTAAGGGTCCCCCCTTTTCAATATATGGTCTTCGTATTTAATATAGGGGTAATGCTCGATATTATGGTAAGGGTCCCCCCTTTTCAATATATGGTCTTCGTATTTAATATAGGGTATTGCTCGATATTATGGTAAGGGTCCCCCCTTTTCAATATATGGTCTTCGTATTTAATATAGGGTATTGCTCGATATTATGGTAAGGGTCCCCCCTTTTCAATATATGGTCTTCGTATTTAATATAGGGGTATTGCTCGATATTATGGTAAGGGTCCCCCTTTTCAATATATGGTCTTCGTATTTAATATAGGGTATTGCTCGATATTATGGTAAGGGTCCCCCCTTTTCAATATATGGTCTTCGTATTTAATATAGGGGTATTGCTCGATATTATGGTAAGGGTCCCCCCTTTTCAATATATGGTCTTCGTATTTAATATAAGGGTATTGCTCGATATTATGGTAAGGGTCCCCCTTTTCAATATATGGTCTTCGTATTTAATATAGGGGTATTGCTCGATATTATGGTAAGGGTCCCCCCTTTTCAATATATGGTCTTCGTATTTAATATAGGGTATTGCTCGATATTATGGTAAGGGTCCCCCCTTTTCAATATATGGTCTTCAAAAATTGCTCGATATTATGGTAAGGGTCCCCCCTTTTCAATATATGGTCTTCGTATTTAATATAGGGTATTGCTCGATATTATGGTAAGGGTCCCCCCTTTTCAATATATGGTCTTCGTATTTAATATAGGGTATTGCTCGATATTATGGTAAGGGTCCCCCCTTTTCAATATATGGTCTTCAAAAATTGCTCGATATTATGGTAAGGGTCCCCCCTTTTCAATATATGGTCTTCGTATTTAATATAGGGGTAATGCTCGATATTATGGTAAGGGTCCCCCCTTTTCAATATATGGTCTTCGTATTTAATATAGGGGTATTGCTCGATATTATGGTAAGGGTCCCCCCTTTTCAATATATGGTCTTCGTATTTAATATAAGGGTATTGCTCGATATTATGGTAAGGGTCCCCCTTTTCAATATATGGTCTTCGTATTTAATATAGGGGTATTGCTCGATATTATGGTAAGGGTCCCCCCTTTTCAATATATGGTCTTCGTATTTAATATAGGGTATTGCTCGATATTATGGTAAGGGTCCCCCCTTTTCAATATATGGTCTTCGTATTTAATATAGGGTATTGCTCGATATTATGGTAAGGGTCCCCCCTTTTCAATATATGGTCTTCGTATTTAATATAGGGTATTGCTCGATATTATGGTAAGGGTCCCCCCTTTTCAATATATGGTCTTCGTATTTAATATGGGGGTATTGCTCGATATTATGGTAAGGGTCCCCCTTTTCAATATATGGTCTTCGTATTTAATATAGGGTATTGCTCGATATTATGGTAAGGGTCCCCCCTTTTCAATATATGGTCTTCGTATTTAATATAGGGTATTGCTCGATATTATGGTAAGGGTCCCCCCTTTTCAATATATGGTCTTCGTATTTAATATAGGTTTATTGCTCGATATTATGGTAAGGGTCCCCCTTGTCAATATATGGTCTTCGTATTTAATATAGGGGTATTGCTCGATATTATGGTAAGGGTCCCCCCTTTTCAATATATGGTCTTCGTATTTAATATAGGTTTATTGCTCGATATTATGGTAAGGGTCCCCCTTGTCAATATATGGTCTTCGTATTTAATATAGGGGTATTGCTCGATATTATGGTAAGGGTCCCCCCTTTTCAATATATGGTCTTCGTATTTAATATAGGGTATTGCTCGATATTATGGTAAGGGTCCCCCTTTTCAATATATGGTCTTCGTATTTAATATAGGGTATTGCTCGATATTATGGTAAGGGTCCCCCTTTTCAATATATGGTCTTCGTATTTAATATAGGGTATTGCTCGATATTATGGTAAGGGTCCCACCTTTTCAATATATGGTCTTCGTATTTAATATAGGGGTATTGCTCGATATTATGGTAAGGGTCCCCCCTTTTCAATATATGGTCTTCGTATTTAATATAGGTTTATTGCTCGATATTATGGTAAGGGTCCCCCTTTTCAATATATGGTCTTCGTATTTAATATAGGGTATTGCTCGATATTATGGTAAGGGTCCCCCCTTTTCAATATATGGTCTTCGTATTTAATATAGGGTATTGCTCGATATTATGGTAAGGGTCCCCCCTTTTCAATATATGGTCTTCGTATTTAATATAGGGTATTGCTCGATATTATGGTAAGGGTCCCCCCTTTTCAATATATGGTCTTCGTATTTAATATAGGGGTATTGCTCGATATTATGGTAAGGGTCCCCCCTTTTCAATATATGGTCTTCGTATTTAATATAGGGGTAATGCTCGATATTATGGTAAGGGTCCCCCCTTTTCAATATATGGTCTTCGTATTTAATATAGGGTATTGCTCGATATTATGGTAAGGGTCCCCCCTTTTCAATATATGGTCTTCGTATTTAATATAGGGTATTGCTCGATATTATGGTAAGGGTCCCCCCTTTTCAATATATGGTCTTCAAAAATTGCTCGATATTATGGTAAGGGTCCCCCCTTTTCAATATATGGTCTTCGTATTTAATATAGGGTATTGCTCGATATTATGGTAAGGGTCCCCCCTTTTCAATATATGGTCTTCGTATTTAATATAGGGTATTGCTCGATATTATGGTAAGGGTCCCCCCTTTTCAATATATGGTCTTCGTATTTAATATAGGGGTATTGCTCGATATTATGGTAAGGGTCCCCCCTTTTCAATATATGGTCTTCGTATATAATATAGGGTATTGCTCGATATTATGGTAAGGGTCCCCCCTTTTCAATATATGGTCTTCGTATTTAATATAGGGTATTGTTCGATATTATGGTAAGGGTCCCCCCTTTTCAATATATGGTCTTCGTATTTAATATAGGGTATTGCTCGATATTATGGTAAGGGTCCCCCCTTTTCAATATATGGTCTTCGTATTTAATATAGGGGTATTGCTCGATATTATGGTAAGGGTCCCCCCTTTTCAATATATGGTCTTCGTATTTAATATAGGGTATTGCTCGATATTATGGTAAGGGTCCCCCCTTTTCAATATATGGTCTTCAAAAATTGCTCGATATTATGGTAAGGGTCCCCCCTTTTCAATATATGGTCTTCGTATTTAATATAGGGTATTGCTCGATATTATGGTAAGGGTCCCCCCTTTTCAATATATGGTCTTCAAAAATTGCTCGATATTATGGTAAGGGTATTGTTATTAATATAGGGTATTGCTCGATATTATGGTAAGGGTCCCCCCTTTTCAATATATGGTCTTCAAAAATTGCTCGATATTATGGTAAGGGTCCCCCCTTTTCAATATATGGTCTTCGTATTTAATATAGGGTATTGCTCGCTATTATGGTAAGGGTCCCCCCTTTTCAATATATGGTCTTCAAAAATTGCTCGATATTATGGTAAGGGTATTGTTATTAATATAGGGTATTGCTCGATATTATGGTAAGGGTCCCCCCTTTTCAATATATGGTCTTCGTATTTAATATAGGGTATTGCTCGATTTTATGGTAAGGGTCCCCCCTTTTCAATATATGGTCTTCAAAAATTGCTCGATATTATGGTAAGGGTCCCCCCTTTTCAATATATGGTCTTCGTTTTTAATATAGGGTATTGCTCGATATTATGGTAAGGGTCCCCCCTTTCCAATATATGGTCTTCGTATTTAATATAGGGTATTGCTCGATATTATGGTAAGGGTCCCCCCTTTTCAATATATGGTCTTCGTATTTAATATAGGGTATTGCTCGATATTATGGTAAGGGTCCCCCCTTTTCAATATATGGTCTTCGTATTTAATATAGGGGTATTGCTCGATATTATGGTAAGGGTCCCCCCTTTTCAATATATGGTCTTCGTATTTAATATAGGGTATTGCTCGATATTATGGTAAGGGTCCCCCCTTTTCAATATATGGTCTTCAAAAATTGCTCGATATTATGGTAAGGGTCCCCCCTTTTCAATATATGGTCTTCGTATTTAATATAGGGTATTGCTCGATATTATGGTAAGGGTCCCCCCTTTTCAATATATGGTCTTCAAAAATTGCTCGATATTATGGTAAGGGTCCCCCCTTTTCAATATATGGTCTTCGTATTTAATATAGGGTATTGCTCGATTTTATGGTAAGGGTCCCCCCTTTTCAATATATGGTCTTCGTATTTAATATAGGGTATTGCTCGATATTATGGTCAGGGTCCCCCCTTTTCAATATATGGTCTTCGTATTTAATATAGGGTATTGCTCGATATTATGGTAAGGGTCCCCCCTTTTCAATATATGGTCTTCAAAAATTGCTCGATATTATGGTAAGGGTCCCCCCTTTTCAATATATGGTCTTCGTATTTAATATAGGGTATTGCTCGATATTATGGTAAGGGTCCCCCCTTTCCAATATATGGTCTTCGTATTTAATATAGGGTATTGCTCGATATTATGGTAAGGGTCCCCCCTTTTCAATATATGGTCTTCGTATTTAATATAGGGTATTGCTCGATATTATGGTAAGGGTCCCCCCTTTTCAATAAATGGTCTTCGTATTTAATATAGGGGTATTGCTCGATATTATGGTAAGGGTCCCCCCTTTTCAATATATGGTCTTCGTATTTAATATAGGGTATTGCTCGATATTATGGTAAGGGTCCCCCCTTTTCAATATATGGTCTTCAAAAATTGCTCGATATTATGGTAAGGGTCCCCCCTTTTCAATATATGGTCTTCGTATTTAATATAGGGTATTGCTCGATATTATGGTAAGGGTCCCCCCTTTTCAATATATGGTCTTCAAAAATTGCTCGATATTATGGTAAGGGTCCCCCCTTTTCAATATATGGTCTTCGTATTTAATATAGGGTATTGCTCGATTTTATGGTAAGGGTCCCCCCTTTTCAATATATGGTCTTCAAAAATTGCTCGATATTATGGTAAGGGTCCCCCCTTTTCAATATATGGTCTTCGTTTTTAATATAGGGTATTGCTCGATATTATGGTAAGGGTCCCCCCTTTCCAATATATGGTCTTCGTATTTAATATAGGGTATTGCTCGATATTATGGTAAGGGTCCCCCCTTTTCAATATATGGTCTTCGTATTTAATATAGGGTATTGCTCGATATTATGGTAAGGGTCCCCCCTTTTCAATATATGGTCTTCAAAAATTGCTCGATATTATGGTAAGGGCCCCCCCTTTTCAATATATGGTCTTCGTATTTAATATAGGGTATTGCTCGATATTATGGTAAGGGTCCCCCCTTTTCAATATATGGTCTTCAAAAATTGCTCGATATTATGGTAAGGGTCCCCCCTTTTCAATATATGGTCTTCGTATTTAATATAGGGTATTGCTCGATTTTATGGTAAGGGTCCCCCCTTTTCAATATATGGTCTTCGTATTTAATATAGGGTATTGCTCGATATTATGGTCAGGGTCCCCCCTTTTCAATATATGGTCTTCGTATTTAATATAGGGTATTGCTCGATATTATGGTAAGGGTCCCCCCTTTTCAATATATGGTCTTCGTATTTAATATAGGGTATTGCTCGATTTTATGGTAAGGGTCCCCCCTTTTCAATATATGGTCTTCGTATTTAATATAGGGGTATTGCTCGATATTATGGTAAGGGTCCCCCCTTTTCAATATATGGTCTTCAAAAATTGCTCGATATTATGGTAAGGGTCCCCCCTTTTCAATATATGGTCTTCGTATTTAATATAGGGTATTGCTCGATTTTATGGTAAGGGTCCCCCCTTTTCAATATATGGTCTTCGTATTTAATATAGGGTATTGCTCGATATTATGGTCAGGGTCCCCCCTTTTCAATATATGGTCTTCGTATTTAATATAGGGTATTGCTCGATATTATGGTAAGGGTCCCCCCTTTTCAATATATGGTCTTCAAAAATTGCTCGATATTATGGTAAGGGTCCCCCCTTTTCAATATATGGTCTTCGTATTTAATATAGGGTATTGCTCGATTTTATGGTAAGGGTCCCCCCTTTTCAATATATGGTCTTCGTATTTAATATAGGGTATTGCTCGATATTATGGTCAGGGTCCCCCCTTTTCAATATATGGTCTTCGTATTTAATATAGGGTATTGCTCGATATTATGGTAAGGGTCCCCCCTTTTCAATATATGGTCTTCAAAAATTGCTCGATATTATGGTAAGGGTCCCCCCTTTTCAATATATGGTCTTCGTATTTAATATAGGGTATTGCTCGATATTATGGTAAGGGTCCCCCCTTTTCAATATATGGTCTTCAAAAATTGCTCGATATTATGGTAAGGGTCCCCCCTTTTCAATATATGGTCTTCGTATTTAATATAGGGTATTGCTCGATTTTATGGTAAGGGTCCCCCCTTTTCAATATATGGTCTTCGTATTTAATATAGGGTATTGCTCGATATTATGGTCAGGGTCCCCCCTTTTCAATATATGGTCTTCGTATTTAATATAGGGTATTGCTCGATATTATGGTAAGGGTCCCCCCTTTTCAATATATGGTCTTCGTATTTAATATAGGGTATTGCTCGATTTTATGGTAAGGGTCCCCCCTTTTCAATATATGGTCTTCGTATTTAATATAGGGGTATTGCTCGATATTATGGTAAGGGTCCCCCCTTTTCAATATATGGTCTTCAAAAATTGCTCGATATTATGGTAAGGGTCCCCCCTTTTCAATATATGGTCTTCGTATTTAATATAGGGTATTGCTCGATTTTATGGTAAGGGTCCCCCCTTTTCAATATATGGTCTTCGTATTTAATATAGGGTATTGCTCGATATTATGGTCAGGGTCCCCCCTTTTCAATATATGGTCTTCGTATTTAATATAGGGTATTGCTCGATATTATGGTAAGGGTCCCCCCTTTTCAATATATGGTCTTCAAAAATTGCTCGATATTATGGTAAGGGTCCCTCTTTTCAATATATGGTCTTCGTATTTAATATAGGGTATTGCTCGATATTATGGTAAGGGTCCCCCCTTTTCAATATATGGTCTTCAAAAATTGCTCGATATTATGGTAAGGGTCCCCCCTTTTCAATATATGGTCTTCGTGTTTAATATAGGGTATTGCTCGATATTATGGTAAGGGTCCCCCCTTTTCAATATATGGTCTTCAAAAATTGCTCGATATTATGGTAAGGGTCCCCCCTTTTCAATATATGGTCTTCGTATTTAATATAGGGTATTGCTCGATTTTATGGTAAGGGTCCCCCCTTTTCAATATATGGTCTTCAAAAATTGCTCGATATTATGGTAAGGGTCCCCCCTTTTCAATATATGGTCTTCGTATTTAATATAGGGTATTGCTCGATTTTATGGTAAGGGTCCCCCCTTT
The DNA here is from genome assembly GCA_932526305.1 of Epicampocera succincta. Classification (NCBI taxonomy): domain Eukaryota; kingdom Metazoa; phylum Arthropoda; class Insecta; order Diptera; family Tachinidae; genus Epicampocera; species Epicampocera succincta. The sequence goes on along the minus strand of OW052037.1, from coordinate 12,170,843 downwards.
TCAATATATGGTCTTCGTATTTAATATAGGGTATTGCTCGATATTATGGTCAGGGTCCCCCCTTTTCAATATATGGTCTTCGTATTTAATATAGGGTATTGCTCGATATTATGGTAAGGGTCCCCCCTTTTCAATATATGGTCTTCGTATTTAATATAGGGTATTGCTCGATTTTATGGTAAGGGTCCCCCCTTTTCAATATATGGTCTTCAAAAATTGCTCGATATTATGGTAAGGGTCCCCCCTTTTCAATATATGGTCTTCGTATTTAATATAGGGTATTGCTCGATTTTATGGTAAGGGTCCCCCCTTTTCAATATATGGTCTTCGTATTTAATATAGGGTATTGCTCGATATTATGGTCAGGGTCCCCCCTTTTCAATATATGGTCTTCGTATTTAATATAGGGTATTGCTCGATATTATGGTAAGGGTCCCCCCTTTTCAATATATGGTCTTCAAAAATTGCTCGATATTATGGTAAGGGTCCCCCCTTTTCAATATATGGTCTTCGTATTTAATATAGGGTATTGCTCGATATTATGGTAAGGGTCCCCCCTTTTCAATATATGGTCTTCAAAAATTGCTCGATATTATGGTAAGGGTCCCCCCTTTTCAATATATGGTCTTCGTATTTAATATAGGGTATTGCTCGATATTATGGTAAGGGTCCCCCCTTTTCAATATATGGTCTTCAAAAATTGCTCGATATTATGGTAAGGGTCCCCCCTTTTCAATATATGGTCTTCGTATTTAATATAGGGTATTGCTCGATTTTATGGTAAGGGTCCCCCCTTTTCAATATATGGTCTTCAAAAATTGCTCGATATTATGGTAAGGGTCCCCCCTTTTCAATATATGGTCTTCGTATTTAATATAGGGTATTGCTCGATTTTATGGTAAGGGTCCCCCCTTTTCAATATATGGTCTTCGTATTTAATATAGGGTATTGCTCGATATTATGGTCAGGGTCCCCCCTTTTCAATATATGGTCTTCGTATTTAATATAGGGTATTGCTCGATTTTATGGTAAGGGTCCCCCCTTTTCAATATATGGTCTTCAAAAATTGCTCGATATTATGGTAAGGGTCCCCCCTTTTCAATATATGGTCTTCGTATTTAATATAGGGTATTGCTCGATATTATGGTAAGGGTCCCCCCTTTTCAATATATGGTCTTCAAAAATTGCTCGATATTATGGTAAGGGTCCCCCCTTTTCAATATATGGTCTTCGTATTTAATATAGGGTATTGCTCGATATTATGGTAAGGGTCCCCCCTTTTCAATATATGGTCTTCAAAAATTGCTCGATATTATGGTAAGGGTCCCCCCTTTTCAATATATGGTCTTCGTATTTAATATAGGGTATTGCTCGATTTTATGGTAAGGGTCCCCCCTTTTCAATATATGGTCTTCAAAAATTGCTCGATATTATGGTAAGGGTCCCCCCTTTTCAATATATGGTCTTCGTATTTAATATAGGGTATTGCTCGATTTTATGGTAAGGGTCCCCCCTTTTCAATATATGGTCTTCGTATTTAATATAGGGTATTGCTCGATATTATGGTCAGGGTCCCCCCTTTTCAATATATGGTCTTCGTATATAATATAGGGTATTGCTCGATATTATGGTAAGGGTCCCCCCTTTTCAATATATGGTCTTCGTATTTAATATAGGGTATTGCTCGATTTTATGGTAAGGGTCCCCCCTTTTCAATATATGGTCTTCGTATTTAATATAGGGGTATTGCTCGATATTATGGTAAGGGTCCCCCCTTTTCAATATATGGTCTTCAAAAATTGCTCGATATTATGGTAAGGGTCCCCCCTTTTCAATATATGGTCTTCGTATTTAATATAGGGTATTGCTCGATTTTATGGTAAGGGTCCCCCCTTTTCAATATATGGTCTTCGTATTTAATATAGGGTATTGCTCGATATTATGGTCAGGGTCCCCCCTTTTCAATATATGGTCTTCGTATTTAATATAGGGTATTGCTCGATATTATGGTAAGGGTCCCCCCTTTTCAATATATGGTCTTCAAAAATTGCTCGATATTATGGTAAGGGTCCCCCCTTTTCAATATATGGTCTTCGTATTTAATATAGGGTATTGCTCGATATTATGGTAAGGGTCCCCCCTTTTCAATATATGGTCTTCGTATTTAATATAGGGGTATTGCTCGATATTATGGTAAGGGTCCCCCCTTTTCAATATATGGTCTTCGTATTTAATATAGGGTATTGCTCGATTTTATGGTAAGGGTCCCCCCTTTTCAATATATGGTCTTCGTATTTAATATAGGGTATTGCTCGATATTATGGTCAGGGTCCCCCCTTTTCAATATATGGTCTTCGTATATAATATAGGGTATTGCTCGATATTATGGTAAGGGTCCCCCCTTTTCAATATATGGTCTTCGTATTTAATATAGGGTATTGCTCGATTTTATGGTAAGGGTCCCCCCTTTTCAATATATGGTCTTCGTATTTAATATAGGGGTATTGCTCGATATTATGGTAAGGGTCCCCCCTTTTCAATATATGGTCTTCAAAAATTGCTCGATATTATGGTAAGGGTCCCCCCTTTTCAATATATGGTCTTCGTATTTAATATAGGGTATTGCTCGATTTTATGGTAAGGGTCCCCCCTTTTCAATATATGGTCTTCGTATTTAATATAGGGTATTGCTCGATATTATGGTCAGGGTCCCCCCTTTTCAATATATGGTCTTCGTATTTAATATAGGGTATTGCTCGATATTATGGTAAGGGTCCCCCCTTTTCAATATATGGTCTTCAAAAATTGCTCGATATTATGGTAAGGGTCCCCCCTTTTCAATATATGGTCTTCGTATTTAATATAGGGTATTGCTCGATATTATGGTAAGGGTCCCCCCTTTTCAATATATGGTCTTCAAAAATTGCTCGATATTATGGTAAGGGTCCCCCCTTTTCAATATATGGTCTTCGTATTTAATATAGGGTATTGCTCGATATTATGGTAAGGGTCCCCCTTTTCAATATATGGTCTTCAAAAATTGCTCGATATTATGGTAAGGGTCCCCCCTTTTCAATATATGGTCTTCGTATTTAATATAGGGTATTGCTCGATTTTATGGTAAGGGTCCCCCCTTTTCAATATATGGTCTTCAAAAATTGCTCGATATTATGGTAAGGGTCCCCCCTTTTCAATATATGGTCTTCGTATTTAATATAGGGTATTGCTCGATATTATGGTAAGGGTCCCCCCTTTTCAATATATGGTCTTCAAAAATTGCTCGATATTATGGTAAGGGTCCCCCCTTTTCAATATATGGTCTTCGTATTTAATATAGGGTTGTGCTCGATATTATGGTAAGGGTCCCCCCTTTTCAATATATGGTCTTCGTTTTTAATATAGGGTATTGCTCGATATTATGGTAAGGGTCCCCCCTTTCCAATATATGGTCTTCGTATTTAATATAGGGTATTGCTCGATATTATGGTAAGGGTCCCCCCTTTTCAATATATGGTCTTCGTATTTAATATAGGGTTGTGCTCGATATTATGGTAAGGGTCCCCCCTTTTCAATATATGGTCTTCGTATTTAATATAGGGGTATTGCTCGATATTATGGTAAGGGTCCCCCCTTTTCAATATATGGTCTTCGTATTTAATATAGGGTATTGCTCGATATTATGGTAAGGGTCCCCCCTTTTCAATATATGGTCTTCAAAAATTGCTCGATATTATGGTAAGGGTCCCCCCTTTTCAATATATGGTCTTCGTATTTAATATAGGGTATTGCTCGATATTATGGTAAGGGTCCCCCCTTTTCAATATATGGTCTTCAAGAATTGCTCGATATTATGGTAAGGGTCCCCCCTTTTCAATATATGGTCTTCGTATTTAATATAGGGTATTGCTCGATTTTATGGTAAGGGTCCCCCCTTTTCAATATATGGTCTTCGTATTTAATATAGGGTATTGCTCGATATTATGGTCAGGGTCCCCCCTTTTCAATATATGGTCTTCGTATTTAATATAGGGTATTGCTCGATATTATGGTAAGGGTCCCCCCTTTTCAATATATGGTCTTCAAAAATTGCTCGATATTATGGTAAGGGTCCCCCCTTTTCAATATATGGTCTTCGTATTTAATATAGGGTATTGCTCGATATTATGGTAAGGGTCCCCCCTTTTCAATATATGGTCTTCAAAAATTGCTCGATATTATGGTAAGGGTCCCCCCTTTTCAATATATGGTCTTCGTATTTAATATAGGGTATTGCTCGATTTTATGGTAAGGGTCCCCCCTTTTCAATATATGGTCTTCGTATTTAATATAGGGTATTGCTCGATATTATGGTCAGGGTCCCCCCTTTTCAATATATGGTCTTCGTATTTAATATAGGGTATTGCTCGATATTATGGTAAGGGTCCCCCCTTTTCAATATATGGTCTTCGTATTTAATATAGGGTATTGCTCGATTTTATGGTAAGGGTCCCCCCTTTTCAATATATGGTCTTCGTATTTAATATAGGGTATTGCTCGATATTATGGTAAGGGTCCCCCCTTTTCAATATATGGTCTTCGTATTTAATATAGGGTATTGCTCGATATTATGGTAAGGGTCCCCCCTTTTCAATATATGGTCTTCGTATTTAATATAGGGTATTGCTTGATATTATGGTAAGGATCCCCCCTTTTCAATATATGGTCTTCGTATTTAATATAGGGTATTGCTCGATATTATGGTAAGGGTCCCCCCTTTTCAAAATATGTGGTCTTCGTATTTAATATAGGGTATTGCTCGATATTATGGTAAGGATCCCCCCTTTTCAATATATGGTCTTCGTATTTAATATAGGGGTATTGCTCGATATTATGGTAAGGGTCCCCCCTTTTCAATATATGGTCTTCGTATTTAATATAGGGGTATTGCTCGATATTATGGTAAGGGTCCCCCCTTTTCAATATATGGTCTTCGTATTTAATATAGGGTATTGCTCGATATTATGGTAAGGGTCCCCCCTTTTCAATATATGGTCTTCGTATTTAATATAGGGTATTGCTCGATATTATGGTAAGGGTCCCCCTTTTCAATATATGGTCTTCGTATTTAATATATAATATTGCTCGATATTATGGTAAGGGTCCCCCCTTTTCAATATATGGTCTTCGTATTTAATATAGGGGTATTGCTCGATATTATGGTCCCCCCTTTTCAATATATGGTCTTCGTATTTAATATAGGGGTATTGCTCGATATTATGGTAAGGGTCCCCCCTTTTCAATATATGGTCTTCAAAAATTGCTCGATATTATGGTAAGGGTCCCCCTTTTCAATATATGGTCTTCGTATTTAATATAGGGTATTGCTCGATATTATGGTAAGGGTCCCCTATTTCAATATATGGTCTTCGTATTTAATATAGGGGTATTGCTCGATATTATGGTAAGGGTCCCCCCTTTTCAATATATGGTCTTCGTATTTAATATAGGGGTATTGCTCGATATTATGGTAAGGGTCCCCCCTTTTCAATATATGGTCTTCGTATTTAATATAGGGTATTGCTCGATATTATGGTAAGGGTCCCCTATTTCAATATATGGTCTTCGTGTTTAATATAGGGTATTGCTCGATATTATGGTAAGGGTCCCCCCCTTTTCAATATATGGTCTTCGTATTTAATATAGGGGTATTGCTCGATATTATGGTCCCCCTTTTCAATATATGGTCTTCGTATTTAATATAGGGGTATTGCTCGATATTATGGTAAGGGTCCCCCCTTTTCAATATATGGTCTTCGTTTTTAATATAGGGTATTGCTCGATATTATGGTAAGGGTCCCCCCTTTTCAATATATGGTTTTCGTATTTAATATAGGGGTATTGCTCGATATTATGGTAAGGGTCCCCCCTTTTCAATATATGGTCTTCGTATTTAATATAGGGGTATTGCTCGATATTATGGTAAGGGTCCCCCCTTTTCAATATATGGTCTTCGTATTTAATATAGGGTATTGCTCGATATTATGGTAAGGGTCCCCCCTTTTCAATATATGGTCTTCGTATTTAATATAGGGTATTGCTCGATATTATGGTAAGGGTCCCCCCTTTTCAATATATGGTCTTCGTATTTAATATAGGGGTATTGCTCGATATTATGGTAAGGGTCCCCCCTTTTCAATATATAGTCTTCGTATTTAATATAGGGGTATTGCTCGATATTATGGTAAGGGTCCCCCCTTTTCAATATATGGTCTTCGTATTTAATATTGGGTATTGCTCGATATTATGGTAAGGGTCCCCCCTTTTCAATATATGGTCTTCGTATTTAATATAGGGGCATTGCTCGATATTATGGTAAGGGTCCCCCCTTTTCAATATATGGTCTTCGTATTTAATATAGGGGTATTGCTCGATATTATGGTAAGGGTCCCCCCTTATCAATATATGGTCTTCGTATTTAATATATGGGTATTGCTCGATATTATGGTAAGGGTCCCCCCTTTTCAATATATGGTCTTCGTATTTAATATAGGGTATTGCTCGATATTATGGTAAGGGTCCCCCCTTTTCAATATATGGTCTTCAAAAATTGCTCGATATTATGGTAAGGGTCCCCCCTTTTCAATATATGGTCTTCGTATTTAATATAGGGTATTGCTCGATATTATGGTAAGGGTCCCCCCTTTTCAATATATGGTCTTCAAGAATTGCTCGATATTATGGTAAGGGTCCCCCCTTTTCAATATATGGTCTTCGTATTTAATATAGGGTATTGCTCGATTTTATGGTAAGGGTCCCCCCTTTTCAATATATGGTCTTCGTATTTAATATAGGGTATTGCTCGATATTATGGTCAGGGTCCCCCCTTTTCAATATATGGTCTTCAAAAATTGCTCGATATTATGGTAAGGGTCCCCCCTTTTCAATATATGGTCTTCGTATTTAATATAGGGTATTGCTCGATATTATGGTAAGGGTCCCCCCTTTTCAATATATGGTCTTCAAAAATTGCTCGATATTATGGTAAGGGTCCCCCCTTTTCAATATATGGTCTTCGTATTTAATATAGGGTATTGCTCGATTTTATGGTAAGGGTCCCCCCTTTTCAATATATGGTCTTCGTATTTAATATAGGGTATTGCTCGATATTATGGTCAGGGTCCCCCCTTTTCAATATATGGTCTTCGTATTTAATATAGGGTATTGCTCGATATTATGGTAAGGGTCCCCCCTTTTCAATATATGGTCTTCGTATTTAATATAGGGTATTGCTCGATTTTATGGTAAGGGTCCCCCCTTTTCAATATATGGTCTTCGTATTTAATATAGGGTATTGCTCGATATTATGGTAAGGGTCCCCCCTTTTCAATATATGGTCTTCGTATTTAATATAGGGTATTGCTCGATATTATGGTAAGGGTCCCCCCTTTTCAATATATGGTCTTCGTATTTAATATAGGGTATTGCTTGATATTATGGTAAGGATCCCCCCTTTTCAATATATGGTCTTCGTATTTAATATAGGGTATTGCTCGATATTATGGTAAGGGTCCCCCCTTTTCAATATATGGTCTTCGTATTTAATATAGGGTATTGCTCGATATTATGGTAAGGGTCCCCCCTTTTCAATATATGGTCTTCGTATTTAATATAGGGGTATTGCTCGATATTATGGTAAGGGTCCCCCCTTTTCAATATATGGTCTTCGTATTTAATATAGGGGTATTGCTCGATATTATGGTAAGGGTCCCCCCTTTTCAATATATGGTCTTCGTATTTAATATAGGGTATTGCTCGATATTATGGTAAGGGTCCCCCTTTTCAATATATGGTCTTCGTATTTAATATAGGGTATTGCTCGATATTATGGTAAGGGTCCCCCTTTTCAATATATGGTCTTCGTATTTAATATATAATATTGCTCGATATTATGGTAAGGGTCCCCCCTTTTCAATATATGGTCTTCGTATTTAATATAGGGGTATTGCTCGATATTATGGTCCCCCCTTTTCAATATATGGTCTTCGTATTTAAAATAGGGGTATTGCTCGATATTATGGTAAGGGTCCCCCCTTTTCAATATATGGTCTTCGTATTTAATATAGGGTATTGCTCGATTTTATGGTAAGGGTCCCCCCTTTTCAATATATGGTCTTCGTATTTAATATAGGGTATTGCTCGATATTATGGTAAGGGTCCCCCCTTTTCAATATATGGTCTTCGTATTTAATATAGGGTATTGCTCGATATTATGGTAAGGGTCCCCCCTTTTCAATATATGGTCTTCGTATTTAATATAGGGTATTGCTTGATATTATGGTAAGGATCCCCCCTTTTCAATATATGGTCTTCGTATTTAATATAGGGTATTGCTCGATATTATGGTAAGGGTCCCCCCTTTTCAATATATGGTCTTCGTATTTAATATAGGGTATTGCTCGATATTATGGTAAGGGTCCCCCCTTTTCAATATATGGTCTTCGTATTTAATATAGGGGTATTGCTCGATATTATGGTAAGGGTCCCCCCTTTTCAATATATGGTCTTCGTATTTAATATAGGGGTATTGCTCGATATTATGGTAAGGGTCCCCCCTTTTCAATATATGGTCTTCGTATTTAATATAGGGTATTGCTCGATATTATGGTAAGGGTCCCCCTTTTCAATATATGGTCTTCGTATTTAATATAGGGTATTGCTCGATATTATGGTAAGGGTCCCCCTTTTCAATATATGGTCTTCGTATTTAATATATAATATTGCTCGATATTATGGTAAGGGTCCCCCCTTTTCAATATATGGTCTTCGTATTTAATATAGGGGTATTGCTCGATATTATGGTCCCCCCTTTTCAATATATGGTCTTCGTATTTAAAATAGGGGTATTGCTCGATATTATGGTAAGGGTCCCCCCTTTTCAATATATGGTCTTCAAAAATTGCTCGATATTATGGTAAGGGTCCCCCTTTTCAATATATGGTCTTCGTATTTAATATAGGGTATTGCTCGATATTATGGTAAGGGTCCCCTATTTCAATATATGGTCTTCGTATTTAATATAGGGGTATTGCTCGATATTATGGTAAGGGTCCCCCCTTTTCAATATATGGTCTTCGTATTTAATATAGGGGTATTGCTCGATATTATGGTAAGGGTCCCCCCTTTTCAATATATGGTCTTCGTATTTAATATAGGGTATTGCTCGATATTATGGTAAGGGTCCCCTATTTCAATATATGGTCTTCGTGTTTAATATAGGGTATTGCTCGATATTATGGTAAGGGTCCCCCCCTTTTCAATATATGGTCTTCGTATTTAATATAGGGGTATTGCTCGATATTATGGTCCCCCTTTTCAATATATGGTCTTCGTATTTAATATAGGGGTATTGCTCGATATTATGGTAAGGGTCCCCCCTTTTCAATATATGGTCTTCGTTTTTAATATAGGGTATTGCTCGATATTATGGTAAGGGTCCCCCCTTTTCAATATATGGTTTTCGTATTTAATATAGGGGTATTGCTCGATATTATGGTAAGGGTCCCCCCTTTTCAATATATGGTCTTCGTATTTAATATAGGGGTATTGCTCGATATTATGGTAAGGGTCCCCCCTTTTCAATATATGGTCTTCGTATTTAATATAGGGTATTGCTCGATATTATGGTAAGGGTCCCCCCTTTTCAATATATGGTCTTCGTATTTAATATAGGGTATTGCTCGATATTATGGTAAGGGTCCCCCCTTTTCAATATATCGTCTTCGATATTATGGTAAGGGTCCCCCCTTTTCAATATATGGTCTTCGTATTTAATATAGGGTATTGCTCGATATTATGGTAAGGGTCCCCCTCTTCAATATATGGTCTTCGTATTTAATATAGGGTATTGCTCGATATTATGGTAAGGGTCCCCCCTTTTCAATATATGGTCTTCGTATTTAATATAGGGGTATTGCTCGATATTATGGTAAGGGTCCCCCCTTTTCAATATATGGTCTTCGTATTTAATATAGGGGTATTGCTCGATATTATGGGAAGGGTCCCCCCTTTTCAATATATGGTCTTCGTATTTAATATAGGGTATTGCTCGATATTATGGTAAGGTTCCACCCTTTTCAATATATGGTCTTCGTATTTAATATAGGGGTATTGCTCGATATTATGGTAAGGGTCCCCCCTTTTCAATATATGGTCTTCGTTTTTAATATAGGGTATTGCTCGATATTATGGTAAGGGTCCCCCCTTTTCAATATATGGTTTTCGTATTTAATATAGGGGTATTGCTCGATATTATGGTAAGGGTCCCCCCTTTTCAATATATGGTCTTCGTATTTAATATAGGGGTATTGCTCGATATTATGGTAAGGGTCCCCCCTTTTCAATATATGGTCTTCGTATTTAATATAGGGTATTGCTCGATATTATGGTAAGGGTCCCCCCTTTTCAATATATGGTCTTCGTATTTAATATAGGGTATTGCTCGATATTATGGTAAGGGTCCCCCCTTTTCAATATATCGTCTTCGATATTATGGTAAGGGTCCCCCCTTTTCAATATATGGTCTTCGTATTTAATATAGGGTATTGCTCGATATTATGGTAAGGGTCCCCCTCTTCAATATATGGTCTTCGTATTTAATATAGGGTATTGCTCGATATTATGGTAAGGGTCCCCCCTTTTCAATATATGGTCTTCGTATTTAATATAGGGGTATTGCTCGATATTATGGTAAGGGTCCCCCCTTTTCAATATATGGTCTTCGTATTTAATATAGGGGTATTGCTCGATATTATGGGAAGGGTCCCCCCTTTTCAATATATGGTCTTCGTATTTAATATAGGGTATTGCTCGATATTATGGTAAGGTTCCACCCTTTTCAATATATGGTCTTCGTATTTAATATAGGGGTATTGCTTGATATTATGGTAAGGGTCCCCCCTTTTCAATATATGGTCTTCGTATTTAATATAGGGTATTGCTCGATATTATGGTAAGGGTCCCCCCTTTTCAATATATGGTCTTCGTATTTAATAAAGGGGTATTGCTTGATATTATGGTAAGGGTCCCCCCTTTTCAATATATGGTCTTCGTATTTAATATAGGGTATTGCTCGATATTATGGTAAGGGTCCCCTCTTTTCAATATATGGTCTTCGTATTTAATATAGGGGTATTGCTCGATATTATGGTAAGGGTCCCCCCTTTTCAATATATGGTCTTCGTATTTAATATAGGACCCTTACCATAATTACTATATTAAATACGAAGACCATATATTGAAAAGGGGGGACCCTTACCATAATATCGAGCAATACCCTATATTAAATACGAAGACCATATATTGAAAAGAGGGGACCCTTACCATAATATCAAGCAATACCCCTATATTAAATACGAAGACCATATATTGAAAAGGGGGGACCCTTACCATAATATCGAGCAATACCCTATATTAAATACGAAGACCATATATTGAAAAGGGGGGACCCTTACCATAATATCGAGCAATACCCTATATTAAATACGAAGACCATATATTGAAAAGGGGGGACCCTTACCATAATATCGAGCAATACCCCTATATTAAATACGAAGACCATATATTGATAAGGGGGGACCCTTACCATAATATCGAGCAATACCCATATATTAAATACGAAGACCATATATTGAAAAGGGGGGACCCTTACCATAATATCGAGCTTTTCAATATATGGTCTTCGTATTTAATATAGGGTATTGCTCGATATTATGGTAAGGGTCCCCCCTTTTCAATATATGGTCTTCGTTTTTAATATAGGGTATTGCTCGATATTATGGTAAGGGTCCCCCCTTTTCAATATATGGTCTTCGTATTTAATATAGGGGTATTGCTCGATATTATGGTAAGGGTCCCCCCTTTTCAATATATGGTCTTCGTATTTAATATAGGGTATTGCTCGATATTATGGTAAGGGTCCCCCCTTTTCAATATATGGTCTTCGTATTTAATATAGGGGTATTGCTTGATATTATGGTAAGGGTCCCCCCTTTTCAATATATGGTCTTCGTATTTAATATAGGGTATTGCTCGATATTATGGTAAGGGTCCCCCCTTTTCAATATATGGTCTTCGTATTTAATATAGGGTATTGCTCGATATTATGGTAAGGGTCCCCCCTTTTCAATATATGGTCTTCGTATTTAATATAGGGGTATTGCTCGATATTATGGTAAGGGTCCCCCCTTTTCAATATATGGTCTTCGTATTTAATATATGGGTATTGCTCGATATTATGGTAAGGGTCCCCCCTTTTCAATATATGGTCTTCGTATTTAATATAGGGGTATTGCTTGATATTATGGTAAGGGTCCCCCCTTTTCAATATATGGTCTTCGTATTTAATATAGGGTATTGCTCGATATTATGGTAAAGGTCCCCCCTTTTCAATATATGGTCTTCGTATTTAATATAGGGTATTGCTCGATATTATGGTAAGGGTCCCCCCTTTTCAATATATGGTCTTCGTATTTAATATATGGGTATTGCTCGATATTATGGTAAGGGTCCCCCCTTTTCAATATATGGTCTTCGTATTTAATATAGGGGTATTGCTCGATATTATGGTAAGGGTCCCCCCTTTTCAATATATGGTCTTCGTATTTAATATAGGGTATTGCTCGATATTATGGTAAGGGTCCCCCCTTTTCAATATATGGTCTTCGTATTTAATATAGGGTATTGCTCGATATTATGGTAAGGGTCCCCCCTTTTCAATATATGGTCTTCGTATTTAATATAGGGGTATTGCTTGATATTATGGTAAGGGTCCCCCCTTTTCAATATATGGTCTTCGTATTTAATATAGGGTATTGTTCGATATTATGGTAAGGGTCCCCCCTTTTCAATATATGGTCTTCGTTTTTAATATAGGGGTATTGCTCGATATTATGGTAAGGGTCCCCCCTTTTCAATATATGGTCTTCAAAAATTGCTCGATATTATGGTAAGGGTCCCCCTTTTCAATATATGGTCTTCGTATTTAATATAGGGGTATTGCTCGATATTATGGTAAGGGTCCCCCCTTATCAATATATGGTCTTCGTATTTAATATATGGGTATTGCTCGATATTATGGTAAGGGTCCCCCCTTTTCAATATATGGTCTTCGTATTTAATATAGGGGTATTGCTCTATATTATGGTAAGGGTCCCCCCTTTTCAATATATGGTCTTCGTTTTTAATATAGGGTATTGCTCGATATTATGGTAAGGGTCCCCCCTTTTCAATATATGGTCTTCGTATTTAATATAGGGTATTGCTCGATATTATGGTAAGGGTCCCCCCCTTTCAATATATGGCCTTCGTATTTAATATAGGGGTATTGCTCGATATTATGGTAAGGGTCCCCCCTTTTCAATATATGGTCTTCGTATTTAATATAGGGGTATTGCTCGATATTATGGTAAGGGTCCCCCCTTTTCAATATATGGTCTTCGTATTTAATATAGGGGTATTGCTCGATATTATGGTAAGGGTCCCCCCTTTTCAATATATGGTCTTCGTTTTTAATATAGGGTATTGTTCGATATTATGGTAAGGGTCCCCCCTTTTCAATATATGGTCTTCGTATTTAATATAGGAGTATTGCTCGATATTATGGTAAGGGTCCCCCCTTTTCAATATATGGTCTTCGTATTTAATATAGGGTATTGCTCGATATTATGGTAAGGGTCCCCCCTTTTCAATATATGGTCTTCGTATTTAATATAGGGGTATTGCTCTATATTATGGTAAGGGTCCCCCCTTTTCAATATATGGTCTTCGTTTTTAATATAGGGTATTGCTCGATATTATGGTAAGGGTCCCCCCTTTTCAATATATGGTCTTCGTATTTAATATAGGGGTATTGCTCGATATTATGGTAAGGGTCCCCCCTTTTCAATATATGGTCTTCGTATTTAATATAGGGTATTGCTCGATATTATGGTAAGGGTCCCCCCTTTTCAATATATGGTCTTCGTTTTTAATATAGGGTATTGCTCGATATTATGGTAAGGGTCCCCCCTTTTCAATATATGGTCTTCGTATTTAATATATAATATTGCTCGATATTATGGTAAGGGTCCCCCCTTTTCAATATATGGTCTTCGTATTTAATATAGGGGTAATGCTCGATATTATGGTAAGGGTCCCCCCTTTTCAATATATGGTCTTCGTATTTAATATAGGGGTATTGCTTGATATTATGGTAAGGGTCCCCCCTTTTCAATATATGGTCTTCGTATTTAATATATGGGTATTGCTTGATATTATGGTAAGGGTCCCCCCTTTTCAATATATGGTCTTCGTATTTAATATAGGGGTATTGCTTGATATTATGGTAAGGGTCCCCGCTTTTCAATATATGGTCTTCGTATTTAATATAGGGGTATTGCTTGATATTATGGTAAGGGTCCCCCCTTTTCAATATATGGTCTTCGTATTTAATATAGGGGTATTGCTCGATATTATGGTAAGGGTCCCCCCTTTTCAATATATGGTCTTCGTATTTAATATAGGGTATTGCTCGATATTATGGTAAGGGTCCCCCCTTTTCAATATATGGTCTTCGTATTTAATATAGGGTATTGCTCGATATTATGGTAAGGGTCCCCCCTTTTCAATATATGGTCTTCGTATTTAATATAGGGGTATTGCTCGATATTATGGTAAGGGTCCCCCCTTTTCAATATATGGTCTTCGTATTTAATATAGGGTATTGCTCGATATTATGGTAAGGGTCCCCCCTTTTCAATATATGGTCTTCGTATTTAATATATGGGTATTGCTCGATATTATGGTAAGGGTCCCCCCTTTTCAATATATGGTCTTCGTATTTAATATAGGGTATTGCTCGATATTATGGTAAGGGTCCCCCCTTTTCAATATATGGTCTTCGTATTTAATATAGGGTATTGCTCGATATTATGGTAAGGGTCCCCCCTTTTCAATATATGGTCTTCGTATTTAATATAGGGTATTGCTCGATATTATGGTGAGGGTCCCCCCTTTTCAATATATGGTCTTCGTATTTAATATAGGGTATTGCTCGATATTATGGTAAGGGTCCCCCCTTTTCAATATATGGTCTTCGTATTTAATATAGGGTATTGCTCGATATTATGGTAAGGGTCCCCCCTTTTCAATATATGGTCTTCGTATTTAATATAGGGTATTGCTCGATATTATGGTAAGGGTCCCCCCTTTTCAATATATGGTCTTCGTATTTAATATAGGGGTATTGCTCTATATTATGGTAAGGGTCCCCCCTTTTCAATATATGGTCTTCGTATTTAATATAGGGGCATTGCTCGATATTATGGTAAGGGTCCCCCCTTTTCAATATATGGTCTTCGTATTTAATATAGGGGTATTGCTCGATATTATGGTAAGGGTCCCCCCTTTTCAATATATGGTCTTCGTATTTAATATAGGGTATTGCTCGATTTTATGGTAAGGGTCCCCCCTTTTCAATATATGGTCTTCGTATTTAATATAGGGTATTGCTCGATATTATGGTAAGGGTCCCCCCTTTTCAATATATGGTCTTCAAAAATTGCTCGATATTATGGTAAGGGTCCCCCCTTTTCAATATATGGTCTTCGTATTTAATATAGGGTATTGCTCGATATTATGGTAAGGGTCCCCCCTTTTCAATATATGGTCTTCGTATTTAATATAGGGTATTGCTCGATATTATGGTAAGGGTCCCCCCTTTTCAATATATGGTCTTCGTATTTAATATAGGGTATTGCTCGATATTATGGTAAGGGTCGCCCCTTTTCAATATACGGTCTTCGTATTTAATATAGGGTATTGCTCGATATTATGGTAAGGGTCCCCCTTTTCAATATATGGTCTTCGTATTTAATATAGGGTATTGCTCGATATTATGGTAAGGGTCCCCCCTTTTCAATATATGGTCTTCGTATTTAATATAGGGTATTGCTCGATATTATGGTAAGGGTCCCCCCTTTTCAATATATGGTCTTCGTATTTAATATAGGGGTATTGATCGATATTATGGTAAGGGTCCCCCCTTTTCAATATATGGTCTTCGTATTTAATATAGGGGTATTGCTCGATATTATGGTAGGGGTCCCCCCTTTTCAATATATGGTCTTCATATTTAATATAGGGGTATTGCTCGATATTATGGTAAGGGTCCCCCCTTTTCAATATATGGTCTTCATATTTAATATATAATATTGCTCGATATTATGGTAAGGGTCCCCCCTTTTCAATATATGGTCTTCGTATTTAATATAGGGGTATTGCTTTATATTATGGTAAGGGTCCCCCCTTTTCAATATATGGTCTTCGTTTTTAATATAGGGTATTGCTCGATATTATGGTAAGGGTCCCCCCTTTTCAATATATGGTCTTCGTATTTAATATAGGGGTATTGCTCGATATTATGGTAAGGGTCCCCCCTTTTCAATATATGGTCTTCATATTTAATATAGGGGTATTGCTCGATATTATGGTAAGGGTCCCCCCTTTTCAATATATGGTCTTCATATTTAATATAGGGGTATTGCTTGATATTATGGTAAGGGTCCCCCCTTTTCAATATATGGTCTTCGTATTTAATATATAATATTGCTCGATATTATGGTAAGGGTCCCCCCTTTTCAATATATGGTCTTCATATTTAATATAGGGGTATTGCTCGATATTATGGTAAGGGTCCCCCCTTTTCAATATATGGTCTTCATATTTAATATAGGGTATTGCTCGATATTATGGTAAGGGTCCCCCCTTTTCAATATATGGTCTTCGTATTTAATATATAATATTGCTCGATATTATGGTAAGGGTCCCCCCTTTTCAATATATGGTCTTCATATTTAATATATAATATTGCTCGATATTATGGTAAGGGTCCCCCCTTTTCAATATATGGTCTTCATATTTAATATAGGGTATTGCTCGATATTATGGTAAGGGTCCCCCCTTTTCAATATATGGTCTTCGTATTTAATATAGGGGTATTGCTCGATATTATGGTAAGGGTCTCCCCTTTTCAATATATGGTTTTCGTATTTAATATAGGGGTATTGCTTGATATTATGGTAAGGGTCCCCCCTTTTCAATATATGGTCTTCGTATTTAATATAGGGGTATTGCTCGATATTATGGTAAGGGTCTCCCCTTTTCAATATATGGTTTTCGTATTTAATATAGGGGTATTGCTTTATATTATGGTAAGGGTCCCCCCTTTTCAATATATGGTGTTCGTATTTAATATAGGGGTATTGCTCGATATTATGGTAAGGGTCACCCCTTTTCAATATATGGTCTTCGTATTTAATATAGGGGTATTGCTCGATATTATGGTAAGGGTCCCCCCTTTTCAATATATGGTCTTCATATTTAATATATAATATTGCTCGATATTATGGTAAGGGTCCAACCTTTTCAATATATGGTCTTCATATTTAATATAGGGGTATTGCTCGATATTATGGTAAGGGTCCCCCTTTTCAATATATGGTCTTCGTATTTAATATAGGGGTATTGCTCGATATTATGGTAAGGGTCCCCCTTTTCAATATATGGTCTTCATATTTAATATATAATATTGCTCGATATTATGGTAAGGGTCCCCCCTTTTCAATATATGGTCTTCATATTTAATATATAATATTGCTCGATATTATGGTAAGGGTCCCCCCTTTTCAATATATGGTCTTCATATTTAATATAGGGTATTGCTCGATATTATGGTAAGGGTCCCCCCTTTTCAATATATGGTCTTCGTATTTAATATAGGGGTATTGCTCGATATTATGGTAAGGGTCTCCCCTTTTCAATATATGGTTTTCGTATTTAATATAGGGGTATTGCTTGATATTATGGTAAGGGTCCCCCCTTTTCAATATATGGTCTTCATATTTAATATATAATATTGCTCGATATTATGGTAAGGGTCCCCCCTTTTCAATATATGGTCTTCGTATTTAATATAGGGGTATTGCTCGATATTATGGTAAGGGTCCCCCTTTTCAATATATGGTCTTCGTATTTAATATAGGGGTATTGCTTGATATTATGGTAAGGTTCCCCC
The DNA here is from genome assembly GCA_932526305.1 of Epicampocera succincta. Classification (NCBI taxonomy): domain Eukaryota; kingdom Metazoa; phylum Arthropoda; class Insecta; order Diptera; family Tachinidae; genus Epicampocera; species Epicampocera succincta. The sequence goes on along the minus strand of OW052037.1, from coordinate 12,152,755 downwards.
CTTTTCAATATATGGTCTTCGTATTTAATATAGGGGTATTGCTCGATATTATGGTAAGGGTCCCCCCTTTTCAATATATGGTCTTCATATTTAATATATAATATTGCTCGATATTATGGTAAGGGTCCCCCCTTTTCAATATATGGTCTTCATATTTAATATATAATATTGCTCGATATTATGGTAAGGGTCCCCCCTTTTCAATATATGGTCTTCATATTTAATATAGGGTATTGCTCGATATTATGGTAAGGGTCCCCCCTTTTCAATATATGGTCTCCGTATTTAATATAGGGGTATTGTTCGATATTATGGTAAGGGTCCCCCCTTTTCAATATATGGTCTTCATATTTAATATATAATATTGCTCGATATTATGGTAAGGGTCCCCCCTTTTCAATATATGGTCTTCATATTTAATATAGGGTATTGCTCGATATTATGGTAAGGGTCCCCCCTTTTCAATATATGGTCTTCGTATTTAATATAGGGGTATTGCTCGATATTATGGTAAGGGTCCCCCTTTTCAATATATGGTCTTCATATTTAATATAGGGGTATTGCTCGATATTATGGTAAGGGTCCTCCCTTTTCAATATATGGTCTTCATATTTAATATATAATATTGCTCGATATTATGGTAAGGGTCCCCCCTTTTCAATATATGGTCTTCGTATTTAATATATAATATTGCTCGATATTATGGTAAGGGTCCCCCCTTTTCAATATATGGTCTTCATATTTAATATATAATATTGCTCGATATTATGGTAAGGGTCCCCCCTTTTCAATATATGGTCTTCATATTTAATATAGGGTATTGCTCGATATTATGGTAAGGGTCCCCCCTTTTCAATATATGGTCTTCGTATTTAATATAGGGGTATTGCTCGATATTATGGTAAGGGTCTCCCCTTTTCAATATATGGTTTTCGTATTTAATATAGGGGTATTGCTCGATATTATGGTAAGGGTCCCCCCTTTTCAATATATGGTCTTCATATTTAATATATAATATTGCTCGATATTATGGTAAGGGTCCCCCCTTTTCAATATATGGTCTTCGTATTTAATATAGGGGTATTGCTCGATATTATGGTAAGGGTCCCCCTTTTCAATATATGGTCTTCGTATTTAATATAGGGGTATTGCTTGATATTATGGTAAGGGTCCCCCCTTTTCAATATATGGTCTTCGTATTTAATATAGGGGTATTGCTCGATATTATGGTAAGGGTCCCCCCTTTTCAATATATGGTCTTCATATTTAATATATAATATTGCTCGATATTATGGTAAGGGTCCCCCCTTTTCAATATATGGTCTTCATATTTAATATAGGGTATTGCTCGATATTATGGTAAGGGTCCCCCCTTTTCAATATATGGTCTTCGTATTTAATATAGGGGTATTGCTCGATATTATGGTAAGGGTCTCCCCTTTTCAATATATGGTTTTCGTATTTAATATAGGGGTATTGCTCGATATTATGGTAAGGGTCCCCCTTTTCAATATATGGTCTTCGTATTTAATATAGGGGTATTGCTCGATATTATGGTAAGGGTCCCCCCTTTTCAATATATGGTCTTCATATTTAATATATAATATTGCTCGATATTATGGTAAGGGTCCCCCCTTTTCAATATATGGTCTTCATATTTAATATATAATATTGCTCGATATTATGGTAAGGGTCCCCCCTTTTCAATATATGGTCTTCGTATTTAATATAGGGGTATTGCTTTATATTATGGTAAGGGTCCCCCCTTTTCAATATATGGTGTTCGTATTTAATATAGGGGTATTGCTCGATATTATGGTAAGGGTCCCCCCTTTTCAATATATGGTCTTCGTATTTAATATAGGGGTATTGCTCGATATTATGGTAAGGGTCCCCCCTTTTCAATATATGGTCTTCGTATTTAATATAGGGGTATTGCTCGATATTATGGTAAGGGTCCCCCCTTTTCAATATATGGTCTTCATATTTAATATAGGGGTATTGCTCGATATTATGGTAAGGGTCCCCCTTTTCAATATATGGTCTTCGTATTTAATATAGGGGTATTGCTCGATATTATGGTAAGGGTCCCCCTTTTCAATATATGGTCTTCATATTTAATATATAATATTGCTCGATATTATGGTAAGGGTCCCCCCTTTTCAATATATGGTCTTCATATTTAATATATAATATTGCTCGATATTATGGTAAGGGCCCCCCTTTTCAATATATGGTCTTCATATTTAATATAGGGGTATTGCTCGATATTATGGTAAGGGTCCCCCCTTTTCAATATATGGTCTTCATATTTAATATAGGGGTATTGCTTGATATTATGGTAAGGGTCCCCCCTTTTCAATATATGGTCTTCGTATTTAATATATAATATTGCTCGATATTATGGTAAGGGTCCCCCCTTTTCAATATATGGTCTTCATATTTAATATAGGGGTATTGCTCGATATTATGGTAAGGGTCCCCCCTTTTCAATATATGGTCTTCATATTTAATATATAATATTGCTCGATATTATGGTAAGGGTCCCCCCTTTTCAATATATGGTCTTCATATTTAATATAGGGGTATTGCTCGATATTATGGTAAGGGTCCCCCCTTTTCAATATATGGTCTTCGTATTTAATATAGGGGTATTGCTTGATATTATGGTAAGGGTCCCCCCTCTTCAATATATGGTGTTCGTATTTAATATAGGGATATTGCTCGATATTATGGTAAGGGTCCCCCCTTTTCAATATATGGTCTTCGTATTTAATATATAATATTGCTCGATATTATGGTAAGGGTCCCCCCTTTTCAATATATGGTCTTCATATTTAATATAGGGGTATTGCTCGATATTATGGTAAGGGTCCCCCCTTTTCAATATATGATCTTCATATTTAATATATAATATTGCTCGATATTATGGTAAGGGTCCCCCCTTTTCAATATATGGTGTTCGTATTTAATATAGGGGTATTGCTTGATATTATGGTAAGGGTCCCCTCTTTTCAATATATGGTCTTCGTATTTAATATAGGGATATTGCTCGATATTATGGTAAGGGTCCCCCTTTTCAATATATGGTCTTCGTATTTAATATAAGGGTATTGCTCGATATTATGGTAAGGGTCCCCCCTTTTCAATATATGGTCTTCATATTTAATATAGAATATTGCTCGATATTATGGTAAGGGTCCCCCCTTTTCAATATATGGTCTTCGTATTTAATATAGGGGTATTGCTCGATATTATGGTAAGGGTCCCCCCTTTTCAATATATGGTCTTCGTATTTAATATAGGGGTATTGCTCGATATTATGGTAAGGGTCCCCCCTTTTCAATATATGGTCTTCGTATTTAATATAGGGGTATTGCTCGATATTATGGTAAGGGTCCCCCCTTTTCAATATATGGTCTTCATATTTAATATAGGGGTATTGCTCGATATTATGGTAAGGGTCCCCCCTTTTCAATATATGGTCTTCATATTTAATATATAATATTGCTCGATATTATGGTAAGGGTCCCCCCTTTTCAATATATGGTCTTCATATTTAATATATAATATTGCTCGATATTATGGTAAGGGTCCCCCCTTTTCAATATATGGTCTTCATATTTAATATATAATATTGCTCGATATTATGGTAAGGGTCCCCCCTTTTCAATATATGGTCTTCATATTTAATATATAATATTGCTCGATATTATGGTAAGGGTCCCCCCTTTTCAATATATGGTCTTCATATTTAATATATAATATTGCTCGATATTATGGTAAGGGTCCCCCCTTTTCAATATATGGTCTTCATATTTAATATAGGGGTATTGCTCGATATTATGGTAAGGGTCCCCCTTTTCAATATATGGTCTTCGTATTTAATATAGGGGTATTGCTCGATATTATGGTAAGGGTCCCCCCTTTTCAATATATGGTCTTCGTATTTAATATAGGGGTATTGCTCGATATTATGGTAAGGGTCCCCCCTTTTCAATATATGGTCTTCATATTTAATATATAATATTGCTCGATATTATGGTAAGGGTCCCCCCTTTTCAATATATGGTCTTCATATTTAATATATAATATTGCTCGATATTATGGTAAGGGTCCCCCCTTTTCAATATATGGTCTTCATATTTAATATAGGGGTATTGCTCGATATTATGGTAAGGGTCCCCCCTTTTCAATATATGGTCTTCATATTTAATATATAATATTGCTCGATATTATGGTAAGGGTCCCCCCTTTTCAATATATGGTCTTCATATTTAATATATAATATTGCTCGATATTATGGTAAGGGTCCCCCCTTTTCAATATATGGTCTTCATATTTAATATAGGGGTATTGCTCGATATTATGGTAAGGGTCCCCCCTTTTCAATATATGGTCTTCATATTTAATATAGGGGTATTGCTCGATATTATGGTAAGGGTCCCCCCTTTTCAATATATGGTCTTCGTATTTAATATAGGGGTATTGCTCGATATTATGGTAAGGGTCCCCCCTTTTCAATATATGGTCTTCATATTTAATATATAATATTGCTCGATATTATGGTAAGGGTCCCCCCTTTTCAATATATGGTCTTCATATTTAATATATAATATTGCTCGATATTATGGTAAGGGTCCCCCCTTTTCAATATATGGTCTTCATATTTAATATAGGGGTATTGCTCGATATTATGGTAAGGGTCCCCCCTTTTCAATATATGGTCTTCATATTTAATATATAATATTGCTCGATATTATGGTAAGGGTCCCCCCTTTTCAATATATGGTCTGCGTATTTAATATAGGGGTATTGCTTTATATTATGGTAAGGGTCCCCCCTTTTCAATATATGGTGTTCGTATTTAATATAGGGGTATTGCTCGATATTATGGTAAGGGTCCCCCCTTTTCAATATATGGTCTTCGTATTTAATATAGGGGTATTGCTCGATATTATGGTAAGGGTCCCCCCTTTTCAATATATGGTCTTCATATTTAATATATAATATTGCTCGATATTATGGTAAGGGTCCCCCCTTTTCAATATATGGTCTTCATATTTAATATAGGGGTATTGCTCGATATTATGGTAAGGGTCCCCCTTTTCAATATATGGTCTTCGTATTTAATATAGGGGTATTGCTCGATATTATGGTAAGGGTCCCCCTTTTCAATATATGGTCTTCATATTTAATATATAATATTGCTCGATATTATGGTAAGGGTCCCCCCTTTTCAATATATGGTCTTCATATTTAATATATAATATTGCTCGATATTATGGTAAGGGCCCCCCTTTTCAATATATGGTCTTCATATTTAATATAGGGGTATTGCTCGATATTATGGTAAGGGTCCCCCCTTTTCAATATATGGTCTTCATATTTAATATAGGGGTATTGCTTGATATTATGGTAAGGGTCCCCCCTTTTCAATATATGGTCTTCGTATTTAATATATAATATTGCTCGATATTATGGTAAGGGTCCCCCCTTTTCAATATATGGTCTTCATATTTAATATAGGGGTATTGCTCGATATTATGGTAAGGGTCCCCCCTTTTCAATATATGGTCTTCATATTTAATATATAATATTGCTCGATATTATGGTAAGGGTCCCCCCTTTTCAATATATGGTCTTCATATTTAATATAGGGGTATTGCTCGATATTATGGTAAGGGTCCCCCCTTTTCAATATATGGTCTTCGTATTTAATATAGGGGTATTGCTTGATATTATGGTAAGGGTCCCCCCTCTTCAATATATGGTGTTCGTATTTAATATAGGGATATTGCTCGATATTATGGTAAGGGTCCCCCCTTTTCAATATATGGTCTTCGTATTTAATATATAATATTGCTCGATATTATGGTAAGGGTCCCCCCTTTTCAATATATGGTCTTCATATTTAATATATAATATTGCTCGATATTATGGTAAGGGTCCCCCCTTTTCAATATATGGTCTTCATATTTAATATAGGGATATTGCTCGATATTATGGTAAGGGTCCCCCCTTTTCAATATATGGTCTTCATATTTAATATATAATATTGCTCGATATTATGGTAAGGGTCCCCCCTTTTCAATATATGGTGTTCGTATTTAATATAGGGGTATTGCTCGATATTATGGTAAGGGTCCCCCCTTTTCAATATATGGTCTGCGTATTTAATATAGGGGTATTGCTCGATTTTATGGTAAGGGTCTCCCCTTTTCAATATATGGTTTTCGTATTTAATATAGGGGTATTGCTTTATATTATGGTAAGGGTCCCCCCTTTTCAATATATGGTCTTCGTATTTAATATAGGGGTATTGCTCGATATTATGGTAAGGGTCCCCCCTTTTCAATATATGGTCTTCATATTTAATATATAATATTGCTCGATATTATGGTAAGGGTCCCCCCTTTTCAATATATGGTCTTCATATTTAATATATAATATTGCTCGATATTATGGTAAGGGTCCCCCCTTTTCAATATATGGTCTTCATATTTAATATAGGGGTATTGCTCGATATTATGGTAAGGGTCCCCCCTTTTCAATATATGGTCTTCATATTTAATATATAATATTGCTCGATATTATGGTAAGGGTCCCCCCTTTTCAATATATGGTCTGCGTATTTAATATAGGGGTATTGCTTTATATTATGGTAAGGGTCCCCCCTTTTCAATATATGGTGTTCGTATTTAATATAGGGGTATTGCTCGATATTATGGTAAGGGTCCCCCCTTTTCAATATATGGTCTTCGTATTTAATATAGGGGTATTGCTCGATATTATGGTAAGGGTCCCCCCTTTTCAATATATGGTCTTCATATTTAATATATAATATTGCTCGATATTATGGTAAGGGTCCCCCCTTTTCAATATATGGTCTTCATATTTAATATAGGGGTATTGCTCGATATTATGGTAAGGGTCCCCCTTTTCAATATATGGTCTTCGTATTTAATATAGGGGTATTGCTCGATATTATGGTAAGGGTCCCCCTTTTCAATATATGGTCTTCATATTTAATATATAATATTGCTCGATATTATGGTAAGGGTCCCCCCTTTTCAATATATGGTCTTCATATTTAATATTGCTCGATATTATGGTAAGGGCCCCCCTTTTCAATATATGGTCTTCATATTTAATATAGGGGTATTGCTCGATATTATGGTAAGGGTCCCCCCTTTTCAATATATGGTCTTCATATTTAATATAGGGGTATTGCTTGATATTATGGTAAGGGTCCCCCCTTTTCAATATATGGTCTTCGTATTTAATATATAATATTGCTCGATATTATGGTAAGGGTCCCCCCTTTTCAATATATGGTCTTCATATTTAATATAGGGGTATTGCTCGATATTATGGTAAGGGTCCCCCCTTTTCAATATATGGTCTTCATATTTAATATATAATATTGCTCGATATTATGGTAAGGGTCCCCCCTTTTCAATATATGGTCTTCATATTTAATATAGGGGTATTGCTCGATATTATGGTAAGGGTCCCCCCTTTTCAATATATGGTCTTCGTATTTAATATAGGGGTATTGCTTGATATTATGGTAAGGGTCCCCCCTCTTCAATATATGGTGTTCGTATTTAATATAGGGATATTGCTCGATATTATGGTAAGGGTCCCCCCTTTTCAATATATGGTCTTCGTATTTAATATATAATATTGCTCGATATTATGGTAAGGGTCCCCCCTTTTCAATATATGGTCTTCATATTTAATATATAATATTGCTCGATATTATGGTAAGGGTCCCCCCTTTTCAATATATGGTCTTCATATTTAATATAGGGATATTGCTCGATATTATGGTAAGGGTCCCCCCTTTTCAATATATGGTCTTCATATTTAATATATAATATTGCTCGATATTATGGTAAGGGTCCCCCCTTTTCAATATATGGTGTTCGTATTTAATATAGGGGTATTGCTCGATATTATGGTAAGGGTCCCCCCTTTTCAATATATGGTCTGCGTATTTAATATAGGGGTATTGCTCGATTTTATGGTAAGGGTCCCCCCTTTTCAATATATGGTCTTCATATTTAATATATAATATTGCTCGATATTATGGTAAGGGTCCCCCCTTTTCAATATATGGTCTGCGTATTTAATATAGGGGTATTGCTTTATATTATGGTAAGGGTCCCCCCTTTTCAATATATGGTGTTCGTATTTAATATAGGGGTATTGCTCGATATTATGGTAAGGGTCCCCCCTTTTCAATATATGGTCTTCGTATTTAATATAGGGGTATTGCTCGATATTATGGTAAGGGTCCCCCCTTTTCAATATATGGTCTTCATATTTAATATATAATATTGCTCGATATTATGGTAAGGGTCCCCCCTTTTCAATATATGGTCTTCATATTTAATATAGGGGTATTGCTCGATATTATGGTAAGGGTCTCCCCTTTTCAATATATGGTTTTCGTATTTAATATAGGGGTATTGCTTGATATTATGGTAAGGGTCCCCCCTTTTCAATATATGGTCTTCGTATTTAATATAGGGGTATTGCTCGATATTATGGTAAGGGTCTCCCCTTTTCAATATATGGTTTTCGTATTTAATATAGGGGTATTGCTTTATATTATGGTAAGGGTCCCCCCTTTTCAATATATGGTGTTCGTATTTAATATAGGGGTATTGCTCGATATTATGGTAAGGGTCACCCCTTTTCAATATATGGTCTTCGTATTTAATATAGGGGTATTGCTCGATATTATGGTAAGGGTCCCCCCTTTTCAATATATGGTCTTCATATTTAATATATAATATTGCTCGATATTATGGTAAGGGTCCAACCTTTTCAATATATGGTCTTCATATTTAATATAGGGGTATTGCTCGATATTATGGTAAGGGTCCCCCTTTTCAATATATGGTCTTCGTATTTAATATAGGGGTATTGCTCGATATTATGGTAAGGGTCCCCCTTTTCAATATATGGTCTTCATATTTAATATATAATATTGCTCGATATTATGGTAAGGGTCCCCCCTTTTCAATATATGGTCTTCATATTTAATATATAATATTGCTCGATATTATGGTAAGGGTCCCCCCTTTTCAATATATGGTCTTCATATTTAATATAGGGTATTGCTCGATATTATGGTAAGGGTCCCCCCTTTTCAATATATGGTCTTCGTATTTAATATAGGGGTATTGCTCGATATTATGGTAAGGGTCTCCCCTTTTCAATATATGGTTTTCGTATTTAATATAGGGGTATTGCTTGATATTATGGTAAGGGTCCCCCCTTTTCAATATATGGTCTTCATATTTAATATATAATATTGCTCGATATTATGGTAAGGGTCCCCCCTTTTCAATATATGGTCTTCGTATTTAATATAGGGGTATTGCTCGATATTATGGTAAGGGTCCCCCTTTTCAATATATGGTCTTCGTATTTAATATAGGGGTATTGCTTGATATTATGGTAAGGTTCCCCCCTTTTCAATATATGGTCTTCGTATTTAATATAGGGGTATTGCTCGATATTATGGTAAGGGTCCCCCCTTTTCAATATATGGTCTTCATATTTAATATATAATATTGCTCGATATTATGGTAAGGGTCCCCCCTTTTCAATATATGGTCTTCATATTTAATATATAATATTGCTCGATATTATGGTAAGGGTCCCCCCTTTTCAATATATGGTCTTCATATTTAATATAGGGTATTGCTCGATATTATGGTAAGGGTCCCCCCTTTTCAATATATGGTCTCCGTATTTAATATAGGGGTATTGTTCGATATTATGGTAAGGGTCCCCCCTTTTCAATATATGGTCTTCATATTTAATATATAATATTGCTCGATATTATGGTAAGGGTCCCCCCTTTTCAATATATGGTCTTCATATTTAATATAGGGTATTGCTCGATATTATGGTAAGGGTCCCCCCTTTTCAATATATGGTCTTCGTATTTAATATAGGGGTATTGCTCGATATTATGGTAAGGGTCCCCCTTTTCAATATATGGTCTTCATATTTAATATAGGGGTATTGCTCGATATTATGGTAAGGGTCCTCCCTTTTCAATATATGGTCTTCATATTTAATATATAATATTGCTCGATATTATGGTAAGGGTCCCCCCTTTTCAATATATGGTCTTCGTATTTAATATATAATATTGCTCGATATTATGGTAAGGGTCCCCCCTTTTCAATATATGGTCTTCATATTTAATATATAATATTGCTCGATATTATGGTAAGGGTCCCCCCTTTTCAATATATGGTCTTCATATTTAATATAGGGTATTGCTCGATATTATGGTAAGGGTCCCCCCTTTTCAATATATGGTCTTCGTATTTAATATAGGGGTATTGCTCGATATTATGGTAAGGGTCTCCCCTTTTCAATATATGGTTTTCGTATTTAATATAGGGGTATTGCTCGATATTATGGTAAGGGTCCCCCCTTTTCAATATATGGTCTTCATATTTAATATATAATATTGCTCGATATTATGGTAAGGGTCCCCCCTTTTCAATATATGGTCTTCGTATTTAATATAGGGGTATTGCTCGATATTATGGTAAGGGTCCCCCTTTTCAATATATGGTCTTCGTATTTAATATAGGGGTATTGCTTGATATTATGGTAAGGGTCCCCCCTTTTCAATATATGGTCTTCGTATTTAATATAGGGGTATTGCTCGATATTATGGTAAGGGTCCCCCCTTTTCAATATATGGTCTTCATATTTAATATATAATATTGCTCGATATTATGGTAAGGGTCCCCCCTTTTCAATATATGGTCTTCATATTTAATATAGGGTATTGCTCGATATTATGGTAAGGGTCCCCCCTTTTCAATATATGGTCTTCGTATTTAATATAGGGGTATTGCTCGATATTATGGTAAGGGTCTCCCCTTTTCAATATATGGTTTTCGTATTTAATATAGGGGTATTGCTCGATATTATGGTAAGGGTCCCCCTTTTCAATATATGGTCTTCGTATTTAATATAGGGGTATTGCTCGATATTATGGTAAGGGTCCCCCCTTTTCAATATATGGTCTTCATATTTAATATATAATATTGCTCGATATTATGGTAAGGGTCCCCCCTTTTCAATATATGGTCTTCATATTTAATATATAATATTGCTCGATATTATGGTAAGGGTCCCCCCTTTTCAATATATGGTCTTCGTATTTAATATAGGGGTATTGCTTTATATTATGGTAAGGGTCCCCCCTTTTCAATATATGGTGTTCGTATTTAATATAGGGGTATTGCTCGATATTATGGTAAGGGTCCCCCCTTTTCAATATATGGTCTTCGTATTTAATATAGGGGTATTGCTCGATATTATGGTAAGGGTCCCCCCTTTTCAATATATGGTCTTCGTATTTAATATAGGGGTATTGCTCGATATTATGGTAAGGGTCCCCCCTTTTCAATATATGGTCTTCATATTTAATATAGGGGTATTGCTCGATATTATGGTAAGGGTCCCCCTTTTCAATATATGGTCTTCGTATTTAATATAGGGGTATTGCTCGATATTATGGTAAGGGTCCCCCTTTTCAATATATGGTCTTCATATTTAATATATAATATTGCTCGATATTATGGTAAGGGTCCCCCCTTTTCAATATATGGTCTTCATATTTAATATATAATATTGCTCGATATTATGGTAAGGGCCCCCCTTTTCAATATATGGTCTTCATATTTAATATAGGGGTATTGCTCGATATTATGGTAAGGGTCCCCCCTTTTCAATATATGGTCTTCATATTTAATATAGGGGTATTGCTTGATATTATGGTAAGGGTCCCCCCTTTTCAATATATGGTCTTCGTATTTAATATATAATATTGCTCGATATTATGGTAAGGGTCCCCCCTTTTCAATATATGGTCTTCATATTTAATATAGGGGTATTGCTCGATATTATGGTAAGGGTCCCCCCTTTTCAATATATGGTCTTCATATTTAATATATAATATTGCTCGATATTATGGTAAGGGTCCCCCCTTTTCAATATATGGTCTTCATATTTAATATAGGGGTATTGCTCGATATTATGGTAAGGGTCCCCCCTTTTCAATATATGGTCTTCGTATTTAATATAGGGGTATTGCTTGATATTATGGTAAGGGTCCCCCCTCTTCAATATATGGTGTTCGTATTTAATATAGGGATATTGCTCGATATTATGGTAAGGGTCCCCCCTTTTCAATATATGGTCTTCGTATTTAATATATAATATTGCTCGATATTATGGTAAGGGTCCCCCCTTTTCAATATATGGTCTTCATATTTAATATAGGGGTATTGCTCGATATTATGGTAAGGGTCCCCCCTTTTCAATATATGATCTTCATATTTAATATATAATATTGCTCGATATTATGGTAAGGGTCCCCCCTTTTCAATATATGGTGTTCGTATTTAATATAGGGGTATTGCTTGATATTATGGTAAGGGTCCCCCCTTTTCAATATATGGTCTTCGTATTTAATATAGGGGTATTGCTCGATATTATGGTAAGGGTCCCCCCTTTTCAATATATGGTCTTCGTATTTAATATAGGGGTATTGCTCGATATTATGGTAAGGGTCCCCCCTTTTCAATATATGGTCTTCATATTTAATATAGGGGTATTGCTCGATATTATGGTAAGGGTCCCCCCTTTTCAATATATGGTCTTCATATTTAATATATAATATTGCTCGATATTATGGTAAGGGTCCCCCCTTTTCAATATATGGTCTTCATATTTAATATATAATATTGCTCGATATTATGGTAAGGGTCCCCCCTTTTCAATATATGGTCTTCATATTTAATATATAATATTGCTCGATATTATGGTAAGGGTCCCCCCTTTTCAATATATGGTCTTCATATTTAATATATAATATTGCTCGATATTATGGTAAGGGTCCCCCCTTTTCAATATATGGTCTTCATATTTAATATATAATATTGCTCGATATTATGGTAAGGGTCCCCCCTTTTCAATATATGGTCTTCATATTTAATATAGGGGTATTGCTCGATATTATGGTAAGGGTCCCCCTTTTCAATATATGGTCTTCGTATTTAATATAGGGGTATTGCTCGATATTATGGTAAGGGTCCCCCCTTTTCAATATATGGTCTTCGTATTTAATATAGGGGTATTGCTCGATATTATGGTAAGGGTCCCCCCTTTTCAATATATGGTCTTCATATTTAATATATAATATTGCTCGATATTATGGTAAGGGTCCCCCCTTTTCAATATATGGTCTTCATATTTAATATATAATATTGCTCGATATTATGGTAAGGGTCCCCCCTTTTCAATATATGGTCTTCATATTTAATATAGGGGTATTGCTCGATATTATGGTAAGGGTCCCCCCTTTTCAATATATGGTCTTCATATTTAATATATAATATTGCTCGATATTATGGTAAGGGTCCCCCCTTTTCAATATATGGTCTTCATATTTAATATAGGGGTATTGCTCGATATTATGGTAAGGGTCCCCCCTTTTCAATATATGGTCTTCATATTTAATATAGGGGTATTGCTCGATATTATGGTAAGGGTCCCCCCTTTTCAATATATGGTCTTCGTATTTAATATAGGGGTATTGCTCGATATTATGGTAAGGGTCCCCCCTTTTCAATATATGGTCTTCATATTTAATATATAATATTGCTCGATATTATGGTAAGGGTCCCCCCTTTTCAATATATGGTCTTCATATTTAATATATAATATTGCTCGATATTATGGTAAGGGTCCCCCCTTTTCAATATATGGTCTTCATATTTAATATAGGGGTATTGCTCGATATTATGGTAAGGGTCCCCCCTTTTCAATATATGGTCTTCATATTTAATATATAATATTGCTCGATATTATGGTAAGGGTCCCCCCTTTTCAATATATGGTCTGCGTATTTAATATAGGGGTATTGCTTTATATTATGGTAAGGGTCCCCCCTTTTCAATATATGGTGTTCGTATTTAATATAGGGGTATTGCTCGATATTATGGTAAGGGTCCCCCCTTTTCAATATATGGTCTTCGTATTTAATATAGGGGTATTGCTCGATATTATGGTAAGGGTCCCCCCTTTTCAATATATGGTCTTCATATTTAATATATAATATTGCTCGATATTATGGTAAGGGTCCCCCCTTTTCAATATATGGTCTTCATATTTAATATAGGGGTATTGCTCGATATTATGGTAAGGGTCCCCCTTTTCAATATATGGTCTTCGTATTTAATATAGGGGTATTGCTCGATATTATGGTAAGGGTCCCCCTTTTCAATATATGGTCTTCATATTTAATATATAATATTGCTCGATATTATGGTAAGGGTCCCCCCTTTTCAATATATGGTCTTCATATTTAATATATAATATTGCTCGATATTATGGTAAGGGCCCCCCTTTTCAATATATGGTCTTCATATTTAATATAGGGGTATTGCTCGATATTATGGTAAGGGTCCCCCCTTTTCAATATATGGTCTTCATATTTAATATAGGGGTATTGCTTGATATTATGGTAAGGGTCCCCCCTTTTCAATATATGGTCTTCGTATTTAATATATAATATTGCTCGATATTATGGTAAGGGTCCCCCCTTTTCAATATATGGTCTTCATATTTAATATAGGGGTATTGCTCGATATTATGGTAAGGGTCCCCCCTTTTCAATATATGGTCTTCATATTTAATATATAATATTGCTCGATATTATGGTAAGGGTCCCCCCTTTTCAATATATGGTCTTCATATTTAATATAGGGGTATTGCTCGATATTATGGTAAGGGTCCCCCCTTTTCAATATATGGTCTTCGTATTTAATATAGGGGTATTGCTTGATATTATGGTAAGGGTCCCCCCTCTTCAATATATGGTGTTCGTATTTAATATAGGGATATTGCTCGATATTATGGTAAGGGTCCCCCCTTTTCAATATATGGTCTTCGTATTTAATATATAATATTGCTCGATATTATGGTAAGGGTCCCCCCTTTTCAATATATGGTCTTCATATTTAATATATAATATTGCTCGATATTATGGTAAGGGTCCCCCCTTTTCAATATATGGTCTTCATATTTAATATAGGGATATTGCTCGATATTATGGTAAGGGTCCCCCCTTTTCAATATATGGTCTTCATATTTAATATATAATATTGCTCGATATTATGGTAAGGGTCCCCCCTTTTCAATATATGGTGTTCGTATTTAATATAGGGGTATTGCTCGATATTATGGTAAGGGTCCCCCCTTTTCAATATATGGTCTGCGTATTTAATATAGGGGTATTGCTCGATTTTATGGTAAGGGTCCCCCCTTTTCAATATATGGTCTGCGTATTTAATATAGGGGTATTGCTCGATATTATGGTAAGGGTCCCCCCTTTTCAATATATGGTCTTCGTATTTATTATAGGGGTATTGCTCGATATTATGGTAAGGGTCCCCCCTTTTCAATATATGGTCTTCGTATTTATTATAGGGGTATTGCTCGATATTATGGTAAGGGTCCCCCCTTTTCAATATATGGTCTTCGTATTTATTATAGGGGTATTGCTCGATATTATGGTAAGGGTCCCCCCTTTTCAATATATGGTCTTCGTATTTAATATAGGGGTATTGCTCGATATTATGGTAAGGGTCCCCCCTTTTCAATATATGGTCTTCGTATTTAATATAGGGGTATTGCTCGATATTATGGTAAGGGTCCCCCCTTTTCAATATATGGTCTTCATATTTAATATAGGGGTATTGCTCGATATTATGGTAAGGGTCCCCCCTTTTCAATATATGGTCTTCATATTTAATATATAATATTGCTCGATATTATGGTAAGGGTCCCCCCTTTTCAATATATGGTCTTCATATTTAATATATAATATTGCTCGATATTATGGTAAGGGTCCCCCCTTTTCAATATATGGTCTTCATATTTAATATATAATATTGCTCGATATTATGGTAAGGGTCCCCCCTTTTCAATATATGGTCTTCATATTTAATATATAATATTGCTCGATATTATGGTAAGGGTCCCCCCTTTTCAATATATGGTCTTCATATTTAATATATAATATTGCTCGATATTATGGTAAGGGTCCCCCCTTTTCAATATATGGTCTTCATATTTAATATAGGGGTATTGCTCGATATTATGGTAAGGGTCCCCCCTTTTCAATATATGGTCTTCATATTTAATATAGGGGTATTGCTCGATATTATGGTAAGGGTCCCCCCTTTTCAATATATGGTCTTCATATTTAATATATAATATTGCTCGATATTTTGGTAAGGGTCCCCCCTTTTCAATATATGGTCTTCATATTTAATATATAATATTGCTCGATATTATGGTAAGGGTCCCCCCTTTTCAATATATGGTCTTCATATTTAATATATAATATTGCTCGATATTATGGTAAGGGTCCCCCCTTTTCAATATATGGTCTTCATATTTAATATAGGGGTATTGCTCGATATTATGGTAAGGGTCCCCCTTTTCAATATATGGTCTTCGTATTTAATATAGGGGTATTGCTCGATATTATGGTAAGGGTCCCCCCTTTTCAATATATGGTCTTCATATTTAATATATAATATTGCTCGATATTATGGTAAGGGTCCCCCCTTTTCAATATATGGTCTTCATATTTAATATATAATATTGCTCGATATTATGGTAAGGGTCCCCCCTTTTCAATATATGGTCTTCATATTTAATATATAATATTGCTCGATATTATGGTAAGGGTCCCCCCTTTTCAATATATGGTCTTCATATTTAATATAGGGGTATTGCTCGATATTATGGTAAGGGTCCCCCCTTTTCAATATATGGTCTTCATATTTAATATATAATATTGCTCGATATTATGGTAAGGGTCCCCCCTTTTCAATATATGGTCTTCATATTTAATATAGGGGTATTGCTCGATATTATGGTAAGGGTCCCCCCTTTTCAATATATGGTCTTCATATTTAATATAGGGGTATTGCTCGATATTATGGTAAGGGTCCCCCCTTTTCAATATATGGTCTTCGTATTTAATATAGGGGTATTGCTCGATATTATGGTAAGGGTCCCCCCTTTTCAATATATGGTCTTCATATTTAATATATAATATTGCTCGATATTATGGTAAGGGTCCCCCCTTTTCAATATATGGTCTTCATATTTAATATATAATATTGCTCGATATTATGGTAAGGGTCCCCCCTTTTCAATATATGGTCTTCATATTTAATATAGGGGTATTGCTCGATATTATGGTAAGGGTCCCCCCTTTTCAATATATGGTCTTCATATTTAATATAGGGGTATTGCTTGATATTATGGTAAGGGTCCCCCCTTTTCAATATATGGTCTTCGTATTTAATATATAATATTGCTCGATATTATGGTAAGGGTCCCCCCTTTTCAATATATGGTCTTCATATTTAATATAGGGGTATTGCTCGATATTATGGTAAGGGTCCCCCCTTTTCAATATATGGTCTTCATATTTAATATATAATATTGCTCGATATTATGGTAAGGGTCCCCCCTTTTCAATATATGGTCTTCGTATTTAATATAGGGGTATTGCTTGATATTATGGTAAGGGTCCCCCCTTTTCAATATATGGTCTTCGTATTTAATATAGGGATATTGCTCGATAATATAGTAAGGGTCCCCCTTTTCAATATATGGTCTTCGTATTTAATATAAGGGTATTGCTCGATATTATGGTAAGGGTCCCCCCTTTTCAATATATGGTCTTCATATTTAATATATAATATTGCTCGATATTATGGTAAGGGTCCCCCCTTTTCAATATATGGTCTTCGTATTTAATATAGGGGTATTGCTTTATATTATGGTAAGGGTCCCCCCTTTTCAATATATGGTCTTCGTATTTAATATAGGGGTATTGCTCGATATTATGGTAAGGGTCCCCCTTTTCAATATATGGTCTTCATATTTAATATAGGGGTATTGCTCGATATTATGGTAAGGGTCCCCCCTTTTCAATATATGGTCTTCGTATTTAATATAGGGGTATTGCTTGATATTATGGTAAGGGTCCCCCCTTTTCAATATATGGTCTTCGTATTTAATATATAATATTGCTCGATATTATGGTAAGGGTCCCCCCTTTTCAATATATGGTCTTCATATTTAATATAGGGGTATTGCTCGATATTATGGTAAGGGTCCCCCCTTTTCAATATATGGTCTTCATATTTAATATATAATATTGCTCGATATTATGGTAAGGGTCCCCCCTTTTCAATATATGGTCTTCGTATTTAATATAGGGGTATTGCTCGATATTATGGTAAGGGTCCCCCTTTTCAATATATGGTCTTCGTATTTAATATAGGGATATTGCTCGATAATATAGTAAGGGTCCCCCTTTTCAATATATGGTCTTCGTATTTAATATAAGGGTATTGCTCGATATTATGGTAAGGGTCCCCCCTTTTCAATATATGGTCTTCATATTTAATATAGGGGTATTGCTCGATATTATGGTAAGGGTCCCCCCTTTTCAATATATGGTCTTCATATTTAATATAGGGGTATTGCTTGATATTATGGTAAGGGTCCCCCCTTTTCAATATATGGTCTTCATATTTAATATATAATATTGCTCGATATTATGGTAAGGGTCCCCCCTTTTCAATATATGGTCTTCGTATTTAATATAAGGGTATTGCTCGATATTATGGTAAGGGTCCCCCCTTTTCAATATATGGTCTTCATATTTAATATATAATATTGCTCGATATTATGGTAAGGGTCCCCCCTTTTCAATATATGGTCTTCATATTTAATATATAATATTGCTCGATATTATGGTAAGGGTCCCCCCTTTTCAATATATGGTCTTCATATTTAATATATAATATTGCTCGATATTATGGTAAGGGTCCCCCCTTTTCAATATATGGTCTTCATATTTAATATAGGGGTATTGCTCGATATTATGGTAAGGGTCCCCCTTTTCAATATATGGTCTTCGTATTTAATATAGGGGTATTGCTCGATATTATGGTAAGGGTCCCCCCTTTTCAATATATGGTCTTCATATTTAATATATAATATTGCTCGATATTATGGTAAGGGTCCCCCCTTTTCAATATATGGTCTTCATATTTAATATATAATATTGCTCGATATTATGGTAAGGGTCCCCCCTTTTCAATATATGGTCTTCATATTTAATATATAATATTGCTCGATATTATGGTAAGGGTCCCCCCTTTTCAATATATGGTCTTCATATTTAATATATAATATTGCTCGATATTATGGTAAGGGTCCCCCCTTTTCAATATATGGTCTTCATATTTAATATAGGGGTATTGCTCGATATTATGGTAAGGGTCCCCCCTTTTCAATATATGGTCTTCATATTTAATATAGGGGTATTGCTCGATATTATGGTAAGGGTCCCCCCTTTTCAATATATGGTCTTCGTATTTAATATAGGGGTATTGCTCGATATTATGGTAAGGGTCCCCCCTTTTCAATATATGGTCTTCATATTTAATATATAATATTGCTCGATATTATGGTAAGGGTCCCCCCTTTTCAATATATGGTCTTCATATTTAATATATAATATTGCTCGATATTATGGTAAGGGTCCCCCCTTTTCAATATATGGTCTTCGTATTTAATATAAGGGTATTGCTCGATATTATGGTAAGGGTCCCCCCTTTTCAATATATGGTCTTCATATTTAATATAGGGGTATTGCTTGATATTATGGTAAGGGTCCCCCCTTTTCAATATATGGTCTTCATATTTAATATATAATATTGCTCGATATTATGGTAAGGGTCCCCCCTTTTCAATATATGGTCTTCGTATTTAATATAGGGATATTGCTCGATAATATAGTAAGGGTCCCCCTTTTCAATATATGGTCTTCGTATTTAATATAAGGGTATTGCTCGATATTATGGTAAGGGTCCCCCCTTTTCAATATATGGTCTTCATATTTAATATATAATATTGCTCGATATTATGGTAAGGGTCCCCCCTTTTCAATATATGGTCTTCGTATTTAATATAGGGGTATTGCTTTATATTATGGTAAGGGTCCCCCCTTTTCAATATATGGTCTTCGTATTTAATATAGGGGTATTGCTCGATATTATGGTAAGGGTCCCCCTTTTCAATATATGGTCTTCATATTTAATATAGGGGTATTGCTCGATATTATGGTAAGGGTCCCCCCTTTTCAATATATGGTCTTCGTATTTAATATAGGGGTATTGCTTGATATTATGGTAAGGGTCCCCCCTTTTCAATATATGGTCTTCGTATTTAATATATAATATTGCTCGATATTATGGTAAGGGTCCCCCCTTTTCAATATATGGTCTTCATATTTAATATAGGGGTATTGCTCGATATTATGGTAAGGGTCCCCCCTTTTCAATATATGGTCTTCATATTTAATATATAATATTGCTCGATATTATGGTAAGGGTCCCCCCTTTTCAATATATGGTCTTCGTATTTAATATAGGGGTATTGCTCGATATTATGGTAAGGGTCCCCCTTTTCAATATATGGTCTTCGTATTTAATATAGGGATATTGCTCGATAATATAGTAAGGGTCCCCCTTTTCAATATATGGTCTTCGTATTTAATATAAGGGTATTGCTCGATATTATGGTAAGGGTCCCCCCTTTTCAATATATGGTCTTCATATTTAATATAGGGGTATTGCTCGATATTATGGTAAGGGTCCCCCCTTTTCAATATATGGTCTTCATATTTAATATAGGGGTATTGCTTGATATTATGGTAAGGGTCCCCCCTTTTCAATATATGGTCTTCATATTTAATATATAATATTGCTCGATATTATGGTAAGGGTCCCCCCTTTTCAATATATGGTCTTCGTATATAATATAAGGGTATTGCTCGATATTATGGTAAGGGTCCCCCCTTTTCAATATATGGTCTTCATATTTAATATATAATATTGCTCGATATTATGGTAAGGGTCCCCCCTTTTCAATATATGGTCTTCATATTTAATATATAATATTGCTCGATATTATGGTAAGGGTCCCCCCTTTTCAATATATGGTCTTCATATTTAATATATAATATTGCTCGATATTATGGTAAGGGTCCCCCCTTTTCAATATATGGTCTTCATATGTAATATAGGGGTATTGCTCGATATTATGGTAAGGGTCCCCCTTTTCAATATATGGTCTTCGTATTTAATATAGGGGTATTGCTCGATATTATGGTAAGGGTCCCCCCTTTTCAATATATGGTCT
The DNA here is from genome assembly GCA_932526305.1 of Epicampocera succincta. Taxonomy (NCBI): domain Eukaryota; kingdom Metazoa; phylum Arthropoda; class Insecta; order Diptera; family Tachinidae; genus Epicampocera; species Epicampocera succincta. Next base: position 12,131,401 of record OW052037.1, on the reverse strand, counting down.
TCATATTTAATATATAATATTGCTCGATATTATGGTAAGGGTCCCCCCTTTTCAATATATGGTCTTCATATTTAATATAGGGGTATTGCTCGATATTATGGTAAGGGTCCCCCCTTTTCAATATATGGTCTTCATATTTAATATAGGGGTATTGCTCGATATTATGGTAAGGGTCCCCCCTTTTCAATATATGGTCTTCATATTTAATATATAATATTGCTCGATATTTTGGTAAGGGTCCCCCCTTTTCAATATATGGTCTTCATATTTAATATATAATATTGCTCGATATTATGGTAAGGGTCCCCCCTTTTCAATATATGGTCTTCATATTTAATATATAATATTGCTCGATATTATGGTAAGGGTCCCCCCTTTTCAATATATGGTCTTCATATTTAATATAGGGGTATTGCTCGATATTATGGTAAGGGTCCCCCTTTTCAATATATGGTCTTCGTATTTAATATAGGGGTATTGCTCGATATTATGGTAAGGGTCCCCCCTTTTCAATATATGGTCTTCATATTTAATATATAATATTGCTCGATATTATGGTAAGGGTCCCCCCTTTTCAATATATGGTCTTCATATTTAATATATAATATTGCTCGATATTATGGTAAGGGTCCCCCCTTTTCAATATATGGTCTTCATATTTAATATATAATATTGCTCGATATTATGGTAAGGGTCCCCCCTTTTCAATATATGGTCTTCATATTTAATATATAATATTGCTCGATATTATGGTAAGGGTCCCCCCTTTTCAATATATGGTCTTCATATTTAATATAGGGGTATTGCTCGATATTATGGTAAGGGTCCCCCCTTTTCAATATATGGTCTTCATATTTAATATAGGGGTATTGCTCGATATTATGGTAAGGGTCCCCCCTTTTCAATATATGGTCTTCGTATTTAATATAGGGGTATTGCTCGATATTATGGTAAGGGTCCCCCCTTTTCAATATATGGTCTTCATATTTAATATATAATATTGCTCGATATTATGGTAAGGGTCCCCCCTTTTCAATATATGGTCTTCATATTTAATATAGGGGTATTGCTCGATATTATGGTAAGGGTCCCCCCTTTTCAATATATGGTCTTCATATTTAATATAGGGGTATTGCTTGATATTATGGTAAGGGTCCCCCCTTTTCAATATATGGTCTTCGTATTTAATATATAATATTGCTCGATATTATGGTAAGGGTCCCCCCTTTTCAATATATGGTCTTCATATTTAATATAGGGGTATTGCTCGATATTATGGTAAGGGTCCCCCCTTTTCAATATATGGTCTTCATATTTAATATATAATATTGCTCGATATTATGGTAAGGGTCCCCCCTTTTCAATATATGGTCTTCGTATTTAATATAGGGGTATTGCTTGATATTATGGTAAGGGTCCCCCCTTTTCAATATATGGTCTTCGTATTTAATATAGGGATATTGCTCGATAATATAGTAAGGGTCCCCCTTTTCAATATATGGTCTTCGTATTTAATATAAGGGTATTGCTCGATATTATGGTAAGGGTCCCCCCTTTTCAATATATGGTCTTCATATTTAATATATAATATTGCTCGATATTATGGTAAGGGTCCCCCCTTTTCAATATATGGTCTTCGTATTTAATATAGGGGTATTGCTTTATATTATGGTAAGGGTCCCCCCTTTTCAATATATGGTCTTCGTATTTAATATAGGGGTATTGCTCGATATTATGGTAAGGGTCCCCCTTTTCAATATATGGTCTTCATATTTAATATAGGGGTATTGCTCGATATTATGGTAAGGGTCCCCCCTTTTCAATATATGGTCTTCGTATTTAATATAGGGGTATTGCTTGATATTATGGTAAGGGTCCCCCCTTTTCAATATATGGTCTTCGTATTTAATATATAATATTGCTCGATATTATGGTAAGGGTCCCCCCTTTTCAATATATGGTCTTCATATTTAATATAGGGGTATTGCTCGATATTATGGTAAGGGTCCCCCCTTTTCAATATATGGTCTTCATATTTAATATATAATATTGCTCGATATTATGGTAAGGGTCCCCCTTTTCAATATATGGTCTTCGTATTTAATATAGGGGTATTGCTCGATATTATGGTAAGGGTCCCCCTTTTCAATATATGGTCTTCGTATTTAATATAGGGATATTGCTCGATAATATAGTAAGGGTCCCCCTTTTCAATATATGGTCTTCGTATTTAATATAAGGGTATTGCTCGATATTATGGTAAGGGTCCCCCCTTTTCAATATATGGTCTTCATATTTAATATAGGGGTATTGCTCGATATTATGGTAAGGGTCCCCCCTTTTCAATATATGGTCTTCATATTTAATATAGGGGTATTGCTTGATATTATGGTAAGGGTCCCCCCTTTTCAATATATGGTCTTCATATTTAATATATAATATTGCTCGATATTATGGTAAGGGTCCCCCCTTTTCAATATATGGTCTTCGTATTTAATATAAGGGTATTGCTCGATATTATGGTAAGGGTCCCCCCTTTTCAATATATGGTCTTCATATTTAATATAGGGGTATTGCTCGATATTATGGTAAGGGTCCCCCCTTTTCAATATATGGTCTTCGTATTTAATATAAGGGTATTGCTCGATATTATGGTAAGGGTCCCCCCTTTTCAATATATGGTCTTCATATTTAATATAGGGGTATTGCTTGATATTATGGTAAGGGTCCCCCCTTTTCAATATATGGTCTTCATATTTAATATATAATATTGCTCGATATTATGGTAAGGGTCCCCCCTTTTCAATATATGGTCTTCGTATTTAATATAAGGGTATTGCTCGATATTATGGTAAGGGTCCCCCCTTTTCAATATATGGTCTTCATATTTAATATAGGGGTATTGCTCGATATTATGGTAAGGGTCCCCCCTTTTCAATATATGGTCTTCGTATTTAATATAAGGGTATTGCTCGATATTATGGTAAGGGTCCCCCCTTTTCAATATATGGTCTTCATATTTAATATAGGGGTATTGCTCGATATTATGGTAAGGGTCCCCCCTTTTCAATATATGGTCTTCATATTTAATATATAATATTGCTCGATATTATGGTAAGGGTCCCCCCTTTTCAATATATGGTCTTCGTATTTAATATAAGGGTATTGCTCGATATTATGGTAAGGGTCCCCCCTTTTCAATATATGGTCTTCATATTTAATATAGGGGTATTGCTCGATATTATGGTAAGGGTCCCCCCTTTTCAATATATGGTCTTCGTATTTAATATAAGGGTATTGCTCGATATTATGGTAAGGGTCCCCCCTTTTCAATATATGGTCTTCATATTTAATATAGGGGTATTGCTTGATATTATGGTAAGGGTCCCCCCTTTTCAATATATGGTCTTCGTATTTAATATATAATATTGCTCGATATTATGGTAAGGGTCCCCCCTTTTCAATATATGGTCTTCGTATTTAATATAAGGGTATTGCTCGATATTATGGTAAGGGTCCCCCCTTTTCAATATATGGTCTTCATATTTAATATAGGGGTATTGCTCGATATTATGGTAAGGGTCCCCCCTTTTCAATATATGGTCTTCATATTTAATATAGGGGTATTGCTTGATATTATGGTAAGGGTCCCCCCTTTTCAATATATGGTCTTCGTATTTAATATATAATATTGCTCGATATTATGGTAAGGGTCCCAACTTTTCAATATATGGTCTTCATATTTAATATAGGGGTATTGCTCGATATTATGGTAAGGGTCCCCCCTTTTCAATATATGGTCTTCATATTTAATATATAATATTGCTCGATATTATGGTAAGGGTCCCCCCTTTTCAATATATGGTCTTCGTATTTAATATAGGGGTATTGCTTGATATTATGGTAAGGGTCCCCCCTTTTCAATATATGGTCTTCGTATTTAATATAGGGATATTGCTCGATAATATAGTAAGGGTCCCCCTTTTCAATATATGGTCTTCGTATTTAATATAAGGGTATTGCTCGATATTATGGTAAGGGTCCCCCCTTTTCAATATATGGTCTTCATATTTAATATATAATATTGCTCGATATTATGGTAAGGGTCCCCCCTTTTCAATATATGGTCTTCGTATTTAATATAGGGGTATTGCTTGATATTATGGTAAGGGTCCCCCCTTTTCAATATATGGTCTTCGTATTTAATATAAGGGTATTGCTCGATATTATGGTAAGGGTCCCCCTTTTCAATATATGGTCTTCATATTTAATATATAATATTGCTCGATATTATGGTAAGGGTCCCTCCTTTTCAATATATGGTCTTCGTATATAATATAAAAAATGCATATAAATATTAGGATGGATCCAAGTCTATCAGTATTCATTTTTATAATGAAAATGTTAATTCCCTATTAAACTTTTTTAGAAAAGTGGCTGTATCTCCGCAAATATTGATTTTATCGCAAAAATAAGCGAAATTCGAAAAAACTCAACTAAAGTATCGATAGGTCTCTTTTCAAATATATTAAAACTATTGTAATTTGAAGAAATTTTTGAAAAAATCCATATAAATATTAGGATGGAAAAATGTACTGAAAGCAAATAATTTTCTAAAGAAAATTAATTGATATTGATAAGAAAAAAATTTGCCAAAGAAAATTATTATATAAATATTGTAACAAGAGATTTTCTTTTTAAAAATAAAAATTTCTAAACCAAAATTATATCAATAGCAAACAAAAAACATGCCATTACAAATTTGTCAATAATTTTCCAACGATATATAATTAATAAATAACCAAAAGAAAAAAAATTCAACAAAAGTTTAACATTAAGAAAAAACAATTTTTCTACTGAAGATTTATTAGAAACAAAATATTTTCTATACAAAATTTATCGCTAAGAAAGAGATTTTCCAAAGAATACTTATTGATAGAAAAAATAATTAAGAATAAGAAAATAATATTTTATGGAAAATTTATTAAAAACAAAAAATTTTCTGCAAGAAAAAATGTAGCGATAAACAAAATTTCCTTCGACAACTTATCGATATCAGAAAATTTTTTTTAGAAAAATTATCGATAACAAAATAATTTGTTGTAAGAACTTAATCGACAGTGAAACATTTTCATGATAAACTTATAAAAAATAAACAAACCTTTTTTTTTATCGAAAATTTATTGTTAACTAAAATGTATATAGGGAAATATGATCAAAAATAAAAAATTTCCCATGAAAATTTTCCAAAAAAACATTTTTTATAAAAAATTTATCGATCGCAAAATACTGTCTTCAAGAATTTGACAAAAACAAAAAAAAATAATTCTAAAAATTTCTGATCAATAACAAAAAAATGTTGTAAGAGAAATTTTTCGGACAACAAAAATATTCCTATGGAAAAACTTAAACAATATTTATCGATAGCAAAACAATTTCTAGGGAAAATTTTTCGCTAACAAAAATATTCCTATGGAAAAACTTAAACAATATTTATCGATAGCAAAACAATTTCTAGGGAAAATTTTTCGATAACAAAAAAATTTCCTATTAAACATTTTGCAAATAAAAAGAATTTTACGAAAAAATGTCTATGGAAAATGTTCTATAGAAAATTTAGGAATAAAAAAACTGTTTCTTTGAAGATTCCTCGGTAACAAAACAAATTTCTAGACAAAAAAAAGTTTGCTTTGGATATTTATTGCGAACCAAAAATTTATTGACTCATAAGAAAAATATTCTATATATAAAATTAATTATTAAATAAAAAATTTAAATGGAAAATATTCCACAGCAAAATTGATCGATTAGAAAAGGCTTTTCGCCTTATAAATATTTTCTATGCTCCACAAATTTTCAATGAATTTCTTTGTATTCTTATCCTTCTTGACCCACAAAAGGACACTTTGCACTGTTTTAATTAGTCAATAGTTTTTGTTTTTTTTTTTTTTGTTGGTTTTGCCTGCGGTCATCAAGAAACCGCAAAAAGCGGCTGCTGGCGGCCGCCAATACAAATTTTCAATTTCTTTTTTCACATAAAAATGTTCTAATCAATTCGTTTCGATTTTTTTTTTTGTTTTTTTTTTATTTGTTTTCTTTTTATGTTTAAAAAAATATTGTTTTATTTTTCGAACATGTTGTATTGATACGTTTCATGTTTTTCACAATATTTATTGGGTCAAAACTACTTCAAAAAGATCGTTATTGGTAGACCCAACCCACGAACATACAACAACAACAAGTACGATAGAACTGAAAGTCTCATTTATATTTTCGCTTTATGATTTTATTTAACGTCAACAATTTTAACGCAATTAGAATTTTAGTTGGAGGTTTTTGTGTTTTGATTGTGTTAAAATGTTTGTAGTAGTTTTTATAAAATTCATTCATAATTTTTATATAGTTTTTAGATTAGCAGGGTGGTAGTGGGGGGGGGGGCAAAAATTATTAATTTAAAAACTAAAGTAATCATATAGTTTTAGTGTAAAATAATTGAGTTTTCTTGATCATAAGCAAAAGAGGTGTATTTGAAAAATATTTGCATATTCGGTCCATAACCCCAGGGGGCAAATCTATGTGTTAATGTGTCTACTTTAAACACATTTAGCAATAGTTTGCAAACAACTGAGGTTTCAATTTGGCAAAGTAAAGAGCGAAGAGATCGAAGAAATCATCAAACTAAAAACGATTTTATCGCCACTGTAACGGCATTTGATCGCTTCCACCAGATCAGGGATCTGGTTTCCCTAACCCTAGTTTTTTTTGTTGCGTAATATACGTTTATCCTGCAGAGATCTTACCGTTGTGGTGAATACACTACCCGCCAAATCATTTCTTGTATCTTAAAAATTTAGAAAGATTCAAATCAAACGCTCGCCTGTTTTCCTGGTGCTGCTACCGTCCGCTGCATATTTAAGGAGTTCGCCCCTGAGTACCGCAAAAACAGAGAAAAACCTGTCATTAATATTGAATTTTGTTGAAATCGTTTGAAAATATTGATATGTCAGTTGCCAGCCAAGAGAGTGACAGTCAATATTGCGGACTTCTAGTGTGACTGTCCGTTTGCTACTAGCGCTTATCTTATTAATAATGATATTGTAGTAAATTTTAAACTGTGTGACTACTACTATGGAACCTGGCATCCATCTCTTGTCGTATTCATTGAGGTTTTTGTTTCATTTTGCAAACTCAAAAATTCACCGTCTCACTCTCATTCAAGTTCAACGTTTTCTATTAACACTTTCTTGAGAAAACTTGTAATTCTGTTGCTACAATTAAGTCGTTAAAAATCTAATTTTCGGCTAAATGATTGACAGTCCATATGGACGGCTTGATAGTATTTACAACTGTCAATCAAGTGTTCTTAGTTTTTTCTTTAAACGTTACAATGTAACCGGTATTCATAGAGCTTTAGCTTTCAAGCGCCTTCTTAGTGTCAGCTAATATTAGTGACTGATGAAGTGAGTGCCAGTGTCAGCTCTGTTTTCCACCACTTTGTATGGTAGTGACTACTTTTATTTGTTTCTGAAACTGTAAATTATATTCTTACAAAAAGTGCACTGAAAAATAATGATAAAGAAATCTTTAAAATATTATTAAGAAAAATTCACAACGATTAAATTTTGTCAATGAATTCCTTTGCCAACTTTAGAAACGCTTTCTAGACTCAAACTTGACATTCCAAAAGTGCTTTTAATGACTGTCCTTCAAGTTTCCGGGCTTTATACCAACTTAAGGTTTTTAAACACCTTTTTGTGCTATTTTGTCACCCTTGACTGTGTTCGACATACACATGTTTGCGTCAGTCAAGTGGGTGTTTTAGTTTTGTTAAGTTCTTTTATAACAATAAAAACAACTTCATTGATTCAATAATGCGGCTTGATAGTAGTTTCAGTAAGACAGGTTATATTTAGTCATGATTACGATGGAAGCCCATTTAAAAAAAAAAAAGAAATACCAGTTTTTTAAAGCAAAATAAGAACTATTTTTAACTATAATCTAATATAATGGGATTTTTTTTTTGGCAAACGTACAGAAGTTGTTAACAGTTTTCGTACTTAGTTTTAGTTTTTTTTTGGCAGACCTGTCCTTCGAAGTCGAAGCTTAAATCTGGCACACAAAATAAAAAGTAATATCTATCTATTTTCTCAAAGCTAGAAATCTGAGGAAACAGATGGGCAATTTCTGTCTATCCCTACTGAGTTTTAATTCTGCTTTTTTTTTTTTTTTTTTTTTTATATAAAACCAAAGAAATGAAAAGAATTATACTACAACAATTCGTTCGCATCGTGTTTCAGTTTTGAAAAACATCAAAAATTGTCCATCACTTATTTTGGCCACTGTATTTTCTTTCATCCGCTTTAACAAATTATCACGCAAACAAAATCAATTTCATTTTTCTTTTCCTGCCCCAAAAATAAAATAAAAATATGTTTTTTTGAGTATCAAATCCTTAATTGGATTGATGCCTGCTGGTGTGGCGCAGCTCGTTCAAAAATTCTTTTTTTTTTTTTTTTTTGCCAATTTTGTTCAACATTTTTGATTGTTAATATTTAAGTTGACAAAAGAAAAAAAAAAAAGGAAAAGAACAGATTTCCGTTTCTTATTTCAATATAAAGCAGGAATAATAAGTAGGATTTAATAAGTCGAACAAGTATCCAGAAAAATGTCCTCAAAACTGTTGTCATCATCGTTCTACAGCGTCCCTACTGATTGTTTTAAAGTGGGCGAATTTGAAAGACGTTTGGGTAAGTTTTTTTTTTTCTATTTTTGGCATTTGCGCAATTTATGTGCGGGTGTGTTGTTCTGTTTTCTAAGTTGTTCTAGTTGTCTATACCTAAATTTTAAGACCTTACCGGGTGTTTGGCCTTAATTTTTATTTATGATATGATTTTGGTAATTGTGCTGTCAATATAATCGTGTGTCGCTATCAGGTTCGGTTCGGTTTATTTTTGTCATATGACCGACCCATTGCATGGAAAATCTCTGGCAGTTACTGCAACCCGCAAAACCAATAAACATCCGGTTTTCGAACCCGCTCTTTGGATTTACTTTTCATAACTTCTGCAATACTATGACTAAAGTGAATTTCTAGTGCTTAATTGTATCTCTCGCAAGTAGCAAGTTTTCATAACAGAAATCTTTCCAATTGTTTTTCATAATTTCTGAAATACAAAAGTGAACCTCCAGCGGATACTCGCATCTTTCCGGCGGAGCAAGTTTTTCCACGGCATACTTTTCATGTCACAACAGTATGTTTTGTGAGGTAAATGCGTTGTGCGTGGTGGGTGCACTAGAGTGGCCCTACACTGGCTGCGTTCAAGAATACCTGAGATTTTAGTACTAAAGGCCAGAACCCTCCTAAAGTTGACAATTAGCAGAACGACAATGAATTTATTGCCAGCCTATTTTATTTGCAGCTCTTCCTGAAACCTTCTGCAAATGATAATAATGACAGAGCTGGGATCTGTTTGTTCATTAAGTGATTTTGTAAGGTAGTGTGATGCAATAAGAGTAAGGCCTGGTACTTTGCCACTATGATTTGACTGCTTCTGGTTTCAGATTAAACCTAAATCTGGCTCGAGCTGCCTCCGGGTCTCAAACGTTCTATTTGTACATGAAACCTAAATCTGGGTTGAGGTGCCTGTATCCTGGTCAAAACGTTCTGGCTGGTACGACGAAAACTAAAGCATAGAAATAAAAGTTTGATTTATTTCTGACACTGCAAGTGCTAAAGATCCTGTTTGTGAGAGTCCATATGTTTTGCGAGCTGCTGTTGTCTGATGGCAAGGAACTGGTAATAGTTTAGGGCAATTCATCTCAATGAAGCTCCAGCTGCCATTTAGGTAGGCCCTATTTTGTTAGCTATTCGGGGGAAATGCTTGTACAGCCTAAGCTCTTCGGCTAGCAACAACTTGTCATGTACAAAAAGTGTCACATCTATATGAGTCTTAGGATTATTTGTGTTTGTATTACGTTTTGTCACAGCCATCAAGAGCCATGCGTGCCCAACAGAGAACCAAGTATTATTTCGCGGTTTCGAACGTTTTGCCAGGCTTTGAGCACAAACGTTTTTTGTTTGGAAATACTGGCCTGGACGGAAGTTCCGACGATGGTTTTTTTTTCTTTACAGGAACTTATAATCTTGTTTTCTACGATTAAAAAGTTCTTTAAAACGAGCATTTTTTGCTTTCTGGCAGGCAGATTTAAAATGCTCCATAAATGTTGTTGTTGTGATTTAAGAACGCTTTCAAACCGCCATTTTTTTTTCATTGTACCTCATGACACAACAATTAACTTTTCAGGGCAAGAAAATGGGAATGGAAATTTTGTGATCGATTTACAAAATATCAAATTTTATTTACAGTTTTATTGCGCAATAACATATTTCTTTCGCTTTAGTTCTTCGGGCAAACAAAAAACCTGGGCTCAGCAACAACTGACTGATTCGGCAGCTTTGGAAAAATAAGCGTTTCATAGCTTCTGTTTTCTGTTTTCTTCTGTTTTGGTTTTTGGTTTTTATCTATTGGTTCAGTAACCCCCCTTTTCGATATCCGCTTTTCTCTTTGGCGTTTGCACTCGTATCGTATGGCTCGTCTCACCTTTTGTTTTTGTGCGGTATAATCCAAACACACGCACACACGTACCGCACTGATAACGAGCCAGCGAACGAACGAACGAACGAACGTGCATGCGGTTGAGGTTAAAAGATAAAATACGCTCATTTGTATGTATGTGCTCGAGCCTCATTTCACTCATATTGGGTTCAATACAAAAAAAAAGCCAAAGTTTTCAGTTTCAAGTTGTCGATTAACTAAGTAATTAATATAAATAAATGCACTACGGACTGTTTTAGATTTGAACAGCACAACGGTTTTTGCCAACTTTTCTTGCTGGGCGCCAAGAACAACAAACAATTCAAGTGTTAAAAAATATTTATTCAGAAAAAAAACATAAAATTGATAATAAAACTATAATGAGTAACACTGGCGATTATGATAATCTGGGTACCTACTCGCAAAACAACAACAATAATAATAACAATAATAATAATAACAACAAAATCTATTTTTAAACTTTTATTAGTAATAAAAATAATAAATTCCTTTAACCAGAGATTATTTTTGTATGCAATTCCATTAAGTGTTTTTCTACTTTTGCATCTTTTCCATTTTGCAGATGCTCTACTTGCCGATTTGCAAAATAGTGTGCCTGGTCATCAACCCCAACAACAGCAGCTGCCCCACTATATAGCAACCACTACCGTACAACATCAGCAACGTCAAGCTGCCCAGCCCCAATATCATCAGCACAATTATATAGAATCCTCATCTGGTTACGGCAGTCTAAGAGGCAAAGCGCCACCATCCACACAGGTAAAGGCTTTTATTGTGTTTAGTACAATATATGGAAATATTTCTAAACTGGTCACATTGATTCGTTGCATTTAGCCCGTTTATCAGGAACACTATTCGGAAACACGCACATCCGTCTCACCCTCGGCTGGCGGTGTACCCCATCATTTGGCCAGCTATAATGGCATTAGCAACAATTCATCTAGTCAATATCAAAATCAGGGAGCCATACCGCGCCAACAGTACAATGGCACCGTTGTTGGGCCATCTGCAGCTTCTTCGTCGTCGTTGCATCAACAGCAACTGAATACGGCCAGTAATTTGTCGGAATTGGATTCTTTGTTGCAAGACTTGAGCAGTGCCCGCTACAATGGCAACGGCTATGACAGAAAAGGTGGGTAAAATTAAGTATAAGTATATGGTTAGCTGAAATGCCAACTCATGTTACCAACTCAAGAATGTAAAAGCGGTGCAGCATATCATCTGCATCCCTCTCCTGTCCAATTTTTAATTGCATTCAATACAAATTAAACATTTTACAAGCATAAGCCGATAGTATGCAAGTGCCAGGGCAAGTTCCATGGCATGTGATATAATTTTCAATCAATCAACGGCACCGGCATCCTTAAATCTTTCTAAAATGATTTCAAATGATGATATTATATTAATTAATTGACTTAAATTAAATTAATTATTAATTTAAATTAATTTATCACAAATTTCAAATTTATGGCTTCCTTAACTGATTTGCTCAACACGTATTCTTATAGAAAAAAGATGGGCAAATTGAAAAATGGACCCCAAATATGTCTTTTAATATGTTCGCCAGAACCAAAAATTCAATTATGACTCGTAAGATCGTATAAATTGTAGGGGGAACGAACTCTAGTTTTATAATTCTTGCTCTAGATTCAGTGAAAACTATTAGAATTTCTCTTTTTTCAAGATTAAACTACTAAAACGATACAATGATAAATATATCTGTCACATAAATTAAGAAATTTTTGAAATTCTTTCACTATCTACTGTTAAGTATGGAACTAGAAACATTTAAAAATAATATTTTTCAAATGTTTTTGCAAAAAAAAATGTCTAAAAACGCTAAAACCATACAATGATGAACATATTCGTCACATAAATTAAGAAAGTTTTGATATTATTATGTTAAATATGGAACTAGAAACGGTTAAAAATTATAGTTATCAAATGTTATTGTTAAAAAAAATTCCAAAAACGCCAAACCGATATAATGAGGAATATATCTGTCACAGGAATTAAGGAATTTTTAAAATTATTTCACTATTTACTGTTAAATATAGAACTAGAAACGGTTAAAAATTATAGTTTTCAAATGTTATTGTTAAAAAAAATTCCAAAAACGCCAAACCGATACAATGATGAATATATTCGTCACATAAATTAAGAAATTTTTTAAATTCTTTCACTATCTACCTTTAAGTATAGAACTAGAAACGGTTAAAAATTATAGTTTTCAAATGTTTCTGCAAAAAAAATTTCCAAAAACGCTAAAACGATACAATGAGGAATATATCTGTCACAGGAATTAAGGAATTTTTTTAATTATTTCACTATCTACTGCTAAATATAGAACTAGAAACGGTTAAAAATTATAGTTTTTAAATGTTTCTGCAAAAAAAAAAAAAAATTTCCAGAATTTAAAAGAATTTTTCTAGCCGCAAGCAATACGGAAGTATAAATTCATACATTATAAGAGTCAGAATTATTAAGGCATCATCACTCCAATAGTTGTATCAAATGTAGAAAACTAAATTTTTTCAATGATGGAAATTTCCATCATAATGCAAAAAATAACCAAGTAGTTGTTTAAAATTTCTTAGATATATTTGTCTTAGTATTAATATTATTTGACTGGCTTTTAGTCCGTTGTTTTTTTGTTATTGTGGATATTTAGATCGAGTTGTTTTCCAAAAAAAAAAAATATGTACGCAGGCAGTTTGATAATTTCGTACCACTTTTACTCAAATAATTATTATCCACATGGAATTGAATGTCTTTCCAATTTGGTTTTTATTCGTAAAGGAATTTATGTTTATAGGAAAAAATGTAAAAGAAAACTGTTTGGTTAATATTTTGCAGATAATACAGGCCCAAGTGGTTTTCACAGTACGGCCTCGTCTAAATACAATACCTACAATAGTTATGCTTCCGTTGAAGAGCGTCCAACTGTGGATAGTTTATTGAATGAAATGGATAATGCCTCGCTATACGCCGTACCCAATGGGTAGGTATCAACATTAAGTTGAATTTTTATTAAAATTATTTTGTATAAATCTTGTAAACAATTTTCAAAGGCTTCGCACTAAATCCCCAACACCCGGTCGACATGTTACCATCACTGTACGTGAAACTAAAACGGAAAATCTCGTTGGTCCCGAAGGACCAGGTAAAGTCAAATTCGCTCATAATATTGTAATATGCGATTTATTAATAAAGGATTTTTGTTTCTTTTGGCTTCAGTGAGACAAATGGAAGAGAAAGTTGTTAAGCAAAAAGATTCGTTTACACCAAATAATGCTGCTCATCAGGCGTATGCTTCGTCGGCTACAAAAGAACTAGATGATCTAATGGCTTCTTTGTCAGACTTTAAGGTGAGTTCTCTACCTGTTTCTTTTCTAATTCAGTTTTTGTTAAATATATAGCGAAATCTTAAGGGTCTTAATTTAAATGAAATGACGACTAGAATGAATTTACAGCTAAAGCTTAAGATTTTGGTTACAATTATTCACAGCGGACTTGATTTGACTTCCCTCACTGATAACTTATAATCAAGAATAATTAATTAGTTTTCCAAGGCTCTACTGTCTTAATATTATTATGAGGTTTCTGAGGCCCAGATATTTAGATGTAACCGGTAGTGTGTTAGATCAATTGCTCGGAGATTGTGGATTCGATTTTTACCAGCGACTCGGCTTGTTTCTTTAGACAAGCAAAAAGCTTTGCAGGTTTATATTCGTTGTTACGAAAAGAAAATAAAACTCGCATCCCCGCAAGCAGTTGAAAAGAAAAGGTTAGATTTAAAGCAACAAAAACTTATTTTCTAACTGATCTTTTAAGCAGGAATCCAGGTAAATAGGACCAAACAAAAATTCCCAAAATTAAATATAAGGGCTGAAAAAAAAGAACAGATTTAGAGGCTCGTCCGTCATTAAAGATGTCATACGTTTTGCCCGTGACAACAGGTCTGTTCCTGATTCAAAAGTTGGTTTCCAAAAACTTATCATGAGAGTTAATAAATATTAATGCCCAGAGGACAACAAATAAGTTTCAATCGTCCCAATAAATGATTTAAAATTAATCAATTCGCCGAAGATTTATTCAGCGAAAGATTCCAATATTTGTATATTTATTACAATATATAATCGACATATTTAGGATCTGAACGACAAAAAAAAAACAGAAAACAAAAAGGCAAAATCCAAATTCAGAAGAAAAGCGAAAAAATCTGATGTAAAGAAAGTTTTTAGCAAAATTTGCATTTTGGATGATGATCTACAATTGAATTTGTCAACAGCTCAGCCCCCGCCCTCATACCATATGAACTGAAAGGCATACAAAGGTGCAACTTCTTGAAAATATATCGATTTGAACAAGATGGACAAACTCCTTGCTAAAGACCTTGGGCCGGCTATCCAGCACTTTTTGTCGTTAATTTCCTAGACAGCTTAAAAGCAAGTAACTGAAATTTATGGTTAATCGACTCCCTTTAACTCCACATTTTTGCTTATTTGCAAAACGGGTATCTGACAGACACACCAGACAACATCATGTCTATGACATTTGGACTCCAGAGCCTTGCAGCTGTATTATCAGCATCTTTTTACTAACGTTTTTTTTTCTGAGGCTTTAGATTTAAATTGCAAGACAAAACGTTTGAGCCCAGTTAAGGAATTTAAACTATGACCACCATTGGATTGTCTTGTTTCCGAATTACCCTGCGGCCGGACTGTTCGCCGTGCTGCCAATGAACATTTGATGAAGCCTTCAGAATTTTCGTACATTTGCTGTCTATGGTTTTGATTATCATGAAAACCATTGAAAAGCGGAATGCCCATGTTAGCAATATGTTCTGGTTAAAAATGTTCCCCGAAGGGCTTTTATTAATCGATTAATTAATAATTAGTTTCTTTTCTGCTTTTTGCGGCAAAATATACATGCGACAGAGAGCGTGAAACAGGTCCTTAAAACTCACTATTGTCTTGGACTTTTGACAGGAAAGCAGAACTTTATTATATTTGCGGGTGGTGGTTTGATTTGATATTCTTTGCTAAGTCTGCCTTATCGGTGGTCCGCTTTATATAAAACAATTTTTAAGATTGTGGTGGTATAATTTAATTCACATGCATTTATTTTAATTTTTCAATTTAAAATCCTTTCAACATAATGTTCAAGTTTAAGTCAAGGGAATAATTAAATAGTTGTGTTTCTTTTTGTGCGAAACACTAAAACTATTGGAAAATTTTTAAATATATTTACTTCCTCTTCAATTGCTGTATTTTTTTTCTTTTTTTTTTTGGGAATTTTAAGTCTTTCAATTTTAAGACAAAAAAAAAATATTTAAGTTTTTGGGCGATTTTTTAGTCTCAAACTTTTTTTATTTTAGATTATTTTTGCTGCAGCCACAAATTAAAAAATTGAAAACCAAGTACAGTTATTAGAAAAAATTGCCATATGCCATTAATCAATTCATTATTTTCAGTCAATATTTAAATTAGATGGCCTTGTAAAATCTCTTTACCAATAATTGTAACGCTTGTGCTACTTTCGTTTATCACCTGTTGAACAATAATTTTTTTTTTGTTTGGTTCATGCAACAAAAAATAATAGAAATCCCAAAAAGACAATCAATTTAAAATAATGCAATTTTGCCAAGAAAAATGCTCAACCATTTATAGAGAAATGCCTTAACGAAAAATTAAATTATAAAAAGATAGATGGTGGTGGCGAAAACTTTATTAGACGATTATTGTCTGGTTGTCTGGTGAAAGTCATTTTTAAGTGAAATGATGGTGAAATTTTGCCAGGTAGTGCATTACAAATAATTTCGGCTTTTCTTAAACTGTTTTAAAGGTTATAATTTATGTATTCGCAACAAAATTTTGTATATTTTGCACACAGAGTTTCATTTAAACTCCTTCTGCATAGTGATGGAAATTTCCATCATCAACAAACGATATCTCATAGACTTTAAATTGTAATTAATTATGGTTTCAGGCATTTTAATTATATTTTTGAAGCATTAGTTTCGAAAATATCTCAAAACATTTTAAAATCTATGCGAGGGAAATTTTCATCATCATCTGTAAACGTAACGTACTTTTACAAATAAAAACGTCTTACATTTTTATATTTGTTCTGGGGCAAAAAAAACAACGCTACCTGGAACTAGTTTCACGCAAGATTGTCACGTTTTTGTGGTGTTATATTGATGGTCCTTTTCCGGCATTTATTTATTTTGCATTTTTAATGAAAGTTTTGGAAACATTGACACGAGTTATACGACTTTTTGTAAGAAGAACTAGCACTGGTTGTTGGAATAGAAGCGTCTTAAGCCAACCAGGCAAATTCATAGAAGGTGATATTAATAGTGCAGCAGATGTCCGATTGATGATGGCAACACATCAATTGTGAGATGTCTGCTTTTGACATTTGGCAGTGATTTGCCCCAAACAAGGGGTTTGTATAGTTTGTAATGATGGCCAAATTACCTGCCCTGTCGTCCCACCAATGTTTTTTTTTTACCTAAATTCCAGTTGGTGCGACTATTACCCTTTTTTGGACCATGTTAATTTTTTTCAATATCCATCCTGCTTTTAGTGTCCAAACCCATCTGCTGCAATTATGTCTTTCGTTTGTTTCATGTTTTAAAATTTTCACATCTGTCCTTAAATTAATTTCAAAATCATCATAAATTGTGAAAAAATTTTAATGTCGCCATAGAAAATTGGTCGTGAAATTTTAAAATGATTTCTCTTTAATGCGATTTCGTTTTAATTTGTATTTTTGCTCATAAAAATTTTGCTAATTTTTCTTTTTGACATCAAAACATTTCAGGAAAAAGAAAAAAATTTATCACAAATGTAATTATAATTATGAAATAATAATTTCGACATCTGAAGAAAAACAAATCATGCAATTTTGAACAAGAAAAAAGGAAGAAAATGTTAAAAACAGGTTGCTAAAATATGTGAAAAGAAAAACCAAAATGTGTACATATGTGTACGTTTTTTCTATCAACAATATATGTATGTAGCTATTGGTAAGAAATATCAATATAAAATCTAGGCGATTTTTTATAAAAGCTAAAATTTGCCGACATTTTGCTGCTCAACTATAAATTCTGAAGCTTATGCGATCTTTTTCAGCTTAAAAATTGGTGTAAACATTTCTTCGTTCAAACAACGAAGACTAAATTTCTGACGATTTTTTTCGGTCAAAAATAAAAGTTGAAATTTTGAGAAAAAAATTTTAAACTTAGCAGCTAGCTTTCTTTCAGATATATATAAATATGTAAGTGTTAAAGTGTAATTTCAGTACTAAAGTTTTTTTCAGAACAAAAATACGCGTTTTTTTTTTGTCTTCGGTTAAATATGAAATTAATATCTTAGCGATATTTTTTCATGTAAAATTGAAAGGTCACATTTATTTGGCATGTTTTCTTGCAACAATTAATGGCGAGTTTTTTCGGCCAAAAATAAAAGTTGCGATTTTAATGATATTTTTATTTATTTTTTTATATAAAATTTAAGCAATATTTTGCCATTAAAATGAAAATAAAAGTTAAAATTGGAACCACATTTGTTCCGCCTAAATATGCCAAAGCTTAAGCGTTTTTATTTTCGTTCTTTCATTAAAATCTCTACGAGTAAAAATAATTTTTTTTTTCGATTTTTTCTGTTTAACTAAAAATAAAACATAATTTTGAATACATTTAAAAATAATAATGAAAAAATATGCAAATATATTTCTTCGTTCAAAAATAAAAGATTAAAATTTGACGGCCAATTTTTTCGTTTAATTTTTAAAACATCTGGCAGTTTATCGTCCTGATTAAAAGTAATCCCAGAAAAAATTAAAAAAACAAATATGTACGTAAATCTTATTAAATTAAATTATAAATAAAACTGAAACAAAACTAATAAAATATTCAAATTTAATGGGAGAAAACAAATCCAAATGTTTTCTGTAACTATTGAAAGGCGCACAAGTTCAAGGCCCACCAACCAGAATGAAAGAACACATTTAGTACGTACAGCACAAACGGGTGATCCCATTTAGCGCAACTTTTCAGCTTCTTATAATATATTTCAAAGAGAAATTCAGTGTCAAATTATGTATATCCGCTATTTAATTCTTAGGAAAATCTCTTTGCCTCGCGATTAACGCCAGTAATTTCGGTTTCTATGTTTCCCGTATTCCCGGGGACGAAAAAATCCAGGACAGTTATGCCAGTTGTCCGGTCAGTAAACAGACCTGAAGTTCACAATTAACTGTTGAGCAAAAGTATTTCCCAATAAAGCCGTCCTTTCACATGCTGGAACCAAATGCCGTCATCATCACCGGCGTCAATTTCATGGTGCGATATATAATATGGACCTATAACTATTCTAAATTTTAATTAATGAATCTCTTTGGGCTGCTTAGCAACTCAAATGCTGTAGGGTTTTCCTTCTGTCACAATATATTAACCGGAAATATTCCTCAGCATTTAGATAAAATTCGACTAGAAAATATTGCATCAATTTAATGAAAAATGTCCCCCCTCACAGACAAAGGTTCGGCTAGACAACCGCAGTCCTTAATTATAGCCCATTGAGAGCATAAACTTTACGAAACTTACAACAGACAGACTTTTGTTCACTTTTTCCTTGACCTGGTGAAAATTTCATAATACATTTTGATTCTACAAAATCTTAATACTTTGCCTTACCGTCTAAATGTAGCTTTTAATAAAGTACACTGACACCCAGGCATGATTTTGACTGTGTAGGATACCGTAAACCACTATAGTTTGCTCCGAAAGTACCTATAATTGAGAGAACAGTTGCCAGATTTTATGGCGCCAACAGTTTCTGAAAAAAGAACATATATCAAATTATAGATCTTAATACATCACCCATTACATAAATCAATGCATGTGACATTAATAACAGCCTTTTATCCAACACATCGCATGCTGACATTGATTCGGACAATTTTCTAAATAATTTTTCAATCAGAATTTTTTTTTTTTTTTTAATTTTATTTTTAATATCGTTAAATAATGCGAAGAAAATTTGTTTACTATATACATAATATTCTATATATATATATATTAGTTACATTGAAAACAAAAAAGAAAGGGGGCCTTGAGCACGCAGGTCAATAACTTTGAGCAGAGATATCACAATAAGCCAGGCGGAAATCCCATACGAAAGGGGATACAAGACACTGAGCATTAAAATACTCTCGTACACTCTCCTTGTGAACGTGACACTGGTTCAGGACTGTATTGGAGTGTCACAACGGACGGCACAGCCTAACGATTCGAAATCAGCTTACTCTGATCTGGGCTTTAGGACTTGAGAAGGCCATAACGATAAGCAGCTGACAGATATTTAGGCCAAAAGGGGTAGAGGGGCTATTACTGAACCCATTTCATTCTTTGGCTTCAGTCGAAGTCTCCTTGAAGGGGAGCTGGACAAATGAGTAGCAACCGTCATAAGAAAATAAGGGATGGCCTTGAACACTGTTCGTGGCTCTCGCAGGACATTGTGCCTGTTATAAAGCACGTACACCGAATGCGCTTGAAGATGGTGAAGAGAATGAATCAAAGCGTGGCACTAGAACACAACGGATGCAAAATACTTTAAACCGGGTGAACAGGACTTGTTAGCACTCCCCTTAAAGTAACTAAAGTCGGTACCTTGACCTATTAAACCCTTGAAAGGAAAGAGAATTATGCTAAATTCCGATCAAAACTTTGTTGTAAACTCAAGTTTTAAAATAAAAGTTAAAGAGCAGGTAGATAAATGTCCTGGCAATGAAGCTTCTAAAATGTACATTTGAAAATATTATAAATAATTTCCCAGCTCCTGAAGTTTTGTTTTCAAAAACCTCTAGTTCTTAAAATCAATTTACACGAATTTTTTTTTTATTTTTTCGAATATATGAAAATCATCATGTCCATTGACTTAAAATGACTTTATTTGCAAAGTTAAATAAGCAAAATTTGAAACAGTGTTTACTGCACTTTCATCATACATTTTATTACAAACAAAAAAGGATATATGGCTAATAAACAGATCCTTGCACGGACGGATACCAGAATTATTACACAGCTTAAAGACATCATTATACAAATCGTACGTGCATTTGTAGCATATTTCTAGGGAAAAATTGTTATTTCCAAATAAAGGATATAGTATAAGAGGCAGCCATGAGAGAAACTGAAATTGTTATCAGCACTATATGGATACAATTTTAGAAGTTTATACTAATTATTGTGGCATCATTATGATTTATAAAGTTTAAACCAAATAAAGGATATACGGAGTGCACTTGTATCCTTACAGCCATTGAAGCGAAATTTTACACACCGATAGGAAATACATTGTCCGAACGCGCTGTTCTTTTAAAATCGCGCTAAAATGGCTTGTTAATAATTAAAGATTTAGGGCATTTGGGCATATCCTTCCATGTAAGGAACTGCAAGTTTCGTTATAAGAATATGACAAGTTTATTACAATTATTAGGGCATTATGATTTCTATAGTTTGAAAAAAGGATATATGGAGAGCAATGGCGTCTCTGCCGCTAATGAAACAAAATTTTACAGATGTATAGAAAATACAGGGCCTGAAACTTTTAGCAACTTTCATGTGATTTTGCTCTAAAGTCGAGCTAAACTGTTTATATTAGGTATTAAGGATATACGACAGTTGGCCATATTCTTGCTCAGATTTGAAATAAAATGTCTTGTAGATTTAAAAAGCTGCTAAAAAAAGTTACTAAATTATTGTTGCTGACAATCTGGCCAGAATTTTTGGAAATATTTTCGCATGCAAATAAAGGATATGTGGAACAAAGAAATGTCCTTTCAGTTATTTGAGTAAAATTTAGGCCAAAAGCCAGACAAGTTGTATTCGAAACTTTTGCAAACTTTGGAGTTA
Organism: Epicampocera succincta; assembly: GCA_932526305.1. NCBI lineage: Eukaryota > Metazoa > Arthropoda > Insecta > Diptera > Tachinidae > Epicampocera > Epicampocera succincta. The sequence goes on along the minus strand of OW052037.1, from coordinate 12,109,858 downwards.
CGTTGTGTAGCACAATGATGCCAAAATAATACTTCCTAAAATTAAGGATATGAAAATGGCTTAAAATTTCAATTTATTCTTGTCGTTCCTTCCACTATTTTACTGATTTTACATAAATTTTGGGGGGCCATGATTGATGCTTTAAATAAGTGCAACAAATTCTGGTTAATCATTTTTTGATTTTGAGCCCAAAAAGCTCAGCCCGGACGGCCAAATAAACATTTTGGGGGTGGAGGAAAAACACATGATTGAGTAGATGGATGGACTGTCTAATTAATACACGGTTTTTCTATGAAAAACTTTACTCTTTTGTTACGCTGTTGTTGTCAGGCCCTACAAGTCTTGTAGCCACTTTCAGTTGGCCACCCGCTCATCTGTTCGAGGAAAACAAAAACAAAAATACTCAACCGGCCGCCTTTATTGGCCAAAGATAATGTGTTTATTTATCTGATTTTTTTTTCGTCTTTGTGGCAATAAATAATAGAAATATAAACAAAATTGCACACGGCCACCATCAACAATAATTATAAAATTAGTTCTTCTCATCATTAACGTCCACATCAACTGAAGCGTAAAACACTGCCGCTCGTGCTTTTTTAAATATAGTTTTTCGTTACGCTCTTAAAAATGTATTTTTGTTTAAAATTTATGTTCTTGTTTTTTCGTTTAGTTTTCATTTATTTTGAATATTTTCCCCTCTTCTACCTCTTCTTGTTTCCATAGTCCTGCCTAAATACACACAAAAATGTGTGTATGTTTGAGTTTTTAATATTTTTGTTTTAATTGAATTAAATGCTACGATTATTTATTATGATCCATGAGAACAAGTTGTTGCAAGTAATTGGTTCTTTCATTTTGTTAAAGAATTTTCTAGGAGCAGATGTCTGTTAAAGATTAAGGATTTGAAGGAGAAAAAAATTAATATTCTTTCAAGTATTTACGTGTTTTCTAGCGCTAAATCGAAATATATTATTCATTTCGAAGTTCTAACAGCGACTTACAAAATGTTTCTCACTTTGTCGCATTGGTGCAAATGCCCCATGTCACAGGCTGTGCTGGCTTCCAGGACTGATCTGCTTATTCGCTTAGACCAACGGCCAGAAAATTTCTACCAGTTTAGGGCGATCCGAATCGATCTCGGTGGCCAGTTTTCACCATCGCCAGGTGAGATAATCAAATCACTGGAGCCGAATCTCAAACGTGACATGAACTCTCCGGCATGTAATGACATTCCGTGGAAATCCCAGGTTTTATTTTTTTGTGTCCTTGGCAAAAGGAGTTTGTAGTCATAGATCTATAGCGCTCAATAGACCGTGAATCGATGTTTTCGCCAGCCCAAAATCCACATCAGACAGTCACTTTTTCAGTTTGTTTCACCATCAAATAGATCTGAGCTGTTCCGAAATCGCCAACTATGTCATTCATTCATTCATGCAAAAAGGATGCCAATCGCTGAACATGATTTTTTTAGGAAAACTGCGGCCAGTTATCAACTACTTCGGGCGGTTTACTCTCGCCTTGAATTGAACGGCCGGGTGTTGGAAGGCGCTAAGAAAACTGCACCAATGTGCGCGTGTGTAGGATTTTTGCTTTTGCTCGTGCTCAAGAACAGCAGCGATGGTTTCGGCAGATCTTGTGTGCCACGGTATTTAGTTCATCGTTTAATGAACGACCAGGCAAGGAGTAGCCCTACCGGTAACATGATTGCGGCAACATTAAAATCGGTACAACGCTCAGAGCGTTGCCCGCACCCCGTTTTAATCAAACAATTTTATTATTTGCACATGTTTGTTGTAAACTTTAGCCATCCCGCCCATGCGAGAGATCTTGTTTCAGCAAGATGACCACAATCGACGATCGTGCTCCCTCTTGCAGCCCCCAATATTATCAACGGCTTTAGTACAAATAGTTTTAAATCTTTTATAGTTCTGGGTTTTTGTTTAATTTAATTTTAATACCGTTGTTTACTTTTTTTTCGCTCAACATCATTATAAACTCTTGAACGTTTTTCATTGTCATTGAAGCGCGTTGGAAAATTAAAAGAAGAGGCCCTCGTTCGTTCTGTTGATCACTTTACTGACGTATTTATAAAAATATTAAAAAAATAAATACATAAATTAATTAAACAAAACTTATACATAGAAAACAGCAAAAAAAATCTACTTAAAAACAAAATTTGCGTTCGTCGACCGTAAAGTATATTTATGTTTTTTGTAAGATGTGACCGATTTTACGTAAAACATTCAACAGATTATCAAAATGCGTTTCCTTTTGCATATATGGAGATTTCTTCTTTAACTTTATGGGACAGTTTTTAACTTATTATGTGGTGGAAAGGAGATTTTGAACGTCCTTCTATGGCTGTTTTATTTTAAAAATGAAAAAAATTCAAAAAATTAGTTCAGCAACTAAATAATAACTTTTTAAATACTGGCCGCTAACTCTGTAACAAATTTCATTGCAATCGGTGCAAGGATATGCCTGCCTGCCATGTATCCTTTTTGGCAAAATTAAATTTAAAGACATAATTTTGTTCCTGAGCCAAAAATTGCTGCTTCTTATTTTACAAAATATAGTTTTAAACTATTTTTAATTAATTTAAGCAAATGTTCATTAATCATGTATTCCCGATTTCAAAATAATTTATACAGTTTTATGCAGAATCTGGCGAAAGTTGAGAATGAGTTCCGAAATAATGCCTTCTAACCGTATCTCAAATTTTATGGCTATGGGTACAAGGATATGTCTGCCTTTCATATATCCTTTTTTTGCACAATTAATTTTAAAGCCATAATTTTCTTCTAAAGTCAAAAAATACTACTTAGAGTTTTATAACATATAGTTTCAAATTGCTTTTTAGTTGTTTTGAAGCAAATTTCGACCTTCCCAATATCCTTAATTTTTAAAAATATTGAAACAATTTGTACAGCTTTAAGCAGAATCTAACGAAAGTTGATAACAAGTTGTTAAAAAATGACCTTTAAGGCGGTAATAAATTTCACTGCAATCGGTGCAAGGATATGGCTGCCTGCCATATATCCTTTATTTTTTAAATTAAATAAAAGGCATAATTTTGTTCCTGAGCCAAAAATTGCTGCTTCTTATTTTACAAAATATAGTTTTAAACTATTTTTAATTAATTTAAGCAAATATTCATTAATCATGTATTCCCGATTTCAAAATAATTTATACAGTTTTATGCAGAATCTAGCGAAAGTTGAAAATGAGTTCCGAAATAATGCCTTCTAACCGTATCTCAAATTTTATGGTTATGGGTACAAGGATATGTCTGCCTTTCATATATCCTTTTTTTGCACAATTAATTTTAAAGCCATAATTTTCTTCTAAAGTCAAAAAATACTACTTAGAGTTTTATAACATATAGTTTCAAATTGCTTTTTAGTTGTTTTGAAGCAAATTTCGACCTTCCCAATATCCTTAATTTTTAAAAATATTGAAACAATTTGTACAGCTTTAAGCAGAATCTAAACAAAGTTGATAACAAGTTGTTAAAAAATGACCTTTAAGGCGGTAATAAATTTCACTGCAATCGGTGCAAGGATATGCCTGCCTGCCATATATCCTTTATTTTTTAAATTAAAAAAAAGGCATAATTTCGTTCACAGTTTAAGATTTTAAAATTTTATATTCTTCGACTGTGTGTTTTATGGCTTTTTGCATAAAAGTCCATAAAAACGCATGTGTTTTGTTTTTTTGGCCCATTTTGTTAAAAGCAGACAACAACAACAAAAGAAATGCATTTTTTGCTGCGATTTTAAAATTTTTTAATTTCTTGATATTGTGCCTGTGCCAGTGAGTAAAATTCCAAGATTTTTTTTAACCTTCAGCTGCTAAAGTTTATGGCGAATCTGCTCAATATCTTTATGCTTGTTTTTCATTATAATTTTTATTTAAAATTCTTGTATGGCTGTAGAACATGTTTGAAAAATGTATACTTGTGCAATTCATTGAAAACGAACTGGTTGTTTGGCCTGTTCTGTCTGTTTAATTGGGAATGTCTGAATGTTTGTGTGTCTGTCTTTCTGTCTGTTTGTCTGGCTGCTCACAGTGTGTCACTGGTGGTGTGTGTCTGTCCAGAATCTTCTTCTTAAAGCGTGTGTGTGTGTGTGTGTGTGCTTTTTTTATTGCAAATGCCTCCAATGTTATTTTCCTGGCATCTGGCGCATTTCCGTTTTGCCACCTTCAAACCCATTAAAAAGTAATAAATGAATTTTTACAAAATTAACAAATCGATATTAAACCAAAATAAATGTAAATATTTTGTAGAGTAACGTGTGCCGGCCGCATTTTCTATAAATTTATTCCTCTGTTTTCTTGTTGCTTTGAGTAATTGAGATCAACACAAATCAAATGCAAATCTGTATGTCAGCAGATTCGAGACTCAATTCGCTAACATTTTATGGGGAATTCCTTATTTGAAGAAAATTTCCTAAATGAAAAATATAAAATTCTTTATCACACCCTTCAACCAGCAAATGCATGTTGTGGGACACTTGAATTATTTGCTGCATGTCCGCAGTGCACAGTGGTTTTATCGCCAAAGCAAAGAAAAGAAATTTTTTGTAAATAATTTTTTTTTTTTTTTTGGCCATTTAAAAGTTTAAAATTTCCTTGTTACTCTTAATAAAAGATTTGCCCCACAGCTGGACTGCAGTTCTAGAAATTTGTAAAAATTTGTCTAACAACTATTTGAGGCACACTATTTGAGGCACACACTACAGCATGTCCCTGGAAGCTGTCAGCAAATTCTGTCTTATATGATGACTTTTTGAGGAAAAGGAATAGGATTTTTTTTTTTTGCAAATTTTTACACCAGATACTCATGATTGACACAAATTGAAATTGTGTGCTATGGGTCAAATCTATTGCTCTTGGCATTTTCTCCCTGCACTGTGTTCTCTACCTTGAAACGAATTTTATTTGCCATTTGGAAAATATTCACCATAAATTAATTAAATAATTCGCTTAATTGGGTCTTAATAGTTTCATGGCGTTGAAAATTAATAATATTTTCAATTTGTTTGTGTCTTTTTTTTTTGCATTCATTGCAACAGTGACAGCTTTCAGCAAATGAAACGAAACCTTCACAACATGTGTAAACAATGAACGGGAAACATGTTTGTTGTCAGAAGAATTGTGTTTATTTTCAGTTGGAAAATGATTTTGTTCGCACCGCCGAAGGATGATGGCCTTTAATTTCAGCACAAATTAGCCATAATAATAACTTCAAGTGTTACATTTTAAGTGGCCATATAATTGGTTGGATAATAAATGTAAATAAATGGTGCCTACTAGATGAATTGTCAGCTGTTCTTCCCAGGATCTGGCAATAAGAACTTCCAAACATTGATCGTTCCTAGTGGTTGTGGTTGTAGTGTTGAAATTACCTGTCATTTATAAAGTAGTTTTTGCCAAGTCATTGGGGGCAAATACAGCAGCCCACAAGCAGATGTAAACGATTAAGTTGTTTTATCAAAATGGTTGTGCCTTTGACGGCCCAGCAGTATGTCTGTCCTAAATTTAGCTTCACTTATTCAGTAAATAATTAAAACGATAACGAAACGCTGTCTGTTTTGTGGTCAATCGTAAACTTGCTGCCAAAAGGACCAAACCTAGAGGATAGTAATTAATTAATTAATTAACCAGGAAGCCGGCCGTCCGGTGATGACCCACAAGATCTGCCGCCGGCGGCGAGAGTGTGCACGAGTTGTAGTCGCTAACAGAAATTTCACTTTTCGCAGATCGCAACGAATACAGAACTGTAAATATTTTTGCTGGTCTTTGCTGGGCATCGAAACTCCCACTAATTTACAGAACAACTCTTGTGTTGAGGCAATAATTTTGCACTGTGATTCAACTCAACTGACCCCGGAGCTGAATACTTTTACACGCCACAAACTTAGTGGAAAACTGGTTTAAGTTTTCATCGAAACAGCATCTTCAGTGTAGAGGCCCGCCCACTTGTTGAGGATTGAGGATTGACAAGATTAACAATTTCAAACTGAATTATTGCAATTGCACTTCGTTAAACGCTCTGGTTGTTGTCAGTTTGCCATGTCAACGAATGTGTTTCGAGGCGTTTTCAAACCGCCTTTTTCCCTTGCAAACGTTGACAAAATTGTCTGTATCCTCGAAGGAATTCTGAACGAAATTCTAAACAAAGAAGACAAGTGATGGCGACTTAATTGCAAAACAAAAATTGCACTCAAAAGTGCATTTATTTTGATAAAAATATATGTATGTGCCCAGAGTCCCAGAAAACCCAATTTTAATTTCTAATGGGGCTAAATAACAACAACAGCAACCAACAAAAGAAGAAGAAGGAAAGAAACCACCGACAAAAACATTTAATGAGTTGATCGAGTTGAAAAGAAAAACTCAACATGAGAATTTGCCGCAAAAGTTAATCAAACAAATAGCTACAAAGTTTTTACATCTATTTCACCTACACACACACACACGCACTCACTCACGCACACACATTCACTCACTCTGTTGTTCTGACCAAACTGAAACAATCGAATGCGAAAATGCGTACGTATCACTTTTATATCAAACCAGGCGATTCTTTCATTCATACAAACAACTGTTCAAGAAGCAACAAAAACGAAAAATTGGCCAACAACAGCAACAACAACAATAGCTTAAATATTCATACTTATATTTTTGGCAAAGAAAGCGAACGGCGCGAGGCGACTCGATGTGATGCGATGCGATGCGACGCGAAGCAAAGCTGCGCTGGCGACAACGTACGCGACTACGTGTGTTTGCCGAAGCTGTCGTTATTGCTGTTGCTGTTGTTGGTTGTTGGTTGTTGTTGCTGGCGCACAAATTTATAGACAAACGTCGTGTGCAAAGCACGAAAAAAACGTTTTTATTTTTCATCATCGTCTTATTTGAATATTATTTTGAAAATGTGTGTGAAAATTTTGAAGAAACTGTAAAAAAGAATGTGTTTTTTTTTTTGTTTTTTTTGTTCATATTTCGGTGACGCTGGCAGGCAAAATAATGAAAACAAGAAGAACAAGAGCAGCAGGCAGAAGAAAGAAAATCGGGGAAAAAAAAAGTTTTTGAGACTCGAACTAAATAAAAGTATTTTCAGTTGAAAAAATTTCATCAAACGTTACGGATCGTTCACACTTTAAACGTAAGAATATTTCACAAAATGGTTTGAAATCCATTTTAGCTGACACAAAAACACACACACGCACACACACACACACAGTCCAGTCAGAGAACAAATAAATTAATTTGGGGGGGAATCAATTGATTTTGCAGAAATTTTAAAGCCTAAAAAACAATATATGAGTTTGAAAATTATTTATTAACCATTTTTGCATTCCACCAGGTGAACAACGGCTCAAATCATTATCACCAAACGATAACCGATTACGCTAAACCCAACAAGGGCACTTCCCACTTGACTCAGACCATAACTGAGACGACAACTTCTACCCTCGTAGAAGACAATCAGCCGGATCAATTGGATTCTATGCTCGGCAGTTTACAGGCCAATATGAATCGTCAAGGTGTCAACACTGTACAAAAAGGCTGCTGCAATGCCTGCGAAAAGCCCATTGTCGGCCAAGTTATAACCGCCCTGGGCAAGACCTGGCATCCCGAACATTTCACTTGCAATCACTGCAACCAAGAGCTGGGCACACGCAACTTCTTCGAACGTGACGGCTTCCCCTACTGTGAACCCGACTATCACAACCTGTTCAGTCCACGCTGTGCCTATTGCAATGGTGCCATTTTGGATGTAATATTTATAATACAATAATTTGCAACTTGTCGTTGTAACGGTCTGTTGTGTTGTTTCAGAAATGCGTTACCGCTTTGGACAAGACCTGGCATACGGAGCATTTCTTTTGCGCCCAGTGCGGCCAACAGTTCGGCGAAGACGGTTTCCATGAACGCGACGGCAAACCCTACTGCCGCAACGACTACTTTGAAATGTTCGCCCCCAAGTGCAACGGCTGCAATCGCGCCATTATGGAAAACTATATCTCCGCCTTGAACTCCCAATGGCACCCCGATTGCTTTGTCTGCAGGGTAAGTGTGTATTTTAATGATCTCCCACTCGCCGCCCATGAGCCAAATTTCATATTTCTATTGTATTTCAAATAACTGTTAATCTTGTTATCTAGGATTGCAAAAAAGCCGTCCGAGGCAAGTCCTTCTATGCCATGGAAGGCAAGCCCGTCTGTCCCAGCTGTGTGGGTGTTGATGAGGAAGAATAAATTTTAAAATAGAATTTCTTTGTTGTTTAACAGCTTGAACGCCTTTTGTTTGTTACTTTAAGCGAAAGAAAAGAAAGATTTCTGTTGTTCTTTGGCGAGAGAAAAGAAGTCTTTTATTGATATCTATCGGCATCTATTTATAATGGCATTTTTTCGAAACACCATCGCACTGACACACATACACATACACCTACACCTACACACGAACTAAACAACAACAACAAAAGCACTCAATTACTAGAACTTGCAGCAAAAAAACACAGAAATCAAAGTTTTTAGAAAATTAAACAAGAAATTCTATTTTAAACAAATCAACAACAACAACAACAAAAATCTTCATCTTTCAACACTTTTGTATCTGGAAAGCAAAAAAAAAAAAAAGAAAAAGAAAAAAAAATTGAACTGACCGGACCAGCCCGTCCAATTCACTTCCTTAAAAAGAAGAAAACGAAACGCCAAACTTTTGTGTCGAAAACGAAACAAGTATTGACGACCTCTTGTTTGGCCGCAAAACAAAAGAATTGCCACAAAAACGATTCTTTTATACCCAATCATGCACCAACATGTCCGGCCCTTTCAGTTTTTCTCTTGCAGCCAATAATGAAATGATGTTGACCCTTTCAGCCCCCTTGCAAAAGAATTTTCAAATATAATTTCTAAAAGCTTAACACTAAATGAAACAGTTTTATAAAACAAAATTAGGCTTAAGTCTAGGTAACATTTTCTTCTTTATTACATATATTATTATTTTTTTTTTCAATTAACTTATTATTAAAACAATATTGTAATATTATTTATTTGTAAATAAATATTAAAAAAAAAAAATATTAAAAAAAAATATAAAAAAAAATTATAAAAACATATAAAAAAATATTTAAAAATATATATTAAAAACAAAAACAAAAACAACAAAAAATCCAAACAAAAACCCCCACAAACAGTCACTTAATTCATTCATTCACAGTTTTCATTTCACTTGTAAAAGTTTTATCAAGACCTTGTCTCCTTAGCGTTGCAAAGGTCTTGATATTCTAGATATATATATATATATATATATCTTCCTTTTCACCTCCCCCCCCCCCCATTCCACCCCCCTCCCCACCCTACCATCTGTTTTTTCTCATAATTGTGACTATATTAAAGGTCATGATTTTTATAATCATTTTCTTGTTCATAATCAAAAGTGTCCTTGCACTTGGTTTCTATTTCAAATTAAATTTGGTGTTTTGTTTTTTTTTTTTTTGGTTTATTTCTCACATTAAATTTTCTGCCCCCTTTCCCCATCATTTTAATGTTTCCATTTCATTTCGAAATTTGAATTGTTTTTGTTTTCGGATTGTGGGTGTTTTTGTTTCTAAATTACATCATTTTTAAATTTGTTTATAAATATGATTTTGTTGGTTTTGTTTTCCACTCTGCCTCTCCCCCCTCCCTCTCCTCCTCCATCCTCCTCTTGTGCTCACTTATGGCACAGAAAATGTTCAATAACAATATTATTTTCGATTAATTTATGTAAATAATGTCTGGTTTGTTTAGAAACTGTTTCATTTATCTGTTAGCAAACGGCTTTTGTTTTTTGCATTACAGTTTTCAAGTGTCTGAAATTTCCAATTTTATTGTTGTATTTGTTGTTGGCTACGCAAGTTTTCCCATTCATTTAAATATTTGTTATTTTGTGGGGGTGCCAGCCATCGTCTTTTAGCCAATAAGAAATTATCTAGGCAACACCATTTCCAAAACGATATTTTACTTCATTGAAGTTACACGTTAATTTGACTTGAATTCATGTTAAAAGGTAATATCTTTTTTGTGGAATTCAATATTTTTACATTTGACTTATCTCAGGCCAACTATAAGGTCCGTTTGGTTCTCGCTGCAACATCCTTTTTCACTCTAGGTCTTTGGCTCGCCCTTTCTTTCATAGACGTGCAAAGAAATATTTGGAATGACAATCCTTTAAGAATTTTTTAAAAGTCTAGAAATATTTGCTTGTCTGTAATTTCTTGGCACTGCGTTGTCCACATTACGGACAAATTATGTAGTTCACGATGTTCGTAGGTGTGTTGAAATGATCAATTGCTTACAAGTGTCGTATTTTCTGGTTTTTTCTTATAAATTGCCAGTTTTATGGACGACAATTTGCCAAAACGTTTCTAAACGTTTTAAGAGCTAAATTTGTTTTATTATTATACAAAATATTTATTACGCCTTCAGCTTAAATATATGTAAACAAAGATGTAAATGTTTTTATATAATTTGTACGTGTATTGTATGTATGTAAAAGTATATATCGCAAACGTGACACAATAACACTTCCTCTTTATGAAGCAGCTCACAGTAGAAATACTTGTAGCTCTGGAGGTTGTCCAAAATTTGCAGATTTTTATTTTTTTAACAGGAAAAAATACTCTTTTTTTCGTTACTCGTGTCCCCAACTGAAACTTTCTGTAAGTAATTTCGGCCATAGTGGCCATGTTCAGCAAAAGCATGCAAATGCTATCTGCTATGCTCAGGGTTAAGGCTACCTCGTGTTTAACCTAAAAGCGTCTGTTTTGAATTGTTACAAGTAAACGAATGAAGTGGCATATTGGGTCATTGTTTTCGTAAGGAATTTTTGGCGGTAACGTCCAAGGGGAGGGGGGGCGTGGCCTGCCACTACATTCAGTATAAACATCATTTCGTATTCCTACTAAATATTAATACACAAAATATTTCCATTGTCTCTGTGGAAATTCTTGCAAATGCATGATTTTCTTTTTTTTTTGGTCTTATATATCATAAGAATGACCACAATTGTTATCACTTAGTTTACGAGATATAGCCGTGACAAATATTATGTTTTCCTTAGAAGAAGGCAAAATTTCTCAAAATCAATAAAAATATTAATGTAAATTCGAGCTAAAGGCAGAAAATCTCGTTTTCTTAAAAAAAAAAAAAAATTCTCAAAAATCAAAAAACTTTTAAACTAAAGCCGAAACCGGCTTTTGGGCAACTGCAGTCCAAAAGTAGGGCACATTTTATGTAGTACAGTGTAATTGTTTGCACCGCCAATACGCGCTGTCACTTTAGAAAAGTATTTTCCTCCCGGTTTGAGCGCATCTACTACATCAAAAAAACACCTGTATTGGCGCGGTGTTTTGTGAGAATCGCACAACTTGAAATCATTTTCTATTTGTGAAAATCACTCGGCTGATTTCTCAAAAAAAAAAACCCCCGACTTCTTGTTCTTCTTTCATTAATTTTCTAACACCAAGACGTTCAAAATAATTTCATAATAATAAAAAGATTTAATGTAGCAGAAGATACATGATTTTTGTGTTCAGAAATTTCGTGTTTTGAAAACATGCGGCTTTTAAAAATGCAGCTCTTTTTATTGCGACTATTTTCTTTAAAATGTTGTTTAGAATTGAGTTGTAAAATACTTATATCTTTTGGGTTTGTTTTGGTTTGAGAGAAATGTGGTGATCTTGAAAACACTCGATTGCCACAACAGACCAGCATTTAACTGGAAAAATGTTTTGTAAAAACGAAGTTTTGGTTCGATGGAAGAAAATTTTATCGGCGGCTCTTTTTAAAGAGTTGCGGCTGTTTACTGATCAGGCAGGGATTTGTAGATACATAAATGGTGATTTTCCATAAGTCGTAAAATTTAAAAGGTATGGACATATATATTTATTTATATATATTTATATGTTCAGTTTTCTAAGTATTTAAAACATTTTATATATTAATTTTTTTTGTATGTCTACTGGCCAGAACTGTTTGACTTGTTTTTTTTTTTTTTTTGTTTGTAAATGACAGCTTGACGATTTAAATGAAACAAATTGTTTAGAAACAACAAACAATTTACACACACACACACATCTATACATATTTAGGGTCGACAATTCTGTAACATATTGTACTATTTAAATATGTATTTGTGGGGCTCGCAACTAATTTGCAAGGTTCCTCTGTTTTGATTAATTTATAAACAAATTGCCATTTTAATAGCAAATCAACTAGATATTATTATTATTATTTTTTTTTTTTAGCACATTAAAGAGTTTTTGTGACATCAGAAGCGGCAGCAGGGCTGTCAGTATTGAAAGTATATGTATGTGGAAGCGTGTCCATCGATGTCCACATGACAACTTATTAGGGTCGTGTATTACAATCTCGAACGTTATTTAACGTGCGTTAACCTATTCAAATGTATGTGAAATACTGGCGCATTTCCCATCACACGCACCTATTAAACCTCTAGAACACTGTGTCACACTTCAAACCATGTCAGTCTCTCAAACCGCATATTGCTGAATACGTGACATAAAAGGAAATGAAATTTTGTAAGACACAAATCCGGCAGAATGCAGAGGACTGAGAAACGTATTATTTTTCCTTTGGCGCTACAGGTTTGGGCGTGAGCCTCGGCCTCAATCAACAAACTCTGCCAGCTGGCACGATCTTTAGCCAGCAGCCTTCAATGTTGCCCACCAAGTTGGTTGAGGTTACTGTCTGTCCACTGGTGTGGGCTATCGGTTCCCTGGCCGTCCTCTATTGGCTGTAGCAGTATTTTACATGCGCTCTACTTGGCCTAATCACTTCAGCCGTTCGATCCGTAGACGCCTGGTTAAACACATGTCGCTGTACAATCCGTACAGTTCGTGAAATTTAAATTCACAAGTATTGAGGACATCATTAATTGGCAAAATTTGGCTTTAAAAAAAAGAAAAAAAAACTGCCCAGCCAAACACTTTGGCTAATTGGGTTATCCTGTAATATAAACATACACACATGGAGAAAATGTCATGTATAATTACTTATATCAGCTGTTAAGTTATTGTTGTACTTAAAATTGTGGAAACACATCCCATAAATTATACAAAAATTCTGCAGCATTTCGTTCAAACGTCGGACATTGTGACAGCGTTATTTCGGACTTATTACGACTACAATTGATTATTTTAATGAGGTTTTTCTTTTTTGTTGTTGTTGTTGTTGTTAATAAGACATTTTATTTAAAATTAATAATATTTGGAAATAATTTTGTAGTTTTATGTATAAAATTTGTACTAGAAGGCGTCATTTAATCATGTTAAGGGCACTCACGGTTGCTCTACAAATTTGTACAAATTTGTGTCATTTGTGAATTTAGTTTGCAAATATTTGCCAATTTTCCTTAATTTAATTTTGCTTGATTTAAAAGAAACGTGTTGCAAGTTGGCGTTACTCCAGTCTATATATACGCCGATAGTTTTTGTCAATATTAAAGAAAGTGCTGCTGTAAAATTAAAGGATTTTCCCATAAGAGCGGTCAAGTATTGAAATCGCCTAAACTAACCCTGGCGTGAAATATTAGGGAAATTCCTTCCCTAAGTGATGGACTTAGACACCCGCTTATTATGTATGAACCATTTAGAATATTGCACGGTTTGGAGTGGTTCAATTTTCAATTCCTCTGCCTCACACATCCAGCTAATTTTGAGCCTTGGCCTCAGTTGTGTTGACTTTAGGGAGGACATCATTCGATTTCGGCTTATTAGCAAAGACCGGTGACTAAAGCAATCCGTAGGAGAAAAAGTTTAGGGGGTTCAAATTGCAAGATTTTAGTGACCAATTCACATCACCTCGGCCTCTATCCTTAAATAGTTCCTGTACAATGTGCTTCGCGGCGTCCGTTATGAGACCCCTACATCGATATCGTTCAGTTTGAGGCACAAGAAATCGATTATCAGCATTCGGTAGTGCCGTTTTCAAAAGACCACAGATCAATGATGCCGCCGTCCCAACATCCTTGACAACCCGTTACTTTTTATGGCTTCATGCCGTATACGGTAGTTTGACTAATACATCCAAAAATGTGCTTTGCGGCAAGAGATAATCATTTCGCCTAAAAACGAACTACTCTTCCCAACTCTATGCAGACCACTTAGTGAATAAACGTGTTATTGTCTGGGCTATTTGGATCTTGTGCAGGTTCATGCTCAAGCCTCGATACAAAGAGGACGAGTTCTTGTGCCAGACGGGGAATTGTTTGTCGATTCGCATTAACTTTGAGCTGCTGGACTGGTGGTAGTAGAGTTCTTGTGCAAGATGGTGGATTGTTTGTCCATCGCCATTGGTTATATTTTGTCCAGGTGTACGCTCGAGCTCAGATACAAAATTCCTCAGCTGGAAGAACTCTGCGAAGGGACGACAAGTTCCTGTGCCCGGCACTGAATTGAGTGGATTTCTCCTGCACACTTTCACGGAACGTGGCGATTCTCTGCGCAGATCTAGCGTTCCTTTGGACGTACGAATGCTGGTTGCCTATTTACGGAACGGAGCCTATAGTCGTCTCGAAGGCGGCCAGCAAACGATGGGGAAAAGGGCCACAATTCGCGTATGTCGTCACCATCTCGCTACATCTTTCAATTTTGGGACTAAAAGTATTTGTTTATCGTAATTTGGTAAAACGCTCGTTTTCAAAAACCTGTGAACCAAAATCCATGTCAACCAATAACTTTCTCATGTGAGATGGCTGGGCTGCGTGTTCGACAATTTGTTTTATGCAACGACTGTGAATTGTGAAAACGGCATCTGCCGTAAAGTGGGAGCCACGCGCACCCAGTTTACACTAACGCACATTCATTTTGAGCACAAAGTGATGCTTTGGCAGCAGCAGAAAAGAGCCACCAACATCTGCCTTCTGCGAGTACTTGCGCTAAAGGACCTTTTAGTGTCTTTGATTAATATTTTTATGTACAACTTGTCGCCATGGGGATTC
Source organism: Epicampocera succincta (assembly GCA_932526305.1). Classification (NCBI taxonomy): domain Eukaryota; kingdom Metazoa; phylum Arthropoda; class Insecta; order Diptera; family Tachinidae; genus Epicampocera; species Epicampocera succincta. Next base: position 12,094,846 of record OW052037.1, on the reverse strand, counting down.
CACATCGCAGACGCTATTGATGATTGCACGTTTTGCAGGCGCCAATCAAAATCAAAACAGTGATTGCAGCATAATGCAATAGCAATCACCGAATATTGCATCTTGCCAATTACTTGTTGTTGTTTTTGTTGATTTAAACTTTTTCAAGTTTCTTCTTTTTTTTTTTCTTTTATTAACTTGGAAAGGAACGAAATCCTGTGGTCAGACTAAAAAATCAATTATTTGCTTCATTTATTTATATAGAAATTTTTTAGTTTGGCCAAATTTTTTGCAATTAAATATTTTGCAATTTCTTTAAACTTAATTAACAGAAAAGAAAAAAAACAGGAAAAATACACAATTATCTGGTTTATTAAATGTTCGTGAAAGTAAAAAGCCCAGAGAGACCTTGACGAAAGCCAAAATTTCAATGTCATTGAAATCCGCCAGAACGGCCAAACAGACGACAATTAATTTGTTCTATTTTAACAAGCGGCAAAAACGTGTAATTAATTAATTTAATTAAAAAACGAATCTTTATTACAGCGTTAAGAAAAAAAAAACATTTCTTTTAAATATTAATTAGTTTCGTTTCTGAGGAAAAGATTTATCGTCTTTCCGTTCCCAATATGATTTACTTACATATATTTTGTGATTTGTTTGCGCGACAGTCCGTAAAAATGCTCCGCCATGTGGGAGGGGCGAATGGAAAAATTTTGATATTTTTATGTGTTGTTTTGGTGTCGGTGGGACTTTGGCCAAATCAGTTGTTGCAAGTTGCCAGGAATTCAACTTCTTGAGAAAATCGCTTTAAAACATACGAGGGCGGGTCAATAAGTGAATGAATTTTTTAATGTCTTTGGTGCAGAAATTCCGAAGGTTAAATTTAGTCGTATGAATTTGTTCTGCAGCTCAGCCTCAGCATTTTGAACTAAAAACCTTCTCAAGTTCTATACAAGTTTCTACAATTGTTTTACACCTTCCAGGAAATATGTTTTGTCCATTTTTCTTCATTTTTTTTCAGAAAATTTAAATTATTTAAATTTATTAATTTTTTTGTTTTTGTGTTTTTTTGTTTTGTTTTCCAGGACTGTCGACAGCCCTTCCACGGCGGCTCGTTTTTCGATCACGAAGGTCTGCCCTACTGTGAGACTCACTATCATGCCAAGCGTGGCTCACTGTGCGCCGGCTGCTCTAAACCCATCACTGGTCGCTGCATTACAGCCATGTTCAAGAAATTCCATCCGGAACATTTTGTTTGTGCCTTCTGTTTGAAACAACTGAACAAGGGAACCTTTAAGGAGCAAAACGATAAACCCTACTGCCACACTTGCTTCGAGAAGATATTTGGTTAATATCAGTTTTCCACTCAATTCAACAGCACATTTTAAACTACAGCTAAAAAAAAAAAAAAAGATTAATGAATTTATATTAAAACAACAACAACAAAAACAAATAGTTACTTTCCAACAGACGCATATTTTATGAAATGTTTTCCATGGCAGGCGGTCTGTTAAAGTCGGTAACATAATGTTAATGATAATGACAACATTTCGCTGTTAATAACATTAACAGATTGCTGCAGATTTGCACAGACGAGGAGCGTCAAATTTGTTTAGGGTCTGTTGGAAACCACATCAAAAAACACCAACAACCATAATTAACTAATATGTGCCCTTTAAGGAAGAAAAAAAAAAGAAAAGCATTTAGTTGCGTTAAGAAACATAAAATCCTTTAAGAGAACCAATTCATTTGATTGTAATAACCAAAAGTATATAATTTTTATATATAAAAAAAGCAGTCAGATTTCACTCTTCTTTTTGCTAGACTATAAATTAAATGTTCTAAACGAAATTTTCTATAGAGAAACCTTTTGGAGTCCAAAGAAATTTTCTATAGAAAACTTCTTTAGATTCTGCACAAATTCTCTATAGAAATATTTTTGAGGTTTTAAAGAAATTTTCATTACAAAAAAGTTTTAGAAAAATTTTAGAAAATTTTTTTTTAAATGCCAAAGAAATTTTCTATATGAAAACTAATCAGATTCTAAAAAAAATTTCTATAGAAAAATTGTTTAGAAACTGCAGAGAGAAATTTGTTTCGCTTCTAAAGATTCTAAATTCTAAAGAAATTTTCTACAGAAAATGTTTTTAAATTCTAAAGAAATTTTCTATAAAAAATTGTGTTGTTCCGATTCGAAAAAAAATTTTTTATGGAAAAATTATTTAGATTCAATAGATATATTCTAAAGAAAAATTTTTTAAATTCTGAAGAAAATTTCTAGTATAAAATAAATTGTCGAGATTCTAAAGAAATTTTTTATAAAAAAATTATTTAAATTCAAAAAAAAAAAAATTCTATAGAAAAATTGTCTTGTTCCGATTCTAAAGAAATTTTCTTTTTTTAAACAATTTAAATTCTAAATAAAACTGTTTTCGTTTTAATTTATTGTAGAAATTTATTTTCTAAAATTGTTGAAATTCTAAAGAAATGTTTTATAGAAAAATTGTTCAAATTCAAAGAAAAGTTTCTAAATAAATTTTCTAAACTTAAATTTTTGAGATTGTACAGACACTTTCCGTAGAAAAGTTTTTCAGATTCCAAAGAGATTTTATGTAGAAAAATTGTTTCAATCATAAAGAAATTTTCTATCGAAAAATTGGTCAACTTTTAAAGAAAATTTCTAGCGAAAAAAGTTTTTTCTTAGGATTTCAAAGAATTTTCAGTACAAAAAATACTCAGATTCCAAAGAATTTTTTTAAAGAAAAATTTTCCGGCTTCTAAAGAAATTTTTTAGAAAAAAAATTATTTAAAGTCTGAAGAAATTTTCTATAGAAATATTTTTCCTATTTTATGGAAATTTCCTAGAGAAACTTTTTTTAAATTCTAAAGGAATTTTCTCTAGAAAAACTCTATAAGTTCTGAATAAATTTTTTATATAAAAAATTATTTAGATTCTGCAGAAATTCTCTATATTGTTCCGATTCTATAGAAATGCCCTATCGAAAAATTGTTTAAATTCTAATGGAATTTGTCTAGAAATTTTTCTAACAAAAATTGTTCGAATGCTAAAGAAATTTTCAATAAAAAACTTATTCCGATTCTAAAGAAATTTTCGGTAAAAAATTTTGTTAGTTTTTAAACGAACAAAATTATTCAGTTTCTGAACAAGTCGCTGCAAATTGATCTGTTTTTCAAAATGTCTCTGCCTTCGTAGAGATTTTAAGTAATAAAACTAAAACTAAATGTATGTACGTTAATTTATATATCCTTTAATAAGGATTTTTTGCTAATCCTATTCCGTAATTTATATGTTTAATCATTTTTGTATTGTATTTTTAATGTATTTTTTACAGTTTTCTTTTTTTCTTTTGTTTTGCGAACTTCCGTTACTTTAAAATCTAGAACTTTTAATTAAAACTTTTTCGAATTTCGTAATCCATTTTGTGCCAATCGTTGTTAAGCAAAATATATTAAATACAAGGAGGATGTGACAAACTCTCGGAATTCATAAATTCCAACCAATTAAAATTAAGACCGTGAATTGAAAAGAATTTTCGACTTCCTTCGGAAATTCTAACAAAAGTGACATTTTTACAAAACTGACGAAGCAAAAGAATTTATGAATTCCTGGAGTGGAGACGTCACAAAACGAAATAGTATTTTATTTGTTTAATATTTTTTACAATTTTTCAAAAATATTTTGCTAATTTCTTTCTTTTGGAAAATTTAAGAAATTTAAATTTATTTTTGCCACAGAAAACAAAAAGCATTTTAGGCCATAACAAAATTGTTAAATAAAAATTATAGCTTTTCAATTTTAATTAACAAACTTGTAAGAACAAAATAATTCCTTTAATAACGAATAAATAAATAAAATTTATAATAATAAGGAATGGGAGTTTTATTAAAAAATTAAATTACTTTAGAAGTAATTGAGAAAATTTTTATGATATTAAGAAATTTGCATTTACCATAACGATTAACTTGCGAGGGGGAAAATTTCACAATAATTTCAAATTGAAACTGAAAGAAATTGTGGTTGAGCAAAATTACAAAGTTCTTGGTTTTCTGATATTCTAAAAACCAAAATTCTTGCTTAAAACTTCTTTAAATATAAAAAATGTCCTTGTAGTAAGACACAGGCACATAAAAAATATGTACATAACAATATATCAACCCTACAAGGACTTACTATAGATCACACTGCAGCTTCAAGCAATCACTTTCCATAATTCTCAATCATTTTAACACATTTGCACCTTAAGTAGTCAGGGGCGTCCCAAGGATAGTCATACTTACCTGGCGTAGGGGTTACGGTGATCGAGAAGGCGGTTCCCCCGGAGCGAGGCTCGGTCACTGCACTTACGATCGAGCTGATCTTCGCGATTGTTCCTAATGTGAACAACTCGTTCGTGTAATTTTTGATAGACGGGAATGGCGTACGCGCCTTCCCGACCTTATAAAATAAATTTTCAATCTAAAATAAGTCTGCAACATGCACTTTTGCAAAATGTATGTAACAAGTTTCTTTCATGAGACCGGTTAAGGCGAATTCGCTTCATGGTCATGAAGGCCATTAATTAAATTTTAAACATTTGTGTGGGGTGGTTTTCTTTAAAAGTATGAGTCTATGAATTTGAATGCTGAAAAAAGACGGGGTGGAAAAAAAGTAAAACAAGCGGTGATGATTGTGTCTCAGGCTCGAAATGGAATTAAAAACAAAACAATAATTTGCTGCATCTACATAATATCGATATATAGACCGCTAAAGAATTCAGAACAAAACAGCTGTAGTTTGTGATTTGATTTGGTGATCGTTAAATTTTATTTCTTTCAATTTCATTTAGTTATTTTAATTTGGCAGCACCAAAAACCGGCCTTTTTTCCAACTGCTTATAATGTTTTGTTTCATTGCCAAAATACTCCCTAAGATATATTTGGTACATTTTAGCAGGCATGGAAAATACCGAAATAAAATTCACCAGCGCTGTGATGAATTCATGGCGGGAAAAGTTGCGAGTGCAATAAATAAACGCGGCAAAATCTCAATAGTTGTTTTTTCACCGTCAATTATCAAAAACTAATATTTTACTCCTGAACTATTGAGATCCCAGGAAAGTTAAAACATACAAAGTTAACAGCTGCCCTTTCAATTTCAGCCGTTGTGAATTCTTTTAGGTCTTAAAATTGGAAAATGTTTTCTTTTAGCCAAATTTTAGCGTATCAGTAGCAGCTACGAATGCGCGAACTGCCAATTATGTATTTTATTCGTGATATGTCTCGGCAAGTTAAGGCAACAAGTTAATTTGAAAATCGAAACTACTACCTCGTTCCTCTTCCCTTTAGTACTTTTACAAAACAACAAATATTCTCCGGAACTGTTCATTAAAGCAAAAAAAAAAAAATAAATTATCAGCTGAGCACTCAATTTTACTTGCTATAAAGTTGTCTTGATTAACAAGGCGAATTCAGTACCAGCTGAACTTGATAGTTCAGCTGATTACTATAATTTTCGCGAGTTTTTCTCCTTTAATGGCAAACTTTTTTTTTTCTTAACTTAAGCCTTTGTTTGTTCAAGCATTTGTTTATTTCAATATAATTTTTAAAAACCAGATCACTTCCATTTTGTTCGCATTCTTTTTGTTATAATTTGTTCCATCTTTCCGCAGCTGGTCAGTCAAAGCGAATACGGATTTTGTGGTCATAATAAAACGATTTCATTAACAAAATGCCCGTAAGTTTTGCCATGTTGTAGTTATTGTTGTTGTGGCCTTGGGAAATGTACTGATTTCGCCATGCCTGCCTGGTATACAGTTGAGAGTTTCTTTTCTCTTTAATGACCATGGAACTGAATTGGCAACGAAACGAACACGAAATTTAGCCGCATATATTTATTGGGAAAAAAATATGATAAGAGAGTAATTTCTAATTTTATGTAAAAGTTGCCGGTTACTTTTATTTTTGTTGTACAATACGAAATGGTGGCAAAGGTTTGTTGGCATTGAAACACAGTTCTTTATATATGTATGTATGTATGTGTTTTGTTCTGGTTGTTGTAATTGTGTCTGTTGCTTCTTTATGTGGTTGTTTTGATTGAATAGGCAGGCGTTCGTTCCATTTGCTAAACTGTGTTTATTATATTGTATCTGGTTTGTTGGTCGGTTAGTTGCTTGATTTATATTAAAAAAACAAAAACTGAAGCCATTTCAGTAGTAACAGATACAGCACAGATGTTGGTGGCGTTTTCGTGCGCTAGAAACACAAAACAAGTGTAAGAAAAAGAATTTCTGGGAGAAATAAATTTTCTTCATGAAGTGTTTGCGTGTGTTTTTTCCGTTTTTGGTTAATAAATTGCAATTAAACAATTAACTGTGCGTGTGTTTAATAAGTTTATTTTTGGGGAAAATCAATACAGTTGTGTCAGCATCTTGACAGAGGTGTAGTGTCTTTAAGTTATTAACACCCCCCCTAAGTTAATACATATAAAATAATTAATCCAAAAAAAAGAAGTCTTTCAAACCAAAAGCCCGACAAGAAGTTGGAAGATTCTTTTGCAAAAAAATTTTATCCACGCGATTTCTACTATTACTACTACTGCACCACGTACATATTTGCATACTTGCGTACACACGTCTTTAAGTTTGTTTATTCGGTGCCTTGGCTATTTCACCAGTTACGACGCATCCAGATATTAATTTGTAATTTCTGTTCCAACTGCCTCTGCCTGCCCACCGTTGCTGAACTAAAAGTTTATAAGTCTGGCGGATTCAATTAGTTCATATTTTTTTTTTAAATTTCGCCTTTTTCGTTTTGTCGTTTGAAATACATACTACATACATATATTTGGAAAACGCGCACAACATAGCAAAAAAAAAAAAGAAAGAAAAAGTACCTACTTTCAAACGAATTGTATACAAAAACCAACAAAATTCTACAGACAATAAAAACAACAACATTATTGTCAATTAAACAAGCTGGTAAGTACAAGCACACGCTCTCTACAAAACATATGACAACAATTGAATGAGAATGTTGCGAGTAACATGAATTGTATATAAGCAAAATATGTTGCTAAACATAAAATATGTGTTTAGAGATTTCTATGTGCGTGCAGAGTTCTTAAGGAATTTGCTTGTCAACATATTACCTATTACAAGATACATATGTATTTAATTAACACATCGCACCCTAAATACAAAAGGGGCACAACTCAAAATACTAAAATTTTCAGGAGAGACAAAAAACTGTTTATGTTTAGTTCGTCGTGCAGAAGCAACACATTAGACATGACTGTATTTTTCCAGTTAAAGAAGATAGTGATGTGAAAGAAATTTTTGCAGTAGTTGGAGATGTGTATTCTCAATTAATTTATGGAAAAAAGTCTGTTTTGGAAAATTTTGAGTTGTGCCCCTTTTGTATTTACATACATACATTATTTGTGTGCATAACAAACAGCACATGTCGAAATATCAAAGTTTTCTGAATAGTAAAAGAAAAGTTTTAAAATTTATTCAATTTGTTTTCGAAATGAGGCAAGTGCGTCGTGATACGTTTTCTTTGATTTAATATTAAATTTCAGATACTTAATTCAGACAGTATCACAGCATTTCAGACAGTTAAACTGTTTTTTTGTGTGAATCTGTCATGTTGATATGTTTAAGGGCAAACATGTATGTATGTATGTAAATGTTATTCCCTTATTTCTTCAGCATGTTTTTGTATTCGTTTTAGCTGAGGGAGAAAAAAAAAAACAAAAAAACTAACTGTAACAATAACAGCAGGCGTGTGTATAGCAATGCCTACATACACCAGGCATGATAAATTCAGTACAAATATAATTGTTTGGTATAGTTTAAAATATATGTAGATATGGTGATACATTCATTGCAAATGAATTCAATAAAGTTTTTCAAAATCATAACAACTTTTTTTTATATATTTTTTAATGAAAAAAAGTTTCAAAGCAGGCAAATATTTTAGTTTAATTCTGCCTGCCTCAAGATAATGAGCGTCAATGTCCGTCAGTAGTTCGTAGAGGAAAACTACATATTTATGAGTTTTATTTTGTTAACTGCATTCTGTTATTTTAAATGCTCGCCAAAGCAACTTTCGCCATCGTGGTACAGCCCCTAAATATCAATAACAGCCAGTAAAGTAAAAAAAAACATTCAGTGTTGAAATTTTGATCCCATTTGCAGAAAATTGCTTGCAATTCAAATGCAATATTGCACTCGAGTCTTTTTGCAACTTGTAAAAGTTTTACCTACAAATATTATTTATTTACAGTTAAACCTCGATTAACCGAGCCACTATTAATCGGTTACATCTATTAACCGGCATGCGGTTCTTTTTATTTTTCTGCAAATAGTAAATTACCAAAATTAAATAAAAATAAATTCAAAAAAAAAAAAAATAAACTTCTGTATATTTTAATATAACCTCTATTAACCGTGTATTTCGATTACCACGAGAGCCGGATAAACGAGGTTTCACTGTACTAGAATTGGAAACAAACTGCCAGCATTTGAGCAAATAATTTATCATCCCTGGAACATAGTGTACATTTGTTTCGAACTATTATTGTACAAAAACAAGACACTGTCTTGCGTTCAGGCTTGATTAAATGTTGAAAATAAAAAAAAAAAGTTCATGACTTGTTGCAGGCGGCCTTCAGCTCATTCATTTGCTGTCGTTGCAATGTTTGCTGGCTTGTGGCCAGTAAAGGTGATACTTTTGGATTAAGTTGCCATAAAAGAAGTTTATGGCATCTTGATTATACAGTCAGTTAAATTGTTATACTCGTCGCCTCATTTAAAAATGGGACTTTGTCTCCACATGAAACAAGGCACTCATTTTAGCTGATGTATGCAACTAGATATACCCGTAACACTATAAGTAAAACAAAAAATACACTGAGTCATCCACGAAATACCAGGCAACATGAGAATTTATTAACTAAATCAACCACCTGTAAAATAAAAATTTGTTTCATTGTGTTGCAAACATTTCATATCGTTTTTAAATCGCCAACACAGATAAAAACGTTTTTTTGGTTTGATTAATTAATTTCTTGTTAGAACGAAAGGAAAGTTCAAAGCAGAGCTCTCACACTGTAGCAGCAGTTACAAAATTTGTTATGTCATAAGGGTATTGCTCCATATATGTACATATATGATAGGGTCCCCCTTTTTCACAATAGGGGCTTCGTATTTATGATAAGGGTAGAGGTAAAGAGGGTTGTTCCATAATTAAACGCATAACAGCTATTGCAGGCTGGGCTTTTGCATTGCTTGCACAGAAAAGCATTGCCTTCTACTTTTGTACCGCAATGAATACATACATACATACTTATTTCCTCCCTATTGTCACAGTGTTCAACAATTTTAGATTTTCTAAATTTTCAACTCTCTGTCCTGCAGTATTGCCCCGATGTATTGGCACACGAACACCCCACAGTTAAAACTATCTTGTTGGTAATATCTTTCGAGATACGAAACACTATATAACAAACTGTTGCGACCTTTGAATATGGGACATTCATAAAGATGGGCTAAGGAGTCTTCTCCAATATTTTTTTTGCCCATATGCTGGCGTTTTCGCAAAAAGGATTTCAAAAGTCGAAATTTGGACAAAATTCTCTTATTTCAAAAAAAAAACAAACTGTTGCGACTTTTGAATATTGGACATTCATAAGGATGGGCTAAGGGAGTGTTCGCCAATAATTTGTTTTCGCTCATCTGCCGTTATTTGCAAGAATCTTCATGAATGAATTTTCTGAAACAAATTTTCTATAGTCTTCTGTAATGAGTGGGTTTATTTCAAATTTTTATGTCATTATTTTATAAAATATGGTTTTACAAACATATTATTTTATTTGTAAATATGCAAAATATAAATTTTTTAGGCTTAACAGAGCCTTGCGATTTAATTAACAGGGGTGGGGTTTGTTAATATTGGTCTTCACACCCATTAAAAAATGTTGTTATTAAAACTATTCTAGTGAAAAGTTCATGTTAGTAAAAGTTGTTTGCAGAAAATTTATGTATGTCTAGAACAGTTGTTGTTGTTGTTTGTAAAATTTTTATTTAAAATATTGTCTACATACATATAAAATTTGTTAGAAAAAAATTATCTATAGAAAAATGATCGAAAAGATGATAAATTTGCCGGCAATTGCTTAATGATTTCAATTTCAATTATAAAATTTCTAACCATTTTTTTAAACAAATATATGTAAAACACAAGCATGTTTTTATTGAGCTTTTTTTTTTTTTAACAAATAACATATAATGAGGGAAGTTTCCATCATAATATTTACACATGCGTGCTTGTATTGGTCTTTTAATGGGCTGAAAGATGAAAGATTTACACTCAGGTACATAGTGATGGATATTTCCATCATAAGGGTCAATTATCATACAAACCAGAAATATGTTTTCGTGTGTCTAAGTTTATTAAGGTGGCCGGTCGTGTGTTGCATGTTTAGTTTTGTGTTGTTCTATTTTTATTTTTATGTATATCAACATTGTCACCCATATTTTATAAGCAACGGATGAAATCATTAAAAAGAGCAAAAGCACAAAAAAGTTTTAGTCAGAGCTGCTAAAGTAAAGAGTGCACAAATCATTTAGAGACATTGAATTAATAAAAATGAATGCACACATTTTAAATATAAGGTGGAGCGTCATATTCAGACACAAGCAGGTGGGAAAAGTGTTCACAGGGAATATGTAGTAACGCAGTGTTAAATATGTACATTTTCAAACACCCGCATTCATTTAGAGTTTTGGTCATTCACAGTAGATTGATACATTTCCTAAAAATATTGGTGCACACAAATATGTATGTATGTGGAAAGCTCAGACCGCAAGTTCATACACAGCCGAATGAATAAGAAAGATAAATAAAATTAATAATCTTTATTATTGAACGGCAAATGTAATGGGAAAAACTTATGGTTTTTTTTTTCTCAGTTTTAGTCACTTAAAATCAAACAATTTGCTGAAGCAAAAATACCCATCTATGACTCAGTTCGTTTGTTACTGTTACAATTAAGAGGTTTGCGTTAAATAATTTTTTATTATGGTAATTTCCATACTGTAAATGATTGCAATTTTGTTTGTCAACAGTCTAGAAAAAAAAAAAAAATATAAAATAAAATTAAAACCAACACGTGCTTAAGTTTCAGCGCATATAATTATCTAATTGTTGTTGCTATGACAGAACTGTAAAGGTATTGAAAATTATTAAGAGTATTTTTTATTATTATTATAATAGTTAATGGAAATAACAGTTTTGCTAAACTTCTTATACGGGGGGCTACAAACCAAAAGTATAAAAATAGCCGACAAAACCCGTAAAGTTGGTGACATGCTTTAAAGTGGTTTGCTGCATTTGTCACGTATGTGTTGTGGCAATTTTTCTCAGTTGATAACGTCCAAAAGCCAATTGCGACCATAAACGCTACAAATGACCTGCAAATGCCGTTTGTTATTGGACAGATAAGCCGCTTCCACGCCAAGTGCCACAAAACACCGTAACCCTTAAGGCAAAACCTGCATGCCGGAGGGAAAAGCCAACATTTCTCAGCAAATGGTTATAGAGAAATTACCAGCCACATTTTTATGTGCTAATTTGCAACATTCACAAGAGTTAAGGATTTTAAAACATTAACATTTTTCCCATGAAATCATATAACTTAAATTTGTGTCTTTAAAAATGAAATTTATATGCGAATTTTTGTGAAAAATTTTTGTTAAATGAAATTCATATAAATTAAAAATAAATAAATTAAAAATAATAAAAGAAAATTTGTGCATAAAATGTATAAATTTTTAGAATTCGTTAACAAAATTGAAATTAAACCAGTTTTTCTCGAAAATCTATATAAAATAAGACAAATCCGCTATAAAAAGGATGGACGCACACAACATCGTCGACTGGGCCAGAATGTCACCATTAGGCAGCTTTAACTTCTAGGTAGTGAAGGACTTCGTCTAACCTGGCTCCCAAGTCAACAATACGAATAACATCAGTGCCGAGATTAAACGCAAAATAACTCTTGCCAATCGCTGTTTCTTTGCACTCAAGAGGCAGTTGAGTGAGAGAGGGGGGCCCTTTTTCGAAAGACCAAACTGACACTATGACTGACACCACTTTTGATCATGGCTGTTCTTTTCTATGGCGCGAAAGCATGGACAATATCGAAAGCGCATGAGGAAGTTATTGGTATTTTCGAGGGAAAAGTTCTGCGTTCAATTGTTGGCCCTGTTGGCGTTGATGGTTTCTAGAGCAAAAGATTCAATCACGAACTGTACAACATGAGCCTAAACAGGCGTCTACGGATACAAAATTTGCCCTTTCCCAGACTTGAGTTATACATATATGTATGTATGTATGTAAATACTCCGGTCCGGCGTGTTTAGACAATTTAATGGAGGTTTTGTTTAAAAGTTTTGTACACTACATTCTTTTAGTGTTTGTATACAAAACCCCATCAGTAAAATCAGCTGTTATGGAAAATTTCATGCAAAATTGTAATTCTCTCGCAACAGAGAGAGAATGTTGCTGACAACATTTTCCATGTGACTGAAACATTTAATCATGAAAAATTTATGGCAATTTTGTTTAACGGTATTTTGACAGGATTCTGTATGACACTGTGAGTAGAGTATTAATTTTTAGCCGCCTGGGCCACCGAAAGTCCAACAATTACATATTTTTGAATAGTCTCTGCCAGCTGCACATATCGCTGTTATGGTGCACAGTATCTGCATTGGACGCGTCGTAGATAGTGGTGACATGTTTACACGTGACCCACATTAATAAAAGTTCACTTTTTTGTTTGGCTAAATACTAGTTTCTTCTTTTCCTTTAAATTATTGTGCATTTTGACTGAAAGATGTGATTTAATTCTCAAAATATAAAAGGGCAGATACAGTCATAAAGGTTGGGTTTTCTTTTGACACTGATCCTTAAAAGTTCAGTACTTAAATAGCATTCACCGAAATGCTGCTGAAAACAAAACATTCTACGTGAAGTTCACATTTGTCAAAAGTAACGGCGGGGGTTTCGTAGTGATTTTTTTTAATGTATATCGTGCACAGTATTTAAATATCCACATATTTGCATTTGCTGAGATTCAACAGTTTTGGTACTAATGCTGAACGTACCGTACGAGTACTTTTTAATGCCAACAATTTATATGAAACTCAATCAAATTCCAACAATTAGCGTGAAGCGAACCGGAGAACGAGAGCGTAATAGTTCATCAGCAAAATCTTTCTCTAAATGAAATTAGATTTTATGGCAACTGCTTGTGATATTAACATTCAATTATGGACCAATTCGTTCGCTAATGCTTTTGTTTAAGAATTTATATACTCGTCCGAATATTATATAAGAAATAAATATTCAAAAAGAAGAATTAAAACTTTTCTTCAAGTCGAAGCACGAACTGCGAATGACATTGAAAATAATCTGGCCCTTCAGCCAGACTTTGGCTGCATTTCGCCTGCAAACTTTAAACTGCCAACTGTTAGTGGCATTCAACCGGTTGGTGGTGCTGACTAACTGTCCACGGGTGTTGTTTTCGTGCTTTGCCAGCTGCGCTACTTGATTTTTAAACTCCATGACACCACAAACTCTACCTGCTCCTAAGATCATAAATATGGAAGTTCACAAGTGCTTTTTATCTATTATATTCCATGTGCGGAGACCAAATTTGTTGATTGAATATTAAATAATTAAAGTAAAATAAAAATTATCGTTTAGAATGTTATTAAATCGTACGTATTTATTTCAACACACGCAATAAAAATAATGTCTGTTAAGATTTTTTGTTTCTTTTTTCTGTGAATTTTTCATTAAAAATGAAAAAATTGTCGCATGCGATATTTTTTAAATAAATTTGTTAAAGCATGTGATATTTAACTGCACGTATTTATTTTGAAACACGCAATCACAATATTGAACTTTTGGACAATATCACAGCAAATGATCTGTTTTAAGAATTTTTGTTAATTTTTGGAAAAAATTTTATTTGAAAAAAAATTTGTCTCATGAGATATTTTGTGAAATAAATTTATTTAATTAGGCAAAACACAGCAAATGATCTGTTTTAAGAATTTTTGTTAATTTTTTAGAAAAATTTTTATTTGAAAAAAAAAAAATTGTCTCATGAGATATTTTGTGAAATAAATTTATTTAATTAGACAAAACACAGCAAATGATCTGTTTTAAGAATTTTTGTTAATTTTTTTGGAACTTTTTTTATTTGAAAAAAAAAACTGTCCCATGAGATATTTTGTTAAATAAATTTATTTAATTAGACAAAACAATTTCCGAGCAAAGGACTGTATTACGAGGTTTGTGTACTTTTCGGCGACATTGTTTGAATATATAATCATTTATTTACTTTTTATTTAATTAGATCTTCATATAACAAATAAAAATATTTAGACTTGTTGATTTTTATATAATTTTTGGGCATTTGAGAAAAAATTAAATAATTGCATGTAACATTTTTTTTAATAAACTTATATAATTGGCAACGTTGTCTTAATACACAATAAAAAAAAAACATTTTTAACATTTTTTTCTTTTCAGTCAAAATACTTTAAGCTTTGCCGTCATTTTGTACCATAAATTTTGCTATAACAATTTTTCATTTGAGAAAAAAATTTCACTTCTAAAATTAATGTAATTTTTTTTTTTAGCCAAATATCAGTTTTATGATTTTCGTATGTATTTTGGCAACTTCTTAGTTGAGAAAAAATTATCGCACGCGATATTTTTTACGGTCGGTTACGGTTTTAATTGCATTTATTAATTCTAAACAATGGAAAGAACAGCGGCCGTTTTCATGACTTTTGTGTAAAACGCTTGAATTTTTCTTCTTTTAGATTTAAAGGATTAGGCCATTTACTTAATATTGTAAAAATAGAAAGAAAAATATCAGTTTACCGATTTTCAAACATTTTTAGACGATTTTGTTATTGTATTTAAAATACAAATTATCGCTTGCGATAGTTTTTATTAACGGAGTTAATTAGACGTTCTTATTTTTACAAATTATGAAATGCTTTAAGCCTTTCCATATTTTTGAAACAAAGTATCAGTTAAACGATTCTTTATTAATTTACTGACTTTATTAATTCAAAAGTATTTCTCTGCACAACTTTTAACAGTTTTCCGCTTTTTTACACGTTTTAAACAAAGTATCAGTTTTACGACTTTTGTATATTTTTAGGCGATTTAATTTCTTATTTAATTTTTTCTCAAATGCCAAAAATTATATAAAAATCAACATACATAAATTTAAGAACTTCAAAATGAAAAGTCTACATGTTTTTTATCGCAAGTGCTATTTTTTATGAATGTTCTTTTTTAAATTAGAAATTATTTTGGACTTTTCGTTATTTGATGATGGTTTGTTTTTTTTTTAAATAAACTTCTTTTATTAAATTTAATTAAATTCTTAAAGACAATTTTCTTAAAATACAATCTTTGATTTATTTCGCTTGAAAGTTTGTTGTATAATTAATTCATTATTTAAAGCGCGTTTTCTTTTTCTTTACGATTTATTATTAGTTTTATAGCTCTGAGAGCGACTAATCAACTCATTTGTTAATTTATTATGTTTAAAGAAAAAGTATAGCAATAACACATTTTGTTTTTGTGTTGTACATTGACAGTTAATGACTTTAAATGACAAGATGCCATTTAATGACTTCATATAATTGTTGTTTGCCTTAGATTGTGTTTAGACTAGACAAGTGTATTGATGAATACAGCTGCACGAGTTTGTGATTGTGAAAGTGAAGTTGTGAGAACAATTGGAGCAGCGGCCGCTACACAGTTAAGTGTCCCCCCCCGCCTGAATATTTATAATAAATTTTTTTTGCGTCTTCATTAAAAAGACATAAAAGTCAGCGTTTGTAATACCATGGGGTACAACTTGGCCTTTTTAACTCTGAAGCCATAATCACGCTAAAATGGGCGAACTTGTCAAACACTCTTTTTTTTTACCTTTAGGCTCTTTTTTTTTTTTTTTTTTTTTAAAGAAAAAAGAACACACAAAAAGCACAATTTATTTGGTTTTATTGTTTTCCAAACACTTTTCAAATATTATATATTTGAATAACGATTAGGCGAACGTTGATTGAATTTGCCCACTGTAACGTACCGCAAAACCTTTTCGTTCACTCTGCTCGTCTCACTGCGCTCAAAGTTACAAATATTTACTCATCATGACACTAAACTCATAAATAAAGTAAAATAAATGTATTCACATACATCCATGGCCTGATGTTTTATCATTATCTGACATATGTTCAAATAAATCTACATAGACTTACAGTGAACGACAAAAAAAAACCAACAACAACACACTCATATTTTAAATTTAATATGCATTGCAACAACACAATTCTTGTATTGCTGCTAATTAAGAAGATAAATCAATTATTTAATGGGGCAAGAACAGACCGGGCACAAGAACATTAATGAGGAAGCAGTTTGACTGCCGCTGCAAACACTTCTGTTCTCTGCCACATGCTGTTATTATTCCATTTCCCCTTCAGCTATACAATAAACGTGGTTTAAGCCAGGCATCCACAAGAACACTGCTGAGTAGGAGGTTTGGAGTTTTATTCGGTTCTACATTTTCTAAAATTCTTATTGCTCCTTTAAGTAGCCAGTAACATGCAGAAAAAAAGTGCCTTCTCAAGACCACTATTGAGGGTTATGATGTTTGGCAGCCTCCTCGCAGCCATAATAGTTCTGTTTCATATCTAGCAGTTTTCCTGTGGCTCAGTCGGCTGACAAATTACAAATTCGAACCTGGACTGTTTTGTAAAGTTTATGGAAAATTTCCTAATTGTAGTGACTTCATTTGTCTCTTTCTAATCAAGACATTGATCTCAATTGATATTAATTAAGCTGACGCAAGTATATTTATCACGCACTCAGTTACTTTTAGACAATTCATTCATATGAAAATCCTTGTTTTTTTGTTCTTTATTATTGTGTAAATTTTTCATATATAAATTCTTTCTATATATATTTTTTGATATTATTTAGGAAAAATGTGCTTTAGAATGGTTTTAATTGCACTAAGTTTTTGTGTCAAAAATGTTTTTTTTTAACGAGCCCGCAAGTTTTGTTGTTCAGTGTAATAACAGTTGAATTTTGTGGGGTTTCCTGCGCTTCGTTTACACACACACACACACACACACCGCCAACTCATATTTCATACAATTTAAAGTTGTTGCCAGCCGGTTTATTCGTATTTTATGCACATTTGATTTACGCTCAAACCGTAAATAATAATAATTATTTGATTTCTTTTTTGCTTTTAGCTGGTTGCATAGAAAAGAATGGCCCATAATGCGGATATGTCGTTCATACCAGACCTGCCCAAAGGACCACTGTGCCCCTACCGCAAAAGAGTTAATTTCGATTGGAAACGTTTGAGGCTGATATTTGAAAAGGAGCCGGCTTTACGCATTAAGGCAAGTTTTTAATATTTCCACAGACTGCAGGAAACAAAAATGATTAATAATTGTTTTATATTTTTAGTATAAGGTGTGGAAAATCTTGGAAAATGATCCGCTCTTCTCCCAGCCCATTGCACTACTGCCCACCGACGAACAAAAACGTATTTGTGCCATGCAAATGAATCGCATGGCCCATTTGGATATAGTTCCTAAAGAAATTGAACGGCATTCCTTCAGTGAAAAAACCAAATATTTGATGAGCATAAATGAGGCTTTGCACACCTACTGTCCGAGTTTGTCGGTGAAGATTGCGCTGGGCGTGGGCTTGTTCAATAATGCTATACGCGCCATGGGCACCGATCGCCACAAGAAGTACTATGAGGCTGCCTGGAATCGCGAAATGGTTACCTGCTTGGCCATAACAGAGGTGTCGCATGGCAGTAATACCAAAAGTATACGCACTACCGCCCTCTATGATCCGCAAACGGAGGAGTTTGTTATAAACACGCCAGACTTTGAGGCGGCCAAATGTTGGGTGGGCAATTTGGGCAAAACTGCTACGGTCGCCATGACGTTTGCCAACCTACAGACACCGGATGGCATAAACCAGGGTCTGCATGGCTTCCTCATACCCATCAGAGATCCGAAAACGCTGCAACCGTATCCGGGCGTATTGGTGGGCGATATTGGCGAAAAGATCGGTTTGAACGGCATAGACAATGGTTTCGTGATGTTCAGCAACTATCGTATACCTCGAGAAAATCTGCTCAATCGTACGGGCGATGTTACGCCCGAGGGACTTTACGAAAGCGTTTTCACCGAACCGGGCAAAGTTTTGGGCGCTGCTTTGGAATCGTTTTCTGCCGGCCGTATTGGTATCATGCAAGAATCGGTCAATACTCTGTCAAGTGCTGCTGTTATAGCCGTACGTTATGCTGCCTTAAGGAAACAGTTTGGCCCCGAGAAGACCGGCGCCGAAATGCCAATCATAGAGTATCAGTTACATGTAATTATTTTTCGAATATTGAATGCCATTTGCAGCCGTTTGCTAATGCCACTTTCTTGTTTTATAGCAATGGAGAATATTTCCGTATTTGGCGGCGGCGTGTGTTTTGAAAATTTCGGTCGCCGAGCTGACGGAACAGTATTTGAAAATTATTGAAAAATCCCAGGCAGACTCTAATGGTTTCGAGCTGTTGGTAAGTTTCATTTCAATGCATTTCATTTCATTACGGCAAAATAAATATTGTTGGAAATAGCTGGAGGCAATAAAGACATTTTTAGCTGTAGAATCTGAACAGTTAGAGTTGGAACCACAATCTTTTTTTCTCTAGAAAGATCATTTCTGCATACCCAGCCCAAAAAATTCAAATTTTGAGTTACTACGGTATTGCACCAAAGGCTCGATATGTACATATATTTTTATATATCCTTAAATGTGGTATTTCAAGGGAGCTGCTGGCACTTGGGTTCTAAAAACAGTTGGTTCCTTTTAAAACCTCTTTAAAAAGTTATATGTATTTGATTTTAATATCCAAAACGAAAAACTGAAGTTTTAGGAATTTTTGCAAAAAGGCCGGTGCTGATGTTTGTTACGATACTCGAAGTATTCTAGAGGTTTCAAAATGTTATCCTTAATCTATTATACACTTTAGAATGGTTCGAGAGTCAAGGCTTTTGCATTGCAACACAAAAATTACTAAGAAAATCTTCTTTCTAATGACGTCAGCAGAGACATTGAAACAAAAGCATTTCGAACTTAATGAATAATTCTGCGAACTCCAGGTTTTGAGCAGATTTTGATTGCAAATACTGAAAGATCTCCCCTCTCCCCATTTTTGGTTATTTAGTTGCTGAGGACAGTAAAACGTGAAAGGTTTTTTTTTTAGTGAAAACGTTTTTTTTATTGTATTTTGAAAAAACGGAGTTTCTCCGTCTTTTTAAATCATATTGAATATAAAGCTGAATGTTTGAATATACTTTTCAAAAATATTCAAGTTTGCTGGCGTTAGTACGTTAGCACCGACGAAATGTCGGCGTATAGACAGCTGGAACACGCACAAAGACAGATATATGTATATCTTGTTAATTAGTGATATGAGAAAAATGAATATTTTTCGATTTTGAATCTGTAATTTGCATCTTAGATATTAAATATTTAGTAGGAATAGGAATTCATGTTCAAATCGATGTAGGGCTTTCCATAAATTATCAGGTCTGTTGTGACAATCACTTTATTGTAAATCACGTGGTTTCTAAAACCAAATTTAATGTAAACAGCAGACTTGTTGTTCTCCTTTCATTATTTTGCTCATATTAAAAAGTTTAAAATTATGCTGAGCGCATAATTTATAATGAAAAGATTTAATTTATTTTTGTTTTGCGAAATGTTGTGATTTAAAAACAGCTGGTTTTGAGAACCAGCTTGTTATGGCTTTTAAAATTTCTCGAATTTCTTTTAAGCCCCCAAGAAAAAAACTAAAAACAGATGTCGACAACCGTAACAAACATGATGGCAAAACTAAAACGATTTCATTCTTTCAGACGCAAATTGTATCAGAAATTCATGCAATCATTTCCTCATCTAAACCCATGATTACCTGGACGGCACGTGATGCCATACAAGAGGCGAGGGAAGCGTGTGGAGGCCATGGTTACCTCAAGGCGGCCAAATTAGGAGATCTGCGTAACGATCATGATCCCAGCTGTACGTATGAAGGCGACAATAATGTGTTGGGCCAGCAGGCCTCCAACTGGTTGCTGCGTCAGTGGAACGGCACAATCGAGAGTCCAGTGGGCACAGCCAACTTTTTAAACAAACGAGAATTTATATTAAAACAAACCTATAAAGATGTAATGAAATCACACGATATTGACTCAATGGAATGTAAGTAAATGATTCGAAACAAAATGCGTACAATATTTAGTGAGTTTTTCGTTTCAGTTGTGCTGAAAAGTTACGAATGGCTGCTGTGCTATTTGCTGGACACGACTGCGACAAGAATAGCAACTGATATGGCAAAGGGTCGCCATCGTTTCGAGGCCCGCAACAATTCTCAGGTATATGGAGCTCGTGAAATGTCCATTGCTTATGCCGAGTATTACTGTTTGAGTCGCTTTGTGGAGCGTTTTCAACGGCCCGATGTTTGCGGCGAATATGCTGCAATATTAAAATTGGTTTTTAGCATCTACTCGTTGTGGTGTTTGGACCGGCATATGACTACTTTCTATGTGGGTGGTTATGCCCGTGATGCCAAATTTGCCGGTTTAATACGAGAGCGTCTGCTGCTGGCATGTGCGCAATTAAAGGATGCAGCCGTGTCGGTGGCAGATGCTTTGGCGCCTCCCGATTTTGCCTTAAACTCCGTTATTGCCAAGTCCGATGGTCTGCTGTACGAAAATTTGCAAACAGAATTTATGACAAATAGTGCAGCTTTCGAGAGGCCAGCGTGGTGGCGTGACGTTGTCATACCACAAACAAAATCGAAGCTTTAAGGTCAGGCTCTTCTTGGCGGACGATATTTTCCTATCAAACAGTTTTTCATTTGATAAAAATCTACTGAATTCGTATTTTGTAAAAAAATATTTTTAAACTGAACTAGTATTGAGTTTTTGTAACATTTTCCGCATTTTTTTTAGTTCTTCTTTGTTTTTTCTTTTTGTTCTCCAAACGTCTATACGCCTGTCCCACAATATCGAAGCTTAACGTTCGCCACACGTGTTGATTTAATCGCGACCTGTGGCACATCATTCATATGAACGGCGCATGAACTGGGCAACCTGACGTTCAGAAATAGCCTGCAAACTGGATTTTTGCCTTTTTAAAAGCTGGCGAACGTTAACGTTCGCTATTGTGAGACAAGCAATTTGTTTAGCTCGAAAATTGTTACTTATAAAATTAGATATTTAGATTGTACACAACTAGCAAAATATTTCCAAATTATTGTACATATTTAGCGATAACTGAGAGTGAAATGATCGCCGGTGGCAAACAACAAATTTTAGTAGCGCAAGTGATTTTTGCTTCATTAAGATTCCACTTTGAATTAACATTTTTACGTCATAAAACTGAATAGTTTTGCATTCATTAAGGGGTTCAAATAGACACCAAATAGTCTTCGGATTTCTTAATCCGCCGGAACTATAAACTGAAATTAAAACAAAACAAGTAATTTTTCAAAATTGAAAAAAAACTTATTGTTGAATTTTAAATGTTTTGTTTTTTGGTTGTAGATTTTGCCAGAACTTTTCTGAGAATGAAGAAAATGACTTTTAACGGTCTGACACCGTTCGAGCTGCTTTTAACGCAGTAAGTTTGCGATATCGAATTAAGAACGTTTTTAAATGAATCCTTTCATTTTATACATCGTCTATATCATAATTTCATTCTTTATGGATGTGCGCTTTTCTTGCAGGCGTTTTAAAAGCTGAGATTCCATTAAATTTCACTAAATTTCAAACACGACCTTCGGTTCTAATCATTTTACTCTTAGATATCGATATGTATTTAATTTTACAATCAATCACACACACACACTTTGTTAAATATTTTATAGTAAAATGAAAATCTAGATTTTTCTCTTTCTCGCCTTTTTTCTCTATTATTCAAAAAATAAAAGTATATTTCGAAGTTACATATAATCAACGACATAAAACTAAATATAAATGTATATTAATGTGAATATATACTTGATATATAAATATTTATCTTTGATATTGTTTATCTACAAAAAAAAAAAAAAAAAACAAGAGAGTATAAATTATTTTTGTTTAAGAAATTGTTGTTTTTGCCGTTTTTGTGCATTTTGAAAATTTATTAAATAAAATCTTACATTTTTAAATGACTGTCTGTTTCTTGGTTACAAAATACAAGTTCTGAAGCAAATGGGGCTGCCTGAAGTGTTAACTGCTGCATTTTAATCTGTAGAATTTTTTTTATTCAAATATATTTTTTTTATTCAATTAATTTTTTTTTATTCGAATAGTTGTTTTTTATTCAAATAATTTTTTTTATTCGAATAGTTATTTTTTATTCAAATAATTTTTTTTATTCGAATAGTTATTTTTTATTAAAATAATTTTTTTTTCGAATAATTTTATTCTATTCGAATAGTTATTTTTTTATTCAAATAATTTTATTTTCCAATAACTTTTTTTCTATTCGAATAGTTATTTTTTTATTCAAATAATTTTATTTTCCAATAACTTTTTTTCTATTCGAATAGTTATTTTTTTATTCAAATAATTTTATTTTCCAATAACTTTTTTTTTATTCGAATAGTAATTTTTTTATTCAAATAATTTTATTTTCCAATAACTTTTTTTTTATTCGAATAGTAATTTTTTTATTCGAATACATTTTTTTTCTGTTCGTGGAAAAAAGTTTTCTGTTCAAAATTTTTTTTGTTATAACATTTAGATTAGTTTTTTGTTCATGAAATACATTTTGTGTAGAAAATTTTCTGTACAGCATTTTTGATGCGGTGAATAAATTTGTCGTGAGTCGCTCTAATAAACACACATACATACTTACATATAATATGTGCATGTGTATGTAGCCGCATATATCCTGATGTGTAAATAAGTATGTACTCAAATTAACTGTTTAAATTGAAATATTTAGAGATATAAAAACGCGTCCTTTTAATGCCCAGATTACAATTAACAATTTCGATTTAATATTAATTGATTAATTGTGTTCAAATCCTAAAACGTTAAAAACAAATCAGTCAATTTCTCTTTTTTTGATTTTATACAATAATTTATTTCAATGGAAAAGAACACAACAACATTTAAGCAGCTGCGCCTTTGATGTAGTCAATTAAAATTAAAAACTCATGCAAATTAAATTGAATTTAATGAAAAATAGAAGGAAAAAGTAACACGATATTTCAGCACTTGTTAAACATATTATATACACAAACAGTTAGAATTTGAAGAAGTCGGCTGAATGGAGATGACAGCTTTTTATTGCGGGTGATTCCCAGAGGTAAAACAAAAGGAACTGGTTTTCTTCACACAGAGAGTTTCAATTGTCATGTTTCTGTTTATTTTGTTTGTTCAAAATGATTTGCATTTAATTTTTTATTTTGTTGGAGATTTCTCTTTTCATGTGAAACGATTAAAGTCACAACAAACAAATAATATAACTAACGAGGCATGTTCGCAAAGTTTCACTTACTTAAGTGTTGCTTTTTCGCACAGATTTGTGATTCCGACAGATTTGTGATATAAAATCAAAATTTTTTCATTTAAAAAGTCACCGAAAGTAGTGATGAAAGAAAGTTTAATTTCTTTTTATTTGTTGCGTTTTAAAAAATTACGTTATTTTGATGGATTTTAATAAAAATAAATTTCCAATCTTATACAGTAGTTTCCGCTTAATTGATTGCCGCATAATTGATTTGCCCGCTTATTTGATCCAAAAAAATTACACTGAAAATATTCAATATAAGTTCTATAGAAAAATTCCCGTTTAAATGAGAGCCCGCTTTATTGAATCATAAAATAAAATAAAAACTATTTTTGTAAATAGCATACAAACATGCCGCTTAATTGACATTTAAAAATTCTCTTTTTTTGTTGAAAAAGTCAAATAGTCGCCTTTGGGTTTTCGTGATGGCATATATTTACAAAATTATGTGGCAGCCCTTCAAATCATATGTTGTTTTGTACAAAGTTAAAAAAAAAAACGCCTGTGAAATAAAATCTACATGTATATAAATATTTTACTGCTTTATTGATCCCACTGCGCAATTATGCGGAGTTCTTTTAATTGAGCCAGTGAATCAATTAAAAGAGTATCGGTTTAATGATATGGCCGGTTAATTGCAACAAAACCTGTGCATTTTTAGAAAATCAATTACGCGGAAATTACTGTACTAAATTAGTGTTTTCAGAGTGCCAGGACATTTTTACACACATACACACACACAATGCACAAAACGTTCGATATTCAGCATTTGAAAAAATAAGTGATATAGAAATTTTACGTCTTTATTTAGTTATTTGTTTATTTGGATTCCCAAACAACAAAACTTATGGTATTGGAGGATCAGCTCGTAACAACAACGACTATAACATTGGGCTTAAAATGAAAGAATTAAGCAAAATAAATTTAAATTAAATTAAATTTTTCAGCTCCTGGGCCAATATTTTTTTTAGTTCTCGCTTGATCTTTTCAAACCTACAGCGTTACTTTTTGTTTGTTCGAAGTGCGTTTTTTTTTCTAACGAGTCGTTGTTGAGGTGCAGCAACGCCAGCGAACTTGTTTCTCATATACATACATACATGCACACACATGTATGTGTGTGTGTGTGTATTTACATACATTTAAAAAATTGTTATTTTTCAAAAGATATTTCTCGACTGTAAATCGATGTTAAATCAATTTTATTTGCATACAATTTGTGGCTCATCTTTGAAAGCATGATCTGCCTACCTACATACTTATACGAGGCCTGTTCGAAAAATAAGCTGGATTTTCATACATTTATCGGCGGTTTTCTCGTCTCGTTCACACGTTTGCAGCGTTTAGTTTGTGAGTGGCATACAAATTAGAAGCGCTTAACGATTTCTTTCGGTGATTTTATGCTGCCGAAAATAATGGACTGGAATCAATTTATATAGAATTTGGTGTACAAAATGGCCACTGTTTGAAATGCTAACAGTGTCCATAGGGTGGTTGTACAGTGGGTCAGCAAATCGTTTACAAATGGTAGCAGCTGTTCAAAGACAATCGAAAAGATGTGATGGTCGAGCCGGCGCATTGGCCAGCGATGAACATGTAGAGAAAATTATTATAGAGAGTCGTTGAATTACTATTAGAAAAGTTGCTGAAGATGTCGGCATATTGATTGGCTCATGTCTTTCCCGTTTTTTTTGGAAATTTTTCCCATAAGATGGGTGGCAGCGAAGTTCGTTTGAAAAGTTGTCGCAAAAACACTGTAATATTTTTGACCAAAAACAACTGTTTTATCGTGCCGCAGTCAACGTATGCACCAGATGTGGCGTGCTGCGACTTTTGCCTGTCGAAATCCATACAACGACGGCGTTAAAAGTCCGAAACTCTTAACAGATCTCAAGGACATACGAAAAATTGCACATCAGGACACCGGTCCAAGAAGTGTATTACATCCTGCGGGGCTTAAGACAACACTTTTTATTATAACGCTGGAAAAATGTGGCTGGCCGTCAGTGTGTGATAGAGGAACAGACGATGAACAGATGATGACCACCACTGTGGCAGAAAAAAGCTTCAAGAAATAGTAAAATATGTTTGTATGTTTATTTTTTCCCTGTACACACAGAGAAGAGCTTAAAGTTGAAGTTAAAACAAAACCACTTACCTGCACACACATCACACACACACTTTCTTGGACATACAGACGTATATCTAGATAAAATTTATAAAAAGACATTTCATTACCAGTTTTGTTTAAACGCTAATTTGATGCCCAACAGTCGAGACGTCTGGAGAAGAGTTTTTATATTTTTGAAAACAGACAGGAAAACATCAAAAACGGGGTATATAATTGGCAAAAACAACAACACAAACGTGAAACAACAACAACAGCTGCAATTAATTTGCCAATAGCCAATAAAAACAAAAACACAAAACGGATAAATTATAATTAAAAACTCACAAATGTGATCATCATTTGATAATAACAAAAACTTTCTAAAGCAAGAAGAAAAAAAAATATTGCCTTAAAAAAATGTTAAAAAGTGCAGCTTTTTAATTTGAATTTAAGACGCAATTTTAGAATTATTTTTTTTTAAAACCCAAAAAAAATTATAATTATAATCAGGTGAAGGAAGCACAGTTTTTGTGGACTGCATGTAATGACGCACAAGCCTCTAAAATTACATACATATTACTCGTGTGGGACGCAAGGGATGATATTTTTCAAGTGATAATAGTCAAGATTATGGCATTTAGTTTCCTCGTCTGATTTGAAAAATAAAAAAAAAAAAAATTCAGCAAAGAAAAGAAAAAATTCATTTTGTTGCACTGATCTTGAATCTTATCGCGAATAAATATGACAAAAAAAAACAAAAATTATAAATAACAGAAACTTTCATTGGAATTTAAATAGCAGGAACAAAAACATTAACGTTTGTTTTTAGTTTTGCAAAAATCAGCCAAGTGTTTTATACTGCAAGATTTCTTAGATCGCTGCGATTGTGAGTTTTCACAGAAATCATGTTTTAAAATAATTAATATTAATAAAAAAAAAAAAAAAACATAATAGTTTCCTGTTGTGATTTCAAGGCGCTCGTTTATTTTCGACAATACAATGCGCCCCCTTTCCACAAAAAAAAATTAGAAATTTTAACACAAAAAAATTCTGCTTAAATTTCTCCTTCGGAAGCGCAACAAACAAATGAGAATTATTGCCTGGACAATAGATCAAGATATATCTACGAAATATTGCATTTGTGTCTGACAAAATAAAAATTAAATTAAATTAAATAAAGAACAAACATATTAGCACGTCTAATTGTTTTTTTTTTTTGAACGATGTGCTCGGAAAGTGTAAAATTTGTAATTGGTTTGTTTTCGTTGTGTATTTTAAGGGCGCCATAGGAAATAAGGGGGCTCTGAGGCTTAAGTTGTTTGTAAACAAAATGTTTAATATTAGATGTAGAGTATTCTAAGGGCTGTTTTTGCAGCCCTTTTTCGAAAACAAAATCAAAGTAAAGAGCAAACAAAATCTCCAAAACTGGAGAAACTTTCAAATTTGATTAAAATTTCGCTGAACGCAACCCTTGCAAAGGGATCCATTTAAAATTAAATTTAACTATCAGAAGCTAAGGACTTATATCAGGCATTTCGAATGTTAACGTGCACTGGCATTTCGAAGGACAAAAACTCCTTGAAGAGTTGAAACTTTTTTTACACTTCCCAGCACAAAAATGCAAGAAGTCTAAAAAAAATCTGGTTTTTGTCGCTATAAATCTGTTTGTTGCCGGAAAATTTAGCGAGCTGGAGATAGTGAAACAGGCCCATAGTGATTGGTTTTCTTCCTGTCTATCCAGAAATTTTAAGTAAAGTTTAGGACAAATTATTATAGTTAAAGAATATTTAAATTGTGTTCAAATTTATGAGTGTTCGAGTTCTTGTCATAATTTCAATTACAGTTTTTGTTAAAAACCTGCCAGTACAGAGATTTTTTGAAAACCGCCAAACTTTTGTCTTATATCATAATAAATCTATTTTATTATTTATCAGTACCAGCTTTGACACAATCAGCAAAATTATTACAATTAAAATAATTAAGGGGAATTCATAACACCACTAGTCCATCAAAAAACTCGGTGAAATTCACTTGTATTTGTTTTATTTAAATTTATAAAAGAAAAAAATTTGCTCTTCAGCATTAAGAGGCCTTTATTTTGAAATTCTTTAATTGAACATTTTTTATATTAATTAAAAAATTTTTTTTTTTTAATTAAATAAAATCTTGTTATATTGATTAAAAATTTATTATCTGCACAAAAATCTTTTTTATATTAATTAACAAATTTATCTTGATTAACAGTTTTGTTATTTTAATTGACAAAAATGTATCTTCGTTAAAAATTTTGTTATTTTAATTGACAAATTTATTATAATAATTACAAAGTTTGTTATAATAATTAAATTTATTTTTATATGTGCCACCACTGCGAATTTTTTTCTGTCGAAATTATTTTGTTTTTGTTTAAGTTTTAAGTAAATTTTGTTTTCTTGGCCAGACAACTCAACATGTGGAGGATCATTTTACTGGTGACTTGTGTGTTGTGGGGAGGCACGAATGCAGACCCAAGTAAGTATTTTTTTCCCCAGCAAACAAAATCATAGTTTTATAAATTTCTAACAGAGAACTGTACTTATGTACTTATGGATTTATGTATGTTTATACCTTTACAGGATTTAATTCCTTTGCAGGATATCGAAATCTGAAAAAGCGTGAAGCCGGCTCCTATGGCGGCAGCTATTCCAATTCGTTTGCCGGCAACGGCGGCTATTTGGACAACTACAATGATTACGATGGAGGGGGATTTGTGCCTGATATTGGCCTGGCTGCTGGATTCTTGGATCCCTATAAGTTTAGTCAGCTGCTGACCTCCCAAATTATGGCACAATATGACGCCCATCAAAAGTAAGAAAGTTTCCAATATCAATTCCACTCGATTACTTGACTGCTCTATGCTTTTAACTTAATGTTGGCGGTGAAGTTTTAACAATAATTTTAAGGCTTGTAGTTTATGTCTAATCCAAACAAAACAAACAAAAAATCATATTTCTTTAGCGCTATTGCCACGACAATTGCTAGGGGCGATGCTACGGTGACAGCGGCTGCTTCTAATCTGCCCAATGGCATACAAGACTATAACGAGTAAATATTTCTTTTGCTTAACCTGCTTTGCTTTTCCGAAAAATTGAATTTCTTATACTTTATTAATGTAAATTGAACATATGAGCAAGAATTGACAGCTAAAGGTTTGTGTCTTTTGTCCCTTAGAATTCTGGAACGCCAACAGGACGTCTTGTTCAACAGTTTGAGGCAACATCAGCGCAATAGTTACAACAGCAAAGACAGCACCCAGGATACTAATCGTTATGCCCCCAACTATTCAGCAGCTGCTGCTTCTGCTTCTGTGGGGCCCAAGGGTGGCTATCAAACTGCTTTCATAAGTCCCGAAAATCCCGTAAGCCCATTCGCACAATTAACAGAACAAAAAAAAAACATATTTATTGTCCTAATAATGCAACGTGTTTAAATTCCAGGCTATACCCAACATTATCAATCGCTTCTCACCCGCCACTCCTGATGGTTTTAAGTCTGTCTCTGTCAGTTCTTTCAGTTCCAACGTCGATGTCGATGGCAAAAAGACCAGCTCTCGTGGTTCTCAGACCAGCTTCAATGACAACGGTCACATCACCACCTACAAAGTTGTATCTTAAAATGTTCCTTTTTGGTGGCATATCGATTTTTTTCCAGAGGTGTTTTACTTTTCCCCAGCGAACCCATTCGAAACTATTTTACTCTATTATTTAAAGACTTTGTTGTTACCGTTAAATGCTTCTTTTATACACATTTACATACATAAATGCATAAATTAATTGATTACACAATCGATAATAAATTATAAATTATTTAATATTCATATCAGAGCAAAAGTGATTAATATTAATTTTGAAGAAGTTTTGTGGAAATTTGTTATTAAAAATATAAAAATCAATGCTGGCCACTCAGTTCTTAAATCGTTCAGTAGGAAAATTTGAGTTTTTGGTCATAATATTAAAATTAAATCGGCCAAATTGGCCAAATTTAGCGTTCAATGCTGCTATTTAGTAATATTTCTTTAAGAAGGCTGATGACCAGGCCATCGAAAACGACATTGTTTGAAGTTTTTCATTTTGGGCTAGCGGCGGTAATCTGTTCACACTTCTCTGAAAACGACCTCAGCCAGGTCAGCGCCTTAGGCTGATGCTTTCCCACTCCAACAATCCACATGAACATTCCGAAAAATGCACTATTTGATGTGTATTATTTTCGATCTGACGGCGTCATCGGTTCTGTTTTCTTTGAAAAGGACCAGTTCATCATCTTCAAAGTGCAGAAAAATTGCTCAGATTCTGAACAAGTTTTCTACAGAAAAATTGCTCAGATTCTAAACAAATTTTCTACAGAAAAATTTGCAGAGATTCTAAAAAAGTTTTCTTCCGAAAAATTGCTCAAATTCTGAAAAAATTTTTTGCAGAAAAATTGCTCAGATTCTGAAAAAGTTTTCTTCCGAAAAATTGCTCAGATTGTGAAAAAATTTTCTGCAGAAAAATTGCTCAGATTGTGAAAAAATTTTCTGCAGAAAAATTGCTCAGATTCTGAACAAATTTTTTGCAGAAAAATTGCTCAGATTCTGAAAAAGTTTTGTACCGAAAAATTGCTCAGATTCTGAAAAAGTTTTGTACCGAAAAATTGCTCAGATTCTAAACAAATTTTCTACAGAAAAATTTGCAGAGATTCTGAAAAAGTTTTCTTCCGCAAAATTGCTCAGATTGTGAAAAAGTTTTTTGCAGAAAAATTGCTCAGATTCTGAAAAAATTTTCTTCCGCAAAATTGCTCAAATTCTGAAAAAATTTTTTGCAGAAAAATTGCTCAGATTCTGAAAAAGTTTTCTTCCGAAAAATTGCTCAGATTGTGAAAAAATTTTCTGCAGAAAAATTGTTCAGATTCTGAACAAATTTTTTGCAGAAAAATTGCTCAGATTCTGAACAAGTTTTCTACAGAAAAATTGCTCAGATTCTGAAAAAGTTTTGTACCGAAAAATTGCTCAGATTCTAAACAAATTTTCTACAGAAAAATTTGCAGAGATTCTGAAAAAGTTTTCTTCCGCAAAATTGCTCAGATTGTGAAAAAGTTTTCTACAGAAAAATTGCTCAGATTCTGAACAAATTTTTTGCAGAAAAATTGCTCAGATTCTGAAAAAGTTTTGTACCGAAAAATTGTTCAGATTCTAAACAAATTTTCTACAGAAAAATTGGAGAGATTCTGAACAAGTTTTCTACAGAAAAATTGCTCAATCAATCTCTCGTCAAAATGAATTGTTAATGTTTGTGCAGCGATTTTAAAATATCTTGGATCCACTGTACTTCTTAGTTAATAGCAAAAGAAAAACAAAAGATGCGCAATATTTTCATTGTTTATTTACGTTTAAAACCTGCACCTGTTATAATATTCCAAAAAATTCTTTGGAAAAACGTAATTATTAATTCCATTTAATGTTAATTTTTTTTTTTTTTTGGCAAAAAATGTGTCTTTTGAAAGGAATTATAAATAAGAACGGGCGAGTAAGTAGATTAAATGTGGCTTTGAAGCATAAAACGTGCGGTCGTGCAGTCGTGCAGTGCAACCTTGAAAATGTTATTGACATTTAACGACTTTAAAACAAAATTTTGGAATTATAAAACAATGACGAAGACTTGATGTTTTCAAGCTGCGTGCGTTCGCCACCCCAGCCATGGAACTTTTCCACAAGAACTCAAAATTCCTGGGAAATTTTATTGCAATTAGAAAGTAGAAGGCAACACAGCGAAGCAAAAGTTTTAGTTTTTATTGGATTTGATGAAAACAGATTGAAACGTTTTTAGCACTTTACAACGAATTTCAATATTGAACATAATTTTATATACAAATGTAAGTACATACGTATATATGTACTTATTTATAAATAAAACCTTGAATCAATTAAGAATCTTTTCTCTGCTGTTGTTTTTTCTTCTTCTTAAAACCTTCTTTCCAAATAACTAGACCGTTAACAGAACCGCCAGTTGTCTGTCTGGGTTCTTTTAATTAATTTCCTCTGCCCTTAATGTAGCATCAATTAAATAAATCGCTACTTTTTTCTTTTTGCTTTTTGCTTTTTATTTTTTATATTTTTTTTCCTACAAATTTCAAATTATCAATACAAAGAAAAAAATCCACATTAAAAATAAATGTTCTAGGTCATTATAATCGCCAATGGGTTCAAGTCTTTCGAAATCTTATCGTTGACAATTTTTTCATTTTTGTTTTATAAGAATTGAATGAAAAATGTCGAATCAATTTCAGTCTTCAAATAAGTGTTTGAGTTCGAAACTGAATTCATTAACGAAAAGTTTGTGGTGGCAGCAACACGAACGAAAGTGAAAACAATTTAAAGTGCTATAATTTTCTGGAGAACTATATTTTATAGAAATAAGTAAAAAATGAAATTTTTTATAGTATTGGCCCTGTGCCTGAGTGCTGTTGTGGCAGGTAATGCGGGAGTTTTGAAATAAAAAAAAAAAAACCAAAACATTATGTGAGAAGTGAAAGCAAAAAGAATATGAGGATTATAACAAAACTTTGGTGCAATGCAAAAAAGCTTGTAACTTGCCTGAGATTAAAGTGACGCTTGCTGAACACAAGCCAACGATTTAGCCGAAAAATGTGCACAACAGGCAAATTGAAAGCTGTCCCCATACAGCAAAATATTTATAAATATATATATATATATATATATATATATATATATATATATTTGTATAACAAGCTTAGCCGATTTTGCTGGAATAGTTGATAGATTTGTGTGTAGAGCCCAACATTTCAAAACTAGGATTTGTTGTGAGACGATCTTTATATCTGTCGCAAACCATTCAAAGGATTTTAATTCAATTTATAAAAGCGATTATTCTAAATCTAATACCGAAGGATTATAAAATTCTTAACAAACAAAATCTCCTAAAGGCAAAAATGGAAGAACTATAACATATTTTTTTCCTTGATAAAAAAACTTTGTCAATTTCTATGAAATTTTTAATAGAATTCTATTTAGAATTTTAGTTTTCAAATATAAGACCTCGGGAGTTCCCAACTCAATCAATTTGGAACATGTTTATATATGTAGATATATTTCTATATATAAAATTCCTGAATTCTATGGAACTTTTAACAGAATTCTATTTAGAAGAAAACTTTTCAAACATAAAAAATACCTGGGGAGTTCCCAGGACTGGTTTATATAAATATATTTCTATATATAAAATTCCTAAAGTGCAAAAAAGTCCCTTTGAATTGTATGAAATTTTTAACAGAATTCTACTTAGAATACAACTTTTCGAATATAAAACCTGGCGAAGGATGGCACGAATCAATATAATATATAAAATCTATACAAATTTATATAAAAAAAAATCCTAAAGGTTCCTTTGAAATCAAACAATGGATTTTAGTATTCAAATATGAGTAAGAAATTTACTGATTCAAATACATTTTGCTGGAAATCATTTTCACTTTTAATTATTGACTAATTTATAATTCGACAATCTTCTGGTGTTCGATACTCTTTCTTTCTAGCCACTATTCCTTTGTGTTCCTTCTTCAGGGAAAATTTCTAGTTTTTTCTTTTCTTTTTTTTCCTCAATAGAAGTTTTTAAAAGAGAAGACCAATCGAGGCATTAGAGAACTATTCGCCAACTAAGGCAGAGAGTGTTCCTTTAGTTTCCTAATTAAAGTTCGGCAAAATGGCCTCAAGGACTGGAAAACTTTAGCGGATTTTATTTAAATGAAGAAAGTTTCGGCCAAAACGTCTCGATATTTTGTTGGTCTCTTTGCACCGTTCATGACTAGGGTTTTTCCTTTCTGTTGCAGTCATTTAGTTTTAAAAGCTTGTACCTTTTTGCTTTCGTGTTAGGCCGCATTTGTGGTCAATAATCTTGCACTCATATTTTTTGATCGCACTCACAAAATGTTTTTTTTAGCATTTAGTTGCGGCTTCCATTGGCAAGCAGACTAGACTGCGTGCATGCATGTGCATGTTAATGCATGTTTCCAAAATTTTCAAACACCAGCTAATGAAGTTGGCTTTATGCTGCTCATTATTGTTATTGCTCAATCTAAATATCTACATATGTATGTATGTATGTATGTGTGAGTGTATGTGTGAGTGTATGTGTGAGTGTATGTGTTAGTGTACATATATTTTTTTTTGTATTTAAAAAACGAATGTGTTTCAAACATTTGCTTCTGATAACCTTTTGTCTGAAGTGCACAAGTACAACAATTAATCAAAGTATTTCATGCAACACTAAATATATATGTATGTATGTAATTTCAATTTCTAAGACAGAACGTGAAAACATGTTTCGAACCACCCATTTAATTATCAATGAACATCCTGTTTTTCAAGATATTAAACAGTTTTTTTTCTGCTCTCTCTCTCTCTCTCTTTTTTTGCAGAAGAATTACACGGCAGGTAAATATCGTGATGGCTGCCTTTAAGGCCTTAATTTTTCAATAAACTTAGATAACAGTTTTAATTGTTTTACGGCTTTATACTATTTAATAAGTTTTTGTTTCTTTTGTATGTATGTAAAATATTTTGCATAAAATTTTGCCACTTTCCAGAGGAGTCAATTTTCACACATTGTAAGTACCCAAACAAGAAAAGGAATAGCAAAAAGTTCTTTTTTTGTTTTTGCTTAAATGAAATGCACTTATTCCTGATTGGCCTGGTACACTACAAAACATAACAATTTTTCAAAATTTTTCTAATAAAACTAACAAGAGTTTGCCGGTTTGTAGTCGGTTGCAGGCGGTTGTTGGTGTTGTTTCTCTAAACATGTTTCTGGGCAAATGTTTAGCTGGAGAAATGTTGCCAGCATTAAGCGCCTGCAACAGATTGTGAATGGGATTGTAAAAGTTGATAATTGTTTGCAGGGCATTGAAAGCTGAACGAAATTGGCAAAAAAAAATTTCTCTAAAACTGAAAGAAGAGTTTACACATGATTTAGATTTTAACGTTTAGTCCTTTTTAACAAGTGGCTTAACTGCAAACAATTAAAATAGTCCAGCAAATGGTTTGACATTAACTTGCTTAACTTGCCAACTTATAGACATTACAACCAGCACCATCAAATTCTGGAAGAGGCTAAGAGGAAAGTCACCGATGTTTTGGATGGCCAACATGCTGATTTTGAAGAGGTGGGCAGCTATGGTGGGGGTCTAGGAGGCGCCGGTGTTGGCACCGTAGCCTTTGCCGGTCAAGCTGGCAGTGAATATGGCTTGAGTTCTGGCGGAAATGCCGAGTATAGTTCCTCAGCTGGCTCCAACTTTGGTGCCAGTCATGCGGCCAACTTTGCCTCCTCCGCCGGCTTTGGCAGTAACACCAACTATGCCAGCGGCGGTTATGGCTCCGGTTCTCATCAGCCTGGTTCCTCCGTTGTGATACCCGTAATAGGTGGTGGCGGTTCAAGTTCTTATTCTGAAAGCTCTGCTGCCGAAAACGTGCAACAAATTGTACCTGAGATACTCGTCAGCGGTGGTGTGGGTGGCCACGACAGTTATGTAGGTCTTGAAGAGCATCGCAATAACAATCAGGTCGCCACGCCTTTTGTTTACACTGCCCCTTTGGGCGGTTCGGAAAAATACTACCATCATCAAGAGCATCGTGTCTCTAATGCTGCTACACCCGTTGTTTATACTGTGCCCTCAGTTGGCGGTTCCGAAAACTATGTCCGTCATGAAGAACGTCGTGCTGAGACCCAAGCTTCGGCTCCCGTCATTCAGTTTGCGCCCTCCTCTGCTGGCTCCGAAAACTATATTCACCATGAAGCACATCTTTTGAAAAACCAGGCTGTACCCCTAGTCCACTATAGCGCTCCTGCAGGTGGTTCTGAAAAGTATTTCCGTCATGAAGAACGTCGTGTACAGAACCAAGCCGTCCCCATACTCCAGTACACCGCTCCTTCTGGTGGTTCTGGCCAGGAGTCCTTCATGAAATACCGTAAAGTCACCACTACCGCGTCCCAGCCGCAAGTTTTTGTGCACACTGCTCCTTCTTCTAGTTCTTCGTATCTCCATCAAAGCACTGCTGGTTCCACTAGTGGCTCTCAGTTGGGTTCTTTGGTTAGTGGTGGTCTGGGTAGCTCCAACTCGAACTACAAAGCCGGTTATTACGGCAACTCCGGCTACACTGTTCCCTCTGCTTCGTTTGGTGAGTTAAAATTTGAGATTTTCTTAAGAATTGAGAAAACAACTGAAAATTCCTCTTAAGGTTCCGCCGCCTTGACCTCTGCCAACTCGAATTCTCTGTTCAAGTCCGGTTTTGGCGCCTCGCAACAGGCGGCCTCCAACTTTGGCAGCTCTTCAGCCTACGGTGCTGGCCATCAAGCTGGTTTTGGCACCAACGGCGCCTACACGGATGAAGCATCTTTCGGCTCCAAATACGGTGCCCAATCCAAGTTCGGTTCCGCTTTCGGTGCTGAATCGAAATTCGGTTCTCAATTCGGCTTGGAGTCTTCCTTGGGTGCTGGCTCTACATTAGGTAGTACGGCCAGTTCTTCTGCCGGCTTGCACAACTACATGCAAGAGTCGGAACGCTTAGCCAAGCTACAAGCTCAAGGCATGGCTGTTGGCGGTACACGCGCCGGTGGCAGCCAATTCGCTGCTAATTTGGAAAGTGCTAATACTGCCGGTTTTGGAGGTTTTGGTAGTCTCGCTGGCGCTGGTGCCGGCAATGCTGGCTACAAATCCAAATCGTGGGAAAAGGCCTCTAAATGGTCCAGCCAATCCGAGGTAAGAAACATCATCACACCAGATGCTACTGCGAATTCTTCAAACATATTTTTCTTTCCTGCAACAGTTCGGTCCCGACGGGCAAGTGAATAACTACAAAGAATTGTCTACCGGTGAGAGTGAGAACTTTGATATTAATGGGCGTCGTGCTGGCTACAGAGCCGCCACCACTACCCTGGACGACAATGGCAAAGTAAGCAGCTACAGCCTCCACACGTAAATCCTGAATGCACTGACGTGAACGCACGACCCAACGTCATCTCCTTCTTTTTCTTTTTGTAAGATTCAGGCGACTTTGTAAGATTAAATTTTATTAAATTAAAATAGTAAAATAAATTACGAAATAAATAATAACAACAAATGCAATTTGTGTTGAGCTTTTGTTTTTAGAATTTTAATGAAAATAATTTCGTAATCATTTCGTTACGTTATTTAACAGACACAACTGATAAGCCAGATTCTGGGAATTACGATTCTATTTAAAGCGCAGAATGTCAAATAAGACATTTTAATGATGAACACATTTATATGGTTGAAGCATAATAATGGCATTCACCCTTCAACAATAGGTTTGTAGAAAAATGTATGTGCAAAAAGTATGTTCGAAACTTGTTCTTCCTTTAAAAATTAGTTTTTAAGCTGCAAATAGAAAAATGTGTCCGACAAACCAACTTATCCAGGACAATTTTTAAGGAAACCAGAAATGATTTCATACGAACTATTACGAAAACTTGTCACGTTATAGATTACTTGCCAGTGTGGTAAATGTACTACGAATGGTGGTATGTTAAATTGTTGATATATTGAAGCACATAAAAGCCTAATTGATGTAAGTAATTAAAAGCTTTAGAGAAACGTCAAAGGACATGAATATTTTGCTCATCAAATATTTAATTTTCTATGTATAATATTTTTGTAATTTTTAGGGTTATTTTTAGGATTCAGTTCTTTGTCAACATATTTCACAGCACGCAGCGGATAAAAGAACCGTATCTGGAGGCAAGATTTTTATAAAAAATGTGTTTTTGAGGATCTCTGGATCCGAAAGCCGAAAAAGTTCCTACTCCTCAGTTAAGACACTATTTTTACCATTTTTTTTTTGGACAGTACAATTTATTGTCAGTTTCTCCACTCACCAGTGCAATTAATATATTAATAAACTATTTCTTCGAGAACGGTCTTTCCAATTTACCATCTACAATTTCAATCACCGAACTAGTGGTTCTGACAGGGCCTCCAGCCTTCGGGCTTTGATAGTGATAGTGCGGTGTGTTATCGCGACGTTTTCTAAACTCATTTCCATTCACCATACAATAGCACGGCTTCCAAGCATTATTCCTATAGGCTGTTACATCGCTGGGCTTGTTGTAGGCATCTGCATAGACGGGCCGCTCTGTAGTCCAACGCGGTATATAACTCTGCCAGCCATCCGATTGCCGGTAGATGGGGCTGCCAGGTTCTCGGCCATCAGTCGAACCAACGTATACGGGCACATTACTGGGATAGTATTCGGGATAGTAGCTGGGGTAGTAGTCGCGCCCAGACTGATCACTGCGCCTTTCACTCGAGAAATTGGGATTCCAATAAGTTTTGGGATCATGGGGCTTGCGAGTTTTGTGATGAGAACCACCACCGCGACCCTTGAAAATGGGTACACTGGCGTCTTCTGCCAAAACAGACCAAAATTATTAGACATTAGTGTTTTCAAGGCAAAGAAAATATTACCTTTGTCCTCTTCCTGTTCACGGCTGGTTTTGTTTTTGGCCTCATCTCCCTCGGCTGTTATTTCGAATGTTATGTCCGTGTGTATACCCACTCTCTTTCTATTCTTGCCCAAATCTGTTATTTCCACACTTTCCTTGGATTCTGCGGATTCCATATCATTAACTTGCAATAATATATTATACATATTGTCTTCCTTTAGGGACTTACCTTTCGATTGGTGTGTATCGCCTGTGTCGACTGTGACACGAACACCGTGTATTTTAGGTCCGGACTTGCCTTTCTGTTCTGCATCAGTTTCTTCTTCTCTTTTTTTATCGCTGCCATCGTTTTTTCCCTGTTTGGCACCCGGTACTATTGGCACTGTCATATTTTTGTCGTCAGCTTCGTCAAAGTCCAGTTTAGGTGAAACTTCATTTTGCTGGGCTAAAAAGTCAAAGGATAAATGCGATCAGGTTGACCATCCAGCAAATAGGACATATTGCTGTTGTTCTTAGAGTTACAGAGTGGAATTTAAAATAACATAATAAACACCCGGGAGCTGCACTGTGGAAGCACGTGACACCCAATGTTGGGTTTTGCCGCATCCGTCACTAACACGCCAAAACTGAGAAGTTGTTGTTTTTAAAGTTTTAAGACAATTATATAAGAAGTTTTAATCTGGTATTATAATACGAGGTCAGAACCAGGGTCCTGGCTTTCAATCAGGTTTTCTACAATAATAACCCCAGCAATATCTGATTTAGGTGTTAAGTGTCGAGCTGGAGTATTTCTTAAACTGACTTTGAAATGTTTGTTCAAAAAAAGTCAGCACCGTGGCATTGCAAATTTGTGTACTATCTGCCCGAAATTTTCTAGGGGCCGACAGAAAAATATGTATGTTTGCAAGTGAGATAGGAAAATTTGCAAAAAAATTGTCATACTTCCACTTCTATGTGTACTCGCGTGTGTGTTTACTTTTAAGACTGACTTTACTTATATCTGCTCTTATGCCACAACTTTGGGACTTCCATCTAGACTTGATTTTGTTCATTTCAAGCTCATTTTAATAAGTTTTTTTTTTTTTGTTATTTATTATAACCAACAAACCTTGGCTGTAATGGCACAGAAGTACAAACAGAACGCTCAGTCGTAATAAATAATTAATAATATTTTTTAATTTCATTGTTTTGAAAAGTTTTTGATTGAGAAAAATTTATGGCGTGTTTTTGAAATGGACAGATCACGACAAACCACTTTTTAATAAATTTGGGTTTTTTTTGTGGGGGGTTTTTTTTTCATAAAAATATTTTATTTAGTATTTTGTTTTCTTAAATGTAATTAAAATCCAAACACTTCAAATGTTGAAAAACAACTAAAATACAAATTCTATAGAACAATTCATCTTAGAACTAATGGATTTGAAAACGAAAACGAAAACGAAAACTAAAATAGCAGCAACAACAAATTCACAACTTCAAATAGCACAAAAAAAAAAAGATCAGTTGATTTAGGCGTTTTTCTAAGTTTTTTGTTTGGTATTGTTATTGTTAGTGCTGTTGTTGTTTTATTTGTTGCCGTTGTTGCTAATAGATTACCTGCAGTTAATTTCAAATTAAATTGTTAACGTCTATTGTCGTTGTGGTTTGTATTGTGTTAACGATAACATCTTCATGCTACTCAATATCTGCTGCTAAAACCTTTTTTTTTTCCTTACTCCTATAGAGTCTTGGGATTTTGCAGTATTTTTTAGGGTTTCCAAGGTAGCAAGATTTCATTTTTAGCGGATGTAAGACACACAATGAAAGTGCCAGTCAAGTAGGGAGAAATTTATAGCCGTCCCCTCAAACAAACTAGACAATAAATTTTTTTTATGTTGATTTTGTTGAAAAGAAATTAATTGGGTACAAAAATCAATGATAAGTCTGTAGTCCAACACACGACTATTTCACTTTTAACGGAGTGAAAAATAAAGTGAAAAGAAGTTTCCACTCATCTCCTTTAAGATTTACGTTGTGACAACTCTGTTAATAATAAAACTAAATGAGGGAAACATTAATAACGGCTCTGTATTGTAACTCTGATTTTAACGAGTCTAGAATAGCAATTTTTAAATGAAACGAAAACAATTTACACCCATCCTGTTTAAAGTAGGCAATAAAATGCCTTTTAAGGCAACTCTCTTGAACAGTCAAAAAGAAATCATGAAAACAGAAAATGATATTGAATTTAAATATATAAAACTTAATTCTACTTCAAGTAGGCAGCAATAATTAATTGCTGACAACTCTGTCACTAAGAAATTAAACGGATCGACATTCAATGAAATTGAATACAAAACCGAAAAGAAACTTGTACAGTTCTTTTCCAAACGCAAACGCCGCCATATATATTTTAGGATAACTCTGTTACTAAGAAATTAAGTGCGTTCACTCTGTGTTATAACAGCGAAATATTTCAATTTTAGAAAGTTAAGTTGAATTTGAAGTGATAAAAATGATTCTGCTCACGGCAGGTAACAGTATTTGATGACCACTTTATTAATAAAACAATAAGTGGACCAACAATTAATGATAACTCTGTATTATAACAGCGAAATATTTCATTTGCAATAGATCTAAAACAGTAGTTTGTAATTAAAAAGTGAAATTGAATTTAAAGTGATAAAAAATTGAAATGTTTCTGCTCACAGCAGGTAACAGTATTTGATGACAACTTTATTAATAACATATAACAGCTCTGTATTATAACACAGGACGTTATCAGTTAAAGAAATTATCTCAAGCCTAGAAATGCACTGTTCAAAACTCTACTACCCAGTCTAAAAATTCCCATAAAACTTTTTCCCTCTTTGGGCCAATGTTTTGTGGTTCGTGGCAAACTCTGGAACTTGCCGTACCACGCCGATTTAATTGTTAATTTTTTATATATTGTAAAATTAACAAAATTACTTGAAGGCATTAAGATTTATATAAAAATTTATCTGTTCACATGTTTGTAGTCGTAAAAAGAAGTTTGTAATAAAATATATATATTTTTTCTCTTGTCATGATCACCTCCGTGGAATCCGATATAATAATTTTTTGTTTGTTTGTTTTTGCTGTTTTTGTTACCCGACAAGGTAATTGTCTTTTATCAGACCTGATAATCTACGTTTTTTTCTATTTGATTGTTTTCGTTTTTCTCTTTCAAACTTCTAAGTTTTATTCTTCATCATCATGTAGAAACGCGCACAAGTTTCGTACCCTATAAAATTCAAATGAAATGTTAGATTTTTCATCGAAAATGATTTTCGGCTGCAGGCGAGAATTCCTAATTTAGATATCCCTTAAGAGAGCACTATTTCGCTTCGTAGAATTTCTTTGGCAGATGCATTTGTTGTGGGTAGTTGGATGTTGGTCTACTTAAGGTTGCCATTCTTTGGTCATTATTATCTCATGGTATAGGAAATTGCGCTTAGGGCCTCTACTGGTACTGTGCAATGTCTTTGTACTGAGGCAACAATAGGGTCTGGGCATCCAACTTCTTTAAAGACAGTTTTTCGTTTTAGTTTATTTCCCCGCCTCAGAGGATTTCCCTACAGGTGTATTTGATGATTAAGTAGCATTTCTTAGCTTTTGCCAGTGTTAAGTCCTTAAACGAAGCACAACCTACCCCAGGACAACGTTTCCTTTCCAGTTGCCTTAAACCTGTGCCAGTCTTAACATATTTGTTAATTTAAGGTTCGTAATATGGGCCACTGAGATCCAACCTCTTGTGAATTATCCGGTTTATAAGACACGGCCTTAGGATCACGAGAGCTGCTGGTGGACTTGTCTTACTGTTTTAGGTGACGTTATGGGAGGCTCAATAGAACTTCGAAATCTTGCAAATATGTATCTATAGATATAAGAAGTCAATTTGCGGCTTAACGAACCGTTTTCCCCCGACTGCTTTTCACTTAAAGCCATAAACCATTTGTCTGTAGCTCGTCAGCAATTCGTTTCCTACAAACTTGTTTCAGTCGTTGTAATACATATTACAGACATTTAGATTTTACTTCGTTTATTTGTTGTTTGTTGCGATTATTTGCTTCTGTTTTATTGTTTAAACTTTTTTGGGGAAATGTCGCCTCCATTCTCCCATCATCAATCACCGATGCCACTATTGTTTTCAGATACTTTAATAGTTTTACATTTAAAACTTTTAATGTTTTTAACAGTGATCTTTGTTCTAGTAACCCGATAATATTAAATATGCAATGAATTAAATTGTTAATTCTAAATTTATTTTGTTAATTAATAATTTTTTTTATATAAAATTTAAA
The DNA here is from genome assembly GCA_932526305.1 of Epicampocera succincta. NCBI lineage: Eukaryota > Metazoa > Arthropoda > Insecta > Diptera > Tachinidae > Epicampocera > Epicampocera succincta. The sequence goes on along the minus strand of OW052037.1, from coordinate 12,052,274 downwards.
TTACAATATTACGAGTATTGGGTAAATAATACCGCATTGAAATTAGCAAGTTGCAAAGAAGCTTTCAGGGACGAATCTATAAACTGCAGAGACGGGAAATTGTCTGCCGTTAACTTTGGCTAAAAAACAGAGTTCTTTATTAAGTTTTACAGCCAGACTTGCGACAACAGTGAATGAAAACCGAAAATAGCACGGAAAAACTAGATATGAAAAGAATTGTTATAAAAATATTTAATCCAGGGATGGTGCGGCTTCGCAGAAAAGCAAGAATTTTAAGGAATTGTTCGAACAGCAGAAAAGAGCTCAGAATTTGTCCAAGCATTGATTGAACAAACAAATAATTCTTTAAGGTTTGGAAATCAAAGCTGTCCCGCAGGTTCACAAGGTGTTATAGGAAACAAGGAGAGGAATATGTCATCCATAGGTCTCGGCCAGCATAAATAAATTTAGCGCACTAAACTAAAAACACTGTCACCTCCTGAACACGGATTTTTCCACGGTAAGAAGAATATATCTAAATATGGGATTTAGCTGGGTTCCACCACAGATTTTTATGGCCCATGTGTGGAAAGAAAATAGCAAGACTAAGTCAGTGCCTCTCTTTATCATTATTATCACGGAGCACTCAGTGTGGCGCAACAAATATCTGAGCGCTGGGCTATCGCCCGACATGAGTCTTACGTTTTGCTTAAATATCTGGTTCGAAGGACCATACTATGACTCTACATTGCGCGTTCGACTGTGATAAAGACTTTATTTTTTTTTTTTTTTGAAACGGACACACAAATGTGAGAGTGCAATAAAACATTCCGATTATGTTCGGAGTTTTTGAATACAAGTTTCCAAATTGAGATTTAATTTTCTATATTCCCATCCGAACTATTATTTTATGTCACTGGTACAAATTTACTTATTTATGTTGAAGCCATTTTAAGCTAAAACAACAAGTTACTTTTCTGTTTTCGTTATAAGAAAACACTTAATGCAAAATATGTTCATTAAACGAATAGACAAATAGACAGACAGACAGACGGACAGACAGACAGACAGACGGCCAGACTTTGGTCTGTGGCTTTCGGTTCTTGTTTTAATAATACAATTTGTGGAAAATATAATGAATTTCTTTTTCCTTTTGCTATTTTGCAAAATGTGAAGACATAAAATACTCTCTGCGCAATTAATTAACGATTGCAGGGGGACTGACAACAACAAGAACAACAAAAGTGGTTCCGTTAGAGCGGGTGGGGGTGTGGTGCTGCATTCAGGACTACAATTAAGCAGGCATTTGAAGGCGAAATTATATTAAAGGATGCAAAATGTGTTGTGCTGTGGGATTAGAATTAAATTAATGTCGGCTCATAAATCTCATTAGGTTTTTCTTTTATTATGTTGCTGTTGCTGTTGCCGTTGCCGTTGCCGTTGCCGTTGCCGTTGCTGCAAATTCTTATTTTAAGCCACATTATTAGACAAAAGAAAAAGGAAAAATTGTACCAGAAATGGTGGGCGTAGTCTTGAGAGCAAGTCAAGAAAATACTTACACAAAATATTGCATTATGAAGCGGAAACTTATAAAACAAACAAGGGTGGGCAACACCAACATCACAAGCGTTTTGACTTACAACAATTTGAGCTTGTAGTTCAGGGTTGTTGTTGTTCAGGTTGTTTGCCCTGCATGTGTCTTGTTGCCCTTAAGAAAGTGCAGTTAAGTCCTAAATTTACTCATAATGATTCCAAGATGATAGCCAAATCCTAAACTTATTTATAACAATTCATTCAGCCCTTCATAAAATGACTCATGAGATGAGATGTTCGGTTGCGTATTGTTTGCCAGCTACTTACCGCTGTATTTGGGGTATTGTGTTCAGCATCCCCGTTTTAAGACATCCTTGATGCGAACAACGATTCTAAACTTTTGTTTTGGCGCTGAGTATGTGTGTGTGCAATATTGCATTTTCCCTTTTTTTTTTTGAGGGGTAGGGGCAGGGTTTTTTATGCCAAGCCGGTTTCACCTTGTGTGCTCGTATATGCCATGTAAAAGCCTCGTAAACTTTATTAATGTAAGCGTTTGTAAAGGCGAGTCTGATGTTGATACGTGCACATGTACAGGACAACTAATTTTTGTTCAAAATGATGAAGTTGTGACAGTCTAAGTAAGAAGGAAGGGGGTGTAGTGGAGTGTGGACCTAAACTATATATATGGAACAATGTTTTTTTTTCCCAATTTTGCGAAATTATTTGTTCAGAAACTTTTAATTACTGCCTCTTTAGGACTTCAGTGTTTCGTCAAACCAGAATGACCAGCTGCAATAATTAACATCAACTGTAACGCCATCACAATCACAACCACAAGTCCATTTGACGAACTCTTCCATGCGACGCAATACAATTTACATTTCCGTCTTATCAGCGTTAAGTTTAACAGGAATACGGATGGCATTAAATCGAAATGTTAAATCAATGGCTGTTTTCACGTTACGTGAATTATTGCGTGAAAATCAACATTGAAGGCCATCAGCCGGCACTTAAACAATGTGACAATGGCAATGCGAATATGAATAATGCGATGATGAGACTGGCAGCAGATGAGAAGGCCACAATGTTCGTTCGTTCAATTGTTGGCGATGGTGAAAAATGAATTGATATGAAATGAAAGTCTTAATCTGATGCGCACCATCAGTCACTGACTGGCCTGTGTTCTGGGGCTTCCTTTTCAAGGAAGTTGGGCTAAAGTTTTGCTTGTTCTTTTGCAACAACTAAAACTTGCTCTTTGGCAAACCACACGGGTTGGTCATACGTTTCCTTGCCGTCATTTTTGTTTTGGCTTCGCTTTCCAATATTTTTTTGACACATTTTTCTTCACTTCAACACATTTCACCACCCTCTTAATTATTTATTTGGTACGCAAGTGGGTCTTGCTAATGAAGTAATAAGAAACAAAAAACGAGTACAAGGTGAGCAACTACTCACTGATGCTATTTGTAAGAGCTGGTTTCGAAAGCAGGAAAGGCACGTGACATGAACAAAAGTGCGTGAAAAAGATAAATACTAAAAGTTTGTGGAGTATTGGGTAATTGTGTCACATTCACTTAAAACAGTTGTCCTTATTTTGAAGAGATTAAGAAAAGTTAAAATAGCTGCAGGAATCTAGGTCGCACGAAAGAATTAAAACGTTAATTGTATTAAATTTTGTAGTAGTCGTATAGTGGGATAAGATCAACACAACTAGAAAAACTAGCGAGGAATATGAGGAACATAATTGGCCTTAAATGTCTGCTGATAAACAGTGACATCAACAACTCCCCTTGACACCTTATGAGCGCACGACTGTCAGGAAGAAAAGAGAGCTCGTTTGGAAAGCTACTGAAATGGCTTTAGACGTGCCACAGGAACGCGTATTTTATACACGATTTCTTTTAGAGGTTATAAAATCTTTTGCTATATTACCCGGTCAAGGATTATTTCGTATGATAGGGATGTTCTGTGATCTAGCTAAGCAATTGAGAGCTTCGAAATATGAAATGAGGTTCCATACTGATCTCTACGAATCACTCTTTTTGAACACAAAACAATTCACAACAAACCTGGGTGGTTGGTGGGATAGAATGTAATAAAACTTAAGCTTCAGAATAAGCCAAAAGGAGAAACATTATCGTTGATAAGGACAACTGGGAGACTAGTGATTAAATAATCTTTTACAGAACGTCCCTGCTCGTAAAACTCACTTGAAACCGCTCCCGTTACCAGTAGCCCGGCCTTCATCTACCCTTTTTGATGCGATTTGTCCAAAACCATCTAGATATTGTTGACCAATAATGTTTTTGAACGTCATTAACTTATTTCATTTCTTGCCACCAATTTGTCCCATAATTTGATCACACGAAACATTGAGTTTTTCGCAGGTCATTAAGAGCTGTTGGATCTTCGGTGGGATGGTGTTGCTTCAACAACCAGCTCCATTTAGCCACCACACAGCGAATAGTTCTTTTCAATCAAACTTGGCCAGAGATATTTAAAACACACACGACAAATGCCAGAACGTTCATAATCTGAAAAAACTATAAATATTCATGGTGTTAAATTCGAAGAAGGTCAGAGGTGAACATAGACATACGGAATTTTGTGATTTTCTGGCATGATTGTGACAATAGAAAATGAAGCGCCGGAGCTAAAGTCTGGAAAATAGATTACGAATAGGAAATTGGGATGTAGGCTGAGCAGTTGGTTTTTAAAAGCGTGAAATTCAAAAGCCTTAGGCGAAATAAAACCACTTACAGATTTTTAGACATTCGACATATTATTCACTGCAGTTTCGCTAAAATATCAATGATTCGATTTAAGTGGCCGCAAATAGAGCCGCCAGAATGAGAAATGCCATATTTAAATATTTAAACTATTAATTTCTCAAGTTGATGAGAGGTTTTGACCGCATATATACATAATAATTCTTATCACTGTTAATGACACCTGGCGGACTCTTTACTCGCCAAAAAAATAAAACAATGACGTAAAATTATTTCTAATCCAATTCAACTGAATATAAACACTGGAGACACTCAATTCATGCAATTCTGCTCATCAACACTTTTGACACAAACATTTATGATTCGTTGGTACTTGTTTTTTGCTTTTCTTTTTTGAGCCATCATAGTCTCGCCATGGCCATAAAAGTGTTTAGCTTGACTCTTCAGTGTGTGTATTTAAGGTGTCCATAAAACCAGAGTTCAAACGAAAACTGAAAAGTAAAATAATTGCAGCTTCTTCTTCAGACAATAACAATCTTAATCGTAAAAAATCAAACTACACTTTATCAATTCCCAAACGGATTATTGTCATTTTTGAAAAGACGATTCTCCTTTCAGTTGCTGCTACACAATTTAATGGCGATGATGAGGGTGACGATGTACTCTGCTCTGTGGGCTTGCACCACTACAGCAACAGACGTGCTGGCCTAACAACTGCTGCACTTGTTGGCCAACCGTCTCGTCATCCTCTAAAAAAAGTAGCCAAAAAATGGAAATTTCCAAAGAACTCTTATCCTGTCGATGGCTTGTAAAATTATTATTATGATTATTATTATTATTATTGTGTTAAGTTATTGTTGTTATTGTGTAAGTAAGTTTTTTTTTTTTGTACAACGTTGTGGTTGTTGTTTTCTTGGTAATATAAAGATGTTGTTCGAACAATTGAGGGTGAATCCAACCGTTTAAAACAGGCTCTTCTTTGCGTTTTAAATGTGCATTCGAAGTTGTGTGTACGACGATTGATTGTTGGCCGCATAAATATGTAAATGTGTGATGGCAGAATGTTGCAGACGTACTCGTACTTAGATACAATTGAAACAAGAGAACTAAATTGTGAATTGTGTATTTCATCTAACGCTGGGATTTAAAAACACACACAAACCCACAGCCACTCGAATTCATATTTGGATTGTTTTATGTATGTATATCCTTTGTCTGCTTTTACATGGGGTCGCAGAGATGTTGACTGTTTATATACGTATTTCCTTATTGTTCCCTTATTGACTATTCACACTTCACAATTTGCCAGCATTCATTCGCATCATTCGCATCATTCACATTTCTTTAACATTCTAATCGTTGTATGTATGTATGTATGTAGTTGTTAAACATTTTTTTCCAACAATTTTTTTTGTACTTTTGTTTGGTGGGGTTTCGGATTTAAGATGTCGCGTTTTATTTTGGGGTGACCAGTTGCCAGCATTTTGTTATGATCTGCAATCATATTATATCAGTTTTAAGAAATTTTCTAGAAAAGTTTAGTAGAAAAAGTTCCTTATCGAACAGGCCCATCAAATCATAGCTGTGATGATGAAGTAAAAGGACTAGTTTTCTTTGTCTCGGATGGATTTTAAAATGAAAACAAACTAAACCAAGATTTTAAAGAAAGCGTAAAATTTTATTATCTTCAACCAACAGCTGGATTCTTTAGAATCTTCATATAATTCTTAATTATTTTGGCAAAAGTTCTGCGCCATCGTTATTTTTTTAATGCTTCATGATACAAAATTCTCTACAATCTCTTAAGCTATCAAAACTCTTGGGGCTGAGAATGTAGCCTTTGGTAGTTTGTTTCACACAGTCATGTTGCTGCGCCTTGTAAATGAAACTAGTCATGGTTCCAGGATAATTTTTAACGTTTAAAGGCTGGGCGCAGTCTAAAAGGACAAAAGAAATATTAAATTTAAAAAACTTTCCGGGTAAATTACACAACATGCACTCACCAATATGTATTGCGACTACATCTTGGAAGTTATTTTCTGTTTTATTCTCAGCCACTTTGGGCTTTAGCCGCGATTCAACGGCCCCAAATAAACAGCAGACGCTTAAAAAGAAAACTAAAGCAAACGGTTTCATTTTGCGTCGACAGTGGATTTTACTCGGGAGAGCGATTCACTTAAAATGCGATGCGGACTGAAAACGCCACCCGCTCTTATATACCTGCGAAATTTGTAAAGAATTAAGAAACATATCTGCTTATCTTATAATAAAAAGCTACGCAAGCAGTTATATGATATAATAAAATAATCCAACATTTGTTTATTGCCTTGAAAACGAAACAAATTTTTACAATTTATTTGCTTTTCTTCCAGGCCAACAGGTAAGAAACTAAAGAAATCTGTAAAAAGAAGAGTTATAGTTGTAAGACACTATTTGAACATGTGGTTGGGGCGAACTGCTTAAACTAAGCAGAACAGTAGGGGCATCCAAATCTTAACAACATACATTAAACAAGAATGAGGGGTTTTTGCCAAACTTATACGAGGTGGTCCGACCACAACAGCAAGTTTTTTGCCCAACTAATTTTAACACTTCTGTGTCTCAGTGTTTGACAAATTCAACTTTCAGGAGCTAAAAGATCAGATAATTCGGCACATCAACGCCTTAGAACGCCAGTTATGCCACAGAGTCATTGAAAATATGGACAATCGGACAGAGATATACCACCGAAGTGGTTGTAAGCATTTGGCTGGTATTTTGTTTCACGCATAATTGCCATAGATTCTTCTATTGTATTTAAAAAAACACGCAACGTTCGGTTGACTGATGTTTGACTGTGGATTGTCGAAGGTATGAACACTGGGCGCTGACCAGTCAAAACAGCAACACTTAAATTCGGATATACCATCCCTGCAATATGGAATAGATCCTTCTTTCCTCCTCCCTAATCCAGTTCCCGTACAATATGTAAAGGTCGACCCTTGAGTATTGGTTCCAAAAAAAAAAAATATCATCATAAACGAGTTCTTAGGAAAAATATAATTCTAATTTTGTGCCATTAATAAAGAAGCCGGATTTAATTGACTGTTTCTGATCGTCTGTTTGCACGAAATGCAATATTCATTAGTTTTTTCGCTCGGTGTAAAATAATAGCATTTCTAGTATATTATTGATTTTTAAATTGTGACTTAAACATAAACATTAGAAACCGCATTGCACTAAATCATCGCATTTTCGTTACTCAACTGAGACTTCGTCTTAAAAAGAAACTGATGAAATTGGTTTTAATTCATACATTTACTGATACAGTCTTCTGGCGTTTTAAAACTATTGGCGTTATGAAGGCAGCCGACGTTTAAAACTGCCGCACATTCATTCCTGTTCGCAATATAAGAAAAAGTTTCAGCAGATGGGAAAAGATGGCTGGTTGCGGTGCATATTCCCACTATCGGGGTCAGCAGGCAGTCTACAACGAAAAAAGATAAATTAAATTAAAAGAAGTTTCAGGGAAATGCAACAAAATTCCACTTGCCACCGTGTATTGGACGCTTAGTTTTGGCGGTATCTGCCACTTTGTGCTCCACTGTGGGCGCTGAACTTTTCTTATAATTGATACATATATTGACACATTCTTCTCTGGTTTTAAAATTATTGGTGTTACCCGAGCAGCCGGTGTGATAGAAACGCACGCATTCACCATTCCCCACATCGTAAGCGAAACGAGGGAAAAGTATTAGAGAATGGAAACCTTTATAACAGATTCCAGATTGTATGGGCTGCAGGCAGTCTGAAAAGAAACAAGAAAAACAAATTTTAAAACCCTTTCCAAGCGAATCCAATCAAATCCACTCACCTTCATGTGTTCGAGTTGTGGCGGTAACTTCCGTTTTACCCTCTTCCATTTTGTGCATCACTACCACCGCTGAATTTCCCTTGTAATTTATACATTTCTCGACACATTCTTCTTTGGTTTTAAAATTATTGGCGTTACCAAAGCAGCCGGTATGAGTGAAAAGCACACATTTGTGTGTCTGCACATCGTAAGCGAAACGAGGGAAAACTACTGCAGAATGAAAGACTGTAAAACAAGTTCCATTTTCAATGGGCAGCAGGCAGTCTGCAAAGAAGAAAAAAAAAACCTAAATTTAAACTCCTTTCCAAGGGAATCCAATCAAATCCACTCACCTACATGTGTTCCACGTTTAGTTTTGGTGGTAACTTCCGTTCTAGCCTCCGCCACTTTGTGCTCCACTACCGGCCCTGAATTTTTCTTGTAATTTATACATTTCTCGACACATTCTTCTCTGGTTTCAAAATTATTGGCGTTACCAAAGCAGCCGGTGTGATTGAAATTCATACATTGACGTGTCTCCATATCGTAAACGAAACGAGGGGTAAGCACTGTAGTTTGAAAGCCTGTAAAACACATTCCAGGTTCTATGGGCAGCAGGCAGTCTAAAAATAAAAAAGATAAAAAGCAGTTCCTGGGTAAATCCAACAAACTCCACTTACGAGCATGTCTGGAACGTTTAGTTTTGATGGTAACTTCCGTTCTAGCCTCCGCCACTTTGTGCTCCACTAGCGGCCCGGAATTTTTCTTGTAATTTATACATTTCTCGACACAATCTCCTTTGGTTTCGAAATGATTGGCGTTAGATGAGCAGCCGGTGTAATAGAAACGCACACATTGACGTGTCTCCACATCGTAAGCGAAACGAGCGACAAGTATTGTAGATTCAAAAGCTGTAAGACAGGTTCCACGGTCTATGGGCAGCAGGCAGTCTGAAGAGAAACAAGAGAAACTAAATTTAACACCCCTTTCCAAGCGAATCCAATCAAATCCACTCACCTTCATGTGTTGGACGCTTAGTTTTGGTGGTAACTTCCGTTCTACCCTCCCCCACTTTGTGATCCAATACAGGCGCTGAATTTCCCTTGTAATTTATACATTTCTCGACACAATCTCCTTCGGTTTCAAAGTTATTGGCGTTAGATGAGCAGCCGGTGTAATAGAAGCGCACACATTGACGTGTCTCCACATCGTAAGCGAAACGAGCGACAAGTATTGTAGATTCAAAAGCTGTAAGACAGGTTCCACGGTCTATGGGCAGCAGGCAGTCTGAAGAGAAACAAGAGAAACTAAATTTAAACCCCTTTCCAAGCGAATCCAATCAAATCCCCTCACCTTCATGTGTTGGACGTTTAGTTTTGGTAGTAGTTTCCGTTCTACCCTCCACCACTTTGTGATCCAATACAGGCGCTGAATTTCCCTTGTAATTTATACATTTCTCGACACAAACTCCTTCCGTTTCAAAATGGTTGGCGTTAGATGAGCAGCCGGTGTAATAGAAACGCACACATTGACGTGTCTCCACATCGTAAGCGAAACGAGCGACAAGTATTGTAGATTCAAAAGCTGTAAGACAGGTTCCACGGTCTATGGGCAGCAGGCAGTCTGAAGAGAAACAAGAGAAACTAAATTTAAAACCCTTTCCAAGCGAATCCAATCAAATCCACTCACCTTCATGTGTTGGACGCTTGGTTTTGGTGGTAACTTCCATTATACCTTCCGCCACTTTGTGCTCCACTACCGGCCCGGAATTTTTCTTGTAATTTATACATTTCTCGACACAATCTCCTTCGGTTTCAAAATGATTGGCGTTAGATGAGCAGCCGGTGTAATAGAATCGCACACATTGACGTGTCTCCACATCGTAAGCGAAACGAGCGACAAGTATTGTAGATTCAAAAGCTGTAAGACAGGTTCCACGGTCTATGGGCAGCAGGCAGTCTGAAGAGAAACAAGAGAAACTAAATTTAAACCCCTTTCCATGGGAATCCAATCAAATCCACTCACCTTCATGTGTTTCAGGTTTAGTTTTGCCGGTAACTTCCGTTTTACCCTCTGCCACTTTGTGCGCCACTACGGGCCCAGAATTTTTCTTGTAATTTATACATTTCTCTACACATTCTTCTTTGGTTTCAAAATTATTGGCGTTACCAAAGCAGCCGGTATGAGCGAAAAGCACACATTTGCGTGTCTGCACATCGTAAGCGAAACGAGGGAAAAGTACTGCAGCATGAAATACTGTAGAACAGATTCCACGTTCTATGGGCAACAGGCAGTCTGAAAGGAAACAAGAGAAATTATATTTAAAACCCTTTCCAAGCGAATCCAGTCACATCCACTCACCTTCATGTGTTGGCAATACAATTACCGTATTATTCACTTGCGATCCGTCCACTTTGGGCTCCACTAAGCGCGACTCAATGGCACCAAATAAACAGCAGACGCTCAAGAAGAAAACTGAAGCAAGCGGATTCATTGTGTCGACTGTGGATTTTACTCGGGAGAGCGATTGTCTCAAAATGCGGTGCTGAAAACGCCACCCGCTCTTATATACCTGCGAAAGTTGTAAAGAATTAAGAAACATATCTGCTTATCTTATAATAAAAAGTTACGTAACCAGTCATATGATATAATAAAATACTCCAACATTTGTTTATTGCCTTGATAATATAACGAAAAATATGTTTACAATTTATTTGCTTTTCTTACAGGCCAACAGGTAAGAAACTAAAGAAATGTGTAAAAGAAGAGTTATAGTTGTAAGACACTATTTGAACAGGTGGTTGGGCCGAACTTCTGAAACTAAGCAGAACAGTAGGGGCACCCAAATCTTAACAACATACATTAAACAAGAAGGAAGAGTTTTTGCCAAACTTATAAGAGGTGGGCCAACCACAGCGTGACTACATACCAATTCTAGTTATTTTTTTATGTTCCTGTTTACGAACATTTACAACAGCTCGTTGAGAAGCGCATACAAAAATTATGATTGCAAAAAAGACGTTACTTCTTCGTCAGTTGCTTTGATTTACTTTTAGTTGGCATTTTATTGTGGGGGGCGGGAAGAGATCAGTTTTGCATTTTTGTGTTTTCTGTGAATCGTGCACTGTCCAATTGGAAAAAATAATTTTGCATGTGACAGGTAAACTACGGCCTGATAGTCTTTAATTTAATAATATTATTGAATAAATGCAATATTTTTGAAAAATACTGCATGTTGCCAAATGTGACATAAATAATAATAGGCGTTACATTTTATTTGTTTTATTTACTTTGTTTTTAAAAATGCCTAGAAGATTGTAAGACAAAGATATAGAGGGCTTTCACTCTTTGCTTGAAGATGGTGATACAACTGAAGATGAAGTGGACATTGGCGACGAATACGAAATTGAATATTTTCTAGATAAAGATCAAAGAAAGAAAGAATCAGAAGACAGTGATGAAGAACTAGTTTAAGAAGAATAAATTGATAATCCAGTCCCTAGTAACTCAAGTATTACTGGTGTCGCAGCAGGTGGAAGCAACGAAGTAGAAACATAATATGTCAAAAAAAAGTTGAAACACAATGATGATCGCAGAGGTTTTGTGGGCAATACAAATCCGAACGAGTACTAACAATCAAGACCCCATTCCAGTTTTCTTCAAAATTTATAAATGCGGATATACTGACCAGTTTTCTGATAAAATGAACTTGTATATTACACAAAAAAATTTAACTGTCCACCTATAAATCAGAAATTCGCCAAATTTTTGGGTTTAATAATATTTATGTCGTTATACCACTATCCAAATGTGAGGTCTTACTGCGATCATGTAAAGCAGATGATCAGTTATAGGTTTTAACGAAAATTTTCAACACAAGCCTCAAGGACACCCAAACCATGATGGTGGGCATAAAATACGACATGTTCTTGGTCATCTAATCTAATGTTTGTAAACAGGGCACCATTTGACCAAAGGCTCTCTTTAGATAACAATACCTACCTAATAAACCCCATAAATGGGGTTTCCAGTTATTTGCATTATGCTCATTGTCAGGATACGCACACGGGCTTGAAATCTATTCTGGAGAAGAAGACGCTGAAAACTTATCGTATGTGCCTGACTGTGTGTGTGGCGTTCAATTCCCCGTAAGATGAACATGTAATTTATTTCGACAATTATTATCCGTCTGCTCCATTAATATATTACCTATGGGCTCAGGGAATATAGTCGCTGGGCAGATGAATGCAAAACGGCACAGAGGGCCCACAAAACCTGTACCGACACAAGATATTCGTATCGATGGTATAGGGCATGATGAAAATAGGTGAAAACTTCCAGGCTGCAATGGATTTTCAATGACTGAGTACACTAAATGTAAGTTGGCTTTGTGCCACAATAAAAATCGCAATTGTTTTGCATTCTTTCATACACAAAAATATTTTCCCAAATAATTGTATCTAATATATGTAAATTTGTATATGAGTACTCTTAATACCTCTGCAATTTAAGTACCAAAAGCATATTGTTGCTAAAAGTAAAAATTTTTTTATTTTTTTTTTCGTAATTAAACAAAATTTTTTCAATCCCAAAGAAAAAGTCATGCATTCAAGGGTTAATTTGACACTTCTGTGTTCCAGTGTTTGGCAAATTCCACTTTCAGGAGCTAAAAGATGAGATAATTGGGCCCATTAACACCTTAGAACCGCATTTATGCCACAGAGTCATTGAAACTATGGACAATCGGACAGAGATATACCACCGAAGTCGTTGTAAGCATTTGGCTGGTATTTTGTTTCACGCATAATTGCTATAGATCCTTCTATTGTATATAAAAAAATATTAATAATATATTTTTAATACAAACAATAAAAAAACACGCAACGTTCGGTTGACAGATGTTTGACTGTGGATTGTCGAAGGTATGAACACTGGGCGCTGAACAGTCAAAACAGCAACACTTAAATTCTGACATACCATCCCTGCAATATGGAATAGCTCCTTCTTTCCTCCTCCCTAATCCAGTTCTCGTACAATATGTAAAGGTCGACCCTTGAGTACTGGTACCAAAATAAAAATGTATGTATGTAAATGACAAAATGGGAATCCCAACACGAGTCATCATAAACGAGTTCTTAGGAAAAATATAATTCTAATTTTGTGCCATTAATAAAGAAGCCGGATTTAATTGACTGTTACTGATCGTCTGTTTGCACGAAATGCAATATTCATTAGTTTTTTCGCTCGGTGTAAAATAATAGCGTTTCTAGTATATTATTGATATTTTAATTATTGAGTTTTAAATTGTGACTTAAACATAAACAGTAGAAACCGCATCGCACTAAATCATCGCATTTTCGTTACTCAACTGAGACTTCGTCTTAAAAAGAAACTGATGAAATTGGTTTTAATTCACACATTTACTGATACAGTCTTCTGGGCTTTTAAAACTATTGGCGTTATGAAGGCAGCCGACGTTTAAAACTGCCGCACATTCATTCCTGTTCGCAATATAAGAAAAAGTTTCAGCAGATGGGAAAAGATGGCTGGTTGCGGTGCATGTTCCCACTATCGGGGGCAGCAGGCAGTCTACAACGAAAAAAGATGTATTAAATTAAAAGCAGTTTCCAGGTAAATCCACAAAATCCATTTACCAGCACGGTTTGGATGTTCAGGTTTGGTGGCATCTGCCGTTTTACCCTCCCCCACTTTGTGATCGAATACAGGCACTGAATTTCCCTTGTAATTTATACATTTCTCGACACAATCTCCTTCGGTTTCAAAGTTATTGGCGTTAGATGAGCAGCCGGTGTAATAGAAGCGCACACATTGACGTGTCTCCACATCGTAAGCGAAACGAGCGACAAGTATTGTAGATTCAAAAGCTGTAAGACAGGTTCCACGGTCTATGGGCAGCAGGCAGTCTGAAGAGAAACAAGAGAAACTAAATTTAAAACCCTTTCCAAGCGAATCCAATCAAATCCACTCACCTTCATGTGTTGGACGCTTAGTTTTGGTGGTAACTTCCATTATACCTTCCGCCACTTTGTGCTCCACTACCGGCTCGGAATTTTTCTTGTAATTTATACATTTCTCGACACAATCTCCTTCGGTTTCAAAGTTATTGGCGTTAGATGAGCAGCCGGTGTAATAGAAGCGCACACATTGACGTGTCTCCACATCGTAAGCGAAACGAGCGACAAGTATTGTAGATTCAAAAGCTGTAAGACAGGTTCCACGGTCTATGGGCAGCAGGCAGTCTGAAGAGAAACAAGAGAAACTAAATTTAAAACCCTTTCCAAGCGAATCCCATCAAATCCACTCACCGTCATGTGTTGGACCTTTAGTTTTGGTGATAACTTCCGTTTTAACCTCTGCCACTTTGTGCGCCACTACGGGCCCAGAATTTTTCTTGTAATTTATACATTTCTCTACACATTCTTCTTTGGTTTCAAAATTATTGGCGTTACCAAAGCAGCCGGTATGAGCGAAAAGCACACATTTGCGTGTCTGCACATCGTAAGCGAAACGAGGGAAAAGTACTGCAGCATGAAATACTGTAGAACAGATTCCACGTTCTATGGGCAACAGGCAGTCTGAAAGGAAACAAGAGAAATTATATTTAAAACCCTTTCCAAGCGAATCCAGTCACATCCACTCACCTTCATGTGTTGGCAATACAATTACCGTATTATTCACTTGCGATCCGTCCACTTTGGGCTCCACTAAGCGCGACTCAATGGCACCAAATAAACAGCAGACGCTCAAGAAGAAAACTAGAGCAAACGGTTTCATTTTGTGTCGACTGTCGATTTTACTCGGGAGAGCGATTCACTTAAAATGCGGTGCTGACTGAAGACGCCACCCGCTCTTATATACCTGCGAAATTTGTAAAGAATTAAGAAACATATCTGCTTATCTTATAATAAAAAGCTACGCAAGCAGTTATATGATATAATAAAATAATCCAACATTTGTTTATTGCCTTGAAAACGAAACAAATTTTTACAATTTATTTGCTTTTCTTCCAGGCCAGCAGGTAAGAAACTAAAGAAATCTGTAAAAAGAAGAGTTATAGTTGTAAGACACTATTTGAACATGTGGTTGGGCCGAACTGCTTAAACTAAGCAGAACAGTAGGGGCATCCAAATCTTAACAACATACATTAAACAAGAATGAGGGGTTTTTGCCAAACTTATACGGGGTGGTCCGACCACAACAGCAAGTTTTTTGCCCAACTAATTTTAACACTTCTGTGTCTCAGTGTTTGACAAATTCAACTTTCAGGAGCTAAAAGATCAGATAATTCGGCACATCAACGCCTTAGAACCGCATTTATGCCACAGAGTCATTGAAACTATGGACAATCGGACAGAGATATACCACCGAAGTCGTTGTAAGCATTTGGCTGGTATTTTGTTTCACGCTTAATTGCCATAGATTCTTCTATTGTATTTAAAAAAACACGCAACGTTCGGTTGACTGATGTTTGACTGTGGATTGTCGAAGGTATGAACACTGGGCGCTGACCAGTCAAAACAGCAACACTTAAATTCGGATATACCATCCCTGCAATATGGAATAGATCCTTCTTTCCTCCTCCCTAATCCAGTTCCCGTACAATATGTAAAGGTCGACCCTTGAGTATTGGTTCCAAAAAAAAAAAATATCATCATAAACGAGTTCTTAGGAAAAATATAATTCTAATTTTGTGCCATTTATAAAGAAGCCGGATTTAATTGACTGTTTCTGATCGTCTGTTTGCACGAAATGCAATATTCATTAGTTTTTTCGCTCGGTGTAAAATAATAGCATTTCTAGTATATTATTGATTTTTAAATTGTGACTTAAACATAAACATTAGAAACCGCATCGCACTAAATCATCGCATTTTCGTTACTCAACTGAGACTTCGTCTTAAAAAGAAACTGATGAAATTGGTTTTAATTCATACATTTACTGATACAGTCTTCTGGGCTTTTAAAACTATTGGCGTTATGAAGGCAGCCGACGTTTAAAACTGCCGCACATTCATTCCTGTTCGCAATATAAGAAAAAGTTTCAGCAGATGGGAAAAGATGGCTGGTTGCGGTGCATGTTCCCACTATCGGCGGCAGCAGGCAGTCTACAACGAAAAAAGATGTATTAAATTAAAAGCAGTTTCAGGGAAGTGCAACAAAATTCCACTTGCCAGCGTGTATTGGACGTTTAGTTTAGGTCGTGTCTTTCGTTTTAGCCTCTGCCACTTTGTCCTCCACTAGTGGCGCTGGATTTTCCTTATAATTGATACATATATTGACACATTCTTCTTTGGTTTTAAAATTATTCGCGTTACCCGAGCAGCCGGTGTGATAGAAACGCACACATTCACCATTCTGCACATCGTATGCGTAACGAGTAAGAAGTACTAGAGAAGGGAAACCTTTATAACAGGTTCCAGATTTTATGGGCAGAAGGCAGTCTAGAACGAAAAAAGATAAATTAAAAACAGTTTCCGGGTAAATTCACAAAATCCACTTGCCAGCATTTGTTGGACGTTTAATTTTGGTGGTATCTTCCATTTTACCTGCTACCACTTTGTGCTCCCCTACGGGCGCGGAATTTCCCTTCTCTTCGATACATTTCTTGGCACAGTCTTCTTTTTTTACAAAATTATTGGCGTTACCCGAGCAGCCGGTGAAATAGAAACGCACACATTCACCATTCCCCACATCGTAAGCGAAACGAGGGAAAATTACTGGCGCAAAATAAGCTTTATTACAAGTTCCAGGATCTATGGACAGCAGGCAGTCTGAAAAGAAACAAGAGAAACTAAATTTAAAACCCTTTCCAAGGGAATCCAATCAAATCCACTCACCTTCATGTGTTTCAGGTTTAGTTTTGGCGGTAACTTCCGTTTTACCTTCTTCCACTTTGTGCTCCACTACGGGCGCTGAATTTCCCTTCTCTTCGATACATTTCTTGGCACATTCTTCTTTGGTTTCAAAATTATTGGCGTTACCCGAGCAGCCGGTGTGATAGAAACGCACACATTCACCATTCTGCACATCGTATGCGTAACGAGTGAGAAGTACTAGAGAAGGGAAACCTTTATAACAGGTTCCAGATTTTATGGGCAGAAGGCAGTCTAGAACGAAAAAAGATAAATTAAAAACAGTTTCCGGGTAAATTCACAAAATCCACTTGCCAGCGTGTATTGGACGTTTAATTTTGGTCGTGTCTTCCGTTTTAGCCTCTGCCACTTTGTGCTCCACTAGTGGCGCTGGATTTTCCTTGTAATTTATACATATATTGACACATTCTTCTCTGGTTTTAAAATTATTGGCGTTACCCGAGCAGCCGGTGGAATAGAAACGCACACATCTATGCCTCTCCACATCGTAAGCGAAACGAGGGAAAATTACTGGCGCAAAATAAGCTTTATTACAGGTTCCAGGATCTATGGGCAGGAGGCAGTCTGAAAAGAAACAAGAGAAACTAAATTTAAAACCCTTTCCAAGGGAATCCAATCAAATCCACTCACCTTCATGTCTTGGCAATACGTGTCCAGCAACTAAACAGAAAACGCTCAAGAAGAAAACTAGAGCAAACGGTTTCATTTTGTGTCGACTGTGGATTTTACTCGGGATAGCGATTGTCTTAAAATGCGGTGCTGACTGAAAACGCCACCCGCTCTTATATACCTGCGAAAGTCATGGAGTATTAAGAAACATATCTGCTTATCTTATAATAAAAACTTACGAAACCAGACATATGATATAATAAAATAATCCAACATTTGTTTATTGCTTTGATAATATAACGAAAATATGTTTATAATTTATTTGGGTTTCTTCCAGGCCAACAGGTAAGAAATCTTTTAAAAATCAGTTATAGTTTTAAGACACTATTTGAACAGGTGGTTGGGCCGAATTGTTTTAACTAAGCAGAACAGTAGGGGCACCCAAATCTTAATAACATATATTGTATTAAACAAAAAGATTGAGTGTTTGCCAAACTTATAAGAGGTGGTCCAACCACAACAGCAAGTTTTTTGCCCAACTAATTTTAACACTTCTGTGTTTCAGTGTATGGAAAATTCCACTTTCAGGAGCTAAAAGATGAGATAATTGGGCACATCAACACCGTAGAACCCCAAATTATGCCACAGAGTCATTGAAACTATGGACAATCGGACAGAGATATACAACCGAAGCCGTTGTAAGCATTTGGCTGGTATTTTGTTTCACGCATAATTGCCATAGATCCTTCTATTGTATTTAAAAAAACACGCAACGTTCGGTTGACTGATGTTTGACTGTGGATTGTCGAAGGTATGAACACTGGGCGCTGAACAGTCAAAACAGCAACACTTAAATTCTGACATACTCATCCCTGCAATATAGAATAGCTCCTTCTTTCCTCCTCCCTAATCCAGTTCTCGTACAATATGTAAAGGTCGACCCTTGAGTACTGGTACCAAAATAAAAATGTATGTATGTAAATGACAAAATGGGAATCCCAACACGAGTCATCATAAACGAGTTCTTAGGAAAAATATAATTCTAATTTTGTGCCATTAATAAAGAAACCGGATTTAATTGACTGTTTCTGATCGTCTGTTTGCACGAAATGCAATATTCATTAGTTTTTTCGCTCGGTGTAAAATAATAGCATTTCTAGTATATTATTGATATTTTAATTATTGAGTTTTAAATTGTGACTTAAACATAAACAGTAGACACGTCTTATCGCACTAAATCATGGCATTTTCGTTACTCAACTTAGACTTCGCCTTAACCCATTTTGTACCACCGTTGCGTTATCGCAACACTATATCTAGATTTCAGCTCCGAACATGCAGAACAGTCCTCAGTCGAGCAGCTTCAAAACAAAATCGTGGCATCAATGGGTAAATTTATACGAAATATATCTATATACATACATATATATCAATTTTTTTAAAATTTCTAAAGATAGGTGGAAAATCAGCCTTAGAGCTATTCCTGTAATATGAAATTATGGATTTGCTTTTAAAATATTCCAATATTTATGCGAGTCGAAGGAACATACGAGTGCAAATCACTAAAGAAAATTTCTACCGTTTTATAGGTATTCTGATTCTCTCAGGGTACCAGACTGTTCCCCACATTCAACACTAGTGGTCCAGTCAAAGTACGCTGTGTGTACCAATTGTCAAGCAGTCATTCTCTCGCAATATATTTCAAAAATAAAATCTGTACTTCACATCATTATACAACAATGAAATCGACGTTTCTGACAGATTCGCTAAAGTGCTTCCATTGGTTGACGCGTTAAATCGAAAATATAAACAGTTTGGCATATTTACAACGTTTTTATCCACAGAAGAGCAAATGATCCCATATTTCGGAAGACACAACTGCAAATTGGCTTTTTTGGATACTGGGTTCTATTTGAAGCAAATCCGTATGCTGGGTCAGCTTCCCCTTACAATAAAACTACCGGCTTAGGAGCATCTGTAGTTTTGAAATTGCTGGAATTAATCTCAAACACAGAAATCATGCGGTGTACTTCGATCATTTCTTCTCATCCTACTATTTGTTCTGCTTACTAAGCGACAGAAAGTTTCGAGCAACTGGAACAGTTAGATCTAACCGTTTTAGAGGGGCAAATGATATCCTTGCTACAGGTCGCAGTCTCAAAAAACATGAATACGACTACTGCCTTGAAAAAAAAATAACAAATTATTGGCTTGTCGCTGGCAGGATAATTCGGAAGTACCAGTGGTTTCAAATCATAATCCAGAAGTTAGTACTAGCCGCTAGTCAAAAAATTACAAACAAATTTTAAATTTAGTTTTTATATTACCGCGTTAGAAATGTTGTAAATTCTTTATAGTTATTTCAGGTTTCTGTTCAGCAGCCAAACCTTATTAGCGACTACAATAAGCATTTGGGTGGTGTAGACTTACACGACATCGCAGTTTCGAACTATCGAGTTGCAGTTCCAGGAAAAAAGTGGTAGTGTCCTTTATGGACAAATACAAATACTATCTCAAATTGATTTTAAAGCCGAAATACCCACCAAATTGCTACTATTTCAAGAAAACGCGGAAAAAGATATGTAGTTTCAGAACTCGGACAATATAAACAACTTGCCTCGTGCAAATATTGGAGAGCACATCATTTGGAAACGCACTGGTGGCAAACGGAAAAGACGCAGTGAATGCCACTCACAGACTATTTGTCAGTGTGAAAAATGTTATCTCACATTGCATCCAAAATGTTTTCAAATGTATCACAGTAATATAAATTCAAGTTTCGTATTGAATTAACCTTATATTTTAATCTTAAATGCAGAAACAAATTGTTTTTCTTTCTATTCCAAAACAATACCAAACATTTTCAAAAAAATATTTACTGATAAAGTATGAAGCACCGAATTTTTTCAAATTAAGTTTCGGCAATCAGGAGGTTGAAAGGAACCAGCACAACAACATTTTTAAAAATATCTCAACGATTTCGGGTAGTTGGACATAATGGCTTGATAAAATTGGCTTTTAATTCACACATTTACTCATACAGACTGCTGGGATTTTAAAACTATTGGCGTAATAAAGACAGCCGACGTTTAAGACTGCCTCACATTCATTCCTATCCGCAATATAAGAGAAGGTATCAGCAGCCGGGAGAAGATGGCTGGTTGTCCTCGATACATTTCTTGACACAATCTTCTCTGGTTCTAAAATTATTGGCGTTACGAAGACAGCCGACGTTTACGAATGACGCACATTCGTTGCTATCCGCAATATAAGAGAAAGTTTCAATAAATAGGAAAACATTGTCGTTAGTGGAGCAGATTCCCACTATCGGGGCTAGCAGATAGTCTACAAACAAAAGAGATAAATTATATTAAAAGCAATTTCCGGGTAAATCCAACAAAATCCACGTACCAGCTGTGTTGGGCGTTAAATTTTGGTCGTGTTTTCC
Organism: Epicampocera succincta; assembly: GCA_932526305.1. Classification (NCBI taxonomy): domain Eukaryota; kingdom Metazoa; phylum Arthropoda; class Insecta; order Diptera; family Tachinidae; genus Epicampocera; species Epicampocera succincta. The sequence continues at coordinate 12,031,251 of OW052037.1, read as the reverse complement.
GTCTTGGCCTCTGCCACTTCGTGCTCCACTAGAGGCGCTGAATTTCGCTTCCCATCGATACATGTATCGACACATTCTTCCATGGTTTCAAAATAATTGCCGTTACGAAGACAGCCCACGTTTACTAATGCCACACATTTATTCATTTTCGCAGTATAAGAGAAAGTTGGAGTAAATTTGAAAACACTTTCTTTAGTGGAGCAGATTCCTGTTATCGGGACCAGCAGGCAGTCTACAACGAAAAAAGATGAATTAAATTAAAAGCAGTTTCCAGGTAAATCCACAAAATCCACTTACCAGCACGGTTTGGATGTTCAGGTTTGGTGGCATCTGCCGTTTTACCCTCACCCACTTTGTGATCGAATACAGGCGCTGAATTTCCCTTGTAATTTATACATTTCTCGACACAATCTCCTTCGGTTTCAAAGTTATTGGCGTTAGATGAGCAGCCGGTGTAATAGAAGCGCACACATTGACGTGTCTCCACATCGTAAGCGAAACGAGCGACAAGTATTGTAGATTCAAAAGCTGTAAGACAGGTTCCACGGTCTATGGGCAGCAGGCAGTCTGAAGAGAAACAAGATAAACTAAATTTAAAACCCTTTCCAAGTGAATCCAATCAAATCCACTTACCTTCATGTGTTGGACGTTTAGTTTTGGTGGTAACTTCCGTTCTACCCTCCCCCACTTTGTGATCGAATACAGGCGCTGAATTTCCCTTGTAATTTATACATTTCTCGACACAATCTCCTTCGGTTTCAAAGTTATTGGCGTTAGATGAGCAGCCGGTGTAATAGAAGCGCACACATTGACGTGTCTCCACATCGTAAGCGAAACGAGCGACAAGTATTGTAGATTCAAAAGCTGTAAGACAGGTTCCACGGTCTATGGGCAGCAGGCAGTCTGAAGAGAAACAAGATAAACTAAATTTAAAACCCTTTCCAAGTGAATCCAATCAAATCCACTTACCTTCATGTGTTGGACGTTTAGTTTTGGTGGTAACTTCCGTTCTACCCTCCCCCACTTTGTGATCCAATACAGGCGCTGAATTTCCCTTGTAATTTATACATTTCTCGACACAATCTCCTTCGGTTTCAAAGTTATTGGCGTTAGATGAGCAGCCGGTGTAATAGAAACGCACACATTGACGTGTCTCCACATCGTAAGCGAAACGAGCGACAAGTATTGTAGATTCAAAAGCTGTAAGACAGGTTCCACGGTCTATGGGCAGCAGGCAGTCTGAAGAGAAACAAGATAAACTAAATTTAAAACCCTTTCCAAGCGAATCCAATCAAATCCACTCACCTTCATGTGTTGGACGTTTAGTTTTGGTGGTAACTTCCGTTCTACCCTCCCCCACTTTGTGATCCAATACAGGCGCTGAATTTCCCTTGTAATTTATACATTTCTCGACACAATCTCCTTCGGTTTCAAAGTTATTGGCGTTAGATGAGCAGCCGGTGTAATAGAAACGCACACATTGACGTGTCTCCACATCGTAAGCGAAACGAGCGACAAGTATTGTAGATTCAAAAGCTGTAAGACAGGTTCCACGGTCTATGGGCAGCAGGCAGTCTGAAGAGAAACAAGAGAAACTAAATTTAAAACTCTTTCCAAGCGAATCCAATCAAATCCACTCACCTTCATGTGTTGGACGTTTAGTTTTCGTGATAACTTCCGTTTTACCCTCTGCCACTTTGTGCCCCACTACCGGCCCGGAATTTTTCTTGTAATTTATACATTTCTTGACACATTTTTCTTTGGTTTCAAAGTTATTAGCGTTAGATGAGCAGCCGTTATAATAGAAACGCACACAATTACGTGTCCTCATATCGTAAGCGAAACGAGGGAAAAGTACTGCAGCATGAAATATTGTATAACAGACTCCACGTTCTATGGGCAACAGGCAGTCTGAAAGGAAACAAGAGAAATTATATTTAAAACCCTTTCCAAGCGAATCCAGTCACATCCACTCACCTTCATGTGTTGGCAATACAATTACCGTATTATTCACTTGCGATCCGTCCACTTTGGGCTCCACTAAGCGCGACTCAATGGCACCAAATAAACAGCAGACGCTCAAGAAGAAAACTAGAGCAAACGGTTTCATTTTGTGTCGACTGTCGATTTTACTCGGGAGAGCGATTCACTTAAAATGCGGTGCTGACTGAAGACGCCACCCGCTCTTATATACCTGCGAAATTTGTAAAGAATTAAGAAACATATCTGCTTATCTTATAATAAAAAGCTACGCAAGCAGTTATATGATATAATAAAATAATCCAACATTTGTTTATTGCCTTGATAATATAACGAAAAATATGTTTACAATTTATTTGCTTTTCTTACAGGCCAACAGGTAAGAAAATAAAGAAATCTGTAAAAAGAAGAGTTATAAAGGGTGGTTAAATTTTAAGGGCCGATGTTGATTTTGAATAAAACACAAACTATTTAGGAAATTATTGTAATTTTATTTTATTATGATGTATTGGTATTACTCAATTATGTATGGAACAAAATATCGGCCAAATGGGCGCCGCGACCTCGGCGGCACACCTCCATCCGATGGTCCATATTTTCGATGACGCTGAGGCATAATGGAGGTTCTATGCCGTTAATGTGCCGAATTATCTGATCCTTTAGGTCTTGAATTGTTGCTGGCTTATCGACGTACACCTTTTCTTTCAAATAACCCCAAAGAAAAAAGTCCAACGGTGTCAAATCACATGATCTTGGCGGCCAATTGACATCGCCATTACATGAGATAACACGGCCATTGAATTTGTTGCGCAAAAGAGCCATTGTTTCGTTAGCTGTGTGGCAAGTGGCACCGTCCTGCTGAAACCACATATCGTCCACATCCATATCTTCCAATTCGGGCCATAAAAAGTTCGTTATCATCTCACGATAGCGAACACCATTCACAGTAACTGCCTGACCGGCCTCATTTTGGAAAAAATACGGCCCGATGATGCCGCCAGCCCATAAACCGCACCAAACAGTCACTCTTTGTGGGTGCATTGGTTTTTCGACAATCACTCTTGGATTCTCATTCGCCCAAATGCGGCAATTCTGTTTATTGACGAATCCACTGAGGTGAAAATGTGTCTCATCACTGAAGATGATTTTCTTCGAAAATTGATCATCCACTGTTGCCATTTCTTGCCACCATTCTGCCCATTCACGACGTTTGGAATGGTCAAGAGGCTTTAGTTCTTGAGCCAATTGCACCTTGTAAGCGTGTAAATGCAAGTCTTTATGCATAATGTTCATCAACGACGAGCGTGAGAGGTGCAATTGTTGGGAACGACGACGAGTTGAGGTGGACGGCTCTTCAGCCACACTATCGCGAACATCAGCAATATTTTCTGCAGTACGAGCTGTACGAGCATGCACTGGTGTTCTCACATCTTCTACAGACCCGGTTTGCTCGAATTTTTCCACGATTTTTGAGATTGTACGCACGTTTGGACGATGAAATTGACCAAAAAAAAATTACGAAGTGCACGATATGCATTTTGATTTGAACTCCCATTTTCATAATAAGTCTGGATAACTTTAACACGTTGTTGGATTGTGTATCTCTCCATGGTTCAAATTGAGTATGTCTGAAATAGAGAAATGTCAAATAAAATTCGGAAAAAAACTTGGCGTTTAGGTGTGGTTCACATTCAACATCGGCCCATACAATTTAACCACCCTTTAGTTGTAAGACACTATTTGAACAGGTGGTTGGGCCGAACTTCTGAAACTAAGCAGAACAGTAGGGGCACCCAAATCTTAACAACATACATTAAACAAGAAGGAAGAGTTTTTGCCAAACTTATAAGAGGTGGGCCAACCACAGCGTGACTACGTACCAATTCTAGTTATTTTTTTATGTTCCTGTTTACGAACATTTACAACAGCTCGTTGAGAAGCGCATACAAAAATTATGATTGCAAAAAGACGTTACTTCTTCGTCAGTTGCTTTGATTTACTTTTAGTTGGCATTTTATTGTTGGGGGGCGGGATAGAGATCAGTTTTGCATTTTTGTGTTTTCTGTGAATCGTGCACTGTCCAATTGGAAAAAATAATTTTGCATGTGACAGGTAAACTACGGCCTGATAGTTTTTAATTTTATAATATTATTGAATAAATGCAATATTTTTGAAAAATACTGCATGTTGCCAAATGTGACATAAATAATAATAGGCGTTACATTTTATTTGTTTTATTTACTTTGTTTTTAAAAATGCCTAGAAGATTGTAAGACAAAGATATAGAGGGCTTTCACTCTTTGCTTGAAGATGGTGATACTACTGAAGATGAAGTGGACATTGGCGACGAATACGAAATTGAATATTTTCTAGATAAAGATCAAAGAAAGAAAGAATCAGACGACAGTGATGAAGAACTAGTTTTAGAAGAATAAATTGATAATCCAGTCCCTAGTAACTCAAGTATTACTGGTGTCGCAGCAGGTGGAAGCAACGAAGTAGAAACATAATATGTCAAAAAAAAGTTGAAACACAATGATGATCGCAGAGGTTTTGTGGGCAATACAAATCCGAACGAGTACTAACATTCAAGACCCCATTCCAGTTTTCTTCAAAATTTATAAATGCGGATATACTGACCAGTTTTCTGATAAAATGAACTTGTATATTACACAAAAAAATTTAACTGTCCACCTATAAATCAGAAATTCGCCAAATTTTTGGGTTTAATAATATTTATGTCGTTATACCACTATCCAAATGTGAGGTCTTACTGCGATCATGTAAAGCAGATGATCAGTTATAGGTTTTAACGAAAATTTTCAACACAAGCCTCAAGGACACCCAAACCATGATGGTGGGCATAAAATACGACATGTTCTTGGTCATCTAAATAAAATGTTTGTAAACAGGGCACCATTTGACCAAAGGCTCTCTTTAGATAACAATACCTACCTAATAAACCCCATAAATGGGGTTTCCAGTTATTTGCATTATGCTCATTGTCAGGATACGCACACGGGCTTGAAATCTATTCTGGAGAAGAAGACGCTGAAAACTTATCGTATGAGCCTGACTGTGTGTGTGGCGTTCAATTGCCCGTAAGATGAACCATGTAATTTATTTCGACAATTATTATCCGTCTGCTCCATTAATATATTACCTATGGGCTCAGGGAATATAGTCGCTGGGCAGATGAATGCAAAACGGCACAGAGGGCCCACAAAACCTGTACCGACACAAGATATTCGTATCGATGGTATAGGGCATGATGAAAATAGGTGAAAACTTCCAGGCTGCAATGGATTTTCAATGACTGAGTACACTAAATGTAAGTTGGCTTTGTGCCACAATAAAAATCGCAATTGTTTTGCATTCTTTCATACACAAAAATATTTTCCCAAATAATTGTATCTAATATATGTAAATTTGTATATGAGTACTCTTCATACCTCTGCAATTTAAGTACCAAAAGCATATTGTTGCTAAAAGTCAAAATTTTTTTATTTTTTTTACGTAATTAAACAAAATTTTTTCAATCCCAAAGAAAAAATCATGCATTCAAGGGTTAATTTGACACTTCTGTGTTCCAGTGTTTGGCAAATTCCACTTTCAGGAGCTAAAAGATGAGATAATTGGGCCCATTAACACCTTAGAACCGCATTTATGCCACAGAGTCATTGAAACTATGGACAATCGGACAGAGATATACCACCGAAGTCGTTGTAAGCATTTGGCTGGTATTTTGTTTCACGCATAATTGCCATAAATTCCTCTATTGTATTTAAAAAAATATTAATAATATATTTTTAATACAAACAATAAAAAAACACGCAACGTTCGGTTGACTGATGTTTGACTGTGGATTGTCGAAGGTATGAACACTGGGCGCTGAACAGTCAAAACAGCAACACTCAAATTCTGACATACCATCCCTGCAATATGGAATAGCTCCTTTTTTCTTCCGCCCTAATCCAGTTCTGGTACAATATGTAAAGGTCGACCCTTGAGTACTGGTATCAAAATAAAAATGTATGTATGTAAATGACAAAATGGGAATCCCCAAAGGAGTCATCATAAACGAGTTCTTAGGAAAAATATAATTCTCATTTTGTGCCATTAATAAAGAAGCCGGATTTAATTGACTGTTTCTGATCGTCTGTTTGCACGAAATGCAATATTCATTAGTTTTTTCGCTCGGTGTAAAATAATAGCATTTCTAGTATATTATTGATTTTTAAATTGTGACTTAAACATAAACAGAAGAAACGTCTTATCGCACTAAATCATCGCATTTTCGTTACTCAACTGAGACTTCGTCTTAAAAAGAAACTGATGAAATTGGTTTTAATTCACACATTTACTGATACAGTCTTCTGGCGTTTTAAAACTATTGGCGTTATGAAGGCAGCCGACATTTAAAACTGCCGCACATTCATTCCTGTTCGCAATATAAGAAAAAGTTTCAGCAGATGGGAAAAGATGGCTGGTTGCGGTGCAGATTCCCACTATCGGGGTCAGCAGGCAGTCTACAACGAAAAAAGATGTATTAAATTAAAAGCAGTTTCAGGGAAATGCAACAAAATTCCACTTACCAGCGGGTATTGGACGTTTAGTTTTGGTCGTGTCTTCCGTTTTAGCCTCTGTCACTTTGTGCTCCACTAGTGGCGCTGGATTTTCCTTGTAATTTATACATTTCTCGACACATTCTTCTCTGGTTTCAAAATTATTGGCGTTACCAAAGCAGCCGGTGTGATTGAAATTCATACATTGACGTGTCTTCATATCGTAAACGAAACGAGGGGTGAGCACTGTAGCATGAAAGCCTGTAAAACACATTCCAGGTTCTATGGGCAGCAGGCAGTCTATAAATAAAAAAGATAAAAAGCAGTTCCTGGGTAAATCCAACAAACTCCACTTACGAGCATGTCTGGAACGTTTAGTTTTGATGGTAACTTCCGTTCTAGCCTCCGCCACTTTGTGCTCCACTAGCGGCCCGGAATTTTTCTTGTAATTTATACATTTCTCGACACAATCTCCTTCGGTTTCAAAGTTATTGGCGTTAGATGAGCAGCCGGTGTAATAGAAGCGCACACATTGACGTGTCTCCACATCGTAAGCGAAACGAGCGACAAGTATTGTAGATTCAAAAGCTGTAAGACAGGTTCCACGGTCTATGGGCAGCAGGCAGTCTGAAGAGAAACAAGAGAAACTAAATTAAAAACCCTTTCCAAGCGAATCCAATCAAATCCCCTCACCTTCATGTGTTGGACGTTTAGTTTTGGTGGTAACTTCCATTATACCTTCCGCCACTTTGTGCTCCACTACCGGCCCGGAATTTTTCTTGTAATTTATACATTTCTCAACGCAATCTCCTTCGGTTTCAAAATGATTGGCGTTAGATGAGCAGCCGGTGTAATAGAATCGCACACATTGTCGTGTCTCCACATCGTAAGCGAAACGAGCGACAAGTATTGTAGATTCAAAAGCTGTAAGACAGGTTCCACGGTCTATGGGCAACAGGCAGTCTGAAAGGAAACAAGAGAAATTATATTTAAAACCCTTTCCAAGCGAATCCAGTCACATCCACTCACCTTCATCTGTTGGACGTTTAGTTTTGGTGATAACTTCCGTTTTACCCTCTGCCACTTTGTGCTCCACTACCGGCCCGGAATTTTTCTTGTAATTTATACATTTCTCGACACAATCTCCTTCGGTTTCAAAGTTATTGGCGTTAGATGAGCAGCCGGTGTAATAGAAACGCACACATTGACGTGTCTCCACATCGTAAGCGAAACGAGCGACAAGTATTGTAGATTCAAAAGCTGTAAGACAGGTTCCACGGTCTATGGGCAGCAGGCAGTCTGAAGAGAAACAAGATAAACTAAATTTAAAACCCTTTCCAAGCGTATCCCATCAAATCCACTTACCTTCATGTGTTGGACGTTTAGTTTTGGTGGTAACTTCCGTTCTACCCTCCCCCACTTTGTGATCCAATACAGGCGCTGAATTTCCCTTGTAATTTATACATTTCTCGACACAATCTCCTTCGGTTTCAAAGTTATTGGCGTTAGATGAGCAGCCGGTGTAATAGAAACGCACACATTGACGTGTCTCCACATCGTAAGCGAAACGAGCGACAAGTATTGTAGATTCAAAAGCTGTAAGACAGGTTCCACGGTCTATGGGCAGCAGGCAGTCTGCAAAGAAGCAAAAAAAAACCTAATTTTAAACCCCTTTCCAAGGGAATCCAATCAAATCCACTCACCTTCATGTGTTGGACGTTTAGTTTTCGTGATAACTTCCGTTTTACCCTCTGCCACTTTGTGCCCCACTACCGGCCCGGAATTTTTCTTGTAATTTATACATTTCTTGACACATTTTTCTTTGGTTTCAAAGTTATTGGCGTTAGATGAGCAGCCGTTATAATAGAAACGCACACAATTACGTGTCCTCATATCGTAAGCGAAACGAGGGAAAAGTACTGCAGCATGAAATATTGTATAACAGACTCCACGTTCTATGGGCAACAGGCAGTCTGAAAGGAAACAAGAGAAATTATATTTAAAACCCTTTCCAAGCGAATCCAGTCACATCCACTCACCTTCATGTGTTGGCAATACAATTACCGTATTATTCACTTGCGATCCGTCCACTTTGGGCTCCACTAAGCGCGACTCAATGGCACCAAATAAACAGCAGACGCTCAAGAAGAAAGCTAGAGCAAACGGTTTCATTTTGTGTCGACTGTCGATTTTACTCGGGAGAGCGATTGTCTCAAAATGCGGTGCTGAAAACGCCACCCGCTCTTATATACCTGCGAAAGTTGTAAAGAATTAAGAAACATATCTGCTTATCTTATAATAAAAAGTTACGTAACCAGTCATATGATATAATAAAATAATCCAACATTTGTTTATTGCCTTGATAATATAACGAAAAATATGTTTACAATTTATTTGCTTTTCTTACAGGCCAACAGGTAAGAAACTAAAGAAATGTGTAAAAAGAAGAGTTATAGTTGTAAGACACTATTTGAACAGGTGGTTGGGCCGAACTTCTGAAACTAAGCAGAACAGTAGGGGCACCCAAATCTTAACAACATACATTAAACAAGAAGGAAGAGTTTTTGCCAAACTTATAAGAGTTGGCCCACCAACCACAGCGTGACTACATACCAATTCTAGTTATTTTTTTATGTTCCTGTTTACGAACATTTACAACAGCTCGTTGAGAAGCGCATACAAAAATTATGATTGCAAAAAGACGTTACTTCTTCGTCAGTTGCTTTGATTTACTTTTAGTTGGCATTTTATTGTTGGGGGGCGGGATAGAGATCAGTTTTGCATTTTTGTGTTTTCTGTGAATCGTGCACTGTCCAATTGGAAAAAATAATTTTGCATGTGACAGGTAAACTACGGCCTGATAGTCTTTAATTTAATAATATTATTGAATATATGCAATATTTTTGAAAAATACTGCATGTTGCCAAATGTGACATAAATAATAATAGGCGTTACATTTTATTTGTTTTATTTACTTTGTTTTTAAAAATGCCTAGAAGATTGTAAGACAAAGATATAGAGGGCTTTCACTCTTTGCTTGAAGATGGTGATACAACTGAAGATGAAGTGGACATTGGCGACGAATACGAAATTGAATATTTTCTAGATAAAGATCAAAGAAAGAATCAGACGACAGTGATGAAGAACTAGTTTTAGAAGAATAAATTGATAATCCAGTCCCTAGTAACTCAAGTATTACTGGTGTCGCAGCCTGGAAGCAACGAAGTAGAAACATAATATGTAAAAAAAAAGTTGAAACACAATGATGATCGCAGAGGTTTTGTGGGCAATACAAATCCGAACGAGTACTAACAATCAAGACCCCATTCCAGTTTTCTTCAAAATTTATAAATGCGGATATACTGACCAGTTTTCTGATAAAATGAACTTGTATATTACACAAAAAAATTTAACTGTCCACCTATAAATCAGAAATTCGCCAAATTTTTGGGTTTAATAATATTTATGTCGTTATACCACTATCCAAATGTGAGGTCTTACTGCGATCATGTAAAGCAGATGATCAGTTATAGGTTTTAACGAAAATTTTCAACACAAGCCTCAAGGACACCCAAACCATGATGGTGGACATAAAATACGACATGTTCTTGGTCATCTAAATAAAATGTTTGTAAACAGGGCACCATTTGACCAAAGGCTCTCTTTAGATAACAATACTTACATAATAAACCCCATAAATGGGGTTTCCAGTTATTTGCATTATGCTCATTGTCAGGATACGCACACGGGCTTGAAATCTATTCTGGAGAGCAAGACGCTGAAAACTTATCGGATGAGCCTGACTGTGTGTGTGGCGTTCAATTCCCCGTAAGATGAACCGTGTAATTTATTTCGACAATTATTATCCGTCTGCTCCATTAATATATTACCTATGGGCTCAGGGAATATAGTCGCTGGGCAGATGAATGCAAAACGGCACAGAGGGCCCACAAAACCTGTACCGACACAAGATATTCGTATCGATGGTATAGGGCATGATGAAAATAGGTGAAAACTTCCAGGCTGCAATGGATTTTCAATGACTGAGTACACTAAATGTAAGTTGGCTTTGTGCCACAATAAAAATCGCAATTGTTTTGCATTCTTTCATACACAAAAATATTTTCCCAAATAATTGTATCTAATATATGTAAATTTGTATATGAGTACTCTTCATACCTCTGCAATTTAAGTACCAAAAGCATATTGTTGCTAAAAGTCAAAATTTTTTTATTTTTTTTACGTAATTAAACAAAATTTTTTCAATCCCAAAGAAAAAATCATGCATTCAAGGGTTAATTTGACACTTCTGTGTTCCAGTGTTTGGCAAATTCCACTTTCAGGAGCTAAAAGATGAGATAATTGGGCCCATTAACACCTTAGAACCGCATTTATGCCACAGAGTCATTGAAACTATGGACAATCGGACAGAGATATACCACCGAAGTCGTTGTAAGCATTTGGCTGGTATTTTGTTTCACGCATAATTGCCATAGATCCTTCTATTGCATTTAAAAAAATATTAATAATATATTTTTACTACAAACAATAAAAAAACACGCAACGTTCGGTTGACTGATGTTTGACTGTGGATTGTCGAAGGTATGAACACTGGGCGCTGAACAGTCAAAACAGCAACACTTAAATTCTGACATACTCATCCCTGCAATATGGAATAGCTCCTTCTTTCCTCCTCCCTAATCCAGTTCTCGTACAATATGTAAAGGTCGACCCTTGAGTACTGGTATCAAAATAAAAATGTATGTATGTAAATGACAAAATGGGAATCCCAACACGAGTCATCATAAACGAGTTCTTAGGAAAAATATAATTCTAATTTTGTGCCATTAATAAAGAAGCCGGATTTAATTGACTGTTTCTGATCGTCTGTTTGCACGAAATTCAATATTCATTAGTTTTTTCGCTCGGTGTAAAATAATAGCGTTTCTAGTATATTATTGATATTTTAATTATTAATTTTTAAATTGTGACTTAAACATAAACAGTAGAAATCGCATCGCACTAAATCATCGCATTTTCGTTACTCAACTGAGACTTCGTCTTAAAAAGAAACTGATGAAATTGGTTTTAATTCATACATTTACTGATACAGTCTTCTGGGCTTTTAAAACTATTGGCGTTATGAAGGCAGCCGACGTTTAAAACTGCCGCACATTCATTCCTGTTCGCAATATAAGAAAAAGTTTCAGCAGATGGGAAAAGATGGCTGGTTGCGGTGCATGTTCCCACTATCGGGGGCAGCAGGCAGTCTACAACGAAAAAAGATGAATTAAATTAAAAGCAGTTTCCAGGTAAATCCACAAAATCCATTTACCAGCACGGTTTGGATGTTCAGGTTTGGTGGCATCTGCCGTTTTACCCTCTGCCACTTTGTGATCGAATACAGGCGCTGAATTTCCCTTGTAATTTATACATTTCTCGACACAATTTTCTTCGGTTTCAAAATGGTTGGCGTTAGATGAGCAGCCGGTGTAATAGAAACGCACACATTGACGTGTCTCCACATCGTAAGCGAAACGAGCGACAAGTATTGTAGATTCAAAAGCTGTAAGACAGGTTCCACGGTCTATGGGCAGCAGGCAGTCTGAAGAGAAACAAGAGAAACTAAATTTAAAACCCTTTCCAAGCGAATCCAATCAAATCCACTCACCTTCATGTGTTGGACGCTTGGTTTTGGTGGTAACTTCCATTATACCTTCCGCCACTTTGTGCTCCACTACCGGCCCGGAATTTTTCTTGTAATTTATACATTTCTCGACACAATCTCCTTCGGTTTCAAAATGATTGGCGTTAGATGAGCAGCCGGTGTAATAGAATCGCACACATTGACGTGTCTCCACATCGTAAGCGAAACGAGCGACAAGTATTGTAGATTCAAAAGCTGTAAGACAGGTTCCACGGTCTATGGGCAGCAGGCAGTCTGAAGAGAAACAAGAGAAACTAAATTTAAAACCCTTTCCAAGCGAATCCCATCAAATCCACTCACCTTCATGTGTTTCAGGTTTAGTTTTGCCGGTAACTTCCGTTTTACCCTCTTCCACTTTGTGCGCCACTACGGGCCTGGAATTTTTCTTGTAATTTATACATTTCTCTACACATTCTTCTTTGGTTTCAAAATTATTGGCGTTACCAAAGCAGCCGGTATGAGCGAAAAGCACACATTTACGTGTCTGCACATCGTAAGCGAAACGAGGGAAAAGTACTGCAGAATGAAAGACTGTAAAACAAGTTCCATTTTCAATGGGCAGCAGGCAGTCTGCAAAAAAGCAAAAAAAAAAACCTAAATTTAAACCCCTTTCCATGGGAATCCAATCAAATCCACTCACCTTCATGTGTTTCAGGTTTAGTTTTGCCGGTAACTTCCGTTTTACCCTCTGCCACTTTGTGCGCCACTACGGGCCTGGAATTTTTCTTGTAATTTATACATTTCTCTACACATTCTTCTTTGGTTTCAAAATTATTGGCGTTACCAAAGCAGCCGGTATGAGCGAAAAGCACACATTTACGTGTCTGCACATCGTAAGCGAAACGAGGGAAAAGTACTGCAGAATGAAAGACTGTAAAACAAGTTCCATTTTCAATGGGCAGCAGGCAGTCTGCAAAAAAGCAAAAAAAACCTAAATTTAAACCCCTTTCCAAGGGAATCCAATCAAATCCACTCACCTTCATGTGTTTCAGGTTTAGTTTTGGCGGTAACTTCCGTTTTACCCTCTTCCACTTTGTGCTCCACTAGGGGCGCTGAATTTCGCTTCTCATCCATACATGTATCGACACATTCTTCTCTGGTTTCAAAATTATTGGCGTTACCCGAGCAGCCGGTGAAATAGAAACGCACACATCTATGTCTCTCCACATCGTAGGCGTAACGACTGAAAAGTTCTAGAGAATAGAAGACTTTATTACAGGTTCCAGGATCTATGGACAGCAGGCAGTCTGAAAAGAAACAAGAGAAACTAAATTTAAAACCCTTTCCAAGGGAATCCAATCAAATCCACTCACCTGCATGTCTTGGCAATACGTTTCCAGCAACTAAACAGAAAACCCTCAAGAAGAAAACTAGAGCAAACGGTTTCATTTTGTGTCGACTGTCGATTTTACTCGGGAGAGCGATTCACTTAAAATGCGGTGCTGAGTGAAAACGCCACCCGCTCTTATATACCTGCGAAAGTCATGGAGTATTAAGAAACATATCTGCTTATCTTATAATAAAAACTTACGAAACCAGACATATGATATAATAAAATAATCCAACATTTGTTTATTGCTTTGATAATATAACGAAAATATGTTTATAATTTATTTGGGTTTCTTCCAGGCCAACAGGTAAGAAATCTTTTAAAAATCAGTTATAGTTTTAAGACACTATTTGAACAGGTGGTTGGGCCGAATTGTTTTAACTAAGCAGAACAGTAGGGGCACCCAAATCTTAATAACATATATTGTATTAAACAAAAAGATTGAGTGTTTGCCAAACTTATAAGAGGTGGTCCAACCACAACAGCAAGTTTTTTGCCCAACTAATTTTAACACTTCTGTGTTTCAGTGTATGGAAAATTCCACTTTCAGGAGCTAAAATATGAGATAATTGGGCCCATTAACGCCTTAGAACCGCATTTATGCCACAGAGTCATTGAAACTACACCGAAGTCGTTGTAAGCATTTGGCTGGTATTTTGTTTCACGCATAATTGCCATAGATTCTTCTATTGTATTTAAAAAAACACGCAACGTTCGGTTGACTGATGTTTGACTGTGGATTGTCGAAGGTATGAACACTGGGCGCTGAACAGTCAAAACAGCAACACTTAAATTCTGACATACTCATCCCTGCAATATGGAATAGCTCCTTCTTTCCTCCTCCCTAATCCAGTTCTCGTACAATATGTAAAGGTCGACCCTTGAGTACTGGTATCAAAATAAAAATGTATGTATGTAAATGACAAAATGGGAATCCCGACACGAGTCATCATAAACGAGTTCTTAGGAAAAATATAATTCTCATTTTGTGCCATTAATAAAGAAACCGGATTTAATTGACTGTTTCTGATCGTCTGTTTGCACGAAATGCAATATTCATTAGTTTTTTCGCTCGGTGTAAAATAATAGCATTTCTAGTATATTATTGATTTTTAAATTGTGACTTAAACATAAACAGTAGAAACCGCATCGCACTAAATCATCGCATTTTCGTTACTCAACTGAGACTTCGTCTTAAAAAGAAACTGATGAAATTGGTTTTAATTCATACATTTACTGATACAGTCTTCTGGCGTTTTAAAACTATTGGCGTTATGAAGGCAGCCGACGTTTAAAACTGCCGCACATTCATTCCTGTTCGCAATATAAGAAAAAGTTTCAGCAGATGGGAAAAGATGGCTGGTTGCGGTGCATGTTCCCACTATCGGCGGCAGCAGGCAGTCTACAACGAAAAAAGATGTATTAAATTAAAAGCAGTTTCAGGGAAGTGCAACAAAATTCCACTTGCCAGCGTGTATTGGACGTTTAGTTTTGGTCGTGTCTTCCGTTTTAGCCTCTGCCACTTTGTGCTCCACTACCGGCCCCGAATTTTTCTTGTAATTTATACATTTCTCGACACAATCTCCTTCGGTTTCAAAGTTATTGGCGTTAGATGAGCAGCCGGTGTAATAGAAACGCACACATTGACGTGTCTCCACATCGTAAGCGAAACGAGCGACAAGTATTGTAGATTCAAAAGCTGTAAGACAGGTTCCACGGTCTATGGGCAGCAGGCAGTCTGAAGAGAAACAAGAGAAACTAAATTTAAAATCCTTTCCAAGGGAGAGCGTGTCCTCATATCGTAAGCGAAACGAGGGAAAAGTACTGCAGCATGAAATACTGTATAACAGATTCCACGTTCTATGGGCAACAGGCAGTCTGAAAGGAAACAAGAGAAATTACATTTAAATCCTTTTCCAAGCGAATCCAGTCACATCCACTCACCTTCATGTGTTGGCAATACAATTACCGTATTATTCACTTGCAATCCGTCCACTTTGGGCTCCTCTAAGCGCGACTCAATGGCACCAAAGAAACAGCAGACGCTCAAGAAGAAAACTGAAGCAAGCGGATTCATTGTGTCGACTGTCGATTTTACTCGGGACAGCGATTCACTTAAAATGCGGTGCTGAAAACGCCACCCGCTCTTATATACCTGCGAAAGTTGTAAAGAATTAAGAAACATATCTGCTTATCTTATAATAAAAAGTTACGTAACCAGTCATATGATATAATAAAATAATCCAACATTTGTTTATTGCCTTGATAATATAACGAAAAATATGTTTACAATTTATTTGCTTTTCTTACAGGCCAACAGGTAAGAAACTAAAGAAATGTGTAAAAAGAAGAGTTATAGTTGTAAGACACTATTTGAACAGGTGGTTGGGCCGAACTTCTGAAACTAAGCAGAACAGTAGGGGCACCCAAATCTTAACAACATACATTAAACAAGAAGGAAGAGTTTTTGCCAAACTTATAAGAGGTGGGCCAACCACAGCGTGACTACATACCAATTCTAGTTATTTTTTTATGTTCCTGTTTACGAACATTTACAACAGCTCGTTGAGAAGCGCATACAAAAATTATGATTGCAAAAAGACGTTACTTCTTCGTCAGTTGCTTTGATTTACTTTTAGTTGGCATTTTATTGTTGGGGGGCGGGATAGAGATCAGTTTTGCATTTTTGTGTTTTCTGTGAATCGTGCACTGTCCAATTGGAAAAAATAATTTTGCATGTGACAGGTAAACTACGGCCTGATAGTTTTTAATTTTATAATATTATTGAATAAATGCAATATTTTTGAAAAATACTGCATGTTGCCAAATGTGACATAAATAATAATAGGCGTTACATTTTATTTGTTTTATTTACTTTGTTTTTAAAAATGCCTAGAAGATTGTAAGACAAAGATATAGAGGGCTTTCACTCTTTGCTTGAAGATGGTGATACTACTGAAGATGAAGTGGACATTGGCGACGAATACGAAATTGAATATTTTCTAGATAAAGATCAAAGAAAGAAAGAATCAGACGACAGTGATGAAGAACTAGTTTTAGAAGAATAAATTGATAATCCAGTCCCTAGTAACTCAAGTATTACTGGTGTCGCAGCCTGGAAGCAACGAAGTAGAAACATAATATGTAAAAAAAAAGTTGAAACACAATGATGATCGCAGAGGTTTTGTGGGCAATACAAATCCGAACGAGTACTAACACTCAAGACCCCATTCCAGTTTTCTTCAAAATTTACAAATGCGGATATACTGACCAGTTTTCTGATAAAATGAACTTGTATATTACACAAAAAAATTTAACTGTCCACCTATAAATCAGAAATTCGCCAAATTTTTGGGTTTAATAATATTTATGTCGTTATACCACTATCCAAATGTGAGGTCTTACTGCGATCATGTAAAGCAGATGATCAGTTATAGGTTTTAACGAAAATTTTCAACACAAGCCTCAAGGACACCCAAACCATGATGGTGGGCATAAAATACGACATGTTCTTGGTCATCTAAATAAAATGTTTGTAAACAGGGCACCATTTGACCAAAGGCTCTCTTTAGATAACAATACCTACCTAATAAACCCCATAAATGGGGTTTCCAGTTATTTGCATTATGCTCATTGTCAGGATACGCACACGGGCTTGAAATCTATTCTGGAGAAGAAGACGCTGAAAACTTATCGGATGAGCCTGACTGTGTGTGTGGCGTTCAATTCCCCGTAAGATGAACCATGTAATCTATTTCGACAATTATTATCCGTCTGCTCCATTAATATATTACCTATGGGCTCAGGGAATATAGTCGCTGGGCAGATGAATGCAAAACGGCACAGAGGGCCCACAAAACCTGTACCGACACAAGATATTCGTATCGATGGTATAGGGCATGATGAAAATAGGTGAAAACTTCCAGGCTGCAATGGATTTTCAATGACTGAGTACACTAAATGTAAGTTGGCTTTGTGCCACAATAAAAATCGCAATTGTTTTGCATTCTTTCATACACAAAAATATTTTCCCAAATAATTGTATCTAATATATGTAAATTTGTATATGAGTACTCTTAATACCTCTGCAATTTAAGTACCAAAAGCATATTGTTGCTAAAAGTCAAAATTTTTTTATTTTTTTTACGTAATTAAACAAAATTTTTTCAATCCCAAAGAAAAAATCATGCATTCAAGGGTTAATTTGACACTTCTGTGTTCCAGTGTTTGGCAAATTCCACTTTCAGGAGCTAAAAGATGAGATAATTGGGCCCATTAACACCTTAGAACCGCATTTATGCCACAGAGTCATTGAAACTATGGACAATCGGACAGAGATATACCACCGAAGTCGTTGTAAGCATTTGGCTGGTATTTTGTTTCACGCATAATTGCCATAAATTCCTCTATTGTATTTAAAAAAATATTAATAATATATTTTTAATACAAACAATAAAAAAACACGCAACGTTCGGTTGACTGATGTTTGACTGTGGATTGTCGAAGGTATGAACACTGGGCGCTGAACAGTCAAAACAGCAACACTCAAATTCTGACATACCATCCCTGCAATATGGAATAGCTCCTTCTTTCTTCCGCCCTAATCCAGTTCTCGTACAATATGTAAAGGTCGACCCTTGAGTACTGGTATCAAAATAAAAATGTATGTATGTAAATGACAAAATGGGAATCCCCAAAGGAGTCATCATAAACGAGTTCTTAGGAAAAATATAATTCTAATTTTGTGCCATTAATAAAGAAGCCGGATTTAATTGACTGTTTCTGATCGTCTGTTTGCACGAAATGCAATATTCATTAGTTTTTTCGCTCGGTGTAAAATAATAGCATTTCTAGTATATTATTGATTTTTAAATTGTGACTTAAACATAAACAGAAGAAACGTCTTATCGCACTAAATCATCGCATTTTCGTTACTCAACTGAGACTTCGTCTTAAAAAGAAACTGATGAAATTGGTTTTAATTCACACATTTACTGATACAGTCTTCTGGCGTTTTAACACTATTGGCGTTATGAAGGCAGCCGACATTTAAAACTGCCGCACATTCATTCCTGTTCGCAATATAAGAAAAAGTTTCAGCAGATGGGAAAAGATGGCTGGTTGCGGTGCAGATTCCCACTATCGGGGTCAGCAGGCAGTCTACAACGAAAAAAGATGTATTAAATTAAAAGCAGTTTCAGGGAAATGCAACAAAATTCCACTTACCAGCGGGTATTGGACGTTTAGTTTTGGTCGTGTCTTCCGTTTTAGCCTCTGTCACTTTGTGCTCCACTAGTGGCGCTGGATTTTCCTTGTAATTTATACATTTCTCTACACATTCTTCTTTGGTTTCAAAATTATTGGCGTTACCAAAGCAGCCGGTATGAGCGAAAAGCACACATTTACGTGTCTGCACATCGTAAGCGAAACGAGGGAAAAGTACTGCAGAATGAAAGACTGTAAAACAAGTTCCATTTTCAATGGGCAGCAGGCAGTCTGCAAAAAAGCAAAAAAAACCTAAATTTAAACCCCTTTCCATGGGAATCCAATCAAATCCACTCACCTTCATGTGTTTCAGGCTTAGTTTTGCCGGTAACTTCCGTTTTACCCTCTGCCACTTTGTGCGCCACTACGGGCCTGGAATTTTTCTTGTAATTTATACATTTCTCTACACATTCTTCTTTGGTTTCAAAATTATTGGCGTTACCCGAGCAGCCGGTGAAATAGAAACGCACACATCTATGTCTCTCCACATCGTAGGCGTAACGACTGAAAAGTTCTAGAGAATAGAAGACTTTATTACAGGTTCCAGGATCTATGGACAGCAGGCAGTCTGAAAAGAAACAAGAGAAACTAAATTTAAAACCCTTTCCAAGGGAATCCAATCAAATCCACTCACCTGCATGTCTTGGCAATACGTTTCCAGCAACTAAACAGAAAACCCTCAAGAAGAAAACTAGAGCAAACGGTTTCATTTTGTGTCGACTGTCGATTTTACTCGGGAGAGCGATTCACTTAAAATGCGGTTCTGAGTGAAAACGCCACCCGCTCTTATATACCTGCGAAAGTCATGGAGTATTAAGAAACATATCTGCTTATCTTATAATAAAAACTTACGAAACCAGACATATGATATAATAAAATAATCCAACATTTGTTTATTGCTTTGATAATATAACGAAAATATGTTTATAATTTATTTGGGTTTCTTCCAGGCCAACAGGTAAGAAATCTTTTAAAAATCAGTTATAGTTTTAAGACACTATTTGAACAGGTGGTTGGGCCGAATTGTTTTAACTAAGCAGAACAGTAGGGGCACCCAAATCTTAATAACATATATTGTATTAAACAAAAAGATTGAGTGTTTGCCAAACTTATAAGAGGTGGTCCAACCACAACAGCAAGTTTTTTGCCCAACTAATTTTAACACTTCTGTGTTTCAGTGTATGGAAAATTCCACTTTCAGGAGCTAAAATATGAGATAATTGGGCCCATTAACGCCTTAGAACCGCATTTATGCCACAGAGTCATTGAAACTACACCGAAGTCGTTGTAAGCATTTGGCTGGTATTTTGTTTCACGCATAATTGCCATAGATTCTTCTATTGTATTTAAAAAAACACGCAACGTTCGGTTGACTGATGTTTGACTGTGGATTGTCGAAGGTATGAACACTGGGCGCTGAACAGTCAAAACAGCAACACTTAAATTCTGACATACTCATCCCTGCAATATGGAATAGCTCCTTCTTTCCTCCTCCCTAATCCAGTTCTCGTACAATATGTAAAGGTCGACCCTTGAGTACTGGTATCAAAATAAAAATGTATGTATGTAAATGACAAAATGGGAATCCCGACACGAGTCATCATAAACGAGTTCTTAGGAAAAATATAATTCTCATTTTGTGCCATTAATAAAGAAACCGGATTTAATTGACTGTTTCTGATCGTCTGTTTGCACGAAATGCAATATTCATTAGTTTTTTCGCTCGGTGTAAAATAATAGAATTTGTAGTATATTATTGATTTTTAAATTGTGACTTAAACATAAACAGTAGAAACCGCATCGCACTAAATCATCGCATTTTCGTTACTCAACTGAGACTTCGTCTTAAAAAGAAACTGATGAAATTGGTTTTAATTCATACATTTACTGATACAGTCTTCTGGCGTTTTAAAACTATTGGCGTTATGAAGGCAGCCGACGTTTAAAACTGCCGCACATTCATTCCTGTTCGCAATATAAGAAAAAGTTTCAGCAGATGGGAAAAGATGGCTGGTTGCGGTGCATGTTCCCACTATCGGCGGCAGCAGGCAGTCTACAACGAAAAAAGATGTATTAAATTAAAAGCAGTTTCAGGGAAGTGCAACAAAATTCCACTTGCCAGCGTGTATTGGACGTTTAGTTTTGGTCGTGTCTTCCGTTTTAGCCTCTGCCACTTTGTGCTCCACTACCGGCCCCGAATTTTTCTTGTAATTTATACATTTCTCGACACAATCTCCTTCGGTTTCAAAGTTATTGGCGTTAGATGAGCAGCCGGTGTAATAGAAACGCACACATTGACGTGTCTCCACATCGTAAGCGAAACGAGCGACAAGTATTGTAGATTCAAAAGCTGTAAGACAGGTTCCACGGTCTATGGGCAGCAGGCAGTCTGAAGAGAAACAAGAGAAACTAAATTTAAAATCCTTTCCAAGGGAGAGCGTGTCCTCATATCGTAAGCGAAACGAGGGAAAAGTACTGCAGCATGAAATACTGTATAACAGATTCCACGTTCTATGGGCAACAGGCAGTCTGAAAGGAAACAAGAGAAATTACATTTAAATCCTTTTCCAAGCGAATCCAGTCACATCCACTCACCTTCATGTGTTGGCAATACAATTACCGTATTATTCACTTGCAATCCGTCCACTTTGGGCTCCTCTAAGCGCGACTCAATGGCACCAAATAAACAGCAGACGCTCAAGAAGAAAACTGAAGCAAGCGGATTCATTGTGTCGACTGTGGATTTTACTCGGGAGAGCGATTGTCTCAAAATGCGGTGCTGAAAACGCCACCCGCTCTTATATACCTGCGAAAGTTGTAAAGAATTAAGAAACATATCTGCTTATCTTATAATAAAAAGTTACGTAACCAGTCAGATGATATAATAAAATAATCCAACATTTGTTTATTGCCTTGATAATATAACGAAAAATATGTGTACAATTTATTTGCTTTTCTTACAGGCCAACAGGTAAGAAACTAAAGAAATGTGTAAAAAGAAGAGTTATAGTTGTAAGACACTATTTGAACAGGTGGTTGGGCCGAACTTCTGAAACTAAGCAGAACAGTAGGGGCACCCAAATCTTAACAACATACATTAAACAAGAAGGAAGAGTTTTTGCCAAACTTATAAGAGTTGGCCCACCAACCACAGCGTGACTACATACCAATTCTAGTTATTTTTTTATGTTCCTGTTTACGAACATTTACAACAGCTCGTTGAGAAGCGCATACAAAAATTATGATTGCAAAAAGACGTTACTTCTTCGTCAGTTGCTTTGATTTACTTTTAGTTGGCATTTTATTGTTGGGGGGCGGGATAGAGATCAGTTTTGCATTTTTGTGTTTTCTGTGAATCGTGCACTGTCCAATTGGAAAAAATAATTTTGCATGTGACAGGTAAACTACGGCCTGATAGTCTTTAATTTAATAATATTATTGAATATATGCAATATTTTTGAAAAATACTGCATGTTGCCAAATGTGACATAAATAATAATAGGCGTTACATTTTATTTGTTTTATTTACTTTGTTTTTAAAAATGCCTAGAAGATTGTAAGACAAAGATATAGAGGGCTTTCACTCTTTGCTTGAAGATGGTGATACTACTGAAGATGAAGTGGACATTGGCGACGAATACGAAATTGAATATTTTCTAGATAAAGATCAAAGAAAGAAAGAATCAGACGACAGTGATGAAGAACTAGTTTTAGAAGAATAAATTGATAATCCAGTCCCTAGTAACTCAAGTATTACTGGTGTCGCAGCCTGGAAGCAACGAAGTAGAAACATAATATGTAAAAAAAAAGTTGAAACACAATGATGATCGCAGAGGTTTTGTGGGCAATACAAATCCGAACGAGTACTAACACTCAAGACCCCATTCCAGTTTTCTTCAAAATTTATAAATGCGGATATACTGACCAGTTTTCTGATAAAATGAACTTGTATATTACACAAAAAAATTTAACTGTCCACCTATAAATCAGAAATTCGCCAAATTTTTGGGTTTAATAATATTTATGTCGTTATACCACTATCCAAATGTGAGGTCTTACTGCGATCATGTAAAGCAGATGATCAGTTATAGGTTTTAACGAAAATTTTCAACACAAGCCTCAAGGACACCCAAACCATGATGGTGGGCATAAAATACGACATGTTCTTGGTCATCTAAATAAAATGTTTGTAAACAGGGCACCATTTGACCAAAGGCTCTCTTTAGATAACAATACCTACCTAATAAACCCCATAAATGGGGTTTCCAGTTATTTGCATTATGCTCATTGTCAGGATACGCACACGGGCTTGAAATCTATTCTGGAGAAGAAGACGCTGAAAACTTATCGTATGAGCCTGACTGTGTGTGTGGCGTTCAATTCCCCGTAAGATGAACCATGTAATTTATTTCGACAATTATTATCCGTCTGCTCCATTAATATATTACCTATGGGCTCAGGGAATATAGTCGCTGGGCAGATGAATGCAAAACGGCACAGAGGGCCCACAAAACCTGTACCGACACAAGATATTCGGATCGATGGTATAGGGCATGATGAAAATAGGTGAAAACTTCCAGGCTGCAATGGATTTTCAATGACTGAGTACACTAAATGTAAGTTGGCTTTGTGCCACAATAAAAATCGCAATTGTTTTGCATTCTTTCATACACAAAAATATTTTCCCAAATAATTGTATCTAATATATGTAAATTTGTATATGAGTACTCTTCACACCTCTGCAATTTAAGTACCAAAAGCATATTGTTGCTAAAAGTCAAAATTTTTTTATTTTTTTTACGTAATTAAACAAAATTTTTTCAATCCCAAAGAAAAAATCATGCATTCAAGGGTTAATTTGACACTTCTGTGTTCCAGTGTTTGGCAAATTCCACTTTCAGGAGCTAAAAGATGAGATAATTGGGCCCATTAACACCTTAGAACCGCATTTATGCCACAGAGTCATTGAAACTATGGACAATCGGACAGAGATATACCACCGAAGTCGTTGTAAGCATTTGGCTGGTATTTTGTTTCACGCATAATTGCCATAGATTCTTCTATTGTATTTAAAAAACACGCAACGTTCGGTTGACAGATGTTTGACTGTGGATTGTCGAAGGTATGAACACTGGGCGCTGAACAGTCAAAACAGCAACACTTAAATTCTGACATACTCATCCCTGCAATATGGAATAGCTCCTTCTTTCTTCCGCCCTAATCCAGTTCTCGTACAATATGTAAAGGTCGACCCTTGAGTACTGGTATCAAAATAAAAATGTATGTATGTAAATGACAAAATTAGAATCCCGACACGAGTCATCCTAAACGAGTTCTTAGGAAAAATATAATTCTAATTTTGTGCCATTAATAAAGAAACCGGATTTAATTGACTGTTTCTGATCGTCTGTTTGCACGAAATGCAATATTCATTAGTTTTTTCGCTCGGTGTAAAATAATAGCATTTCTAGTATATTATTGATTTTTAAATTGTGACTTAAACATAAACAGAAGAAACGTCTTATCGCACTAAATCATTGCATTTTCGTTACTCAACTGAGACTTCGTCTTAAAAAGAAACTGATGAAATTGGTTTTAATTCATACATTTACTGATACAGTCTTCTGGGCTTTTAAAACTATTGGCGTTATGAAGGCAGCCGACGTTTAAAACTGCCGCACATTCATTCCTGTTCGCAATATAAGAAAAAGTTGCAGCAGATGGGAAAAGATGGCTGGTTGCGGTGCATATTCCCACTATCGGGGCCAGCAGGCAGTCTACAACGAAAAAAGATGTATTAAATTAAAAGCAGTTTCAGGGAAGTGCAACAAAATTCCACTTGCCAGCGTGTATTGGACGTTTAGTTTTGGTCGTGTCTTCCGTTTTACCCGCTACCACTTTGTGCTCCCCTACGGGCGCTGAATTTCCCTTCTCTTCGATACATTTCTCGACACATTCTTCTCTGGTTTCAAAATTATTGGCGTTACCCACGCAGCCGGTGTGATAGAAACGCACACATTTACGTCTCAGCATATCGTAACCGAAGCGAGGGAAAACTACTGCAGAATGAAAGACTGTATAACAGATTCCAGATTTTATGGGCAACAGGCAGTCTGAAAGGAAACAAGAGAAATTATATTTATAATCCTTTCCAAGCGAATCCAGTCATATCCACTCACCTTCATGTGTTGGACGTTTAGTTTTCGTGATAACTTCCGTTTTACCCTCTGCCACTTTGTGCTCCACTACCGGCCCGGAATTTTTCTTGTAATTTATACATTTCTCGACACATTTTTCTTTGGTTTCAAAATTATTGGCGTTAGATGAGCAGCCGTTATAATAGAAACGCACACAATTACGTGTCCTCACATCGTAAGCGAAACGAGGGAAAAGTACTGCAGCATGAAATACTGTATAACAGATTCCACGTTCTATGGGCAACAGGCAGTCTGAAAGGAAACAAGAGAAATTACATTTAAATCCTTTTCCAAGCGAATCAAGTCACATCCACTCACCTTCATGTGTTGGCAATACAATTACCGTATTATTCACTTGCAATCCGTCCACTTTGGGCTCCACTAAGCGCGACTCAATGGCACCAAATAAACAGCAGACGCTCAAGAAGAAAACTGAAGCAAGCGGATTCATTGTGTCGACTGGATTTTACTCGGGAGAGCGATTGTCTCAAAATGCGGTGCTGACTGAAAACGCCACCCGCTTTTATACACCTGTGAAAGCCATAAATATATCTGCTTATCTTATGATAACAAGATATGCCAGATAATGCATATTAATATGTATGTGTATGATATAATAAAAAAAAATCCAACATTTCTTTATTACTTTGATAATATAACGAAAAAATTTTTATTTGCTTTTTTCGATGCCAACAGGGAAGAAAATAAAGCCAATTTTCAAAAACAGTTATAGTTGCAAGACACTATTTGAACAGGTGGTTGGGCCGAACTGCTGAAATTTGGCAAGCTTGTATTGTGAACTAAATTTTCATAAAAGGTTTTTCGTTGGCGGTTGTCAGAAGAATGTTGCGGAAGATCGTTGTCTCAATAGAGTCTGGTTTTCAGCTTCCTACAAAAGATTGGATGGCAACTATTTTTTCTTATCATATTCTTAGTAGCACACAGGCAGTTAAGAAATTAAATCAATTACCTCAGTGACTTCCCCCCGGAACATCAAACGTTAAGCAGACTCGCCTGCACAGTTCCCACCCTATTGTTCTTATGACGAGCCACAGCAATAGGAAGGCATTCGGATTACCGAAAGTAGACCACTACCCTGATATCTATCAAAACTCTTTCCTACGTTTTTAGGTTTACACCACATCAGGAAGCCTCATGATAAGCCACGGGCACGTTCTGCTAATTTACCTTTGGTGAAGGTTTGCGAAGAACCGGCATAACCGAAGTCCTGCATGAACTTTTTCAGTTTTACAGTTTTTGTTGCCGCGCAGAGTGCCGCAGAGGCAGAACCTGCTCTACAGAGAAAGATGGAACACCAACCGGGAGTTGGCGAATTGGGAAAATAGAAAAAATAAATGACAGCCAATTTGACAGATGTAAGTTCGGTAGTATAGCCGCTTTCAATCTACTTATATTATAAAGACCCTTGTGGAAAACCCCTATATTAATACCGCCGTCATTTATAGCAACAACCAACGATCAGGACAAAATAGAAATCGCGAAACTACTCATCATAAAGTTGTTCTCGTTTTGTTCCATGAATAAAAAAAAGCGGATTTAATTGACTGTTTCTACTTGTCTGTTTGCATTCAATATATGTATATATAGAAAGGGAAGGGGGGGGGGGGCACTGAAAATCCGGCACCTTTTTTCACTGACATTAACGCAACGACAGACTAGGTTGGCACAAAAACTTTACTAACAGGTACTGGACGCACGTTAAAAGTTGCCCAACTTTGATGCGTTGCGTTGTGAAGTCCATGTCCTTTATGTGGCAAAGGTCACAGCAAAACATGTATTTTAATCTCGTTGTCAGATGAAAAGTCCGCAGCCCTTATACTACCATTCAATCATTCATCCATTTGTTAAGCTGGTCACCCTAAATGTTGTATTTTTGTTCTTGCTGTTCGTGCCAGCAGTAGAGACAAATTTGTATTGCGGTTTGATTGCTGTTTGTAAAATATTTACTATCGTTTGGTGGTGCCTTTAGTGAGACATCTGTTAAAAGCCGGCGCAGGAGTGAAGAGAAAAACATTAAATCAAAATGTTTTTCTATTCCATAAATTTGGCCAAGTGCCGGAACTAAAGCGGGTGCTGTTGAAAATTGAAAAACATTTTAACAGAAAATACGATATCTCAGAATTAATCCACTGCCATTTTCTGCGCTGATAAATTCAATTCGAAATTTGATCCGTTTTGAAGATGATTGGTTTTCACTTTTGCTATGCGGCCGACTAATGGCTGTTAAAGTGTTAAAGTTAAGGGCAAAAAAAAAAAAAAAAAAAAACACACCCTCTGCGATTTGTAAATATAACAACTGAAAGGAAACCTAATTCACACTTTCGCTTTTTGACACTTTCGCCAATTGACCTGCTGCTGTTATTGTTTGGGAAAATATCGAATACGACTGCGAATTCTGCAACAAATTACTTTTGTTTTTCATTAATAAAAAAAAAAAAAATAAATGTATTTGTAAAGTTCGATTTGGTTTGCTATTACTGTGATTGAAACAAACTGAAACATTGGAATTGGAATTGGATTTCTTTTCTGTTCGACTGGTTGGTTTCCTTAAATAATCCGATTAGTATTTGCGATAATGAACACATTTCAATCAAATACCAACTGCAAGTATGAACCATATGCGACTTTTTGTTGTCGTTGTTGTTGTTCTTGCTAAAATCTATAAAATTTT
Source organism: Epicampocera succincta (assembly GCA_932526305.1). Taxonomy (NCBI): domain Eukaryota; kingdom Metazoa; phylum Arthropoda; class Insecta; order Diptera; family Tachinidae; genus Epicampocera; species Epicampocera succincta. Next base: position 12,003,515 of record OW052037.1, on the reverse strand, counting down.
TGCTGTGTTCGAGCTGCTCAAAATTTTCCAACGCACCGCCTCATTCCGATCACACATGTCATTACAACTTTTTATTTGTACGATTTGTATCAGCATGCCTGCATTTGTAAAACCATGTCAATCTAGCTGCATATAATTCGTCCTTTTATTCCTGCCTTATCCTGTGCATTTCAGCTACTAAATCGCTGACAGACTTACAGCGAGTAAATGTCGTTTAACAATCAGTAGCAACATTTCTAACCATGACTTATAATTGGATTTCAATGACTGCAATTTGTTGATAATTTTTAACGAAAATCGTTTGTACGTGATACGAATATTCTTTTTAGGGTTCGGCAAATAGACAAGCTGCCATACAGACAGACCGACAGACAGGTTTTGCATGCTGACGGCAGGAGAGTTATTGTCAAAATCGTTAAAAAAAATCGCAAATGAGTAGAAAGAATTATTGTCTTTGTACGATTTGTATTCACTATTGAATGCAATTTCATTCAGTTTGAAACAAAAACGAAATATAAATATCTTTAAATCTTTAGTGAATCTGGCAAGAATGAGAAGCAGAAGACGGTTAATCGGGATGGAATTGAGTGGAGAAGTTTTTTTTTTCCAACTCAAAAGTGCAAATAAAAGATATTGATTGGAATTAAATTTAATAAACTCATTACGGAACAATTTGCGCATAAAATTTCAGCTACAATTTTTTTGTTTTCCAGTTCTTAATGTTTTTTTTTTTTTGGAGGATTTTAAGCAGAAACATTTATGAAATTTTAATTAAACAACTAAATCTGGAAATTATACGATAAATAATAATAAATGACATACTTTATAAGGGTGATATTGGCAACATTTTCCAAGTTGTAAAAAAAAGGATATATGGGAGATAGTGCCATCCCTGTAGCGATTGGCATGAAATTTGGCACAGCTATAGGTGATATAATTTCACAAGTTGTTATTAGTTTTATTTCATCTTCTCATGAAAACTTTAACTTTTAACTAAAAACTAATTTTTAAGCTAAACTGATTTTTGCGTTCATTGGCCCTATTTTGATACTTAAAAAATGATATTAGAGAAATTTTCATATCCTTGAACTCAATAAAATAAAATTATTTCACAATTATGAGTTTTAGTGTTATTTTTTGAATTAAAACTCTCGTGAAATTTGTACTTATTTTAAAGGATATATGAAAGGCGATCATATCCGTGCTCTGATTTAAGTAAAAATTTTGTTTAAGGAATAAAAGATATAACTTCGCAAATTGTAATCAGCTTTTTCCTACTCTCTAATAAAAACTGAATTTTAAAACTCATTTTCAAACCCAAAGATTTGGTCATTATATTGTCGGTATAGTTTAAAAATGTTATTTTTATAGTATATTTGTGGAATTGACATCGTTAAGGAAATAGAAGTTTGTTTGAGCAAAAAAGGATATATTTAGGGCAACTGTAATCATACACCGATTGAAGTTAAACTGAATACAGAGTAACAGCCCATAATTTAACAAATTGTCAACAACTATTTTTCGATTTTGAACAAAATTTTTATTCTAAGTCTTACAAATAAATCATAAATAGGCTAATTCTTAGAACAATTGAAGTGGAATATATAACAGACGATGAGATATAATTTTTTGGAACGGCTCATACATAAAAATTAGAAGTATATGAACAAAAGACATGTTCTTGCATGAAAGTTTTTTAATGCCAAAATACTTTGTATGTCTTTCTATGTCCATTCCACTCATATATTAAATTTTTTTTTACAGATAACATCAATTTTGTACGCCAAATTTGAAGGCATTGCACATATTCTTTGGCCATTGTTACTATTCAATAGTTAAAACAGCAGTTGCTGCACAAATCTAATGCAAAATCATGCACAAAATCAACTCAAAATGATTAAAACACCACAAATAATGAAAAGTAAATTCCAATTTATTGTAATATCATTAACATGTAGCCCAGAGTGTTGGTTGTCATCATAATTTTCAACATCCTTATTTTGTCACTGGAAGCATTTCAAATTGCTGCTTTTGAGAGCCACCAATTGGAAAAAAGGACTTTATTGCATCAAATGACACGTACGCCCAGGGGCACAATTTATTAACAACCGCACATCCTGTTCGCAGACACGCCCCGATCAGCAGATGACGGCACATGACCCATCGTGAGGCAAAAAAAAATTATTTCAAACAAAATCGAAAGTAAGAAAATAATAAAATTTGAGTGCAGGGAGAAATGCGAGATGACGACGGTTGGATGATGGGTAACATGTGAAAGGCTCACTCGATAGACGCAAATCAGGTAAAATGTGTTATATTTGCAAATACTTACAAGTTTATGCAAAAAAAAGAAATTAAATTAAAAATGACAGACATTAGAAGGAGTTAAAACATTGCTGATAATTAGGCAAATAATAAAGTCCTGCGGCCGAAGAATTCTATTGTAATACAATCATTGCAATCGTATAAAAGCATTTAGAAAATAAATGACACAAAAACTATTGTACAAGGGCAGCTTGATAGTTTGAAAGACTTGTTTTTTGGCGGAGAAGGGGGGGGGGCGGCGGCGGTGAGCTTTAAGTTCATAAGTTCAGCCTCTTGATTTCTTTACTAAACAAACACAACATTGAGCAGATTAATGTTTTTGCTGTTATTGCTGCGACAATCAAAATAAAGAAAAAATATTGTAGATATATATATATTGATTTGTGCAGGCCTCTAATAAATATTAATACTGGCTTTAAAGCAGTTTTCTCTCTGCTTTTTGACACAACTATATGGCGGAGTTTAATCATAATTTGTGGGAAGGTTGCTGATGTCACAATAATCCTTAAAAACAAGGATTACCTCTACTCAAGCCTTGATCTTTGAAATATTTCGCTTAATTAGTGTAAAGCTAAACATGATTTAAAGAGCCATTTTTACACGCACTATTCACCAATCCACCAACAATACCTGTTCCTGTAGGGTTCATTAGTATCGCTTTCCCAAGAATGGTGCCATTTAGTTGGGAGTGTCCAAACGAATGGCATTTGAGGTTGGGTACGGCTTCTCTTGTTTTATAACGATGGCTGGCCAGAAATCGACTTATTTGGCTTGCAGTAGCTGAGGGCGCCTCATCACACCAGCTTCAGATTAATTAAGGTTGCCCTAAAGTTAGGTTTCTTCTCCTACCTAAAACCTTCAACACCAGCCTCACTCCCCCTAGAGGTATTATTTGCTATTTTTAATCAAGAAAAGCTCATCATCCTATGTTTAGAAACACTCCTCTCTACGATCTTGTTTCTAAAATTAATTTTCCTAAGTCCAGCTTAACGCACTGCATGACTAAAGGCCGTTCTCCTGAGTGCCGATCAAGTTCCTAAATTTTAAGCATAGTGTTTCCTGATGTCGGCCCACATTTTGTAAACGAATAGATAAAGTTGGCCAAATCAGTTTTCTTTGCTTCAAAATAGTAACGCACGTGAACGTTCGATATCGTGGCACCGGCTATAGTTTTATACAGCTTTTCTTTCTCATGAAATTTTACACTAAATATTTATCATATTATCATTCTGTTTTTAAAGTATTCATTAATTTTCATGGCTGGTGCGTGTGGAGGGGAAGCAAATGCTATATCTTTTACTTGCTCTTTACAGTTTGTTGCAGCAGTACTCGTTACTAGGCAACAGTCACTCGCGTTGCGTTCTTCTTGAGGCACAAGTAAAACTAAAATACTCGTACAAACATCCTTTTGTAATACTTCAATATTTGTGTTTCTTTTTGTTTTGCGCTTTTTCTTCGCCTCGTAAAATTTTCTACATAAAGTTGAAAGTGCACGAACGACCCTTAACATTGACTTTGCAAAAATGAAGTGAAAACGAAATTGTACATCTGGGAATAAAATTGCTTTAGTGTATAAAATTCTTTAAAATTAAATCCATTAAAATTACAAACTCACACAACAAAATAAAACTTTTTGCAAACCAATTTAATTCTAAGACGTAATTTTGTAAGATAGAAGGCAAAAAAGGGGGAAATAGTCACAATGGCAGACATGTTTTAATTTTATACGTATTAAAGACTTTGTTTAAGTAGTTTTGAAGAAATTAGACAGAACTAACGCCAGGATTTGCTGGCCAGGATACACTAATGATTTAAAAGCGCTCATTTCATTTGGCTGTAATATAAGAGGAGTGCCTTGGTACTCATGTGAGACTTCAAAGTAGGTACTGAAGGCTGTTGTATGCCGTCTGGTATTGCCATATGTTTTGGATATATTTGATCAAGTACAGACGGCACTTTACAAAATGTGCCGGCGTAAGTGACAGCGTGTACAACTTTAAGGCAATCAGAAAACAAAGTCTGTGATACGGGCCAACCACTGGCATTATGACAAGGCTAAAGATTATTCTTAAGCCTTGCGGTTCCAACAATTATACAATTTTAAACATTTTAAGCGTTTTTGTCTGTCTGATTTTAACGCATTTTTTGCATATAAAGCGGTTTATATACTATTTATATAATATTAATATTCCGTATCTGTTTTGTTGACAAACGTCAAACCAGCACTAAGCACTTTTTGCACATCTATATAAACAATAATCGTTCAAAGTTGCTGAATACTTTTTTGTAATTATGTTGTGGAAAAAAATCGCCAAATAATAAGTGTGATATATTCATGATTTTTTGCCATGCAAATATTTTAATATGAAAAATTGCTTAAATTAAAGATCCACATTTTGATTATTTTAGAAGGAAAAAACGCCTAAATTTCTTCATGTAAGAAAAAACTCTTTAGACAAATTTTAACTAATAGTAATTCTTTAAGAAGGGTTTTCACAGCTAAAAGCGCTCGAACTCATGTAGGCGATTTTTCAACACTATAATTAGTTTTTGTATACGATAAAAAAAAAAATGATTATGGAACATTAAATACATTTTTGTACTATTTTTAAATAGTTTAATTGGAAAATCTATTTCTTATTTCAATTTTTATCCTCTTTCTTGCAATTTTTTTTAAGTTTTAGGCGTTTTTTTTTTTGTACGAAAAGTATCAAAGTTAAAGTGTTATTAAAATAAAGTAGACGACGACGTATTAATAATTGATATGATAAAGTAGATAATTTTATATATCTATTGTAACAACTTTTTAACTTCGCTATAAAAATCGTCAAAGACAAGTTTTAAGCTCATTTGCATTTTGCTTGGAACATGGTTTTTTCTGCTTTTTAATTTAAGCTTTTTAATTGATTGTACTGCTGTCGTGAATTTTTTTCTTTTCAAATTTTGCTGATTTAAGTTTTAGGCGTTTTTCTAATGAAAATCGTCTAAAAATTTATTGTGCTACATTAAATATGTATGTGTTTAAATCCGTTAGTTTTGAAAATTTTCCAAAAAAAACAAAATCGCCTAAACTTTTTATGAGGCGATTTATGTTATTTTAAACGAGTTTTCTGGTATTGGTTTATTGCATTTGGAAAATATGTATTTCTTATTTCGCAGTTTGATAATTTGAAAGATCATTTAATAAAATATTATCTCCCCTGTTTTTTGCTCATAAACCTCTTATCGTTTAATTTAAACTTAAACAATTTCGAGCCATAAATCAAAATTTAAGCTCCTGCTGATTTTCACAACAACCCCTTATCGAACGTTAAGGAACTTCCGCCAGAAATTAAAACACCAAACAAAAATGCTTAAGCAAAAGAATATAAGTAATACCAAAATTTATTAAATAAAAACTGTCAAAATGTTGTTGAAAAAATAAAATTGCAATAATAACAATAAAGGAAAAGAAGGAAAATGAACACAAGAGCACTTAACAATTGTATTTGAGTCTTGGGCTTACTCGACGCTAAAAATAGCATTTCAGTTTTTAAGATTTTTTCTCTTTGAGACCCATCATTATGGATGGCAACATGCAGAGCAAGTTGTACCCCAGGGAGGTTGTTTTTTGCCGTTCGAACAGTTTTCCTTTATAAAAATACGAGTACAACCCTGATGGCGGCTGCTCTTATGATCTGGTGGTGCGGTGCGTGTCAATTTATATTCACGAAAAGATTACAATTTGCCATAAAAGAAAAAAAAAGTGAAATGATAAATACGGCAAACAAGTTTACAAATACAACTAAATTAAACAAAAGAAGCAGCAAAAAAAAAGTTGTTAAAATCTATAAAATATTGAGATGAAACCTGAAAAATGCAGGAGCAAATAAAACAACCCCAGGCCAAGCAAGTGACGACACTAAAACGCTGCTGTTGGGCATTCGATAAAAGAAAAACAAATTAAAACAACTACGACTGTTGTAGATTCTGCTTCAGCACCATCACCATCACACACCCGCATGGAAATTGCTGGCAACCAGCAACAGGCAATAAATATACCCAGCAGGTTGCAACCACATTGATCATTTTTGTTGCAAAACAGTTACCAACTTCTTTTTTATTTGTTTTTGTTTTTTGTTTTTTTTTTAGCAATTAAGACCGAAATCTTAATTAAACCATGTTGTCGTTTTTTCTGTTGTTTGTGACTTTTCATTTCTGCTTTAGCCTCATAAATAACAATTTACCATCCCTGATTTGATTTGATTTGCACTTGTATTATTAACTTTTTTTATATTAAAAGGGGCGAAAAGAAAAGTTTTGCTACATTGAAACATGTTTCTGTTAATGTTTTGTGATAATTGATTTTAATTTGTTAAGTTTAAAAGTCATTTTGAAAGAATTTATTTATTATTTAGGAGTACTAAACTTTCAAATTCTGCTTTTGAGAGCCTGTTCACTATTTAGCCAATTACGTTTATTCGGTGACTAAACAGAGCGTCATAAATATATGTGAAACATTTGCATTAGTACAAAGAAATACGTTCCAAGTGGAGACTCGAGGTCAAATTTCGCTGTTGATTAGTGCCATGTCCTTGCTAAGACTGTTGAAAGTTCTTTTCTGATAAATTGAATGTTAAGTATTTTGCACTTTTGCATACAACGTGCCACAAACGCACAAGCTCAGATGTGCTATGCCATATCCGTGCCATGAGCCACAATTCATATACGAACACCCTGATGGGTCCGCAAATTTAGAAAAGCTGTTGCCTCTTAGCCACCACTGGCTAGATACTACACTTGGGGACATAAGTAGACATTAGCACCGCACTGGAGCGGCTGACTTACTGTAACTTTTACGATAGTCTATAAGAAGTGCGTGTCATTGACATTAGACTAGTTTTGCGAGTACTACTGACCCCGTAGGAGCCTTTGGAACCGGAAATGCACATTTATCTGCTTTGTGTTATGTTCGTAGGACGGCTGCAAGGTGTAAATCGTATGAACGGTTTGGTGACAATATCGCCCAGAATATTCAAGAAACGCAAGGACTTGTAGACACTTTTGCTCAGATTTTTTTTTTAAATTTATTTTATTTATTTACTTTTAACATAAAATGATCAGCGACAAAAGCTTATAAATAAAAACTATTACTGCTAAACTGCCACTGGAACTGAGCGCTTCAACGATTTGCCGTCATGGCCTGATACCCATCAGTACAGTTCCTGCAGTCGCCGTGTACTCAGCTATTTTATTTTTTAAACAACAACTCGGCTGTACATTTTCTGCTTCTTCTTGCTCACAGACAGTTGCATTTAAATATAAAAAATGTTTTCTTTATATCCTGGTCCAGTTTAATACTTTCTTTTAATGTCGGCCAGACAATAGAGTTTCAACTTGATGGTCAACTGCTGCATTTGAGACAAAGTTTTTTGCCTCTAAAAGGATTTTACGTAAAAACTATTTCAATTTATGGGAGCAGTTTCATAAATTTTAAACGTCTCATTTGAGTTGTTATATAATTATGAGCTTCCAGCTGCCTGAAGGCGCCTGAGTTTCCAAAATGCTAATTCCTTCTAATCATCACAATTACACTGTAGAACACAAACAAATTATAAGAAGGTTGCATCAACTGATGCCAGTCGATGGGATTAAGAAATTGAATACTTTAAAAGTTTACAACTGGAATTCATTTTAGGGCCGGCCGCTTTAAAGCTGCAGACCACAAAGAAAATCCTGTGTTACTTAGATTTTTGCCATACGATGCGTTCAGAAGATTTATTCAGAATATTAGCAGCAACATTTTGTTGACCGAAATTAAACGTTTAGTCTTTTTATTCTTAGAACAAAATTGCTTTGAAAACAAGGACATAATGTCAATTTGTTGTACAGTGCTCTTGAACCGTCAATGGAGCCGCCAAAGCAGTTGCATAAATTGTTAATAAAATGCATATAAAAATCATGATAATGTCAACTACAAACGACTATTTATCGTTTGAGTACTGTTTTATTTTTATGTACTCGTATGTGCGCTTTATCTTGAGGACACTTAATATGTCTCGTTTAGTAGTTCGATAATTTTTGCAACATGCCACACACTAATGACAACACAACTGCCACACCATCCTTAAGTGTGTTTAGATGAACGCGTAGTTTCCATAACAAAAAAATAAAACTTACATGAGTCTAATGGCATTCGGTGGCATGTTTGTGTGCTTGTGAGTTTGTGTCAAAAACGCCAGTACCGAATCCTAGATGATGGTCCTGGGCGAAACTGCACAGTTTCATTTGCAACATCATACTCAAACAATTTAAACAGACAGCTCTTAAAATATTACGTTTATTTGCTGCCTGCTTTTGCATTATTTTCTTTGGCAATGAAATAAACGACTAGAAAAACAACAACAACGAAGCAACAGCATCAGTAACCGAAAAAATGAGAAGCGCCAGCACCAGTCCCAGCCCCAGCTCCAGCAGCAGCAGCAGCAATGGCAATTTAAAATTGGTGAAAAACACAAACAGGAAGTTCATTATTGTCAATGATTAATGACTAAAAGTTTGTTTGTCTGTAGTTTGTTTGCCGACGCTTAAAACTACATACGCATTTGCCAGCTACCCATGACTTTCAACAACATTAATGCTTAACAAATTCTTGTTGCAGGGCGGCAGTCGCTGCAGCAGCAGTTGATGTTCAAGCCGCCGCCGTCATTACTTTCCAGCCAACCAACCAACCAACCATCCCGTAGTGCCACCATTGTGCTAACACGCCATTAAACGGTTCAATTTAGTACTTCCGCATGCCATGTGTCAATGTCGTTGTTATTGTCATTTGTGCTCGTTCTTGTTCTTGTTTTCGTCCTCGTTCTGGTATTCGTTGTTGTTCTCTGTTGTGTTGAAATGCCGTACACTCAAACTAAATTTGATGATCAGAACAAATGGAAATGTTCGAGAGAGGGGCGCGCACAGCACCAGCCACTGTTAAAGTAAATTTTGCCGCCCTTGTAGGCCTGGTAAATATACCAAATGTTGTTAAAGTACTAGTATTTAGCATTTAGTAGCAACAACAAAATGTTCACAGCTTTTATGTACTACGCTGTGGTTGAAAAACCAGCCTTTATATTGTGGTAAATACTCGTGTTAAATGTACTAGACTAAACAGTTAATAGTTTTGCCGGTTAAACTATTTGTTTGATAAAAATAGTTTTCAGTTAATTTTACCAGACTTTGTTGTGTTGCGAATTTATTGTACTATAACTTTGCTAGGCTTTGTTTTGCAGATGCTATAGTTGTTACAAATGGCGGTATTTTGGTGGGTTATATGAAGTAAAATATGCAGTAACCAGACAAGAAACACTTCACCGCTCAAGAACATGCAACAATTGCTTTGCACTTGCATTTACCAGCACATTTGCAAAAATTAAAGCTGATTAATTTGGCGCCACTAAATTATATCTTCGGGCACACAAGTAGCTCGAACTGAAGAAATATGTGAAAAAAAACCTAGACAAACAGAAAAATACAGCCTGACAAAAGAGCCAGCAATTCAAAACTCAGTTGAACTAATGGCTGAAACAAGCCACTGGTGCTGTGTGGTAAAAACACGTGGTAAATTTATCACAGTGACAGCCACTGGTAACTAAACGAATGCTTGTGTTTAAGCTGCCCTTTTCTGGTGGTAAGTTTTTCGAGTGTAAGCAGAACAAACAGCAATGGGGTAATTGCTGTTGGTATGACATTTATAAGTACTAATGGTTGCTGCTTTTTGGACAATAACGATAAGAAATGATTTGGTAGGAGACAATTGGTTTGTTAGATTATAAAGAAACAAACTTGTATTGGAAAAAAAGAACAACAAATTTATGGAAAAAATGTAAATTGTAAATTAACCAAAAACACACACACACACACACACACATTTGTAACATGGTATTAAAATCACCACTGCAATTCAATAGTAAAATTGCAGGCATCAGCAGCAAAAGTGTTGTCATCCAAGTTGTACAAAAAACAAAAAAAAATTCTTACTGCATATGACACGATTATTTGATGGAAAAAAGAGCAAAATTCTGCAAAAGTATTAATAAATATTCTCGGAAAATTCATGAAAATGTAACAAAACTCAGAAACATTCTACCACAGTCACACACATAAGTAAGGACACACGCACTCGTTCGTTTTGTGAAACAAACTATAGACTTTGTTTGGCTCTTTTGACATACTGAAACCCAACCTTCACACATCATCCTTATCATATATGTACATATTTCGTGATCACTGTCGTAGACACAAAAACTCTATCAAGTGTCAGACAGGGTTTTATATAATCGCATGTACGAGTCAGCTTCTGTCCTGGCATTGTCCTGTTTGTGTTTGTGCTTGTGTTTGTGCTTGTGTCTGGGCTGAGCTGAGCTGAGTTGCATTCTTAGGTACAACAATGACATTGATGACGATTTCATAATGGTCATGTCACTTTCATGTTCAACCTCTACTACTTTTCATCATTGTCAGCCAGCAGGCTAAATGAGTGGCTATTTCTGGGCTGTCCGTCTCTCCGTTTCTCCGCCGCTCTGTCCGTTCACGATTTTCGTTTGTGTACACAAAAATTCAAAGAGTCTTTTGTGATTTTAGCTGTTTTGTATATTTTCCAATAAATTATGATGAAGCTGATTTAAAGCCATTCACAAGTGATTATTATTTGATATTTTCATTTGTTCGGCATTAAATTGGTTTTTGTTGGCTGAGTTTCTATAGCACTTTAAAAGCAGCTGCTGGCATAAATTCTGTTAAGTGTGAAAAAACCAAAATTTTGTTTGCAGAAGGATTTCATTTAAAAAGGTAGGAGTTCATAAAATTTGAGGTAGCAAAACAAATGTGAATTTTGCGAGGCGAATTTCCAAGGAACCTGTACCGATTTCAGTTGTACTCTGTGTAGCAAACAATACACAAAAAACCTCAGTAAAGGACTTCGTGGACAGCATTTTATCGCCACAACTCCCAACATTTTTCGAGATATTCTGTATATATGAAGGGTTTGAAACAGTTTTATTTCTTCTTTCTTTCTTTCGTGATTCTTTGAGAGACAATATGCTGTATGAAAATTCATCACAACCGGCAAAGGATTAAACCCAAACTCAGGTATTAGGAGAAATTAGTGCTTTTGCAGAAATTGTTACATTTTGCCACGAAGATCTCCTCATATAAAGAAGGTTCTATTATTTAAAAAGGGGCCGATTAAAGAAGAAATTGTGAAAAAGTCTCAATTATTTTGCTCGCTTTGCTTTGTTTTTGCTTAAATTGCATGCAGAGGCATGTCTTTCTTGTCAGTTTCCAACATTTTTGTTCTATGAATAGTTTTATAATTCTTTCATAGCGTTTCCTTTATTTATAAGAAATTTAAACATAATAATTCTTACACTTCACATTGAACATCCCAGCGAGAAGCTAAAGTTTGTATATATTTGAGCAATAATTGTCACAATCGGATTGTTAGAATTCTCTTCAATCGGACTAAGCAGCCTATCCTTCATTTACACTTTCTTTTTAACATTGTTCGGCCTTTAGAATGAAGTAAAAAGAGGTGGTCGGTCTATCGGGCAAAAGTTAACAAAAAAATAACAAGAATTTAATTGAAATGATGTGATGTAAAGGGTGGTTTTTATAGAGGATTATTCAATTTCCTCTATAACGTCAAAGATGAAGTTTTTTAAATGGACATGAATTCTACTAATTTTCTGGCTTTATAATTTAAATATCGGACGTCGTCTAATTTGAACTTTTTTCCACATTTGTGTCCCTCCTCCTTTTGTCCTTTTAGTGGTCAATCGTTGCGGGCTTATTGGCGTAGACACATATCGCCACAGCAAATAGTCTAGCGGCCTTAAATTGCACGTTCCTTGTAGGCGTTCCATAGTTAATCGAATTAATTGCTGTGATGGAGGATTGTGTTGACCGTAAAATGGACGTAGCAAATAAATTTACGCAATTTGGCAGCGTTGAAATGCCAAACCGAACTAAACATAAATCACTCGACAGCTGACAAAATGGCCGCCAGTTGAAAACGTGCTGCCAACTCAAAGTTTTATAACTCTATAAAAGGCACCCTTTATTATGGTCAAGAGTTTTAAATTCTGAATATTTTCAATTTCAATTCCCAAAATAAATACATATCAATAGTTTATTGGGTTTATTGCCAGTTTTTTCACTAATTTAAAACTGAAAAGGACAACGACAAAATTTTTCCAAAATCTATATTTAAGTTAAAATAGATTTTTAGTTTCGTTCTAACACCCTCTAGTGCCGGCGGCATAAAATCTTTTAAGTTTCGTTTTAATGTTTTTATTTCTTAAAACAGGATATTTGCCAAAATTGTTACAATATTAATTTTACAATGAGTGGAAACATAAATTTGAGCAAATTGAATGTTTTAAAATATATAAATCGTTTTTTAATATTTATGAGAAAAATTAAATGATACAAACGAAGACATGCACATAAATGTGTTTGTTAGCGCATATATAGAAATGAACACATCTGCATCCACTGCAGGCAGTAACCCAGTGATCAAAGTATTGTGCAGAAGAGGTGCTAATCAAAAACACATTTTGAGCAGGAAACAGATGCAACAGCGAGAACTGAGGTAAGCAAAATTTTCATACGCGATGCGTCGTCAGTTGAAAACTTTATTTCAATATAAATTTGTACCGCCGCACAGTGGCGCCATTTGACTTTTTTCGTTGCAAAAATCATATCTTTTGAACCGAACAAGATAATCGAATAATTTAAATTGCATGTCATAGATAATTGTTCAACCTATAAAATGAGCGGTTGGAGTGGACGCTACACCTTATAGGTGCTTACTTATGGGTTTTCAAAGTTAAAATTTGTGAAAAAATCCAAGTTTTGGTAACAAAAAAATTTTTGTTAAGAATTTTATATTTTTTTGTAGTTCTTTTGTAAGCTTTTCATGTTTTAAGATATTACCTAAAAAATTACAACAAAAGAGTTTTTTTTTAAATGATTTTTTCAATTTTCTGTAAAATATTCATTTTCTTGGTAAGACAAAGTATGTCTAAAATACAAATCATTTCTAAACTCTAATTTTTTTCTAACTCATCTATTTTATGGTAACAAAATCAAATTATTTTTACCAATCTTATATTTCTTAGTTCTTTTGAAAGCTTTTTCTGTTTTAAAGTTATTAGCCAACAAATTAAACAAATTTTTTTTCAATTAATTTTTTGAATTTTCTGTAAAATATTCATCACAATTCGTAACAGAAGGTATATCTAAAAGACTAATCATTTCTAAAGTATAATTCCATTGTAGTTCTTTTCGTGTCTTCACATGCCGCAGGGAAGAAATAAGTGGATCGGAAGATGCTGCTAACATGTTGAAGAGGTCCTCATTTTGCCTCACCCTTGATGCTTTGAACGTGTTCTGCAATCTATATTTTTTGTAAAATTTGTTAAGAGACTCCTGCGCTTCTTCAGAAAGCTCTCCAATTGGCAAAGACTGGTACTCAATTATATCTTTGCCATGCGCCAATATTTTATGGACGGTCGGGGTCAACTTCTTCTGTGGATAAATTTTTGCTAAAAGAGATGCAGTTTCCGATGCATATTCTCCAAATTTTGTAGAATTAACACTTTCTTGGCAGTTTAAAACATTCAAGATCGTTCCCAATCTTTTGACGATTTCATTGTCAATTCCAGTGATTCTAGTTACTGCCTCATCATTTGCAAAAAATCTCCTTGAAGTGTTTCCATCGTTTGAGTTACCGTATCCACACTTGGGGCAGTCTACTTTTAGTCCAAGTTGTTTCCAAAAAGCATTCTTTATTTGCTTCTTTCTGATCTTTTCCTTATCCTTAATTGATGTATTTTCATCGATGTTTTCATCTTGTTGTGGTAGGGTATACGCCAGTTTTAGCAAGAACTCCATACACCTTATCCTTGCGTGCAATGGTGACATTCCATATTCGTAATTCTCCTCGTTTGTAGAATCGTTTAAATTACCGAAGTTCTTCTGACTCTTTTTGCAAATCGGGCATGTCAATGTTGAGGTTGTTCCTGTCAGTTCGTTTACGACTTTTCCGTCAACCATGGTCAGGTGGAACTCGTAACTACATTCAATATATTTTCCTTCTCCAATTTGCAATTTTGTATGCTTAATCTTGCTTATTTGTTCTTCAATGTCCTTCACCGTGGTCCTTATGAGTTCTGCCGATTCCTTTGCAAACTGAAACATTATTGGTCGGCAATAATGCACTGATGACGGTCGATGATTTTTCCAGTGTAGGGAAACATCAGATTTTAGCCGCAATGGAACAACAGATGCCATAAACATATTTCCGTCAGATATTGTAGTGTCATCGGAAGATATCCTTTGCTTATAAACGCTTTGTCCGGATGATCCATCGCAGCCCCATTTGCTGATCAATGTTAGTTTCTGAGGAAGAATTTCCACCTCATTTTCAGGAAGACTTTCCAACAACCGTTTTGCTGTATGGTCCATAAGATCCTGCAGATTGGCTTTCGCAGAGACTTCCGTAAACTCCGTACGCAATGGTCGTGAATTTATTTTGGCTTGCGTAATATGCTTGTATCCGGGGAAAAGGTCAGCCCCGTGTCGCATTAAAGATGCCCGTAGTATCTCATATTTCTCTTTGGAAAGTTCTAAGTCCAAAAACAGAGCCAAGGCTTCTTCGGAACTATACTTTTTAATATGTGCGTTTGTGGGAGTGGGAATGCTTTCCTTAATCCTTTTTAGTCGCAGTGGGCTTGCATCAGCAACAGATTTTGTAATCTGCGACCTAACTCGTTCACTATCCTTTATGTATTTAATAGACAGCGCATCCGATAAATCCTTCGTGGTCAAGTCATTGGTGGCATCGGCAAGTTTCCTCTTTCTTGTGAAAATTGAACACTCCTCCATACTTTTTTTTGGCCTTCCTTTTTCTCCTCTGGTTGATGTGGAGGGTTTATCTACTGCCAATATATCCAGGATGGTGTCTTCATTAAGCCAGTCCTCGTATTTGGAGTTGAAGATGTTAATGGTTCGATTGCATTTCACCCATTTTGTCTTAATTTTGGCATGTATCATACAAAGATTATTTTTTATACTTTTGCTTCTCTCAATATTTCCGTATAAGCTATCGAGTTCTTCTAAAGCAGCTTCCGCGAAACACGTTGGTGTAATTGACTTTCTAAACAGTTCAAATAGTTTTAAATTGTTCAACGCCATGTTTTCAATACTTGTTTCGCCAACTTTCAGTCGTAGACTAATGCAGGCATTAAGCTTGTTTTGCAATATATAGGCCTATGCTACCATGTCTACAAATGTACCTGTTACATGCATACATATGCATTTGGGCTGAATTATACAGTTTTGATATTATGCACGTAGCCAAATGAGATTTGTGCCTACCTGTACCATAAGTCAGTATTGTTCTTCACCATATGTACGCCAAAAATAATTTTTAAGTGAGGTGCGTACCTGCTTATTTCAATGAGTAGTTTTTTGTGCATCTTGTGTCTGTAACGGAATATTAGGACCAAATTTTTCGCCAGAGGCTCTCAGGTAGACAACTGACTCAAAATGCAATTTTCAAACTATTACATCAAAGTAACTGTCAGTCAAGGCATGTAAGGGATGCCCGCCATACAATTTCTGCAACCATGTCTTTTTAACGTTTTTTACCTGTAGAAGCCAAATAGGCACGTAAAGGCAGATAAAACCTTTTGAGTTATGTAAAAGACTAGTTAAAGAACATATTTTGAAAATATGGCGGAGGTAAAAAAAGGTAAATTTTTTTTATTTTCCGTCAAAGTTGAAGAATAGTGAAAAAATGGATAGTTTTTAAATACTGATTTACCTAGAGAAACACAAAGCAAACAGCACAATTTTTTTTATTGTTATACATTTAATAAGCACATCAATCACTAAAAACAAAAAAAAATACTATTCGTTGCCTAGTTTTCGTGATATTACACCTGAAATCGGATCAAACTACCTAAAAATTGTGTGTTTTTTTTAAATCCGAAAATTGGTTAACTTTGAACAGTTATGTCTTCTAAACTAAAACTCTGATATTGTTAAGAGTAGCATATTTGAGATCGTTGAAAAGTTTACTATAAGATGGATTCATTTAAAATTTCGCAGGCGCACATGAAAATTTTGATTTTTGCAACCTCGTTTGCTCTACGGGTGCCACTGTGCGCCGTCCTATAAGGCATTTGCGTAACAGGGTCCAGTTGGTTTTTTCTTAACTTAAACAATTTAGCTGTGAGAGGTATTATTATCTATTGCTTTTCATTTGCTAAGCCCGCCTTGATAGAACGTGTCCTTTTCCATATTTTTACCACTGGGCTCTAATGCAATTCCCTGAATTTTGCAATTTTCGAATAAAAAAATGTTTGCATGCAAGTGATTTTTTTATGTGCATATAGTTTATATTTTATTCTTTTTTTAATATAAATTTACATTCAATAACAATTTATTACTTAAATGCGACTAAAAAGCATAAAAAAAGAACTAAAAGTCATAAAAATTTTTTTTTTTTTGTTTCAAAAAAATTCCATACGAGTTGCCTGGATTGTGTTGCCACAGTTCGGCTGCAATATGGCACGAATGGGAGTTAAAACATGTTTTCGGGTGAATTCTAGTATTTGTTTATGAACCTTAAACCAACTAAATTGTGCTTGTGCCTGCAGGTACAGTGAAGCCCAAAATTGCTTTTCATATTTCTCACTTTTTTTGGCCGGTTTCAAAGTTTTGCTTCACTAGTAGGCCAGACTAAATTGCACCTGCAGTTACAGTGAAGTTCAAAATTGCTATTCATATTTGTGCCGGTTTCAAAGTTTTGCACCTGCACTTACAGTGAACTTCAAAATTGTTATTCATATTTTTCACTTTTTTTTTTTGGTCGGTTTTGCTTGACCAGCAGTTCAATGTAATTTTTGTAAAGGTTTTGCCGTGATATGAGTATAATTTTACTTTAAAGCCATCACCGGCAACATGTTTTTAAATGAATGAAATCCAGAGCGCCAGGGATGGGTTAGCCATGTCCCATGCATCAATTGAAAAGTCTTTAGCTTAAGTAGTGCCTGTCTCCTGCTTAACCCCCAAAAATATGAGGTTATTGTCACCGCGAGTTGGTTTAGTAGCGGGCTGAGTAGTTGCTCGAAGATTTGCTTATTTGATTGATTCTACTGGGGCCGCATAATCGTTACGCACATCAATGCCTCCCAACATTTCAGCTCAGCGTCCAAATGATCTGCCATCAAATGTCTTCAGATCCTGTATTAATTTCTTTATTTCAATACTAATTTGTTCAGACTGTGTGTTCTTATTTCTTGGACTTGTAGTTGACACTCTATAACCCACCTTCAATTATTGTATTCTACTTTCTTTTTAAATATTAAATCAATTAAATTAAATGAATTACAGAACATGAAAATATGACTAATATGAGACTGGTGACATATATAATTTTATTTGGCACTTGTCACATGCATAAAACAAAAACAATTCAAATATGGTGTCAACAGTTGGGGCATTCCACTCAGTATTGTGCGCTACTGTACACTACCTTAAGCCTGCACAGCTGGAGGGGAAAACAATGGGAACAAAATGGACATGTTATGAAGAAAAGAGAGTCCGAACAGTTTTATAAAATCATCATCAATCGTTCGTACCTGTCACATGAGGCTCTAACACAATTAATATTTGTCTGCAAGTTTACTGCTGTCAAGCACCCCTTCCTTCTTTTAACTTTATTTGTCCTTTATTCAAACTTTAGATCTTTCAAAAATCTAATTTCATGATTTGTCCCACTGTTCTCACCTATTTCCCTTAAAAATCTAAAGTTTTGTTAAACATTTTATATGCATTTTTTATATCTGTTGCTGTGTCGGTGTGTCTGTTTTGTGTGTGAGTGTTTTAGTGCTGGCTGTTTCATAGTGTTTTCGTGCAAATTTGTCACAATATTTATGTTTCGCAGGTTCAATAGTCGTAAATCCTGCAAAGCCAGCCAGCCATCTCTATTTATATCCCAACAGTTTCATACAAGCTGT
Source organism: Epicampocera succincta (assembly GCA_932526305.1). Classification (NCBI taxonomy): domain Eukaryota; kingdom Metazoa; phylum Arthropoda; class Insecta; order Diptera; family Tachinidae; genus Epicampocera; species Epicampocera succincta. The sequence goes on along the minus strand of OW052037.1, from coordinate 11,985,138 downwards.
TGCTCGGAAATAGCCCATATTTTCAACTCTATGAGGGTTTTTTTTTTTAACTCTTTGACAACTCGGCAGACTATTACCACGACTACGAAGTGTTTTATGCAGTTATGCAGAAGTTTGATTGAATGCATTCTTTCAAGTGGTATGAAACTTTAACTCACAGTTATAAAGGCCATATTGATTTCCCCTCTCGATTTATTCGCTATGGAGATAAAACAAAAGTACAATATATTGTGCTTCAGGCTGCCAAATAAATTGAAAAAAATTTTAAGGTTATGTCAATCAAATGTGAATGCTATAAACAATTTCGGCCTGTTTTTTTTTATAGTTTTTAACTTAAAAAATGGTTTTCTTTCTAAATAAAGAAAATTTCTTCTTCCAACACTCTTAGACAAATAATTGGCTGGAGTCGCTGGGCATTAATTGGAGGATTGAAAGTATTCAAGATGATTTGTTTACAGGACATCTCAACCTGTTCCCGATAGAGCTGCCCGCATTTTGGCTGAAACGTTTCAGCTGCGGCTTAAACCTAAAATTGTCCGAGCAGATAATCCGTGATAATTGAAATGGCAGTTCTTGATGCCGATAACACTAGTCGCCTTAGTGAGGAACTGGGCGACAACTTGGTTGCTTGTAGGGGATTTCAGTTTATCACGTCCTCCAGGCTTGTGAGATGTCTAGGGAATTGCTACAAAAACGGAATTTAGTTGGGAATTGTTCTATAATCCAAAGCCATCATGTGCTAGAATTTACTACCTTTGTGAGCCTGAGCACCATCTGGCCAAGCTGACATGGCAGAATTAAAATTAGAGATCACTTATGTTTTGTAATCGCTTACAAGCGATTCTCCTGTCCTTGACATATGAGCAGTTCTGGGACCAGGTTCTCACACTTAGAGTAAGGTTTGCGTTTTTGGTTCCTAACAAAACTTAAAAAATGAAATACTCTTCATACCGGTATCGATTAAGGAATTTCGTTGAATTAACAAATTTTTTTGCTTGAAAAAATGTGTTTGTTTTCCATAGAATTATTTAGAATCACGAATTGATAATCTGCGAGAACTAAATAAAATTTACAAATTAATGGCTTCCTTAAAGTTCCTGCAAAAATGAATTTGTTGAATTCTAATGAAGGCAAAACCAAAAACAAAACAAAAACAAAAATAAAAATCACATAAAAATGGCAATTGGATCAAACAAAAAATCATATATATGAGTATTTTGTTTTTGGAATCTAGAGTTATTGTTTTGTATTTAGCCAAAAGATTAAAACAATTCAAATCCTATCGAATGTGGTGTATGCGGCACTCTGGTATATGGTTCCGATACCAGACATATTTTTATAAAACTTTGACTGTTTTTGTTTCTTTTATCGCCAACATTTTCGTTTAGCCTTTCGGCAACATTATTTGGCATTTCGTTCTTAGTTTGTTTTAAGCCATCAATTGTGGTGCGGCAATATTTCGTATAAAATATGTTGGCGATGGGGCAATTCAGCGTTAAAGCTTTTGCTTTTCGATGAGGGGAAGCGAATGTTTTTAGCCAAATAGTTGCGCCAGATAAACGGTTTTGAGGTGCAGAAATATTTTTAGTTGTGTTTTCTTTGGGATAAAACTAATCGTAGGTTTTAATTTTTATTTTTTCTACCAGATATAACAGTTATTATTTTATTTATTTATTTTTAGTAAATAAAAATTACTCCTTATTTTTTTTTTTATTTTTTAACCAGAAAGAAAAGAATATTTATGGGTTTCAGGTTTTTAGTTCTGGCACAAAAACTGGCTTTGAAGCTGGCGGGTGTGTAAAATGGCCTCTTCAGCGTCTTCCCTTAGGGACTTGCGATAGGAGTCGCAGTCGTTGTTGAAACTATATCAATTGCATTGGGCTGTAACTTATTTTTTGTCTGTTCCGCGATATCAAACGATAACGATAATAATTTGCTTTTAAGCAGTTTTTTGCTATTCAAAATGCTGGTGAAGGGCCGCCGATATTGTGGGCGGTTTTGCCAAAACGCCATAGTCGGATAAGGTCTATAAAAATGACAATAAACTCAATATATCGTCTTATACATTTATGATGTTTTGCTTCTTTCATCGCAAAGGCGATTATGAAAACCTATTTAGGCGGCCAGGAGAGCAGAGTTTTATCTGGTGTAATCCAAGCCAGGACACTCTGGTGAGAGGAAAAGGAAAAGGTGCAACATTAAATCGGTTGTGCAAGAACTTCAAAATTCTGCACCACACGTTAATTTGTCAGAGGAAGGATCAGAGGTTTTCAAGGTTCGTTTGCCTATAAGACGTCCTGGCCTGATCACAGTTGAGGTTTTTGCATATTAATGAAAACTCTGGGCTTGTGGTTCGAACCCTAAAGCGTCGCCAGCAAGTGCTGGTAATTACTGATAGTGGAACTGGTAGCTGCGCTCTGTACGGAACTTCTAATATCTCTGGACGTGCTACTGGCAGATGTTAGTCCTAGTAGGAAACTGGCCGATAAATTGCACTGCACTAATTGGCTGTTCATAGTGGAGCTCAGTTTGGTTTCAAAGGAAATTAATCGAGCACAGCATTCATGTGCCATAGTTTTTTCTTCCACCCGGAAAACCCTACTGGGGATATGAGAAATTCTGTGACCCCTTTAGATTTACATTGAATTAGTATTTGGCTTTCAACAATAATACAATAATAGTTGGTTGTCTAAATTTGTTGCCGGTTTTGAAAAATTCATTTCATTCTCAGTTTTATTTATTTTCATTTACTCAACTTTATTTATGTATATTTTCAAAGGACCAAAAACGGCTTTACATACACTTATACACTCACATGAACGGTAATGGAAAAGTACTCGCAAAAAATATATGCATTTTATAAAATAGTCGGGCAGACGTTCAAAGGATATTGGTTTAACTGTTGCCTGTTTATTACATGCTGGTGTTCAAGCCAGTGTTCGTTGTTAATTGTTAAATTTTATAAATATACAGCATTTAATTTAAATATTGTTGCAAGTTTGCCATACAGTGAATACCATTAAAATGAAGTTGCAAATGTGAAAATGTGATATCTAGTGGATTACAAATGAAGGCACATAAAGGGGGCACATACTGATACCTAAAAGCGCAATATTTTTGGTTTAAGGACTTTGAAATTATTTTTGTGTTTTAAAGATGAGAATGAAGCGGCGAAATTGCTGCGGCTTGTGCAGCTTTATTCATATATGAAGTGATTGGAGCTGCGGCTGTTTAGTTGCTTTCCAAACACTGCAAAAGTTTACGCTGGTTCTTCCCCCTTTTTACGAATTAAAATCACTGAGCCCGGAAAATAGAGAGCGCGAGACACAGAATGTCAATCAGAAAAGTAAATCCTGGGCTGCAATGTCGATCGTTGGATCTTTTGATTGGTAGCAACGACCATGTCCTCTCCAATTTTTACTCTCCTGTAACAAAAATGCCACATTTTATAAGTGAAAATTGATCGTACAACTGCAAATTCTATAATATGATATTATTTTGTTTCTGCTGTGGTTTTACAATTCAGTTGACTATAAATATAACAGCTTCCATCTGTGAGATTAGTGCAAAGTTTGATTCCAGGACACATGAAGGTTTCCATGATGAATAATAAAAAGTTAATGAACACACAAAAAAGTGGCCTGCTGTGAAGCCAGGACATTTACATTGCTTTGCCGGTTGGGATGAATATCCTGGAGGACTGGTCTCAAAGAAAAACTACTAACAGTTGGTTTAAAATAACTTTTTGTAGATTTTCCAGAACCCTATGGAAATAACCTTAAAAACTAGTTTGATTTGGATGGAGTATTTTCGCAGGCCTGAGCCGTAGGGTACTCCCCAGTTTTAACTTTACCGAAGTTCGGTGGATGCAAGTGCTGGAAATAGAAGCAGTAGAGTCCGTTGTACATCATCTTGCGGATTCAATTATTCTTTAATAACGTCTTCCATAAGGGATGTGAATTCGCCACCTCTCTCGCTCTCTGTGTTCGTCCTGTTAAGTTGGTTAGAAGTTCTGATTGGTTTTCTGCAGCTACAGATTTCTTTAGTTATTTGCTTGCTAGGATTCGGTTTGTGCTGTCAGTGATTTCGTTTAATACGCGAGGTCCTTGGTAATCTACTGCATTTAAGCTATAAAGAAAAATCCTTTAATACCATCAATTTGCTTGCTAAAATATTATATTCTTATTTATGGGAGCATTTAGTCTTTATCTGAGTGCCATGGAAGATGCAACAATTTATGGCACACTTAGACTCCGAATGCTAGAACAGCTGCATCTTGATTTTAGTTTTAGATTCCTTAAGCGGCATTTCAATTCAAAATCTTCTCTTGAGCAAAAATCATTTCTTCATCGAGGGAAAACTGTATCCTTATTTCATTTCAGATTCCTTTCCGAAATGTTGATGCTTTTCGGACTGGAAAATGCTCGTACAAGAAAAAAACACAAATCTTATGCAAACTTTAGAGAGTTTTAAAGAAAAATCGAAGTTGTATTCCAATAAGACAAGAATATTTACCAAGAATAAAAACCATTAATATTTTTTCTCCTTCTAATTATTTTTGATATTCTTAAACTCGTGTTTGAGTCAAATAATTACATTTTTACCTCTACAAAGTCCACATTGTTTATCGCTTGTGAAGCAGTAATTGCTATCTCTTACCGGTCCTATAATTAGGACCACAACTGTTTGTAACCGTAGCCAACTTAAAGGCACATTGACTGCCTAGAAAACGGAATGAACGACTACACACGTTATAATTTCCTATATGAATTGCATTGCGATTTCAAAAGTAAACAAATAATTCCGCCGTTCATTTTAACATCGATAACTGCAAGGACGTGTCATTGTGGTGTTTCGCATTTGAAGGCTGCCGTGCGGATGGTGGGGGCGACCAGCGGCAGCCGCAACTGGCGTTTATTGCGAATTATTTGCACAATTCCCATCATTTAGTTTTAAAAACGGCCCATTTGTTTGAACGATTATTTGTTAGTTTCAAAAAGTTATTATACGCGTCGCTGCGTCCAACAGATTTTTATTTTATTTCATTACCGCCATTCACCGGACAGTCGATCGTCCGTTGCTCATTGTCGACATTATCGTCAGCAGCATCATCATCATATATTTTTATTATTGTTGTTGTTCATTGTTGGTGTTGTTATTTTTTATTGTCATCGTCATCAATGGCGTACAATTTTAAACTTAAATTTCATCGCAATAATATTAAATTAAAAACATCCTTCAATCACTGTTTTATAAACATTTCAATATTGATGATAACATTTGAAAAGATAATGTCCTGGCGTTTTATTTACACCACATTTAAATTATACGAATATAAATGTTGTATGAAGAGTGAATAAAAGTAACAAAAAAATATTAAAGCCAGAAAACTGAATTTGTTTAAACAGTCGTGGCGAATAATAAATTCGCTGTTTTTAAGCCACCAGATGGCACCAATTTCTTTTTCAAAAACTAAATAACATTTTACATCAATTCAACTTGCAATTCTTCTTGAGACTCTTCTAGAGAAGTGCTGTAATTTTCGGCAGCTTTAATGCCCATCAATCAGGAGATTTGATGGTCCTTTCTTTCATTCACAAAATAAGTTTGGTGTCTTTTAACTTTACAACTTGTCTCTAACAATATTGTACTAACTAACTCCCTGACTTGGGTTCGCTTTAGTTAAACACACAAGGACATGGAACACACAACCAGCCGGCAGCCTAAAATGTTCTTCGAGAACAAAATTGTATCTTACCGCTTAAAATTTGTTTCTTTAATTTACTTAATTGACAATAATGAACCACCTACTGCCATTTACAACAACAATAAAATAAGGAAAATAAACCTTTATGTTGTTGCTGTTGAAAGAGCATTTCGCTAAAATTCCACACGCTTCAAGTCTCGTATTCGTGTTGCTGTCAAGTGACGTTGCCGCTGCCGTTGCTGATTGCAAATGTTGCGTGTGTCCTGATTGAGTTTAACATTTAAATTAAAACTTGTTGTTAAAATTCAGTCTATTAGAACGTGTTAGAACGTTTTGTTTTTACTTCATTCTTTAGTGCTCATTCCAATTTTATACCGCATTTTATGATGTCGTTTTTTCCTCCTCTTGTTGTTGCTTTTGTAATTATTTTTCCTGTTTTCTATCTGGATGATAATTAAAACTAAAAACTTTTTACAACATCATAAAACACTTAGGATTCATTTTGATTTTAATGTAATTGTTTTTGCTGTCATTTTGTTTTTCCTTATTGTTATTGTTGTTGTTGTTTGTCGCATAAAATAAAGTAAAATTGTAAAAATTGCACAGTGATTGAAGTGGCAAATGCGGCGAAAGGATTCGTTGAGAATTATGAAGTTGATCCGCCTGGGATTTTGGATTGCAACCACAATCAGAGAGAGAGAGAGAGAGAGAGTGTATCTTAAATAGGCTAATTTTTACGAACTTTGTTTACTTGTATCTAAATTATTATTATTATTGATTATTATTGAAATGGCTTGCGAATATTTATAATAAATAGAGTGGCTTGTTCGCACCATGAACTTTTTGCACTGAAGTTGAATTGAGTGTAAACAATCCAAACAGCTGGCTGGAGTGTTGCCACCCATTAGAGTTTTTATGTCAGAATATAATTAAATTGACAGCTCACCGTCACGACCGAACATAATTTTAAAACAATTTGTATTTTGAAAATGCCATCGTCAGGCTTGTTTGTAATATGAAACACGATCGTTTACGTCCAAAATAAAAAAAATCAGCTGTTTATTTTAGAACATTGAATCGAAAAGACAGCTGAGAACAAAGAGTTAAACACGATTGCGTTTAATATCAAATATATAGAAGTATTTTAAAAAACTTGTTCCTTTAGCCATCACGTTAAATACATTAAAGCCTCCTCTCGCACCCCAGAAATATTAATTCTCATGCGATATGAAGCTCTCCAGCAACGAGAAATGCTTCAAAGTATAGACCAGCGCACATCAGTGTGACAAATCTGGCATCGTTTTGCATAAAATTCAATACATGTGCGTCGTACGCCGATATGTGCCTGTTGTCTTGTCGATGCTGGCGAGAGTGTAGAATTTCGAAAAAGAAAAAAATAAATTCGTTGTTTGATTGTAAATAAAGTTGTCGTAGTTGTTGGTAGAATGTGAACAGATAACTGAGTGGTAGTTGTAGTGGAGTATTATTTGTTAATCCGCCATTGTTTGTGCTTGTGTTTGTGTTTCGTTTTGCTGTTGTTGCTGTTGCTGTTGCTGTTGCTGTAGTGCAATAGAACACATACATACACAAGCAACTAAAGCAACTAACGATCAAGCATCGGGAACTGTGACCGTGTTGTTAGCAGATGTGTTGGTGTGCAGTCACACAATCTACAGTGGGCTAAAAACGAAGTTTATTTTATATTGTGTGGGGCGCATTCGAGAATGTTTCACATATTGAAACCTGAAGTTTTAACACTTGAAACATGAAGTCTGTCAAAGGTATTGGCATTCTAAGAAGAATCAGTTCCAAATTATATCATCATCTCGTATGACAGTCCACGCTGATGGTGAAACAATCCTGCGCGAGAACTTGAGCAACGGCTTTTATGGATTGCTGGACTTGTTTCGAAGTAGCAAGTTATTGTGAGATATTACAAGCGCCTTGCTCGACAGCCTGATGACAGACGAAGCAGTCAAGGTAGCTCGAAACTGCAAAGCCTCAGCTTATAGTTCCCCAAATCCCCAAAGGCCCTACTTATCATAAACCCCTTGCCCAAGAACTTGAGTTATATAGTGCCATCTGCGTGGACAGCTGAGCAAATCAAGGTAGTCTATAACATTCAAAAGGACATCAGACCTTAATATTACTCGCCTGATGATACTCCAACATCCAGTATCAGCAGCAGCATTTGAATCTCCGAAAACAAGACCAGAAAATATACACTTATCATCAGGAAGGAAGCGCCTGTTTCAAGTGCTCCCGGGGAGGTTGTATGCAGGCTGACAATTTACTTCTGGTAGAGATTTCCGAAAAACCTGCCCAATTGACTTCGTAGAGCACCCACCGCATTATTGAAGGACATTATACAAGACAAAAGTCCAGCTTTCTTTGCAGTCTTATCTTGTGGGCTACAAGAAATACTCTCTCCAGTGTCCGAATTACGAACAAAAGTGCTTTTTTTTTTTGGTTGCTTTTAAATTTCAATATATTTTTCCGATATTTTCTCACGGTGCCGGATATTTTTGTTTTACTATATAAATTTATTTTCTATAAAATTTTTTGTTTGTTTTGCGTTCGTTCTAGTGCAATATGTTTTATCAGAGTGCAAACAATAAAACAATAACAACATCAGCCACACAAGCCTGCAACTTCCGTTTTTCTACTTTATATTTAAACTCGTCCTGACACCGACATACGCCAGCACTAGACGGGCGGGCAGACATACAACCAGCAACGAGAAAAGGTAAAAATTATTTCACTTCCACAACAAACAGAGACACATCGGAATTTTAAGTACAAATTTTATTTACATACATATTTATTTTTTTAAGTTGGAATTATTTGTAAGTGCCGTTGTGTTGAACAACACAATAGCAACAACAACAACAACAACTACAGGAACAGGCACAGCAACAGCATCGACCAACATCAACGTTAACAACTACAAACATTTTATTTAGTTGGTACGAGTGTATCAGCACGACGAAGTCACAGAATCAGGAATTTAATTTAATTTGTACTCAAGTCGAGTTAAAATTCAGCTTTTTTTCTTTCTTTCTTTTGTTTTATACGTCTTGTTTTTTTTTTATTAATATTTTCTCAATACACACCCAGACCCACACACTGAAATATTGTATTTCACATGGGAAGTGTTAACAAACTTGTACTCGTAGTCAGGCCACCACGAGGGAGGTTCCATAAGTCGTAATATTTTTAAATTTCCAAATATAAGGGAACAGGCTCCTCTGTTTGTAGTTTTAAGGATAATAGCGAAAAGAGGTTTTCAATTTTTTTTTTGCACAAGAAACCCATAAACGAAATCTAAGACCGGAACTCTTTATTGTCACTTTCAGTGTTAAAAAACACATTTACTGAGTTTTATTGTGATCGCAGCTCTCAGTTCGCCCCAAAAGAGGGCCTCACATCAGAAATAGTCGGTAAAATATTTGGAAAAACAAAGTGCAGGAGACGGCTGAGACTGTAGGAACTTCTAGTGGATGGGTGCAGTCCCTCTCTATGCATGAGAATATTTGTCTATAAGAACAGCATTGGAGCGATGGTTGCCGCAAATTGTTCACATTAGACCCTAAGGCCAAGAGAGTGATCACTTTAAGACTGGGTTTCACCAGGTTCAGGCAGAAGCCAAACGAGTTTTTGGGCCGCACTAGAACTATTACATGTCACTGAGAAATACGCATCTATTGCAAGACCACAAATACCAAAGAGCTGTCAAAATATTGGCTGTTTGTTAAAGAGGTCTTGCCGGCCAAGAACGGTTAAGGAAACAGACTTTTTGCTATGCAGCCGGTTTCATTCATATGGAGTACCGGCAGATTATAGGCGAATGGTACTCATAGATATAGATTCTGGAACGATTTCTGGTGGGGTTGTCACAGTTGTTTTGGAATATATGAGGTGTCATTTGCAACGACTACTTCAAAGAGGATAAAATGATTAAAGGTGGAGTAAAAAGGAACTCAGCTTGCGATAAAAAAGTGATATTCTGGAGGGTTTGTCGGCCAACGAAGGTGGCACAGAATATATGAGGTGTCAACGGCTGCATTGAAGAAGAAAACACGATTATAAGAGGATCTTCTGCACAGACTCATGATTGATTTAAAAAAAAATAAAAATGGCCGCCTGGCGAAAAAACAAGGTTGTACAGTCCTATCGGTGAATTGGCCTGCTAATTCTAAACTAGAAGAGATACCTCTCCTGCAAAACAAACGCTTTTGAGGATCTTGCAAAGTTTTGTTATTTGCGCGGACATAAGAAAACTAGACATACACTGGAGCAAATCTGGAGACTCAGGCAACTATCAAACCGCCCCCGTACCTGTTACATGTCACTAAGAAATTTCTTGGTGTTAGCATTTAGGTAAGTTTGTAGGGTAACCCAAAAGACAGTAGCAGCTTGTATGATTGGCGCATTATTATTGTTACTAGCGTTGTATAGCCGGTACCGCCGGGGGGATTCGGTAAAATTGTGATTATTACTAAAAACAATAATTAACATCCATCTAAAGTCTGGATGGATGAGATGAGCTGGAAAAATGTTCAAAAATCATTCCAGCGGTCGCAGGTTCAATTCCTACCAATTATTCGGGATTGCAGTTTTATATATTCCACCACTCTGACTCACACACTCATTTGGATGAAGCGCAGTAAAATCTTGATTAGCCAGAAGACTCGGTTGGATCGAGCAATTATTCATAGATGGCTATGAAAGATTGCCCCAAAACACTTAATAAATGGATGTGGCCTGGACATGATATGAGCCTGCAAATTTCGAAAACCCCTATTGAAACTCCTGTCCTTTTTCGAGCAGTATGTCCCATTATTGGAGCCAACACTTGTCCAGTTCACCAGCTGCGTATTTTGTTCTCTCCCAGCGAATTCGCATATGAATAATTTTGCAGACATTTACTTGCGTTTGTGTTAATGTTAAATAAATAGTGACAGCCAAGGACACAGATCCAACAATCCGACAGCAATAATTATATATGTAATACAAACAACTACCAGAAATTCAGACAAACTTTCTGCATAATTCCAATGAAGTTAAAAACTTATTGGAATGTTGTGTGTGTGTGTGTGTGTGTGAGTGTGTGTGCCTGAAGTTGTGTGAAAGTTGTTTAAAGGTGTATTCATCAATTTATGTTTAACATTCAGGCACAAACAATTCGCAAAATAAAAAGCAAACAAAACAAATACGCAAACTACTAGTCTGTCTATGCACGGCGCTGTGAACTTGCCATTAGAACAATAATAATAAATACCACTTGACAGTTATCGGACACAAGCACCCGCACAACTTCATAAAGAACTGAGCGCATTGAAAGGAAGTAAAATAAACAGGGGCTTCACGAAGGCCTGATTTTATGCACGATTTTGTCCGACAGCCTTCAAAGCTAAAGTTGTTTGAGGAGGAAGAGGAACTCAGACTTGTTTCGATCAGTATCGACTTAATTTGCCGGAACACCCACAAATAGCAAAGCAGAGTAAATAATCCCTTTTTTTTCTCACAGTTGGCCGCATTTTATACGAAGGATGAATGCTTTTCAAAACTGTAAAATCAACTCGATTCGATGTTGATTGTTAATTTATAGACAATAAAATATCTTGTTATGAAAACAAATCTCCAAATCTAAACCTAAACGACCTTTCACTCCGGTCTACTGCCCTTTCAAAAAGCCTTCCGCCAGACTTCGAATGGCATCTTTTGACCTTGAAAATTATAATACCAGATCCAGTTTATGGCATTAAGGTGCCAAAACAGGTCATTCAGGCAATATGAGTTATATGAGAACGGCTGTCATTGACTCATCACGCTAAGGGTTGGTCTTCCAAAGGAAAGAGCTAAAAATACTGATTCCTTTGTTAAAGGATTTTTGCTTCTGTAACAAACAAAAAATGGATAAAAGATCAAGTCTAGTTTCTATCCGTATTGATTGTAACTTTGGAACAACCGTTCGTTGACGATTCATGAGTTGCGCAGTAAGTCAAGTGTTGTGTAAAGCTCGTGCCGCTCTCTAGGCTCAGCACAGTTTACAGAAGTGTCTCTTAGGTCCACTTCTAATAGTTCAGAGCACAAGTTTGACTGGTGCCAAACCAGATCTATTCAAGGCCAAACCTGCTCTATTCTACATATACTAATCCTCAATCTCAAAATGTCCTCAAAGCTCAGGAATCAGGTTTGAGGAAAAGGGACCTGACATGACACGCAGTACAGATTTGATTATATCGCAGATACGAACTCCTCGGCCACAGAATGGTATCTACCGAAGTAGTAATATGGCGGCCCTAGAACGGCCTCAGGTACATGAGAAAAATAACAGTTGCCTTGAAGGTTGCCATTAGGAAGGCCTTGTCAAATCTACCGCTGTCAGCATTCGCACCAATAAAGTCTGTTAAGTTGTTGCAGCAACAAGCCGTCTGTCTACTGTGATAAAATGTTTTCAACCATAAAATATGGATGGCTGCAGAATGAATGGTTGGATTTGCATGCGTTTAATTGTCCTGTTCCTGCATTAGACGCATGAATCTAAATGGCAGCAGCTTAATAATCAACTACAAACTTTTGACATATTTAAAAGTTAAATACTATTATTTGGTTAATATTAAATTATAATCATGTTGTGAGTTTGATAGAAAATGTTTCGGGTAATAGAAAAATATTAACATTTTAATTCGCAAATGATAACTGAGAGATCTAATATATTCAAGATAGGATCCTTCAATTCCACGTTCTGTCCAAATAAGTTGTTCAGCTCAGCTTGCCTTAGCAAACTTTTCATATTCTTCTGGCTGCATGTTACTCCATTAAGGAAAAAAGTCCTTAAAATAGATATTTTTATCACTAAGTTCAGTAATAAAGTAATTTTTTTCTTAGAGAATGTTGTAGCCAAATAAATTGTTCCATTCATCTTTCCTTTTAATAGATTTCTTATGAGTGCTTGTGCTTTCATTAGGGAAAATAGGGTTGATTCTAGTTACTCATATCACTGAGTTCGGTAATCAAGGATTTTAGCACTAAGACCAGTGAATTCATGGCCGACATGTCTGGGTATGCAACTACTTACGCATCTGCTGTTTCTGCCTTAAAGTGTTTTAGTAGATTCAGTTTTCATTTCAGTTTCTAACCTCTTATGATAGAATCAAGAGTTAAAGCCTTTTTAAAAATCTTCCGGGCTACTTACGTGACATCCTGCAAATGAAGTCATTTTATGCCGTGTTGACAACCACCGTATAAGATTCAGGTGAATTCATAACGGCTAGAATCGCCTCGTCGAAATACTAAAAACAAATGAAATGTTGATGTCCAGTGGGTGGCTAAAACGTTAAAAATTTCGCTTGTTAATCTAGCCGGTGGCGTCCTTATGGTGGATCAGGTGGGCTTGTAACGTCACTTCAGCCATTATATCGCCAATCGTATGATACCACAACCTCAAATGAATGATATCCTTCCATATAATTGAAATGGTTTCATCCTTTCTTCTTCTTAAATATTCAACAGATTATTACAGTGATCTGCTCAGTCATTTTAAAACTGTCAGAAGAACTTAAAGCAGAATGAAAAAGAAAAAACATAGATCTGGCATTAGTTTTCTATTTCAGTGGCAGTGAAAGTGATGAAAAGGACAAACAAACAAAACGGCATTTGAACGATAGAGGAGATTTACAGGATTTTGCTTAAAAACATTGCAGACAATTTTTTTGAGAGGGGGGGGGGGGGGGGAGGGCGGGGAGGGCGAAGTCCTTAAAACTTAAACTTTTTTTCTTTGTTCTAAAAATATATTTTCAAAGTCTTAGTTTGTGCTTTAACAACAAAATCTGACTTGTTAAGATCCTTTATCGAACTCAACTATTAGACAATAAATTTTGCCAGATTTAATGAAACTTAATGACCAAAACTACAATATTCTTCCCCTTTAGTTTCAAATTTGGAATGTCTCCCAACATAATTATCCTTTACGGCATCAATTTACAAATAATATTTCCCCTATTATTATTGTAGTTTTCGTAAAAGTTTTGCCAAAACTATTTATGAATAATTGAAGACTATATTTAAATCCAATTAAAACAAACTGCACAAACTCATTAGCAATAATCCCGGCTTCAATACACATAAAAAATGTACTAAGTGGGATTTTCTTAACCTCAATTAAAGTGACTTCGAAGCGCACGTGCTGCAATAGTTTCCTTCGATGGCCCGGCAGATATTCTACACACAAGCTCGTGTGTGTGTATGTGTGCGTGCGTGTGTGTATGTATGTTTGCCACATGAAGTGAGGGGTGGCTGGTTGTGGTGGTGTTGTAAAGAGGAAGAAGAGGAAGAAGAAGAAAAAAGAATGACAGCTGCTAAGCCCAAGGTTACTGCAATATTCACCGCCCATTACAGAAACTCTAATAACAAAAGTTCTTTTTCATATTCACTCTCCAACAGGACGAGTGGCAAATAAAGAAACTGGTAACAAGACGTTACAACACTTTAATACAATGTTGACAACAAGTTGTGTTGTTTGTGAAAAGGATGTTCGAAACCAGCAAACAATTTGGAATTTGGGCTCTGAAATCAAATTAAATTATAATACATTCAGTTTTGAACGGCGGCTTTCAAAATAATTAGTCCTTCTTCGCCTCGGGTTAGAGTGTTAAATCAAACGACGCATTACCGGTAAAGCTGTATAATCTAGAAAGCACAAAACTGGAGGCTTAAAGGCGACACTTGCTCCACAGCGAGAGAAAGCGCTCAATCAGGCCACGGGCAATTTGTGAAGAGAAGAATATCTCGAATGGGGAAATACTTTAACATATTGACATTTGGCAGGAATGTTGTCTCAAAACCTTCATAAAATTCAAGGGAACCTCTTCACCTGAGAAACTCTTCATGATCAATTAAGACCACATTTGTCGCGCCCTTAAGTAAAACCTTTTAAGCAGCTGATCATGTGCGGCCAATGGCTTCAACAAAATTTGTTTTCTTATAAGAATTTTTCTTGGATTGAAAAATTTCGCTTGTAAAATTTTACTTTTAAAATAAAGGATATATGAAAGATTATTGAATCCTTCGATCCCTTGAGCTGAAACTTGGTAGCAAGCAAGACATTTGCATAGCACAAGTAGTTATCAGTTTTTGCTGAGAAAACTGCCACGAAAACTGTTGCATTTATGACGATTAAAAAAGAGGCAACTAAATTCAGGTTTTTGAATAGTTCGGCTGTTGAAATGGTTAAACAAATGTGTTGCTGGGTTGCTTTCGAAACGTATACGGCGTTTGGAAACTAGAAAAAAAATAGCCTTGCAATAATCATAAAAGTCATGGCAACACGTGTTCGGAACTTTGGTTGCGGATATGGAGTTGTTTTTAAGCACAAGAAGTGCGTGCCAACGCTTGGTGTTGTAATGAATATTTAAGAAGAATTATTACTGAACAACTGCGTTTGATTTTCAAGACTTTTACGTTGGCAGCCAACCCCATCAGGATAATGAGTTGTTTATGAATATTGAAAATAAGATTGAAGAAAACAGCATTTTGTGTGTGTGTGTGTGTTTTTTTTTCCCTTAAGTGAGTGCGATATAAAATACGACATCGAGTGTGTCGGCAGTATCCGTTGGTATTTAACGACATCCTTCAGCTGAGAAACTGGGAGTCAACATCCTCAACCTTTTGCGCATCATCGAACTTCTAAAAGTTTATGCTCTATTGAAATGGAATATTAACGTTAAAGCGATCCCTCAATATTTTGTATTTAAACTGTCATTATGCCGGGGCTAAAAGAAAAAGTGCAGGAATAGGAGTAGGAGCAGTAGCGGCAGCGGCAGCGGCAGCACCAATCAGTTGGTCCTGGTGAAACAAACCAGAAATTTTACAAAAACGAAACTGGCAAAAACAGAATATTTTGTGTCATTTAAGTGCTCCGGTAATCTCTTAAGTGGGGAACTACGCATGCAGAGCGTGTTGCTGCATAAAAATTATGAGCATTTTACGTCAAACGCACACACGCACGACTGCTGCCAAACTCTTACAACCACAAGCTTCATGTTGTTTTGTAAAATGCCAAAGGATTTTTCTTCGAATCCTAAAATTATGACAACAACTTGAGCAGCAATTGTTTTTTGCTTTTGGTGAAGCACAAACTTTATACGTTCTGTGCCGTTTTTGTTTGTTCTTGGTAATTGTTTGTGCTGTTGTAGACTTGAGTCCTTTTGCTGGCATTAAGTGTGGGATTATTTTCGGACAATTGTGGGTTTGTTTGTTTGGATTTGCGTTCCATTAAGGGATAAATTTTGATGCAAAATATTGAAAGCAATTTATTTTAATTGTTTTTCAAATTATTATTTAAATGAAAAACATTGGTTTTCCCATTCCCTTTCCCTTTCCCCCTCCCCCACCCACACAATTGTGGAGCACAAACAGCCAAGAATGTTAACAAATGTTTGAGAAGGACATGAAAGGATAACGGGGTATAAGAAACAAAAGTAATAAGAAGTTTATCCCGATGGATTTTGGCAGAGCGGCCGAAAAACGGAAAAGAAAGCAGCAGCTTCTGAAACCAAACTAAGGAAAAAGAGGGTATAGGAAGGCGGGCGGGGGACCCCGGCATGGAGCTGCCAAATATTGACTAAGTTCACTTTGATCCTATAACTTTTTAGTTTATGGATATTTTGGTGGCTCAAAAAGCCTCTAAAACAATTTATTACTTCGCCTGCACTTTAAGGACTGTCATCATCATTTTGATGCTGTAACTGTTTCCAGCTTACAGATATTTTGGCGTCTCCAGGACATGCATAAGGATTTTGTAACTCTTTAATTTATGGATATTTTGGTGTCTCAAAAATAATATCATTCGTCATCATTTTGATCTTGTATCTCTTTAGTTTATGGATATTTTGGCTTCTCAACAATATTATTACGTTCCCTCCACTTCGAGGACATTCATAACGATCTTGTAAGCCTTTGGCTTACAGATTTTTTTTGGGCTTCTCAAACATCCGCTAAATTTATGTACTGTCATGTTTCGTAAGGAAGACGTGTACAACAACATCATAACAAAAAAATTGTTCACGTTCAGGCTGGAAGATTACGGCAGGCTATTTCTGGTTTGCCAACATAACCGGTGCTATGGGTCAAATTCCGGCTGATTAATGCCCCAGAAAAATAACAGCTTTCAATCATATCTTAAATACCTATTTTTTCGTTGGCCTAATGAAAGACGCTTTAGAACAAGCAGCAGACATTTTTAGTGGCAATTAAACAATTCTGTGTCACTAGAGCTAAACTTACTTTCAAGGACATCTGACCACCTCATGCAGAGGCACGTTTTGTTTTCTTTTTTTAATTCCAAGACAGTAAGAGCTTAATGAGAGGCCCAGTTTAAGCTTTTCTTATCAGCAATTCAATATACTGTTTAACTGGCACTAAACGTTGGTCAGGCAAAGCATTCAGCGGCATCTGGTCACCCCATTCAAATGAAATGCACTTTTTGCCGTTTTTCGGCTCTGCCGGCTAATAGTTTTATCAGTTTAACACACAATGTCCATGTTACCATTCAAACGAAATTTAAACTAAATATCAATAAAGTTTTAATTGAATATTCGGTAAATATATTTTGTCACAGAAAAAGGAGAACGAGTTGAAAAAAAGTCCCTTTTAGTGGTGGAGAGAAAATTCTTTTTTGCATATGAAATAAATATTTGTCCGCTTCAATTAAAATGAAATTTGCAGGGCAGCTGTAAATGAACATCATGTGACGGCAGTCATTTTTAATGACAGCTGTTAATTTTTATTTTCTGTAAATTTTTGTTGGTGTATAAATTTAAGCGCAAGGATTCAAGCAGCGCAGTTTAAAATTTTATCCAATTAAAAACTTTTCAAATATTGTAATATATTTATTTTTGTTTATGACCGCTATTTTGCAACAATTACAAACCCAAATAGGAGCTAAACAGATTACAAGAAGAAGAAAGGAAAGTTGTTAAGGAAAATTTTGATCCTGTAGCGCTTTAATTTTGTACATTTTTTCTTTAAGTTGAAGTTTTATTGTAAATTTACTAAAATCGAAAAAAAAACAACAGATGCGGCCATAAGCAAACAACTAGAAGCAGTTGTCCAAAGATGTATCAGAATAGTTCTAAGAAATTTTTCAATATACAATAACAATTCTTGCCGCCAAGGACATCCATAATTTGAATTTCTATAATATTTTTGTATATCTTAAGTGGTCATTTTCGTATTCCGAAAAGTAACATGCAAAGATACACATTCTATTAGTCGGGAGCTGTTTTGGGGCAAAGCACAAAAACCCTGTTATTTTCCTCAAAAAACTACTAATAAAAAATTCCAATAGCAAATTAATTTTTTATTTCATGATCTGATTAATTTTGCAGTACAAACGATTACAAAAGTAAAAATTTCTTTTTAAAATTTTCATCACTGTCTGCCAGTTTGGCGCAAGGCACAAAAAATAAAATGATTGCGAAAAAAAACCATAGCGAAACATTATGCTTAATATATACAGATATATAAAACTGCAATAGACTACATTTTCAGCCGTTTATAAATATAACTAATTAGAAAAATGTAAAACACGGGCTGTGCCCCATTCGCCATTTTTTTTTTCAATTATTTGGTTAAATTTCCTTCAAATAGGTCAAGCCAAAGCTCTGTTTTATCCAACGTCTAATTTATTTGGATCGGTTTTATGGTGAAAGCCGCAGCAAATGGCAAAAATATTAATAATTTGTTTTGTATTCTTCAGAGTCCTTGAATCAAAGACCGCTTACACAACAATGAGCAGATTGCGCTGCAGAATCTCTTCACTTCTGATACAATATTTTAAGGCTAATCTGTCGTCGACAAACGCGATTGCTGAATCTGGCCCTGAACTAGAGAAACCAGTTCTGATTTTAATTATCACTTCTTTTCCGACGTCTTGGCGCATTTTCAGTCAAAAAGTTATTCTTTTGCCGCTTTAAATATAACATCTCATTAGTGGCCCTGGAACTTGTTATAACTGCCCCTGACTGTCTTTGTTATAAAATGTGGAACACATGAACTGTTATACAGATGTTAAGCATTTCTCCTCTAACAAGCAAGTTTTACCCCTTAATGAATTTCTGAAATTAAACAACAGATGGCAGCAGCTGCATCAAAGTTACTGATTGTGTTCTTCATATCGTATGGGAAATTGAAAGAGCAGTTTTGGGAGTCTAACATCGTTTAGAGTATTCAAAAACTCAAAACGTAACAAGTGTTTGTTACTGTAAGGATATATGTATGTATGTATGTATGAGAAATAGTTATTTTCTAGTTGCATTTTTAGCGATTACAAGAAGCTAAAAAACAAGTATTAAGTTGTTAAAGTCTTAAGTTAAAAATATATTTCTTTTTGAACCAAATAGCTGGCAACTTTAATTCCTTACCAGGACGGTGGGCAGGTTTTTATTAACTTTAATTCTTTACCAGGACGGTGGGCAAGTTTTTACATGCAATATTTAACAAAGCGTTATTTTTTGTATAGAATCGTAATCTGTCGTTATTACTGGTTTGCTGATGAGTTCTTAGAAAGCTGCTTATTTTGGCAACTCGTTAAGTAATGAAGTTGGCTGCAGATGAATAAGACAAGGCAAAACAACTACTAAAGTTTTTTTTTCACAAAGAAAATTGTTGAAATTACATGTGTTATTCACTCAAATCCAAAACAAACACGTTTGGAATATCAAATTCACATCCTGGGTATTCTATTCGGTCGATATAACGATCGCTACGCTTATATTAAGATCGATAGAGCGCTGTTTGCTTTGTACTGCCTAAACACTTAAGTCCACTGGACGACTGACGTAATCCTGAAACAGAATTTCTTCTCGTGCCAAAAACTAACGCGATCTTTCACAGACAACAGCTGTGCAAATTTTGCCTGCATAAATATGTACGTAATATTAATATAATCATCAATAACTGTTACGTGTTTTTTCTGGGAAAAGGGGGCGTACGTCAACAAGAAAAATAGGGGGGTACGTCAATCACGAAAAAACGGCGTCCATTGCTTCACTCAAAACTCTCTGATAGAAGTGAATATGTAGATTGGCAGCACCTTTAGCGCAGATTTTCTTTAGAACGAAGTTGGCCACGAAGTGGTGCACCGTCACCAGTTATAGATAAAAGTCATCAACTTTTTTTCTACAGAATTGGATGGTACGGAAACCAACTAAATGTATAACTTTAACTCTATGACGTTACGTGACAGACAGCTCAGACACTATCAAGCCTCCACCTTTTTTACCTGTGAGTTGAGGCCATAATTATCTCACGCGGCGTTAGACACCGAAATCTGACCAATTTGATGTCTTTAGATTTTTGCTTGTTTGGAGGCCACGAGTCGCTGGACGTGTCAGTTATAGGCCACATTGGGTCAGTATAACCCACGTTATCGGTCACTTTGTCTTATTTAAATTTAAGGATAGGGAGAGTGTGTTCAAAGAAAGCCTTTTGGTGTGCAGCAGCACCAGACTACTTAATTTAGTTTAATGTCACTTTGAAATATATTTTTGTTTAATTTTTTAATTTTTTTTTGAATAAAAAGCAGGTCCTTAGGAAGTTATTGTTGCTTTGTTTTGTGTTGTTGAACAAAATCATGTTGTTGGCGCCAAAGGCCTTTTTTTTTGTATAACACGACAGTTTTGAAAATTCACTTGTTCGACAATTGTTCGTTTTCAAATTAATATTGATTTTGACATTTACTTTTATAGACAAATATTTTCTGGTTTGTCGGGCTCAATTTGCTGTATAAAGTTCATTTTGAAAAATTACGCCGACCTACTTACGGTCTTTCGAGAAAACATCTGGAATACAAACCTAAGAAATCGCTGGATATCGTTATTGGGCAAAAAAAAAAAAAAAAAACACACAAACCATTCGGGGTTGCTTCAACAAATTTGATTTAATTTCCCTTTTTCACTGACAGAATAACATTAATCTCTATTTCGTGCACCGACGGACACGAGCAATGAACTGCTGCAAAATCTGGGTCAATCAATTAAAATAAAATGCAGAAATTTGTTTAAATATTAGAAAACAAAGAAATACAAATAAATAACCATATTTTCAACGACCGCAGACAAAAAGCAGTTTGTTAAATATGTCTGTATGTTTCTAATCTAATCCAGTTACAACATGCAAAAGTGTTGTCAAATAAAAATGTTATTAATCAAGCTTAGCAACAACAGCACAAAAAGAAAACCAAGAGAAAAAGAGGAAAATAGTTAAGGACAAATACCAAATAACTATGACACAACGCTTGTGAAGGCGATACACCGGCAGAGGACATGCATCATCTTCCACATACACTTATAACGTACAGCCATTCATTACTTCACATCTATTTGGTTTTTTGTCCGGTGTATGCAAGGATTTTCCAACAAACATTTCTGTATTCGAATTTACTTCAGCCAACACAAATTTATCACACGAAGATAAATGACTTGGCTGCGTGTAGAGGGGGTGTTGCTCAACACTTTACCTGGCTAAAACTGTTTACATTCTTACGCTAGGCGGGATATATGAGCGCAGTATATAAAACTGTGTCACGCATAACCAGAAATTTTTATCGAACAGTGTCACATATACGAAAATACTTGAACTTTTGGTGGCATTCAGATAAATTTTAAATGTTATAAAGCGAGTTGGCCTTTATTTTTTGTAAATTATTTACTAAAATCTTAGAAATTTACTCCAACGGTTTAAAACCCTCAAGCCACAAAGAATCAGGAAATAAAACAAAGTGACCAAAAGCATTCTAATATCAATAATTGGCGATTTTTTGAAAGCATTTTTAATTTTCACCACTTTCTTAAAATATTTTTTTTTGGTAAAAATAAATTTACTTAAAAAAAAGGATATGTGGGGGGTTGGCATATCCCTGAAACGATTGACGAAAACTTTGGTATACCGTTAACAATCACAATTTTGCAAGTAGTTACAAGTTTTCATTGCAATGTGATCAAATTTGTTTAGAGAAGTTAAGAATTTTAAAAACAAAAGTTGAAAAATTTCTTCCAGATTTGCATATTTTGCTTTTTTAGGTATAATACGAAATTGCTTAACATGATTTTTGGATGTTTTTGTGGAACAAAATTTAGTGCAGAAAAAAAGGATATATGGCGAACAACAGTAGCCTTGGCCTGATTTGCAAAAAATTAAGTGCCTGGGTGGAAATAGTTGTTTGACAAGTATATATCACATTTTGGTGCATTCCGATCAAACTGTGCCGAAAAATACAATTTTTAAATTTAAGGACATTGCGAATTCTATAAATTCAAAGAAGTTTGACTTTGTTAACAATTGCTTACCCAAAGCATTTAAAGTTTTTGTGCCATTTTAGCTGCTAACGGGCATATATGGAAGACGAATCAATATATATGTTATATATGTTCTGAGCAATAAACAATTTTTGTTTTCACATCACATCCTTCCAGTCAGTCTAATAAAGTTTGGCCGGAAATTAAGAGGTACAAATTTCTGAAGTGGATAAGAGATTTTTTTTAGTTTACACCGAGAGTTAGAAGAAAAGCGATGTATGGAAATATCCTTCAACTTAAAAACAAAAGATCGCATTGCTTTAGACATTTTAGTCAGCTTAAAATTAATATACCTTCAAGTACAACTACCTCGCACCAACTGAAATAATATTTCATTTAAAAAACTCTCTGGTGACATCCAATCAGTAAAATCTAAACAAACTTAAAACCCATCAAAAATGCACAAAACTCACGTTACCGAGAAAATAATTTAAGAAATATGGTTGGAATAGGGAGACAACAACAACAACAACAGCAACAGCACATTTTGATGAATTATCCAGTTCACATGTCATTGTGATGGAAATGCTGCATAAATTTATTGTATTTGTTATACGCGTTACATACCAATCACTTGCCGTGTTAAGCCCGGCAAGACACAGCGCACGCAACTGCTCACAATACAATTCAAAAGAAATACTGTCGGGCTGTTCAACAACCTGAAACATTTCTTCAACTTGTTTTCTCAGTTGTTTTTCAAAATCAGCAAAACCATTATTGAATGATAAATATCGATTACTAGACGAATGTATTTTGTTTTTGTTTTTTTTGGTGCAAGTGGTGGTGTATACAACATTAAAGTTAGTTTTGTTGTTGGCACTCGGAGTGGTAGAAGCAAATGTCCTTTAATGAAATTATAAATGGTGGTTTTTCGTTTTCGCATACAAAAACGGTTTATTTCAGATGTGACACGAAAGCAGTCATGTTCAGTTTGTTGGTTTGTTTGGAGCGAAGTTATGGCTCGCCACTTAATGATGCACCTTCCTGATGCCTGATAAAAAAAGAGAAGGCGGCATGCCAGTTAAACGCGGTAGTTTGAGCCTACTTTAGTTTCAGTCTTTCATTTACTGGAACATTTTTGCAACTTAAAGCGACTTGGCGTAGCAGTAACATTTGTTTTTCTTACTTCAAAGAAAAAAGATCTGTACGATTTTTAATTCCCATATGATTTTGAATCACATGATTTGCGGAACAAATCTGCAATTTACAGAACAACTAAATACAACACGTGTGAATTATTGGGATTTCCAAATTAAATTGCAACACCTATAACTAACAAAACGGATAAACAGTATACTTGTGATTTCAAATTCACTTGTAATTTGAAGTCATGTGATTTTAATTTCCAGCTGCTGTTCTATAATTTACAAAATCTACTTGGAATTTGAAATGAATAATGATGAACGGCAAATAACTGTGAAACTTATGATTTCAATTTCACATGGCGGTTGAAATCATGTGTGATTTAAAATCATTTTATTTAAAATCATTTGCTTTTAAATTATGTTATATGAAATCATGTGATTTTCAGAATATACCAATAGTTTACACATAAATATTACACACATATGATTTGAAGTCACACGATTTGCAAAACGTAACTGTACAATAATTTGGAGTAGAAATAAATATTACATGTGCGATTTGAAGTTTACATGTGATTTGACAGAGAAAAATATTACATGTGTAGCTTCAAATTCACATATGATTTGAAATCATGTGATTTGAAACCATGTGGTGTCGCAATCATGTGGTTTCGAAATAATTTGGTTTCGCAAGCATTTGGTTTCGCAATCATTTGGTTTCGCAATCATGTGGTTTCGAAACCACGTGGTTTCGAAATCATGTGCACGTCCGAACATGCCTAAAATTGACAGAACAACAACAAATCCCAGGTGCAATTTCATTTAATGTTCAGCACAAACATGCGAGTACCTGGAAATTAGCAACACTTCGATAGGGTGTCTCACAAGACGTACAACGTCCACATTATAACAAGTTTTCTTCCTCCCCGACTATAGACACCGTGTCTGTTATGCCATTTTTCAAAATGTGTGTCTTGAATTTGTCCTCTTAACAATAACAAAGTCCTACTCATACGTGTTCACATTTGGATTTTTGTTCAATTTGTAATTTGCATTTTTTTTATCTGCCTGCTGAAGTTTTCGTACGTTTCTTCGCTTATTTTTATTAATCATTTTATTATTCATTCTTTTATTGGTGTGTATCTGTGATTTGTACCTCTGGTAGGTTGTTATTTATAGTGTTGTTGTTGTTCTTTTTCTTGCTGGCCGTTGTTTGTTGTTTATCATAAAAATATACCGACATGAACATAAATAAAATAAATGATCTTTCAGATTTCCTTCAATTGCCAAGTTCACGGAACCCGTTGCTCGTCTGCATCGACGACGTTTTTATAACCCATGAGAGGAAGCCTGCCTTTAAACGAAATGAGTTTTAGTCCTGATTCATACACTTCAATTTTGTTGTTGTTTAATTTTTGTAAAGCGCTTTATTAAAGTTGACTTAAAGTTCACATGAGCAAATCTATGAATGCATTAATCTATTGAATGTATGAAAATATTAACCTGCGGCCAACTTCAGGTATATAATGTGAACATTAAAAGCAACTACTTATTGATTTTTATTACTTTTTTTGCGTTGGGTGGAGGGTTAACCTTTGCACGCCCTTCATAGCAGCAAGTTTTTAATAACAAGTGGCCTTCACAATTACATACATATTCACATGTTGCTTGCACCGTTTATGAGAATGGAAAATAGAACAGTGGTTTAAACATTTTTAAAGTTTTTTACTTCTTACTGGGCCAGTAAATAATCTGCTTAATTGCAACGCTGTTCGTGCTGCGACCACATTTACTCGCATGAACCCAAATTGTAGCCACGAATTTACGTATTCATAAGCCCATCATGGTGCAATGATGTGATTTCCAGATTGTCGTTTTAAAGGACCGTTCAAGCAATTGAACAAAATGAATTTTTGTTTTAACGAAACACTGCCAACAAAATGACGCCTTCTTGCATGCGAGCTCGTGTGTGTGTGCGTCTCACTGTCAATTTTGAAGCGGTCTCTGGCTCTCTCGCTCTCTCCTTGTCTTTCGGAAAAACTCTGCAGGTTGTTTGTTGTTGATAAATGACCTCGTTGCGTTTCTTTGACAGTCGCATGTTGTCATTTCGGTCGGTTTTGTGTCGCACACCAGGAGTTGTCATAATTTTTGTTTAAGTTTTTATTTCCATTTTAAATTTGTTATTGTTCTTCTTTTTTTTTATGAGACCATCAGTAACTCATCTCGATGGTGTGTTCGTGTTCTTTCTGGCCGCATGCACCCAAAATTTTTTTGCTTTAACGATCAGATCGAATTTAATTTTGTTGCTTTTTTTTTTTTGAAATTTTGTCAATTGTTAAGTTTTTACGATCCGTTTGCAAAGGCGTCAAATTGTTTATTAGTTACATATGCACATAAATATGTACGTGTATTTTTTGTTTCTTTTGGATTTTATGAAAGAGTTCTGGTTATTCGGTTTGACATAAATTTTAGAGTAATAAAAAAAAAATTTTGTTGACATGCTGTGAGTTTGATTTGTGGACACTGATTTTATATCCAGTAAATTTTCCTTTAACTTTCGGAATTTTATGATTTTTAGATTAAGTTATTATCTAAAGTTGCAAGTAGATTTCTCTTCAACATTTTTTTTTTATAATCAAAGCGCAATTTTTAGAAGCTGTAAATGTCGATTTGGTCATGACATTTAGGCGATTTTATGTTTATTGTCATAAGTTTTAAACATTTTTATAAACCAAAAGTTTTTTAATATAAATTAGTATTTTCCCATAATTACACATTTTATATTCAAACTCATTCAGTCTAAGTCTAAGTAAATTGTTCGTTGGGTTAGTTTCAGTATGTCTATGTCTATATACAAATGTTCTTACATGTCACACGCCGCACTGAAGTTCCAGCTGGGGTCACCTTGTCGCAGTCAGTGACAACAACTTAAGGACATTTCGATATTTGCAAGGCATAATATTTTTCGATTATAGTTTCGTTCAAATTGAACCATTCCCAGACAGTTGGTGACAGAAAACTACATGACCAACAAGCTAGTCCTTACAATGTCTAATGGGGATCACTGCCGTTTACATAAAAATATGATAAGCAAAGAAAATGACAAAGAAATGTTGCATTTTGCAGGGGCCAAAGAAGAATTATGTTGGCGGCCAACTGCTGAAATAACTCTTCATTAATCTGTCCGCTGGTTCTTCATGTCCTTTAGGATTATGAGAAATGTCCGCTTTATTAAATTTATTTAACAGTAAAGTAATAAAGAGAATTATTTATAGGACTAAAACTTGTCGTTTGTCAGAGAACAGTTCTAAATGAATGACTGAAAAATGACTGGTTTTTTTCCCTGCGCAAAGCGGTCACTAGTTTTGTGTACTCGTAGTGCTGCAAGTTCCTTGCGGCTGCAGTTTTCTGCCTTTAGCTTTGACTGTTCTGGCTGAATGCCGCGGCAATGGTAACGGTTATTCGATAGACTGCGCCCACAGTGACTTCTGTTGTCTACTCTCATAGTAAGTGGGTCGGACAGGCGTGTGGAGTATAGAACGAATACAATAGTGTGATCATTTCCCTTAGTTGCTGAACGCTACATTTAGTCCTGGTGATTTGGCAAAACGAAGCGCATAAATGGCAGCTAATTTGCCCGACTTTATAACTTTAGCCATGAAACAGTTTTGTTATTCTCTATATAAGAAAAAATTCAATTTTATTGAATAATTCAATTTTAACTTCTTTTCTTTTTTCCTTTTTTAATTTTTGTTCTCCTTAAGTCAACGTTGGCTTACTTTTGCCTCTTACTGTAAGTAATAACATGACAATAGTTATTTTCTTTTGCTTTTAAATTAAAATCTAAAAAATCTCTGTTTCTTGACAGAAATTAAAGTTTTTTTGTGGAGGCGGGCAAAGAGAACTGGCAATAATACATTATCAATTTCATTGCACATTGTTTTAATTTGTTTAATTATAGTTAATAAATTGTGCAAAGAATTCCTTCATTCATTTCGCTTCGTTTTGTTCTCCATTTCCATTTCGTTTTCGTTTTATTTATTTTCTTGTTTTTATTTTGTCTTTATCTTTTAAATGCGTCGAGTTTAATGTGTTTTAATTAAATTTTAAGAAATCTTTTACAAGCCATTTAACTTAAAGGACAACAGGACTATAAAGCCGGCAGAAAAAAGGACAGCAAAAACAACAACAAAATAAAGAAACAACAGAAATTGGTGATGAGGCTGAAAAACAAAGGAAAAAAAAGAGAAGCGGATAAAATAGAGGAAATGCAAACTATTAGAAAAGAAATTTTACTCCAAAATGGATGGGAAGTTTTATTTTATAAAAATAAAAAATATGGAGAAAAAAACCCAAGTGACAAAGTGTGCCAAATTAACGCTTTTTATTTTATATCTTTTTTTTTGGTTTTTTTTTGCTCTGTACAATCTTTCAACGCTTAAATACTGCAGTATCAGACATTTTAGACATTTTCACTGAAATGCCACAACGAGAGTCGCAACGACCGAACGAAGGTCCGGCCAGCCATTGCGGCTGGTGGTGGCATGTGGGAGTCTCAAATTGAAGAACTTTGACGGCAGCTAAAAACCATCAGCAACAGATGCTCAAAGCTAAAAGTTAAATAGCTGCAGTATCTAAAAGTAGTTTCATTTCTCTGTGCTCACAAAAACAAGCAAAAAGAAAAATAGAGAAATATGTTTTTTAATTCCTTTTTCATTTAATTCGCCTGCAACTATTGCAAAAATCTCGTAACTGGGATATTTAATGATACTCCTAATGATGATGAAGGTGGTAGATAAAATGCATCAACAAAAAAATAAAACACACACACACACACACACACACACACACACACACACACACACATACAGATGATTCATGGAAGAAATTAATTCAGCATTAAAAAAGTAGCAGGAAACAGCGTGAATTGTTGCTGGCAACATTAAAGTCGCCACCGCGTTGTCTAAGCGAACGCAGTAGAGACAAGAAATTAATGGCAAATGGATGGTTGCGACACTTTAAATATCGCTTTAAGCGGAGCACTTAAGCAGCGCTACAAGAGCAGCAGCATATAATTAAGAAATTACTTTTCGCTCTGCACTATAATAAGTAATAAAATGTAATTAAACCTCAAAAAAGAACTGTTTCGCTACCTGGCAAAAGTTATGAAATTTATAAAGGCGAAGAAGAAGCAGAAAAAAACACGCATAAGCAATTTAAAAGCTTTAGCAAGCAAAACCAAACAATGAACTTATTAAAACAGTTGGGTAAAATTATGTGTTTCAAAGGTTTAATTAGGCGTGCGACAAACAAGCGACATCTAGCGGGCTACAACGACGGCTGGTGTGAGCTGAAAGGCTGGCGAGGCAGGCCGATGCCCAACTGCTTAAGCGGTGAAGGCTATTTCACGTTTAATGCAGAATATGAAACGTTTGGTGTCGTTTGATAATTTTCTGCCAAGCAAAACAACAACAACAACAAATCAAAAACCAGTGCCAACGATTCGGCCGCTAACGGCTCCACTCATTTGGCTGTAAAATTTCAAAATCTCGTGATTGTCGGTGCCAGCCTCCCGTCACGTGACAAGTCACAAAGTTTTCACGGACTGCTTAAACAATCGTTTAAAACATACAACATGTAGGAAAAATATCACGTCCTTTGCTCTTCTGTGTAAACTTTTTACACGTTCATAAGTTTGTTTTATGCTTAACAAAAATCATATCAAAGTCAAAAGAAAAATCAACTAATAAAATGTGCTGCGTGCAACTATTACTTTGTTTGATAACATTTTAGAGTGTCTGCTAAAAAGAGTTTAGAATTTTTAATAAATTTTATTGAATTCTCTCAAGTGTGACTGACCAGCAAGCAGCTCATGAACGAACGACCGGCGCGCCGCGGCGACCACTTGATGGATTGATGTTTGCCTTTTCCATCAAATGAAAATTCGCAGCATCCATTAAAGGAAAATGAATCAAAAACAAAAAAGACAAAAGAAAAACGAAGAAGGAACAGCTCTATGCAAATGGAAATTTCAGCTCTTTGTAACAACTCGTTTAAAGCTGTTTTGTTTGTTTTTTTTTCTTTTTTATTCTGCGCCAGCAGTTTTTCCATCAACGCCTCTATAAAAAGACAAAAAACTTTAGCTTTGTTCAAAAATTACAATACCAGAAAAAAAAAAACACTCCCGTCAGACTTTTGAACTTGTCTGGTAAGCAAAAAAGGCAAAAAGAAGAAGAAGCAGAAGAAGCAGAAAAAACTGCCGTCTAGTAAAGAATTGCAAAATATATTGTAACAACTTGAAGCTAATTACACAGCAGGAAGAAAGCACTTAAGCTTCCTTTATTTAGAACCCACGACTTGAAGCACAAAACAAAGCACTCTTTAACTGATTTGCAATGCAATTTTTCTCCTCCCACCCCACCCCCCTTAAGGTTGTTGTTTGAAGCAAATTTTTAGCCAACACAACGATTTTGCTCAGATTAAAGTAAATTAAAAAAGAAAAAAAACGACGAATTCTATAATAGCCCTACAAAAGAGAAAAAATAAAACAACAAGCAGCAAATCTGTTGAAGGAGCAGACGGAAAACATTCTACGAACTCTATTGGGCCAGATATAGTACAAGTCTAGTTCTTCGACATTTGGTGCTCTTAATAAAATATATGATAAATATGAAAATACACCAAAATGAAAACAATACTGTTGAGTTTGCGGATTGTAGCCGATAATGGCAATAAATAAAAGAACTAAATGAACGACTTGACATGATTTTGCAAAGAATATATATATTTTCCGAGTAATCATATTACTATGGTTGCCATAAGCCACGCTTCTACGGCCTGGATCAGCAAAGTTTTGAGTGCCAATACCTGTTACGATTTAATGCACCAAACTATTGTTGTCACATTTAAATATGTTTGCCATCATTTACCAATCATATTATTGTTATCAACAACCATATTAAATTGTCAGTGCAAACAATTTTGTTGCTGTATTAAACTATATGGCTGTGATGGTGAGGGTAGGATATATTATTATTGTGAATAACTATATTCGTATTATCATAAGTAACCATGTTATTGTCATAAGCCAGTATGTCAAAGTTTTGACTGCCATCAGCTGTTATGATTTTATAAACCAACCTTGTGTTGTCACAATCATATTATTGTTATTAACAACCATATTACAGTGTCAGTGCCAACAATTTGGTTGTCGTAGCATTTGTTGTATTCTAGCATGATTAACTATATTCGTATTATCATAAGTAACCATGTTATTGTCATAAGCCACTATGCTATTATCTTTACCAACAAAGTTTTGACTGCAACCAAGGCATTGCACACATTTAGACATGTTTTCTGTCATTACCAATCGTATTATTGTTAGAACACAGAATTTTATTGTCTCTGTAAACTATAGCACTGCAATATTCAAACTTATTATTGTTGTGAACGTATTATACTATATTATTTACTGGGCCCAATAGCAAGATCAACTATATCATGTAAAAAAAAGGCATTTAGTGCTTTGTTGTAATAAAACTGTATCCTTTAATTGAATGAGAAATTATAAATTCTTTTTGAAGCATTACAGGCCTTAGTCAACTAAATATATTTAGATGTAATCATAACATGGTTAATCATAACATGGAATTTTAAAGTCAAGGATATTCAAAATGTCTTCCTGTAAGTTTAATAAATGACAAGAGGGGGCTGCGTTACCAGCTCGAGACGGAAAAAAGTCGCCCTGATGGCTTAGTGTAGAGTATATTACAGACAACAGTGTCTTAAGCTCAACACTCTGCATGGATACACCTTCAACAACAGCTCCGGCAACAATAGAAGCCAACTGAAGGCTAAATAAGCGTGTGTATGTATGTAGAAATATTGTACTCGTAGTTCAAAAAACAACACGAAATTATGCATATGAAGAAAAGAAAAAGCAAACAACTGCAAACGTTAAGCAGATCTGCACTCGTATAAACAGAAAATATGCGCGTGTCATCTCACAAGTCATGACACACCGCTGGCAAAGAAAAACAACTTCAGTTGCCAGCACCAAAGGACACATACATACATACATAAATTTTAAAGACAAACGACGACTAACTGACATACAAAGCAGCCACAACAATCTTGTTAAAGTTGCTTTCAAGCTGCAAACTTAAAAGACTCACAGACGCTTTTGTAAAATTTAAAGCGTGTCCGTCCGTGTTTCGTTTACCTTTTCCTTTGCTTGGCTTGTTTGCCACAATGTGTCCTGTTTTTGTGTCGTGCAAGTATGAGTTGTTTTGGCTTAATTTATGCAGATCGTTTGAAGTTCACACAATGACACTAAACACATGCAACATAAGATCCACTTAAGCTGCATAGTGCGGAGGTGTATGCCCGGCCGCTGTTGTGCCGCACAATTTGGGGAGGGAGCGAGTTCAACAGCTCAAAACGATTGGTTTTTAGGCACGAAGTTGTGGAAGAAAACACAGTTGGCCAAGTTCGTAAAACTGCGACACAGTTAAAATGTGTATGTCTGCTACTTTAACGAGCAGTTGGGAATCACACCAGCAGCCGTGGTCGAGACCTTTTGAGGTCACCTGGCCTTCAGGACTCATGCAAGTGACAAGTGGTCCTTTACAAAACACCCCTTGACGAATCAGCTCAGGTTATCGATTTCGAAGCAATTCACGTTAGATGTTCATTGGCGAAGGCAACACAACAGCAATTGCTATTTCAAAAGTGGTATCACTCTATAATCCTATTAGCAGGATGTCAGTCAACAATCAAACTGTGTCAGCAATACTTTACCCGGACACGAACAGTCTAATACACGGGGAGAAAACAACATTTTAGAGGCCAGAACATTTCAGCCAAAATACATTCATTTGAATAAATCATTTGAATACGTCATTTCTAGGTCTCATTTATTTAGTGGTTTTTTGTAGTAATTGTTCGTTTTATTGACTGTGCTGCTCAATTAAGAGAGTTTTTTTCCCCCTCAATTGAGTCTATGAATCAATTAAAAGAGTTTCGGGTAAATGATTTACCGCTTAATATTTTCAAAAATTATGCATTTTTAGCTACTCAATTACTTATAAATTTACATATATTTTGCAGCAACAATTAAAAATATTTACCTATTATTGTATATCGTTACCATAATATAGAAAGGCCCTAATTAATTTTTTTTCCCAAATCGAGATTCTTTTTTTTTTCATCTTCGAAAGATGATCTTGCAACACATCATTGGTAAAAAAAAAATTAACGTGATGCGACTAAAAATAACAAAAATATAAGCAGTTGAAAAATGTTCCGCGACTATAAAACTTTAATTTTTATTAAATTTTTTCTCTACTGAAAAGTTAGGAAAACGTTACTTAAGGCCTTTCTATATTACGGTATCGATATGTATTTATTTATGTAGTTTATTCCTATTTCTGACAATTAAAAGTAAGAAAAAGAAAAGCACTCGGATTTGTATGTATTTATTTCATGCCCCACAAGAGTTGAATTCACTGTAACAAGCTGATACACCATAACGGTACTATTTCATTCTAATTCCATTCACATAATTTGGACTTCACTTACAATTCCCACTGTCTTTGCTTTTAAGAATTCTCTAATATTGATCATTTAAATTGCAGTTGCGAAAGAAAAAATGTTGGGAAAGTTTAATGTCGGCATTTTAGGTTCTTTGTGAATGCATTAATTACAATAGTTTTTAAATAAAAATAATTAATAAACTATTTTTACATGTATGTATGTATGTATGTATGTTCCATTGAAAATCAGCGGCCAATAGTTGGTTTTATGAAGTTGAGAAATCATCCCGTTCCCTTTTATCTGGCTTCTGTGCAACCCACCTGCCAGGCTTCACTCTGGAGCATAAAATTAATATATTTTTTTTTCTTCTACAAAATACTTTAAAAAACTAAACTAAACCAAAGAAAGAAAAAAAGAAAGAAAGAAAAAAGAAGCTCCTATCAAAACAAACACTTCATAAAAGTTGACACAACTAAAAGAAAAGTACATCATACTTGTATTCACTTTTGCATTCTGAATTATTTTATATTATTTGTTGTTTTTGTTTTTGCCAAGAAAAGCAAAACACGACTGCAACAACATGAACCTGAGGGCACTTTTGAAAGTCTCTTGTTTGCGAGGGCTGTGGGAGAGGGTGGGACTTAAAAGTAAAATATGCTTGCAACATGATGGGGTCTTAGATTGAAACTCATGCATCTCTGTGGACTAAAAAGACATACACACAGCCACACAGACACTTGAGCCAAACTTTCGCATGCACTTGAAATGCAGCAGAGACAGACGTGCAACAACACAACAACCGACTTTTCCATAATCTTCGAATGCCTTCTTGCTCTGCCATCAGATCAGGTTCTCATAAAATTTTCAACAAAATGCCACAACAAATATCATCAACATCCCATTAAACTCTGGAAAGAAAAAAAGTAAAATGAAAAATCAGAAAAACCTGGTTGGAAGAATAACAAAAACAAAAAAAAGGAAATATGTGAAAATATTTTTTCTTTTTTTCTTTTGTTAATATTTTATGTACATTTAGATCGTAATCCCTTTTTTGTATTATGAAATTATGCAAAAGAACATTTTCTTAAATCGGATAATTTTCTAAGCTTGTTGCTTTGTCTATGCATTTGATAAGGAGGTTGAGTGAGTGTGAGGGGTAGGGGGGGGGGAGGGGGACAGCAAAGAGTAACGAGCTGCATGAGATTTGAAAGTTTAAGAACTTGAATGCTTAATTGAGACGAAAATGTTGGTATGTTGGGCATAATTATGCAATTTGAGCGTTAGAATTAAGGAGCACAAATCATTTGGGAGCCAGAAATGCTCGATTTTGCATATACGGCGTTGCCGTATCTCAAGTTCTCTCGTTTTTTCAAGTTGTTTGAAATGCCTTAAAGTCTTGAAGGTTTTAGCTTCAAAAATCATATATTTTTTCTTCAAGTTCATGCAAAATATAGACGATTTTTGGTTGGCTGCGTTCAAAGTACGACGTTATGATGAAACTGAACTGATTTACAATAATTTATTCAATTTCGTTGTTGTCTATATCTGCAGCAAATATAGTAAGAATTTTTTCCGAAATTATATAAGAAAAAATATGTGACATTTTAAAAACAAAAGACTTCTTAAAAAAAAACAGTAAAATTAAGTTTTACTAAAAAATGAATTTAAATTTTAATAAAACCATATTTAAATAAATAATTTACAAATTAATATAAATAATGATTTATTGTAGTTCTTAGAACATTTTTTAACTTTTATTGTTATTCGATTTTGCTTTAAACAGAAATTTCGTTTATTTTATTATATTGTTTTCTAGTACAAACATATTTGTTTATGGTTTTTAAGAATATGTTTGTTGTTGTTGTTTCACTTATTTTATTTTGTTTTGTTTATATTATTTTCAATAAAAATTCATTCAAAATACAATATGTTTTTGTGTTGTTTGTTCATTATTTGGACACTTTTGTGGCAAAGCGGCTTTTTGTTGGTTGAAAAATTAAGTTTTTTGTGTAACATAAAATGTTTGCTTTTTAAATAAAACTAAATAACGCTGAATGTAAGTAGTCTTTCTCTCTCTCTCTCTCTCTCTCTCTCTCTCTCTCTAACGCTTTCGTTTACTCTTTAATTTGTTTTTCAGACACCATTTATCTGTCATATATCCTTCTTACTTTAAACTATAACTCTGATGCTTATTTTATTTTTCGCTACTTTAAGCAGGAGCCTGCAAATTAATTAATTTAATAACTCAGACAGAAATGGTGGCAGCACTTGTAGCGTCTCAGGACTACAACATAAATTCGAAACGAAACAAATCCCAACCATTTTATCTACATCTTTTAAGTCAATCCAAATCAGGTTATTCGGTTAAAAAAGAGAAAAATAATTCAAACAATCTGCCACCCCCCAAATTAAGGATAACAACCGAAATGGTAACTGCGCTGCACAGAAATCCTTGCAATTGTGTTGGTTAAGTTGGCCAAATTAGTTCATCTTCTGCTCCTGTTTTGTTTCGTTTGGTTTGAATATTATACAAAATATTCAGTTCAGACTTTAAACTGAAGGCGGGCAGGGCAATTGGCAAATTAAATTTTATGCATCGTACATGAATCGTTCAGAAATTAAAATAAAACAAGTGAAACAAGAATTCAAATTCAAATTCAAATTCAAATTTTATCAACTGCATTTCGTTTGTGCGAAATGAACGAGACTGAATGCAGAAATAGGAAAAAATAGTTTTGGTTGCAGTTTTTATTCCTGTTACTTGACGGTTTTCTTTTTTTTTTTTAACTAAAACTTATTGAATGCGATGTCGTTTTGGAGGGATAAAGGGTTTTCCAATAGTGGCAAACACGTGTTTCGAAATTTATTAACTTTTTATTCCAAACGAGAATTTATGTATTTGAAATTTGTTAAAATATTTATTAAATTTTAAATGAAAAACTATATTGGCGCGATGCCGACTTTTTTTAATTTAGTTCTTCCAAAAACATTTCGGTCTTAATTTAATTCCTTAAAAAAAATGTAATTCTTCCAAACACATTTCGGTCTTAATTTGAGGAAATAGCGGCTCTTTTTCTCTGATCATGTCATGGATTTTTGATGTCATAGACTCAATTGCTACAGGGTGGAATCCCCAATTTGACAACATCCATCTTGAAAATCTTGTGGCGGGGTATTAGATCCGTTTGTAACGATCTAATAACTGAATTTTATGCTGCTGGTGGCCGTCTCGATATCTGTTTATATAATAAGCAAAATCAAATAACAAATCATGATGTTATATTAAGTTTTGGTGTCATTTTTGTAAGCTGGAAATCCTGCCATCACAACTCCCAACCAGTGTGCAAGGATATGCCTTCCAACTTGTACACTGGGCCCTTCATCACGTTACGGAAGTCATATGATGTCTTGCAAATCCTGTGGAATAAAGCAAAAAACGTCACGTAGCCGCCAGAAACTCCTAAGTTTAAGAAAAATATTCAGGATTTTCTAGGCAGCAGCAGTTAGGGGAATGGGCCAGTGCACTCAGGGCAAAGTTGTTGATTGCTCTCAACCTGGCGAGAAGCCAGCAGCGATCCCTGAAAATGGACTGGTCAAGCTGACATACTGCCTCCCCGTGGCGCCCCTGGATAGCCCCTACAGCACCCGCTTAGAGGTGAACCAAAGTGTGCAGCGAATCCCCTCTGTCCAGGGGTCTAAACCAGGACCCGGTCCTCCAGGTTTCGGGGGTTGTGCGTGGGGGTAACTTCCCTACCGTGTAAAAACACACTAGTTACGACACAACAACAAAGAATAACTTTGTTGGTTGAGGCCCAGGTTCACCACGGACTGTAGCGCCAAGAGAAGAAGAAGAAGAGCAGTTTGAGGGCTGTCACTTAATTTCACATTCATACGAGTTAAGGTCACTTATGCAGCATCGCTACCAGTGGCAGTAAACGTGACATAAATGAGTCCTTAACGAGGAGCTCAATGCTTCATGGGTGTTATAGCCGTAGAAGATAACTTTGCCAATCGTATATGAAGATCCTTGTAAAGAGTGAATCGTTGTGTCTGAAATCAGCCAAGATTCTTTAACTGGACTTTTGTGTAGTTGCCCTACATATTTTTGTTTATTGAAACCCCGTTTCCCAACTGTTGTGGCAATACCCTTTTAAGATTTTTTCGTTAGTAGTTTTGTTTTTGGTAAAAGTATTAGTATTTTGGTTCCAGCACACAAAGATTCTTTAGGTTTTAACCAGTAGCAGGTGCATGCACATTTCTTCATACACACATTAGACTGATGCAACCAGCAGACAGACACTAAATTCGTTGCACGATTCTTGAACATAAAATATGCAAAAATGACAACAGCCGAACAAAAAGGAGAAAACAAAAAAAAAAGTAAAAGAAATACAAAACGTAGAACATTTCGTTTTTAAGCGTAAAGTAAATAAATCCAAGGCAATTGAGAAAAAATATTGAACAGAGGCTGGCCACTGCAAAGAGGACAAACAGGTTTTAACAAAAATTTGTCTACAAAATATAATATTTTCATCAGATCTTGCCAAAACTTATGCTTAGAGTTTCCTAAGAACAGTAATTTAAATAAGGCGGGAAAAAATGTCGCCACCAACCTATAAACATTTGATTTGCTGGGGCAAACGAATCGGCGGCGCCACTACCTGTTGGGCGCATTTAAAGTTAAACAACTAAAGCTTTGCCTGGCTGCCAGCAATATTGCGAAATTTGTCATTTGCATACAAATGCATTGCAATTGCTTAGCGCGCACAAGAGCCAACTACACAGATCTACCACCCAGTTGGCCAGGTCCTTAAGATATTAGCTGACAACAATTAAAATAGCCGATTTTAGACAAAGTACAAGCGTTAATGTCTTTGAACACTTTATTATATTTTTATTGATTTTATAAATTATCTCTAGTGGAAATATTTAATTGGAAACATACAAGTAAAAGTGTTAGTTTTGTATTCAAATGTCCTGAGAAATGCTGATTCACCTAAAAGCATCGCTAAGAAACTCCATACACGACGTGACTAGCCATGAAAAATGTCTTTGAATTATCATTATTTATGTGTCACATGCGCTTGGTCAACTGGTATAGCCAGCATATTCTATTTGTTGCAAGAAAAAAACAGAGAGCAAAAAACAAAAAAAAAAACAAAAAAAGGGGAAGCACATTGTTGATTTTAGTCGAGGCGGGCTGAATAGTTATTTTGGGCGTTACTGTTGTTGCTTTGGCTTCAAGTAACGATTGTGTTATTGTAAATGTTGTTGTCGCGTTTTTTTTTGCTTCTCTTACCAAATTGTTGTCAAATTTACAGCGATCGAAATCTGTGAGCGAAGTCTAGCGTTTTTCTTAAGAAGCGTCAACAAACGCATATAAAATTTAAATGGATTGATGAAAAAACCAGAGAAATTTTCCAGCTGAAATTTATTTCCTAAATATCATAAAATATTGTAAAAATTTTAAATGTAACACTTAGAATAATTGTTTTTTTTTAATTAAATTTATTTCAAATTTCTCGCTATTTTTTTCATTATTTTTTTTATTCAAAATCTTTAGAATTTTTTATTCTATTTATTTATTTTCTTAGTTATTATTAGATTTTAGATTATAAGAAAACTTCAACAATAAAGTACCAGCGACAGAGCTTATCGGCTGGTATCATATTTAATGTAGTTTCATTAGATGGATTAACTCCTTTTCTAGGATTTTTCCCCAAATGAATTGTTTCGCTGCTGTTCATTTTTCACGCCATTTAGCTCCGTTAACGTAGCGCATGAGATGCAAAATAGCATTACGTTGCGTGACATGAAATAATGCATAATGTACAGAGGCACAAAGTAGCATTCTTTCATGTCACGTTACGTGACATTATCCATTATCAGTAGTTATAGGTTAGGTTGAAGAATACCCTTTAATTTATTCTGTTGAGTGTAGTCGGGGTCTGCAGTTACGCGCTGTGCCAACTAATTTTATTTGTTCCCAGATCTAGAGCAAACGCTGTGAGTATTATTTTTGCCCAGTGCAAACATGTTAGACACGAAAGGAAAAATCAAGCTTTAGCCAAAATTGAAAGATTTTTTTGGTGCTTAAATAAATCGGTATTTCTCTCAATCGAAGACACATCGAATGCCGGGAAATAGATATGCGTAAGTATCTGCTTAAGCCCACCTGAGTACAATATGTCCACTAATTCCTCCCACTGCAGGACCGACTCTCATACATGAGTATCGGTTCGATCAGACATCATTTGAAATATGATCGTGCCCGCTCGGTGGGGAGCAGAGGGTTTTTGAAACTTTTAACGAAGGCAACACTGGTCCTACGTGAGTACGGAATCGATCGGAAGTCAGTTGGAGTTTGATGTCCCCCTTTAGACTCGTTGCACAGC
Source organism: Epicampocera succincta (assembly GCA_932526305.1). Lineage (NCBI taxonomy): Eukaryota > Metazoa > Arthropoda > Insecta > Diptera > Tachinidae > Epicampocera > Epicampocera succincta. Next base: position 11,946,056 of record OW052037.1, on the reverse strand, counting down.
CCTTGTAAAATTCTTACCGATCTATGGTCATGGCACCAGGTTGCAATGTAACCGCTACAAGTCTGCCGAAGTCCGAAAGCAGTCGCACCAGTTAAGCAGTTCTAAATTTCAAATAGCCACTTTCATTCCCCAACTTTCCTTCATAACGCATGACACTTGCAATACTTATATTTCTTGGTTACGACACAATCTTTCGATACTGAGACTCATGATACCAAAAGGGAACATTTCAATTAGACTTCTGTTCTCCTTCCTCACACTATAGTCATTCGTGTGACAGCATGACGCAACAATGATTTGAACTCGGAGTTCGGCTCAAAAGTGCATTTTAAAATGGCAAAAATGCATGCAATTTTATTAATATGCGGAAATATTCCACCTTCTGCTGGGCAAAATTAATTACCGTATTATTGGGAAATTTTTAATGTAATTTTTTTTTTCATTGAAACATCGTCCAAAAATTTCTTTTCACTCTATCTTGACTCCACAGATATATTTGAGCTGTCGTGTGTTGCTACAGTGGACTTTCGTGTTTATTTCTATCGTGTTTATTTCTATTTCTAGAGCGACCTGCATGCACAGACTTTATTGAAGCACTTCTTTTACATACATTTGCGGTTCTTTGCATTAGCTGGCACCACTGTGCAGGGTTTCAAAACAAAAATCATTCATACATGTAGGCAAATATTTGCGATTTATTTGTTTCTATGCGACTTGATTATGATTTATTTGTATTTTATTTGTTTGTTTCATTTTATATTATTTCCTTTTAACGATTTTCCTTGCGAATTTGTATTTTATTTATCTATTTATTTTGTTCTTTTATGGCCCTGCTAAGATTTAATCATGTGTGAAATTGTCATAAAATGTTTGCTTAAAATGTCTAAGTGTCTAAGCGTGTGTGTGTGTATGTGTGTGTGTGTGTGTGTGTGTGTGTGTGTGTGTGTTCTTGTATTTGTTAATAAGATATCTTAAGGCAATCAATTTCACATAAAAACCTTAAAAAGTAAACAATCATCATCATCGTTGTCCGCACGAAAACCAAAAAAAAAAAACAAAAAACAAAGGACGTTCGTCCTTATGTACCCTGCCATGTGTATTTCAACGATGGTTGTTTTTTTTTTTTTTTTGGGTACAATAAAACCTTAACTCATACACTTACAGCTTAAAGGAATAAAGATAAGCTGCAAATAATCATTTAAAGACACAGAGGCTGCGAAAGGACTTAACGAATCTTAGTCGTCTCAGTTAACAGTAAATAAAACAAAATACAGCCAATGGCTACAAAATGCCATAAACTTTGCAAATATTAAATGAAATCCTTGGCTTCAAGGCTAAAGCAGTTTTCTTATTACAAGTATCCTTATTTTTGTGCCTTTGCTTTGCTTTCTTTCTGGTTAACAGTTTTTTTTTCCTGACCACTTGAGTATGTTTGTGGCTGCAAGGGAGTGTGTGTGTGTGTGCAAACGTGTGCGTCCAGTGGATATGTATGTACATATCTACGACATAAATAAAATGCCATTTATATTGTTGAAGCGCAAAATGTTTCTCCTTTAAAATAAAGGACTCACTTTGTGTTCTGGCTTTTAATTCTTCAAACATGTAAATATCCTTGACTAATGTTTAAAAATGTTCACACCGAGTCTTAATGTACGAGTCCGAATCGAAATATATGAAGTTTAAAAAACCATAACAATATTTACGTATAATAATTTTTATGTATTTAATTGAAGTGAGCAGCTTTACAAGGTTGTTCGTTGGCATATTTAATTCCGTTTAATTCGAAATATTTAATTAGGGGCACCTGAACTTGTTGTAATTGCATGATTAAAGGCACTTTATGGTGGTGAGCGTTTTAAAAATGTTGTGTTCGAGAAATGGAGGCAAAACGTCTACACAATTCTTTTGTTAAATGGAAAACAACAATATTTTATAAAATTGTTGAACAAGTGTAGGAGAAAAAGTTATAGATATAAAAATAATTAAAAATCCTTGGCAATATTAACGTTTTAAAAGTTGAGATAATTTTGTTTGTGAATTTATTATACAAATCGTAGCAGTTTTTCTTTTATAGCAAAAAATTAAGAGTAATTGAGTCAAGATAATCGGAATACATCGAATGCATAAAAAATTTAATAAAAAAAACCATCTGGCATGGTTTTGAGCAGTTTAAACTCAACACGGTACTGACATTGATGCTTTCAACTTTCAATAATATTTTTTATATGCAATTTTATAGTTAGTTTAATGAGTCTTAGACTGTCAGCCTATGGAAGAGTTTCAATATGGCACGGTACTGACCTTTAAGGATAATCCTATCACATTTTTGTTGTTGATAGAAATGCAATAATGAATCAATAGCGAAACCAAGTTAAATAAAAAAATTCTGATTGCCACGACACTGACCAGTTTTAATGCGACACGGTATGGACATTTACATATAATCGTAGCAGTTTTATTTTTAAAAAAATGCAGCAATGAATCGATAACAAAACAAAGTTAGGCGAAAAACTGTAATGCGACATGGTACTGACAGCTAAGCAAATGTTCAATATGTTTGACACAAAGTGGAAAATTTAATATACATAATTTAACTATTAAATTTAATGCACTTTTAATTGTTAGAATATTGAGGGGGTTCCAATGCGACACGGTACTGACTTTTAAGCATGACACTACAAATAAAAAATTTTACAGCGAGTTAAAAATTTGATATGATGTGTTTTATAAATTTGATAAACTTTTGGCTATTGACTAGTTTTATTGAGACACGGTACTGACGTTTAACCACAGCACTGTAAATAAATATTTCTAACACAAAGTTTAAAATGCGCCTATTAAATTAAATGAGAATTTTATCAGCAAACTGCTGGCCAGTTGTAATGCAACATGGTACTGACATCTTAAAAAAATATTAAATATAACTGAATCCTTTTTGGGCAATGGAATAAAATTCATAAGATTAATGTGCAGTTAATCTAGGATACGTTCTTTTAAGGTTCTTAAACAATATTTAGCCAGCAGGACATTAGAAGTATCACCGTAGAGAGTCCTAATTTATCGAAAGGATTTGACCAAAGTTGGTTTTAGTATGAAAACCAGTTTTTTGCTTTTTGTTCAATGTTTATGGATCCATAAGAAAACAAGAATTTGTTATTCACTGATTCAATTTACTATATCACGGTAATGAAATCTTATGATATGCCACGGTACTGACACTTTATAATAAAATTGCACTTTTCCTTGTAGGAAGTTTGAAAAATCCCCATATGGTTTGGCGTCATGCTACATCAACAGCTTTGCGCTGTTAATATAGCCAATTAGACCAAAATGGGCCCAAAATTGGCATCTTGCAAGATTTCTAAAGTGGACGAGCTGCTCAGTTGTGTTACTTGTCAGCGCGGAAACCCCCATTACAAAAACTCTGAAGTAGAACAGAGAATTTTATGCCTATTGTCTTTAGTTAAATCAATTAAATCATTTATTCAATTAAGTTAAAAAAAAAACACCCACCAAAATGAACAATAATGAAATGAACACGATTTGAAATGAGCCGATTTGTTTTCAAGGAAATCTTATATTTTTGCAAATTTCCGCGTTTTTCTAGTTTCACATAAACGTCATTCGTTACCTTGTAAACGCCGCTTACTTTTCATGTCCTTTTGCTTTCGCAGCCGTCCACCATCGGCCAGCAGAAAGATTTTCTAATTTTTAATTATATATTCATTTGTGATTGTCATAACGCCCAGCACTAAGTTGATTGTCAGCTACAAAGAAGCCAAATGAAAATGGAAGGACAATTGTGAACAGAAAGCGACTTTAAATTAGTTGCTGCTACAACTTATTTATTTCCGTTTCCTTGAGGCAATTATACTTGTAGCGATATAATTTACAGTGGAAACTGTATGCAAAATGCTTTTATGGCTTATTCAATTATTATGAAAAGTTGTTGGCAACAACAACAGCAACAGCAACAAAAAAAAAATTGAAAAGAAAAATACATTTTAATAAGATTGAAATTCAATTTATTCCGGCTTCCTTTTGTTTTCGCTGTGAATTGTTGGCTAAAGAGCAGCAACAAATTTCACTTTTACAATTGTTTGACTTTGTTTATAATTTAAAACATCTTAAGCGGGCTAATTATATTAAAGCAAAAAATGTTCATAATTAAATCAACACATTGTTTTTGTATTTGTTTTTGTTGTTCTTGTTTCTTTTTTAAAGTTTATTTTTTGAACTCGGCATTGACGCCGGCCCTGGCTTTATTTGTTTGTTTATTTCGAAAACGACTTCCATAAATAACAGCAACCCCTCAACAAGACTTTTTCTAACAGCAACGGGATATAAATTAAAACAAATGTTTAATTAAGTTGCAGCCTTTTGCTTTTAAAAAGTTAGTCTAATGAGTCGGAGCGTACAGAAATGCACCTGCGACTTTAATAACGGCACTTTAAAATAAATTGAAGTTGAGCTTTTTGCAGAAATAGGTAGCAAGAGGCTGAGGTGATCATGTACCAAAGCCTTAGCTTTTTGCACTCATATGGTTGAAATGGTTGAATTGGACAATAATATTTTCAGAACTAAACTAAGATATGACAATTTTTTATAGTTTTATTAAACAATTATAATTATTATTATATATCTACAGGACGAGAAAAACCAAATGGCTTAAGCGTGTGTTTTAGGGTGTGCGCTCAAGGCCTTGAAAAAGAACATGGTTGCAAACAACAATAGTTATTTTATGCTGCAAACATACTCTGGCTGTATTTATCGGGCATTCTAAAGTTTATATTTTGATTGCATTCATACCATGTAAAAACGTGTTTAGCTGCTTTCACTGGTCTACTTTGTTCATATTTTAGGTTAAGACATAAAGGATATGGGAAGGCTGTACATATCCTTGTACTGATGGCTACGAAATTTTGCACATACATTAAAGTTTCGATTTTACGACCTGCTGTCTGGCTGTCAATATTGCATTAATAACCACAACTGACTGTTTGTCGAGTCCGAGGTGTTTGCATTAATTTCAATCCCAATGCTGAAAGGCTAGAAAATTATTCCAGAACCGTTATAAATCAAAATTTAACATCTTACGTCTGCTTTTTCCCTTATGACACTTATCGAGCGGCCGGCACACGCACACATGTGACCACACACACACACACACATATATATATTAGGGCTAAAACTGGCTTTGATAGGCAAGAAACCGCTTTATCCTTTATCCTTTGGCAAGTAGTCAGTTTTGCCAAAACCACCAGAACCCGAAGGAATGCGCAAAGAATTTGTCACTCCCCAACTTCAACATTTTCGCTTTTTACTCGCTGATGTTAGACAATTTGGAACATTAATTTTTCTCTCTCATTGATACAACTTTTGATACGAACTCATACTTTTGATTTGTGTTGTCAGGACGTCATTGTCAGCAGAAGGCAATTGGTTGGCAGTATTTTTTTTTCTGTCCCACATTGAACCGGTAGCGTCTTGCGAACTTCTCTTTCCTAAAATTAATTCACTGAAATTCTTTCTCATACACGTTTTTATTCATGTCTAAACACTTAATTCTTTTTTTTTATTTGTTTGCGAAAGTGTTTACAGTCCTAGACTTTTGCTTCGCAAGGCTCAGAGAAAAGGATTTTTGTTTGCTGATTTCTACTCAAAGTTAAATTTTTCCTTATTGATGTGAGCCTTCGCTTCTTATACGTATCACGTATGTCTTACCACCCCCAAATGCAGTGCCACCGCAGCCACCCCTAAACAGGACTCTGATATTTTTAGTCCTCTTTCATTTTCATTGAACCCTTTCGGGTTAAAATTTAATTCTGTAAAAACATTTTTTTTGTGTTTTACTCAAATTTATTTGAGAATGTCTTAAAGTGTTGAACGTTTGTTTGGGAAAAAGCCATTTAAGATTCAAATCGCAAGGACATCTTGCGCGCACCCTGAAAATCAGCGAATAGCAGTTGAGTTCAAATAACGAGTGGCATAATCTTGAAGGCGACGCACATACAAATGTGTTTCTACAATAATAATAATTGATAAGTTCTTAATAAAAGTTATTGTATGGTGTGTGTCCACAGAGCATCAGCGAAGCTTATGGTGAATATGTTCAATCGTTTGCAACGGGCTGGAGAAGCTCTGGCCAGCCGGGGGAAAAAAAAGTTTGAAAACCAAGAATTCTAGGTATCACTCCATAAAGACAGCAGCTATTTCAAAACATGTACGAGTGGCAGGACTCATCCTAAGGCAGGCAAATTGTGTATCAAATGAAATGAAGGCGAGACAGCTGGACAGCGGATTTTATGTAATCCCAAAATGCATCGAATGCTGACATGCGCTGAAAAAGAGATCTATTGCCAAACCACGACTTTAAAGTAATGATTCCGTCTATTATCAGCTGTTGGTGTCTGATCTGGCCATCACAGGCAATTTATAACAAATGCAAACCATTTCGTTTGAAGAGATTATATTGGGTCTCATGTGGCCAAATAGTTGAAATTGGTCGCTTTCTCAAAACTATTTATAAAGTAGTTTTGCCTCAGACTTACCGATGCCCAACGAGAACCCTCTCTTTCTGTCTCTCTTTATCTAACGGCTTCTTGCTGTCTTTCTCGGTTACGCTAGATTCGTTCCTTGCCCACACAGATGAACAGTTACAATTAATAATAAAAGTCTATCCCACGTTGTCGAACGCTAACGTCCACAAACATTTGGCACAGCGTAAGACAACTAAAAGCTTAGTTTTGAAATGGGGCAGGCCAAAAGAAGAAAAAGGACTACAAATAATTTCCGAAACAGTTTTTCATCATGCAAATTACTTGCGATCCTTGATGTTTGGCGGCAATTTTGTGTTATGCAAATCATACGTCGTAACATTTAAAAGTCTCGTAAGAGAATCGCACTTTTTCGAAATCACACAATTCTAGATTAATATAGCGGGTATTTAAGTTTTCGTCTTACAGGACTGCTGCTATTTATTTGTTTGCAACTGTGCCACCATTTCGTAACTCGTATTCCTCGTCGTATAATAATTTTTTATGATTAACAATTATTATGAGTTAAATTTCTCTTGATTATGGGATCCTGTCACGACATTGGAAATTATCTGCATTTCACATGTGTTTGTATCCTTATCAAGGCAGTTAAGATGGCAACAATATTAATGAAAGCAGTTTATTAAACAAAACTAAGTAAAGATGACTTAACACATAAAAGCAAAAGGCAGCTTTAATTAAATTGTAAAAATATAGTTAAATCAGAACTTATTGCCTTCATATCATGTCCTTTAAAAACGATTCTATTTGATATGACAGTTGGCAGGAATATTTTTTAATTATGTGCGCCAGTACATGTGGTGTGATTTGCAAAACACTCTGTGGCTTTTGAGAGCTTCTAAAATATTTTAGATATTGCAGATTTTAGTTTGCGGGGTTTATTTTATGATGAGTTGTAAAATTTGTATGGCTTAATTTGTTAAAGCCTAGAAAATTTACTAACACAGAAGCTATAAAATTCACAAAACTAATATAGAAGTTAATAAATTATAAACGAAACGAAATAACATTAAGAAAACTGCTGGTAAAATTTAAATTTTTCACTAAAACTGGGAATGTGCGTTCGTGGCGATTTCACAAACAAACTGCCAAAAGTTATTTGAATAGACTTTAACAATGACCTAAATTTAATAATAAAAAAGGATATAGGCTAAGAATTGGCTTAATTTAAGGCTTAACTTTTGAGCCTTAAGGCTGTGACAGTTAAAAACTAAAGCTGAATCCTTTTTAAAAAGTTGATCAATTATAAGGAAGGAATTTTTTTAGCAGATGTTGTGTATTTCAAGTTTATTCAGCTGCCCGAGTCCAGCTGTCATCTGTGCCTGAGCATTTAAAACGCTGGTAAAACCTGGCACTTTAAATTTGAAACGCATTAAAACAAAAGAAACACTTTGGCAAAAAAAATGCCATAAAACAGGCAAAAATACTTGTTGTCGAACACATGCAGACAAGCAAAAATCAAATTGAAATGATTTTAAATATCTAGTAGCAGCCAACCAATCAAACAACCAACCACTAGCAAGACCTGAAATAAATCATCGTTAATACCAAACAATTGAAAAAATGAAATCAGTATGAACAACAATAAAATGCAAACGTTAAAAATTCAATCGAATTGATTCCACAAATTCAATCTCATCAATGCAGTTCAGGCAGCCCGGCCACCACAACGCGCAGCCATTCAGGCGGGCAGACAGGCATTTTGCTTTAAGTTGTCAACATCTCCTTTTCGTGGAATTTTTTTCTTCTGTTATATATATATTTTTTTTATTAGTGAAATGCGGCTGAAAAAATATTTAAAGGGGTTTTACTACAAAAAAAAAAAAAAAAAAAAAAAAAAAGAGAGAAAAAAAATCGGCCACAACAACTATAAACCAGCAAAAAGGAGGGTGTGAGTTCATTGAGTTCTTTTTTTGTTTGTTTTTCTTTTTTTTGTGAACAGTTGTGGATTTTTAAAGCCGGCGAAAGGATTTACATAAATTTAAGGTTCTTACAATTTGTCAACCTTAAACGGGCAAAGTTCAAATTGCAGTTTTTAATACGACCATTTACAACTGGCGGGAAAGAAAATAAAAAACTCTTTATTTATTATTATATTAGTTATTCCAGAGACGACTGCAAGTCCACCTTGTCTTAGACCAAAAAACGGTGAAAATCATGAAGTGAAATGGGGTTGTTTGAAGATCTGCTGAAAACTTAACTTTTTGTCAACATCTTTATTTGTGCAGCAAAATGGAAAGTTTCCAACTTCAAATTACTTAAATATTAAAATATACATAAAAAAATGTATGTGTGTGTGTGTGTTGGCTTAAGTCATTTATCAAAAATTAGGGCACACAAAAAGTTGAACATTCTGGCCACCGGTTCTGGCAGCAGTTTTTCCTTTTGTTTTTGCTATTCAGTCTACACAAATGCAGATCTATTATTATTTATACAATATCGCGTTGTTTGCTTTGGGTTCCACAGCTTTGAAAGCGTTTCTTTCGTTGGGCAAAAAGGATTCAAAATGGTTTCTTTGTCTTCTTGCTTTCCTGATTTTATATTTCTCTGCGCGACATTTGATCGAGCAATAAAGGAAATTTTCATTTATTTGCAGTCCCTTTTGACGATATTGTAATGAAATTGTGTCAGTGTTTTTTTTTTCCCATCCTCGAATTAATTCAGATGTGCACGTTTTGGCATGTCCTTGAGTTATCTCAGAGATTCGGTTTTACATTCCTCAATCGCCGCAAACCACCGTCCTTTTAAGGGTGTCTTTGATCTGGAGAAAATCGGGTGCAGCCATCAATATTCACCAGTTTTGCCAAGAACTTCGCTGTCACACGTTTCATGCCAAAAATTTGCCTTCGAACGAACGCGATTTTCATTCGTTGTTGATATGGTCGCATTTCTGCCGCAGGCCCGCTTCAGAGTGAGGGCAACGCTGCAATATGATGAGAAGAATGTTGTCAACTGTCACGCTGCATCATTTTGCAGTTATAATCAAACATATTGTGGTTTTGAACACATATAATTATATTGTTCAGATTTAGTGCACTATTATTGCTGTTATCAATCAAGTTATTGTTATTAAAATAAATGTTTTATCAGTCTGTGAATCATGTTTTATATTGATTCCGAACCTGTGGGACAACGCATTAGAGGACGCCCACGGAACCGATGGCGCACACAAGTGGAGAGGGACCTCAAAAAACTTGGCGTGCAAAATTGGAGGACGCTGGCTAAAGACCGTGCCAGCTGGAAAAGTTTGTTGGTTGAGGCCCAGGTTCACCCCGGACTGTAGCACCAAACGAAGAAGAAGAAGAGAATCATGTTATAGTTATAATGAACCATATTATTTAGAAAAACATTATTAAATATTCGTACGACTTAATGCCAACAAGTTGATTTTATTATATGCGCGATTGTTAACTGAAGTATTTGTGTGACAACGATATTATCATTGATGTAATAAATCATATAAATTTTGAAAAATTAAACAGCCAATAGAGTTAATTTTATCTATATATTTTTAATCGTAAAGACCACTTTTAAAAATAGTGTTGCTTCATTCAATTATATTTAGTTTATCTTACGTAGCCGCTAATCATACAAATATAATCATACAATTATAAGATGGGCAACATGTTTAGGCTGAAATAAACTTTTCTTTGGCAGCAATGAAATGCATCTTTAAGGAAATCATAATATGGTTGGCGCAAAAATAATTGAAAATACTTTTTTTCTGTGTGTAACAATATCATAAAAAGTGAGTTTTGTATAACTTTTAGTTCTACAAGCCTTTTTAAGTCACAATAGATCTTTTTTTCTGTGTGTAACAATATCGCAAAAAGCCAGTTTTTAATGGCTGGTAGTTCGTCTTTTGCTTCGTTAAACCCTTTTCACATGAAATACCCTGAATTACCTGCCAACAGTTGTAACTATTTAATCGTAAGTGGTTTTTGGTATGTTTTTCTTTTCAAATGAAAGGGATTAAAATTAAGAAATTACTTCGTCCTCAAGCCAACAGTCGAACGAAAGAAAAAACACTTTTTATTATTAAGTTGTAATCATAAATAACAAGCTGACACGCAATTTAACAAAATGTTGTGTTGTGTGTGTGTGTGTGCGCGCGAACAACCAAAAAGCAAAAGTAAAATCCTCAAGGGAATCCTGTAAAAAAGCAACCGTACAGCCCCCTGTTGTAATTTGAAAATTGCTAAACAACAATGAATGCTTTTTATGTCTATGAGTGTGAACATGCACAACAAACATTATATCATATCCGGTGTGTGAGTGTGAGTGAGTGAGTGAGTGTCTCTAGGCCGCTGTGCGTGTGTTCGCAAAACGACCCAGTTGGTTAATCTTGTTATGATTTCTTCACTGGAAGGTGTTGAATATGCAGCCAAATAAAAGAAATTTATATGATTCTTTTTGTTTAGTCCTTTTGCTTAAAAGAAAATTTACTTTATTATTCCCCTATTGACACTCTTACACTCTTTGAGCAATTATTTGCTTTGCAAGGTTTCATAGAAGAGCTGTCACTTATTTTGGCCGCCCAGAATGGCTGAACGGCTCCCAGCAGATGTATGATAAGAACTTTTGCATGTGTGTTTTTATGGAAGGAGCAAAGTAAAGCGTAAAAGGCTTTTATAGTTGGTTTTTTTTAACAATTTCAACGTTATCGAAAGCAGCCATCTTTGGCCATAATAAACACACCAGTTTAAGGACTCAAAAGTTTTCAAAGGAACAGCTGGCCGCCGTAAAAAGTGCAGCAAAGCAATTGCTCATTTTTTTTTTTAATTTCTGGCACTAAATTAAGTCGAACAATTAAGAAATCCGTGCAACAAACTCCGCTGCTCGTTAAAACGATATAAATTCTCATACAACCGCAATAAACGTGATGTTTTACGCACAATTACCGCCTTAAACGAACAACTCTGAAGTAGTAAATAAATGCACGAATGGAAAACAAATAGATGCAAAATAAATAAATAAATAAATATGAGTTTTAAAACAGCAAATACTTCGGCAAATACTCTTTTCTCAATGAATATTTTGTTTTGGAAAAGTTTTGCCAGTTTCAATGGCTGTTTGTTTTCCTTTTTTTTTTGTTCGTTGTTGGCATTTTTCGTCTGTTTTACGCCATAAAAATTGACTAAAACCAGTAGAATTTATAGTTGAGTCACAAACTAATGACTCCAGCCAAGTTTATGTGTCTGGCAAAATGTTTCGATAAATTTGGTTTCTTTTCAAAACGGGCCAATACAATACGGAAACATTTGTGCAAACTTTTAGCAGGAACATTAAATGAGACTTCAGAAGACGTAGAAAAATAAAAGCCGAAATAATAGCGTTCGTATGGACAGAAAGAGCAACAGACTTGAGGAGAACAAGTCATTGTTATACACAAGAACGACGTATTAAAATATTCTTAAATATTTGGCAACAGTCATTTAAAGCACTCAGATCGTTTTGGGGGTAGGGAATATCGCAACTTAGAGACAACAGCAAAAACGAAATGGCTAAAATGGCTAAACAAATTAATTCGTGTGTTTCGTAGGAGCGGGCGAAGCTTTTGCCCCGGCCGCATCACAAACCACACAAGAATATTTGTAGACTTAAGCTGTATCCTTTATTTTGCGTCCGTTTCACTTATACCGAATTCGCGGTAACAGAAAGCCCCTAGACCGTTTCGTTTAAACGAAGACGGTCAAATTTGATGAAGCAAATATGGCCGATTTCAAGAAATCCAGATTCCCGCTGAAAGGAAGTCCTTAGACATGGTTCTAAAAGTTTCTGCATAATCTCCAGAATTGGACTACGAAATAGAATAATGAGAACTTCTTCTTTTGTTTTCAGATTATTTTAACAAAAAAACAGCCCTAATATTTAAAAGTATTGAGGTCCTATTTCATTGTCGAACGTTAAAATGTATCTAACAAAGAATTATTAATGCTTGTAAAGGAGTATATTTTGGATAGTTAGTCCGTTTTGTCACATAATAACTCACAGCCGAGTTTTATAATAGAAATTTGGTCTGCAGCCCAAGAGCCAAATTTTTACTTTCGATATTTGCATTATTTTATAACTATTTAAAAAAAAATCAAGGTTTGGTGGGGAACCACCCCCCTCTTTTCCATCGTTTTTTCATTGTTGTACTGACAAGATAATCTGCTCTTTTCAAATTTCTTAGTTAAAAGCATATTAGAATGCAGTCTTTCAAACAACTGCTGCTTGTATAGAATAACAGTTAGTTTATGGTTATATCTTGATTCAAAGTAATCGGAGCTGTAAAAGCGGAAGTTCATTATTGTTGGTGATTAATGATGACAACATTCAACTGACTTTTTGCTATTTTCTTTGGGAAAGTAACTGCAGAGCACATCCCCACACACATAAATATACATACAGACGACGTATGTAAGCGCAAGTCGCAGACTATGGGTCCCATGTGATGCTGACAAAAAAACGAAAAAAATCAAAAGGAAAAACAATTCTTAAAGAATTACAAAACCAACTACAGCTCTGATTTGATGATTTTAGCAGCGCTATGGCGCAAAGAAAAGCACCATTTAATGGTTCATTAAATTGTTGTGATATTTATTTTTATGAATTTCTGTTGTTTGGCTTTCTTTTCGCTTCAAACGCTCTTTGCCAAAAAGGAGTCGATCGAACAAAGAAACTCTACAGCATAAAATGCAGTTTCTTTTTCTTTTTAAGGCCACCGAAGCTTCCACTTGCCGTACACACACACACACACACACACACACAAACAAACAATGAAACCATAAAAATATTTAATCTATATCTGACAAACGACAAGTTACAAAAGCCAGCCAACAGCCCAGCGAAACAATGACGTTTTTATAATCTTTTTCAACCATTCAGTTGATGGTACAATATTTCTGAAGTGGGTGAGAAAATAATCATAAACTATATCTGAAGTGCCGACGCCTAAGATATTGTAATTAGTTGCAATCATAAAACCAGCCAGACCCCCTAAAGTTACTTAATCTAATCGCAGCAGTCTGTAGGCCAGCGTATGCAGCAATGCTGTCCTGATAACGATTTATGCAGCCAATGCAGCAAATGCTCCACACAAGTTGGTTCCTATCAGCCTCTCAGTTGGAATTTGGTTGAATTGGTTATTGGAGTCTGACTGCAACATCTATAAAATTCATTTTATTGTCAATAAAACTACAAACAAACACTCTTTAAGGCGTAATTTATTCTGGTTTTGTTTAGTTTATTGGCTATGGGTCATAAATAATGAATATGAAATTCATTACAATTTGTAATAAAATCAAGTTGTTGCAGGCTCTTCTATTCCGATAAAATCAAATTAAGGTCAATAAATGGCATTTAGCGGTAGTTTATTTTAAATTAAGTAGGGGGGGCGGGGGGACAACTTGTCCCCACCAACCATTTCGTATTTGTGTTGCGATACTTCTTTTCTGGTTTTGGTTTCTCCTGTTTTAATATTGAAAGATATTGAGTTAATATTTATTTTAATTTTTATTTCTTTTCTTCTGCAAACACGACATCACTAAAGTCTAGGTACAGGTTCTGGACACAGGACCTACCAAGCTTGGCCTCATATTTCCCTAGTCTTGAGCGTACATCTGCCATAGTTTTGATTATTTATTTAATCAGCCAAATTGTTGGGTTTTTTTGTTTATCATTCAAATTCAGAAATTGTTTTCTGTACGTAGAGGTCAAAGGCCGCTGGAGGGGCCTATATTAATCCGAGACACTCTGTTTTCTTGGTTTATTTTATTTTCCAGATTCTTATTTATATACACAGAATTTTCATATCGTTATCTCTTGGTTTTTTGATTGGCTATAGGGACCGAGGCGGCCAATCGACTGGACCATTTCGTGAGATAACACGTTCTCCAAACTTGGTTTCCAATAAATTGATTGTGACATTCGCTGTGTGTGCGCTGGCTTGTGGCACCGTCCTGTTGGTACCACATGTCTTCCAAGTCCATATCATCCAATTGGGGCCAAAACTATTCGTTTATCATTGAACGGTAGCGATTCCCAGTCACAGTAACGCTTGAGAACGACGTGTGAGAGACACATTTGCAATATTCTCGACACTACGGGCACTTCTTTGTCTCACTGGCCCTGGAACATTTTGTACTGTGGCTGTGGATTCAAATTTTTTCACTAGACATTCAATTGTTGATCTGCTAGGACGATTATGACGACCATAAATTGGATGTAGCGCTCCTAACGTTGAGGCCACTGATTCCGAATTTCGGTAGTAAATTTTAATAATTTTGGGTCGTTGTTGGCTCGTATATCTTTCCATCACCAAATGGCAAACCTTACTGAAGAGCAATGTCCAAAGAGCGCCAAGAAATATGGCGTCGTTTGCTGTACCTGCCGCTCTACTTTTGTAGCGTCCCTGTTAAAAACCCCGATACTTCGAGGCACCATTATCGTCTTTGCTACAGCTGCCGGTTTTAGTCAGCAACTGGTTGCTGGTTGCTGTATCGCTGAAATGAGTTTGGCTTTGGGACTGGCATCCGTAAAGAGATTTCGCCCTAGAAATGTGTTTAAGAAATTATTTTGGCCAGAACGACAAGAGAGTCTAGTGTCTAGTCTAGTGACAAGGAACTGAGTGATATTGATCAATTGCTGGTTACAGCAACCCGACAGTTACTAATCACTTCTTAAGTGACAAACATTTTTGCCTCCTTAAAATGGGAAACAAATAATTAAAATATTTTTCGCTTTAAACAAATTTCGAGTTTAATGAAATGCCCAACATCAGAACTCTATTACAGGGTGTCTTTAGCGCTGTTCGTATGAGTGGCATAAATACTTTAGATGGCGTTACCATCCCTGTCATACCAGGTATGCAAATGCAGATGATTTGATTTCTTTAATCTGACAGTAAAGAAATGAAGGGCTCTTTGTTTTCAAAAGAAAATAACTTTTCCAAAATTCAATTAGTCCTTAAAAAAACTTACAATTTAACAAAATTTTGCTTCCATTTTAATCTTTTATTACCAGATAAATTTTGTTAACTTTCATTTAACATCCCTGGAGTAGTTAATAGCATAATTTTTCCTAAATTAAATGGCATAAAAAGAACATAAAATACTTAAACATAATATTAGTTTTGTCGCCCATATAAAGAGTTGCTGCGACAGGGATTTATCAAATTTAATGTCAAATGTCACAAAAATCCAAAAACTGCTATTAAACGGGTGCATGTTTGTGTGTGTGTGTGTCCGTCCGTAAAAGAAAGAAGTTTTTTTTGAAAGATTTTAATGATTGGGATTTAATCATAAAAGTGAACAAATTTTTATGGGCAATTTTAGTTCAAACTTTAGCTTAAAAGGACTTTGTTACAACATCAACAAAAAATCTCTTTCGGGGGACTTAAACGTCATAAATTAAAAGATACTCATCAGCTTCTTAAATACATCTTTACTTTAAAACGAACTGAAATTGAACTGCTGATTAAATAACAAATTCTATATAATTTATTTTAAAGCACTCAAACACAAACATCTACATACGCGCTGTTTTTTTAATACCATAATAATGTGATTTTATTTTAAATTAATTTAATTGTGGCCTGGCAGCGCGTTTGTGTTCCGAAATACGGCACTAGAAATTTCAAATGAAAACTTTGCCAGCCGCAACACATTTAATAATAAAATAATTTAAAGCCGTAATTAGTGGATTTCGGTGGCGTTGGTTGCCCTCGAGTTTACACGAAAACTGTGAAAACTGTTATCTCTCCAAAGCAGTTCCTACATTTTTGGTGCTCTGTAATGCCCATTGACAGCGTTACAAGAGCACGTCATGTCACTGCTGTTTTAATTGTCGCTGCTTAAAAATGACATCCTGTTGACAGCTTGAGCGACGAACAAAGAGCCCAAAACGAGTAACGACTACAACAGCCAAACGCACACCGACACTCTTCACTCTCACTTTCACTTCTTTGAGAATGTCAATGCACTTTGACACTTTTCGGCAAAATAAAGTATTTAATTAATATTAAAAGATTTATATACGGACGAGTATGAGTCTTAAAATTAAAAAGAAGTGTCAACGCAATAAAATAATGTTTTTTCAATAGGTGGCGGCAATTTAAAATTTAAAAAGTGGGTAGAATCTCCCTTAAAGGGGAGGTTCTAAAATTGGACGGATGTGAGTTAAAGTTCTGAAAGTTGGCAGCGAGAAAATAGCTGTGGGGAATTCAGGTAAAATAAATTCTCTAAATACGGAGAGTCTTAAACTGAGACAAACGATTATGAGGTGCAATTTGCAAAAGTAACCGAATAAAGGTTTTGTCTACTTACTAGGCCTCCTGGGCTAAGTAAAGCAAAAGGTTTCATCATTTGATAAGGCAACAAAAAACGCTTTGTAGGAAATGTACGAGACTTTGGCAGTGCAGGAAGCACTTGTGCAGCGTTTAAGAGGGTGTAATTGGTGCAACAGGAACCAATACACTCGCTGCATGCCTGGTAACAGGGATCCTGGATCAATCACAATTGGCTGAAGTATTTACATACCTGGTAATAGTGTGATATGTGGCCTGTTTTTAGGTATCTAAACCTGTCCAAAGTGCTGTTTCTTGTAACAAAGATCAAGAGTAGGTACTTGGCTGCCTGAAGACAGTGAAATGTGTGGCCTGTTTCCAGGGATCCGAATGATTTCCCTGGTTACAGTGATCCTGGTAGGTCATCTGATATGTGGCCTGTTTTCAGGAACTCAAATGTTCGAAAGGCTCGATTGTCTTGCCAAACATACAACTGTTTTGGTAAGGAACAGATTTGAGGCTACCGGTTCAGGTACCCAGACTTATGCCACTGCCCAGAGAATTATTGTACATACAGCGGGGATCAGGTAACCTGAACTCGCGAGCCAAGAGTTTGTGATACTCGTGTGTCCGCTTAAGTTGATTTCAACGACAAACAGTTGGTTACAATATTAATATGATAAAATGATTTAAAATAGGGATCAGGATCAGGAAGAGGGAAATAAAGGGATCCGTAAGTTCTCATAAAATGACCACTTTAACTTATTGTTTAACTTAGCGTTTGAGGGCTACAAAAGTCAGCAGCTGGTTATGGACATTGATATGACAATTTGAACAATAACATGATTGCTGATCAAAATGTAACCAAATAAATGGTCACATGGTGCTTAGAAATATGAATTTATTGCGCCAGCTTCATGTTTTATGACTATTCGGGAGCGTATTATTATGTATATATAAATGTCTACAAATATGTTATGTGATTGGCTACAACCATATAATTCAATTAGTAGCTTGCTGAGCTGATCATAAATATTGTCACCACAACCATGTACATGTTTCTACGTGTTTAGTGTAAATAAAACGGTCTACTTTTGGAGAAAATCAGCTGACGGTGAGTTAATTTTACGGACATGTTTCCGTTCACAAGTGCCCCTTAATAACTTGATACTTAATAAGTTCTTGTACTTGAGCAAAACTTCATAATAAATTACGGTCGCCACAAACAAATTCCCGAAACTTTTTGCTATAAATATTCACGTTGTTAGACAGAAGCAGGAATGTTAAGGTGCTGCAACTTAAATCAACCCTGAAATTTATAACAACAACATGTCATATTGATGGTGTAAACTACAAGTTTTTTTATATATCTTTTCTTTCCAAATAAATAGATTGAAGGAAAAAACAAAACATAAAATTTATCAAATGGCTGATACGTGTTGGAAAAAGGATCTGCCGCCTGTGCCCTTTTCATTTTTGATTATTCAACTTTCCGTTTTTTTCTAATGACTAATTTATTACGTGAATAATTTATTACTTCTTACTATTTTAAAGGTTGTACTCTCGCAGATACAATATTTTAAATGTGAACATTCTTTTACGACTCTATTCGTAATAATTTTGGCTATCGCTTGTCTGTGTGTAGGTTTTCCTTGTTCCTTTTTTTACATACATTTTTTTTATGGTGGGTAACTTGTAGCAAAATTCTATTTTGAATTCCAGTTAAATGAGAAGTTTATATGGCCGTTGTATAAAGTTGTTATAAATCATTGAAAATGTCAAATTGCTCAACAAGGACGATATACAAAAGAAACAGATGTTTTAGGCGGCCCCACAAAGACTAGAATGGAATGGCACGAACAGGGTTTTGAACGAATATTATGAACATTATGAAAGAAGGAAAATCGAAAACTTAACACTGAAGCTTGAGTTAAAAATTAATTAAATTTGCAGGTACGACTTACAGAAAATTTCATGTTTAAAATTAGTGCTGGAAAGGCGATTTTTGCCTTTAAACGAAAGTAATACTTTCGTTCAAAATTCGCTACTTCCGATACCTAAAAGTGTTAACAGTTATTAAAAATCAATCGAAATCTATCGCTTTCCTCTTTTTTCGTTTGTTTTTGTTTTTTTACACATCAACGATTTTTAACAGTTCAATTATTGGAAAACATGGGAATCATTTTGAGCCAAAAAAAAAAAAAAATTAATGCAAAACTTATGGCATATAAGAATTTTATTACTACCGCCAAACAAGGACTTGCAGCAAAATGCGCTGTAAAAGATTTAAATTTCATTCTTTTGCATTTTTATTGTTTTTGAACATTTCGCCTGAGAAACGTTAAAAATTTTTGTGTTCGCATTCGTTTCAAAAGCATAATTGTTGAACACTCTGCTCTTAAAGCCATTTAATATGCAGCAAACGTGGCCACAACTATTGCTTTCCGAGCTACTCATTTTTAACACACACCCACCCACACACACACACACACAGGGAAATATGTGCATTTGGTTTTTCATTGTATCGCACAGCCGTTAAAATAAATCAACGATAATTCCATTGGTTTAAACTGCTATTTTATGTTATAAGTTTAATGTGCGTATGTGTTTTTCGCTCTCCCTTTGTAGGAAAGGATTCATTTCAGCTTTTTTGCTGCGTTTCAGTTTAGCAAATTTAAAAAGCACCACATGATTTTTTGCTGCTTGTTTTTGTTTCTTCCTTTTTTTTTAAATTATAAAAAAATCTTATTGATTTTTATTTAATGTTTATTTGCTTGAATACAAATTCAAGGGGTTTTCCCAGCTTTTATTTCGTTCGTTTGTTTCGCAATTTTTTTTATTATCACACAATGGGTGTAAATTGTATGGCTTTATGCTGCAGCAGTTCGTTCCTGTTTTTCGCAATTCTTTAAAACGGCAGTAGCGCGTTCAACAACAACAACGAAAAAGTGGTTTCAATTTTAAAGATCTTTTGTAAAGCTCTCTTTTGTTAATTTAAACTTAAAATACGCTGTTAATACAATAGTAAAGCCAATACGAATTACTAGGATATTTCATTTGTAAAGCATAAATAAATAAAAAGGGTTCGAAAGAGACAAGAATCGAATATTTATGTGTAAGATTTAATAATCTGTATTATGCATGAATAAATAGCTTAAAATCTGTGATAGAAAGAAAAACTACAATACAATTCTTCTTTAACAAATATAAAGAGACATAGAATTTTAAATTAGCCCGCCATTTTGAAAAACATTATTAGGAAATGAAGGTTAAAACACATACATTTTTATTTTAATAGCGGCGTCTCCAAACAATAAACACAAAATGCTTGCCAGTTATAAATACCCCAAATTCCTATAACCTTAAAAAATAACTTATGCAATTTCAATTTTGTTGGCCTGCATTAGATTTCTTTTATATACATATATATATTTTTTTTTGGCAAATTACATTCTCGTATTAAAATGGGAAAAAACCTGATTACAACTTCGAAAATTGTGTCTATTAACTCTGTACCAAAGATAACATATATTAATCGCAGGATTTGCTAGCCCTCCATATATCCTTTATTTTAATATGTAAAAAAAATGAAATGTAAAGCCTTAGAAACTTATAAAATCATGTTTTAAAACAGTGTGCCATATAAAACTTTAGTAGCTTCAAAAATACGACAAGCCACCATATATCCTTTATTTTAATATGTAAAAAAAGTTAAATGTCAAGCCTTAGAAACTTATAAAATCATGTTTTAAAACAGTGTGCCAAATAAAACTTAAGCAGAGTCAAAAATACGACAAGCCACCATATATCCTTTATTTTAATATGTAAAAAAATTAAATGTAAAGCCTTAGAAACTTATAAAATCATGTTTTAAATCAGTGTGCCAAATAAAACTTTAGCAGCTTCAAAAATACGACAAGCCACCATATATCCTTTATTTTAATATGTAAAAAAATTAAATGTAAAGCCTTAGAAACTTATAAAATCATGTTTTATATCAGTGTGCCAAATAAAACTTAAGCAGAGTCAAAAATACGACAAGCCACCATATATCCTTTATTTTAATATGTAAAAAAAATTAAATGTAAAGCCTTCGAAACTTATAAAATCATGTTTTATATCAGTGTGCCAAATAAAACTTAAGCAGAGTCAAAAATACGACAAGCCACCATATATCCTTTATTTTAATATGTAAAAAAATTAAATGTAAAGCCTTAGAAACTTATAAAATCATGTTTTAAATCAGTGTGCCAAATAAAACTTTAGCAGCTTCAGAAATACGACAAGCCACCATATATCCTTTATTTTAATATGTAAGAAAATTTAAATGTAAAGCCTTCGAAACTTATAAAATCATGTTTTAAATCAGTGTGCCAAATAAAACTTTAGCAGCTTCAAAAATACGATAAGCCACCATATATCCTTTATTTTAATATGTAAAAAAAATGAAAGGTAAAGCCTTAGAAACTTATAAAATCATGTTTTAAAACAGTGTACCATATAAAACTTTAGCAGCTTCCAAAATACGACAAGCCACCATATATCCTTTATTTTAATATGTAAAAAAAAAATTAAATGTCAAGTGTTAACAACTTATAAAATCATGTTCTCAATCAGTGTGCCAAATAAAACTTTAACAGTTGCAAGGACCATATATCCTTCTTTTTATAGGTAAGAAATTAGAAATTGTAGGATGCTTACAATTTCCGAAATCATTTCATTCATTAGCGTGACAAAGACGATTTTTAAACCTTCAATTACGTGCCTGTCCATAATAATATATTTTATTTTTAACACAATTTAAACAAAGAAATCATTAGGAAAATAATACTGAAGTTTTCAAATTTAAAATTTCAGTTTTTTAATAAGTTCCTATGCTTTAGCTGGCAAAAAGCATGCGTGTGTTTATCATATTGTTACTTATTTATTTATTAACAACAAAACGATTTCGCAAGCCAATAATCAAAATGAAAAGGAAAAAGTGGCAACAACTTGCAGCATCATATATTTTTATTACATGTTCAATATTACTTTTATAAGTGCGAGTATATCACAGCCTGTCATATATCCTTTATTTGAAAAATACAATTTCTAGCAAAAGAATGACCACAATTCATTATTGAAACTTGCAAATTTGTAATTTTTGTCATTTTAAGGCTTTTCTATACATTAGCCGTAAGGACATGCTTAACTTTCATATATCCTTTGTTAAAAAACTTATAAAATTTGGACGTTAATAATAAGACTGCAGAAAACCCTTATTACGAAATCAAAAATCTTATTTTTTTGCTCTGTGACAAGTCTGGTTTCAGGAACATACAAGACTCTTAAATATCCTTTTTGTCTATGTGTAATGGGAATCACAATATCATTCAGAGTATCTAATAAGCTGGAAATTTTTGTAGTTTTCACATTTAGATAAGTTTTATGCTATTTTTGTAACTGAGTCTTGTGTTGTAAAAACTAAATATTTCGACTGTTTGCGATAAGAACAAAATAAAATTGCTTACAACTTTCAAAAATATGTCCTTTTACTGTATGTTAAATTTTACTTCTTTAGGTGCAAGAATATTGCAGGCTGTCATATATCCTTTATTTTCAAGATTAAGTTTTGTCAAAAAAACTAAACACAGCTTAATGTTTAAGTTTGGCAGCCTTAGATTTTTACCTTTATAGTTTGCATATTAAGAACAAAGGATTTTGAGCTTTACTAATGGCCAAAATGATATGAAAATTGCTTACAACTTCCAAAACCTTGACTTTTTACTATATATGAAATTGTGTTTGGATAGCGGCAAGGATATGGCTGCCTGCCATATATCCTTTATTTTCAAAATTAAATTTTGTCAAACAAATCAAATACAGCGTAATGTTTAAGTTTCGCAGCCTATGATTTTAGCTGTTCCCATGATTTTCTACGTGTAACTCCTTTATAGTTTGTATATTAAGAACAAAGGATTTTAAACTTTCCTATGGCCAAAATGAAACGAAAATTGCTTACAACTTCCAAAACCTTGACTTTTTACTGTATATGAAATTGTGTTTTGATAGCGGCAAGGATATGACAGCCTGCCATATATCCTTTATTTTCAAAATTAAATTTTGTCAAACAAATCAAATACAGCGTAATGTTTAAGTTTCGCAGCCTATGATTTTAGCTTTTCCCATGATTTTCTACGTGTAAGTCCTTTATGGTTTGCATATTAAGAACAAAGGATTTTGAACTTTACTAATGGCCAAAATGATATGAAAATTGCTTACAACTTCCAAAACCTTGACTTTTTACTATATAAGAAATTGTGTTTGGATAGCGGCAAGGATATGGCTGCCTGCCATATATCCTTTATTTTCAAAATTAAATTTTGTCAAACAAATCAAATACAGCGTAATGTTTAAGTTTCGCAGCCTATGATTTTAGCTTTTTCCATGATTTTCTACGTGTAACTCCTTTATGGTTTGCATATTAAGAGCAAAGGATTTTGAACTTTACTAATGGCCAAAATGATATGAAAATTGCTTACAACTTCCAAAACCTTGACTTTTTACTATATAAGAAATTGTGTTTGGATAGCGGCAAGGATATGGCTGCCTGCCATATATCCTTTATTTTCAAAATTAAATTTTGTCAAACAAATCAAATACAGCGTAATGTTTAAGTTTCGCAGCCTATGATTTTAGCTTTTCCCATGATTTTCTATGTGTAACTCCTTTATGGTTTGCATATTAAGAACAAAGGATTTTGAACTTTACTAATGGCCAAAATGATATGAAAATTGCTTACAACTTCCAAAACCTTGACTTCTTACTGTATATGAAATTGTGTTTGGATAGCTGCAAGGATATGACAGCCTGCCATATATCCTTTATTTTCAAAATTAAATTTTGTCAAACAAAACAAATACAGCGTAATGTTTAAGTTTCGCAGCCTATGATTTTAGCTTTTCCCATGATTTTCTACGTGTAAGTCCTTTATGGTTTGCATATTAAGAACAAAGGATTTTGAACTTTACTAATGGCCAAAATGATATGAAAATTGCTTACAACTTCCAAAACCTTGACTTTTTACTATATAAGAAATTGTGTTTGGATAGCGGCAAGGATATGGCTGCCTGCCATATATCCTTTATTTTCAAAATTAAATTTTGTCAAACAAATCAAATACAGCGTAATGTTTAAGTTTCGCAGCCTATGATTTTAGCTTTTCCCATGATTTTCTATGTGTAACTCCTTTATGGTTTGCATATTAAGAACAAAGGATTTTGAACTTTACTAATGGCCAAAATGATATGAAAATTGCTTACAACTTCCAAAACCTTGACTTTTTACTGTATATGAAATTGTGTTTGGATAGCGGCAAGGATATGGCTGCCTGCCATATATCCTTTATTTGTAAAATACTATCTAGGCAAACAAATGATACAAAACGCGCTGTAAAAGTTTGCATGATCGTTAAATTGGGCTTTTTAATAAATTTCTATGTGTCAACTATGATATGATATGTAATTCTTATTTATTATATATTTTGAAATTGAAATTCTTAGAAATTTATAACTTGTTCAGTTGTTATAAGATTCTTTTCATGAACATCTTAATTTTTTCTTTTGGAAAAAGAAAAAAGACTGCAATAGTCATTTGCATTTGTTCAAGTTGAAATAAAAAATCTAATCACCTTTAATGCCTGGGAAAAAAGAAAAACAACTTTGATTTTTATTTTATTGTATATTGTAATATTTTTTGCACACTGGCAGCCCTTTAATTTGATTAAAATGTTTGACCAAAGAAGACTTTGAATTTTCTTAAGACTCTCACCACCAAACCAGCCCCAGCGACCACCAGCACCAACAAAGTTAAAGCCGAAAAACCAAAGTATTAATCTAAATGAATATTTCCAGCAAAGAAGAAAAACAAACGCAGAATAGGGAACAAGAAAAGAAAAACAAATTGAAATGCTGAAAAGAAAACTGAAAGGAAGTTTAACTAAAGATTTGCATTTCAATTAAGGTGATACAAAAAAAAAAAAGAGAAAATAAAATAGACACGCAATGGCATAAAACCGCAAAGGATTCACGTTCCAAAATAGATTTTAAGATTTACGTTCATTGAATAATAATAAAATAATATTGTGTAAGACTTTATCCTGGCAAAGGAAAAAGCACTGCTTTTGTGGGCACTGTTTTCTCACAAGCTGCCAACGAAAACTTAAGCACAGCTCCTCATCACCAAATTGAAAACCTAAAAGTGTTAAATGGAATAAATTTTACAAGATACTAAAGCAGAGCAAAAAAAAAAACACGAAATTGAAACTTGGTAAAATAGATACGTCTTCATTAAACGCCGCATTTTCTCACTTCCCGCTTTTCTCAGCGCAGCCAAATCGTCATCGTTAGATTAAATCTGTCAAAGTGGTGTTTGAAATGGGATTTTCATTATGTTGAGATATACAAAGAAAATCTCATTAATTTGGTTGTTGGCATAAATTGAATGGAATTTTAATATAAAGTTTTTAGTTTTAGATAATTGTTATGCAAATTGCCTAGATGGAAATCTAAACAACTGGAAAGATAAATACTTGTTGTGGGTGGTTTCTGATTTTTAAACAAAATTTTGTTGGCGATACAAAATGTTTTGCATGAATGCGCAGATGGTTGTGAGATGGCGGTTCGGGTGTCGTGGGACTGAAAGTCATCACTTCTTAGTGTAACGATATACCTGAGATTTGCCATTGAGTTCGTAAATAGTTTGTGATCGCCGCTAAAACGTTTTAGTAATTGAAATTGAGTTTGCAATGTTGCTGTACCAAAAGGACTCCATTAACAGAACAGCAGAACAACTGCAATTAAATTAAAGACTTTGTTAATGGCAATCGCAACAGTTAAGCCAATATTGGCCATTATTTGAAATAATTGAAAACTAATTAAAATCCATCTAATAAAACTGGTGCTATTAAATATAAAAGCGCTAAACGACTGATTGACAAGACCGTCCCTCAAAGTAAAATTTCAACACTTTACTAATAATAAGAGTGAGATAATGCGCTAAAACAACAAACATCATATAAATGCTTTAGCCAGAACAGTAGGCCACGGCTACAATAAAACTTTCATTTTTCTTTTTTTATTATCAAGACAATAGAACAACAAAAAGAAAAGAAAACTATTTGTGCAGTTTATTTACTTGGAAGTACGACAGCGGCGAGCTTCAGCAGAAGCAAAGTAATTAAAAAGTTTATAATTGCAAAGCGAACAACAACAACAAACACAACAACAACAAAGAAACAAACGAACAACCAAACAACCAAGCAACAGAGAACAACCTGTTCAAGGCAATTTATATTAAAGATTATGGTGCAAATACGAGTACAAACAATGCCGAGGCGGATAATAAATTAAAGGCTGCTTTATGACCAGCTATAGATTTGCGGGTATTTTAAGTCATAATTAAAGTTTATTTCAGTTGAGCGAAGCACAATTTTAGCTGCTGCTTGTCAACTCTTGGCCTTTAGCCAGCGAGCGCCCTCCATGTCTCACACTTTTCTTTTGGCATTCAAAAACTGTATCTCTATTTCATGTGAAATAGCGAGCACCTGATTTGCTGCCGATGAGCCTTACAGAACTCCTGAAGTGCCCCAATTGTTATTTAATAGTAGGAACAACTAAGACCTACAAGTCTGGACCTGGCTGGTGGTGAGCAGGTTGCTGGCTGGCCCATAGTACCCTGGGTTACAAACTAAGTGGTGGGAAGCTCTTAAGAGTCGCATGCAGGAATGGCCACATAATATTACGTCAGCGAAAGAACTTGATTATGTAATAAAAAGGATTCGAATTACCTTAAGCCTATCGGCCAGTGCTGGTAGTGACAAGTTTCGATAGCCACATGTGTAACAGGTTTATTGCTGCCAAAGATTATGAAGAACCGCACAAGACAACGACAGAGAGAGAGAGAGAGAGAGAGAGTGACAAGGCCTGACAAAACATTCTTCAAACATCAAAATTATTCTAAACTAAAATCTGGCCACTTGTTCGTTGTTAATTAAATCCAAAAAAAAGACAAGCAGCGGAAAAAATGGCCGCATAATAAAATGTAGGAGCTCAAGTCTTACAAGTGGCTAATGAAGCACAAACACATGTTTTGTGGCATTTTTGCTGCCAACGCTGTGAGCCTTAAACTAATGCCGCCATATAATACGACGGTACGTGCATGATTGGGCAAAAATAACTTTAGTTGAGTTCAAAAATATTTGTATTAGTGGCGATTTAGCAGGACCCAAATCCTACTCCTTAAAAAAAGTAGATAATACAACCTTCCGCATAAGCACTTATTGGAGATGGAAAATGTCAGCTGCGGAATATCTGCTTAGTCCTTTCACTTCAATAAACCGTCATATGTAAGAATTATTCTGGCAGAATTTACAAAATTTAATAAAATGCATATTAATGAATGTCACAAACTGCAGGACAGCCCCTCATCTAGAGAGAGAGAGACAGATACTTATCAGTCCTTAATTTAAAACACATAAAATAAAAAACCAAGACAAAGAGCAGAAGCAACAACAACAACAACAAAAACTAGAAAATAAACAAATGCGTACAAGTAATTAAAAATGACTTATAAATTGTTTAAACAATAAAATCAAGCATAAGATGAGCATTAAAACGAGCAAACAAAATAAAGAAAAATTATCCTTAAGCACTTAATCGCATCATTTAATAGGCCTATAAACGCACAAACACCAACAAACTCATTCACTAGCATTTTTTCTGCTGTTTTGCTTTTTATTTTTGATTTTATTATCTTTCAATCTGAAAGCTCCCAGTCTGGTGGTTTTCTGGGCCGTTCGCAGGCGTTACAAAAAGTCGTTTGACATGGAAAAACTCGTACGATTTTAGTTCCCTAATAAAGGATCTTACACTGAAAAACAAATAAAGTAAAAAGGCGGGTCTTAGGTTTTATTACAAAATAAAAAAAAAAAAATGGCGCTCCAATATCCTCTTCTGGCATGTTGAGCTGATTAAATCCTTTTTAGATTGACTGATTGATATCGGTGGCTGGCTTGAGCATAAAGACATTATTTTTTGTTTGTGTATGGAGGAGATACTTATAAGGACACACATACAAAGTTTAGTGCCTGCCATAAATTCTTGAACGTCTTATGGCTTTTTAAATGAAATATGTGCGTATTATAGCCAGTAATGGTCGTAAGTTTAAGGACGTTCGTATATACACACGTCCATACGTAGATAAATGTATGTGCGTGTCCTTTACATACCAGATATGAATGGCAGAAGTAAGATTAATAATTATGATATGAATACATAAATGCGAACTTTAAATGCCAGACATAATTTTTGTGTTCCTACTTTTTGGACTTTTTCATATATTATTTGTCGGCATGTGTGTTTGTAGTATGTTGACAAAATAATAATAATATTCGCCTACCAACAGGAACAGACTCCAGTCCAAGCATGCATGTGCTTGTCTGCCAACATGAAGGATTCCTTTGCCAGACTGTGCATGTAATGCTGCGTGCGTCTGGCTGTGGGCTCGTGCAGGCTAAACATCAACATTCATGGCAGCCTTAAATGAAAATTCAGTTTGTGGATGTTTAACCAAATAATACGCCTTCGGCAGGACGACGAAATGAAGTTTTTCATATTTTGGCTTCTGTTTTGCTTTCTTACTTTTTATGTCATATTTGTTGTCGATGTGGTTCCAGATAAAGATTTGCTTGTCTTCTTTTTTATCTCTTATTTTTCGATGTTTTTTTTTTCCTTCTTTAGCCACAAGTTACTTCCTTTTTGATTTGGTATTTTCCCGTAACCAACATTTTATTTGTTGTTTTTATTTCTTTATTTTGGGACAGTTAATGGTTTAAGGAAATACGTATGTATGTCGTCAAGTGGGGATAGACAAAATGGATGTGTTATGACAAATGAGAGTGACCATTTTACGGCTCAAAAGGAGGTGGAAAAATATTCACTTTTTGAAAAAGTTATTAGAAAAACTTGATGCATCTATTGAGTTGCGATCTGGCACCGAAAAGAGGTGGTTACGTCAGACAGGATCAGCTGTAAGTCCGGCATGATAGTGATATAGACGAGTTGCAGATTAAAGTACTTTAATATTTATATATAAACATTTTATGGGCATAATGGATGTTGCGATGCTGGTGCCAGCTGAATCCGGTTTTTGGAACACTCTCCAGGAACTAAAGAACCAGTTAAAACAAGGTTTCTTGTGGCGACCAAAGACCTAAGCCAGCGGGTGTGGATCCAGCTGACAAAAAGAGACAGCAAATATTGTTTGGGATGCAGTCGTTAGCACTGCAAAACTAATATATCTTGAGTATAATAAGGAACAGATTTCCTAAAGTGTTGCAAAAGAGACCTTTTCTAGCAACAATCCTGGACAAACATGGGCCTGTTTGAGCCATCTGAGAATAATTTTGCCAATGGCTGGCAGTTTTTGTTTGCACAAAACAAATATTGGCCTGTCGGAGTGCACCATTTGCTTACCGGTGTAGAAAAAAACTGATGGCGTTTTTTCATTAATTCAATTAAATTAAATTCTATAAGGAATTTCACGAATTCCAGGAGTTTCATAAGTTCTTATTCTCTTGTTCAAAGAAATTTATTACAAAAAAATATTGTCAGCTGCGAAACAAGGCAATTGTTGCAATCGAGCAGTAAATTTTGTAAGAAGCCTTGAATATTTCCAGTCAAATAATTTACTGAATTGGAAAAATGTTTGTCTAAATGCCAACCTAAATCAGAAAATGGCATTTTTGCATGATATGAAAATCAAAACCTTAAATCTGCAAATATATTTGCTTAAGACTTTGGAAAACTCATAAGCAAGTTGCTGCAAAAACTTAAGTTTTTTTTAGTCTGGCCACTTCAATGTGTCGGCTGGAAAATTTCATTAAACAAAATGATTTTTTGTGGTCATTTGGATGTCTGAATTGTTTGTTTTTTCTGCTTTCTTTCAACTTCTGGGTGTAATGTTCTTTTTTTTTTTTGATAAGAATACAACCCAGGTGGCCATAACGAGTAAATGTGTTATATAACAACTGTACTGAGCATTAAAAGGGTTTTTGGGAATAGCAGAATGATTTTCGAAGCATCAGAAGTGATTTTCGTAGTACAAGAGATGATTTTTGAAGAACTAGTGATTTTTTGAAGAAACTATTTGCAGATCACGAAAAGTGATTTACGGATTACCAGAAGTTACTTTCGGAGTACCAGACTTGAGTTTCGGAGTACTAAGATTGGTCTTAGAAGTATAAGAGCTCGTTTTCGCAGCAGCAAAAGCGATTTACTGAGTACCAGAAGTGATCTACGGAGCACTAGAAGTAATTTTCGGAATACCAGAATAATTTTCAGACTATCAGAAATCATTTTCGTACTACCAGAAGTGATTTACTGAGTACCGGAATATTTTCCAATTATAAAATTTGAAAAATTTGTTGTGAGATAAAAGATTTGGTTGAAACAAAAAGGTCCTTGTTGAAACTAACGACTATTTTGATGGTCTTCAGAAATCATTGTTGTTGGCAGGGGAGGCAAAAACTGGAAAGAAGCCAGATGAAATGGGTTTTAGTTTATCCAGAAACGCATGTAATCATCACACTTGCCTCGTTTCTGTACTATTTAAAATACGAACTGAACAGCGGCTGCAAAGAGGGAATATTTCTTACTTTCTGTATTCACAAAATGAGCAGCAATAGGGAAAAACTTAAGTACGTACGAGAATGCATGTTGATTTTTATCATTTACCACTTCGTGCACATCTTTTGGAAAGTTCTATATTCCCATCAAAAAGTATGTGTTTATAGGCTCATTTATAAAAGTTGTGTCCTTTCGGAGATTCATTTCCTTTCTCCACACACATGAGTAACAGCCTGTACAACAATCTGCAAAATCCATTACAATTTGTCACTTAAAAGAAACCATGTCCTCTTTAATGTGACTTTTTAATTAATTAACTTTATTTATTTTCTCGAAATTTTAATGCATTTTCTTTAAAAAAAAAAAATTGAAAAATATTCTGAAGATTTTAAACTGTTTTCGCTGCCGCTGCAGGTTCGTCGGTGGTTCAGTTAATGGAAGTTGCACGACAAGTCGAGGCATTGCAACGTTAAATACAGGATAATATTAATTAAAGCCGAAAAATGTATCTGGCTTGTTAAGGGAAATGCATTGGAGGACATAAAAGCATTACGGTAACTGAAGGTTACCATAAGTTTGTTTGTGTGCATGTGTTTGGATGTACACATGTTTAACCCATAAAACCAGGATACCTGCCAACCAACATTTGTCCTGCCTCAAATACTTTCTCTGGAGCGCCGCTTTCACTTAACGTTTGCACTTATACATCGTGTTGTTGAGTCCTTCGCTCATTCGTTCATTCCTTCATTTGAATCTGACAGGTTGATGGTGCAGAACATTGTTTATGTTGTGCGGCGGTGAAATCCAGTTGGGCATTTTGTTGGTTTCTATTTTTATTATTTTCTACAAAAAATTTTAATAGTTCTTCTCCTTGCGACCCTGACGCACATTTTTTCAGCCCCACAATTCACGTGCTTAAACCTTGCTTTAGTGAAAACACTGCCGGAGACTTGAAAAAGGTTGGCCTGTAGTTTCGGAAAACCCAAATACATAAATGAAAAAGGCACTAATTGAACAAGAAGGACATCTGAAGTAAATGAACTTGAGTAAGACCTGGCGAAAGGAAAAAAATTCATATTATTTTGCTCAAACATTGCAGGGCACTATTTAGGCTCCCGCAGACGAGGTCACTAACAACTCCCTGATCAATAGTTGTCAATGCTTTTTACTCATTCATTACGCAGATTCCCGTCTTGCGTCAGGAAATTTCCTTCTTCCAATACACGCACGAAACATTAATTGTCCCGATTCGAATCCAGTGCAGTGTTGATATAAGATAACCAATATTTATGATTGAAGGTTAAAGGGCTGGTATGTAGTTTGTGCAACGGCTACACACACACACACACAAATTTGACAATCGCCAGAATTTAAGGTGGAAATGTTTATGCTGCTGCCACACGCGCCACTTTCATTTTAAATGCAGTTTTCCTTATTTTACTTTTTTGTGTTTTTTTTTTGCTTGTGGCACTTACGTTGCTGCAACATTTATGCTCATAGGGACTCATGTGGCGTGTTTAACATTTTATTTTTTGTTTAATTAATTACTACTCGTATCTGCAACAGCATATTGTTTAACTCCTGCGAGCGTGTGTGCGTGTGTGTGTGAACATGTGGGCGGCCAGCGTTCAATATTCGCCGTTTGCTGCCTTCGCATGAACAAGAAACCGTCACTGTAGTTTTTCTCTACAAGTTTTTGTTTTGTTTAATTCTCATATAATTTGTCCATTTAATTTTTTTAATTTATCCCGTTTGTGTTCCCGTGTGTCTTATCTTATCTACAAGAAAAGCCAAAACACAAGCAAATTTTAGTAGGTCTTTTCAACAGTAAAACAGTTTGATTTACTGTTAATGGGGTTATAAAAAATTAGCTCCCGAATAAAAGCGCAGACAGTTTGGGCCAACTGTTGTTGGCTTTATGGCCACGCGTCACGAGCATTGTGGAACGCTCTAACTTGTTCCCGAGCTGATGGTGGAGATATTTGAGAAAACTTATACTAAACTGCTGTCACTGTTACAGTGGAGAGGAATAATCAAAGGATTTTCATAATAAGCGATACAAAGATGTTTGTTAAGCAGGAAGCGAAGTATGAAATTTTAATTTTGTTAAGGCAGAATCAATTAAAATATTACTAAAGGGGCATATCGGGAGTGTCACAACGAGCTGAACAGCCCTGCGGCACGTAATCAGATTACTCTCATCTGGTTTCCAGGACTCACAGGACTTAGGGGCAAAGAAATGGTAGACGTTTATGCCAAAAGGAGGACTGAGACTGAGACTATTATTGCTGGAACCCCTCCAGTCTTCAACAGAAGTCTCCCTAAGGGCAAAATAGACGAATATGTAACAGCTATTGTGGAACGATACTGATGGTCCAGCTTCTGAGCTTGGTTGCGAGGATGGCACACTTCGCTTTAAAGCTAGATAAGAAGAGCCTCAGAATACTGTCGTGGGTACTCAAAGGACATTATAAAAACTTATAAGGAAGGGCTACATAAAGGGCCGTCCAGCCACAATGCACGATGTTACCTATGAGTCACACCTAAACGTCATGATAAGGCAGGGGCACGTTCTGCTAATTTAACTTCGGTGACGGTTTCAGAAGAACCGGCATAACCGCAATTCCTACAGCTTTAGTTGCCGCGCCCACCCAGAAAATTCTTCCTCTCCAAATTTCAAAAAGCAGAGGGCCGCAGTTTGATATTCGCCAAGGCAGAATCTGTTCTTTGGAGAGATATTCATCCACGGCGATTTGGGAAAATAGAATAAATAAATTACAGCCAATTTGACAGCTGCAAGTTCGTTAGCGGACCGCTTTCAAAGACCCTTATGGAAAAACGCTCTACTAATACCGCCGTCGTTTATTGCAACAACCAACGATCATGACAAAATGGGAATCCCGAAACGAGTCATCACAATATTGTTCTCATTTTGTTCCATGAACAGGGAAACCGCATTCTGCTTGTCTGTCTGCACGAAATCCAATGTTCATAAATTTTTATTCCCGGTGTAAAATAATATCTCCTACTCGCAGTTGAAAAACATTTTTAGTAAATTATCGATTTTTTAATTATTGATTTTTAAGTCACTTAAACATAAACAGTAGAAACGTCTTATCGCACTAAATCATCGCATTTTCGTTACTCAGAAGAAAGAAGAAGAAGAAACTGATGAAATTGGTTTTAATTCACACATTTACTGATACAGTCTTCTGGCGTTTTAAAACTATTGGCGTTATGAAGGCAGCCGACGTTTAAAACTGCCGCACATTCATTCCTGTTCGCAATATAAGAAAAAGTTTCAGCAGATGGGAAAAGATGGCTGGTTGCGGTGCATATTCCCACTGTCGGGGTCAGCAGGCAGTCTACAACGAAAAAAGATGTATTAAATTAAAAGCAGGTTTAAGGAAAATGCAACAAAATCCACTTGCCAGCGTGTATTGGACGTTTAGTTTTGGCGGTATCTGCCACTTTGTGCTCCACTTTGGGCGCTGAATTTTTCTTATAATTTATACATGTATTGACACAGTCTTCTTTTTTTACAAAATTATTGGCGTTACCCGAGCAGCCGGTGAAATAGAAACGCACACATCTATGTCTCTCCACATCGTAAGCGAAACGAGGGAAAATTACTGGCGCAAAAAAAGCTTTATTACAGGTTCCAGGATCTATGGGCAGCAGGCAGTCTGAAGAGAAACAAGAGAAACTAAATTTAAAACCCTTTCCCAGCGAATCCAATCAAGTCCACTCACCTTCAAGTGTTGGCAATACATTTCCAGCAACTAAACAGAAAACGCTCAGGAAGAAAACTAAAGCAAACGGTTTCATTTCTTCTCGGCTGTGGATTCACTTAAAATGCGATGCTGACTGAAAGCCCCACCCGCTTTTATATGTCTGCGAAGATCATAAAACATCTAAAAATATAGCTGCCTGTCTAGTGATAACAAAATATGCCGGATCATGCATATTTATATGATATAATAAAAAAAACCAACATGTGTTTATTGCTTTGATATATGACATCTTATAACGAAAAAAATGTATAAATTTCTTTGCTTTTTTCCATGCCAACAAGGAGGAAAATAAATAACACTACCCGAACAGGTGGTTGGGCCGAACTGTTTTAACCCTTATCCTGTGTAAAAAAAAATTACGTATAAGGTGTAAGTGGGTCAAATTTGCCCAATAGTATTTTATTATAAAAAACATTAAATTATGTATCCTTTTTACAGTTTTCACATGAAAATATTACATTTGAATGGCTTTTACAAATAAAATTATTGCAGTTAGAACATTTATTTGAATATTTTGTACTGGATGAACGTTGGGGGCATCTATAGCATCGGCCCCTCTTTAGAGCGCTCTTCTCAACCACTTTATCTTTCTTCTGCAAACTTCGTACAGTTGACTTGGCAAAACTGCTTCTCGGCATTATGGAACGACGTGATATTTTGTCATGGACGAGGGCATTACCTAATTCTTCTAAAAAAAAGACGACGTCGACAGTGTTTGACAAAAGCTTTATATGCGCAAATGTCCAACGTGTTGTAAAATAAGGATTGTGGCCACCTATTTGATCGACGCTTGCAAGTATAGTTTCGGACTAATTGATCAAGTGTATCTACGCCGGACTTCATTGTGTTGTAAAAATGGATTATTTCGGGTTTTTTGGTATCAGAAACAATTTCAGCGCTATGATTTAATGTACTCAATAAAATGACAGAACGATCCTTTTTTGGCACACATGACACAATTGTAGTTTTGTTGGTTACATCAAAAAGGAATTGCGAGTAATGTTGTGGTTTTCCTTTTAGGTCGGTGAACTTAGGTGGAAGGAAGGCTTTGTTTTTTCGAACGGTACCAACGACTGTAAGTTTAAAATTTACCTTCTAAAGTGGTCATATCTATGATAATTTTAACGATCTCCCTGGGCATAAGCAAATCGAAAGATGATTCTATAGAAGTCATTCTCGTAATTGCGTAAAGAGTGGGTCCAGCTTTAGTATCCATAATGTTTTCACCTGCACGTCTTCCAGCATTATCTAAATTTGGAATCGGGGCTGTCCAAACGTATTTTTTGTCTTTAGAGATAAAGTTCTCTGTGATTTCATTATCATTGGTTTCATCACTATCACTTTCACTCAAATCTGATTCACTTTCGTTATATACGGAATTAATATCTGTTATCACACTATTATCTTCATCTGACGACAGATCGTTGGCTATTTCATCATCTTCTGATTCACATAACAAATCATGAATTTCATTTTCGTTCAATCGCAACATTTTTTACAACAACCGCATGCTTTGAAATTGTATTCAGAATAAAAAATATTCATAGTAAAGTAAAATTCTTATTTCTTTTTATGTACAAGTAGATACATACATAAATGTAAAAACTATCATGCAATTCGTATTGGGCAATTTTGACCAACTTACACCTTATACGCAACTTTTTTTGTGGGGACACTCTGTTAGGAGATTGGATTATTTGTGTTCTTGCATTCTATACATTTTCTCGAATGATTAAAAGGCACGAAGTTTCAGAACGGAGATGACTCGATATCTTAACGGCTTAGAACCCCAATTATGCCACAGAGTAATTGAAAATATGGACAATCGGGAAAAGATATACCACCGAAGTCGTTGTAAGCATTTGGCTGGTACTTTGTTTCACGCACAATTGCCACAGATCCTTCTATTGCATTTAAAAAAATATTAATAATATATTTTTAATACAAACAATAAAAAAACACGCAACGTTCGGTTGACTGATGTTTGACTGTGGATTGTCGAAGGTATGAACACTGGGCGCTGAACAGTCAAAACAGCAGCACTTAAATTCTGACATACTCATCCCTGCAATATGGAATAGCTCATTCTTTCTTCCGCCCTAATCCAGTTCCCGTACAATATGTAAAGGTCGACCCTTGAGTACTGGTACCAAAATAAAAATGTATGTATGTAAATGACAAAATGGGAATCCCGACACGAGTCATCATAAACGAGTTCTTAGGAAAAATATAATTCTCATTTTGTGCCATTAATAAAGAAGCCGGATTTAATTGACTGTTTCTGATCGTCTGTTTGCACGAAATGCAATATTCATTAGTTTTTTCGCTCGGTGTAAAATAATAGCATTTCTAGTTTGTTATTGATATTTTAATTATTGAGTTTTGAATTGTGACTTAAACATAAACAGTAGAAACGTCTTATCGCACTAAATCATCGCATTTTCGTTACTCAACTGAGACTTCGTCTTAAAAAGAAACTGATGAAATTGGTTTTAATTCATACATTTACTGATACAGTCTTCTGAGGTTTTAAAACTATTGGCGTTATGAAGGCAGCCGACGTTTAAAACTGCTGCACATTCATTCCTGTTCGCAATATAAGAAAAAGTTTCAGCAGATGGGAAAAGATGGCTGGTTGCGGTGCATGTTCCCACTATCGGGGGCAGCAGGCAGTCTACAACGAAAAAAGATAAATTAAATTAAAAGCAGGTTTAAGGAAAATGCAACAAAATCCACTTGCCAGCGTGTATTGGACGTTTAGTTTTGGTCGTGTCTTCCGTTTTAGCCTCTGTCACTTCGTAGTCCACTAGGGGCGATGAATTTCGCTTTTAATTCATGCATTTCTTGACACATTTTCTTCTGGTGTCAAAATTATTGGCGTTACCCGAGCAGCCGGTGTAATGGAAGCGCACACATTTACGTGTCTCCACATCGTAGGCGTAACGACTGAAAAGTTCTAGAGAATAGAAGACTTTAAAACAGGTTCCAGCATCTTTGGGCAGAAGGCAGTCTGCAAAGAAAAGAGATAAATTAAAGCAGTTTCCAGGGAAATGCAACAAAATCCACTTGCCAGCGTGTATTGGACGTTTAGTTTTGGCGGTATCTGCCACTTTGTGCTCCACTGTGGGCGCTGAATTTTTCTTATAATTTATACATGTATTGATACAGTCTTCTCTGGTTTCAAAGTTATTGGCGTTACCCGAGCAGCCCGTGTAATGGAAAAGCACACATCTACGTCTCCGCGATTCGTAAGCGAAACGAGTGAAAAGTACTGGAGCATAAAAGGCTTTGTAACAGATACCATTATCTATGGGCAGCAGGCAGTCTGAAGAGAAACAAGAGAAACTAAATTTAAAACCCTTTCCCAGCGAATCCAATCAAATCCACTCACCTTCAAGTGTTTGATATACATTTCCAGCAACTAAACAGAAAACGCTCAGGAAGAAAACTAAAGCAAACGGTTTCATTTCTTCTCGGCTGTGGATTCACTTAAAATGCGATGCTGACTGAAAACCCCACCCGCTTTTATATGTCTGCGAAGATCATAAAGCATCTAAAAATATAGCTGCCTGTCTAGTGATAACAAAATATGCCGGATCATGCATATTTATATGATATAATAAAAAAAACCAACATGTGTTTATTGCTTTGATATATGACATCTTATAACGAAAAAAATGTATAAATTTCTTTGCTTTTTTCCATGCCAACAAGGAGGAAAATAAATAACACTACCCGAACAGGTGGTTGGGCCGAACTGTTTTAACTAAGCAGGACAGTAGGGTGGCCCAAATCTTAATAGCATATAAGGAAGAGTTTTAGCCAAACTAATAAGAGGTGGGCCAACCATAACGTGAAGTTTTTTGAGACTTGTGTGTCTCAGTGTTTGATAAGTTCAACTTTCAGAAGCTAAAAGAGGAGATGACTCAATATCTTAACGCCTTAGAACCCCAATTATGCCACAGAGTCATTGAAACTATGGAGCATCGGATAGAGGTATGCCAGCGAAGTCGTGGATCATTTGGGCGATATTTCAGATATTTGCACATAATTATCATAGATTTTGGTATCGTAAAAAAAATATTAAGATAATTCTCAGTAAATCGTTTGTTTGTGCGTTTTGGTTACAGGATCTTCACCTTTTTTTTCTAAATCAAATATTGTCCTGGTCTTCAGCTCACCTTCATTTGTTTGGCCAACCCCTATTTGTACAATTTGCACAAATAACAAAATGTGCAAAACTGTGATTATTATCAACGAAATAATTTCTTAAATTTTCCTCCACGATGCTTTTATGTTTTTTTTTTACACGTGTGTGATATCTTGGAATCTTTCAAATGATTATAAACTACTTTTCTATTTCATAATGTTTAAAAATTCTAAACAAAAAAAAAAAAAAAAAACAGACACAAAAACAAAAAAGAGTCTAAAACGACTATTCAAACAAACAATGAAAAGCCAGAAGACCAGCAGAGCAGAGAGGTTAGTCGGTTTGGTTGTTTGTCTGCTTATTTGTTTAACCCAGATTTGAGGCAAAATGGACTTACGTGCTTAGACATACAAAACGACACGTAGTTGCGCTGGTAAACTTGTGCAAAGGATCACAAAAGTAAACACAAATAGAAGAAATTATTTAAATGAAAGTGGCAAAAGAGAAAGAAATATTTATGCTTTTCGTTGTTTTTGTTTTTTGCGAAAAGTGCTCAAAGTTTTAGCTCGTGAATCTTAGCAGATAGCAAGCAGAGCAGAAGCAACAACCAACAACTTTAAGCTAAATCTTATGAATTAGTGATGTGACAGCAACAGCAACAGCAACAGTACAAGAACAATAACAACAGGCACCCGGCAACCGGCACCCGGCAGCAGGCCACAACACACACATATGTATTTATATTTGCAACACACACACATATGTATTTATATTTGCAACACACACACATATATATACTATATACGAGTATATGTACATATTTAGGAGATTTGCATTAGTGCTGTGAATTGCAAGTTGGCTGCGTATTTCTACTGCTGCTCCTGCTACTCCTGCTGCTGGTGGTGTTGTCCTTGTAATTGCCACAACATCTGCTGACGGCTACTTTCTCATTCTGAGTTCGATTGCTGCTGACACAGATTAATGGACCAAACTGAAACTGTAACTTAAGTTACATATTGCCTTCAGAAAACAGCATTCAAATGTCAGCATTCGAAGTAATGCAATCGTTTGGGGTCTTCAATGCAAAAATTTCTTGATTCGTTTCGATTTTCGCGAGAAATAACTACGACCTTTTGATACTTATATAAAAATACTGTGAGGGGCAGATCACTGTTCTAAAACCAGCATAATGGCGGGTGTTGCCACTGTTTGCGTCTTGGCTTGGTTGAAACATTCTGGTTGTGGTTTAAAGCTAAAAACGTAAGAAGGAGCTTGGAAATATATTGGGGTTGCAAACTCCCCCCACCCTGGCGAATTGCAAAACAGAAGAAACTAGATAACCCAAGTTCTTCACCAAGGACCTTATGATATGCGTCGTGAAACATTTTGTAAGAATTTGCTACCTGCAAGACACAGGGAGTGGGTCGACTGCCTGATAAGGCCCTCATGCCAGGTGCTGGCAAAAAGCACAGAGTCTTTGGGTAGAATTGGACCTACAGCATCCATCGAGGTACATCTCTTGAATAAAATATATGAAAAAATACTAAATACTCTCCTGGTCGTGGAACTTTCCTGAGATTTCAAACCTTCAAGGATCTGCAAATGAAGAGAGCATTGAAAACTGTTCAGTATCTTTCGTTTTACATTTACATTAAAATTAGTTAAATTTACATAGACTTTTAGCCACCTCGTATCGCATCTTGTTAAGCCTTATCCAACGCAATCTAAACATTCATGTTCTACAACTGTTTGTTGAATGCCCCAACACACACACACACACGCAGACAACGTTTGGCAACATCCACACCTACCAAGCCTACCCCGAGAAGGCACCAACGAGAGGGGAAAAGTATTACGTGTAGGCTGCCATGAATCACGCCACATTTTGCGCACAACCAAGAAAAGCCCAACAGCCAGCCGAGAGCAGCAACAGTCGTGATACAACTTAATTACTTAAGGCTGGCACACTGGCACAAAGAATTTCACTATTTTGCTAGAAGTTGGCCGAATGGATAAAAGGAGGGGAGGGTATTTTTGGGGAGTTCAATATCTACTTCTTCGTGCTTTTCGTAAAAATCTCTAACTTCTAGTTTGATTATCTTTGTTGGCCTTTTTCGGCAGTCAACTGTAGAAACAAACCGGGTAATTAAATTTTAGTTCAATCAATTATAAAATAATTTATTTAATTATATATTTGAATACGTTTTAATTGATTCGATTAAAGTCTGTCTGTATGTCAGGGTGCTGCAAATGGGAGCTTTTGGAATTCGATATACGACGATATGATTGAAACAACAACATCGATAGTGTAATTTCGTTAGGCCTGTTCTGACCAATTAGCAGGGATGCAGGAGATTTGAAATTAATTTTATGCCAGTACCTGGGCTTATTTGGCAGTGGACCGACGCCACTTGAGTGAAGTGGCTGATGGTTCACTAGCGCCTCCATGTGGCTTGCAAGGCTCGCACAGGCGGCAATTTCTCATCATGTCGTTGTACGGCACAAATCATAAACCTCTTGCGAAAGAGCTCGCACTATATAACCCCTTCTGCTTCACCGAACTCCCCAGAAGGCGAGACAAGACAAGGCCCCTGAGTTGGCCTTAAACCAGCTCGTCTGTATATTCGCCTCAATCTAGTTCCCTGCATAAAAACAGAATTGTCGCAAGGCAACAGCCCCTCGAAGATTTTCTTCTTTCGGCGTCTTTAGGTTTAAACCACAACGTTTCAGCCACCGATAGGTTCCTCAACCAGTGAAAAGCACAATGCGTCACCCTGTATTCCATGGCATAGCCAGGCTTTTTGAAGCCATATAAAAAAAAAAGTTTCAGGCTCATTTTAAATTTAAAAGTAACTGAAAGTTTTGGCCCGTTACTTTCATTTTCCGTGCCCCATCCATCTTCTCAGCTGATTCAAATCACAAATTGTGTTGCATAAATTATTATTTGCATAATAAAGTTGTTGTTATTGTGGTCGGCCACAAAAAACCCAAATCCTTTATATGTTTCTATAATCAATGAAATTGAAATTAAATTTGTTACAAAAGGAAAGAAAATATACAGAAAAATGTGCATTCGAAATTTGTTTATTTTTCCATCATTTGCCATTCGTAATGAAATCGAATGAGGTTTTCATTTCACATGACATTAATTTAATGAAACTCTTTTGAAGAGTTGGTGGATTTGAAAAATGGAGCATGATTTGAACTTTGCATTGATGCTGGCAAAATACAAAATGGAAAAGAAAGAAAAAACCAACCCAAAAAACCTCCTCGTGAAATAGTTTTTGCTGCGAGTTTCTGTCGCTCGTGAAAAGAATGACAACTGAAAAGAAAATGTTATTGAGTCTCATGATTTGAATGGT
Source organism: Epicampocera succincta (assembly GCA_932526305.1). Lineage (NCBI taxonomy): Eukaryota > Metazoa > Arthropoda > Insecta > Diptera > Tachinidae > Epicampocera > Epicampocera succincta. The sequence goes on along the minus strand of OW052037.1, from coordinate 11,904,262 downwards.
TGGAAATGTTTGTGATATAGTTTTTAATTTTGGTGAATATTCAGATTTAAGTACAAGTGGAGAATGACCCTTGTTGTTGGCATAAAAAAGAATTCTTTAACCATCTTTTCAACAACCTGAATAGTGAAAGTCATTTTAGATGCTGGTGCGACTTTTTGTTTATTTATTTAAGTTTTTGCTCGGTTGGCAAAAATAAAGAGTTGAATAGGGTGATACTTTTAGAGTTTTAAAAGTCGCTTTAAGCTGCAAAACAAGGGAAGGCTGTAATGCCCCTTCACAGATTGATTGTACTTTAAAATATGAGGTCCGCTTGAAACGATATAAAACCAAGAGACCCCCTTAATCCTTAAGTCTGACCTAGTGTCACTGCTTTGACATTTAATTGTACTTCCTCAAAGAGGAGAACCACTTAAAATTGACAACACCGACTTGTCAGTTCTTGATTATTTTAAGTTTAGTTTAATTGGCAATATTTCTACAATAGACTAGACTTTGGAGCAACGTTCGCAAGTTGTTCAAATTTCGAAACTCAAGACTTAATATCACTCAGTCCTGGAATGCACTTTTGAGTCAAATGATTATTATGCAGAATTGCCCCATTTAGGTCGGTGGTGTCGACTTCAAAAAACCCGGTATGAACCGTTTCAGTCAGTGGTCACCCTGTCCTTACAAACCGGCATGATGGTCAGAGCTTTACAGTCAACCTTGAGCGTTGCCAGATCACGCTTATTAACTTTTAGGTGCGTCACTTGGATGACCCTTGCTCCATAGATTGCGCTACAGCTACTTTACTGGGAGGTGCATTTGTAGGAAGCCATAATTTTGCGAAATGGACTATAAGCATTGCAACGTTAAATACAGGGTAATATTAATTAAAGCCGAAAAATGTATCTGGCTTATTAAGGGAAATGCATTGGAGGACATAAAAGCATTACGGTAACTGAAGGTTACCGGGGGAAATGGGCCAGTGCACTCAGGGCAAAGTTGTTGATTGCTGTCAACCTGGCGAGAAGCCAGCAGCGATCCCTGAAAATGGACTGGTCAAGCTGACATACTGCCTCCTCGTGGCGCCCCTGGATAGCCCCTACAGCACCCGCTTAGAGGTGAACCAAAGTGTGCAGCGAATCCCCTCTGTCCAGGGGTCTAAGCCTGAATGAAGTCAAGATAGCAATATCGAGATTGAAATCAAACAAAGCTGCAGGAGCGGACGCACTGTCCGCGGAACTATTTAAGGCAGCCGCAGATGACCTAGTTGGGCGCATGCACCAGCTCATCTGTAAGATATGGTCGGAGGAAAGCATGCCCGACGAGTGGAATCTCAGCATCGTTTGCCCGATCCACAAAAAAGGAGACCCCTTCAACTGCGCCAACTACCGAGGAATAAGTCTCCTGAACATCGCCTACAAGATCTTCTCTGCCGTTTTGTGTGAGCCCCTGAAACCATTCGTGAACAGTTTGATAGGTCCTTATCAGTGTGGTTTCAGGCCGGGGAAGTCCACCATCGACCAATTTCACACCATTTTCACACTACGGCAGATCCTGGAAAAGACCCAAGAGATGCAAATCGACACCCACCACCTATTCGTCGATTTTAAGGCCGCATATGCCAGTGTGTATAGGGACGAGCTATACGAAGCCATGTCTAGTTTTGACATTCCTACTAAACTCGTCAGGCTGTGTAGGATGACGATGGAGAACTCTCGCTGCTCCATCAAGGTCGGTAACGAATTCACCGAGACCTTCAATGTCAGAAGGGGATTTAGACAAGGCGACGCACTGTCATGTGACTTTTTTAACATAATTCTTGAGAAGATCGTGCAAAACTCACACGCCAACAACAGAGGCACAGAGGCAGAGAGTTATTGGTCGAACACAGCGAGCCGTCACTGAAGCGTTTGCTGGTATTTCAACGGAGGCGGCCAAAATGGATCTAGCGGTGAACGAGGGCAAAACGAAGTATATGCTGTCATCAAAAAAGGACGCGCAACACCGACGACTGGGCCAGAACATCACCATAGGCAGCTATAACTTCGAGGTAGTGAAGGACTTCGTCTACCTTGGCTCCCAAGTCAACAGTATGAACAACATCAGTACCGAGGTCAAACGCAGAATAACTCTTGCCAATCGCTGTTTCTTTGGGCTCAAGAGGCAATTGAGTAGTAAGGCCCTTTCTCGAAAAACCAAGTTGACACTATATACCACTTTGATAATCCCTGTACTTCTCTATGGCGCAGAAGCATGGACGGTGTCAAAGGCGGATGAGGAAGTCCTTGGTATTTTCGAGAGAAAAGTTCTGCGTTCAATCTTCGGCCCTGTTTGCGTTGATGGTTTCTAGAGAAGAAGATTCAATCATGAACTGTACGGGTTGTACAGCGACATGAGCCTAACCAGGCGCCTACGGATCCAACGGCTAAGATGGTTGGGCAATGTAAAGCGCATGGAGAATACTGCTCCGACCCGTAGAATCTTCGATTCTGAACCTGTGGGACAACGCAGTAGAGGACGCCCACGGAACCGATGGCGCACACAAGTGAAGAGGGACCTCAACCAACTTGTTGTGCAAAATTGGAGGACGCTGCCTAAAGACCGTGGCAGCTGCAAAAGTTTGTTGGTTGAGGCCCAGGTTCACCACGGACTGTAGCGCCAAAATAAGAAGAAGAAGAAGAACTGAAGGTTACCATAAGTTTGTTTGTGTGCATGTGTTTGGATGTACACATGTTTAACCCATAAAACCAGGATACCTGCCAACCAACATTTGTCCTGCCTCAAATACTTTCTCTGGAGCGCCGCTTTCACTTAACGTTTGCACTTATACATCGTGTTGTTGAGTACTTCGCTCATTCGTTCATTCCTTCATTTGAAACTGACAGGTTGATGGTGCAGAACATTGTTTATGTTGTGCGGCGGTGAAATCCAGTTGGGCATTTTGTTGGTTTGTATTTTTATTATTTTCTACAAAAAATTTTAATAGTTCTTCTCCTTGCGACCCTGACGCACATTTTTTCAGCCCCACAATTCACGTGCTTAAACCTTGCTTTAGTGAAAACACTGCCGGAGACTTGAAAAAGGTTGGCCTGTAGTTTCGGAAAACCCAAATACATAAATGAAAAAGGCACTAATTGAACACAAAGGACATCTGAAGTAAATGAATTTGAGGAAGACCTGGCGAAAGGAAAAAAATTCATATTATTTTGCTCAAACATTGCAGGCCACTCTTTAGGCTCCCGCAGACGAGGTCACTAACAACTCCCTGATCAATAGTTGTCAATGCTTTTTACTCATTCATTACGCAGATTCCCGTCTTGCGTCAGGAAATTTCCTTCTTCCAATACACGCACGAAACATTAATTGTCCCGATTCGAATCCAGTGCAGTGTTGATATAAGATAACCAATATTTATGATTGAAGGTTAAAGGGCTGGTATGTAGTTTGTGCAACGGCTACACACACACACACACAAATTTGACAATCGCCAGAATTTAAGGTGGAAATGTTTATGCTGCTGCCACACGCGCCACTTTCATTTTAAATGCAGTTTTCCTTATTTTACTTTTTTGTGTTTTTTTTTTGCTTGTGGCACTTACGTTGCTGCAACATTTATGCTCATAGGGACTCATGTGGCGTGTTTAACATTTTATTTTTTGTTTAATTAATTACTACTCGTATCTGCAACAGCATATTGTTTAACTCCTGCGAGCGTGTGTGCGTGTGTGTGTGAACATGTGGGCGGCCAGCGTTCAATATTCGCCGTTTGCTGCCTTCGCATGAACAAGAAACCGTCACTGTAGTTTTTCTCTACAAGTTTTTGTTTTGTTTAATTCTCATATAATTTGTCCATTTAATTTTTTTAATTTATCCCGTTTGTGTTCCCGTGTGTCTTATCTTATCTACAAGAAAAGCCAAAACACAAGCAAATTTTAGTAGGTCTTTTCAACAGTAAAACAGTTTGATTTACTGTTAATGGGGTTATAAAAAATTAGCTCCCGAATAAAAGCGCAGACAGTTTGGGCCAACTGTTGTTGGCTTTATGGCCACGCGTCACGAGCATTGTGGAACGCTCTAACTTGTTCCCGAGCTGATGGTGGAGATATTTGAGAAAACTTATACTAAACTGCTGTCACTGTTACAGTGGAGAGGAATAATCAAAGGATTTTCATAATAAGCGATACAAAGATGTTTGTTAAGCAGGAAGCGAAGTATGAAATTTTAATTTTGTTAAGGCAGAATCAATTAAAATATTACTAAAGGGGCATATCGGGAGTGTCACAACGAGCTGAACAGCCCTGCGGCACGTAATCAGATTACTCTCATCTGGTTTCCAGGACTCACAGGACTTAGGGGCAAAGAAATGGTAGACGTTTATGCCAAAAGGAGGACTGAGACTGAGACTATTATTGCTGGAACCCCTCCAGTCTTCAACAGAAGTCTCCCTAAGGGCAAAATAGACGAATATGTAACAGCTATTGTGGAACGATACTGATGGTCCAGCTTCTGAGCTTGGTTGCGAGGATGGCACACTTCGCTTTAAAGCTAGATAAGAAGAGCCTCAGAATACTGTCGTGGGTACTCAAAGGACATTATAAAAACTTATAAGGAAGGGCTACATAAAGGGCCGTCCAGCCACAATGCACGATGTTACCTATGAGTCACACCTAAACGTCATGATAAGGCAGGGGCACGTTCTGCTAATTTAACTTCGGTGACGGTTTCAGAAGAACCGGCATAACCGCAATTCCTACAGCTTTAGTTGCCGCGCCCACCCAGAAAATTCTTCCTCTCCAAATTTCAAAAAGCAGAGGGCCGCAGTTTGATATTCGCCAAGGCAGAATCTGTTCTTTGGAGAGATATTCATCCACGGCGTTTTGGGAAAATAGAATAAATAAATGACAGCCAATTTGACAGCTGCAAGTTCGTTAGCGGACCGCTTTCAAAGACCCTTATGGAAAAACGCTCTACTAATACCGCCGTCGTTTATTGCAACAACCAACGATCATGACAAAATGGGAATCCCGAAACGAGTCATCACAATATTGTTCTCATTTTGTTCCATGAACAGGGAAACCGCATTCTGCTTGTCTGTCTGCACGAAATCCAATGTTCATAAATTTTTATTCCCGGTGTAAAATAATAGCTCCTACTCGCAGTTGAAAAACATTTTTAGTAAATTATCGATTTTTTAATTATTGATTTGTAAATTGTGGTATAAATAAAGGGTGGTTAAATTTCAAGGGCCGATGTTGATTTTGAATAAAACACAAACTATTTAGGAAATTATTGTAATTTTATTTTATTATGATGTATTGGTATTACTCAATTATGTATGGAACAAAATATCGGCCAAATGGGCGCCGCGATCTCGGCCGCACACCTCCATCCGATGGTCCAAATTTTCGATGACGCTGAGGCATAATGGAGGTTCTATGCCGTTAATGTGCCGAATTGTCTGATCCTTTAGGTCTTGAATTGTTGCTGGCTTATCGACGTACACCTTTTCTTTCAAATAACCCCAAAGAAAAAAGTCCAACGGTGTCAAATCACATGATCTTGGCGGCCAATTGACATCGCCATTACGTGAGATAACACGGCCATTGAATTTGTTGCGCAAAAGAGCCATTGTTTCGTTAGCTGTGTGGCAAGTGGCACCGTCCTGCTGAAACCACATATCGTCCACATCCATATCTTCCAATTCGGGCCATAAAAAGTTCGTTATCATCTCACGATAGCGAACACCATTCACAGTAACTGCCTGACCGGCCTCATTTTGGAAAAAATACGGCCCGATGATGCCGCCAGCCCATAAACCGCACCAAACAGTCACTCTTTGTGGGTGCATTGGTTTTTCGACAATCACTCTTGGATTCTCATTCGCCCAAATGCGGCAATTCTGTTTATTGACGAATCCACTGAGGTGAAAATGTGTCTCATCACTGAAGATGATTTTCTTCGAAAATTGATCATCCACTGTTGCCATTTCTTGCCACCATTCTGCCCATTCACGACGTTTGGAATGGTCAAGAGGCTTTAGTTCTTGAGCCAATTGCACCTTGTAAGCGTGTAAATGCAAGTCTTTATGCATAATGTTCATCAACGACGAGCGTGAGAGGTGCAATTGTTGGGAACGACGACGAGTTGAGGTGGACGGCTCTTCAGCCACACTATCGCGAACAGCAGCAATATTTTCTGCAGTACGAGCTGTACGAGCATGCACTGGTGTTCTCACATCTTCTACAGACCCGGTTTGCTCGAATTTTTCCACGATTTTTGCGATTGTACGCACGTTTGGACGATGAAATTGACCAAAAAAAAAATTACGAAGTGCACGATATGCATTTTGATTTGAACTCCCATTTTCATAATAAGTCTGGATAACTTTAACACGTTGTTGGATTGTGTATCTCTCCATGGTTCAAATTGAGTAAGTCTGAAATAGAGAAATGTCAAATAAAATTCGGAAAAAAACTTGGCGTTTAGGTGTGGTTACAATTAACATCGGCCCATACAATTTAACCACCCTTTATAAACAGTAGAAACGTCTTATCGCACTAAATCATCGCATTTTCGTTACTCAACTGAGACTTCGTCTTAAGAAGAAACTGATGAAATTGGTTTTAATTCATACATTTACTGATACAGTCTTCTGGCGTTTTAAAACTATTGGCGTTATGAAGGCAGCCGACATTTAAAACTGCCGCACATTCATTCCTGTTCGCAATATAAGAAAAAGTTTCAGCAGATGGGAAAAGATGGCTGGTTGCGGTGCATATTCCCACTATCGGGGCCAGCAGGCAGTCTACAACGAAAAAAGATAAATTAAATTAAAAGCAGGTTTAAGGAAAATGCAACAAAATCCACTTGCCAGCGTGTATTGGACGTTTAGTTTTGGCGGTATCTGCCACTTTGTGCTTCACTGTGGGCGCTGAATTTTTCTTATAATTTATACATATATTGGCACAGTCTTCTCTGGTTTCAAAGTTATTGGCGTTACCCGAGCAGCCCGTGTAATGGAAAAGCACACATCTACGTCTCCGCGATTCGTAAGCGAAACGAGTGAAAAGTACTGGAGCATAAAAGGCTTTGTAACAGATACCATTATCTATGGGCAGCAGGCAGTCTGAAGAGAAACAAGAGAAACTAAATTTAAAACCCTTTCCCAGCGAATCCAATCAAATCCACTCACCTTCAAGTGTTTGATATACATTTCCAGCAACTAAACAGAAAACGCTCAGGAAGAAAACTAAAGCAAACGGTTTCATTTCTTCTCGGCTGTGGATTCACTTAAAATGCGATGCTGACTGAAAACCCCACCCGCTTTTATATGTCTGCGAAGATCATAAAGCATCTAAAAATATAGCTGCCTGTCTAGTGATAACAAAATATGCCGGATCATGCATATTTATATGATATAATAAAAAAAACCAACATGTGTTTATTGCTTTGATATATGACATCTTATAACGAAAAAAATGTATAAATTTCTTTGCTTTTTTCCATGCCAACAAGGAGGAAAATAAATAACACTACCCGAACAGGTGGTTGGGCCGAACTGTTTTAACTAAGCAGGACAGTAGGGTGGCCCAAATCTTAATAGCATATAAGGAAGAGTTTTAGCCAAACTAATAAGAGGTGGGCCAACCATAACGTAAAGTTTTTTGATACTTCTGTGTCTCAGTGTTTGATAAGTTCAACTTTCAGAAGCTAAAAGAGGAGATGACTCGATATTTTAACGCCTTAGAACCCCAATTATGCCACAGAGTCATTGAAACTATGGAGCATCGGATAGAGGTATGCCAGCGAAGTCGTGGATCATTTGGGCGATATTTCAGATATTTGCACATAATTATCATAGATTTTGGTATCGTAAAAAAAATATTAAGATAATTCTCAGTAAATCGTTTGTTTGTGCGTTTTGGTTACAGGATCTTCACCTTTTTTTTCTAAATCAAATATTGTCCTGGTCTTCAGCTCACCTTCATTTGTTTGGCCAACCCCTATTTGTACAATTTGCACAAATAACAAAATGTGCAAAACTGTGATTATTATCAACGAAATAATTTCTTAAATTTTCCTCCACGATGCTTTTATGTTTTTTTTACACGTGTGTGATATCTTGGAATCTTTCAAATGATTATAAACTACTTTTCTATTTCATAATGTTTAAAAATTCTAACAAAAAAAAAAAAAAAAACAAAAGCAAAAAAGAGTCTAAAACGACTATTCAAACAAACAATGAAAAGCCAGAAGACCAGCAGAGCAGAGAGGTTAGTCGGTTTGGTTGTTTGTCTGCTTATTTGTTTAACCCAGATTTGAGGCAAAATGGACTTACGTGCTTAGACATACAAAACGACACGTAGTTGCGCTGGTAAACTTGTGCAAAGGATCACAAAAGTAAACACAAATAGAAGAAATTATTTAAATGAAAGTGGCAAAAGAGAAAGAAATATTTATGCTTTTCGTTGTTTTTGTTTTTTGCGAAAAGTGCTCAAAGTTTTAGCTCGTGAATCTTAGCAGAAAGCAAGCAGAGCAGAAGCAACAACCAACAACTTTAAGCTAAATCTTATGAATTAGTGATGTGACAGCAACAGCAACAGCAACAGTACAAGAACAATAACAACAGGCACCCGGCAACCGGCACCCGGCAGCAGGCCACAACACACACATATGTATTTATATTTGCAACACACACACATATGTATTTATATTTGCAACACACACACATATATATACTATATACGAGTATATGTACATATTTAGGAGATTTGCATTAGTGCTGTGAATTGCAAGTTGGCTGCGTATTTCTACTGCTGCTCCTGCTACTCCTGCTGCTGGTGGTGTTGTCCTTGTAATTGCCACAACATCTGCTGACGGCTACTTTCTCATTCTGAGTTCGATTGCTGCTGACACAGATTAATGGACCAAACTGAAACTGTAACTTAAGTTACATATTGCCTTCAGAAAACAGCATTCAAATGTCAGCATTCGAAGTAATGCAATCGTTTGGGGTCTTCAATGCAAAAATTTCTTGATTCGTTTCGATTTTCGCGAGAAATAACTACGACCTTTTGATACTTATATAAAAATACTGTGAGGGGAAGATCAGTGTTCTAAAACCAGCATAATGGCGGGTGTTGCCACTGTTTGCGTCTTGGCTTGGTTGAAACATTCTGGTTGTGGTTTAAAGCTAAAAACGTAAGAAGGAGCTTGGAAATATATTGGGGTTGCAAACTCCCCCCACCCTGGCGAATTGCAAAACAGAAGAAACTAGATAACCCAAGTTCTTCACCAAGGACCTTATGATATGCGTCGTGAAACATTTTGTAAGAATTTGCTACCTGCAAGACACAGGGAGTGGGTCGACTGCCTGATAAGGCCCTCATGCCAGGTGCTGGCAAAAAGCACAGAGTCTTTGGGTAGAATTGGACCTACAGCATCCATCGAGGTACATCTCTTGAATAAAATATATGAAAAAATACTAAATACTCTCCTGGTCGTGGAACTTTCCTGAGATTTCAAACCTTCAAGGATCTGCAAATGAAAAGAGCATTGAAAACTGTTCAGTATCTTTCGTTTTACATTTACATTAAAATTAGTTAAATTTACATAGACTTTTAGCCACCTCGTATCGCATCTTGTTAAGCCTTATCCAACGCAATCTAAACATTCATGTTCTACAACTGTTTGTTGAATGCCCCAACACACACACACACGCAGACAACGTTTGGCAACATCCACACCTACCAAGCCTACCCCGAGAAGGCACCAACGAGAGCGGAAAAGTATTACGTGTAGGCTGCCATGAATCACGCCACATTTTGCGCACAACCAAGAAAAGCCCAACAGCCAGCCGAGAGCAGCAACAGTCGTGATACAACTTAATTACTTAAGGCTGGCACACTGGCACAAAGAATTTCACTATTTTTTGGCCGAATGGATAAAAGGAGGGGAGGGTATTTTTGGGGAGTTCAATCTCTACTTCTTCGTGCTTTTCGTAAAAATCTCTAACTTCTAGTTTGATTATCTTTATTGGCCTTTTTCTGCAGTCAACTGTAGAAACAAACCGGGTAATTAAATTTTTCTTCAATCAATTATAAAATAATTTATTTAATTATATATTTGAATACGTTTTAATTGATTCGATTAAAGTCTGTCTGTATGTCAGGGTGCTGCAAATGGGAGCTTTTGGAATTCGATATACGACGATATGATTGAAACAACAACATCGATAGTGTAATTTCGTTAGGCCTGTTCTGACCAATTAGCAGGGATGCAGGAGATTTGAAATTAATTTTATGCCAGTACCTGGGCTTATTTGGCAGTGGACCGACGCCACTTGAGTGAAGTGGCTGATGGTTCACTAGCGCCTCCATGTGGCTTGCAAGGCTCGCACAGGCGGCAATTTCTCATCATGTCGTTGTACGGCACAAATCATAAACCTCTTGCGAAAGAGCTCGCACTATATAACCCCTTCTGCTTCACCGAACTCCCCAGAAGGCGAGACAAGACAAGGCCCCTGAGTTGCCCTTAAACCAGCTCGTCTGTATATTCGCCTCAATCTAGTTCCCTGCATAAAAACAGAATTGTCGCAAGGCAACAGCACCTCGAAGATTTTCTTCTTTCGGCGTCTTTAGGTTTAAACCACAACCACAACGTTTCAGCCACGGATAGGTTCCTCAACCAGTGAAAAGCGCCACAATGCGTCACCCTGTATTCCATGGCATAGCCAGGCTTTTTGAAGTCATATAAAAAAAGTTTCAGGCTCATTTTAAATTTAAAAGTAACTGAAAGTTTTGGCCCGTTACTTTCATTTTCCGTGCCCCATCCATCTTCTCAGCTGATTCAAATCACAAATTGTGTTGCATAAATTATTATTTGCATAATAAAGTTGTTGTTGTTGTGGTCGGCCACAAAAAACCCAAATCCTTTATATGTTTCTATAATCAATGAAATTGAAATTAAATTTGTTACAAAAAGAAAGAAAATATACTGAAAAATGTGCATTCGAAATTTGTTTATTTTTCCATAATTTGCCATTCGTAATGAAATCGAATGAGGTTTTCATTTCACATGACATTAATTTAATGAAACTCATTTGAAGAGTTGGTGGATTTGAAAAATGGAGCATGATTTGAACTTTGCATTGATGCTGGCAAAATACAAAATGGAAAAGAAAGAAAAAACCAACCCAAAAAACCTCCTCGTGAAATAGTTTTTGCTGCGAGTTTCTGTCGCTCGTGAAAAGAATGACAACTGAATAGAAAATGTTATTGAGTCTCATGATTTGAATGGTTGGAAATGTTTGTGATATAGTTTTTAATTTTGGTGAATATTCAGATTTAAGTACAAGTGGAGAATGACCCTTGTTGTTGGCATAAAAAAAATTCTTTAACCATCTTTTCAACAACCTGAATAGTGAAAGTCATTTTAGATGCTGGTGCAACTTTTTGTTTATTTATTTAAGTTTTTGCTCGGTTGGCAAAAATAAAGAGTTGAATAGGGTGATACTTTTAGAGTTTTAAAAGTCGCTTTAAGCTGCAAAACAAGGGAAGGCTGTAATGCCCCTTCACAGATTGATTGTACTTTAAAATATGAGGTCCGCTTGAAACGATATAAAACCAAGAGACCCTCTTAATCCTTAAGTCTGACCTAGTGTCACTGCTTTGACATTTAATTGTACTTCCTCAAAGAGCTGAACCACTTAAAATTGACAACACCGACTTGTCAGTTCTTGATTATTTTAAGTTTAGTTTAATTGGCAATATTTCTACAATAGACTAGACTTTGGAGCAACGTTCGCAAGTTGTTCAAATTTCGAAACTCAAGACTTAATATCACTCAGTCCTGGAATGCACTTTTGAGTCAAATGATTATTATGCAGAATTGCCGCATTTAGATCGGTGGTGTCGACTTCAAAAAACCCGGTATGAACCGTTTCAGTCAGTGGTCTCCCTGTGCGTACAAACCGAGATGATGGTCAGAGCTTTACAGTCAACTTTGAGCGTTACCAGATCATGCTTATTAACTTTTAGGTGCGTCACTTGGATGACCCTTGCTCCATAGATTGCGCTACAGCTAATTTACTGGGAGGGTCATTTGTGGGAAACCATAATTTCGCGAAATGGACTAATAGCGCCAGGTTACCTTAATAATGGGATTTTGGGGGAATACATCAAATTGTTTTGATGGCAGTATGTAAAGCTGTAGATCTGGGAACATGAACCAGATACGGTCCAGCTCTAGGCAACCAGATGGGAGGCGTTATTGAAGAACTGTAGTCTGATGTGTTTATGCACAGGGTGTATGGAAATTAGACAGCGAGGTCAGATAAAACACCTGTCAAATTGCAAATCGCTGTCAGATAAAATTTCCGTTAGTTTTTAAATCAAATGGTGGACAAAGGATGATGAGCAAGGACTCAATTAAACCAGAAATTTCTAAAACCCACTTTAAAAAAAACCCTTATTTAAGAATACTAACAGAATATATAAAATCTTGTCCAATTTTGTTTTTAAATCATTATTGTGATTTGGCAAAACTATTAGTCCTTGTGCATTTTGTTGCTTAATTTTTTCCAGCTATAATTAAAACTACTTTGTGTATTAAATTTTTTTTGCAATATGGTCACAGTGTCGAACTTAAAGGTCTGCAGCTGCAACGAATTGTATTCGAAACAACAACAACAACAGCAACAGAAGTTGCCATATAATGGAAACACTTGACGCTCATAAAAGTAATGAAACCTCTACTGTATGGCTGCATGCCGCACTAACGATGGAGTTTTGCAGGATGCAACAAATAGGCACAAGAATTCCATGTCCAATAAGGACAACATAAAACGAAGAAAACACTTTTTCTGGTGATGTGCATGACATCATTCATATTATGAGTTCATTAAAAATCTTGCTGCAGATTATGGCTACAATTTTATTGTGTATTATTTGCCTCGTGTTGTAGGATACTTGTCAAGGTTAAAGAATTGGACTTTATTATGCGGCACTAACAAACTTTACAATGTACATATTTGGGTGGAAGAGTAACAGTAACCCCGTTTTACGAGGTAGTCACAGTCTGTCATGTGAAAGAGATACAGTTTTTGAGTCGTTGAAACATTTCTACGCCAGACGAGTTAATAAAGCAATAAAAATTACTAAGATAAAGGTTATGAACTAGAAGCGTAAAGGCCGCAAGCGCACAATTCAAATACAGTTGCCTAAAGAAGTAGAGTCTTTAAGACTTGGAGCTCCAGGCCAGGCACATACAATAAATAAGCATTTCTTCATTCCACTCAAAAGTAAGAAACGAAGGAAACCCGTTTCCGGAATGCACTCCCGAATTACTACGCCACTTGATGTCTTGTTACTGACAGAAGATAATGACGCCCATTAGATAGAAAGTCATTAAAGGCGACCATATTTCCAAATTTGAGGATGTACGGGCTCTATTTAGGTTTAGGTTAAATAGTTCTAAGGCTGCACTTTTTTGCTCCCACTAAAACTGGCTACCAGACAGTAGTGTCAGGTTAACACGGTACAGGATATAGTCTTGCTCCAGCTATCGGGTAAGATTTCTCCTCTATACCGCTTTGTGCTTACCCAGACAGCTGTTGAAAATGACTTTATTTTAAATAAAGCACGACCTCAAAAGTATTTCGTAAGGTGGGCGCAAGCGCAGTTTTTTCCTTGTTTGTGTCTAGTACAAAACCTTTGTTAAAGAGTAAGGAACCTTTCAATCCGCCCCCTAAAGAGTAAGTGCCTGGGTGGGTGGGAAAACGAAAGTAGCCCAATTAATTCAGTTGAACCACCATCGTTGAATTTAACTTGAGACATCGATTCTCAAGCCAAGCGCCTTCAGTTGCCTGTAGGGTGTAGACCGCGATATGTACGTTTCAGGTTCCGCATAATGTTGCCACTGACTTTTTTATAATCAGCTTGTCTTGGCATTTATGTACATCCACTAAGAAGTTAAGCATTCAGGTGAATAGTGTTCTTTTTTCGTGAGGCTAAAACAGCTCCTGCAAAGGATCATTGGTTCAGCACTGCATTCCCACCATGTCGCACTGAACTTGTACAAAACAAGCCTGACTACAGGTTTTCCAAAGGCCAGCAGTTGCTATCAAGACTAGTTTAGCCGCCTATTAGGATGGTTTCTTCTTTCAGGAAGGGCTCAGGAACAACGTCCCCTCCCCCTTTTTTCTTTGACTCTGTAGTCCTGTAACTGAAATCACAGGCATTCAAAAATGTTTGACCCCTCTAGCCGAACTGTGATAGTCCTTAATATCTATTATTCGTTTACAAGCGTCTTGTCAATTTGTAATAAAACAAAGGCAAGGTAAGTTGGTGGCTTCAACTGGGTGCATGTGTGCGTGTGTGAGAGTGTAATCGCACATGCCTGCCTACTCTCATACTGGCGCAAACATCCACTCATCCTTGCACGAGTATTGTATGACCTAAAAATTGAAAAACACTGTAATGCAGCTGTTACAATTTTCTTGTAACTTAATGTTCCCCCCCCCCCCCCCCCACCATTTGCTTTACTGTATGTGCGTGTGCGCTTGTTTCACTTTCTAACACGAAAATCATTTAACCACCACCGCCACCATCACACAATTCCCTGCAATCTAGTGCAATTTAGTAGTTTGTAGCAGAAAAGCTGTCGCACCGCAAAACATTTCTTTATGCAATTTGGGATGGAAAAATTAATGGCAAATATTGTTGTTGCTGGGATGAAGAAGCAAGACCTGAGGAAGAGCCAGAGCGGCCAGTGTCTTAGTTCAAAGCAAATGACATTAAAGCAACAATATGTCTACACGTACATACATGAAAGCATTATTGAAAATAATTATACAATATAATTTCTGCATTTGTTGTTTCAAATACCCAGTCGCTTGTCTTGTCTTGTCGGTAGTTGCATGCACTGAATGTTTAATTTTGTAAAGATTTGAAAACTCAATTAATGCTCAATCCCAAATGCCCCATTTAATGAGTTGCATAGAAATGTTTCTTTTTTTTTTAGTTCAAGGCGAGTGTGAGTTGTTAGTGTCCGTTTTGGCCTGTGTGCGTGCAAATAGTTAACATGATGTGGGTTCCTTCAGACGGAGGGTTTGTTTTTTAATTAATTACTGCTATTCAAATGCAGATTTTAGCTATTTAATTTTGTTGAGGAAAAAAACTAATTAAATCGGACATGTTTTAAAAGCTTAATTGTTGGCGATTAATATCGTCATATCATTTTGTAGAGAAAGATTTTTCGATTAAAGGCTTTGGGAGAACTTTAATTTTGCAATACTAATTTTTTTTATAACAAGAAAGAGAAAGCGAAAGGAAATGATTGAGTTGATATTCTGGTTAAGGTTTGGGAAATTTGTCATATCAGATTTTACATAAAAACAAATACTTCTTACTTTAGATCATAAAAACAAAACAAAAATTGTCAAACTGTCCGAGGACGAACTGCTGGATGTGCAGCAACAACTACTGAGAGAAACCGACAAGGACTTAACTTATCATATTTCGAGTGACATACGTTACTAAGTGTCCTTGGAACACATCGCGTTCGCCGAATGAGTCTGGCAGTAGTTGAACACTTATCTAAATCATATTCAGCATTGAAAGTTTATTTCGGAATGGACGGGGGAATATTTCAATAAAGAAAATTTTCGAACGTAGAACGATTTCAATCCACATGTGATCTAAGAGTCATCAATGTCTGCGAAAAAAAGGCAGTAATTCGCTTGTATTTTAGGCATGACGGCATCATTTATTTAAGCAAAACAGTGGGCCTATCGATGATTATCAATTTCTTTGGGACAGAATTGTCAATGAATATTTTGCAGGAGTGATTTGGGGACAGGGTCATCTAACATGCAGATGACATGAATTGCCCAACGACTTGAGCCCATTAAATCTTTTCACAAGCTGCAAGCAAATGCATAAATAACAGTGATCCAGTCCTTCAAACTCAACATATCAACATAAGTCGTGTCATGTCATATATCGATTGAATTCCTCCATAATTTTCAGTCAGTTTTAGCCTCAAACAAACTATAAATTTCAAAAATTAGTTCACTTTAAACATCACGGCCAGAATATATAAGAATTTTATGTCATATTTGTAATAAAATGCTTCAACTTGGCAACTAAAACCAATTTCAAGAAGTGGCTGGCCTGATTTGATACTCACAGACTTTCATAAAGTATTTTGCAAGCGAAATAATTTTCAAGCTGCAGAAAAACGTTTCACCGTTTTGTTCATTTTGATATAATTTTCTAAGAATTGCTCCAAGGATTTTTTTTTGGCCCAATACCTCATGGTGTTGTGTTAACGCTCTGTAGCAGCAAATTGTTATTGAAAAATAATGACGCTTTCCATTCACACTCACTGTCCTGGTGGTGGAAATTGTCTGTTTATTATCAAAAATCATTTACATAGAAAACTGTTTTACAATTCCTGTTTAATGCACAAGATCCAAAGGACACTGCAAAACAGCCTACAGCATTTGTAAACAATATTCTTTACCTTGGAAAAAAAAAGAAAAAAAAGAAACTGAAACTGAAACAGAAATGGCTACATTCCAGTTTTTGCTGTCATGGCACTTCTTTTTCATTTTTTAATCTCTTAAAATAGGCCTGGAAATCGTAAAGTCTCCCCTGCCTCTAACACCTCTGACTGACTGTGTGCTATTGTAAGGAGACAAGAAAACCGGTTTCGTTTCAATCCGCTCTAAGTGTGTGTGTGTTTTATAAATTGTCATAAATTATATTCTTAAAATCAAATGAAAAAGAAAACGTAGAAAACGGCAAAAACAACAGACAACAAAGTTATGAATTTATTTAACCGAAATCCCGGCTAAAGGCAATGAAATTTACTCAGCAGCGCCTAGACCAGGGCAGGAGAAGAACAACGCAATAGCACGCAGGCGACGACACTGCTGACACTAGTACAAGGACGATTACGAGTACGAGTACAGGCGGTAAATCTCGCTTATTGCCTCCTGTGGGGCAAAAGCTTCTGCTGCTGTGTTTCTATTTGATTTTTGTAAGTCTTCTGCAGCAGCAAACCCCGCTTCCCAAAATAAGTGATTTATAAAAATCTTAAATGCTGTAGTTTGTACAACACACACAGATAGACACACACACACACACACACACACACACATATGACACCCATATTCAGTCAGTTCCTGTGGGCTAAAAGTTTTTTCTTCGCCTGCTAAATCTTTAGCATTTTTTCGGTATTTTAATTTTCCAGCAAATCCTTTTATCAAAACAAACACCATGTCTGGTCTTTTAACGGTCAAACATTTGAGGTTGTAGCTGTTGTGCAACCTGTGGGGCAGATGATTTCGTTGTTGTTGTTGCTGTTGGTGTGTTGGCTGCGTATAAAACAGTCAGTCCCTAACCAGAAATTAATTTTCAATTTAATTTCTGCTGATTGTGCTCATTCATGTTTGTGTGTGTATGAGTGCATTAAATTGTGGTTAAAATACGAAATTTTCATTTGAAAAAATTAAATTATTGTACAAATAAAATGTTTATGAAACTGCGTGTTGGAATAATTGCCGCCATTTGTCTCACAAATTGAATATATTCAATTTGCAATATTGTGTTGAGAAAAATATATTTTAATTATATATAAAGAAATTATTTATTTTAATAAAAAGAAAATTACAAATTAGGCAGACAAATTAAAAAAATTTCAAAATATTGTACATTAAAAAAAAAAAATAAATTATAATGTAAAGACAAAGCAAAAATTTAACAAATCTGGTCACTTTTTATAACAAAAACTCAAACAAATCTTCAGTTTTTGTAACTGCCCACCGGATCTTAGGACAATTAATAGCAGCTACAAATCTCGCACAGCAAAAAAAAAGTATAGGTGTGATTTTAAATTATGTGATTTTCAGAAAATGTCTGGATACTTGTAAAACAGTAACAAATAGTCCTACAAGTGATTTTAAGACGACGAGGGTTTTTAAGTTCTTGTTCCATCAATTAGAAACGAAGAGCAAAGAATCGCAGGTCTGGCTGATGATTTCAAACCGCAAGTTATTTTTAATTCGCAAATGATTTCAAAATCACAGGCGATTTGAAAATCGCAAGTGATTTTAAAATCACAAGTTATTTAAATATCATAAGTGATTTCAAAATCGCTAATGATTTCAAAATCACAAGCGATATCAAAACCACAAGTGATTTAATAACCACAGGTGATTTCATAACCGCAAGGAATTTCATAACCACAAGTTATTTCAAAATCGCAAGTGATCACAAGTCATTTCAATATTACAAGTGATTTCAAAATTGCAAGTGATTTCAAAATCACAAGCGATTTCAAAATCACAAGTCATTTCAAAATCACAAGTGATTTAATAACCACAGGTGATTTCATAACCACAAGGAATTTCATAACAACAAGTTATTTCAAAATCGCAAGTGATCACAAGTCATTTCAATATTACAAGTGATTTCAAAATCGCAAGTGATTTTAAAATTACAACTGATATAAAAATCCGAAGTGATTTCAATATCATAAGTGATTTCAAAATCACAAATGGTTTCAAAGTCACAAGTCATTTCAAAATCAAAACGATTTCAAAATCACAAATCATTTCAAAATCACAAGTGTTTTTATAAAATCCCAAGTACTTTCATAACCACAAGTAATTTCAAAATCCCATATGTGACATTCTTAATATTCCTTTAATATAAAAACTAACAGCCAAAAATTCAAACAAGTGACTTTTAAATCAATTTCTACTTAATCACTAAAAACCACTTGTGGGATTCTCAAATTCCATGTGACATACTAGAATTACTTATTATTTCAAATCGTACAATATAATTTTCTTTGGTTTGATTTTAATTCGTGTACCTTCAACTAGAAATGAAGAGCACGAAATCAAGCGTTTGATTTTGGACACACATGCGATTCTATAACATTGGAATTTTAAAGCGTGTTTATATTTACTTTTTTCGTATATTTCGTATATTTAACAAGAAACAGATCAAAAAGTTCACAGCTGCGAATTGAAAATCGCATGCAATTTGAGGTTATGTTATTTTCAGAACAAAGCTGCAACTTCAAATCAGGCGATTAACAGAATATAGATGCGGGGAAAAAAGCATTTTTGGTTCCTAAAGAAAAAAAAAAGTGAGGGCAGAGAATCACATGTGATTTGGCATCATGTTATTTTACCGGCATACTTATGATTTAATAACTGCTCACAATTACCTGGTTGAGCTTCACTGTAACTGCTTTCAGGCATCACAAGATGAACTGAAATCCGCTTGAGATGTGACGTTTGTGTTTTCTTCTAAAGCCATGAAACCCAAATTGGCTTCGCGAGTTCGTTGACCGCAACTGCGACAAACAACCGACATTTAGCCACCTTCTGGCAAACACACTTTAATATGATTAATAACTTTTTTCCAACAACACTAAAAAGGAGAGTTACAGCCACTTGCGTAAATAAAACTGAAATTTCATAATACAATGAAGGGCTTGAGACTTGCAGTTAAAGTTGAATGTGCAATAAGAGGTAAAGAAAAAAGTGTGTCCACTGAATAAAAACAACATTTGGCGGCGACGACACAACACGCCAAACAACAGGATGTTGCAAGACACTTCAGTTTCATCGCCTTCAATCACTCGTTCGTCCGACGGCTCTGAGTCACTTCTTTATGTGTCTTAATACTCGTACAGTTGGCGAAATATAAATTATGAAACACTAAAAATCAACAATTTGTTACTGTCAATGTTACCAAAGAAATTATCCTCTGTCTATTAAAATGACATTGATAGTCGAACATGGGATGTTAATTTGTTGGCGGCACAAAAGTTCATACTTTATGATGGTACAAGGGAACAACAAAAAACAAAAAAACCCAAATACATGATTGCCAAACTCGTAGTCTGGCTGTTGGCCTGCCTACTGCGAGTTTAGAAATATGGCTCCACGAGCCGTATTTTAGCAACAGCGTTTGCATAAAATTAGCATCTTGTCAGTTTTATAGTCTTTGAATTTCGATGTTGTTGTCGTTCGGCTTTAACTACGTGAGTGGTTGTTTAACATTTGAGTGACTCCCAAACACGACAAACAAACAAAACAACAATGATAAAGGAAAATTACGTTTAAATCGCTCAGTGTACTGCAGCTACAATTTAGTTTTCTTTAACAAATTCATATTCCTTTGCTAGTTTTTCCTTTCCTTTTCTTGTATTTCTTTTTTCTCCTCGTTTTTTTTTCTGTGTGCAACATTAGCCACACGTGGGATGCTGCTCTTATTGCTTTTATTATACAAAACACAAATAATTATTTTTATTATTGCTAAAGTTGCTGTTTTCGCTGAATTCTGAATTGTGATTTCGTTTCGATGACATTAAGTTGTAGTTTTCGTACGATATGAAACTCATCGGGCGTATTTTGTTTTTGGTTATTTTTCTTTTTATTTATTCACATTTTGTTTTCCCTTTTTTTTTCTTCTCCGCTTATTTATACATATTTTGCATGATCTTGTCATTTCATTTGAATTATTCCCCGTAATAAATTTGTTCTTAACATTAACCCATTGGCAGCTAGAATTTTCTGCCGCTGTGGCAAATCGTTAAAATAAGAGAAAATAGAGCCCATAAATGAGGAAAATATTATAGACAGATAGACATCATGATTTGCGGTATAAGTTTCGCCAGCATCAAATACACAATTTGCCCCAAAGGCACAAATTGAACCGAAAAAAGTGCTTATAATGAATTGGCAGCAGAGCGAAATCTAGTTTATGTGAAACAATTCTAATCGAAATGGTACTCACTTTATTATAACCTAAAAAAAGCACTAACACTTATTTAAAAGTATAAGTTTTGCAGATGTTTGAATCGCCTTTCATTGTTATAACTTCGTGTTGAGCTAAAAGTAGGCGTTCAGTTAACGGCAAGATAATCCTATCGTTAACTTTTAAGGGCCAGTTTTGCCTGTGAAGTTGCCATATTTTCTACTCTGGCATATTGTAGTCGATAATTGTGGCGAAATTTTTTCTCCATCTTCGTTCTTCCCCACAAAATCCCATCAACATTTCTTTCTGTCAAATAGTTAATAATAGAAGGTAATTATCGTTCAAAAGTAATCGGTTAGTGAGTGTGGTGTTGCCACACTTTTGTGTGACTGCTTAGTTG
Source organism: Epicampocera succincta (assembly GCA_932526305.1). Classification (NCBI taxonomy): domain Eukaryota; kingdom Metazoa; phylum Arthropoda; class Insecta; order Diptera; family Tachinidae; genus Epicampocera; species Epicampocera succincta. Next base: position 11,883,097 of record OW052037.1, on the reverse strand, counting down.
TTATAATGCAGGATTATTAAAAGACAGTTCATGACTCATTTCGGCAAATGGTTGCCCTTCACTAGTGTCAAATTTGCGGCCAAGTTGTACTAATGTCCTTACAAAAAAAAGTTATAACAATGGCGCTTTTTTCTAGCTTTCCTATAAATAGTGTTCTTTTTTGTACATTTTTTTTTAACGTTTCTATATTTAAAAAATTTAAAATGAATTTGGTAGTAAAAAAAGAAAACAAACTTGTTTCTTAAATGCAGTATTTATGATCGCATTAAAGCCAACAGGCCTTTAAGGGGTTAAGCTTCAAATTACTATATCACTTTGGCTTGTTAAATAGTGGGGAGGTGAAGTATAACAACCGAATGGAATGGATTGTGGAGGCAGGCTGCTCTGACAGTCGAATTGTGAGAAGGGCGCAGAGGCCTCAATGGATTTTTAGTCATAAATTGTGACGACATTAAAATAAATTTGTAGGCCTGATGTCAATGTGCGAACAATGTACAATACGAATGATGGAAACGTTGAAAGAAATTTCCGTTTTTCTCTCTGCTCTGCTCATGCCCCACACACAGTTACACGTTCTTGCCTCCACTTTGTAGTCGTTGTGTTGGAGTTTGTCTTTTTTCCTTTTTATTGGGTTTTTTTTTGCTTGTTTTACTTACAAATTCTATTGAAAAGCAAAAGAAAAACGCTGGGGTGGAGACCATTATGTCAATGTGACATTTTAATTTTCAACAATTAAAAAATTGCTCTTTTTCCGAATGATTGACTGGCTCCCATTGATCACCGGCGAAGGATGTAGCATGAACAGGGGCGTCAATGTGTCATACAGATATGTGAGTTTTATTTAAAATAATTTTTTTCTTTTCTATTAAATTTGTTTTTCTTTTCTCTTGAAATTGGAGCTTTTAGTGAAAAATTATGAAATTCTTTATAAAAACCCTGACTTTCTTTGGACAGAGACTTCAGAGTTTTGTCAGCTGATAGCAGCCAGTTGTCAGCTGTCAGCTGTCAAATTGGCTGTCTTTTGTTCAATATGATGTAGCAAATCACCAGGGATGTATAATACAATTAAGAAAACGCTTTAGGCTTCTGTGTACTTCGGGCACTTTAGCTCTTTAAAACACAAAACCGAGAGGCCTATTCGTAGTGAAATTCATACGGGGATGAGCTTCAAGGCGAGAAGATTTCACATTGGCCTTTCGGCAGACCTCAACTTGAGAGATTTCATGTGGCGACTGAAGGGAAACCAGCATGAAAAAAATTGCACAGATGACTTTGTCCGATTGGTTTTCACACAAGAAACCAGAGTGGCCAACGCATAACAGAAAGGCTACCGTTTACTGGTTTCAGTTGTGCATATTTCTGCAAGAACAGTGTTGATCCGACCCATAAGTTTAAGTTCTGTGGACTTGAATTTAATGATACGACCAGCAGCGATACGATCTTGAGTAAGACGGCGTCATTTTGGGCTACATGCCGTTGTGTGACAGTTAATGTTACTGTCCATAGGAAATAGTCTAGTGCCACAAATTCTTTGGGCACTCGATTTCGAAAGCCCAGACGTCTTTTTCATGTGAAACTCTTTTTCAATTTCGGCGCCTTAAGCGTTTTCCTGCGGAAAATCTTGTGCTGATGCCATTTTGATAAACTTAATATTTTAGCCTTTGATCTTATTGTCAACTAAATGGTTTTGTACAGGTCTTAAGCTGCCTTTTAGTTTGTTTTAAATATTCGTCTCTTGTGTTCTTTGTGAAAAGTTGAAAGTTGAGTGTAAATAAACAAACTTTCACTAGAAGTTCTTGATTTATTTCAATTGCAGCTTCCATTTCTGTGACATTTTTGTTTATCTTTCGCCTTTTAGTCATCTGTTTCTTTGTGTGTTAGTGTGTGTGTGTGTATTACAATTTGTGTTTGTAGTTGCACTTACCAAACTCATTAGTTCAACAAGGACGTTTTCCTTTTCATGTCATTCTATTCTTGTGCTCTTGCCATGCAGTCCTCATTTTTATATCATTTTTTATTATTCTCTCATTTCCTTTCAACTCTTTGACTGTCATTTGACAACAAACAACACAAGTTGATTTCCCTGCTTTTATTATTATTTTTCGTTTTCTTTTTTTCTTGTTGTTGTTTCACTTTTAATTTTTCATGTTCAGAAAACATTTTATGATTTTTCTTCATATTTTTGCGTTGTTTTTTTTTTTTTTTTTGTAATATTAAAGCATAAAATACATTTGTTTTATCGTGTTGTAACCAGCTCATAAGTAAATATCTTGTCATCAGCATGCACATGCACGTCTACAGCGCCATCATCGTCGTCGTCTGCTGTCTTCTTCTGTTCATCTGTATTACACTGGCTGGCTTGACAAGTAGCATTTGTAACGGCAAGCACTTAAAAGTCCTTTGTTAAGAAAAGGATTTGTACTGCCAACAACAAAATGCCATCAGGGAAAGAGCGACACAAACAGAGAGAGAGAGAGAGAGAGAGATGGGTAGAGAGTCAGTCTGACAGCCTGGTAGAGTCACTTGAACAGTTCGAGTACATTTTTAATCTTATAAAGGTGTTTGTTTGCTATTAACTTGTCTTTTGGTATTTTCTTAAAAAATTTACGACTTGGAAATGCTTTAGAGACTTTTTTTCTTAGCGACTGAAAAGGAAAGTGCAAAATTATTTGTTGCTGGCATTTGTTTTATTTTCTTTTTATTGGGTTTTTTTTCCGACAGATTGCAAGAAAAGTTTGTTTCATTAATTTCTGAAATGTGTTTTTTTTTTTGTTGTACTTATGAGGAGTTTCATATTTTTGGTAAACATTTTGCTGATTTACGGTATTAAATTGTATCCTTCAAAATTTGGGTTCAACCAGAAATTTAAAATTGTGGTTTTTTCAAGTGTGACTTCTGTTCTTAGATTCAGATTTGGTTTTTAGGGCATTTTTCTTTGTTTTTGTAGTCTTAGCATCCATCCCACCATGTCGAACGTTAAAGTTCGCAAACATTTACACTAAGAAAAAAACGTCTCAAATTCTGAATCTATTTGGTATTGTAAATTTTTGCAGTTCAGACTCTTTTTATTTTTGATGGCTGAGTTGTTTGGTGCCTCATTTAAGTCCTGTAAGACCTAAACTCAGACCCAACGGCCGATCTTATGACCAATTTGGGCCAAGGGGGTGTAGAATTGAACAGTTTTGCGCCTCTAGTGGCTTCTCTGGCAGAACACTGCTATTATATCAGATACATGGCAGTTTTCCTTACCCTGGAACTCAGTAAAAGTCCTTATGGAGCAGAACAAGAAGTTGCTGAGTGGTTTTTCTGTTTTCTATTAGAAATATCAGAGGGCAATTCAAATAGGCAGTATTTATTTAGCTGCCTAAAAATATTATAATTGTGCAATTCAACCTTGGCTCCTATTACAATTGCAACGGCCTAATGAAATTTGAAGTCTTTGACAGTAAATTACCATTTGGCTCCCTTCAAGATCTCAATTCGTCAGTGCATTTAACAATTTTATGCTTGAACAGAGAAGCTAACAGAAATAATTAACTGTTTATAGAAAATTACAAGACAAAAAACATCTAAAAAATGTTAAAATAGTGGAAAAAACACACATTTAACCAACAACTGGGGATATACAATAACACATCGATGCCGCACCTCCGGCCGATTAATTGCCGGTAACAGGCAAATGATCGATTGCTTTTCAAAAGGTTAAACGTGTTAAATTTACCACCAACTGTGCAAAGTGAATTACACGACTTGTTTTTTCTTCTTTTATTTTTCCATTGAGAAACGCTAAAGAAACAAAAAGGAAAAATCTTCAAATGAACACGCAGCACGCAGCACGCACACGCACACGCAACAGGGCTACCAGCATAAAGAATCTGATGAGAAGAATTACTGGAACGAGAGTTTCTGGTTTAAAATAATTTACCTGTTCGATCGCTTTCGAACGCGATGCGGTTAAAAAATTTCGCATTTTATCAATTTTTTCAGCTTTCATGCCATTGTCTTCTTCTTCAAGTTTTCTTTTCAAATATATAGTGAATATTAATTAGAAACTAAAATTTTTAGAACGATTCATATAAATATTGTGGAAATATTTGATTTGTTTTGTTGTTTTCGGTTCAGCTGTTCAATAATTTTACTTGTCATCTTGTCTTTTGCACGTTTTGCGGAAAAGAGAAGGGGGGGGGGGGGGGGGAGAGAAACGGAATTTCTTAATATATATAACGAAATATTTACAATCAAAACAGTTTGAATCTTTGTTTAAGGCCCGATTCAGAGGATTCAACTTTTGAATTTGTTGTAGCGAGTTGGTGGTAGTTGTTATCGATCTATTTGCTAGTGGTTCAAAGTATACACATGAAGTTGGCTGCAGCTTAATAGTTTTTACCTTTCTTGCTTTGCTGGTAAGTAAGATTGAATGTTTTGATTAAATTATAGATAATAAGAAAAAAATTTCAAATTAAAAAATTTTATTCAGACAACAATACGATTATTTTAAAACACATGCCTGTTAAGAACCTCACAAATATATATAGAGTATAAATTTACCAGAAAATGTACAATTTAGAAGTAAAACAAAACAAGACGAAATTTTTTAAAATAAGATCTCTTTGTGTGAACATTAAGGCAACTAAAAGAGAATTAGAAATAAATCGATGAACAACAACTGAAATGTAGCGTTTAAACTGGTTACACTTTTTGGCTGAAATAAATAAAACTGTCGGATTTGATTAAAAATCAATGGCTCAGCTGTTTAAACATTTTTAAAAAAAAGATCATTTTAAAACGTAAATTTCTACCCCAAAAAGATGTACAAACAAACGACAGAATTGAATTAAAAATATGATTCTTAATAAAAAAAAAAAATTGGCACGACCATTTGATTTAATGACATACATTAAAAAGTTTTGCCAAAAATAACGGAGAGATTAAGAAATTATATATATATTAATTTTTATAAAGTTTTAGGTAGCATTCGATGAGAATTTCCCATCCATCAGTTCTAAGTCAACCACTTGGCAACCCTTAAGCAGCAACTAAATTGCTGTCATTAATTTTAGCCTCATTCGAAATACAAATTAGGGAGAGTTTGAAAAATTAACATAAACCGCTAAATATCGTGTTTGTCAGAAAATTAATATTTAACTAATTAATAAAATAAATACGAAAAAAACTTAAAATAATAAAGAATTGTGTGGTTGAGGAGGCCGCGACTGTTCGTCATATGCAAGAATTGGGGAATCACACTGAAAGCACAATGTAAGCAGAAAGCGGCCAGTTTTATTACCACCATTCGAGCCCAAAAAAAAAAAAAAAAATTTGAAAGTTGTTTGGCCACTTTGTTGCTGGCATGTGGCATTTTGGGTGAAACTACAGCGGCCCGACAGGTATCAACTTAACAACACCAACTGCTTTTTTTTTGCTCAAGTGCTTTTGCTCAGTGCCGCGGGTTTTTCGTATCCCTCTCGTAGGTTTCACCTCAAACATTTACACACATACACGGGCAGATCTTCTTATCTGCTTATCTGAAGTGACTGGCTTAACATAATTAAGTGCTAAATGGCAACTTGTGTTTGGCGGGGCGTTTTCAGGCGGTTTGAGAATCGTTTCGATTTTAAATGTAACTCAATCTTATGCCCTATTTTAATTTTGGTTGTCATACTGCCGATACAAACTCTTAAGGCATAATTTGAATAGCTCATTCGATTTTGGTGGAACTTATAAGGCTGGCTGGCAGAGATGCAACGTCACGCAGCTGTTAAGAAACGTGAAATAGATTGTTTTCATTGCTTTTGATGTCACAGATCACACATCATCCATGTGTTCTCCAATGAAATAAAATTTATGTTACAAAACAGCTACTTAGTTTTGCATTGCAGCTGACGATATTCTCCAAATGTTTATTTGAAATACTATATGCTGCAGACTTTTTTTCTATTTGCTTTGCTGTGCCTGACTGAACCAGGACCTTCCAATCAATCGAAATGTCTCCATCAGCTGCGATTGCAGCAAAGTTCTTCTTATTTTTGTGCGTTGTTTTTTTTCCCTGACACTTGAGTCTGGAAAACTTTTAAATTTTTGTCTATTTATTCATGCCCGCATTTAAGTTGGAAAGGTCCTTCATCTGCAATTTGTATGTTTGCGGGGGTAAAGTGAATGTCAACATTGAGCACGAGTGACATCCCTGAAATATGTTTGCATTTGTTTACTTTCCATTCGGTCTAACAGAGTTCTATTCTACTGCTGTTGCAGTTTTGGCAACGAACTATTTACATATACGATATGTTTTAAATAAACGAGGTGGGTTTGAGAAGTTAGATGATTAAATTTGTTCACCAAACTTTCGTTTTGCTTAAGTTTTTGGTTGTTTTTTTGTAATAACTAAATTAATACTTATTAAGGGGGCCGTAATTAAAGATGGGGGAATGTGTGTTTTTGTACGGCAGACGTTAAAAGAGAGTTAAGAAAGGAAACTGTCGGCTTGAGTGGTAATTTCGCGGTCTGTATAACGACCATGAGTGACCAGTTGCTCTGGCCAATTTTGATACAGAAGGCAAACCATTGCCTTGATAGCGGTCAGCCAACTTGAGACAGAACAAGAAAACTATGTAGCGCCTTGAAAAGGGGTGAAGAGAAACTGGCAGTTTCGCGGTCTGTACAACGACCGTGAATTATCAGGACACACGCTTACCACACTGCCTAAACAGACTTCTAAGTTGCATTTTATTTTAACATATTGATTGACATACACACGTGTTAGTCTCTCTGTCATCGTATCGCGCTGAAATATTCCCCTTCACACAAAATGGCCCATAAATGATTCACTTGGACGAAAAATTAATATTCCTTTTTAATTTTTTTTCTTTTTGCAAGATATAAAGGCTCAGAAAATTGACAAAAACGTTTTTAAAAATTGTGTATAGATTGTTCTGAAAACAATTTAAAGGCTTTTGATGTTACAACCACGACGTTACTTGGTTAAAGGGCACTTAATTTCGAATAAAGGAAAAATTCGTACAAATTGATGTTACACCTTAAAAGGAGATGAACTGGCCAATCAACAAGACACAGTTTACAATTCCAATGGATTGTGATGAAATTTTGAAAAAACGACTGCGGGTAAAACGTAAACGTTTTTATAAAGGATTTTTTTTTTAGGAATTATGAATGTCACATTTATATGTCGCATGATGAAATAAACATATCACGTCACATCTTAAGCTCTCGAATTATGCGAGGCAACAAAATGTCTTATAAACTGATGATGACATATAGACGAGCGAAACAGAATCGAGAATTGATGGGCCACTTCAAAAGGAAACATTTAGAAATTCTGGCTTTCAAGCCATACAGGATTTCTGATCTGTTAGTTCTCGAATCTCTGTCAACTTTTCGAAAGTTTCTGAAAGAATTTCAAATATAACTTTGCGTTTTCGATTGAAGGACACACATTTCTTTATCGATGGAGGAAAATGCCCTCAATTGTTGTCCTTTCCCGTATTCTGCTTAGGAAGATTTGTTCAGGCAATTCGCATCTTTGCTCAATCTGTTTGGCCTGAGCTCTTATTTTAGGAAGCAAGAAGAAGAATAAGAATTGCTTAAGGACATTACCAGCTCCCTTCCCCTTGTCCCCCTCCCAATCGTTTTGAAGCGCTATTGCATGACAATTAACCTTTGACAGATTTTTTTATCCTGTGACAGTTATTTGCTGAATGATTGCAAAAGAACATGAATTACTCTTTAATCTTTCAATTGCAACTCAACTAATCACACCGTTTGTAACATCCTTTGCACTCCACCAAGAAATACATTTAATATTTGTGCTTTCTATATAGTATATGGATGTGTTTTTTTCTGGCTAAAATAAGCCGTGTTTAAGCGAAGGGGATGAAAGGAGGACATTGTCTCTCCACCCATTTTGTGCGTTCGGCAGAAACATGAATTACAACTTCACACCCTGCCAGCGCCAATTTAGGAGTTCTGCAAAAAAAAAAAAAAACACAAAAAAGACAACAATGAACAAACAAATCATATGAAAATCTCAAATATTCTGCACTTTTTCTGTTTTCTGTTGTTGTTCCTTAATCTGGGGTAATGCAAACAATGCCTGCAGCCGAAAGTGAAGACAGTTAACAGAAGTAAGACAAGGGAACGCAATTACTAGGCCTTCTTTTTGTTGTTGTTGCTGTTGTTATCCTAGTAAATGTGGTGATTTCGCCAAAGAAAAAAAAAACTGAAAAAGAATTACAAAGACATGAATTTCTAAAGTTTTCTAAATTGGGGTAAATTTTAAAGTCTGGTATGAGGGGGCAATCAAGTCAAGCGTATTAACACGTTGCTTTTTTCGGGCTCCGCTTTTTCATCTTCTTGCCTTTTCTCCGCAAAATGTGAATTCACACAAAAGAGGATACTAAAATTTTTAAGGAAATACAAAGAAACAAAAAAAAACACCGCACCAAAAGCAAATAATTCATGCAATTCGTTGCTGCTCGCACATGACTTCATACAATTTTGTTTCTTGTCTTGAAAGAAAAAAGAAAATTATGGTGAACAGAGGAAGTAGCAACTTATAAACGTTCAAGGGCTAGACATACATATATTTTTCAGCACAGTGATCCCAGACTATGGTGTTTTGGATGAGGTGGTTAAGGGGGCAACTATTTTCTCTGCAGGTGAACACAATTTATGACGTTTGCAAGTGCCGCGCAGGCGTCTGTTGGCATTAAGGAATTATTAAAGTTCGGTGCAGTTTGTCTTACGCCTGCCCGTTTAGCTCAACAACTCCAAGCCAACACACCTTGAAGCACTCGTACGCTATAGATGACATACCCAACATGATATTAGATATGAAAAAAGGAAAAGAGTCTACTTCTATTTAAAAACTTGCAGAATTCCTACAAATTAAATTTGTAACGATTCCAGTACAAATACTTAAGCGTTGCGATGGGTTTATGATCGCGTAAGTGGGGCCAAGAACACTAAGAACATTCGACTTGACGTGTGATGTGGTGAAAACGAAATGTGTCCGCTGTTTTTTTTTTTTGACATTCGCAACAAATCTTATAAGATTCGATTGGACACAAAACCGTAATCTAAGTCGTAAGACTTGAACAATAGCGTAAACGTCGCTCAGCCTTCCCAAAATTGTGAGGTTTTGTTTGTTTTCAAATTATTTCTTAAATTTTAATACAAATTTTTTTTATTTAAAACTTTTTTGTGTGAATTTTTGTTCGTTTTCAAATTATTTCTGAAATTTTAATATGACATATTTTTATTTAAAACTTTTTTGAATGGATTTTTGTTCGTTTTCAAATTATTTCTTAAATTTTAATACAATTTTTTTTTTCTTTAAAACTTTTTTGTGTGAATTTTGGTTCGTTTTCAAATTATTTCTTAAATTTTAATACAATTTTTTTTTCTTTAAAACTTTTTTGAATGAATTTTTGTTTGTTTTCAAATTATTTCTAAAATTTTAAAATTACATTTTTTATTTAAAACATTTTTGTATGAATTTTTGTTCGTTTTCAAATTATTTCTTAAATTTTAATATGACATTTATTTATTTAAAACTTTTTTGAATGAATTTTTGTTTGTTTTCAAATTATTTCTAATATTTTAATATAAAATATTTTTATTTGAAACTTTTTCGTGTGAATTTTTTGTTTGTTTTCAAATTATTTCTTAAATTTTAATATAAAATATTTTTATCTAAAACATTTTCTTTTCTTTATTAAACAATTGTGAATTTTCGTTCGTTTTCAAATTATTTCTTAAATTTTAATATGACATTTTTTTATTTAAAACTTTTTTGAATGAATTTTTGTTCGTTTTCAAATTATTTCTTAAATTTGAATATGACATTTTTTATTTAAAACTTTTTTGTGTGAATTTTTTTTTTTTTCAAATTATTTCTTAAATTTTAATGTAAATTTTAGTTTGTTTAACACTTTTTCTTTATTAAACATTTCTGCATTTTTGTTTGTTTTCAAATTATTTATGAACATTTTTATATAAAGTTTTTTATTTAACATATTATTATTTTTTTACTATAATTTTAAACAGCTACAAGGCGAAAAATGTGAAATTATATCGCTATTTTACTGCCAAAAATTCCCTAAACAGCTCGTTGTCATTACAAATTCCCACTTGGGTAAGTTGTCGCTGCAGGTGGCAGCACTGCACAGTTCGACTGCCAGACAATATTGGAGGCAGCCAGGACAATTTCTTTGATAATAATGGGAAAAAAATAATATAAAAAAACAACAACAACAACAAAAATCATCACATAAAAAGAAATTGAGAAATAAGCAAATTTTTCACACAAAAAGCAAAAACGAAATGAAACGAAACGGAAACATTTTGATTTACAACTTGTTTGTTGTACAATTTAAGTGGAGTCTCCTGCAGGAGTGCAGAAGTAAAATAAATAGGAAAAATGGAAGACAAAATAAAAGCAAATCGGCTGATTAGCTAAAAGAAATTTTCAACTTTTTTCTTCACTTTATGGCCAATTTTGTTCTGTTTTTTTCTATTTTGTTATTTTCTAATTCACTTATAATTTGCTGACAATGAGCCGTTTTCTACGGCTAAAAAAGTTTTTCACTTTCCTTTTCTTTTCTGTTTTGGTTGTTTTTCTTCAATGTGATTCAAGAAAAAAACTCTCGAATTTCAAAAGTTTGTTTGCTTTTCGAAAAATTGTTGCTTTGAAGCTGCTAAATTTAATTTTAAAATTCGCAAGAAAAGTTTTTGGCCAATTTGGCATTTTCAATTAGTTGTTAATTTTGCTTTCTGCAACACCAGCAACACACATGATACTCATTTCCTCACACAAACACACGCACACACACACACACTTCCTTTTCCTGTGTATGTGTGTTTGTGTGTGTGTTTGTGAATTTAAGAATTGAAAGCTTCTTTATGTCAAATGAAGTGACATTAAAACGTTTCGCGGTTTACACTTTGTCAGTTTCAAGTTGTGTTTTGCTAGTTTTAATTTACTATTATGTCATTGTTGTTGTTGTTGTTGTTAGTTTGTTTTTGTTTGGCTTTTATCTATCAAATTTACTTGACTTGACATCGACTTGTCAGACAAACATTTCACAATTTGTTGTGATTTTTTTTCATGCTTTTTACAAAACACTTCCGGCACATACGAGTACACTGAAGGGCAAAAGCGAGTGCATGTTCAGCATGACTTTACTTAAAGCATCCCATAATGATAGATAATAAAGCATTTTAAGCAATTGTTTTCTATTGCACGTACAAACAAATTTTACAATTAAATCAAGCATAAACAATTCCAATTCATTGTGAAAACTTCTAGCAACACCATTCACTCAGTTCTGCACGTTTGTTTGCCGAAAATTTCAAAAAATTTAATATTTTATGATGCTTTCATTGAAGTCAGGCTGAATATGCACTCGCTTTTGCTCGCCAGCTTCGACCAACAGTCCGGATTCCTACCAAAGACAATAATATCCAAAAATTGTTTAAATAAAAACCATAACAAAAAACACGCAATGTTGGGTTGACTGAAGTTTGACTGTGGATTGTCGAAGGTATGAACACTGGGCGCTGAACAGTCAAAACAGCAACACTCAAATTCTGACATACCATCCCTGCAATATGGAATAGCTCCTTCTTTCTTCCGCCCTAATCCAGTTCCCGTACAATATGTAAAGGTCGACCCTTGAGTACTGGTATCAAAATAAAAATGTATGTATGTAAATGACAAAATGGGAATCCCCAAAGGAGTCATCATAAACGAGTTCTTAGGAAAAATATAATTCTCATTTTGTGCCATGAATAAAGAAACCGGATTTAATTGACTGTTTCTGATCGTCTGTTTGCACGAAATGCAATATTCATTAGTTTTTTCGCTCGGTGTAAAATAATAGCATTTCTAGTTTATTATTGATTTTTTAGTTATTGATTTTTCAATTGTGACTTAAACATAAACAGTAGACATGACTTATCGCACTAAATCATCGCATTTTCGTTACTCAACTGAGACTTCGCCTTAAAAAGAAACTGATGAAATTGGCTTTTAAATCACACATTTATTGATACAATCTGCTGGGGTTTTAAAACTATTGGCGTTTTGAAGACAGCCGACGTTTATGACCGACGTACATATATTCATATCCGCAATATAAGCGAAAGTATCAGCAATCGGGAAAAACTCGCTGGTTGTAGTGCAGATTCCAGTTATCGGGGGCAGCAGACAGTCTACAAACAAAAGAGATAAATTAAATCAAAAGCAGTTTCCGGGTAAATCCAACAAAATCCTCTTACCAGCATTTGTTGGACGTTTAGTTTTCGTGGTATCTTCCGTTTTCCCCGCTGCCGCTTTGTGCTCCCCTACGGGCACTGAATTTCCCTTCTCTTCGATACATTTCTTGGTACATTCTTCTCTGGTATTAAAATTATTGGCGTTACCCGAGCAGCCGGTGGAATAGAAACGCACACATCTATGTCTCTCCACATCGTAAGCGAAACGAGGGAAAAGTACTGGCGCAAAATAAGCTTTACTACAGGTTCCAGGATCTATCGACAGCAGGCAGTCTGCAAAGAAACAAGAGAAACTAAATTTAAAACCCTTTCCAAGCGAATCCAATCAAATCCACTCACCTGCATGTCTTGGCAATACGTTTCCAGCAACTAAACAGAAAACGCTCAAGAAGAAAACTAGAGCAAACGGTTTCATTTTGTGTCGACTGTCGATTTTACTCGGGAGAGCGATTCACTTAAAATGCGGGGCTGACTGAAAACGCCACCCGCTCTTATATACCTGCGAAAGTCATGGAGTATTAAGAAACATATCTGCTTATCTTATAATAAAAACTTACGAAACCAGACATACGATATAATAAAATAATCCAACATTTGTTTATTGCTTTGATAATATAACGAAAATATGTTTATAATTTATTTGGGTTTCTTCCAGGCCAACAGGTAAGAAATCTTTTAAAAAACAGTTATAGTTTTAAGACACTATTTGAACAGGTGGTTGGGGTGAATTGTTTGAACTAAGCAGAACAGTAGGGGCACCCAAATCTTAATAACATATATTGTATTAAACAAAAAGATTGAGTGTTTGCCAAACTTATAAGAGGTGGTCCAACCACAACAGAAAGTTTTTTGCCCAACTAATTTTAACACGTCTGTGTTTCAGTGTATGGAAAATTCCACTTTCAGGAGCTAAAAGAGGAGATAATTGGGCCCATTAACGCCTTAGAACCGCATTTATGCCACAGCGGCCATGAAAATATGGACAATCGGACAGAGATATACCACCGAAGTCGTTGTAAGCATTTGGCTGGTATTTTGTTTCACGCATAATTGCCATAGATTCTTCTATTGTATTTAAAAAAACACGCAACGTTCGGTTGACTGTGGATTGTCGAAGGTATGAACACTGGGCGCTGAACAGTCAAAACAGCAACACTTAAATTCTGACATACTCATCCCTGCAATATGGAATAGCTCCTTCTTGCCTCCTCCCTAATCCAGACACGAGTCATCATAAACGAGTTCTTAGGAAAAATATAATTCTCATTTTGTGCCATTAATAAAGAAACCGGATTTAATTGACTGTTTCTGATCGTCTGTTTGCACGAAATGCAATATTCATTAGGTTTTTCGGTCGGTGTAAAATAATAGCATTTCTAGTATATTATTGATTTTTAAATTGTGACTTAAACATAAACAGAAGAAACGTCTTATCGCACTAAATCATCGCATTTTCGTTACTCAACTGAGACTTCGTCTTAAAAAGAAACTGATGAAATTGGTTTTAATTCATACATTTACTGATACAGTCTTCTGGCGTTTTAAAACTATTGGCGTTATGAAGGCAGCCGACGTTTAAAACTGCCGCACATTCATTCCTGTTCGCAATATAAGAAAAAGTTTCAGCAGATGGGAAAAGATGGCTGGTTGCGGTGCAGATTCCCACTATCGGGGGCAGCAGTCAGTCTACAACGAAGAAAGATGTATTAAATTAAAAGCAGTTTCAGGGAAATGCAACAAAATTCCACTTACCAGCGGGTATTGGACGTTTAGTTTTGGTCGTGTCTTCCGTTTTAGCCTCTGCCACTTTGTGCTCCACTAGGGTCGATGAATTTCGCTTTTAATTCATGCATTTCTTGACACATTTGTTTCTGGTGTCAAAATTATTGGCGTTACCCGAGCATCCGGTGTAATGGAAGCGCACACATTTACGTGTCTCCACATCGTAGCCGTAACGACTGAAAAGTTCTAGAGAATAGAAGACTTTATAACAGGTTCCAGGATCTATGGGCAGGAGGCAGTCTGCAAAGAAAAGAGATTAATTAAATTAAAGCAGTTTCCAGAGAAATGTAACAAAATCCACTTGCCAGCGTGTATTGGACGTTTAGTTTTGGCGGTATCTGCCACTTTGTGCTCTACTGCGGGCGCTGAATTTTTCTTATAATTTATACATTTCTCGACACAATCTCCTTCGGTTTCAAAATTATTGGCGTTACCCGAGCAGCCAGTGTAATGGAAGCGCACACATTTACGTGTCTCCACATCGTAGCCGTAACGACTGAAAAGTTCTAGAGAATAGAAGACTTTATAACAGGTTCCAGGATCTATGGACAGCAGGCAGTCTGAAGAGAAACAAGAGAAACTAAATTTAAAACCCTTTTCCAAGCCAATTCAATCATATCCACTCACCTTTATTTGCTGGCAATACGTTTCCAGCAACTAAACAGAAAACGCTCAAGAAGAAAACTAGAGCCAACGGCTTCATTTTGTGTCGACTGTGGATTTTACTCGGGAGAGCGATTCACTTAAAATGCGATGCGGACTGAAAACGCCACCCGCTCTTATATACCTGCGAAAGTCATATCTGCTTATCTTAAAATAAAGCAGTCATACAATATAATAAAATAATCCAACATTTGTTTATTGCCTTGATAATATAACGAAAATGTGTTTACAATTTATTTGGTTTTTTCCATGGGAACAGGTAAAAAAATAAGGAAATTTTTTAGAAAACAGTTTTAAGACTCTATTTGAACAGGTGGTTGGGCCGAACTGCTTAAACTAAGCAGAACAGAAGGGTGACCTAAATCTTAATAACATATAAGGAAGAGTTTTAGCCAAACTAATAAGAGGTGGGCCAACCATAACGTAAAGTTTTTTGATACTTCTGTGTCTCAATGTTTGACAAATTCAATTTTCAGGAGCTAAAAGAGGAGATAATTCGGCACATCAACGCCTTAGAACGCCAGTTATGCCACAGAGTCATTGAAACTATGGACTATCGGACAGAGATATACCACCGAAGTCGTTGTAAGCATTTGGCTGGTATTTTGTTTCACGCATAATTGCCATAGATTCTTCTATTGTATTTAAAAAATATTAATAATATATTTTTAATACAAACAATAAAAAACCACGCAACGTTCGGTTGACTGATGTTTGACTGTGGATTGTCGAAGGTATGAACACTGGGCGCTGAACAGTCAAAACAGCAACACTTAAATTCTGACATACTCATCCCTGGGAATAGAATCCTGCAGTCTCCGGACTGTTGGACGAACACACTGCCAGCCAATCCATTGATGTATTTTGGAATTTAGAAATTTTATAAAAACGTGGTAATATTGTCGGTACGTTTTAAAATTCTTGTTGCGCAAAATTTCTTCATAAGAAATTCTAAACGTTGGGCGTTTTGTTTCGTTAAAAGCTTTCTTTCAAATTTCAAAGTTGACAACGCCGATGGTTGAGAGAATAAGTAGTGCCTAGATGAGGGAGCCACGAATTTAAAGAAACATACATAACGTGCGCCTGCAAGGTGGCAGCGCTGCAGCTTGGTTGTGTTGTTGTAATTCTTGCTCTAGTGCTGCCATCTGCTACACGTAAATATGTCTTGTGTAAGAACAAAACTTAACTTTTTTATCCAACTTTGGTAGCTGTTTCTTTGTGTCAATTTATTCCCAAAATGTGGTCGATCACGTTGCCGGTTTTTTTTTTTATCTATAAACATTCGTTTATTTCTTGATCTTTTATTTATGTTTCTTATAAAAAAAAAACAATAATTTTTTTCGGTTCACATTTATTGCCCCATTTCTTCGATCAACATCTTTTTATTTGTTTATCAAAGTATTTGCATTTACGATGTCAAAATTAAAATAATTAATTTTATATATAAACATTTTTTTGGGACCAGTACTCAGGGCTCGACCCGCACACCTTACACATGCAGTGCACTGTACCAGAGTTAGGCTTGGGGGAGGGAAGGAAGGTTTTAATTTGTTCTATGCTATTCTATATTGCAGGGATGAGTATGTTAGAATTTAACTGATGCTGTTTTGACCTTCGACAGTGCCCATTGCCGGGTTTTTGTGCTATATTTGTGTTTTTGTTATGGTTTTTATTTGAAAATTTGTTTGCCTTTGGTAGGAATGTCTTCGGTAGGAATCGAACCTGCGACCTCTGTTGGTCAAATACTCTACCAACTCATCCATCGAGGCACGATCTGGCTGATAATTGCCCTGAACATTTAGCTGGTACTCTCGAATGAATTTTTAGCAATTTTTTCCGACCACGCCCACTTTTGGGCACATTTTCTTTTAATTTATTTTACTTTTTTCGCATAGATTTTAACAGGTTTTATAAAGTGTTTTTATTATTGGATCAATATGTGAATCAGTTACATGCAAAAATGTAGCAAATTTTGTTGCTACAAAATTGTTGAGAAAAAGACTGTGAAATTCGTCACGTATCAAAACTTGATTTTATTATTAAACATTCGCCCGATTATCATGGCCAACTCAGTGCATGGATAGAATTCCGTGGGAGATGTTGTCACGACCGATTGTAGCGCCCTCTGACTAACCAACTAACAACAACAGCAACAGCAACAGCAACAACAACAGCTACAAAAGTTATCACACAGTGGGTTAATGTCAGCATGAAAAGTATGTCTTCACTGTCAGACAGAATATAGAATATTATGCTGACATTGAAGAAATAGAAGAAAACGCAAAGAAATACTTTATTTGACGCCAAGCAGCTGAATACAAGAATTTGTTTGTAACTCTGTGCGACTTGACATTGCAATCAACAATCCTGGCAGGACGAAAGAAAGCAAGAAACAAAGAACGAAACTTCAAAGCCATTATCTCTGTGTTGTATGTAAAAACAAATGAAGGGCCAGGCAAGTGGCAGAAGCAGAATCATTGTTCATTAATTTTTACTTCATGGTCAGTCTGTTAAGATTTTTTGTCATTTTAAACGAGATAAGAAAACTATCCTTGAATACTTTCACAAGCACCAGCCAGCCGGCAGGACTAAGTAAGTGCAAGTGTAAGTGTAAGTGTGTGAGTAAGAAATTAAATAGAAATGTTTTATACATAAAATTACAAAACAAACAAAAAAAAAAAAAAAAAAAACAGGAAAAGATATAGTTTTTTGTGTGCGTTTTTGGTCTTTTATTATCTGCATATTGTTGTAAATGCGGCATGATTTTTATCATAATTTGTTTTTTATATGGTTTTAAATAAAAATGTAAGAAAAAATAACATAAATTTTATGGTCTACTGCAGTGTGGTGGTAAATTATAACACTATAATTCGCAATATGGCTGGTTAAGCCGCAGATGTTAAAAGTTTTGTTTTTGTGGTTTTTTGCTGCACATGAAGTGGAGCTTCAACTGTGCATGTGTGTGAAAGTGTTGGGAAAACTTCATGGCGGTAGATGCTATGGGCATGGTTAAGGTTTTTGGAGAATTTTAGTCACGTACCATGAATTAGGAAGTTGGTTAAACAAAATGTATAACAAAGGCTGAGAAATAAAGATATTTTGGAGGGTGAACGCATGCAGGATCATGCACAGAAATTTACAGATCAGAAGAACATAGATTCTATTCAAGAGTTCGAATGAGGAAATTATAAAGAATTGAGCAAAAAAAAAAAATTGAGTAGTTGTAGCAACAAGAACTTAATTTCGTAATTTTTCTCGAAACTTTGTGTTGGCACTCAATCCAGCATATTTTTGGTGCTCAGTCGCACTACAGTCAGTGGCCAAAGTCTCAAAAAATTAAATTGAATTAAATTAATGCGAAAAGAAGTTTCAACAAAATTCACTCAGACATTAATAAAGATGTTTGAACAAACGCCACACC
Source organism: Epicampocera succincta (assembly GCA_932526305.1). Classification (NCBI taxonomy): domain Eukaryota; kingdom Metazoa; phylum Arthropoda; class Insecta; order Diptera; family Tachinidae; genus Epicampocera; species Epicampocera succincta. The sequence goes on along the minus strand of OW052037.1, from coordinate 11,864,940 downwards.
ACCTTCAGAAAATTAAGAAATATTTTTACTATTGGTGCCGGACGGCAATAACAATAACCTGTAAAAGGACACAAAGTGATAAAACTCGGCCAAACAATGGATGGCGAACAACACGACATCGTAGAGTCAGAAAGTTAAAAGCAATGTATTGCAAATAAGCAAAACGAATATTAGTCTAAACACAAACAACGGGAATATTGCATTTTTGAGGCAATTATCCTGCATACGTACACACACACACACACACACACACACACACATATATATATATATATATATAGATATCCATGTGTGGCTGTTACGCCTTTTAAGCAAGAAAATCAAACATACAAAATAACAAAGACAAGGGCAAAACGAAAAGATTTGTCTTGCTATTTTATTATCGTGGCCCATTAAACCAATAAGGTAAAATTTTCTCAAACACACACACACAAACAAACACACACACACACACACACCGACACTGAAGCAAAACAACGATTAATCTTTAGTTGTGTATGTGTGTGTGTGTGTGTGTGTGTTAGCTGTGTATCCTGTTTGCCAGTTTGTGTTATGCTTAGCTGAGCCTTAAATGATATTAAAATGTTTTCCGCCCAGCAGGAGGTCCTGTTTCTCGTTTTGATCTTAGTGCTTACGGTCGTTTCTGTTGTTTATTTTATGACCAGTTTCTCTAGAACTAGACAGCAAAAAAACTCTCTAAATGACTAAATATCAAGTTAAGGCTTTTGTCACTTTCGTCAGCACACTAAAGCCTCTTGAACGGACGGAAATGACGGTTACCAACAGCCCCATGTGATATCAAACAAGATAGGCAGACATCTTAGGAGGTGTTGGATGTCAACTGGCCATCCATATCCCATGATTTCATGCTATTGGTGTTCCTGGTATTTGGCATATCGGACTTTTAGCACTCGCCGTTGACAGCGACGAGCTGGCCAACGTCGTCCTCAGAGGCATATGGATCAATCAACGTTGGCAGCTCAAAAGCCCCGTCAAACAGTGACTTTGGAAAGCTTGAGGATTTCATGTGGTTTGATGTTGATTTAAGTTCGATGATATTATTTGTTCAGGTCTGTGTCTGTATCAAGTCATAAGTATGTTCACTTTATGCGAATACAGGCGCAGACCAAAATGCAGAAGCCGCCATTTTGTATCCTGCAAAAGATCGAGAGTTTGAGGTTGATATAGAATGAGCTGCCCGCGTTTCATCGTTGACAAATTTATCCGCTGGACTACGATTAGTTGTAGTAAACTGTGTGGAAGTCTCCCGTATAGTCTTACGGCCAACAGCCATATTTCCTGCTTTCCTGCTATCGTGTAGGTCTTGACTTATTGTATACTGAAGTAGGAGATTCTGAGTAGGTAGACGTCATAACAGAAGCGTGAAGACTGCTCATTTTAGCGAATGTAACACCAACGGAAGGTGGTGGTGGCACGCCAATATGGCCCTTTCCATTTGATGGACTTGTCACCAACTCAGTAGTGTCAGCCAACGGCCAGCCAGGCACACAGTCTTGGCAACTTCTTGTGATATGTCAAGACAGCGCCTGACACCAACCCAGTAACTCCCTAGCCAGTAAAAAAAGAAGACGTCAGTCGGTGAGCCGAAATACCCTGGAAACATCACACGTAAAGCAGACTCACCATCCTCTAGTTCTTATGACGAACAGAAGTGTGTTGCACAAAAACAGCAATAGGAAGGCATTTCAATTACCGAACGTAGACCTCTACCCCGATATCTATCAAAGCTCCTTCCTGCGCTTTTAGGTTTACACCACAGCGAGAGGTAGACACGTCGACCTGTGACCAACAGCAGGAAGCCTCATGATAAGCCAGGGGCACGTTCTGCTAATTTAACTTCGGTGACGGTTTCAGAAGAACCGGCATAACCGCAATTCCTACAGCTTTAGTTGCCGCGCCCACCCAGGAAATTCTTCCTCTCCACATTTCAAAAAGCAGAGGGCCGCAGTTTCATATTCGCCAAGGCAGAATCTGTTCTCTGGAGAGATATTCATTCACGGCGACTTGGGAAAATAGAATAAATAAATGACAGCCAATTTGACAGATGCAAGTTCGGTAGAGGAGCAGTTTTCAATCTATTTATATTTTAAAGACCCTGATGGAAAAACGCTCTATTAATACCGCCGTCATTTATTGAAACAACCAACGACCATGACAAAATGGGAATCCCGAAACGAGTCATCCTAACCGAGTTCTTAGGAAAAATATAATTCTCATTTTGTGCCATTAATAAAGAAACCGGATTTAATTGACTGTTTCTGATCGTCTGTTTGCACGAAATGCAATATTCATTAGTTTTTTTGCTCAGTGTAAAATAATAGCATTTCTAGTACATTATTGTTTTTTTAATTATTGATTTTTAAATTGTGACCTAAACATAAACTTTCGAAACGGAGTAGTAGTCTTTTGAGGTTTTAAAACTATTGGAGTTATGAAGACAGCCAACGTTTACGACTAACGCACGTTCATTCCTATTCACAATATACAATATGCACTCTACAAAGAAAAGAGATAAATGAAATCAAAAGCAGTTTCCGGATAAATCCAACAAAATCCACGTACCAGCAAGTGTTGGGGGTTTAATTTTGGTCGTGTTTTCCGTTTTGGCCTCTGCCACTTCGTGCTCCACTAGGGGCGCTGAATTTCGATTCTTATCAATACACGTATCGACACATTCTTCTCTGGTTTCAAAATAATTGCCGTTACGTAGACAGCCGACGTTTACGAATTCCCCACAGTTATTCATATCCGGAATATAAGAGAAGGTCGGAGTAAATTTGAAAACACTTTCGTTAGTGGAGCAGATTCCAGTTATCGGGGGCAGCAGACAGTCTACAACGAAAGAGATAAATTAAATTAAAAGCAGTTTCTGGGTAAATCAAACAAAATTCACTTACCAGCACGTGTTGGACGTTTAGTTTTTGTCGTGTTTTCCGTTTTGGCCTCTGCAACTTTGTGCTCCACTAACGGCGCCGAATATTTCTCGTAATTTATACATTTCTCGACACAATCTCCTTCGGTTTCAAACTTATTGGCGTTACCCGAACAGCCGGTGGAATAGAAACGCACACATTTATGTGTCTCCAAATCGTACCCGTAACGAGCGACATGTACTGCAGATTTAAAAGGTTCACAGGTTCCAGGATCTATGGGCAGCAGGCAGTCTGAAAAGAAACAAGAGAAACTAAATTTAAAACCCTTTCCAGGCGAATCCACTCACCTTCATGTATTGGCAATACATTTCCAGCAACTAAACAGAAAACGCTCAAGAAGAAAACTAGAGCAAACGGTTTCATTTTGTGTCGACTGTGGATTTTACTCGGGAGAGCGATTCACTTGAAATGCGATGCGAACTGAAAACGTCACCCGCTCTTATATACCTGCGAAAGTTGTAAAGAATTAAGAAACATATCTGCTTATCTGATAAAAAAGCTACGCAAGCAGTCATATGATATAATAAAATAATCCAACATTTGTTTATTGCCTTGATAACGAAACAAATTTTTACAATTTATTTGCTTTTCTTCCAGGCCAACAGGTAAGAAACTAAAGAAATCTGTAAAAAGAAGAGTTATAGGTGTAAAACACTATTTGAACAGGTGGTTGGGCCGAACTTCTGAAACTAAGCAGAACAGTAGGGGCACCCAAATCTTAACAACATACATTAAACAAGAAGGAAGAGTTTTTGCCAAACTTATAAGAGTTGGCCCACCAACCACAGCGTGACTACATACCAATTCTAGTTATTTTTTTAAATTCCTGTTTACGAACATTTACAACAGCTCGTTGAGAAGCGCATACAAAAATTATGATTGCAAAAAAGACGTTACTTCTTCGTCAGTTGCTTTGATTTACTTTCAGTTGACATTTTTTTGTGGGGGGCGGGATAGAGATCAGTTTTGCATTTTTGTGTTTTCTGTGAATCGTGCACTGTCCAATTGGAGAAAATAATTTTGCATCTGTTGACAGGTAAACTACGGCCTGATAGTCTTTAATTTTATAATATTATTGAATAAATGCAATATTTTTGAAAAATACTGCATGTTGCCAAATGTGACATAAATAATAATAGGCGTTACATTTTATTTGTTTTATTTACTTTGTTTTTAAAAATGCCTAGAAGATTGTAAGACAAAGATATAGAGGGCTTTCACTCTTTGCTTGAAGATGGTGATACAACTGAAGATGAAGTGGACATTGGCGACGAATACGAAATTGAATATTTTCTAGATAAAGATCAAAGAAAGAAAGAATCAGACGACAGTGATGAAGAACTAGTTTTAGAAGAATAAATTGATAATCCAGTCCCTAGTAACTCAAGTATTACTGGTGTCGCAGCAGGTGGAAGCAACGAAGTAGAAACATAATATGTAAAAAAAAAGTTGAAACACAATGATGATCGCAGAGGTTTTGTGGGCAATACAAATCCGAACGAGTACTAACATTCAAGACCCCATTCCAGTTTTCTTCAAAATATATTTCTATTTCTTAGGAAAAATATAATTCTAATTTTGTGCCATGAATAAAGAAACCGGATTTAATTGACTGTTTCTGATCGTCTGTTTGCACGAAATGCAATATTCATTAGTTTTTTCGCTCGGTGTAAAATAATAGCATTTCTAGTATATTATTGATTTTTTAATTATTGATTTTTAAATTGTGCCTTAAACATAAACAGTAGAAACCGCATCGCATTTTCGTTACTCAACTGAGACTTCGTCTTAAAAAGAAACTGATGAAATTGGCTTTTAAATCACACATTTATTGATACAATCTGCTGGGGTTTTAAAACTATTGGCGTTTTGAAGACAGCCGACGTTTATAACTGACGTACATATATTCATATCCGCAATATAAGCGAAAGTATCAGCAATCGGGAAAAACTCGCTGGTTGTAGCGCAGATTCCAGTTATCGGGGGCAGCAGACAGTCTAGAAACAAAAGAGATAAATTAAATTAAAAGCAGTTTCCGGGTAAATCCAACCAAATCCTCTTACCAGCATGTGTTGGACGGTAAGTTTTGATCGTGTTTTCAGTTTTGGCCTCTGCCACTTTGTGCTCCACTAGGGGCGCTGAATTTCGCTTCTCATCCATACATGTATCGACACATTCTTCTCTGGTTTCAAAATTATTGGCGTTACCCGAGCAGCCGGTGAAATAGAAACGCACACATCTATGTCTATCCACATCGTAGGCGTAACGACTGAAAAGTTCTAGAGAATAGAAGACTTTATAACAGGTTCCAGGATCTATGGACAGCAGGCAGTCTGAAAGGAAACAAGAGAAATTATATTTAAAACCCTTTCCAAGAGAATCCAATCAAATCCACTCACCTGCATGCCTTGGCAATACATTTCCAGCAACTAAACAGAAAACGCTCAAGAAGAAAACTAGAGCCAACGGCTTCATTTTGTGTCGACTGTGGATTTTATTCGAGAGAGCGATTCACTTGAAATGCGATGCCAACTGAAAACGTCACCCGCTCTTATATACCTGCGAAAGTTGTAAAGAATTAAGAAATATATCTGCTTATCTTATAATAAAGAGTTACGAAAGCAGTCATACGATATAATAAAATAATCCAACATTTGTTTATTGCTTTGATAATATAACGAAAAACACGTTTACAACTTATTTGGTTTTTTCCATGGCAACAGGTAAGAAAATAAGGAAAATTTTTAGAAAACAGTTTTAAGACTCTATTTGAACAGGTGGTTGGGCCGAACTGCTTAAACTAAGCAGAACAGAAGGGTGACCTAAATCTTAATAACATATAAGGAAGAGTTTTTGCCAAACTTATAAGAGGTGGGCCAACCATAACGTAAAGTTTTTTGATACTTCTGTGTCTCAATGTTTGACAAATTCAATTTTCAGGAGCTAAAAGATGAGATAATTGGGCACATCAACGCCTTAGAACGCCAGTTATGCCACAGAGTCATTGAAACTATGGACTATCGGACAGAGATATACCACCGAAGTCGTTGTAAGCATTTGGCTGGTATTTTGTTTCACGCATAATTGCCATAGATTCTTCTATTGTATTTAAAAAAACACGCAACGTTCGGTTGACTGATGTTTGACTGTGGATTGTCGAAGGTATGAACACTGGGCGCTGAACAGTCAAAACAGCAACACTTAAATTCTGACATACTCATCCCTGCAATATAGAATAGCTCCTTCTTTCCTCCTCCCTAATCCAGTTCCCGTACAATATGTAAAGGTCGACCCTTGAGTACTGGTATCAAAATAAAAATGTATGTATGTAAATGACAAAATGGGAATCCCCAAACGAGTCATCATAAACGAGTTCTTAGGAAAAATATAATTCTAATTTTGTGCCATTAATAAAGAAGCCGGATTTAATTGACTGTTTCTGATCGTCTGTTTGCACGAAATGCAATATTCATTAGTTTTTTCGCTCGGTGTAAAATAATAGCATTTCTAGTATATTATTGATTTTTTAATTATTGATTTTTAAATTGTGTCTTAAACATAAACAGTAGAAACTGCATCGCATTGTCGTTACTCAACTGAGACTTCGCCTTAACAAGAAACTGATGAAATTGGCTTTTAAATCACACATTTATTGATACAGTCTGCTGGGGTTTTAAAACTAGTGGCGTTTTGAAGACAGGCGACGTTTTTGACTGACATACATTTATTCATATACGCAATATAAGAGAAAGTATTAGCAGCCGGGAGTAGATCCCTCGTTGTCCTCGATACATTTCTTGGCACATTCTTCTTTGGTTTCAAAATTATTGGCGTTACCCGAGCAGCCGGTGTGATAGAAACGCACACATTCACCATTCTGCACATCGTATGCGTAACGAGTGAGAAGTACTAGAGAAGGCAAACCTCCATAACAGGTTCCAGATTTTATGGGCAGGAGGCAGTCTACAACGAAAAAAGATAAATTAGAAACAGTTTCCGGGTAAATTCACCAAATCCACTTGCCAGCATTTGTTGGACGTTTAATTTTGGTGGTATCTTCCGTTTTACCCGCTGCCACTTTGTGCTCCCCTACGGGCGCTGAATTTCCCTTCTCTTCGATACATTTCTTGGTACATTCTTCTCTGGTATTAAAATTATTGGCGTTACCCGAGCAGCCGGTGTGATAGAAACGCACACATTCACCATTCTGCACATCGTATACGTAACGAGTGAGAAGTACTAGAGAAGGGAAACCTCCATTACAGGTTCCAGATTTTATGGGCAGGAGGCAGTCTACAACGAAAAAAGATAAATTAGAAACAGTTTCCGGGTAAATTCACCAAATCCACTTGCCAGCATTTGTTGGACGTTTAATTTTGGTGGTATCTTCCGTTTTAGCCGCTGCCACTTTGTGCTCCCCTACGGGCGCTGAATTTCCCTTCTCTTCGATACATTTCTTGGTACATTCTTCTCTGGTATTAAAATTATTGGCGTTACCCGAGCAGCCGGTGTGATAGAAACGCACACATTCACCATTCTGCACATCGTATGCGTAACGAGTGAGAAGTACTAGAGAAGGGAAACCTCCATAACAGGTTCCAGATTTTATGGGCAGGAGGCAGTCTACAACGAAAAAAGATAAATTAGAAACAGTTTCCGGGTAAATTCACCAAATCCACTTGCCAGCATTTGTTGGACGTTTAATTTTGGTGGTATCTTCCGTTTTACCCGCTGCCACTTTGTGCTCCCCTACGGGCGCTGAATTTCTCTTCTCTTCGATACATTTCATCGCACATTGTTCTCTGGTTTTAAAATTATTGGCGTTACCCGAGCAGCCGGTGGAATAGAAACGCACACATTTATGTATCTCCACATCGTAAGCGAAACGAGGGAAAAGTACTGGCGCAAAATAAGCTTTACTACAGGCTCCAGGATCTATGGATAGCAGGCAGTCTGCAAAGAAACAAGAGAAACTAAATTTAAAACCCTTTCCAAGCGAATCCAATCAAATCCACTCACCTGCATGTCTTGGCAATACATTTCCAGCAACTAAACAGAAAACGCTCAAGAAGAAAACTAGAGCCAACGGCTTCATTTTGTGTCGACTGTGGATTTAACTCGGGAGAGCGATTCACTTGAAATGCGATGCCAAATGAAAACGTCACCCGCTCTTATATACCTGCGAAAGTCATATCTGCTTATCTTATAATAAAGAGTTACGAAAGCAGTCATATGATATAATAAAATAATCCAAAATTTGTTTATTGCCTTGATAACGAAACAAATTTTTACAATTTATTTGCTTTTCATCCAGGCCAACAGGTAAGAAACTAAAGAAACCTGTAAAAAGAAGAGTTATAGTTGTAAGACACTATTTGAACATTTGGTTGGCACATTAACTCCGTAGAACCTTAATTATGTCTCAGTTATTGGACGGAGGTAGATAACTGTTTCACGGTGTCGCTTCATCACTTAGCGGCAAGGCTGTGCCTTGGAACAATTGAAACTGAAAGTGTAGTTGACGATTTAACCGTTTTGTATAAAATTGCCCTTATTAAAATCAGGCTGGCTATAAATACATACGTCGACAATTCCTGGTCTAATTCTTTGATTGAGCTTCCCAACAAATTTGGCTGCACCAATAATAAAGATATTGGACGTTTTTATTTTATTATGGGAGCCTTCCTTAAATATATTAATTCGAGTTGCATTGGGTCAGCCTGGTTCATTAATTGGCAACGATCAAACTTGTAATGCATCTGTTACAGCTAATGCTTCTGTAGTCATTTTTTTTTTATAGTAATAGCCATTGTAATTGGAGGAATTGGCAACTGATTAGTTGCATTAATACTAGTAGGCCCAGTTATACCTGTCCCATGGATAAATAGAAACGTTTCTGTAGAACGCCACACAGTAGCCAAGAACTATAACTAGAAGAGAACTTCAAACGTCTGTATCTACAGCAAGTTCTATTTTCCAAGTTGGTCATAGCGGATCAGGGTTTTTGGACCATCATAGTGGAACTGAAGTCTAATATGATTGTGGAACTGTTCTATTGCAATATAAAAACCTACTTCGGAAGCTGTAAATTTACTTTGGAAGCAGGTGACAAACGCAAGCACATTTGTGGTCCACGTGCAGAGCAAAGAAAAGGCGACTCTGCCTCCAAAAAGATCAAAACCAAAAATTCAAATACGTAAAAGGAAAACCATGCCCCGGCCATTACTTGTAACATTTTAAACGCACACAAGTGCCTGGGTCTTTTATAACGACAGTTAAACCAAGATATTTTGTAAATATGTTTCAAGTTCACGTAAAATTCCGAGCACATTTTGCTATTTCTTTAGAATGACAAAATAAGAAACATGTTCACACGTGTTTGTTTTTCGAAGGACATTTCAAAGTATTTGTGGGCTTGATCTTTCACACTGCGACATCAAGAATCCCCAAGGAGTCGGTTATATTTGTTCTCATTGCGTCATTTCATACATGAGCCATGCCCGGCCAGTTGCCAGCCCACAAACGGATAAAACACCATTTGAAACATACGAGCACATAAATACAAATAAATTTGTTTTTTTACACTTTATGAAACGTATTTCGTGCACAAAAATTGTGTAAACAAATCAGTGAAACAGCATTTGATCATTTTCGAAACAGCAACATTCGAATGTGGAGGAAAAAAAAAGTGTACTGTAACCCAATTGACCAATTGTTTCTTCACATCAGATAAGTGTAAAGATGGTGGCATGATAATATATCGGGAAATGTCTAAATTGCAGCACACATGAAGTTGAAGAAGTTGTGAATGACAGATATCTGATACTCTAGACTGATATTCTTATGCGGTCTTGTTTGGAACGGTCCACTAAAGCGACTTGCTCTCTTTCAAATCAAACAACACGAAGTGTGTGATTTACCAGGAAAATGTTTTCAGCCTTTTTAGAAGGTCGCTTGATGCTTTTGTATATGCAGTAGGCCGTCATGCGAATGTTTGTCATGACTTTTGTTGGCAGACACGTATCAGCCTTCTCCAATTGGCCTGCAGTCAGATAGAATTTGATGGTTTGGATTGTTTTGGTTTGGAGGGGCCTTTATATTTTGTAACCTGTTCGTAAAGAGCTGTGAGTAAAGAGATATTGTAACAGTATCCGGATTGCAGCAGTATCGTAATTTTTGGAACCACAATGCTGGCCGTCATCGACCTATAACGTCTGCTGTTGAGGCACATGTTGCGCAGTCATACATTCCATTCACATTCCATTTTTTCTTATATAGCAGTATTTAGATTTACCGCCCATGCAAAACAGTGCCTCGCTCAGGATCCACAGGCAGCTCTGGGCTGTCCAGTGGCTTGATATCATTCTAAATTTTAACATTTTGTTTGTCAATGTACCCACTCGTGGAGAAAAAAAGGTTTCATTGCTGGACATAAGTTTTTGAAGGGGCGTTCATTTTATGAGCAGACACATCATTGTCTGTGATGATCGCCAGCTCTCTAGCCCTGGATAGGCAACAATTTGTCCAAGTCACGTTATAAGATTTGTCAAATTGTAGCTGGCGTAACGATGACGTTTTACAGCGACTGCAAATCGATACGGTCACGTGTTCGTTCACTCAGTTTCATGAACTACGTTGACGTTTCAACATTTCAGTGCTTGAATGTAGTTTCTGAGATGGGATTAAATTGGGGACACGTTCCAACCGAACACCTATTTCTATCGCTGATACACGCTTATACATATTTGTGATCGTGAAGATTTAGCAAAACAGCCTAAATGAACGATTTGACGACTATTGGTATTATGAACCACAATATGGAGCTGGGGAATTCGTTTTGTAAGACTCGCTGTATGTTTTACGACGCTTGGCTGATGTAGTGATATTTGTATATTAAAGAGCGGCATTGTTATGCATATAACTAAACTTATTTTCCCATCCCTGGCCTGGCACCAGCACAATTTACATATGCCTTTTCATATCTCTTCTTTTCTTCCACAAAAAGTATTGTAAATATGATTCTTATTATTTTGTTTGAAATTCTTTAAATTGCAAACATTTTTATCTCCAACTTATACCCTCCTTTTTTTTGTTTTTTTTGTTTTTTTTGTTTTACAATGGCCTAAATTTGTTGTTCTTGTTTAACATTTGTTTACTTGTGCTTTTGGTGTTTCTTTATTCAAGTGTCACCATGAGTGAGTGAATTTTATTGTGCGTGTGCACATTTGATATAATTTTTTGTTTATTTTAAATGTGATTTAAGAAATAAAAGAAACGAAGAGTTTTATTTACATACATTCTTGTTTCCTTTAATTCATTTTCCTTCTAAAGCATCAGTTTTGAAGGTCACCCGTTGCTTTTCAATGGCTAAATCAACAAAAATGAAATGGAAATTTAAACTCTTCACTCAACATATTTCCCTCTTCACAGTGGAGTGTGCTGCTGAGTTCGCTTTAGTTGACAAAAAAAAAAAAAAAAATAAGAAAAATTAAACAACAACCAGAACAACAACAGACCTCACACAGTGTTCTAGAACTGGTGCACGTTGAAAGTAGAACGTGCACAACTGAAAAGGATGTTTATGCAACAGTTTGCGTTGCAGCTGCTGCTGCTTTAATATCCGCTTCTAATTTAAGGCGTCAACAAATCTTGGATATTGTTATTGTTATTTTTATCATAAAATATTTTATTTGCTGCAGAAAACGGTGATTAATTATTTAAGTTTTACCTGCAAAATATTCTTTTCTTGGTTAGACTTGAATTTTCCCATTTTAAATATGTATTTTCAATAAATTTTTCTCAAATTAATTGGCAATTGCCTTAAGATTTTGCACCTGTAATATCTTTGATGAAATTCGCGAAAAATAGACTATAGAATAGAAATTAGCCTCAAAATTACATTAAAAAAGTAAATTTTTTACATGCAGGATACGCGGCAAAAGACTCTATTACTTTAGTATCAAAAAAGGGATGAATTTTCCAGAAGTCCCGAATAAATTTGGCTGGATTTTCTTAATATTTTCCACAAAAATGCTATTTTCCAAATAAAGGACATACGGGAGGTGAGCACATCGTTCCGTTTATTAAAGGGAAATTTAAAACTTAAGCTTAAGGTTTTAACTTCCAAAGTAGTGGCTGGTTTTTTCCGGAATTTCAAACGAGTTGGGGTGAAAAGATACGAATTTTATGACTTTAAGGATATGCAACAAATAAGCTTAAGCTGCGGTCCCAGTGAAAACAATTTAATTTGAAAAAAGTCCCTATTATTTCCATATTTACAATGTTTGTGTGTAAAACTAGTTAAAAAAGATAATCTGAATAAAGTTGTTTAAAAAAAAGACGTGTGAACACCTTTTTGCATAAATTTATATAAAATGAGCCGATATGCTCCCCTCTATAATTCATTTATTCATATGAAATAATTTTGACATGAACTTTTGGGCTGAGGAAAAGTTTCTAAATAAATTTTGTTAAAAGTCAGTATATCCTTGCATTAGTATATCCTTGCTTCAGTTAAAAAATCTTTAACTGTTTACCAAATTTTTAGCTAATTTTCTTGCACAATGGATTTTTTTTGTTTTTAATCAAGGATAATAAAACAATAGGTATGTGCTTGCACGAATTCTAAGAACTTCACCACTGTCTTTGTTCTACAAATTTAGAAGTCAAAAATAACTAGTGTGGTTTTTTAATCATTTGAAAGAAATTCTCTTTTTTTGGAAAAAAAAGGATATATGGAAGCCAGTCACATCCTTACACCGATTTTGGAAAAAAATGTTGAGATTGTTAGCGATTGTGATTTGAAAAGTTGTGGTATAATATTTGACGCATGTCGTTCTGAAACTTTGCCTAAATGTGACTTAAAAAAATAAAGGATAGACGGCAGAAAGTTTTGCCCATGTATTAGCTGCGAAAGCAAGCACTTAACCACATAGTCTTCTCCTATGCATATATAATGAGGTGGAACTGGTTGTTTATAACTAACACGGCGAATGGCCGAGTTTGAAAAAGAAGCTTCGACAAATGTTCGCAAGTATCCTTTTTGTTTTAGAGAACATTATTGGCTTAGTAGCATTATTATTTATTCTGGCACTTTTTTTTAATGTGTCTAAACTATACCTGCAAAAAACTCCTTTTACTTAATGGCCCTGAAATAAAATATCGTTTACATTGGAAAAAAAGGCTTCATTTACTCTGTATTTCTTTGGAACGCACAAACCACAACAAGGGTTTTGTTGTTCAGCAAATTTTGCGGTCAAGTTTAAACATTTTGCCCGACACAAAGAAGAACAACTTTGACATTTTAATTATGTAACAAAAACCACCATTAAACCAATAACAAATTTCCTTTTTTGTTTTAGAATAAACGAATACAAAACGAAGTATAAAGAGGTAAAAGGAGGAGTTTTTTTTTTGGATTTTGGAAATATAATTTTACTATTTTTCTAAATTTTTCCCTTCAGAGGAAAAGCGGTTTGGGACCCACCAGCACCATAAATGCCGCCAAACAAAATACAATTAAAAAAGAGTTCTTGGCGCGACCCAGGGCACAATGTAGTCGCACAAATAAAGTGGTTAAATTGACTACCTGCAAAAAACGAAAAGAAAAAAGAAAACGCAGGAATTTTAATAAAATTTCAATGGCTTTGTCCTCACACATACACATTGTTTGGCTTGTTTCGGTTTTCTAAATTCAGCTTTAGCTTTTTTGTTGTGTCCTTTCCGCCACTTAATAATTGGCATAAAACTTAATCGAATGTCAAGCGAAGTATGAAGAGAAATTGCGCAACAGCTGGTGACAACAATATTTCGTTTTGTTTTACTTTCTTCCCTCTCTCCCTCTCCCTCTCCCTCACCCGCTCCCTGTGTTCCACCATTTTGTTTCAAACCGGTAGAAGACTACTGTTGCAAATAGCTGGTGTTTCGGGCTTTTACTCGCAGAAGTTGCTCTGATGGTGGCACTTACTGGTTCATAAAAACAAAACAAAAAAAACTATTTGTATTTTACACAAAAGTTTACAACGTATGAAAACCAACCAAACAAAAGAAAACTAATAAAATGCCAACAAAAAACAAAGCGAACGTCCATTTTCTATATTTATTCATGTAACAGAATTAACTAAATGAAATTACCATGTCCTTCGTACATGCAACTGTTGCAAACATGGTTAACTAAGTGCTGGATGGTGACCAGCTGAACTACAGCCTAGTCGATTACAAAGACATCGTCTCCAGGATCATTACTGGGCAAATAAAGTTAGAGTTTCATGCCTTACGTGTCTGGTAGTTCACAGCCGACCAATACGATGGTCCTGTGTATCCCGCCAGACACCCCGACGTTGCTAAATTCTTGATTCATAACAATACCCAAATCAACTGAAGTACTACCTCTTATCACAGTAATTCACTTTATATTTAGCTCAGAAATTGGAGCAAGTGACAAGCCAGTCTGAGCTCCATTAAGGACATCAGTTGTCTTAGCAGCATGTTTGGAGCTGGGGCTTCCCTAATACCTGCCCTGAGAGCAGTTCGCTAATATTTGCTTAACAGCTCGCCTACCACCACATATTACATGGTACAACAAAATCCCTCAAGAGTAATAGTTACTTAAGTCGAATAGCGAGGGACTTGCAAACTCCGACAGTTGACTGCGGTTATGCCTGGACAGTTCATAAACCGCAACCATTGACATGGTAGCTCCAAATCCATTCAGCAGTCATACTGGTATATCTGTCGAAAGGACTTTTATTAGATTGGAGTTGGGGAAGCCGGACGGGTATTTGGCGCATCAGTTTAGTTCGAAAATGATTGGACTGGACGGGGAAAAACGTGTCCTAAGAAGTTGCAGGCAGTTGCTTTTGCAGGCTCAATCATGACATCAGCTTTTGGATTGAGCCCAAGATGGTTTATATTGATTACCTTCAAAAAGGAAAGAAACACCAAGATAATTAAAAATTAAATTTCAAAGTTACCAACTTCTTTATAAACCTAGAAGATCTGGGGAAAAAGTGTCCGTTAGTTAAGCACTTAGAACAAAACGAACGCCGGATTGAAAACCAAGACAAAAAACTACAATTTGTTAAAAAAAAAAACTCAATCCATTCAATACGTCTGTCTAGGAGTGTGTGTTCGTATAGGAATCTTTAATTGCAAAATGGAAATTTTCACTTCACTACATTCGTGTTTTAATTAAATTAAACAAACAATCGTGTAATAGAAAAGTCCTTTTCTACATATAATTTCTTTATTTCTTTTGCTCATTCCGTTTTTCCTGCGGTTATGGGTTTGTAGCCATTGTTGGTTATGATGAACATGAACGCCAGACAAGTTGTTGCCTCCTGCGATGACAAGAATATTAAATGAAATAATTCATCTCTTAAATGCAGGAAAAACTAATCGGGAAGGAATCGTTGTACTTAAAACCAAAATCAGCAGTTTGGTTTAGCAGAACTTCGTTTTCAATAACAGTGTCAGTTTCTTTACTCGTATGGTGTAACAAATTTAAAGTAATTTTCAATTAAGTGTCCCCTCAGCAGTGTTCATGTTTGGGCACTAGTTTTCCCACAAAATTGTTTTTTTTTTTTTTGCATCATAGAAACAACTACTTTTTAAGACTAACGAAGAACTTGTTGTTATTACGGAAATTGTGCTCCTGAGCTGCGGCTTAAATTTTATTTGAATGGGCCTAAGGAAGGCCAAATCTGCTTAAGTTTTAAAATTTAGCTTTAGCTGCAATTACTATCAAAACTCAATAAAAAGTTGTTGTTATTACTAATGTCTGACTTGTATCAAGGATATGCTTGCCTGTCTTATATCCTTTATTTTAGAAATCTGAATCGAAAATCGAATCGAATCGAACCGTAGAATCTTCGGCTCCGAACCGATGGGACAACGCATTAGAGGACGCCCACAGAACTGATGGCGCACACAAGTGGAGAGGGACCTCAACCAACTTGGTGTGCACAATTGGAGAACGCTGGCTAAAGACCGTGCCAGCTGGAAAACTTTGTTGGTTGAGGCCCAGGTTCACCACGGACTGTAGCGCCAAAAGAAGAAGAAGAAGAAGTGTCAGGGATACCGTTGCCTGCCATATATCCTTTTTTGGAAAACTCAAAATTTGTTTACAATCTTAACAAAATTAAGCCAAAACTGTTAATTAAATGTGAAATTTTGTACAACAAATACTGGCCAAATTTTATTTCAATTGTATCAACAATATACTTGTCTGTCGCATGTCCTTTATTCTAAAAATTTAAGCTAATCTGCAATTAGTATCTTATTTCTAAGCACTTCATAACTAAAATTGAATTTAATCGCCCAATATCACAAGCACAAGCTCCATATCAATGGGATTGAGCATCAGCTTATCTGTCATATATCCTTTAATAGAAGGACACTTAAGCTTAAATGCAATTACTATTGGAGTCCATTGAAAACTTGTTACTATTTCCAATATTTTATCTATGAGAGTTGTGCCCAAATTTCACTACAATTCCATCAAGGATGTGCTTACCTGTCATATGTCCTTTTTAATAGAAACTAAAATTCAACTTTAATTATTAACGTAGCGTTACAAAAACCAAAAAAGGAGGGCAAGAACTTTGTTCTTCCGAACCATGACAAACTTGCTTTCAGTTGCATCAAGGATATGTATTCCTGCCAGATCTTCTTTATATGGAAAACTTGAGTTTAACAATAAAAATGCGTAACTATTTCTATTATTATTTCCTTAAAATCCTGACCCAATTTTACCGCAATTAGACCAAGACAATATGCCTACCTGTCATATGTCCTTTATAACAGAGCTTAAAGTTTAGTGCCAAGAATTTTTGCAGTCTAATAAAATATGATAGAATACAGCAAAAACTTTCGAACTCACCGCAAACTGCGTTTCAATTACATCCTGCCATATATCCTTTATATTAAAAACTTATGTTTAGCTTCAATTATTATTAGAATTCAGCGAAAACTAATAAATATATGTAGAAAATTGTGGTCTTCCGAAATTTTACAGCAATTGTTGAATCAAGGATATATTTTCCTGTCACATATCCTTGTATGACAAAACTCTGCTTAGTCCGTAATTGTGGTCAGATTCCCACAAAATCAGTATATTATTATTATTTATGGCTGGGCAATATGAAATTTCAACTTAACCCAGGATATACACATGCGTCCCTGCTTGCTTTTTTAAAATCTTAAGAAATCTTAAGGGGCAATAATTAGTTATCAGTTCCTTATGAAAACTTGTAACTATAGCGGACATTTTGAGCCTAAAATACTTGCCAAAATCCATTTCAATTGGTTCAAGGATATGCTTACCGGCCACATATCCTTTACTTTGAAGTTTTAAGTTGAGTACGAAAATCGAACCGAAATATTCGTATATTCATATTCTTTAATGGCAACCCGACTGCGCATAAAATACAGCACAAATTAATTTTCTTAAGCTTTCGAATTACATATAATTACTTTTTGTGCATTCATTTTTTTTTATATTTAGCTGTAACAAAGTGATTTTTTGCTGTGATATTTTTTGCAATTTGTTTTTTTTTAGGTGGGGGGGGGAGGCAGTTCAATTTTTGTTTCTTTTTTTTCCACACACAAAAAGGGTGTGTGCCCCAAATATCAATAAAACTGTAATTATTCATTCTTTTTGATTTTTATTACCTACTAAAACTTTTTTCAATTAACTTTCAGTTGAATTTAATTTACAGAAACAAACAACATGTTTTTGGGGCGTCATCCAGGTGGCATAAATTAAGAGTTTCAAAATTGTTTTCCAATGGAAAACCTTTATTTATGACTTACTCTTTTAAGTGCTTCATTTTTGGTTTTAATTACTACAGGGAAAGAAAAGAAAATATAAATATAGATAAATAAAAACAAACACACACTTGCAAATAAATGTGTCTGGTAAAAGTAAGTTTAAGTGAAGTTTTTGTTTATGGTGAAATGTAATACTTTTACACCAGACATTCTTTGACTAAATTTGACATGTTTACGATCATATAAAAATGTTTTATTGGCTGTCATGCATCATAAAATATGATTTTGTTGGCCGAGAGCACAACGTGCCACGTCAATTTAAAGCTGTAACTTTATTCTAAATAGTCCAGTGCTGAAACATGCAATTATATACAGTCAGCATTTATGTCTGTATGTGACGCGCGTGTTGTGTTTGAGGGGTGGTACTGTATCTGAAACTGTCTAGTGAAAGTTAAGTTCTAGAGAATCGAGGCAAGTGAATTGAAAGAAATTTACGCAAAAGTTGATTTGGCTCTTAAGTCCTTTGTTTGTTTCGGCCCCCTCTCCCTCTCTCTCTCTCTCTCTCTTCACAAAATGAATTTCGATTTAAAATTTTTTTAAATTCATTTCTTGGATTTTCTTTCCCCTTAAAATTTTGTCCTAACAAACATCGTCTTACGTTGTCCAGTCCTGTGTGTGGCCCAGCTCAGGCGTTAATGATAATAAATTTTTAACAATTCATTGTTTGGCTTAATGTTTCTTTTCCCTTTAGTTGCTCGAGCCAAATGATTGTGACAGCTCTACGAGTATTTAGGGGTTTTCAGGTAAACACTTCAATATTTCCATTCCTTTTCTTCTTCTTATTTATTTGGAAATGTGTTGGTTTTGCTGAAACACGCCCTTTTCGATTTTATGTTAAACTTTGTTTACCTGGAATTAGTTTATAAGAGGAGCTGTGAAATGAAAATGTTTTTGTCTAGTTGTACAATAAATCGATTTGTACATCTGAGCCTTGACGTGCGGATTTCAAATAATTTAAATTCTTGTTGTTGGCAAATACACTTTAGCTTTATTCAACTGTTCAAATAGTATCATAAAACCATAATAGTTTTTTTAAAAGCCAACTTTAATTACGTGCCTTTTGAAGTAGAAAAAACTGATAAATGAATAATAAAATGCGCGCGTTACTGGTAAAAGTTTCTGTCTCTGGAATAAAAAATTTAAACAAAAACCCCAAGTTGGATTTTTTCATTTTAAATAATTTAAAGATAAGCAGAATTACGTTGATATTCGTTGTAATTTTCGCAGGTGGGTGGATTTTGTGAGATTTGTCTGAAAAGTTAATTAAATTTAATTTATCTCTTGCCTTGAAAGGGGCTTAAATTTATTTATTTTTCTAAAAAAATCTGCACCCTGTTTTTGATTCTTCTATCGTTTCCGCTGACGTTGTGTTTATGTTTTAAATTTTTCACACTTTTATGGCGTTAAAAGACGATGAGGGACGTGCTGTAAATTTTTAATTTTTGAAATATGTAAATGGGAAGCTAAAAGTAAATTTGTCGTTCAACGAAACTGAATTGAAATAAACTAGATCTTGAGTTACCGGAACAAGCGCATTAACTTATTTAATAGAATCGCTTAAAGCGGTAGTAACCAAAACTTGGCCCTTCCGAAAATATTTAAATACAAGAAGATTGTAGTAACTTCAGTTTACGGAAAGAAAATATGGACTAACTGTGATAATCGCATCATTTGCTAATCAATTTTTGTGTTTTTTTTTTTTTTGTTAAACAATTATTGAGAAATGCTTGAACGATTTCAATTGATCTGGCGATCGGTACGAGCAAGAAATTTTAATTAAATGCAAATAAATATCAAGCGAGTTTATTCACATTTCCGAATGGCTTTTTGTAGCTAAACGTTGCATATTATTATTATTATTATTTCTATTAGACAACGTTTATACAGCCCGTCACAGTTTATGGGAAGTACATGAACGTTTTGCCGGCCCACGATCAAGTTTAAAGTTGATTGAACGTGTTGCGGCTGGCAGTATGTGACGACATTGAATTATGGCATTTTAGTAAAGAGAGCAAACAACTAGTTTCGGTAAAGCTGTTGTGAATGCAGTTTGTGGCGCTTAACCCTTTAAGAAAGGTACTAAGAATAGCAAACAAAAAAAAAAAGAGTGTTTTCGCTTTGCGGGGACAGTTTTGTGGGAAGCTGAAAGCCCGACCATACTGAGACAACGATCTTTCGCAACATTCTTCTGGCCACCGCCAATGAAGAACTATAAGTTTGGCAAAAGCTCTTCCTGTATTTTTACTACATATGTACATATATATTATGAAAATATAGGTCACCCTGCGGTCCTGCCTAATTTAAGCACGTCCATCAAGTCACCGTTTTAAATAGTATTAATTTATTTTTGAAAATTTGATTTAATTACTTCCCTTTTGGCATGAAAAAAACCAGCAAATAAATGAATAGTAAAAGCAAATGTGATTCATAAATTTTTATTTGTTATTTGAAAGCGAATTTTATTATCACAAACGCGCAGCTCTCTAGAATACAAAATGCTAAAAACCAAAGAATTAAACTTAAAACATTCGTTTTTTTCATAGTCAATAATAAGATAAGCAGAAATTTGTTTATATTGGTTTTGGTTTGCGCAGGTATATAAAAGCGGGTGTCGTTTTCAGTCCGCATCGCATTTTAAGTGAATCGCTCTCCCGAGTAAAATCCACAGTCGACACAAAATGAAATCGTTTGCTGTAGTTTTCGTCTTGAGCGTCTGCTGTTTATTTGTTGCCATTGATTCGCGCGTAGCGCAGCCCAAACTGGCCGGATTGCAAATGGATAATACGGAAAGTTCCATCACCGAAACTGAATTGCCAACACATAGAGGTGAGTGGATTTTGTTGGATTTACATGGCAAGTTTTTCAAACTTAATTTGTATAATTTTTTTCGCAGATTGCCTGCAGCCCAGTCAAGCTGGAATCTGTTTTGGATACATACCTCGTTTCGCTTACAATGCGGAGGAACGTGAATGTGTGCAATTCATTTACGGCGGCTGCCTCGGCAACGACAATAACTTTGATACCCAGGCAGCTTGCAAAGAGAAATGTATGAATGAAGAGCAAAATTCACCAGAAAATCAGGCGCAAACTACTGTATCCGCTAACTCGGAAGATGACACCACAACTGCACCTTCAGTTTCTCTTTAAGGCTAAAACAAAAAGCAATTATTTGTCTAAGTTGAGTAACGACAAAGTGATCATATAGTGTGATAAGATTGTTTATATTTAAATCACAATTTAAAAATCAATTATTAAAATATCGATAAGGAACTAAAAATTTTTTTCAACTGTAAACTATTATTATTATATACAGAGAATAAAAATTTATGAATATTGAATTTCGTTCAAAGAGATCCACGACTTCGGTGGCATGCCTTTATCCAATGGTCCGTATTTTCTTACGTGACTCTGTGGCTCCGGGCGTTAATGTGCCGAATTATCTCACCTTTTAGCTCCTGAAAATTGAATTTGTCAAACACTGGGACAAAGAAGTATCAAAAAACTTCACGTTATGGTTGACCCACCTCTTATAAGTTTGCCAAATACTCTTCCATCTTCAGTAGTATCATCATCTTCAAGCAAAAAGAGAGAAAGCCCTCTATATCTTTGTCTTACAATCTTCTAGGCATTTTTAAAAACAAAGTAAATAAAACAAATAAAATGTAACGCATATTATTATTTATGTCACATTTGGCAACATGCAGTATTTTTCAAAAATATTGCATTTATTCAATAATATTATTAAATTAAAGACTATCAGGCCGTAGTTTACCTGTCAACAGATGCAAAATTATTTTCTCCAATTGGACAGTGCACGATTCACAGAAAACACAAAAATGCAAAACTGATCTCTATCCCGCCCCCCACAATAAAATGCCAACTAAAAGTAAATCAAAGCAATTGACGAAGAAGTAACGTCTTTTTTGCAATCATAATTTTTGTATGCGCTTCTCAACGAGCTGTTTTAAATGTTCGTAAACAGGAATTTAAAAAAATAACTAGAATTGGTATGTAGTCACGCTGTGGTTGGTGGGCCAACTCTTATAAGTTTGGCAAAAACTCTTCCTTCTTGTTTAATGTATGTTGTTAAGATTTGGGTGCCCCTACTGCTCTGCTTAGTTTCAGAAGTTCGGGCCAACCACCTGTGCAAATAGTGTCTTACAACTATAACTCTTCTTTTTACAGATTTCTTTAGTTTCTTACCTGTTGGCCTGGAAGAAAAGCAAATAAATTGTAAAAATTTGTTTCGTTTTCAAGGCAATAAACAAATGTTGGATTATTTTATTATATCATATGACTGCTTGCGTAGCTTTTTTTATAAGATAAGCAGATATGTTTCTTAATTCTTTACAACTTTCGCAGATATATAAGAGCGGGTGGCGTTTTCAGTCCGCATCGCATTTTAAGTGAATCGCTCTCCCGAGTAAAATCCGCAGTCGACACAAAATGAAATCGTTTGCTCTAGTTTTCTTCTTGAGCGTTTTCTGTTTAGTTGCTGGAAATGTATTGTCAACACATGAAGGTGAGTGGATTTGATTGGATTCGCTTGTAAAGGGGTTTAAATTTAGTTTCTCTTGTTTCTTTTCAGACTGCCTGCTGTCCATAGATCCGGGAACCTGTGGCAAAGCCTATTTTGCGCCAGTAATTTTTCTTCGTTTCGCTTACGATGTGGAGACACGTAAATGTGTGCGCCTCTATTACACCGGCTGCTCGGGTAACGCCAATAATTTTGTTAAAAAAGAAGAATGTGAAGAGAAATGTATAAATTACAAGCGAAATTCAGCGCCCGTAGTGGTGGACAAAGTGGCAGAGGGTAAAACGAAAAACATGACCAAAACTTACCGTCCAACACATGCTGGTAAGGGGATTTTGTGCGATTTACCTGGCAGCTGATTTTAATTAAATATCTCTTTTTTCGTTGTAGACTGCCTGCTGCCCCCGATAGTGGGAATCTGCACCATAACCAGCAATATTTTCCCATCTGCTGAAACTTTCTCTTATATTGCGGATAGGAATGAATGTGCGGCCGTCTTAAACGTCGGCTGTCTTAATAACGCGAATAGTTTTAAGACCAAAGCAGATTGTATGAATATATGTATGAATTACAAGGCAAATTTAGCGCCAGTGGAACAAAAAGTGGCAGAATATGCTGGTAAGTGGATTTTTTTGGATTTACCCGGAAACTGCTTTTAATTTAATTTATCTCTTTTCTTTGTAGACTGCCTGCTGCCCATAAAATCTGGAACCTGTTATAAAGGTTTCTATTCTCTAGTACTTTTCACTCGTTACGGTTACGATGTTGAGACACGTAAATGTGTGCGTTTCTATCACACCGGCTGCTCGGGTAACGCTAATAATTTTAAAACCAGAGAAGAATGTGTCAATACATGTATGGATAAGAAGCGAAATTCAGCGCCCTTATTGGAGCACAAAGTGCCGGATGGTAGAATGCAAGTTACCATCAAATCTAAACGTCCAATACACGCTGGTAAGTGGATTTTGTGCATTTACCTGGCAACTGCTTTTAATTTAATTCATCTCTTTTGTTTGTAGACTGTCTGCTGCCCCCGATAACTGGAATCTGCACTACAACCACCGAGTTTTTCCCGATGGGTGATACTTTCGCTTATATTGCGGATATGAATATATGTATGTCAATCATAAACATCGGCTGTCTTCAAAACGCCAATAGTTTTACAAGCCCAGAAGACTGTATCAGTAAATGTATGAGTTAAAACCAATTTCATCAGTTTCTTCTTAAGACGAAGTCTCAGTTGAGTAACGAAAATGCGATGATTTAGTGCGATAAGACGTTTCTTCTGTTTATGTTTAAGTCATAATTAAAAAATCAATAATATACTAGAAATGCTATTATTTTACACCGAGCGAAAAAACTAATGAATATTGCATTTCGTGCAAACAGACGATCAGAAACAGTCAATTAAATCCGGCTTCTTTATTAATGGCACAAAATTAGAATTATATTTTTCCTAAGAACTCGTTTATGATGACTCCTTTGGGGATTCCCATTTTGTCATTTACATACATACATTTTTATTTTGATACCAGTACTCAAGGGTCGACCTTTACATATTGTACGGGAACTGGATTAGGGAGGAGGAAAGAAGGAGCTATTCCATATTGCAGGGATGAGTATGTCAGAATTTAAGTGTTGCTGTTTTGACTGTTCAGCGCCCAGTGTTCATACCTTCGACAATCCACAGTCAAACATCTGTCAACCGAACGTTGCGTGTTTTTTAAATACAATAGAAGGATCTATGGCAATTATGCGTGAAACAAAATACCAGCCAAATGCTTACAACGACTTCGGTGGTATATCTCTGTCCGATTGTCCATAGTTTCAATGACTCTGTGGCATAAATGTGGTTCTAAGGTGTTAATGGGCCCAATTATCTCATCTTTTAGCTCCTGAAAGTGGAATTTGCCAAACACTGGAACACAGAAGTGTCAAATTAACCCTTGAATGCATGATTTTTTCTTTGGGATTGAAAAAATTTTGTTAATTACGTAAAAAAAATAAAAAAATTTTGACTTTTAGCAACAATATGCTTTTGGTACTTAAATTGCAGAGGTATGAAGAGTACTCATATACAAATTTACATATATTAGATACAATTATTTGGGAAAATATTTTTGTGTATGAAAGAATGCAAAACAATTGCGATTTTTATTGTGGCACAAAGCCAACTTACATTTAGTGTACTCAGTCATTGAAAATCCATTGCAGCCTGGAAGTTTTCACCTATTTTCATCATGCCCTATACCATCGATCCGAATATCTTGTGTCGGTACAGGTTTTGTGGGCCCTCTGTGCCGTTTTGCATTCATCTGCCCAGCGACTATATTCCCTGAGCCCATAGGTAATATATTAATGGAGCAGACGGATAATAATTGTCGAAATAAATTACACGGTTCATCTTACGGGGAATTGAATGCCACACACACAGTCAGGCTCATCCGATAAGTTTTCAGCGTCTTGCTCTCCAGAATAGATTTCAAGCCCGTGTGCGTATCCTGACAATGAGCATAATGCAAATAACTGGAAACCCCATTTATGGGGTTTATTAGGTAGGTATTGTTATCTAAAGAGAGCCTTTGGTCAAATGGTGCCCTGTTTACAAACATTTTATTTAGATGACCAAGAACATGTCGTATTTTATGCCCACCATCATGGTTTGGGTGTCCTTGAGGCTTGTGTTGAAAATTTTCGTTAAAACCTATAACTGATCATCTGCTTTACATGATCGCAGTAAGACCTCACATTTGGATAGTGGTATAACGACATAAATATTATTAAACCCAAAAATTTGGCGAATTTCTGATTTATAGGTGGACAGTTAAATTTTTTTGTGTAATATACAAGTTCATTTTATCAGAAAACTGGTCAGTATATCCGCATTTGTAAATTTTGAAGAAAACTGGAATGGGGTCTTGAGTGTTAGTACTCGTTCGGATTTGTATTGCCCACAAAACCTCTGCGATCATCATTGTGTTTCAAACTCTTTTTTTCCATATTATGTTTCTACTTCGTTGCATCCAGGCTGCGACACCAGTAATACTTGAGTTACTAGGGACTGGATTATCAATTTATTCTTCTAAAACTAGTTATTCATCACTGTCGTCTGATTCTTTCTTTCTTTGATCTTTATCTAGAAAATATTCAATTTCGTATTCGTCGCCAATGTCCACTTCATCTTCAGTTGTATCACCATCTTCAAGCAAAGAGTGAAAGCCCTCTATATCTTTGTCTTACAATCTTCTAGGCATTTTTAAAAACAAAGTAAATAAAACAAATAAAATGTAACGCCTATTATTATTTATGTCACATTTGGCAACATGCAGTATTTTTCAAAAATATTGCATTTATTCAATAATATTATAAAATTAAAGACTATCAGGCCGTAGTTTACCTGTCAACAGATGCAAAATTATTTTCTCCAATTGGACAGTGCACGATTCACAGAAAACACAAAAATGCAAAACTGATCTCTATCCCGCCCCCCACAAAAAAAATGTCAACTGAAAGTAAATCAAAGCAACTGACGAAGAAGTAACGTCTTTTTGCAATCATAATTTTTGTATGCGCTTCTCAACGAGCTGTTTTAAATGTTCGTAAACAGGAATTTAAAAAAATAACTAGAATTGGTATGTAGTCACACTGTGGTTGGCCCACCTCTTATAAGTTTGGCAAAAACTCTTCCTTCTTGGTTAATGTATGTTGTTAAGATTTGGGTGCCCCTACTGTTCTGCTTAGTTTCAGAAGTTCGGCCCAACCACCTGTTCAAATAGTGTCTTACAACTATAACTCTTCTTTTTACACATTTCTTTAGTTTCTTACCTGTTGGCCTGTAAGAAAAGCAAATAAATTGTACACATATTTTTCGTTATATTATCAAGGCAATAAACAAATGTTGGATTATTTTATTATATCGTATGACTGCTTGCGTAGCTTTTTATTATAAGATAAGCAGATATATTTCTTAATTCTTTACAACTTTCGCAGGTATATAAGAGCGGGTGGCGTCTTCAGTCCGCATCGCATTTTGAGACAATCGCTCTCCCGAGTAAAATCCGCAGTCGACACAAAATGAAATCGTTTGCTCTAGTTTTCTTCTTGAGCGTTTTCTGTTTAGTTGCTGGAAATGTATTGCCAGCAAATAAAGGTGAGTGGATATGTTTGAATTGGCTTGGAAAGGGTTTTAAATATAATTTCTCTTGTTTCCTTTCAGACTGCCTGCTGCCCATAGAACGTGGAATCTGTTATACAGTATTTCATGCTGCAGTACTTTTCCCTCGTTTCGCTTACGATGTGGAGACACGTAAATGTGTGCGTTTCTCTTATACCGGCTGCTCATCTAACGCCAATAACTTTGAAACCAAAGCAGATTGTGTCGAGAAATGTATGAATTACAAGAAAACTTCAGCGCCGGTAGTGGATCACAAAGTGGCGGAGGATAGAACGGAAGTTACCACCGAAACTACACGTCCAACACGTGCTGGTAAGTGGATTTTGTTGGATTTATCCGGAAACTGCTTTTAATTGAATTTATCTTTCTTCGTTGTAGACTGCATACTGTCCATAGATCCTGGAACCTGTAATAAAGCTTATTTTGCGCCAGTAATTTTCCCTCGTTTCGCTTACGATGTGGAGATACATAAATGTGTGCGTTTCTATTTCACCGGCTGCGCGGGTAACGCCAATAATTTTGTAAAAAGAGAAGAATGTGTCAATACATGTATGGACGACAAGCAATAAACAAATCATTTTATAAGTACACAAGATATGTACATGCGTACTCTTAAATTTTTTCATACTTACGGTGCCAGAAACAGAAATTTTCGGTAAAAAATCTTAATTTTAGAAAAAAATCTTCAAACGCCAATATACTTTTGTTATTGCAATTTATACTTTATTACACACATATGAAGACATGTATGAATGGCTGTAAGTACAAAAAAATACACAATTCAATATAGCGCAGTTTGTATATTTGATTTTTCTTGCAAGGTTGCAATTGAATGCCTCGTCTAGACGAAAAGAAAAAATTATTTTTGTAAAAAATATCTTAAAATCTTATTCTGTTAGAAAAAAAAAACCAAAATCAGCAAAATTAAGGCGTCGCTGCTTACAATTGTTGTTAAGCAGAGCCCGGCAATGCCACTCTGTAACTATTCCGATTTTGAGCAGCGTGGCCAATTGTACCAGGGACCTGCAATGCCGCTTTATACGCACATTAAAGAACTATTAAAAATAATAAGCAGCATTTCTGCATTGAGCTTGTGAAAAACATTTTACCAGCAAACTATAATTTTCGCCATTCATATAACATGTGAAATGTTTTGACTTTCCCGCATAAAATATCGATTCTTATACGACAAACAAAATTTTTATTTTCGTTAAAATCAAACATGAACAGCACTTGAATTTCATAAGCCTTAAAGTGACTGAAGAGACAGACGGACACACAGACAGACATTTACAAGATGAAAAAATCTTAAATTTGCTGATAAAGAACTAGAAACATTCTGATAATATTCCTTTTTCCATTTTTTCTGTTTTGTTGCTCTTAATAAACAAAACACTTGATAAGAGCGTCGTCAAAGCTTTTATTTTTGGAGCGAAAGCAAAAGAAATGTGGAAAAGCAAAGAAAAAAACTTAAAAGCAGCTTTTTAACCCATTTAAATAGCCCAACATTTGCTGTGAGCTGTGGTACTCGTACAATTAGAATGTCTAAAACGGCACCAGCCATCTATTCCATCCATGCCATCCAATTTGGGTTAATGCGTTTCTACAATTAAGTTCGGTTTTGTAGCACTTAACGACGACGCGTCTTTTGTGTTCTCACTCGACTCAAAAATTATCATAATCACATTTTGAATGAAGGCGATGACGTTTAAAAACAATAATGACGAATATGACTTTTAAGATTTTATTCGTTTTTGTTAATTGGGTTGAAAATCAATAGCACTTTTTCTTTATATACCAAAACAATATTTTTTAATGTCAAAAAGTACTATAATACAAAAAAAAAAAACAGAGTACTATTTCTGTTTTAAGACTGAGCCAATTCTGAATAATAAAAAAAAGTCTGCTCATGATGGTCCGAGTGCAGACAGAGTTATTGTAAATTGTTATAAAATATTAACACCCTGTTGTTAGAACATAATTTTTTTTCGAATTGTTTTTGTTGTTTATAAAACATTAAAAATATTCATAAATTGGACAATCTTGCAAATCTGTTGTTTGGAAGACCTTCCACAAATTGGACATTCTATCACATGTTTATTATTTTATCCAACTGGCAGGCATGTCATAATTATAATCATAAAATATTTGCATGCACATGCATGCATGCATGTATGTACATTTCATATGCACGTAATAATACCTATTCAGCAGTGGGACTCAATTTGCATTAGCATGAAAAAGATGACAATGTTTTTGCCTTCTTCATTAAAAATTAATCTGTTTCTTAAAGATTGCTAAAAAAATTTTTATATTTTTTAGCAAAAAATAATAATAAAAATAATAATTATAATAATAATAATAATAATAATAATAATAATAATAATAATAATAATAATAATAATAATAATAATAATAATAATAATAATAATAATAATAATAATAATAATAATAATAATAATAATAATAATAATAATAATAATAATAATAATAATAATAATAATAATAATAATAATAATAATAATAATAATAATAATAATAATAATAATAATAATAATAATAATAATAATAATAATAATAATAAAAATTTAAAACAGCAAAAATATTCGAGTAATTGTTCAAAAATATATTCAAATTGATATTCGGCTATATATTTTAATGTACCAGCAAATATTAAAGTCTACATATTCGAAATAATGTTCGAATAAAAGTTCGAATAAGTATTCAGCTCAATATGCGATAAAACAGGCGAATAAAATAACTATTATCTAGATTGCTAACATAATCTCCAATGAATTTTCAAACAAATATGAAAAGTTTTCAAACATTCAAACAAATCAAAATTATTCAAGTTATTAGTTGGCAACATATTCGAAAATTTATGGGCATAAATCTTCAAAAACCTATTAAAAATTATACTCAAATTTATGATCAACTACACATTTCAAGAGATATTCAAGTAAACATTCGTACATACATATAGGAATTAAAAATCATTAATATATTTTCTTTAGAGTGACAAATTATTTGGAACTAAATTTTTGCATCATTATGAATAATAATTTTTGAATTATGAAATTATTCGAATAATTCGTATTCGCTTTATCAAACAAATATATAAATATGTTCGTTTCTTTTAATAAATACAAATCATAATTATTATTAATTATTATTAAGATAAAAATTCAACAACCAAAGTTTCATACTACAAATTTGATTTTTTTAATATATTGTAGTAATGACAATTTTCAAAAATTCCTCAAAAGTTATAAAGTTGCCTATTTTAGGGTGTTTAAATCTAGGCGGTGGTCCCAGCAAAACGCAAAACTAATTGCTCATATAACAAAAAGCTTATAAATAATGATCTGAGTATCGGCCAAATGATGCACGACATGGGCAGCATACCCTCTATCCGATGGTACATAATTGAGGTGCTACGGCGTTAATGTGCCGGATTATCTCATCTTTTAGCTCTTGAATTGCTCTTGGCTTATTGAGGTACAGTTTTTCTTTTCAATATCCCCCAACATCCCACATGATTGTGGAATGAGGCGACTACTAAAATTTCAGCATTTTATTTAAACGTTCAATCAAGTGAGTATTTTACTCTTTCCCAGAAATTATCGGTTCTAAACAGTGCACGAATTGTTAAACTTTTCAAACTAGCCTCGCATTAACGTAATGCTTTCGTGTCAAACAATTTCAAAATTCTGTACACATGATGGATTAAATACTCGTATATGCAACCGACAACTGAACAACAAAGACAAGGTCATTTGCAAGACTGTCATGTCGTTTGCCGCACAAAAAGTGACAACATTGTTAATGATAAGCGAAAGACAAAGACAACGGCAAAGACCCAGATGTTGATAGAACTAGTAATTTATTAGAAAATAATATAAAACAAATGAAACTAGTGAGATATTCAAATTATAATCTTAAATGTTCTAAATCATTGTCTGTCTTAGATGTTCCGTCTTGCTGACTGTGAGTTTTCCGTAATACGTTTAATACTATTCGCTTTAATTTATAAGTTATTGCAGTAAAAATGCAATAATTTAGATTTAGCTTTAAGTGGTCGCAGGAAAACTTTTTGTAAGCACTCCAATACCCCAATCCTTATCAAGGATCAAAGCATTAACAGCAGCTCATACACGGCTCGTTCCCTGTCATTCGTATCACAAAATTATAATCATAGTTCACAGTTATTTTCCAATTAACACATTTGACTTTCGGTTGTTTATTAAAATCTCACACTTACACACGCACAGACAGCCACATAAATCATTTCATTTCGAATGTGCAAAAGCAGCGCTCCTTTGGCCACAGACGTGTCAAGTCATGGCACTTTTTTTTTTTTACAATATAAATGAGATCTTTTGGTGGAACTGTTGTATTGTTCAGAGATTGGGAAATTTGGCGGGCAGGTGACAGATGCTCCAGTGCTTTAAAAACTAAAAGACTGCAATATAGTTTTGGACAACAACTAGATTGAGTTTTGGCAAATAACTTTCAATGGCTGATTCTTCTG
Organism: Epicampocera succincta; assembly: GCA_932526305.1. Classification (NCBI taxonomy): domain Eukaryota; kingdom Metazoa; phylum Arthropoda; class Insecta; order Diptera; family Tachinidae; genus Epicampocera; species Epicampocera succincta. The sequence goes on along the minus strand of OW052037.1, from coordinate 11,833,918 downwards.
AATGGAATGCAGCACCTCAATTCAACAAGATTTCATATGAAAATGGAAGATTCTTTTAACTCCTTCAAAACCTAGATCGGTAAAATAAATGTAAAACAATGGCAAACATTGAAAAAAATAACACACATTAAATATGAGTTGTTGCATGGTTGGGCGAAAAGCAAGTTGATCAGTTCCCCCATATCCCTTTACACTTGCCCGCAAAGCAAGCGAAGGAAAAGTTTAGCAAAATATGAACAAAACTGTTATAGAGAAAAAAAAACTATATTTAGTTGCAAAACAAAGAGTTTGTACATGCGAACAGGGAAAGGACTAAAAGCGAATCCGGATTCGACTCATTAAGACTCATTAAAAAAAGAAAAACTTCTTCAAAATCACATCACAAGCCCCCGCGGAAAACTGCATTTGTTTTTTTAAGGGATTTCTTTGTATGAATAATGAATCCGGCTAAAATACAACCAAAAGCGGCCAATTTTTCACTTTAAACTTATTGAAATTTGAAATAAGTGATTAAACTGAGGGTGTTTTCTGCAAACAGATTTTAACAATTTGATGAAAATTTTCAACTCGAACCGATAGATTCGCTCGCAGGCGAAAAGTGTCCTTTTTCAAAGCACAACAAAATTTAACGGTCTGTTGTTAAGAAAGGACGAACAAAAAGATATATATGTATGATATATATCATTTGAACAAATTATCACTTTTGTGCCTGGAGCAGACTGAACGGTTCATATATCGCATCACTGATAAAATCTTCACAAATTTATTTGCCACAATGACGGTCTAGTGTTTTTAAAATGAGTGATTGTGTGTGTGTTTGTGTGTGTGTGCGTTTCTGTTAAATCATCTTCTTTTTTTGTTTTGCTGTTTTTTCTTAACGCTTTTGTTAACATCCAACGTGTATGTGAGTCTAAAAATATGACAAGGATTTGTTTTTTTTTTTTATTGTATATTTGTAAATGAATGGCAGAGCAGGATGTGCCTGTTTGTGTGTGTAGTTGTAAATTCATTTACATTTGATTATATTTGGCTATAAAGGAGAGTGTAGCGGCTGGTTTGCCTGCATTCAACCAGAATCCGCATCGTTTGTAGCACATCCTTCATAAAACTATGATCTATTGTTAGGCGGGCCATGTGTACAGGCAGGCAGACAAATGAATTCTGCAAAATATAAAAAGGTCTCAAATTAACATTGTGCGCAAACACACAACCCCACTCATGCGATTTCATATGAGCAGGTTTGTTTTGCCTAAAAGGCAGCCACAAAATAAATTATTGTCAAATAAAATTTTGCCGGCAGACCAGGTGAAACGAAAATCGGATACACTTAGAAAGCAGACGTTATTTTGAGCTGGAAAAATTACAAAAATATCGAATGTACAGTCAGAAGAGGAGTCTGGTTATAGAAAGTTTTAGAGAGGGTGCTCGTGTGTTTTGGGCAAAGGCCCCGTCTTTTTGTTCAACCTTTTCAATTATTCAATAGTTTTATTGTTTTCTAATTAGGGAAACAGTTTGCGTTTGTAATTTATATGCCCGACATGAAAAGCCCTTGAATATTCTGCGTGCGCTAAATCTTTTTTGGAAGAAGAATTGTTAAAGTAACGGCCGTGCCTAATATTATTTAGTCTAACACTGACTGGCCGCACTATTTGGAAATAATTTTAAAAATTGAAGATTCAATAAATAGTAGAAGTGAGAATATTTATTTATTTAAAGCTTTTTTTTGGATACACGTCCCATTTGTTTTACTTCAAACGCCTGTAAAGTCTCAGTGTATTTTATTGCCCTGTGTTGAAACACAAATTAAACTTCTCACTCAAACTTGGCGGGAGAGCGGCAGTTTTTTGTTTGTTCATTTTCTTTTTGGCAAAATCTAGACAAACAACAAAGTTGCCTGTCATCAAACACTATCGAACAATGAAAACAGATTGTGTCACCTTCGATTCATTATCAAAGTCATATCCATTGATTTAACACCCACACCCCCCCCCCCCCCCCCTTTCAACATCCTTCCAAAAAAAGGTCCATCGCTAATGGCACCGTCTGGCCATGGACAAAATAAATTAAAAAAACCCAGCAACAACAATAAATTATAGGATATAAATTTAGAGAGGAACAAAAAGTGAAAGTCCTTTCTGTCCTTTCTGGTCGACATGTAGATATTTGTGCAGATTTTTACCCTTTGCTGTTTGTTTATTGGTTTAATGATTTCACAGTCAAGGTTATCGATAACGTACAATTAATTATAATTCAATGATGACTTTTATATTTTTCGAGTCCTTTTCTTCTTCCCTTGTTGGCTTTAGTGCTGTGTGTTGTTGTTGTTGTTGTTGCTGTTCGTATGGCCAAACAAAAAAGTCACAACAATGCATTGAATTTTGAAATATGTCTATATGTATTATGTGTATGTACTTGAATCCTTAATCCAGCATGAAATAAACACAGTCCCTTGTTTTTGTAAATCACAAGGACACTGTCAGCGGGTGGTGAGACATTTTTGTTTCGTTGCTGACTGCAAATGCAGAGATTTTTGTATGAAGTTTCTTAAAAAAAAGTGTTTAGCATTTCAAGTGAATAAAGATGTGCATGTGCTTCAATTTTTTAAGGTAGATCTTTCTGCCAGCACTTGCAAGTACCCCGGGCTGTAGACAAACGTGAGTGTTACTGGGAGTGTGTGTTTATGTTGTTGCAGTTGCCACAACGAGTGAATTATTTACAATAACGCAACATGCATTAGACCACACACTGACTTGAGTTCTTCCTTTTCAAAATATTTTCCTCTGTTCTGTGTTTTTTTTGCTGTCAAAATGACTTGTAGTTGTACTCGTCTAATGATGTTGCAGAAATTACGGGTCCTGCTGCAATTTTCATTTTGTTTTTCCTGTCTTGACGGGACTTCCTACGAAGTCTGTTTTTCACCAACCGTTTGTTAAAACAAACATTGTTGTCACTTCGATTATTATCGAAAGGAACAGCAACTCCCATAATTATAGCACATTCTGTTAGAGAAATTTCGAGTCCTGCAAATGTTTAGTTTGCTTCAACACACGGTGAAAAATAATGAAAGACTCTCGATAGTAAATAAAAAATTGGAACATTTTTTTCAATTAATGAAGCAAATTATTTTTCATTTAATGTAAACATTACATTGAGTTAGTGCAACATTTGTTTGAAATATATTTTGTTATATCTTCGCTAGTTCTTTGCAGCCTTTCTAGTGGCTTGAAGGGCTGGACTAGCACTTCTTTCTCGTCCAAACAGCTCCTTAACTCTCGGATAGTTGTTCGATTGTTGCTCAGTGATCCGAGAAAATTTTACCATGGGACAACACTTCACTTCACTTCTCGTTTCTTTTCTCTTATTTCATTTTATACACTTTTCATTTCAGGGCTGGGCCTGAAAGTGTGCAAAAAAGGGGGGGGGGGGGAATTTTTGCTACACACCGGCAGTTTGAAAACGTTTGAAATGTATAAAATCTGTAGCCACCTTAAAACAGTCCACAGCTTCAAAAATGCCCTGTGTTTGAGTTGGAGAGAAGAAGAGTAACTGAATCATGTGCTCGTCTGCCCTCCAACAATGCCTGCAGTATTAAATAATATTTGAAAATGCTGAAGCTGTCAGTTATCTGACCTTCGCGTTTTGGTAATACATTCGCTTTTTCCTATCTGGTCTGAGCCATACACAGAGTTCTGAACAAGCAGCAAGTGAGGATTTCTGATCACGGATGAGCGTTTGCTCTATGATACGATGCTTTGACTGATCATAACATTCATACGCTTGGTCACGATAATAATATGGTTGGAAATGAAAATTATGATTGATTACAACCATTATGCTCTTGGTCACGATTATAATATGACTAGAAATGAAAAATATAATTAATCCTAACAATAATAAGTTTGATCCTGTCATTGTTGGACACAGTAATATTATGGTTGTGACAATGATAATACTGGTCAGAACAATAACACGACAACTGCGCCATGATCAAAACTTCCCCGTTCTGTGTCCGTAAGCAAATATTTATAATTGTCGTCCCAATAATTCTCTAGATCTATTCAATTCTGCTTAAGTTTCCACCATTTCTGTTATTTGAGGGCGGTCTATTAGTTATTTCCTAAAATAACTGTTTAATATCAGTGGCAATTGCACTTTTCAATGTAGCCAGACAACCGACAGCAGCACAAATACGAATTATTTGTATGCATTTGTAAATTTTATCATTAATCATGGTTTATAATGTATTTCCGATTTGGAATAAAGAAGCTAAAAAAAAAAATATCGTCTGAATAAAACTCCATCGCATCATGAACGGACGTGTTAAATTTATGCGATTGTGTTTAATAGACTTCAGTTCGATGTACGAGCACATTTGTAATACAAACGATTTGATGGAAATTATTTGCAAAGTAATGAAACAACTTTATAAATTTGCAAATGCATCGAGTTCACAACATTCCAATATGAAGCTGAACAAATGTTTGGCCAACAGCAGTCGCTGCGATTCGAAATCACATTCAAACAGAGCACTTCCGTATTGTAGAGTCATCAACGACACGGGTGGAAAAATTACACATTTCCAGCCAGTTGTGAGCGTATAGATTTAATAAGGGAGCAACTGTTTTGTACTGTTCGTCCTCAGTGATTTGCATAATTGATCTAAACAATTTAATTCGATTTGAATTTAAAGTTTAATGGAAACGCGAACTTTGTGAATTTACAGCTGGCGAACACAAACGAGTTAGAATGCAGCGAATGCAGCGAATGAGGTACTTGGATGAGGAACGAGAACATATTTTAAAATAGTTATCGAATGTTTGCGGGGGGCGGGCGATAAAACGACTTTAACAATGGTGAAAATCAACAACAACAAAATGTGTTTAAGGAGTTGTTTTACATAAAAGCAAATCAAAAAACTCTATTGCGGCAGTTTAATCAAAATGGAATAGACGCAGACATTTATGTACTTTGCCAAATTCCTTATTGGCATCTGAGTTGTGGGGCCAATCCGTGACCTGAAAATTGTGCCTGTTGCCAAAGATGTGTGTTAATCAACTGACATTAAAAGTAAAGAAAAAAAAGTCTAAAACCCTTTTCGTTCGAATGGCAACGAAGACAGTTGTTGCTTCTAAATTTGCCACCTATTTTGACAGCTTATAGTGTTCCTGTTGTTGAAGCTTTATGCCTGGCATTGGCAGTCTGTTTTGCCAAGCCATCGGGAAAGGATATAGCGTTTAAAATCTTATGTAAACATCAAAATTGTTTTATCAGCAAGAATGTGCTGCTCTCTCCCTTCATGTTAAGGCCATTCTGTCATTATGATATTCGCAGTACAGGGCATTCGAAAACAATGACACTATAACAGTAACAAAAGGGAATATATGTATAAAGTAAAACTCGGCAGTGTTCTTGAGAGGGGTTACAAGGGACTCCGAGGTATTCAATTACGAGTTATTTACAATATCCGAATTATTTTGCAGATCATAATTTGCCCTGCACCCGTTAAATAAACCAAAATTCAAGAAATAATTTGGTACTTTTGTAAGAATAAACTACATTCCTTATACAGTATGTGGGATCACGTCCTCATCTACAATTCTCCCTGCTGATGCTACTCAGTTTCTCATCCTAATTCTATGTTGTTTGCAATCTTCTTAACACATGCCCAAAATAGATGGAAAACTGACATATTATATTGTTTTGTTTTGTTTATTTTGACAAACTTACTTGTAAGATTTGTCACAGATTGTGTTCAGGCTTAAAAATATTTTGACAGGACCTGTCATATAATGTGGAAATAAATCATAATTTATGTTGGATAAGACAGGTAAGTACTTACATATCTTGACTTGCGATTAGCAGACGTATGTACGTACATACCAACAAACGGACGCATGAATACTCGCAGCTTAATATCAGGATTAGTGACAGATCTTTAAAGCAACATGATCTGTTGCGATTAATCAGGTACTTAAAGCGTGCAAATATGTATGTTGTTGAAGACACTACATATGTATGTATGTATGTACATGCATACATTTGAGTATATGTTGATTCAACACTGAGCAAAAATATTGAAAAAAGAAATTGTATTTAAATCAAGCCAGAATTCTCTCCTGCCGTATGCTTGTAACGGTCAAATCTTAGAGAAAAAAAATGTAACAAAACTATACAACAACCATGAAGTCAATATTTGGAATATAAAACAATTGCTTAAACTACGCACGTATATTTATAAATCTCCAGTTTTTCAACAGTATATTATAAAAAATGATTTGCATTTAGTTCAGGCGAAAGAAAACCCTTTTCCACATTTAACATTTGCCCCTCAAACAGATAAATGCTGAGCGTCCCTACAACTAATGACAAACTTCTGGCTAAAAACATACCATCCACACACTAATATAATTTGTTACTAATTTCCCCTCACACTAACTTAATTTTCTTAAGAAAACACACTCTCCCTCTCTCGCTGTCTCGCTCTCTCTCTCTTTCTCTCACTTACTTTCTTTCATTCCTACTTCAGTATCACAGCTATTTTCCCTTTCCTGCTTCATTTGTTTTGTTCATAAACACCTTCCAAACAACCAGACGAGGTCGCTGTTGTGCTGCACCAAACATGTATACAGTTATGGCATCCCAGAAACTTGGCATCACTCTGGCCCGTTCAATAGCAGTAGATGTAGATGTCAGAATTGTTGAACAAGTTTGTCAGTTTTTTAGTTGACAGCTATAAAGCAAGAGTGCAGGGTGTTTAGTACTGCGCTTGTTCATAACAATAAAATTTTATTTTACTTATAAATATTCAATAAAGATTTTTTGACATTTCGTGCGGTTATCGGAAATGCGGAAAATCTCCGGTTCACAGACTTTAAATACAATGAGTTTTAGTGCGAAAAAAATTCACTGTTTAACAAAAAGAATTTCAACAATTTAATTATATATTTTGTTTATATTTTTCTTAATTTACATTTTGCCTGGCATTTCGTCTACATATTGGTGGAAAACAAAAATATTGTGTAAAATGCAACTAAAGGAAAAAGAAGAAGCAGCTTGAAAATCCCAAAAAAAGAGCATACAGAAGAAAGAGAGAGAGAGAGAGCAAAAGCAGAAAGAAAAAAATATAGAATAACAAATTCCAAAATTAAAAAAGTTAAAATATAAAGTGAATAAAATCAAAGTTTAAATTAATCGCAAACAGTGAATGTTTATTTAGGGGAAAGTGAATAAATTAACTAGTGCCAATTATTATATAAGTAGCAAAATATAGTAGCGGAAATCTTTTTAAAATTGCCAAAATAAGCTGAAACGAAACGAAACAAACGAAAAACACAACAAAAGGAAACAACGCAAAATGGCGTGTTTACACTTTTGCTCAAAGACAAGTGGACACAACAAAATACAACTGCAGTGGCGGCTGGGCTTCGTACTGTTGGTTGTGCTCTGCACATTGGGCGGCTGCTGGGGCCATCTGAATTTGTATCTCAATTCTCAAGAAGTAATGCGTTTATTAGGTAAGTTCTTGCCAAGAGTTCTGCTTACAATTAACTTGTTTTGTTTGTTAAGATTTTAACTAGAATTAACAGATCAATAAGTATTTTCTAGCTGTTTTTGTTATTATTGTATCGTTAAATACTCGTAGTCTGTAGCTGCCATTCATCATTATTTGTTTATGTTGTTATTCTGGTCTAATGCTGGATATTGTTTCCATTCTCTGAAATGCTTTAGGGCGCACAAGTGTTGCCAGGGTGAAAATAAAAGGCTTGTATTCTTAAAATTACTTATGGTAAATGTACGCCTAAATGAAATCTACTTTAGCGCCAACAACAACGAACATTTTGATAGTATATCCCAAACAAAATAAAATCTACTTTGTAAGCGGATATTTGCTAAAATCTCCTCAAATCTACGCGTTACCCAAAAACAATACAGCACATCGCAAACAAAAGTAGACAATTAGTCAAGAAAAAACTTCAAAGCGCGGAAATGTATAAAATATATTTCATTGATATATTTTTTATAAAAAAAATATAAAAATCGGAGGTAGGGAAGTTATAAACACTACGGCTGTGCAGATCTTACAATATTGAAAGATTTGATAATGAAAAAGCCTGATCACAAATTTACTTGCCTACAAAAGTTGTCAGTTCAGTCGTAAAAATCTGCCAGATCTGATGTTATAGATCGCCAGAAGATTTATGGACTGTTTATACAACACGAATGTACGATGGGCTCAGAAAATTTGTGTGGACCACATGAAAAAAAAAATAATTTTCTTCCTTTTTTTTTTTATTTAAAATAATAGAAATGTTTTGTGCTTCGGGGAATAGATTGCAGGTTGTTAGTTGTGAATCGAGTTTTCAAATCCTATTTGCCCTGTAATTTTCCAAACTTGTATGTTTTATATAAAAAAGTTGTTTTTAACGATGATCAAACATTTTCCAGGCCTTAAATAACCATTCGATTTGTAGATTATAAGTTGAAAATTGCTGGCAACTCTGGAAGAAACTATTGACGGTAATTTAGCTCTCTTACTCATTATCACTCTTGGCCCATTCAATGCTAAACAAACACTTAATACCAAGTTGAATACCGAGTCTATTAAATGCCTGCTTGAAAGTCATTATTTAAATTAGATTCTTATTTATTTTATGTTGTTTTCTTTCATTTCTTAAAAATCATTATTATTCTATCAGACAATTACAATATATTGACGTTATAATGTTAATTTTTCAAAAGCAGTTACAAACCATAACGACGACAAACATTTAAAATGGCACAAATTAGAGAAAAGAAAATTATATTCAAAACCGAAGAGGATATAAAATAAATTAATATAAAAGAAACAAACGTTTAGATATTTAAATTAATCATGAGTTGCTTAATTTTCCTCTTGTCATCTCCACAGACAAACCAGACATGTAATAACCAACCATCCATGTAATCTGTGTGCCACAATTATGTCATGCTTCGAATGTGTGGAGAAAATGGGGCGAATTGGTCGCGCAGAAAAGCTTCTTTTTAAACAAGATACTCGTCTTAAAAAGAAACTAAGAGCGTTTAAAAGACTATCGAAATCAAAATGTCCCTAAATGTTTTGCCTTAAAACAAAAATTTCAACCAAAAAAAATTTTCCTTGAAAAAAATTTTTTAAAGAGAATTTTTTTAAAGAGATTTTTTGCCCCATAAGAACTTCTATACAAGATTTATTGTTCTGAAATTTTTTTCCGTAATCTTAGATCATATAAAAAATGTTTTCCTATTAAGATCAATCAGCGCGATATTTATCGTTAGTAAAAAGTTCTATAAAAAGTTGACTGCTGTTTAAAATTTTCTATAGAAAATCTGTTGTTATTAAAATATTTCTATAGTCAATATACGTACATCTGTATCTTCATTAAAAGTTTTCTATAGAAATATAACATCATTAATGACTGCTTAAAATTTAACGTTATTAACGATTTTCTACGGAAAATATATCATTATTGCAAATTTTGTTTAGAACTTTATCGTTATGGAAAGTTTTTTGTACAATATTTATCGTTATTAAACATTTTCTGCAAAAAAATTCTCGTTACTAAGAAATTTGTGTCAAACATTTTCTTTAAAAAATTTAACGATACACAAAATGTTTCTTTTTACAAATTAGTGGTTATAAAAAATTCTGTGCAGAAAAACTTTTAGTTAATAAGAATCATTATAAAAAATTATCTATTAAAAACTTATCGTTATTAAAACTTTTCTTTATTATAAATTTTCTATAAAAATTGTATCGTTATTAAAAATGTTTTGAAGCAAGTTTACCGTTCGTACAAATATTCTCTAAAATAAATCTAAAACCTATAGAAAATGTATAATGTTTGCCGTTAAAAATGAATCCTTATTAATAAATTTCGGTGGAAAATTTATCATTTTAAAAAATTAAAACTTTTTGTAAAAAATCTATCGTTATTAAAAATGTTCTATAGAAAATTTGGTATTTTTAAAAAGTTTTTATAAATTGTTTATGGTTCTTAAAAACTTTCTAAAAAATATTTTCATAAGAAATTTTTCATTATTAAAAATTTTTTAATTTCCTATACAAAATTTAACGCTTTTAAAAATGTTGGTAAAACTCTTTATAAAAAAAATTACCGTTAAACAAAATGTTTCAAAAAAGATATGTCTTAGAATGTGGATTTTAAAAAAAATTTATTGTTATAAAAAATTTTGCAATGGAAAAATAATTATTTTTGAAAATTTTCTATAGAAAATTGGTGGATCCAGAATAGCCAGAAATGTCACCGTTGCTAAAAACTGTTTCCAAAAGAGGAACAAAATTTCTCACTGTTAAAGTATTTATTTTAAAAGAATTAATGTTATTAAAAATTTTTCCAAGGCAAATTTATTAACTTAAGAAATTTTCTATAGAAAATTTATTGTTTTTGGGTAATTTCTTAGAAAAAAATCAGCGTTATTAAGAGTTGCTCGTTACTAAACAAATTTCAATTTTGATTTAAAAAACCTAAAGAGAGATTTCACATTTTAAGCGTTTGAATGAAACCTCTCGCGGGGGGCACATGTGTTATCCCATTTTGCCTGCTTCCCATTTAGTACCGCTTTAAATGTCTTTAGTATGAATACACTACTTAAAATGCATTAAGTTCTTCTTAGCCAAACATAATGACATACTTATAGCCAACAAAATTTTCTAATGACTTGTTCTTCTGGCATCAGGCACAGTCATGCACACAGCCCGTCTGTCTGTCAGTCACTTTTCATAATCAACGTAACATGCTTATAGGTATGTAACCGTAGCCTCCATTCGCACACAAACGCGTGTACTTTTACCTCAACACTTGAGACTTGTTGGGGGGAAAGAAAGAAATCTTAGATCTGAAAAACAATCTAAACTAAAAGTATTAAAGAGAAATATTAAACTTCAAGTTTTATGGAAAGAAAAAGAACGTTGAATACCTCTCGAAGAATTAAAACCGAATTGTATCTCATTTAACATAAACCAACCTGGTTAAAGTACGTTTGTGTGTGTGTGTGTGTGTGTGTGTGTGTGTGACTGTAGGCACTTACAAACGTTTGTGCTTGCGTTTGTTGGGATGTGTCAGCTTATAAACGCGGATAATTATTTTACCTGCTTGTAAGTATTTTATGATTTGTGATAATTAAATAAATATTGTTTGTTTCTGGGCTTTTTATTATGAAAATCTACATAAATCTAAAGTAAAACAATCTATTTTGTTTCCTAATTAAAAATCGAACAAAAAGAACAAACTAATGACTCTTCAAGTTGCAACTATTCAAGTTTTGGGTTCAAGCTGCCACGCTCTCTCTACACACTTTGAATTCATAAAATACGAAAAACTACAACAAAAAAAAAAAAAAAATTTAAAAACTCATTAATTTTTAACATGTTTCTTGAAAAATTGTAAGTTTTTTTTGCTTCAATCTCTGTTGCTGGTGTTTATTTCAATTTCTTGAATCTGTTAATGATGTTTTGATGTATTGCCATGTACATATTATGTTTTTTTTCTCCATCTCTTAAACATATAATACATTCATTTATGTATAAAATATAGTTTTTCTGCTTAAAGGGTAATTTTTCAGGTTGAAAATATTTTCAAAAGTTGGCAAGAGTCTCACTATTTATTAAAATAATAAGAACAGAAGCAATAAAATACTCAATAGCGAACAATAAAATACTAAAATTTATCCATTATAAAAATTTCATATAAAAAATTAATTCGATTGAAAAATATTGTATGAAAAATTCAGCCACAACCAACTTTTTTTTTCATTGAACAAACATTTATTAGAAATAAAGATTTTCTAAAATAAACTAAAAAAAAAAAATGTATCGATATTACACCGTTATCGCTAATCAATCAATTTCTATAGAAAGTTTATTAATCACCTCCAGGGGAGAAATTATCGTTGTTACAAGTTTTCTATAAAAAGTTTAACCACTCCAAAGAACTTTCTGTAAAAAATGTTTATTATTGATTAATAAAAAACTTTCTATAAAACAATAATTATAAAAAATTTTTGTGGAAAATTTAAGGATCATGCAAATTTTCTGTAGAAAATTTACTGATTACAACAAAATTTTCTATTGAAACAAAAATTTTTTATAGAAAGTCTAACGAATACAAACATTTTCTTTGGAAAATGTATCGATTGTGAACATTTTCTCTAAAACAAATTATGGCGAGTAAAAATTTTCTATAGAAAATTGATTCTATAGAAAAATTATCGCTATTTAAGAAGACAAATTTGTGGATAATAACATTTTTTTTATCAAAATGCTATCGTTTGTAAAAGATTGTTTTGATCGAAAATTTATGGCTGACGTTGTTGTGGAAAATATATCATTAATAAAAAGTTTCTTTGGATAAGTTGTTCTTTTGTAAAATTTTGGCGGTATCAAAAGTTGTGTATAGAAAATATACCGATAATAACTCGTTCTATAAAGAAGTTTTTTATAACAAAAAATTTTCTGTACAAAATTTATTCATCAGTCTATAAAAAATTTATTGATCACAAAAATTTGCAATCGCAAATAAATCGTTAAAAAAAAAATTCATTAGAAAAGTTATCGTTATAAAAATCGTTCCTTTAAAATATTAAAAAAAAATATTGTTGGTAAAAATGATGTTTAGAAACTATTCTATGGAGAATTGATGGATAGCAAATATTTTGTATGAAAAAACTTATCCACCACAAAAATTATCTTTAAAAAGTTTATCTCTAAAGGCTAAAGAAATTCATATTTTACTTTATAATTTCTAAATAAAATACAAAAACTAATTTTCCAAAATTTAATATCAATCGTTCAGAAAAGTTGTATACAGAAATTTGATCGATAAAAAGATTTTTCTATTAAAAAATTTCTATTGAAAATTTATCGATTACAAAAACTGAAAATTATTCGGTGGAAATTGTATTGCTTTGAAAAATTTATTGACATTAAAAAGTTGCTTAAGAGAACTTATCGATAATAAAAAAGTTTGTATTTGCTTGAGTACCCATTTATAGTTATAACAAAAGCTGTTGTATGGAAAATTTATGGTAAAAAACAAATTACTTTCTGTTTATTGAAAAAAGAATGGTTCTTTTCAAAAGACAACGATAAATTTGGTGCTTGTGGCCTCGCTTTGGGGCCATGTCATCCATCTCTTGACCAAACACCCTTTTCGCAACAAACTACAAAAAACAGACACATATGACAGACTAACAAATCGTATGTGGCTTGTAAGTTGTTGCTGTTGCTATTGAAACTGGTCACTATTAATTTATTTTCAATACATTGGCAAATCTCTTACAAAACAAACTGACATAAATTAACGTTTTTTTTCAGACATTTTTCTTATGGTCACACTTTTTAAAAAATTTAATTGGTTTTAGCATTCAACTTGTGTTTGCAGACTCGACTGTCGTTGTAGTTTCAGGGCTGCTGGCGAACTGTTTAACAGACAGAAATAAGAATAAATAATTCATAATACTGGCCAGTACTGGCCAAAACTGGGGAAAACATCTAGTCGTAGCAGGAGAAAAACCTTAAAATATGTTTGATAAGCGATATAACTTGTGTGTAACTGGTACTTAATTAGTGGCAGGGTGCAAACGTCTCTGGTTATCTGTTGGCGAAGGCCACTGCGTTTCTAACCTGATGTGTTGGGAACGAAGACATGACATGGCTGGTCTATGCTAAAGCCATTTTTATTTATTGAAATTAAACGAAAAGAGAATAACAAATTTATGCTGGCACTAAAAATAAATAGTACATATTTCTTGGAAATATTAAACAAATTCCAGCAGAAACCGATTTTCTTGCTCAGCAAACAAATTGAAACGTTGAAACTCGGTGATCTGTTAATTATGTTTTATGTTGAATGTGTCTGTTTTTCTTTTCATTGTTTGTTTTTTTTTTTTTGTAAATATGTAAATAAAAATGTCATTAAAAAATTCCTAAATTTCTTTATTTGTGCAACAGTGTTTATTTAATTGGAATTTGAAATTTAATTTTATATTTTCCTCCCCTTCTCTTTCTCTCACACTCTCCTGCAGCACCATTTTATTTACTTATTCAAATATTTAATTGTTTGCTATGCAACACACACACACACACACACACACACGGACACACACACACACACACATGTTGACAACAACTGCACGTGTATTGCCATTAATTCGATGTTTAATTAAAAACACATTTTGTATGTTTTTCTGAGCTTTTTAATCGTTTTATTGAATTACCAAATTTCAAATTAAATAACAATAAAAAAAGAACAAATATTTTTTCTAAACAAAATTACACAAACAAAATGGTAAATTCTTTTTAACCAAAAGCCACAATTTCCAGCGTTTTTAATGCTTAAATTGCATCAGAGCACGTTGTTATCATTAAAAAGTTGTAATAAAAGTTGTAAAATAACGACTAAAACATATTAAATTCAAATGCGTATTGAGTTGTTTGTTTGTTTTATGGGCTTTTTTTTTCCTTTGGTTTGATGCTATCAATAGTTATGGAAATTGTAAAGAAAAAAAGGTAAAAATATCTCCACAAATTTTAAGCCACCTCTTTTGCAGAGATAAACAAACGCTAAGCGTGTCCTTATAAAGAATGTAGCCAAATTGTTATTCTATGATTTGCACAAAAATTTCATTTTAACTTACATTTTCTTCCAAACAACGATATGTGGACGCTAAGCGCATCCTTGCACAAATCGAAGCTGAATTTGTTACACAGAAAAACCCCTCAAATGCAAAATTTTATCTTAACCTAAATTTTTTTTCCCCAAAAAAGGATATATGAGCGCGAAGTGCATCATGACATAAACTGCAGTTAAATTTGGTACCCAGCAAAAGGTTATCAAGTACCAAATTGTTGTTACATATTTCTGTGTTTTGGGACAATTTTTTGCGAATTTTTATATTTTTTTAAAAGAGTCTAAACTCAAACTTAGGCCACAATAAAAGGCTGTCAATTGTGCAATTATGATTTGTGCCAAAATTTAGCTGAGTTTTGATATTTTTCAAAAAAGGATATACGGACGCTAAGTGTATCCTTGCAGGGTTTGAAGTTATATTTGGCACCCCGTTAAAGCTCATCACTTGTCAAATTATTAACAGGTGTCTCGAATTTTTAGTGCAACATTTAAGGTTAGTTTTTATATTTTTCTAAAAAGGATATACACACGCAAAGTGTATGTTGCCACAGACTGACGGCAAATTAGACACACACTTAAAAGTCATAAGTTGTCAAGTTGTTAGCAGCTTTTTTTTCGATTTCAGCGAAACTGAAAATCTATATTTTACAGTTGGGCCACATAAAATCTTACAGCGAAAAAATTATAAGTCTTGTCCTGACTAGGAATTAAAAAGATTACAGTTTTATTAACTCGCACTAATGAAAACAAAATGCTGGTTTTATAGTTGCAAATATATGCAGAGGAAAGTTTTGACAAAGAATTGATTGGTGCTGGAATGAGAATCCGCAGAAACCTGTTAATATATTGCGGATTTACAAATATTAAAGATTAATGGACAAGACTTTGAAAAACTTCCCTTAAGAGTGTGCCATGAATTTATCAGTTTTTCTGATTGAGTGGAAGAACACGGCCATCACATCTTCTTAAATTCCTTCTGTCCATACCATCTGTAATTTGGTATTGCTGTTAATAGTTCCTGAAAACTTTTACAAAACATTTTCCTCTTAAATTCGTCGTAATCATTAAATTAAACGAAACTAATGAGCACAACGATCTCATCCACGTTTAAAATTACAATTAAAGATCATTTAAATAAAACATGATGTGGTGGCAAATAAACTAAAAGTCAAAAGAAATGAGGAGTACCGCAGAAGCCTTGACAAGAAGTTAAAAAAACACAACTAAACGCATAATTAGTTGCTGCATACTTTATGCGCTGGCACACAATGTGTTGCATGTGGTAGGACTAGTGAGTGTTGCCTATTTCAAGTGTGCCCCACCGCCGACAGCAAACCAAATGAATGAACAGCAGCGGCGGCTACGGAAAAATGTGTTTTTTCCCCAGCATTTTTTGTTTCATTTTTATTTGTATTGGCGGCGGGGGGAGATGTCATCAATTTAATTACGAGTTCAACAGCGTCGTCATCACCAGCCAGCCTCATCATCATCATCATCATCAGTTTTGTCATCATTATTCTTGTTGCTATTTGTTGTTGACGGACGTTTGAAAAAAAAACGTACCAATATCAAGCTAATGAAAAAACTGAAAGACGTGAACACAACTGAACCGAAATGTTAATGGCTAAAAAATAGTAAATGTAGCAATTTTTTCTGTGTACGAATATCCCAGCCAGCATTTTATGACTTTATTTGATGAAATTGAATTTTCGTATAATATTTTACGATGGCTGGTAATTTTTTTCCATAAATTTTCTTTTCATTATTTCTCCAAAATTATTTAGTAAAAAGTAAAAGAAAAAACTCTATTTAAAGCAAAACTACCACTTTTATGAATTGTCAATTCATCTTCATGTTTTCTTCAAAATATCACAACGGCTTGTATTGGGTGGTTTTTAAGCGCTGAAGAACTTAAGATGATAATACAGAATAGAAATATTGTTGAACACATTTTTTTCTATTAAAATCAGGTACTACGAGTATATAATTTTATGACATTTATCGTTTAAATATGTTTTCGAGGCTCAGATTTTGTATTTGTTAAAAAAAAATTATATATGAGCGCCAGGATTTTCTGGCACCGACCAAAGTCAAACTCAAATCACATACATATAAGGAAGGACTTCTTTTTTTAGCTTAGTTTGAATTTTTTTCAAAAAAGGATATACGGCCGTTAAGTGTATCCTTGCAGGGACTGCAGTTAAATTTGGCTGGCACTTAAAATTCATCAGTTCTCAAGTTGTTATTAGACTTTTTTTGTTATTGTTATAAAAAATTATAAAATTAATTTGGCTTTTTTGTTTTTTTTTTCAATTCTATTCAAAAACTCACATTTTTAATATCGATTGTGACTTAAAGAACTTTCCTCCATTAGAACTGTTGCTTTTTTTTGCATCAGATGTCTTGTATTCACTATGGCAGCCGTACTGATGTGTCATGACATGACGTGACAAGTGTTATGCCATGACGTGACACATCAGACATATGCATGTCATATTTATACAATCATCTACTAAAACTTAAAGCAAATAACTTTTTGTCTCACTATTCTGTGTAATTCGCAGATAGTGAGTTCTTAACACATTTTCTTGAAAAACTCTTAATATATTTTCTTCGTTTACTGCCCGTTTTTCGTTTTGATATGTCGTCTACGAGTCGCTTGTATGACTTCCGCCTGCAACCAGCCATCAAAATACTGACGTGGGTCAGTACAATGTAAATTTAGAAGGTTTCTGTTGCTGTATTTTCGCTCTTCACTGACCTCGTGTTTGTGTGTCGTTTATTAGTGTGTGGAAAACTCCACAATTTTTTTTTTGGTTTTTTGTTTTTTTCACCCCCCCACATTTTTTCTTAAGTGCCGCTATAAAATCATAAATATGTGAAAAAAATTTCACATCACAGCTTTTTTAAATTGACGTTTTTTTTTCATGTTGGTTTAATGTTTCTAGAAGTAGAAACAAAGAAAAAAAAAAGAATTTTTAACACATGAGCATCAACAAGCACCAAAATTAAAGTATCGCATAACTTTGAGCTGCAGAAGGTATTTTAATACTTAAATTTCAAATTCTTAGTGTTTTTATAACCTACATTTTGCTATTATTTATGGTTGGAATATTTTTATAAACGTAAACGTTAACAACGTCAAAAAGGAAGAAGGAAAAATTGTGCCTGCGAGGAGATTTCGTTGGAAATTTTTATAAAAATATTGTACATATTTATTTTGCATGCAATATTTATTAATATGTTTCTTACGCCAGCCAACAGCCGTATTTGAATGTAATTTCAATATTATGAACACTATTACCGTCCAAATCTTGGCAGTTGCTTATGGAAGAGCCTGTGGAATACAAACAAATACCATTAAAACAGTTTTCTAGTTTTTAATTGGAACATTTCTTAATTAGAAAAAACCTTATGATCAAAAGAAACTGCAATGCCTACTCAAGAGCTTTGATTAAGAGGTAGAATGCAACTCTCCTACTTTTATTCGGTTTGGCTTAAGTTTTCCTATCCAAAAATCGTTAAAATTTTTCCATTTATACTTAAACTTAAAATTTTATCTATATATTTTGATTCATCATAAAAGTTAAGAACTGATTTGTATTGTGGCCATTCAAAAACATCTCAAACTTGACCACTAAGTTTTGCTTATCCTGTCAGCAGAGGTGCTGACAAAGGCCGTTAATGCGAGTTAAAGATCGCAAGATGTGCAAATTTCGTCTGTCGAACGAAAATATTCCTCTACACCTTCACTGATAATAAACCTTAGAAAATGATTGTATTTTCCAACTTTTGTTTTATGACTTCCAAGTCCCAACATTAAAACATTTAACTCATTATAATTGTATGTGTCGTACATTTTTCAAGTCTTAATTGTCATCATCTTTCGCTTCGTTGTCATATTTTTGTGGGTGTTTTTTCTCTCCTCAATTTCTTAAGCACATGTTGTTGCTTTAAAATATCTTAAATGATTTTAAATTTTTTGTTATTCTTTGTTTTTACTGTCAATTGTTGCAGTTATCAATTTTCTTAATTTATGTTACGCTGTTCGTAAGAATTTTTTGCTGGTTTTGAAAGTCTGTGGGTCTGCCTCGTAGACATGACTTTATGTTATTTTCGTCATAAATATTAATTTTGATTTGTGCTCTTTCTTTCGTTTGTGCTGCAGTTGTAAATTTTTTTTTTGTCTTTTGCTTTTGTTCGTTTCACCAACAACTGGCAATTTATTGCCGCCCCAGCTCTCCCTGGAGCTGTTCCCTGCCGTGATAATTGTTTTGTATTTTATGTCGCATGACTAATAAATAAAATATTCTTCACAATAATTGGTCAATTGATAATAGAAATTTGTTTATTATTTGTTAGTTTTTGTTGTGAAATTTTATTAAATTGAAATTAATCGTTTTTAAATGTTTTGCACAATTCTTCAACTGTAATTTGTTGCGAGAGACGAAAATATTGATAAACAAATTAATTTTGAACAGCGGCAAAGACTTTTCAAAGGACTAATATGGAAAAGTTCTAACTCAATTCGTTCACTTGACTACACGAATAGAGATGTAAAAATTCTGATATGAAAATAAATAGAAAAAGAAGTCTTCTGGCGCTTTCTTGGCCTTTAAAAAATTGGTTTGCAAGAATATATCCGTTGCTTATCTTATTCTTATGCCTGGGAAGGACTGTTGTTTGCATAAAACCGGTGTAGCCTCTCAAGTCGGTGTCAATTACTGAGTGCCATGAAGTCGTCACGTCACCTCCCACCATTCTGAGGACACTGATTGATACGAGTGCTGCCAGTACTTCCATATGTGTTTATATAAAACGTGTATGGTAACTGTTCTGCTCTGGCAAGGACAGGCTGCGGGAAGCTCATTTGGCGGCATAATTATTGTCACAAATTTCGTTAAATTCGTCCAACTGAAACATGACTTCAAACTGTTACAGATTTCAGAAAATATATGTTCATAATGTTCATTAAGGTTAATGTGATAGTCGGCCGTTTTGTTATGAATTAAAAGCAATTAAATTATATTTTCTTTAATCTCTTACAAACTGTCGACAAGATCTTATTTCAATTGTTATTTGAAGAGTTGAATATTATAGTTATTACAGCTTTGAAATTTTTCAATATTTTGTAGCAGATTAAAGGAAACTCAACTATGTTGCCTTTATTCTTTTACAATTAGTTGAACAATTCGTCAAATATATAATAATTTTTTTTTATAGTTCGCGAAACTTTCGAGAGTTTGTAACAGATTAAAAGGAATGCAAACATGTAGAAGAACTCACTAATTACATTAATTATTTTTTTTTTACAGTACACGAAATTGTTGAGAGTTTGTCATAGATTAGAAGAAAACTCTTCTACAAACTGTCAAGATTTCGAGTCTCATAATTAGCCGGAGTGTTTTTTTTACTATATTGTTAAAGTAAATACCAGTTAGACTTCCTCTAGCAAACGATTTGGCTGCTTTATATAACGGTGCCATATTATTCACAACTCTGTCTATGATTAAATTATTATATCTGGGCGCTGGCCTGAAATTTGAAACTTACACGTTCTCCCAGCGCTCTTAAACCACAAATTCAAATTTTTTTTTTGAGTCTTAAATGCTTTAATACTTTTGTGTCTGTAAAGCAAATATGCAGTAAAGCTTTAATTGTAATATATTTATGGCACTTTAACATGTTAACACAAATAGATACATTTGTTTTAAAGCTTAAACACTTTAAATGATTAACCGCAAATGCTGGCATCTGGTACAAGCATGAACATGCAAATTCGCCCGTAATTGACCAAATTAACCAACCACAGCACAAGTCTGCTTTTCATATCAGTAAAATAATCTTATTTATTATTATTTCTCCGATCTTAATGTCTATTGTGTTGATTGTTTGTGTTTTATTGTTGTCTACAAGTCGAGATTAAATAATTTCATTGAAAGGTTCATTCATCTTGCTGGCAACTTCTGCTGCAAAGTTTATTCTTAAACGCAATTATTAGTTAAATAAATATGTTTGTTGTATAAATAAGTTCAGTTAAATATTTTCTCTATTTGTTCACAATTGTTAATAACAAAAATAATGACAAATAACAACCAGTTCTCAGTAACAGCACACGAAGTCGTATACAAATTATGACAATCAGAATTCTTTTTGTGTTCCTTTTGCTGCTGGTTTTTGTAATTTAATAGTTCTCGATAGAGATTTTGCAAACGCCAGAGACAAATCAACTGATAACCCTTAATGTGAATTCTGCGAAGACATGCAATTATTTTATAAATAATGTACAGAACAAGAGCGATACAATATGAATGTTTTAATAAATTTTGAAATAAGAGTTACCACTTTCGGTGGAAGCAAAAATTTGCATTATTAGAAAACTGTTTCAAGTGGACGAGTGCCAGGGTGCATAAGCAAAGACGAAATTGTCATTTAAGACACCAGATTACCAGCCCCCACGGTTTGTATTACGAGTTTTACATGGAAGAAGTGCAAACTGAACCGTCGCCAAGGATTCAATAGCTTTACGACTGCGTTTTGTCTTAATTTTAAAATACTAATTTCAGTTGTAAAATATGTTGGATGTCCCTGACATGATCCCGCCAGACATCCTACAGCAATGAAAGCATGGGCGGTTCTGGAATCTCCTGAGAATGCCTGCCGCCACAAATTCAACAATTTTGTTTAGCAGAAATAACTGTCACTGCTGAGGAGTTTTGTTTTTTATTGGCTGCAAAATCGGAAACAGTTTTCACAAAAGAAAAAAGTTGTGACTATTTTTCATGGACTCAAAACACGGTTTGTACTGAATACGAGTCTTGGAAAGGATTTTATTATATTATTTATTTTATTGATCAACAAAATTATTAACTAAAACCACTTTGTTGGCTTTTTGAAAGAAAAATATATGAAAAGCTTTTTTCATATATTTTCAATAAAAGAATTTGCTGAAACAGCGCCAGATTTGTTTGAATACGAATAGTAAAACAGATTTTATTGAATTAACAAATAATTTTACTGCAAAAAGAAAACATTGTTGATTCGAAAATATTTTGATTTTCCTGCCACAATTGAGCTTGAGAAAAATATTTCCGTACATTTTGCTGCTCCAGCAGCTTGTCAGATGTGTGCACCCTTCGTTGCTCTAAGTTGTGCAGTTTCTGGTGTGCGGCTGTACGGTCCCGCCCATCAATATATCCTTTAATTTTAATAACTTACGAAAAACGGCAAATTTTAAACAAAGAGCCAAACTTTTCGTATTTGATTTTCAAATGCCAAACCAATTCCAAATGGCCAGCTTTTGCTTTTCTTTTCTGTTTGCTGTTCTTTGAAGAGCAGAAAAAACTCCTATTAATGCCACAAATTAAACATAACGATGATCCTGGCCACATTAAATTGAAATTGCACATCAATTGCCTTAAGACATGCCACCGCACAGATGGAATGCAAGTCGTACAATCGTACAATCGTACAATCGATTCGAAAATAATAAATAATCAGAATAATGACAACAACAAATATGAAATAATAAACTAATAATAAATGAATGCAATTTCAAAATTGAGAATGCCAGCAAATGAAATAGACGGATGGATGGATGGAATGAAAAATTATTGATTTTGAAAATAAGTAGCCAGAAACATGAAACAAGAAAAGAGGTCACATTTACAAGTTTCTTGCGCTATTTTCTTTAACTGAAGCGCATAAAAAAATAGAATAATTTTTATATATGTATAAAGAAAACAAATTATAATCATCGTATTTTTCCTTTTTTCTGTTTTGTTTTGTGTTACAACATTAACTCCTTGAGCTGTTTTGGGTTCTTTAAAATTGATAATCTCTTTAGTGCGGCGGCCTCTTCCCTCCTGCGCTCGCCTTTCCAGTTTCTACTATCAGGCACGTATTATATCAGTATTTACGCAACACTGGTTTTGTTATTGAACTGTTTGCTGTTCCTGGTTTGTTTTTCTTGTTCTGTAGTTGTTCTTGTTGCTGTTTTTGTTGTTGTTGTTGTTGTTGGTTGGTATATAGTAAGTATTTGCCTGCCTTGTCAATTTAGCTGCTGTTGCTGGTTTCATTTCTTTGTATATCTGTTGGCTGTTGGCTGTTGGTTGGTATTTTGGGTTTAATTTCGTTTCTTTTTTTCGTTTTTAATTTGTGGCCGTTTTATTATTTTGTCTTCGACAAGATTCTTATCAGTTGTATGCTGCTGGTTTTCTACGTGTTTCACTTCATTTTTGGTGATTTTGTTTTGTTTTGAATTTAGTTTTTTTTTTTTCTCAAGAAATACTTGCATAAGCCGAAAACAAGGTCTTATCTTTAATTTTGCCCTGCCACCAATCGAACATGTCATTATTATCCATTTTACATTCATATCGCCAGATAAGACTTGAATGGTTTTTTTTTCAAAATTTAAATGCACTTAAAGAAATTTGATGTGAGTGCATACTATACATGGCGTTTGTAATTAATAAGAGGGAGACAGCCGAGCCATTTTCGATTATTAGCACCGAACCTTTCAAGACAGCCTTAAAGTCAGCGGCGTGTTCGTCATGCAACGCTTCTGGGTCTGCCTCAATTCCTTACCAAAACTCACTCCCTAGACAGCATAGGAATCAGGTCATCATACTAGAACGAAGTTCATTAAAAACATCAGTTCTGAAGCAACTTACTGCCGCTGCTGTCTAGTCCCTCTTTTATTCCACATCGCAAACACACTTTAAGACATTCAAACCAATTCAGTTGTGCTAAGACTTAAACTTAAAATGACAGCCAAAATGTTTCCGATCAAATTCAACCATCTCAAGCGTGATCTGTATAAGATCACGACAAGCGTGCGGGCCGAAACTTTCTGACTGCTTATAGATATTTTCTCAGTCAGTGAAATGTTTTGCCAGAGGCTGCATGAGTTTTTAGTGCCTTCCTTCTGGTTAAGGCATTAAGCAAATCGTCGTCTAAGAAAAATCAGGGCATAACAAAGAAGCCGAAAAGAATTTTAACGTTGTATAGAAAATGAACATAAAATAAAAAACCTACGATGGTTTTGCCATAGATTAATAAATACGCAATATTGTGTCCTTTAATCGGTTACAAAACCAGGATAACCCTGAAAAAATACTAAGAATTAAATGCGAAATATGAAAAATATTCCTGTATCAAAACCTAAAAATTAGTGGCTGCATGTTAATATTGAAACTTTTTGTTGTGTACTTAAAGGATATATGGCCGTCAAGTGTATCCTTGCACCAATTAGCTTGAAACTTGCTACGAAGATAAATCAAGCATTTTTACAAATAGTTATCAAGTTTTTTTCAAGCTTTAGTTATTTAGCAAGTTTTACATAAAAAATACTGTTCACAATATCTTGTATTTAGACATTTTCATCACTAGAGGCAGGCTGCAGATTTTGTTTGTTGGTTTTAAAAAAAAAAAGTTATATAGCAGTCAGGCGTCCTTGCGTCTATTAAAGTAAAACTAGATCCACA
This sequence comes from Epicampocera succincta, assembly GCA_932526305.1. Classification (NCBI taxonomy): domain Eukaryota; kingdom Metazoa; phylum Arthropoda; class Insecta; order Diptera; family Tachinidae; genus Epicampocera; species Epicampocera succincta. Next base: position 11,809,767 of record OW052037.1, on the reverse strand, counting down.
CGAAATTAAGCAGTTCTACTGCCTTATAATTAAAACTATGCTGATTATTTTATGTATTCTATATTAAAGAAAAAAATCCTTTATACATGGCAGTTAATAATTTATATGGAGAATTTGCTATAACCCTGAATTGTAACATAAAATGACATTAAGGACCTTCCGGACAAGTTTAAGTTTTATGTAAAATAAAGACTTAGCCAGCAGTCAGCAAAAGTTATTGAATGAACAGATATTTAAGCCAAGTTGGCGCTGCTATTTGATTTAAAACTCTGGCTTAAGGTATGAATTATTAAACATGTGATTAAATGCTGTTCAGTTATACATTTTTAGTTTAAAATAATATAAAATTTTGTTTCCTAAATTTTACAAAACTTTTCTTTTGTACCCTCCCTTATTTCAATTGTACTCACGTTCAAACAAATCGTTAGCAATTACCAAACGTTGGCAATTTTAAAATAATTCCCATTACCAGCCCTTTTAACACTAGTTTAGGAACAATTTAGTTCATTTTTCTTGTATTTGCATATATTTTCCGTTGCATTTTTAATTTTTTAAATAAATATGTGTTAAATGGTTTCTAACACTTGTGGCAGACTTGAGCTGAAAATGGAGAAAAATTATTATAGCAGGTTTTAATAATTTATAACATGAATGCATGAAATACTTGCACTCGTATGGAAATTTATTTTTCACAACATAAATTAACTTCCAGCTAAAAGTGCAATTTGTTACAAAAATAAAAATAAACAAAGTCAATATTTGGTTTATTTATAAAAATGAATGCGAGTATTTGCTTTAAACTAGTGCGATATTATTTAAATGAAAGCGAACACCGCAGACAATAATGATAAGAACGGAAACATGTTATAGTTAAAGAAATTTCTCCTATGAAATTTTCGCCTCATGTTTATGATGTCTGTTAAGAAAACGTATTTTTCTAATGTTCTTTTTTTGTTTGTTTTTCCTGTTTATTTCTATTAGAACCCTTTAATTATCAACACTAGTGTAGTGCTTAGTTTTGCTCTTCATAAGTAGACCGAAAAACGAACGTCCAGCCACTCATGCATTTTGACTGAATACTTATTCGTTTTGCCTAAAAGCCTTCAAATTCTTGTCTGCAACTCTTTCATGCCGGCAATCCTTCCCCTTGGCTGGCCGACTCGCCTACAGCCACACAAACATAACATCAGTCTTCGAATAATATTTTATTTTATTCAGAAATTTTCTTAAGCAAAAATATATACACAAATATGTACGATGTAGCACAACAACTACAACTAATAAGAAAATGGGTAAAAAAGCAAATGATGATTATTAAAATAAATATTCTATCGTAAAGCTGCAGCAATCTGAAGCAACTTATTTCACTCTGCAGGCAAAAGTAGTAGCAGATTTTGTTGGTATGCAAACCAAACGCTCTAGGGAGTATAATTTTTGTAATAGGCAAACACCGAAAGCCAAAACACTCTACATAAAATACAGATTTCCACATGCTGACCGATCAAACATGTTTTGGCATTGATATATTATGGGCTGCCCACCAGTTGGCTCAAACTAATTGACAGATTTAAGTTACTGCCGAATTTTACTATTCCGAATTCGGTGGCATTAACAAAGTCTCCAAAACACTTGTACCGAATTCAATCAGCTGTTCGGTTTGAACACAAACCTGTGATTAACTGCATATAAATTGTATGAATTGAACGAGTTCGAACGCCACAAGAAGCTGAGTCCCCAAAATTGGTCTAGCTTAAGCTTAAACATCAAACAAGTGGAAAAATTTCTCAAATCAAAATAATTTAGTATTAAAAATTTTCCAAAAAAAAAAAATTTATTTCAAAAATATTGATACACTAACAGTTTGCTTGGTTCCTTAAAGCCCTGTAGCACTGCCGATATCCTACCAGATATGTGTACACAGTGCCATTCTTTTGGGCTCTCAAGTATAATGATTAATGATATAATGATTTCATTATTAAAAGCAAAAAGTGAGGAAAAGAACTTACTTTTATATTATGAAAGTTAGAAGGAAGGGTCCAGGAGTAAAACAAATGTCCTTTGCAGCTTTAGATATCCAGTTCCTTGTTTGCCATCAATTAGTATCCTTTCAACACAAATAATGTTTATGTTTGTTTTGTGATACAAAATGCAGCCTTTTCTAAGTTTGTATTTTTCGTATTTTGTAGGGTCTTTAAAAATGTAATGAACGAAACTATATATTATATTTTCCTGTTCGCTTCATTTCAATTTCTGCTCGAAGGGGGCAGGAAGATGAGAAAAATTAAATAAATAAATATAATAAAACTCTTAAGTACTTAAATAATGTATTCTTAAGATATGAATGTACAAGTATGGCAGCAGCAACTCACAGTGAGACCAACACACACGGACATGCCACGCCAAAATAATAACTTGCCACAAACAATTTTGTATACTTTTACGGCACCACTTGAGTGCTGTAACTGGCCCCATGTGGCAGTAATTTGTGTGAGAAAATGAAACGAAACGAAAAAACAAACAGATAATTTTTATATTTTTAATACCACTTGGCCGTAAATAATTACCCGTCATAACAACAACTAATAGATTTAGAGAAATTTGTTGTAAACAAGAATTTACAACTAAAATATCCTAAATCCTGGTTATAACATTTCCTCTTCTGAGGAATATTTTATTTTAAATATTCTTGGAAAATATTTGTCCCTGTCCACATTTTTTATTTTTTTTTTAACACTTTAGACCTGTTTCCGCTCACAGTTTTCTGTCAAACAGTCTCACACTTGTAAAATATAGAACATGTGCGATTCGTTTCTTTGGCACAAGTGTTTTCCTTCTCCTTCGGTTTTTTCTCTTTCGTTTTTTCTCAGTTGTGTTTAACCCATAAATTTATTTTGTTAGATTTTTATTTTTATAACGAAAAAGATGAACATCTGAAAATGCAACGAAGTCTTAAAATTTCATTTAACTGGAAATTGCACTCTAAAACTTGGGCCTTACTCGCATGTTCTATGAATTGTTTGCAGCGGCTGTAAAGTGTTTGAATGAATAAAAAACAACAACAGCAAAAAATGACAAACGATCTGTCAAAACATGTGCCTGTTAATAAGTGAGTGCAAGCAACATACTCGTATTTGCGCCTTAAATCAAAATACAGCCAGAAATTTTCTTTGGCTCGAGATTAAATTACAATGTGTTTAATATTAACAGGGTTCTTGGTGGGATGTCGTCAGTCCTCTGTGGTGCCAATTTTCGTACAAGAAATTTGTTGTCAAACAAATGTCTGCAGATGATGTGTCAAAAGCCAAGTCACCTCAAAGCAGAACATCTGTGTTTGATTAAAATCAGAATGTGAAAATTGCTGCACACCAAGAGTCTAAAGAGGGGCTTAGAAAGAATGAACTGCTCGGGTTTTTGGGGGGAGCAAAATAAAGAGAGTGCTACAAGGAGAGCGACATCGAGAGAGATAAAATGAAAAAGCATGTTTTACACTATGAAACAACAAGAGACTGTGATTTTAGAGGACTAGACAAATCAGTGGCTTGCAGTTTTAGTTCTAATATTTCGTTTTGTTTTTCTGATGAACCCGTACATCAAGAAACTTCACAAGACGTCTGACATCTTTCATCAAATGACAGCATTAGCAAAAGCTAAATACCAGGTTTTTGCAGATATTACTGTGATTTGTGAATTATTCAAGTAAACCTGCCATTTCCTTTACTAGACAGCTGACCTGTCACCTCCGACTTAGGAAATGCCTAAAGTCATCAAAAATGCCAACTGATAAAATTTTACGTGATTTTCTCGCCGGCCCGTCACTCAGTCATGACCAAGCACACATTTGATATGCGATATATAGTAGCAGCGAGAGGAATTTCTATTTATTGCAATTGGCTTTTGCCAAAAATAACTTTTGTTACAACAACAATCATCAATTAAATTTTTCGTAAAATATTATTTTATTGGCAATGAAAATTTATTTGTGAGATTAATTAGTATATCTTTGAAACGAAAACTAAAGGGTTTAATTTACTGAATTAAAGTGGGTGTGTCTTAGAAAAGTTTCAACTTCTCCTCAATTTTAAATCGGCGAGAGCGTTTAGTTGTGCAAAGCATTCAATTAAAGCTTTCGTCAAATACTATTTCATTGGCAATCAACATTTTTGTAAGGGGAATAGTATTTCTCAATGATTTCGTTTAATGAATTAAAACAGTGTAAATCTCTAACGCTGTAATTAGTGCTCGCCACTGTATCAGCTTGCGGCTACAGCTGCTGGTCGCCAGCTTATTCGGCGCTGCTGTTGTGTGTCAATTAGTTTAACAACATTTCTCATGTTTAATTATTTATTCATAGAATGCTGTAATATTTCACTTGAAAACTCTTATAGCGAACATTTCTATAATGTTGCATATTTTTCTCCTATTTCTATTTCACTTTAGGTAAGACACAACATAAATATTGTGCTGAAAACGCGCGCACTGCAAATCCTAGAAACAAAATGTTAAATAAGTTTCATTAGGAGTTGCTGGGTTTGTCATGAAATAATTAAAATTAGTTTTATAAAATAAAAGAAAAACAGAAATGAAAAATGAAAACAGCAACAACTGAAACCATTTTGAATAAAAAATGTTTAATTTGATTTGGTCTTGAAGTAAAAATTTGTTATGCAAATTTTTTCGGTTTATTTTACGATTTCGTTTTATATTACAACTTTTGCTGGTTGGTTGGTTGTCTTTTGGCTGTGTTTTATGTTAAATTTATTTAGTTTTTCTGCTGCTCGTTATTAGAATTGCAATACTATACAGTCATATTTAGCATGAAGCACAAAGTATCCCAGGAGCTGTTACAGGCCGGGTAGGGAGGCAGCGTCTTAGAGACTTGTTTGAATTGTACATGAATTGCCTTGACTTGACTTGATTTGACTTGTCTTAAGTTCTTGATATGACTTGATGCTGCTGTTGCTGTGGTGCTGCAACTGCTGCTACTGCTGCCATTTCTTGCAATTTTATGCATAATGCATTGTATTTGAAATTTATGTTAAAGCATCACTATTATTGTAGCAAACTTCAGTACACGAATGGATGGATGTTGTTATATTTAAGATTTTAATGGAATATTGTTTTTAAAAGAATTTTTAGTTCTTTCGTAAAATTTTGTTGCTCTGTCTTTGTTTTGTCATGGAACATTTTTGTCTTATCTTATTTGTGCAAAAAATATAACTGGGGAATGAGAAAATTTATGTATCAACTTTCTAACCGGGTCATATGAAAATATGATATATTTTAGGGCCAAAACTGGCGGGGAAAAAAGACCAAATAGAAGGGCCTATTTTGTCAATTGCAAAGCAATCAAAGAAATTGCACAGAATAGAAAAACAATTAGTGGAATTGAATCGCTAAATTAATAAAGTTGTCGAGGAGTGTTAAAAAAAAGGGGCTGGAGGAACTTTTGGCGTTAATGTCAAAAATTGTATTGCAAACAAAAAAAAAAACAACTTTTTAAATATTTTAAAAATTTTAAAATGATTTCGAACATTTTAAGGCCTTAAAATGCTGAGGATGGGAAAGTTAATGTGTCAATTGAGAACAAACACAATTTTTGATATATTTTTAAAAAATTTCGAAAACCATTAATCAAATAAAATCTTAGAAATCTTAAAATTAGTTGCAAAACAATCACAAAAGTTATATTGATAATAGAAATAAATTTTTTAAGCCCATTTTCATCTGGTTTATCAATCAGGAATTATTTTGCGTAGCATTCGTTGAATAAAATTTGAAAAAATTAGTATTTTTGTTACAGTTGTATTGAAAACAAAACCAATTTGTTAACCATTTTGAAATTTTGTCTATCAGTGATCAGAAATTCTTATATTTATACTCATAATATCTTAAACGGCCTGAACTATTGGCTACTACTGACAGGCAACATAGCGGCCATGAAATCTGGTTTCCCCAGCTTAAGAAACAATTTCTTTTTTAACTACAATTTCGAAATTTTGCATATCAGTGGAAATCGATTTTGGTAACACTTGGCATGGCGGCCCTGACATCATGGTCGCCCCGCTCAAGAAAAATTTATTTTTCAACTGCTAATTTTTTTTTGAACGTTTTGCAAATTTTGCTGAATAATGGCAACGAATAATTTTTCAAATCATATATTTTTCGGGCACTTGTAATAATTTAACTGGCTAATAATAAGTAAGAAAGCGGCCGTGAAATCATGGTCGCCCCATTTAAGAAAAATGCATGCAACTTTTTTCAATTATTTACAATTTTGCCAATCAGTGGAAATTAATTTTGAATCGAAACCATTTTAAATGATTTAAGCAGTTGCAACTAATAACTGCTGCTGATAAGTAACAGCAGTGGCCATGACAGCTTGCTTCTCTCCTGCCACACAACTCAACATTCTTTTGGAGGCCCAGGTCGCAGGATAAAACTAAGCAATCGAATTTTAACTGGTTTAGGAATAGCCAACTTAAATACTAACAAATTCGTACAGTTTGGACTTTGCTACTTGAATTTTCGGGTGACAAAAGTCACAACCTTTTTGTTTCAAGCAGAACATGTTTTCTTATGGGTTTTCCTGGCCTGTGAGGTGTCTGATACATCACATTTTTATGCGCCTGAACGAGCAAAATTGTTTTAAAACAAAATTTAAATAAATTCTGACTTGTTTCGGCATAAAGGCAATCAATATTAATGCTGATCATCATCTTGATTTTTTTTTTTTTTTTTGGTTTTTGCGACAATCAATGTTTGCTGTTGGCAAAATTGGTAACCATGGTGTAGATGTCTGCTGCTGGTCCTTTTGTAAAGTTGCAGAGTTATTCAGATTTATTTTTAGGCTGCCTACACAAAGTTACATTGTGCATTAAAGAAATGCATTGAATGGAAAATTTTGACAAGAGTTGCTGACTGGCTGCTTGTTTGGCTGGCTGGCTGGCTGGCTGGCTGGTATGTGTACAAAATGAGCAGTCATCCTCAACTAGAGACATCATTCTGATGCAACAGAAAAGAATTGCTAAGGCAACAGCAAACTCATGTTAGCGAGTAGCAGATAAGTTGGTAACCAGGCAGCCAACATGTTGGTGCTGCTTGCAACAAACTTTGTTTGTTTTCATATGTTAATGTCGCCTAATCAATCTGCCAGCTTGTGTTGTTTTCATTCTGTGTGTTTCTGCCTGCCTGCCACCAGACAACAGTGTTGCACACACAGGCACTCGCATTGACTTGTTGCTGTAAAATGTACGAGTAGGTACTCGTTCATATTGCAGAAAGGAATAAAATTAACATTTTATTTGAAATTCATAGATATGTTGGCATAAATTTATTTATTTATTTAGTTATTTATTTTTTCCCCCTTTAAGAAAAAGTTACAAAACCAATAGCAACAACCCCAGTCATCTCTAGTTCATTTTTAAGCAATTTATTCGGCTGCCTTCGTCGCTCGGCAGCAAAATTAGTTTTCGCTTGTTTGTATTTGGCCAAAAGCTGTGAAGGCTTTGGGTATGTGCAGAATCTTGTCAAGAATACATTTTTAGAATTTTTTGTTTTGTACGATTTTTTTTTCTATACTTCTCTTTTAAATCACTTGTTGTTGCTGTTTGTTTTTTTTTTTTTTTTTTTTTCTTTAATATGAATGTTGGGTATATGGCAAAGAAACGAACAAAAAAAAATTATTTTAAATTACTGCATGATTTTCTGGCAAATATTTAAAATGTTCTTACTCACGTGTGTGCGTGTGCGTGTGCGTGGCGTGTGTGTGCGCGTGTTTGTGTGTTCAGGCTCTCTGGTTGCCTGTTTATACATGTCGGTGTTATAAGCTGGTTAAATTCCAAAGAATGCAAGAAATCCAAGTATGGATAAAATAAAACCTTTCAACACTTACGATAATCATAAAACCGACAACAACAGCAATTTCACCGAATGAAAATTGCCGGCCTCAGGGTTGTATTAAGCAATAGTCAGAACAGCCAACATTTATGCCAGCCGGAAAAACAATGGAAAAAATGCTTTTCAAAAGCAAATTTATGATATGGCAGATTAACACTATCAAATATATTAATTCACATACATGTATAAAATTTTAGGTTTTTCATAACCTAAACACAAGAAATTTAGACACTTTTAAGGGCAGCAGTTACGCGGCCCTTAAGCCACTCATCAGCAACTGATTATTAAATTACTTAAAAAAAAATTATATTAAAGAATTCAGCTGCCTAAAATTTTTTATAGAAACCAAAATTAAATAACATTTAGTGAAAGCGACATGCAGAGACATGCCCATTATACGATACATTTCACTGAAATTGTTAAGAATTAATTAATAGTTACGAAAAGAAATGTTGTAAAGTTTTTAGCTCATATGAAGTATAAAATAATTTTGCAAAATTTACTTCATATGAAGTGAAATTTTTGTTAGGAAAAAATTAAATTTTTCTAAATCCCAAGAAATTCTCATACACATTAAGAAGTTTTATTTTCAAAAATTACACAAATCCTGATGCGAAAAACTAGTCCCCAGCTGTTATTTGTTTTGGCTATAAAATAGTTTGAGGAGATTTTGGCGATAGCAGAAAACAATTTTAAAAAATTAAAACAGAATGATGGTGCCTAAGAAAATCTATAACAAGGACTCATTGTTTACGGCCGTCTATGACTAGATTCAGCTCCTATCTCTGTAGCATTAAGTTTATTAAACAACCCGTATCTAAAGTGGCATGTCTTATTCAATATTAAACTTGTATCAAACCGCTGGCTCAGCTGTTTTTTAAACTTACTTATAGTGTTAATATAAGCAGCTGATTTGACTGTGAAGTGGATACACAGACCATTATTAATGTGGAGTTGCGGCCGCGAAACTAAGTCGAGCTTAAGTTGTTGTTTCTTTAAATAGTCGTTTTTATATCTATTACCATATTTTGCGACGAAAATTTTTCAAAAATTTTATTGTGCTAAATTTTGTAAACACTCCTCGTATGTTGCGGGCGCATCTAAAACTTTGTCTATTTGCCGGATATGTGTGTAAAAGAATATGGGCTTTTGTGGCTGCTTGTCTGTCGGAAGCTGTTAACAGAATACCAGAATTAACAACAACAGCAACAACAACAACAAAACGCACACACAAATTATTTTTGTGATGTTGCATTCACAGCCCTCGTTGAACAGAAATTGTTAGAAAATTTTCGTTGCTAAAATGTTTTCTTTTCATCAGCAAATGTGGGTGCTGCCGCTGCTGCTGCTGCTGCTGTTGAATATTGTTATTGGCTACATGTCGTCAACAGCAACCTACTGGCAACCACATAAATATGTACGTGTATATGCCGTCATCATTATCATTATTATGGTCGTCATCGTTTTCTTTAAAATATGTCTGCCAAGGAAAATCATCATGTATAAAAGTCATGTTCATATACAAAGTTGTTGTTATTGCTTTTTTTCTGCTCTTCTATTTTTTTCAGTTCCTTTTCAATTTCAGCCAAATCTTATTTTTAAAATCTTTAGACATTCATCGTTATTTTTATTTTTATTAGTTTTAAATTTTTTTTTTCTTTTTCTTACTTATTCAATATTTGTTTTCTGCGTTAGTTGGTTTAAGTTGTTATCGGTTTAGAAATTAACCCAAATAGAGTCCGATGTCAGGGGCTTAGGTTGGCTTCGGCTCAAACTTATGTGTCTCTGATTCTGATTCTACGAGGAAGGAGCTCGAATAGGGTCGAACAGCACGATCTTGTTGGCCAATTTGCATTATAACCAGCTGAAATATCAATATTCGTAAAACGCTGGGGCAGAGTGTTCAATGTGATGTCACGTAACGCCCACTTGTTAAAAACACAGCACATCACTGCTGTGCATAACAGCCAATTCTGGCTAAAAAAGTGCACTCCAAATTGTACCCACTACATCGGATACTGCGACATGTTGTCGCCACAGACTAGGCAAAACAGAGTGCATACGTGACAGTTTAGCGTCAGCATTATGCCCGCTATTAACTGCCAAAATACATAAATTTTTATCGGTAAACCCATTACAACTGGGTCCGGTGTTGTCGGTCGTAAACAACAATAATTTCTGTCTGTCATGTTCGCCCTTCAAAAGTATCATTTCAGCCTCATGCACCTGTTGAAGGGTTAAGTTTATTGAAGCCAACTATGTAAATACATATTTGTTTTGTTATGGCTGATTTTGACTCTGGATGACTGGATTGTGGCTGCATGGCTGCCATTTCTGTTGCTCCTGACTCGGTGCATGTTTGTTTCATGACATGGTTGAATTTACAAAAATACGAAACAGAAAACCAAACACTATAAAAAAAGAATGTCTATAAGCAAAAGAAAAAAAAAAAGGAAACACATAAAATTAAAATCTTATCAACTCGTGAAAATCTTATAAAGTTCTTAGAGTCAATGTTTACATATATTTTTATACTTTTGTATAAGTTTTGTGTAAATAAATATTGTTAGCAATTTTGTTTTGTTTTTTTTTTTCTTACAATATATTCCTTGTACTTTTGTCTCCTTTTTTTCCGTTTCATTTCACTTCTGGTATAGCACAAGCGCTGAAACACACGCATACATGGCCTCAAGGTGCAACAGGGTACAACTACCGGGCCTGAAAAACTTTATATTTTAATACAAGTCCTTGTGCAACACTCAAGCATTTATTGATAAAACGAGTGTGTGAGTTTCGTTTTTCTTCAAGTATTTTTGCAATATTTTTAATAAAAATAAAAGCCTTTAAGGCTTTATTACTTTTTGCAACGTTTCTTTTCTCTCAGCTTATGCCAAGTCGTGTTTTTTTTTTAGTGAAAGCGATAACCATCACGCTTGTGCAAAATCAGACATGCTGCAACATGTCGTTAAGTGAGTGTGGCCAAGCCAGCAACACAGACATTAATTATGGCAGGGTGGCGATTGCTGACCTTTTTATCCCTCAATCTCTTCGTTGGCCTTTTCCTTAAATAACGTCACGCAGTCAGAGTTCATTTCACTCTTATGTTTAAGCTTTCACTGGGCACAAAATCACAGCTAAAAACAGGAACTTTTTGTTCAATTGTAATTATTTGTTTAGTCAATGTTTTCATAAGTCAGACATCTGATTACTTTTGCTGGTATTTTGAAAGCTGGATTTTGCTTTCATTCGTCGCGCTGGAAATTAGGGAAGTAGAATTTTAAATTGTTTTCGCTAAAAAGCCTTAAAGACTTTTCAAATGAATTTGTTTCCTGGCCGCTTAAAATCTTGAAGCGTTACGTGTGCTGTGTGCAGCCCCACTTGTTGTGCAAACATTTCCTACATTCTTAGTTGCTTAATAATAATTCCTAAAATACGAAGCTATAAGTTTGCCTTCTTGAAATGACCTAGTGAAGTGTATGAGATAAGAACACACTGAACAGTTCTGTTTCAGAACTCAGAATTTACGGGCTGTGGGAAGGAACTTAAGGCACTTAATGAATACTTATTCGTTTAGAATAAATTAAGAAATTAAGAGCAGCTCAAACAATTCTTCAATAAGTGCTGACTGCAAACTTTTTTCATGCACCCCGACCCTACTGATGCTCATGAGTAACTGCTGGCATCAACTCACCACTTCTTCCCAGTAAATTTTTATGCAAAATTTGTAAATATAAAGGATTTGGATCGTATAAGAAACTCCCTCAAATCCCTCCAGCAGCTCAATTCTGTATACGACAAACTAATCACAAACTAGGGAACATGATATTGGTAGTTTGACAACCTCTCAGGCATCAGCCGTGCACCCCAACTGTACGCTCTGCAGTTGGTCAGCAGGCATCTGTTGCAAGGCGACTTGGACTCCTAACAGAAAATAAGAACTACGACTAAGATTCTAATCACTTGTTATATCATAGAGATCGAAACTCTTTATATTGCTTAGACCCTAAACAAAGTACAATAATTAATCCGGCAGTCTTTGATATGGTTGAACTATAATTTTGAAATTTCTTGCCATTCTTTCCATTACATCGATCGATGATAGTCTATACAATTTCTGGCATTTCGAAACGAAATCAATTGCAGAGACTAATGAATGAAAATTTATGTAATTTTTTTTTTTTTTTTATAAATTCATGTTAAAATTTGCTAATTATGTTGTTTATTTAACACTTATTATTATTTGTAAGCAATTAAATCTAAAAACTGGATATTATAGGCAAGAAAAAATACTGTTTTTTAAAAGCCGTGCGGCAAAATTAAAAATTGTGAAAAATGTTTTATGTGTCTACTCATTTTAAATTTCATTAATTTTTTTATCACACCAAAAGCAAAAATACCGATTTTTTGCGCCGTGTGACAAGACTAAAACTTATTCCACAATGTTTGTATCTGATATAAGTATATATTTTTATATAAACCTTAAAACAAATTCTTTAGGGAATGGAACAGCCGTTTTTGTGGTGCCTTGCGGCAAATGTAAAACATTATTGCCAATATTTGTTTTATTGGTAATTTCAAACTAGTGCTAATTTAAATGCACTCAAACCTTAAAAAAGCAAATTCTTTGCCGATATAATTTTTTGTTTGTTTTTCTTTTTAATTCAAAAAAAAACCACAAAACTGTTCGCTTTTTTTTAAGCCGCACTCGCATTTTTAAATTTAATTCAATTATTTAACTTTTAACCATTTAACTTCTAATATTAACACGATTTTCATTTTATCATTAATTTAATAATTTGTTGTCAATAAACTTGTTTTATTTATAATCAAATTTTTATTTCATTTCATATTAAACTATTAAAATTATTTCGTTATTTTTTTGTAAACATGTTAATGCCTGCATTTTAAATATGAACTTCCAATTTGTTGCACTCAAAAACCAATTAATTTAAATTTAATAAAATTTGCTTTATACGGCTGTAAGCAGATTTAGTCTTAAGGAAAAGCAAAAATTTGTCCTTAAATGCTGTTGAAAATCATATAAATCCTGCATAGTTTTTTTTTTTTTTTTTGGCACCATAGAAAATAAATTTTATTTCTAAGACTTTTTTTTGAGTGTAGTTTATGTTTGTTTGAATCTGTGTTGGGGCTTAATTGCATTTTTATTTCAGTTTAAACTAGATATAAATGTAATTAATTATGGGAAAATGACAGGCGGACACACAGAATGACATTGCAAATGTTTGAAAATAATAAATTTATTATTTTGCATAATTTATTGGCCAAAGATAATTAAAACAAATTTCAAAGTTGTTGGGAGCAGTTTATAAATTGTGCTGCATGTGTCCTAAAATCTGCAAGAAAAAATAAAAATGTTTTGTTCTTTATTTACCCTAAACGGCGGTTGAGCCTTAAAAAAGTCAATGAAAATTAACCAAGTGTTTATTTTTTGTGCACAAAATATTAATTAATGCCCAACCAAGTATTTAATAATGTCAACAATAATAGTAATTAACAATAGCAATAAGTTAGTCGCGAACACTGACAGAAATTAAAAAAACAAAACCTAAAACGGTAATTAAAAATGTATAAATGTGCTCTTGTGTGCTGTCCAGCTGTCTATATATACATATATTGTATTCGTCAGCAGAAAAAAAACCAAGATCATGATAAAACCACATAGACGACAGCCAGCGGCAGACCACAACCCGCTGCAGCATATAAAATAAAGCTTCACATAAAAACGACTCTCCATCACAGCTACACAATTGATCAAACGTGTCAGTGTCGCCAACTTAGAATTCTGTATCTGTTTGGTTATATCTTATATGTCACTAAAGATGTGCTGGGAAAAAAAACTGTCCAATAAATCAGCTGCTTACGGCTGTCACTGGCGTTTTCATTCTTCCGTTTCTAAAGTTAAGCGATTGTTAATGGCATTTATCTTAGTGTGGCTGACTACCAATGATCTTTAATGACTTCCTTCTAACTTCAAAATAAACAGGGGTCAGAAACTAAGGATTTTGCTGGATGGATTGATACAGCGACTTCATCGGAAATCACTCGCTTCTTCATCGGATGAAATAATTTTGGCTTTATTAGGCCAAAGTGTTTCACTGCTTTTTCCTATTTCATATTTTCAAGATAATGGAAAGCACTTCCAAAAACTGTAAATGAAGTTATTCTGGTCCAGAGGCCGGTTTAGTTTTTATTGACTTGGTCACGCTGGCTCAAATCTATGATGTTGACATCTATCCTGTTACACGAAGAAGAAAATAGTCGCAGCAAATATGAAAGACTGTTTTAGTCTTTTTTAACACCAGACAACAAGTCACTCTCACCGGACATTGTACAGTGTTTTCTCTTTTTTTTTGGGAGCTTTAAACTGGAGAAAAAAAAACCATAAATTCTGGAGCAGATCAACTCTTCCAACATATTTTTCTTGGAATACAGGGAATATGATTCAAAAGCTAAATTGTTCGAATAATTAATACATTGAAAAGCTTTTCGGTACGAGTTGATTTAAATAATGTAGCCAACAAGATATTAAACCTTGTAACGTCCCGCCAGTCACGATTCATTATTGTAGATATTGTATTTTTCATTATATCTAGAGCATGTAAAAAGACTTGCCAGTAATCAGCTTGCGTTTAATTTCATATCAACTATATGAGGAAGATATTTCAAGATTTTACTGCTAAAAGGACGAAGTGGTAGTTTGGTCGCTACAGCGTAGGTACTTAGTGTGACCCCTTAAAGTGCATCTCAGTGGCTTGACAGTTTATTGCATGCATTTATTCAACACAATTTTATGGAATATTTGAAATGAAAAATAGATTTTCCTGTCACATCTTTTGAATGGTAGGAAGAAAATTATAATCCCCAAAACACAAATAGTTTTCCCTGGCCAGCAACTCTTGGCACGATCTTGCTGATCCTCAAAAAACATACGAATTCCTTAATAAGCCGAAACATTTTCCGGCCCCTAAACAGCAAAATGTTTGTCAATATTTCACAAAATAATGTGTGCGTAAATCATCGCCCAGAAACTTGTCCACCCCAACAATTCGCAAATAAAACATTTTAATGCCTGTCGTACAACAACAGTCGGCTTAACGACAATAATACGTCTTTGAGCAAGTGGGGGTGCAATGACATTTGTAATTTTACTTAAGAGTTTTTTCCTGCCAGTTTTACGGTAAAACATTAACTCCTCGCAAAGGAAGTGCAGTAAAGCAGGGCTTTTCAGAAACACAAATATTCAGATGCATCTAAATTGCAAAATTAACTCATAAAATATTCCACAGTAATTGAATAACTTTAGCTGCCGTTTTGAAATTTTGCCTCGCACCGTAAAATCTGTGTAAAAATGTTAAAACACCAGAAACGTACAAAAAACAACAATTCATACGATTTTTGAAGAGATTCTTCAAATGCTGCTGCTGCTGCTGCTGTTGTAACTGGAGGCTGTTTTAGGTAAAGACTTAAAGCGCTACACCACGTTAGGCACGATGTGGCAAAAACAACATAAACGTGCCAAAGCAAAAAACGGCATAAAATAAAGACGCACTTGCAAATTTTTCTCGTGGAGGCTTCTTCAACTTTGTTGCAACATTACAGTTTCTAGTCAAAATGCATCAGCATCTCAAGTGTCTCCTGTGTTTTTTATTCAAAAAATACATTTCCATTACACGTTTTCCCCCTCCATTTGCCTCAACTGCTGCCGTTCCACAGTATGTGTGTGTGTGTGTGTGTGTGTTGCTTTGCGAATATGTTGTATTTTATTTAACAAGTCTTGTAATAAATTAACAAGCGCTTGCAAATTTTTGACATATGTATTTGCATCAGAAAACTCGAGGGGCGCGCACAGAGGCACCAGCCAACACCAAAAACCAACACGAAAGAAAAGAAAAGAAAAGGAATTTGAACAAAATATAAAGCCCGGCATCATATGATTTTTAGGCAAAGTCAGCATGCAGCAGCATGCCGGAGGAACATTCCTTACGAGCAGCAACAATAACAATCGTACCGGAGACAGTCACTGGGCCACAACCGAATACACAGCGCCATCTTAAATTGTAGGAAGGCAGCAGAAGGAAGAAGTGCAGTTGCAACGCCATCCCTGCCAGCGAGAGTTTAAAAGTGTATTTGCAACGCTTATTTTCTGCTTATACGCCTCGTCATCGTCTTGTTGAAATAAATAATATTTCATTTTCTGCTCGCACACTTGCTGGCAGCAGTCAAGCATATTTGTTCATTGCTTGTGCCACAACAGCATAATAGGCCTTTTGCATTGCAGCAGTTTTTGCTCTTAATCTTCCTCGTCTTCTTCTTGTTCTTCTTAATGAATTGTTTCTGTTCGTTGAAAAAAAAAAAGTGTTGGCATGACTTTACCACCTCTTTGCCTGCGATTTTGGCTGAGATTAAACGTATTGGTAGATTTTTTCACAAAAATTGGAATTATAAATTTACACTGTGACAAATAGTGTGTCTGCGGAGGTTTTGTCTTGCATATTTTACAAAAGCTTATCAGAACATCGTTAATGCGAATTGCCTTCGTTTCTGTGAGCCGGGTGGCCTGGAAGCTTGTAGAGAAATTGGGAAATTATTATTATAATTTTAAACAATAATAAAAAACTTGTAGTCAATTGCTGGTACGCATGACCGCTTCGTATAGAACAACTTTGCTCAAGGGGCAGCAATAGACCCCTCTCTTGAGTGAAATTATATCATTAATATCGTTGAAGTTACATTCTTGTTCGCAGCAATAAATAGAGCCCTTTTTCAATGAATTTAATTGAAGTTCCATTCTCGTTCTCGTTCGACTTAAGTGTATGACAAATTGTGTAGCAAATGGAAAATCTTACACGTAGGAGTTTTTTTAGTAAAAGAAAAAAAACTCTTTAAAGCAATTTAACAATCGGTTTAACTGATTTGCCACGTTTGAAGCGTCTCACAATTTCTACATATAAAATCAGTCCAGCTTTAAAATAATTATTATTAAAATGCTTGTCTGAAGTATCTGTGACTTCAAGTCACCAACATTTCGGCATCAATTTCAATATTTTCCTTCAAAATACTCGTAATTCTAGTTATTAAAAAAAAAAAAAAAAACAAATAAAATCCACTTGGCAACTCTGTGGCTGGTGTGACGTTATTTGTGTTCATTTTGCTAAACTGTCATGTTAAACTCACACATCAAATGTCAAGCCTTTGTGTCATTTAACGTGACATTAATCGCAAACATGTCACAAAAGTATTTGTAACCTTTAGAATTTTCGTTGCTATTTTAAACATTCGTGTAGTTCTTATTCCGGCTGCTTAAATTGTCGTCCCCTTTTAAATTTCAACAGCCTTAAAGAAATTTAAACAAAAATGGAAACGATTTTAAATCTGTTTTTTTTCCGAATTTCTGATTCATTAAAATATGAAATTTTTAAACATTTTAGATGATTTATTGTGACAAAAAAAAAAAGCAGTTGCAGTTTAAGTAAAAACCCTTTAAACTTATAATCTATTTGGAAAATAAATAATGTCGGATAAAATCATATAAAACTTATTTGTCATTTTCGTAAGAAAATCGCATGTTTCAAAACCACATGCTGAGTTGCCAGCAACAATAAAAGAACAACAAAACAAACCAAAAAAAAAAAAAAAGCGCAGCCCAGCCAAAGACAAAGACAGAGACGCAAGGCACAAAAACCAATAACTGAAAACCCACTGAAATTCACATGAAATATGTATGTAAGTCGTAGTCATATGTGAAAAATGACAAAAGAACAAATTCGAAATAAATAATAAAACAAGAAAAAGCCACATTTATATTTTATTGGTTTTGAGCTTAAAAAAAACGGCGAAGAAGCCAGAAAAAACTCAACAAGATTATTTAAAGATTTAACAAACAAACGAAACTGTGTAAAATAAACATTAAATTAAACGGACATAAAATGCAGCTCCTAAAAGAATCGATTCATGAATTTAGGTGGGCAAATCTCCAGCTCTTCGGGAGGCACCGATTCCCAGAAAAGCGAACACTTTTTCGAAATGTTGTTACGAATTTTAAAAGCATATTTTTCCCTTAAATGATTTGCTTCTTTTAAACATCCTTCTTAATCGTGTATCAATATATTTAATAACCACAAAACAAATACTTAAAAAAGAATTTCGTCTCAGCACTAGAGTTCTGCATTGAACGAAAGGAAGAAAAAAAAGTAGGCAGTAACACTAAAGTTCAGAAATTTTTTTTGTAGGTCCCTCTGTCTGTCTTGCTGGCCGCCAATATATGAATTTGTTTGTTTTGTCTGGCTGACACTCCAAACGCGTCCATGTTTGTTTAGTTCCTTGGTGATACAGACACACACACACGCACACAAATGCACTTGTATGTCGGGGTACCTTTTTTCCAGAATTTCGTTTTTCTTTGTTTTGGGCGAAGTCGTCTGTCTTCTCAGCTGGTGGTAGTGGCAGCTTTTAGCTGAAGAAAAAAAAAATGTAATTTTTAAATGATTTGCAGCCCAGGCGGCATACATTTATTTTGTTGGTTTTATCTTGTTGCTTTTTAACTTTTATTCAACTTCGACATGTTAACAAGACAAAAAGCCAAGTTGTTTGAATTATGTTCCTCCAACAACACCAACAACACATGAAGCGTAGTCATCATCATCATCATCCTCATCATCAGCGCAAGCGTCTTCCAAAAAGTAGCAGTTTGATGATAACGAGGCTAGTGTTTGAAGAATATATTGGGAAAAAACTTTTATATGGCAATACGGGAGGTGTTTGAGTCAATAATTTCGTTAGGGAAAACTCTATGGTCAAAAACTCAGTTTTTTAAAGCGTCCAGGATTTCAATACAGGCCGCTCTAAATGCCATAAATGAAAGGCGAGATCTCCTTAGCCAAGTTTAAGTTAAAGTAAAGGGCGTCCAGAATTTTAATACACACCGCTCTAAGTCCAGTAAAATAAATGCATTAAAGCCCGTTATCGTTATAAAATTCCCAAGTGGTTGCACCTGAAAGAAGCGGTTCCATGTTAAAAAAAAAACTCCATTTTTTAAAGCGGTCAGGATTTAAGTTAAACTAAAGAACATTGTTTCACATCAACGACACCGTTTCAACCTTCACTATCTACTACGCTTCCAACAACGTCACGACACTTTGTTGCACCACTATTTCGAACTGAGTTATAAAACTATTAAGACCAGTTCAAACCCCACGTCAGCCAACTATTGTCTAATAAGGTCACGATGGGAATTTCGTCAAATTTTGGTCTGCCAAAGATCAAGTACTTCTGAACGACATGAAATCCTCTACATTCGATGCTCCGGCATATCGTTAATGTTTCCCGCAGATCATTTCTGAAGATTACGTTCTTGTAAGCTCGATCGATTCTCCAGTATATCGTTAATGTTTCCAGCAGAACTTGAGCTTCGACAGACAACTTATGATCTGCCAAAGATCATGTTCTTGGGAGCGGCGAGAATGTCAATACTCTTTTCGGTAGGATGATTATTAAGTTTTTCGTGGGCGACATAAAATCGTCTATATACGACAACTTATGGCCTGCTAAAGCTCAAGTTCTTGAGAGCGACTGTCAATATAAGAGATACTAAAATATTTATATTTTTAAAATTGGCAGCTCTAATGTCAATAGCTAAAATCTGGCAACGCCACTGTTTTCGGTCGGATGATTATGACGACTAGGAAATAGAATGAAGTAGACACAAGGGTTTCCCCAACATAATGCAGTTTTTCCTTTAACAATATTATCATTGGCAGGTATTGTTGAGCCGCAGGTTTGGCAAAATGTATTGATTAAATTGAAGCCAATTTGACAGATGTGGTCTGGACTACTTATTCGAAAACTCTTCACAATTCATGATGCAAAAAATCATAAACCCTAGAGAACACAAATACAGCAGAGTACTGCTAATAATAACATTATCATAGAGATTTTGTGGTACTCTCGTCTTGGCATAAGCGTTCCTCTCTACCTATAATTTTAAGCTGCACTGTAGACGTGTGTCTATGTCTATAAGTTGTCTTAATGTTGGCTTAGTGTTTAAATGTGTAATAAAACACCATCATTTACTAAAGCGTTTCATATTTTTTATTCTTCTCCTTTACAAAGAATTAAAGACCCAAAAACCAGAAGGAAGTTGTAGAGCGGCAAAAAATAAATAAAAAAACAACAGCCAACCAACAACATGCCAAAACTTTAACAAGCTAAAAAGATGTGGAAAAAAAGTCACGAAAATATGGTGTTAAATGAAAAATTATAAATGATTTAAAGGAAGATTGTTTTCTTTTTATTTTTATTTTTATTTTCATTTTTGTTGTTGTTGATGTTGATGTTGTTTCTTTGTTAATTTTTTCCCTCCTTTTCTGTTTTTTTTTTCTCATAATTTCTTGCTGTTGCATACAATTTTTTGCACCAGAACGCGCTCAATGGGTTTTTTTTGTCTGCCTTTTATATTCTTTCAGTTCTTTTTTTTTTTTTTAATCGTTTGTTGCCGTCTCCTAAATTTCTGCTATATTTTTTCCTGCTGTTGTTGTTGTTGTTGTTGTTGGGGATGTTGTCAGTTTGGTTATTCATTTTGCTAATGTTTTGCTAAACCATCAGCAGAAAATTATGAGCCAACACATAATTAAGCCGAACGAACACCTGTTGAATTTGCTAAATGGCATTTTAGCACGATAAAAATGATTTTACAATAATATCGCTTTTGTAGGATTAAACGTAAACGAGTCGTACGATTAGTTGTGTTTTCTTGGGCCTGTAGCTGGCGAAAGGAAAGTCAATACGATTTCGAAAAAAAACAAACAAAAAACTTGAAAACATTCAAAAATTCCATATTAATTTTCATTTATTTCTAATAAAAAGTTAAAAAGCGCGGCAGTTTTGGTATTGAAAGGACCTGCAAGTGTTTAGGGGGAATGTTTCAAGGTTTCAGGTTTTTTGTTGGAAATTTCACCACAAAAAGTGCGATATCAGCTGTTCACACTTGAAATAGAGTTCACAACAGGACAGCCAGTTATTCGATTCGCAACTCTATTCAGATTCGAATTAATGTCAGGAATGTGTCGTGGGGGTGTTCTCTTATTGCGAATGAAAACAAAATCAGTCGACTTGATTGGTTCACAATTTTCAGTAATTTTGCTAAGATATTTAAAATGCCTAAAGTTGGCAGGAGTTTTGTGAAAAAATTAAGCGACAAATATAGAAGAAGAACTGCCGTAAGTTTGAGCTAAATTTGATGGAAATAAATCAAAAGGTTTTTTTTTTAAAAAATACGCTAAAGTATGTCCTGCATAATTCAAATGTGTGCAACAGGGAGATTCCTGGCAGAAGCATCTTATTGAAGAGCAATTTGTTTCTTCGCGAACGAACAAAAGGCACAAAAGATTTGAATTAAAATCAGCTGAGATTGCATTTGGGATTTTTACGAATAAAATGGTTTTCAAAATAAATCTAATTGAAATTTAACTCGCCTTAAGGGTTTTTGTTTTTAAAAAACACGTTTTTGTATTACTAAATATACAGCTTCTTTTTAGGGCAGGGAATTTGTGTCGGTTTGTTGACACCAGCCCCCACGCATAAAGTATGCAGGTAAATCTATAAAATCATAAAAATAAATACATTTTATTTAGAATTATAACAAAAAAGAACCAGCAAAACATTATTAATGACCACGATGAAAGGCTGCAAATTACGTGTGTTTTGGAAATAAAAACAAAAATAAATTAACACTGACAATCAAATTAAATGCATGTGGCAACATGACCATAAAACATTTAACCAGATAACAAAAAAAAAAAAAATTCTTTTCATATTTTTATGGTCGCTTGTGGGCACGAAACAACAAATTGTTTTTGTGTGGGCAGATGGGTGGATAGTGTTTTCCCTATTGCTGGCCAGAAATCCTAAGCATATTATTAAGCCAATAAATATGTAAAATTTAAATATAAAATGATTAAGATAATTTTAATATCTCCAATTCATGATAAAATCAAAACACAGTCAAATCTCGCTATAACAAATACTCGCTATAATATTAACCACCCTATAGAGGGAATATTTTAATTTTTTGAGGCTCAATATAACGAACGTCTGAATATATGAGCGAAAAGAAATAATTAAAAAAAAAACGAAGACAAAAAGCTGAAATTATTCGTTACACTGCCCTTATTTTTCTACATATGTTTTTCGTCCATGTGAACACACGTATGACCTGAAGTTTGTTGAGCTTTTTGTTCAGTCTGGTAGGGCCCAGAAATATGCATGAATTTAAGTGAAAAAATTTAAATTTTAAAAGATTGTGTAAAACTGGTAGACCCTGTTCGGTAATTGCTACTAAAGAGGAAAACAAAATGTAAAGAAACATTATTTTAAAGCGGACGGGAATATCCTGATATGGAGGAAAAGTTATATGAGTAAATAGTGACTAAAAACGAAGGCTTTACGATACGACAAGCTGGGTGCCGGAGGACTTAACGCAACTGTTGTAGGGTAAGGCAGATTTAAAAAACGGTATGGAGTACAACTTGTAAACGAATCTGGCGTAAAGTTATCGTTACGAGGTGACTTAGTGGAGCCATTTAAAAGCAAACTGCGAAAAATTATACCAGAAGAGGGCTTAACACATGACTCTAGACAAAACATTTGTTCATGCTCCCAGAAAGACAATATCAAAAGAGAGCTTAACTGATCTTTTCGATTAAGAGAAATACAAGAAGTATCTGTTCCAAAAGGTTTGTAAATCGCTGTGAAAACAAACATTTGTAAATAATTTTTTGCACATCTCTGTAGTTATTGAATGCAGGAAATGTTTAGGAAAAAAATCCCTATATTAATAAGGAATAGGTCTGACATTATACGATTCGTTATGCCGAACTATGACTGTAAATGAATTTTTGAAAATTTGATCACATTTTGAATTATAGGTTTCTTTTCTTTCACCGAAACCAAAAAAAAAAGAAAAACGAAACAAAAACTCATATTGTCATATTAATAAGATTATAAAAATAGTTTTTAACTGATTTCCCAAGAAGTGACATGATAACAATAACTGGCATGATTTGTTGTTGTTGTTGTTGTTTAAATCACGAACGGCAATAAAAATAAAACAAACAACAATGGCTTAAGGTTTTGTTTATGCAGCTTAAATTATCCCAGCCACGCGCTCACACACACACACACACTTAAATGTAGTATAATTCGCTGCCATAGACCGTTTTATTTATGTTGGTTACTGATCGGTAACGGTTTTTAATCTTTATCGGTTAAACATTACTCTCACGCTCTCACACACTCACACTCACTCATTCTCTTATCTAATTCGGTTTAAAAAATCATTCGGGCAATTAACACATGACATGAGAGACAAATCAAGCAGTTTTTCTTTTCTTCATTGTGTCTTTATTATTTTCACCTGAATTTCTTAAGGCATTTAAAAAAAAAATGCAGTCCCCTGTGACGATTTAAAGACTTGTTTTAAATCTTTTTAAACTTGATTTTTTCAAAATTCATCTATTGGATTTTTATTTTTCGTGTCACAAAATATTTCTTCTCTTAACCCTGCAGCGCCAGACGTCGGTCGCAGTCACTCTAGTGTTCTGCTTTAGCCAAATGTTGCTGTTGCTACGCCTTTTTTACACTCGTCCATTTATGTACTTTTTTGTCCTCTATCTATCAGTATGCCTGGTACGGTTTTGGAGTAAATACATATGTGTTTGCCAGCGTTGTCAAGTCGGTGCCTTTTTAAAATTCTGGGTGCGCAAAATTTCTTCAACAAACATTTTTTCGAAAGCCGCGTTAATTTTCCTCATTTTAGGGTGTTTTGAAATTTCAAAGCGGACAACGCTGGTGCTTTCATTTAAAAATGTTGGCTTGCCGTCACGGTGACCGACGTTTGGCAAGTCTGACCTTTTTGTGGCATTATGTATAGTCACGATATCAGTGAAGAACAGCCCAAACAGATTCGAAAAACGTAAAACTTGTGCATCCTGTGATCCAAGGAAACCAAACCAAACGCTGCATAAAAGCAAAAATCCGATTTGTGTGGAATGTTCTCAAACAAAAATGTGCTCAGACTGCTGCCAGGTTGCAATTTTCTTTTGCAAAATAGTATTTAATATTAAAGTTTATAGCCTGAAGTTAAAAAATAATTAAATCTTTTTTATTCCGTTGCCTTGAAATACCTTTTTCATATATAAAAAAAACTAAAAGATGTTCAAGGAGAACAAAATGTATGTTAAACTTATCATTTTAAAATGATTTCTTTTTTAATACAAATTTATTTATAATCTATCCAATAGGGAGGGGACAATGACTAAATTTAATGTTAAATTAAAAAAAAACATTAAATAGTGGTCAAACTGCAATGAGAACAACAAATACAAAAGGTTGATAATTTAGTGTTAATTGGAGTATTTAAAAATTAATTCCTAAACGGCAGATCCAAAATGTGTTGTATTTTACGTGTCCTGATCTCGTTGCTGCTTGTTATAGATACTTTCGCTAAATCTTCTTATTTCAGCTCTAACTTTTGCGATACTAAAGTCTGGATGAATCGCGTCGCTTGACACAAACCTTGTAGCATTAACAACAGAATGAAGAGTTTTAGATTGATATCTTTGAAAAATATATTTTCATATACAAAAGTTACTTCTTTCACAATAAATACTGAGATTATCAAAGTAACGCAAGGGATCACTATGACCGGCAGTAGCGTGCCATGTAACCAAAAAATATTGTGGGATAGTGAAGGGTTAAAGAACAACAGGAGCACAATTTACATCTGAATAATAAAACAGAAAAGTCACACAGCCAGCCCTTTTTTTGTGTGTGCCGTTTTCTGAAGCAATTTCCTGATAATAAAATAAAATAGAAGAAGAAGAAGAAGAGAAAATTTCCCTGAACAAAAAGATTTTGATTTTAGAACACAGACTTAACGAGTATTTATGTGTGTGTGTGTGTGTGTTTTACGAACATTTACAACAAGTTTGACATTTTTGTGGTTAATGCTGCTGGCATCGTAGAACACAGAACGGCCGGCGGTCTAACGTCAATTCAAGTCAAACTCTTAAACAAATAAAAACTAAAACCAACCGATTTGAAATGTGTAAACGAAAAATAAAATCTTAGGGCTGGATACAAACATATCGTTAGCTGAAACATAAAATTCCTCAACTAACAAAAAATTCCAAATCGATGTTCCCGATGCACATCAACAACAAGCATGTCCTTCCTTTCACCCGTTAATTAGCAGATCTTATAATGCGAAACTGCAACCTGGTTTCGTGATTACTGTGATACCCGTAACAGCAGTTTTTTCTTTGTCTTAATATCCATAGAGTTTAAAATTAGTTTAAATTGCATTTTAACTAGAATTTTGCAAACAAAATTTTCCTAAAATAGATTTTATAGATCTTTAGCTGAAATGCAAAAGCACAAAATCCATATTTTGATTTAGTATTAAATAGCAAAATTGGATTTATTTTTTAATACTCGTGCATATCGTATTGTATTATTACGTTTCTATTGTAAATGCCCATGTAGGGCATTTCAGCTGACGTTATATTTTATTTAGTCAGAAGTGCAATTTGCCAGAAAAAAATTACAGAAACTTTAAATTTATTAACAATAATAACAGTTTTAGAAAACGCCAAGACAAATTATGAAAAATTCCTAATATTAAACTATATTCAATTAAGACTTCTCTATCTTTAGATTGACAAAGAACAAAGTGTTTAGAGGCCAACATGATGTGACAATAATGACGGTTTTTGATAGGGGCAAAGAATTGGCATTTAGCGGCTTTAAAGAAATATGAACTGATGACACTGTGAGATCGAAATCCACACCAAACGGTGATATGTTCGGATGCGTTGGGATCTTTAGTTGATTGATATAGTCCCAAATGCGACAACCACAGTCGATGGCCAATAGTCACAAAGAAAGGCACATTTTTGTTGAATGTGAGTTTTTAATGCAAAAGTCAGCCTTTCACTGGACTTCAGAACCCGTTTATCGGTGTATCTTCAGTTCCTAAGTATTTTGAATATTGAGCAGCAGCAGTCCAAAATCTGTGCGCAAAATCGCCAACTTATCAGTGAATCTAAATTGACTGGCTCTAATTCAGCTGCACATTTCTACGCCTGTAGTCCATACTTTTTCGAGTATAAATATGTCCATTTATCACTCTGTTGAGGGACAGAGGCGGTATTTGTGACAGTTTTTCGGCTCTATAAACAAATTTTCATTTTCACCAGTTCCAATGACATGTTAACCATTTGCAAATGTCTGCCTTCTTAAGGAAATTCAAATATGAAAAATGTATTTTAATTTCTTATTATATTTTTTCTCAATTATTTTATACCATCAACCACTGTGCAGAAGAATCTTGCGTCTACGCACTTATTCTGTGCACATTTTACAAATTTTAAAAATGTTTATTACAAGACTGATTTATAGAAATCTGTTCTTCGCTCTGCTTCTATTGCCATCCATCAAACCTTTTCTCTGTTATTGTTTTTGGTACAATTTTGAGCACAAACTTTCCAGGGCGGCTCATGTTTCAGAGAAACAATATATGTATGTTTGCATGTAAGTACATACATGCGTATGTATTCAATTTCCAAAATAAATTCATTCATTCGGTCATAAAAGCCGCCGGCGGATAAAAGTATTCCAATGACAGTTTTATAACCATCAGTCAGTCAGTCTCTCAGAAGAGTTTAAAATTGATGTCGTTGTTTAATAAAATCGAACATTTACATGCAGCCTCCAATCAAAGCGTTATAAGAGACCATGTTTTTCCCATTTGAGGTTTCGTCTTTAGTTTGTTTATTTTCGTTTTCATTTATTTTTTTCTTAGTTTTTGTTTTTCTTTTTTTCTTTTAATTTTTATTTTTGTTAATTAATGCCAGCCATTCCATGTCACACATTTACACCGTTGACATTGTCACTAAATAACACGCCTTCTTTTGTGTTTTTTGCTCAATATTCGTTTATTTTTCACTTTCGAACAGGAAAAGCGCATCATTCAGTCAGTCACTTCAGCGCACGGCATTAGCATCATGGTGATTGCAAACTGTGGTTTAATTCGCCGCACAATGAGCCAAAACAAACTTTTACCACAAATATCACCGTAGAACCGAAACTGCGATACGAGTATACGAGTATAAAAGCAAGACAATTTCACGGTCGCAAAGAGGGGGGCGGAAGCTGACCCATCTTTATTTTTCGTTCAGTCAGTAGTTTGTTGTCCTGGCCAAAAGGACGGGTACTCGGTCTGGCTTATGCCTAGATATTTTGTTAGACGGCAGTCATTGAAGAACTTCAGCCCTTAAACAACTTGTTGCAACAGTTTGCCATACGTTTCTTCATTAAGCCACAAACTGTTCTTAAAGGAGCTTGAAATACATTGGTGTCCCCCTCCCAACTGAATGACCAGCTTTTCAGCAGCTCTCAATGTTTGCTTTTTAAAATTTAAGTTTCGATCTCTGTCCCAACGTTTCAAGGCAGATAAAGGCGCCTCAACCCTGATCAGCTTAGAATGTCGTTTAAATAAAACCTTCTGGAGTTCCCTAATACATATTTTATGAGTTGATATTTTGTGAGGAATTTGAGCAGCTGCGGTAAAAAACTCAAGCCAAGCTTTTCTTCAACAGTCGCAATGCCTTGAAAAACCGCGCCGCAACATGTTTTCAGGCCAAACTCTTATATCATTTTATTCCCACTGTGCCCCCAACATCTGCGATTTCGAACGCATTCCATCATTTTAAACATCTGACAAATGCAGGCACTTTAGTTTCTCCAATTCATTACTTTTAGGTGGTTTCTTAAAACGAAAATCTGCTGTTCCTACAAAAAGTATTTTTTATTACATATTTTTTTTTTCAATATTTTTTGTTCTCTCTTATTTTTTGGTAATTTTTTTTTTTATAAAATATATCGACATGACAGAGGCGGGTTAAAGTACAATCATGTGTCTTATATTCTTATGTTTTGTGTTCTTTTATTTATTTATATTGTACAAAAATGCCACAAAATATTTATACATTTTTTAAATTTCTTCATCAAAAAAAAAAAAAAAAGAAAGAAGGAAATCGTTTCAAAAACATTTTCCCCCTTTTTTTGGTATTTTATTCTCATGTTTATGGAAAAACCAAACTGAAGTTTTTGTTAATAAAACTTATTAGGTAATAATTCTAATTGGTTTATAGACAGAATTCATATTTCTGGATATTTAGTTCGAAGACAATGAATTGTGTTAAATTCAACACATGTTAATAATGAAACTTGAGACTGATTTATTGAAAAGTTTCAATTAAGGAAATGTTTATCCGGCTGGAAAATGATTTCTGAAGAAAATATCAAAGTACGAGGTTTGTTCAAAAATTAGGATGAATTTTTAAATTTTGCGGCCTTCACTTATTTGAATCATACACGGCCATTTTTCATGAACGGACTTTGTAAAGAAAACAAGCCCTGAATTTAATTTGCTTTAAAAACACAATGACTTAAACTGGACTCATCAATTTGTTGGCAATAATTTATTGCACCATAATTATTTCTTTGAGTTTAAAATTACACAAAACATCTTAAATCTTGAACCTGTTGACTTAATTTTTGAACTCAGCTTTAATTTTTTCTTTTACACAAACTGAAGTCGAAAAACGACAACATCCTTAAAAAATATAATCCTTGAAAACAAAAAACAAAAAAATTGCAAAAAAACTTCTTCAATTTCATGTTTAAATATTTGTATTTTTTCACTTTGGAAGGCTTTCGTTTTTGGCCAAAAAGGATTTAGTAAATGTTCCTTTTTAAAATTATAATAAACTCAGTTTTGAGGAAAATTATGCTGCAGCAATATTGTGTTCCCTCTGTGTGTGTGTGTGTGTGAATGTTTTAGTGGGGAAATATTTTCCGTTCTTTGCCTCTTTGTTTTTATTTTATTTTTTTGTAGATTTTAAAGGCGTTAAATGCAGCATAAAACTTAATTAGATACGCTCGCATTAAGTGAAAGAATGTCGGTTTATTATGCCAACAAAAAAAAAAAACGTTAAACAGTGGCACCGATTTTCGGCATTTCATTCACTTCAATCATGAAATTTAATTTTGCGTTACAACTGCGAATAATGGAGTTCAAACATAAAATTTTTCAAATTGAAAATTTTCCATTTAAATGTCATAATTTTTCTACAAAAATAGGGATTTGTGCTAAGATTTTCTTTGTTTTAGTAATTTGTTGTTGTTGTTCAATAATTTGGAGTTGAATGTTGGTTGAATTGTTTGCTCACATTTTCCCATGAGGACTTCGAAAGCTTCTAACCACATCTACCAAAAACATCGCCGATGTTGGTAAAAGTGTATAAGAGAATAGCAGACAGTTGTGGTCGCTTCGCTCTCAAGAATTCGGCCTTTTGCTGAACACAAGTGAACAGTTTTGAACACACAAAACCAAGCAATCGATCACATCGAAAGTGACTCTTGCGACAGGGCCATGTAAAATTGTAGGTTTCTGAGGCGCGCATCATAATGCAGCCGCATTGGACATCAGCCGGTTTTTAATCGTATAAGCAAATTAAAAGAAATTGATCGTATCTCTGACACATTTTGATCTATTTAAATCTGAAAATAGATACCTCTGTGTTTCTGTTAAGAATGAATAAAACAGGGCGAAGCAGTTTTACTTGTCTCTGCAGAAACACCCAGACTCTTTGTCAGGAATTGAACCTACAACCGCTGTCATGTTGATCAAACACTCTACTAACTCGTCCTTCTGCATGAAGAAAAAAAAGCCATCATTTTGTTTGTGAAATAAATTATAAAGAAATAAAAAATAAAATATCAAATAAATAAAAAATAATATTTTAAAGCTTAAAAAAAAAGAAAAGCCATAAATTTGTTAATTAAATTTCATTTGCTATTTGGTCTGCTGGGCTTAAACGGCATTCAAAATAGAATATTTTAAACTTTACAAAAAAAAAAACAATAATTTGGTTTGTAAAATAAATTGCTAAAAAAAAATTAAAATCTCATGCCCAATTTCGTGTTAAATATTTAGAGGCCCACTGTCATGGCTTAATCTTTTCCAGGAGCAACAGCGAAAGCAACTAAAAACATCACTTTAGTGTTGGTGTCTTTTTTTACTTCGTAGCTGGAAAACTGGGCCAAAAGTATTAAAATTATTTAAATCCTACCAGCAGCAGAACAATAAGAAACTGCCAGAAAATTGAGTGCCAAGAAAAATATTGTATTACGAATTTTCAGTTTCAACGAAATTAACAACATAAATTTGCATAAAATAACTGGTAATAAATATATTTAAAAGCCAAAAACTACACTAAAAAAGAATACTATTTAATTTACATAAACATGGCATTTGGAATCAGACTTAATGTGTCAAACAAAAAGATGAAAACAACAAAGAAAAAGACAAAACGAAAAAAAATGAAACCAATTGACCCGAAAATCTTTTCAGATGAAAACCAAAATAAACAACAATTTATTTATTCCAAAACTTATTTTCCACCATAAAAGAAAAATAATCTTAAACAAATACATTTTCCTACAGCCTAAAGCTGGCAGGCGAAATTGCGGTGCTCTAGTTCTGACAACAAAATTAAATGTAACAGGCAAAATATTTATTTTATTTAAAAACTGGTTGGAAATTGTTGTCCTTAAGTGTCAGCTTAATGTCTCTTTATTGGCTTATGACATCCTTTTTCTCCTTCTGCCTGCTAAATTGAAAACATAAACGTGTTTAATGTCTCTCTTTCCACCAACTAAAATGTCCTCGTTGTTCGTTGTTAATGAAGTCTTTATTATTGTTGTGTTAATTTCTTATGCCGTCTTAATTCCCATGAAACCGTCTTAAAATATAATGTGGATGTGCTCTTTTAAGTCCTATTTTCTTTCAGTTTCTTGCTCAGTGATATAATAACAAGGGGAATCACTGCAACAAATTTGTGCAAGTTTACAAAACCCTAAAAATATGCATTGTGCAAAAATATGCAATTCTTTTAAAGGATATATTTCAAAATGCCACGCATGTGAGAATCGAAAAGGAAACCATCAAAGTCGGAGATGGCTTTTCATAAGTTGAGAGTTGAGTTGCCGTGAATTACTCCCTGCGATAGATCCACTGTCGTCTAGTAATATCTTTTTAATTGTGGGAGTGCTTTAAGCTTCTAAGGACTTTCTTTCAGTTTATTTAATATTTTTTTTTTAATACAATAATATGTTTTTTTATTTATTTATTTATTTGCAATATATTTATAAAGGTTTAAAATATTACGTTAATTTCATAATAAACTTAAACATTACATTTCTTTGAATGCCCAGTGATACTAAAACATACAGGTACATGGATGTATATAATTTAATACTTAAAAGTCCTTAAAAACAACATTTAAATTTACTTATTTATCTAATCAGTATTAGAGATCTAAAGGGCAAGTCTAAAACGTGAACCCTTTTTAATCTTACTACTTCCTCACTGCCATCTAATAGGGCAATAGCCAGGACATTTGTATGATTACGGAGCCTATCCACGTATCTTTTGCTAAACCTATTAATTTCGTCCTGGCTACAGCGTATTCTTAAGTCTCGTTGAATATTATTCTTAGTCCTGTGCTCAGGACCATTTGTTATCATATTTAAAGTCTTAGATCGCTGCAATACTTCAATATTGGAACTGCTCGCAGTTCCCCACAATTGTATCCCATATGTCTATATTGGCTTTTGGGGAGGGCAATACTTTGTTTTCAAGAGTTAACTGAGAATTTTTACCAATTAACCAATACATCTATTTAGTCTTGATGTTAAGCCTTAATATGATTTTACATTTATTTCTTTATTGTCAATTTTTGTATCAACAATTCTATATAAAAACACTGCAAACTGATTGTAAATTTTATGAAAAGTGAGTCTTAAGGTTCACATAACCTCAAAGTTAGACAATCCAGTTAAATGTTATCACACCAGCCAGAAGGCCCACTAAAATAAAATCTTTTTTATATTCGAAATAATTAATAAGAAAAACGGACATTATTTTGCCTAAAAAAAACAAACTTCCAGTATCTTTCGCTCTCTCTTTCTCTGTCTCTGTGATGTCATTAATGCTTTATTTGCACATTCTTCAGCTAAGCTGAGTCCTTAACAGCTAAACTTAGCAGTTCAATTGCTAAATTGGGGGAAGTCCCCCGAATATATGTATTTTGTTTTTGTTAAATATTGCATGAAATGTTACAAGCAATTATTTTACTCTTGAACTATTGATTGGCCGGGTCGGATCACAACAACTAATACTCGTCTCCATTTCACCTGATGCCATGTCACCTTGGAAGGAATGTACATATATTTTTTTTTCTTTACTTTGAAAACAGCTGCCTGCAAGCAACTGTTTTAGCTTATGGCTATTAAGCGATAACTTTGAACGGTATATTTTTCAAACGTTTGTTGTTGGGCGTTGGGCGAAAGAGCGTTCACATTGTATCGTTGCTTTCACACTAAAGAAAATCGTTGCGTGGTGGCGACAAAGGTATCGTAGCTAGACGCTCCTTTCTGCAGAAATTGCTGCCTAATTTTGTTTGCGCCTGTATCTCAGAGGGGAAATTGCTTCTTCAAAAACTGGGAATAAAAAATGTGTGTCAAAATTATGCTGCTTTTCTAAATTAACAACGTCAAAGTCCACCACTTCACAAGCAGCGGCTGGGCTTTAAAATTTAAAATGCTGGCTAAAGCCCAGCCTAAGATCTTCAACAGATTTTAGTTCTTGTGCTCTTTGGAGATTTACGGCTGATCCTTTTTGCATATATTGGACTCATTTAACGTTTGAAATTAGGGGCTGTCTGGTGGTGAAACTTTCAAAACGCCGCTTCCCTTGTTAATTCACTTTAAATTAACGAGTTTCCTATTAACTTTTGCCATTTCACATGTAAACAAGTGTCTTTAAGGCCTTTTGTCTAAAAATTTAAACGTTTTATTTTCATGTGCATATTGGAAATAAATCATTTAAACTCAAATATAACTTTAACGGAGACCAGCAGCAAAACGAAACAAAAAAAAAAGTCAATATAAAATCATCTGGGTGTTACTTTTAGAAATAAAATTTTATTTACATCTCAATGCCATTTAGAAAATCATTCTTCATTCAGCAGACAAAGTAAGTGCTCGCACACAAGTCGCTTATGACAAACGTTCGTTTAGAATTATTTTATTTCTTCTCGAAAAAGAAGGAAATAAAAACAACAACAACAGCAGCAGCAACAACAAGAATGGAAAAGAAATTGACATCAACATCATCTTCTTATGTTTAAGGATTTATAAAATAAAATGAAAAATAACATGAAACTATAAAAATCATTTTGTTTTTTGTTCTTAGGCAAAATGCCTTAAGAATCTCTAGTTAAAAGCAGTGGGGAAAGACATTTGAAAGAAGAAAAGATTTTAAATAAAAAGGATATTTGACACTTTTTTATGCGGGTCTATTGTAATATTGACAAACGTTTTTATTCTATAAAGAAATCCGATAAAGTTGCTGCGTTGATGATGACAATGAGCTGCCAACGAGGTCGACGTCAACAGCTCTAACAGCGTTCAAGACGATGATTCTTGTGCTGGGCTGCATTGTTTTGCTGATTCTCGTTCTCGTTCTTCTTTTTCTTCTTCTTGCTTTCCGTCATTTTAGTTACTTTGGTGAAAAGAAAAAAATCTATTTTGCTTTGGAGGCGAAAAATGTGTAGCACAGTTTTGGTTCTAGATCCTTGACTGATGTATGAGAAAATCAGAAGTGCCTTTTAGCGTTTGCCCCAAAGTTCTGGTCTTTTTCAAAAGCCTGTTAAGCAAATATTTAAGATTTGTAAAAATTCACACTTCAAATAGATATTTTTTCGAAAAGGTTATTTTTTTAATTTTTTTTTTTTTTTTTTTGAAGAGATATTTTCTTTGAGAAAGTATTTCTTCTAATATGATATTTTTATAAAAATTCATTTTCGAAGAAAAATACTTATTTTATAAAGTGCTCTTTTCAATAATCAACTTTATTTCAGAAGTATTTCTTTCAAAAGTTAATTTTTTTTTCTAAATTTGTCAGCTGTTTTCTTTTAAACCGATATCTTTTGAATAAGTACTTTTTAATTTTTTAAAAAGTATTTCTTTAAAATGTACTTTTTTAAAAGTTACTTTTATAAACGGAACTTTTTTGAAAGGAACTTTTTTAAAAGGCACTTTCTAAAAGATCTG
The DNA here is from genome assembly GCA_932526305.1 of Epicampocera succincta. NCBI lineage: Eukaryota > Metazoa > Arthropoda > Insecta > Diptera > Tachinidae > Epicampocera > Epicampocera succincta. The sequence goes on along the minus strand of OW052037.1, from coordinate 11,775,615 downwards.
TCTGTTGCTTTTCCAGACAATAAGAATCAGTTTTTATTAAAAACATTCATTTTGTGGAAATATTTGTCGTTTTGTTTTCACTACAAGCGCTATTGGAACATTTTGAACTCTACCCTCTTCTTTCTTTTGATTAAATGTATCCCAGCATTTCCAATTGTGTGGGTGTGTGTGTGTGTGCCAACATTTGCTGGCTTTATGTGCCCTACAATTTAAGTGAACTTTTCCAGCATCTTATTCTCATTGGCTTTTAAAAGCGTTTTCATTTTATACCTCTTTGTTGTGTTTATAAAATTTTATTTCTTTTCGTAAAACATTTACTTTCTTGAGTGCTTCCGCATTTATTGTTATTCGCAAATATTGTTATTTTTTATTGTTTTCTCTCTGTCCTTGTGTTTTTTTTTTTTGCTTTTTCGGTACGTAAATTGTTTGAACTTAACTGGGTAGAAAATATTTGCTGGCAACTATTGTTAATAGAGTTTTTCGTATGAACGAGTATGGAAAATACACTTGAACAAATTGTAAATACTTGTGAAATGACAAAAGTGACGAGTCCATTCCCACAAAAGCTGGAGCTGTGTTTATATTCAAACTCATTTATCGGTTTTTATACATAAACTTAAGTGTGTGTGTATGTATGTATATTGTACATCTAGAAATAACAGTTGCAAAATCTATATTCGCAAATTTCAAACATAATATTGTTGCGCCAACAATATTGTAACAAAGAATTTATAGTTGCAGTCACCGTTTTAAGGGGAACAACTAAATCTCTTCTGTTTTTATTTGCGTGTTTTATTTACTGGTGAACTTTCAAATTTCAAACATAATATTGTTGCGACAACAATATTGTAACAACGGATTTATAGTTGCAGTCACCGTTTTAAGGGGAACAACTAAATCTCTTCTGTTTTTATTTGCGTGTTTTATTTACTGGTGAACTTTCAAATTTCAAACATAATATTGTTGCGACAACAATATTGTAACAACGGATTTATAGTTGCAGTCACCGTTTTAAGGGGAACAACTAAATCTCTTCTGTTTTTATTTGCGTGTTTTATTTACTGGTGAACTTTCAAATTTCAAACATAATATTGTTGCGACAACAATATTGTAACAACGGATTTATAGTTGCAGTCACCGTTTTAAGGGGAACAACTAAATCTCTTCTGTTTTTATTTGCGTGTTTTATTTACTGGTGAACTTTCAAATTTCAAACATAATATTGTTGCGACAACAATATTGTAACAACGGATTTATAGTTGCAGTCACCGTTTTAAGGGGAACAACTAAATATCTTCTGTTTTTATTTGCGTGTTTTATTTACTGGTGAACTTTCAAATTTCAAACATAATATTGTTGCGCCAACAATATTGTAACAAAGAATTTATAGTTGCAGTCACCGTTTTAAGGGGAACAACTAAATCTCTTCTGTTTTTATTTGCGTGTTTTATTTACTGGTGAACTTTCAAATTTCAAACATAATATTGTTGCGACAACAATATTGTAACAACGGATTTATAGTTGCAGTCACCGTTTTAAGGGGAACAACTAAATCTCTTCTGTTTTTATTTGCGTGTTTTATTTACTGGTGAACTTTCAAATTTCAAACATAATATTGTTGCGACAATAATATTATGGCTATCACCAAATTTTGTAGGCAACTAAATGTCTCATATATTTTTCTTTGCACGTTTCATGTTTTGGTTTAACACTAAGTATACAATTGCAAACATACTATTGTTGCAACAATAATACAAACTTACATCTGCAATCATTATGTCATGGCGGCATCTAAATCTCTATTCTAGTCTCCTTTGATGGTTTTATATTTTCATTCGACGCTTATTAAGTTTAAAGCATTTTTTGCCAGTGTTTTTTTATTACCGTAGTTTGTCCTTTTTATGTCCTCTTTTGCTGCTGTCGATTACAACTTAATTCTTCGTCAACATTTTTATGACATTTGAATTGTTTTATTGTTTATATTCATTAAATGTGCCAGTCAGCTGTCAATTTCTTAAACGTTAATCTCTGTAATATATTTTTTCTTTCGTTCTCTAAAGCTTACAAAAAGAAGATATAAGTGTGCAGCATGTTTATGCATGTTTTTTTTTTTTTTTTGTTCTTAAGTCTTAAATAGATTTTTTTAATTAAAACAACTCTTAAAAGACATCCATAGCCGTACACGTACATATTTATACTGGTAGTAAAATCTATCCTGCTGCATTCTCTGCTTCCAGCTGATTTTTTTTTTTTCAAATATTTATTCCATTGTTATTTCAGAAAATCCTCTTAAAATTTTCCATCATTAAGCAGGTTCTTATACACTTCTTATTTTCATTTCTTTAATTTTGTTCCTTTTGTAACTTCATTTATGTCTTCATGTCATCGTGTCACACTTTTGCCACAGTAAAGGTGTGTCTCTGTCACCTAAACTGTCATCTTGCCAGACTAAAAAGGCGTGTGTATGTCGTGGCAGAGTGAGAGAGACAATTCAGTTGGCTGCAAAAGGATGTGTAAAGGTGCAAATTGTCAGTTTATTCATGACAAAAAATTTTAATCTCTGCATACGGGAAAGTGTCTGCAGTCAGTTTTTTCCCCAATTTTCTGCTTCATTTTCTCCGACTGTTATTTCTTACAATAATACGTAATAACATTTTTCATTACTGTTCTCCCAGTGCTACCACTTGCCCACCCTCTCTGAGCTCTCTTTCATCTGTCACAATCGAGCAGCTCAGACGGGTGTTCCTTCACTTTAGCTCGATTTGTATTTAAAATAATCTTCTTATATTTTACTTTCCCAGCCAAGAGAACATAAAATAGAATTACAATTAACAATAAGATAATTAAATTGGTAAAATGAAATGTGAACATGCGCTGGCCAGCAGAAGGCCAACTAAATTTACATACACCGAACAGAGAACTCATAAGTGAACAAGGACTGCTACAATTCGCTAACAATTTGTAAGCATCAGGCCGACGTCAGGACGATGCTAAATTCAAACTGTTTCTTATTAGTTTTCTCAAACAACAATTTGGCCGAAAAGAGAGTTTTATTCAGAAGGTACATTTTCCAAAACGCTTGTAAAACATATTGTGCTTTTTTTGGAACATACACTTTTGAAAACGTTTTTAAAATATACTTTTCCAAAAACTACTTTCCCCAAAACGTGTTTAAAATATACTTTTCCAAAAAGTACTTTTTCCAAAACGCGTTTAAAATATACTTTTCCAAAAAGTACTTAAAATTTTTAAAATACACTTTTCCAATACGTTTTTAAAACAACTCTTTTTTAAAAACTACTTTTTCGGAAACGTTTTTAAAACAATCTTTCCCAAAAAACACATTTTCTAAAAGAATCTTGTCCAAAAACTACTTTTTCCAAAACGTGTTTAAAATACACTTTTCCAATACGTTTTCAAAACAACTCTTTTTTAAAAAGTACTTTTTCGAAAACGTTTTTAAAACAATCTTTCCCAAAAAACACATTTTCCGAAACGTTTCGAAAAGAATCTTTTCAAAAACTACTTTTTCCAAAACGTTTTTAAAATATACTTTTCCAAAAAGTACTTTTTCCAAAACGTGTTTAAAATACACTTTTCCAATACGTTTTCAAAACAACTCCTTTTTAAAAAGTACTTTTCGAAAACATTTTTAAAACAATCTTTCCCAAAAAACACATTTTCCGAAACGTTTCTATAAGAATCTTTTCAAAAACTACTTTTTCCAAAACGTTTTTAAAATATACTTTTCTGATAAGTACTTTTTCGTAAATGTGTTTAAAACAATCTTTATCTTTAAAATATACTTTTCCAATATATTTTAAAAACAATCTTTTCTAAAAAGTACTTTTTCGAACTGTTTTAAAACAATCTTTTCACAAAAATTACCTTTTCCAAAATGTGTTAAAAATATACGTTTCTTAAAAGTACTTTTCTGCAAACGTGTTTAAAACAATATTTAACAAAAAGTACTTTTGCCAAAACGATCTTAATTCAAAGGTTTTTGAACTATAGTTCGGCACATGCTGGTTTGTCCAAAAACCACTTGTCTCAATAGGTGCTATTTTCAATCCATGCGTTTTTCTTTTAACAATTTTGAATTTAATTTGCTTTACAAGGACCGCATGAAGCTTGTGGAGTGTGTGTGTGTGTGTGTGTCTTGTAGGTGACACTTCATTATCAGTTAATGAAATAAATCTCAAAAATTGTTCTGCTTGATGTGTTGACCACATTTTAAATCAAATGAAAACCAAACCGAAACATCATCTCCTTCGCAGTCCTGCTTTTTAAGGAACAAAAAACAGAAAAAAAGCCTTTAACCTCAATTCAATTACAAACTTCATAAACATGAAATTCTTATTATTTGCATTTTACTATTTTTATGTTGATTTGCATCCAATTAAACTCAATAAAGACAGGATATGCCGGCCGATCCATACGAAAGGAAATAATAATAATAACCAAATCATGTCACTGGTGCTGGGACAAACATAAAATCACACACTCGTACCAGTTAAATTTGTCCGAAGGACAATAATAATTAGTTTGCAGCCGTCGTCCGAACACAACCACTAAATAAAATTTATAAAATGTGGCAGACAGGCCTAAATGTTGCACACAAAGCCGCAACAACCGCAAAAGCATTTCAGTAGGTCGGAAATAAATTTTTGACTTTTGGGTTTACGAAACTCTAATTGTACGATATTTGTGCTGTAAATCTTGAAATACTTTGCGATAAATTCTAGTGCAGCCAGAGCCTGAAATGAAGGCACACAAAGGACACTCGGAGAAACTCTTGTGAGAACAGGCGACAAAAGTATATTATCGGATTTAATCAAAGCAATAGCCAAATGCTGCAAACTTTTACAGCAACACCACAAACTTTGTTGGTTTTCTTGTTGCTGCTTGCCGCTTGCCTCTCCTGGCAATTCTATTAAATTCTTTAGATGTTGTACAACAAGTAGCTGGAACCAACCGAAGCACACGAGCGACACACGAACACAAACTCAGCAACCAGCAACTTTTTGAAATCACTAAATTTAGAGTTGATAGTTTTTGTTTGTTGGTCTGCTGTTGCAACTTGATTATGTGCAAATTTATTGGCAAAACCACAGACTTGCCCCGCTCTCTCTCGCTCCCTCTCTCTCTCTCTCTCACCCTCGGCCAAAACTTTAGCTTTGCTGGAGTGTTAAAGAAAAGGGTCAGGAAATAATTTTTAACCATGTGCCAATACATAAACCCATTTACACATCTTCGTTGCTGATACTAATGAACTGTGCGTGACTTGATTTAATATGAAGTTTTTGCCTGGCTACACAGGATGTTTTTGGTTACTTCTTCTGCTATTCTTTTTGGGCTGTGGTGTCGATTTCTTTGTGAGCTTTTTCCACTGCCAGTCAGTCAGTCAACAATGGGTTTTGTGCTGGTTCGTGTTTTTTTCTTTGGCTTAGGGAAACTACAGCTCATTGTTAATGCACTCAGTCTTGGGCTCGCTGCACTGCTGGCAGAGTGACCAGGTTTTGATAACACAATTCAAGACAATGTATTTTAAACGATATGACTTTTTCATGGCCGGTACAAGATTACAGCTCAGTAGCTGAACTGAGGAGGTTTGTTGTTGAATCTTCGTAAATTGTATGAGACAGGAAATACACAAGTCTAAGAGCAGCTTATGCCACAGTCAACGGACGATATGACTACATAAGTAACTGTCTCTGTAAGTGGATGAGATTTGGACGATAAACAATAACGCAAAAAGTCTTCGTTTGCGTAAACAAGATCCTCGTTATCCTCAGTGCAAATTCCATTGTAGTAGCGATAAAACGGTGTTAAGATTTCATTTGCGGCACCAAGATCCTTAATTTCCTCAGAGCAAATTTCGTTCTAGTAGCGATAAAACAGGGTAAGCCCTTCTTTTACGCGAATAAGATCCTGGATCTCTCCAGAGAAAAATCCATTGTAGGAGCGGTAAAACCCGGTAAAGTCTCCGTTTGCGGGCAACAAGATCCTGAATCTCCTCAGAGCAAAATCACTTTTAGTAGCCATAAAACAGGGTAAACCATTCCTTTACGCAAACGAGATCCTGAATATCTTCAGAGCAGAATAACTTATAACAGCGATAAAACAAGTTGCAGACTCCGTTTGTGCGAACAACATCCTGGATCTTCTAGGAGCGAAATTCATTGTGCGAGTAGTAGCGATAAAACAGGATCCTTGATCTCCTCAGAGCGGGCAATATGCCCCAGTACGACAGTGGCCGTACTTCATTTAGTGCACTTGAATAACGTGGCACCAACTACGAGTACCTCCTGTAGAGCCTACCAGTTACACATACATACGTGGCAACTTCTCGTGTTCTGCCCACAACTCCTTACACAGTACCAGGAAGACGAGTTACCTGATATCCTGTATGAGCATTAAGCCTTCGCCAGACTCGCCTGTGCATTCCCCACCATATAGTTGCTAACGAAGAACAGAAATTTGCACCTCGAGCACATTTGGGCCACCGAAGGTATCTAGCAAAGCCCATAGAGCAGTTAAAGCAAAAAACGTGACAGGCTTCTTAGAAAGCTTCACCAATCGAGTTGCATGACTAAAATTTCATTTCTAACGGCAAATATTTCATATTTATTTCATCACTCCCAGCGCACCAAGAATAATATATTGAACGTTGTTCAAGGAAGAATTCTATTTTATTGGCAACTATTCAATTCATTTAACGTTATTCTGTCTGGTTTAAGTAGCAAATTCATTACACTGTCACTGGTTTGCATATTTGAAGCCGTTCTTTACACACAATTTTCCTGCTTTCTCTCGTCCTTTCAGGTGTTTCCGCCGAAGTTTATTATGTACGTGATGGCCACATCAATAATTATGCCTTAAATTTCATTGTGCCGGTGCCGGCCAATGTGCGCGACATCAGCTTCACCTGGCAGAGCGAAGCTGGCCGACCTCTGCCCTACAGCATCAACGTGGTGACCTCGGATCAGGCGGTGTTGCCGCGACCCACCATGAACATTTCACAAATCGGTGAAATACCCATTAAAGTGCAAACTTTCTCCATAGGCCTCAAGTGTTCGGGCATACGGGCGGCCGAAGTGGATGTCACCATCTCCATAGAGGTGATACTGAACCGAGCCCTCAACAATGTAACACATTTGGTGTTTCGCCGCAAGAAAATCTGCTTATTGGCGGAAGAGGATGATTTGGATCTGGACGATCCGCTGCTGCTGGAGACTGTAGTGCCACCGCCGACGGGTCTTATAACGTTGGTAGTGGGTTGCGTTTTGGCCCTGGCTTTGGTGTTGATACTATTGTTGGCCGCTTATTGTGTGCGTGGCTCTAGTAAACGTCAAAATCATGGTGGCCAGCCCATGAGAACTTCCAGTTTTCAGAGACTCAACACCAATCCTCCGTGTCAAACGGCCTCCTATATAACGCCCTCCATAATAGCGCCCATACACACAACACTGCCGCGTAAAATCGAGCCTCAACAACCCGAGGAACTGCATCGTCGTATATCCGAGTTGACCGTGGAACGTTGTCGCGTGCGCCTGTCCAGTTTGCTGCAGGAGGGAACATTCGGTCGTGTCTATCGTGGCACCTACAATGACAATCAAGATGTTCTGGTTAAGACAGTGGCCCAGCATGCCAGCCAAATGCAGGTGTCTCTTTTACTGCAGGAAGGCATGTCTCTGTATGGCGCATCCCATCCCGGCATCTTGTCGGTGTTGGGTGTTTCGATCGAAGATCACACCACTCCGTTCGTTTTATATCCCGCCATGAATAACACCAGGAATCTAAAACAGTTCTTATTGGATCCTTCGTGTGCGCGCACTATAACCACCATACAAATTGTCATGATGTCTTCGCATTTGTCCACTGCCCTGAGCCATTTGCACAGTCATGGGGTGGTGCATAAGGACATCGCCACAAGAAACTGTGTGTAAGTATTCCCAAAGATTTAAAACAATAATTATACAATAGCAAAACAAGTGCTTTAATTTTGTCACAAAGAAATCGACTTCGATTCGATCAGCTGTTTAATTTGTAGAAAGATGGCAACTTGCCAGCCATTCAACAGCTGATTGTTGTTTCCAATTGGCAACGCAACTTCACTTTAAACATTTCAGAGGTTCTGCCGCAACTATTGCAGTAATTGTGGCTTGAATCTGTCACTAGTGATCCGATTTCTAAATGCTTTTTCAGTTCCACATGTTCTGCTTAGACTTTAGGACCGGAAAAAGTTCGTAAATCGTAGAGAAAAATTCGAAATTTTCCTTGATTTCAAATCCTTTTTCTAACTTGAACTTTTAAGAAAACTGCATCGTCAAGTCAATCTGTTTCCAAATTAAAATTCTTTTCCAAATCAGGCGCTTAAGAAGCCCTTTTCGAATGTTCATAGTATTTCAGTTTCAAAAGTCCTCTTTCCTTCAGCTTAAAATGCCATTTATTTAAGGGCGCCATCAGCAGTTTTGTTTTTTCCCCTGCAGGTTTTTTTTTTTTTTTTTTTGAATCAAACAGCCTAAAGAATTTTTCTTTTTCTCGATTTTTGGCTTCCAGCATTGATGATCAGCTGCGCGTTAAATTATCGGACAGTTCTCTGTCGCGCGACTTATTCCCAGGCGATTATAATTGTTTGGGCGATAGCGAAAATCGTCCGGTGAAATGGATGTCCTTGGAAGCTCTGCAGCACAAGCAGTTTTCAGAAGCCAGTGATTCCTGGGCTTTTGGTGTCCTAATGTGGGAGTTGTGCACTTCGGCCAAACAGCCCTACGCCGAGGTAGATCCCTTCGAAATGGAACACTATCTACGCGATGGCTATAGACTGGCGCAGCCGTTTAACTGTCCTGACGAGCTGTAAGTATATTTCCTGGCTGGCCGGCACAAAACTTTAATAATATTTTCTTGTACGCTTGTGCTCAATTGATGATGTCTCTTTCTGTGCTCTGTCTCTTTCCAGCTTCACCATCATGGCCTATTGTTGGGCCCTGCTGCCATCAGAACGTCCCACATTTTTACAATTGCATGCCTGCCTCTCTGAATTTTATGCTCAAATCACCCGTTATGTGTAGTTCGTTTGTTTCTCTCTCTCTCTCTATCTCTCTCTCTCTCTTCCACTCGTCTCGCCCTCACTACGCTCTCTCCCACTAATGGACAAATAAACTTTCCATTCTCGCATTAAGTAATTTAAAGAATTAAACTAAGAAAACAAAAACAAAAATCACAGAAAACATTCTCTCCTATAAATATAGAAATCATTGTTGTTGTTTTAATATTACACATATATTAAACCTATAAAAGATTGTATAAAAAAATAATTATTTTATGTATAATTTATAAGTAATAAACAATTTTTTATATTGCCAAAAGTACATATTAAGTTTTAAAATAAAATACTTATTACAAAAACAAAAACAATAAATTAACAAATTATAGTGTATTTATGTAAAATATATATTAGAGAAAATAAAATACATTTTTTTTTCTTCAAAAATCATAGAAAAACTTTTTACAATAATTTAAGACAGAAGAAAAACCAGGACATTTATTTGTTTTGGCTTAATAAAAGTAAGTATTTGTGGGGAGCTGGGTTGGAAGCATGCATGAGCATGTCGGCTGTGTTATAATGTGAGATATGTTTGAATTTGGTCTTATTAAAGCCATTTCATGTTGTTGTAGATAGTTATTGGTTCTATGGGAATACTTTACACGAATAGCTCGCCGAGGGCATATATCGGCTTACCCGAGCCAAACATATATTATATATTATTTGTAAGTAAATTAAAACTGGTTGTATCGAAACTAGTGTGTTTTTACACGGTAGGGAAGTTACCCCCACGCACAGCCCCCGAAACCTGGAGGACCGGGTCCTGGTTTAGACCCATGGACACAGGGAATTCGCTGTACAGTTTGGTGCACCTCTAAGCAGGTGCTGTAAGGGCTATCCAGGGGCGCCACGAGGAGGCAGTATGTCAGCTTGACCAGTTCATTTTCAGGGATCGTTGCTGGCTTCTCGCCAGGTTGACAGCAATCAACAACTTTGCCCTGAGTGCACTGGCCCATTTCTTCGATTCCGAACCTGTGGGACAACGCATTAGAGGACGCCCACGGAACCGATGGTGCACACAAGTGGAGAGGGACCTCAACCAACTTGGTGTGCACAATTGGAGAACGCTGGCTAAAGACCGTGCCAGCTGGAAAACTTTTGTTGGTTGAGGCCCAGGTTCACCACGGACTGTAGCGCCAAAAGAAGAAGAAGAAGAAGTAAATTAAAACTACAAAATAAATATATGTATATAAATATTTCCGCTAAATGAAATAAATTTTATTTAATACTAAAAGGAAAGTCATTCATTTTTCGTGTAATCCGGGCAAAGCCAGAATGCTTTTAATTACAATAATAATGCGCGCAGAGAATATACTCGTATACCCGGCATTAAAGTTGTTACACTTCCAAAGTTGTCGTGTGAAATAGAAAACGATGCGGCACAAGTGGGTGGTTCCAACACTTCTGTTTTAATGGATGACAAAAGGTTGTAATCTGCTTTTCTCTTCTATATATAGACACCAACTCGCTAATAAAATTAAACGAAATATTATACACAGTAAATAATAACTGTGTTAATTAAGGGGGAGATTTAGACGGTAATACAAGTCGTACGTAAAACCAAAGAGAAAATCCTATGAAATTATCTGCGTATTTTAAAAATGAGAATAAAAATCTTACGACAGATTGTTTTTACGTTCACATCATTGGTAACAGACATAAAAATACATCCCTGATCTGTAAAATTTATTACATGTCTTCCACTCAAAAATTTCACTTAACGTACGACTTGTGTTACCGTCTAAATCGCCTTTCAGCAGAAATTAATATCGTTTTCTTTACCCTCAAAATCAGTGCACTGTAAATTGATTAGTTAAAAGTCCGCTGTTTAATTGGCACTAAACCCCAGCGGAGCTACTTGATGGGCCTCACACTGTTGACCTGGGATTTAGCTTTTCTTTTGATTATAAATTTTGCCACTTGTAGGACATAATTTATTTAAGGATTCGATAGAAAAAAATCATAACTTTTAAGTGCAATAATAGATTTCTTGCTCTAAACTCAGCAGACAACGAAGTCTTTAGGCAACTTTTAATCGACACTGTACACACACATGAATTCATAAGTGCGACTAGAACTCATTGCACAATGTTCGAAACTGATAACTGGAGCTGGAACTGGTTTTTGCCATTAGTTGCAAATTTTAAATTATAGTAAATTTTTGTTCTATTAAGTCATTTATTTAACAACAACGTAAAACAAGAACAACAAAATGAAAGCTGCGTGTAAGTGTGTGCTGGTCCTGGTGCTGGTGCTGGTGCTGGTGCTGGTGCTGGTGCTGGTGCTGGTGCTGACTGCATTTACTTGCACATGTGCCAGTAAATGATAATTAACTTTAACTTCCTGTAAATGGCATTTTGTTTTATGCTTAAAATTTTATTAACAATTAAAATTAAAATAATTCAACAACATAATTTATACAATCCACAAACTGATGAGTGCACAAAAAACAAATTCATTTATATAAGTGTGTGTGTGTGTGTGTGTTGTGTGTGTGTGCGTGTGTGTGTGTGTGAGCAGATCAATTAAAATTTAAAGAATGCTTGTAATTAATATGTTGGAGTTTATAGTTTTTTTTAATGCTTTTTACTGCCCATGAAGAGACAATTGCAGTCTAGGAAGAATTCATTGAATATTATCGTATCTTGTTTGCATAAATATGGGCTTAACGTTGTTCACAGCTAAATATTAACTTTAATATTGTTTAACATTTATGTTTAACACAATAAAGTTTTGATATGATACAGTATGAATGAGCACCCACATGGCCATATCGTGCATGCACAGCCAATGGCGCAAAGAAGGGGCGGACAGATTTGGCAAGGCACCTGTCTTGATGGCTATAGCTGACAGTGGACACACGCCACTTGATTGAACTGGGTGACTGGCAGCCCCATGTGGCTTGCAAGGCTCCTACAGGTGGCAATTTCTCATCATGTCGTTGCACGGCACACATCATGGACCTCTTGCTAAAGAGCTCGCACTATATAACCCCTTCTGCTTCACCGAATTCGCCAGAAGGCTAGAAAAGACCAGGCCCCTGAGTTGGCCTTACACCAGCTCGCCTGTTCATTCGCCTCAATTTAGTTCTTTGCATAAAAACAGAACTGTCGCAAGGCAACAGCACCGCGAAGACTTTTTTCTTTCGGCGTCTTTAGGTTTAAGCCACAGCCAGAACGTTTCAGCCAAGGATCGGCTCTTTAATCAATGACCAACGCCGAAATGAATTCGGGGGGCGTTTCAGTCCCCCTTCTGTTAATTGAAACTTTGGTGAAGGTTTCGCAAGAACAAGTATAGCCGAAGTCATATATCAACGTGGGGCAGGGATTTTGTAAATCCCATTGAATGCAAAATATTGTAGCATAAAAGCACTCTACTTCTTGCTTCCGTCTCCCCCTGATCTAGTTCTGTTGCAATGTGGTGGTCAAGTCCTGAGTACAGCGCTTGTTATCTTTTAATATTAAACTAAAACAAAATTTGTATAAGATATCAAGGACATGTTATATTTATTGGAAAGTCTAATTCATGAACGGGAAAACGCTATTTAATGGCTGGGGCGCACTATTGCATAGTCTACATTTGTTAGAGTCCAAGAGAAGGCAGCATGGCTTGAAACCTCTGGTGCAGAATGCTTCATATAGCGTGAGGGCGTAGCTCTTAGCTCTGACGTTTAGATATAACGCCAACGGCTATAAAACCACTTCCAGCGTTGACTTTTTAGCATGCCTTAAACACTCTTGGACCTCGTATAGATGGGTATTGTGCCCAACCCTGACAATATTGTAGATTGGTCCGGAAGTACGCCTCACCGCGGAACATGATGCTTTGCGCGAAAATAACTGAAACTGAAACTAAATTTGCAACTGTTTGCCGATCCAGTTCAAGCAACACCACGCGTTTACTAACATCGTCCAGCTGCCGCTACATTTTCTATTAACTCCAGACCTCCTGCTGGTTTAAATTACTAAGCCACTGAAACGGTCTTCAGTGTTCTTGGGCAGGCACTGCTGTTCCGCCCAGCTTAAAGAGCAGCGTTTGAGTGATAACTGCTGGTACAATTCAATGAAATTAAATTGAATGTGAAAAACTGTTTTTCAAAAGATTTTCTGCTCTTCATACAACAATAAATTTAATATTTAACTTTGCGATATCTTGTTTTCTGTGGCTTTTTGTTTTCCTTTTACACAGAAAAATATGTATCATGGACGTATTTGAAACGAAAATTCCTTGAATATTCATTTTACCTACAAAAACTATATAAAATTTATTACAGATATTCGCCCCAAAAGATTAACTTACTTGGGATGAATGAATGTTGGAATGTGTAAAAATAAATTGACTTTAAAAAATAATAAAAAGGAAATATTTATGTGTATTCTCGAGTAAATTTGTGACGTTGTGCTGAAGACAGGAGGAGGGCACAACCCACAACCCACCAGCCGACAAACCAACAAACCGACAAACAGACAAGCGAACAGATGCGAACAGGAATCCAATTGAATGTGTGCAAACAGCTCTTAAATTCATTCATTTAATTCTACTTTTATTTTTGCATAAAACAAAAACAAAAACAACAGCAATAACAATAACAAATGTAAGAGAAGCTCAGCTTTTATTTGTACATACATATAACTGTCGATGTTGTTTGTTGCTGTTGTTGCTGTTGTGGCATCATTTAAAATCTTTAATTTATCATGGCAATTACAATAAATTTGTTTAATAAAATAAAAAGACAAAAGATACTGATTTTAAGGATCATTAAAAATGTAAAACGAAAAGGAAAATGTGGTTTTAACGTTAAACACACGTACAACTTTATGTTGCAACATGTAAACATGCACCACCAGCCAACACACGTACGCACTCATTATTTCGTTACACTGATGGCTGCCTGCATGTTTATTGTATGCCAATACAGTGGCGGCAATAACTTAACACGCCTTAAAGTTTTCGACACTCAAACTTTTACACTCTAAAATATTCGCATAGTTTAAGCTGTAAAGATTAGGCGACGCACAGTGGCGCCATTTGACTTTTTTCGTTGCAAAAATCATATCTTTTGAACCGAACAAGATAATCGAATAATTTAAATTGCATGTCATAGATAATTGTTCAACCTATAAAATGAGCGGTTGGAGTGGACGCTATACCTTATAGGTGCTTACTTATGGGTTTTCAAAGTTAAAATTTGTGAAAAAATCCAAGTTTTGGTAACAAAAAAATTTTTGTTAAGAATTTTATATTTTTTTGTAGTTCTTTTGTAAGCTTTTCATGTTTTAAGATATTACCTAAAAAATTACAACAAAAGAGTTTTTTTTTAAATGATTTTTTCAATTTTCTGTAAAATATTCATTTTCTTGGTAAGACAAAGTATGTCTAAAATACAAATCATTTCTAAACTCTAATTTTTTTCTAACTCATCTATTTTATGGTAACAAAATCAAATTATTTTTACCAATCTTATATTTCTTAGTTCTTTTGAAAGCTTTTTCTGTTTTAAAGTTATTAGCCAACAAATTAAACAAATTTTTTTTCAATTAATTTTTTGAATTTTCTGTAAAATATTCATCACAATTCGTAACAGAAGGTATATCTAAAAGACTAATCATTTCTAAAGTATAATTCCATTGTAGTTCTTTTCGTGTCTTCACATGCCGCAGGGAAGAAATAAGTGGATCGGAAGATGCTGCTAACATGTTGAAGAGGTCCTCATTTTGCCTCACCCTTGATGCTTTGAACGTGTTCTGCAATCTATATTTTTTGTAAAATTTGTTAAGAGACTCCTGCGCTTCTTCAGAAAGCTCTCCAATTGGCAAAGACTGGTACTCAATTATATCTTTGCCATGCGCCAATATTTTATGGACGGTCGGGGTCAACTTCTTCTGTGGATAAATTTTTGCTAAAAGAGATGCAGTTTCCGATGCATATTCTCCAAATTTTGTAGAATTAACACTTTCTTGGCAGTTTAAAACATTCAAGATCGTTCCCAATCTTTTGACGATTTCATTGTCAATTCCAGTGATTCTAGTTACTGCCTCATCATTTGCAAAAAATCTCCTTGAAGTGTTTCCATCGTTTGAGTTACCGTATCCACACTTGGGGCAGTCTACTTTTAGTCCAAGTTGTTTCCAAAAAGCATTCTTTATTTGCTTCTTTCTGATCTTTTCCTTATCCTTAATTGATGTATTTTCATCGATGTTTTCATCTTGTTGTGGTAGGGTATACGCCAGTTTTAGCAAGAACTCCATACACCTTATCCTTGCGTGCAATGGTGACATTCCATATTCGTAATTCTCCTCGTTTGTAGAATCGTTTAAATTACCGAAGTTCTTCTGACTCTTTTTGCAAATCGGGCATGTCAATGTTGAGGTTGTTCCTGTCAGTTCGTTTACGACTTTTCCGTCAACCATGGTCAGGTGGAACTCGTAACTACATTCAATATATTTTCCTTCTCCAATTTGCAATTTTGTATGCTTAATCTTGCTTATTTGTTCTTCAATGTCCTTCACCGTGGTCCTTATGAGTTCTGCCGATTCCTTTGCAAACTGAAACATTATTGGTCGGCAATAATGCACTGATGACGGTCGATGATTTTTCCAGTGTAGGGAAACATCAGATTTTAGCCGCAATGGAACAACAGATGCCATAAACATATTTCCGTCAGATATTGTAGTGTCATCGGAAGATATCCTTTGCTTATAAACGCTTTGTCCGGATGATCCATCGCAGCCCCATTTGCTGATCAATGTTAGTTTCTGAGGAAGAATTTCCACCTCATTTTCAGGAAGACTTTCCAACAACCGTTTTGCTGTATGGTCCATAAGATCCTGCAGATTGGCTTTCGCAGAGACTTCCGTAAACTCCGTACGCAATGGTCGTGAATTTATTTTGGCTTGCGTAATATGCTTGTATCCGGGGAAAAGGTCAGCCCCGTGTCGCATTAAAGATGCCCGTAGTATCTCATATTTCTCTTTGGAAAGTTCTAAGTCCAAAAACAGAGCCAAGGCTTCTTCGGAACTATACTTTTTAATATGTGCGTTTGTGGGAGTGGGAATGCTTTCCTTAATCCTTTTTAGTCGCAGTGGGCTTGCATCAGCAACAGATTTTGTAATCTGCGACCTAACTCGTTCACTATCCTTTATGTATTTAATAGACAGCGCATCCGATAAATCCTTCGTGGTCAAGTCATTGGTGGCATCGGCAAGTTTCCTCTTTCTTGTGAAAATTGAACACTCCTCCATACTTTTTTTTGGCCTTCCTTTTTCTCCTCTGGTTGATGTGGAGGGTTTATCTACTGCCAATATATCCAGGATGGTGTCTTCATTAAGCCAGTCCTCGTATTTGGAGTTGAAGATGTTAATGGTTCGATTGCATTTCACCCATTTTGTCTTAATTTTGGCATGTATCATACAAAGATTATTTTTTATACTTTTGCTTCTCTCAATATTTCCGTATAAGCTATCGAGTTCTTCTAAAGCAGCTTCCGCGAAACACGTTGGTGTAATTGACTTTCTAAACAGTTCAAATAGTTTTAAATTGTTCAACGCCATGTTTTCAATACTTGTTTCGCCAACTTTCAGTCGTAGACTAATGCAGGCATTAAGCTTGTTTTGCAATATATAGGCCTATGCTACCATGTCTACAAATGTACCTGTTACATGCATACATATGCATTTGGGCTGAATTATACAGTTTTGATATTATGCACGTAGCCAAATGAGATTTGTGCCTACCTGTACCATAAGTCAGTATTGTTCTTCACCATATGTACGCCAAAAATAATTTTTAAGTGAGGTGCGTACCTGCTTATTTCAATGAGTAGTTTTTTGTGCATCTTGTGTCTGTAACGGAATATTAGGACCAAATTTTTCGCCAGAGGCTCTCAGGTAGACAACTGACTCAAAATGCAATTTTCAAACTATTACATCAAAGTAACTGTCAGTCAAGGCATGTAAGGGATGCCCGCCATACAATTTCTGCAACCATGTCTTTTTAACGTTTTTTACCTGTAGAAGCCAAATAGGCACGTAAAGGCAGATAAAACCTTTTGAGTTATGTAAAAGACTAGTTAAAGAACATATTTTGAAAATATGGCGGAGGTAAAAAAAGGTAAATTTTTTTTATTTTCCGTCAAAGTTGAAGAATAGTGAAAAAATGGATAGTTTTTAAATACTGATTTACCTAGAGAAACACAAAGCAAACAGCACAATTTTTTTTATTGTTATACATTTAATAAGCACATCAATCACTAAAAACAAAAAAAAATACTATTCGTTGCCTAGTTTTCGTGATATTACACCTGAAATCGGATCAAACTACCTAAAAATTGTGTGTTTTTTTTAAATCCGAAAATTGGTTAACTTTGAACAGTTATGTCTTCTAAACTAAAAATCTGATATTGTTAAGAGTAGCATATTTGAGATCGTTGAAAAGTTTACTATAAGATGGATTCATTTAAAATTTCGCAGGCGCACATGAAAATTTTGATTTTTGCAACCTCGTTTGCTCTACGGGTGCCACTGTGCGACGTCTTTTATGAGGTTCTGCAAACGCCACTTGAGGCCACTAAACTGAACTTTGGGCTGCATAAAATCGGGCATAGCCTTAATTTTATCCAGCACTATAACGTAATAGTAGCGAATTACATATATGTATATGTGTGTTATAAAATAAAATGATACAGTAGAATGAAGCCCAGCAGGCTGCCACTGAAATTGGCCTGCTGCTGTTGACATAAAAAGCAAACAATAACAGACGCACAGATACGCATTTACATGCCACAGACAAATACCAGCAGCAGCAAGTCTTATGAGGCATCTGAACAGAAGGCCGCTTAAGGCCACAATACGGATGCCTGCCTCCGCCAGGACTTTTACGGACCAATACAAATGCGATGGAACGTTAGAGTTCTCTCGTGACCGAACGAGTCCTTAAAACTAGTCACATAAATAAAATAAGACTGCAGCCATCTCAGGCGAGTCGCCGGCTAGACAAAACACATTAGCACGATGCCTGATATTGCAGCATAAACTCAACCTTGTGAACCTGTCCACACGTGTGTTTGGCAGTACTTAAGTGCAACTCGAACGCGTGTTTGTGCCGTTTTGTAAGTGGACTACCGCAAGGCTGCGAGCTTCCGGCAAACAAAAAGCAGTGAACTTTGTTTTGCGATAAGTGTGTAAACAGCAGAGCAAGAAGATCTGTCGGTCAAGGAGATTGGGGCCACAGTTCTTTTGGGATACAAATGGTGTCATTTCCCCCCCCCCCAGTTAAGAAATCGAAGGGTTCCATTATGAATGGCAAGTGAATTTGGGTTGTCTTGACAAACAGGGGGCCTAAAACTTCTGTGTACCTGAAAACCAGTGAAGCAACAATTTTGAGTGCTTACGGTACTGCCGTTGCCTGTATTATCATATCACAGGACTGCCTTATCGTTCGCAGCAGCTAACAACTACTAACTGGCAGGGCGATTGACAGAACAGCTTTACCCATTCCCAGCCATGGTACCTGCTTGAGTGCCGAAAAACAGCCGAACACGAAAATCAATTTTTTGTCAGATATTTCAAGGGAAAATTTAAAGGAAGAGCCTGAAGCTATAAACAGAAAACACACTTTTATGTGGCCCTTTTGAAGGCGGCCTCGAACTACCCTTTCTTCCATTGTATACCTTGAAATACTTTCGCAAAATAATACACACAAGTAAGAAAGTGCATCCATCCTACGGTCTTTAAGTAGGACTCTCGTATGTATGACACAAGCCAGCAGGCGTTCACACACACCAACATCTTCAGATGAATTTAATGTTCGTTGACATTCTCCGCATACGAGTACAACTTGCGCCTTATTCTGTTCGTATTCTCAAATGTTTTGTATATCATGTACAAATCGTAGATATAAAGTTGCAGGCCAACAGGAGTGTGGAGACAAACTGTAACATGGATGTGGGCCAAAACTGTTATTAATTTGGGCAATTTCGTTTAAGCTATTTTAACACAGTGTAAACTACGACTCTACATGGGCAATACAATTTGAATATTTCTAAGTGTAATTCTTTGTTGGGGTTTTGTTGTTATTTTATTTATTTATGCAATAAGAAAATGAGAGAATTTGAAAGAATTGTCACAGGGTGGCTCATAAGGAAACTTTATTGTTTTCCTACAGGAAAGGACAAGACAAAAAAAAATTTCAACTCCAAAACTGTCCCAGTTAGAGTCAATATATTTGTCCTTTTATTAAATTAAATAACTGCCGTTTGCAGTGTCGCCATTTCACTGGCCAGATTTGTTCACATCCGACTAATTTTGGTGGGGGTTATTTGAAGGAGCGAGTGGAAGTGTACAAGTGTGAAACAATCCTAAAATTCAGGGTCAACAGGGCTAATGCGTAAATTAATAAATAAATAATGAAATAATATTTCATATTGTTTTTGTAAATCTGGTGGAACTGAATCATCAGTTATTTAATTCGTGACATTAAAAACAAACAAAAATTAACAAAATCTGCATGAAATTTTTAGTTGCGATTAAAATTAAAATAAAAAATAGTGAGAAATTATAAAAAAATTTAAAAAAATGATAATAAAAATGGATTTTATTGTATCGCAATTATTTACTCGTTTTGATTGTTGTTGCTTTGATTCTATTTGTACGATGCCTGTAAACATTAACCATTTTTGCAGCAGACTTTTTTGCCTTTAATGCCCAGAGAATTTCATAATATTTATTTTAATTCTACAAAGTGGTAATACCAGGTAAACAGACCTGTAGCCACATGAAAAAAATCTTTTGTTGTAAACTATCATTTTTGCACATTGAAGTTAAAAGTTAAATGAGCCGGGTTGCAATTTGTACGCCATTATAATCCATAAATACTTCTCATACTTCTCATACTTCTGTCTACTTACAGCCGGTGTTTGTGTTCGTCCTTTCTGGGCATTTTTGCTGTTGGTTTGTGTTCGTCTCCCGGCGTGCAAGACGCAACACTTTAAAGCCTGGCCTTGCCAATTGGCAATGATCCATTAATTCAGTCATTCCTTCATTTTTGCTACTTTCCGTCCATTCAGCCAGTCCTCGTTTTTTGCCCGTTTTGCATTTGAAAATGTGTACGAAATAAAACGGTGTTCTATTTCCGTTGTTGCCGCCATTATTGTCGCCATTGCAACTGTAATTTTTCGCATTATTGTTTATTTCATGCCGGCAGTTACTGTTGTTGTTGTTGCTGCTGCTGCTGCTGCTGCTGCGGCTGCCATTGTTCTTATATTATTCAATTTTTATATATGTAGATATTTTTCCTTTTTGTTGCAGGCCGCCATAAGTTATTAACTGCAAATTAAATTTAAAACACGAATGAATGAGTTTGTCAGAAACACTCTTCCGTTCTGTATAATTTCTCTTTTTTTCATAAAACATTTTATTTTTTTTTTTAATTTTTTATTTGTTTTTCGTTTTGGTTTTTTGTATTTCGAACACATCACGGCTGTTTGCACCAACAAAAACGCACATGTTGAGGCAAATTATGCCGATATTATAAACAGGAATTTTTCTTTAAATTCAATGTATTTATTATGTGTTGTAAGCAGCGTTGCCAGCTGTGCAGTTTTCGGAAGCACTGAGTGAATTTTCAGTTTTCTGTTTTAATCATCAGTTTCTATCCAAATTTTGCAGTTTTTGTCTTATATATTTTTTTTGAGTAAATTCTTAACTCCATAAAAATTCGTTTAGTTGTTGAACTTTTATGTTGCTTATTATTTTTTTATATAGTTTTAAGTTCGGCCCCAGATGAAATAGTAATAAAAAAATACAATGATTTGCATTTACTGTGTCAAAATTAAAACAATTAAATTAAAATCACAGTTTTTTATGTATAAAAAAAATTCCTGCCGAAGTTTAGTTGCCCAGGATTGTTGTCCAGTTGACATGTTGCACTTAAATCTTTTGATAAACCCTGAAGATGATCAACGATGTTGATCGCAATATTGGGAAATAACTGAAAACCACCATAAGAAAAATCAATGTATTTACTTTTTATTATTTGAACTAGAGCGGAACATAAAAGTTTTTATTAAAAAATAAAAAAAAATTATAAAAAATTCTTTACTTTCATTTTCTTTATTTCTGAAGTCTTACTTTTAATTAATTTTAAAGCTTTAAAAGCTGGCAGAAAAAGTTCTTAGAACAATTAATGCAAAATTTAAACAAACAAGTCCCCGCTTAATTGAGTTGAGTCCAGTTTGATTTGCGGCATTCCTTTAATTGACCATTTATTTTAACAAATCACATACATACAAAAGTGAGGCTTAAGTGTCATTTGCAAATTCGTAAAATTTTCACACCCAACTTTAAAAATCATATGTTTTTATTTCTTTTGTAATAATTGTTCGTTTTATTGACTGCCCTGCTCAATTAAGCGAGTTCTTTTTAACTAAGTCAATGAATCAATCAAAAGAGTATCGGGTGAATCATTTTCCTGGTGATAGTTGCAAACTCTGTGGATTTTGAGAAATTTAATTAACTGCTTGTGTGAAACAGGGGCGTGGTAATGTTTTTATTACATCATTCTTTTGCAACACCGATTAAATGCAACGAATTGCGATTTTCTATGGTTTGATATATGAATCATAAAATACTTTCTCCTGTTAAGCCGTCCTGCAGCTCCTCTTTGTTTGTCGTTTACTTACATACATACATATGTACATATTCATACATTTGTATGTACATATTCATACATTTGCATGTATGTATGTACATATTCATACATATGTATGTCTGGGTATGTATGAAACAAAATTTTGCTTTAATTACGTTTTATTTATGTGCAGTTTTTTCACTTGAAAGGCAGATTTTTTATTCCAAAATTTGCAGATTTTGTAATAAATATTATGGCAACGCTGGTTGTAAGGCATCTGAAAGTGTGTGTGTGTGTGTGTGTTTGTGTGTGTTTTATGTCTGCTCCTGCTGTTTTTTTAGTTATTACTTTCCGTTTAACAACAACATAATTAGCGGAATTTGGCCAGCAAATGTAAAATTACAACAAAGCCAACAAACAGAGTGTGAAAAATCTTTATGAAATCTGAATCTCTGTTGGCCAGAGAAATTTTAATTTATTTTTATGAATAATTTTTCTCTTTTTCACTTCTGCTGCGGCAGGTGTTTGTTGTTGGTGCGCATTAAGAATGTGCCTAAAACCGAATTGTCGTTGTGCTGGACACAAACAAACAAACAAACAAAAACAACAACAAAACTGCACATATTCATAAAAATATTTTTTGTGTTTTTGTCCTGTCCTGTCCTGTCGTTTTACGATTATGACAGCCATAATCTATAAAATATTTAAACGGGTGTCCAAACGACCAGGCGTCACAATTATAATTGCTCTGGTTACCGGCCGTTTTGGCCCAACTGTTCATTAAAACTATTTGAAACAAGTTAATTAAGCTGGAGGAGAGTGTTTTTTGTTTTCTTCCACTTGTCGGAAATAATAGATTTTCAATTAGATAATTGCAAAAATAAAATATTTTGATTTAAAATAAATTATAGGTTTTTTTTCTTAAATCATGTGATAGGAAACCAAATAATCGGTTCTATTTACGTTGGTGATACTGCCTGAACATTCCTCAAAAATACATATAACAGTGTTTTCCCTGACGACCCTACATGACTCGACTCTACAGCCGTATGAAGTCCAACTCATCAGGAGCTAAAGTTAAACACAACCATATCGAAACCCCCGCTTAAGCGGACCCGCTAGAGCGATTCTCAAACTTTTAACGCTTTTAAACGAGTTTAACTTGGCCCCTTTTGTTGGCGCTCCATTGTTTGCACTATCTTCTTTTTAACACCCACAATTATGTGATTCACTGTTATAAAAACAGAAAATTGTCTGGCAACTTTGTTAAAAATGAGACAAATACAAAAAAATATAAAAAAAACAACAAAAAAAAAATTGTTCACTCGTTTTCAAACGAACTTAAAATTTTTATATAATAAATAATAGCAAAAAGAAACGCGAATGTTGAAATTCTTTAAAGGAATTTTATTAGTGTTGAAATATATTAGAGGATCGCCAAATCGTTGACATTTTTTAATCAAGTGGTCAAGTAAAATGACCATAATTTTCATCACTTCATAATTTTGATTGTATTTGATAAGACCTATAGACGTGCTGGATGTATTAGAATTTTGTGGGCCAACCTACACACGATGACGACATGCTGAATCTAATGAAAATATTACCCTCATCGAGGGCGAGTGCGCAGCCGAGTGCGACGCTCACAAGATGTTGATGCTGGGCAAACGTATCAAAACCAAACGATCATCAGTTAAAGTTAAACGTGTTCGCTGGTTTCTATTAGAATGTGACCTCCAACGCTGAAGAGTATTTCTGAAGGCATGAGAGTGGCCGCTTGAAAAGTTGTCAAATTTGTGACAATTCTAAAGGATAGTGAAATCTGAAGACGTCACGTTTGTTGTGGACTGGCATTTGGCGTTGATGGCCTACAATTGGTCGACAACAGTGTAAGACAGATCATGACAGCTCAACTTTTGATGGCCTGAATTGAATAATATGGAGGGCTTTTGAGTCTACCAGAATGGTCCTACATGTCACATCCAGCCATCACATGTCCCGCGCTCTGCCCCGCCCCATAAGCTCTTTTCCACAATGTGCCACTTGTCACATGAATAGGAGTCGTGCCCAGAATGCTGCTCATAATAAAAAAAAATTCCTTTATGTTGTGCTCACCTGGACGACAATTAAACTGGTCACTGAGAGCCTGAATCGCATATAAATTGAAAAACACAGCAGCTTTCGGCGCCAAGACAAACTTGACACCACGAAAAGTTGGGTATTAACGTGGTCACCAGCTGGGAAAGTCATGGCGGAGATTTGTTGTGAGATTAGCAAATGAATGGAAAAATGTTGACCATAATTTACACACTTCGCTTTAAGCAAATTGAAGGATAGAAACAACGATAAAGCAGCCTGTAGTAAGTAAATTGAAAGCAAGTTTTATAAGGAAAGCCAGGACGCTTTTTAGCTAATTTTAATTTCTTTGCAATGTACAAACTTCAATACTTTTAATAGTCTCTACTTAAGTGTTTCGCAGGAAACTGACAAACTTGATGAATATTATTTAATATTCATGAACAACGTTACGAAAACAGCTTTCAATTACAACAAATGAAGTTCAACTCCTGATTAGCCGTTTCGTCTATTAGTCTCTTTTTAAATAGCAAATTACATCCTTCCTACACAATAAAATGCGAAGGCGTAATAATAATACAATAAAATAAAAAACTCGATTTAAAGCCCAGAAGAGGACATAAATTCTGATTAGACACAGAAACGCGTGTTCATCTGGGCTGAAACCGAAACTCTGCCGCCTCAGCAACAGTCTGCGGGACGGACTTAAGACTCACATTAACATTTCATTTTGCCGAATAAAATATCATTTTACAATACACTCGCGAGCACTTAAGATTTTTCCCACGCATCAATTAGACCCGATTAAAGCGCCATTTGAAACAAAATTACAAAAACGCACCGCAATCAAAAACTTCCAAAGAAAACGCAAAGAGAAACAGGAACACAAGGAGAGGAGCGAACAAATTAATGGATGAATGAATTATGGGGGCGGGATTGAAAATTGATTTGAATTCAGCTGAATGCCAAGTGAAATTGAATACCCACTCGTGCACCAACTTAGTCACCGCCAGTGCACATTCTCTCACGCACTCACTCACTCACTCACTCACTGGCAGGCCGGCCGTTGCCAACTGTACGAAGAAAGAAAAACCGAATGCTTGAAAATGGAAATCCTTCATTATTTGAACATGATGTGCAGAATGTGAATGTGAATGATGATGATGAGGATGATGATGAGAACGCAGACGAAATAATTGTGTGATGGTACAATAATAGCAACTAAAACATGGAATTATAAAAGGAAAAGTAATAGCAAAATGTTGTCGATGGTGGCGATGACAAGATGTTTTATTTCTTAAAACGTGGATAAACAAAATTCAATTTGTTTGCACTTCATAGGAAATAACAAGAATCATTCTTTAAGTGATGCAAAAGAATCTTCCAAGTGAAGGAAAACAAAACTGTTATACAAAAGAAAGAACAAAAAAAGAGGAAAAAAGAAGCAGCAGCTGCTGAATGGCTGATTCGGCTGGATGTTGGCTATTGGCAGCGCAAAGGCTTATTATGTTTCACAATTGTAGCAACAACAGGAAAATTATGGCAAAGCAATGAAGCAAAGTGGGGTGGCGATTCCCAAACGTTTTATCAGCGATACACCAGCCACGCTTAAGGATCGAGAAAAATCGCCAAATAAAGTGCATAATAAGATGGAGGCCAGCAAAAACGTTGTCCCATGAAACAACTCAGTAGCAAACGTGCTCTGCCTCAGGCTTGTGGTTATATATGTTGGGGATAAGGTTCGCTGGAAGGGGCAGGAACAGCTGAGTACAGACCTGCAAAAGACTTGAGCAATTAAGTTGCCCGAATGCTCTCTAATTTTATTGTTAACAAGGACCCTTTTTTGTTTCTTGTTAAACATTTTTTTTTTCCAATGTGTCTCAATAATGAGAGACTCTATTCTATTTCAGCACCAGGACATTCTACGGCCAATTTGTGCGTCGAAATGAGGACACGATGCGGTTGTGTTTGATCGCCAAAAGAAGAAGAAAATTCCGAATAAGAAAAAGTCAGCTCAAATCTTTAAAACAATCAGCGATAATACGAGGATTATTATCGATTTGTTTATTAGCCCAAAAACGTTAATGCTGGATATACACGACGGCAGCGTCGGAGAATAAAATTCAACGCGAAAAATATGTTTTAAGGACGGCCTGTTGAAAGAGCCCCATAGCGAGTTTAAGGAATATATTTATATTCTGGCGGCCTTAAGTCTCCAGCAAGTTGGATGTTACAAGACAAAACTAAGATTTGGTTATAAAATTTTAGATGCTGTTGCTGATAGAGAGGAAAAAGTACCGGACTGGGCGCAGTCTTTATTTGTATTCTCCGAAAACAGGCTTCAGCGGTCCAATAATGACTCTAGAGCGATGATGGTCTTCATATGATGCCCAAAAGTGCACTAAAAGCCATTCCCACAAGATAACCAGCAGCATTCGGGTTAGTCCACTTGACTTATTTTAACGGGCTATAAGTTGCAAAATTTCAAAGTGTGACATAGAAGCTGACGGTAAATATACAAAGAGCAACGACTAAAGGTCGCTGAATGGCTCGCTATAGGCTGTTGTAAACCGACCCTTGCTTTAATCATAAACTGCTTTCCGGCACTGAAGGCCACTTATGGATGAAGGATGAATTTAAGACGATAACAAACCCCAACAGACCAGAGAAAGTTCAAAACATCTAAAAAAAATTAATATTTACAGAGAATTTTAGATTAATGGCGTCATCGGTGCACAGGTCTTAAAGAAGGATGTTGGCCAGGCCAATGCTGTCAAGGCGCAGCGCCGCAGTCTGAATCGAAGGATATCGATACTAAGCGAATGTGTTTTCCAAGTAGGACGGCGCTTCGTGCCACCCAGTTTGTTACACATGAGACAGTCTGTACCACACAGTTAGAAGACGATAACTGGCCACCGAGATCTTACAATTTGGGCATTTCTTGAGATCCAAGTCTTGGCAAATAAACCATAAATCCAACATAAATCATGACATCGAACAAACTCGGTTGAACATTTCCCTCTCCACGAAGCTAAGCTGGACTCTTTAAGTTCTATTATATAACCAGATCTTTGAAGTAACTGGGATCTAAGGATTAGTTTTTATTGATTACTTTTTGTCCCCCTTTAAAGTTAGAAATCACTTAGTGTGAGAAGATACTGGTATTTGGGAACCTCTGGTTTCGTAAGCAACCTTGCAAACAATAGTTGCTGATGTAAAAGGTTTTAAATGTTTGATAATGGCCAGAGCGAATGAGATCTTAGCCGGGGAAACAATACAGATGATATTGTTAGTTTAGTGGCAACTAGAAATTGAGTGCCGCTTCAAGTTACTGTCAACATTTATTTTACAAAAATGACAGTTGGTTTGTTTACATTATGAAAAGCATTTTTAATGGCATCACAAACTCACTCACTCTCTTATAATGACAACTTCAAATATGAGAAATTAATGCAGTGCAATATTTTCAAGAATTTTATTATCCATCATTATCGCCCGCTTAATTGATGGAAACAAAAAAAAAACACATCAAAAACTTCTATATGTATTTGATTTAACTATAAATATTCTTTTTGTTTGTAATAATTTGTTTAAAAAATAAAATGGATGAATCATAGACTGAGTAATAAAATTTTTTGATTGACGGATCATTAGCATTTCAGGGCAAAATAACATGATTTCATGTTAGATTTTCAGATGTCAATGCAATTGACTGTAATTAAACAAAACATTTTCGCATCGCCTTCGTGGTATCGAAGATTTTGATTGTGGGACGTTTTCCGGGCGCTACGCAATCCAGGATCAAAATTTCTCTTTATTAAAACAGCTAAAAAAAATAAATATTAATCAAATAATGCCTTTCTTGTTATTTGCACTCTGACAGCCTTCGGCTTAAAACCATTTACTAAATACAGGGTCAAGCAAGTGCCGACAG
Organism: Epicampocera succincta; assembly: GCA_932526305.1. NCBI lineage: Eukaryota > Metazoa > Arthropoda > Insecta > Diptera > Tachinidae > Epicampocera > Epicampocera succincta. The sequence goes on along the minus strand of OW052037.1, from coordinate 11,747,872 downwards.
CGATATGTCAAAGCGTTTGTATCAAAAGAAATGTTTTTTAATATCATGTGAAATAAGTTTCAGTTTTTCTTTTCTGTTCTTGAGTTCAATTCTCCATTAAACACGTTTCCGTTCGACGGGGAATTAAAGTCTCAAATTTATCATTAATTTGCATATAATTTGAAGGCGAGGCATTTTGCCATGCCTGGGCTGAAATTGACACTTTACAAGTTCACTATTATTTTGCAATTAATGGCAACAAATTCTGGGTTAAAAACCTCATTTAATTATTATCCTGCAATTATCCCATCCAGTAGTTGTAACGTTAAATAAAATTATTTTATGTAGAAAAAGAAAACAAAATAAAGATGTCGAAAGCAATTTAAACAAACTGCTTTCATAAATGTCCTTATGCAGGTTTTAATAACAATTTTTAATATTTCTGAGAGTTTTTTTTTACATACTAAATACAGTACTCTCGCGCTACTATGAACTGGATAAGATGTTAAGCAACTCACAATAGCAACTTTTTGCGTGTCTCACTGATTTCTCCATATTAATTAGGGATCTGATAAGATTTGGTAAGATCTCTACGAACTTCAGCCATATCATGTAGGAATTTTTAAGGGGGAATACCCGTATTATTTTTATTTACTTGATTTTGTTATTTTTACCATCTTCTATTTTTTATTAATTCAGTGGCCATTATTTTGCAGGTTTTAGTTTGTGGACTAATTAAATCCTTTTTTTAAGAACTTTTTTTCTTGCTGCCGTATTTTTCATATCCTTCCTCAGGCAATTATGAGTGAATATTTTTAAGAAAAACTTCACATATTGCTGCCTGTCTTGTTTGTAAAAAACTCCTTAAACGCCTATAGTTTAGATATAAGTTTTTAATCATAAGAAAAAAGTTGAATATTTAATTGTGATGAAAAAATTACAAGCGACAGAGTCCTGTATACGCAAAGCCATTTAGCGGAGCAGTAAAGAGAAAAAAACCCAACAAGGGGAACGGCATGATATCGAAGAGTTTTGCCCCCCGAGAGGCAATAGGCTGCAGGTTACTGCACTGATGTTGAAAGCAGCAGTGAGAGGCGTTCAAGAACTGATTTTCTTTGTAGATTTCAGGCTACCAGGGAAGGTGTCGGCACTTAAGCAACGGTATTACTCTCGAGCAAGTAATGTCTGATATATGATGAGCCGCATGAGAGTTTTGCTGAGCCACCTGTCGTGGCAGATGCCAACGAAATTTGCTTAAAAATCTTGCGTGGACTTAAAAGCAGCTTCATTTGATAATGATTTAAATGATTTCGTTACGAAAATTGCATCCTAATCATGACGTGCTTCTAATTAGTTTATACTATCGCAAGATCACTGTATGATTTTTCTTTTCTTGTTTTTTTTTTGTGGGTTGACTCTTTGTTTTGCTAAAAATATACTTATTTTTATATGTACAACCATCTCGAAAAAAGAAAAAACCAAATACAAAAAACAAAACTAATGCAGAAACCGTGTTTAGTTTAAGTTGTAAATGACATTGCGACAAAAGTGCCTGCACACACGGACGAACCCAAGCAAATGCAAATACATATTTCTGTTTAAACGTAGAATAGTGTCACACTTATTGCAAGTACTTTGAATTAAAATGGGAGAAAAAAAAAACGACGACGATAGTGGAAAATAAACTTAACCACACAATTTGCAAATGGTTTTGAATAGACGCAATTTTTAGAATTCTACAGCACAAGCACTTTTAACAAACACACACACACACACACACATACACAGAGAGAGTTTAAAATATTAAACTGTCAGTGCGAGGCAGACATCCGAACATATTCAAATGTGGCTGCATTCATAAATGCATCACACATGAATAGAGGCACAAAAATTGTTTCATACTTTAAATTTAAAGCAGTTATGAAAACAAGGGGTTGCATGGACTTGGTTTTCGTAACCGCCTTTTTTTATGGAATTGTTAAGTAATAAAATTGTCACGTTTGAGAGATCAGTGTAAAGGATTATGGGAATTGCTTTAGGTCAGCATCTTTGCGATCCAGCAGTTGTAGGAGCTGCCAAGTGGCTTGTGAACCACACCGAGATGGCAGTTTCTTGTAGTATATCACATGTGGTCGCGTGACAAATCGCTTGTCCGAAATCTCAGACCATCTTATATTTCTGGTTAGCAGAACTGCTTATGTAAAGACCCCGGTAGACGGAAAACCGTAAAGAACATCCGGGTTTAATCAGACTCGCACTTCTGTTCTTCTCTATTTTATGCTCTGAATAATTGATTAATAGTGAAGTCTGGCCCAAAATGGTCCTTTGCATGGCGGCCATCGTTGATCTCCCCTTAAAGGTTTTAATAGGTTAAGGATCAGTATTCGCTACCACAGTTGGGTGTGTTAAAAAGTCTGATTTACCCACCATATAGGCCCGACGTAGCCTGTATCTGCTGTGTTCCAGCGACAGGACTTTGAAGTCATTTGAATCGCTAAAAATGGGCCATTCACCACATTATCGTTAGCAACTACTAAGAGGCAGCTTTAGGCTTAAACGGCAACCTGAACTTCTCACCCCAAAATGGACACTTACGCCAATGGCCACTCCACTCCAAGCTTTCTTTTGCCAGGCATTTCGAGTGCATTGGGGGTCATCCCCCTTATGGCAATTAAACCTTATAAAAGTTTTCGAAAGTGCCTTCCAACAGTTTGCGCTGTCATGTCCCTGGACTAACCACAAACCCTCTATACCTCAGGAAACAAAGTACCCAAGTGAGGAACATTTCAAAGCAAAAACTGCTACTAGGGCGGAAGGATTGCTTGGAAGAAGTGGTCGTCTTCTCTTTTGGTTTGAGAGAGTTTAATCATTTGCATATTTCTCTCTATTAGACATCCAAATCGTGTCCGGACATCGATCTCATAATTATTGCATCGACAAGTGGAGACCATTTCGTACGAGCATTAAACAAATCAATATCAGCTTTAAGTCCAAGTGATGACACAGGCTAAATTGTCAGTGATGCTGATTAAGTTTTTCTTGTCTTAGTCACGATTGAATGTAAAAATGTCAAGATTGGACTAAAGCATCACATCATGTCAACATTATCTTGTGTGGAATATTTCTCGCCGGCGGAATCTTGCAAAGGTCACGGCGTACCAGCCTGGAAAACTTATTGCCATTGCCAATATCAAGCCGCTTCCCATTCTGAATGCATTTAAAAAAATATTTTCTTTTTCTAAACACTTTTGTTCTTGCCAAATCATTGACTTGAAACCCCTATTGCTCGTTGGCTTTAGGCTGATGTCGATTGTACGGTTTGGTTGGCTGAATGTCTGAATGGTTGAATGGGTGGTTGTTAAAGATTTCTGTTGTAGCAGATTTTTATTCTGATGCCTCCAGTCTAATTTCTACCTGTAATAAAAATTTTTATAATTTTTTTTTCTGCTATATAAGTGACATATAGAAAAATATGCAACAACTAATAGTATTGCGAATACTGGTGGGTGCCAACCAAAGTACAAAATTCTACACAGAAATTTTTTTTTTATTGTATATTTTTTTCCACCAATAAATTTCCGTGAATTTTTGTTATAATTTTCCCAAAAAAAAAACTTTTCCCATAAAACCTTGAATTAATGCAAGGAAAGGCCTCTGTAGTTTCCATAATCTAACAAAAATATGGCGATTTATTGAACTAAAAGTTTGATTTTGCTTAAAAACTGGATTTTCAATTAATATTTTCGTTGTTGCAATAAACAAATTTAATTGAACATACAAATATAATAATAATTTTGATCAAAAGTTAGTGGTCAGACAATTTAATATGACGCTGATGACAACTCTTGGCCTTGGCAGCAATATCGCACACATGTTGCATTCTAATATTTTGCTGCATGGCAATACTGAATGAAGGGCCCTCCCAGTGTACGGTTATATGTTCTCTACGATCCCAATGCCCAAACCTTTCATGTTAATTTTATAGAAATTTTAATTTGAAAAACTTTTTTTTTATATTTTTGATCAAATTGACAGCTTTTTGTTACCGCCATTTTGTAATAGCATTTCAATTGTCATTTGTGTGGCCAACTGGGTTACTTGGAATCTTGAAAACCTGCAGCTACAGATACATATCCTGTTATAATTGGCAATACAACTCTGTTTTTTGTGCTGTTCTCAAATACACATCTAATGTGTGGCATCTTGGGTCTGGTCTCGTCCAGAATTGTGTTCGGTTATTGGTTTTAGAACAAAATGGTTTAAGTCCATTGACTGAAATGGATTTATAAAATTAACTGAATGAGTTCGATCCAAGTCCATTTTCTTCTACTTACTACTAGTGGATGGTATTATTAATTTGGGGCAGAAAGAACATTTTTGCAGAAAAAAATACTGTAATTATTCATTTTGTAGGGGGTAGGGTATAAATTTTCCGCCAAATAAATTTAACATCCCTGTTTTAATTGATTACGAGTTGTTTTTGTGTCAGCTGAAGGGGAAAAACACATTTTTGTAATTTAAAGCCCGTATATGTCATAAATAATTGTAAATTTTGTTTCCGCCCCAAAATTCCTTTACGCTCTTAAATTTTTCATATTCCTTAAACAAACATCTTAATTGAATGTATGAAAAAAGTTGCACCAGAAATTGATGCAATCAAAAAATAACTAAAACAACACAAAATCTCTTCTTTGTACACAAGTTTATTTCAACAGCTTTAAAAATTAATGGTACTAAAAGTAGGATTTTTCCACATCCATCTATATAAGTCGGGCAACACTTAATCGCATCATTCTAATCACCAAACGCTAAAAAATTGTGTAATATCGCTGAATATGGTGAAAATGTTTAAATAAATAAATGAAAAAAAGTATCGGGTTTTTGTTTCAGTGTATCGAAATAATCACAATGTTAGAAGGTGGGACACCACGTTATAGATGGCAAATAATAATTTAACCATTAAGGATAAGATAAGGCAGGTATAGTGCTTTCAGCATAAAGTTGTTTTAAATTCAAACACATAAATAATATAAATATGTAATAAAAAAAAGGAAAAAAGGAGAAACTTGCTAAATCACACGAAGAGTCGGGGGCCCCAGCTCACACACGTTCTTGGTTTATTTAATTTTATTCAAGTGGCTTTTTCATCCACTGGCAGCAACAAATTACTCATAGACAGCATTTTGTGAACAAGTGAATGGTTTTTAATATTTTTAATGAATAGATTTTGTCATATTCATAATTTAAGTAAATAAATTTATAAGTATTTTTTTCATAAGTTGAGTCTTATGAACAAAAACAGTTAAAAAGATGAAATACAAACACCCTTCAATTCCTAAGATTTTTTTTCCTTTTCTTTTGCTCTCTCGCTCTCTCTATCTCACTCGGTTTTATAGTGTGTATTTATTTAGTTTTCATATTAAAAACAACAACAACAAGCAAAACAAGTTCATTATAGCGCCGCTAAGTGGCGGAATACTGTCGTTGTTCATAATGATGTCAAATTCAAATGAAATCTCAAGATCAATTCAACCATTACCCCCCTCCCAGTACTTATGATGCGCTGCTGCTGCTGCTGCTGCTGCTCTGCAACAAATGAACTTTAAGTAACCGCATAATTAAAAGAGATACGCTTCATTTCATTTTGACAGCCGCTGCCACGACATTCGCTTAAAAGTTATTTCCATGTTCACGTTGACACTAATGATGTTTCAGCCGAGCTATTGAACAGGATGAGTACGATGATGATGATGACGATGACGATGACGATGATGATGGTTGCGACAATGATGTGCTTTTTTGTGGTGGCTCCTGTCACTTGATCTTTCGCCCACATTTGGAAACAACATAAACACTCTGCAAAGATTTATTTATTTATTTATTTACTTATTTGCTTTTAAAGAAGATTTAAAATTAAGTTTGTTTAAAGTTTTTAAGCACCACTTGAGAATGTTTTTAATTACTCGTTCGTTTCAATTAAAAAAGAGATTTCGCTCATGTGCGAGTAGTTGGTGGGGAGAGGGGCGAGTTTAAAATATAAGTCTTCTTGGAGATATGAAAATGGTTTGAAAATTAATTTAAGGCAGGAATTAAAGGCTTTCTTATTTAAGGGATTTGCGTTCTCGCATGTCCGCCGGGTTTCTAAATTTGCTTTTATATGAATGCCCCCCCCCCCTTCTTTCCACTTTTTAAATTTTTCTCTAAAAATCTAATTTTTTACAAAATTTTTGTGTAGTTTTTCAGTTCTTATTAAATTAATCTCCTTAAAACTTGTTTTGACCTTGAGAAATCTGGAAATCTGACTGAAAGCGAACGTTAGTGCTGCCTCGGTCACAAGGCGACTTGGCGCATAACCGTTCACTTGTTGCCAGTGATTGTATATTTATGTTTTTAGGTTACTTTTAAAGAAAATATTGCTAAAAAAAAAAAAAATTATTTATTATTTTGCTGATTCAATAAAAAAAAAAAAAAAGAATGTTAAGTTGGAGGGTGGTTCAAAAAGTGTAATAAAAATAATTATAGCCTATTTTCTTTCAACAATTTATTTGGCAAAACTTTTGCTTCCAAACAATTTATTGTTGTTCAACTGGTTGCTGTCACAAAACTAATCATGATTTCGGCCCAAGGATAACTCTTGATATTGATGTACAGCATTTAAAGTTACTGTGCAGGAATTACTGGTCCGCACCGCCTTCAATGTTGGTATTGGTACGAGTATTTGAATTGAATTGGTAGATGCTATTCTCACCGCGGCAGGCCAAAGTAAGGGATCAAAATCTGGACCCTGTGCACAGTATTGAAATCAAGTCAGTTTTTTTTATTTTTGCCTGTGTCTTATTTTCAATTATGACCTTTTAATGTTTTTTAAAATGTTATTTATTTATTTTATTTATTTAAAAAATTTGTTATAATTCAAATTGTAAGAAACCATAGAATAAAAGCACTAGACCTTCATAATGTTTTAGTTGCAATTAAATGTGTCTCAAATATCCCACAAAAACAAACTGGACGTAATAAATATTGGCAGTGCTGCCAACTTTGATATGCGCAGCTTATTGGCATTAGCGTCTGTCCTGTCTACTAATCGTTATTAATTAGATAATTCCTGCCATGCCATTCTTTAATCATAATTTAAAAGTATTGACTAGTTTTTGTTTTAACACCTTTTAAATGATTAAAGTGTAACAAAGTTTAAGGATGAATTCACATTTAGAGCCACATGAAACGTGAAATTAATTTGGAGCTGGCAGCTTTAATCAGCGTTCGAAATTCCAATATCTACAATTTTGCGTTGTTTTGCAAAATGATTTTTTTTTTTTGATTTTGCCTTTTGCACGAACACGTCCTGGCTTAACACCTCGTCACGTAATTCGGCATTTATGCTGCGGCATGGGTGCAATGTAAACTACATATTTATGCCAACATTCAGGCGATTTGTGTAACAAAAGATAATTGAAACAGCAACACTGGTGGCCAACAATGGAAACGTGTGCAATAACGGCTGGTCTGTTGGTGCCTTTCACAGCCTTTTTTTTCTGCTGCTGCTGCCAAATTTTGCTTTGTTTTCTTGTTTTGATTTTCAGCCCTGAACAATGCAGAATTATTTCAATGAATTTCCACAACTAAATTGAAATGTTGCGGCGCTCTGAAATGAACGTGTACGGTTTGATTACAATTCGTTCCAGTCCATAGACACATTGTTGCAGCAGTCGATGTACATCTGTACATATTGGATTTGGGTTTGTGGCATTTTTTGTGCGGACCTGAAAATGTTCGTAAGACTAAGTTTTTGCTTTTGTCAAGGTTATGTTTGAATTTTTCATTAATTATTTGTTATCGTTTTGCATGATTAAGAAATCATATTGAAAAGATTTCTTTTGTTTGCAAAGAAGATTCTAAATAAAGATTTAGGAGCGGTTATAGAATCCCAGCGTCATGATAAACAAGCTTCTTAGTGAGCAACGCTTATGCTCAAGGGGATCGAAGAAGTCAGCCCTCTACCAACTCCAGTTCGTGGCTGGCAAGTATTTTAAAGACCGTTGGTGCAAGTGCGTTTAGAGAAGCTTTGATTTGAATTGTCCTGCTTCAAAGTACAAATTAAAGTTTCTACTGCTGGCATAAACCGCTACTTAATCAATTTCATCATTCGTCATATTCAATATTTTCTGAGTGTTTCCCGTCCGGGTACAGCTAAACTAAAGACTTCCCAGCGCAATTATTGAGTACTGAAATGTTATTAATCACGACCTGCTTGAATTCCCTCCAAAGCCATGTACTGAATAATATCTTGATTTGAGCTGCAGACTCTTCTAGAAGGGGGGTTCCTCTAATTCCCAGTATATACAAATCTATTACTTTAAAATCTAATCTTTAAAATTTAATGTCATTGGCATATTGGGCATTTGTTACTTCTCCACTGGTGTATAACTCCCAGTTTTATTTATTAAAATTATAAAAAAGATTGTTCTTATTGAGCTGGCAAGACTACAGTCCTAGAACTTATTATAAAATCTTTGAAATTCGTAATCTAGCGGTTTCCACACTGAACAGTGTTTCTTTGTTCAAAATCCAGTGGCAGTCACCAGCGAAGCGATTATCTCTTCCAACAGGCATATATCGACTATATTTCTGAATTGAGGTTTATAGCACAGCAGGATCTATCAATAGAGGGTTTCCAAGCTTAGCCGCTGATAGTGTCGACATTCTTGAGGCAACATCTGTTAGTTTGTCTAATATTCAGTCCAACTGTTTTGCCAAATCGCCACTAGTCAGTCATTGATGTCCAGCTGGCAACATATAACGAGTCCCGTATATAGCGGTCATCATCAGCGTATTAGGAGAATCCAATGATTCAGTAAACTATAAACTCTTACAAAAACCCTCTCCGCTGCTCTGAAAGTCCTGCAATCATACAAAATTTAGGCTCCTCAGCAGGAAAATGACTTGTGACGCCCGTAGCAGTCGGCAACAGAGTTTTATTTTCATCATAAAACAATCATCTGCGATTCTAGAAGCTGTTGCCGAATGAGTGGGGACGGCAACGTTATCAATCCACTTGAGATGCCAAAGCGTCCAAAACAGACGACGTCATCCATCCACCTGACATTATGCTGGATATCACAGTCAACGCTGGCGAGCGATTATGAACGGTGATGTCCAAACTTGTTTAGCTGGACTGGTGTGATATGGACACAAACGATGTGGGGCTTTGATGGGCTGGATCCGAGTGCTAAGCAACTGATACCGCACTGCCCAGCCCACTCGTAAACAAACAATTTAAGGGAAGCATAATCACACCTGGACCTGAGGTGAATATACCAGAGCCCTCAATTTGCACTGCTTCTTGGGAGGTTTTCTTAAACCCATCGATCGTGCGGCAAATTCAACTTGAATTTGCAACACTCAGTGAAGCCGAGGCGGTTACATGTAAGTTAAAAGCTCAAAACACCCTGGGCACTCTACTCGCGAGCAAACAACACTATTAACATCCTTGTTCTTAAATTTCATACTGCATTTAGTTAAACAGTTTTGCCTCCCATATCGGCAGCTTAAACATTCATCTTAATATTCGTCCGTATCGTGGAAATGAAAACCCATTAAGGAAAACCTACAACAAGTAAAATATCTATTTGTGCTTGAAAAATCAGGCAATCTTTGTGTTTTCTTTCATAATTAAGATATATGCCAGCAGGCAGACCTTTTCAATAGCCGACCAGATAAGACAGAACAAGAAAAAGCAGAGGAAAATTAAGGATGTGCCTTCGCTCTGCTGTTGTTATCAATAATATACGAAAACATTATAATAAACACGAAGCAGAGCTTTGTTGTTGCCACACTATACTGCAACAATATTATGACCAAATATTAATGTATTGTAAGTATTTATATAAAATGAACATCCTACGAGTTTGTCGAACACAAAGAGGACTAACTTTCCTTCAAGAAACCAACAGAGACAACAAAATGGTAGAAAGACAAACAATGGCCGCAATCTCAAAAATCTTAGTAACAATCAAGACTTTAATAACGAATACAGCCGTTTTGGCTACTTGCTGCCAGTATTACAATCTGAACGACCATAAATTTATTTATTTATTGTGTTTGTTTTCCGCACACGATGCGAACGATACGCTCTTTTGAAAACATCTCAACTCGTTATCCTGCACTCATTATTGTTTGCATTTGGAATAGCAAACATGTTCATAAAACTGGCACTGGCACTGGCACTGGCACCGCCAGCACCAGCACTACAACCACCAACACCTTCACCGGTGTTTACACTATATTATATTTACAGCCTTAACCACATTCGTAGTGGTGGTGGTGGTGGCGGTGGCGGCAGTGGCAGTGGCACGTTGCTTATTAGTTTCAACGTCAAACCATAATAGAAACTCTTAAATGAGTTCAAGTATGCAGATGAATGTGGTCAAGATTGTTGATCAGTGGCAGCAGCAGCAGCAACAGCAGCAGCAGCATTTCTAGTTTTCTGCCCTGCCTCCAGCCGGGCCAGCAGAACGATGATTTCAATAAACTTAACCACGCTTTTGCTTAAGCGAAATTTGCCACCTATTCAAATATTTATAGCCACCGCAGTGGCGATAACGAACAGTATCAGGTTACCTGTTCCTACAATGTCTAAAGCTAAAGAAGATACATCGGGCTGTATAAGTAAATTTCTGTGTGTGTGTGTGTGTGTGGGCGAGTGCTTGTTCCTACTTAAATGCCTGCTGGTTATTTCAAAGTTGTTCATTTTTATCGCTTATCAAGATGACTAAATTACAAAAGCACACAAATAATAAGACAACGATGGAAAATGTTGTTTAAAGGATTTTTTGCGTTGCACACTTGTGCGTGTGTGTGTGTGTGTGCTTGTGTTTTTACCCAGAATCTTCTCAACGGACCTTTTACCGCAATCAACACTGCGGGCGCAAAGTGATTATTAAAGGTTTTTTATTACTGTTCTTTTTATGTGCGATTCCTTTTTATTTTTATTTGCCATGAATACAGTCAAGGTATTTTCAATAAACGATATAATCAGCACAAAAAAAAGTGACACAATTTGATATAAAAAAAAAAATTTACGTGGCCCGATATTTCAATATCCTGGAAAGTATTTTGCAGTAGTGGAAAAATAAGGATAAATCAAAGCACAGAAAGCAATTGTTGCATCATTGCAAAAGATTTAGGGGAAATACTATTTGATTTCCACAGGTGAATTCATTTATAATAAGTGTGTTCCGTATCCAGAAACATTCCACTTTCCATGGCCCTAAAGCTGAATGGTCGATATCGGCTTTGAGGGCTGCTGTAGTTTGTACTTTAGTCACATACATCTGCGCTTTAAATACCCTTAACTCATATAACATCTTTTATATCAGTTCCAAGTGATGGAATTGAATTTCGAATTTATCATACAGCTCCAACCTATTGAAACCACATATTTTAGATGTTCATATCATCCAACTCGAGTAATTGGGGCCGATAACTGAATTAAGGAGAGAGTTCGTAAGTGGAGTTGCAGGGCAACCCGGTGTCTTAAGCAAAGATCGGTAAGAGTACAAGAGGCTGTGCTCCGAACCGAAATGCAGATCATGTTACAATTGATGTATAATCAAATCGGTGCTATTGGATGATGATGCCGTTGGCAGACATGGTGGGATAAGATTTGTGTGGAATCCTCACTTCAAAGGGCACATGTCGCCTATGCTCGTTTATCGGCAGCTCGAGAGGTCATCTGAACTTTGCCGTGACGAGCAGGACTGTGAAAGGCCAAGTTCTTAGGAGCAATACAAAGTCTTCTGATTTTTTAGTATAAAGTCGTCATCAGTGGCATCGACTTCAATAGATCTAACGATGTTTCTTGTTATTGGCCTTTTTTTTTATTGAATCAGTAGATCCTGGCCTGCTCAACGCACTGCAAGTACTGCTGCCGGTACCATGACAAATGCGACCGCAGAACGTTGTGCGCGTAGGAAACAAGTTTTCATAAAAATTACTTCATCACGAGGGGGTGCACCCCCACGATGCTGAGTTGTCTAAATAGATTGAAAAATTGCAGCCAATTTCACAGTTTCTGCATTAAGGCCGCTTTCAATTGCCAAACTTTAGAAGCCCCCTCGATATACAATTATTTTTTTGTTCTCCATCGGAATCTCTCTACTGCTGACTTTAACGCTCAACCTCATCTACCGCTGTTGTATTTTAGTACAATATTTTTACGCAAGAAATGTCAGCTTTCAGTATTTTATGTCCACAAACTTCATTGTCCTGCCTCGTTTAAGCCTTTCTGCAAACCAAAATATGTATCCTTTTAATAATAAACAAAAGTTTTACGTTATAAACGTTTCTGGTATTCGTATCTCTGAAAGCCCTTAACGATTATGTAACAGAGACTCGTTAACTTTTTAAGCTCATAAAAATGTTATAAAAGAGCCCCCGAACATCATCAATTTATTTGAAAAGTTTATTTAACATTTTACTGCCGGCTCATAAACACCAACACGAACAACAACAACAACAGCACCAGCAACAACATTTAAGAAAAGTAATCGAACTTTAATTATCTTGATTGTTTTGTTGTTTCGATAACCAGATCGAACGCTCAGCCATAAGGACAAGGTTCAAGGTGCTCAGTCGCATCTTACGCAAAGGAACGAGTTGGTTGCCAAAGCGCACTTAAGCATTAAATAAGTTTAATTATAACGGGTCAATAGCTCATTAATATGAAACCAAAGTTTGGGGTTCAGGTTGTTCGGGCGCACAAAGTTTTGTGCTGTGTTTAGTTTTGCCAGCGAACTTTGCCTGCTATTTCCCCTAATTCGGCCATAATTGGCATTATTTATGCTTAAATACATGATTAAATGCGCTGAAAAAGCAACTTTGCAACTACAAAGGGAAAACAAGGAAAACGTGTGCCCCCCCCCCCCCCCCACCCACTTCTACCCGTTATCCGTTTAATAATAATGAAAATGAAAACTAATAATAATCGCAATTATGAGAACTTCTAAACAAATAGAGTAGATCCAAGTGGTGCTTAATATTGGCTTTGTATGATGAAATCATTAACGAAAAACTGTTGAAACAAGGTTGTTTACGAGCATTTGATTTGATTAATGCTTCACCTGATTAGTGCCAGCAAATACTTGTGCATGAAGCTTCAGTTTGTACACGAAATTTGCAACATTTAGTGGCGTTTAGTAGGAGCTTCTGGCATGAATTAATGGATAATAAAAGTGTTAGAAAAAAGAATTTATACAGAGAGGAAAATATTTTTCTTTAAACTCTTATTGGGCGCTTTTTATACACTCGATGGAAATCAAACAAGGTCTGTGTGAGACATTATTTAAACTTTATATACATTTGACATGAAGCCCATGTTTAAAATAGGTTATTGGGGAAATGTTTGCCGCCCATTCGAAATATTTTATTTGCTGAACTGTGTAGCATAAATCCCACTGTGTTCGACCGGGTACATGGGTTCCATTGGTTTTACGAGAGATTTTTTATTTCACCCAAATAGATCGGCGACTTCGGCGAACAACAACACGATCTCGCTTTCGTCACTACTTCTCGTCACGTCATAACTATGCCCTTAAATCATTCGTAGTACACGTTCCACATAGAATGAGTTGGGCGGCATGTGGCGCCAACCTGTTGTAGCATTTAACTCAGTCCAAAAGAAAATGCTAGGAAATATGGATCGCAACTGCCATCAGACAATGAATTTTATATAGACAACGAACGCTCTCTTCACCGATATTGTATCCGTTTGTCCCTAAAAGAGTCTGATCGTTAAAACATGATTTTATCTTATAATCAGGTTTTAAATAAATATTCCAGGTGATTGTTTGGCTTTAGCGCTTGTCAACTGTCAAGGTTTGGTCTGTGACAGAAAGAATTCTCGTATGAGACATACAAGGACGACGTCCCCTTTATTCAGAACTCAACCTTATTGCCAAAGATGATGTTAATGTTTAAAGCGAAAAAGGATCAGTTCGTAAGCGAATGGAGTGTCGTTTATGGAATGCCGGTCATTATTTATGGCTGTTTATCTTGTAATACGTGTTCCGATTTGAATTCGGGTATGACAAAAACTGCACCAAATTCTAGTCTGATGCGAAATCGACTGACTTGAATTCACCTGCACACGCTGTTGCCTGATGTGATGGGTCTCAAATCGTGCCACCATCCTGTGAATGGTATTCTTATGGCAGCCGTAAACTGGACTCATTACAGAGTGTGAGATAAATTACTCTAATCATTGTCTGTGACACGCCGCAAACAGTATTCTCAGAAGTACGATTAGAGTGACCGTGAACAAAGTGCAGTGCATGGGACAAGTTAAGATCGCGTGATTTAGTAGACAATGAACCAACAGCGGTAAGATCATGACATGTAAGATCTGGTGAAATCCCTTGAACTGACCACAAACAGGCAGACGATTTTGTATGACAGCCCACAAAATAGTTGTATGATTTGCCTGTATTAATGCAAATAACCGCTTTAAACTGCCAAATGGCGACAACTCCAGCGCCAGACTTGCAGATAATTTGTGCTGCTTGTCACAGCGATACAGTTCATTGGCTTGTTCTTACAGAGTTCGATTTTCTTCATTTTTAATGATTAAATTTAGTTTTTTTTCCCGCAACGTCTTCAGCTGCAGGTACAATATTTTTTCAAGTTTTCTAAAGGACCACAAAAATCTAACAAGTTCTGCTTTTTCGATAATCCTGCAAGTTGAGCCCTACGATTGCATCTTAACAGCCGTATTAATGCAGCCTGAAAATTAAATCCATAAATATTTCCGACTTAAGCGCACTCACGCTCTGGCATTTAAATTTTGAAAAGTGATTAATGTGTCTGATGTTGTCTCAGTTTTTCCTAATTTTCCAATGATTTTCTTTAGCCAGAAGTTGTTTGTTTCGTCGTTTTCGTTTTTAACGCCACAGGTAACTGTGATACATGATTGTAGCTGCAACCAGCACTGCGCTTCGCATTCACATTTATTCATATTTTAAGATATTATCTGTAGCCAAATAGAAAACTGGAAGAATAATGTTCATTTATTATTTGCTGATCACACTCGTTAGTCGAGTCTATTAATGAATGAATGATTGGTTGGATGGTGGCTGGTGGCTGGTGGCTGCTTGTAAAGCAGGATGGCTTTAGCCACAGGTTGTCTGCAACATTTTTTTTTTTGTTTTTCTATTTCTATTTCTATGGTTTTCTTTTTGTATTTTGTTAAATTTGTAAATACCTGTGGCTGGCAATAAATCAAATATTTATTTTAAATAATTTTCATATTTGTATTCGTTGCACATAAAAAAGAAACTCAGGCAACACACGAATACCTACATTCGTTAGTTATTTGAAAAACATTAGAAAGACGCCACTTTAATTGCCTGGCAACGTTATTAATTTCTTTGAACAGACACCAGAAACACGAATTAATGAACTTGCAACGGTTTTGGAATGTTGATATTAAACGAAAATTAGTTGAAACAACTACAGAGAATAATAAATTACTAGAAACGGTATTTTTTTTTCTGTTCTGCCCGCAAAGAGAGTTTTGTTGAGATGCTTGGGAAGATCTTTCTTGCTGAAAATTACTCACTTAAGACATATCAAGCGTTTGGTTTATACCCCATAAGAATATGCATAAAGTCCGGCAATACTGATACCTGCCAAGGCAACGAAACCAGCTGTTGCCAATTTAACACAGCAGCATATTTTTGCATTGCAAATGTTCTTCAACGAAAAAACAAAGAAAAAATTAAATAAAAATCCTTAAGATTTCACTTTGTTAACACTGAAAAATCAGTCCAGTTGGCTGCCCTCCCCTTTTTATACAGATGGCTCAGCTATTCCAAAGAGTGTTAGTACGAAATTCGGGGGACTGCATCTTGTTATAAGACTGACATGGAAGAAACGTCCGCAATTAAATATGAAAACCAAAAAAAGTGCTGATTATTGAGACCAAAATCAGAGCAAACAAAGCAAAGTGGTACAAAGTAATTCTAAAGCCAATTTGGACTTACGGTATTCCAATATGGGCTACCGTCAGCCATTCGAATGTTGAGATCCATCATTGCTGGATCAGTCCAAAACAATTTGTAATGATTCAATAAGTATCTTAGAATCCCAACAAACAATCAAGGAAGAAATAAACCGTTTCGGAGACAGGTATCGTAAGCGTCTTAAGGATCATACTAACGTGCTCGCCATTAAATTATTGGACGATACTCAGGACACACGCAGACTAAATTAAGTGCATATATTTGACTTGCCTTTCGGGAAATAGTACAAGTTAAATATGACTAAGTCTGTAGGTTTTATTTTATTAAATTCTTTGTAGCTGTGAAGATTTTTTATTATTATAATAATTTGCTTATTATTTTAATTTTGTAAAATTTTATTTAGACTCTTTTATTTCCACTGTTTGAGCCTCAATTAATATAAAATGGACAAATGAATTCATTTAGAAGTCCCCTTATTCTTTCCTGGCGGATGGAATTTTGTGATTTAACTGTGTGACTGGATGCACAACTTGTTTGAAATGTATATTTATGTAGAGAACGTCTTTAAATCATTACAGTTGGCTAGAGATTTAAGGTCCTTTCTGGTTAGGAAAGTTCTTTGAACTGAGTTAGGTACCTTAGCGCAATCACTTGGCTAACCAAAATGTTGATTTCTTTGTGGCACAAAAGCAGATTTGAAAATAAAAGCTAAGAAAAAGAGAAATCCCTGAATAAATCGTAATACCAGCTCCCTGGCTAACTCCTGCTCGCCGCTAAGGACCCTGTTAATGCCACCCTGAAATCTATGATACTCCATTTTTGTATAATTCAGTCCAAACTTGGACAATGACATGAAATATGTTTAAACGTATTAAACTAAACTCCTACAAGCTGTACCTGTGAGGCACCTTCTGGCCACTGACTGGTCCTTGCTTGTACACATGTACATATTTTCTGGTATACATTTAATTTATTCCTTAATTTTTGAAATCTCTAACACCGCAGCAAATGTTTGCAATTTCATTATTTATTGCAAATATGTCTGCATGTATTTGTGCGCCACTTTTCAACCTTGTGGCTCTTTCGGTAAGAATTCCATTCTTTTTGTTTTGTCATTAAAAAAATTCTTAAATTAATTGCACTTCTCTCTCAGCATCTTAATTACCCTGAAAACACTTTGTAATCGTTCACCTATAAATTTAATCTTTTAACACAGAAGATTTACAAGCAGCAAAAATGATTTCTTATTCGTATCCCACAAAATTAGCTTTTCCTCTTTTTTCTGTTTTTTTTTTTTATTGTTTGATAAAACTTTTACTACATAGAAGAAGAAAAAAAGAGGAAGAAAAGTGTACAAACACAAAGAGTCATGTTCTTATTGTGATTATTTTCTGCCCTAATTCCCTTAAACTTTGTTTTAATTTTAACTTGTGCTCTCATTTTGTTTAATCTGAATTGTGGCAGGATTCAGTCAAAGAGGATAAAATCCAACATTATGCCACAAACAATCTCTTAAACGTGCGAAATCCTTGCGAATGCCACAATTATGTTTTGCTGTTTGTTCTTGCTTTTCCCCTTTCCACTCGTCCCGCCTTCTTTACAAAATATCTTCAATTGAAAACGTGCAGGTGGGTGTGAGCAAACTGACGTACAGCCGTACGTCTGTTTGTGTGTCTTTCAGTAATAAGAATTCTTTGCAATGAATTTTATTTGGAGCATTAAATGCCAATGTTGTAAAAAGGGTAAATTTCAAACTGTTTAAACATTTTAATGTAAAAAAGACCAAGTATCGCATAGTAAATACAATGATTTTGTTATTACTCGAAGCAATTTTAATTATAATAATAGTTTTTGTAATGTTCCTTTTTGTTATAGTTAAAGAACAACAGAATGCGAAAGAGAGAAGTTCGATGTATCCTAAACGTAACGTTTAAGGGCTTGAAAGCGATACATCGCATAAATGTCGCTACACCAACAAATATCAATCTTTCGATATATATACAATTTTAAGATTTAAACACCCGGAAGTAGAGAATTTCAGTGCCCGGAGTGATCACCATAAATTGCTACACCGAAATTGCAAGGCAAGCAAAGTCTGACGAAAATTGTTCTGATGAGCCCTGCATTTATCTGTGCAATGTGGTCTAAGGAAAGCTTTTGGAAGTATGAGCCACATTATATGGTATAGTAAATTTACTATACTGTACTATAATCATATGATGTAGTAAATTATACGGTATAATAAATTTACTGCACCATATCATATGGTATAGTGAATTATATGGTATAGTAAATTATATGGTATAGTAAATTTACTATACCACATAATTATACTCAGAACTTACTATACCATAAATTTAAATAAATTTACTATACTGTACTATAATTATATGGTATAGTAAATTATATGGTGTAGTAAATTGTCTATATATACATACATAAATTATTATTATACAGTAAACTTACTACTGTAGCAAATTATGCCAAATTAAGTTACCACATAACTTGGAACATTTACTATACCCAATAGTAAATACCATACCAAATTACATGGTATAGTAAATTTACCATACAATTTGATAAAGTAAATTTACTATATCAAATTATATAATTTACTATATCAAATTATATAATTTACTATATCAAATTATATAATTTACTATATCAATTTATATAATTTACTATATCAAATTATATAATTTACTATATCAAATTATATAATTTACAATATCAATTTATATAATTTACTATATCAAATTATATAATTTGGTATAGTAAATTTACTACATCAAATTATTTGGTATAGTAAATTTACTTTATAAAAAAGTATAATTGATTTTTATTACATTCTTGTTTTAATTCCAAATTATGCAGCAAAAACATCGACAGATACATTGCAAAATATCGATTTAAGTCCCCGATGGATGGCATTCGAAAAAGAAAGGATATATTGTTTAAGTGAATTTCCCTACTTAGTGCCTAGAAGAATGAGCGGGTAGAGTATTCTACCAACATTGCAGAGGTCGTGAAGTGAACTGAACAGGCTGCTCTTAACATGGCCAGACTTTTATATAAAAAGTCGAGCAAATATTCAGCTGCTGTTGCCCTGTCCATCGAAAGTTAGAACCAATAGACGAATTTCGAGATATAGCTCCGGCAGTTCTCTACTTGAATATCACAAAAGCGATTTAAAGAAATGTGCAACTTAGCAAATTTTCTCTGTTCACATCCTTTGGAAAACATCAAGTATATCCGAACTGTCCATAAAAACAATCTCAGTTTTATTAATTTTGTTTTGTTTTTAGTGCGATTGCAAACCTTTAACGAGTTAAAATTTGCCAATCGCATAAACTGAATATTTCTGCATTGATCGTAAATTATGTCCAATAAATAAACATGTCTTCGATTTTACAACGTTTGCAAATTTTGCTTATTAAAATTTTTCACTCTGGTTTTAGTGCTTTGACGCATTTGAATCGCAAACGTTACTCTTTAATTCTTTGTTGAGTGTATTGTAGTCCTTTCAGCAGAGATTTGTATTGAGTGCACGATGGGACATATTTTATTTCCTTTTTTTTATTGCGTTCCCAGTTTATATTTTGTAATTAAATTTTTTACGACACAAAATCAGTCGCCAATTTGGTTGTAGTGATAATTTTTTAAGCTTTTTTCCAGCAAAACTAGCAAAATATTTTTATAACATCTGATGGTGTTTTTTTATTCTTTTTGGTTTTTTAATAATTTATTCACAAGTCGATTTAGTCAGAAAAATTAAATGGTTGAAATGGCTTAACGATTTTGTGCTGGAATAATTTTACTGCTTTCTGTGATTTACTTGCGTCAAGAAATGTAAAATAAAATTAATATTTTTTATTGTTAATGTTATTGTTTTTGTTGTTCATAAACGATATTGCTTCAGCTATAAAACTAAAGATTTGATATTAATTTCAGCTCTAAAGCCAACGAATTTCGCGGCTGCTCACGTAATTAATAAAAACTAATTGTAAAATTTACGAAACAATTCAAAAACAAGATTTAAAATTGAATGCTGTTTCCATACCACAAACCTTTTTCTTTGAACGGGCACAACCTTTAGTTTTCCTGTAAAAGGAAGTCCCAGACAAAGTCAGATGATCGGCAAATGTTTTCATACTAAAAACTTTTTTCGTTGTAGGAAATATAACTTTTTTCCACCATAAGAAAAAGCCAAAGAAAATAAAAAACCAAAATTGTTACCATAGCATATGTATTGTATGAGGGCACCCTTTACTTTTTCCAACAAAAGAAAAAGTCGAGACAAAGTTAAGAGATCGAAAAGTATTTTCATGCTATAAACTTTTTTTTTTACTTTTTACTTTTTTTTTAAGTAAAAAAAAAACAAAGGGTGTTTCCTTGCTATAAACCTTTCTTCTTGTATGACCTGAGCTAAACTGCAAAAGCTTGGGCCTGTCCCCCTAGAGCCGATAAAACGCTAAAAGAAAAAAAAATAGAAACCCCAGCTCAGCTGAGCAAAAGGAGTTCTGCAAACTGGTTGCACCTTGACCCACAGTAGGGCAAGGAAACTGTTCTTTTGGGATTTTCGTGCTGGAAAAGTATCCAGAAATAGTTTAATTCAGTTCAATTTTAAATCTGAAACCAACAAATCGGCTTTTAAGTGACCACCCAATCAGAAGAACAATTCGTGAAATTAAATACATTTAAGACTGACTTTTACACAGATTTAATTAATTTCAGTTCCACTTAAATCATTCTCTTTTGCAAAAAAACAAAAACAATTTCAATTCAAACACATCTGAAGAGCATCATTCTCGATTTAAGTACATGCAGACATTAAGAAGACAGAATAGGAAATCACGTAACAATTTAGAATGCCAACATACTTCAACAATTAAACATTTGCTCCATTCAGATATAACCCAGTCAGCATTTTATATGCAAACCAGTTTGATGTTGCTGCGGCCTTTTCGAAGACTTTAATTTGTTGTCTTTTATGACTGACTACTAATTGGATATAAAAAAAACTGAACAAGTTTCACCATCCACAGGCCTTCACGATCATTTGAGACAGCTCTGCGGCTGTTGCTTACCAGTCTGGCGTGTTGACAGGTTGATGGCAACACAGAGATCACGCTTTTCCCAAAAACGTTCGTGCTAGATTTAGCAGCGCTCATTTGCAACCATTTTTTCCGTTTGCCATCTAGTCGGGGAGTTCCTTTTGTGCAGCGGCCACAGTTGAAAAAATTATGCTACGCCACAAATAAAACTTTGCCCAGCTTTTATAGTCCAAGGACCTGCTAGCAGCTGGATTCAGAAGTTACTGCATCGGCATTCTGCTGGTGCAGGGTAGTACTTCTCTCATGATGCTGCAACACAAAAAAGAAAAGCAAAGGAACTGGCAAGATTTTGCGTGTCTGGGAAATATTTCCAATTAGGGGGCAACACTGAGACCAATTCTGTATAAACAACAGCAACGCAAAAACTATATCTTTGGAACTTTAATGACGCCGCAACAAATAAATGAAATATATATAGACATTCCAGATCCAACTTCGTTTTAACACATTAAACTACTCGTCTTCTTGACAACCCTTTAAGGCCCGTTTAACAAATTGATATTTTTGTTCAACCCACAATTTTTTTATGTTCAGTTTGAGGTCTCTGTGGTGTGACAGAGAAAATTTATTCTCGGCCTAAATGGGTTTTAAGACATCAATCAGTTTGTCTGCTCTTCAGCCAGTTAGTCTTAGAAGCATCCGAAATGATCGCTGGTCAGGCAGAGCAAAAACAATTTTCAAGCAAGAATAAACCAAAACCCTCTAAATGGTCTCAACGAAAAAAAAAAAAAAAAATTATGAAAAAATCAACAAAATTATTATTCAAGTAATTTGAGTATCCTCTTAAAATTTAAATCGAAACATCAAATAAATAAACCAACAACAACAAACACCACGTTTTCGTGTTGTTGGGAGTCATTGTTATTTATTTATTCATACATTCGCTGGTGCGGTCGTTCCTTCGTTTCTGTTTTATTTGCCCACTCCTGCTCACTTTCATCCAATTCATGTAACACTTTATAAATTTTCTAAAAGCGGTGAATTCGGGCGCCGAAACCAACATGAAAATGTGTTTCTGTTTCAACTGAAACATCTTTTTCGTTTTGCTCTCTGCCACTCCTGCCTCCCGCTCGCTGCCACTTTGTTTGAGTCATTTTTCAAATGGCCACAAAAGGAATGTAAATTCCACAAGTCATAAAAAATACATTAAATAATTAAAATTTACACAGTTTTTTATTTATTATGATTTTTTGTTTTTAATTTATACATTTTGTTTTAGCACTTCATGTAAAACTTGAAAAAACAACAAACAAAAACCTTCTTGTGTTGTTTTCGTGTTGCGCTACGGTTATTTGGGCGATAGAGCCGGTTCAATGAGGCTGGCAGCACCATCAGTCAGAGGTTTGGCGATTTTTTAAGCTGCCCCATGTGAAAGCGATCCGAGACCCTGTTCTCACACTGCCGCTTTTGTTGATCAATTTGCGAGCTTGTTGGACACCAAGAAAAAAAGTTCTGGCGAATTATATAAATACGAGTACATGAAGTTGGCTGCAGGTTAATAGTTTTGAAATTTCTGTTCTTCTTTCAACCCATAAATACATACTATTTTTTCTTCTGGGCTTCCATATGTTCCATATCTGAGTTTTACTTTTCTAAATTAATCCATAAAAGTGGAAGTGTCTGAGCCGGTACTAACAGATTGTGGACGTTATTCGTAATTCAATTTGGGAAAATCAGAAGTTTGAAAATTTTTAACCACCAAATATATAAATGGTTTGATTGTGATATTGTAATTTCGCTCTGGCGTTGCCACCTGGTAGACCACTTTTATATTCTTGTCATTCACAAGAATATAGCATTTGAGAAAATCAGTTTTGCTGGCAGAATTTACATTCACTGCTCATTTATGTGGTTCTCTTCGGCTGTTGCAAATGCTTGCAAAGAAATACTCGGGAAACAAAAAATAATCTGAAACAAAACAGTCCTAATTGCAGCCAACAAATAAGTGACAACAAAAGGAAATGAGAAGCACAACAAGAAAAAGAAAATACAATAGTTTGCAAAAATTATAAGTTTTACTGGAAAACTACTTATTTTCTTGTTTGTTTCATGCAAAAGAGCTGTACCAGGAATTCGTTAATTCATAATTCATACATTGAACAGATACTTTCCTTTTAAGTCCTTCATATATAAATCTGTCAAATATTACAAAGAAAAAATATATGAAGGGAAACAAATAGTTGGTCAAGATGTTTAGTCCGTTTACTGATATTTTGCTAAGAAATAATAATTTATGTTGGTACTAATTTTCTTTAAAGAAGATCAATAAGAGTAAAATTACCGGCTTCAAGTGGGGGCGACAACTAACTGTTTCGCGGCCGCTGCTCTACTTGCTAGTGTCCAGTTGATATCTCCGATATGGGAATTATTGTAATTAGACACAAAACGCAGCTTGTAACGATTCAGTTTCTTTTGTACAATTATTGCTTGTAACCCCGATAAATATATAAAGATCGGCTAAGCGTCAGTACAGAATAAAAAACTAATATTCAATACGAGCAACGAATAACGCTTTACAACACTGGCCAACAAATGCAGTGTTTATAAAACGAATTGCGTTTGTTTGTTAATATGTCAACTGCCCAGCAGATGACTTTAGGAATACCCTGTATTATAAAAGTTCGCATGGTTGCATGTGGCAACTACGCGATATTCTGGCGCTCTGTACAGTTTCATGTATTTTGGGAAAGTCAGTCATTCCAGACGGCTGATTTTGTAGCTGATCTTGAAAAACTTCTGACAAACTGTAGGATTTGCCATTCTGTTAAAAAAATGTTTAGACACAAAATTTCTGTAGGCAAAGTTTCGTATCAAAAGTTTAATTGATTGTCGCCACGACGAGGCAAGGAGGGAGGGATCTCTAGACTATCAGGAAATCTGTTTTCACAACTTAGCAAAGAACAAGTGAGGCTTGAGGCTGAGGTTGATCTAAAATTACATGTTCTTCTGTTCGTCTCAAACCAGCCCTCAGACGCTGCTCAACAAAAGTATTTAATACGTTTTCGACTCCGAATGTGTCTTAAAAATACTCATCTTCTCATTTGTTTTTCCCACGTTGAAGGCACTGCCTTTAAAGGCCCCCTCAAAAACCTCAATGTTCGTATAAATATAAAAAAAAAAATCATTTGCTTTATATAACAATATATAAATTAAGATTTCATTTGAATAGAATACAATATTTAATAAAGCATTTAGGAATTTATGACTGCCATGTACTTAAACATTGCGACCAGCACTGCAGTGTCCTTAAATACTCTGTCGTTAATTGTATAAAATAATAAACAACAAAATTTTTAATAACATCGTAAATCTTTAATATTGCTTATGACATCACACCAGTACACAACACAATTCAGATTAAATATTCTGTTCTCCGACCAGCTCCAAAACACACACACACACACAGCCACTCACACACACCCCAGCAAACATACTGTCAGGCGCACACATGGCAACGATTTTTGCACAAACCGATTTTTGGTATGAGCAAAACGAGTACGTGAAAATACCCGTACGGCATAAACCCACCACAGAGCGAGTGCTCATTAACATATTGCAGGATTTTCTCAGCTCTAATGTTTGGCATGGGAATTAATTGTGGATATTTGAAGTGTGACTTACACCTGGGCGCTCATCAGCAGACAATTAGATGGATAATGATTATGATTTTGCTCTGGGTTTGTTGTTTCTTTTTTTGCTCGTTCTATTTTTACTTGTGCTTATGGTCCTGTTCTACGACCATTTAACAACTTTACATTGACTGTTTGTTGTCTTTGGCCAGAGCATAATAATAATATTACCAAAAAAAGAGGGTTAGGTGGGGTGGGGTGGGGGTTAGATTTCAAATATTACAGCTTCAACACCTTTTTGTCTGGCTTTTATTGTATTAAAATAATGTATTTCAGTAATTTTGTGATTTGGCTGCCAGAGTGCTATAAATGCATGAGTTCGTTCGTTCGTTCGTTCATTCGAATGCACTCGTCTTAAGTTTCAGGTATTCTGGCTAATAATGCCTCAAGAGCAGCTGGCCTGTCGGCCTAAACAAATAGCCCCACTAACAACTCATCTAAAGGCGTTAAGTCGCAGTAAACAGGACCACCTGTGGCAAGAAAGTTGTCACCAAATCGTTGTTGCCTTAAATTCATTTTCAAGCGCAAAATATTCATTCATCATTGCTCAGGTGCGCTGGCCTTTTACCTAACGGCAGCTCCTTGCTCCATCGATGATGCCGTCAACATGTGGACAGCTCCAAACCACCATCAATTTAACGAGCCTGCTCCTTAAATCACGTGACATGAAACCACATGATTTCTGACAACAAATTGTGTCAAAACGCCGATCCGGTGCTTTTCTTTTGCAATTTTTCTATTATTAAAACGTTTGAGATGGTGTTCAACACTTAAATTTAAGATAAAACTTGATCGTATTGAAGGAATTTCATTTCTGATTTCAGAAATTTCGTGGTTTGAAAACAGGTGGTTTTTTGGAACACGCCTACAAGTGGATGTGATGACGAATCGTTAAAGGGCTGGTGGAATTGTCTGCACTGCCAAATCGAATTATTGAATAAAACACAATTCTTAGATAAAAATGTTCATCTTCGGCCAGTTCCAAATGATACCTTAATCAGCAAAATTGCGACGGCCGCTGTTTTATAGGATCACAATGCCAACGTCCGCGATTAGGAAAGTCAAAATATCTTGCCCGGCGCCAAGGTGCTTCAGTTTTTAGGCGAATTGATTGATGGATTCTTTAATCGAATTGATGAAATTATCAACATCACTAGATCATTAAATGTGCCTGCCAACCGTTTGGAGCAACATCATCAAAAAACGAGAACAACATCATCATTGTTTACTGTTGCGGATGAAATTTGCTTTAACTACATAAAATAATTAGATGCATGAAAACAAACACAAAAACCTACATATGGACAAAGAAAAAAGTAACTGTGCGCCTGGTAATGGGCCTTTGATTTCCAGCGCCAGAAGATCACTTACGACTTGTAGAATGTCTAGGGAGTTGTTTAGGTAATTGAGGCTCCACAGCAGGCGGTTGTTTTAGGAATCCGTGCCGTCAGGTAGCAAAGTTTTCTTATGTCACAACTTTCAAGGTGCCAGACAGTTGTGCCATAATTAACATGCCTCGGATAAGGCAGGTAATAAAGCAAAGAGAATTAACACTAAATCGCATCTAAGAACTTTCCTGGTTGCAAATTTAAGCTGTGTGGCCCGAAATAAATCGAAACATGTGTTATCAGGGCAGCCATTGACGGCATCTGCCTTGAGTTAAGTTTGCTGACTGTGTGTGGATCTCATTTTTCCGTACAAATTTCCGTACTGGAAGGGCTGGCTAGTGACAGATATTTGGAATGCCGAATAAGTAGAAGAACTATTGGCTTGAACTTAGTGCGCAGTTGTATGACACAGTGTCGTTGATGACCAAGTGGCTAAGAGAAGATCGTTTATCTTGTTATCTTGACTACCAGGGCAACTAAGGCATTGCACAGCTCGAACTCTTCAGCCCGGAGTTTGCTATTGGCCGATTATCTATACAGGGTGATGGAAGTGCCTTTATAAGTCTACTTCTATTCGTGGTGTTGAAGAGCGTAACCGGTAATACTCGCAGCTAGAAAACGGATCAGACGAAGCTGTTGCGGGCGTGTTCAATGAACCCCTAAAATACAATAGCTGATACCTTAAGGACCCCACTCCAGCTGTGTAGTGCTCCAATACGAGCAGGTGGAGATCGACGGAGTTTGACAGTAAAATGTTTTTGAAAAGGCCAAGAGTATAAAATCCTCATCAATATTGCCGCTGAGGGCAAACAAACACACACACACACACACACACACACACACACGCACACATATACAATTGCACATGCACATACTTATATAATTTGAGTAACAATGTGTTTACATGGAGCATTTTGTTGTCAACAAATAATTACCAACTGCAGGGATATTTTGTGAACGAATAACTGGACAGAAATTTAATTTTGTTTTTGCTGTTGATGCTCTAATTATGTGCCACACAACACGAAGGGAACATTGCCAAAAACAAAACAAAAACAACAACAACAACAACAACAACAAAATGTATAAAATAAATTTTGACAATAACATAAACAACAGAATGTGTTGGGCAACCAACAAACAAAAGACAATATTAAAAATTTATATTCAAAACTGTAAATAGGCGAATGACATAAAATTTGTTTAATTAAATCTCATCGTAAAAAGTTTAAATTTCAATGAAGAGAACAAATTCTAAAGATTTAAAATTTTCCTTTTGTTTTTGTTGCCCCTCCGCCAACCGGTTTAGGGAAAAGTTAACAGTCATTTTTATATTCTAGCAGTTGAGCGGCGGAAGGAAGAAAAACTTCGACGGAAATTCAATTTTCGTCAACTGCATATGATGGGTCCGTATGGTGGTAAATATATGCTAAAACATACGACTAGTTTCTGGTTCATATTTTCGTTACTCTGACTGTCCTGTAACGTCCTGTCCTGGCCTATCCTGTCCTGTCACGTCAGTTCGAGAATTTTACCATTTGCTTTTACTCTTTTGCCATTGACTGTCACACATGTTGGCCGTTACAAGTGCAATTTTTATTTTTTTAAATGGTCACTGTAGTTAATTCATACCACAAAAATGTCCCAGCAAAGTGTGCACAATGGGACGCAGGGCATGATTTTCTTAGGCTATATTTTTCTAGGCATGGACACTTATTTAAAATTTATATTTTGGTTATTCTGTTTGAGGTTTATTTGGATTTCAAGGTGCTGTATCTTACGCGCCGTAAAATTCTTAGTTAAAACAACTTGAAAATGGTAAAATGCCTGTATTTTTGAAGGACTTCAAGTTTGAGGAGGGAGTTGATTAAACTAAAAAAACAACAGATGAGAACTTCAAAACTCTGGCAGACGGGTTTATGTCCTTTGATTTGAAGACTACAGCAACAAATTTGGCCAAAGAATCAAACGACTCCTTATTGAGGAGTTTTTTACTGGATTCACTTTATTCTTTAGCTTCAACCGAAGTCTATTTAAACAAGGAAATAGACAAATAAGTAACAAGCATCGGGCGGATTTATTGTACCGATAGTGATGAACTGGTACATTCTAAAAAGTTGCTGAGCTGTGATGTGAGAAGGGCGAAACACCAGCTGCAAACAGCCTAAGAATACTATGGGATATTAGGTCCGTTACTGGCTGCTAATCAGAATGAACCCAACCCCACACACTGGGTGAAGGTGAGTTGTAAATGGAACAGCACGTGGCACTGGGCCTACTTTAAGCCAGGCTTTATTAACTCATTGAATTATATTGAAGCCAGGGAAACATAAAGAGTAAAACTGATGCCTGTTTAATCTCAAAAAGGCATAACAATTATCTTTGGCCCCCTAGTGCAGCCATATAAACTTGACAATAAAAGTGTCAGTAGCCGCAAATGTTTTTTTTTGTCGCTTTTCTCTGTAAAACTACTTGATACTTATGGCCAAGCCAGGACATGCAACGTACGAACACAGCTGTGTAGCCTGGAAATAGGAAATGAGTTTTGAAATTTCTCTCAATATTTTGCAAATGTGCAAATCAAAGATAACACACACACACTCTCGCGTACAACAATGTGACACCATTTTCTACCACGTCCTCGCATTTAACGGATGCAAATCTTATATCTAGAGCACAAAGCACAGCGTTCACTTTTAACCGGTCGATACTTTAGATGGAGAAAAGAAAAATCAAAGGAAATCTCTGACCAGAAATCTGATACTACCCCAGTAGAAGTGTTTGCTTTAACAGCAAGTGGCTTCAAAGCGTTTCGGCCGACTTCCTCTTTCTGTGATATTTCTTTCAGCAGCCTTCTAACTTTCGCACTTCACTCCAGACTTTCCACTTCTATCATGTTTTCTTATTATGATTTGTTTTTAAACGGGTTTCCCCAGCTGTCGCGAATGTGACTTACTCGCACAAAAAGTAGTTTCGCCCGCACAACTTGAGACAATTCCGTGCCTAAACTTTTGATTCAACAAATTGAAGATTTCATGGGCCGTGTGGCAGGTGGCGTTCTTTTATTTACACTTTTCCGTAAATGACTTAAAATGAGGTGAGAAACAAAAACAAAAACAAAATTACTAACCAGTCGCCATTCACGATTACATTTTCACCGGTTGCGGACTGAAGGACAAACGGGGCCGATGACGGCTGCGTAGATCGAACAGAGTCTGAGCCTGAAGTGGAGAGCACTCTAACTCTGTCTAAAAACGACAATTTTATCCGCTCAAAACCACAAATAAACTGAACATGATTTGAGGACAAAAAATGACAAAAATCATGTGGCAGCCGATTTTGGAAATGAATTTCCACGTTTTATAAAAATATCAAACACAACTGAATGCCATTTGCCTAAAATAATGCCAAGGAAATAACACTTTGCAGCCATCCTACGATTTCAGATCAAATCGCTTATAAGACTGGTTTTATTTTCCAGTATTTAGTGTAAATATTTACCGCTTCACTGTACGAACAGCATCAAACGAAGCTGCTACCCACTTGTAAATATATAGTACAATTTTTACCACAGTCTATGGTATAGCAAATGTTCAAGGGCATAGTAAATGTTGTTGGTGTTGTAAATATACCAAGACAAGATTGGCCAGCAAATCGTTTGTGTGCCGTTTGGTATATTGTTGGCTATTCCTCTCCACTTTGTTGGCCCGCCGTACCCTTTAGTTGAGTAAAATATAATTTCGTTTAAGAAATTAGAGTGAACAGTGTAACAACTGATTGCTCCAGCCAGCCAGCCAGCGTCGGATGTTTAGTTCATATTTAGTCAAAATTCTAATAATCGTTGAAGTACAATAATTTCAAATGAAATTGCAATTGTGCTTTAAAGCTTTTGGGCACTTTGTTTAACCAAATGTTTGTAGTCATCCATAAATGCATTTAAGTGCCGGAAACAACATTAAATATTCAAAACTTTTCCTATACGAGTACAACTGAGAAAATTTCTTATAGTTTTCTTTCTTTCTCTTCGTTTCTGTGTGCCGTCCTGTTTAAACTTAATTTGTGAAAGACAATTTACGAAAAGTTCTTGATTCTTCGCATGTGAATCACTTGACAAATTTTGAACTTTTGAAAATTGTAAACTTCCGTTTTGCACATGTTTCCCTTTATTTTAAATGATCGCCTTTCTTTCTTGTTTCTCGTTTCTCCTTTCTTTTTCTTTTTGTTTGTTTTTTGTTGTCTACTTTTCGGCAAATAAATCAGAAAATATATAAAATGAAATGAAGTTACTTGAACTAAGTTGGGCGAAGAAACTTAAGTAAATAAATTTTACAATTGAATCGAAAAGTTTTTCTTATGAATTCTTTTGTACTTTTGTGATTTAATTTCTATAATTAAATTTCATATGTTCTGGCCAGCACGTGCAGGACTGCGCAACAGCAAGGACACCTAATCAAATCAAGTAGGGGGAAAACTGTTTTGCTGTTCATTAAACCAAACAACTGAATTCATTAATAAAATATTTTCGTTAAGAAGTTTAAGCAACAAGATATTTAAGTTCTTCATCGTCTGCCTGGATTTTTTGGTAAATGTGAGCAAAAAGGCGCGCGCGTGTGTGTGTGTGTGTGTGTTGGAAGAGGCTGATATTTAAAGAACAGCAAAAGGGAGTTCACAATGATGCGAGCAGAAAAAGTAGGCAGCATTATTAAAAGACAACCTGTCTGCCGCTAAGCGAATTGGCAACCGCCCACATGAGCCCAGTATGGGTTTCATTATTATTCTCTAATATTGTTGTTGTTGCTGTTGTTATAACTGCCTCTTTTGAATAGGGATCCATTTGGCAGGAAGGAATTTGTTGTGTGTTACTTTCCCTATTGAAATCGATGCTGTTTGTTGTGTTTTCTTGTGAGGAAACCAGAAAAAAAATCGAATTTATTTTATATGATTTGATTTGTAATTTTGCTTTATTCAGCAAAAGTTGGCAATTTTTATGTGAATGCCAATTTACTGGAACTCCAGCAACAACAACAATATCAGCCAATATTCAAAAAAGTGTTCAAAAGCAAAAGTTTATTTAGTTTTTCTTTTATATTGTAATAAAATTTTATTAGTTTTAATTTTCGTCTGTTATTTGTCAGCGCGCATTTTTAGACATTGAAAAGTTATTTTGATTTTTTTTTTTTGATATTGCAACAAATATGTACACATGTGTGTAGTTTAATTATATTCAATTAGTTGACGACATCGAACTACGAGTATAGACCATCAGTTGTGTTTGCTAAATGTTTGCTGGAGTAGAAGAAAACTTATCCTGCCGCCAGCCAGCGTTTTTTGTGGACAATATGGCAACCTCTTTTTTATCTGTTAGCGTGTGGCTTTAACAGAAGGTACATATATATGCTGCTGGGAGCAAATCCAGGCAACTTGATCTCGTCAGATTTTGAGTTTAGAGGGTGTCTTAAGTCACCGGTCTAAGCGAATAAACCATAAGCCACTTACATCGCTCTCGAGGGCACAATAAAATGGTTTTAAGAAATCTTATGCTTGAGACTATATTTGATGTGAATTATAGCCAAGAAATAGATGAGGTGTTAAATTTATGATACATCATTATCAATTTAAATTAAACTCATTTTCATATTAAACGAAACCCTTTTGAAAATAAACGAAACTTGTTTCCCAAACTATCATGTCCATTTAAATTGATGGCACTGCTGCAACCAGGCGTCTTAAAAGGCTGCCGTACAGGAACTATTTATATTTTGCCATTTTGTAGCATAAAATATCGATATGAATGTTTGTATTATTGTTGCTGTGCACAGTGGAGTGCAAATAAAGTATTTATAAAAAGAAAATGAAATTTAATATGAAAAAAAGTTTAATTTAAAATGAAAATACTATAAAACGCAAAAGGCTGGTCAAGTTAAAAAAAAAATACTTGCCACTAATACCGCAGACTGGGCGCTCTGGCCTCCAAGGCGAACACTTCGGTTGCAATTCTTTGCTGTGATTGGAAAAATAATTTCGGCAAAAATTACCAGAAATTCTTATTTTCTTAAATTTAAATTCAAGTTAATTTGCTTTCGTTTCATTAACAGATTTCCATTGTTTTATAATTATCGTTAAGTGGTAACGATAACTTTAAAATCTATTAAAATATTTATCTCACCAACTAATAACAACTTTTTTTTTTTTTTTTGATGAAAATAATAAAAATCACTCACTGCGTTTTTTATTAGAGGACTTATTACTCCTTTAATTCGAGGTGGTGCCTTTTGCACTTGCATGAAAATAAAATAGATGTTTGATAAAAAAAAAAAAAGCTTTAACAGCACAACTCGTTGAATTCCGAAGCATAAATTTCATTTGTGTTTGTGAAAAACGACTTTTTTACTTTTAGTTTTTCTTCTACTTCATCCTTTGGCGCCGGTTGAGGTGCCTCTCCACTTGCGTGCGCCATCGGGCATCCTCTACTGCCTTATCCCACTGGTTTGGACTCGAAGATTCTGCGTGTTGGAGCTGGATTCTGCAGTTTCCCTCATCAACTCCAATTCTCCAATTTATTTTATGCCCCTTTTGCTGCTTCATTATCCTTTATGTTGGTTGCTCTTCAATGGAACATCTTGTTCTGCTTTAAGCATTTTCCTTGTGGTATAAATAATTTCAAAATAATTTTCTTAATAAACCAAAACTATTTCTCGATGTTGGTGAAATAATAGTTTCGTATTAATATGCAGCACAAAACTATTGCAGTAAATATGAACGTTTAATTTTACTTACGAGCACATGGAGGGCACATGTGTGTGTGTGAGTGTGTGTGTGTGTGTCCTTTATTAGTTTAAAACTATTTGGCAATATTCAAATTTGTTTGGCAGCCAAATGCAAATACTAACAAGTTCTTGCATGTATTACAGGTTTAATGCTTTGCCAACACGTTGCCAGACTGAACACACTCTCCAGCTGCCGCAGTAACCATCAATGCCATTTTATTATTTAAATAAGTCCTTGTCATATGTATGTATGTATGTATGTGGTAATGGCGAATTATGATTGTATGCAAAATATTAATGAATGAACATTTATGGCGAACAAATAACACACTTTTGGCTTTATGAACATTTTTGCACAGACATTGCCACGAAAACGAACAGTTGAAAATGAGTGAGTGAGTGAACAATAAACTTTCATTAATGTTAATATTTCAATGTCCCCGTTAATGTGTTAAATAAATGAAAAAAAAATCGAAATTTTATTCTTTTTTTTTGGCATTTGCAAATATTCTCTACTCGTTGGCTTTTAAAGGAAAGTTGTAATGCATTTCATGTATTGCTCATTCACAGCAACAGCGTCATAACTACATACAATAAAACTAATAAGATTTGGCCGAAAAATGCTACACATTGTCAATGTAGCGCAGGAGAAAAGATTGAACCACAAAAGTGACATTGAACATACAGACATTTAAAAAGCAAACAAAAATCACAAAGACAAGGAATTAGTTTTTAGCCAGGGGACAAAAATCCTGGCGCAATAAACTCCGCTATGAATTTTATACTGATATATTAAAATATAGGTTTTTAATTGTTTTAATTTTGAAATAAATGTAAATATTTTGATGTATATAAATATGTATTTATTGCTTTTGTTGAAGGTTGCGTCAAATTATATATTAATTGTGTTCTTATTGTGGACACTTTGCAGATGATCCACAATGATGATCGAGATATAGGAAAATATATAATTTAGTTATTTGGCCTGCAGCTGAACTTAAAAATTTGAAAAATAACTAAACAAAACGCTGGAATTTCTAATTTGCCATAAAGTTGTGGCCGAAATCCGCCCGATATGACGCTGCCATATGAATAATATTAAAAACAAAACTATAAATCTATAAGTAAGAAATGTTGGTACATATTTCAACTTTTATTAATACATACAGCAAAACAAAATGCATAAAATTAATATGAATAAGAAAAGTTGTTTCAGCAAAAAAAAAAAAAAAAATATAGAAAAATTCATTAGTTCTTCTGCAGTTGGAAAATCTTTTGTAATAATTCTCAATTGCTGTGGCTTTATTGTGCATCCGTTTTTGTTTCTCCGTTTCTAGTTTCTTTAAACTTTGTCTATGAAATAATGTTGTTGTTGTTGTTGTGTGTTGCATCAAACTTCATTTATTTTATGGTTTCATTAGTGGCAAAAGTAACTGAAAATTTGCATGTTCCGTTAACACCCACTCGTTGCTATTTCTAAATAAATTCTCGTTTCTCTTTTTGCTCTTTTCTTTACTGCATTTTGTTCCGTTTAGTTTTCTCTCTCTTTTTTTTCTTATTTTACAGTTCATTATATGTGATTAAATATCTTGAAAACCATTTTTGTTTATTTAGGTTTATTGGTCTTAAAAATGTTATAAATATGTTGAAAAGTTCCAAAAGATTTAGGAACTGACAGTTTCTACCAGGTCATTGACGGTTGCTAAAAATATTTCCGGGGGGAATGAAATACTTGGAATTGTGAAAAATTAAAAGTGAAACATTCATTAACTTACATACATTTAAGGAATCTACATTTATGAAATTATATGATACTTTCATAAAAAATTACAAGATCTTTAATTGGGGAAGTTAATTATTGTAGAAGAAATTAATTTTTTTAAATTCAAGTGTCAATGGGCTGGACAAATTACTAGTTGCTGGTAGAACCAGGCGCTTGTGATAGATGTTGCAAGAAGTGCTTTGGTACATGCACGTCGCCAATTCATCAGGCTTGAGCCCGCCAGACAACTACATAAATCTACTACTCTCACATCGCAGTGAGTGATATGACTCCATTGTCGTTAGTTAGACTCTCTTACCGCAACAGGAACGAGTAAATGACAGAAGAGGCCAGCAACAAGTTGCACCGTTTCTTCATATTAGCAACATTTACCTTAATATTCTATCCTGAACACCCGCCAAAACAGCCATTCGAGTGGCAACAACTCACTGCCACAACTTAACTTTAAGAAGGCCAATCTCCTGGCCTTCAATCAAATCTGGAGGATCTTAAAATCCTCCGCCCGCCCACAGTTCATCTGTGGCTGCTCCAAAATTTAAATAATTCGTTCCCTAACATATTTCTGTGATCGTTCTTGTGCCCAGTATCCAGGTATCCAGAACAGCGCACAACAAATTGCTATTAATATTCCAATAGAAAAAGGCAATTATTTGATGCATCCGGGTGAAGAGACCCCAAGGAAGAGGGGAAAGGATAGAAAACTTTTAAAACTCAAATCCTACACAAGTTATATGAAGTCCTTCCTGCCTTCAGCGTGAGTAACGCAACTAACAGCGCCTGCTCTACTAGTCCGTTATATAGATCTACCTTAAAATATCTCCGGTTTTAATAGTCCCCACTGTCCGCTGATAGTTCTGCATATTTAGCCTCATGTTCCTTCCTAAACTGTACAACTTCTTAGCAACTGAATATTACTTACAGAATGTGCATAAAAGAACTTATGGAAGTTATCTTAACTTTACACTTTTTTTTAGCAAGTTTTTTCCCATCACTTCTGTTGACCGCATAATTTCAGAAGGAACTCAAAGTTTCAACTTCAACTCCATTAAGCACACAAAACTTACTTCTCATGCAAACGAAAACGAAGAAAAAAATCATTAAAAAAAGGGTGCAACATTCAATAAACCCAGCATGTGGGTTTGGGTGCGGGTTTGGCGACACAGAACGTTTAATATGATTGCGGCATTACGGCCACCAGAAGGCAACTCTTTCCGCTCTTCTATGCCACATTTGTTAGTTGCAAGCATAAGAAAAACTTTTACTCTAAACTGTGCATTTAAACATGAGAATGGAGTGTTTCCAGGGAAAACAACACGCCCACATGACATGACTTTTTGTTGCCAATCCACAGTAGAACAAGTTAAGTGAATTGTTAAAACTGTTCAAACTATTTTCAAACTACATATAAACCAAATGTAACAGCAGTTAGAGAGCAACAATTTGAAAACAATAACAACAACAGTATTCCTAAACGAAGAACAAAAAGGCCAAAGGAAACTCGGCAACAACAACAATAACGTAAACCAAAATAGCGTTTTCAATATTTTCGTTTAGCACATGGAGGGCAGTGTGAGAAATGAGCTTTTTAATTTTGTATCTTCATTTGCAGCTGCCAGAAATTTCCCATAATATTAAATGCTTTTCAACTGGTAACGATGATCCGGGGAGGACGAACGTTCTAATCAAAATTCAAAATGGCCCTGGTTTCTTGCTTTTTGGGGCAATCAAAATTATGGGAAGGCCACGTGTATGCATATTCGTGTTCTGGAACTGCCCAAATCCTTACCAAAGATTAATTGGCGGAGCAACAAGTGGTAGTCAGAGGTTGAGGAATTTAGCTATTCTGAAATGCTCTGACTGTGGCTTAAGCCTGAACTAGCAGTAAGAAATGCCCTGCTGTTGTGGATCTCACGATCGTTGAAGTACTTGTAAGGAACTAGTACCTGTAAGGAACTAGTACCTGTAAGGAACTAGTACCTGTAAGGAACTAGTACCTGTAAGGAACTAGTACCTGTAAGGAACTAGTACCTGTAAGGAACTAGTATCTGTGAGAAACTAGTACCTGTGCGGAACTAGTATCTGTGAGGAACTAGTACCTGTGAGGAATTAGTACCTGTAAGGAACTAGTACCTGTGAGGAACTAGTACCTGTAAGTAACTAGTACCTGTAAGCAACTAGTACCTGTAAGGAACTAGTACCTGTAAACAACTAGTACCTGTAAGGAACTAGTACCTGTAAGGAACTAGTACCTGTGAGGAACTATTACCTGTAAGGAACTAGTACCTGTGAGGAACTAGTACCTGCACGGAACTAGTACCTGTAAGGAAGTTGTCTGAAAGGATTAGACAGCTCAAAGGTCTAGAGTTTCCTTGTTGTAAAATGATTCCTTGTTGTTTTAATAATGCCAAGAGTGATATTTTCAAGTAGTTGCCAGCCGTGTGTCACTTATTTTATCATATGACCCTCGCTGTCACACACACTAGTACAAACCAATGTGGGATTCGAATATGCATTTCAGCGTACAAATAAGTGATTGTGTAGAGACTTCGTCTTACATCACTTAACAAAATAAAACTTTATCTAAATTACAGACATTCAGCAGAGAAATTATGACACACAAAAACAAAAACAACACATGAGTTTCTTAAAATCTGTGAACGAATGTATTCGTCCTTTTACAACCGACAAAAAGTTCATATGAAAATGAAATTGTCGTGGTAATGTTGTATGCATGTATTGCAATTTGCAACTTCACACAGACACACACACACACATATATATATATATGTGTGTGTGTATGTTGTAAGGATTTGTGCGTATGTGAAGTTTGTTCACAACAATGCCGGCTTTTCAACAATTTGTGGTCGGTTGTTGCTTTAACAAAAATATGTTACAAACACAATTTAAAAGCCACACAAACCGCACAATTTGCGAAGGGCCATTTTACAACAGAATTTATATGATAATAAAAAAAAAGGAATCAATGTTAAGGGAAACCCTTATGAGGATCTGCCAGCCCAGGCCTTGTCAGACAGCGAGAAACAATAAGTTGAATGAACCGGCTAAATATTTTTTTTTTAATTCCAGCAAATAAAGAGATTCGTAAATTATTCTAATGTGAAGCACTTCTGCGGCTTAAAAACATTCTGTACTAGACTGAATTTATTTTTGACAGGTTTAGTTCTAACAAAAGGCTTTGTCCCGTCACGCCACAAAATTTGTATCAAACCCTGTCATGCCGATGGATACAAAACCTTTTGTTTGATATCTGCAGGATTCTTCAACGGCAACTGCCTACAACAGCTTCCAGTTGAAAGCAATTCTACTACTAAAACTTTATCAGTTGAAGGCTGTCGATAGCTTTTACTAACACGTTTAAATGATAAAATTGTTTCATCAATATGGACGCTCTTTTCGGAGACAATATCGTTTGCACAGGCTGCTTAATAATATCTTCATCCGCCGTGATTTGGGATAATGGAATAAATAAATGACAGCCAATTTGACAGATGTAAGTTCGGTACGGGAGCCGGTCTTATTACGTTCATTTTATATAAAGTCGCTTATGAATACCCCGATATTAAAACCGCCGTCATTTATTGCAACAACCAACGATCACGACAAAATGGGAAGCCTGAAACGAATCATGATAAACGTGTTCTTAGGAAAAATATAATTCTCATTTTGTGCCATGAATAAAGAAACCGGATTTAATTGACTGTTTCTGTTCGTCTATTTGCACGAAATGCAATATTCATTAGTTTTTTCGCTCGGTGTAAAATAATAGCATTTCTAGTATATTATTGATTTTTTAATTATTGATTTTTAAATTGTGATTTAAATATAAACAGTAGAAACGTCTTATCGCACTAAATCATCGCATTTTCGTTACTCAACTGAGACTTCGCCTTAACAAGAAACTGATGAAATTGGAATTTAAATCACGCATTTATTGATACAGTCTGCTGGGGTTTTAAAACTATTGGCGTTCTGAAGACAGCCGACGTTTATGACTGACGTGCATATATTCATATCCGCAATATAAGCGAAAGTATCACCAATCGGGAAAACCTCGCTGGTTGTAGTGCAGATTCCACTTATCGGGGGCAGCAGGCAGTCTACAACGAAAACAGATGAATTAAATTAAAAGCAGTTGCCAGGTAAATCCACAAAATCCACTTACCAGCACGGTTTGGATGTTCAGTTTTGGTGGTATCTGAATTTCGCTTGTAATTCATACATTTCTTGGCACATTCTTCTCTGGTTTCAAAATTATTGGCGTTACCAAAGCAGCCGGTGTGAGTGAAAAGCACACATTTACGTTTCTGCACATCGTAAGCGAAACGTGGGAAAGGTACTGCAGAATGAAAGACTGTAAAACAAGTTCCATTTTCAATGGGCAGCAGGCAGTCTGCAAAGAAGCAAAAAAAACATAAATTTAAACCCTTTTCCAAGGGAATCCAATCAAATTCACTCACCTTCATGTGTTGGATGCTCAATTTTGGTGGTATCTGCCGGTTTAGCCTCCGCCACTTTGTGCTCCAATACAGGCGCTGAATTTCGCTTGTTATTCATACATTTCTTGGCACATTCTTCTCTGGTTTCAAAATTATTGGCGTTACCAAAGCAGCCGGTGTGAGTGAAAAGCACACATTTACGTTTCTGCACATCGTAAGCGAAACGTGGGAAAGGTACTGCAGAATGAAAGACTGTAAAACAAGTTCCATTTTCAATGGGCAGCAGGCAGTCTGCAAAGAAGCAAAAAAAACCAAATTTAAACCCCTTTCCAAGGGAACCCAATCAAATTCACTCACCTTCATGTATTGGCAATACATTTCCAGCAACTAAACAGAAAACGCTCAAGAAGAAAACTAAAGCAAACGATTTCATTTTGTGTCGGCTGTGGATTTTAGTCGGGAGAGCGATTCACTTAAAATGCGATGCTGCCTGAAAACGCCAACCGCTCTTATATACCTGCGAAAATCATAAGGAATCTAAATATATGTATATCTGCTTATCTTATAATAAGAAGATATGCAAACTAATATATATGAGATGCAATAAAACAAAGCCAGCATTTGTTTGGTGCTTTCATTTCTCATACTAAAAACGCATGTGCGAACACTTTCTGCTATTCTTTTATTTGCTTGGTTTTTTAGGCATCAACGAAGCAGTAGTTGAATCAGAGCGTTATCTCAATACAGTATGATTTTTAGGTTGCCACAAAAGATTGCATAGCAACTACTTAGAAGCCAGTAAAACTGTCCCCAGAAAGCGAAAACGCTCTATTTCCTGATCATATTCTTCCTCAAAGGAAACAAGAGGAACTAAATTTAACACCTATTCCAAGCGAATCCAGTCAAATCCACTCACCTTCGTGTGTCGGCAGTACATGTCCAACAACTATAAAGGAAACGGTTTCATTTTGTGTCGGCTGTGGATTTTATTCGGGAGAGCGATTCACTTAAAATGCGCTGATGTCTGAAAACTCCAGCTGCTTTTCCATACAATATGTACCTGCAAAACTCTTACGGAAATCATAAAGCATATTTTATAATAAAAAACATTTATTTGGAGCGTAAGATAAGAATATATAACAACAACAACAAAATTTATGGGTCTTGTACGCTTTTTATTGTTCATTTATTGGCTTGTTTTTTTCCAAGGCGAAAAGAAAGTCATTAAGAGACAGATATTGTTGTATGACACTATTTGAACATATGGTCCGATGGACGTGCGTCCAAAAGTTTTTGCCAACCTTATAAAGGGTGGTTGAACCCTAAGTTTTCTGTGCTTCAGTCTTTGGCAAATTCAACCACGGAGAGGTATACAATTGAGCAGCGCGTTAAGATTGTTGAAGCCGTTTACGAAAAAGGGCGCTCTGTTGTTCTAGGCA
Source organism: Epicampocera succincta (assembly GCA_932526305.1). Classification (NCBI taxonomy): domain Eukaryota; kingdom Metazoa; phylum Arthropoda; class Insecta; order Diptera; family Tachinidae; genus Epicampocera; species Epicampocera succincta. The sequence continues at coordinate 11,707,300 of OW052037.1, read as the reverse complement.
GCTTTTGCGAGCCGTCAAGATTTACTGATAAAGTTCACGAATATTTCGCTAGGAACTTAGCCCGACTAGAACTCCCATTTTGCCAAGGCTATTTCATTAGTTGTATGCGCTGCCGCAAGCTTTAAACGACCAACGTGATTTGGTGAAACTGGCGAAATAAGTGACAGCCAATTTGGCATCTGTGCCTTCAGAAATATGGCCTCTACGGTCTGTCGAAGTGAAGAAGTCCCTATTGAAAACTGCTGCATATTTTGCTAATAAGCCTGAAGCAAATTTTTTATGTTTTCTAAACAATAATTCCCAAAAGTTATCACTTAAATATCAGTGTAATATGACAAGTGAAAAGTATAAAATTTTAAGCTCATAATAAGATTCCATATAGAATTCATTGTCATGAACACATAAACTTCTTAGTCTTTATATATGTATGTAGGAAACTCTCTCCAGCCTGATAATCTCATAAATCCTTTTCGAAGTTGAATTCTATTAAAGTTTATACGAAACGTTCTCTTTTCTCTTCAAATCGCTAACAAAAATATAGATTAAAGAAAAAAACTGACAAGAAGTCTTCATAAGCATGAAGACAAATCAGTGCAGGTGATATAAAATATACAATAAAAAAAAATACTGTCTATTGAACAGATGGTTCAAATAAAATCCAGCAAAAACCCCCAGCAACTTTTCTTTCAAACGGATATTACGATTATAAAGACATCAGCAGGAGAATAAACAAGAAGGAGTATCACCATCATCATCAATAACATGTTGTACTTTTGAACAAGAAAAATGATGATCCCGATAAGCTTCTTAAATGTGAACGAACAAAAACAGTGCGTTCGTCCCAAACAAATCTGCAGCAAGTTTTGAACGCTGAATCGATTTTTAGGTTTCAAGAGACAATAATTTTAATATACGAGTTCACACATACACGGCCAGCCAGGCATGCACATGCATGACGTTAGCGGTAACGAAAGGTCTTATTACGTTCAAACTGATGTATTATTATCCATACATTGTGTGAAGTTTCCATAACCCGGCCGTGTAGTGTCGTTTATCCTTGTTGCTTTTTTTAATTTTGTCAAGCAAAATAAGAAGGTTTAAAGTTTTGGTTTTAGAGCGCTACTTGACTTTACAGACTTAAATGAATTATGTTTTTTCCTTGATATCGCGTACCGTTATCTCAAATGTCAATACATTTTATTCGATTGCGAGGCACATACATACATACATATAAACGAATTGAACGTTTTCGAAATCGGTTTAGAAAATTTGACATCATCTTTCTCGATCTGGCTTGTTACTGGTTCCTGAAATCATCGCTCTCCATCTACCAAGCTGCGGAAACCAGCTCTTAGAAGCTAACAGCTTAGCAACTCAGAGTTAAGACTAGGGATGCGAAATCAGGAGGTTGCGTTTACCTTACAACGAATTCTGCAAAAGCTGTTCGCGAGAGTGAAGGTTTTCCCAGCACCTGCCCATTATGAGAGTATATGCCGCTGCCTTTCCGATTTGCAATAACACAAAACGAACTAAAGGGCATTTGTTTCTTATGTAGGGGCAGGGAAATGTCGTAATCCTTTAAGTGCTTAATCTTACCCACATCCCTTTCTTGAGTGTAAGTCTTTAACTTTGTGACTCTAGGAACTCCAGTCACCAACAGAATGGCGGTCTGTCCCAAATGTAAATGTGAGAAAACAAAATATGCCCAATCGTTTCGATAAAAAAAAACATTACGCTGTAAACAGAAGGGGCTAAAAATAAGGACCAGATGCAGAGATTTTCTTGGAAATTTACCACCATGTTGACTATCTTGATAAATCTTATGACAACGAGGGCAAATTTACTCAACAATTCGATTAAGAAACCTCTTGATATAAATAGATTTATTAAAACTTTAGAAAGTAGCCCGCTATTAAGTCGACCCTTACTCCACTGACTGCCCTAATACTTAAAAGTCAATGTCTATTTGTCAAATCAGTCTACATGCAGGTTGGATTGTTGGCATTTAGCTGTGCGCATAAATACCAGTACCAGTACGAGTACGAGTACATATTCGACAGACATTATATGTATGTAGGTATCACTTTGCAGTTGTAGTAAATCAATCCTTAGCTAAGGCTGGCAACTTAAAAAAGGGAGCTAAATGGAAAACTAATAAGAGTCTTGTACATACATACATACATAGTTGGTGAAACCTCTCAACACTAAAAGTGTGTGTGTGCGTGTGTGCGCGCCTTCTCTTACATCTGCCAGTCGAACAGCAATCCACAGCCAACCAACCAACCAAGCAACCGTTCAGTTTTCCCATCTTCGAACTTTGCTTAACCATCATTTGTCATAGAACACAACATAGAACTTGGCAGATTACGAGCGAGTAGGTGAGTACTTGAATGCATCCATTGCGAATAGTCCTTTATTAATCTTCACTTAATAGGCTTTTCTTTCACTGAACGACTGCTGTTCGTTCAATAGACATTGACTTCGGCCAACCATCTCTCCATGTTGCTGCCCAGCTCAGGAAAAGTCTCTAATAATAAATAATTTCTGAGAACTGATGTGAGCAGCAGCAGCAGTAGCAGCAGCAAACTGTGAGGGCTTCATGTATGATTAATTTTTAACACATTATTGCTCGTTATTTGACTTTAAAAGATTCTATTTGTTGTTCGTACATACAATAAATCCTTTAAGATGACGAAAGTTGAATCGAATTGAATTTAGGTTGGATGTCTGGTATTAAACAGTTCAAGGTGTTTTGATTTTTAAAAATGTATTCATTTCAGTTTGATGGACTCCTATCGAAGCTGTCAGCAGTCTTCATATTTTTTTTTTTTTGGTATCGAAAATGTTATAGACTTCGCTCACACCTACATATTAATAATAAAAGTTGAAGCTAGTGGACATGAGCAGTGCGTAGACTGTATGAACAAACAGACCGGAATTCCAGAAATACAGAAATGCAGAGTTTTTACAACTTTACATTAAAGAACTGGTTTCGTTGGCTCAAGTCACATCTAAACTGTTATTGCATTTAATGTTTAGTTTTGGTTCAAAAGGATAACATATACAATAGCTGATCACTTCCTATTTAAAACATATTTGCTGGCTTACTTTGCAGTAAAATGCGCATTCTAGGCGCCTTATCGTAGACCCTTGAGATTTAACCTCGTTGACGTACACTTTTTCAATGGCGTCAAATCTCATGATGGTGGCGGCCAATTAACACTGAATTTTCCTCTCAAAAGAGCCATTGTTCTGTCGGCTACTGTTAGAAGCACATATCGCCCAAGTCCATAGCCTTAATTTCAAGAAGTTCATTCAATTGTTGACAGCACAGCTGTCTTCACATTTCCTACAGGCCCGGTTTGCTGAAATTTGGGCACAGTTCTGCGGATTGCGGACACATTTGCTCGACTATGCTGGCCAAAAAAAAATCACAAAGTGCACATAATGCATTTTGTTGCGAACGCTCATTTTCGTAAAGGGCTTCCACAATCTTAACGCGCTGCTCAATTGTATACCTCTCCGTGGTTGAATTTGCCAAAGACTGAAGCACAGAAAACTTAGGGTTCAACCACCCTTTATAAGGTTGGCAAAAACTTTTGGACGCACGTCCATCGGACCATATGTTCAAATAGTGTCATACAACAATATCTGTCTCTTAATGACTTTCTTTTCGCCTTGGAAAAAAAACAAGCCAATAAATGAACAATAAAAAGCGTACAAGACCCATAAATTTTGTTGTTGTTGTTATATATTCTTATCTTACGCTCCAAATAAATGTTTTTTATTATAAAATATGCTTTATGATTTCCGTAAGAGTTTTGCAGGTACATATTGTATGGAAAAGCATCTGGAGTTTTCAGACATCATCGCATTTTAAGTGAATCGCTCTCCCGACTAAAATCCACAGCCGACACAAAATGAAACCGTTTCCTTTATAGTTGTTGCACATGTACTGCCGACACACGAAGTTGAGTGGATTTGACTGGATTCGCTTGGAATAGGTGTTAAATTTAGTTCCTCTTGTTTCCTTTGAGGAAGAATGAAATAGAGCGTTTTCGCTTTCTGGGGACAGTTTTACTGGCTTCTAAGTAGTTGCTATGCAATCTTTTGTGGCAACCTGAAAATCATACTGTATTGAGATAACGCTCTGATTCAACTACTGCTTCGTTGATGTGGAAAAAACTAAGCAAATAAAAGAATAGCAGAAAGTGTTCGTAATTGATAGCATTTTTTTATTTCTTGTTTATTTAAGCGAATTTTATTATCCCACGCACATGCGTTTCTAGTATGAGAAATGAAAGCACCAAACAAATGCTGGATTTGTTTTATTGCATCTCATATATATTAATAAGCATTAGTTTGCATATCTTCTTATTATAAGATAAGCAGATTCTTTATGATTTTCGCAGGTATATAAGAGCGGTTGGCGTTTTCGGGCAGCATCGCATTTTAAGTGAATCGCTCTCCCGACTAAAATCCACAGCCGACACAAAATGAAACCATTTGCTTTAGTTTTCTTCTTAAGCGTTTTCTGTTTAGTTGCTGGAAATGTATTGCCAACACATGAAGGTGAGTGAATTTGATTGGATTCCCTTGGAAAGGGGTTTAAATTAAGGTTTTATTGCTTCTTTTCAGACTGCCTGCTGCCCATAGAAAATGGAATTTGTTTTACAGCCTTTGCATCTGCAGTACCTTTCCCACGTTTCGCCTACGATGTGCAGAAACGTAAATGTGTGCGTTTCACTCACACCGGCTGCTTTGGTAACGCGAATAATTTTGAAACCAGAGAAGAATGTGCCAAGAAATGTATGAATAACAAGCGAAATTCAGCGCCTGTATTGGAGCACAAACTGGCGGAGGCTAAACCGGCAGATACCACCAAAATTGAACATCCAACACATGAAGGTGAGTGAATTTGATTGGATTCCCTTGGAAAGGGGTTTAAATTTAGGTTTTTTTTTGCTTCTTTTCAGATTGCCTGCTGTCCATAGATCCTGGAACCTGTAATAAAGCTTATTTTGCGCCAGTAATTTTCCCTCGTTTCGCTTACGATGTGGAGATACATAAATGTGTGCGTTTCTATTCCACCGGCTGCTCGGGTAACGCTAATAATTTTAAAACCAGAGAAGAATGTGTCGATACATGTATGGATGAGAAGCGGAATTCAGCGCCCCTAGTGGAGCACAAAGTGGCAGAGGCCAAAACGGAAAACACGACCAAAACTGAACATCCAAACCGTGCTGGTAAGTGGATTTTCTGGATTTATCTGGCAACTGCTTTTAATTTAATTTATCTCTTTTGTTTGTAGACTGCCTGCTGCCCCCGATAAGTGGAATCTGCACTACAACCAGCGAGGTTTTCCCGGTTGCTAATACTTTCGCTTATATTGCGGATATGAATATATGCACGTCAGTCATAAACGTCGGCTGTCTTCAAAACGCCAATAGTTTTAAAACCCCAGCAGACTGTATCAATAAATGCGTGATTTAAAAGCCAATTTCATCAGTTTCTTGTTAAGGCGAAGTCTCAGTTGAGTAACGAAAATGCGATGATTTAGTGCGATAAGACGTATTTATCTCACAATTCAAAAATCAATAATGAAAAAATCTACTAAAAATGTTTTTCAACTATAAATCACTTGAGATCCAAAGTGTGGATTTTGCATCGGTGGGCTCTGTTCAATATTTCCTACAATACAATATCGCTCACGCGATCTCTGCCTGCAGGGAGCGCTATTGGCTGAAAGTTACCCATCTTCTTTTCGCCTAACGGTAAATACTTTCAATAGAAATACTACAGCTTTCCACATTCTAAACGATCGTGTTTAGGTCATCCTGGCATATGGAAGTGAAGCGAATTGGCTACTGAAATCGTGCGATTTGAATTAACTCGAGTGTTTTTTTTTGGGGGCGGGGGGGGGTAGATTTTACAGCCATCGTTATCCATGTTCATTTATCAAATTGCACTTGTCATTGGAGTATTCATGCCACCCATGGCAGGGGCCTGCTCAATGCTCCAGGTGAGCGGCTAAAGAAGACCCTCTACTGGTGTTTTTGTTTTTTACCAGGATGCTGGTACGAGCTCTGGCAGGATATCGCATACCCGAATAACATGATTTTCCTATGACCAGTAGATCAAGCGGAGGTGTTTAAAAAAATTATTCATATTTGTTGTCAGAACCAGGAATGGGTTTCCAATTCGCATTAGCAGATCTTGCGCAGTCTCAGTAAGTCTGCCGTTTGTGTGACAGCTTTTAGTTTTCGAATTTCCTTCGTCTGCAGCTTGAGTCGAGTTGGTGTCTGCGAAATACTTCCCGATTTTAGTGCGAATGATTAAGTTCTTTAAAACATTGCAATTCCATTGTAGTACCGGCCAACAAATACAATTCAACAAATCAGCGTTAACAAGTTCAGCTATTTGTTTTTCTGGGCAAAACTGCTGCAGCTCTTGAAGCAGCAGCAGCAGGGGTGGTCCTTTCAAGTGCAACAGTGTTTGTGCAACATTGTAAATTAACAATAATGAGAATCTCTGGAAGGAGTGTTCGCCGCACTTGGTCTTCTTCTGCTGCTGCTGATCACTTTCGGAAAATGGAAAATACTTTGTGGTGCAAATTCTAACACTTGTTGTAATAATCACAGTAGGACACTTAAGTTGACTACAAACGAGGTATGTATGTATGTCTTGCCACCATGTTGCAACAACGATAAAACACAGTCTATTTAAAGAAGAAAGCAAAAAAACAACAGCATTTGCAGTGACTATTTGCCAGCTAATGAACCAATCAAATACACCCACGAACCCAGTGGGTGAAAGGAACAGTGTTTGTTCGACTGCGAGCATTTCTTTTGTTCAGAATTGGGGCTGACGGCGTTGGTGCGGGTCTTAGGCTGCAGCCATCCATTGGGGGCCATGGCGCTTTGCTTAGTAGTTGGCAATTGATTAAGTTTCTATTTGTTTGTTTGTTGCTGTTGCTGTTGTTGTTGCTGCTCTTCAAGTTTGTTGTATTTGAAAATTAGGTAATTGTTTTTCGGTGTTTTTTGCCCACAATTTCTTGTTGCTTCTGTCAAGTTTTTAGATGATTTTCTTTTCTCTTCTCTTATCCACTGGGTTTGGGTCGTAATTTGTTTAGTTTATTGGCTTAAAAAACAATTATTGTATTATTTATAGAAATATAAATAAAACATAAATAAATGTTATTTACAAAACTGTCGATTTAATGGCCAACAAATAGTTGTTTTTTATTTTCATATTCTTAATTTGCTGTAGCGCCTACTGGGTGCTGTACTTTTTTACGTTCAATATAAGATTTTTAAACAACAAATGAAAATTTTTTTAGCTTAAAAATACCGCTTGGCGCGGTACACTATTTATTAAAGGTGTCTCGCAAGAAAGGAAGCAGGTACTAAAATGTCATGGTTGTAATAAGATTTTCTTTTCCACTTGTTGTAAAGAAGACTTGATTAATTTTAAATAAAGAGTTACACAGAGCGAACAAATACATAATTGCTTAATATATATTAATCGGTGTTTGAAAATCGCTTCTATTACTTTTCGGCAAATGAAAAATTTAAAATTACTTCGAACGTAAATTATTTTTTGTTTTTTTTTTTTCTCTTTTTTGACTCTAATGAAGTTAAAATAAAAGTTTAAACAAATTTTATTTGGTATAACAACGAAAGAAAGCAATAAAACACCACATAAAAATCTAAAAATTGTGGTGTTGGGGGGGGGGACACAAACATGTTTCGCGGTCGCTTCTCATCTCACCAGCAGCCAGTCCGTCTATCAACTCAATTTGGGAATCTTTAAAGGGCGGCTTCAAGTCACTTGTGCTTATTTTAGTTTCCGTCTTTAATACTTTTATTTATGTTTTTTATTGTTTCGGTTTTGCGGACAGTGTTTTCTGTCACAAATTAATAACAAAATATTTGTAAAAAGTGCTGTGAAGAGAAATAAGTCGTCCAGCCATATTCTTGGCAGATACTTTGCGTATGAGTGTCCAAAAAATATTGGCGGATTCAAATTTAAAACAAATTTTTTCTACTAAGAGAATTAAACTACAAGGCATTCCCTCGCCCACTTCAAAGGTCGGGCGGACAGGTAAGTTTTGTTTCTCTTATTTCTGATGTCCATTTATTTATGAAATTTCAAACAACAATAAAATACTGAACTAATTTAACCATAAAAAAAACCCCATATTTGTTACCAAAAGCAAAACTCATTTTGTACTTTTTCAACCACCTTTTCCCCATTAAGGGCCTGCAGTTTTGTTGCTGTAGAGATATAAAATACAAAAAACTTACCTATGGCCAGAAATTTCAGCTGAAACTGCTTTAAATTATTTCACAATTAAAATCCATGTAATTGTATTTGAAAGACGAACTACTTGGCGGAATAGGAGAAACAAAACTTATCGATTTGAGCCATAAAACTACACCCCTCCCCCAGCTTTCTCACCCTGAATCAAGTTGATAAAAAATTAAATGTTTCTTGGCCGACAACTGTAACCTTTTTGCGCTGCAGAGTCCGCAGCAAATCGTGATCTTGTAATAAAATACTCTTGTCATCACAGTCATCTCCTTCGTTTCGTTAATGACAAACTACCAGCATGACCAACATTAAAAACATGCACCCAAACTGAGGAAACAAAGACTCCATGCAGAAACTGTAAAAAAAGCCAAAGCTTATAAAAATTTTGAACAACTTACTAAAAACTTAACTTGCAATAAAAGCCAAGTATTAATACAAAAAAAAAAACAAAGAAAAGTCAGTCACTTATTTAAGCAGGCAAAATTTATAGCTGCAACAGCGAACAGCGTATCAACCGTGGAACAGTCATCATCTTCATCATCTTCATCATCATCATCATCATCAAGAAGAAAATCTTTTGTAGTCGTTCGGAACAAGCAGGAAAAAAGAAAGGAAAAGAAGAAACACAAAAGGTGGGCTTTGCCTGGCGGTTAAAATCGTGCCAATGTTTGATGCTGGTAATTTTGTCCATCAAGTACTTGCAAGTTCTGCAAAATACACGATATAAAAAAGACAAGCAAAAACCTTAAAACTGCATTCGAAACGAATTCAAAATACACTACACAGTTGGGGAAAATTGGAGAGAATTGTACTACTCGAGATCGAGAAGCCTTTTCTCCAATAAGCGCTTTCGAATGCCGGCAGTTGATGTTATCAAATTGCCAACCATTTATTCAGGCGTGCTGTGCACAGATCGTTATGGATGGCTGCGACCCGTTCAAGGTTCAACAACAAATGCCATTCATTCATCAATATAATAGATGTTGTGCTCGAGCAGGCTTCCACACACGCTTCACCCATTTGCACGATCCAGCGAGAGGACACAACGTTGTGGCAAACAGCACTCAGCAGCTGTAAGACGTTACAGTTTAAGATCTGTGTGTTTTTGTGGGAGCAGTACTCAGGGGCCAAGCCCCACATAAGCCGTGCTTTGTACAATATCCAAACCAGGGTATGGGCAGAGGAAAGGAGGAGTAGTATTTCGCTATTTTTGTTTTTGGTTATTCTATAGCGCAGGATTGAAAGGTCAGAATTTCGACTGATGCTGTTCTGACGCGTCAGTGTCATGTGTACCTTGGCAAGCCCCAACATTGCGTTCTATATTGCATTCACATATACAGATGGGATTGTTGGGCTGCTGATCATTATGTATTGTGTTTTTTGTTATTGTTGTTAGTTGGATGTAAAGAATTTTGGCTATTGTTTTTCACCCAGAGTCTTTGGTAGGAGTCGAACCTACGACCTCTGGTTTGTTGGTCGAATAGCCTACCAGCTCATCCATCGAAAGACTGGGCTTTCGAATCAGTAAGTTGAACTGGCCGAGCAGATAAAGCTAAATGACGGTAAAGAAAGATGAGAGCTTAATTGCGTTCTGCAAGAAATGGAAGCTGACACAATTTCGTATGAAGATCCATTCCCAGAGAAATATGTATGTTCTTTTTGAAAAATGAGGTCCAAGGGCATGCGATGTATTCCAAAAAATAGTAGCTGTTATTATGGATTTTGGCTGGGCAACAGCAGCGATCCGGATTTCTTTTGAAATGACGCTGGTCAGGATGTCATCGTTAACGTTGGATGCTATAGATCGTGGATTACTGCTGTTTTTGGAACTTTGAAAAGGTATTTTTCAAATTATTCTTATACACAACTATTCAAATTTTCCTATTTAATATTTATTAATTATACAATAATATACTAGAAATTTAAACTTTTCACTGCTCTCAGTGTTTTGAAAGCTGGACCCTTGCTTAGGAGACGATTTCTGAGGTTTGTGGATCCTAGTTGGCATATGGCCATTAATTAGTTTGCTTTTAATCTGTTTCCTGTTGTTAAAAATGTTAACTAACTTTGAGGAACAGGTCCTTTTTCAATTTGCTCAATAAATATCTTAAAATCATCGATAGCAATTTTTCCTGACAAACGTTTCCACCAACGCCAAATATCTGCTCCGCTAAATACTTCTATAGGAAATAAGAAGACCAACACGATTTTTTGTACAATATTTCTGACACAAAAAAAACTTCTCCAAAAAAAATGAAAATTTCGCCAAAAATAAAACAAGAAAAATAATAACTGGGAAAAACTATGAAATTGTAGAGAGCAAAGTTTTATGTGAATTTAACGTGAGGTAGCAAAAGGGCACAACAGCAGTCACGTTGTCAAAATCCATAGAAAAAAATATATTTACAACAACACAAAATTGTTAAGGAGTGACTGAAGTCAAGACAATAATTACAAAACCATAAAACAATGATCACAATCTGATAAATGATATGAGAAAACATTTGATATTTGTACACATTTAGTTGCACGCTGTGCTGCATTAAGGAGCAAATAAAATAATTAAAGAAGAATTTTACCGATTTGGTCAGTACGGAGATGGATGTTTAGCCAACAATTGATAAACGGTTTAGGTTTGTAATTAGAGGAATTAAGGCTGAAGGTCATTTATTTTCCACTTCTTGTGATCTCTATACATCACGCTCAAAAGCCTAGTGGTTGTGGAAGGAAAAAAACAATTAACTCCATTAAATTGGGGGGTATTAAAACTCGCTTCACGTGGCACTAGTCATTTACGAGGACTTAAAGCGTAAGAAAACACCCCAGGAAAAGGTCTAGCAGTATAAAATCACAAAATATTGGTGGCCAGTCGACATCCACGAATCGAACTCTCAAACAGCTACAGCAGAACGTCTAGGGGGGCAGGTAGTACCATTCTGCTATAACTGCAGGATCAAAGAAATTTGGTATTCGTGGGCCTATAACGCTGGCCTTTAAACGTGGTTGTCCAGGGAATGGCGACAGACGAGTGACGCCAACACAAAATCGATGACTTTTTTTTGGGGTGCTTTTGGAAATTATACAATATGTAGTGATTTCGCTTTCTTCTTCTTCTTCCTTTGGCGCTACAGTCCGGAGTGAACCTGGGAAATGGGAAATGGTCACTTAAGATAATTGTTTTAGGATGATTAGAACAATTTTCAAGCGATCCGGGGCGATGTCTACGCATGTTTAACTTTAGCTCTGGGGATATTTAAACTGAGAATGGAAAAAGGAACAAGTTCTTATCAAAAATCCATCTTTGAAAAACCGATTTTTTTTGTCTGCGATGCAAAATCGACTGTCTTGGATTCAGATATTGCGTGTCGTTATCGTACGGGTGAAGAATCATTGTCCATTGAAGCAAAGAATATGCCTCTGTCGAAGGGAGTGAAATTGCTCGAATTACGTATTTCCATCACTCAACACTGGCCGTCTGGTTACGCGTTCTTATAATCGGCTCCCGTTGCTCAGCGCTAAAAAGTGATTAAATAAAACGCCGCCAGTGCGACAGATGTGACTTCTACAATATGCCGCCCTTAAACTGTTTAAAACTCCCTATTCGACTTCGTTATTGTATTAAGGATGGTTCCTCTCAGAAAGGCCACCACCTCAAGTCACTTATTTCCTAAGTACATCAGTTTTAGTTGAATAGTCTCTGGGCCTTATTCTGTTACACTTAAATCAATTTGACTGATTTGTACCGCTTTTGAAATATATTGTCCATTTGGAAAGTTGGTGGCAAAAGAACTCAACTGCATAAATGGCAATCAAAATTTGTCCGGACAATTTAAAATGAAAACTTTTCCATCACATTTTGCCTTGCAAACCAGCAACAGCATATTAAATGCTGTACGTTACGTTTAAGCATGTAACGAACATTTAAATGTCCTTAAACAAAATAAAATTAAAAGAAAAAACACAAAAAGAAACTTAAAGTTCTTAAAAAGAGAAACATGTTCTGTAGGGTCTTTTAATTTTTATTTTATTTTCTTAACAATTTACAGTAACCACCCCTCTGCATACCACACCAAACTCATGTTGTGCTATATGTTGGCATGACGTGACATGCCACTTCTTGACATCCCATACCATTTAAACGACATATAACGCATTTTATTGGAAAAATTAAAAGCTTTTCCATTTTATTATGCCCAAAGTCACCAATGGCCCAATTTAAATGAAATTATGGCTCATGTTACAGAAAAAATCAACAGTTTTTAAAAGTAAGACGAAAAAAATATAAAATAAATAAAAAAACAAGGAAGAAAAAGTAATTGGAAAGTTTGCCTTCATGCGAACACGATGATTATATTCGGGCAAGTCAACAGACAGACTGTTAGCAGCATAAGGAAGAAAAGCAAACAGCAGGCCCACTGGCATGCAGACATCTATGCGGCCCCAGCAGCCAGGATGGCAGCAAAAACATCAATAACATTAAATGGCCAAAACGTGGGCGACATACTAGTTGGCTATAACGCCTTTTGCTTTTGTTTTTAAGGCTGCGTTTATATTGAAGTTGCCGGAAAATGTGAGTGCAACACTTTGGCACAGGGTTATTCATTTGCAACACAATAAAACCACATTTGCTTGGATTAATACTGCGTTATTGTGAATATATTTCAAGCGAGATCAGTTAAAACGGGTAGCAATTCCCCAGGTAAGGGTCACCATTAGTCCGTGAAATGGGAAACGATTTCATAGCACGTGAAATTGTCAGTACAACTAGTGACTTTTTTTGGGTTTAAGTCACGTTTGATCGCCTATAATTCAGCAAAATACTGAGGAGATCAAATCAAGCTTACGGTTGTGGCCTAGTTGTAGTCTTGCACTGGCATCTTTCTTCTTCTTCCTTTGACGCTACACACCGGAGTGGACCTGAGCCTCAACCAACAAGCTTTTCCAGCTGGCACGAGGTTTAGCCAGCAGGCAACGACTCAAAACAACAATTGACCCTGTGGGTATTCCAAGACGAGAGAAATCCAACAACTGTATTCGTTGTTGTCGTGGGCCGAATGGATCATGTGGCCAATGTTGCCGCTGAACAACGTACTGGTACACGATCACTTGTAAAACTTGCATAAGTCATCGAAGGAACCAACCGTAAAAGGCGAATCATTCTCCATCATGAAAATGCCACATCTTGTCAAATAAGTGAACTTTTGTGCAGTCAAAACATCGAATTGATGACTCATCGTCCGTACAGTCCCGATTCGGCACTTAATGGCTGCTACTTGTTAGCGAATATCAAAGATAAACTGCGGGCTCATGGTCTTACGAGCGCCGAAAAAGAATTTGATGTGTTCAAAAATCATGTTTTGAAAGTGTCTCAAGAGGAATGCAAAAACTGCTGCGACAAATGGTTTGAACGAATGCAAAAGTGTATCGATTATCCTGGTTTATATTTGGAACCACATTAAAGATATTTTCATTTAAAAATCTTTCTTATTATTTGCTTGCTATTCCCATAATATAAATAGGGCCCATTGATTCAGTTTATTGGCATAATTTTTCTGCCTATTAATAGCAAATAAAAACAGACTAGAAAAGAAGAGTAAAGCCCTCTCTAAAGCCATTTAAACGGAGGACAAGAAAAACACGTTGCGCCGACCCAATAAAACAACTCTAATTTTTCCTCATTTTATTTTATTTTGGAAAGGCTTCCTGCCTATTAATGAAACCAGATTTCTTTCCATTTATAGGATTTGAACTAACACTGAGAGGGAGACTTCTGCCTGTGCTTTACTTGAATCGTTTAAGGAGAAATTATTACTTTTGCCTCATCACATCACCAAATGCAGCACCCTGTTTATTTCGTGTGTGTTGCACAAGGAAGCAGAAAGAAAAACATCGGCATAGATTTGAAAATGAAATTTTCACAAGACACGGTACGGTAGGCCGATTTTGCATAGAAAGAGAACAACAACGTACAACTCCTTTTTGTAACAGACTTGAAATGTTTGCAGGAAGGCAGGCAGGCGGACAGGCAAACAAACGCTCATGCAAGATTTTATACTCTCACACATGTGACAATGAATGTTGCATTTATTGCCTTGTGGCAGCTTTTCTATGATAATTACACTTAACGGTATGCGACACTTGTGAGGCACAGGAATTGATAGCAAACTCTCGCACATTTGTGGCATATAGTACATATATACTTGTACTTGCTACCGGCTGGAGTAAGCGATTGCCTGCAACCGTGTCTGATGAATGTTCATTTGTGAAGCAGCAGAGGATGGTCTAACAACTTACCAAGTTAAAGACGAAAAGTTTCATAAGCATATTTAAAGCAATACGTACATTTGGGCCACAACACATGTTGCACGTCTGTGCACAGCACACACAACGGACTGAACGTGCAACGGAGCTGGCTTTATATTGAGCCGCCACTTTTGCAACCATTGCAGAGATGCTGTTGATGATAACAACAAGGATGAAGCTGATGTTGATGTTGATGTCGTTGTCGAAGTTGATGGGGACGTTAATGATTTTAGTTGTTGTAATGTTTGTGGCTACACCCACAAAAATTTTGCCAGCCCATATTAAATTCAATGCAACGATAACGGGTATCTCAAGATTGCTCGTATGTTGGTCTGTGCGGCACAACTGCCGCCTACCAAAACCCCGTTACAAAACTAAACAGTGGCAGAGAACGAGTTTCGGCTCTGCTGTTCAGCAGGCTGTGGCAAGATAAAGCAAGTGCCGTTGAAAGGAATGTCTGTTTACAATATGTTTGTGCATTGAGGCATTTTAAATGTTAATTATACGATTAAATATTTTACTACATGCAGCCCTGTTGCATTTATGATATCGTTTTGTTGCAACTATTTGTTAATTTAATGCATAATTGTTTGAATTTTGTGAGTGTCTGTCAGTCGGTGCGTCAGTCTCTGTGTGTCAGTCGTGAAGTTGTTTTGTCTTTGTCTTTTTGCTATCGAGCCTATTTCTTTGAATGCACAGTGGGCAGTGACGCCAACAAGAACAATAAACATGATAAAGTTAACCCAAAACTGTACTTGACTTTCACTTTGTGTACAAAAACATTCGCATCTCGAAATTAATGCAGGAAATTGTGTTTCTCTAGCCAACACTATTAAAGAAATATATAAATATGTTTATTTCAAAATGCCTTTGTTCTGGCTAAAGCCTTTCGTCCATTTTACTAAACATGTCATTTGCACACTTAAAAATCGTCATAATCATTGTGATGATTCGTTTTAGAAGCACTAATCGGCTGACAGCAACACAGCAAAAAGGAAATTGTTTGTTGTTTATCCTTTTGGAATTTCTGCTTAGCAGCCAGTTGACACTTGACACGCCAGCCAACAACAATAACAACACCAACGCCATCATCAAGCTCAATCTCATCCTCAGCAGTGTCAGCTTTTAAGATACTTGTACCAAAAAATGTTTTCAAAATTAAGTTGCCACTTGTCTTAAGTAAATAAAACTGCTTTGTAGTTGTTTGTTTGCATTCTGTGTTGAGCTCTTCCTCTTCCTTTCCTGCCAACAAACACTTTTTGCTTATTTGCTGCGCTCTGTTCAGTGCTGTTCTGTTCTGTTCTGTTTGCAACCCCACTGGCCCACTACTCTCGATTTTGGGGGAATGCAAAGTTGAGGTTGACAGACAAACAATCAAAAGTTAAAGATACTTTTTACTGGTTTTTATTTTTGTTTTTATATTCAAATGAACTTTTTAATTAATTTTGTTTTATTTTCTCTTTCGGGTCTTTTGTTGAATGTGATTGTTTGTTAATAAGTTCTGACTTGGGTTTTTGCTGGGCGTGGGTGTGTGTGTGTGTGTGTGTAGATTTTCTTCTCTTATTTTTACTGTAAAAACTGTACGACCGATATTTATACGTTTCAGCCAGCCGGTCTCTTTGCACTGACTTAATGTTTTTAATTTCACTCTAAAGTGGTCTTTAGTATGCAAATTTATTTGGGCACCAACACTGGCTAAAACACGTACGCTTTTATTAAAGTTTGAAGGAAGGGCTTGCAGGCCCATGGAAGGCATTAAAGGGGTAGAAACGAATCAGTAGCGACACGTCTAAAACGGATAAAACAATAGAAATCCTAATTGACTGCCATTTCAATAACTGGATACAGCAATTGGATGGTGATAAAGTAAAGCGGCCGCGAAGCAGCTGGCTGACACCCCACGAACTAAAAAAGAGTGTAACAGTCACATGCAGGTGTCCTGCAAATACATACATATATTATCGTTACGAAAAACTACACAGATTACAGATTATTTCATTCACAAGGACTTAAATATATTCTCTAAGCTTGTCGCCAGCACGCACCATACGCGTTTAAGCACCAACGCGACACCTCGCTCCTGCGTACAGCATCCGTAATATGATAAAACTGAAAAACAACCAGCAAGAAAAGTTTGTTTCCTGGTTGTTGGTTTAAATAATAATGCGATGGAAAACAATTTATGCAATACCGAACAAACTTCAGCAAAAAGTAGAATAAATGAAAAACTTGGCTGTTTTACATTTCACTGCAAAAGTGTGAATATTCAAGGAGGACAGCAGGAAAAAAAAGTTAATTACAAATATTGTTTGAAAACAAATCCTGTGTTTTGTTGTACTCGTGTTGGTCTCGGTCTTGGAAGAAAAGCGACAAGGCGACGGAAATTAAATATAAATTAAAGTAGATGTTAAAAACGAGGGGGGTGGTGGTTCAGGAGAAACTGGTGTCAACAATTAAATGCAAATTACTTTGATTTTATTTCCAAATACTTTTAAATATTTGGAAAAAAAAGTTTGTTAAGTGTTTGTACATTAAAAAGGTATTTGTGATTTGCAATTGATAAGACTATAAGTTATTAAAGCATTAAGCAGCAGCAGGAGAAGATTGAACTGCTGGCACGAAAAACACACAATCGGAAATTAATTACATATATATATAGTTTTGATATTCTAAGAAAGAAGATTTTAGTACTTCTATATCTGGGGACAGGCGTTTAATTTTCAAAGCGCAGTGTTTCCATAATTAATAACCAGATTTTCAGTTCAACTTTTTTCCCTATATATTTCAACAGAAATAAGGACAAACATTAAACAGAAATATTTACTTTAATTTGCGAATCAATAAGTCCTCTGCCAAAAGTTAAAGGACCCCGTGGTCTGCAGCCGGCATAAACAAACAATTTGACAACACAACTAAAAAGACAGCACCAGCCTCAATTTTAAATGAGGAAGCAAAAGCAAAAATAAACTCTACATTAAGAATCATCATTAACACAGTTATTTATGCAGTTCAATCTTCGTGCTCATCTCTCTCTCTCACTCGCTCAATCATTGAGGCATTTAATACTCGTATTTGTGCTGCCGGCACAAACGTTTAGCGGCAAAAGAATAATATTCACTTTGTAGAAACGATAATTACAACCATGATGTGGCTGGCAATAATAATAATGGTGATGTGGTTGGCTGTGGGACGCGCCGCGATCGTTGTAGTACAACTGAGAGGCCGACACAACTTGGCCTGGTGGCTGGGCTGCTTCATATACACACTTCAATGTGTGTGTGTGTGTGTGTGTGAACATGCTCATGCACGCTGGTTAGTCTTTTAACTAAAAGATTAATGGAGCGTGGCAATATGTCTGTAATTTTGTTTTTCTTCATTTTGTTTTTTTGTTGTTGTTGTTGCATATTTTCTATCCACTTAAGCTGCAGTTGTTGCAGTGTTGATGTTGTTGTTGCTGCTGCTCTTTAAGTCGTATTTAGCAAATCCAAAAATAAAAGCAGAAAACTGGTATTTATGTGTGACAAAAAGCAAATAAAACTGTCATCATAAAGTAAAATAAATTGAAGGGAGAAAATGTTTTTAATAAGAAATAAGTACTTTTTAATATTTATATGCATATTGTTCCTCTTCTTCTGTTGTTGCGGTTGTTGCTATTTACCAACAAAAGTACAACTTTATGCAAAAGAAGAGCACTTCTCTGCTGCTTCGTAAGCACATACATACTAGCACTTCGTTATGCTAAGCACTACCACGCATAGCAATTGACTGCACGTTAATATTCATTTAGAAAATACTTTATCTGCAAAATTTTTATAAAACGGATAAATTCCGGTCGTTGTAAGATTAAAAAGTAAATATTTATTATAAAAAAAAATAAAAAAAAACCCATAAATAATCTTACCAGCGCTAGAACATTAAGGCGTTTAGCTCGAAAGAGAAGAATAACTGAATGGTACTTTGGCCAATTTTTTCAAGTCTTCAAGATTTTTAGCACTTTTACTCAATTAACAACTTAATAAATAAACATACTTTTAAAATTACAATATAAATGTAAGATTTTGCCACTTTACATATTTGTGCCACTAAAACGGCAAAACGCTTAACTAATTTGGAGGAAATTGGATAGACGAGCAGCATATGGGCAAAAAATTTGTGCTTCTTCGCAAAAACGGACCATAACAGAAACTTATTTATGATGCTGTTCTGCACTAGAACTTTCGCCGCATATTAGCCTTAAAAGTTGTCGTTGGTGCCGATAATTGAGCTTGTGTTATATTTGCATTTATTGAAGCCCCAGCATAAAAAATATACTAATCTCAAAGCTAAAGAAAAGTTATATTGTTTCTAAAATATTTAATTCAAGGACAGAAATTAAGGCTTAAAAACAATAAAAGATTTTGTCTGTTTGCGAACGAGCATGAATGTTAAAAAAAAAAACACTTTCTGTCCAAATTATTCTAATAGAGCCACGAAAATAACACAAAACAAATTTTATTCGAATACTTAATCGAATAAACAATCGAATATTTTTCCCAATTTTTAAGCATTTCTTAGAATAATTATTGGAACATTTCAAACAAATTTTAATATTTATTTATATGTATATAGTCTCCAATAATTATTCGAATATTTGTTCGGACAAATACAAAAAAAAAATTTTGGAAATAACCCTTTTTTTTATTTTTAATTCAAATAATTTGAATACATATTCATTATATTCTCCAATAATTATTCGAATATTTATTCGGAAAATTATTGTAAATTTTTTATTTTTCATAACTCAAATAATTGTAATTCGAAAATAATTATTCGAATACTTATTCAGATATTTATTCGGATAATTATTCCGAAATTCTTTAAAAATTCACCATATTTTTGGACTTTCAATAATTGAAATATTTATTTATTTTCGAATATTTATTCGAATATTTAGTTCAATATTTTGGAAGTAAGCACTAATTTTTGCTGATTTTAAATAGCACAAATAATCCGAACATTTATTTATATACATTTTCGAATAATTTACTCGAATAATTAGTCGAATATTATTCGATTAATTTATAATTTTTAATATTTAATCTGACTCTAGTACTATTGACCAAACATGTTAACAAAAGTTGCTTATGGATAATAAATTAAATTGCAAACAACCGGTTTACTTTAGACGTAATTCTAAATAGAACACGTTTACCATTCTAATGGACTGAGCTAAGGGACCGATTGAATGCTGATGGGTGAAGTGGAGTCCGCAACACGGCTGGCTGGCCCCCATTTTTAAATTTACATTTATTGCTGGGGGAGTAAAACACAAACTTCAAATATAAAATAACCAAAAACTAATTTATTTTTGCTCGAAATTTTCCATGCAGCTATTTTCCAGCGAATAGTTCTTATTTACAATCCTTGATAAACTTTTGTTTGTTGTCATTTACATGTAAATCGGTTGATAACATAAAAGAAGTAAAATACAAGTAACCCTGAATATTTTTCACAATAAGTTGAAATGCACCACAGAATTGTCGTTGTGCAGGATAAGTGAAAAAAAGTATTAAGAAATTTATGCAAATATCTCGTACTCATAATGATATTCAACACTTGATGAAATTTTTATTCATGCATATATTTTTTTTCATAAACTTTCTATTTTCTGGTTTTTGTTTTCTTTTATTAAACAAGATTGACACTCAAATGACTGAACAAGGTCGCAGTCTATTCAACAAATAAAAAGTTTTGAACAATATTCTGAAATGCAAATGGATTCTAATTTGAGAGCAGGGAATTGAAGTTGTTGACTATTTAAGTTAAAATTGAAATCATTATCATTCTCATGGTCATCAGCGTAATTCTAACACTGACCGCTGGTGCACTTCCTGCCTCCCCACCCCACCCGTCACAACATTTAGCATAAAAAACAAAAAAAGAAATCCAGTGCCGTCAAATCAAATTGACAAAATATGTACTTTGTTGTTGTTGCTTGTTGTTGTTGTTGTTGGTCACATAACGCATGTAACTCGTACGTACGTGCGTACGTTGTGTACAGGACTGTTCGGTCGGTTGTTTCTTTGTCTAATTAATTCTTGTTCAACCGTCTTTTACTACAAATAATTGAATAAAACTTTTCTCATGATAAAATTAAATTAAAAGCACTTGAAGATGCTACTCAGCGAGCGGTTCTTAAAGCCAGCGTGTAGTTTGTGTGCTTTTAATTTAAAACTATTGCCGTTTTATGCGGCATGAAGTCAAATTAAAGTGGCATTTAATTTCAATTTATATGAAAACCGAAAACAGCCATGAAATCTCATCCGTCTGCTCATAATAAACGATAAAATTCGTGGTGGGAAAAAGTTAAATCTCTCTTAGAGCTGGTGGAGAATTTGGTCACTGAGGAGTGTTTGGGCAGAAACCTTTATATATTGTTTAAGGAGCTGGAAGGATGTGGTACCTTTTTTGTTGGCATAAGAACAGCTTTAAGTTTTCGGTTTTCACAATAACTGATTTACCAGCCTTCTATGTTTTAGGCAAGAATTTGAATTCGTGTAAATATCCCCCGGTTTTAAGATCATTTTACAATATGCTTTAAATTTGCCAGCAACAAGGGATTGCAGATTTCAGACTTACTGTTATTTGTATGAGAGCGGTCCACTTTAGTCTTATCTTCTTTAAGAATTACAAATTGGTGCCTTATTTTATCAGGAGTCTTTGAGTCTTTCGCTTAAGATTCTTTGGCCATCTATTTCCACATTCGTTTAAACTACAATTCTAAATTTTTTTTCTAAAAAACATGCTCTAAATGCTTTCTTCGTTGGTATGACACAAGCACATTGTATTAGCGATCACATAAATAAATTTGAAGTTTTAGTTAAAGCGTCTGACAAAGAGAGTTGTAATGGGAAAATTAAGACTAAAAACATTCTAGCAAATATTAAACGTATATTATTCTCTGAGCGAAGCAGGTCAGGCAGCCTCAGAGTTTCATATTCTTGGAGACAGTTCTGTTAAAATCATTCTAGGCCAAGCATTGTTAAGCTAAAAGGACTTTGGATTTCCATGCTGTTGAGCGTTTTAGTGGGATACTTCTGCTGCTTATCCTTATGTAGCCTTTCAAGGCCTTAAAATCTAGGTACTTACGCTTAGCAGCCAGCTGCAAAGCTGTGTAAGTCTAAGTGCTCCTAAACGAAGGATAGCAGGAAACTATTTACCACAAGTTTTTTGGTTTTTGCAAGTAGATTTGTAATCCTTATCGTTGTACTCCTCTATACACTTCACTACTAATGTAGTATAAAGTTGTTTCTTGTATATCCTTTTGTCCAAAAAAGTTGTAAGCAAATAGTGATTCCATACTTATTTGATTGTCCTTGGCACAGAGACTTAAGCGCAATAAGCACCAGGCTATTCATTCACATTTAGTCACAGTCGCATACGCGTAGCAAATCGCTGAACTCTTTTTAACTTACTTTATGGGCGTTACTAAATTTATGGGCGTTAGAACTACAATCAGCTGCCACTGAAACAAAAATCCAAAATATTAAATTGCTTTTGCTACAATATTTTAATATTGTATGGAAATTTCATTCACATTCTGGACAAGTTGATAAACATGATTTTATTTCCATTAACTTTTTCAAGTGTCATCTTCACCAGTTTGTGTCAACGTGTAATTTGGACATGAGTACATTGTGCTCTGGCTATGAAATCTAACATGACATTTTAAATTTTCCATTATAACTTTTAACCTAAAAATTGTTATTCGTGTTGTAGTATGTAGTAGCTGTTGCTGTTGTTGTAACTCTCTCATTTGCAAGCAACTTTTGCCCAGATGTGTGTGAGTGTGTGCTTTTGGCATGTTTAGGCGTGTAGGTATCGTGTGTGTGTGTGTGTGTGTGTTTATATCGCACTCGTGTTTGTGTGTGTGTGTGTGTGTGTGTGTGTGTGTATGAAAAGGTGAAGAGTAAGACATCCATACATATATCGCACATTCGTATGCATTTTTCATGTTAGCAATTGTTGTTGTTATTGTTGCTTTTAAGTACATTTACTATTTTGTGGTGTAAATTATTTGTTCTTGTTGCTTTTCTGCGAAAAATAAAAATGTTGCAGATAAAATAACTAGCAACTTATTCACTCTTTAAGCCCTGCAACGTTTATAAAAGTATATCTTTTGGTGTGTCTTTTTTTGTTGTTGTTGTTGTTTGTGTTTTGTTGAAGCATTTACCTTAACTAATATGCTTGCAGAGTACAGTGGGCAAGAAAATTGCCTCACCACTTGAATTGTGGCTTGGTTTTCGTTTATTGCAACTAATATTTTAGTTAATATTCAATTCGACAATCGGTTTTGCTTCTCCGTTACTGCGGCTGGAATTTAAAATGGTATTTTGTTTTCGTGGTCTTTTATTGTGAATGGAATTCAAAGTGGAAGGTGTTCCTTTATTGCAAATGAAATTATAGTGCATTAAGTTTAAACTATTATTTTGTATTGGTCTTCGTTTATTGTGAATCATCACAGCAAAATCAAATAATCTTCATTGACAAATTTTGAGACCAAAACATGTCGGCTGTGAACAGGACTGTAAAACGAAAAAAATGTATGCCAATATGAGAGATCACAACTTTGTGTTATAATAAAACCAAGCGCCTTCAACAGGTCGCAATTATCACTGATCTTCTAACTCTGTTATTCATGAAAAACTTTGCGATTTGTGCACTGAAGAAGTACAATCGGCCAGGGTAATCGTTTGCCTCGAACTTCATCGAAATTGTAAGCATTGCAATACTTTTGCCACCCACTGTATTGCTATAGTTGTTTATATGCCGCTTAAAAATTGATGTACAAATGTTTATGGTGTTACTGCTTGCAACTTAAAATATTATAAATGTAAGAGATAAAATGTTAAGAAATATGAATATTTGCACAAACATTTGATGCCAGGAGTAGGTACTTGTATTTGTTTACCTTTTTAACTAGAACTTCTTGTTACTTGTACACAATTCTTAACTTTATATTTAGCTTTTTTCGGTTTTTTTTTTATTTTTGAGCCAAATCAAAAACTCATACATTTTCACTCATAATGAAATATTTTATTTTCGTGCAAGAAAGAGTTTCACTTGCACACACTCGTAAGTGGCAACATGTTTGGATGTGTGTGTGTGTGAGTTTTATTTTGTAAGAGTGTAAATTATGTTGATGTAAGAAAACTTTGTTTGGATGTGCAAAAGTGGTAAATGTGCAAGAGGTTTTTGGGTTTTTTTTTCGTAACTCTGGAAAATAAAAAACTTTTTAAAAAGTTTGTTGGAATTTTTTCTTTCAATTTGGCTCGGCTAAAAGTTGTTGCTATTGTTGCAGTTAGTTGCAGATAGAGCAGCAATGAATTATGTTGGCACTACATATTGCAGTGGTAGTCAGAACGAATCTTTATGATGCAACAATATAAAATATACGCAGCCAGCCAGCAACACTTGCACACACACACACACACACTCACTCTCACTAACACGCAAAATTAAATGAAATACATAAATGCATGTACTCGTACATAAACATCATTCATTAAAGAGTTGTAGGATTGCAGAGCAGCGCAGTTAAAGAATATTTTCTTACATTGAATGTGGTGAAATTTGTCTGGTTTGCAACTATTGGACCATCAGCGGAGTTAATCTTGTTTAGCGGGATGAGGCTGTAAGTGAATACTTCCGTGATGCCGAACGTGATGGTTGCACATGTTTATTGTGCGAGTAATGAAATAAAAAAATAAATATTCTTAGATCCATTTCTAATTAAAATTGTTCATTAAAAAAGCTCTGAAATTGGCATTAAAGTTGGGAGCAAGTGCAACTCTACATCAAAGAAAACGCTAAACGAATGTGACAAAAATGCAAGTTGTGTTATTGTTGGGTCTCTTATAAAACAGAGATTTATACAATATAGTTTTTTGGTGTCATTAACTTTAAAATTTTACGCAAGAATCTTACTTGAATGTTTTTTGATTATATAAAAAAAAACTTGCACTGTCTGCACGTGATGTGACATTTCGAACGTGACATTTCAAACATGACATATCAAACGTGACATTATTTGTATAATCATACAACGACGCCTCAATTAGTAATTGGGAACCAATTCATTCTTAAAATATTGACAAAATATATATTTACAATAATATGAACTATAAACTGAGTGCAATAAAAAAATTCACTCTTTTTTTTTTTGCTTCTGTTGCTACAGATTGTAAAATTGACTGACGCCAGTTCCTGCCCATATAACTTAATCTAATCGACTTGATGAACTTGTACGTGGGCCATCGTTACACCCCATGGCACTTACAATAAACTAAACGCTATTCCCTTGGCAGAGAGTTCTGGATTTCTATTGATTTCTGCCAGTAATTTCGCTTGCGGCTACAAAAGGATGGTGCAACAAATTGGGATTTGAAATGCTGATGAAAGCCTCTTTTTTGTAGAGGATTGCGATCCTCGTCGGTCCGGAAATAATTATTAATAAAAATTTCTTCTTATGTGCGATTTAAGTGGTTTTACATGTTTGGCTATTCGTGTGACTCGCTCCTGAAACCCTGTTCCTTGTTCAGGCATCTCCAAGTATCTCTTTGAACATTTTGAGTCATCACAAGGTGCCGGCCGCCACTACATTCTTTCCATGGCATAAACAAAACATTGAGCATGTTCGTCGTTTCGACTAACAAGCCATTTTTACTGGTACTGCGAAAAACACAACTTTTTTCCAATGGTTTTTGGTTTTGCGAATACAATCCTTTAGCTTAAGCTAAACAATTTTCGTGGTATATATTTGTCCGCATGTTAAATCTTCATTCTGCACATAAAGTATTTTCGAACACCGAGACTCTGGCCGAAATAGTGAAAATGGTTGGGTAGTTGTTGGTTGGCTGTCGGAAATGATTGCAGTTGGTTTGCATTCTGTGGCAAAGTAATTTGTTTAAAACATTTAAACACACCAACCAGAAAAATATATAGATAAACTGAGTGTGTACGTATGTAAATATTATTTTTGCTCGCTTAAGTGTTAGTAGTTAGTTGTAGCATCAACAAATTGCATACAACATAACTTTGAGCTGTATCACAAAACAACAACCAAAAAAAAAAAAAACAAAAACACAAGAAGGAAATAAAAACAAAAGAATTTTAATAACGATAAAAAAAAAATTAAATAAAAGAAAGTTGTACAAAGTTAAATTGTTTTAAATTGTGTGCTGAAAATATTTCTTTATTTCTTTGACAGAGAGATAAAAGTCTTCATTTGCACGAATGTGTGCGCTTGTGGGCTTATAACGGGTGAGCCAAATGCAAGCGAGCTTTGAAAAATAAATTAAAAGTACATAAATTGTATGGTTTTTGATATGTTGTAATTTATTATTTGCTGCACACGATTGTGGTCATGTACCTGGTGCTTTAGCCTACACAGTGGATTATATATTCTGTGGTGATGGATATGGGAGAAAGCAGCTTGGAAGAAAAATGCATTGTAACGCTACCAGCTCTTAAATCCACACCCATCTCGGTTTTCTTCTTGGTAGTTGTTTGGGCTTCTCTGTTATAACGTGCAGGTCACCCGATGCCGGTTTCAGCAGATTTATTTGTTCCAAAAACCGCCAACAGCTGAAGTGCACAGAAAAGTAACTTTTGATAAAAAGAATTCCCTAATTGATTAATTTAAAAAATAGGCACCTTTGGCCAAGTATAAAATATCTCATTTCATGCAATAACATCTTTATTAGTGTCACAAACGGTACTCGCATCGAGACAACCCTGTTGTGTGTTTGCCTGCATTTGTATAGAACTGTTTGGGTTTATTTTTAATCAACACAAAAAAGAATTAACTTTGTGCCAATGAAAAACGCTTTGCCAGGCAAAAATATTCCTTTTGAAAGCATCACAAGGATAAATGTTTCCTTTAATGAAATTAGACAACTCCCTTTGGAAAGTTAAATGTTGGAAATGCTTTTGCAGGTCTGTTTGAATAGTGTTGACTTGTAGCTTTTGTACTGTGCCAGCAATTAAGCTTTTCATTTTTCTGCAGAGTTTCCTTTTCACAAATCTTAAACAAATTGTCGATAATAAAGTGTTTTTATTTTAATTTTTTTACAATAAATACGGAAGCAAGTTTTCTAATAGTGACTAAAGAGCCAAAAAAAAAGAAAGAAAGAAACCGGTGTGAATGGAAAGACTATAACTAAATGGAAATAATCATGTGTCCTTGTCAAGAGTCTGAGCAGACTTTTAAAGTTGGTGTTCAGACAAAAATTTCTCTAAGTCAGCAAAATATTTGCTTGAAAACAGTATAATAAAATTAAAATCTTTTATTATTGAAAATGGGATTCGTTTTCAGGCAAAAATATTTCTTGGAAAATAGGATACAAAAAAGCCTTTTTATTAGTTTTATTTTAGCAGATTTTTTTACACAGAAATATTTCCTGTTTCCGGAAACATTTGCTGATGTTTTTGTGTTTTGCCCATAAATGTTATACCAAAAAAAATGCAAAATTTTTTTCAAAAATCCTTAATCTATATCGTTAGAAAATTTCCACTCAAGTGTTCAGTGTTAGCAATTTGAAGTTCCAGAGTGTTGGTTTAAGCCCTAAGGAATGGTTCTTTCTCACTTGTATTGTTCTTGCTTTCTTGTTGTTGCTGTTGTTGTTGTGGCTGCTGCTGTGCAAACACCAATTTGGCTTTATTCTTTTTTGTTTGGTTCTAGGGTTATTTGTTTTTAGTTTTATTACTATTTGTTTTTTGTTTCTGCTAAAGAATCAAAGGACACAGCAGCACATTTTTCTCTTGATTCAATTTTAAGATTTCTTTAGTGTTTTTTCTGCCAGTTATTCTTTTTTCTTACCATGAATAAATGCCAGCCAGGATATTTTTGAGGCAGCATCGCATCCTCCAGCTGCACTTAAAAATCAATACGCCCACGTTTGAAGGCTGGACGACCCAATGACTTACAGTGTTTGGTACAGGAAAAATGTTAAACAACTGCTTCACACACAACTTGAAAAGTTTCTGAATTTTATATATGAGAGTAGAAATCTTAGGATTTGGATTTTGGCATTTGCACTTTTGGTAACAGGCCCAAAACAACATAAAATAAAAACAGCTGTTTTTTCATTTCTTAACATAAAAATGTATCACCGATTTGACAGATAGAGTCTCCTCGTTTTTGCACAATTTTAACAAAAAAAAAATAAACTGTAAAATTTCCATTTAATTAAACGTTTTAGTTAATGTTCGCTCTCTGCTGCCAACAAAATTTGACATGTCGAGACATGTTCGTATCGTCTTCACGAAGTGACAACATTCAACATTTACAAAAATTGTAAATAAAACTTGGGGAATAGTATAAATGGCGTGACTGTTTCAGTCACGTGGCCGTTTACATTTAATATTAATATTTGATTTTAAAATTTAATTTTTTTGCTCCACTAAATTTTTATGGTGCTTGATTTACTTATGGAATGAAACACTGTGCGTCTCTTGGAGCTGTTAGCAAACGGAAGAGAGAAAAATCTGCTTGACTTTCCATATTTGTCTATTAAAGTTCTGCTACTAGGATTTATCAGCAAACATTTAAATGCATAAATTTGAAGGTTATTTTTGGCAGTTTGGGAGAAGTTCACCTCCTCCAAAAAAAAAAAAAAAAATAACTAAAAACTTCCAAAAATTTTCAGTATTTAATTTTTTTTGAAAAGCAAATAATAAAAGTTTTTATTGCAATATTTTGGAAAAAGCTGTCTATTCTTACAAGAGAAACCCCTTAAGTTGTGCTAAAACCAGTTGTCTGCCATGAAGATGTCCCGTTAGTCCTTTATAAACACATATATCTTTTAATTATTTCCATTCGGGCCAGAGAAAACTCAAAGTTATCGCAAAAAACCACTTGTGTTTCCAGCAGCTGTTGCATGTGTCTTATGACAATGTTCCCTTAGTCCCACATGAGCAAATAAAACCTTAATACCAATCAATTATCTCTTCTGAAACGGGTTTCGAATCTAACAAGAGAAAAATTCAGAGTTATGGACAAAGCATGTATGTAGATATGCTTGAAAAGCGTGTTAATAGAAAATATGTCACGTTAGTCTTTCCCAATCGAAACAAACTTAAATATCAAATAATAGGGTTTGTAAATAATTTGAACAGAAAGTTTCTATTTTGGCAAAAGGGAACTCATATTTATCGAAAAACGTACATATATTGTTCCCAAACAGTACTTGTAATGTAGATGTCCCGTTAGTCTTGCATAACCATCTTGGCCTTTAATATTAAGAGTCAAGAGTTCCTCTCGCTTAATTCCCTTAAATAACGTTAACATTTGGCAAAGAAAATTTTGCTATAGGGCAAAACAAAAGTGTTACTTGCCTTTGCACGCTTAAGTTTTTGATTGCTCTGGGGTCCTGCACAGACATAAATTGTTTGGTTCATCAACGGCTGCTTATTGGATTTTACCTTCTCACTGGCTGGCTGACAGTTGTTGCTGTTGTTGTTGCTGTTGTTGTTGTTGACTGTTTGGTTGGCTTGTGTTCTTAGAATGACTATTTATTTGATTTTGGCCCTGTTTACTTTTTGCCTTATTTGTTTTTATTGGTTTTAAATTATACTTGTAATCCAATTTTAAAGAAATGAAATCAAAAAATCTTGTAGTTTTGATTGAGTCCCTCCAGAGTGACTTGTAATGCTGTTGCTGCTGCCGGAGTTTGTTACAACATCATATCCTGACACATACAATGTCAATGATTTCTGGGGCACCAAAGGAACAAGTAAATAATGAAGTCAAGTATAAAATAAAATATTAAATGAAGACGATTAGAAGAAAGAAAATACGGATAGAAGTTGTAATTCTATTTATAACAAAGTTTTTGGTCGATAAGAAATATTCCAAAGTAGCAAAGAATCGAATCTGGTTTTATTTGATCAGATGTGTTTTTATTTGTTTAGTAAATTAATTTTGTAAACTTTTCAAAAATTATACAACATCAAAAAGAAGTGAATAAAACAAAGTGGAATTTATTTAAAAACAATTTTTACAGAAATCAACACAAACTTCAAATGTCAGTTTTCAAAGGAAATCCAGTTAAAAAATGTATCAATCAATCTGTTAATCGATTTAATCCTGTGAATTTAGCCAGCCAGTCAATCATGCAATTAGCCAAACAATCGAAAAAAATCTGTTGAAAGTGCATCAAACAGCCTGTCCAGCAAACACATTAAACCATCAAACAAAATATGAATCGATCAGGCAGTCATTCAGTCAATTAATTTATCCATCAACCGATCAATTGATTTGATCAATTAGTTAATTAATTGGCGAACGCAAGCACTGTTTAATCAATCAGACAACAAATGTTTACTTGTTTAAACAACAACAACAACAACACTGCCGCCAGGCGTTTTGCCAGAGTCGTTGTTAGGAATCTACAATCTTTGGCCTGTTGGCCGAAAACTTTAGCAACTGTTTTCTCATTGTTAGTCAGTCCTTCAATCAGTCAATCAGTTTGCCAAGCATTTAATCCTTCAGTGAAATATTGAAATATTTTATTCAATTAATTAATTAATTACTTTTTAATCATTTATATATATATTCGTATTTAAGCAGCGCTTTAACGAACATTTTAAGAAACAACTTTGCGTTTTTTTGATTGCACGAGCACGAGTGCTACTTTCGCCCCTTATGGGTCACCCTTTGGAACTTTATTTTTGCAATTCACTTACAATTTGCCAAAAAAAAATTTTTTTTATTTAAATCTAAATGACATTTAGACTTGTTGTCATTTCATGTTCGTCCTATTAATATCACAGCCTCACGTGTCAGAGCCACATTAGGACCAAAAGTTCTTCCACAAACATGGACTTGCAAGACATTTTAGACGGAAGACCCAACAAAACTGAGCACACCATTCCGGCATATATGCTTATATTTTCTGAAGGATACTTTTAAACTTATTAGCGGATTTTTCAACATGATGTGCAGAAAAAAAGTATCTGTTTAAAAATTGATTTGCGTTAAAAACAAAGTTGAACAAAATCATTGAAACGTTCAATTCGATTAACGTGTATTCAGTCATTCATCAATTTTGCATTTAATTAACTGATGAAATACAGAAGCAGCGGCAGCGGCAGCAACGAAAGGCTCAAAAGAAGAGGCAAAAACCAGATTATTGCTTTTTATCTCTCGTGCAACAATTTGTAATCTGGTTGCAAAATGTCTGCATATCAGACTGAGTTCTTGTTGTTAATATTCGCATTTTGCGCACGTTGACGTGCGGTTGGTTGGTTGTATTAAAGACAATAAGTGCACATAATTGATTTAATCTTTTCAGCAAAACTTCAAGCCAGAACC
Organism: Epicampocera succincta; assembly: GCA_932526305.1. Classification (NCBI taxonomy): domain Eukaryota; kingdom Metazoa; phylum Arthropoda; class Insecta; order Diptera; family Tachinidae; genus Epicampocera; species Epicampocera succincta. Next base: position 11,676,330 of record OW052037.1, on the reverse strand, counting down.
CAACTCGACTTCGTACAGCACAACTACTTCAAGACACTTTCCAGCAGAAAATTCAGAGCGAAAATCACAATGAAGCATTTAAACGTTGCAGTCAAGTGCTGTGGAGCAAAAAGTTTCTTCCGTTCAAAACAATCTTTCATTTTCTTGTTGTTGAAGTAGTTGTTAATTCCTTTTTCACTTTTTGTTGTTTTTTTTTTATTTTTGGTTTTTGTGCTTCCTCTTCTTTTAACAAATCATCAATCACGCGATCTCTACAACATGTATTTATTGAAAAATCGAGCAACAACTTTTAGTTGAAATACAAACAGAGCAAAAAATAATTCATCATTTTTGCTTCGGCTTCTGCTGTTTTCCTTAATTTATGGCTGTTATTATTATAGTAATAGTAGTTGTTGTTGTTGTTATTGTTGTTGTTGTTAGTTTGTTTATTGTCGTGCCGTTGAGTTCATAAATGACACATGAGCGTAAAAGTTTGCTTTTGTATGGTTTTAGGTGGGGAGTGTGGATTTTAATCAAACATTCAAGTTCATTTTAAATCAAAACTTTTCGTTCTGCCACAAACAGCGGCAAGTACTAAATGTACATACACGCAATGTTGGTGTTGTTTAACTTTTTTGTTTTGCCTTTTGTTTTGGTTTTTCTACACTCATATTGACTGACATTCCTGCGGCTGTAATTCTACAATATTTGTGCTAGACTTTGTTGGCTTGACAGACACACGCAAAACATAATCTCTGTCCCCAAACGGAAATTGATTCTTAGTTGGAGCAAAAGTTTTTGAAGAGTGTCGCGTGGGATAATCTTTTGCAGTTTTATTACTGATGTTCTTCTCTTTCCAAAGTGTTTTATTGTTACGCGGGCTATTTGCTAAGTGTTCGGTCAGTTGAAAAATGGGTTTGAAATACAAAAAAAAAATCAAACTGCCATTTTAACAACAACAAATAGTATGCGAATTCTCTCTCACACATTCATGGCATCGTAGGCCTTTGTTATATCTCCAGTAAAATGTAAAATTTTTTTTAAATTATTAACAAATTTATTTAAAACTTGTAACTATTTCAATTAATTTTTTAACTGCTATGATTAAAAGTTTTATAGCCTCAATGAAATTATTAATCAATCAAAAATGTTTACTGTTATAATTAATAAAAATTAACAAATTTATTAAATATTAATTTAATTAATTAAAACTTTTGTTCAACAGTTTTATTTTTTTTTTGCAAAAAATTACAAACTGGTGTAATCATGATCTTGGTAGCAAAAAAAAGGATAGTGCCATTGTAAAACCTTTAGTGCAGTACACAAAAAAATAGTTTTTGTATTAGTTTAAAATTTCCTTCAAACTGTTAATAGTTTTAATTAATTTTTTAATTGCCACAATAATATCAATTTAATGTTCACCCTATCAAATATATATTTAATAAGTTTTTGTTGATATTCAAGATATTCAAGCAAAAAAGTTCATCTTTCGAAAGCATTTGATGAGACATTTTTTTTTACTTTATCCGTTATCGATAATCGATAAAATTCTGTTTCGCACATAAGAATCAAGTTTCAAGTTGTTTGAACAAATCACAGATTTAGTGCTGGTTGGCGAGTATAATTATTAGTGAATACGGTGCTCAAATTAATTATCCGCCAGCTACTCTTTGAGCCTAAGGATTCGCATTTTTAATTAACTTTAAATAATAAATGATTAATTAATTTAACTTTTTCATAACATTTACACACACAAAGAGATAATGATACTCGATGAAAACTTCCGTTCTTTACCCAACCTTTGTTCGCAACAACTTGATTATGGATAATTTTCGGATGCTCCGCGTTGCATCAGATTCGCATTAAAAACTTACAAATGAAGACATTATTTCCTCGTATTACTCAACTAGACAAATTTAAATTTTTTTTCCCCCCTGTTTAAAATATTTTTTCCTACAACCAGAAGTGTGACTATAAAAATATGTGCTCGTTTAAATGTGTGTTCAGCAAAAATGTAGTTGTGAGTACGTGTGTGTGTGTGTGTGTGTGTGTCTTGCTAACTTTTAACATTGAAATTATGAACCAAAGTCAACTAGACAGTCTGCTGAGAAGTTCTTGTTGTTGATTTCTTTCGCTTTTCCAATTTCAAGGTTTGCCAAAGTGTGAGTTCGAAATTTGTGTATAAGAGTGTTTGTGTGTGTGTGTGTGTGTGTGTGTGTGTTTGCTTGAGTGTCTGAAAATTTTTGTTAAGAGATTTCAAGTGTACTTTTGGCTTATTTGAAGAACTGAAGCGGAAATAAACTTTTAAAACGCAATAAAAGTTTACATAGTTGTTTATATTAGAAAAAAAAAAATAATAAAAAAAAATACGTGAAGGAAAAAAAGTAGCAAACAAGGGAAAGAAAAGTACTAAACATTTCTTTTATTTTATGAACACAAGTGTCCATGTTATGGCACACCAACAGAATAATATTTGTCCCACAAGAGGACAGCTAGAAATTTACTTCAATAGCTAAATAGTCAACAGAACATTAGTGGGTTCCACTCTTTAATTAGTAGTTACAAGCTCGGCTACACTGTTTGCGGTTTTTTCCTTTAACGGCATTCTTCTGCATTCAAGATTATTACAGCCACTCATCTTATCTGTGGCTTTTTTTTATATATATTCTACATATTTGTCTCTCAGCCTTTTGTTGCCTTTTTTCCCATTAATATTTTCATCTATTTACATGTATAAAAAAATATATATATATATATTTATATATACAATAATATAAAAACTAAAACTATATTATGACAAAAGACTTGCTTATTGGATTCTAGTAGATTTACCACGAGTCTTTACTGCAGCTGGTTGTATGGCGTTTCAAACACACACTAACAGAGTAGTACCTTTTTTTTTTTGCTGCTGTAAATACTAAAACTTTAAACAGGCCAAGGGGGAAAACGCTTTCATTTAACTTGTTGATTATAAATAATTAATAATGACCACTCCAGTTGTTAAACGATTCTGAAGGAGGAATTCCCCTGAAGTCTGCAGACGGCTTTCGAATATTTTTCTTTGAGTGTTAACAAATTTGAGTTTTCCTTCGCTTTTTCCGCAATTCCAGCTAAAGTTTGATTTTGTACGTTGTTTTTTTTTTTTTTTATCCTGCTACGTGCCATGTTTTACTATTTTTTTTATTGCTTTTCTTTGGCATAAAAACCAAAGTCTGGTACAAGCTGAAAGTTGGCAAAATTTAGATGCTAAAAGAAATATTTAACAAGAAAAACCTTTAAAACACCTGATTTGTGAAATAAAGGGCCAATCTTTATTGTTGTTTGTGTTGTTGAGTTTTAGCTGTTGTTAAGAAATAGCCTCGTTGTGTTTAATTTCATGTATCTAAATATTAAAAAGATTTTGTGAATGTGAATGGCGGGTAAAAAGAAAAGATTTTAACCAATAATCCTATTTTATGATTTAAGTTCAACAGACATTTTGTTACAGGTCTTACATGTGATTGAATTGATTTTATCCAAAAATATGTTTATTTGGCCAAACTTTAACAGGAGATTTCTCAATAATAATAAATGTAATTTTTTGTTTGTTTCTTGTTTTAGTAAATTCATTTACTTCGTGCACTTCCAACTACATATTGATTTTTGTGTTAATGTTGCGGGGTACTTTTGCTCCCTCAACCGCAATTGAAAATCGCTGGACGGCAAAAGAGGCGTGAATAACGACAAATCGATCACAGGCAATAAACCCGCAGCTACATGCAAATGTGGCTGCAAATGACTGCGGTTTTTCCGCTTCGGCTTAATAAATGAACCCACACACACACACACACACACATACACAAACACACACACACACACACACATGTGCACTCACCTGCAGCTGAATACAGTCATAATAAAATAGGAGACAACAATTTAATAATCACAGCAAATCGCAAGAAACAGAACTCTTTAGCCAGAAACAGTCAAAAGAATTATTGATGTACATGAGTAAAATATACTCAATAACAGATGGCGCTGAATTCAAAAAAAACATAAAAGGAATTTTCATAACACATAAAATCTCAGCAAAGTCCACGAATTTCAACCAGGGCGAAATTCGAATAGGATTTATTATTCAATATTATTAATTTATTTGTTAAATAATATAAGAAATAAAAAAAGAGTGGTAGTAGTTGCTGGGGACTCGATTTGAACTAATTAGTTCAGACTAAGTTTTGATATTTTATTTTTGAAATACATTCATATAGAAATTAATGGCTGTTGAAGGCGATCAGATGATGCAGTGGACCCAGAGATCGAAAATCTCATGGCGACTATGAATTGAAAGTTGTTTGATATTCTATAATAAAATTGGCAAGTATTTCTCGTATTTTGGACCTGTATAATGAACCGGTTAAAAGCCCTCACTTGTTATTAAGTTTTGTGTGATTTGATACCAAAAATCAAATTTATATGCCACATATATTATCTAAATCAAGGAAAACAGAAGACTTAACCTCAAGCGTCTACAAGTGCCCTGCCAACCCACTACTGTATTTACACTGGGACAAGTCATACTAACAACACAACTGCAACGAACGATAAATTTTGTTCGTCGCCGACAATAGAACACGTCATTGTTTATGAAACGAAATTCGTTCGTAATCGCCGAAAGTTGAAATAGAACAACAAAATATCAGCTGACCAGGTTTCTTATATAGAGAAAAGTCTGTTTTAGAAACTAATATTGTTTATTATTATAACTTATAAGGACGTGCCTAAAACTTATCTTTATTTAACACAAATAATTTCTTGAATAATCCGTTTTACGGACATGATTTTCGCTTATTTTAATTTAATTGTTTTAATATAGTTTTAGGCTTAACGCAGTCCCGAATGTGCGAATAATCCTGCCAATCCTCCAACTTTTCAAATAGTATTTTAAGTTGTTCCCTCAATCTATTTGTTTGAACCCCTGAAATCAATAATGAAATAACTATTTCGCTTAACGCTTTTAAGTCGCCTTTTTTTTTGTAATGGCGCCATTACACCGTCACCGGTTGAAATGTTTGTGAAACATGGGCCGAAAAACTGGTGTTCTGCGCTGGTTTTTTTTTTTGTTTTTTGCTCATGCCAAATACTTGTGCGTACAAGTTTAAATATTCAAACAATATTCTTATTTAGTGCAATTTATTGCAAAATTCAACAAAAGAGAGGAAAAATGAATTTGTTGGTTGCACACACGAGTTGACTTATTGCTCTGCCTGTTGGCCATTTAACCGCATGCAATCGAAAAAAGAACCGAACGAACAAAAAATAATCGCTGTTTCACAAACGCAAGTGATAAGTGGCGAACTACACTGCCATGTGTCGTATGTGTGAGTACGTGTTCACAGGCAGCACCGTGAAAAGTTGTTGCTGGGTTCGGTGGTGTGTGTAGATGGGTTCGCTACTTTTATTGTGCAATTTATTTTATGTTCTCTATTTAAACTTTAAAACCGCAAAATTTGATTGTTGGAAAATTTCAAGCGCAAGTTTTTCTTGTCTCTTTGTTTTTTTTTTGTTGTTTATTAAATCTATTCAATTAAACATTTTTCACTCATCACATTTAAACACATTCGTTGTGGCTGCGGCCACACAAAAATTATTTATTCTAAAACACGAAACTTAAGTGTCGTTGGAATATCTTATACTTCTCGCTGGCCGTGGCAAATTTCTTCACTTTTGCAAAGTTTTGTCTGAACCAGGGACGGGGAAATGAGCCGCCAGCCGAGAGCACTTCTTGTGACATTAAAATTATTATACATTATAATTTGTTGAGTTGTCGTTTCTTTTGGCCACATTAAAACAAATTTTTATTGGTCTCAAAGGAAGTTTTACGAGAAACACAGGCTCTTTAGAAACTTGCGTTGTACTCGCATTAAGTGGCGGCAAAATTTCAGTGCCATCAGTTATTGAGGCTTGATACATAAATGTATGTGGGCAAACTTTAAAACAAACTTTAAACGAAATAGAAAAATTAATAGAATATGCGAAAAATTGCACCATAAAGAAGAAGGAAAACTAAGACACAAATATTATTAATGGCTTTCACTTTTTCCATTATATTTGCAACTCTGTTATATTTACTAAGATTTTTACCACAATGAAAATGAAAAATCATAAATTGAATCAAATAAAGTTTTTGCTAATTCGCATTTCTTTAGCTCTCAAATTTTTGTTGACATCTTTTTTTTTAAGAATGATCCCAAATATTTACACCTGTCCATATATTACACATGTATGACTTTGCTTTGATTTCAGAAACATTGATGAATCTATCTGGTACATTTAACACAACTGTTTACTACGGGCTATTGTATTGCGTTTTAACCACAGCGCGGTAAATACAAATTTAGATAAATTTCTTGCACAGCAAAAATAATTGTAAAGCAGAAGAATTTCTATTGCTTTCAAAACGCAAATTTAAATATTAAAGCAAACTACAAAAAAAAAAAAGCAATGATTTTCCTTTTCTTGTCTCTTCGAACTGATAAATATAAAAAAAAATATTAAAGCAAATTTTATATTGAATAAATATTATCCCTGAGGAGGCGGCACCATCCCAGCGAAACGTTGGATGGAAAAAAGTATAATAAAAGTTTTATTGGTTTTGTATTAAAGATCTGGAAACTTATTTGGTTTTTTTTAGAAATCAAAAATTAATAAAAAAAATTTAAAACTGCTTGACTGACCAAAAAACAATAGCGAAAGAATTTTATGTGAGAATTTTTTTTAATCTGCTAAAAACTAATATTTTTTTTTTTTTTTAAAAATCAATTTAAATTAAAAACAAATAAATGATCTAAACGATAATATTTTCTTGCTGGCAAAAAAATTAATTATGATCGTTCAACTAATTCAGCGAAAGTGTTGCTGGCATCGGCAAAGGCCTTTATCAGGTCCATAACAGAGAGCTGCTCGGCTAAAACGCCTGCACATGATCACTAGTTGTTTCACAACCGAGTGAAAAGAAAACACCTTAAAACCATATGCGCTGGTAATCACAGCGCAGCGCCTTTGGGGCGGAGTCTAGTATAGAGGTAGTCCTCTGGCCCAAATTCACACAACTTTTTAACTGATTCAGCCAATTTCTTGGCTGGGTATGAAAACTAATACCCATTTTCTCTGCATCTATAATTGAATTTTCTCGCCTCAAGCTGCCATTTACATCTATTTAAAATCTTGTTATCCAACTATGAGTCCTTTCATAACAAAAAAAAAAAAAACTGCCAGCTACATCCTGCCACCACAACAAAAGTGCTCATGTCATTAGAGCATCAGACGTGTGCCAGGGCGTACGAGTTTGCGTGCGACAACCGGATATTTGTTAACAATAAATTTGTTATTTACAGTTAACCTTTATGGCAAACCATTTTCTAGTTGCCCTGTGGAATTATTACAAAAGCTTTTTTTTATATTTCTGGTTTGCTTTTTTGCCGTCAAGTAGTCTGTATGTGTACGAAACGTACTATATCCTGAACGCACGTTTTACTTTATGAAAGAAAACAAAAACTGCCACAAAGTTCATTGTCTTGTGCCTTCAATGTTAATACCAAAACAGTAACAGCAACAACAACAGTAGCATTAAAACCAGCTGGGGAAAACAGCTTAAATTTGAGATTTTGTTGAAAAGAGCATGACTTGGAAATGGAAATGGAAGTGATGGCCGCAACAACATTCATACAATGTTGCTTGTTTCTTGATTAGTTTTTGGTTTCTTCTTCGATTTTAATTTTCCCACCCACCCAAACTTTTCCGCCTTAAGAATTTTTAGTCTGTAAATTCAATTTAATACAATATCTGTACTTGTAGGTTTAAAGGGCTTGTAGTATTCGTCTATATTACACACGTTCCAGTTCTTGTCTGTAAATTTATTTATGTTTTTTTTTTTTTTTTGTTTTTTTTTTTTTTGTTTAATTAAAGTTTTAAATTAAATTCGGTACGGTATGTGCTGGTGGTTGGCAGCTACTTTACTTTGTTCGCTTAAAAAATAAAAAACTTGTTAACAGCTTAAAATTGATTTTTGTGTCCTCTTTGTGGCAGCACAAAAATGTTACAGAAACAGTTTAAAACGAACGTTGCAGTTGCAGTTACAGTTACAGTCACAGCCACAGATGCAGCCCTGCAGCCCTGCAGCCATCCGCCATCGGCCATTGTGAATGTAGGTCACTGAGCACAAGATGTTTTGTGCGAGCAAAACTGTTCATGTTTCAATTGTAGACCGAAAAGAGAAGAATATTTTAAATTTCACAACTCAATGCATTTCAAACAGTTTAAATACCTTGAAGTGGCCCCATAAGCCCCATAAAAATTATTAAAAATTAAGCTATAAAATGGACTCGGACTTGTTCGCTCGTAATTGTCACTTTATAGGCAAACAAAAATTTACAGTCAATGCGAATTTATTTATTGTTTGTTAAATTTCCATGGAGAAAACTGCGAAAGTTTTGTAAAAGATTAAAGAACGAACACTCGTATTCCCCTTAATCTATTACCAACTCTCTTACATTTCGAGAGCTGTGATTGTTTTTGTAGAGAAAGGAATGGAGCGACCTTACTGTCAATCTAACATTTGAATCCTTTATGGGGCAAAACAAATGTTTATGACTTAAGAAAACAATAAAAAACAAATTAAATTAATAATTAGATATTTCCAATAAATGAAAGTGGAAAGTCGAGCTTACAAATGGGACACAAAAAGCACAATTTCTCAGCAATTGTGAAACTATCTCAACTGGAAACTACTTCCGGCCAACTTCCTTGAATAAAGGACATTAGTTGGGGGGTGTCTCTCAGCTTCCTCGCTGTTCTGGTACAATGAAATCATATTATAGAACTTTACTTGAGATTCGATCCTGTGAAGTTTGTCTAGTCACACCTAAAACTGATTATTCTTTGGGCATTAAATCTGTTGCCGTTCCAAAACTTATACTTCTTTAAATATATTTAGCAAACACTAATATCCGGTAGTTATTTCACCCAAAATATTCTCTCACTTAACAGTTCAAATTCCAGTTGTTGATAAACAAGTCATTTTCTTAACATAATTATTCAATAATGTGCGCCATAAATATTCCATTGTAAACTCAACAAATCATGGCATTGACAATTATCGATTAATGAAATCCTTAAACAAGCATAAATTAAATAGCTTTCAATACGAGCATAAATTTGAAAAGTGACCACAAATGATGAAGGAGGAGAGCAAACGAAAGGACTGTGAATGTATTCAACTGCTTAAGGAGGCAATTGAATCTATAAATTTCGAATAAAATTTAAGGAAAATTAAAAATTCTTCATGTTTTCAGGCGTTGAGGGCGCTTGAAAATCAAGAATCAAGGGTTTCTGTAGTAAGACATAATAGAATACAAAACAAATTTGAATTTCTTGTTAGATTTGCCTAAAAATCGCTCGAAAAGTAAGAAATCGATCATATAATTTAGAATGATTGGTTGGTTGTTTAATGATTATTGTTTATATCAGCCCAGCTATAGCAGCCATAGTCAGAGTTCTTGCATGTCCTTTGCCATCTATACGCTACAGTGGTTCATCTGTTAGAGACTGCAGGAACACGGACGATGAGTATCTTGATTGTGCTCGAAACTATTGATGAGCAGTTTTAGTGTTTTTCCTATTTTATAAAAATTGTTTTTGTAATTTTAGGAAAATTAATTTAACAAAATGAACTTAAGCCTGAACAAAAGATAAATGTTTGTTGTGTTAAAAAACCAGCAAAAAAAAAACGTTCGAACGACAAAATAGCCTAAAATACTTTTATTTGAAATTCCGAATACAAAGTTTTGGGGTTTTGTGGTTTAAAAGTGTACTTTTAGTTAAAGGACACTTGTACTTAAAGTATACTTTTGGTTAAAGTATACTTTTAGTTAAAGTGTACTTTTTGTTAAAGTATACTTTTTGTTAAAATATACTTTTTGTTAAAGTATACTTTTACTTAAAGTATACTTTTTGTTAAAATATACTTTTTGTTAAAGTATACTTTTACTTAAAGTATACTTTTTGTTAAAGTATACTTTTCGTTAAAGTATACTTTTGGTTAAAGTACACTTTTTTTTAAAGTATACTTTTACTTAAAGTATACTTTTTTTCTGCCTAAGGATGTGATCCATTCTGTTCAAATCGATCGTAGCACATAAATTGAGACGTTTAATATGTTTTTTAGCCGTCAAGGCGTTCTTCGCTGTCGCTGGGCTCATACCAAAATGACAATACAAATTTGTTGCTGGTTCTCTTTAAGGGTAATCTGCACGGTCGATGACTTATTTAGCAAAACAGGATATCGTTTAATTTTCTTTACAAGCAATTTTCATATCCTTGTATTTGAAGCGCCATCAAATGAACTGAAAACAGGCTGGAGGTTCTTTTAAGCATCGGGGTGTTTTTTGTTTTTAAGAGTTTGACAACTTCAAATGATAATATGACATTAAGGCGAAACTATTACTGGAATAAAACTTGCTGATACATTTTTTCAATATAATTTTCGGCCTACATCCATCGCTGTGAGTAGTTCCAAGGTTCATTCTATTGGTTGAATAAATCTGGCTTCTCAAACTTCAAAAGTTATTTAACATCACATCCAATAAAAAATAAACCTGAGCGGGGCCAGTGGAGAAGGCCACATCTGGACATAAGATTCCAAGAAAACAAGTGGCGTCTCTGTAGTAACACAAGGTTTTAATTTTACAGCAAATGCGAAAGCCTCGTTTAGTATTTCCGCTGTAGTTTTTCCTGCCCAGCCACAAATATCGCCAGTCTTGATTTTTTATTTCTTTAAGACGAATTTTAAAAGCATTTTCAAATGTGTTATAGGATCAAGTGAGTGTAAAATATCCTGTTTAGATTAATAGACAACAGATTAGAAGTCAACTAACTGCTCTAATCGGGCCAGGATGGCAAGCATTAATGTGAGGGATACATGATCTGGGCTAAATAATCAAAAAAGCAATTGCTTTTTGTCTCAGAAATGCTGACGAACGTTAACATTCGTTATTGTGGTACAAAAGTTTTCTTTACCGTTTTCACTTTCCTGGAAAATTTCTAATTTGTAAGATGTGAGCTTTTTGCCTTGTCGGCAACTCATAATCAATTTTAATCGGATTAGTTTTCATATGGTAAATTATTAAATGTTACTTGCAGGTAAATAATTCCATAAGCCTTAAAACGCAGCAACACGGGCCCACACAAACTTAAGCACAAATATCCTGGCAGCGCACATCCTCGCACAAACGCATTTGCTAAGTGCAACAAACTGAATGTACAAAGTGTTGGCATTAACACACCGTACAGGTGATAAACTCGTGAACACACACACACACTTGTCGCACACACGAGTCATTCCTAGAAAGCCATATGCTACATAAGGAGGGAATATGAAGAGAGAGGGAGAGAGAGAGAATGCTGCGAAAAGTAGCAACTTTCATTCCCTTGACTTTTCGCCAACCTCCAGCATATTCCACTAAATATATGTAGGTAAAATTCTTTAACTTTTGCGGAAAATGAAAATGCAATAGTTGTAGTTTTAGGAAAAAATTTCAGCGAAATTTTTGGCTGCGAGTACTTCACCTTTCGTGTTTTTTTTTTTTGCTGTGTTATTTGGTGCCTTCGCACACACACACACACATCCTTGCTGACTGTAACATAAATTTAGAAAACCCAGTGGCTGTTCCGCCCCCCCCCCCCTTCTTTCATTTGAAACAAGTACTCTTGCAGTTACTCCAACAATTGAGTGGTTGTGCAACGTTTCAGCCATTGAGGACTTTTAAGGAGTAAAGAAACATTTGCCCAAGTGAAGGTCATAAAATGGCTTTGCCACAATCCAGTGTTTAATGGATTTCAGAAAGTGAAGTAGGGAATTTTTAGGGGGAGGGGGCAGAGCAACTAATCACAACTAATCGCAACTATCGTCAAAACATCGTCTTTGGCTTTGGGTCAAGTTTCGAGATTTCTGCAGACGTGACAGTGTCTATCAGCAAAATTCCAGAATTTGAAGCGATTCTATTCCATATTTTAGATGCCACAGCTGCAGGCTTTCTGATCCGCCATATCATCAAGCCATATTTCTTGGAGACTGGAGCGTGGCGAAACAATTGCAACAGAACACAACCATAAAACAGCCAATTCTTAATGGGAAATAACGCAAAAGCAAAATCTGCCTTCAGCCAAAAACAAAACTCAGCCAGATAATTGCACATTTTGTGTGCAACATCTGACACATATTGGCAGGTTATTCAAAAACAGCTCCGTCGATGGGCCTTTCAAACAAATAAAAACCAGTTGCTTAAGGTCGGTTTACAAGATAATACAAATTTTGGTATCACAATATTATGAAATGCTCTCCGATTAAAAAAACAAAAAGAGAACAAAAGTCGGTTGCCAAAAATTTTTCAAACAAAAAAAAATTCAATTCAATAAAATAAATTTTAAAAAAATATAGTTTTATTTTTAACTTTTTTATAATTTCATAATAAAAAAAATTAATTATTAAAATATACACATTTATAACTTTGGTTTAACTTGTTTATAATTTCTTTTTATTATTTTTAATTTAATTTTAATAGCAACTAGAACTTAAACGCAGATTTGTGAATTTTTTCTACAAATTAAATAACTGATAATTCAGTTCTACCTGATTTACAAAAACAATATGAAAATTTCTTTAATTATTTATTTATTAAATAACACCAAATAATTTAATTATTAGTAACAATAAAAGTTATAAATATTTGCCAGAATAAAATCTACTATTAACTGGGAAATTTGCTGGTGCTGGGAATAATTAATTGTGGCGGTGCTGCCACTGTTTACTGTAAAATACATCTCTGTTTCTGTAATGTTTTAGAAAATAAACATTTAGCCAGCGCTGGTCAAATTTTGTATCCGTATTCTCTGCTTTTGCTTTTAGGCCACAAGACTTAGTTGGTGCTACAACACATTTTGGCATGTCCTAATACCTGTATCAGCATAAAAACACACACATACACACAGTCGGAGTTGCTCTTAATGCAGGACCCTGTTATTATATGATGATAAAATGGACAAATATTATACTTTTGCCGGAATACATTTTTGCCAAATCGTGTTCGTCCAAGAACCTTTTTTTTCCTGGACTTGTAATTTTTTTGTTTAACTAATTAAAATCTTAAATCCTTTCAACAACAAGTTCGCATTCTTTTTCAGATCTTTTTTTTTTTTTTATTTATTTCCTTTTTTTTGTTTGTTTGTTGTTGTATCTACTCGTAGATGTCACAAGTTTGCTGGTAATGACGATACAAAAGTTGAATACATTATTGTTCGTCTGATGTTAGAAAATATGATGTAATATTTATGCAGTTCCTGCTTCAAAACTTTTACAAGTTGCACTTGCACAGCCCGGTTGGCAGGCAGACTGAAGCTGAGACTGAAGCTGAGGCTGAGACTGAGACTGGGGTCGGCTGAGTGACGCAGCAGCCTCAATTCCCGTTTTCTATTTCTGTTGTTGACTTATGAGACGAGCAAAACCACTTGGGATATGAAAGTGAGTTGGATAAATAAATTTCTATAAAATTCGCGTTTATGTGTGTTGCTCTATCGCAAGAGATAGAGAGAGAGAGAGAGAGAGAGAGAGAGAGAGAGACGAAGTGTGTGGGTACATGTGTGTGTGTGGGTTCCTGTGGATTTCTGTGTGTTTGTGTGTAATTGAAAGCACAAACATGTGCATACATGTGTTCCGTGCAAAATGAAAATAGAAACTAGAGTAGAAAATTTCCACATTAGAAAGTAAATGGAACAGATTCATTTCGCATCCTGCCCTCACATTCACATTCACACTCACACTAACACACCAGCAGACTGACTCACTCACACATAAACATACACATACACATACCCAGTGTGCTGTATTCACTTTTATATAGAGAATCACGTTGCTAAATTCACTTTTATCTATAAAAAAAAAACAAAAAAACTAGTATTTATTTCTAAATATATGGCTGAGCTGGATATTAAAGTTTCATTTTGTTTTTATTCTTTATAATCATCACGATAGAAACTATTTTAAACCGCAATATGTATTAATGTTGTAGAAAACGGCTGCATTATTATCGCTTTTTTTAATGATTAATTTATAGAGATTAACTTTGAAGTTGTTGTTAATTTATAATGCAATTTTATGGTTAATTTATTTGCGAAAACTTAACGGTTTCAGGAGGAGGGAAGTTAGAAAGGAAAATCCTATGGGAACGTTTCTGATTTACGTTACTGATATTTTTGGGTGCTTTTATGAAAAGTATTTGTGGTTATTGCAGTTCGCTCATGTACAAAACATTTTAAAAATGATTTGATTGTTTTGGTTGTTGTTGCTAGAAACGTGTACGAAATATTTTGTTTGTGTTCAGAAGTTGGTTCGATTTGTTGAAGACGGAAGAATTCTGTGATGATAGTTTTCATTACACTGACGCCCATTTTCATAATATTGATACAATTTTTTTATTGAGCTGCTGCCTCAATGTCTGCGCCCTAAACTTTCAGAACTATTAATTTTCTCTCTTTTTGCATTGAAAGGCAAATAACATCATACATTTGTCTCAAAGTTGGGCAGAAAATCCAGCAGGACAATCTCAATAGATGCTAAAATCATTAGCATTTAAGGTCTCTCCCAAACCAAAAAAAAAAAATGCTCTCCACATATTCTAGGCTAATTTTAGACTAATTTTAGACCATAAATCATCAGCCAGTGTTGTCTCTTTGTCTCTTCCAACATAATCTCAGCAATTTGTGGAATAATTTAAATCCATCCAAGGCCCCCCTCCGTCCCTTCGAAATTACTTTTATGTCAATGTTTTTATTTATTAATTGTTATAAAAGTTATTAAATTAAACGAGCTCTTCAGCAACTATACTTGGAACACTTTTAAACAGTACTATATTTTTTTGTTTGGACTACAGGTTGTAAGCAAAAAATGTGCATTTTTCCCCCGCATGCAAGAGCTTAAATTTAAAATTTTCTTTGTGGCTGCAAATAAAAAAAGAAATTAATTGAAAAAAACTGCACTCTGCAAAATGTGCTCTATCGACCAAAATTCATTAATATGTTTGTCTAAATATGGAAATTATGTTGTGCATTGAAATAAATGCTGCACAAATAATATAATAAGTGATATTTATTCCAGGCTTTTTTTTGCTTGTTTCTTAAATTTTATAAAAAAAAAATGCATTTACAAACATCTATTTTTATGTGCAGTCATTTTGATTCAATTTGATTGGGATTTTTTCTTGTGTTTCTCTTGCGCCCTTTTTATGAAATGTTGTGGATTTTTATGATATTGAAAATAAATCCTAAAATTTAAAGACCAACACGAAAATACTTGGCACTACAAAACAAACAAACAAACAAACGAACACACAAACCAGCCGGGCGAACCAACGAACGAACACAACATTTAACAAACGAAATAGAAGAATAATTCCCCAAAAACTTTAACCAAAAAAAAGCAGGACAAAATATATAAAAGTGAAAAAATTTTTGTTTGTGTTTTTTTTTCGTCGATGTTTTTGGTAACCAATTACGAGATTTCAAAAATTGAATTTCAGTTGTCATCACCAGAAAATCTGTGACGCTGTTGTTGGTTTTTCATTTGCACACACACACAGCACAGCTTTAAGCAGACACACATGCTCTCAGGAGGAGGACGAGGAGGAGGAGGAGGAGGCTTGTGTGTATTCGCAAACTAGAAAAAGTTATAAAAAGAATCGTGGAAAAAATTCTTTGATACAAAAATGCCAATAATGCAATAAATTAAAAAAAAAATACCATAAAAAATTTTGAAATTTAGTTAACAGGATTTCTGTTAAGTCCAGCTACTCCTGTCATGGCAGGACTTGTGTTAACTCTACCCCTGGATACATTTCAAGTTTTGTAGCATTGGAGGCGATTCGCGATTTCATGAAATGCGAAAAAACTGATTTAGAATCTTAAAAAACTCGTATGAAAACAGTTGATGAATTTATCTAATTATAAAAAAGTTTTAGTTGCGAATGGAATAATTCTGGCCGAACAAAAGGCAGCAACAAAATCTAGGACAGTCGGAAAACTAAACTCGCTAAAGCCGAAGCCGGAGAAAAAATTTAACAAATGTGTTCTTTTTATATCAGTAATTTTCCAATATCTTTTAAAGTATTTACTAGATAAAGAACCATTAGAAACTCTTCAATAGGTTTTATAAATATTTTGCCATTGAAATTATTATGAAACCTCAATTCTATTTGAAACCTTTTCAATAGGGATAACTCAAAAGCGACCCCCCCCCCCCCCTCCCCCCGTGTGCGATTGATATAATAAATAAACGACAAACTCTGTCCCTAAAATAATCAGCAAAATCTTTTTATAAAAAATTACAAAATCATTTATTTGCATTTAATTGTTGTTATTCGGAAACTTAAAAAAAAAATTGAAAAACAGCTCAACAACAAACTAATGAATTTTTCCTGAGAAATTTTCTCAAGTAGCCACGAATTATTGAAAATAAATTTAAAAAACAACAACAAAAACACGTAATTACTAAAAAAAATTATAAAAATCTAAGCCAAGATAAACAATAAATTTAAACAAATTCTTTGCCAGTCCGATTGTGCTAGAAAAACCTAAAATTAAATAAAACTGTGACTGTTAAATATATATTTAAAAAGAAGGGAAATTTATGTGACAGACGTTTCCCTTGACCAATTTCCGAAAACAAGAAAACCCAATCGTTTCCTGCCGTTTATCTGAATTTGGCTGAAAAACATCGACTGCTCTTAAAATTAAGGAAGAACAAATTTGTTTGAAATGATTAAGATAATTTTTACAACTACATATTTTTAAAGGATTAAATTTTTCGCCTGAATATTTACATTCTATAAAATTTCTCAGCTGAAAACTTCTTTAAAGCTGTAGATTGGCCCTTGTAGACCTATTTAAAAATTGGAAAATTGTTGTTTTGCTGCAAGTGAAACTAGTCCTGGACATCCTCTCTCGACTGAAAAACGCAAAATTGAATAGAAACTTAAAACGCTGAATATTCCAAACACGATTCTCTTTTTCCCGCTTCCCCATAACCTGGTTCCAGTACAAAGCACTGCATTTGTAGCAGTCGAACCCTGAGCACTAGTGCAAAAAAAAAGGCCACTAAAATTGTTTAAAGAAATTTTTTTTACGATTTAATTAAAATAAATATTAAAAATTCTTTAAATTTTTTCTTTCATTGAAAAATTTACATTAAAACCTAAACAATTTGCTCAAAGTTGTTATTGTTGCCAAGTGTCGTCGAGCAGCATAAAGCGTCTGGCATTGAGCACTTTCACTCCTATTCTAAGCCGGGAAAAGCACGTGTCGTTGCAGCCAGACAAAAGCCCAGCGCCACGCAACATCATACGTGACAAAACAGATGCGAATGTAGAACTGAAAACGACGACGACGCCAAGTACAGCTTAAATTGATTTGGCTATCGAATACTGTTGATTAAGCCAATCCTGCCTAATGGGTATTTATATACCCCAAAAAAAAATATAATAGTGGTGACTTCGACCCACGCTTTTATTTATTAGTAGTGATGGATTAGCCCAGAAAAAATTATTGTAAAAAAGGAAAAATGGAGATTTTTTCTATGTCGAAAAATGCTCAGAATGCCCCGCTGCGGTGCGAGTAACCGATTTTCTGTTTGGCTGCAATTGAGACAAACAACTTTTCCGGTCCATACAAACTAAACTAGAGGCGGTAGCGCTCAGCTGAAGCAGAACAGCAACGCACAGATAGAGAGAAAAACAGCTATTTTTGGCAATCGAAGCCAATTTGAAATTATTTTTATGTGCCGTCATGAATTTAAAACTGTCAACCAAATGTTCGTAAAATGTGCGAAAGGCACAACGACGAAAACAACAAAAAAAAAAACAAAAAGATGAACAATTTTGAATGCCAGCAGATACGTACGTACGTCTACATACGAGTACATCCTGATCATGATGATGAAATGCTGTTTTTGCGTACATACATTCGTATTTCTCTTTTTTTAAAAGCTGAGTGTATGAACAAGGAATATATATGGGCTTTAGTGTGTGTGTGTGTGTGCGTGTGTGTGTGTGTGTGACAGCATTTGAAATAAGCCTAAATTTGTTAGTTCAGCATATTTTCCAACTCTGCGGTTTCAATTGCTTCTTTTTATACTATTCAGTTTGTCGTCTCTTTTTCTTTTATTTAAGCACAACCATTTTTAAAGCAATTTTACCTTTTTTCTGTTTCGCTTCTTATGTCCTTTTTTTTGAACAGCACAGCGCCAAGTAGTAGCAATCTAAATGCTTGGGATATCCTTCCGTTCATTGAAACGTCTGTTTGGTATGTTGCCTGTCCTCAAAAAAAAAAAGGATTGTAAAACAGTTATTGTGACAAAGTAACAACATTTTAAAATGCTTTACGAGCTGCTCGGCTTGTTAACTTTCTTCATTCGTTCGCTTTTCGTTTAACTCCCTCCTTTTCAAAAGTCTGCTAACAATAAGCGAGAAGAAAAGTTATTTGCTGAAAAATGAATGAAAGGATTCTCGAAAATGCACCAACTCATCTAGCGTTGCCGCAGCTAAAAGGATAAATATATTTCTGCCAAGCAAAAACAACACAAATAAGAACTGCCAGAACGAAGGAAGAACAAAGTCATGGCGCTTTCAGGAAGTTAACTAAATAGAAAATCCGCATATAAACTCAGACAGTGGCAACAACAAACAACCGGTAAGAATCAGCACAATAAAACCTCAAAAGCAGCAGATGAAATGAATTTGCAAAATATAAGTTAGAAGAAGAAGAGGCGAGAAAAAAGCAAAATTAAAAGATTGAGCGTAAGTGAAAAACTAAAAACATGCATGACAATTGTCACGACAGTTGGCCGGCAAGGCCAATTTAAACTTGGGCTATAAATCACGAAAAAAGTAGAATAATTTTAACAATTTTCAAAAACATTATATTGAAAAAACTAAATGTTTAGATAAAACGGTATGGCAAAACAAAACGTACTATTTGCCAGTTTTTTGCACGAAATAGTCATAAGTAGATCGATTAAAGTCAACTTTCCTCACAGCTACATAAAACAAGTACGTTTTGCTACACAATTCCTCAATTTTTTTAAAGTAAGGATTCCAAAAACACAATTTTTACACGAAATAGTCATAAGTAGATTCGAAACAAATAATTTTTACACGAAATAGTTATAAATAGATCGATTAAAGTCAAATTACCTAAAAGCTAAATAAAACAAGTACGTTTTGCTACACAATTCCTCAATTTTTTTAAAGTAAGGATTCCAAAAACACAATTTTTATACGAAATAGTCATAAGTAGATCGATTAAAGTCAAATTACCTAAAAGCTAAATAAAACAAGTACGTTTTGTTACACAATTCCTAAAATTTTTTTAAATAAGGATTCCAAACCCATAATTTTTATAGGAAATAGTTATAAATAGATCGATTAAAGTAAAATTTCCTAACAGCTACATAAAACAAGTACGTTTTGTAACACAATTCCTCAAATTTTTTTAAATAAGGATTCAAGACACATAATTTTTATAGGAAATAGTAATAAATAGAATAATTCAATTGAAAGTTTGCAACAGTTCAATAAAATGTAAAAAATAAAATAGTACACTTTGTTTCATAAATAATTTCATTTCACCAACTTTAAGTCTTTAACTTATAATTTGTTAGGGCATGAAGAAAACGTCAAATTTATTTCCTTACTTTTTCCACAACAATTAATTTTTGCAGGTGTCTAAGGGACAAACATTTCATTTATCTTTTTACACAGACTCATCCAGCAAAAATAAGACAAACAAAGAGTAAAAAAGGGAATAGAAAAGACTCAAAGAATAACAAACACATTGATAGAAAAGCATCATTACTTGCAGATTGTATCTCTCTCAATATAATTGATGATGGTCATAATGATAATCTGTAAGTATGTGTGTGTGCATAAAAAGTTTACAATTGTTCAAGCCAGCATATCCGTATGTGTTTTGTAGGTATGTGCAGCAAAGAACACATGCGACTGTCCAGTTACATCTAATATACACTGAAGAAAATCTCAATTAGAAATAATATCATATTTGTGTTTAGCCCCCCTCCATATTTAAGTAAAAAAAACTTTAGTAACGTTTAAATAAGGATTTATT
Source organism: Epicampocera succincta (assembly GCA_932526305.1). Lineage (NCBI taxonomy): Eukaryota > Metazoa > Arthropoda > Insecta > Diptera > Tachinidae > Epicampocera > Epicampocera succincta. The sequence continues at coordinate 11,656,146 of OW052037.1, read as the reverse complement.
GGAGCGGTCAATTTGCGACATTCTCTCCTTTCCCATTTCAGCGAAAAAATGTTCGTGGATCTTTTCCACATGCAAAAAGAAATTTGAAAATTGCGCGTTTTTATTATAAAATCTCTTAAAAACAATGTGAAGAGAATAACATAATTTAAAAAAAAAATTGGCTTAAAAGTAGGCGTGGCCATAAAATAAGTAGCCTGTAATTTATTCTAGAATTCCAGTTAAGTGTGAAAATTTCAGTAAAATCGATCCAAGGGTCCGGTCTGCTATAAAGTACATACGAACAAAGACACATTCTGTTTTATATCCATAAATAGATGAAACTTTTGCCGTATCTGAAATATTTGATCATATTTTGTATTTATATTTCATATCGTGTTTTTTGTTGTTTTGGTATTTATGCAATTTTTAAAACTAAATATAATTATCAAAATTCGCAGACTTGCGCGACCGTTTTTTCAGCTTAGAAAAACGCTGCTGCTTTTGTTACAATCTGAAAGAAAACAGAATGGAAAACATGTAAAATGCGCACAAATTTACGATCCGAGTCGAAAGTTCTAATAATGTTCGCTTCATTTGAAGGCTTTATTATTTATTGAAGGCACAAAGGACCTGTGACTAGACGGCACTCCTCATCCTTCAAATAACCTGATTAAATTGCAAAGTTAAACAACAATCACTAAACCTGTTCATTTTTCTCAGTGTATCAGAACGATTGTATTCGTGTTTATCTTGCGCTAAGCACAATATATCATACCAGAGAATAGTAAATCGTTTTGTTCATTTAATTTTTGTCTTTTTTTCCTTCTCTCATTCAGTTGCACTTTAATATGGCTCTGCAGTTCTAATAAATCATAAATGATTTGTACTTATTACAAGCAACAGAAAATAAATAAAAAAAATATATATATGGACTTTTGCAGAAAACAAAAACACTTTTGGTTTATGGTTTTCTCGAGAAATAATGGCAAAATATTGCAAAACAAGTTGTTTTCCAAGGATTTCAGAAAACTTCCTTCAAATTTCAATATCACAAGTTGAGCACAACAAAAGCTGCTGATGATGGGGAAATTTTGTAACATTTATGGTTTCTTTTTTTCCTTTTTTTTCCTTTTTTTTTTGGAAATGTCTGTGCGTATTGTTTCATCCTCTTGGCCAATTCATACTTGTCAATAGCAATTGACTTTAAGTCCCAGCAAATTGTTTAAGTGACAAAATGGAAAAAAACTAACAAAAAAATATCTTCGCTCTTTTAAAATCTTTTGCTAAATGGAAATTCTTTTGCCGCACAGCTGTGATTTTTTCCAACATTCAAACAATTTCGAATGACTTTTAATAGCTGCTGTCTGAAAATATTTTTATATTGCACTTTTTTGTTTGTTTGTTTTTGTTTTTTAATCGTAAGTCCTTTTCCCCCATTTGGCATATTTCAACCGTTTTCATGCCAAAGTGGGTTAAAAACAATAGAACTAAAGCCAAATATTTTGCACAAAAATTCTATTACTGCAAGTTGGCATTTCTCTAAATTTTAGTCACACTCGGCAAAAGAATGTTGTTGAAATGTTTAACTTTCAATGTTTTAGTTTATTGGAATAAATATATATATATATATGTGTGTGTGTGTGTGTGTATTCGTTTAGACAATTTGTTATTGTACATTTTTCATGTGTTTTCTTTCAGATTTATCCAAGCGGCCAGCCAACCAATCAGTCAGTTAGTCCGTTGTCGTTTTTAAACATTTATCAAACTGGTCAAAAGTAAAAGTAAATCAGCGATATGTTGTTCTTCCATAAAACAGTTTATCTGGAGGTTTTGTTTTGATTTGTTTTGTTTTGCTGGTCAAGGAAAGGAAATAAAACTCGAGTCAGTTATGGCAGGACATGGTGGAGTTTTTGCCTTTAACAAAAACTGTGTTAAACTTTAAACGAATAAAACACGTATTTTGATTTGCCAGATAAACTGATATAATTAGCAAAATATATGACAAAAACAAGTGAAAATCGTTGTTTAGGTACGAAAATTTTGTCAAACAGGAACACTAAATTCTCATTCGATTCGAAGTTGAGATTTATAGGATCTGTATAACTTTGAAGGGTTTGCTTCGATCATAATCGAAAAAGAAATAACAAAATCAAGATTGAAAATAAAATACGAGTCATAAAAAGCTTTGAAATGAAATCATGCGGCGGTTAAGGCCAAAAGTTCGAGCAGGGATAAATTTGATCAAATTAAAAAAAAAAAAAGTTTAGAAAGAAAAACAACTCGTTTTCCGTCAAAAACAATAGTAAAAACTAACAAGACAATCAAAAAGGTCAAATATTAAAGTTAAAAATTTCCACAAAAAAAATTTATTAAATTTTAAACATTTTTTTGTGTTGGTTTTTAGCAACCAAAATTTAAGTTTTTACGAAAAAAAATATTATTAACACCACTGTAACTTTTTATTGTTGAATGAAATAAATCATAACTTTTATTTTGAAGGGGGAAAAATATCAATCAAATTATAACTTTTATTAAGGCCGCAAAATATTTCGAGCAAATTATTACTTTTATTTATATTCAAAACGCTGTACATACAATTTAATTTCTAGCTTCAAAAAAATTTCATTCTTATTCTAAGTTTTAGATTTTAACGTTAAAAATATGAGATATGAAAAAATCGCGGTCAAATTCATAGATTTATGATTTATTCAAATATTCCACACAAAATTATACTCAACTGCATTTCAAACACATTTTATTATTTTGTATCTCTTTGGTTAAACAAAATTTAGCTTTAGTCCTGCAAAGTAGCAAAGCCTTGCTCTTGTCAGCTGAAAACCAAATGGTATCTCCATTTCTCTCTTTTGGTTTAATGTATAAATAAATATTTGTTGTATTTTTGTATATATTTACTATTTGTGACAACTGCTTTAAAGGTTTAAAGCAATTTATTGTTACTTTTTTTCGACACAAACAGCCGTAACTTTTGCTATAAAGCATTTTTTTTACATATTTACCAGGAATGAATCATGCCGAAATCGTTTTTTTTTTTCCTGGCACTATTTATGGTTAAGAGCTATCAGTGAAACCATTAGTTTTACAAAAAAAATACACATAAGCATTTATGAACGTGGTATAATTGATAATTATAAATAATTGCTTTGTAACTTTTTGTTTAAACTCGTTTCTTAAACGAACTCTATTAGAGTCTTCGGCAGGTTCAAAAGAGGAGAAAAAGTAGTTAAAACTTATTTAAAATCAAAGAAATGAGATGATTTAGTTTCAAATGGAACTACTAATATGATCTAAATTATTAGACTAATAGTATTCTGTTTATAGAGCAGCGGCCGCGAAGTAGCTGGCAGTCCCCCCTTTTAAAATCCTACAATTTACTTTCCTTGCATTTTTACAACAACATTAGTTGAAAAACGTGGTTGTCTACTCAATTAAGCCTCTGGACCATCTGAGGATTGTAATTGGATTTCAACTTATGACAGAATGACAACTTCAGAACGGCGGTCGAGCATTGATCAAATGAGGGATCTTTTATTAAACATATAATTTAACTTCAAAAAAAAAAAAACTACAAAAAACATTTGCTTCTAAAAAAAATTCTTATCAACTGCAAGCCAAACGTTATCCCCTTTATAGCTTTATTTAATATCTATATAACAGTTTAAAACAAGGATTAAAAAATAATGTTGAGCGTCATGTTGAACGATTAGGGTGTTTTGGGTGCTACTCAGGGCAAAAAGAAGAAATGTAATCAGTTAAAACACATGATCGGTGCTTGTCTATGACTTCAAACGAACAAAATTTCTATGGATTCCTTCGAAGTCTAACAGTTTTACAAGTTTTTTAAGAGAACAAGGAGTGCGCTTAGAGTGTGACCTCATCTACACTTGATTAAGGGACTTTTTTAGGGACACAAGTGAACTCACTAAAAAGAATTTCCATAACATTAATCGTTCTAAAATTTTCTTAACACACAGTCCTTAAAATATTTATGAGCGCACAAAGTAAGCAAATGTGATCCTTAAATAACGCCGGCTACAACACAAAACCACTAGAAACAACACAAAAAACTTGTCTCAGGACTTGCCAAGTGCAGTTACATGCTTTCGGCTTTCGCTTATGAAATGTCTTAAAAAGAATTGTAGATAAGAAGGATATAGTTGATATGTTTCATAGACAATCGATATGTGATGGTATTCATTTTTCCCTCCGAAATCATTTCCAGGTGATTTGGCAGAATTAGTGAACATTTTTTTCCAACTAAAACATGATGAAATATGTACAACAAATTGAACACGCAAAATCCTTTTACAGGCCCACTTTTTGCAAAAGCCTTTTATTTAAATATTCCTGTCATTTTCTCAATTCTATTCATTTACTTGGCAAATCACTCACCAAACAGCCATAAAATGGTATCGATTAAAGTGCTCCACAAATTGTTTGTAATCCTTTTTTACACAACCATCAAATATATTGGCTTTACAATTTTTTTTCCGAAAATCATCAAAAAACACAGCAATATTGAATAAAGTGTATGTGCAAAAGTACCAGCACATTCATGTTCTTGTGCCCAAAAAACCTTAATTTTTTTGCCTGTTTTGTTTGCTCCTTCTCCTAAATCCACAAACAAATGAAGTAAATAATAATAAAAGCAAAAAATCAACACGAAAAATGAGAAGCAAAACAGAATTTATTTTAACATGAATTTGTTTGTTTAGCTACAAAAAAAAAAAAAAGCTGAAATACCATAGAAAAATGATGCTGGGCCAGCTGTAGGAAAGGAAAAAGGTGTAAATAATCCCATGCCCGCCTACACCATGTTATTGGCATACAAATATGTTTAAATGGACACTGATACACTGACAATTCCAAACAGCCATAAACAGCCGGCGGGGATTTAGGGGGCTAACAAAAATTCGATATGAATTCATTCATTATGCTGGTGAGACCAAAGTAGAGCGAGCAATACCTAAAGTGTTGGGTTGGGGGGGTCTATAAGGCAAGCTAAAAAATAAAGCTTGCAACAGAGCAAAGCACTACTTGTAACATCATTTTTTGTTTAATTACACTTCAGCTCAAACGATGTCAAAGCAATGTGTTGCGTTACACTTAAGTCAGGCGTAAGGAACCGGTTGTTCTTTGACAGCCAAGGATTGGCCAGGCAACAACACAAATAATTGCATGTGGTTAAGAACAAACACGACAAAATGTAGGTAAAGCAAGCAAATAGGAATATAGAAGTCAAAATAAAAGCTAAGAGGTCGAGGTTCAACCTTAGAACGGTAAAAATCATATGCCATGTAATCCCTGACTCGCCACCAACTCCAACATGGGATCGTATAGAAAATTTCTTGCTGAAATCTACGGAATATTTAAGCACTCAAACCAGAGCTATTCTCTCTCTCTCTCTGCACAGTTGTGAAACCAAAGCTTGTGGGGACTGGTAGAGTTTTAAAGATACGAGTATTAGTCCTTAAACAGCTTAAACAGTACCTCGCTGAAGCAGGCAATAGCTCCGGTGCCGACATTTGAATACAGCAAATCGAAATCTCTAACACTTTCTTTTAGCATTTTAGGTTTTATTATAAATATTATATAATCAGTCCAGGATGTTTTACAAAAACTGAAATATATACCCTTTCTAAGAATTAGCATGTGGCAGAAGGTACAGCAGCATCTGAACGACATTTCATATTTTTTTGGTTTAAGCTACAAGAAACTTGAAATTGAATGGGAAATTAGAAAAATTCTCCATTCATTTCTTAGCGCTAAACTGTAGGCTGTCGAATTTATTCCACATAATTTTTTCTTATTTATTCTGTGGGGCAAGAGAAATCCAACGTTTGGTTGCAGTTATAGAGCCATGAAATGACCGTGAGACAACTGGCAGCCGCCCCGCTTAAAGGAGCGGTTGGTCAACAACAACAGCGTTTTCTCTTAAGGACTGAAGAGAAATTGTTTGAGCCTAACTAAACAATATGTCCAAGAAGAGGGAGATATGGAACGGAAGAATGTTCAAGGCTCATCCTTGACCGACCATATTTATTACCAGTTCAAACACATATTGATTTTATCCGAATATCGGCCATCACAAATGAACAAATCTCTTCTTTTGTAGTGCATTTTTGTTCATTGTACTCATATTCTGGGTTCCTGTAACAGTTTTTTTCGTTATGCTTTCTTTCCATATGTTCAGTTGTTGTTGGTGGTGGTGCTTTTAAGGAACAACATCAGAAGAAGAAGAAGAAGAAAAAAGGTTTTGTTTCTTTTTTTTTTTAATTTATTTTCATCAAAATGACATGTGAACATGAAGTAATTTATCAATCAGAGGATACTAAAAACTTTTGTGGGATAAGCTGAAGGATTTTCTCTGTTTTGTTTTGTTTTCCTCTTGCTCTAGTCCACACATCCATACAAACATATTCATATATCATTATTGGGTTGATGCAGTGTGTGGACTTATGAATATGAGTTCGCTTGATTGTGTGTGTTTGCTTGTTTGCTGTGTGTCAAAAACTATTGCAGCTTTTATGTGTCACGTGTTCTACATGTTTGTTTTATTTTAAGACAAATGCAGGATTTATTACGAATTTAGAGCTCTTCTCCGGAATCTAGTTGCACAGAAATTTATTGAGGTTTTTTCTTTTATTTCTTTTTCCTTTTCGAAACTTGATCAAGCGGCATAAACATTTGCAAGCAGAAACATCTCTGTAGTTTTTAATTTGCTCTTTCTTCGCCAGATGTCACTGTTTGTGATTTGAGTGTGGGAGGTTTAGAGATTTTAAAGGTCGTTTTCATCAATCTTGTAACCCGGCCAATGCCGTTAATAAGTCTTTAAATTAAGACAAAAAGTCAAAACAAAATAAAATTTTCCATTTAAAATTGAAAGCATTGACAGCCTTTAAAGGGTGCCTCATTTAAATATGTATAAACAAAGCAAACAGGGTGTGCCAGACATCATCGAATGGTTGTCTTCGTTTGAAAAGTCTAAAATAAAATATGGCAATAAAAGTCAGTGGCAGCTGCACTCAATGGCGCGCATACAAAATATTCAATATTCAGGAGTGTTACGCATCAATCAGACCTCTGCCATAGATCTGCGACCTAAGAAAAGCCCACAAGAAAAGTTATAACGAGATCAAATCTCACGATATTAGTGGCCAGTTCATATCACCGCCAATGAGAAATGCACATGCGTCCGTATAGCTGCCACAGAATTTCTTTGCACTTAAAGAAATATCGGCCGATAATTGCGCCACTTTGCCTTCCCTGGCGTATGACAGGGGCTCAGACCGATTCAAGTTCAATAGTTTTGTTTTGCTGTTTATCCAGAAATTAATTTTTCATGAATAGCAGAGTCAGTGTCGAATTTGTTGTGGAAGGCATTTATATATTAATAGAGAATACCTGTCATTTTCTAACGGCCTTCAGCTTTGGTACTAGTGTAAGTTCAGTTCACAAGGCAAAATTTACCAGGTTGTGGTCTGCTAGAGGAGAAGTTCTGGTGCGTGACTTAAAATTAACTGCCACCGAATTCACAGCATCCATTTTATAGTTGTATAAAAACTTTGTTGTTTTCATGTGGTGTTTGACAATTAAGACGGACTGACTGACGACAGCCAATACTAGCGATGTTACGGAGAATTATACTCTTCAGTACAACAACAAAACTCGTCAGAATCCCTCGTCAGAGTATATATTTTGTATTTATTAAATTTATGTGAAATGTCAAGAGCAAAAGCTGTTGTTGTTAAATTATTGACATCTAAGAGGGACTAAAATATGGGAAGAAGAGTAATCAGCTGTTTGTTCAATTAAATTTTTTATTATAGCAGCTTGACAGGTGTCTAATTTCATTATTTTCATACTTCTTGCGGTTTTCGAAATATTCGAGAGTTGGTAATAGATTAAAGCAAGTTGGGGTGTTTTTTTTTTTTAATCTTTTACAAACTCTCGAAGATTTCGCGAAGCGTAATAAGAAACATGATTGTTTTCAGAGCGAATTCATAACAAGTGAAATTGCCAGCACCGCTGACAACTGAATTTTGTTTTTTATGTTTCAGTCACGATTGAACTTTTTATGAGTAAATTATTTTTTGTTTTATAAAATTGGTCATTTTCATAAATTTGTTGGGTTTTCAGCTGGATTGATGGATTTGCTTGAAACATTTTTATAACATTTTTACATTATTTATATGTATATTTATAATTTATTATACAAAATAATTAAAACTATAATTAGCAAAATTAAGAAATAAAGACTGTCGGCTTATAAAAATAGAAGTCACTTTTTCTAGCAAATCAGCAAATTGTGTATAATTTGGTTGAGGTTATGGGTGCCACTAGAAATGGCAGAAGAAATGTATGTACATTAATTCATATTCATACATATTTACATACATAAATTGCTTATACATAAATATGTAGTTTGTCTGGTTTTTAGGTTTAATTTGATTTTGCTTTGAAACTTCTGTCAGTGGCTGTGCACGATCTCTGGCTGTTGGTCTGTCTGTCTGTCTTATCATGACCATAATAAACTTTGACTTGTTTTTAGCCTCCAGGTTCATGAGAAAGCCACGGTTTCATGTTTGACGTTTTGCACATGCCTCCAAACTGAACATTTCAAAATGTTGCAGCAACACACAAAAAAACCAAAAACAAATTCCAAATCCATCTTTATTAAAATAGTTGTTGAATACTTTTTGCCAATAAAGTTCAAGAGCTTTTTTTTTTTTTTTTTGGTTTGTTTTTGCCATTCAATCCTTCTTATTCATTGATAGTCTTTTAAGATAATTGTGATTTATAGTTGCAAAGTGACGGAGGACTTAAATAGTTATAAAAATAAATCGTTTTTGATTTTCTTTCCCCTAATTTTGTTCTTTGTTTTTGCTTTGCCAAGAAACTACAAACTTTTTTGGCGAATTATTATAATTTCAAGGCAAAACACACACACACACACACACACACACACACACACAAACCTAAGAGTATCATTTAATATGAAAAAAAGTGTTTTAGAGAAGAAAAGTTGTTGTCATGTGTGAAAGCATGTTTCAGCAGGAGTTTAACTTAAAGAAGGTTTCATTTTCATGTCACATTTTGTCACTTCAGTGAACTTCATTAGTTTCATATTGTAGAAAGTAATTTTTCGCTGAAATGTTTGCCTTTGAACTTAAGGGTAAAATGCAATGTCGTTTGATTTATTATCGTAATATTTTGAAATTTAATTAAAAGCCAAACGGTAGACAGACGCCGCAGCTGTTGAAGGATTAACAGGGCTCTGCTGTCAAGGGCTAGAAAAAACAGCTTCGCATTTAAGTAGAGTCATGATCAAATGTGTTTTTTCCTGCTAAATGATTAAAACAAAAAGTTTGCCAAACATATTATGATTGGCAGAACAATGTTATGGTTAAAATGGTTAAATGATTGCAATTCAAAATAGTAGTATTAAACAGATTTATATTTATATATTTTGCTAAGTTATTAAGAGAAGTATTGTAGTGTATATGGTGGTGGCCGACAAACATATTTTGCCTAAACTATTAAAGGAAAAGGTTTTGAAAACATAATACAAGTGACAGTGGATCATGTTATTGCTGGACTAGCAAAATATATTTTAAAATAAAAAAATTTGCATTTTCTAATACTAGAATACTTATTAGTATTATTATGTTAAAATGTTTGTAATTGATACTAATAAAATTATATTTGAAGCTTGAGGTCTTGTTGATTTTTATAAGAATATGAAGCGATTTCGTTATCCTTAAGAAAACTTTTTTCCACCAAAACTACAATATTAACAAAGTTTTTGAGTATTTGAAGGCACAGCGGTCTAAATATGCCCCCACTTTAGGCCCAGCAAGCAACAAATTGCTTCCAAATACAGACAATAAGATAATCAGTGTCACAATAGGAATACCCAGCCACTGTGTGTTGCGCTCTGCGGTCTTAATCGAGTCAATGAAAAAATATCCAAAAAACCATAAATTCAAGTATTTGGTGGCTAAAATTGTCCACAAAATTATTGCCCTTCAAATTAAGCTTCCGTCTTATAAAGCTCTAGATCATATTGTGGTTGTGAAAATCTTCTTATATTTCACCTTATGGCGTTACCCATACCCTCCACTTTATCATATTTGCGTCATTTTTTATATGTATGTATGTGCCAGAATAAGACTATTAATTAAATTCAAGCATAAAATATAATTTCTTTTGCCTTGACCCAATTTCATAAATCACTTCTGACCGCACAAAATTTCACAGCCGCAACTTTGCCAATTAATTTCAAAGAGATTTTGAAATAAAAATCGCTCTTTAAACTGTTGGCCAACAAAAGAAAATTCAAATGTATTTAAACAATAATCTTTGGTGTTTCTAATTTTCTTGTTTTTTTTTTTTTTTTTTGTTTTTCTTCATTTATTTATTTGCTTGAGCAAACAAAACTACCGAATCCAATAGTCAAGAACAAATACTTTCTGTTTGTCTTTCAGGCAAAATGTAATTAATGGTGTGTGTGTGTGTGTGTGTGTGTGTGTGTGTGTGTGCATGTGTGTGCATTAGTGTTTGCATAGAAGCAGCAGTGCTGGTGCCAGAATAAATCAGGATTAAAATTACACATCTTATGGTTATTTGCTGAATGTATTTTTGTGCCTTTTGAATTTTAATATGTTTTATGGAAATCCATATTTAAATGGACGCTCCCGCTCACGCCGCAAAACTCATAATAAAATAATCGGGCTATTTAAGCAGGTTAAAGGTAGAAAAATAAACGAGAATATAAATAAACAATATGGATAAAATGTGGTTAAAGTTGGGCGAGGGCGTGTATTTGGTAGGGTCAGTTAATAACACACATATTGTAATTCCATACATGTGCTGCTCTATGTGTACATACATGAATGAAGGCCAAATAATAACACAATAAACCAATAGTATTAGGGGTACCATCCAGCAGAAATAATTTAAACGATATTTATGATTATTTTATATAAAAAAAAAATACTTATTTTGTACATAAAATCCTAAAAGAAAGTATATTTTGTAAAAATCTGCTTATAATCAAAATTCTTAACAAATAATATTATTATAGTTTTACTGCCCCTCTAATGTTTGGGGATGCATGTCTGTGCATGTTTATGTAAATAGTAGAAAGTATGACATAAGTCGCTGTGATTACAGTTACCATAAATCACAATTATAATACATAATCTAGTAATATGAATATTTTACTATTAAATCCTTTTGAATAATAAAGATGAAGAAAAGGGCAACAAGAAAACGACCTAGAAAAAACAAAGAAAAGAAAAATGGCAAAAATAGCAAAAAAATGCCATCTCTGTTACTGTTATAAAAACGACCGCACGCAAAATAAGAGTAAAATTTTCTGAAGCCAGATGAGGAGAACAAAAAAAAACACACAATTATTGTATCCTTTATTCAACAAAACAAGGAAAAAATTTAAAGTTCAGGCTCACACACACACACAAACAAGCACACAAAAAACACACCTACACACTCAATTATTGGTCATGGAGACATGTTGAGCTTTCACCTATTTTATGCTGGAGAAAAGTTGATTAGTCATTTGGGTTTTACATACAGTGATGGCCAAAAATACAGTGGCCAGCTTAATTAATATCAGATTAAGTTCACATATGCCAAAGTGCAGGACAAGGCTACAAAGTTGATAGCCCATAATCCTCAAGGAACATCATGCTTCAGCCAGACTCGTCTGTACTCCCCCCCCCCCCCCCCCCCGCCCTTCATTACCTAAACAGGGCCTGTTGCAAGACACCAGCATTTCGAAGACAAGGATAACCAGGAGCTTTGCTGCCACAAAATTTTGGCATAACTCTTCCAGCGCGTTTAGGTTCAAAGCACAGGGAGGCTGCTCAAACTATCTGACCCGGTCGGCCAATAGATGTTTGTTGCAGGCTTCAGAAGAACATGTAATCGAAATGATGCCTGAACTTCCAAGAGTTTTGGTTGTTGTGCCAACCCCTTCGCTCCTATATTCCCAAAAGCACCTGACTTATAAACCTCCAAGGCAAAAACCTGCAGATTTTTGTTTTGGCCAAATTCACACAATTTTGCCTTAAATTTATCGAAAAGCGGTGAATAGTATTCGCCGGTAATTGTTCTACGCTTCGCTGTACGAATGACACCCTGCAGTTATTAAACAGCCCTCGTATCGTTGCACACAATTTATTTGATTTATATTTCTGGTTATGAAAAGCTGAGCGAAACGAACTATAACAACTTCGAAGACTTGAAACGACTGCGAAACGACAATGCTGTCCTGTTAAAGTTAAGACTAGTATTCAATTTTAATATCACAAATCATCAGAAGTCGGCCAAAATATTTTCTAACAAACACTTAACACTTCAGTTGTTGCTGCTGCTGCTGCTGTTGCTGCAGTTAATGTTTGTGTGACCAGCCATTGTGTCCTTTTTTTTTTTAAATATTTCACTTTCGTTTTCGTGTGTGTGTGTGTGTGTGTGTGTGCGAGTACTTCTTTAGTTGTTTTTTCAATGTTGGCGTGCTACGACCAAGAAACACATACTCGTAAGGAAGAAAATACAAAAACCAAAACAGACCAGAAAAGAAAAATTTAAAACTAACAAAAAAAAAAAACAGCAGCAACTTGTTTTTACTGTTTGCTGGCTGTGGCACCATGAATATAAATATTTTGGTATTGTCAGTTGGTATTTTCCTCTTGTTAACAACTGCCCGAGGAGTTGGAAACAGCAGGCAGGAGTGGAGGACACAGATACGAGCACGAGTACAAAGCTGAAGCTAAACAAGAGCAAGCACAAGGATCAGTGCTTGAAATGAAAAATGTTTAAAATGTTTTGCCAACGAAATTAGTGAGTGAGTGTGTGTGTGAGTGTGTAAGTGTGTCAGTGTGTGTGTTAGCCATTCTAATGCCACATGTTCTGTATTTGATTTGCGATAAATGCTGACCTCATTGTCTTGCGATTGCAATAACAGCAAGAGCAGCACAACAGCACAAGCAGGAGCAGAAAAAAAACCAAAACATTTATAAAAGAAAAAGTATTTTTAAAGCTGTTGAGATACAAAAATGAGAATCCTTTGGAAAAAAAAACCAACACAAAAATATCTACATATTTCCACATTGCTGATAGAAGGGTTTATAGACGGCTGGATATTTTGTTAACTTTATGGCAGCAAAGTGTTAAATTTTTATTTTTTCTTGCTCTCTAGCATTTGATTTTCGCTTTTTTTCGAAAACTTTGTTTAAATGGGGAAAACAATTTAAAGTTTTGTTTGTTGCGGCAATTTAGCCAACCGAAAGGATTACGGATAAATTGCAAATAAATTCCGTTTAAAACAATAAAGCAACATAAATTGTTTTTCGTTGTTGCTTTTCATCACAACGGCCAACTGAAACAGTGTAAAAAGTTGTTTAAAATATAAATTTTATTTCAGTTGCCAGTAAAAACAAACAGTCATAAATATTTTAATACACAACACATGACCTCAATATGAAATAACGAACAAACGAAGCAGACAACAAAAACACGGAAAACAAATCATCAAGAGAAGACAACGTTCTACAGACATTTCCCTTTCTATAACAAACACGCAGCCATATTAAAGTTTAAGCTGCAAAAGGATTTGCGGAGAAGGCCAACCAGCCGTTTTGGGCGGCGTGAAATTTTCAAAATCTGACGGAATATAATATGACTTTATTGTGCGAATTACCGGAGACGAATGAGCGAAATATTTGGAGAAGTTCTTATAGAATGGATTCGAGAAATTGGGTACCAGACGGTACCTGTGGTCCTCCGAAGCCGGTCTGGCATTCAAATTTTTTCCAAGGATGCTAAAAAAATCATGATATAATAAAATTTTTATTTGAATTTCTTAGCAACATTTTAAAATCTGAAAAGAAAGAGAAAAGAACGACATAAGAATAAATTCTGTAACAGCTTAAACGCCCCACCCAACCTTCCTCATTCGCTTGAACAATATTTTGGACTTTAACGATTGGCAGGTATAGCTTTTGAACAACAGGATCCCATCACTTGAGGAGGCAAACAGAATCCAAAAAAAAAGCTCAGTATTTCGGCAAAAGATGTTTGTTAGGAAAGAAATTGATTGTGGAACTTTTCCGTATTCATGTCAATCGTTCGATTAAAAGTCATGTTCATACTATTCAACTGGTGCAGTCAACTGCTTGTCCAGACAACAATGAAATGACTACATTTGCTTAATCAAATAAATATCGACTAAAAGTCAAATAAAACTGAAGGATTGAGGTTGAGGAAAAAATTTTGCGGTACAACTTAGGGCCTGCACTCGTGCACAATTCAACTCACTGAGACGTGGCAGTTAAACGGGCTTTGCGTTAACAAACGACCCTGGTGGCCTTAAGAAAATCCCTTGCGACCTTTTGATCGAAGCTGGCGTCCATAAATTCCCTAAAAAAATTTGCTCGATGTTGATTTTGGCTTGACCGTGTCATCGACCGATATTAAATGTTGTGTAAGACATACGCTGGACAAGGTCAAAAGTCGTACAGTTCATATCATGTGGCGCTTTTGGTGTGAGTATTTTGAGGTTATGGTCTTCTCATGTGCGAGAACTGAGCAGAATGCGCCCAGATCATGTAATTTGACTTCGTGGTACTTTTTCTGATACAGTTTTCTTAGGCACTGCGGACACTAAGCCAATTAACTCATTCAGAAAAGTTTTTGACAATTGCTATTATTTCAAGAGTCCTGGTGGCAGTCACTTTTGATGGGCTTGAAGTATGTTCAGGCTCTCGTCGAATATCGACAATTGCCTTTATTGCAAGAGTCGTTATCGCAGTCACTTTAGCTCAGCGTGAAAAATATTTTCGCCGACAATGATTGAACGATATTGACAGGCTCTATCTATTGCCAACTGCTAATTAAAATTAATGTAATTATTGTCAAAAACGACAGAAAAAGTGTAAAGTTTTTTGATATCGTTTTGATGTGATGCTAATAAGGATTTTTCGAATATGGGACAATATCTCAAACAAACACTTTGTTTTACTTAAACTCAGCCTCTGCGGCTAGAACTCTATTTCTCTTTAATATTAATTAATAAATAAATAATAATAATAATAATATTTAAATTACTTAAAGAAAGGAAGCTGTTAATCAAATATCCTTTATTTCAAGCGGCCTCTCAATTTATACCGATCCCATCTTTTTTTGCTTTATTAAATTAATGACTTATTTCAAAATGTGTAGCGAGTTTATTTTCACTTCCAAACAAAACTTTTCCCCCCCAACCACTTTAACTTTGCATGGGGCATATACATGTGTTTAGATTATGAATGTGTGTATGTATGTTTTTTGATGTATATGTAAGTTTGTAATTAAAACATTTCTTTGTTTATATCCTGCCTTTTGAAAACATGTTTAAATAAAATTTACACTTTTATAATTCTGCTACTTCTTTGCCCTCAAGCCCACAAAGATTGTACAGGCAGCTGGAAAACGTGTGAAAACAATAAAAACTTAATTAAGTTGTACATCCTTGATTTAACTTCATTATTATGCGTCAGACGGGGAAAAAGCCAAATCTAATCAAAAATCATTTTAGACGCCTTTTTTCAAAAGATCTTTCATTACAGCGTCACCACTCTCTTTAATGTTTGCTGCCGCAAATGAATTTATTTACAGGCACATACACACATACACACACACACACACACATTTGCCCACACACACGTACACATGTATGTGTGTATATGTTTAATAAATGTTGCCTGACTGAAACAGGAAAATGTGTATCTGTCAAATGTTTTCTTTTCTTCCAAATAGGACAAATATTAAAAAAAAGGGATATTAAGTAAAGGAAACTGATGTGTGTAAAACCATCACCCCTTTGAGTCCCGCATATTTAAAAGACATTAAAGGACGAGCTGTCTTGCCTGTTCGCAAGTTTTTAGGTCTGTGTGCGTTTGTACGACAATGACACTTTTAACGAGTTGTAGTTGTTTTTTATTTCTTATTTTTGAAGACTTTTTCGTTCGGTTTATTATTCTATTAGATTTATGCCAGGCATTTGTTTTTTTTTTGCTTCTTAGATACCCAAACGCAGCCATAATTTGCGTAGTTTACCCAGCAAACCAAAAGGGCAGTTAATGGCTTCAGAGTAGTTTCTCCAGTTTTCAGGTATTTTTAAGCAAACAAAGAGAAGGATATATTTGATATATAATTGAGAGCGTGTTTTATATGCCAAAGGAGTCTTGGCACGAAAATAATCCAAACATTTCTCTAAGTGTAAAACCACTTATTTGTTCTCTTCATTGTGTTACATTCCATTCATCCATCTGCCCATCGCTGCTTCATAGACATGTCAAAACTGACGTGTCATATATTGTCTGGCTGATGGACGAATGAACATACAAATCGTACAACGATGTATTTACGTGCACAGGTTGGCAGCACTGCAACAGCAATTTCTTACACCAGTAGGAAATTAACATCAACATGCACTTTTTAGCCCTAAATACACCTCGAATTCTGTTAAGGAAATTGTCAATACAGGCGTTTGTAAGAACCGTTTTTCACCATCCACTTGAGAGTGAAGTTGGCTGCAAAAACTTGTATTTTCTTTAAATAATAAAATTTTAGCTGTATTCACTTTTTAACTAGCGATTTAGTTATTGTTTTAGCTTTTATTTGCAGGGTTTTATTAAACACTTGAGTTTACGTTTTTGTTGTTGTTCACAAAGCGTAAGCGCTTTTAGGTTACGTAATGCAGCGTTCAAATGTTTGCTGAAAAGAATGCTGCATCAACTCTATATAAAGTCAACGTTAAGTGCTTGAGCGATCAAGAAAATTTATATATTTTCTATTCACTAACTGGCATTAGTATATCACTTCCTGCTAAGCAATGCCACTGTTAGAAAAACACTGAAAAAAATTACTGAAAATGCAGCCGAACTAATACAATTTCTTAACAAACGGCAAAGAAACTTCAATCACATAAAATTCGAACATAAAATAAAACTCCAAATAAATTTTTATATAAGAAAAGTACGTTTTGTTTCGCCAGTCTTTCTGTTATGCGTTTTTGCCGTAAATAATATATGTATGTAGAAATGGGGCAAAATTGCATGGAAACAAACGCAGTAGATCGAAATTCATCACACTTTTCTTTCGACCAGTTAAAAATCAGTTATAACTTTTTTAAGTATTAATTTTTAATATAAATTGTGAGTAGTGACGGCAAAATAAGTACCATAAAAATCTTAGACTTTAAACTTAAACTCAGTAGAGGCCAAAGCAAGGCGAATTTATTTCTAGGTAATTTTGAGAGACGAAGATGATAACCAGACGAATTCAAAGCTACATAAACTTGACAGCTCAAGTTATAACAAGGCGAACTTATTTCTTGGTAAAATGGAAAGATCAGGGTGATAAAGATGCGAATTTATTTATTTCTAAACTTGGCAGCTCAAGGTATTGTAATATAAGGGCGAATTTATTTCTAGGTAAACTTGACAGCTCAAGCTGATAACAAGGCGCATTCAGTGCTACATAAACTTGACAGCTCAAGACAATAAAGGTGTATTTTACAGCTACACGTTAAACGGGACAACTCAAGATATTCATTTTTTTCCTCCTCGCTTCTGTTATATTAGATTGTCCCATTTTTTCCTTCCTGCCGTTGGCTGCCTGTGTGTGTTTTTCATGTGGAATTATGATTTAAATGGGAGTTAATTTGGCATAGTGGAATATTCCTGCTGCAGCGTTATATGCGTCATATACTACATGAGCATAGAAAATTAAGTTGCTGGGCGCAACTGCTATTCCAAATTACTATCATTTATTTTTTGCATTGTGATGATGTGAATGTCCTAAATGTCAACTCATGAAACATTTGTTCTTATGTTGCCGGGGCTGGAAAATTTCCATACTTACAAAAGCTTTGTTGGGTGTTTTAAAAACAAATATGCATATTGTGTGTGTGTGTGTGTGTGTGTGTGTGCAAGTGTACGTGTACACTTCCCTTTAAGTATGTGTGTGTGTGTGTGTGTGTGTATGTAGTTATAAATGAATGTATGTATGTACTTGATTGTATATTTGCAAATTTATGTCAACGGAATTTTATTTGTTAAAAAATAAAACTGGTGTTTTTTTTTTTTTTTTTATATAATTCTGTAGATTCGTATTGTTTTCGCTTGCAAATTTACATTTTTACTGTGCAAACTCCGGTATGTGTTTTTTGTTGCATGCGTACTCCTGTTCACAATGTGAATACATTTACGAAACACCAAAATAAAAAAATTGTTTTCTTTTATTGTAGTTTCTTCCACAACAAGCGCTCTGTCATGGAATTGCTTTCGTAATTAAACTTATAAAAAAAAGCTTAAATTTTCCTCTAGTTACTTGTTATAAAAAACTTATAGATGCTCGAAATTATATGTAATCCAATTATATGTGATCCAACTTGATTAACAACAATCTTGAATGTAAGAAAATGACAACGTTTCGCTAAAAAATGGCACCAAAAAAGTTATGTTTTAATAAACGAGAATTTGTGATTGTATAAAAAATTGGTACGTGTCGGCAAGAACTATAAATAATTTATTATTCCTTTCCATCAACTAAACGCTCTTCATCAACAGCACAGTTAATTTCATGCACTGTGATATTAGTCCCGGTTCACACACATCAACTTTCATTGCTCAACTTGGAAAGCAGTTGGGCATTGAAATATTTTCAGCACCAAGTATTGAATTTTTGTCCGGTATTTAATTTTCATTTATCTTTTAACTGAAATCTGAGTATTAATTGGTTTCTTATACCAGTTAATTAAGGAAATATTTGTAATCGAGAGTGCGGAGATGGAACATTTTCTTCACTAATTCTATATAGAATTTTACCGGTGTTTGATTTTCATTCATCCTTTAACTAAAATGTGAGTGAGAGTTCATTAGTTTATTTTGCCAATTATTTAAGGATATAATGGAAATTATGAAGAACAGGGATGGTCAATTTTCTTTACTAGTTCTATAGAATTTTCCCGTTGTTTGATTATTATTCATCTTTTAGCTAAAAAGTGATTGAGAGTTCATTAGTTTATTTAAGGATATAATTGAAATTAGGCAGGGCAGGGATGGAAAAATGTTTTATTACCATATAGAATTTTTCTGTTGTTTGATTTTCATATATCTTTTAACTAACACGTGAGGGTTTAAGGCAATAGTTAAAATCAGAAATGCAGGGATGGACTATTTTCAGCCAGCAATGTTGGTATTTCGTTTATTTTTCAAAATATTGGTTTTGGCTTCTTGTCTCTAACTGTATTGTCACTTTAAATGCCCACTTGCATATTTTATAACCCGACGTAAATGCGGAAATAAGTTATTCTCTCAGAAAGACACAAGTTAAATAACTGCAATTAAATGCGACTTTGGCAACAATAGTTTTGCTTGACTTTTCAGAATTCAAACAATAAATGCTGTTGCTGTGGCCTTATAAATTTACTAGTCGCAAATGGAAAATAGCGGCCATATAAATTATTTCCTAACGAAAGAAAAGATTAATTACCTTTATTTGTAGGCACTCGTATGTGTACAACCTTCTTTGAACTGCAAAGTTACTAAAACAGTTTAATTGTTTGTAAATACATACAATATTATTTACGTTAACGTTTGTTTTTTTTTCTCAATTTAAGTACAAGTACCTTTAAAAGGTCACAGCAAGCTGCCACTAACTGAATCATCAAAGAGTGACACGTTTGTATGCATGTGATAAGCGCGCCAGCAAATATTCGCAAAAGAATTTTTAATTACAGTCTACAATGACACAGACAAAAGGTTGCAACTTAATTGTTAGGAATTCTGTATAGTTTCCACAGATCCTCAACATAATTTTGGAAAACATATTATGAAACGCCCACTGCTCCCCTCCCACTAGAAACGTCTCACCCTTACGCCACCCCTTTACTCTTTTCTCTTTTGCTTTTTTCTTTGGATTTGCAAACTGTTTTAAAATTAACCTTAAGCTGCGACACTGCTGGGCTGCTAAGGCATTTCTAAGCAACTGCATAAAAATGAATGCACACCTAAGCTTCAGGGCGGGCGGGGGGGTAAATGTCCTGCATCAGCATTTCTAACACATTTAACTTCGTGACTTGGTGCATTGTGTTGAATATTACTTTGCCATGTGCTCTCCTACAACTGCAATTATGTATGAGCTGGTGTTTTTCATATTGCATTTTATTTGAACGAAAATGTTTAGGCTTTGCTACGTTCTATGCTCTTCGTGGCGTGCTAAAGGATTCCATGTGCAGTTCCTTTGACAATATAATAATGTTGACAGCTGTGGCAAGTGAAGCTGCTGCAGCTGATGATGAATCAGGTTTTTTTTTTTTATTTTGTATTTACAAAATGCACCGACGAATTACAAGCTGCACAGCCAAGTATCCTTTTTTGTACTCGCTGAAACTCAGTCACTCGCTCACTCACACGCACACCCTGCTTCTTTTTAGTGCATGACTACACTCGAGGGATAAACGCCAGCCAGCATACAGGCCTGCACTTGTACTCATGCACTGCGAAAAGCTCTCCTCATTGGGTGTGTGTGTGTGTGTATGTGTACAGTTTGAATTTTAGATGATGATACTCATGGCATTGCACATCTTTTTGGCCTCTTCAGACTTAAATGTAAAACAACAACAAACAACCAGAAACAACAGCACCATCAACTTGGCGAATGTAAATTAAAAAAGCGTGTTGTTCCTTGTAGAAAATATGACAAAAAGATACCGACACTTTAAAATGCTTTGACATGCAAACAAAAAAGCCCATCCCTTTGCCGTTTGACGAACTGCACGCAGTCATCAAAATGTCATCGTTCCAATTTGAAAAAATGACAACAAACGAAGTTGCAAAAACAAAAACAAATAAAAAGTGATGAAAAAACAAGTGTTAAGTCCCTTGATTTTTCTTCTTCTTCTACGAAGCATCTTCAATTTTTTTTAAGGTTTGGAAATTTTGTTCCGCACGCTGAGCAACTTATGCAGTCCTGTAAAAGAGCGAAATCATTACTCTTGGCAAATTAAATAGCGATACGGGGTGGACAAAGTAAATGTGGACCAGCAGCAATTGTTGCTGGACTTGAAACGATTTACGATTGAAATTTGTGGCCGTCATATCAATCTGGCCTGATGGCAGTCACAACCCGGTGGTTTCCCCATCCCCCTACTGTTCATACATATAGCAAATTTCCAGCTGAAGAATTCAGGCCATTTCTCGTGTCCATCTCAACTGGGGAATTTTCTAGATATATCAGAATCCACAACAAGAAAGTTTGGTCGCTGAAACCACATCATACCTTAGGCAACTTCATCAGCCAGTTTGTCACCACAATAGGATCTGACAAATCACTTCGAGGTGCAATTTAATTCCAAAAAAAGGTGTCACTAGGGTCCCAATAGCGCCTGCTATTCACAATGCAGCCGAAATGGTCGTACCTCAGCCACAATGTCTTGATCCTTGTTTTGTCCTCCCATTATTTTATGATACCAAGTCAGTAATTCAGAAGACAGGCAAAACCTGCTGCCCTGGGAATGAAATTCCCTCAATGTGATCTCCAACAACAGCGTCAGTATAGGAATTGAGAAATTATATTTCAAACTGTCTTTACTCTGACAATAAACCATCATGCATTAGCAGGTCCAAGGTCTCCCCACTGAGTTCTCTCCTTTAAACCACTGTCAAGTAATAAACATGGGTAATCGTAAATGTCATACAGACATAACGAAAATAAAAAATTCTTTAAAATTTTAGTAAGTGCCAAAGTAGAATTAAGTGAACGAAAGCAAAAAAGCAAAAAAGCGGAAAAAAAACTAAATACAATAAAACAGAACTTAAGTGGAAAGTATGTTAAAGGAAAAGTGCCAAAAGGAAAAAAACAATTAAACGTTAATAAAAAAAAAATCTTCAAACATGAAAATAAAGGTGTTTAGTGGGGGTGTCATCTTTTCGGCTTCCATTTACCACCTTCGCAGGCTATTCTATACGTTACTTTTACACTGAAGTAAGAGGCGGCTTAAAAGGAAGTTGTAATCTTAACAGACCTAAAGGAATTGATAGCCAGCTCTGTCTTTGTGGATGAAGAGGATGTCACGAAAAAACGTTCAAACAAAAACTGAGGGCGTAGGAACCCCAGAAACAGTTTCTCTTATTCTCTTTTGCTCTCTGAGTGCTGGAACTCAGCGAAGTACCAATATTTAATAATAACAGGATGCAGGCAAAGTTGTTTGCTTTTTTTTTCATTTCATTTCAGCGGGGACTTGAAATGTGGTGATGAGTTTTTGCTGTCTGAACTTCCGGTTTATTTTCTTCTCGCCAGACATTTTAGTGTGTAACGGATATTGTTTCCTTTCCTTTATTATTTTTTTGTTTTTTGTTTTAAGCATTTTATCGCTTCTTTCATTGTGGCAAAATTCGTAAAATTTCTTGGTGCGCAAATAAAATTTAACTAATTGTTGGCCTGTGCAGAGGAAATAAAATTAATTATTAACAGCAATAATTATGAAATTAATTTGATTATGCGTCACTGCCTACGGATTGTAAATTCAGATAAGAAATTTTAGTAAAAAGCAGGAGAGAAGAAGGAAGCGCAAAGCGTTGGCTTTATAAGGCTATTTTTCCTAGTAAACACGTGACTAGTTAGACATGTGTCTTATTGCCGTGAGGAAAGTGATGTTTGATTGTACCATGTTAACGAAATCATGGTTGTCTCTGTCTCAGTCAAACGTTTAACCCAGCTCCAACATACACAGTTGGCAAAGTCTTGAACACGGCAGCTTTGGTTCATATTAAACCCATTTACTTCAGAACCAAGGCTGTATAACTCATTACACAAGATCAACTGCCTAGAAATTAGGACTGTACGAAATTGTCTCTCGAGAGTATTTATCCTTAACCATAAACAAGAACGATTTATCTCCCCATTTATTCTTAAGCGTCCGTAAGAAGCATTTGTCCTTAACCGCCCATAAGGAGCATTTGTCCTCAACCTTCCATAAAGAGCATTTATCCCTAAACATCTCGTCCTTAGCACTTCAAATGGTCAACTAGTTCCTTACTACAGCAGGTATCTGTAGCACAACAATAGCATCTGGAAAATGCTAAAGACTCCGGAAACGGTAACAGTGGTACCTCCACTATCCGAAACGATTCATCGCGATTCAGGTTCAACGACAACATATTTCACATTCGCATACAGCAAATTCTACACACTCATGATGGCGGAATATAAAGAGTAGTTTGACACACTCCATCTTTATCTCTCACTCTCCCTGCAAAGATCAATTGGGCGATCCTCCAGGCTGTTTTTTTTTACCACATTTTGGGAGTGATCAAAGCTTTCTATCTTGCTTTGATTTCAAATCGAAGGAGAAAAAGCGCTGGCTGGCTTAGGACCGATCTGCTTAAGGGAATCTTAAGCGACTCAATAACAACACAACAGACTAATGAACTGCTTTAAAGAGCAAGTGGAACAAGGAAGCTCCAACTCTCTTGCAAAGTGGATGTCATAAGGAGCAAGATCGTCATATGCGAGAATTGCCAACAGCCCTTGCAAAATCGTACTTGAACATCCCTTGGACTTTGTTAGCAGGAATTTGATAACATACTTGAAAGTAGGCACTCATATGCGCCTTAGAATTGAAGTCCTGGCGCGATCTATTTCCGATTTAACATTAGAAGTTTATGGAAAATATTCCTACGGAACATTTTAATATATGGATTGTTAAATTTGAATGGCTAATGGCACCGATTCCGGTAGGGAATAAGACACAGCCTTGTAGTTTTCTTTTCATATTAACATTTAATAGAGAAAAACTTCTTTAATCTTGGGCTCAATATTTCATAACAGCCAACAAATTCCATAAAATTTTATTAAAAAAAAATTCTTAAACTTCAATAAAATTTTGACACATGAATTAAAACTATTTTTGTATAAAACGTGACAGAATTCAAAAGCCAACAAAACGAAAACATTTTCTGTCCCTTGGAAGATCATAAATATAGAAATTTTTTCAACTAAAATATTGTATGTATTAAAAAAATACTATTTTTAGCATTGAACTATTTCAGAAATGTTCAACAGTGAACTGAACTTTTAATTTTAATATAAAAATTATTCTTTTTAGTTAAATTTTAAGAATTTAAAAGAAAATAGCGTCTGCTGGTGATAGCGAAAGGTTGAGCAGCATCCATTTGATTTTGGTTATATCTGGTGCACTTGATGTACTTAAGAAAATAATCACTACAAATGTGTGGAAATATGTGGTTTATTCAACAGCCACAAACTTAACAAATTGTATGTAATAAATAAAGCAGGCACAAACACACACATACAATTACAAACCACCAACACACACTAACGAATTGCACACGGACTTGTGAACAGTGTGAGCACACGTAGAAAAATTTATTGCCACATGGCTGAGTGAGTGTACGCTACTTTGACGCAAGGCACACCAGGTTTGTTTTAGGAAACCCCATATGATATAGTAGACATACTAAGATAACTTATTAGGAAAGGGAAAAGGTGCACACGAAGCCCTTTAATGACGCAAAATAAAACTTTAGAGTTTTTGTAAGTTTTTGCAGTAAAATTTGTTTTAAGTAGTTTTTAATAAAAACCAACATAAGTGAGTTCTTTTAATAAAACAACACATTCCAGTCTATTAATATTTTGGTAAAAATCTCTAAAATAATAGTTGAAATTCTGCTCCATTACTAAGCACATGCCTTAACAATATGTTTTAGTACAAAAACAATATATGCACAAATTTGATTCAAGTGGGTCAAAGTGCACACCAGATTTAGCAAAGTCTAAAGCGATATTTGTGGCCTATATCAATTTTTTAATTTTTGTCAGCGTTCAAATAAATAGTTCTTATTATATTTTTTGTGTTTAATTTGTATTCAAATTCCAAGAAGAGCATATGCGGCATAAATATGTTGCCAAGTAAAGGAAATTTTCCAGAGACCCTAAAGTAAGTTTTAAGAGTCAGTCATCTAGATCTACAAGTTTTATTTCATTTGAGTTGTAACAGAAATAAAATACTGTACTAAATTTGTTATCTATGATGCAAAGTTTTAGAAAACGTTCTGTGCGTCAGTTTTCGTTTTAAGCAGACCAAGCAGTAGTGCAACGATTCCTATACTGTATCGCAACCAGGAAAGTGGGCCAAGGGAAGGGGGAAAGTGGGCCACAGAATTTGTAAGCATTTGACTTGAACCTTTTTAATGTTATAAGCGGCAGGAAATATCTTTGTGGCGAGTTTATATCACAAAAATGACGTAACGTTGGGAAATAAGTTTTCTGAATTGTGCGCTTTACAGAATAGTCGACCATTTGTGGATGGTGGATGGTGGATGTTGGGACCACGATAAATATGCTATTTAGACCACAAAAAGGCGGTAAGAGTGAGATATAAATTCTCTATTTAATTTGTTGTGGGCTTTACTAGGGAGTCTAGCACGAACAGGTGGCTCCTAGATGATGTGTATGAGTATGTGAGTTTCAGTAATAAGATTTCAGTTATTGTCAGATCAAAACATTAATTTAACGATAAAAGTGTAATGAATGTCCAATGAGTCCATACAGATCTTCCTTGCTCTCTCCTGCACACAGTCGTGTAGCCTCAAAATAGACCTTAAAACAACCGAACAAAGAAGAGATTTTTAGTCCATTTTGGATCAGTTGTAGTTGGTATAAAATAAGGTGAAATATAATCTACACCGTTTCAGAACTATAAGGCACTTGACGGCGTTTTTCGAGTCGGAAAAAACGGCTTCAGTTTAGCGAACATGACACTAAATGCAAATGTCCTTCAAGAGCATCGAAAGCAATCGATTCCTTAATATTTATATCATCCACGAGTACATAAAGTACATAAAATGAAGCGGCATTGGGGGCAGTGCGTCTATATGTTGGCAAACAATATTGAGTTACAGATTTTACGATCACAATTCGAGATTGTTGTTGAGTGTAGGGTGCGTATGTTGCCTTTGGGCACTAATCGCTAAAAGGTTTAGTAAGGAACTGAAAGAGTGCTTCATATAAGTCGTGAGTATTTTCTCTAAAGGAGATACTGCAAAACAATTAAGTACTGGCCATAGAAGACTGGGCAGATCGACGATGCACCAGCTTTGTTGCCAGTAGCGAGGTTCTACATCGAGGTTCAACTTGTACTAGACATCCGGAAGACATGCGAGGAGTCATTTGCTTTAAAAGCAAACAACATCCCTAAACGTGTTTGTCCATCTAAACTAATTTGAAGTGTTATTGGCACAATAATTTTCTATGTGTATATCTGGCATATCTGCATATGTGTGTATGTATGTTCTAATATTAATATATTGTATGGACGTATTTGGAGTCAGATATAACATGTACCCAATGTTTAAAGTTGATATTTTCAGACAGATGTAGATATTGGTTGCTGTAACTACTTGTAAATATTCACTTAAACACTTTAACATTCCCAGTTATAACGCCATTGTGTTCGTATAACGGAACATACAAATTTGTAGGTTTGTCTCAGCATGTCCTTATATGAATAACGAACGATAGCATCATCCTTTAAGTGTGTGCTGTATTGTTTAGTACTAGAGTTTTCTGCACACAATAATTTGCAAACGACCAGGACCCTTATCACCATCATCACATGCGAATGACTATTGCTTTTCTTATTTTATTTCTTTGTTGTTTTCCTTTTAATTACAAAAACCGTTTATGAGCCAAAAATTCCTTGTTGGAAATTCTTGGCCGTCTTGTTTAACGAAACTGTCCAAACCAATTAAGGCTGATATTTTGTTAATAAATGAAAAATTTGAGACATCATAACCCAGACTTTTTCTTCACTAAAATCTTAAAGTGAATCCATTGTGCTTGAAATTTTTAGCCGATATTTGGGAGTGTCTTTTTGTAATAACTTTAGCCGGTGTCAGTCTTCCAAACCTCCCCTATTGTATGACATATACTGCAAAACGTCCTGTCCCTAATAGCAAGATTCTCTCCAGTTTTCTGTTGGGCTACTTAAGCAGAATATCAAGATATATAATCGTATTGGTAACTCTGAATGTATGTATGTGTTTACACTCAGAATATATATACGAACATATAAAGTAATCATTTGGGCACGAGTGTGTGTTCTTT
Organism: Epicampocera succincta; assembly: GCA_932526305.1. Taxonomy (NCBI): domain Eukaryota; kingdom Metazoa; phylum Arthropoda; class Insecta; order Diptera; family Tachinidae; genus Epicampocera; species Epicampocera succincta. The sequence goes on along the minus strand of OW052037.1, from coordinate 11,628,954 downwards.
GTTATTATTTTTTATGGTGTTAGAAGCAAAATGGAAAAAAAAATTATTGTAGATACAAAACAAAAGATGGAAGAGAAACCACTTAATATCTTGGGTCAATGTTAAAAACTTAATTGATTGACGTTGGTGCAAGTGGAGATAATGTAATAAAGAAATGCTACACGAATTGATTTTTCCTACATTCATGTTCAGTAAATAGTGTGCATTAACCCATTGACCAGGTCTTTGAAACAATCAGTTTAAAACGATGCATAACAAATGAGACGCACGAATGTCAGATAAAATGTGGTGGTAGGGACTCTACCCCTCACTTCACCATCAAGTCTCTAGCCAAGCCAAGTGTCGTCAGCAAACCAACAGCTCATTGTAAAGTAAAACAAGATCCCTCTTTATATAAAACTAGAATCTCCATAATTGCAAATGAGCCAGCATCTTATTTCTCACGTTTGGGGTTTGGCTTTACAGCAAGGCTGGACTACGCAACAGGGATCAGTCCAGATTGTTTAAAAAAGAACCATTCTGCTAATTAGCTTCTCGTTAATGAGCTCGACATATCTATAAGGGTACGAATCCTTCGTCTGCAGTTTGGAACGCCAACGTACCGTTGCCTCTTCATACCTCACGTATCTCTCATACCTATAATGTTATGCCTTCTTTTCCTACTGTTTGGAACAGCTAGTTACCTAAGGTAACGGTGCATCCCCATACCTCAGGCAGCAGAGAATTCCTCATACCTATGGAGCTATTCTTTTCCTGCAGTTTGGAGCAACAAGTTACCTAAGGTAACGGTGCGTGCATCTCCATACCTCAGGTAGCAGATTATACTTCGCACTTACACACAGCTTGTATATTTGTAAAGTTACCTAGCACTAGTGGATAAGGATTAAATGAAAACGATCCACCTTCGACAAGGAGCTGTCGATTAGGGAATAATTTCGATTTATATAAAATAATTATAAATTTATTCACTAAGCCTTGATGTGGCAGAAGAAAGTCTTAAAAAAAAACATGACAAACAGGACTGAATTACTCATATTTCCTTTAATTTTCTCTAGAAGTCATTGAAAAGGAGGAATCCTGCCATTATATATTAACCATATTGGCAAACACCACAACTCACAGTGTGCAAATCAGCGCAGAGTTCGTCCTGCCTCATCCACTTGATAGACTGGGTGTTGCAACAGCATATTTGCTTGTGAATACAAAACACCCATGTATTTGGTAAAAGTATTGACAAACTAATTTCCTTAGACCAACAATTAAGTACATAATGGGATGAAAGCTGGAATGGATGGGTTCTTTCTTTATGTCTTTTCTTTGTGTCTTATTTTATAGTATTTCTTATTTTCCTACTTTCGGTTAAGTAAAATCGCAATTTCATTTGGCACTCAAGTGTTAATAACAAACTAAAATCAGCATAAACCACTCATGCACTTAGAAAAAAATTGTTTACAGTCATGTTCCAACGAGGGTAGTTGGTGCTAGTGACAATAAAAAACACTTAAAGAAAAATTTTAATCTACTTTCCCTTGAAAATTTTTATAGAACAACTCCCTTTTTCCCTCCTATTCATCAAACATTAGTTGGGCAAAATTCGACCAAGTAAATAGTCTAAACTTTCGCCTATATAATAATATACGTAGCCCTTAAAAATCTTAGCCATCAGCCTATCTGGTGAACATCCTGGCTAACACATTTCGGCTAAGATTACAAGAGGACTGCGGGCCTTTGGGGTCTTCCCCGTTAAAGGTCGTGTACTCAGGCACGGCCCACTGTCACATAAGGATACATGCAAGAAATTTAGATCATTCGTATAATGATGTCGATACAAGTTAGAAACATAATAATAACAATATAAATAGATGAAGAAGTTCTCTGTCCGTGGCAGTTCATGGTAGAGTGTGATTTAAGTTTGAGTTCTTTCATCCGAGCATCTGGTTAGTCCAAGCCTGCGGTTGATTCCTACATGTGCTAAACTGTAGGCAAAACAATGTTCCCTAAACGATCCGAATTTGCTACGACTTACACCCATAATTACAAAAAGAATATTGTGCCTGCCTTTAGTCACAAGATCTGGGAAAACGACTTTGATGAGATGAAGCCCAAAGATCAAGTTTTGAACTTTCCGACTACATTTTACCGCACCAATTCCTTTTATAATAAATTCTCTTACAGCTTAAAAACTAAAGTTTTGTACATTTATTTTTGGCCTGTTTTTAATATTCGAATTTCGTAGTCAGAATTTTTAATGATACGAAATCTTTTGATAACAAATTATGAGCCAAACTTTTACTTTACTTAATAACGAGTAAAAATTATTTGATTTGGCTTTTAAGTTCAATTTTTAGGCCTAAAATAAAAAATAAAACAAAAATTATTGTTGTGATTAATGTTTTAAAGATAAATTTAAATTTTGAGGGTGACAGCAGGCTGTTTCGCGGTCGCTACACCACTTACCGGCAGCCAAGCCGTCCTTGAAATTAATTGATTATACCATTCAACAGCCCTTTTTCTCCTGCTTTTATTTCACTACGGATTCTTACGGATCTTATTCCGTTTAATTTGCCATTCTACTTCACGGTGCGATTAATTATTATTAATATTACATACAAACACCCTTCATAAGCTAAGCAACCCTCGTATTTGGTTTCAGCTTTCAGATAACAAAACGTTTGTTTGTTCGTCTTCTTTCTTTTCAATTTTATTCCGTCAGTACGACTACTACGAAGACAAGAAAAGAAAACATGTATTTTAGGACATGATTCTTAAGTCAGCAACAAAGAAAAATTCTAGACGTACAAAAAACAAACAAAAAAAAGAATTGATGTGGGAGTTGAAAGGGCGATACGAATTATTGTTCTAATCACAAACTGAGCAGAAATAAATTAGGATTTTCTGTTTTACAAGAAGCCCAAAAAGGAAACTGTAAGGAAAGTTTTAATTTCAAGTGGTTTTAAGTTATTGCCAGGTCTTAGGGCTGCAATTTGCAAACTATGCAAAGCAATTGGAGAGAATTTAATTCATTCTTAGTCGATTGTTTTAGTAGTTTTCAACCTAAAGAAGTTAAGGACCAAGATTTTATTGAATTAAGTTTTAAATATGAGTGTTGAAAAAATTTAAAAAATGAAATTGATCAAATTTAAAACATTTACGATATGGAAATAGCTTAAAGGTTGCTCATATAATAACCCACAACATTGAACTATCGATTTAACATCACGAATTTTACATTGTATTGTCATAATACTGCCCATTCCTGGCATATCGGTTCACTCAGCCGTCATGTTAGATGAGCCTGCTTGAGCACCAGCAAATATTTTACCAGCTGCTCAAGTTCATTTCGTTTTTTGTTATTTATTTTTCAACACGTTGCCTTTAAGTACAACAATTTAAATTCCCGCATTTGCACAATATAATCAAATTACGCACTTCCGATTAATTATTTTAAAATCATTGAGCATAAAATGGTTTCGCTTTCCAAATTGTACAATAAGTTCACAGTTTAATATACTGCTGGCTTTCTTTGACTATGACTGTTCATCAAAAATCTTACCGAAATAGGAAACAAATCGTTTTCAAATTATCTGCACGCACAAAAACTGAGATAAGGTCAAAAAGACAATGCAACCGCATTTATAATTGAGACCTCACACATCAAAATCCGATAATTTGCCGATGAACAATAAGGACAATTCGAAGCAATTGATTAACAGCAAAAAAAATACCGAAAACGTGCTGATCTAAGGCCTACTCAAACACAGACACGAACCCCTCTCTCTCTCTCTCACACACACACACACGCACACGCACACTGGCTGCTCGGCCAGACATAATCCCTTTCTTTATCTCAACATCTAATTCTATTGTTTTTCATATTTAAAGGATAATAAGTATTAGTTTCTATGTTCGAAAAGTGTTAGTGTGCAGGTGAGTGTTTTCCATAGATTTGAAATTTGAAATATTGTATTACAAGTTTACAACTGTCTGGCCTTAACAACAGCAATACTTAAGGATACCAGCTATTGAACTTGTAAATTTACCATGTAAGTAATTAAAGTATTCATTACATTCATGTTGATGTGCTGCTGCTGGCTGGAGGCAGTTGGACTGTGTCTGTCTGCTGCCTTGAGTTGATTAAAATAAAACAAAAGCAATGCAAAAATTACTCAAATATATTTAACACATTAAACAGCAGGGGAATAATTAAGTTCTGGTCTTTTCTTTTTCTTGCAAATAAGTTATTTACAGTGTGTAACAACAGTAAATGGCAAGGCAAATAATAACAAAGATTTTTAAATGTAAATGTCTTTGTTGTTGCTCCAAATATTGCCCAGGATAATCGATACACATTTGCATTCGTTCAAACCATATGGCGTAGCAGTTTTTCCATACCTCTTGAGACACCTGCCAAACATCAGTTTGGAACGCTTCGTCTGCTTCTTTGGCGTTCGAACTTAACTTATATAATTTGGACCTTGACTTCACATCAGGTGTTTCGATGTTTTGACTGCTCGTACTTTTAATAGGAAATAGTATTTAAATTAAGATGACCGCTCAATATTCTGTTGTGTCATGTCACGACACGACACCAAAGACCTCTCTTTCGCTTTCTTGCTCATTTTTGTCCATTAGAATTGTAATCAGCTGTTTTCTTGCCAGCAAATTCCAACACAAAATTGAAAGAGAAATTACAAACAAGTTCCTTTCAATTCCTAAAAAAATGTGAAAAACAAACTGTAAATGTATTAAAACTTGATGGTGTAACTCGCCAATTTAATTACGACTATGAAAACCAGTGTTCACACGGCACTTTTTTTGCATGTAAATATTTAGCTGGCACAATTTTTATTGACTTATTTATAAAATTTTTAGCTTTTACAATTTTCATTTATTACAAATTATGAGCCTTTTCCACGATCTTTTGCTGATTTGAACGACTGAAAATTGGATGTCTATAAATATGCTGAGCATATTTGGCCTAATTGAGCCACCAAACTTAATGCTGTTTAGTTTCCCCGAACTGTTTGTTCTTTTTTTTTTTTGTAGCTCAAACGCCAATGACGATTAATGAGATCATAAAGTTGTTTTTGTTGTTGATATGTCCACAATTTAGTCGGTTCAGTTGCTGGACAATATTCTGCTGCTATCGTGATGCTGTTCACATTCCAGCATCAGTTGCCCAAAGCTTTTTTGGTCGTTGCTTCGAAATACTGGTAAATAACATCATTATGACTGGAGCAGCGATCAATCAATGGCATTTTACGAACAACATCCTTAAGCTGCCGTAAAGCAAAATAGTAGTGACTTCTTTAGTACTGCCCGGCCAGTGCAGTTTGCAGCTGTTTCTCTCAGTGTATGAACTTATTTTTCTTTTGGCTGTAATATCATTAACAATCAGTCTAAATAGCAACTACATATTTTTTCTGCTTTTCTTTTCTTTTAAATAAATTTTGAAATGGAGAAGGCACACAACAATTTAAATGCCTGCACCCTTGAATTTCTTGTCGTTGTCGTTGTAGCGTCCATAAAGAGTGAAAAATAAAAGTTAGTCCAAATAACTGGATGACAGACGTTTCTGTAGTCGTGGGCCAGCGAAATGTTTAGCCGCCGTTTGTGTGGCCTGTTAGTTGCTGTTTAAGGCTTTCAGTTGGACTAGTGAAATGTGAAACTTCAGTGTCTGAGCTCTGTCTAACAACACAGATAAAGTATTTTGAGTAAATAATCTGCAGGAAAACAAAACTGAAATTAAAAATAAAGAAATGTGGAAAAGAAAAGCCAGAAAATACAACTACCAGCAACCCGAAACTATTGTCAGTTGGTAGAGGAAAACTCAAAAAAAAAAGGAAAAAGAAGACAGGAGCATGATGTGGTTTAATCATTTACAATGGCAAAACAATCATGTTCGCCTTCATGCCTTGACAACTCAATAAATATGTTTTGTCTGGCAATTGGATTTAGTGATTAATTGTACTAAATCCAAGACTAAAAACAGACGAAAAAAACACAGACCGTGTGCAGAAAAAAACCAGGAATTCGAATCCTATTTAATCATAGACAATAAAACGAACTAAAGCTGCCCTCCTTTTTCGTTTTAATTTGAATTTATTCATTGACGTTTGAACATTTTGCGTGGCAGAGGTTTCGTTTCCTTTTCATTCGCCCGTCAAGATCATGTAGTTGAAACTTAATACTTTTAAAGTGGCAGTTCTTCTTCCACTTTATCGAGACTTGAGGCCATTGTCAATATTCGTGTACAATTGTTAAACCCATAAAGGTTTTAGGTTTTTGCTTTTCAGTTGGTGGGAATTTTGATGGATTTTAAGGAAACAATGAAGCATGAAATTACTTAAGCTGGAAGGGAAAGCCAAAACTTTCGAATATCCAGTCACAGCCAGTTCGGGTTTGAGGTGAGACAGGAACATAAAAAATTCTTAAAAATTATGTACATTTGAATAAAATCTTCAATGGCAAATTAAATCTATGATTTTCTTAATAGACTATTGATTTAAAAGATGTTCTTGCCAAGAATACGTTGCAAATAGAAAAAGAAGTCTAAACCCAAATCTATGCCGAAACTGGAACACAGAGAAAATACACATTTTTAAAAAAATAACTATGTCGGATATTGAATTAACATTAAATAAATGTACTAAATTGGAATAAATGTCCGAAATAAATGATTTCAAACTTTATACATTCGATTTACTATAAAAAGAATGTAAACTCAGGGCCAAGCAAAAGAATTTCATTTTCAATCATTTTAAAACAAAAATTTTTGTTTAAAGTGATGGCAAATGGATGCCAGTCTCGATTAATTATTTATTAAAAAGCTATAATTAATGTACAGCCATTATTCAAATGTTTCAGGGCAGATATATTGGATGCAATATGTCTCGTTCTTGGTGACCGCCGCCAGAATTGATTTATGGTATTTTCTATCACCCTCGACAGAAGTTAAGGCAATAAATTATCGCATTTCCCGTTTAAGGACTTCGAAGCTCTGAGGCTTATGGACATATTCGTGGCTTTAAGGAAAGCCGGGGTCGTGTGTGGATCGTTCTTGTTGTTCAATCCTATTCCTTTCAGTTAAACTAAGCGAACGTTTTTAAGCATCGCTTTATAGCGTTCACCATTCACAGTAATTGTTTGCCCCATGGCATTGGCTCAAAAATCAAAACCACTGACTTCACCGGCACAAATACATGCGGCTCCTTTGAGCCAATGTGTCCAACAACATTCTTCAAAGTTGTTACTTTTTCAACGACTGTCTTTTATTTAATTCACTAATAATTAAGTGTTCTTCGATTCCGAACCTGTGGGACAACGCATTAGAGGACGCCCACGGAACTGATGGCGCACACAAGTGGAGAGGGACCTCAACTAACTTGTTGTGCACAATTGGAGAACGCTGGCTAAAGACTGTGCCAGCTGGAAAACTTTGTTGGTTGAGGCCCAGGCTCACCACGGACTGCAGCGCCAAAAGAAGAAGAAGAAGAATAATTAAGTGTTCACATGGTTGTTATTTATGCGTGTGTGTGTGTGTGTGTAATTCCAAATACGGATGCCACTACAAAAGTAATAGGTCTTCAGCGCATTTTGAAAGCCTCAGAAACAGTTATTCTGCTCATTCACAATAGAAATAGGTCACAACGTTGAGGACTAACTTTTGATTAAAAAGCTGTCTTCCTTGTGGTCATTATTCAGGATGGTTTAAGAGTAGTTTACTCGCTCTCGGTGGTCAACGATTGGCAGCTGATACACTGTAAGGCAACATCTTTAAGTATTTCATAAAAATTTCGCCATAATACATCGTTCATAAAAATACCCCGTAAATGCTACCAATTGAAGCGCATATATTCTCAGCAGAACGACTTCTCTGCGGCAGCACAGGCCTGAGAATATCCCGCTGAATACTATAATGTTTTCTGAGTTGGTATCGAATGCCAGAGACCTGTACGATCAACTCCAAGAACCAATTACATATTAGCAAAACAAGCCATCGAGTATTATGGCAATTCTTGTTGCAATCACATGCATTTTGTAGCAGAAGCAGAACTGAAATTTGCCGTATAGCATCTTCCAATAGCGTCATGACTAGAATGGGACCAAAGCGGAGAGTTTTTTCTTTTCCATGTCGACTACTTAACAAGTTCAAGACTATATAAAACATGTCTTCCCTTCGTTTCTGTGCTGTCATCAAGCAATTTTTATTCTTTTTCCTTCGCACAGTTTGCCAAACTAACTAAGACCCCTCGCAATTGTTAGAGAATGTATACATGTATGTATTTATGTTTATTTATTGGAATAAAAAATATTATCTTAAAACCACAATCTTAAAAGTTAACAAAAATTTTAAATTCCTGCAAATCCTTTAGACATCACAACTTACATAAATGACCCTTTAAAGCAGAGCACATACACACATCCATACATACATCCAGATGTACATGATTATAAACACAGCTAAGAAATAAAAACATTCCCATCATACAATGTCATTTCTTTTGTTATTTGTTGGGCTCAAAAAAAAAAAGACACAACATGCCATTTAATTTTATTGTCATCCTCCACATTGGCGGGCTGACTGGCTGGCTGCCTGCCTGCCTGCCTGCCTGCCTGCCTGCCTGCTACAATGGATAATGATCCCATCATTGTCTCATCATCATTAGGGGCCTTTCACTCATGTGATTTGAAGTAGAATGCAAACATATGTACATACATATTTATATAGCCGAGCATGTGTATGTATGTATGTATTTATGTTTGTACAATTTATTTTATACACCATCCTCCCTCCTCCTTGCAACGAAAAGTTTTATACGTATTGTACATACATACATACATCCATATGAATGTTTTAAAGGCCACCCATTTAGTTGGAATATAATGAAATAAAACTTAAAGAATTTCGTCTGGCACTTTTAATGTTTCCTTGTTCTTTGCTCCACTCCAATCAGCCTCTTCAAAATTTTCAAAGTGTCAAAAGACATTTTGAAAATTTATGTTTTATTTAAGTGTCGTCGATGTTTTTGTTTTGCTATCTTTTGTTGTTGTTGTTGTTTTTTTTGTGGTGCATTTACAATACACAGCACACATTTCGTAGCCAACATGCACACAAACAACTACCGCGTCATTCGCATTTAAATCAATGGATAAGAAAATATTTTCATGTGACAATTTTCATGTGAATTATAAATAACAATGAAAGCCCATAAAGCTATAAATTCGAAAAGTAATCATTTTTATTTATGTACAAGTATTTGATGAAGTGAAATACGTACATACATACATACATACATGCATGTGTACATATTTGCGTATGAATGAAGAAGGAGTTCATACATACATACATACGTATTTGTCATATTGGTTGGCATCACTCGACATGTTTGTTGTAACGGGGTTTTGTATGAATCAAACAAGCAGTCATCCAACTGGCCAACCACACACGCGTTTGCATTGCCCGTGGGTGTGTTGTGTGTGTGTGTGTGTGTATGTGTGTGTGTGTGTGTGCAATGATGTTGCCTGCTAACAAGATCTCACATACATACATGCCTATACTTACATATCTATTTATTTACACATTTTAATTAAAGTACAGATATTTTAATTATTTCTTAAATGAAAATTTTCAAATTTCATATTGTCGAACAGCAGCAACAGCAGCAGCAACAGCAGCAGCAGCAGGCGCAGGAAAATGCTTGTACGTGCCCGTTCGTTTACATTTGTTGGCATCCTTGCAGCCGGCTTTTGTGTTTGCTGAAATAATATAATAAAGTATAAATTTAATTAAATTACAATTGTGAAAATCTCAATTCAAGTGTGTATTTATTTAATGATGGGAAAACTATTTCAAATATTTGTACAACTTAATTTTTTATGTTCAGAAAATTCAGTTTTGCCAGAAGAAAATGTTGATTTATTATTTATATCTTCTTTTTTTTTTTGATAAATCTGCTAGTTTTAATGTTAAAGGCAGCTCTAACGTCATCGCAATTATATTTTTAAATGAGGTCAGGACTTGTTGTAGTTGTTGTTGTTAATTGGTCTTCGAGAGTTGTGTAATTTGCCTCGTATTAACTGCGTCACAGAGATGATTATAAGAGCCACTTAACACCATCAGGGGCCTATGGAGTTCTTTATTACGCCCGTTTCTGTGCAGCTATAACTTTTGTTTATCCTTTTATTTATAAACCAATTTTTCCTAAACAAATTTATTAAGAGATTTAAGTAGAAGTTTTGAAACCTGGATAAATCTGGCAAATGCCAAATAAATAAATTCAAATATAAAAACACCAAAATGTTTTATAATAAATTATTTTTTATATATGTATGTAATTAAGGAAATCTTTTACAGCACATCCTTTAGAACTCTTTTCATAGCGTCAATATAGCAAAACACTAGATAACAAGAAAACATCTACCAGTTTTAAGGCAAAAAAAAAAAAAAAATAACACAATTTTTCTTCTGACATTGTGAAGATGTATGAGCATGTTTGACACTAGTGAATTTATCTAGTCTCCTATAAAACACAAACCAACTAAAGCATTTAAAGCAATATTCTTTGGCATTTATAACAATAAAATCTCCATTAAGTGGCTCATAATTAAAGCGACACCCACAATAATTATTTTCTCTTCCCCTTTTGGAGCAAAATTGAAATGACAAACTAAAAAATATTGTTGCCACCCTGACAAATTGCAAGAAGAAGGCGACCCCCACTTTTGGATACTCAATCACAGGCACCAACCAACAAATGAAACACTGTTTGCACAATAAAGTTTATTTCTTTTTCTCTTGTGTTTTGTGTTATTTTTATTAGTTTTGTTGCCTACATGCGAGTGTAACTGTGAATGATTGGAGTGTTGGAAGTACAACTACAAATACAAAACTGGAATACACATGCACGAAACAACGAAACACTTTCACCCAGCAACAATTTGACAGTCATTCTCAACTGGGAAATTATAATTTGTTACTTATTTGAAAATTAATTACCAGCGAAGGGGCCAGGGATGGACACACAGCGAGATTTGGCTGAAACTGTGTTAAGAGAGCACATTTTTGTGCAGAGCAGAAAATCAATAAATTAAAATCTCAGTGCATGTTCACATTTTACATCATTAATACTGGATCAGAATCTAACATTTGTTGGGGGGTCGAGGGGGCGGATTGCACAATAATAAAAATTTCAAAGATAATTAAACTTTTTGACAAGTGTCAGTGTAACTGAAGACAACAACAACAACAACAACAAAAATACACAAAAACACACAAAATTGTTTGTGGCGCTCCGATGAAACTCATTAGATATTACCAGCCCATCATACATCATTATGGTTTAGCATCAGCAGAGAAAAAACCATTTGACGGCTCAGTCAATCCCAATAAGCCCGACGGGCTTACAACATTCATCAATTTTAATGCCACATTTTTGTGGAAACGAAATGAATTTCGTTTGGCGAATGTGTAATAAAAAATTTACTGTATTAAAATCGTTTAAATTGTATGGAATAATTTGTGTCAAGTGTATTTAGGGCATTGCATTTGTTCTTTCTTGTTTTTATTGGATTTAATATGATTAGTGGCAATTTCATTCACGTACAGTTGAGCGGCTGACCGTAAAAGTCTGAGTCATGTCTTTGACGCTTTTGGCGGATGTCCGCAATAGGGGTTTTCAAGCAGCAGGATTTTTATTCAAATAAAACAGTAGAAGCAGATGATACGTATCTTGAAAATATTATATTAGAGCACAAAAATTGCCCAGCAAACAAATTAACTTAAGTTTATTCTGTTATATTTACTACAGCCCTGTTATATTTACCATGATTTTTACCACAAGCGACTATTTGGCTGCTGTATGTGTTGAAAATTATCTAATAAACTGAGTTTTAAAAACTTAAATATATTTAGTCTGTGTGGCTTCTTTTCTTCCAGGTTTTTTCGATAATACGGTTCACTAAGCGGCAGAATATATCAATGTTGCCAAAGGGCCGTTTTTGACCAGAACCTCGCTCCTATTATTCATTCAAAAGGCATTGTGTCCACAAAAGCTACTGGTTTGGTAAGGATTTTGCTCTGGCGGTGTCATTGGCCGGATCTTTTAGAAAAATGTCCTCGGAAAATGTCCATGTTGCTGCCTGAATGATTTGAGAATATGGCCGCCTCTCGCAGAGTGTTGACGTGAATTGATCACCAAGATCACTGGTGATCCTTCTAGACTTTTTCTTTCGGCATTCTTTAAAGTCGCAAGTCTAAGCCAATAAGCCGCAATCATAGGGAGCCCCTAAAGTCGGCATAAACCAGGTTATATTGCTCAGATACAGTGAAATATGGACGGCAAAGTCATTGAAAATTTCACCACTCTGAGTCGTGCGACGGTAAGAACTTGCGGCAGACATTTTAATGTTTTTATATTTTAAACATAATGCCCGTAATGGGTCTTTCAAGGGAAGTATAAACTATGCCAATATCTGGCCACACTTAATGAAAATGAAATCCTTCGCCGCATTTGTTTTTAATTCATGAATTTCATTTATATCATTTTGCTTTTAATGTTGCACAATTTCTAGAGAAAAGTATTTGGCAAAATATTTTATACTTTTAAAATATTTACAATCTCTTTGGCCTCTCAATTTTTGCAAATTTCTCTTCTCTGCCAATATTTTCGAAAAACAGAGTAATAAATTGAATTAAATGAATTATTTAGGCAAGTAAATGTTATAATTTAAAAACTTTTTTTAAACCAAAATAAAACAGTCTAATTTAATAAAATTTACCATAAAAAAGCAATTACACACATTACAAGCACTTTATTGAATTAAAAATCACTTCTGTTTATGGATTCTGATTTTTAGTGTTTTTATGACAAAACGATTTATTGTGATTTTGACACGAAATTGACATTTATTGGCCGTAAAAGTGTTGAATTTGTCATTTTACATTTATGCACACAACACAACTGCAAAATGCCAAAATATTGAAAATATTGAAAAGAAACAATTTGTTTTTGCCACGCGTTTTGCCCAAAGAAAGCAAATTTAATTTATCATTTTTCTATACGAATGTTTAGAAAAATGATTGATTTGCTGCAGAATATAATATTTTGCAAACATTTACTGGTTGGTAACGGCAGGACGATTTGTAAGCGATTTTCCACTAAACAAACATCTTATTGGACACAAAATGATGGATTGTAGTTTATTATCCATTCAGGAGTTGGGTGTTTGATTTTCCTTTTTTTGGGGGGAGGGGGATGTACAAGTTTTAAACTAAAATAGTTTTCGAATAACAAAAAATAATAATAAAATTGTGCATTTAGTTGAAAATGAGGTACGAGTAAATTTTTGCCCTTAACTAAATAAAAAAGAATAATTCAAGCAATTAGTGACAACGGCATCAAACCTGATATTGAGAGAATATCAATTAATGTTGAGAAAAATAAGTAAGAATAGCAGCAAAGAAACTTTCCCAATGACTTTGAGATGCAGGCGTTTTTTCGCCATTTCGAAACTTATTTAATATTGAGAAAATTTTAAATAAAATAGAGGTACGAACCATGGAAAAACTTGGAATTTTCCCTCATTGAACTTCAGTTTATTAGAAGAATTTTAATGAGAAACTTATTCAATACATACAAAAAATTCTAAATAAATTTGAAAAATTAAAATCCGTATTGAAAAAGTGAGAATCACAATTTATTTATTAAAAAAATAAGAAAAAACTTCAAAACTTTCCACCATTCATTAGAAGAATTTTAATGAGAATCGTATTTAATTTAATAAACTTTCATTCATCATTATGGAAACTTACCCGAAGGCTTCTACATACAAGTGTCCTTTCCCATGGAAATTTTATTAGAAATTTTTTTAATATTCAAAATTAAATTATTAAAATATTGGGAAAAAAAGGTGAAACTAGTAACTGAAAAATTAAAAGTTTTTATTAAATTAATTATAAGAAATTCAAAACGAAAGTGTAAAAATTGAATAGAACAATAAGAAGCCCAAATAATAATATCTCTAAAATAACCGCTAAAAATAAGAATAAAATACAATAAATCCTCTGAACATAAAGGGTTCTACACACCATCAAAATGTGTGTTGTTAAGTCGTGTATTTGTACTTAATGTATGGAAATTTTCCAGCTTGATGACTCATCAAACATTCGGCTTTAAGTTGACAACTGTTGTAATGAAAATTTGTTCGCGCTGGAAGAGTTGACACACTCATCAATGCGTGACATCAAGCCAGTAAGAATTCAAGAATGTTTTTAATTCCAAAAAAAAAATATGTCATTCATGCCTGACCAGCATTTTGATGGTGGTGTGGCCACCATTTAGAATTAGTATTGAAAAAATAGAAGATTTTAGATCAGGACTTAGACGCAAGGGATATTTTTAAAACAAAAACTTACCTGCAACACCCACTGTACTTCTATTAGCAGATAATTCGTTTAAAAGTTATGGATTTTGCAAATAAAATCATAAAAAAAAATGTACTTTTAAATGTCTGCAGCGAAAATCATTTTTAAGGATTGGTAAATGCATTTAACAAGAGTTGCTTGTGTGTGTGAAAATTGTGTCTGCGGTGTCTGTATGCTAGTGGCAACAACAACAAAAACAATACATACAACTATAACAACAACAACGACAACGAAAACAAATAACCCATAACACTTTAATCAAAGTGACATTATCCATATTCAAACATGAAAATGAAGTGCAACAATAAATTTTTATAAATGCAGATCCGCATTGAGGACCAAGGCGACAACAAGAACTACACCAACACCAACAACGACAACGACAACGACACCATAAAAACCTGAAGACACAAACATTTCCACGAACTCTACGATATTGAAACTGTAATAAAGCAAATACAAATAACAAAATCTCACAAGGATAAAGATGTTCTAGTTGCCTGTAACGTAAAGGAGTAGACAAACAAACGAACGAACGAACGAACCAACATTCGGGTGGTGTAACGTATTGAATACAATTTATGAGCTAAAAATATAACCATTTCAAAACAAAACCAAACATACACACAAACAAACACAAACATTTTGTGCAGCATTTTTCTTGGCTAAACTTTATGCGAAAGACGGCAGTACGTAAGTTTCCGGATTTTTTTCCCTTGGTGTTTTGTTTTTTTTTGTAAGTTTTTATGTTAATAAATACCAGGAGAAAGTACGCCAAGGCAATCAATGGGTTAATGCCAAAATAATTTATGATCCTTACAAAACTATAACACACACACACACACACACACACATATACAAACACTCGCGCTCTCTTCACATATTCAGCCACAAGAAAGCAAACATTTACTTACCCATTACACACACACACACGTACATGCACACGCACACGCAAACACTCACGAGCATGAGAAACAAATTTGCTGCATAAAAAAATTAAATGTTTGTTGCAGGCTACATTTGGGAAAGTAATAAATTTGCTGCAACTATTCCCTTTCAGCTCTTCGTTGGTTCCTCTACAGGCTGGTGCGTTTGTAGAGCTGGTTTTCTTTATCAAGAAATATGGAAAAAACCTCTTTTAATTTAAAAAGGATACTGAAGCCAGTACGTGTGTCTCGGTTTGGGCGGCGGTGTGAGGGGTGGTTATAAGTGTTGGTGGGGCACTCAAGTGCTGAAAATTTGTTTCCTCGGCGTTTTTGCGTGCACAGAAATTGCTTACATGCACTATGGCTTCACAGTGGGCCTTCAGATTCTTTTAGGTATAGAAAAATTTAAAATGCTGGCAAATTACCAGCCGGTAAACTACCGATTAGGGCGAGACTTGTTGAAAAAGCGTCAAAATGGTGCTCAACTACAGCCAGAACCCAACAAGTTACATGTGTCTGTGGAGACAACTGATGGTCGTCACATCAATTAAAGTTTTTAAGCAGTTCCCTTAAGTTCTAATCATCCAGCCCATCCTCCTCTGGTACTTGAATGGCAAATCTAATCAGTCCATGCTTGAATTCTTGCTCAACAAAATCATCCAGCACTTCCTTGTCGGGGCTATGAATGGCAAATCTAAACAGTGCAGGATATTTTGAGACTCAAACATCTGAAAAGCAGGCAATTACAGGTTCAGGAAGGTTTCATGAGTTCCCGTCTCTGCAAACTGAATATCAACCCATTTCACGTAACTGTATATCTCTATGCCCAGATAACAGATTGTTCTGGAGTATAAGGCCAACCTTGCCGGGAGAATTTGGTAATACATCGGCACCTGCTATCAATGACTTCCTTAAACCTGTCAACTACTTATAACTGTTTTACTGCTTCTGAACTGTGTGTTAAATTTCATGTTAGTTGCTGCCAGGATCTGTCACAGATTGGAGTGCTTTAAGTGCCGCCGCAAGTTGAACTCAAAAACTTGTGTTAAGTTGAGTTCCGTTCGATATGATGTTATAAAACTCGTAATATCTGGGAGGGCCTGGCGATGGCGCTTAAAGTGCGCCAGTAATTCCAGCGTAAAACTTTTGCCTCTGATTTGGCCACTGTACTGGCTTTCAAGTTTCAGTCAATGAATTTATTACTTTTGGTCTCTATGCAAGTAATGAGCAGAAAATATTCACAAGCACAGGAAAGCTTGAACTCGTAAGTAACGTAACGTACATACGTGAAGTTGTTTAAAAAGAAAACAAAAATATACGAGTATGTACGTATGTACGAGTGTGTAGTCGCATATGACGAAACGTGTTTGTAAAGTAAGTTGAAAAGGATGTGGAATGTGTTGTGTTGCTTCCGGATTTTGTTTGCATTGAGTGCAATCAAAGTTTTGTGCATCATTCTCAAAGGATAACATGCGAATGAACTTAAATGAAACGGCTCGTGTGCGGCACAAATATCTTTTCAATACTTTACCAACATTCATATTTACGCTGTTGCACATTTTTATTCATCCCCCGGTTTTTCCTTACGTTTCATATTCGTTGTTATTGCTTTTAACTTTATCCCGCTGGTACGCGGTTATTTACATCTGGAATTCCGCTCGATTAAGCGCAAAGGCAATGTGAAATATTTGTATGACTTTTCTCACTTTCCATTTGCCGCCAGGAGACTTTTTTCACACCGTATGCCAAAGGACTCTGGTCTCATATTGTTGTGTGAGCATTTCTACATCCTTTTGGTCACGTGCACCAACACTTACGTATCCCTGTATGTGCATAAGTTGGGCATTTGAGGACTCCCCTGTTGTATGTAGAGAATTGCCGTAATTGTTTTTAATAGATACTGTTGCCTTTCAATTTTATTTGTTTTTCTCTCCCTCTCTTTTTGGCTTAAAGGTCGTCGCTTTTTCTTTCCATTTATTTATAGATTTATTTCGTTTTGTTATCTCTTCACTGAAGGATGTTAAAGCACTTTTTTACCCCCCCAAACTCACTTTTAAATTCCATGTTTCATATGCTGGGAATATGTTTCTCCGTTTTAGTTTTTTGTTTGTTTGTACTTTTCAAAGCAAAATAATTACAGCGTAATTTATTGTCAAAAGTTATTCAAGCATTGTGCATATTGTGGCTTAATATAATGTTCAATATTTTGTATTTCATTAAATATTCTTAACGGTCTTCTACTTGAGTAATAAAAACGATAATAACAACGATGATGAGGACGCTGATGACGGTACTTGGTGTCCTTGTACTGTGGCAATAATGCTGAGGGTTGAAACTTTTGGCATAAAATTATTAAGTTTTATTGGGCCAAGTAGATTTTATTTAATTAAAAAACAGAAAGAAACCATTAATGTCAATGTTTAGGGAAATAATTTAATGAGACGTTTAGCTCGAAAAAATTAGACAATATGCTTACAAAATATTATTCCTATTCCAAAACTTGAATACTTACAACAAATATGAGCTTAAAAATATAGGAAGTTTTAACCAACAGAACCACATATTTATCTGACATTTTATTCTTTAGGACTGTAACGAATTTTATTTTAGGCGGCTCAGCAATAATTATATGGTTCATCACATGAACTTTGGTATAACTTATATTTAAAGTTATAACAATTTGCAGTTTTTCCCCCCCATTACTTTGGTGCCAACTTAAATCTAATCGTTACAAATATGCGCCTTACTGCCATATATCCTTTATTTTAAGATTATAAAAATGGAAAAAAACTTTTCCTTTTTCCGTTGAGAAATCATTAAATTTTATATATTAAAAATATTATATAAAATATGCCAGATATTTAATTATTTGAAATAAAGGATACATGAAAGAAAGTTGTCTCCTTGCAGCGGTTGCAATGAAATTTAGTTTAGTGTTAAAGCCTACAACTCTGCAAGTTGTCAGCGATTTGGAATGCTGTTTAAATGCATTTGAAACTAAAATTTAATTTTGTTGACCTTCGAGTAAAATTATTCTTACGTGGAGCACCCATGTCGAGAAACTATCCCTCTTCTTTTTTGGAACAAATTGAATGTTTGAATTTCGTTTGCGTAATAAAGGACATATAGAAAATGTTGGATCCTTGAATTGTTTAAGAACAAAAAATGTCCAGAGCCAAAAGCAAATAACTTTATAAATTGTTATAGACGTACGGTGCCAGAACTGATGTTAAAATTTTACATATTCAAAAAGGAATAGTCGCAGCAGCTACATGTTACATATCACAGGTATTTGATTATCCTTTTCTAGATAATCCTAGTTTTTATTTACTTATTATTTTTGTCAAATTCAAAACAAACATTTTTCATAAAGTAAAGGATATATGGCAGGAAGCCATATCCTTGCAACGATTTTAAAGAAATTAATTATATAAATTAGAGGCATAGTTTTACAAATTGTTAGAGATTTTCGCTGCTTTCTATTTACAATTACAGCTGAAACTTAATTTTTCAATGAATGGCAGCATGAATTTTGTACCGATTGAAATAGAACTAAAAGTTGCCAGAACTTAAAGTGAAGTTCTATCACTATTGAGCCAAAAAAAAAATAGTTTGCTTAATCCTTTAATTTGCTTTGTTATGTATCACAAAAAAGGATATATAGAAAGAAGCCTTCCGTGATCTGCCAGCAATAAAAGTGACATTTTTCACAAGCATTTTTCACAAGTAACAACTTAATTTCTGATTCTTTAAAGCAATTTGATTATATACCGATTGTCAATATAGCATAAACATTTTATGGACAGCAGGAATGTCCTGTCAGCCAAAACAGAAAAATTAGTTCTGAGGACTAGACATCCAATTGCTTGATCCTGTTTTTTTTTTACATTCTAACTGAAAAATAATTTGACCTAAATATATATAAGTTACAAAAAAAAGGATATATAGGAGGCTGCCGTATCCTGACAACTATTAGATTGAATTTTTTTACACCATCTTAAGAATTCAATTTCCTATCCTTTAATGTATTTTGAATACATTACAATTGTAAAAAAAGGCAAATATGTTGAAAATAATAACATTAATGACAATATCCTGACAGCCATTTAAATTAAATTGGCCATTATGGGATCAGCAATTCAATCATTTTTTGAATAGTTATTTTAGTTTGAGCAAAAAACTATTTAGGAGTATGTGTATAAAAAGGATTAATCCTGCCAACCAGTTAGCAACCAGTTCTGCAACGGCATTTGAAAATATATTTCTCACGACTTTGTGATTTTTTGTTACATTCTTGCGGTAAATGTATTAAAAAAAGATTTTGTGACATAAAGGATATGTGGAACTTAGGCATGTCCTTACAGCTATAAAAGTAAAAATTTATCTGAAACACTTGAGCGTTCTTTTGGGCTTCCTAATACTTGTTAGTGATGCCTTAGCAAAAGTTGCCTTCTTTGTTTTTGGTGTATACGCGTGTAATTTATTTCATTTTCTTCTGTTATTTTTATTTCTTGCTTGATACTCATAATAAAAAAAAATTTGTTAATTTAACCATTTTGTTGGCATAAAGAAAACCAAGAAAAGCAAAATAGTAATCATTTTCTGGCACGCGCTATTAACCACACAAATATTAAAAGTCTGTTAAAAAAGAAAGAAAATAAGGACCTCCCAACCATCGGCCCGCATGAATGTTAAATTATCCTGCCAGAGACTTACAAAACTACGAGAACGATGATAATGAGCTTGATTTGAAATGTGCGGTCGCTCTAAACGGCCATGCCCTAAAGTCCAGTTAGTGTAACGTGCTGCGTTTATGCCTTTTGATTGTTTGTTTGCATTAATTTAATATGTTTTTATTTAGAAGATAAACGATGTTGGCTGCTTCCACTCATCGGCAGGCAGTTAAGCTTCAAACTGTTCCTTATTTTCTCATTCCTTATTTCTGCTGTTCATCATCTTTTTGCTTTGTGCGTTTTGCTTGACACTAAGTGTTAGAGTGTCTGCCGGCATGTCTGTCCGTTTGTGTGTAATAAAATTATACATGGTTTTTATCCCCTGGTTATTAACATAATGAATCCATTAATTAATGTTATTTGAATACAAAATTATGTTGCCGTTTTTCGTTTTTAGTTATTTTTATCTGCGTGCGCTAAAGTATCTACCACCATATTGTATCTTTGTGTCAGTCTGTCTGTCTGTCTGTATGTCTATCTGCCTGCCTGTCTTTATGTCTATCTGCCTGCCTGCCTGTTTGTCCAGCCACGTCATCCAACTTTCATTATCATTTAAATAATCATACAAAAACACACGCTTTTTTTCAGGGAGTGATGGACCAAAGAATTGAATTTCCCAGCATGTCCTGCCGGTTTGTTTAGCCGTTTGCTGACTGAGTCTTCGGCTTGTTCACAATTTTGTTTATTTTTTCCCCCCGTTCTGTGCCCTTGATTCTTGATTAATCGTTTAACTGCAACACTGTGACACAATTCATGGGGAACTTTCAATGTGTTTATTTAGTTTTAGGAATTTTTTATTCGAACATTGTGCTCGCATATTTAATGAAGTTTTCTTTTGCGTTGGCCCTCTTCTTTTTATCGAGTGCTGCGTATGGAATAGCAACCCTTATGATTTGCTAATCATGAATACGATTAAAGTTTATTGATTTATAGTCGAGCATTATCTGTTTATTTTTTCTTGCTTTATTCCTTTAATCATGCTCAATCATGTTCAATTGTTGTGGCACGCTTCAGTCATGTTGTGCTGCAGCCGTTGCTATTACTTATCGTTTTATACCTGGTAGTTTAGCATGTTGTCGGTTCACATATATCAGCTTTTATTGCTTAAGTTTATATTTCGTTCTTGCTTTGAAAATAAAAACTTGGCCAACAAAAGTTGATGTGTGGGAAAGTGAATCGAGAATTCTCAAGCATAATCGACTAAGCTAAAAAAAATTGTTTTATAGAAAGAACTAGTACAGATTTATGAATATTTCGCTTCTAAAATAAAAATTCTCAAAAATTTATAAACACTTTGAAGCGTGTCCTTTGTATGTTTTTCATAGCATAAATTTGCTAATAGCTCTTAAAACACTTACAGCAATAAATCATGTTTGTTAGAGAACAGAATATTAATTCATGCCTTATAAATTAAAGGGGCAAAAAAAGGCACCAGGAAGTTTTAATCCCATTATGAATTAGAAAGGATGTGTAGGAATATCTTAAGTGCCACAATGTGTCCAATTAAGCTGCATTCTAATTTTCATTTTCAAGTCATAAGCATCCTTAATAGTATACGAGCACATAAAAAAAGAGGAAATTCTGTTAAACTGTGTTGAAAAATTCTCTTTAAAACGTTAATTAACAAAAATTGCTGTCCAAATTCCAGAGCAGAGCCCAAATTTTATAACTTCTATAGTATTAGAGTGTTCATTAGCTGTTAACACGTTCCATGCCAGTTTTGTAATAGATTAACGCGGTTTTATTTATTTAAGCTTTAATCTATTACAAACCTATTACCAGCACTTAATAAATTTATTAGTCTAGTTAAGCAGAGGGAAATCATTTTAAAGTGAGAGAATTTCAAACTGAAATGAAGCCGAAAAAAATACACTCTGCTTCTGCTTCAGCTTCTCCTTCTCAGAACACAATATATCCTTAAAGCGTCCAACCTTTCAGAGAATTTTCACTTTTCTATTGATCAGCAGCCAGTAAATAAGAATGAAGGCAGCCGCTGGCACAGAAGTAGACATCTTGAGCAGACGACATCATTTTCGATTTAGTTTTATTTTTTCACATCAAGCGATGAATAAAAATCTTTTTACCAGACAACCTTTCACAGCTTATAAAAATTGTTCACAACAATAATAAGTTGTTGTTGTTTTAAAACAGTAACGATAAAGAAGTTTACATTTTAATTTTAATCTTATTTTTTTTAATCTTTTTTGTAATAAAACACTTTTGATTTATTTATTTTGCTTTCAATGGATTTATGTACGTGAATATGTTTATAAAAACAAATATTTATTCAATTAAGTCTCAAGTTTAAAATAAATATACAGAAATAGACAGAAAAGCAGATGAACAATATCTGAAGCATCAAAGCAATTTAGTCATATATTCATTTGGAAACTTCGAATTGAATTCATGGCAGACGCAGGAAATAAAAATAGACCTAAGAAAATATTTTGATTGAAAGACAGACTTTTTAGCTGGGAGATGGTGGGAAAAACTGTAATTACAATCATTAAGAACACGCCAATACATACAAATATGCCTGGGCATTACCCCATTGGCCATATGATCAATATGTCTTGCAAAAAATATAAACGCTAAAAAAAGCAGTAAAAGCAATTAAATTTGGCTGTCCGTTGGGCTTAAGAATTTAAGTAACAGAATTTCAGGTATTTTTTTTTTTAATTTCAAACATTCAAATGCTGTAATTTTGGAAATTGCATAATTTTCCAATGGTGGCATTTAGTTGTTGATGAAGCAAGACCCTGTTAGACTCGTTTTGCACATATCCTATACGTTGTATTAATAACATGGCCAACTGGGCTATAACCATGACATTCAGTGACAAATGAAAGTGCACATAGTGAAACGACAGCAGAGTTGTAAGCAAGAAAAAAATAAAACAACAACAACAACAACTGCCAAAAGCCAATATTAATGATATTGGCAGCAGAGCTAACAACAACAAACATAATGACAATCATGGGATAAGAAGAAGGAAATGTAAACAACTTAACGGATTTCTTATTGAAAAGTAACAGCTCACAGTCAACTTGGCACACGAGGGAGGTTCGAAAATGTTTCTTTAAGGATTAATTTAATGGAAAATGGAAACTCCATTTGCGTAATAAAGTTAATCGAACTGCATACATGTTGACGCAATGCTGTTAATCAGCTCGTGTTGGAGACCTAAATTCATACGAGCAACTGTCACACCATGCCACTTTTTACCTCATAATCTTTCAGTCTAGTTGATTTTGTTTCTTTTATGAAAAACATTCTTTCAATTTATTGCAAAACGCAAAAGAAGTTGAAGAAAATGGTATTTTTTCTAGCCAAAACATATATCATGATGTGACACAGTTCGGTTTTTAAATCATGGCTTATTTTCGTGCCCAATTAATTTATTTTTCTTTATAAAAAAAAAATCATTTAAAATCGATTTAAAATACAAAAATTGTTTAAAAGGATTGAGTGACAAATTCGGAAATCACTGCTTTTGTCACATAATGTTATCTATTTGTGTATCTTTTGTGCCAATTTGTTTCTGTCCACTTTCATATCTGAACTCAAAATACAATAAAAACTTGAAAACAAAGTTTAATATTTCATTTTACTTTTTCGTATAACTAAAGAAGATGGCATGTTGTGACCTTCTAGTCAGCAAGTTACATCTCGTCAGTGTTTTATTTTTAGTTGTTTCACACCTCAAGAAGG
The DNA here is from genome assembly GCA_932526305.1 of Epicampocera succincta. Lineage (NCBI taxonomy): Eukaryota > Metazoa > Arthropoda > Insecta > Diptera > Tachinidae > Epicampocera > Epicampocera succincta. The sequence continues at coordinate 11,605,159 of OW052037.1, read as the reverse complement.
GGTTGTGGTGTTGTGACACGGTTGTTGTGACAAAGAAATTTATTGTCACATCATGCCATTTTAATTTTATCACTTATCTTTCAGTTATTATTCTTTTGTTAAAGAACTTAATACATAATAAATAATGTTTAAGTGTATCCAGTGATATACATGATGTGACATCGTATTCAACTACATATATTTTAAGACTATTAAGTTTGATTTCATGCTTTTATAAAGAAAATAGTAGATAATATTTGAATTTTTTGGCCTCATTGGAGAACATGCCATTACGTGACATAGTATTCCACGCTAATATTTTAGGACAATTAAATAAATTGATTCTTTTGTTTTTTTTTCTCTTAAAATGATAGACATATACAGATCTGGATATCGAAATTTTTGGAAAAATAACATGATGTGACATTTTTTTATATGACAGCCGTCTTCTAATTGCCTTAAAAGAAATTGTTGGCTTCAAAACAACTTCTAAATAGACTTCACGAGTACATTGCAACATGCGCCTCTGTAAAAAACTAATTCCTTTCCAGCTTAACTGCGTTACACTCTCTGTTTGTATTGCGACAATCATGTGTGGGTGTTTTTCGTTTGCAAATACGCTTTTTCCACAACGCTGTGAAATACTCGCTATGGCTTCTCTTTTTGTAAAACCGTTTTCGCACGCAACAAAAGCACCGTGTGAATTTATTCAACCCACACCATAAATTCATCTACTCTTGTTAACACTTACAGATCCTCAAATAGACTGCCATACACACGACTTAATACATATGTATGTATGTATGTATGTACGTAGATATAAATGTAACCGCTCAGTGTCTAAATGAAGTTAACGACTAGACACACTTGTGCAGCAGAGTCTTGTTGTAATCAATGTAGCAAAAACTTAATTGCCAGGGCGGGTGTCGACTGCAGTAACCGCAAAACATTTCACGAGACAATGACGTTTTTGCTGTTGTTGTTGTTTATTTATATTTATAGTACTGAGCAAGTAAGATAATTTAAGGGTAAGCAGAAATTCACATTCTTACAATTTCAACAATATAAAGTGAGTTTTGATGTAGACAAAAATTTGTATAAGTTCTAAATTTAACAAAATTTTGAACAAAAAAAACAATTTGAATGAAAACTAAATTTTTGTCACATCACGTTACTACCACTAAACATGTATGTACAGTTTCGGAACGAAACCGTGTTATATAGTTCGTAAAGGAAATATAAAATGAATTAAAACTTCTCCTTTTTAGGTTATAAGTATGATATAAAAAATTAAAATAACATAACGTGACAAAAATAATACACCTATGTGCACATGATTTTGAAACCAGTTTACTTTTCGCTTGCACAAAATTAGTTTAAATTAATAATTAAAAATTGTTGTCACATCACGTCATCACTATTAGAAGTATGTATGTATATACATATTTCCGAAATGAAATGGAAGCATGGAGTTCAAAGAGGAAATTAAAATTTCTTCTTGTGCTTTTATGTTGTAAGTATTTTATAAAAAAAAATACGTTACGTGACAAGGAGAATGCACATACATACATACATATGATTTTAATGCCGGTTTGCACATAAACAGTTTAAATGAAAAATTTAAATTTTTGTCGCATCACGTCATCACTATTAAAATCATGTACATATTTCCCCAACGAAATGGAAATATGGAGTTCAAGAAGGAAATATTAAAATGAATATTAAAATTTCTTTTGGTGCTTTTATGTTATAACAATGACGTTATGTGACAAAAAAGAACACATACGCAATGCTTTTACTTTTCATAATTCGGCTGCCCTAATTCCAGCAATCTGCATTAATTCAACGATTTCAGTTGTATGAAACAACAACAACAAAAAATGATTTTGTGTATTTAAGAGCTTAAGGGAAGAAATAATAATCGCTATAATAACGTTGCTTTGTTAAATGCTTATGTATTTAGAGATACTAACGAGTATTTATGAGATACACGTGCTTTGGCAACTTCAAAAATTATATTGTGAAAAGGCACAAAATAAATCCACGAAATGATGCGCAAAAAGTCTCACAAACGCACTCTGCAAATGAAAATATATTTCTTCAGAACTTCTTTAAGCAAAACACACGTTTGATTAAGAGAAAAACGAAAACGAACGAAAAGCAAATAATTTTGAAATTTGTATTTATTAATTAATTTAAAGGGAGTTTTAAAGGCCTGTTTGTCGACTCATTCCATTTCCTATTTTCCGCTGCCTTTTTTCTTCAGCCCATTTCTTAATATCTTTTCAAACAGAAGTCATAAGCACTTTTCTTAATGTTTCACCTCTTTACAGTTTTTGTTTTGTTGGGTGATAAAAAAAAACATTTAACATAAACACAAAGATATGGAAGAATGAAAAATATAAGTAAACGATTTTAAAGAATCCCAAAAAAAGGTCTATAACAAGATTTATGAACTTAATCAGTATTTGAAATCGCTTCATTATGGCCTCAACTTTATTCTATTCTATAGAAGTGAAAAGAAAAATGTTATGGCAACAATCTTATTTAAAGATAAATAAAAAACAAAACAGAGGCTTAAAGGATTTAATTGCTTAAGCAGTCCTTGAGTAAACTGATGGGCCCTTACAATCCTCATTTAGCTCTGAGTTTACTTGGTGCCAGTTTGATAATAGACATCAGGGAAACCAAAGAATTGATTATCCTTAATTGTTTATGATTTCGGCAAAACAAACTTGCCAACACTGGAACAACGCTTCTGTGTTTTTTATTATTTTTTTTTTTTTTTTGCTTAACAAAATTCATAACGAATCGTTTCCTTTCAATGCTGGTCTTTGTTTTGTAGCCCAAGTGAAATATGAAAACATTTAAGGTTTGCATGAAAACAATAATTTACTTGGTTTTTGTTTAAATTTCAATTCTAAGTGGTTGTTGTTATTGCCAGCGTATTTTATTTTTAATTGATTGGATACGTGATTATCGGGACACATCTAATAATACAACGACAACAACAACAACAGCAACAGCCACAAAATCACGAGTTATTTAAGCCTTGAACAGGAATGAGTGAACGAACAAATATTTTTCTCTTCTTGGGATTTTAGTTCTTAAAGCTGGTACGTTTGCAGCGCAATAATTCTTAAACGGTTTATGGCCTTAGCAAATACAATAGCAACAACAAGATAACAGTCCAACAGAAAAAAATCTTTTTTAACTTTTTTTAAGGTTGAATGTTTTCAAAACAGTATTTTATATGTGGCATGAGGTGAGGTTGCATGCTGCGTGGCTGCATTGTTTATTTCATTTGGTTGTTTTTAAAATGATCGCCCTCCCTCTCCGTCACTTTATGTCACTCATGATTACAATTGGGATATTTGTTTAGCGGAGAGTGTTTCTCGGAGGCAGTTTTATCTTTAATTCATTTAAACTTTTGCCCTACACGATTCGTATCTTAAACATGTTTTCTTAGCCAAGATAAAAGTTGGCCTGGCTTAAGGAGGCATTTCGAACAACCCCATCCCATCCAGGCATCTTAAGCAGGTAAAACTGCCTTCAGCATCAATTCATAAAATTAAAACAACGAGTTTATTTAAGGTTAATTTTGGAAAATGTTTGATTGTATCTTATTGAGGATTGTTTGTTTCCTCCACAAAAAAAAAAAAAAATTAAAAAAAAATACAACCATAAACCCTCTTTGATTTTTCTATTGAATTCTAAGGCAGCTAAAGGTTTCTCTTTACTGGGAAATTAATTTCATGTTGACAATATTCTTTTAATGTGCTTAAAAACACACTTTGATTGTAACGACCGACCTCATTCATTTGCTCAATCTTGCCCATTAAATTAATTAGTAAGAAGTCGAGATATTTGGAAACAAATTTAAGAAATTTATCAATATCTTGTTACATAATATAATTCAAGATTTCTGGGAATTACAGAGAGACAAATAATGATGGTTTTTCTTAATATAAATTTTTTACTTAAAATGCTATTCTTAAAAAGGACACGTTTTTTTCCTTATTCGCTTTAAACGAAAGTTGATACCTTTTTTTCAAATCTTCTTCTTCAAATTTAAATTCTTTATTTTACAGCTTTAAATATCTTGCTGTCTCCAATTTTAAATTATATTTCCAATTTAGCGAAAAATATAATTTCAAGCTAAAAGGGCCAAAAGGATAAATGGCGAAATGTCAGGTGCTGAAACCAACTGAAATAATTTTTTATTTTGAGATAAATTATGGTTCTGAACTCTGGCCGAATTTTCAACAAAAACAAGAAAATTCCAAATAAAGGATATATGCAGGACTGCCATATCCTTGATCAATTTGGAAGAAAGTTCGATGAATTAGTCATGTGCTAAGTATTAGGCAGTTCTATGAGCTTAATTTTTTTTAAATCCGCACAAAATAATACTAAAAACAGAACATGGCAAATAAAGGATATATGGAGGAGTGACATATCCTTGACCAAATTAAAAGAAAATTTGGTGCACTGGTATCGTGTGGAATATTCACAAGTTTTAATATATTCTTTTTACATTTAATCGAAATTGTGCTAAAAACAAAACGTAGCAAATGAAGGATATATGGGAAAAAATTTAGTTTTTGCATTTAAAGCAACAATAGCTTTGGCAGGTTTGAGAATTACAAGTTTGTAACTAGTTATTGGGCTTAATGCCGTATAGATTAACAATGCATTTTTTTAAAGGACTAAATGAGAAATTTAAATGTAGGAAGGAAAGGTAACCTTAATTCCCTTTAAAAGTTGACTCACCTGACCATGTTTTCACTTTTCAGCCAAACTCCATTGTTAAAAACTTTTTGCAAAGAAAAAAAGTTTTTGTTTTGTATAATAAAAATGCTAAAAAAAAAAATTGATCACACCTGCATAAAAATATGCTGGACTTTGTTTTGTCTGTTCAACAAATTTTAAACTTCAGCCAAACACCATTTAAACTGTTGCAACAGATAACATTTCACTCCGTTTTATGGAGTTTAAAAACTTTTATTAAAATAAAGAACTTGGAAAAATTTTGGAATAAATTGATAATATCATATAATTTGTTTGTAGACAATAGAACAGAACAGAACAGAACAGAGCAGAACAGAATTGTTCTAATACCAGCTGCACTGTTTTTTAAACTTTTTCAATTTTACTTTAAAGACAAACTACTTCAACCAACTGGTAGAGTAAATAAAGGACGAAAAAAGTCATTCAACTTTTGAGTTCTTGCTATTTGACCGAGTTTAAGTAACAAAAATTTTCCAAGCAAACACATGCCAGGACGCATTTTGGGAAAAATTGTTGAGTGCATAAATTTAGGTGGCGTTCTTTTTTTGTTTTTTGTTTTTTTTTTTTTGTTTTGCTTCTTATCAGAACACAAAATATGGCTGTAAACTTTGGTGTAGAAAGTTTATTAAAAATGTCAGCAATAAAACAACAGCGATAGTTTTGTAAGGCGGGTGGTGGGAAGGGAGCAGGTAAAACGGGGTGCAGCAACAAGAGCAGAAACAACACACAGTTTGTTGCAAATTGCTAGTTTCCTCTTATTTGGTTACACCGGACTCGTTGTGAAACCAAATATGTGAAATAAAATTGAAAAACAACAAAAAGCACCAACTACGAAGCAAAACAGGAAAAATCTCTATTAAAAGGTGTATTATGAGAAAACCTCGAGTCGCACAAACTGCCCTTGAACAGCTCACAAAAAATAGACGCGAAGCAACAACAGCAAAAAACACACAAAATATAGTCATAGCAAAAGCCAACCAGCAAAAAATGACGCAGTGTGCAATCATTGCCAACTGCTACTTTTTCCGGCATCGGCGCTGTTGTTGTGGCTGGTGCTCCTGTAAATTTGGCTGGCTGGCTGGCTGGTTGGCTGGTATTTGTGAGTTGGTAGTTCACTAGTGCTAATATGCAAAAAAGTTCTAATAACAAAAATTATACAGACGACAAGCAAGAACGAGTTTATTTTTAAAAAAACAAAACAAAAAAGTCTAGGAATTATTGGTTTTTTCTTTCGTCTTCCAAATGCTGCATTAGCAGCAGTTGAATTTCTGTTATTGTTACTCTTGTTTAGGTGTCTGTTCGGCTCGATTCTGATCCGTTCTGTTCTGTTCTGTTCAGTTCTGTTCTGTTTTGTTCGGTTCTGCTTGGTTCGGTTCAGTTCAGTGCTTCATGGTTTTGGTTTCAGACCAGACTGACTGACATTCATGTCTGGCCTGCAGCCAATGTAATGAATGCGATAATATACAGTAAACTTTGACACTTGCCAAGAACAGTTTTATCAAAAAAACAAAAATTGTATCAAAACTACAACAAAAAAAGTAAAGCAAAAATTCCCATTGCATTTGCTGTTGCCGTTGCCGTTGCTGTTGCTGTTGCTTTGCTGGCTCAGTTTGTTTTGTTATTGTTTCATTGTTGCTGATGGCGCACTTGAATAAATATTTTTCGGTTGGCATACACCAGCACTTTATATTCGAGCTTATAGCTTTTCAGTTATTTAGCATGTGCTAAAGATACGAACACAAAGAAAGTAACATTCGTAAATGTGAGCAAAATTTAAATAAATACAAATAAAAACCCATCATATTTGACTTAAGTTTCTAAGGGGATTTACATTCACTAAACATGTTTTTTATGACACGATACACTTGTATAGCTTTTGCTTTTATTTCAGTATTTTAAGCTGATAAGAGTTTTAGCACATCTGCTGGTCTTTAAGGACACTGAAGACAATCCAGAATATTAAAAAGATTTAAGTCCCAAAGTTGGCTTAACATATTTATGACAATTTAAAATAACTATATTAAATGAATTGCGGTCATTTGTCACATACACAAAATAAAGGATATATGAGAGAAAAGCATAATTCTATACCTATCGTTAAACAATTTGCTCCAAGCTAAAAGAACACAATTTTGTTAATTGTATTTGCTTTAGTTCTGTATATGATTAATAAATTTGAGAAAAAAAACCATATCAAATGTGCAATAATTTAAAAACTCACAAGCACGTCAATACGATATTCTGCATATTAAGCTGCTGCCAGCAAATTTATCACTAAGAACTACACAAAGTCAATGGAAATAACGCCTGGCTAAAATTCGAATGCAAGGGATATCTAAGAGAAATATACATCCTGCCAGCTTTTACTACAAAAATGTAGCACAAAGTTAAAAAACTTAATTTTAAAAATCATAGAATACTTCTATTCCATACTACTGAGTTTAGCTTTTGACAAAAATACAATAATTTCAGTCAAGGATATTTGGTAAGAAATCATGTGATAAAAATGTATGTTAAGAAATTGTTTGTCTTTCAATTCTACACGTTCTGGCGTATAAGAAAACCCTGAGTTACAGCTCAAGGCAAAAGAAATCAACTCCAATTCATTGGGGCAAATAAAGAATATATGAAAGAAATGTTTGTCCCTGAGCCTATTGTGCTAAAATTTAATATAGAGTTAAATATGTCTACTACAGAAATAGTTATGAATAAATTATTAAGTTCTGACACCAACAAAAGCAATAATATAATTTTTTTCGCTAAATATAAATATTATAATATTTAAAAGATAAATATTAAAGTTGTTACAAAAGTAAGTCACACCTTAAACTTATTGAATGATAATTTAACGCACATAAAACCAATTCTAACCGGTTTTAGATCAAAACTGTTCAAAAATTATATTATTTGGCATTAAGGACATATGAAAAATAGACTTAATTATATAACTGTTTGATAAAGCTAAGAAGTTTGGCTTAGCAGCTGCATATTTCAACACTTTCTAAGCAAAGCTGAACTAAAAAAATCAACTTCGCAAAAAAAGGATATATGACAGATCAGCTTATTCTTACACCAATTGATACGAAATTTTACATACAGTAAGATATTATAATTTTCTAAGTATTTATTAGAGTTCTGGTCAAAATCTGGCAAAAAAAATTTACATTTAAAATAAAGGATATATGAACGGATATTATATTCTTGGAGCTATAAATTTCAAATTTCTCATAAAGCAATATGCTTGAATTTGACAAATAGTTGCCTACTAATTTTTGCGCACGAACTAAAACTTTTTAAATAAAGGATATTTAGGAAAAAGAGAGAGAGAGGTTCATTGCTCCAGCTATTGAAATAACACTGGAATGGCAGTAATAAGCTGAATTTTCGCCACATGTTTTTAGTTTATTGAATTTTATCAAAAATTATTTCAATTGCCCCAGATTAGAGAAAAAAGGACATAGGCAAAAAAGCCATATCATTGTAGCTATTGAAATAAAAATGGCCACAGAAGAAAATGCCATAATTTTCAAAATAGTTACATATTTATTTTGCTGGTCTTCTGCTGAAAACTTAACTGGTTATATCCTTTAACCAAGTAATTTGTCATATAAAATGAAATGAAGACTAGACTGAATATTGCGGCAAAATATAAGTTAACTTTTAACATAAAACTAAAATGGCAGTAAGAGCACATCTTTTCTTCTAAACTCACATATCACAAAATATTTTACCACAGGAACTTTTCTATGTCCTTTAGAAAACTCTTGCCAAATCATTTCCATCTTAATGCATATTTCATTCATGTTTGATTATTTTCATTTGCTGGCAAAAAAAAAATGGAATCAAATCAAATTGAAATGAACCTTTAAATTTGATTGGTTTAAAATAAATTTGTTTTCTTAAATCTATAATAATTTAAAATAGATTTGTCCAAGACGACAACAGCCAGCAAATGTGCCAGGAAATGTATCCTTATACGCACAACATGTCAATTCGATTTTGCTGCAAAAACTAAGAAAATGTTCTTCTCTTCCCTGCGTTTGAATGAAGAAGATGGCAAAAAAAGAAGGTTGCGGGGCCAACGGAAGTTGAAAAAGGATTTATTTTATTTGTTACTTGTAGCTGTACAAACAATGAAACTTAATGAAGTGAAAGTTGTTTTATTGTGAAAATAAAGTAAAATAAAATAAAATAAAATTGAAATATCGCAGCGAGTTTATTTTGATTTCAACATACAATATTTTTTCCACTACATGTTTTGCTTTTGTTTGCAATAGTTTATTTGAAAATGATTTTCTTGTCATAACGCACAGGAAAGATAAATTATCAGGAAGTAATTTTACCGTCTATCCATCCTTAACATCACCCCCACTTCCTTTCCTGATTGTTATAACAATGCATGACCACCGACCAACCGACCGACAGCCTTTGCAAGAAAAATATATAAAATGAAATGAAATGAAGTAAAAACTATAATAATGTTTCTTTATATTGAAAATCAAACATATAAAATTCCAGAGACGGTGATTGAACCTGAATGCCTTTCATACGAACATGTTCGAACGAATGTCTCACAGGCAGGCAGGCAGTCAGTCACTCACCCAGTCACTCGTTCATTCAGACTGCAGTAAAACATAAACACCAGCACAATAACAACATCGTCATCACCATCACCATCACCATCAACATCAACAGCAACAGCAACAGCAACAGCAACAATAAACAAACATAATCGACAACTGCTAAATAAACAAATAGTAAACAATCGTATGAAATCAAAAACATCGAACAAGTGCAGATTCATTCATTTATTCATCCATTCACTCACTCATTCATTTTGCTTAAATTCTCTCTCATTCATACGTTCTTTTATTCGCCCATTGTATATTTTATACGACACTTAACAGTGAAGAACTTTTATTTACTTGAATTCTATTCAAAGATTGTGAGTGGGGTTCTGGTAAAAAAAGGTCTTTAGTGGCAAAAGTTTAAAAAATATAAAAGTATTCGGACTTCGTTTAGGGAGCAGATCAGAACATTTGAGCGAATGGAGCAAATATGCGGCTAATAGCTCGCCTGTTTGAGGTTCGATTCCTGCAAAATATTCGAAGTGTTGCTGCCGACACACAAAAAACTTTACACTTTTAAACTTACAAAGAACTTTCATTAAAGGACATGTCCAAGCAACGCAAGATAATAAAATATATAGAGAGAGTACATATGGATTACCGTTTAAAACCCCTCCAGCAGAGCTAGTGGTTCGCCCAAAAGTGTCTCGTGTAATTTTTGCTATCGCCATAGATGCCAAATAAATCTCCTGCCCCTAAATGATGAATCCGAATCTTTTACTACATCCTTCTTATTAAAATTCTTATTATATTAATTTAAATAAAGTGCGTGTGTGAGAACTTTGTCTATGCCATTTCCCGCATACGTGACGTAATAACGTGCGAATATCCACTGCATCTTCCAGGAGTAGCATGAATTTATAACGTCTAACTTACCATGACTCGGCCAAACAAAAGTGCAAAGTCCACTGCCTCTTCGCTGAATGGCATCCATCCTTAATGTTTCATACTTCAAGACTGACGAGCCTTCAAGGGGCCGTGACACGTATTGCCGTACTATTGAGGCTACATGTTTTTGGTGTTCACATCCTGCAGTGCCAGGAACAAGTCACCAGGCAGAATTCTACAAATTGTGCTCTGTAAAAGGATGAATTTGTGTGGGCAACCGTTGGGATATCAACAGAATTAGTCGGAATACATCAAATCGTGCTTTGTAAAAGGACGAATTCTTGTGTAAGCGGCACCACATAAACTGCTGCCGATTCCTCTGCCGTCTCCGAAATGAAAATAGTTGGGTCAATTACAAGTGCTGCTGACCGCTTTTTGGCAAAAAGTTTAAATAAACGTTAGTCAAGCCGGCGAATGTAGATTCAGCCATATCGCAGTGAAGTGCGTGTCTTCTAATACTCCTGTAGAAACTTGTCCTCTCAAGCAGCGTCTGATCATTTAGCCTACTCGACTTATTAGAACTCAAGTTACGAGCAAAGGCAAAGGCAAAGTTTTTCTACTGAAGCATATTTGGAAATTAGTTGACTTTATTATAGTGGGCATTACATTATACAAGCGAGCTTTTGCTGCAACAGCTCTCTCTCCCTCTCTCTGTCACTGTGAGCATAACTCTTACACAAAAGTTTAATGGCTGCTCAGTTTCTTACAAGTAAAACTCCTAATCTGCTGAAACATGTGCTATAGAAATTCAATACGTATCCTTGAAATGTGCTTTAGGCCCTTTCGAACTAAAAACTCTCTCAACAATATTTGATTTTATACGTTAAAGTAAAATGTAATAATCTACGAACCATGGAAAATAGATTTTAATAAAACTCATTTATTTTTTTTTTTTTTGTTCATAACATTTTGTATTTTGGTAGCAAAAACTAAGAGAATAACGAATATTGTTTTCGATCAGTGCAGGCCCAACATTCAGTTGCCTGCAAATTCTATTGTATAAAATTCTGATTTTTGAATCAAATGAAAATAAAAGACATCTAATAAATTTGATAAAATTTTGTGTTCTCTCCTCACGCCATTGATTATCAGCTCTTCAAGGTGGGGGGAACGTTTGGCCATCCCTGCTCTGGATTTTCTTTCACTTAAAGGTCACTTACATTTCAATGTTGTTGTTGTTGTTGTTGCTGGTGTGTGTTTTTCTTCCTCTTCTTCTTCTTCTTTTATTTCATACATGAAAACTCAGTCATGCATTGAAAATTTCTATTATTTTTATCTTCATATCGAAAAGAGCCTGAGGGCCACGTACGTGCAGAGTTTTTATTAAAAATTTATTTTAAAACAAACACTCGCATAAGATACTTATTTATTTGCATAGAAAATTTATGCTGAAAACAAAAATTGACTTGCAAAAATCCAATTCGAATGACTTGATTTAAATAATAAGAAAATTGCTTTCTTTAAATTTGTTTTTAATTGGAAAACTTGACGCCAAGATGCTTTATTTTATTTTATTTTATTTGCTTAAAAAGCGCCCCTAAATTAAAGCTTCCAAATATTTCACAAACTATTTGCTAAAATATAGTCTAATTTGAAACTCTCCAGAAGGCCACAATTAAATAACAAAATTGGGAATATATTTTAGGGCTAAAAATGTGTTTTTTTAATGGTAAAAGTCACCATAATTGCCCACAAAATAAGGAAAAGGATCAAAAGTATTTCACAAAATATCACTCAAACTTTCAATCAAATTTAAAGTCTGAGTTAAGTTTTTTTTTGTCAATTCATATAATCTTTGGTTGTTGTTTTAAATTTCAGAAAGGACTGGTTTATTTTATTTATCATTCCAAGCTTCCTACTTTGCATAAATTGCATTTAAAGGATTTTAAATAGAAAAAACACTGCCAATTCTAGTTGTTTAAAATTTAAAAACTTATTCCACTTGTGTGTGGTATAAAGAAACATCATTTGCCAGGTTAGTCGTATCGACTAACAAAAATGCTTTTAAACTAAAGGCCTAGTCCTTAGGAAAACCTGGCTGTTCTGCCACTATCTTATTGCTGTTTTATAAAAAACTTTTTTCTCAATTAAACAACAGCTGAGGATATTCGATTTATGGCTTCTTTTGATCACAATTCCAATGGCCTCAAAGGAACCACAAATTCACTGCGGTATCGTGACAACATCGTTCACCAGGAGCGAAGTAACCTTAAACCGTTGCATTAATTGAAAATGTTTGTTCTCGGTTTTTTTTTTTTTTTTTTGTGAAAAAATGCCGACAAATAATCTGGGCTTAAGCTGAACAAAGAAAGAGACTCTGAAATTTGTATTCCCAATACACCGTTTAATTGTTTTGAAAATTTGGTTTTCAAATTTGTTGCGTCACTTCCAGTTTGTATATGAAACAGAAATTGTCTTACAATTTGAACAGACCCCAAAAACACAGTCTTAGAACGAGGCAATTTAGAAAACACCAACACACGAGCGAGCACCCACCAGCAAAACGAACGGCTCGCACACAACAACAGTTTTCCGACAGTAGGCGAACATAAACATGTCAAAATGTTTAAAATTAGCATTTTATTCGGCATGAGAGGGATTGCAGTGACAGCAGGATGGACATGGAGGAAATTTCTAAACACCCGTACACTTTAAGAAACAAATGCCCAAACTGAACGCATAAAATATGTATTTGTCAACATGTATAGGCCGACTGGCTGGTACGTACTCGTAATTGTTCACTGGCGGAAATGTAATTCGATACGAAACTAATCACTCTGTTTGAAATTGACAAAATACCAAAACACTGTAAATTATTTAAATTTCAATTTAATTCAAATTCTTAAAACAAATACTCGTTCTCGCAAACGTCTCGACAGACCCGAAAGCAGCAAGAGAAGAAAATATTCAACAGAAAATCAAACATCAAGTCAGACAGGCAAATGTCAATATTTGCTGCAATTGTTTTCTTACTTTCATTTCGATTTTCTTGTCATGTTGGTGTTGGTGTTGGTGTTGTTGTTGTTGTCTTTGGAAACTTGTGCAGAGGCAGCCAGTGGAGGTTTCTATAATTTATGCAAAATTAAAAAAGTAAATAAGAATTTAAAGCAAGACAAAGCAATTTATGAAGAACTCTACATGTTAATTTAATGTTTTGTTGACTTGGAATACAGTGATGGCGAAAAGTTTAAGGCCATATGAAACTATGAAGGCCAACTGGGAAAATTTTGTAGCAGATTAATTATAGTATTCGTTGAGGAGTTTAAGGCTCTGAAGAAAACACTGGGTTCGGAGAGCTTAAGCGGCCCGGGCTCTGTGTATGGAAGCAGTAAAACGAAGTGTGATATATTCGCATAAAAGTCATTTAATATGTAAAAATTTACCAAATTAAAGTTCTGTAGAAATAATATGGAAAGCTTGGAAAGTTTAAGAGTGCCACAAATCCGCATAAGAAATTATATCATATATATAAATTCTATAAATTTGGCAAATTTTTTACAACATACACAATCACCAATAACTCTATTCTGCTACTAGGAAACCCTTCGCAAACCACGCAAAAAACTCTCAAAACTCCTTGCCAAAGTGTAGGACCGAAGGACCGAAAAAATTCGAAAAGAAACAGAATTAAAACTTCAATTAAAAACTAAATATTTTGTGCTCTAGACATTGCAGCTCATGACCATCGAAAGACACAACCAATATCTACGTGAAGAAGAGGTTTAAGGGTACTTTCCCTAGATCGGCTTCAACAAAGTACTTCTTATAGGCGTTACAAAGATATCAGCAACAGTCAACGTGTTGAGACACTAAAATGATACTAATGGCCTTGAAGATTTTAAAAAGTTTTCACAATTTTTTGCTAAGAGGGTGGAATTCGTTCCAAACCAGGACTTTGTCCAGGGCTCTTACAGGTCACTATTTCCATTAAAAGCATATAATGGAATGGGTTTAACCATCAGAACAAAATACACGTTGGGACAGGGCTCTCTGCTGGGTTGCTTATACTGCCATTTGTAGTACCTGCTCAGGTGTTAAGCTGAAGAGTAAAAAAAGGAAGCACAAGAGAGCAGTCCTGTTCGCAGGACAGAGTGAGCCATAACTCACTCTTAATACAATACACAACACACGCGCCTCGTTACAGCAAGAATCCATAAGTCGTAGGTTCAATTCCTACAAACGAAAAGTTTTGCAGTTTTGTATTCTTTGCTTTATAAAACGTTGGTATATGGTCTATTGGTTGGAGCAGAAAACCCAGCGCTATTTTTTCAAAGTGAATCTGCCTAGACAAGTCTATCATGTGTAGTTGGCAAAAGAAGGAAGGATATGAAAGGATAAGCCCTCCGACGAAACGCTTTTGCATTTTAGTATATTTGTAGCCCTACTGATACGATTTTGAAAAGCAAAATATAAGAGATTGGTTACCTTGTTTATTGGACGCACCCGCCTCCAATTTGCAGGCAATCAAGATCGAATTTTGGAAAATTTGCTTAAATTGAATTAGAAAGAATTTTAATTACAATTAATTAATTTCAATTACAAGGGGCACAGGACAGTCAGTTAAATTTTGGCATCCTGATCTCTTTCTATCCATGATCTAGTTTTGGTACAATGCACTGCTTATGTAGGGATCAAACCCAGAGTACTGGTCATAAAAAAAAGAATTACTTCCCTTGTAAATGTCCTGGAAATACTTGCCTTGTAAATGTTTTACTTTTTAAGATTTAGTAATTAGGAATTAGTGTATTACCCTCGTAAAACATGAAACGCTCTTATTTTTAAACTCCTTATCACTCAGTATGTGTGTAGTAAGAAACAACATCCTCATATGAAGTCCCTCTCCCACGATATCGATCTTTAATGTCCGCCAACATTTTGAATAAGAGAAAAGTGACTAATAAAAGTTTAAGTTTGCGATTTGTAATCTTCAAATCAGACTTTTGAGAGTCGTCATTTTTGGCCAACTTTGATTTCTTGATGGCCACAAGGACTCTCTCGCTGCCAGAAAATTTAATTTTCCTAACACTGTTAACTCCTCTTCAAGGCGCACTTAAATTATTCATTTTGCTAATAGATTGACTTAAATGTTCAAGTGCTAAAAGAAAAAAATCGTCTAAAATGTAAAAGTATCTTCTTTATAAAACAGTGGACCTCAAGACACGTAAAAACACAATTTCAGTGTGCGTGCAAGAATGTCGACTAAGGACGGCCTGTTTGCCCGCCGCCCAGCAAACACTTTGTTTTCAGTTTAAAACAAAAATATGCTGGAAAGCCGAAAGCTTTAAAAAATCGTAGAAAAACTTGTTTTACTGGCATGTTTTAGCAAAATTTATTAAATTTTATTTGATTTAAAAAAAAAAATTATTAAGAAAAAAATCATTAAATGAAATAAAATGCTTGAACAAAGCTGTTGATAATGTGTTTGCTGGGCTGGCGGTTGAGGGTGCCAAAGCGAATGTCTGTCTGTCTATTTTAGTGTCTATTTAAGAACGCCTCCAATTACGGATGTGTTAATTGTTTACGGTAAGTTTGTTAAACAAATACTCAAACGTTTGTGCTGCCATTCGCTCATTTAAACATAAATATTTAATGAATTTTAACACAGAAAAGGTGTTCAAACAAGCATTTCACGTACTTAATAGTTATTTAAGGTATTCGTACTCGTATTTGAAACTTCGAGTGTTTGTTGTTGAATTTATGCATAAATTTCGAAAGGTGGTATCTTTTTGAAGCAATATTTTTTATTCTCAAATTGCAGTTGCATGGCGCTTCTTAATGTAATTTTTTGTCGTTATTTATTACAACAGAAGACGCCAGCTAAAAATAATATATATTATATTAATTTCTATTTGAAATACTCAATTTTTATTAATTGTAATTACATATTATATTAATTTATGTTTCAGATACTCAATTTTTATTCGTTTGAAATTTCAGTTAAACTTTCCTCTAAGAAAATGTTCTGTGTTTTGTTGAAATAAATTGATTTCAAATGATATCAAGTAACTTAATCAGCAGTTACATATATTTTTATTAGTTCAGCAGAACATGTTCATGCATGAATTTTGCTGCTCACTGAAAATTGTCATTAGTGTCTATTTTCTCTATTATAACGGCTGTTTAGGCACAACAACAGTTTTTAGGACATAATTGCCTGCATCACTGTTATTCACTAGTAAAAACGGATATTAACACTTAAAAAAAAAACCTAAAACTTAGCGCCAGCATCTACAATAACTACCAAAATTACACATTTCAAAGCTTAACCAGTGACTTTCCCCATAACTGGGAACAGGGATGGCATTGCAAAATTTTTAAATTCGTCCAAATCGTGTGAAAGGTGTGTACTTTTCTGATCTTAATTGTACTAAGACACAGTTTTTTTTTTTTTTATTTATTATATTTTTATTACGTGGAAGGCACATTAAACTTCATTTGTACTATAATAAAACAAAAAACATTTCAGTAATGAATATCTATAAACTATTTGCAAGCAAAGAAAATTAAGGCACGCACTGGTTTTACGTCGTTTTCGAGATCACAATTATAATTAAATAATATTTATACCACAACAACTGCAATTTGTTGTTCGGATTACAGCGCAAGGAGTTACAGTTTGTGGTCTGTTTCGGTTTTTGCTTTTAATTAAATACATACATACATACATATATATTAGTAAGAAAAGTAACTGATACTATTCCGCTGACAACCTGAATTCAGTTGCCTTATTTTGTAGTAGTTGTACTAAATATGACATGTACCAATTTTTCCCTGCCTGATCTTGCATTCAATATATCGTTATGCTGTCTTTCTTCCTCTATTTGTTCTAAAACAGGGTTGTTTAGCTGCTACAGAGTGATAGTCGTATATGTAGACTTTCCTGAACATAATATTATTTATTTACTTCCCTTAAAGAAATACCAAAATTAATAAAAAAAAAAATTAAAACTTTTATTTCAACTCAACTTTTCTTTGAACATATTTTTGCATGACAGATTAACGCTTTTCTTCACATTAGACACATTTTATTTCTGCCAAATCTACATCCTGTATTTAATCAAGTATTAAATTTTAAGTTTATTTATTTTATTTCCCTACGGGCAACAACTTGAACAAAAATTTCGAAGAATTTGTTTATGTTTATGAAGGGGCTGCTGAATGAATATAGAGAACAAAATAACGAAAATTTAATAATAAATAAAATGAAATTAAAACAAATAAAATTTTCGTAATTATGCGCATGATGAAATGTAAAAAGTCGAATAAATATTTCGACACCTTTTGAAAATTTTCAAGTAAATTAATTGCAACTTGTTGGCAGGCAAAGAACAACTGGCAACATCTGCCACCGCCCGGCACCAGCGCCACCAACTTCACGGCCCTTAAATAAACATTTTCCTACATTGTGGCAGCCTTCAGTGATGAGAATGCTGACTGTAGTCGAGGTAATTTTGAGGAAATTTTATTATTTTTAAGTGAAAGAGAAATCATTAAGAATATAATTGCAGCCTTTATTACTTACACACACACACACACACACATCTTATTTTGAAGGTACAAGAGAAGCTATTATTAAATTTTATTTATTTTTACTTCAATTTTCTTTCGTTTTCTCGGTTAGCAGATCAGATTTTTCGACAAGTTTACAATTAGCTCTGGAAAAACCTATAAAACGTATTGATATTTCCTTAAATTTCGAAGCAATTAAACATGTTTAAAAATATTTAAATCAATCTGTGAGTTCATAAAAAAATTTTAATTTAAGTATCAATATAAGACATACAAATAAAACAGAGATAAACTTTCTACAGGAAATGCCGAAGGAACAGACCATCAAGTGGGAACTATGCTGGATAACAAGCACGTACACAAATTTATACTACCGAACAGATAATTTAGTAGAAGATTAATAACACTGAAAGAAAAAACTTCAAAATAAACTTCCACCAGGGGGGGGTGATATCCAAACATCTGGCTCCTGCTCTTGGTTTGTATCTGAACGGAGTCGATTAAGGCATTAATGTTGAGGTTTTGAGTACCGGTAATGTGGAGCTGGTACTACTGCCACCCCTGCTAATGGTAAGATAGAAAGAAGCAGGAAGAAGAACCTCAGAAAGCCGATGGTGGCTTCCAGCTAAATTTATGGACCCAAAAAAGACACATTGGCAATTTTTCGCTTCCAAGCCCCCTTTAATAATAAGATTAACACTAGTCCAGGAAACAGGAAAACTTGTACAATTTTTTTTTTCAAAATTAATTTCCGTAAGGATTTCAAGCCTCTGGCTTCTGCTCTGGGATTTAATCATAAAATCATATTAATATTAAGCATTTGATTGCCGATAATGAAGCTGCTAATTCTGCTGCTAATTAAGTCCAGAACGAAGAGAAATAAAATGAAAAACGAACCTTAGAAATCTGCTGCTGACAGGGGCTTCGATCTTTTTGCCTAAATTGATGCAACGGACCTCCTTGAAGCCTTAAAAGACATTTTAATATCGATAAAGGAGCTGCTGATGCTAATGAAGTCCAGCACGAACAGAAACAAAATGAAAAAAGAACCTTAGAAATCGTCTGCGCTTTAATAATAACAAGATTTATTGAACAGTGATTCGATGGCAAAAATCTGTCTTTAGAGACATTTCACTTCTTTCGAACCAAAACTTAACACATATTTAATTACCTTTTTTTTTTTGCTCCACAAAGAATTTCGGGTGCTTTCTGTCCACGTGATTAAAATTCAGAATTTTATAAAAATGAGCAGCGTTTTATTTACTTAGTCACTTACTACGAGTACAACTGCAAAAAGGAATGTGTCCTGCCCATGTCAGTAATATAATACTAGCACTTTCGATTTGATGTTGCCCTAAACTTAGCAAAACATATTAAGAAAAAACAATAATCATGTGTAAAAAAAGAAATATTTTGCCAGCCCCAACAACTTTCCTTAATTTCATTCTCGCTCATTCGCTTAAACATGTTGTGCTCGCATCGTTCGCCAACATCAAAACAATTAATTTTAAAATCGTACTAGATATTTACTGGCAATTTCTTCCATTGAAACCCAGACGCCGTTCATCCAAACGTGATGTTTGCAGTTTTATGAATGCAGGGACGGTACTCGTATTGTTTGAATATGACAGAGATACTCGTATATCAGCTGAACTGAGTTTTCTAACAGCAAAACAATATAAAAATTTTAATTAGTTTGTGAACGTTAAAACAGAATCCAAAACAAAAACTGTCGCTGAAAGTCACGTTTTGCAAACAGCAATAGGAAACGAAACCCCTAAACTAAAACAGAAGGAAACCAAACGAAGCAGAAATAAAATGGCAGAAACCAAAAGGGAAAATGAGGTAAATACATACATAGAAGAAGCCGAACAGAATAAACAAAACCACAAATGATATAAGAAATACTTACTTTCGAACATGAGGACAATGACTTGACAAATGAAATTGCCCAAAGCATATTAAGTTGAACAATAATCTTAAATTCATTTCGTTTAACGGATTTTAAGGCTGTAAGGACGAACGAGTGGGCCGCCGGGGGAGCTGACAGAAAAAGAATCTGTAAAGCTTAAACAATAATAGGTAAAGAAAAGTTGTAGACATCAATATTAACTTTTCAAGGCAAATTTATGATAAAAAGAAATTAATGCAAAATGGGGCTAAAATTACATTTTATTTTTCAGTTTAAGCAATTAAATATATAACAACGGAAGATTGTTTTACTCTTCCTGGAAAATAGGCGTTCAATAATTAATACTCACCATGTATGCGCAAGATTTGAGATGGGCATCAGGATCGCCTGATTCAATTGCACCAGATATTTTCTTGTGGTACTTTCCCAAAGAAAAAGTTTATGCGAATAAGCCGCCGACCTTGCAGCGACTAAAGGACAACATTCAAGCAGAAATTAATGGTATAGCACAAGAAACACTGAACAAAGTTATGAAAAATGCCTTAAAAAGAGCACCTTGCCTTGCAGCGACTAAAGGACAACATTCAAGCAGAAATTAATGGTATAGCACAAGAAACACTGAACAAAGTTATGAAATATGCCTTAAAAAGAGCACATTTTTAATGTAAATTAAACTTTATTTTTATTAATAAATTTTTGGTTTTTTTTTCATTCCATTCAAGATTTATTTTATTGTAAAAACAAATCATATAGTTACTTTAGCCGCACCCTGTATCTTTTGTCACATATTTTTTCTTTACTTCAGTTCTACTCTTTGTAGTTGTTCTTGTTTGCTGTACAGGCGAAATCCTTCCTAGTGATATTTCTGATCTTGAGTAGTCTTTGTAAATGCATAAAAACTACGCAGCACTGCTGCAGTGATGCCAAGTTTTGTGGCTAATGTGTGATCAGCTGTTCCAGTTATGCTACAAAGCGTTTTCTAATGCCCAACAGCTGTGATAATTGTACTTTTGTATTGTTATTTTTTTTTTACTATATTACTAGACAAATCTGGAGCTTTTCGTGTTGACAATGTCACCAAAAGTCACCGCAAGTGTTTACACTTTATATTATAGTCCCAGATTTCCTTTCAGTGTAAATACATCTACAGAAACAGTAGAACCTAAGAAATCTCAACTTATAGACAGCTGCAAAAAGCAGAGCTTTAGTTTTTAATTAAATAATCGTTTTTGAGCAGCCACTCTTTAAGACTGAAACATTTCTGAAAGAGTAAAAATAAAACGAAAACTAAAAGATCGACTAAATTTTTTATTCATTTCCTATAAAAAAATAATCAAAACAACTGTAGCATTAAGTTTATCCTTTCCAATACCATCTGCTTTCTCTTACCTTTTAATTTGCCTTATAGACTACAATAAAAAAAAATTTAAATTAATATGATGTTCAAGACGATTAGAATTCATCCACGTGCTCGTCAATGATTTGTATGTTTCACATAAAGGAGGGAAAACGCTGCAAGTGATTTATATGCGAAACATGTTTTCGATTAAAATTCATATAAGCAAATGTACAAAATAGGTGCAAACTTTTTGCGGTCTGAGCAAATGAATTAAATTTTCTATTTAAGGGTTAAAGAAAAATTCGGAATAAAACAAAAACTGGGTGTATAAAAATTCTAGTTGAAAAACTACAACACGAACATTAAATTGCCGAATACTCGTGAATGTATAAATTTGAATAAAATATACATTTAAATAATAACAGAAAAAATAAGCAGCAATTTAAAATGTGAAACATGTTTTTTATTACGCCAATATAATGCGGCTGATAACCCAACAAACAACCAGGATCATGTAATAGATTTGCAATTTTGTGTACGGTTTTGGTTTTTCAACAAGAATTTGGTGGGTCCTTTTAAAATCGGACACTTGATATTCACTTGTTACAAAAAAACACCTATAAGCAAGACAAGAATAAGAGTCTGTTTTCCGAATGCGAACGTAAACGTTCGCCTGCATCATTGCAGACAAATAAACCGATTTTAGGACCTTTTATTAGCTTGAAAGTGGATAATGGAAGGAAAATTTAACTCGAATAGCACAATTTTTTTTTTTGCCAGATATTGAACTAAAAATTAGTTTTCTGTTTTCTGTTCTTTCGCTCAGAACGCCTGCGAACGTTGGCATTCGAGACCGTGAAACAGGCTGCTAACAGATTTCCCATTATATGTATTTCTTCCCATTAAATGGATAATAATCTTCTGAGAATTCTAAAAATTTCATAAATTTTTTTAATCTTATCTCACATTCAAATGTTTATGAGATTCTATGAAAAATTCTGCCCACACTGCCACACACACACACACACACACACACACACATGTGTTCATAAAATATGTTTTATGTATTCTGCTATTATTATTTACACATACCACGACAACAGCCATAAGGATATTGTTTATGACAGCATTTTAAGTTGAAGGACAAACCACAAGAACTTTATGTGAATGATAAAATTGAATTATTACAGTGTGCTGCGTCATTTTTCGAACATTTTTAAAATATACAATAAATATTCATGTATATATTTGTTCTATAAAAATTTGTTTTCTTGCCATAAAATGGTTTCTTATTATTTTTTTCAGGGTTTCTGTGTACAATAAAAAAACCAAATGACACAAGTTGCCATTAATATGTATTTATGTTTTGTGTAATTTTTAAGAGGGGGGTGGGTGGTGGGGTAAGAAATCCATGAATTTTGCTGACAAATAAATCCGTATGTATTAGAACCAGATTCTTACATCTCTCTTGTTGAATCAACTTTATTCTTCGATTCATAAACATAAAAATATCGTCTGCTCCTATTCTTTCAATTTGTTTTCCTTTGTGGCAAGTTTTTTCTGTCCACCTGTTAGCAAAGCATTTTGCGCATTCTTTCTATTCGATATTGTGGTATTTGCAGATGTGTTTTAGCATTCACCCTTCCGTTTACATATTTGAAACCCGATTTCAATAGATTTAAAATATGTTGCTGTAAATAAATTTTCTTATTTAAATTGTATATATGTTTGTACATATTTAAATGAAAATTAGATTTGTGATATTGCCAAGGCGACTGGTTTACAGGTGGAACTGAGTGTGCAACAGTCTCTCTTGGAAGTCAACCCTTTAAGAGTGAAATATTTTGAATTTGATATCCAGCGAATATTTAGCAAAAACCAAATATATATTTATATATATTTGGAATTTGGCCAAGTTTCATTGTTATTACCGGCCGGGTTTATCTGCTATAAATTGATTACTTTTTGTTATGTTTTAGTAGCTCTTTTGGATGTCACATCAGCTTAAAAGTAAAATTTTTTGATTTTGACATTCAGCGAATATTTAATAAAAACAAAATAAAGTTTTGCAATTTTGCCAAGTTTTGTTATTGTATTGGAAAGTTCATCTAGTATGAACTAGTCGCCTGGGAGGCGAAAAATGAAATTGTTGAAATATAAAGCGAAGTCAACAGAGAAATGGAGACTTGAAAATGATCTAAGTGATAATTCCTTCATCCTGGCCTGAAACGATATCATTTAAATTGATTTAAAGAGATCATGTGTTTTATTTTCTTCGCCTTTCTCTTTAATTTTGCATCCCATTAATCTGTTACAAAACTGTGGAAGGTGTTTGTTTAATTCTTCAGCTACAGCTTTTTAATCAAGGCGAACAGCTTACAGTTTCGCGGTCGCCCCTTCACTCATCAGCGGCCATTGTTTGGGTTTTCTCTCGTTTTCTTCTCGTTCTTTAAATGTTATTTTTTTCCTACTTACTGTTTGCCCCAGCCCAGAAATAAAACACTAGTTTAATTTATTTGTCGGACGTTAAAATGTGTCATTTATTTTGTTTAACTTTATTTTGCTCATTTCAATTATTTCTTAATTATTTTTCATATGTCTTCTTAGTTTAAGTGAGTGTGTGGCGTCAGTGTTTGAAGAAGGGAGTCTTCAGTTAATACTAATTTATACAATAAGGATACATACACATTCAATGGGAACTTATAGATATTTAAGAAATAAATTAACGCATTCAATATAAATACACAAGATTTGTATGGTTTCAAAAATGATCTTTTCTTTTTCTTGTTCTTGCTTTTTTTTCTTCTTTTTAGTTGTTGTTGTTGCTCTTACATAGGACAGCTAAACCTGAGAAGTGGAAACGCAGGTTAAAGGATTAAAATGTTAAATAAGTTTAAAGGGAAAACAAAACTATTATATTCTTTAATTTAGATCAGGGATAGTTGAAGAACTTAAGACATAAATAGTAAGAAAGAGAGAGTGTGGAAGGGAGGAGGAGAAAGCGCTAGAAAAAGAGTTAGAAATTCTGGTCTTAAAAAATGTTAATTCAAGCTGAGATTTCTTTATTTTAGTGGGGTTTGTGTTTCAGCGAAATCTAAGCATGTTTCTTCAACCAGGGATGGATAAACATTTCCTTTTTTTAATGAAATTTCTCTTCCTGTTTTTTTCTTGCTCTCATCAGCGCTTGTCTTCACTCAGTTTTTACAATCATATTGCATTTTAAGATGTTTTCATTTGTGTATATAATTTTTTAAGAGCTCAAAACTCAAACGATTTTAGTACAAAGGAGCTGGTAAATATGTTTAACTTGCAGTTTTTTTTTATTATAATTAAATAAAAATACAGTCAAACATTTTAAAATTGTCTGTTTGGCAGTTAAGACATTGACATGTTTTAGTTTTCTTATTTTACTTCCATTTTTTTTTCTTTTTTTTTTTGCTTCTTTATTCTTCAAAGGGGAACATTTTGTTATTTTGCTTAAAACTTTAAAAACTAAATTTGCCTTAAGTAGTGGAAGAGGAGGGAGAGAAGGGTTTGTTTGAATTCTATCTACAAACTACAAAAATAAATAATTAATTGTTTTTCTTAATAGAATTTTATTTTGCCATAATTTTCTCTTTTCATATTTTCATTTCTTTTCATCATTTAAAGTATCTTTTAAGTTCTATTTACACATTTTATTATCTTAATTTTATTGGTTTGCAAATTGTAAACAAAAAGATTTAAAAAACAAAATTCAGCTTAATTTTTAATTAATCTTAATTGTATTTATTTATATAAATATAAACTTTGTATGCACAAAAATTATAATTAAATTAAAAGAAAAACTTAAATTTTAAGTTTAACAGTGAAGGTCAAAACTGGTGTTTATACATAACGGGTGATTTGTGTGTGGAATTCCGACAGACAAACTTGCAGCTGGCTAAATGAAGGTCGTTCTGTGGGCAAAGAGGCCCAACAATAAGCCATGATGGTAAATCTGTTTAAAAAAAAGGAAAAGGAAATAATAGAAAATTTTAAAATGGCACATTAAAACTGAACTGAAATAAACAGGATGTTTATTTGTGGACTTGTTAGGTTTTTTAAAAACTTATTTTAGTTCTTCTTGTTGTTTTGTAACATGAATATGTTCAACCAGACCGACTTCAATTGAGGAGTTGCAAAACAAAACGTACCTTTTCTATTTAACGTGTTTTTTTCTTGTTCTTTAGACTGAATAATTGCATTTTAATCAATTTATTTACATATTTTTATATAAGAGCAAGATTTCTGAAACACTTTGTATAAAAATAACAAATAACAACAACAAAGTTCTAAATTTTGCTGGAGGGCTTGAAATTTTTTCAACTTAAAAAATATGTAAATTTTATACAGCAGCAAAGTTTTTTGCCACGCACTGTAGGAAAATGGCAATTAAAAAAACCTACATGCAAAAATTAAAATTACGCAGTAAAACGCAACGCAGGCACGTTTTGTTTACTGTCACTTCAGTCACAATAAGATTTAAATATTTTTCAGCCAAAGAATCTGTGTCATAGGACACTCTGTGTATGCCTGTTAATACATACTTGTAGTCAAAACTACTCAATTTGCAATCACAGTTAAGGTTATTTATCGCATTTAATTGTAATTGTCCCTGAAACTGTAATGTTAGTCGATTCGACTAACAGCATATTTATTTACATAGGCAACTATTTATTTGATTCTGCCACCGGTTTATGTTGTATTACTTCAGAAAGCCTTGATTTTTCATTCACAAAGTTCTTGTTAGTCGATGCGACTAATGATTAATGTTAACGTATAAAAAAAAAGTTTGCACGTTTAATCAATTGGTAAATGTAATAGCGATCCTTTTATATTTATTTGCACTTTAAATTATTATTATTTTCTTTTTTATTTAAATTACTTACAATTCATCGGGACAGTTGAATGGTTGCGCCAACCGATAGCC
This sequence comes from Epicampocera succincta, assembly GCA_932526305.1. Lineage (NCBI taxonomy): Eukaryota > Metazoa > Arthropoda > Insecta > Diptera > Tachinidae > Epicampocera > Epicampocera succincta. Next base: position 11,579,162 of record OW052037.1, on the reverse strand, counting down.
ATCCTTAAGATAATGTTCCATTTCGTATGGATCAATTTCGGCATAAGGCATTTTCGCTAACGTACACATCTCCCACATCAGAACACCGAACGACCACACGTCACTGCCCTCGTTAAAATGTTTCTTTTGTATCGCCTCCAGTGACATCCATTTAATGGGACGGTTTTCACCATCGCCCAAACAATGATAATCACCGGGAAACAGATCACGACTTAAGGAACTGTCACACAATTTCACGCGCAGTTGATCATCAATGCTGTTAAAAAAGATGACCAAAAAGGAAATGGATGATAAAATGTCAACCTTTTATTTTTAAGAGATAAACTTTTACACAGAAAATGGTAAGAGTTTGAGAGGGGGTCTAAGAAATATTAAAAAAAAAGGATACTTTTTTATTGGATTTTTCACATTTTTTTAAAGCGCTATTATCACATACGAAGAACGCATTTGAATCCAGAATATTCATAATAAATCTTTAGAATAAGCGAATTAAAACGCTTTTCGGAATGTAATCAGCCTTGACAAACATTAAATTTTAAATTTAATTTCGAAAATAACCGAAAAACCCACTGAATTCCGCTAACGAACGGAATGGGGTTCTGTGAAACGGTGGCACATCTGACTACTTACACACAATTTCTGGCAGCTATATCCTTGTGTATCACACCATGATTATGCAAGTGTTCCATGGCCATGGCCAACTGCGATGACATTAGAACCGTTTGAATGGTGGTAACGCTGCGCGCGTATGTCGGCTCCTGCAGAAACATTTTCAAATTCCGTGTATTATTGCCAGCCATGTAGAGCACAAAAGGCGTGGCATAGTCTTCAATGGAAACGCCCAAAATCGAGAGGACATTGGGGTGGGCGGCCTCGTACAGCATCATGCCCTCCTGCAGCAGAAGATTGACTTGCATTTGATTGGCATGCTGGGCCACAGTTTTGACCAAAACTTCTTGGCAATCGTTGTAAGTGCCGCGATAGATGCGACCGTAGGTGCCCTCCTGCACCAAACAAGACAAACGGACGCGACATTTTTGTATATTTAGCTCGTTGAGACGACGATTAAATTCCTCCGGCTCGTGTTCGTACTCACGAAAGGGTCGTGTCAAGGTGGCGTAGGTGGGTGTTATTGTAGAGGGACAGGCATAAATCGAGTTGTGAGCTGTGGACGAAATGGTAGGCAGACGCTGGAAACTGGCGGTTTTTATAAGATGCACACCATGATTGGGTCTCTTGGTCGGTCCCTTGGCACAGTAGGCGATCAGTATCAGAGTAGTGACCAGAATTAAGGCCAAAATAACACCAATTATTAGTGTTATCAGGCCACCGGTGGGCGGAGCTATTGTCTCCTTCAGCATGGGATCAAACTCATTCATAATGCCCACTGGCATTTGTTCTTTATTATGTCGGTTATTATTCATGCTGATAACGTTGTTGTTGTTGTTGTTGCTATTTTGGTTAATGATACTATTCCGGTTGCGTGGATGATTATGATTATTTTGCTCAGCCGACTGCTGCTCAATGCGATTCTGTTCATGTGGTGTGTCCACCACGGACGATGTGTCATGCATGAAACCGTTATTGCCAATTCCGCCGCCATCGCCTCCAGACTTTGCAGCAAATTTATGCTCCTGCTCACCCGCACTGCTGAAGGGTTCATTGTTCACCTGCTGCTGATGATGATTGCTGTTGCTGTTGTCCTCCTGTAAGCCGGCTAAACAAATTTTCTTACGTCTAAATACTAAATCCGTAACATTGTTGGTGTGCTGGTCCAGTATTATTTCGACGGCAATGGTCACCTCAACTTCGGCGTCACGCACACCCGAACACTTCATGCCAATGGCAAATGTCTGCGGCTCGAAAGGTATTTCGCCAATACGTGAAATATTCAGCGTGGGTCGCGGCAGCACTGACGGATCCGAAGTGATTATGTTGAGACTGTATGGCAGGGGATTATGTGCCAGGCTTTGCCATGTAAATGATATTTCGTTAATGTTTGCCGGCACCGGCACCGCAAAATTGAAAGCATAATCATTGACTTGTCCTTCGCGTACGTAATATAATTCCGCCGAAACACCTGCAAAACAAAAGAAAACACGAAACGTGAATGAATGGCATGCAGAGAATCAAAGGGAAAAAATACAACTGTACAGCATTAATAAAATGTCTGTCTGTCCGCCAGTCACTCACTCACTCACCGACTCACTTACTATCCAGTCTGGGGTAGCAAAATCCCTACCATAAAAAAAAAGAAACGAAAACAGAAAACAGAAAACAGAAAAACTCTCTTACAACAACAAGATGAACAGGAAGCAAATAACTGTCTGCGATATTTAGTATTTAGTAGACAGCGCTTAAGTCCTGTTGTAAATTCCAAATACCAACAGTAAAATGCGAGTAGATTGAAAATGCAAAGAGCGAAAAGCGAAAAAGAAAAACGAAAATCCACTATCAGTTGAACTAAGAAAAACATTCGGATGGAGGCAAATCCAGAGACGACAATTTACCACGTATCCTTTTGCATTTTGCCTGAGAAAACACAAATAAATTGGCAAAAACGAGAAAAGTAGAAATTTAATAACGAGAAAATGGTACAAGATTCAATTACTATATTTTTTTAGAAAGTGAAATTGAATTTTAAACGAAAGTGTAGAATATTTAGAGTAAAAGTTGTTAATTCTGCAGCAAACAAGACGCAGCGGCTTTAAATAAAACAACAACAATAAACGATTCAAACTGAGGCACCATGTTAGGGATGGGCGTGTATCTGCCCAAATGCCATTCGCTTAATGGAGGAAGCGCCTTTTTCTGAAAGAGTATCTAAATCTAAATCACAGCGGATTGCAAACCACTCAATTTGATTCTCTTGGTATTTTTATTTAGATAGTGAAAAAATCTATGTTTCAAGTATGTATTAAAAACGACAGGTGATTTCAGTGAAATAAAAGTGATTGAAAAAATCTATATTTCAAATATGTATTAAAAACGACAAGTGATTTCAAAACGCGTTATTAATTTAAGTGAAATAAATGTGATTTGTAAAACTCCCCTGTGATGCTCATCGTAGACATCCTTGCAATCATATTCAATGATCTGCAAACTTTGATCATTGTCACGATTGCTCACACTTCAACAAAAGTAGAGCGATCCAAGTAGTATTTGGTGATATGGCAGTGACATTTTGTAACCGGGAACAAACGAACGCAAACCTGTGTAGTCACGTGTAGCATTAAACCCCCACCCCCAGATTGTAGCCTTTGATTAATTTCTGTTCGCACAATTAAAAGGAAATAACGTTTTATCAATAGAAAAGTCTTGGACGTTCGAATGCGATCACAAAAGTCTCAATGACGAGAATGCAAGTCAGTGTTAGTGAACCATAAATTTGGCGCGTAGCTTGACTAAAGAAGGATAAAATGGCATGATGACTTATTGTATAAAAATGCCACAGCAGCTGAATAATCATGGCGGTAATGGCCTGCATTTTGTTTATAAATTGATGTTGACTTATAGGCAACAAAAGGTTCACTTATTATATTTTTAGAAAATTAGTTCCTGGAGGGAGTTATTTACCGCTTTTTTAATCTGTACTTTTGCAATGTCGCGATTCACTGATTTATTTTTCTATTACCTTTTTCTTTTTTTCCTTTTATTGTTAGCAACCAAAATTTGTAGGCCAATTAAACTTTTTAATTGTTGGAATTAAACATTTAATTGATGTAATTAAATTCTTAATAATTTCAATTAAAAAATTAGTTAACATGCTTAATCAGTAGAGCAGTCTATATTTTATTTGATATTAAAAAAATTGATTTCTGTGGTTTTTGTAGCTGTGTGCTTCTCAATTAAATATTTAATCAAAATTATTAATGCTGAAATAATTTGTTGTATTATCAAATGTTTGTTAGCTGAAAAGTTACTGAACTTTTCCCTCTTTTTTAATTATTTTTCTTTTTTTTTTTGTATAATAAAGTTTATAACAAACAGATATTTTTAATATCCACCTTTATTATAACTGATCATCCAATTATTGTATTTATTACCGTAAAATGTGAAAAAAAACAAAACTTTTTAATAAGTAATTTACTTTTAAACTTAAACAAACAGAAAAAACTGCCGTTTAAAAGTTTTTCAATTTATAAAGCAAACAGTTTTCCCGTAAAGGAAACGTTAAAAACGCTGTGAAATTTTGCCATTTTCTATGGCCATAATAAACACACAATAAAATGTTAGAAAACAAAAATAAAGCCATAAATCCTTAAACTACAAACATTTATCCATCAGTCAAGCCAGGACAATGTGAATAATAAAAGCATTTTTTTCATAAACGGCAGCCAAGCCACCACATTGACTCGCAGGATTTTCCCACTAAACCAACAAAAGAAATCCAAAACAGAAAGAAAGACTTTTTTCAACAGACCACAGCAAAAAACAAGGAAGAACAACCAACAGCAACTGGGAAACTGTAATCAAATTTATCAAACAGCTCCATGGGCCTTTTTAAAAATCTTTCCACCGGTTAAGCATTTTACAAACAGGATCAAAAGCAAACAATAACAACAAACACCTTTAAAATTTGTAACAAACAAAATTTGCCACAACTTTTATATTGTTTTTGGGCTCCTTTTATTTTTTCTGTTGGAGTTTTAAGTAAATTTGTCTTTAGGGTAAAAGTTTTCAAGGCAAAATATGTTTTTTTTTTTTTATTTTTACGCCTGCTCTAAAAGCAGATACTTTCAGTTTGTTTAACTGCTGCATAAAGTCACTAAAAATGATGGATGCTTAAACGTTTCCTGGGCAAAAAATAAAATAAAATACATTTCAGCAGTCTGTTGTAGTTTCGTTTCTCCTTTCCTGTGTGGGGCAGGAGGAGGACATAAATAATAATAACGAAAATTTTGAAAGCAGTTTATTTTTTGCAGTTCTTTGACTCAACTTCATTCTTCATTCGTTGAAGTTGTGCAAAAACGTCTTAAGTCAGAAACTGCAGTTTTCTGTGCAAACCCCAATAAAATATGCCGTTTCCTTGTTTCTGGCCAGACCAGCAGCTGACTTTGATTGCAAAAAAGTTATTTCAAACCTAAATTATTAAAGCAAATAGAGACAAAGCAAAAAAATTAAATTAAGTCCCATCATTAACCCAAAATGTTTTATTTTGATTTAATACTTATTAGTCTAATATCGAACGACGATAAGAAGCAAAATGAAGGAAACTCTTCAAGTTAAGGCTTTTGCTGTTGACTGTTTAAACAAGCCCAAATACATAAATATGACACTTTCGATACAACTTGAAAAGTTGCCAAATCAGTCCCAGTTTTATTTAAAGAACGCCCAAATACTTCTGAACTTTTTCAATTACAAGTTATATGGAATACTTGAGCTCAGGCCTAAAAATTATATAAAAATGTTTGGTTTTGTTATCAAAGAACAATTTTATTGTACTAACAACACTATTTTATTGTAATAGCAAATAATTTTAATTGTAATAACAAAGTATTTAATTAGCAAAGCCATAAATTTAATTGAAAAATAATTATATTTATTAATAATTAGGTTTTAATTGAATCATCGATTATTTAATTAATTAAAGCTTCATATTACCAACAATTTATTCCTCTAAAAAAAAAATTATATTAAAAAGCGAAAAAGACAAGAAAATGGTGGTCTGACATTTGGCTGCTGCTCGCCCAGTTTTATAGTCATCAGCGTTCATTCCAATCACAAATACTGATCTATTTTATTCAAAACAATATTAACGTTTCTAGTTGCAGTTTCTTATTATTTGACTTCGTTTCATGCAATTTCTGCTGTTGCCTGGACAATAATCATTGACTGTCACACGACGGCCAGTTTTCGTATTACTGTGTTCGTTCAGTTAATTTAAAATTTATCTCTTCAAACAGCACGAGTGACACAAGCGTAGCAGGCCCACAACACGCCCATTCTTTATTTGGCCATTTATGTTATTTGAAACTACAGACATCAAGCTGTTTGTCGTAATTCTGCCGGCATTCAAATAATTTTAGCCAAAAACCTAAATAAAGAAACCACCTCCTGGCACTAATTAGCTCAAACTTCAACACGGTCTCTGCAACGTTCTGATTAAATTTGAGTGATGTTTTAAGTTTTTATTCAATATAAATAAGTTCTTTGACAAATCTCAAAGTGAAAATTGGTGTCAAGGAGTTCGAAACACAAACATTTTGTGCTTTTATGTTAAAGCAGCTTCATTAGCTTTTGGGGGCTTCAAGAATGTAAGAGTTCCTCATTCTACATTGAAGTAAAATGATTTAAAAAAAAAAACTCCAGTCCATAAACGATTTATATACCTGACTTTAACCTAAAGTATATATGAGAACGCAAGCCGCTTCTTGCTTCACTTGTAGTGATAATATCACAAGTTCTAATCTGGAAAATCTGGCTATTTGCCAATCGTTTCCATCACGTGACACCTTTTAGGCTCCAGCTGGCTCTAAAAATGTATTCGTTCACCACGAAAAAACTTCCTTCACACTCTTTAGTATTTAAAAGTTTTGCATTTTATGCAAAAAGAAGTTTGTTTCTAACGATATTAATACAGATATTGAGAAGAATACAGATCCTTTCCATCACACGACTCCTTTCAGGCTCCAGCTGGCTCTGAAAATGTATTCGTTCACCATGAAAAAAACTTCCTTCACGCACAGAGGTTTTAAATTCGTATTAAAAAAAAACTTCTTGCAATCGATATCAATCAATATTGAGAAGAAAATACCAACCGTTCCAAAATCTTGTTATTTGCCGATCCTTTCACATACATGACTTCTATCCGGCTCCAGCCGGCTCTGATAGTTTATTCGTTCACCGTGACAAAACTTCCTTCGTACTCATTATCATGCAAAAGTTTTCATTTAATGCAAAAAAAAGTTACTCTTTAACGATATTAATTCACACATTAAGATAGAAAAAACCAAAATCCTTGAAATTTATCACATCAATTTCAAATATTTTATTCATTAATTTAAATTATTGTTAACAAATATTTTCTGCCAACTTTTGAAAAACCTCAGTGACAATGGACATACATACATAAATATTTATATAAGTACACAAATATATACATTTGTGTGTGTGCGTGTGTGTGTGTGTTGGCATTTTGGTTTCAAGTATTTTTAATAAATTCTAAATAAATTCATAGATAAAACAAACAATAAAAACGAACATATTGAATTTGTTAAATTCTTTCGAATCTTATCAGTAGGCAAAAAAAAAGCAACAACAACAACAATAACACAAAACTATAAAACAAATATACGAACAAGGAATCTAATAGATTTATGGGTAGACAAAGTTTATTTTTCCAATTAAAAAGGCATCACCTTAAATGACACAAAAATTCCATAAACCTGGAGGTGACACACAAACACACCACGAAAGGAAACATACGCACCTCAAATCTTCTAGGAATAGTAACAAAAAAGGCAGAAGAAAAAGAAAAACAAAGTTGCAAGAGATGTGGAGAGACATTGATGCTTTAAGCCAACACTTAAATTATTCTACCACAACTTGGATGGGCAAACAGGCATGTACAAGTTCAGTCATATGTAACCATATGAAAATGCCATGAATGATGATGAGACAGCCCCGGCAACGGCAGAAGACTGATCTGATGTGAATGTGCATGAGGATGTGGATGTGGATGTGGATGTGAATGTGCGTTTGAACGATAAAGCCATAAGGCTTCTGCTTTGCTCTACACTTTTACAGCTCTAAATATTGCTGCCAAAGAAAATTTACACTTCAATGGTCATTATGGCTGCAAGAAAAACAAAAACCAACACCATTAGCAGCAACACACAAACACACACACACACACACACAGAAACTGTGGTACTCAACACAAGTCACCAGCCAAGCATGTGAGAATGTGTAAAAAAAAGAACTGGGAAAAGCCGCCAACAACAACAATTTTTTCCTTGTTGGTTTCTGTTTTGTCTATTTTTTTGTTTTTTTTTTTTTTTAATGAAAAGATTTTTGCAACCAAATTGCTTTCTATGGCTAAAACCAATGATGTGCTTGCTGTTGCTGTTGCTGTTGTTCTTGTTTTGGATGAGAGATTCTTGTTTTTTTTTTTTATTTTGTTTGTGTTTTTATTGTTGTCATTTTTGTAAAGTTTTTGCCTTCTGTTTTGGTAATTCTGTCTAAAAATCATCAATCTTCCATCTTTCGTATGAGTTTAAAAGTTGGAACTTAAAAGTTAACCAAATATTAAGACAATAAAGATGATGCTCATACCAAAATGTATAAGAACTAGAGAAAGTATCTAAGCAAATGCAATTTGGGGAACACACCTACAAACAAATCCTGTGCCTGTGGCCATTTCCAAACACAGCTTTAAAAGAATTTATACTTCAGTTAAAGGAAAACGGCGACTTAAAAATTGCTTTAATAAAATCTTACCAAATAAAAAAACGCTTTTGAAGAAAGTGATTTTTAAAAGCTTCTGATAAAAGTACCGTTCACAAAATATGTCTTTCCAAAAAAAGGTCATTTAAAAAAAAAGTTTTAAAAAAAATTTTAATTTAAAAAAAAAATTGTTTTAAAAAGAACTTTTTAAAATAGCTTTTTTTGAAACCGTACGTTTACGAAAAGCACTTTTTAAGAAAATAAGTTAAAAAAAAATTTTTGAAAAGTAGAATTTAAAAGATAAAATTATAGAAATAACCCAAATTTAACAGAAAAATATCCAGATTTAATAACAACAACTTAAGTTTTAGTAATTATTAAATTTCAAGTTGTAGCATTAAGTTAAAAGAAAACTTTAAAAACAAAACAAAAGATAATAATAATAATAAAAAGATTGTTTTAAATATAAAAAAAAATTTAAAAAAAAATTAAAAATTAAAAAAATTGTATTAAAAAAAGAAAATTACGAGTTTATATACACTTAAAAAAAAATGCCTACAAAAAAAACCTACTTAAGAAAAAATTACCTGTTAAAAGTACATTTTTAAAAAAGCACTAATAACGACTATTTGGAAAAGTTCACACCTTTAAAAAATACTTCTTTAAACACAATTTTTCAGATTTTTTAAGTAAAAGTTACTTCCCTATCGATATCACATTCCCTTCCACTACATTTTGTACTTTTCCAGCACTTTGTTGGCTTTTTTGCGTTTCGTACAATTTGGAAAAGGAGTAGAAAGTCCGTAAAAGAAGCCTGATTTGGTATTTGGCATCAAAAACTTTTTGTGGCAGAAGAGCTTTGTGTGAAAACTCAAAACAACATCTACAAGGGCAAAACACTGATTTCATTTGCCCAAAACTGTAACGAGACACACACTCGCACACACACAAACACACACACACACATGGAAATACTTTTCTACATGTGTATGAGCATCAAATTCAAAATAAATACAAACTTTGTAGTTTGCCAAGTTGCTGCACACCATAAACGACTTAGAAGTTGCAGTTGCAGTTGCATTTAAGTTGCCTTAACCTGGAGGCCCAAAAGGCAACTCTAACACCCATCATGTTTGTCAGAACGAAAGCAAGGACAGCTTCTTAAGCCAGCAAAAGCTTAAAAGGGGTAAATTGCAAAATATGTTGAACAAGTTACATATTACATTCTAAAGCACATCAGTTTTATTTGCAATTTTTTTCTCTTTTTTGCTTAATATTGTAAAGCAGCCGAGTGGAAACTAGAATAAAATCCATAGTTATGTTGTGGCAGAAACAACTACACGGTTGGTAACTGTGAGCAGCAGCAGGGATGCATGATGCATAATAATTATGCGGAAGATGATGCTGATTTGTATGAAAGAAGTCTTTAAAGTGTTGCAATCGATGTCGCACCACCAATGACCATGTATGTAGGCCGAAAGGTACAGCATATGGGCTTGTTGGTTTACAAAACAGACAAGAATAGAAGTTTTATCATTTAAGCAGCCAAAAGCATCAGCAGACAAGTGGTGTATAAGTGTCAAAGAGATCTAAGTTGAAAACCCAATATAAACAGGGTGCTTCAATATAAAAGGCTAAATAAAATGCTTGACATTACACGTTCAATAAAGGATATACTATAAGAGGTTGAGGAGATGTCCTTGCTGCCATTTAATAAATATTTCGCCCATCATCGTAAACTAAAATCCCACATGTTTTAAATCTGTGTTCAATAGTTAAATAATCCCTATGACGAGTTGTTGTTGTTCTAGTATCATTCAAGAATCTTTCATGAATTGCTTCTTTTGTTTAGCTTAAAATAAAGCAAAAGGCTTTTCGACGCCATTATGTAGCGAATACATTTCAACAATGTGCTCGGCCCATGTGTTTCGGAAATTCGGAAAAATTTTTTCATATTCCTGGCCTAGAGATCAGTCTGAATTTGAAAAATGTGCCTGCAATTTGTGCTTAAGGAAATCATATAAAAAAACGTGTAACCGGATCAACTCACACAATGCAAGTGCAGAGATGAGGTCTTATCACCTTCAAGTGGTATAACCATGTCCTCAAAGCCATTTGGGAAATGAGGTCATTCAGGTAATTCAGATCAAAATAAGATGGTAATCGCCGTAAACAAAAATATTGATCGTAGATAGCAGCAGACCAGAAAACATTGGACATGCTTGGACATGCTTGAACCCCATATATGAATCGGCAAATTTTGTTTGTTAGCTGTACTACTCACTTTGCTGGAAATGGATCCCACAGCTAAAGTAGATATTTTTATGTAAATTAGGATCAGTTTCCCATTCTTCTACGATCATCCATTCTGCGAACAGATGTTTTAGCCTTTTTTGTGCCGGTACAGACGCTCAGGTGGGCGTGGTAAAGTTCGTTAATTAGTGGTTTACAAGGGAGATGTTTTCATCAGATTCTGCATTTTTGTGATGAGGATACTGGTCTCTCTCTCTCTCTCTCTCTCTCTCTCTGTAGGACGATTATAACGACGTGTTTATCACAGACCAGATCAGCGATTTTGATTTTGTCCTTTATACGCGTCCTTGCTATCTATGTGTCATTTATGTATGTTTTATTGAAAGTGTGATCGATTCTTAGCGGCTTGACTACATGATAGCCGATTTGACAGCAGAAACTTTAGCCGCCAAGATGTGCCACACCCGTTACATACATCTAAAATCTTAAGCTTGAACGCAGAGTAAGAAACAGCATTCTGAACATTTCTATTGTAAACTATTTCACCTGTCATCCGTAAGTAGCCTTTACGGAAATGGTTGGTTATAAACCCATCCATATATGTACGTATGTATGTACGAGTATCGCATGACTGCGCTGTTCGGTTACGTGTTTTCGAAATCCAACAGCAATTACTATTGATAAAATACGTAAAAGTATTAAAGGTATTATTGTATTTTGCTTTGTTTTATAAACGTGTTGTCGTTGCTCGAATATGTTCTGATTATGGAAATTAGTTTAAACGTAGTTGTTGTGCAAAAGTGTTGTTGGCCGCAATGTTGCATTTACTGGGTATGAGCATCGCACAAAACAAGAAGGTAATTGCCAAGAATAACAAGTACCAGAACAACATAAAATTGCCTTGTTTATGTAGTCGTTTTAAGGCTCTTATTCGATGTTCAACAATTAATTTAGTGAAATGAAAATAAATTCATTTGCAGCATTTCTAAAGCCTTAAAACTAAACAAAATGGCTATAAGCAGGTAACTTGGTACGACTGGCATTTGCTGAGTAGCAAAAATTTAAGGCGCAAGATGTCCGAAAAGGACATTTCAAATAAGTCCCTTATATATAAAATAAAATTATAAATAAAACATGTAAATGAAAAAAAAATAATTTCTTGTTATTAATTAATTTATGTTCTTTGAAAATCTTTAAGTCATGAAGAAAATGCAAAAAGAAATTCATTTAATGATAAAGATGGGAAAGAACCGCAATTATTTTCAAAGCCGCTAAAGCCAGTCATCATCAGTGTTCATGCGACCGCATTGTTTGTTTAAGTAAAGAAAACTACTTTTTAAACAATTATCGTAAAAATAAACGTTCTTTTTGATTTAAAAGTATATACATTCGTTTTTGTTATTACACTGATTGGCAACTGAGTTACCAGCTCTGATTTTCTTCGACTACACACATTCACCTTGATCGTAAGAAGTGATTGTTTTCTTCTGTGTAATGAGCACAATAATATTATTTGTTTTGCTAAATAATATTTTGCCCTTCAATAATAACTTTTCATAACTCTTATTATTATATTAATTGTTAATAACTGAGTTACCAGCTCCGATTTTTTTGTTCCACACACTCCCATTGCTCATGGCATCTGTTTTCTGTTTGTCTTTATTATTAGAGCATAATAAAATTTTGAATGCCTCAAATTGCGGCAGACATTCGTTTTTCAGGATCGAAAAATTAGAGATGAATTATTTTAAATTCCCACTTTTGATCAGTTTGAAACCGATTTTTCGATTTTCGATGCGAGATAATTTTTTTAATGAAAAGTATTTTATAACAACTAAACGAACTTTAACTCGAGGAAAAACTATTCACTTCGATTAAAAACAACATTTTATAATATGTCCGCTTTTTAAATTTATCTTTCGAAAAATATTTTGTGCTCCCAACATTTTGAGGACAGATAAATAAAAATTGATATAAAAATATCATCAGATTTTCTATATATTGTAATATTATATTATCCAGCTCCAAACAAATCCGTTTACTAATAACCACCGACTACAAATATAATTTTTTAATGGCAAATCAGTTCAAAGGAGTTTGAAAGTCGATCTCAGCTGCTCGACAATAACGAATAACTGCTGAATACTGAACTTCTCAAATTTTTTCAATTGTATTGTGGGCCCGTGTACAAATTTTGCTGGGCAACACTTTAGCTAAATCCATTTAAATAAAATGAAAAAAAACACACAAAAAGCAAGAAAGTCATTCCCTGGAATGTTGAAAATTAGTCACAGTCAAAGCAGTTGCGCCTCAATTGCTACGTATTGAATAGCAAATATCCTCTTTTAAACCACTTAATGAATTAACAAATATTAAATGGTCTCTTTACACATTCATTATTTAACATTTACAATGACAATGGCAGCATAAACAAAATCCCAAAAGAGGACTTGAGGGTTGGCCGTAAAATGAAGTGAGAAAACATCCTAATCATCCTTTTTAACTCAAGGAATATATACAATATATGTAAATATGTGTGTGTGTGTGTGTGTGTGTGTGTGGCTGTGTGTTTGTGTAGCTAAAGTGTAAATGAATGAAGTGAAAATGCCGCATATAATCCGATTAAAATTAAACTAATTATTATTTTATGAAACATCCTTTTTATGAAAAGCCAGAAGTAACGAAAAAAAAAATTTCACACTTTTAATTTGATTATCTTCACATGTCAAATTAAGAGAAATTAAGAAGGGCTCTTGATACCGAAACAAAAATGAAAAATAAACTCAATAACACACACACGGACTAACGCACACACGCACACACACACTACATTAAATCCCTTTAACCCAGCGGACATTGTTAAGGTAACAGACACAACACACCAACTTTTCGTCCTAAATTAATATAATTTTTTTTTTTTTGTTTTTTGTTTTATTTTCCCTTCAAATCTTCTGTCAGTTTTAAGCTCCTGTTTCCTGTTTATGAAACAATTTAAAAATCGCTTAAGGAATTTTTTGGGATAAAATAGTTTTAAGTATGAAAATGTTTTGACCGCAAAGATTAGACCAGATTTAAGTCTTGTTTTTTTTTAAGTTTTATAATAATAATTTTAATAACAAAAATTAATTTGTTTTTCGGTTTTCTTTTTTTTTTTTTTTTGCTAAAGAAAGATTTAAAAAGATTTGTGCTGTTTGAAAAATATTATTACAAAATTTTCCCATTAATTATCATTATTTTTTCTATAAAGACAATGGAATTAGAAGCAGAATGTTTTGCGCATATAAGTATTTGCATACATACATATGTCAGAGGTTTGCAAATCTACTACGAACTGTCGTCATCTAGACAGCTGGAAAACATAAAAAAGCAGCATTATACATTTTTTGAAATTTATATTTTATTAAACATCAATTAAAATACTCGTACAACACAGTTTACACAGGAACACTAATGAGTTGGAAGGTTGGACGGCCTACCCTTTACAGTAAGTAGTAACTAATTTGTAGAAATTTCCTGGGAAATACTTAAAAAAAAATATTAGCCAAAATTTAAAATCAATTAAATTAATTAATGACTTCTTTTTCGAAAAAAAACTACCGGTTTTTTTCTGGCATAAAACAATTAACTTTTTGTCTGTTGCCAGCAATTTTAGATTTTTTTAAATCATTTCAATTATAAAAACATTTTTCTAAGCTTTAATAATTTTTAGTTTTTATGCTTTTTAAATAACTGAAATTAACACTTGTTAGTAATCTTTGTTTTATGGTATTTTATTGAAAACATTTTTCCTTCGCTACCAGAACCGTTTTTCCCCCTTTTGAGTTCAGTTTATAAATGCTTTTTTTATTGTTATTGTAATTAGCTGCTGTCCATTACAGAAAAAAATAATAGAAATTATGAAGTTATGAAATTACGAGCGACTCATAAAATTTTCGCTGGCAGTGAATCCAACTCAGCGGCAATTAGCTCAAGTAGATTTTTATTCCTTTTGGTTGATTAAAAAATATTTTTTAATAAAACTCATTTAACGTACTTTTTTATAACTACAGCAACAAATTGATGCAATAAGATTTTCCAACATTAGAAAAGAAAAAGAGCGGAAAGTTGTAAGAATTTGAGATAAAATATTTCCAATGTTGATTACCCTCATAAAAAAAAAATGTTTCCACATGAAGTGGCCATATTTGACTTTAACTTGATGAGGGACAGCAAACGTTTGTTCTCAGGAAACGTTTTTTTCTCGGGAAACTCTCTCAGAAGGTGTTTAAGCATTTAGTTTTTTCTATGTAAAAAATAGCAATTTAAAATACTTATTTATGAAAAACAAACATAAATTTCGTTATTATAATTTGTATTGATTTTGCCCAGCACAATTGACGGCTCTCAAAAGAATTTGCAATAACAAAAAAATTACTTTGAAGGCAAAATAAATTGTATTTATGTTTAAACGTCGTGATTGTTATACTTTCGTTTCTCAAGAAACCATAAAAAAAGCCAAAACAATACAAACAAAATTTATTTAAAACGACCACAGCAATTTTGTATAAATTAAATGAAAATAACCCACATGTTTGTGAGCAGACAAATTTATACAAAAAGCAAAAGACAGAAACGTCAAGCAGTAGCGGGAGTGAAGAACATTAGAACAACAACCATTAAATTGCCAAAACAAATTTATTTATTATTATGGTATTTTACAAAAGAAATATAAAATAATTGAATTTTATGTAAAGAAAGTAGCAAACACGAACCTACTAGACACATATCTGTACACACAGCCCAGTTGGCCATGGCTTTAAGCCAGCTAGCAAAAATAAAAAACATCACGCATAATCTGGTCCTCGTCTTTTCAGACGATAAATGTTTTAAAAGCAACACATTTCAGAGAAGCCGCCGCAGATTTTGTCTTATTTTATATTGTAGACATCATGGCATGAGCACACCCTTTAAGGGAATAAAATCTTTCTTACGTAATATCCGTTATTAAGTTTAAAAGAAGTGGCAGACCTTAAGGAGAGGCAGACTTTCAATTCGTTATTCTAAAATCAAATGCAGGGATGCGACCAGCAGCTTCAAGGTCGCTACTCAGATGATCAGCGTAGTGACCATGACTATGGCGCCACAGCCAGATTGAATTTGACAGATGACGTGGAGTGCCAGTATTGTTGGTGCCTTATTCACACGGACCTGTGGCTTAAGAAAACTTCGCATTAAAAATGCTAACAATTTCATGCTGCATCTTGATGACTTAGTCCTCAATTCGTAAGTCTAGAATATCCGATTTGGACATAATACGTGAGTACAAAGCCACATATCCTTTTTACGCATATCATTCATTGCACGTCCAAGAGGAATCGGTATATAAAGCCTACCGCTGCCGATTATGAAGACTTGGCCACCACCAATCTCCAAGAAATATGTGCCAATAGCGGCGCAGGCACAAAATTCCCCTTGCAAACAACAAGTTTTATGAGACGTACATCCAACAGTCTTGATATTCATTGGCAAAAAGTTCACTTAAACTTATTCGCTATATTTTTTCCTATTACTCAATGACAATTTGGCCAGCTGGTGTCACCGTCCCTTCATGTTCTTCAAATACTTACATAAAGATGTGATACACATTCAATTGCTTTTCTTTCTATTCCAGGGAATAGTTACAAAAAGAAGAAGTAAAGAGAGTTAGAGAGAGAGAGAGAGAGGTGGGGGTAGGGGAAAACAGAAAGGTCTTTGAAAATTTCTACCAAACAGGATATTTTTGTGACTGAATGTAATTTATTATGATGACATTTGTATGACATAAAAAAAATTATAAATAATAGTTAACAGCAACAAAAACAAAACATCTTAAAATATCTAAACAAAACAACAATATCAACAACACAAAACAAAAGAGACAGCACCGGAAAAACGTAACAAAATTATTTCAGAATAAATTTATACGGTTTAATTCCGATTTTATATTCAATCTATATGAAAATTAATACGGTTTTAAGTTCATTTATAGTCTTCAATTCAATTAAGTTTCTCATAGACTCCAGAAATATTTGCACTAAATCCTTTTGGTTAAGTTTCAATTTTATATTCAATTCAATTAGTATTATTTAATATAAATTTATGGTTTTTAGTTCAATTAAAATTTTGTTAGACTCGAAAAATATTTTCATAAAACATAAATAATGATTTATGTTTTGTTATTATTGTATAATTAAAATTTAATTAATAGCATAAAACCAAATGTTTTTAGCTTCGTTTAAATGTTATACATATTCCTTATATTAAATTAATTTCTAAAGTTTTATATTATTTAATTTCTAATTTAAAAAAAAATTTTATACATTCAGCAATCAATATATAATTAAAATATTAATTTATAAAACAAAAGCCTTGCAATTAAATTTTGATTTTACATTTAAACAAATTAATAATCAATCAAACAAATAAAATTCACATTCATATAAATAGATTAATAATATTTTAAATTAAATAGTTTTCATGGCAATTAAATTTTAATGCAAAAAAAAACAAACCGCAACATAATTAAAATAATAATTAAAACAATAGTTAATAACACAAAATTAAATCCTGTTGGCCGATTTTGTATTAAGTTTTTTAGCTCAATTAAAGTTTGAATCAGTTCAGCAAAGCTTTTAATCAAACAGAAATTGATATATAATTAAAATATTAATTAATACTACAAATTCCAATAAAACATTTCCTTGATCTTAACCTCTTAATTTTGCCAGCAAAGAGTTGCTGTGCGGCTAAATTTTTAATTCTTTCTTATATATAAAATAAAATGCCATTTTTAAACTCTTTTGTAAAACAAATATTTTATAATAAAATTTTGAATTTTTTGAAAATTGTTTCTGCCCAAAAATCCCAATTAGCTGTGAAACAAAAACCAAATCTTATTTTTTTGTTTGTTGAAAACGTTTTAGACCAAAAGAATTGGATAAATAGGGGCAGATGTGCCACTATGGGTTGCGGGCAGGGATGTTTAATTTCCATTCCACAAAAATGAAATATTTATATACAAATAGTATGTTTTTGTATATGTATTTGTGTAGAGTATGTGGTCATGGATTGTGACAGCTTTACACAAAACTCTTGCCCGGCAATGGCCACCAAAATAATCATCATAATGATAATGATGATGATGATGGAGATAATGATAATGAGCAACAAATGCCTGAGAAGATGATTTTGATTGTTTTTTGTTGTTTTTATTTATTTGAATCTGGCTTTTTTTTGAATTTTTTGTTTATTTTTGTTTTATTTACTGCCTTTGTTGTCTCTCCATTTTGCTCTCTCAGTCACCCTCTGCCAGTCTGTCTGTCTGCGTTCATCTGTCTGTTTTGTTTGTTTGTTTGTTTTCATTTGTTTACAACCCTGATTTTGCGTTGAATTCCAATTTCCTGTAAATTGCAGTTATAATTTAAGGAATTTTTCGGTTCCTGGTTGTGTTCTGTAAGACCATCCAATGCACTTTATTTATTTATTTTTTTTTTTTTTTGTTTTTTTTTGGAGTTGCCCAAGTTTTATGTGCTTATGGGTTTGTGGTGCAGTTTGATTCAAGCTGTGACACTTCTGTTGGCAAATGACGTTTATTTAGTAATAATGCGGGTGTCATTATGGTTCTTAGTGTTTGTTTTCTCTTGCTCTTCACTATTTATATATTGGGCGGCAATAATAGTTTTTGGTGGAACGTGCTGTTAATAAAAGTATCCCACTGTCAATTGGTTTTTATTTGATTAATTTTAAGTCCAAAAAAAAACATTTCATTGTCCAGAGACCACACGTTTAGCCCAGAAAACGAACTAAATGAAACTATAAAACAATACAGTGCAACACATAAAATGTGCTCTAGATTTTGACTGCAGTTGCGGCAAGTGCTAATAGAACTTAGCAAGAACTGTTTTTGGGAAATTTCTAGCTTAGCTGGTACTTAAGCCTTCAGCACAACATTGACACTATTTTCTTTTTAGTTCATTTTGATACACCCAAATTGATTTGTTGGCTCTGCTGCGACCTCATCCTCCCAAAGGCAATACAGACTTGTGCTTGAAAATGTGGGTTTTCTAACTTTCTACTTTTTGGGCTTGGGAATAGTAAAAAAACTATATTTAGAAAAGGAAATTTTACACAACATTAGAGAGATACTAGTATGATGGCACTCAGAGGACTTTGTTGCTCACTAAAATCCGGCAATCATGGGCCTCTTACTTAAACCGTAGTCTTCTATGTACATATTTTGTGAACAATCGTGCGATACTTTTGTCTTCAGCAGAGACATGGTCCAAATGATAAGTGAAACTTTTTAGAATTTTAAAATTAAAATACATAATTTTTGTTATAAGTTCTTTTCCAATAGCAGCTCCGTAAAATAAAAACCAAACCGCCAGCCGTCATTGTTGGGTCATGTCATTCTTAAATTTTAATTTTCTTTTTTTTCCAAAGAAAACTAATGAAAATTTCAATTTATTTCATATAACACTCAATAACTAATTTCCATTCACAAAGAAATGATGGCCGGAAAAAACTATCTGTACGTTTGTATCAATCTTTGACAATAAAGCCTTTAGTCAGTCATACTGTCAAATCTTTCAATTTATTGTCCTCTTGCAACAGGCTACAGCAGCAGCAACAACGACAACAACGACAACACCATGTCATTAAGATTTCAATTAGCAAAATTGGAAAGTGTATTGTCAACTGAAATGTCTAATCAAATTAACATCTGCATAAATAAATGCACAATAACAACAGCAACAACAATAGACGAAGCAAAAACGGCATCAAATGAAGATAGACAATATTGCAATTTAAATCAAATTGACACTTATTAAAGTGGAATGTTGCAACAACGTTACGAAATATGAACAAACAAATAAATGAAAATTCTAACAACAACGACAATACGAAAAAAACATGCACGTGCATGTTTGTGTGTATATATGTATGTATGTATGTATGTATATGAGCGGTCGGCTAAATGAAAAAAGAAAAAAATGAAAATTTGCAAAGGCAAGACATAACGATGACAGTCAAGTCCATTTCAGTTGTGCTCAGTTTAGCACACGGAAGACTTGAGTTAAGAGGGGCTGTGATACACAAAGAGAGGAACAGATAGAGTATTTAGTCTAATGGCTAAAAATACATACTTACATACATACATACATACATACGTACCTATGCATTATAAAGAACAGAAGACAGGCCGGGCAGACAGATAGACAGACGCAAAAAAAAAAGGAAAAAAGCAAATGGAATGTGACACGTGCAAGTCGTTTGTTCAAAAGCATACGACACATTGTTCATGAATGTTTAATCGAGAACGTATGAAATGATTATTTTGCAACATGCATTATTCATACATAAAACACAGCACAAATACACACACACACACACACACACACACACACACACAGCCAGACAGACAGAGGATACAGAGAGACGGACATTTTGTGTGAAGGTAGTTTTCATCGTTGTAATTGCAGTGTTAAAGATGAATATACATTTGAATGTAATTGTTTTTTAGGTGGCAATATAAACGTATAATTATTATCATGATAATGAAACCACTCTTAGAGCTGCACACACTCACACACACACACACACACACCCACCCACATACATTAACACGCATATTGTTGTTGATTTTATTGCTGCTGCGTGTAACACAGCCATTTACATACATATTAAAATGTATATATTTGTGTTTTTAATTAAAACAAACAAATCTGTAATCACTGATTATAAAGATTAACGTAATTGAAACAAACCCATTCTTAAAAATAACATATTTGATTGAGGGCATGCAGTTCATACTACTCTGGAGGATATATAATTCATGTCAATGGAAAATATGGTTTTAAAAGCAATAGTTGAACATGTCCAGGTTACAGGAATTGTTGTAGAAATTGATTTTAACTCCTTACAACTTTCTTCATATAGATTTCAGATGAACCTGTAAATACTATTAACTATTGCGATTTGAAAAGAAATCGTTATTAAAAGTGTACTTTGAAATCCTTAAGGTATGCTTCATAATGTTCTTTCTTTTTGCAAAATATTAGTGAAGTTGTTAGCATCTGTTTTGAAAACAATTAGATTGGTTTATATTAATAATGTTAAGACTTGAAAGTAGGCTTTACAATGGTCCTGAAGATATAAGCCTGCGTTTTGCAAAACAACTTGAGTTGTGTATAAAAGTAATTTTAACTCTTTAAAGTATGCTTTAAAAATTCTGCGTTAATGAGAACATGAACTTCGGTTTGAAAACGTGTTATTTATATGCGTAGTGTATAAATTGAAAGTTAAAGAAAATATGATTATGATTGATAGTCTGTACAACGAGCATTTTAAACTAAGCTTTTTAAATGTACAGTATTAAATCCTTGAGATATGCTTCATAATGTCATTCTATGGAATATTAGTGAAAATATGTACGATTTAATTTCAAAAAGAAAGGATTATATGTACAATATCAATTCCTTAAATTGTGCTTCTGTAAAGAATGCTAGTGAAGATATAATTCTATGTTAAATCAAGCTTTTTATATGTGTAATAATAATATAATAAATATAAAGCTCTTTAAGGTATGCTTTACAATTTCTGTGTAAAAAAAATAAGAAATTTTTTTGATTTTGAAAGTGTTAACTGCTCGCCTCAGAGTTGTGTTTTAATTTTTTAATTACTCTTCGGTTTTTCTTAGGGTGCCATTAAATATGAAAAGAAAATAAAATCCGTTGCTGGCAGCAACATTTACATGAATGAAACTGATTAGTAGGCATAGATTGTGTTTGCTAAACTATCGAAAGAATATTAATTTACTTGATTTTTACCCTTATATATATATTTTAACCGCCTTGGGATCTAGAAAACCTCAAGCCCCTCAAAGTATGCTTTACCATTTCACTATCGATTTGAAATTATTATTAATTTTTTATAATCAAAAAAAAATTCTTAACTTAATTCTGGTGTTCTGGGAGCATAAGATTTTGCTCAATGGAAATTGAATTACATATGAAACTAAGAATATCAAAAAAAGAAACATCTTGGAAGGAAATTATATCCTTAGCAAACAATTTTAAATCTTCGGCCGTGTTTGCGTTGATGGTTTCTGGAGAAGAAGATTCAACCATGAACTGTACGGGTTGTACAGCGACATGAGCCTAACCAGGCGCCTACGGATCCAACAGCTAAGATGGTTGGGCCATGTAGAGCGCATGGAGAATACTGCTCCGACCCGTAGAATCTTCGATTCCGAACCTGTGGGACAACGCAGTAGAGGACGCCCACGGAACCGATGGCGCACACAAGTGGAGAGGGACCTCAACCGACTTGGTGTGCACAATTGGAGAACGCTGGCTAAAGACTGTGCCAGCTGGAAAACTTTGTTGGCTGAGACCCAGGTTCACCACGGACTGTAGCGCCAAAAGAAGAAAAAGAAGAAGAAACAATTTTAAATGATGCTGATATTTTGAGACTACAATTAAGTTAAATGTCTTATAGATAATCAATTGTCTTGGAAACGACAGGCTTAAATATATATGCGCTAAACAAGTCTCTTTGTATTTGCAACTAGTTTTCATTTCGTTGTTATTTTTTTAGAAAATATCTACAAGATCCCATTTCTAGGCATCAGTTACCGGTTATTGCTTGCAAAGTGGACTAAATAAATGAAACTGTAAGACCTCTTCATCATTAATTTAAATATTATGTGCCAATAAAATGGTGTCAATAATCGTTGTTTGCTTGAATCGCTAAAAATGTATTAACGCCATAACACTTCCATTGTTTCACAACTTCCCGACCTGTTTTCCTTTTCTTTCTTAAGGGTTCGACCCATTTTTGTTTATAAAGTATTTTTCCGAATGAAAAAGTTCCCAATATCTTTTTAATCAATATTTTGTACAACAGCAGCATTTACATAAGTATTTAAAAAAAAAATTATTTTAAAACCTTTCTGGTGCTTCTATACGCAAAAGCTTTAAATTATATGTATAAACGGACAGGTGTGCGATTGCATGTGTCGTATTTAGGAATAAAGGAAATGCATTTAAACACATATGCGCCACTTAACGATATATGATGCTGTTAAGTTTTATTATTGCCGTATGCTCGCATTGTTGCTTTGCTGCTGCATTTCATGCTGTGTTTATTTAATGGTTACAGCCGCCCATACGCCCGCCCTCTAAATTAATCACAAACAAAATGCATCATCAGTTGGTTAAAGTGTTTTATAATGCAACAACAACTACAACAAAGATTTGTAACAGCTCTCGTTTGTTTATGCTACTCATGAGTGTTAAAAATCTGTAACCCTGTTTGCATGTGTGTTAATATTCCATAAACGTTGTTTTTTTTTGTTTTTTCTGTTTTTGCTAGTGTTGATGAAGGGAGAGTAGAATGTTCTCACCAAAAATTGATTCATGCTCCAACAAGTTCGGCGTTTGTGTATTTAAATGTTTTTAACTTGTTTACATTCAAGCTCTTAGTTCATTTTGAATGTTGGAGAGAGTGTGTGTGTGAGCGAGAACACTTGTGTGTGTGAGTCTCGGTTAGTGTACGTTTAATGGCTGTAATTAAGATTTTTTTGTTTTTTTTTTTGCAAAATTCTTGCTCCCAGTGCAGTTTAAAACGAGGAGAGTTTTATATCATTTCTGTTGTTCTTGTTGTTTTCAATATGTACTCCACTTTTGAGTTGAGTTGCAGCAAAGTTTGTGTTTTTGTATGGAATTTGGCTGGTTTATTGTGCTTTTGAAAACAACTATTGCCAGCGTGTTGTTGTTATTTTATTTCCCTGTTGCTGTTTGTAACAGTTGTTTTATTATTATTATTCATTTTTTTTTTAATTTAGCTTTTCAGCTACATCCAAGTGGTATGAGTGCAAGTCTTTATGGTGCATGTATTAATGTGTAAAATATCCCATGTTGCACATTTATTTATGTATATAAAATTTTCGACAAGGATGTTGCAAGTTTGTTTCTGGTTGCCATAGTTGTTATTCGCATGGTAATAAAGGTTTTTTTTACTAAAAACATTTACATATACACACATATGTATGTATTCTTACATACTTAGAAGCATACGTGTATTGTTACAAAATTCATTGAAGGCTGGCCATCTAAAAGGCTGTCGTTTCAGTTACTTCTAAACGGACTTGTTTTCAATTTGTTCTTATAGCCAGCATTAAAATATTTGCCAAAGTTTTGGTGTGATATTAGTTTATAGAAAAAATTTTAATCTATAGGTATTCCTCCTTATATCCTTAGTTTACAAAATAGAATTTGAACCAAATTTACCTTTATAATGAATAAATAATTTATAATAATTTATGTAGGACATGTATGTATTTATATTGTAACATATAAGTACATGTAACTTTGAAATGATCTTATATTATAACTTTATAATAAGAAGAACAAGTCTTTCTGTCCGTATCCCTTAAACAAATAGAATTTTGTCGAAACTTGCAAATAAAACAAAACGAAATTTGTAAAAGTTTGAGAAATCCTGTTCTATATCTCTGCAAAAAATTTGGCTTCTATAAAAACAAAAGCCTGTGCTCGGCCCATATATCCTTTATTTGGACAAAAAGTATAATGATAAATGTATGAACCAAAAGTGGAAAAAATTAGTAGTCATATAGCCTAGAATTTAAGTTAAGCTTCTAAGCAAACTAAAATGGCATGAAAGATTCTGGGAGTGGTAAAAACTTACAGAATTATATTGCATGTATTCCTAGCGAATTAAATTTCTTTCAGTACAAGGCTAATCCTAATCCATATGTGACCGTCAAAATCAAACAAAAGTGGCCTAAAGGTTGCAAAATACTCTGACTTATTTTCTTAGAGAATTTCAATTATACACCTGCAAGGACTTGTCTTCATCTCATATATCCTTTATTTCCAGAAATAAAAAAAAATTTGAAAAAAGTGATAATAATAGTTTCAGAGAGAGCGTTATTTGATAAATTTTAAATTGATTCAAAGATAGCTCTTATATTAGTATATATGTATGTATGTACATATCCTTAAACCTTAAAAAATAATTTAAAGAATAAATCTAAGTACTACTAACATGTTTAAGCAGTTTAAATATTTGAAAACTTTTAATTTATTCAGTGCAAGGATTTACCTACGTTTTAAAAATAAAATTTTTTCTACATTTACAATCAAAACCGAACAAAAATTTGCTAAAGGTTGTATAATACTATTCTTTACTTTTTTCACAGTTTTCACATGTACTGCTGCAAGGATCTCTTTTTTTGTCATATATCCTTTATTTGCGATAGCAAAAAACTTTTGAGGAAAAGAGCAGAAAAACGAAGCAAAAAGTTAAAACCACTTCTGACACCATTTGCTGACAAATCTTATTTGATTAAAGTTAAGAATATGGCTTTCTGTCACATATCCTTCAACTTAAACTTTACATTTTTGTTAAGCCCACGAAAAGAATAAAACCCAAATAAATGGAAACATGTAAGACTATATTTTTGGGCTTTGTAGAAAATTTTAAGTCTTTCCTATCTCTCGTATTCTTCTTATTAAAATAAAATCTTATTTTTGGCTAAAATAATAGTCAAAATCAATCAAACTTTGGCTAAAGATTGCAAAATAATATCCTTTACTTTCTTAGCAAATATCCCTATTACAGCCATAAGGACCTGTTAAACTCCGATTTATTCTTTATTTATAAGCAAAAACATTTTTGAGATAGTCTGAAGAAAAAATCGTTTCTTATTTAGAAAGAAACATTTCGGTTTATCAAAATCAAATAAAAATTGGCTGAAGGTTCGGAAAAAGGTTGCAAGGACTTATTTATCTCACATATATTATTTCAAACAGTTTTAAAACGTTCACTTTGCAATGTTGCCTCGCATTTTTCCGCCTGCCGAACCCTTGAAAAGCGGAAACAAAATTTTATTTGTAGAAGTAGTTTCGCACTTTACACAGTATATACTTATGATGTGAATATTGTTTGTAATTGCATTTTAATTATTAAACTCCAAACTTTTTTCCACCACGATGTCAGCCAGTGCTCTCGTATTTCCATGCCAACCCGTTGCCGGCTAATGTAAGTCAAGAGGTTTATAGGAATTTTAAATAAAACTTTGTGAAACAAATTGAAGATTAAATTTGATTAATTAATTTAAAATTGTTGTAAAAAAATTACAAAATATTATATTAAAGTATCTTTTTGCACCAACATTTGCCAAAGCATGGAAATGCCTGGGAAATTTTTTTAACAAGAGAGGTAATTAAAAATATATTAAGCCCCGCGCCAGGCAAATCACAGAGCTCAAGTGCTGTTGCATTTTCACATGAAAGCGTTTTAAAACTTCCCCTTGGCGTTGCACCAACAACCACCCCTTCAAATAAATATGAAAATGCATTTTTTTTAAGTTAATTCCACTAAAAAGAAAAAAAAAACGTTTACAATGTCATCTCTTCCTGGCCGTTATCAAAGAATCAGATGACAAAACATGGCAAACCTTTAGAAATGTGCGTAACTTGAAAGGTGTCGGAAGGAGGGGCAAACAAGCAAACGGGCAAACGGGCAAACAGGCAAACAAGGGGCCACCAACCACCATTCGACGAGTGGCAGCTCTAGTGGCTGTTAGTAGCATGAGTTTATTTCCGGATTTTGTTTGCCTTTCTGCTTGCAACTGCTACGAATATTGTTGTTGCTTTAAATAAATGTTTATTCTTTCTCTTTAATGTCACTGGTACATACACGTACTTTTTTAAAAGCAAATAAAAACACAATCCCGGTTACATACCCGTATCCATGTATTGCGATACAAGTCAGTACTTGTATTCGTTGTAAGTATTTGTCTGTTATTTGCCCAAGTCTATACGTGTATGTATGTCGGTGTGTCTGTATAACACAGACATTTTTGCGTTGGCTTAAAGAATTTTAACAGGCAGCAGGAAAATTTACTTTTGCTTAAGTCTTAAAACAAAATGAAGAAAAAGTTTAATTCCGAAGATTTACAATTATTTTGTATCTTCTAAATATGCGATCGAATAATTTTACAATCGTAAATGAATTCTGCAGAAATCATACTTTAAATATTCTATGTTTAAAATAATTATTTAAAAAGATAACATTTAACGAATAATCGATTGATTATAAATTCGAATAGAATTTTTAACGATTACCCGCTTAACATATTTTATTTCAAAAACAAACAAATAATTTAAAAAAAATTGGATAACTTTTAACGCATAAACGTATAATTTTATATTCGAATACTAATTTTTAATGAATAATTGCACATTTTTATATTCGATATATTTCCAGGTAAGTAAATAATTGTTAAACAAATTCATGCTTAAAAATATTAAAACTAATTATTTTTGTAGTTTTTAACGAATAATCGAATAATTTTATATTGAGAAAACTTATAAAGGGTGGTTAAATTTCAAGGGCCGATGTTGATTTTGAATAAAACACAAACTATTTAGGAAATTATTGTAATTTTATTTTATTATGATGTATTGGTATTACTCAATTATGTATGGAACAAAATATCGGCCAAATGGGCGCCGCGACCTCGGCGGCACACCTCCATCCGATGGTCCAAATTTTCGATGACGCTGAGGCATAATGGAGGTTCTATGCCGTTAATGTGCCGTATTATCTGATCCTTTAGGTCTTGAATTGTTGCTGGCTTATCGACGTACACCTTTTCTTTCAAATAACCCCAAAGAAAAAAGTCCAACGGTGTCAAATCACATGATCTTGGCGGCCAATTGACATCGCCATTACGTGAGATAACACGGCCATTGAATTTGTTGCGCAAAAGAGCCATTGTTTCGTTAGCTGTGTGGCAAGTGGCACCGTCCTGCTGAAACCACATATCGTCCACATCCATATCTTCCAATTCGGGCCATAAAAAGTTCGTTATCATCTCACGATAGCGAACACCATTCACAGTAACTGCCTGACCGGCCTTATTTTGGAAAAAATACGGCCCGATGATGCCGCCAGCCCATAAACCGCACCAAACAGTCACTCTTTGTGGGTGCATTGGTTTTTCGACAATCACTCTTGGATTCTCATTCGCCCAAATGCGGCAATTCTGTTTATTGACGAATCCACTGAGGTGAAAATGTGCCTCATCACTGAAGATGATTTTCTTCGAAAATTGATCATCCACTGTTGCCATTTCTTGCCACCATTCTGCCCATTCACGACGTTTGGAATGGTCAAGAGGCTTTAGTTCTTGAGCCAATTGCACCTTGTAAGCGTGTAAATGCAAGTCTTTATGCATAATGTTCATCAACGACGAGCGTGAGAGGTGCAATTGTTGGGAACGACGACGAGTTGAGGTGGACGGCTCTTCAGACACACTATCGCGAACAGCAGCAATATTTTCTGCAGTACGAGCTGTACGAGCATGCACTGGTGTTCTTACATCTTCTACAGACTCGGTTTGCTCGAATTTTTCCACGATTTTTGCGATTGTACGCACATTTGGACGATGAAATTGACCAAAAAAATTACGAAGTGCACGATATGCATTTTGATTTGAACTCCCATTTTCATAATAAGTCTGGATAACTTTAACACGTTGTTGGATTGTGTATCTCTCCATGGTTCAAATTGAGTAAGTCTGAAATAGAGAAATGTCAAATAAAATTCGCAAAAAAACTTGGCGTTTAGGTGTGGTTCACATTCAACATCGGCCCATACAATTTAACCACCCTTTATCTTTACAAAATTATTTAAGAAAAATTCTTGTCTAAAACATTCTAAGAATAATCAACAGACAATATTTGAACGAATCGCCCATTATGTGTATAATAACTTTTAACGGATAATTGAATAATATTACAATACAATATATTCGAAAAACATATTTTATCGGATTTATGAAAACTTCTTAATGCAAAAATTGCTGACAGCTGAATGAGTATTCAAACCATTAATTGAACAAACAATTAAATAATCGTATAAAAATCTAAACTTAAAAATTTATACTTATTTTTGAGTAAAATATGTTTAAAATAAAAAAAAATATATGTTAAAAATAATTATTCAAATAGTCGACTAATTATCGAATAGTTTTGAATGCGAATAATAATATTTAAAAACAATCGTAAAAAATTGGCTAATGCGTCTAAGAAATAGAATAATTTACACACAAAAAAAAGTACTGTTTAAAACAAACGAATATTAAAAAGTAGTTATTTGAATAATCAATCGAATAACTATAAATTCTTATGGTAGTTATTAGCGAATAAGTTTTTGAAAAAGTAACAATGTTTGGTAAAATAGTATCGACGATATGTCAAAAATAGTTATTGGAATAATTTCAACCTGTCATCGAATAATTTTAAACTCAATTTATAATGTTTAACTTAAAATCGAATAGTTAATCGTATAATTTCTTTACGAATGTCCGATTGTAAAGAGAATTCCTGCTTAAATGATTCCACTTATACTTTTTTATTTTTTACCAGATCACGCGTGACCGGCGACATATACACCGAACCACATGTAACCTTCTGAGCCCACTATGGCCGTTTCTATTGCGAATGGGCCATGTAGACTAAGAGCTAATCGGCGTGAAATAACTTGACTCCCACATTTAAGTTACAAAATGTATAAAATCCAAATAATTCTGATTTATTTTTAATGGATCGGAAGATCTTCTCCAACTATTGTACATCTACAAAAATGTAGGGTTTGGTGGTGTGAACTGTGATAAATCGAAAACCAGACAATTTCTATGGCTTAATTTTTATTGTCTGCAAAATATATTACATCGATTATTTAATATTAATCAAAATTTAAGTGGACTCGCTGGTATTTATTGAAAACGCTACGCTGTTCGAAAGAATCCGTTGGATAAAATTATACGCAGTAGTAAATTTTCTTTTAATTTTAAATCCTTTTACGTTTGCCCCATAAAAATGAGTGTTTATTCGCCAGGTTTTGTATCAATATTCATTGTATCTATCCCCTGTATTTACCAATACTTTGTACTCACATATCCTTTTACGTATGTATGTATATAATAGAAGCCTTTTGTAGACAAATGCACATGCATACATGTGTATATGTATGTATAACTGTGTTCGTATGTTCAGTGAGTCTGACTGGCATGTTCCAGTACTTATGCACGTGTGTGTGTGCGTGTGTGTTTACACTGGGTATTCTGCTCGATTAAGCAGAGCATAAGAATTGGCAAAAATGTTGTCAAAGTTGTCAGACCGTAGACAACTTTTCTCACTTTATTGTTAGAAAACAAAACGAAATCTACACTCTGCATATACATATGTATGTATGTATGTGTGTATGTACGTGTGTATGTATGTATGTACGTGTGTATGTATGTATGTACATATTTATGTTTCTGTGTATGTGTTTGTTTATACGAGTAGATACTTTAAGACTTGATACTGCAAAAGGGGAATTTTGTTATAAGAAACAAGACGTGCTTCAATTTACTTGCAACTCATGTTTAAAGTAACTCTTGTTTGCATTTGTTTTTATTTGTTTTATTACTTATCAAAATAAAATCGTATAATATAGATTTTAAATGAAATAAATTGCTATTTGTTAACATCACACATTTTATACGAGTATGTCAAATATGAAGAGATTTCTATTTTGGCCTTGATAAAAGGGAGTACAAATTTATTAACTTGGATATATTTTAGTCAAAATATTCATCATAATTGTGCGGATATTACGATTTTTTATCTTGATTTTATTTATGAAATTTTGCCAAAAAAAAAAAACAAATTTTTCTCACCACTGGCAAAGAAACAGCCACCCTGTATTTTAGAACCCTCCCCAAATTGTTTTCTGTCTGATTGAGAACATCTTGCTGTAAAAACGAACATAAATGAGTTTCGTATGGACTAGAAACATTAGAAGCATTTATTTGAAAAAAAAACTCATTAGTAAAAGTTGGTTTTGCAATAGGATTTTGGTGGGTCTTAAGACCTTCACATCATTATTCATCAAAACGACGTATATTAACTGATTATTAAACTAAAAGTATTTTACATTCCAGAAGACTTGAAGACACAAAACATCTAAACCCCATTAAAAGCATTAAGAAACTTAATCTTCTCCATATTCTCGACGATTTAATTCCATATAATAAAAATAAACTAGTAAATTCATTTATTGCGTTTAATTGCGGTGAACATGCAGACCCTTTTAACGAGAAATTTTCAATTATATTTTCTATTTTTATAAAAAAACAAGCTCATACAGAAAACTTGCTTTCAAATTTTATTCCAAAAAACATTTTTTCCAACAGGACCAAATTTTTATGCCAGCTTTTTTTGAGAAACATTTTTAAAAAATTTCCCTTACGCAATATTGTTTATTTTTTAAATAAAAATTTTTAAGTCTAAACAGTGCGACAATTTTTTATTAAAATTTTGGGTTCAATTTTAAGAAAACAAAATTTCTAGTAAATTTTCTCCTAAATGGAACACAATATAAAAATTTTCCCCACAGAAATATTTTCCTTCTGTGCAAAAATCTAGTATAAACCTTTATGATTAAGTTGTAGTTTAAAAAAATGTGATTGCCTTTACGAGGATGCCATAAAAGTTGCAAATGAAAAATTTCCCTAAAAGGGAAATTCCCTAAAAGGGAAATTTTTCCCCGTGTATTTTATGTGTAAAATTTTATAAAAATGAATTTTTGTTTTCAATATTATACCAAAATATGGCTTTAAAGTCTTATAAAAGCTTTCAATTTGAAAATTTCCCTTGCTGGGAAATTTTTATTATTTGTTTAAATTTTAATAAAAATATGCCATCAAGTTTTTCTACTTTAACATCTACTAAAATTTTATAATAAAAATATGTCAAAAATCTGAAAGGCGCCCTGAATCTCTCCAATGTTTTAAAATTTCCCACATTAATTCAATTAAACCATTAATGAAAAAATCCAATCAACAATTTTTGTAATCGATTTATAATGATGTTACTTAACACACTTTCTATGTCATTAAATGTTGAACCATGATAATCATTTTTGTTTCATTTCTTAGCTTTTGTTTTTTTATTTATTTTAAAAGCTTTTAAATTTCTTGTCACTCTTTCTCAATCACTCGCTCTCTCTCTCTCTCTCTTACTTTCTATCTGTCTAATAATAAATTAGAATAATGGGAAAAAAGTAAAATAAATATATAATTTAATATAGGTCGGGTATTTTTTAAATAAATTCGTTTTAATTAAATTCAATTGGTTGTGTCCACTCAATGTGATTTATGGCCATTACTCACGGACCGAACAGGAAGAATAAAATGAAATAAAAAAAAGGCGTTGAATTGAAAAGAGAAGAAAACACAAGTAGTAGATAATAATGGTTTATACAATGGGTCACCAGAGGCCAAAATGTTCATTTATACATTATTGTTGTTATTTCTTCTCCTTCTGGTGTTTGCGCGGCCTCCTCTTTAAGTTCTGATATACTCGTATTATATATTAAATAAACACTTTATGTGATTGTTGTTGTTGTTCACATCATATATGTACATACGTATGTTGATATATTTGACAATATTTTAAAGAACTGTTACTTCAAACTGAATAAAAAACAAAAGGAATTCATCATGAATAATTTGAATGAAAATGGTAAATAAATATTTAACAACTGCAGTAACAAATTGTTTGCCATCAAATGAAATTTGATGTTTGTTCAATATTTTAGGCACACACACGAGTTTATGACAACACAGAATACTACCAGACAATTTATTTTAATATAATTATTATAAATTATATTTGAAATTTAATATAATAGAAAATGTTAAAGTATTTGCTTTGGCTGTTTGTTTATTTAACAAGTCACAGTGTGTACAACAAGTTTTTGGCCAACATTTCAAATGTATCAGGGGCATAAGATTTGTATTGAAATGCCATTAAATAAAATTGAAGAAAAATTTCATAAAAAGTAAAAAAGCAACCTTAATTAGAATATATTTAAAAACCAGTATAATAAACATTTTAAGGAAATTATAGGCATGAAAGAAAATATGGCATTACACATACAATTGTCAAGACTCCTTACGAAATTGACTCCTTACAAAATAGGCAATAGATATTTGAATAAATTAAACATATAATTTTAAATTAGAATAATAAAAATATCCTCTTAAAAGGACAACAACGAAATTTAAACAAACCTCGAATTATAAAAAGTTTATATTTATTGTAAATAAAACAATAAATAAATAAATAAGCAAGAAAATTAGAAAAATATAATTCACCGAGATTTTCAAACTAATGATTTCATATTGTACTACATAAAATGTAACAGAAATATTCAAATAAATTCAATGAAACATCATATTGACTTAAAATTTTCCCGTGAGGGAAATTTTGTGACACGGACACACTAAAAAACTATTTTAAAAGAATTTTATAAAAATGTATAGAATATCTAAAAAGTAAATCTATACAAAATAATAATAAAAACTAAAATTTTAAAAATTTCCCTTCAAGGGAAATTTTTTATTTTCATGTATTTTTTATAGAATTGCAACAGTAAGGGGTTGTAAAGACATTTTATTAAATCTAAGCTTTAAAGAAAAAATTCCCTACAAGGGAAATTTTTTAATTCAAAACCATTTTAGAATTTTAAGTTATATTATTAAATAATTTTACAACATAAGATGTTTTTTGGGGAATTTTATGAACAAATTTTACTAGATAAACATTTTCCATCTAGGGAAATTTTTTAAATTAATGTAAATTAGCAATTTTTGATAAACTTTTCATGTTATTTAGAAAGTAAACTTATTTGCAGCGTTTTTATTTAATATTAAGGGAAAGCCAAAAAAATTTCCTTTGGGGGGTTATTTTGAAACTATGAATTTTAAAACAAATTAATTCGAAAAGTTGTTATTGCAAAGAGCATTTATTTCATAAAAATCAGTTTAATAAACTTTTGTCACGCACTGTTATAATATTTTGTCACTTCCCAATGTAAACACTTACAGATACGTGTTTAAAAATTTATTTTGCATAAACCAGCATAAACTTTTGCAAATGTACAATATTTTGCTTTTTTCCATAAAATTCGGTTAGTAAAAATAATAATATTAATAAATATGAAATGTGCCTGCAGCAAACAATTTCGTACGAAATTCGTGCGTTCACATTAGCATATTTTTAACCGCAGACAGACAAACTAAACCACACTATAAAATTAACAAGAATAGAAAATATATGTATGTATAGAAATATGTATGTAGAGACCGAAAAACCTGAGGGAAATTGTTAAATTGTGAGTGAAATTTGCTTTCAAAATATTGCATAAAACAAAGTTAATATTCAGCACTTTAAATGGCAAATGGAATTGAAATGCTAATTTCAATACTTTATAAACAAATTATTAAATAAAGTAATAATTTTTTAAGAAAAAGATTACCTGAATTATGATTTAAAAAAAGGGGGGTCAATTTATTGAAAGTTTTGGCCATTGTTAACTATAATATTTTACCTATTTGCGCCAAAGGAGGTTCAGCACTTAAATGACTGTCGGTTCTCACTGTTCAAAAATTGACGCACCCAATTAACACCTTTTCGAATCCTTGACATATAATTTAAACGGAACTTATTAACTCCTTAGTATTATGTCTTACAAAATGTTCAACATTTTCTTTTCTAAGACATCAAATTGTTTTGTTCTTCATCGTAGTATTTTAAAAGAAAATCTGCTACAAGTTAATTTTATTTTCGTTTTAATAAGTTGTCATGTGTTGTCATGTTTTTCAAGGTGTATAACTTAAGTAAGTACGTGTTTGACAATAATCAAAATATTTATAAACTTTATACTCGTATGTTAATATTGTAACGACATAAATATATTACGAGTCACACAGGCTTCTGCATAAGAATGTGTTTGTGTGTGTGTTTGTGTGTGTGTTTTTGTATTTGTGTGTGTGCGTGTGTGTGTCTGTCTTCATATAGACTCTGATGATATTTCGTATCTTATAGATCTCAATTAAAAGTTTTCAAATCATTACAACAATCACGTTTTAAACTTTTACTGACATCTTTCCCCTTTAATATGTCGTTATTTTTAACACACGAACAAATACTGCAACAAATAATCGTGTCTGAAAATGTCTGCTCCGTGATTTTAGGAGTTGGAGAATGTGTGAGCAAAAAATAACAACATAAGCAAAAAGTTTAACCTCGCACAAAGTTTATTATCGAGAAAAATAAATCTAATTTAAATGTATGAAAGGAAATAGGATTTTGATTAAGTGACAGTTTGTCTAGATGAATATGAAAAGTTTGTGTGTGTGCGTTGCATATCTGTACATACACACACATTTACATATGCAACACCATACAAATGTATATTTAAGGTTTAATTTCCATATTAATTCGAGTGAAGAATTTTATCGCTGCCATAAAATTGATCAACATAAAATATTTAAATGAGCATTTGGCGGGTAGTCTTCAAATGATGGCTATTTTTTGCATCGAAAATATATGTTGGTGAATCTTGTTTGGCTCAAAAACTAATCTAACTGAAAATCTCCCTATGAAGGAAATTTCAAATTAAGATTTTAAGATTAAACGGGATCAACTTTTCTTGCTATATTAAAAAAGAAAATCAATAATAGGTATATTTTAAAAAATTTCCTCTTATATATTTACTCTAAATAAAGAAAAAAAATTTGTTTGACATTTTTTACTCTGTTTTAAATATATATTATCAATTATTTGTCAATAGAAATCTAGTGTTAGATTTTTATAACAATCCCGCAAAAAATTTAAATTTATAATAATAATAATTTGATATAGAAAATTTATTTGTATTTACCTGCCTTAAAAAATATTACAATTAATAAAAAAAAAATTCCCATAAAAGGAAATTTAGAAATGAGAAAATTTTACAAAGTATTTTACAAAAACTGTTTATGTTTTAGGTTTTAGGATTAAAAAACATTTTTGTAAGCTAATAATTAAATTTGGTACAATATTGAATAAAAATTTCCCTATAAGGGACATTTTCACAGAGAAATTTTTTTCAACTTCTTTTTTAATTTTAAACATTTTTGGGAATAATCTATTATTATAATAAGTTTTATACAAAACTTCTTATTAAAATGCAAATGCTTTAGAAAGGTATATTTTAAAAATACAAAGTTTTGTTCTAATAAAATAATTTTAAGCCAAACAATTAAACGAGAATTAATAGTTTGCAATTGCTTTTGATCTTAGTGAATGAGTATTACAGCCAGCAAAATTTTTACAAAGCAAATATCTATTAAAAACTTGAATTTATTTGAAGCCTTCTTACAACAGACCATTATACAGTGCATTACAAAAATACGGCTACACTGATGTCAGTTTCAATGAATTAGAATCCAGAGATTATGTTTTGAAATTTTAAAAGAGCATAAGTTACATATATATTTCTTATGCATCTCCATAGAAACTGTCACTTCTCATTATCCATCATGTATAAAATATATGTCAGTGAGAGCGGCATAATTATAAAACTATCAAAATATTATGGGCTTGATTGAACGTCCGATATCTTTTAAATGATAAATAAAACTGTATGAAGTTTACAGAAGAGCAAAAAAGAAACAAATGTGAAAAAAGAACGTAATGAGTGGAATGAATGATTGATTGA
This sequence comes from Epicampocera succincta, assembly GCA_932526305.1. Taxonomy (NCBI): domain Eukaryota; kingdom Metazoa; phylum Arthropoda; class Insecta; order Diptera; family Tachinidae; genus Epicampocera; species Epicampocera succincta. The sequence continues at coordinate 11,542,874 of OW052037.1, read as the reverse complement.
CGATGATGGTTGGTAATGATTGAATTAAAAAATAATTATGTATGAATGTATGTATGTATTTGAAAAGGGAAATAAGAGACCATGTTTTGACGATTTAACCGAATGCCTGACTGTGGGACAAAGGAAAATTATAAGTGAGTGACATAAAAATTAATACACATGGCAAAGGGAAATGGACAATGGCTGTGAAATTGAAAATAATAAAACTTTTATAGAAAAAACAACAAGTTATTGTATATTGTTTAATTTAAAAGCGATAAAATCAAAGGAAGACGAAAATAGCCCTACAAAACGGTCTTACATTCATTTAGAAGTATTTAACGTTTTTATTAATGTCTGAACATTAGTTGTACGCGCTGATGACATATTAATGATAGTGTTTAGATCGTTTCGTTGTTCTAAAATCAGACAAAAACAAAATAAAGAAATACGTCAAACAAAAACTAAATTAAGAACTGGCGCTTATACAAACAATAGGAATCATTGTTGTGTCAATAAGAGGAGGAAAGTGTTATTCAATTGCATTTGTTTGGCAGCAAAAAAAATTCACTAAAGACTACAACAACAAGACGCCATTGATAACAACTGCAACAAGCACTGCACTGTTACTTGTGTGAGTAAATGGCTGTATTGTGTATTCTCTTTATAACAACACTTTGCCACTAATCGATGGTTTAGTGATTTTAGTTTTAAAAGAAATTTGTTACAGCTGGTTTTATTCAGTCACGAAAGGAGCTTTAAATTGAAAAAAAGAAAAAAAACTTTCTGGTTTCTCGTTTTTGTTAATAATTTTGCAATATAAATTTCTTACACGTTTTCTAACAAGATTCTGGCGTAAAATTTTACTTCTCAGAGCTGAACTACAGCTCTTGTTAACGGGTTTTACGAGATGGAAGCAGTTAATGCCGACGGCATTTGTTTCCATTAAGATGGCCAAACACAATATTTGTTTTATTAAGAAATCAAATTTAGCAACAATATTAGTTTTATTAAGAAATCAAATTTAGCAACAATATTAGTTTTATTAAGAAATCAAATTTAGCAACAGTTTATTTTACGTTTCACATCTTTCAACTGAAGGTCTAGATCGGGAATTTTCTGATGTGATACCTAAAGCCGTCTTTAAAGCTATTTTATTTAATTTATAAATTTTCATTTCTACACAAAAAAACTGACTAAACACAAATTACCCGAACTAAGAGCGATAGATAAATTGGAAAAAAGAGCAAAAAAAAAGTTCATAAACGATGTCTAATTAAGTTTTTTTACACTTCAAAATACTTACATACATATGTACATACATACATACATACATACATATGTAACGTTTCGATATCGGGGTATAGGCGATTAAGCTTAGAAGCCAACCATTTCACAATCCAGAGCCCCGAAAAAAGATATTTGAGGCTTAAACTTAAGCACAAAATATGGCATATATGTATGTATGTATGTGCATGCATATGTATGTGTGTACACACATATGTATGTATAGATTTATGTATGTGCATATCGTTACCTGAAATGCAAAAGGGCGTAACAACCAAAAAATTCAAAATGGGTTTTTTCATTTATTATTGTAGAGCAAATCGAATTACATGTCCTCCTACATTTTTACAGCCCTACTGTCAATAACAACCATTTTATTAAAGAAAATCAAAAGGTCGTAACAACAAAGTTGGTTTTTTCTTAAACCAAAAGGGCGCAACCCACATCTAATAAAAATGACGATTAAAGAAATTTTTTTTTCTACGAAATAAATGCATCATCGCATTTTAATGCTGTACTGAAGAAATTGCAACACCAGCTTCGTAATATTTGATTTTTTGGAGTTTTTTGTCTCTCCTGTAAAATTTTGAAATATGTTGTTACGCCCTTTTGCATTTCAGGTAACGATATGTATGTATGTAATTGGTACAGAATAAACTAAATCATTCAAAGAAAATTTGTTTTAATGCTACTGCTCTTTATTTTGAATCACTTCAAATGTTTGCCCAAATGTGGAACGTTAACGTTTGAGGTCATGAAACGGACACTAAAATTCATTTACTGCCTGTCTTTCCACATCAAAAAACAATTTCCTTTCTAAAATCGATATTGAAATAAAATAGCAGGCGAATATTTGTGTGTTGTGGCAAAACCGGCAGCTAATTGAGAATTACTGTAAATAACATTAAATTCGCTCAAATCTAGTGAGTATATCAGTGCGTGATTTGTTTTGTTTTTTGTTTGTTTGTTTTTTTTTTTTCTTTTAAGGAGAGTGCAAGCAGTTCGTCTTGTACTGTTTACTTCGCGGTAACAGTGCTTCCAAATTTGTGCTAATAAAGACATAGTTTTTGTTGTGTTAATCCGTTTTATCTAATCTGTTTATTTTTTTTTTTGTTTTCAAAAACGTTCAAATTGTGTTATAAATAAATCAAACTGCTTTTCAGCATTTTTTGTTTGTCTTTGCTTTTTATCTAGCAAATAATAAATAAAAATCATAGCGCATATGTTGACATGCAACATTATAAATTTTAGATAAAGTTAAGCTGCCATTCGACGTCACTTCGTAAAAACTAAGCAAACACCATAACAGGCAAGTGCTTGAAATGCGATTGGGGTTAACGCCGATAACATTATGACAGAATAAACATTCAAAGTAGCACCATTAGCTGCAGGTAGTTTTCCGAAATGACACACGACCATAAATTTAGGTTGTAGATAAAATTACATGTTTGCACGGCCGTTGTTCTTGCAAGCAACTTGCTCGTATTTAAATTATTTCAAAAATCTACTTATGTAGTTGCAAGTGGCTGTAGTTGCCGGCACAAATTACTTAATAAATAAACACTGAAAGTATTAAGTTTTGAATGCCGCAAAAGGCATATTTATGTATGTATGTACATATGTAGCATTTAAAAGGTTTTATATGGATACGGAAAACCAAAGACTGCAGTGCATCAAAATAAATCAGTGGGATTTGGTTGCTTGTCAGACCGACCCATCAATCGATCAATCAAAGTACATGCGAGCACTCGTATTTTGATGGTTTAATGCAATTGCGGTTTTATTATTTATGTATGTAAATATTTAGAAATAAAGAAGGCATTTTAATAGATTTATAATTTTAAAATTTGCTTTAAATACACAAGAGAACACACATATGTAGATGTATACATATATGAAAGTAAAGCCGTTTATGATTGACAATTTTAAGTATTTAAAATGAGAGCCAATCTTAATTACAGGTAGACTTGGCATAATACGGGACGATCACGATGTCGAACTTCTATAACTCGAATTTTCGCGCACTAAATAGATTGGCAGTAGCATTGAGAGAATAATTGACTTACAATTCTTTTTTCCTGCTTCGTTTCATTGTTGTTGGTTAGTTTTGGTTTGTTTATTTTGCTTCTTTAGTTAGTTTTTGAATTTTGTTATCGGGGAAGTCCCTTTTAGTAATTCAAATGTTGCTTTTCATTTGCATAAGAATTAACTTAATGCGTAAATGTCATTCGCACTAAATTCAAATTCATATTTGTTTATTATCATCATACCAACCACGAGACCTTTAAAATGTTTGTCGTGGGAAGAAATATATGAACTAAAAATAGAAGTCGAAGGCAAAGGGCTGGATTCAACAGCTACCGCGGTCTTAATGTTTAAAAAAATCGAAGAATTAATTATCACCTCATGTGTATTTATAATTTGTCTATATAGTGAAAGAAGTACTATCTCAATATACCAAAATTAAAACATGTCTATAACCGTATCTGCAGCAATATTAACCAAAAAAAGGTAATGGAGTTTGCAAAGTGTTTTGGCCATCAGCAGGTTGGCTTGAGCAAAACGTTTAATTTGTGAAATGTAGAAAGTCCCGAAATGATTTTAAATTATGATTTTGCAAACAAGTGATACTACAGCTGATGGACACTTTAAGGCTTTGAGCAAATTAAAGTCATATTGTGATATAAATAATAGAACAACAGTAAATTGTCATAATCGTTTACTTCCTTGTTCCAGTATTTCCTTTTTTAAAAAAAAAAAAAAGTTTTATAACTTGAAGTCTGCGATAACTGCGATAATGATAACTCGAGTTATGGACACCCGACTGTAACCACAAAAACAATTTTAAAATCATGTTTCAAAAGTCTAATTATTTCTTACGGTGTAAAGTCATGCCACTATTCGCTAAATTTTATAACAACATTTATTCCAGTTTCATGTCATGTTGTTGATTTAGTTTTCGAAAAATTGCAAACATTTATAAATTTTTAATACATTTATTTTTTTTTTGGGTTTTTTCCACAAACTCTCTTGAGATTTAGAAGTGTTTAATGTTTATAACAAATGAAGATTTGCTTTATTTATTTCATATAAATATTATTATGGAAATGCGTATTATTTTGCACACATCCATTCGCTCACCCACTTGCAGCATATTTGAAAAAAAAAAGAATTAAATATAAAATTTATGTTAAAAAATTAATATACACGACAAAAAAAATTATAAAAACCAATCATCACAGTATTTATTTAGTCATTTTATTTGCCTGCTGGCGAGACGGGCAGAGCATTTCTGTACGATTCTATTTATGTTTGTGTAATTTGCGGTTGATATCGAATGCAAATCACGCACACAAAACAACAACAACAGCAACAGTTGCTACAACATCAAACCAACAACATAAAACACTGACCATAATACCAAAACAGCATCATTATTATCGTACGAGTGGCATGCGAGCAACACCACGATGATAATCAGCTGTTTTCAAAAGACGACAATCATGATTCAAACACAATGATGATTATTGTTGTGGTGATAAAAATTAACACTTGGATATTTGTTTAATTAAAAGTGATTTATAAAACTTTTTTTTTTTGTTAACAACTTTGATTGCTGTTATTGTCCGGCAAATTAAAGTTGAATAAATATCTTTAATAAATGAAACTGAATGATGTGAAATGTAAGCAAAAAATAATGTGAGGTTAGTTTGAAAACAGGTTTAAGCCATCACTGGACCGGCTGGGCGCTCGTTTTTCTATTGTATGTTGATGGACAGTGAAATTGATTTATATTAGCAGCTTCTATTATAGCCTAATGGTTATAGCGAGATATTTCATATTACCGCAGACAAAAGTTTTGGACTCTTGAAGAAACCGCATCAAGCAGTTCGCACAGGAACATGATTATTTAAACGATAGTGCAGAAAAGTGATTTCCATGTGCTGATTAAAGAACTTCATTAATACTATGGTGCCATATTTTCAATGGTTCCATGCGTTTCACTGGGTTTCGTTTTGCTCTTACGGCTTAACTAACGCCCAAAATTGTTAATAATTATTGAGCAATCGGAGATACGAGACCATCAAGTTTTTCTTGAATATTTGAATGTAAAAATCCCCTCCTACCGCTATTGCACTCATTAACCCATAAATTCAACCGTGTGACAATTTCAAAGCAATTATTCTTTTTTTATGTTAGAGAAAAATAATACCTAAAGAAATCCATATAGAAAAATTGTCATGCCTTAAAGAAGAGCAGTTTGTTAGTTTAAGAGCATTTGTCTATTTAAGATAAATAAATGCGCTAAATTTTTTGCCGTACGTACTATGATTTGTTTGTTTGAAATAATCGGTATTGGACTCGGATTGCAATAAATTGCTTGTATTGGATATTGAGAACTAAAATGTAAAAGACAAAATTTGGCACCAAATTTTTGATTTTAGTACAATAGTTTTTCCCCAAAATACTTCTAAATACACTTTATATAAATTTTTCCGGTTTGTTTTCAAATATTTTAATGTGGAAAATCAAACTTAACTGTAAATAAACTTTAAACATAATATTGTTATTTTAAACATGATATTATCGGGCCAGAGCTGTGAAGATAAGAGCATTTTTGTTGTAGTTACATTGATTTCATTGTTCATATAAAACGAAACTACAAAACAGGCAAAGATTTAATATAAAATGAACGCCAACAATTTTTAAAATGAATTTCATTCGGAATAAAAGCATCGGATTTGAATGGTTTTGAAATGATATTTAATTCGTAATTATAGGTTTTTAAAATCCGCATAAGAAAAGGAGTTCCTAGAAATCTAACTAATAATAAGATTAATCGAATTTTGCGATTAATAAATTAAGTGAATATGTAAACAATTTGATTATTCATCATTCGTAATTATTCATTGATTAATGAGTTTGTTTAATTAAATTCGTGATTAATTGATTGTTTCACATTATGTATAATTAATAAATTCGAATTTCTGATGTTCAAGCTGTTCTTTGCTTGTGTTTTTTTTTTAACTTTTGGTTTCGTAAATAGTTTTAGTTTTCGCTTTCGCTTTTTCCAACTAAAAAAATTAATATTCGGTATAACTTTTTGCGTCCCTATATGTATGAATATGAATATTAAAATGAGCTCTAATTCAAAAATTCGATACAAAATTTCATTAAAATTAATTTAAAGTTATTCCAATGTTTTGTGTATTTATGATTTCGTTTCCATTATCAAAAACCTTAAAAAAGTTACCAAAAAACTTTTTCTATTAGTTTTCAAACAATTTAAAAAACGCTCTTAAAACTAATTTTCGAGCACAAGGCGCCTTTTACTGTCTATATATAACACATATGTTTGTATGTATGCCTAAATAAAACAAATACTTTTCAAGTTGGAATGTAATTAACTTGCCTGAAAATCAAATTGTGGTGGCAATTAACAAACAGGATGTTTTCTTAACTCTGATTTAAGTTTTCGCTGATACTATAGACAATTAAACAGTTAAGACTTCAACAAAGTTACTTCAAAATCTCTTTTTCAATGTTAAAAGCATTTATACAAAACACCTTAAAGTATGCAATATCTTTGCCAACTTTAAGCCCCCTAAAGTATGTAATATTTTGCCAAAGAACTTTATTTTCTTATATTCAATAAGTGCCCGGAAATCTTTAAAGCGTTTTAAGTCTTAATCACAAAACTTTGCTGCTGGAGTTTTACACTTCCCATCAGTGAAGTCCTTGAGTTTTGGGCATTGGTAATCCCCCTGAAATGATATGCATAGAAAGTGAAAGGCTTACCTATAAGACGCATAACCTCATGAAGATTAAGATAGACATTGAGGTGACTCTGTGTAAGCGAACACCAGGCCAGGAATAGTAATCCAATTGAAAAGCAGCTGGCGGCATACATTTTAGCAATTTTATGCAAAAACACAACTATAATGATTTAAACACAATTTGTTAAGAGAAATATGCGTATTTCTTTAATATAGATTTTTATAAAACCGTTTAATATTTATTTTATTATTTTTCATTGTTTAAGGGCAATTTTTATTTATTAATTAATATTTTGTTAAATTCGGTGTTTTCTTTTGCTCACTGTAATCCATTTTGTGGCTTAAACAATTGTTTTTAATCTTTAAACTTTTTAGTTATATTTTTTCCAAAAATTATATTTGATGTGTTTAAGATTTCCAAAATATACATAAATATTTATCACTTAATTTTTAATACTGGCTGTTAGTTTGACCGTAAAGAAGACTTTGTAGTCACCGTTATAATAGTAATTGAAGTTTATTTTTCACATCTGCCTTAAATATCGTTCTTTTCTTTTACTTCAATTCTCTCGTTACTGGCTGAAATATGTTTTCGATAATTTAAGAAGAATATGTTTTAATATTCGTGTACGCGTTCATCCGAGATTTTAATGTGCACACCGTGACGAGTTTCCAAGAACTGTCAACTGGATAAATAAACAAATCGCATCTGAGCCAAAGGCAGAGCAGTCAACCAGCCACCAACAACCGAAAAAGAATCCATTTGAAAGGAAAAACTCTACAACTCTGTGTGTAGCGCCAGCCAGCAAAAGGGAAAAACAAAAACATCCACATAAACACATCGTGTTTGAAATTTTGTTTTCTTCTTCTTTAGTTTCTTTCTTGTTGTGGCAGTGCATTGCATTCAAAACCCAATTACTCCTACCCCTTATAATTGAATACAATTTTGTTGGGAATAAAAATTACTCACTAGCTCTCTCTCTCTCGCTCTCGCTCTCTGTTGCAAACTTCTCCTTTCTGTTATACAACAATGACACTATAATACTCTTAGCGCCATCTGTAATGAAAATTGACTATTAGTGCTGTTCTCCTTGCTTGGTTGGGGAAGTTGTGGTTCATGTTTTAATGGAACTCACCCATCTGTGAACGATAACAGCCATCAAATTTCTCCTGTTCTCGTACTTATTGCTGTATAACATTTAAGCATCAACTGTGAATGTCTCAATACACACATTCGTGTGATTGTGCATGAAAACAAAAGCAAAACAAAGTCAAGCCCAACAAAAACTTTTCTTGCAATTTTATTTGCTGTAATCCTCAGATGATATAGAAAACGTAAAAATTTGGCCTAAAATTAAGAAATTAAAACTAAATGAAAAAAAAATGAATATGAACACGAAATTAAAGTTCAAAATTAATAATGTCTTAATAGAAAAAATAAAACTATAAAATGTTTAGGTTTCTATATAGATAAAAATTTAAATTTCAAAGGACATATTGAATATGTTGGAGTTGTACATTAGAAATGCCCTAGATTTTAAAACCCAGCGTGCAGACGCACGCGCATTGCCGGTGATATGGTTGAAGTAACACTATATTTTTGTTTTCAGAAATTTCGTGATTTTCAGAACATGCGCGTTTAAAAACCTGAACAATTTTTTATGCAAAATAAGTCTTGATATTGAGATTTACTGCTGTTTTCCGTTATTTCTCATTTTCGAACTTGTTTTTGCTTCCAAATGGGACTATTCTTTCCTATTGTTTAAGTAGTTGCCGCAAAATTGTAAATAAATATTGCGTTGCAGCCAAAATTTCAAACACAGAAAATAATATAACAAATTAACACAATATAGAGAGTATCGCTAAGATTTGCATTTTATTAAAAATTTCAAGCCATTAAATATATGGATGTGTCCACACACAGAGTTCAATTTATATTGCGAAAAACAACATATGAACAACAACAAAAAATACTAAATGCATACAAACATTTCAACTGTTAAATAAATGCAATCAAAAAAATCATTCCATGGAATGTTGTAATTAATACTAAAATAAAGACTTAAACTAAAAAAAAAAATAAACAGCCTCAAGAATTTATACAAACAACTACATAAATAATTAATAAATGAAGTCTACATTAATACAAAGATAATAGTTATAACTAAAGCTAAATGCTAATAAGTACAAAGTTAATGTTTATTTTATAGCACAATAAGTTAAATAGAAAAGAAATAGCTGGCCGGATCCTTAATTAACATTTAGATGATCCATTGATGACACTGTAGTTTCGATAAGTAAATTGTAATCCAATTCATTAAGACTAGCTTTGGCGGTTAGAAGATCCAAAAACGAGTCCAACGGCGAAAGTTTTTCAGCAGCAATACCTGCAAAGTTAAAATAAATATGTATAATATTCTTATAATTTAAAACCTCTTTAGATAACATACAAAAGAACATGAATAATTAAACATGGAGAAAAGAAAAAACATGAAATTTCCATTAGAATAGGTAGAACTGGCTTAATAATAGTTTGCTCTACTACTAGAAAAAAATATAGCTACAAAAACTCCCTCCTATCATGGTGACAATTTTATGTGACATGCGAAATGCGGTACATGTCATAAACTCCTTGTTAACCAGACTCGCCTATACATTTCTTACCATCTATTTCCTTACGTAGAATAGATGTCTGTTGCAAGTGTAGGGCACCTCAAGCTCATTTGGATCAGTTTCCCGAAAACATATAAAAATCCTCTTCCTGCGATTTTAGGTTTAAGCCACAGCCAAAATATTGCAAACAAGAACAGTCAAATAAGCAACACCAGGATCCCGGTGGAAGTTGCGTAAGAACCAGCACAACCAAAGACACAGCATATTTCTGGAGTTTTTATTGCCGCCATAATCGAGACACATTTTCCTCCTTTATAACCCAGAAAACAAAGACTGAAATCATAAAAATCTCTCATTTCCACCTGTTACGAAATCGCCTTGATTTCAAGTTCAAACGGAAATTCTAAGAAAACTTCGAAAAGTTTCGAAAGCAAACCCGTTAATGGTAGATTTAAATTTCCTATTGTTTACATGTTTTTTCAAACTTTAGTACCCACATTTACGGACATTTCACATTGATCTTACCGTGAATATTTTATTACTCATGTTTAAATAGATATGAAATTATGAAATATCCCATAAAAACTGAAGTGAACGCAATAAGCAAGAAAAGCAGTATTAAATAAAACACTAATAAAGATGTTTTTCTAAAATCTAAACAAAATAAAAAGAAATAAAAAAAACAAATGAATGATGTAGGATTTTAACTGAAAGGAAGCAAAAATATGATGGGAGATTAAAGTACTTACCACTTCTAATGTTCGAACGTACTTGGGCGTTTGTATTACAAACACTGCCTTTACGCTGCTGTACCGGCTGGCCGGATAAAATATTGGCAGCATGTTCTCTGCCACGTATCATCAGGCTTTCGGGATGTTGCCAGTTCTTTAATAAACGCTGTGCACGCTGTTTTGGCAAAGCTGATAGCAGCGACAACTTCTTTTCCATGCCCTCTTCACTATCGTCAATATCTAATCGAGTTTAAAACAACCGCCAAAAACGAGAGTTTAAACATAAATTTTTTCAAGAAATACAAAAAGACCAACATTTACCATTGATGATGGTTTTCATGACATCAACTTGCAACTCGAAGACATGGTTTTGAATATATTGCAAAAACATATCAAATGATAAGGCACGATAGCCCAAATAAGTAAAGAAAGAAGCATAACCCTGGGGCAGAGGAAAAGCAATAGAATCTACGGCCAAACAATAACGTTCCAATATAAGAAACAAAGAGTACTGTTGCCCATTACTCATTTGATCGCTGAAATTAAATATAAAGATAATAAATCATTTGTCTTAAACACATGAGGGTAAATAAAATACATTAACTGAAATCCTCGGGCTGTTTCGTGGCGAGCATCTAGGCCCGCTGCTCTACATACCAGAGAGCACAGTGAACGGGAAAGATCCAATTGTGAGGCAACATATTGCGAAGCCACAGCATGAACATGAGTGGGGGCTTGAGATCTTTCGAAAAAGGTTTCTTTAAGCCAACGAAAGCCAGTATTCGGCTTTGAGGAGTTTTTAACCAAGTGAACGCTAAGCTCTCGCAAGGTCTAACAGAGAAAATAAAAACGGGGTTTGAAATAAAAGTAACTATCTGTACTACAACCTTCTGCACAAAACTTACCACTGACATAACATGTTCTTGTTTGGTAGCCGTACATGATTCAGTTTCAATAAAGGGCATAACTTCGTTGGCATTACGTCGACAGGCCGAGGAAAAGTCGTTTAGGCTATTACCACTGGTGCTGGGAGTTTGTGGCGTTGTGCAGCGAGAAAGTGCTTCCGGCTGGTAACAGGCCAATGAAAACATAAGTTTCTCACTTACTTGTTCAACCGTAAAACGCCTGGTGGCATAATTTGTATTCTCCTTTTGGCCAGACTCGTTTAAGTGTTCCCACAGACGTGTCCATATATCGGCCTTATACGGCGACAGCCGTTGCTGTGGTGACAATAGCATCATGCTGGTATTATAAAGACTTTCATGCGATATCCCCACACTTATGTCGGCTACTCTGGCCTGTATGGGTTTTGTGGCATCAGCTGTCGTTAAAGGTAGAAGCTTGCTCATGGTCAGCGCCTCTGGGGGTAGACCCCTCAGAGCTGCTGCATAACTTCCAGCTACTAGAGACTCTTTCAACAAAGCCACGGTGTCCAATGATAAGGGGCGCTCCATAATTATGCTTAATAGCTCCGATAAAACATCCAATTGGTCATTGGATGAGTGCACTAAGAAATGGTGTATAATACTGAGACGATTGTCAACCGAGGTGTCGTTGCGAAACGCTTCAATTAAATGCGAACGCGGCACCGAATATGAAACTAAATCTAATGTGGCCGTGTCATAAGCTAATGAACCCCATTTAAGACAGGGTATTAGTTGAGTCAATGGATTTCGATTGTGGGCTGGACAAACTATATGGCAACATGGTTCATGAGTTAGACCCACATCTAGTAGATGGACAAACAGATCTGGCTGGAAAACTAACAAATTATGAGCACCGTGCAAAGCAAAAGTAGGTTTAAGAAGACGAGCTTTTTCCCAGGGAACACCCGGCATTACGCAATGTACTACACAGCCATGATGCAGCAAAGTCACTGAATAAGCAAAATGTACATCTACTTTTCGAGCACTTGTTGTCGAAGAAGCCGTAGATCCAGTATTTGAACTGCTGGCCGAAGGAGTTTCACTTTCATCCACATTTTTCGGTTGTATTGGCTGATACAAATAGTAGTGGCATACGAACAACATGCCACTAGGGTCTGCCAAAATAATTAGATTCAACGAAGTATCGTGCACGCGCAGGGGCATGACATCATCCTCATAATTGGAATCATCATCATTGAATGATTCGGTTGGTAGTTTTGGCAAATTTAAAGGTATATTAAGCTGTAATACAAAAAGTTTTTGAAACAATCCTCCGTGCTTAGAAAAAGCAGTTCTCTATTATCTACTTACCACCGTCTCGGTGGGTAGTTTATCATTGAACTGAAATGCTGATAAGGTGGGACTCATTACATTCTCAGTGACCTCGTTTTCGTTGTCAGGATCCAGCAGACTTATGCTTTTGGCTTTGGGTTTCATGTGTATATAGTAGAGAGCTTGATTTTCGGCATCCCATTGTGCCCAAGTGAAACTTTTCGCTAAACATTCTGATACTATTATTGATGCATCCAAATACCAGTTATCTTCCTGGACAAAATCTAAATTGATTTCTGAGGGATCTTTGGACTTGATTGTACAAGTAAATTGTAGAATATCTAAAAAGAAATTAAAGTTGTACTTAGTTTCGACGTATTCAGCTTCCTACTTACTTTGGCCATGTGTCAAAACCAATAACTTATCCAGCCATATCTTATCGCAACGATTATCGGAACGCCATAAAAATTGTGTCATCACTTGACGTTTACTAGGTTGTGCCAACATAACGCTCGTTGCGTGGCTGCCGCCTTTACGTATTTCCACCAAATATGGAAAGTAATGCAAACCTTGTTGTGGTTTAACATCCAAATTCTGATTGTCTTCAGACCAAGGCTTCTTCACCACGTACGCCAGCAAACTCACTGAATTATTTACAGTGGCTTGTACCACCTCCACCTGCTCATTGAAACGTTTAAGAATTTTCAAAGTTTTGTTGACAGCATTAAAGTGACCAATACATGTCTCCCGGATATTGGTTTGCAAGTGCTCAAATTGCCAAGAAGTTAGCATTGAACCATCCTGCTCCTGGCCCAATACACGCCACTCAATTGCTTTCTCTGTCAAAGAAATTTGCTTTGCATCACATAAATGTTGTATTGAAAAATATTTGAGTTTCTATATTTACCGGTATAACCTTGAGTGGCCAACAAGCCACAAAAGTTAGCTGCCAAATTTTCTTGTCGTAACATTATGAAATTTATTAAAACTTTTACAGTTTAAAACATTTTGTTGTAGAAAGACATTTTTCATAAAAATCAATAGCTCCACACACTACCCACTGTTTAACCGCTTACTGCTAATTCACAATAAGCATTTTTAAACCAGCTGTTTTAATCACCAGACTTGAAACATAGAAGCCTTATTAGCGCTACAATTGGCAAGCATGCTGTTACTGAAGTACAGTATAGGAAGAAGCATATATCGCACCCTGAATACAAATTTTCCAAAACTAACTTTTTTCCATAAATTAATTCAGAGTACACATCTCTAACTACTGCAAAAATTTCTTTCACATCACATCTTTTTAACTGGAAAAATACAGTTATGTGTATTTTTATGTTAAGTGCGTCTGCACGGGGAACTAAAAATAAACAGTTTTATGTCTCTCCTAAAAATGTTAGTATTTTGAAGAGTGACACTTTTGTATTTAGGGTCCGATATGGTTCTTGATTTATTTCAAATGTTTCGTCTATATAAAGTGAATTTATAGTCTATTTGATTCCCCACGAAATGCCGCGATTTACATTTGTTTGGTGACTTAACTTTGGGGTTGATAGAATGCCCATAATTCGACGATTTATGCGAGTTAGCTTAATTATTGGCTGCTGAAAACAAGCATATATATCTTGTGCTCCTTTGTTACTATATATTTCAGTTTAAAGTTAAAACACAAACATTTTGGCCTTGAAATTTGGACACACCATCATAACTAAACTTCAAAAAATAGTCATCAGCTGTGTTCCCAATTTCACCTGTCATTAATTCGAAAATAATTCTTGTTAAAATCTCAGAAATTAGGTACATATATTGAAATACATTTATTATTCTTTATCATTTATGTTCACAAAGAGACAAAATTCAAAAGCTTTTCTTTATGAATGAAAATTGAGAAACCTTTTCTGTGAATCATGCAATATTATAACTGTTTAGATATATGTATGTACATACGTAAATAATTTAAGATATTATAAATAAAATGTGTTAGTAAAAGGATATGCATTCAAGAAATAAGCATTATCTATTTACTAGTTTTCAATATGAAGTCATGAAACTTATCGATCATTTTCTGATTATCCCCAAATCCTACAATTTCTTTGGCTGCTTCTTTAGGCAGCCACTTAAGTTCAGTGTGTTCTTCGGATAGCACTGGTTCCTTAGCTGGATTTTTTAGTTCAGCCAGCCAATATATAACAATTTTCGGCTTGCCTTTGACTTCATACTGTAAAATTTCGGGATTATCCTTGTATATTATCAAATCGTCTTCAGTGTATCTGAAATTAAATTACTCAAATGAACGGAACAGTTGACACTTACTTTCAAAAGGAACAAAAGTTCCTATCGAGCCTTTGCTGCATGAAAGTCAGTATTCAAAATTTCTATATGATTCTATCTATAATAATATCTATAAATTTCTATGTGATTCTATCTTTAAAGTTTGTAATTCTAGGGATAAAAATGTCTCTATGGCCTGCAACGATTTCAAAAATTTTTCTGTTTCGAGTTTTTTTTAGGTATGATGCTGTTGCAGCAAAGGCTCGATATGTACGCACTTATATACATATTGAATGTATACAAGAAGGTATTAAAAGAACTTATCTATAACTTACCCGGCCTCTTCCCATGTTTCACGAGCTGCTGTAGTATAATCGTCCTCACCGGGATCAACATGACCTTTCGGCGAACTCCAATGAAAATTTCCATACGAAGCTTTCAATAATAAATATTCTATTTCACCTGCCAAACGACGAACTATAACAAAACCCGCTGCTCGTTTACCCATTGAAAAATTATAGCAAATTAAAATATTACAACAAAATTGTTATTGTTCCATAAAACGGTGGATTAAAAATTAATATTTAATTAGAACTAGTAAAAAATAAACGCCGAAAACAGATGTTAAACTATTGTGAATTATTGTTGCTTAACACCAACCTTAGTGATGTTCTAACGGTGACTTTTTCGTCAAGCAGACAATTCGCACCTTTCGTGCTTTTCGTATTGTTTTTAGTGTTTTGCAAACTTTAAAGCACAGCAATACATATTTCTAAATATAAACTCAAAAGTCGTTTACGTACCTTTTGTAGCCATTTTATTTTTAAATGTTGCTGGCAACGCTGGTAAAAGAAGCAAATCAGGCAACCTCGATAAAAATAAAGTAAGCAAATTAAATATTAAGAAAAACCGAAAATAACGTACATGGTATATAAACTTAATAAAAACAAGGCAATAGCAGATAAATTTAAAAAGGAAATATGCGATAAGAATTCAAGGCATTTACTTAAAGTTGAATAGCGCAACCAAATGAAAAAAATTGAAACAAACTTAGAATTAGTCTAAGTCTGGCATTCAACAATGTGTAATGTGGTAGTTTGGAAAAATTTTAATTCCATTTGAAATATACAACAAAAATGATTAGCAGCAGGTTTAACAAATGGAATAAGTTATTATTTTGCGTTGCTACACTAGTGGTGATTGGCTTTATTATGGGACCATTATGGAAGGAAACTAAAGAGGGCAAGCAATGGCGAAAAGAAAATATACCCGCAGTTATATGGTGGACTCCACTAATAAACGGATATAATGAAATTCGTGTGTGTGACAAATATTTTTGTAAATTTACTACAAATAGAAAGGAACAGGATAAGGCAAAGGTAAATAATGGTATAGCGATTAAATTACGAACATAATTTTCATTTCTCCCAAAGGCTTTTCTGTTTTATGGTTCGGATATTAAAACCGACGACTTTCCGTTGCCACGTCAAAGTCATCACTTGTGGGGCCTTATGCATGAAGAATCTCCCCGAAATGTTGCATTTATGCCATACAACGAATGGCTGCAGCACTTTAATATGACCTCCACATTTAGTCGATTCAGTGATGTACCAATGACTACATATTATTTGCCAAATATTGAAAACTTAACTACTCCCACCTTTACGGTTCCTGTTGGGGAAAAGTCTAGATATAAAAATCAGGCTACCGTACTGTTCATACAGTCGGATTGTGATACAATGTCTGCACGTGATGACTATGTCAAGGAATTGATGAAATACATAAGTGTGGATTCGTATGGAGCATGTTTGAAAAACAAGAAACTACCAGACAGGTAAGAAACTATTTTGGCAATTAAGGAAAACATTCAAAATCTTACAACTTTGTGGCCTTCTTTTACACTTTTGTAAATTAATTTGTGTAATTCTATTTGTTTTCTGTTTTAACTCAGCTTGCGAGCCATTCAACACGATTATCTAAATAATTTATATGCTCCTCAGCTTTTAAAATTCATTGCACGTTATAAGTTCGTTATCGCCTATGAAAATGGTATTTGCGATGATTATATAACAGAAAAATTTTGGCGTCCACTAATTGCTGGTTCTGTGCCCATATACTTTGGTTCACCAAGCATTAGAGTAGGTGTAGAAAAAAGCATTAAAATCATTTTTAAATATAAGAATAAACATACATATAAGCTGTTTGCTTACTATTTAGGATTGGTCTCCAAACGAAAATTCCTACATCGACATATCAAATTTTAGCAGCCCGGAGGCGTTGGCTACATATTTGAAAGAACTGCATCTGAATGAAAGAGCGTACAACTCGTACTTAAATCATAAGTACAGTATGTTGCAGCCTATTGAAAATAAACGTCTTTTAAAGGAGCTAAGCCGTCGTAAATCTGCCATGTACAGTGGAAATCAATTTCAAAGCTTCGAATGTGCCATTTGTTCTTTTATTTATGAACATTCCAAAAATCAAAAACATATAGCCAATAGTCAGCATTACCAGTGTCCCTTGAAACCAGTTCATCCACAAATGACCACAAAGGCAACAAATTACCATGATTGGCTATCGGTGATGACAGTGGGCAAATGCAAAGCAGTGATATTGGATAAACTGTTGCAACGTAATAAAAATTATACCAAAGAAGAATTTAATAGATTTTTAAATAAATATTTAACATTGGATAAATGTTAAAAATTTTAACATATTTGTTTTCGCGGTATACATATGTATTTATATACATACATACATAAGGACGTACTTGTATTTTATGTATATTCTACAAATGGAATCAAATAGCCCTGATCAATGTTTTTGGGAAAAAGATGTCTAAAGCGCTCAATCTCGCGGCGGTTGCAGTTCAAGTAAACTGGCCAGCACAACAAAATAACCAGTCGAAATTACAAGTATGTATGTATTTTATTTTTATTAAATATTTCTGTAATGTCCAAATCAAAATTGTTACTCTTAAAATGTTAACATGCAAGGTAAACTAAGACAAAAAATTGTTTTCAATTTGCCCCCTTAATTTTTATCTATTGAATGTTCTCAAATGCCCGCTCTTTTTCTGATAAGCCTGAAAAAAGAAAAACAGTATCTTCCTCTTTATTAAATATGTAGTCACTGTAATGTGATAATTGAATAATTTTAGCTCGAAAATCCATAAAGACACTTACCAAATTGGCGATTTTGCCAACTCGTATATTTCCAAGCAGTCTGGGCTATCGGTCACAACAGCTGTTTTGGCACATGTTGTTTTGTTTTACATTTTCTCTTGTGAAGTTTACTGTTACACGAGTTCATAAAATATCATAATAAAACCTACAGTTCATTATATAAAAATATATAAAAACATGTTTAATATTTGTACGAAAATTTTGTTGAGGTGTAAATTGTTGAAACCTAATTATCGCATAACATGTATTAATAACTATGCTAAATTTGCTGCGAAAGATGTTCTCTACGAAACTTCTGATGAAGCCGGAACATTGCTAACGCGTTTTGCCAAGCATGTTGCTTTGGAAAGGCAAAAGACCTGTGAACAAATACCCAGTACAGTAAAATATTCCGATTACTTTCCCATTAGTGATGTAAAATATTTTCAAAAAGAATTAAATAAAACTTCCAAGGAGCAACTTTCCACCCTTATTATTTATGCATTTACCTACCGCTCCAATGCAGACCCTGCTAAATTTGCCATTATACTAAATGAACTTGACAGGCATGCCGTTAAAAATGTCAAGGAAATGAATTCTGATACAATTTTGAGAACATTGTATGCTTTTCTTTTTCTGATGCCGAATTGGATGACCAGATTGGATTTTTATGTTCCGGCAATGCAGCAATTATTTGAAGAGTTTGAGAAATCAGAAGCGCACACTAAAGAAGACTTTATGCAATTGTGTTTTTATATGGGTTTGAGTAAGAAATATTCTGTGCACAGTGTAAAAAATTTACTAAGTATTATTTTGGACAATCATCTTGATAAATATATGTCAGAAATGAGTGCCTTGGATTTGGCACTGGTTAGTAGTGCTGCCTACAAAACATCTTTAGTTATCAAAAGTGAAGAATTTAATAAGATATTATTGCAAGAAGTGCTGGCCATTTCAAATACTTCAAATGGTAATGATGCTCTTCTGGTAACATTTATAAAGTCCATGCGTTTACAACGCTTACGTTCTCCTAAAGTTTGTGAATACATTGAAAATATATTTCAAGAAGTTGATAAACGTCAACACCTACAAGCAAGAGCTCAGATACATTTATTTGCTTATTTGGCTGAAAATCTCTGGGATAGTAAACGCTGTACTCAACATATAATAGAAACAATAACTGAGCAATTAAAGACTTCACGCAAAGGAAATGGATGCTACAGCCAAATTATAAAAGGCAAAGATATTTCAACGTTTTTATGGGCGTGTGCTCAGTTGAATTGTAATCTGTCCTCTGCCCAGTTTCGAACCATTGAAAACAACCTTTTGGAAAAACTTGATGCCGGTGAATTCAACTACTTTGTTGACCAGATAGTTGAGTCTTGTTTGTCTCTGTGGATTCTGGGCCATAAAAGCAAAGAGCTTCTAGAGTCAGCTGTTAAGATTAAGTCTGAAGTAAATGTTAGAAGCAAACAACCGAAAGTGGAAAGCCGTTTAACTGTGCTTTTATCAGCAGCACAAATAGAACAGCCCAGTTGGTGTTCGCCTATGATAAAGAAGTTTGAAGCATTTAATCCTCAAGCAAAGTTGCCTGTCCATCTTTCAAATAATCATGAAATTCCATATCAAGAAATTATAGAAGAATTATTGAAAGAGGAATCAGTGCTATCTGCTCAACTTTCTTGTCCTGTAAACGGCATTAATATACCGGGAATTTATGTTAAGCCATCTTCTGCCGACAAAGGTGAATTTTTTTTGGAGTTTTTAACGCCAGCACAAACTTTACACTTTTCTCAAGAGCCGGTTGCCATACTAAGGTTAAAAGTCCGTCTGTTGCAGTCTTTGGGGTACAAAGTCAAAGTCGTAAGTTAGGTCTTTAAACGTTTAATGCATAGAATTTCAAACATTTGTTTGCTTTTCTTTTAGATTTCGTCGCCTGACGTAAAACCTCAGAGCATAAAGGAGATTCTTAACGATATCGATTTGCGTGATGAATGTGTAAAAGAGCCTACTAAAACTAGTGCTGAGGCCTAATTAATTGAAACAAAGAAAGTATTTCGAAAGTTATGTTTGTATAAATTAGCAATGTAATGGAATTAAAAAGAAATGTGAATATTTATAATATCAAAAATATTCATCCTAAAAATACAAGAAAAATCGTGTTTAACTAAAGCAAATATAAATAAATTATTTCTTTGGCAATTGTAGTCAAAGCGGTCGGTACAATAAGTTTTAGCAAGTAAGCAAACGGGAAATGGTAATGCAGTGCAGTAAGCTGATAATGCTGTAATACTGCAGTTACAATTGTTGCCGAAGTACAATTTTTGTTATTTTTTGCTTCTCACAAGAGAGCCGTTAACTTTGATTTCGATACTTTTGTTTTATACAGCTTTTAATTCAACTATTCCACTGGCAATCTTCACTAATTTAAGTAATTTTGGGGTTTGCTTTATGGTTAATCCGAATTAAAAATCAGTTATTTTTATTTTGACAACATTTATTTACTTAACAGTTATTGATGATAAAATAGCAAAAATATTTATTTACAAAAGTAAAAAAAGTATACTAAGAACCTGTACCACGATATTGAACCAACATTTTCCACAACAGAAGCCATGAACACAGCGCAAATTAACTAAAATGAAGGCAATATTTAGTGAATGAATCTATCTATCAATGAATCTATCAGCTTTTTTTATCTTCAAGATTCAGGCGCATGTTACCGTTCTATATGGTGGCACCAGTGATAAGAGTATAAAATACAAACACTAGTATAAAATTTATCTATAAATTTCAAATATTTGAATACGTAGCACTAAAATATAATTGGAAATAAACACTACATTTACAATTCGCTCTAATATTGCTGGCAACTTTAACAACAGAAAAATCAAAGAAATAATTCTCCGAATCCAAATTTCTTGTCAATATTCTCATTAACAAATTGGCATAATGCTAATGTAATAAGATTACTAAATATAATAATGCCGGGGACAGTAGATCACGCAAATGTTCAAATGCCAAAATACTTTTTAAAAGATATTTTGTACTTACGTTGTTGCAAGACAACCGCATAAAGCAACTTAATTGCTCTGAATGCATCCATCACTTATTTGCTGAACCATTTACAATACGAGTATAATAAAATTAGAAGTAAATACTTAAAAAATGGAACTATTTTACCGACTTAATTTTAGCTCTTAGTATTACAAATGAAGCTATTCTAAATATAAGTATAATAACACACAAACCAATTATGTCATTCCAAAATTGATCACCACGTATTGCGATTTCTTGCAAGAATTTGCTGGGATAGCTAAGAATAACAGGAAAACAGAGATATACATAGTTTAAGAGCCACAGATTTATAATATATTACAATTTTACTTTACCGATAATGGCAATAGGCTTCTTCTTCGCAGACTAAACGTTCACGATTTTCGCCCCAAATAGCTCCCACAAATCCCTCTAAACCATAACGTAAATAAGAAATATGGCTACCCCATTTCAAATAGTAGGGCATGTCACGCAGTGTAACGCCAAAACCAGCAAACATCATCATGGGTATGGTTAATACAGGTGCCAAGAATGTTCCATTTACCACATCAAACCAGGCACCAATCATTAAACCAAAACTTTGACCCACAAAAACCGTAAGAACACTAATGGCAAAGAACATCCAAAAACGGAACCATTCCATGGGTTGGTAGCTCCACAGGTAGATAATTATAGTGAACAGTAAGCTGCCAACAATCTATTTGCGTAAATGTTTAATTACATTTTTAGAAAAAAATTTGAAAATATATTTACCGATATGGGCAGGTCGAGCAATGTTATTGAGGTATAGTAGGCTTTCAAAGAATACCAACGATTAAAATGTTCCTTGAGCAGTATTGACATTTCTATAGGGACTGAAAATAAAAAGAAGGTAAATTAATACATTTTTTTAACTAGATTCACAAGTCGTCATCTAAAAAGCAGGTGCTTTGTAAACCACATTTTTTCTTTTACATTTTATTTGACATTTTTTCGTACAAAGTTTCCATTATCGTTTTTTGTACATATG
This sequence comes from Epicampocera succincta, assembly GCA_932526305.1. Classification (NCBI taxonomy): domain Eukaryota; kingdom Metazoa; phylum Arthropoda; class Insecta; order Diptera; family Tachinidae; genus Epicampocera; species Epicampocera succincta. Next base: position 11,520,785 of record OW052037.1, on the reverse strand, counting down.
TATGTATTTAAGTATGATAACTGCAAAACCTTAACCCTTTCTGGTTCGCACACTTACATGTTAAAACAGTCAACATCATGGTGGTCATGGAATGATGAATTAATATTGCAAACAATAAATTGTAATTGTCTATCACACGTGAGCCCTCTTTGCCGGAATTGGCATAAACAGCACCCAAAATAATGGCCACAAACACATTCACACCAATACGTAAATGGGTTAAAGTTGTATCACGTTTTGCTTTAATATACCCCCGATGCATAAGAACCGAGAGCTGATTTAGGAAGCTGGTGTCTTCCAATGAACGTTTCTGAGACTTTTTGGGTATAGGATATTTGCGCATTAGTTCTTCGGATTTCATAAGAGTTTCGGGACTATCGAACCATGTCAAACAGTTGCCATTCTCAGAGGCCGATATTAACGAATCAACCTTATCTTGGCCATATTCTCCGCAGGCTAGTTCAATAACTGCAAAAGTGAATAAATCAATCAATATTAAAAAAACAGAAATGTTAAAATTGCAAGTTCCTCCAGACTTACTGTAATCGGCAGGATTATGATACATCGGGCAGGGTAAATCGACAGCCTGTAAAAATGGCACTAGCCTTCCCGTGCTCCCCTGATAGACACAATTGCCGCCGGCCAACACATAGACTTGATCGAAAATTTGAAACAATTTGGCAGTGGGTTGATGTATTGTACAAATAATTGTGCGTCCCTGTTGAGCAAGTTTTTTACACAATTCCAAAACTTTGGTGCAGGAGCTGCTGTCAAGACCTCTGAAAAACAAAAAAGAAAACTGTATTTCATACTGTTCGTATTAATGAACAAATAGGGATCTCTTTGCTAAAGCACTCCAGGACAGAAAAAGAATTAGAAGTGGGAATTAGACAAGTGGTCTTGCTTCAATTCGCTTGAAGGCATAGCGAATTCATAGCAGGTAAATTCTGGCTATTGGATGCAACTAATGAACCTCTAAAATAACTTACGTTGTGGGTTCATCTAAAAACATCACAGTTGGATTATTTATAAGTTCCATGGCAATAGAAAGCCTCTTCTTTTGGCCGCCAGATAACCGGTTTGTCATGGTCTGATCGTGTTCGTACAGGCCCAAAAGCAGCAGAATATCTTCTTTCTAATACATACATACATAGAAAGATTATATATTAGTTCTCCTGAAATGATAAACAACATAATTTTCAACTAACTCTGGCTTCTTTTTCCTCATAAGACACATTTGGGCCCAGCTTGAGATCGGCTGCAATATGCATGTTTTCGCTGACAGTTAACAGAGGTTGTAGGCGATCATCTTGTGTTATATAGCAAGACATACGTCTGAATGTGGCTGGAATAAATGAAAAGTTTATAACATCATACTCGTACTTATGTAGTTTATTGTAGCAGATGTTTGAAACTCACCCAAATCTCGGCGTCTACCATTTATTAGTAAGGAACCATTTACACCTGTTGTCTTAAAGCCAGATAAAGCATCAAGCAGTGTGGATTTGCCAGCACCTGAAGGTCCCATTATGGCAATCAATTGACCTCCTGGAAATTTGCCCGACACATTGTGTAAAATTTCTTTTTCGCCTAACAAAATAAAAGTGAAACATTAATACAGAAATTTGGTTTTTAAATTTTTCTTCTCCGAACACACTGTCCTAACAAATTTCCTATTAAAATAAACCGTTAAAACCGTTGGAATAAAACAAATAAACAAATGAAAGTTATTTTTCTTTTTCTTCAATATTTTTTAGGCTTTATTCTGTTTTTTCCCTAATAAAGTAGCAGCGATAATCTTATTGTTATTACTATAAGGCAAAAGCCTTAAGATATGCTATGTTTTTTGCCATAAAAAATTTTGAGAGCAAATCATTTTGTCACTCAATCTTGTTGCGAACTAGAAAAAATTTGCTGTTATCTCTGATTTTGATAGCAAATTATCGCCAGTTTATCTGAACTAGATAAAATATGTATGTATGTATGTATGTATAAACAAAAGCAAGTCTGCAAGTTAAAGCGTGCAAAAACATAAATAAAAATATTGAGAAACTAAAATGTATTTATTTAAATATCTGGTGGCATTTTGTCATAACAACTAAGTCGAATTTTAAAATTGCAAAAAGTGCATTTCATTTTATTAATTGAGGAAATATTGCAGGTTTTATTGATGTTTTTTTTTGCAATTTTGTTTTAATTACATTTATTATTAAATGCAGTTTTTCATTGAACTATTATGATAAAACTCCACACATACATACATACATACATACATATACTATATGAAAAAAAGAAATAGTGAACCATTTTTAAAGTACAGAAAGAAGGATGTCTTCGAAGATTATGTTTTTTGAATAGTAACAAATTTATTCCTAATTACACTCTTTTTTTACTTTTTCTTTAAATATTTCAAAAACAAAAAACCAAGTCAAATATTTGAACGAGAAATATAAACAAAAACAATCGTTTGAATACCAGGGCTTCCAATCGTGCTTCAGATAGCAAACCACGTGGTTCATATGGGGATAGGAACATGGTATAAATTATGCGTGACGCGTAAAAACTACCACAGACGCACATTTCTAATTTGTGATGGGACAATTGATCAGATAACAAACCGCAAAGACCGCATAAAGGTTACAAATTCGAAATCTTTGCGCTACTTTTCCACGAAATTGTATTGTGGAACACAATTTTATAATATATATATAATATGAACAACCAAAAAAAAAAAAAAAACTACCATTCACTGGCTACTCTAAAATTCGAATTAATTCGAACTGTCATTATACTCAAACCCAGTGGAATGTCGGATCTTTTAAGTACTACAATAGTTAAATATGTTTTTCTCAATAAGTATAAGAAGAAGCATTTTTTTAAAAATTAAGAATTAAAAGAATTTTTAAATCTAAATATATTTTGGAACATCTACAAAAGGATCCAAGTGTTGCTAATTTAACGAAAAACTATGGAACGATAAAGCCTATAATATGTTTAATGAAGGAAAATAAGAACGCTATTTCAAAATATGTCAATAACACATTTATTGAACCGGAAAGAGACGAAAACTATGCGCCCTTCAGAATATCCAAAAAACGACATCATAGTTACGATGGCTCTTTGCATAGGCGAGATAAATGGATTCCGATTAGCGGACTGATGTTTAACGAAAAGGCCCAACAAGTACTTTTTGTTTTTATTTGTGTGGAAAGGAGTTTCTTGTGGCCAGTAGATCATTTCTTTCCTAATATTTCCTGTCATTAACAAACATGAACAATCCTGCAAATATTAACTGGTTGGTTTAAAATTAGTTCATATTATCCACGAGTTGACTGTAATTACATACAAAATCTATAACAAATTTGGGGTTTTTTAAGTTTTCCGCTGGTTTTAATTTCAAAGCTTTTTAATTATCTTAGTTAAATCATTCAAACGTCGCAACACGTCTAAACTATATAATGCCCATAAAAGTGTATTTCTTTACCTCTTTTGATAATAGTGTTAATTAATTTTATGGACGATAACAATGTTTTTAAAACAATGGCTATTTTCATCGCTCTATCAACTGAATCGCTAATTTTATCGCTAATCAATTTTGTAAAGACGAACAATTTATTTACGGCCCCCTTTGAATTCTATAAAATGTAGTTTTTTATGCTAAATTTTTATAGAATTCATAAATTAATTTTTATTTTTATTATTTAATTAAAAACGAAAGGAAAGAAATAAAAGTCCCTTCAAGTCATGGACTCTTGTAAAGAAAAAGTACTTAAGATACGAGTACCTATTATTATTATAATTCTACTTTTTTTAAACATTATTTGAAAGTCAAAAGTATAATAGCACCTTAAGTAAGAAATTTATTAAAATTTAAAAATGTTTATGTTTTATTGCATGAATATTTCTGTTTCATCATTATCGTATTTTTATTGTTGGTTCCATTTTGTCTGCCAACTCTTGATTAACTAGTCTTTGCCAGCTGTATTTACACTATTATAATACACTTCATATTCATATGCAAATAAGGGAAAGGTGTTTTCAGAATAAGATTTGTAAAAAGAGAGCAATTGATTGTTTGTGTGGATTGTCTTCAATCGAAAGGTCTGCTCCAGCCATCGTATTCAGATCAATAAAACTATCAATTGTTCAGTTTTTTTGCTTGTAAGTTGTTATAACTTGGTGTATGTACTTTTTAATTTAATGTTTAATCGTACTAGTAATAATAAAAAGCATTTAGTACAATTGGACTGAAAAAAGCACCATAACTTCTACTTGACAGTTATAACAATCTCTATAGTTATACTCGTATTGCAACCCTGCTACCAAACTTTCTATTGTCAATTCTTAATCTCTAAGTTATAATACTTAACTTTCATCTAAAATATTGGATTTTCGATTATCACGAGGACGACTTCAAAGACGTGATCAGTTCATCAGCAGCCAAATTGCGTTCATAAGAAATTTTAAAAAGCTGTACACTTCAGGTGTTTGGGAATTAAAAGCATTAACTAAAATTCTTACTAATCTACAGGTTTTTATGTTTTTTTAAATATTATGAACACATTTACATACATACGTAACAAAATAACGAAATTATGAACGCTATTGTGAATGAAATTTCATAACAGTTGGAACGATAAGATATCAATTGAAATACGATCAATTAACTATTTATTAAAAATAATTAAACTAAATAAATAAAACATTCTCATATACTTATGACGTACATATGATTTTTTTTTTTATAATTAAAAACCTAAATAACGATAACATTTTTTCTTTCAATATTCAAAAAGGAATAAATATATTTGATAACTTTTTTTCATTTTCTTTGCTTAACTGATTTGCAATTTGGTGTTTTTATTCTATCCAACTTGTTAATGTTTGACGTGTTAATTTGGCCCTCGGATCCATTCCTAAGCGACGACAAAATTCTTAACACTAAAAATTATCTTGTTCTCTAGTTTCTATGTTCATTATAATCAACTTGTTCTCTTTATGTTTTGTTCTGTTTCTTGTTATATTAAATTGATACCAAAGCGAAATTGACCCCTTATATAAGTTTTACTTTTCTTTAATTAATTCCGAAATGCTTATTAAGATAAGATATAATTTTAAGCACTTTGCATAGAAATAAAGGAGTGTTAATGCCAAATGTTAAAGCAATAAGATTAGATTAGGAATAATTTTGCGAAAACAAAAAAATATTTAAATAAACTTGGTTCAAAGTTGCAACAAAAATCCATTAAATTCTCTGTTATAATAACAAAACTCCGTTCAGCGTGGAGCGTAATTAAGCAACTTCATAGTTTCAGAAGAAATCAAATCGAAATTAAATCTTTTTTATATTTTATTGTTTGATTAACAGTAAACGGGTTTTTTTCTCTTTTTTCCATTTTTACAAAATTTAAATTTCGACGAAAAGGCAAAATTGTTTAAAAAATATCATCAGCTGATTGAATTTAACTCAAGTACAATTTGTAGCGGGCTGAACACTTTGAAGTTTTACCGTTGTTTCAACTTAATTTTGTGCCAAGATGTACGGGCTAAATATGTATGTAAAGATTCAGGGATGCAAAAATTAAAAATTAAAATGTTACTTTTTAGTCGAAAGTCAAAAGTACAGTTTTTGGCGTTTTTCTTCACACGTGTCTTAGCACTAACTAATAGTCTATTGTGTTCCCAAAAATAATAACGCATTTTTAGCTTAATGCGGGGAATAAATTGAATTCAAGTTTCTTTTATTTTTTTCAATGTTTTAGGAATTTACTTTAGAGAGGGATTCATTAAGGTTTTATAATAAGCTATAAATATGTTTCTTTTGAGAAGATATATTACAGAAACTGTTAAAAACTATATTTTGGAAAAAAATTAAAGTACGAGTATTAAGCCAACACGATATACATACATATATACTTACATTGTGACTTCGTATTTACTAAAAACAAAACTTTTTCTTTATTGTAAGTAAAATTTGAAACATTTGATTTTGCATCCCTGAGAAGAATACTAAAGCAAAGGGGGCAACATTTTTGATAAATTTTTGATTTTTGTAATATTTTTCGCTTCAACAGATATCAGATTTTACTGTGAATGAATCGTACCACTGTGTACGATTGTGAATCACGAGCTTTAGCATCATATGCACATACATATGTATCTTACTGTATGAATCTTACTGATCAGATAAATCCATTAAAAAAACTATTCTTAACTCTACGCTGTACTCACCTTGTCTAAAACCCAGCTGAACTGTTAACGATAAATTTTTAAATTCCATATCGACGGGTTCACGTGCAGGTAAATTCGACAAACAACCGTTATCTTTGACAGCTTGTCTTTTAACAACAGGAGCTTCTGTTTGAATCGGTGAATTTGCCGGCGTTCTGCCGCCATTTGCAAGATGAAGGCGACCGTTCGATGCCAGCAGAGGCATAGTTGTTGCATTGTAAACTGGCGACTGGCTTTCACTGATCACTTCAAGACCTAGGCCCATGGCTGCCGTAGAAGGCGTGGTGCCGGAAAAGAATTGATCTCTCGCTGATAACATGTGGCAATTTTCGAAACGTTTCTTATAAACTAGGGCAAGTTAAAATCTCAAAAAATAATCTTTGGTTCTGTAATGAAAAAAAAAATACAAACACATTGTTCATTTTCTACGATTATGTTTGATGCTTATTTTTCGTTCTTAATAATAATTAAATTTATCGTTTATCAGAAAACAACACTGACCTCAAGCTGGAATAATTAACTTAGAAATTAAATATTTTTAATTGAAATTTTAGCAAAACCGTATAACCTAAAAAAAACTATTTAAAGAAGAAAATAATTATAAATTAGTAGTCTAATGAATGTCTGTTAACAGATACGATCCGCTTTGACACCCTGTATATCACATTGTCCTATTGTTTTTAAACATTCACAAACTTTTTTGCAAAAAAAAAACCCGCCACAAAACTAATGAGTATTAATAAGAGTACAAACAAAATAAATAAATAAAAAACTTTAAGACCAAAATCATTTTCCTAATTTTATAATAATAACAAACCGATTAAATAAAAACAAATACAAGTTCACGGCTTAACAAACTTTAAATCTGGTTTAAAAAATTAAAATCAAAATAATTGTAAAAATACAAAAAAATAGTTAACCCTGACTTTGAACAGAGTTTTTAAATTTGCAAATAAATTTCAAAGTGCAGCAATTAACTTCATTAACAACTTGTTGCTACTCGCATTAAACAAAAAAAAAAAAAACAGGAGTTATAAAGATTATTGCCGCCTAGTAAATGAGTGATTTCATAGTTGTTGTTGTTTTAATTTTTATTGTTAGGGTACGAATTTTGCTAATCATTAAAGGAGAATAGTGCGTTTCAAATTTAAAAAATAACTGACTGAGACTGAAGGTAAATGTTTGTCAATTTGTTTTGAATCGTATAATGAGGATGCCAACGTCCAGGAAATTAAAGGCGTAGCCATCTCAGATGCTCTTCTTTTGAGTTGGACAACCTGCAGGCCAACAACATCCAGGATGTTCAGCACCAGCGATTTAATGCCATAACTGACATCAATATCGTGTGATTCCAGGAGATAACACTTTTTTTGTGAATTAGATTATTTAGGCTTAACTTGTACTTCAACTTTCACATTTCCAAAATTGGCTCAAATCGGCTTGTCACAATTATTGTTTACACTCTTATAATTTATCAGCGTGTTTGACAGCTAATCAACATTCTTTAATGTCACGACAACACTGTTGGGTGTAAACACAGGCTTTGGAAAATTGGACACAAGGCCGCCGAAGGGCCTTTTTAGTAAATAAAAATTTCATAATATCTCACCCAAAACTTTCTCTTGTCTAAATACATATGAACATAACAAGCCCCTAAAGAAACAAGCCCCTTTGTATACAAAAACCACATACATAAGAATAAATAAACTTTGTTGGCAACTTAAACGAATGAATTGTTTTCAAACTCTGTCATATCAGATATTGACATTTTTGCCATTGCTACACAAATGCAGTCATTAAATTCAATGACTAAGATATACTTTAGAACTAACCCGTTTCGTCGTCGTCAATATTGTGTTGTTTTTTTTTCTTTCTTTTTAATCAATTTTTAATCCGTACTTTGTACTTTTGTAATCTTTCCAAATGTGGATTTTGGTTCAAATTTTAAAACAAAAGCTCTTTGTTAACTTCATTAACGTCAAATACTCGGTACTCGCATGTGTGTGGCTTAATTCCACAAGAAATTTATGTATTTATTAGACTGCCTAAAAGAAAATACTTTAAAATTATACGTTTTCAAAACAAAATCATTAATTACTTTTGAGTGCTTCAGAAGTTAACGTACTACAACACGTGCAAAATGGTCTATTATCAAGGCAGTTGTAGGTTGGGCTATAGTTCATCAATGGCGACTGCTATACAGTCTTTTTAATGGCGCGAATATGATTTAAAACACACATATTTAATAGTAAAAAAAATTTTTATTAGAAAGGTATTAAACGTTGTTTAATTGTTGCAGAAAACCCCAACTGAGTTTTTAATTTTAAATGCATTTAAGGTTAGAGGCCCTTGTAAATAATTTCAAGGAAAACCACAGATTAAAAATTTCTGATTGAAAATCTATCGTAGACAGTTTTGAAATAGAATTAGTTTTGAATTAAATGAAGGGCAAAGCATTTGAACTTTCTTTATAGGTTGTTTCTTTTTTGTGCACAGATCACACGTGACCAAATTTACATTATAATCTCATTTTCATTTACACAGTATTATTTTTAAAGATCAGTATCTCAACGACGTCTTCGAATTAATCAGTTGCGGTCTGTGAAAAAGGGTTTTTGCGCACTAATATTTATCAGCATCAGCGACCATTCACAATATCATTCACACAAATTTGATGAGTGAAGAAACATTGTTGAGCAGCAGTTCAATACACAGCAGTTGTTTCTTGGGCTGAACTTTTTGTTTTCTTAAAGGTTTTGTCGTAATGGATCCATTGGGCCCGCATACACAGACGGTTGTGAGATCTTGTAATATTTTCGGTAAATAATGTCTAAAAAGGTCTAACAAGTGTATTATTCGCAAAAGCATTGTCAGTCCACTGTAAGACAACAATATTATGATGCATCTTGCAATCGTAAGAACACTCTAATCTGAAAACCATCATTTGAAGCGGAGCATCAACTAAAACAACTATGAAAAACTTTAGACAACATTTTATCTAAAAAGTTGTATTAGAAATTAGTTTTAAAAATAATGATTTACATATCCATACATACATACATACATACATACGTAAGTAATAAAAGACGAGCTGCAATACGTTCTTACTTATGGATATCAATGTACTCTTATTCATTAATTGCAAGTGTACAAAATAATTTAATAAACAAGGAAGTTAAAGTTGTTTAATTTTACATTTTTAAATTGATGACGTTAGCATTTAGTTTGAATAGTATTAAATTATAATAAGTGGAATTAAGAAAATGAAGGGTTAATAACCCACAGGCTAGTTGCGGTCAAACAAAACAAAATAAAAATGTAAGAAATATGCGTTTTTAATATTACGATGGTCATCAGTTAATTGAGGTGGTAAAGTAGCACTATTTTTGACTAATTTAAGCTTGTGATATTAAAAATTATTATACTAAAAAGAAAGTTACATATATCTTTAAACGGGCTTTCGTGACCATCTGACACTGACTTAAGTTGGCATATGTAATTATCCTTAGGCTCTTAGTCCTATAAAAAATGTTCTGGGTTATGTCATGTATATGTATGTATGTATGGACATATAAAAAGAAAATGGTTTTTGCTAAAGTACAAATAAATTTCAATGCAATGAGAGCAGTTTAGCATCAAAAATTCATATATAATTTATTGAAACATCTGGCAGGCTTTTCAGTGCTTTCTGACAATAGCTTAAGTTAGCATAAGTAATTATTGTTCGGTTGGAGAACAAATAAACAGAGAAGAAATGGAATTTCTGTAGTTAAAAAGTGATATACATACATATGACTAAAGTTCCGCCGTTGGTTCTCGCCTTCAGGTGGCCATTAGTACTTAACCTTTTTTTCACTCTCATGTACTATGTATGTACTGTTTCGATTAAAAAATAATAAACTAACACAAATTTAATTTAGGGTCATTTAAGGAGACTGAAAATTAAAAAAGCAACAACAATTTAATTCCTATATCTGGATTTTGTAAACCTGTTTGTTATTGCAGTTAACTAAGTCAGAATTAATTGCAGATGTGAATTCACTACCTGTTGATAATTTTATTGCCAATCTTGCACTTTGGCCTTAGGCAATTTCAGTGAGTACATACATATGTACATATATGCACATCCATACAAGCAAACATTATTTACCTGTTAATTATTACAAGCAAACGCAAGAGCACAAAAACAACATTTGATTCATACGGTTGTGTTAATTTTTATGACAATGACAACAGAGCACAATGTTTCATAGTATTTTAAGGAGAACAAGAGTACGAATTAAGGAAAAACAACAACAACAGTAATTTATACTGTTTTGTTTTCATTGTAATAAATTGCAGTAACAGATGATTAAAGAAAGAACAAACGCATGCACTCACATACTCAAACATTCGCGCTTTAAAACGACAATTGAACTCAAATCGTCATTAATTGATTAAAATACAAATGCAAAAGATTAAATGAATAATAAACGATTAATGTGTAATAAGAACTTTTTTGTTTTCTTCTTTTAGTTACCGTTATAGTTGAAGAGAAAAGATTGGGGGTAAAGTGTGGATTTGTGTGTTAGTTCGTATGATTTATTTCTTTTACTGATTGCAATTGATGAAAAGGAGGCAATTTATTTTATTGTTTATTGTTGTTGATGATTTGTACCTTGATCTTTTTTTCTTAACAAAAAAATATTTTTTTTTATAATTGAAAAGCTAAAAGGAAAATGCAAAACAGCCATTGAATTATAGTAATCTTGTGTGGTGTTATTTATAATTTTAATTGTTTTAGTTTTTTTTTTTAATTGCGAATATATACATAAATACATACATATGTACATACAAACATATTAAAGAATACCTACACTGTTTTCAAAAGTGAGATAAACAAAAAGTAAATAATTAAATTATTAAAACTAACAAATAAAAAACAAACGATATTGATAGTTAAGTCATTAAGATTCTGATTAAAGATAGGTACAATTTTGTGTTCAATTTTGGCCAATTTTATGGCTGGTTGACTGAAGTGTCTTGTATTTTCATTGTTTGAAACTTGTACATTATAATAAATATTGTCAGTGTATGTATGTGGTAATTCAGAAAAAAACTACACAACCACTTTTCAATTACTTAATCAAACGCATAATCGAAATAGAGTCCAAAGTCCGGTAGCCTCATTTCCAAATTGAAAAGTGTTATCAAATTGCATCATTTTGATTTAAAATAAAAACTATTTTAAATCCAATGGAACAGCTGCAGTGTAAGATAATATGTATGTATGTCTGTATGTGCATTTATAGCAAAGTTTGTGTAAACTATGCTCTGAAACTAACTAGACAGCAAGGCATCAAATATGATAATGTCTAAATGAAATCGTATTTAACTTTATTTATGGTTTAGGAAATGTTTTATTTTTCAACATCATTCTCAGCTTTATCAAATTTATTTAGTTGCATGAATCATTTAAATTTTTAAGGCTTGAATTCTAAAAACATATTAAATTTCTGAAAAGTATTATTTTAATTTCAACTGTTTTATTAATCCTCAGGGCAGTTCTCGAAATTATTTTTACATCCAGAAAGATTTTTAAGCAGTTCTGTTGAAAGTTGCTTCAGTCCGTGTATTGCAAACCAATTTTCATTAACCAACAAATTACGCCTAATCAACTACACACGCTAATTGAAAATCAAAAAATTAGTTTGAATGGCCGAAATATCTTGACTTGGTATGCGCAGAATAAATCAATTTTAAATGAACACTTACCATTTGCATTCGAGCTGTCAGGAAAGGTAATAAACTTACTAGAATTAAAGAATAAGGTTAGTAACCGAATTCTAAAATGGCCACACTGACAAATTGTTTGTTTTTTAAACCATTCTGTTTCTACTGGTACTACAGCATTGGTGCTGTCGCACTTGAGCGAAAAATACCCGACATCGCACTCTTATCTAAGGTTTCCTTCAAGGTGTATTTATTTACATATATTTATAAGGTGGCAGCACAACAGCTGCTGACAATTTTTTATTACCCATATTCTTGCGAACAATCAAAGTCAATACAATACCCAAAAAAAGAATGTATTTAAGTTTTTTGCTAAATTTTGAAATTGTATCTATGTATTTTATTGCATTTTCCTTTGGCAAAATATTTTCATGTTATTGGCCTTATCTCGGCTTAAGATGTTATGGAAACACACGGCGGAAACCGTGTTACCGAAAGAAGTTCAGTTTTTCAACTACATAAATTTTTCACAGTGGCAATATCGATGTATGTGTGTATGTATGTATATATTTTGTGTAATTTTTCCGAATTCCAAAAATTATCGAGCAACAATTAATTTAGGCTATTTGTAACTTTGGACCGTCAATGCATGGAAACTGTGTTTGTTTTTCATTAAAGAAGAGAATTATGATTTTTCCTATATTTATGTACATACATATGTACATAAATATATAGATTATTTATGTATGTATATATTTTTATAATAAAGCAAAAAATAAATATTATCATGTTAATTATGTATGTTATTCCTTAATACGCGATTAATCAGAGAATAATCAATATATTTTTTCGATTAATTGCAATTCGGCAATAAAATTTTTTCGTTGCACTTTGCTGATACGAATTATGAGAATTGCTTTTGTCGTGTATTTCGAAATTATTCGATTTGTTAATAATAAAAAAAAATGCAATAAATGCAAAAAAGATTCAAAAATTTTGTCATGTTTTTAGAAAACTTGTATGCCGAACACGAGTGAAAATTTCAGAAGCTTTTAAATTAATATTTTAATTAATATTTTGCTATACATACACATGTACATAGACATATTTTTATGCGGTTGGATAAATGCTTATTAATTAAAGTGTGCTTAAAACTTTACAAGGACATACACATTTCGTGATCGGGTGATTTTTTCATTAAAAAATGGAAAATAAAATTATGCAGTTTCAAAAGGTTTGTTATATTTTTTAACAATTTGATTCGATCAAATCACACACCTGGATAAAGCTTTCTGATGATCTTCACGGTGTGGTTCCTGAATCGATTTTAAAAATTGTATGTACTATGTTTAAAAAAGAATTATGTAAACTGTAAAGAAATTTCGTCCGTTTGGCACTAAAAATATTCTAAAGTAGTTTTTTGATGAAACCCCCCTAATGAAACATACAAATAATACAAATTAGAGAAATTTGCTTATATATAAATCCTGCAAAAAATATGCATGCGCGAAGTAAATTTCACTAAAATTTTTTGAGATTATGAAATCGAGAGTTTCATAACTTTAGTGTTCAAGCTTTGGTTGTGGCATACATTTTTGTTTCATAATTTATATTTCCAACAGCTGACTTTCGTTAAGACAGCAGATAGTAGTAACTATTTTCATTCAACTTTTTTTCGATTAAAGTCTGGCCACTGATGCTGTTAAGGTTTTCAACACATGATACAAAAAACTGGATATTTTACACTTGAGTAATTTTTTTTCTTTGTTTACGTATATTTTTATTATTGGCAATCTGTTTAAAACCAGTTTTAAACAAAATTTCGATCAAATTTTATTTTTGCTCATGACCAAGCAAAGTTAAACACAATACGATTTGTTCTACCAACACAGGTATCAATGAAAACTTAACATCTTTGCAGCAACTCAACAGACAGATTTACTCCCACTCTTGTTATTCGTGTAGCACACACATAAACATACACTTGCAAACAGACGCATTGTCTCGCACACATAAATAAAGTAGAACCGTTATTGTAACACGTCGATTATGCATTTTGTTCAAACAGAATTACAGCGATAACTAAACAGTTAATTTAACAGAGACAACAACAACTAATGCAAAATTATAAAATCCAAAGACTTACGCAGCTAAACAACAAATTTGTATTGTTTTCTTTTTTTGAATATTTAAAATTCAATCGGAACAAATGTTTGTTGATCGTTTACACGGTTCGCGTTGTTAATTGTAAATAAAGCAAACAGGTAAGGCAGGAATAATTGAATGAAATGAACTGAACTCGAACCATACAAAATAAATAAATAAAAAACAAAAGCACAAACGCAAAATTTAATCCAACCTTACCGATCGAGAGTAGTAAACACTTTGCTATTTCTTTTCCAAACGAAACAACATGGAAGCACTGTTTTACTCTAAAATCTACATCTACAACACAAACAACAACAGCTGTCGTTTATTGCCATTGTTGTTGTCGTATTTAAGTATTTGATGATTGGACACGATCGTAACGTGTAAATTGTACATATACATAAAAAAATATTTGACATTGTTCGTGTATGTGTGGATGGATAGTGGTGGATGTAGAAGTATTATTTTCTTAGTTGTTTAATTGTGATTGTTGTTACTTTTTATTTAATTCATATCAGTTATTACAACAACAACATAAAATAACAATAATTTTCTTGCTTCACCCAATATTTGCTATTAAAACGAGCGTAGGTACGAAATTTCTTCTAAAATGATAAAAAAAAGTAAAACATTTATTTAAATAAAATTTTTGGAACATCATTGAAATTTGTAATTCTTTGTTAGATTTTAGTAGTAGTTGCTGTGAGTCCAAAATAATGCATCCTTTGTGTAACTTGCAGAAAAGAGGAGGAGAAAAGGACAAATTTGAGGTGTATGCCAAAATATATACAAATGGGAAATTGTCATTCTCATCCACTCTTATATAAATATAATATGCACATATGATATATATGTATGTACATACGTATATCAATATATCCAATATATATACATGTTTATAAAGTTGTTCAGTTGTCTGCTGCAGAGTTTCGTTAGTATTTTCTTTCTATATACGCCCGATCTTAGTTGCCGGTGTGTAAGTCAGAAAACATCAGTGTGAGAGAGGCCAACTATCCATTGACCTTCTATCATTGATATAGTTAAAGAAATTCGAGGAGAGCGAACGCTGTTACTCTTGGTTTGGCAGGAAACGGTAAGACTTTAAATTCAACTATTCATCAAATACACATTCTTGTTACAAAAGATCACAGAAAAATTAAATAAAAAATTCACTTGTTTGCACAATCGTAACAAAAATTCTAATTCCTTATAAAACTAACCGGCTAGAAACGATAACGATAATGATTAATTAATAAATTTAAATTTTCAAAGTTTTCTTTAGCGAAAAATAATAAAACTAAAAATGTTACTGCAGCTGAAATGATTAAATGAAGTTCTACCGCTTCACAATATTTGCAAAGCAAATTTATAGTCCATAGTCCACACTTATCGAGTTTATAAAATTTGAAAATGCTTCATGTGATAACACAATTTTTGCTGGGTGTCGGAATATTTCAGATTCGATGTTTAAATGCTAGTACATATTTTTTCGTTTTATTTACTTTTGATACTTTGAAAATAATGGAAATTAAATGATAAAAATTAGACAAAGCTATTTTCTCTGTTGCTTATCAATTCCCCTCAATTTTCCTCGGATGCCATAAAAATACTTGTAATTAAAATTCAATAAATTTAATCACGACAATCTTATTTTAATATCAAGTTCATATCAAATTGAAAAAAGCCCATAATGCAAATGAATTCATTTACATACACTCATCAAAAAGTTGTGTGCAAACAACTTAATATTTCTTAAAGTTCTTATCAATTAGCGATAATAATTAATGTTCTTTGTTTTGTTTTAATCGAGCCGCTAAAAGTTGAACTTCCAAAACACAACAACTTAAAATTCTATTACATAAACGGTAGCAATTTTATTTCCATATATATACATACATTTATATGTATGTTAAGTAAAACAACACTATAAATAATAGTATATAATAAAACGGCGATTCCCAAACTGTGTGCTAAGAACCCTTCCAATGCCCAGCAAGTATTCACAAGCTGTATTCGAACATTTCGTTTATTTTATTTTAGTGACATTACAGCTCAGATATCTTGTTACCGAAATTCTCATTGCTCACCCATTAGTATTAGATTCACTGCTGAATCGCACAAAACGGTGCAGGGAGAAGAATTTTGAGGCTCGCACCTGAAACGCAAAAAGAATGTCAAACTCAATGGAAACTGTCGTTTGTCGTATAGGCAAAATATGGAAAATCGCTTTATAAATGACAGAGTAATGCGGCTGCTTCTAATTGTGAAACGGAACAAGGACAGCCGTTTTTTCCTACCACTGGGTACAAAGATTAAAAAAAAAACTGCACACTTGTGAGTTTTGAAAGTGAAAAAATAAACAAATAAACTCAAGAAGCTTTCTTGGTGGCAATATGATGCGTCACTTCTAATCTTCAGGCCAAAGTTCAAAATTTTCAATATATTTTTTTTTGTGATACACAATTTGAAAACAAAACAAATCAGTAATAAATTTGTAATTAAATTAATCTAATGTCAAGCCCAAACCAATTTCTTGTTAGTTTTGAATTTAATTTCAAAATATTTACACTATCGCCAAAAGAAACGAACGTTTTAATGTTGCAATATTGTTTTCTGGACTTCATATTTAACCGACCAACTTAATTTAGGGCGTAAAACGTGACATAATTAAATTTTAAGTAATTTTCAAGATTCATATCAAAAGAAGAGTTACAAAATAAATACACTAATAATGAAATAAAAATTGAAGATAACTCCTGAAATGTGGAAACCACGAGTCTTGGTTTAAAGCTCATTAATTTGATCTTGATCATAGTAACTCTGCTCAAGATCAAGCATTTCTGTAGATCTAATTATACGAATACCCATAGTGCTTAAAAGCTGCTATTATGAAGCCTGAACTATTAAAACCTCGAACGATTTGTTCGCAAACGTTTGTAACAATGAAAAATTCTATTGGAAAAAAGTTTTGTACTCCTTTTTCATTTCACAGACAGCGAAAATAAGAAAACATTAATTATTGGCTTTAAGGGAATCACTAAATTATAATTAGTGTAATGTTTTGAAAATTTTACTTGATATTATTAATACCATGGCTGAGTAAAAATTTAAATGTCTAATATCACGCTTGTCACATCTGCCTACTGGCTATACTGAACAGAACCATGCTGGCCTTTTAGTGTCTTCTTATTAAACACTTTAAAGCTTCGTCCTTGTAAATCGCAAATCTGTTTTAACTTCTCTACTCCATTACATCAAATATCAAGAGCAAAATTGTCACGTTCGTTACAATTCAATTATTCTACAGGTCTTCGTTGTATTTTCACACATGGTCCATGGCATGTTATTCCAACTTTTCTATATCATTATAATAAATATGAAGATTAAAGTTGTCACGTTCGCCACAATAGAATTATCCCATAGAGCTTTATTGTCCTTTCGTATATGAATTTTTAACCCCAATATGCTTTTACTTCTCACGCCATTTTGTCCATAATTATCTTAACAACTTCATTTTTCAACAACATTTTTAACTTCTGGCAAAAGTTGAATTCAAGATAAATTTCTCACACACCTGAAATTTTGCTCAACCGGAAATGAAATCTCTGTGAAAACGGTTCAGCAAGATACAGGTGCGTATGAAATAAATCGTTTAATTTATTTATTTGCTAGTTTTTTATGAAATTTCTTTATTAATAAAATTTGTACAATTTTCCTTGTTGTTTTTTTTTGGTAGTAACTAAAAGGAACCTTTCTCCTCAACACTTATGAAAACACTGCTGTGCAAAACTGACGGAGTTTAGTTGTTAACTTGAAAATTGAAAAAATGACAGACGGACTAATTGAAACTAGAACTTGCGCATCTTTTCAGTGCACAATATTTTTTTGTTATTTTTTCTATTTCTTTTTTGTGAAAATTAAAATTAGTGAATACGTTTAGTGGACGACCCACCCACCTTTATAGTTCACCTACAGATATTTAATACAAACATACAAGACACACGATACAAACAACCATTAAAACTTTTTGTGCCAGAACGTTGGCTCTTTTTCTATTTAAACGTAAATTCGCGGCAATAGAAATTGTTGCTGGAATTTTTACATATTTTAGAAAATATCAAATGTTCAGTCAGTTAGTATGGATGGCTGTCAGTCGGGTCTATTTGCTATGGCCATGTTGTGGTTTTCGTGTTGTGCTTTGGCGCATGCTTTCTTTGTGCTCTTTAGAAAAATTATTTCTATAGTCATACATCTGTACATCTATACATGAGTGTTGTAAAATGGTCGCACCTTTAGAGCTGACAGCGGCTAACTGACTTTGTTTTAGTAGGAAACATACTAATATTTTATTAGAGTATCATCAGGTACCTTTATCCACCCTCTGTAAAGTGAGACGCCAAGCCCTGGTCTTAAATGTGGCACTTATCCTCTTTCTCCCGCCTGTATTTGTAGTGAGAGTGTAAGGTAAGTATGTGAGTGTTTGCGTTCATATCATTGTGATTATTTAATATTTTATACGCTCCTTATGTTTTTATATATCAGCCAGAGGACAATGATTACGTCATAGTGTGATATTATTTACATACTTACGTACAAAGTTGCATGCATACATATGTAAATATGATTGACAAATGGCTAAGAGAAGAGACACTTTTAAAAACGGTGGAAAATTAATCAAATATTAAAATAAGTAAAAGTTGTCAGTTGTTTTAAAACTAACAAACTGAATTTTGAAATCATGGGCTAGTTTGGCACATGGCAGTCGTTTTAGAAACGTTAGTGTTGAAGTGCGAAGGGATCTTCTACTCATTATAAGGCTTCCTTACATCATTCCCGTTCTCGAGCTTAAGGTTTCGCTGAATAGAAATTATTTCATTTCCACGAAATTATTTCACTTATGGACATAAAAAGCAGGAATTTAAAAATCGGTTCAAAAAAAATATGATGAAGTATTTATTTTTGAAAAGTTTCTTCTCGCACAAATTAGACCCCGCAATTGCAAAACAATCAGCTGCTTGAAAAATATAAGCAACTAAAAAATACATAAAATGTTTTTCAAAAATTTTAAACTAAATTAATAAATATAAAAAGAGAATAAATTTTATTATTTCTTAATAAACATTAAAATTTAAAGTACATAAATACATAATAGCAAAAATTTGTTCATACATTTTTATTTTATTTAGAATACTTTGCTTTTAATATGCACATCGTTTTTTATTCTATTGCTAAATATAATTATTTTATATTATTGCGTAATTATTGCTAAATATTGACGTTCTAGCAAAAATGCATAAATGTTTCACTCTGAATATTTTTCATTCCATTCATTTTTTATACTCCCACTAGGGCTCCGAATTCACGATATTTAATTAAAAACTGACTTATCCAAGAGATGAATCTTTCCATAATAAATTATCCCAAACTACCCAACTAAAATAATATTACATATGTAACTACAATAACTATACGTTACTTAAAATACTAAAAATATTGGGATAAAAAAAAAGCTCAAAAGACGCATGAGTATACCGGAAAAAACGTTGTTACTGACTTTCTTTTTCATTTTATGCTTTTGGTACTCGAAAAGTTCACAGCACTGAAGGTAGAAAGAAGTCTGTATTTTGCGCTGATAGATTCGGATACTATTTTTGTGTAAAGGTTTTAAGAAATGCAATGCTGATCGTTTGGACAATATCAATTAATCAAAGTCTTCTAAAGGCCTCAAACTAGACAGACCTGTTGAAAAAATGTCATATCCACATTTGATTTTGTGATATACATACATATGTATGTATATACATAGATTACTCATATTTAGCTCTTGAGCTATAAAAAGTATTATTTGTCATCAGCTTCACTTAAAAATTTTCGCTTTCTTGGTACAAAACACAAAATATATATCTATGTATTCCGAAAGCCAACAGCGAGAAAAAAGTGTTCTGAAAATAGTGAATAAAAGATTAAGAGGGTAAAGTTTAATCTTGTCAGCAAAAGTAACTTTTCTTTGATAACAATATGATATAAATTGATTTAGAAGTAGCAATCCCAACCGCTGAACTACATATATTTCAATATTGGCTTTTATATTACATATGTATTTACATACGAGCTGATCGTAAAATATCACTTTTAGGAGGATATTTGATTTCATTTATGCGTCTACTACACTGTTTAAAAGTGTTGCAAGATGTTTATTTGAGCAGCCATGCTGTAATGCTTCTTTTTGACTTATTTTGCCAACTGTTTGATTAATTTTCATTAATTGTGAAAACTTTATATCATATTAATGGGCTAAGGTATCGCAAATATTCGATAAAGCATTGCCTTTAATTAAAATTGTTTACGGTTTTTTTTCTGAAAACACTAAATTTAATGAAATTGTATTTAAAACGTGTGTAAGAATGTATCACATATTGATATGTATGTATAATATACATACGTATGTATAGTATATACATACATACATATGTATACATACGAACATACATAGATATATTTTTAGCATATTGAGAAAAATATATGTACAAGTTAACTTGATTGGATAGCCAATCCCTATTTTACTTACCCATATTCAAACAAAAGAAAATACACACACACATACATATTGGCATTTCAGTTAGAAGTAAAACACACAAAGAAACAGCAACAAAACAACAATGCTTAATAACATTATAAATTGTTGTATAGGTTGATGTTGCCATGTGAAATGAACTCTCCCTTTTAATAAAAATTAACAGCATTGAAACTGTAAAATAAAATCAACAAAATATTGTTGATGAGCGGCAATACGAAGACGATTAAGTATCTAATATATAATACATTTTGTATGAACCACATTCAAATAAGCGTTTGTGTTGGCTTGTGTGTAAAATTATTTGCTAAGCAAAAAAAATTAACGAAAGGAAATGAAAAACTAAAGAACTGCTGACGAGATCGAACAACAAACACCTTCAATTAAAATAAAAGGTGGTGTTAGTGTAAGAGTGTAAGTATGATTGTCCGTAAAGTATGCTTTGTTTATTGTATAATTAACACATACAATTATTTATATGGGTATGAACTGACAAATTATTATGTGTAATACAGTTCTAATGTCAACATTTTTGTTTAGATTTATACATAAACATGTAGTCCCTTTTCTGAAAGCAAATTTTCTGTTATGCAATTTCTTCTGGCCCGCATTCAAAATATTTAATATTAGAAGAGCTGTTTGCAGTTTTGTTGAGTCCGTTCTGAAGGGATTGTTCGTGGATCACCTCGTATTTTAAACCATCCTTTCTTACAAAACATCCATAAATACGTACATGCTGCCAAGTATTAAGTAGAGAATAAACTCAAAAGTACTACAACAGCGATAAATATTTTTAAATAGCCACAACAATAATAGTGCATATGTCAATGGTTGGCGTTTAAAGGATTGGTCTGAATAAGGTGTGTTATAAGCCGGTCGAACAGTTATTTAGGAAATAGCATTTAACCAACAGCGCAAAGATACTAAACGCACGCATACATAAATATTACATAAGAAAATACATGTAAACATTATGTTTAAGGTGGTTCAAATGCAAGAATCTTTTAATGTATAAAATAAACTTCATTTCTTTTGAAATATTACAGCTTTATTAGAAATAACAAACATATTCATTATTTATTTATTCATGTAACTGCGCCAAAGGCTCTTGCTCAGACCAATTTTTCAAATCCTTGATGTTTGACAGTGCGTTATTCTACATTATTATTCCCTAGGTGAATATTTGCAGTGTTTGTATTAATCTTATTTTATAACATCAGTTTTTAATGCCACCCTTCCAAAAAAAATACGAAGTGACCATGTTAATTGGTATGGCTACAGACTTTAATTCAAATAAAATCAATTGTTTGATGACCTTTAACAATGTGTACCATTTTTATCTGAAATAAAGCTCATTTTATATGTTAATATGTAGATAGATAGATTAAAATTAATTAATGACATGCCAAGAACAAAACTATAAATGATATAACAATTATCATTCTATGATTTTGAACTTGTATTTGAATTGGTCGCTTAATAAATAACGCATATTATAAAATAAAATCTGGCAGCTTTACAAATAGCTATTTTCTGCATTGCATATTAATTTCAGTGTGTGTTCAGTGAAATGTAAATAGAAATTTAGTTTTGTTTACTTTTTTTATCTTGTTTGGAATTGTTAACAAAATTGATAAATATACTATTTAATTTTTTTATTTGCTTCCGAAATATGGATGAGTATGAGCTACAGGTAAAGTAATATGAAATTTAACTTTGAACACAACGTTACACATATGTATATCCTACAGCTCCTGACTGTAGAGCAAGCCCTGTTATCAACGCAGGATGAAGCGGCACGACAAGAATTGTATACATTAAAGGATAATCTTATAGAATTAATAGCCTTAACACAAGTTACGCAGGAAGAAACTCTGAGGAATGGTCAAGATACCGATGATGAAATGCAAAGATTTATGAAAGAGATCAATGAAATTAGTAAAGATGAGCATCGTGATGATAATACAAAGCTACAGGAGTTGAAAAATAAATTTGAGAAAATGATTGGTGAAAAATGTTCTGCTCCCCATATGCATTCATGGGGTGCTATAGCGTATCATAATGCCATCATATGTGGCATAGAGGATGAGGCGTACATAGATGAGCTAGGCAACGTAGATGTTAAACTGCGTATTCTTTTTACAAATCCGACCCATCGAGAAATGCTGCCTTGTAGTTACTATTTTGATGGAAATTGTAAATTTGATGATGCCAACTGTCATTTTTCACATGGCGAGACTATTCCGGCAGCGGAGCTAAGAGATTATGTTGTTCCCGACTTTTCACGTCTCTCAAGAAATTGTGTTGTTTTAGCCAAATTGAAAGACGGCATATGGCGTAGAGGAAGAGTACTATGTGCGAACTTTATCGAAAAAATTTGTCGTGTTCGCCTTGATAATAGTGAGAATAAGGACAGGGAAACAGATTATAATTTTGAAGACTTGTTACCAATTTTCCATGGTAAGCAACGATTTGTCTTTTCTTAAGAAGAGTAAAAAAATTTAATTCAAATATTAGATGAGGATTTGTCCAGTGGCTCATCTAGTGAATCGGAGAGCGACTCTGAAGATTATCCAGAAGATTCTACTGACTCCAACATATGCTTTAATAATTTATTTACTTATCAATTATCACAACCCCTAGGGAACTGGGAGAAATATACCAGGGTAAAAGTGTATTAGAATTGATCTCAAAACTATTGTTTTACAATTTGTCTCTAATTTATTGAATTTTAAGGGTATTGGATCGAAGTTAATGGCTAAGATGGGTTATGTTTATGGAACCGGTCTGGGCTCCGATGGTCGTGGCATAATAACTCCAGTTACAGCGCAAATTTTACCACCCGGTCGGTCTTTAGATCACTGCATGGGTTTACGAGAAGCTGCCAATGGGGATAAAGATCTTTTCAGCGTAGAAAAAAAATTAGAGAAAGATCAAAAAAAGCAAGAACAATTAAATGCGAAAGCCTATGAAAGAGAATCTCAAAAATCGGCGAGTAATGTTTTCTCCTTTATCAACGACAATATTTTCGCTAATACTAAAAGCACTGGTATTCCAAAGACAAAGCCGTCCTTACAAAGTCATTCATCTAAGTCCCTGAACGTGGAAAGTGTACGTTTAGCTGATGATATAAGAAGAAAGGAAAGGGAAATTGTCGAAGTTGAAAAATCTTTAAAACGGAATTCGAGCAGCTCCAAGATTTACGATCATTTAAAGCAAAAACTGACTGCAAAAAATCTTGAATTAAATGCTTTACAACGCGAGGAAAAGTATCTTTCAAAGGAACAAGCTACAAGGAAAACAAAGGAAAAGTTATGCGTTTTTTAAGTGCAGCTTCAAACTGTTACATTACGATTTCTTGTTGGTCTTATAAATTTATGTTTTGCTATAATTTGTTTGACAAAGTTTTTTATGTAAAAGAAAAATTCTAATAGCTTAGAATTAAATAATGATGTTATTTAAATCATGGTTTTTGAGTTTTTAAGCTACAGTTTAAATATGGCAAATACTACTAAAGAAATTATTATAACTAAGCATAAAGACTGCCAAATAAGATGCAAAATACCTGGGCTCACTCGTTTAGGTAAAAAATCAATGCGTCCAGAAATTCGAGTTCTAGCCCTTGACAAATTTATTTCCGAATATAAGATGTTTCCAAAACGAATTTTTAACACTTAACTGAAACAAAAACTGCCAACTAAAATGCAGTAAGTGGCAAAAAGTGCTGTTGTTTCCAAAAGCAGTCCGAAAAGGTATGAGCTCAGTCTTTTCCAATTTGACAACATAACGAAATTGTTAATTTTCTCCTGGTGGTAGTAGTTAGTAAGGCCCTTTCTCGAAAAACCAAGTTGACACTATATACCACTTTGATAATCCCTGTACTTCTCTATGGCGCAGAAGCATGGACGGTGTCGAAGGCGGATGAGGAAGTCCTTGGTATTTTCGAGAGAAAAGTTCTGCGTTCAATCTTCGGTCCTGTTTGCGTTGATGGTTTCTGGAGAAGAAGATTCAATCATTAACTGTACGGGTTGTACAGCGACATGAGCCTAACCAGGCGCCTACGGATCCAACGGCTAAGATGGTTGGGCCATGTAGAGTGCATGGAGAATACTGCTCCGACCCGTAGAATCTTCGATTCCGAACCTGTGGGACAACGCAGTAGAGGACGCCCACGGAACCGATGGCGCACACAAGTGGAGAGGGACCTCAACCAACTTGGTGTGCAAAATTGGAGAACGCTGGCTAAAGACCGTGCCAGCTGGAAAACTTTGTTGGTTGAGGCCCAGGTTCACCACGGACTGTAGCGCCAAAAGAAGAAGAAGGTAGTAGTTAGTACTAGTGTATAATTTTTTGCCGGCTCACAAAAGCAGTTGTACAGTAAATGAGAAAATATTCAAACCTAAGGTTTTCGAGTTATACGCGTACTAAATTGCATACTGCATTTCTGACAAAAATATGCAAACCGTTTTTCCAACCCTGTCTGAACAACACTATTACGAAAGTGTATGTGGAGATAAGCAAGAAATTAACTTGAAACTGTTGTGCTTTGTTTTTGTCTTGAATTTTATTTTTCAATTTTTTGTCGATTGCCTTATTGCAATTTTATTGTACTTTGTAATTTTTTTAATTCATACATAGGTATGTATGTACGTAGGTATATTGCGCATTTGGTAGCCACATACATACATACATAATTAAGAATATTGGACACATTTCTATTGTTTGGACAACCAATTCCAACATTAGTACTCACGTGCAGTTCTGGCAAGAACAGAAGAAAAGCAGGCAGACTAGTGAACTTACAGAAGAAAATAAATACCAAGCATAGTGTGTGTCTGGCTGTATTTGTTGTAATGGGAAATTCAGCTTCAAAGTCGGATGGAGGCAGCGGTGAAAGTGGTGAAGTACCTGATGGGAAGCCTAAAAATAGCAAAGCAAATGCACACCAACAGGTTAATAAGCAAACAAATACCACGGTTAGTACCTCTTCGGCAGCTATGCTCAAGGTCGAAAGTACTATGAGTCGTTCTGCCTCGGGTTCAGATGTTACAGAGAAATATTTTACACAATTAGTACCAATTGAAAAACTATCGGAAATTCTCAAAGAGAAGACAATAGCTAAATGTGGCATTAATGGCATAATATCGGACGTTTTTGTTGTAAGTTGTTTTTTTTTGTGCTTTATTGGCTTGTTCTTATGCCTACTATTCAATTTTCTTTCAAGTCACAAGTATTTCCTCGCTATACCGATTTGGGTGAACGCCTTTTTAAATTAATGCACACAACATCGCGAGCTACTACTGCCCACTTGGGTACGGTTGCTTTTCGCCAACAATGCGAACGCTATTTGGGCATAATGGATGACGCCAAAGCCTTGGAATGTTATATAAAAATGTATGCCCAACATGATAATCCTGATTTTATTGATAAAGAAGGCGTAACGCGTCTTTTGCACATTTGCTACACAATTGCCATGCAACATTCGGGCAATTCAGTACTATGTCCAGCAGTAAGTTGAACTTAATTAAGTATTGGTTTTAGTTTTACTTTTATTTTCTATTTTCATTCATTTTCTTATGAGTCATACTCATAAGCTGAAATGTTTTGCGGATTATCAGAAGCAGAAACTTTTTAAATTTAATTTAAATCAGGTTTAGCGATTTGCCCTGTAATGAATGTAAATGCATTAACTTTTTTGAAGAGTATTTCCTTTCAATTTAGAATTATATTTTTGGGATAATTAATGAGCTATAAAAACAAACAAAACACTCAATCAAAAGATTTATTTTCAATAACATAAAAAACAAGAAAATTATAAAACTTGTAGTCAACGCTATACAAAGTTTATTATAAAATTACAAAATTGCAATAATTAATATGCACTTGACGTTGTTATTTTTTATATTTTTCAACACGCAGTTGGTCCACTTTTTTGGTGCGTTTGTAATCTGGTTTCGTTAAAGGAACAATTTTATTTTCTACTTTTTGTTTATGTTATATTGATATGGAAAAGTTCGCCAACAAAAGTTTTATAATACTTGTTTACAAAAACTAAAATGTTCGAGAAATTCCTCCAAATAAGTATTTAGCTTTTGTTTGTTATGGATTAATCCTCTTAAATGCATTTCCTCTGGTGAGATGGTAACAAAACTTACGAAACCTTTAAAGCAGACGACAGGAAAAATCAATGAAAAACAAAAAAAAAACATTTTCCTATTTTCTACTTTTCTTATTTGTTTCTAGATCAATCGAACTTTCGGCTCGGTTACCAAATCAATATTTTTTAGTCACGATACGCTCAGTTTGGGATTTGTTTGTCGATGGTTTGAACAAAATCTTATTCGTTTAGTATTATTGGTGCATAAATACTGTGTCCACACTTTATCAACTGCTTATCGTGGCCTCGAACAGGACGGACAAACATGCGGAATTGAATTGCAAACACCCGTTTTAGATCAACGCAATCCCTTTACTGACAAATCATCATCGTCATCTCTGAACAGTGTTACCAGCGAATCTTTGATGCCATTATCACAAGCCTGGCTATTGGCCGGCGGCTTGCCCCCACTATATTCGAAACCGCAAAAGGTAACTTCGGCCACAGCGAACAAATCTTCGGCATCACAAATTTTCATCGAAAAATTATCAATGATGCCGTCACACTGGACTTTACTGTATGATTCAAATGAACATGGACTGGGAGCAAATCGATTTTTGCACCACGTTCTCGGCTATAGGGGACCAACTTTAATTCTAATTCACTCGCAAGATGATCAAACTTATTTGATCGCTTCACCATCAGAATGGAAAGAGACTCATCTGTATACTGGTGGTGAGGGCAGCTGTGTTTTACAATTATGGCCCAAGTAAGTGGTTTTGACACTTAAAGAAATCCTCTTTTTTTATTACTAAAGTATTTAATGAAAATACCTTTTAATTGTACACTCTGTTTTGATCACAGTACATCGTTTACACATCTTTTAAACATTTTAAGTTATTTATAACTGTTTGCTGCTCTATGTTATTAATTTAAAATCTCTTTCATTCTTGTTTTGATTCTTTTTTTAGATTTTCAATATTGGAAAAAAAGCCAAATATTTTGTATTTAAATACAAGTATCCGAGGTTATCCTAAAGGCTTACGCGCTGGCTCCGATCCTAGAAAACCAATATTGTCAGTTGATGAACATTTTGAGAATGTTGACTGTAAAGGCATTGCAGCAGTGCTGCTTTCTATCGAGGTAAGTGTGCATGTTTGTGGAACACTATGGGAATAAATCCATTAGTTATCCGGATCATAACCGATCGATTGGATTATGTGTGTAGATTATATGAAAATAGTGAAGAGTTAAGCGGCTATTGAATACATTTTGTGTGGTTGTCCAAGGCTATACCAATGAAGGAAGATGAGATAGTTTCGCTTCCCGCCAACTACTTTTGAGTGTTTATTGAGACAAGTAAAAAAGCTTTTAACATTTTCGGTTTGTTGTTTCTTCTCGTTTTTCTATCATAATCTTTGTGCTTCAAGCATTATGTCAGTACTGTGGCATGATGTTATACAGAATTGGCCTTTTTTCCAAAAACCAGAAAAATCCACGCTATTAATTTATGCATCTTAAAAATAACATGTAAAAAGGTCAGCTCCCAGAAAAAAGCGTAATCAGTGCTATTGCTATATGTCAGTACCGTGTGTGTCTATTTAATTGTATTTTACAAAAACAAGGAAATTTTTAAATACATATATTATTTTTTTAGTTTTTATAACAAATAAGAAAGTTTTCAGAAATATTTACTCAAAATATGCTGCGAAACTTGTTTCAGATCTGACCACATTGTCCACATAAAACTATTATTCTTTATTGCTCATAGAAAAATCTTAAACCATGTTTTCGTAATATTTTATTTATGTTTGTATATTTAAATTTATATATTTAATTCATTAATTGTAATAGAACATTTCGCTTAAATATTTATGTATATGCAGTATTTTAAATTTCGTTAGTTTTTTCTCAATTTTATTTCTTTAGGTAAAAATTTATTCACAATTTTAGAACAAACAAACTAAAATTAATCACTCATGTATAAATAATTAGATTAATTGTATGTATATCATTAGTTATCACGCATCAAAGCTTCCATAACAAACAAAAATTTTGTATCGATATTTTTTTTTTTTTTGTATATTATATTTAATTAATGTATGTAGTATAAGTATGTATGTACTTTTTTGTTTTTGATAATTATTGTTTGTTTCTTCTAGGTATGGGGCTGCGGAGATAAGACATCACGTGAAGTGCAGTTGGATATTAAGAAGTGGCAAATAAAAGAAGCTGAACGACAACGCACGGTTAAATTAACAGCCGCCGATTGGATGGATCACCCAGATCGATTCCTTTTGGAATTGGGTGGGCGGCAAAACTACAACAACTAATGAAACTTTTGTGGAACGGACGAAACGAATGAGTGTTAAAGGACCGAAAGCAGTCGGTACACAGGAACCAGTTAGTTACATATGTCAATGGAATAAATGATTAAGTGGTGGGTTGCAGTTTTAACGAAAATTAAGTAAAAAAAAAAAAATCACACAAATTAAAGTTAAACATAAAAAACAAAATGTATACTGATAATTTAAAATGATACATAAAAAAACACATTGTGCCTTTTTATGTTACTAAATTATATGAAATTAAAATCTATTTAATGTGTTAGCGAAATGACTTACTTACTTTTTTTTCTTAAAAAAAAAGAGTTCTTTTCTTAATGCCAGCAGTGATTATTGCGAAAAATTGTTTATAATGTACTTAAACAGCAAATATATATATGTTTCGTGTCAGTGTAATTTTTATAAAATGTTTTAAGTTTCAAACCGATTTTGATTAAAAAACACCAATAAAATAAAGTATTAATGAACAAAATTCGAAATTCTTAAATAGAAGGCAAATGGAAAAAATTGCAGTAAGGAGGTAAAAATGCATGCAAACTCACATGCCATTTTTTTTTTAGACAAAAAGAAATAATAACATTAATAAAAATAAAACCAGCGCATTTCAAACATTTTATTTCCTAATTTTTCTTTTTTTAATTAATAAAAATTTATTTTTAAATAAATACAAAAAGCAAATAAAAATTATATAAAATAAACTTTTAATCTTAACCTAAAACTAAAACAGACTACAAAATTGTTAAATATACACGACTATAAATATTTTTTCAATAATTCATTTGTTTTATTTTACGTTTATATATATTTTTTTTAACACAAGAAAAAATGAAATGTTTATTTACATGATACAAAAACAAAGGAGGATTTTTAATGCCTATTTCAGCTTTCTGTAGAAAAATTTGAAAATGCATCTGTTAAATATAAAGGAAAACAAAAATCATGATTTATTTGTTATTAACAACTAACGTTTATGATTTTGTTTCTTTTCTTTCTTAATTTTTTAATTAAATTAGATTTTTTAATGGAGAATTTAATGATAGCTTTAACTATTGGTGTTAGTTTTCTAACAAAGGCCACTTGCAATTTAAAGTTAAGACAAAGACATTTGCTTTAAATATCTATACAAAATTTTATATTGAAAAGTAAGTCTTGATTTCTTAAAACTAATTTTCTTTTTGTTTTGGTTAGTTTAACAAAATAAAAAAAAAATAAAAACAAACAAAATCAAAAGAAAACATTTATTTAAAACAGATGCAATTAATAACTGAGTAACAATTAAGCCAAGAGCATTAAAAAGTAATATTTTTAAATATTAAGTAAAAAAAGAAAATAATAACAAAATTTATATATTTGTATTGTGTAACTTAAATGTTTGTTTTGTTTCGAAAATGAAAAAACTTTGGGGAAGAAAGTTTGCTCGAAAATGAAGCCGTATGGTGCCCAAAACTAATTTGGAAGGAAAGAAAAAATCTCAATTGATCTCAAAAGTTTTTTCTAAGTATTATCTCTCCCCTCTGAAGGGCCATAGAAACAGGCAAATGTCAAAATATAATGTACAGTATGTTCGACACAACCAGAGTTATATTGCATGTTTTTAATACTGCAGTTATAAAAATAAAAAAAATCTTATTTTAAATGCACAATTAAAATTTCTAGCTTATCTTTTCAAAATTTGCTACTGTATCGTTAGTTTTCCTCCTTCCTGTGTTTGTGGGACGCAAAACAGCTGTTTTTCGTTGAGAATGCATAAGAACGTAAACGTTCGATATCAATTAATGCCATAAAGTAAAACAGAGATATGATAGACATAGAAAGTGGTTTTTATGCCGTTGGAAATCGGCACCTACATCAATTTCTTTGCGATTTTTAATTTTAATTTTTTCTTGCAAATCCAACAAAAAAAAAACTAAAAACTTGTTAATTTTGGTTTTATTTATATTCAGATAACACATCTCTATGGCAGCTGAATTGTACATTTCTCAAAAGTTGCTTTTTAAAACTCTGTCTTACTTCGTGGTGATTCTCATCTGAAGCATCGCGTTTGAAACTGACAATTTAATTGGGTCAAGTTTCGACGTATGATGCAACCATCAAGAATTTCTATATTTCTATGCATGTGATATTTCAAGACTAATATCATTTTCTCATATCAAAGAAACAAAACAATTAAGTTAACTTGAAGAGTGTCACCGTCCGATCTGTACGTTTTTGTTTAAGTATGATATCCCTCTCATTTCATAGCGTTAATTTTTTTCTTTAATTACTAAATTGTCGTGATTTTGAAGTGAAGTGAGTTTAAGTGGGGTATTCGTTCGACTCTGTTTGTGGGTGGCAAAATCGTTGGTGTTGTGTAGTAGAACCTGTGTGACCTAAGTCGTCAGTATAATCATTGTGTTTATTATCCAATGGTTTCGCTCCCGCTCCATCGACGGGCGAGCTTAACCAATCAGACGAATTATTGCTGTTGTTACTGAGGCTGCCACCCGTTGACAACTTAAGGCTACTAGAAAACCCTATTGAAATCGACTCACTAGCGGATGGGTTAAAATTTTGACTATTACTATCATAACGCTGTCATCTTGAAGAACCTATAAACGACGCGAAATCATCAACGGACTCAGGGATGGGACTGGGTGCGTTTGTTGTCGCAACATTACGGGCTTGAAGGAAACTTGTACCACCGGTCACGGGCGCACCATAATGTGTCGGAAAGTCTCTGACGGTCGTTTCGCGTTTTTGTATACTTATGCCACCGAAATTCGAATGGGTAGTCGCGGGATGATTGTTAGTGTTGGTAGCAATGATAGCGGCGCCATTGGGTGTTATGGAAGCTTTGGAGGTGCTAGGACGGTTACCTGCTAATGGGGATTGAGATTGAATATCATTGGTTATAGCAGCATGACAAACGGGTAGCACAAGACTATCTGTAGCTCCATAGCGATTTGCCTTGGCAAGCGGTTTAGCATAATGCGTATGATATTGATTTCTATTATTACCTGTTTTTTCGTTCACATCTCCGTCGGAGAGTAAAAGCTGGCCGCCTCCGGTTCCATCATTCTCAAGCCGTTTGTTTATTAGATACTCTGACTCGCTGCTAGAGCGCCGCGGACCACGAGGTAGCGGCTGATACGTACTGCGTCCTTGAAAACGCCGACTTATTGAACCCGTTACTACACCCAAATGTTCACTAACATCTTCCTGTATATCGGATATGTCAATCATTGACAAAAATGCTCGACACCAGTTATGATTGGGATTATTCCAATATTGCGGAGAGTTGATATGGAATGGATAATGTGGAAAACTGTAAATGTGTGCCACAGCTGCTATAAACATTTCAATGCATATGAGGAAATTCTGTAAAAGAGAACATGTTTGGAGGAAAATTTAGTAACATTGTCGTTACAATAACATTTGCAAAGACTACACTCAGATTATGGACTACAGCAAAATAAATCGAAAAAAAACTGCTCACTCTCTTCTGTATAAAATAGTGTCTGATGTAAACGGATGTGCTTGAATAGAATTTTAGAGTTTTTAATGTCAAAAAAAAAATCACTTGTGTTGCTAAATATCGCAAATTATGCCTTTATTGTGGTTTTTGCAACTTAAACACAGTCCTCGCAATTTTTGTCAATATGTGTTTTCTAAGCCTGATTAAGCCCTTGTGTTACGGTTGTCACATTAAGTACTTTAAAAACGTAACCGAGTAATCTTACTTACTTGCAGCAATGCAGCCAAATTTCCACCTAAATCGTCACCCTTGAAGAAACTGATAATATTCCAGTACACCAACAAATTTAATAATACTCCTTGGCTGGTGAAATAAAATCGTTACAAATATTTTTTTTACATGAGAGTTAAAGTATATCAAAATTATTTTCTTATGTTACTTACAAAAATGAAAAGAAAACTACAGCTTTTATACAAAAAAATTTTGGAAGTGGTTTCATGGGTTTCAAGTCCTCCTGTAAGAAAAAATATTTGATTTAAGTCAAGTATTTTTATTAAAACAGCAATCAATTTAAACAGAATTTTGGGATTTTTTAAATATTTTAATTTAATAGTATTTGCAGTAGGATGAGAAATAAAAAATTAAAATGGCAAATTTTAAATTACCCAAAAGTTGTAGGCAAAATTTGCTAAGATAGCTCGCCGAAAATCATACTTTTTTCTTTCTGATTTGCATATTACCCACCTTATTTGCTCTGTAAAACAACACAAGACAATACATGGCTACAAACTGTGAAATGTTATTTATAGCAACGATGTAGGGAAATGCAACATTTCCCGCAAAAGTACCTTCACCGTAGACACCACATATTTCGCAAATACTGCAAATAAAAAAGCCAACAAATTTATTTAAAAACAATTCAAAAAAATTAAAAGCTTTTGTATTTTTAACATAAAATACTTACACCGATATGAACGTAGTTATTGGTCGCACCACAGTGTACTGCAATATTCCGTGTTTGCAGTTGTGTATAAATTCGCTACCCATAGCCCAAGGTCGGACACAACACAAGGGAAAGAAATGATATACTTGTGGTCGGCTCTCCATTGTTGCGTTTAAGTCCATACCCAGATTTAAATAATTCAGCAAATACACCATAAAGTTATAGATCACATATGCTTCATAGCATTCACGCAATGAATCGGCATAGATCGAGTGCTTTGGAAAGAACAAGCCAATCCACTAGAAATAATACAAAAATAACATAAGCCTTAACAACAACAAAACAATATAAAATAACTCTACTCACAGCATTTAAGGCGTATATAGGCACCATCCATAATATTCGTATGATGTGCTTTTGTAGA
Source organism: Epicampocera succincta (assembly GCA_932526305.1). NCBI lineage: Eukaryota > Metazoa > Arthropoda > Insecta > Diptera > Tachinidae > Epicampocera > Epicampocera succincta. Next base: position 11,486,857 of record OW052037.1, on the reverse strand, counting down.
ATTGGTTTTGTGAAGTGAATCACATGCTGAATAATGTGCCAAAGTGATATGGGCACAGCCGACAGCACAAACAAGCCACCAATTAATATTAGTTGATCACGCCGCTGGAAACCATCTTTAACCGAATTTATTATAAGCAGCGGCACCACGATTATTGCAAATATGCCATAGGTAATAATTAGCAAAGGCCGTATCCAGATACGCCACTCCTCGCAAAACCTTCTTAACGAATAGCTCTGACACATATTATATTGCTGGCTTATCTCGGCTACGTATGCTGGTGCTTTGTATGATTATTGTTTTACTTGTACGATTATATTTACATAAATTTATTTATAAGATCTCGTATCTTTTGCAAAAAAATCTAACACTTGTGTTTGCATGAGTAAAACGTTTATACATATGTATGGTCAGATAGTTCAATTGTTACACAAATTTGAATCAAATGCGTTATTTCTTTATTTTGATTTAAAGATATTTAATTGGTGTTCAAAATTTTAATTGGTTGGCACTGTATGGGTTTTTGTTTTTTCATTTTGCTCATACACTGAATTTTTTTTCTCGGTGACACTTCTTATTAATCAATTTTTTCTCTAGCACTTTTACTGATCAAAATCTGAATGCAATTCATTTTTAGCAGATTTAATGTTTAATTATGATTTCTTCAATGTTTTCCATAAAAGCATCAACAGCCCATAAACAATAATTTTCTTTGTTGTGTTAAAATGAAAATACGAGTTTTTTTTTGCAAGAAAAGCGGATAATGAAAAGTTTTATTTTCGTTCAGATTTGTTATGAGTTGTCCATAGAAAAGGGTTGCCACTTTTCAGATTACTTTATACCAAAAATAAAAAAAATATTTCCAGAAACCTTAAATTATTCAAAAGAGTTTTTAAAGCAAGCAATGAGCAGCGTTTGATTAAAATCAATCTAACAGAATAAAAACAGCATCTTCCAACGATGTTAATTGAAAGATCGTGGCAGCTCTATAAAAATAAAAACTTAACGAAAAGATTAAGAGTTGATAATGTTGGTATAAAGACGATTTCATACTAGATGGTCGCAAAGCAACAACAAATACAATATTAGAAACAATATTCAAGGTGTATTTATGTCTATCAGCCAATATTTTGAGCGCTTCATCAATATGGGCATTACGGTTGCAAAATGCCCTTTTCCAATTTTTAGTTTCCCAAAATAATTTATTTTTATTTCTTGCATTGTTGTAATTATTTCTAGTGAGTTTTTTATCAACTATACTAGATACATATATATGTATGTATGTATGTATATACAAAACAAAATTTTTTCAAATGTTACGCCGCTTATATTCGCATAACTTAATATCTATCACTGAACGTGCGCAATAATTTGAAGTCAACCAGATGATCAGAACCAGGTGTTTTATTTTCCAGCTCCAGAAAGAAAATAATCAAATAATGAATTTATCAATGAAAAGCCTAACAAAATCCCTGCAATTAATTGCACGGACGCATTTGAAACGCTATACAAGCAAGATTGCGGTGGATCTTAATGAACAGATATTACAAAAACTTGAAAATGAAGAGGTTAAACCAAGACAACATCCTGGGATTATAAAATTTAATCGCACGCTTTTACCAGCTAATATTCTTAAAGTTCTCGAGAAAGTAGTGGGTGACCACCCAGTAAAAGCTTTAATCGAAGATTGTGCGAAATTAAATCGCTTAATTCTTTCACGACATCCGCCAGTGGAGTCTGAAGAAGTGAAGGAGAAAATAAAAAAAATAAGTGCTGAAATTGAAGTTTTAATGCCTTCGGATCAAAAACAAAATCTTACAGACAGCGAACGAAAGAAATGGCATGAACGCAGGGACAGGTTGTTTCAGAAGCGTATAAGAGAGAGAACATTTGCTTGGAAACCAATTGAGTATGGAGAATATGAATCCATCGTGTATGCTGTAGCCAGAGGTGCCCATGAGTATGGCGTTTTAATGCGTATACTACAGGAAATTCATACACGAGATGCGGAATTTAAACCGCGAAGTTATTTTGATTTTGGATCGGGCGTTGGCACAGGAATGTGGGCAGCAAGTAACTTATGGAAAGACTCTATATATGAATATTTTAATGTGGACAGCTCAAAACACATGAATGAACTATCAGAACTAATTCTCAGAGATGGCAACGATAACCAGCAAATGAGTTTGCGAAATGTATTTTATCGGCAGTTTTTACCCGGTTTAGAGGCAAGTATTCAGAAAGATGAAAATGTTGTATTAATAAATGCTCCTTTCAGACCAAGTACGACTTGGTGATTTGTTCCCATTCTTTGTTCGAATTGACCAGTGCAGAAAACCGTTTGAGCGTAGTTTTAAATTTGTGGAAAAAATGTGATGGTTATTTAGTCATTGTAGAGGAAGGCACGAGGCGAGGATTTCAATTAGTTAATGAAGCCAGAGATTACGTTCTTTCTTTAGAGAATCATTCGTTAATAGGGCACGTCTTCGCACCGGTAAGTAATAAAAAAGCGAAAGAAACGAACTTAGCCAGAAAACTTGATAAACAAAATTCTTTTATACTTTTTTTTTAGTGCCCGCACGATAACATTTGTCCTCGTTTTGCGGACTCTGAAGATCGCACGCCTTGTAATTTCCAGATAAATTTTTCACCAACGTATTTGAATAAATCTAGCAGTCAGACCGTTACCGCGAGATTTAGCTATATTGTGTTAAAAAAAGGATTACCTGAGGATAATACACGTTCATGGCCTAGACTTGTGCGTCCAACCTTGATACGTTCCAAGCACGCCATTTGTAGAATGTGCACTTCGGACGGTAAATTACAAGAAATAATATTCACAGAATCCAAACATGGAAGGTATGACACAACTGTTATTAATATTCATTTAAAATTATTAGTGTTATATGTATGTGTATACAAATTTCTAGGCAAGCTTACAGATGTGCAAAAGCTAGCCGTTGGGGCGATCGTTTGCCAATAACAATCGGAGAACCGTTTACTTTGAAAACTAAAACTGATGCTATAAAAAATCGAAAGAAATTACAACAGAGTGATGCTGGAAAACAAGCTTTGGAAGAAGATAAAAGTTAAATTAATTTTTATAAATATAATATTCACATTTTGTTAAGTGGTTAATTTAAGATTTTTTTTTATCATCTTTTTATTTTAACATTAAAAAAGTGGATTATTGTTTATTACAATAAACTTAAACTAAGTTCTTAACATAAGAAAAATTTATTTAAGTTTTGTTTAATTATAGTGTAGAAATAATATGGCATCTATGAGACTGCCAGTTAACATATATCGCTTTTGACTTTCTAAAATTTGTTGTTTCATGGTTTTCCTATAGTTCATATTAACCACACAGGGGACGCACTGATACTGGTAGGCTAAGTGTTTTAAAGAGCCAAACAAATGACCCATACGATTCCACCACAGAAAAGGTGACTCATCTAGGCTGCAATAAACATCGGTGTGAAATCTTTTTAAATCGGTTTCTACGCTATTAGGTAGCGTCACTGACGGCTGTTCTACTTGATTGTCTGTGAGATCAAAAAATAGCTCCAGATCTGTGGAAGAATTATCATTGGCAAAATTCCACACGAAAACAAATCTACGTGTGCTACTTACTTGATTTTTTGGCAACGTTAGCGTTTGATGTTTTTGGTCGATTTTGTAACGATTTTTGTGAAGATACACTAGGAGAAATACCTTGGGATTCAATTATTTTATCGTATTTTTCAGTTAAGATCTTAGCACAATTACTGAAGTTTTTTATATTTATTAAACGATGAAATCTGGGATCTAGCAAAGCTGAAATTGTTAAATGATCGTCTGACAGAACCCTAAAAAAGTTAAAATTATTCAAAATTGAACAGTTAAAAGATTTACCACACTACTATATACTTACAGCTTGTTTAGTGTATTAGTTATTGTAGTTTTTATCATGTCAATTAAACTGTCATCATTTTCAGTTATGACTAATTTTCTGGTCAAAACCTTCGCCGTTATTGGGGACAACATACTGCTTAATGGTATATCTTCGCCTTTCAAGGTATCTAAGGTAACCTTTAATAAGAGAAAATATTTTTAAATAACTCTAATTGAGATATTTTATTCAATTATACCGAAAGAGTTTTTAAGATATCGTAAATGCCCTTAGCTGAAGAAACCAAGCCTTCTATTTCTTCGGGCCAGAATAAAGTTTCTGCGAAGAATTTTAAAAGCTCAAAATAAGTCCAGGGGTAATTACTACACACGATAGGCATCTCAACTTCCTATACATTTTAATTTTTGTAATAAATAAAAATTTGTTACGATTTTTTTACGATTTTCCCTCACCTTCGAGGAAATTTCTGCACTGTAGCGTGATAAAGTATCTCTTACTTCTTCAATTATAGCTGTCACGGCCGGTAATAAAATTACTTCTTTAATACACTGATCGACAATTGAATCATAAGACAATATGCAGGGGACATCTTTAAAGAAAGAAATAAAATAATAGTTTTAAATAAAATTAGAAATCGCTGCCTTTATATAAAAGTATCATTTTTGCATAGTTTGTAAATCAATGCAAAATAAAAAAAAGAGTTGTGGAAAGTCTATAATAAGGCAACGATACGTAAATATATAACTTATATGTATACGTTAAGTAATTACTTTTGCCATTTAAGAATTCTTTAAGGTAATCGTCATCATCATCGTAATTTATTATAGCTGCTGTACAGTTTTGCAAATTGAACTCTTCAAACAGCACATCAAATGCTGTATATTTATTATATTCCACAGTGCAAAAGATTTGATTAACTAAATTATATTCAGGAGCTTCTGTTGTGTAGTTGAAAAATATTGATAGAAACTTTTTTTGTTCAATATTAGACCATAATTCGAAGCCCAAAGAGAAGGGTTTAATTTGTGAGTGGATTTTTATTTCATCTGACAGATTTGAAATTTTATCATTGTGTAGTTCCTTAATGTATAATTCTATCTGCAATATCAAAAAATATTAAATGTTTTTAAAATAATATATTAAAATGAAAATATTTTAAACTTTTACTATGGCACAGTTACGGTGACAGTTACTTAGAATTTTTCCTTTTTTCGAAACAAAAAATTTAATATTTTTTTATTAAAAGGTCAAAACCAAATTTGATCAAACTCATTTATGCTTTGGTTACATAAAAAGTTGCATTTTTTAGGGATTTATGCTTATGTATTATATAGTGGATTAAAAATTCAAAAATAACTGTTACTCTCAGAACATACTTGCAATAAAAAAATTGTTGCAATATACATACATATCTCAACGTGTGTTATTTACCTTTTTCATTGAAGGTATTGTCATATTTCCACCAATAGATCGTATAAATTTATTCATACTGGGTCCATATAAACTCTCTAAATTTCTTATTTCGTCAATTACCAAATTTGCAAGAGCCTCATGCAACTGATAACTAGCTGAACTTGTTAAATTATTGGTCATGTTGTTGATGTCATGAACTCGAGTTCGACTACGTTCTATTATATGACGATTATTCATTTGCAGCAATTCACTACTGGGTTTAATGTCATTTGTGGTGACTTCGACTTTAGTGAAATGATTGGTGTCCACAGCTTCATCATCTTCGTATGTCATTGGCACAACGGTCTCATACAATATCGAATGTTCGTCGTTGTCACTCACTATGACATTAGACGAATAGTCATGAATCATTTGTGTTTGATATTCAACTTTAACTTTGGGGTGTCTTTCCTCACTTTCAGGCTCCCGTTTGATTTTCATAACGGCTCCTTTAATCATCATTTTACTTTGTGTCTTGCGTGGTGGTACATGGATACCATTAGCTTGTATTATCTGGTTAAAGATATCCTTATGACGATATTGCAGATGGGCACGTAAATTGGTTGTATTACCGTGATTTGTTAATACTTTATGGCAAAGAATGCACACAACATTTTGTTTTGTTATTATGCAGTTGTCTTCGTTTGCTGGAAATCCAAAATGACGCCAGTAGACACTTTTCATTTTGGGACTGTGTAACTTAGAAAACTTTAGCTGCTCTATGTGAGGCGACACCGGAGGTTCTTGCAAAGGGTCCGACATTTCAAGTTTTATATTGTTTTCTTTTTTTTTAAATTCTCAACACAATATTTGATAAGGGATAAATTTTTTCTGCAATCGCGTCATCGAATTTTATCAATATCGTCAGTGGTGTTAAGCTTTTAAAGGTATATATAATTTGTAAGTAAACGCGTTTTTTTATCGGTAATTTGAATGTTGTGGTGGTCTCAATGAATCAGCTGACGGTCATGCCTACATTGTAAGTTCTACTTGTTCACATATTCTAGTTTTACAAATTTATTAAGCTGAAAGGCAGTAGCCTTAATAGTTCATAGTAAAAAAAAAAATTTTAAAATATACACATCTTTTGTATTTCATCTCATCAATACAGTTGATCCTGTTGTATGTTATTGCTTACTAGAACAGTGAGGTTGAACATTAGTTTTTAAGAATAAATACTATAAGAACTTACAGGTAAAAAAAAACATATTTCATAACCATATATATATAATATTTAAAAATAAAACTGGAAGACAGTTTAATTTGGTGTGTACATATGTATATTATTAGTGACTGGAACGAAGCTATAATTTAAGAAAAGTGTTGCATTCGGAATCTGGACAAATTGTATTTTAAGCACTAAAATGATGTTGCAAAGCTGCTTAAGTGTGTAAAAAATAGTAGTATTTTGTTCGAAAAATGTTTTTTGCACATTGCTAAGTTGGCTGCACTTTTCCTTTTTGATTCGTTGTTGGGAAGAAAAGGTTTGTCAAGATTTCTGCTGCTGGTTTTCTGTACAAAAAATATATAATTATAATGTGATAAAACTATTAATATTTGTTTTAACGTAGCATGTGTTAAAACGTGTTTTGGATATAAAATTAATAAAAGTTTGAGTAAAAATAAATCATAAATATGTAATTTTGTAAAGAAAATCTGTAGACCACGTGGTGTAAGAACAATTGTTTATATTTTGTGGTTATACCCTAAACTACGCTAAATTGATTTTGATTAATGCATTTGCTGTTTTCATATAAATGATTAATATCGAAACAAATTTATTAATGAGTATATTGTTTGTTTTGTTTACAGACTAAACAACAAAATGGGTAAGGGAAACAATATGATTCCAAATGCTCACTTCCACAAGTGGTGGCAGCGTCATGTAAAGACTTGGTTTAACCAACCCGCCCGCAAAATCCGCAGGCGTAATAATCGCGTTAAGAAAGCTAAGGAGCTCTTCCCCCGTCCTGCTGCCGGTCCTCTTCGTCCAGTTGTGAGATGCCCTACCATCCGCTATCACACTAAGTTGCGTGCTGGTCGCGGGTTCACTTTGGAGGAACTCAAGGTTGGTTAAAAAATAACTTGAAAGAATCATAAAACCTAAATGTTTATCATTTATTTTTAGGGTGCTGGACTAACTGCCGGTTTTGCTAAAACTGTAGGCATTGCTGTTGATCGCAGACGTAAAAACAAATCTGTCGAATCCCGTCAACGCAACATTCAACGCTTGAAGGAATACAGGAGCAAATTGATTCTGTTCCCTATCAATGAGAAGAAGATCCGCAAGGGTGAATCTTCTCTTGAAGAATGCAAATTGGCGACTCAACTTAAGGGTGAAGTTATGCCTATTAAGAAAGAAAAACCTGTCATTGAATTCCGTGAAGTTACCAAGGATGAAAAGAAATTCAAGGCTTTCGCTACTTTGCGGAAGGTAATGTTAATTTGTTTATTGCTAAATAGTAATTAATTTGCTTTATTCTATTACAGGCTCGTTCTGATGCTCGTCTTGTTGGTATCCGTGCCAAGCAAGCGCGTGAAAATGCAGAAAATGTTGAAAATGAAAAGAAGAAGTAATTTATTAGTGCTCTTTTTAATAAAACTTTAGTTTTATAATAAAACCTAAGTGTTAAATTTTAATATCAACATGGCTTCTCTAAAATTGTCTACATAATTTTTATAAAATTTTAGTGGGCAGCTAGCACTTTCTTTCCGCATTTTTTTTGGGAGTTTAGCAATTTGTTTTTTCAATTTCCCGTCTTAGCTTGTTTTCAAATTGAGGCGACAACATCATAAAAAGTTAATCTGAAATTTGTCTTCAGTAGGTCATTTTCTTTTGCAAAAGAGGCATGGGTTCGAAGTCTGAACAAAAATTGGAAATCTTTAGAAATCGTCGCAAAATTTGTTGAAACTGGGACTCGGCTTGATTCTTTAGTATATTTAAACAGAAAATAAAAATTGACAGCCGTTTTTGTGCACAAAATGGCAAATAATTCAAATTAACGGTTTATCTCAACGATGGGTGGTGTGTTTTGCTTACGTATAAGTAACGATGCCAGAGTTTATTTTTCTTATCTAAACGTGTTTAAAATATTGATAGCAAATAAACAAACCCAAATGATCAGAATTTGAAAACATGTTTGCTGCTGTGCATTTATAATCAAAAGAATTGAAAAATTATACAAACAAACGAAAATCACGCTGAAAATGTTCAATATGATTTTGCTGAAAAAGGATAATTGCCTTTATCGAAATAATCACGGCTGGATGATCAATTTTAGCAGTTGGAAATTCTCCATTTGGCAGATATCATTATATTAGTATGTTTTGTACTGAGTGTTTTATAATATAAAATTTAAAAGCTAAGTCATAAAAACTAATCTACTAATCACAAAAAATGCAAGGACTTAGTGTACATATATTTAAAATAAGATTTATTTAGAAAAATAGACGGAATAAATATGTATGTAAATAAGAAGCATATAGTTTTTGATATACATGCACATATATGTACATGAATTTATATTTTTTGGCACAAATTCTAAACATTTCTGTACGTATTTATGAATCTCTCAAAATTGCACTCAATTGCACTTTATATCAATTGATTTGTTAACACTGTTGCCATTTGGTTTTTTATAAACACTGCCTCTGGCTAAATTTGGTTGAGGTCCTTTACATAATTCGCTATTATGGCCATGTGCCTTATAGGTGTTTTCTAGGCGCAGTGAAAAGTCCGTTCCTTTGGCAAGATTTCTTTGGCCCTGACAGTAATCAGGATTTGCTCCATTCCAGGTAACATAGTCGGCTCTTGAAAACAAAAAATGTTTAGGTATGTACATACATACATACATATATAAAAAGCAGTTTGACTTATTAAATCACTTACAATAATAAACCTTCATTTGCTCCTTTGGCCAAAGTGGCATCGGGACCATTTGTTGGTATATGGCCCATTAGCGATTTGAAATTATTACATAGCTTATCCGTGGCTACATCGTTGTTTTCACGATGGGAATGCCTTTAATATTTTTTGTGTTTAAAAAAGTATAATTCAAAGATGATAATTTATATGGATATATTTTTAAAGTGAACTTAAAAATTTGTTAGATGTACAAATCGTAAACTCTTATTTGAAGTAATTGTTAGTAATCCAAAAAGAAAACCACTACACTCCACTCAATACCAACTTAAAAGTAGATTATGAATATCTGAACGGACATAGGACTTCTTTAACTAACAACGTTTTTATTAACATTTAGATTACAAATAAGACTAAACATTGGACTCGCCTTAAACTCATGTATTTTTATGTGATCAAAATTTTTCTTTAAGTTCCCACGAACGCATTCAAGAGTTTATGATTAGTATTTTATACATATAGGTATGTATATACATACATATGTATAAATATATAAAAACATGATCTAATGAGTCAATGAAGTGAAAAAAGCATGCAATACGGATTGTATGTAATATTTATAGAAAAGTTTATATAACTGAAAATTTTAAGCTCTTGTCAAATTGCAATCATTAGTAATTTTATATGAATTTTTATTCTTAAGCAATTCCTATTAATATTTTTTAATTAAATATGTAAAATATGTGCATACGTATGTATAATTGGAGGCAATCTTTGGCGAAAATGAAGTTAACTCTAAAGTTCAAAAGGACAGTACTTGAAGTTCCATTAGAGTTTTGATTTCTGAAATAAATGTTATTGAGGAAGAGCGTAAAGGTAGACAAATTTGCATTTTGCCTTCCAAAGACTAAGAAAATTGAAAACAAATCAGTTCTTAATGGTAGTATGTAAAATATAAAAAAGCACACTCAAGTAACCCAAATACATACATATTTTTAGGTACATACATATATATTGTTCTTAACAACATAGCGAAACTTATCAAAGGTTTCATTCCTTTAAGATAATGTCTTCTGTACAACAGAGTGTTAAATAAACAGGTATACTGAAAATCGGAGTCAACTTCACACACATTGAAACTAAGCTGTTATGCCTGAAATCTGTACATAGTATGTTGAAACTACTCTTAAAACTTTAAGGCGGGTGGACAATTAGCTACTTCACGGTCGCTACACCATTCACCAATCGTTTATAACAGAAAAGAAAAACTAATAAATGAAACATGTTAATCTAATTTTGTTAAAAAGGAAATTCGAAATAATCTAAATATTTGTATGTATGTATGTACATATAGTCGTGCTTCCCTATAATCAACAAATGGGTATATCACTTCATAATACAGAACTTTTCCTCCTACACTTAAAATAGTCATTGAAGTTTTTATGCAATTCGATTCAAAAGAGAAAACTTTTACATGTACTCGTATTTACATATGTGCAGCTAATTCAAAAGCTCTTTCTTACAAATTAAGTGGCTTAATAATTTCTTCTATTACTTTAGAGACAAGTCGAGAAAGTTCCATTTACTTGATTGAAACTCTTTAATTTTTCTTATTAAATGAAACCACAACATAAATGACAAAAACTACATTTTAACCGTAATACAAAAAAAAAGAGATAATTTGTTAGTGCTGATAAACGAAAACAAAAGAACTATAAAATGAAACTATAGTGCTTTAAAATGAACAAATTTCAAATTACACCTGATCTACAACTAAATGAAATAACACACGCTCTACCCACAACTTGAGGTTCATGTTATTATGGGTGCATCTAAGCTCACAATAGGGAAGTTCGACTGCATTTATACATATGTACATACTTTAACGTTTTAAAAAGAGAGTGCACTAAAAATCATTTACAGAATTCGCATACATAAAAAAATTGTAATAAATACGTATGTAAGTATATATATATGTATGTATTTTTAAAAAGATACAAAAATGATCAAAAAAGCATACTTTAACGTATTAGATTTATCACGCGCATGTACGGATAACTTATCCCAAATCAGAGTTGCAACCGGATAAGTTCCGCGTATGAAATCTTTAGTGCATGTCTTATTGTTTGTGCGATAGCGATCTAAAATACTTTTTGTGGATATGGTAACGGCTGATAACTTTAATGATGAACACACAGATGGGTTAATAATGGCATCATTTATACTATTCGTTGTATCCATTTTGTCGTCTATAATTTCTGGGATTTCGTTGATTTTGATTCCTTTGCGCAAATTAGCTTCACTGGGCTTAAGTATCGAAGTTATGGGTTTGCTATTTTTTTTTTTTTTTTAAGTTAAAATTATATGTTGGAAACAAAGCAATTGGAGTATTTGAAATGAATTATTTTTAAGGCATAAGCAACATAAAAAGATCTCGAAAGTAAGTTAAAAGAAAAAAATCTGCATTTTGGAAAAAAATGTTATGTGATGAATAGTTACTACTACAATATATGGTAATTAGTATTGGTAAGATAAGTACTTACCTGGTGTTTTGTCCACTTGTAGCATCAATATTTTTGAATTCCTCCTGCTGTTTTTCTACCATCGTTGGGTAGTTTTGCTTTGGCGTCTTTTTTATTTGTCGTTCTTCTTCCTCTTTCACTATTTGTAAAATTTGCATAGCACGATCTTCAGCATAGTTCACCGACTCCAAAGCCATCGATATTATGCGATCGGCTATATGGGGATATTTTTCTTTGAGAGTTTGGGTAACTAGAAATTTTAAAGAAAAATATTTTAAAGATTAAAGAAAAACACATATTGTTGTTACACTTACTGCTTTCTTTTTCTTTTTCTGTGTATTCTTTAGGTCGCAAAGGTATAATTTTAATGCCATCTTGTGACTTCTGGTTGAGACAATCGGTCATATCATGTAGTCGATTGACAAGTTTTGGCGGTGGAGCAAAATCTTTCCTTACATAACCTAGAGAAACTAGTTCTTCAGAAGCTTTCTGTACATTATTATCGGCATTGGCCAAAATGTCCAAGAGCAAGGTCTCATCCGCCACGGGGAATATATTTTTCATATATCTACATACATGTATTTACATAAATTAAATTTATATACTTAAGTAAATGAAATAATAAGAGAACGAGAAGAATCTATGACATAAAATTAAAAATTTATTCTGGACCTTTTGTTTAGTAATCAAATTATTCGGTTGACGTCCTGCAAAATATGTATTTTAATTCATAGATTTTTGATTCTAAAGCTGCGGTACGTTATTGATATATTTTATGAAAGTCAAGACTTTCTAAACGAACGGCAGCCGGTATTAGTCGATAAACTTGTTATTCTATTGAATACAATCAAATTTTATGCATTTTCAATAAAAAAAGGTCATCATGTATAATACAACAAAGTGATTTGAAATCCCCGAAAATCTGTTCTGAGCAAAAAAAAAAAAAAAATATTTAAAAACTAGTGATTTGAAACCGGTCATCGAAATGCCTGACTATATCAATTCATTTCACGGGGTTTTAAGTGTTTTACTTTGAGTTCGTCAATTAATTGAAATAATTATTAACATGATTGAGTCAGAGCACAGAAACTATTAAAAAAACATTAACTCTGGGTTATCGTCAACTTCTGCTGCTCGAAACTTGCGGCCGAAGCTTGCGAATAAGACCATATTTTTATAGAAAAAGAAAACAAATACAAAAAAAAAAAATAAATAATGAAAACTGAAACTATTCTCTGATGCAAAAGAAAACACGGAATCGAATTCATAGCAAACCTCAGTTTCATTTTAGGCGATGAATGCGGTTTGGGCGAACTACGTATTTGTTCGCCGAAACGTGGTGATGCCTGATACGGGGGTAAAGCTATGTGACTCATTATACCGTGGCCACTACTATTTACGCTCATGATACTACCAACACGCCCTGCTGGCACTGGACTGCCCGTACGCGCATAATGTGCATATTCAAGGGCCCGTAAATGTGCGCCAGTATCAAGACGACGTGCTGGTGGTGTCATATGAATAGCCGAGTTGCTATGGAACAAATGTCGTTGGGCCGGTGGCGTGACAGACGGTCCCGGCATTGTCACTGGATGTTTTCCAACTTGTAAGGCGCTGATGACAACAGCTTCGCGATTATAATACCTTAGATCAGTTTATTATATCCAATAATTGCAGTGAAAGCATGTAAGCAGTTAGGAAACAAAAGTTATAAATGGGACTTTTAGTTATAGTGATAGATGTAGTAGCAGAGATCTGTACTCATGTTTTTGGTTAGAATTGTATTGCACTATTGTGGTATTTCTCGGTATCAAACGAAGACTTTTACTAAGACAACATAAGGTGGGCTAATATTCGTTTATCAACGAAAACTAATTTAAATCGATCCGAAACAAAACAGCTGATTCATAAAAGAAAGCAACGTAAAAATCCTTTATACATGTAAATGTAATCTAAAGTATGTGTTTATATAAAAATGTTGAAATCTTTTGTAATGGGAAAGCTTAAACTCATTCCCTTAAGCCTGTCATTTGATATCGAGAAATAAATTTCATTATTATTGTAGAGTTTTGAAATATTTTAAATTGCAAAAATGATTCTTACTTTTTCAGAAGTAGCCGTATATGGTTGTCACTTGCAGTTGGAAACATATTTTGAATCTTATTTACAACTGCATCTGTATCGATTTGATTCGAAAATGATGTTTCTTGAATAGTGGAACGCCTGGACATACTGACTGTGCGCGGAGCTAGATTAAATTGTGCCTTTGATGCAGGGATTGGAGAAGTTTCCTGAAGAAAGAAAACATTGTGTAAGTGAATTTTTTTTCCCAACTACTAAAAAGTTTCCATAATAAAAAACAACAATACAGTTTTCTGGTAACATACATTGATCAGCAGGGTTCTGGAAGATGTCAAAAGAGGACTGGTAGACATGTGATGAAGACTGGAGTTTGGTGTTTGGAAAGCTCGGATTGCTGGCATATTGTTAGTGGGATAGACGTGGTACGGTGAACCACCTGGGCCATGCAAAGACTGAAATGTAAAAGGTAATGAAAAAATTTACATAAACAAAAAATTATTACAACATAAATTTGAATTCTGACAGCTAAAAATATGTTTATCGGTATTTGGTTTCTTTGTCAAACTTGTTTTGGGCAAGTTTTCATCCTGCAAATGTCTGTTTTCATTATGATTGTCATGAGTTTGGTTAAAGTCAAACATCAGAAATAAACCATAATCTTAAGTTCTTAAGCAGGTGATAAATCTTATCATACAGGACAGAGAGAGTTGCAAGACTTAGGCTTAGAATCACTGACCCTTGAACGTCAGCAGCTCTAGAGTAAAATGTTTGTTTTTGACATTCCACAAACCTTTAACAAAAACAAAATATACATATATTAGAACTAGTAAGGCGACTTCTAACAGCTGAAAGTGAGAGCTCAGCCGATTATTTTCTTATGCTTCAGCCTCCCTCGGATGTTAATACTTCAGGAGCAAAATTGTTCAATTTGACTCGTCATTAATATTTTTTGGAATTCGCCCAATTTTGGGGTTGTACTAGCAAGTTTATTTGCCTTTAAATTCCCTTGGTACATAAAATAGTTTTCATTCTGTTTTGTTTTCAAAAAGTAATACGTCACGCATTCATGCCCATGTGATTTTGACATCTGAACAAGTGTTGAGCTTAAAAATTTTCCTATTTTGTTTCCGTTAACCTTTTAAATTATGCGCAAAATAATGCAGTTATTTCATAAAACTTGTTAATTTGTCCATACATTATACAATTTCAATTATATGCATATGTATGTAAGTCAGATGTTAAATTTCGAAGGATACATACACACATACTATATGACAAAGTTATAAAAAATACTTACTTGCATGGCTATAGATTCATTTGAGCATCGTTCGTTTTGCAAAAGACGATAACGTGAACGCGGATCCTCAAGTTGCATCGCCTTCGTTATATAGTTTATATAGTAACTGGAAAATAAAATAATATTTCTTTTAATATGGACATTTTGTCACAACTAAACATTTGTAGGCTAAACTTTTTTTACAGTTCCGAACAAACAAAGTTTTCCCAAAGTCTATTTAACCAACAGTTTTCGGAAATTTTCCTTTGTGATTAATGTGGTCTTTGATATTAACTATAAACGAAAACAGTAACGATAATTCTATGTAAAATCCGTGGAATCTGGTTGAGGAGAATATTGTGTTGGAGTTTACTGCAGAAAGGAAAACTAAATTACATATAAACTGCGGACTAACACATCTATAACAAAGTTGTGAGTTTTGTTTTTTGGTACAAAATCCGTTTTTATTGGATTCTCCTATTTGGAGAAAATTCCAATCTGACTGGTATTAAAGTTTCAGCGCTGGAATAGCATTAAATGAGTTATGATATGCGAATGAGAAATATAAAAAGAGTGTATGTTGCAAATACATATATTAAGTATACGGTGAAATTTTGAAATATTTTGAAGAATGCAGTAAATAGATTAAAAAATGCAGTTTTTTTTTGAAAGGGCGCTAAAAAGCAACTCATAAAAACTCCACAAAAAAATTCTAAAGATTCCAAATATTGTAAAAAATCTCCTGAATAGAGCCAAAAAATTACATACGTGCATTTGTTTTAATTTTGCTTAAAAAAAAAACTTAAGTACATCGGAAAAAACCTTTTAACTGCGCAGAAAAGACTCCTTTTTTATTTTGACTTTATTATACAATATTGTATTGAATTTTTTTTTTTAATAATTGTTTTTAATTTTCTTTAATGTTGAGATTTAGCAGTTTTGCAAAAAATATATGTATGTATGTAGTATATGATATGTACATACATAATGTGGTTTGTTTCTTATACATACATATACTAAAACCGTTATGAATATTTCAGTGTGGAGTTTTGGCTTTATTTCTGTTTTAAAAATTAATTATAACACTTCTGTATCTACATATGTATTGTATATAAACAAGTTTTATATTCATATATGTACATACATACTTTACATATATGTACATATACATACATACATATATACATACATACATATATGTACATACAGCTTTTGCAATTCACACAAATCGCATTTATTTATTATACACACCACAATATTATAAGAAACAAACAAAATAGAATTTTAAATTTTGTTCTTATTTTCTCACCGATATTGTTGAATAAATTATAATTTGGCGTGAAGAGTTTTAAACTGTGAAACATGTCAGCTTTTTTTTCAAGTACGTAAATGCTTGTTTGTTTATCATTTCTTAAACCACTCCAATGTCGTTTTTGCTTGTGTGTCTTGAAATTTATATGTTTGTATGTACTTTTGGTTTTACATAAGGAAATGTTTTGCACAAGTAGGCATGTAGAAGACGCACACATGTTTGCACACTTAAAACACACATGCATGCATACGTGCATACCCACATACATTCGTTTAAACGCTTGTCAGGAAGATACAAAAACAACATCCACTTGAAACCTTAAAGTACCAAGGAGACAAGTACTTGCTCGTTTGTATGTACATTTTTCCACGACCTAATTTTTAAGGTTAATCACGTAATATAACGTCATATCATCCATATTAAAGCAGCTGCCTTAAAGTATGCAAATGTTTAAGTTTAAAACAATTCAACATTTAAATGCGACGCAAGTTATACATATAAACACCTGTGTGCGTGAGTCCGCGCGCGTTTGTGTGTGTGTGTATTTCTTTAAAGTTGCTTTAACCGCCATCTTGAAAACCTGCACATACAATTGAGTTTAGTGTCCACTTACCAATTTCCGGTCGTCTGGTCGTATTTACAGTCCCAGCCGGGAGGTAACTTTTGATATTGTCTGCTGCCACCAGAATCGGCCATGATACTAGTCCTTGAATTAAATTTTTTAAAAAGTACACAATTCAATCTTCACAGTTTTTATACAAGAAATTATTTAGCATTAAACTTTCTTTTTTTCCCTAAATTTTTTTTTGCTTTTGGGGTTTTTCTACACTAAACAGCAACCACCTTTTACCACCCCTCACTGTATGAAATAGTTAAACGTACAATAATAACCGCTCCAAGTTGTTCAACTTCACGAGCTTCACAGAACACTGATTCAATAGCTAATAATTACACACTTTCGATTCACTCTTCCAGCTTTTTTTATTACCGTTTCATCTCTCTTAAGTTTGTTTAAGTTTTGTTAAATACGAATTTGTGTATAAAAACAAAACGATAGAAAAATAACGCTTTATGCTGTCTTCGTGTTTGCGGGCAAATTAAGGGTTGCTATACAAGGAGTAAACAAAACTTCCTTTAACCTCCAAACAAATACTGCCTTGTAGTTTGTTGTAAGTTTTTGGGTTTCTAGTGGAATTTGGAGGAAAACAGAAGTGGAAAACATAACTGCACATGGTACACCAACATGCGCAGTAAGTTGTTTTGGTGGCATTAACCCATAATAAACTGAATAATAAATAATGGGAATTTACAATTTTTGCCTTGAATTGAGATATTTGGTTTTATTCGAATTATAATCTGAAATATATATTTGGGAATTTGGCTTGTGTTTAGCAATAGTTTGAACATTTTTAAATGGAGAAACGTAAATATTTAAAAGCCGCATTTGATTTTTAATCAAATTAATTTTTCTTTGTGATAAGTTTAATCTTTGTGGCATTTTTGTTATTAAGCAAAACCCGAAATATTGCATTAAGAAACCGAAACCGCTAATTTACTTAAAATAATATTTGGCGATACTCAGCAAATGAAATAGATAATAATTTACAGCTAATTAACAAATAAGATTAAAAGAGTTGAGAATTAAAATTTATCTAACTTTGTATAATTTTTTAAAAATTGCGAACACTTATTGCAAGAAGGTTCATAAACTGCTAAATGCTCTTTTTATCATTGTTTAATTTTTTTTTCTTTTCGAACAATATCGCTTTGGTTTATTTTTCCAAAAACCAGTTTCTTAAATGAACCTGAAGTTGAGTTAATGAGTTAAATATGTGCATTTCAATTGTAAATTTTGCATATCATGGACTTTTTATATTAAATTATTTTTTTTGCTATTTCAAAGTATGAATATAAAATTTAAATAATTTGAGATTTTTCACAAAGTTTATCTAAAAATAAATTTATTTGGTCTGTCTGCTCATTTTTTATTTTCGTCACTAACTTTTGCTATTAGTGCTGCAATTTACATGACTTTTATTGTGCATTGTCCTTTCAATAGATGTAGTTACATATTTTCAATTAATTTAAATTAGATTTAAGACAAGTAAAAATTATTATTTCTGATTTATAATCTCTTTACTCACACCCAAACAAGAAAGGTGAACAAATTAATTGTGTATGTACATATGTCTTTTATTGTGGTTATTGGATTTAAAAATCCCTTTTAACGGTTTTGTAATAGGTTCAAAAAATCCAGTTATTTATTAACCTATAACAAAACTACCGTAGACGGTTTTAGAATTCTCTATATAATAAGTAAGATTGCTTTTCTTTTGCAGAAGCACGAACACAAATTTGATATTTTATGTACATATGTATGTATATTTGAGTAACAAAAATAATGCCTCTTCAATTAGTTTTAAAATGCAGTACAACAAATTTTTTTATAAAAAGTCTTATAAAGTAATATTTTAGTTTAAAACAAAATAAATGCTTAAATTTATATAAAAACAATTAAAAATGCAAAAGGCAAAAGGCAACAGTATTTTTTTCCAAACAAACTTGAAATTTATCAATATCAAAATGCTAAAATTAAATTTTATAGTAACGATTTACTCAATTTACTTGTACACACAAAAACCTATAATAACGTTGCTGCTGGGCTGCTCGATATAGTTGACATGAACGAATTAAACAAAAGTTAAGGGTTTTACGTTAAAACGTTGTGATAAACTTTGGCACGTCTGTAATTGATTTGGTAAATATTGAATTCCACCAGCGACATCGACAGCTTTCATATTCATTGTTTCTTTATCGCCAGCAAGAAGCACCGGTTTTTCGGGGTCAGTCTACATACATATATCAAAAAAAAAATTAACTGACAAAATAGTTTTATAATAAATTAATATTTACGGGAGCACTGCCACGTAAACGGCTATTGAAGTCTGTCATTCTTTCCTCAAAATCGGGAGCAAAGCAATTTGGATCTACGGCGATGAACACTTGGCCCAAATCTGCAGCAGAATTTGCACCGGCATGAGTCCATTTGCGAACTTTAGTCGAATAATTGCCACCAGACATAACACCCGACAAGATATCTACCAAAGCCCCCAAACCTAGAAAAAAAACATTTTATATAAAAAAATTGTTTTTTTAAATAGTTTTTGCAACAAAGCTTACCATAGCCTTTGTAGCCAGACGTAATTTCAGGTCCGCCCAAAGGCATAAGGCAGGCAGTTTGGAAAGCTAGTTCCGGGTCAGTAGTTTCATTGCCACTAGGATCTTGAGCCCAGCCATGAGGCAAAGGTTCTCCTTTGCGTCGCTGTATTTCGATTTTTCCTACTGCAACTGCTGTTGTGGCCATATCAAGCAAGAAGTGATCATCTTTCACAGGTACACCCAATGACAAGGGATTTGTGCCCAAAGCAGCCTCTTTGGAACGGGTGGGTGCCATTAAGGGGGAGGTGTTGGTCATAGACATGCCCACCAAACCTTCTTTCATGGCTCTCATTGGATACCAGCCAGCCATGCCATAATGATTTGAGCCTTTTGCACAAACCCAACCGACACCCACTTGTTTAGCCTTCTTAATGGCTAAATCCATGCAGAAGTTACCCACAACAGCTCCTAAGCCATTTTTGCCATCCACCCACGCCGTAGAAGGGGTTTCTTTTAAAACTGCAGGAATGGCATCACCATTTGTAGATTTAATGTTTAAATCGTTCAAATACATTTCCAAACGATTCATGCCATGGCTGAAGTGTCCACGATAATCGGCTCCCACCAACAAATCAGCCTGTTGTTCGGCATGATCCTGCGGAACACCAACCGCTTTAAAGCAATCGACCATAAAACGGCGGGATTCCTCTACTCTTACCAAATTCTGTTTCTGTTCTGTTGACGACATATTTCTATGACCAGATTTGAAAATATCTGAAGGAGAAATAAAACCGTAGTTGAAAACTTGTTCTTAAAAAATAACGCCCAAATTATTTGTGAAACTTATCGCACCAACTGCTCACAATAAACTGACTGATAATAAGTTATTTAGGCAAACTAATTTCTTTTTATGATTCCGGACAAACAGTTTTTCAAATATCTACATACACACTAGCAAATACATTTTTATGTATGTATGTATAAATTATGTCTCATTCATTCAAAAAAGTATATTATTAAAGAGCACCACTGTGACAGAGAAAGAGAATTCTCTTCAAACATTGATCAGCTTTAGGATTGTTTTGACAAAACAACAAAATTAAAATTCTTATCGGGAACTACAAAACACAAAAACAATATTGTTAATAAAATTAAGAATAGAATAAAGAATAACAAAATATGCAGGCAATTTTTTCCAGTTTGGTTGCATATACATGAGCAAAATACATACACACATACATACATATGTATGTATAGGTATATATTTGTTAATACACAATACTATACATACATATAAAACAAACGTGTTAGCAATTTTGTAAACTAACAAAATGTATTAAAATAAAAAACACAGAGCCCTATTGATCTTCACCTACCAATTCCCCTTCCACCCAACATCTTCACGTCCCTCAACAACACTCTTGTCCATCAGCTGGTACTGGCTGACCTTCGTGTGTATTTCGAATTATTTGTTGGTATTGGATAAGAGAATATTTAATAAGAAATTACGAAATTTGTTCTTGACATTAAACCTAGTTTAATCATGTGACGAAGTTTGAATGAAAATATGAAATTAATTAAACATATACATACATACATATGTACATACATAAATATGTTTAATTTAAGAACATTTTAGGCCCTTATTTACATATGTACATACATACTCTTACATATGTATGTATGTACCTATGTACATACATATGTATGTATATTTAGCAGAGTAAGAAATTAAATTTTAGTTAAACAAACAGAGTATTTGAATTCGGTATTAAAAGAAACTAAATAACACACACGTCTTGAAAAGAAAACTGAAGTCCAATAACTGAAAAATTAGACTACTTTTTTGAACGCATTGACGTATGTATGGAACAATGATGGTTTTAACTCAAACAATACAGATTTTAAAATTACAGCTCTTCAAACACTCAGCAACACCATTTCCCTCGCTTATACTTGAAATTAACATTAATTTTTTTACAAGATCATACATCCATATAAGTAAATTAAATCGGCCCATGGACGTAGAACTTTTTTTCTGGTCTAGCATATTGGTGTACAAGTTAAATAAGACTTATTATTTGTATATTAACGCATACGCGTCAATATATATTTTGAAGGGCAAAAATTCTATTTTTTAACTTTACTTTGCCAAGTAGATCTATCGCTAACACTAATGACTGACTACCCATATGTTGCGATTAGATCAGATAGTTTAGTCTGTTGCTCATAACACACGACCTCTGTGTTATTTTCATTATTTTTGTTAAATCGTGGACGCATATTCCTCTTCGAATACAGTTTTAGCCGCCCCAGCTACGCTAATGCCCATAAACAAATTTTAATTAATAAAGATAAAATATATGTATAAATTAATAACATACACACACACGCAAACGCTTTATAATTATAAAATATGTACATATTTACACTTATGTATATTTGTTGTTCTTTGATACTAACCACATTTATTTTTATTTTTAAAGACACTTGGCGATTTTGTTGGTAAAAAGCGTTGAACATAAAAGGCTACCGTTATATTTGAAGACATTGAGGTGAAACATTTCAATGATGCCATTTTATTAGTAATTTGTTACTAACACTTTTATTGATGGTAACGGTATTTTCAGATTTTGTAATTCAACTTTTCGTCAACAGCTGTTTTTATTTTTTTCTTCCTCTTATTTGCTTCACTATTCTGTTGTTTTTCTGTTCTTGCGACAGATACACTCACTCTTTCTACTTTAAGACTGTGACAATTTTAACACAGTTGACGTTTCTTGTTTTCTCATTTGTTTAAGTTGTTGGTGTTTGAAACTATATAAAAAAAAGAATACAAATTATTTTTAGAACAACAAAATTGTCTGTCTTATATAAAACTTAATGTTTTGTTTTAAACATACTCTGAAATTAACAAACACTTCAATTGCGAAAAGACCAACAAATTGGCAAAGTTTTTTAAAGAACCCCGAATCGATTGCAGGTGCCTTTGAAAGTAAGTAATACCTGACAGCGGCGTTACAATGCTTGCGTAAGATAATATAGTATGTACATAAATAAAAATTAAACAAAATTTCTATGACAAGCGGTAGTTATCGAACGAACGGGTTCCGTAAAACTAATTTTATCTACTTTTTGTAAAATACGAATAAAAACAATAAATTTTCTGCCACTTTGCTCAATACAAACGTGCTGTCTAGCGAGAATATAAATTGAACTGCCTTCCAGTGTTTGAAATTTATTTCATATCCGCAGAAGGCGGGTTATTTATAATATTATTACTTACTCAGTGCTAGTAATTGAGAAAAACATTCCGAACAGAATATGGCACAAATAGTCATGAAAAAATCAAAAAATGAAGTTCGCAGATTTTCCAATTCTTTGCATGTTTATGTTTTACACTATTTTATTTTTGTTTTCATTTCATGTCTTGTTGCTTCATGACTTGCGCAGTGTTTAGCTGCCAACTGCAGAATAGTGTTGTAAGTTCTTCTTCGCCGGCATATACGAGTTATGATGTATGTATGTACTCGTATGTGTATATGTTTGTTATGCTTTTTTAATGGAATCAAAAAACTTAATTGCAGCAGAAGTTATTGAGTTCAATCATTTCTGGAGTCAGGAGTTTATAATTGCGCTAAAATCTCACTTCAAGTCGGACCAAACAGAAAAGACAGCAATAAATGCTGGGATAAAAAATATTATTGCGCTATCACCTAGACGCCAAATTTGCAATACTTATAGATAATCATCTGGAAGAAAATGGCAAACACGTCCCATTCAAAATCGTTCATTGGAAAAGACAGAATTTTAAATACTTATACACTTAATTTAAAGGTCGAATTCATGCAATACTAAATTTCATTGCACTGATTTGCTTTCAATTGAAAGCTGCTTTGCATTAACTTGTTCTGAAAGATTACTATTACTTAGTGCCAGAAAGCAAACACACGGTTTTAAACAGAGGGTATTGTGACAAAGTTAATTTCCAGAATTCAAAACCATAAAATGTTGTTTTATATAAATTTTGGAAATACTATTTTTTATTTCTTTTATTTCAAACTTTATAGTGGAACGGGTTCCATAAATTAAAAGTTTATACCCGGCTATAAAATGAAACTGAATATATAAAAGAGATTAATTTTTATAAGGAAGTTGTAAATGCATTAAACATTTTATTATTTAAAAATGTTGGGCCTGCCCAATAGTATGTATGTATTATACCTTATGTATAATTAAGTATATTTTATGTATAATTATGTCGTTTTCAAGTTTACCTATATAACTAGTTAAAAATTTTCGTTTTGGTTTCAGTTTGTAAGCGCAATATGGCCTCCTCGAATTATAAACTCGTTGAAGTGGAAGGTGATTTATTTAGCGCGCCGAAGAACTTTAGTTTAGCACATTGCGTGGCAGCTGATTTAGGTATGGGCGCTGGTATTGCTGTGAAATTCAGGCAAATTTATGGACAAATAGAAAATTTACGATCCCAAAATGTACTAACTGGAGGGGTAGGAGTGCTTAAAGATAATAAACGCTTTATATATTATTTAGTAACTAAAGATCAAAGTTGGGACAAACCAACTTATGATAGCTTACGATCGTCTTTGTGTGCCATGCGTAAACATATGGTAATTTGCTTGTAAACAAAAAAGATATACAAATTTTAAACTTAATGTTTGTTATTATTAATGTACAAATATTATATAGCGTGCCAACAATGTACAAAAGCTGGCAATACCAAGGATAGGCTGCGGCATTGATGGTCTTGAATGGGACAAGGTGAGCAGTGAATTGAATGGTGTATTCGCGCAAGAAACTCTGGAAGTTGTGGTTTACAATTTTGTACCAAAGTAAATTAAGTATAACATCATATTTTAATTTTCATGTAGATACATTTAAATCTCTGTTTCGCAATCGTCGTGATTGTCAAGATTGTTTTTTTTTATGGTTCCAGAATTACCTTTGAAATAATTATAAATACTTCGAACTACATATATGTGTATACATATACATACATACATATAAGAAATAACCAACAAGAGCAATTCCATTTTTTAATTTCTATAAAAAATTGAACATATAGGAACTTGACTCTTGAGTTTGTCATGCAACAAAAACAATAAAGTTCAAAACATCTTCAAGCTATTGTTAGGTTGGTGATTTAGAATCATGGAATGGAAAGAAATTGTTCACATATTTTGTATATTTTAAATAAATTAATAAGATAATTTTATTACAGAGTTTTGTATATCCTTGAATAAAGTTTGGAAATGTGTTCAAAAATATTTAGCTGAAGTCCAAACTTATAACGTGAAATTTAAAATATGTATGTACGTATTTACTTTTTAAAATTAATACAAAAGAATAGAATTACGTATGAGTTTTTGTTTCTTTTCTTTGTTAGTTTAGTTTTTTTTATAATATATAATACCCCGAAATAAAATATAAGTAAGTATGTATATATAAATTCATACAACTGAGTTCGTTTAATTGGTTTAAGGCTACAAAATTCATCTCATAAATCTGCTTTTTTGAAAAATAATATTAATATATTTTTTTATCTCATTGGGGACAAGTAGGGTAGCACCTACAAAATGTTGGCATAGACAGCTTTAAAACACATGAGAAGCAGTTACTCATATATATTTGCTCTTAACATTCACTATTTTTGAAAAATACAAATATTACGTTTGGTTGTAAAACTTGACAAATAAAAGGGGATATTTTAGGATTTGCTTAAGGCGAAATGAGTTATTTTTTATTAAAAACAGTTCAATACTCTGTTTTTATCACACGCTTTTAACCAGATTTTGGAGGAGCATAATTGTATATAACTATAGTAATTAAATCTTTTTCAAATATCTCCTCAATCAGGTCCTTTACTTTGGGCCACGATAGTCCATCTAAACCACATCCAATTCTGGGCATTGCCAATTTAGTAACATTATTTTTTAACTGTGACTCGAAAAACGACCAATAATTGTGTATTAATTAGAAATATACTTTTAAATTTTCTTGACTCACCATATGCTCTCTCATTGCGCTCAAGGAACTATGTAATGTCTGATACGTTGGTTTTCCCCAACTTGTCTGTTTAGTAACTAAATTATAAATAAACCGTGATTTGTCTCTTAAGACTGCCACTCCGCCAGCTTTAACATTTTGTTGCCGCAGAATAGGAATACGACCAAACTTGTTGCTAATGAATACATAATATAATTTATTTGTATATTAAACACTGATTGTTCATAATTTGTTAGTATTTGTAAAAACTTGCCGAAACTTTATGGCTATTCCCTTTCCCATTTTTAAATCTGCCGCTACACAATGAGCCATTGAAAAGCTTTCATCAGCTGAAAATAAGTCACCATTTACTTCTTTTAAAGAACAATTCATATTTAAGTTGTTGCTGGATATTTGTCGATACAAAATTGCAATTTGTTTTTGCGCTAAATAAAACTTTTCTAAACTTTCTTAGAGTAACCGGACCGCTTCAAAGTAGCGTAGAAATCAAATTTGCTGTGTGGAGGTATGGCTACACTGTGGAACGAGTACTTGAAAGAATCAAAAAATTATTCATACTTATTTATTTTATTAAAACATACATACCCTGTTTTTGCAAATTGTCAACAGCTGATCATTGTTTTTATTACATTTTGCTCAAAAGATTATTTTTATTATAAAAATTTTCATATTTTATGTATTTACTGTGCAACGTTGTTTCGGCTACATGAGTTTTTTAATTAATTTAATAAAAGTATTTATAGACAAAATGTTGGCACTGTTATCATTTGGTAGTAAAACGATTAAAAACACTTTGAATATTTACATAAAAACAAACACTGGCCGTACGTTGTCTGTGAATTTAGAACCACAATGGGACATAAAAAACGTTAAGGAAATAGTGGCCCCACAGTTGGGTCTTCAGCCTGAAGAAGTGAAGATAATATTTGCCGGAAAAGAGCTCAGCGATGCTACAACTATTGAGGTTAGAAAATACACACTTATCTGCATATTAATTGTATCACTTGCAAATTCAACCAAAATTGTTAAACATTTAAGGAATGTGATTTAGGACAACAAAGTATACTACATGCTATACAGTCAAGATCTGTTCAACAAAGAAAACGATTGTACTCGTCAGTAGCGGAGGAGGAACCAATTGAAGAACATTCTTCAAAACCTTTGTGTGAAACTTTAGTTGACTTGCAACTACACAATGAAGAAAGGTCAAATATACCAGAAGAGAGTAAGTGGCATTGTTATAGAATTTTGTACGTACCGAGAGTTGAAGCATAACTTATAACTTTAGACCGTGAACGCTCCAAGGCTAACTTTTTTGTACATTGCTCTCAGTGCAATAAGCTATGCAAGGGAAAGCTGCGGGTTCGTTGTTCTTTGTGCAAAGGTGGCGCATTTACGGTACATCGTGATCCAGAATGTTGGGACGATGTTTTGAAATCACGTCGCATACGTGGACACTGTGAATCCCTGGAAATAGCTTGTGTCGATAATGATATTGGAGATCCCCCATTTGCCGAGTTTTACTTTAAGTGTGCTGAGCATATTTCGGGTGGTGAGAAAGACTTTGCAGCTCCATTGAGTTTAATTAAGATCAACATGCAAGATATACCATGTTTGGCGTGTACAGATGTCAGGTAAGTTTGAACATTTATCGGGCCGATTGAGTTTATTACATTTCAGTTCAATTAAAGTTTGCTTCCTTTTGCGAACTTTAACGAACACTGCAATATTTTGTTAATAATTGCCAATAATAACTGATTCAAGTTGATAATTTTAAGCTTTAATAAACCTCAAGTGGTTTAAAATTCACAAATTGTGCTATATCTATAAACTAGTGATTTAAAGTCTGAACAATTAGTAGCAGCACTTGGAAATCACTTGCTTTATCTCTATTTTATACGATTGTATCTCCTATGAAAATATGTATCTCTAAGAATGATAAATTTAATTTATAAATGCATTTAATTTTGGTTTGTTAATATTGTAATTTATGAATATAAAAGCGAAATTGTGCTGGTGTTTCCCTGCGAATTCAAACACGTTACATGTATTACATGCTTTTTAAACTATTGCCGTTCACGTCTAATGGAACGCCAGTTTATGACACACCCCGACATAGGCTATACACTGTCCTGTCCAGCTGGTTGCGAAAATTCTTTTATTGAGGAAATTCACCACTTTAAGTTGTTAACACGGGAAGAATATGAACGTTATCAGAGATTTGCTACCGAAGAATATGTTTTGCAAGCGGGAGGAGTTTTGTGTCCACAGCCTGACTGTGGCATGGGCTTATTGGTGGAACCTGATTGCAAAAAAATAACATGTCAAAATGGGTGCGGTGTAAGTTATTAAACATTTATTTAATGCCTACAAAATCAATTAAAAAGTTTTTCTATTAGTATGTTTTCTGTCGTAATTGTATGCAAGGTTATCATTTAGGCGATTGTTTCTCAGATAATGGTAGTTATAATACCAAAGGTAGTTGTGAATATGCGATTGATCCAAATGTAAGTCTACAAATTAGAAGAAAAAAATATGTTTGTCCATTCTTAATTAATGAAACACTTTTAGCGCGCAGCCGAGGCTCGTTGGGATGAAGCCAGCAATGTTACCATAAAAGTATCCACAAAACCCTGCCCGAAATGTCGTACACCAACAGAAAGAGATGGTGGTTGTATGCATATGCTGTGCACTCGTGCTGGCTGTGGATTTGAATGGTGTTGGATTTGTCAAACCGAATGGACTAGAGACTGTATGGGTGCTCATTGGTTTGGTTAAATGACTTCATTTCTTAATGTAGGTTTGTTGATTATTGTAAATAATTTTGTTAGGCAAAAAAATAAATGACTATAAAGTTGCTTTTAAAAAACTAATATGTGAGTGAAATATATGTATATGTTTGGAATAAATTCGATGGCGGAACAAGTTTATAGGTGCAAGTTTTATAAATAGACCAATTGAAATTTTAAGAACTCATCTATTAATAACTAAAAGAGTACACTCATTATATTTGTATAACAGTATATTTGGTTTTAGTTTGTATACAATTTAAAAATCTTCTTAAATATTTGTCACTATAAAATTAGTAAATACAGTTTAATTATGGAGTAACAGCAATTTATTTTTCAAATGTATAGTTTAAAGAAACACGTAAATAAAACTTATTATTAGAACACATAATATTTAAAATTTTAAATAAATAAATTAAAATAATAACTGTTAATCTTAGAAAACAAGTCATACATTTAAAGAACTGGCTGCATTATTTTGCAATTTTAAATGCTGCTGTATGTATATATCAAAATATGTATGTTTAAGATGTACATATAAATGTATATTCGATTATCATATAAAATTTGCGAATTGAAATTCTAATGGAAAATCGTCGTTGTCAGCGAACAGAGATTAGTGGAGAACATTTTTTTTGTTTTGTTTAAGCAAAGTCTCGTCCGCCTTCCAGTTTTCTCATCTGTTATAAAGAAACAACAAATATCAGTTATTATTATGATTTAAAAGAAATCATTGCCTACAAAATCTAACTTTTAATACACTAGAAAAAGTATAGAGAAAACTGTTTCCGCTACAACACAACTTTTATACACTGTTTCAAAGCAAAAGAGTGATTGTAATGCAAAGTACAAAATGTATTGCCTACTTTCCGGCGACCATACTGGATATGCTAAACGTGGCTGCCAGACTTAATTACTGTTTTCTTTTAAATAATGTACAGTTAAGAGTAAAATAATTTTTTCGGAATAATACAATTTCAAAGGGTTCTTATTTTAAATTATAGTTTTTCTTAAAAAGTGCTATTTCGTAGAGATACATTTCTTTAAAATAGTCAAAGCTGGAGGTTAAAATAATTTTTTTTAAATTTATAGTCAAATCTTAACAAAGACTTTACGTATAATTGCTGATAATTAATTCCAAAACAAACAAAAAATTAACATTGCATTAAGCACAAGCCTTTACCTCTCGTTCATCGGCATGTGTCCTGTATTTATCCGATACTTCGCTATCTTTGATAGCAACTGGCTTTTCCAAAATTTGTGTGTATATCAAGGACGCTGCAATGCCACCCAAAATAGGACCAGCCCAATAAACCCAGTGGGCGGTCCAAGTGTTAGTGGCAAAAGCAGTGCCAACTGTACGTGCAGGATTCATACTAGCGCCGGTGTAGTGTATAGTACCCAAATGACCCAAAGTAACAGCCATACCAATGGCCAAAGGTGCGGTAAAACGAGAATCTAAAAAATAAACACCACAAACATTGAAGTCATATGCACATATTTGTTATATTATGTTTTATTTCTTACCGGGCTTATTGGCATCACAGGCGCCAAACACAGTCAAAACCAACACTAAGCCTAAAAAGAATTCAATACCAAGACCTTGCAGTTCCGTAATATTGGCTGCTAAGCTGGTGTGACCCAAGCCATTATAATATGCTTCATCAAGTAGAATCTAGAAAAATATATGAGCGTGAAAGTGTAATTTGTTAAATACTCATACCATTCACTCACCCTCACAGCTAAAGTACCCGCAACGGATCCCATGCATTGAAAAATTATATAAAGTGCGGCACGTAAGACACTTATGCGACCGGCAACTAACATGCCCACAGTTACAGCTGGATTTACGTGACCACCACTCAGATGGCCAACAATCTAAATATAAATTAAATATATTTACAAATCAATTAGTTAATTGATTTTAAATTTTAAATTTATAAAAAGAAAATGTATTTTATCAACACTGCATATTTTCACGTAAATTGCATCATACTAATTAATAGCTAATGTGATTAGAATAAACTCATCTAATTACCAATATCGTTAGTTAAAACCAATGAGATAAGTATACAAGATGTTGGTTAAATAAATTTCTAAGCAAATCATTCATTCGATAAAGGCAATTCAACGAAGAAGTGGATATTTGAAATTTTTTGAAATATTGGCCTAAATTCAATCGTAGAGATAAAATTCATATCTTTTTCATCACGGAACATTCTCGATCGATCAGCGTGCGGCCACCTACATGAATCAGAAATAGCAGGTGTACAACACCAAACGGGGTTTGTATAAAACACCCGTTACTTTTCCCAAAACAGAAAAATAGCCCAACAAATCTAAAAGCGAATACGCATTTTCAGTTTGCGCTCAACTTGACACTCAAGTGTCAAAAATTCAATGGTGCCAAACATTTTGCTTAAATTGTTTAACTCATGCCAAATGACCATAAAAGATAGATAATCCACAGAAAAAAAAAACAAAACAAACTGTTCGAATGTACTTGTTTAACTTTACTACACGTTTTTGGAGTAATTCAACTTATAAATTGGCAAAATGATTGACATGAAGACATGTTGGTTTTTGTAAACAACATTGCAAGCTTTAATTATGTATGTGTTACTTACAGTGATGGCCATAAAAACACCCAGACCAAAAGCTAAGGCCTTAAATGTACCATCTTCAGGTTGTGTGCAGGCACCACAAGCAAAGAAATTCAAAATCAAGTTTCCTAAAACGAAATTGCAATAAAAGGCATGAATGTCAAGCCAGTATGTGGGTATGTACGTATAAGAATTTGGTATTCAAAACTTATTAGTTATTTAAATTTATAAAAATAACAACAACACTTACCAAGAAATTCACCAATCAGTGATTGCCATAAACGAAATTCTTTTGATTTGAGTTCATTGATGCCCAAAGTGTAATGAAATTTGCCAGCCATTGTGTCTGCTGTTTTGTTTGGAACCAAAACAAATTCGTGACTTTTTTAAAACTAGAAAAAAAGAAACGAAAGAAAATTAAACAATTAATATTTGCATGTAAAAATGTCTATACGAACGAAGAAGTCGTATATTTTTCATAAAATAAAAATGCTGCCTGTTTTGATCTCCAATCGGTAGACACGTCATTTTATGGTTTCTGTAGTAATTTGAAAAAATTTATTTTTATTTGTTGTCATTTTTAATGCTTTATAAATTATAATTGCTTTAATATCAAAACGAGATTATTTCCAACCACTATATAAAATTCGACAAGTTCATTGAACTGTCATCTACTCGGCCGCATATTATTCATATTTAGTCTTAAAATAGTGGTTTCGGATGGTCTACTCGAAACTAACTTTGACTTCAAGAAACTGACCATTATTAACAGTTATTTTAGCACTATAGTTCAGAACTTTGTGCAACAAATTAAAAGCCGTTTTGATGAATCCCCAAAATCCTCAGAAAAGAAAAAACTCAACACAAAATGTAAAAAAGATAAGGAATAAGATATTATTTGCTTTAAAAACATCATATATTTTAGCGTTTCATGTTAATTGAAAGTTAATTATTTTACATTAATATTTAATTGATATTGAAACCTTTGATGCCGTTGCCACAAATTTTTCAAATGGTGTAAAAAGTGGCAAATTAACAACTAAAAGACCTCAGAGCAAGTAACGAATTGATTAATTACAGTTGACTTGCAATGAGTAGTTTTTTTCGTAGACAGAAACAACAACAACATGCAAGTATGTATAAGTTACAGCATTCTATAATAATAATAATAATAGTACAAGTAATAAAATGTTGGGCAAATATTTGTAAAGAAATTTCCCACCAAACAGTTTGCGGGTGTATTTGAAAATATCGTTGTCAGACAGAATTTCCGGTTAAGAGTTTGCACTCATTGGCAGATCGTTGTGCATGTATCGTGCAACAACGTCATCAAATTATGCAGTTGCATTATGAAATTTCTCAGAGAACTTGAGTTGCTGTGACAAGGAATGAGCTCAAGGTGAGGAAAAGGTTTTATAATAAAGAGTTTGGAGTTGAACTGCCATCTCCAGATCCACCGTGTTGATGTCGCGTAGTGCAGAGCATGGAAAAGTTTTACGCCTTATAAATTTGAAGCAAGAATTGCAGTTTTATATAAATTAGGACTTGACTTTCTCTCAATTGTCGAATTTTGCACAATTAAAATTTATGTAATAAGCAAACCCGCCAAAACTCATTGTTTGATGTGATTTATAGAATGCCAGAATCATATAGTACATGTACATATGTAGAATAAAATTTTGTTAGCCACAGTTGAAGGCCTTAATACCTGAATTTGATCAAAACGATGCTATACCACATACTGTGCTCAAAATTGCCTATTTCACTTGCCAACTATTCGTTTAAATCTTATGACATCTCCTGTTTGGATGTTTTTTGTTTTTGTGGTCAAAACTATGAAAATAGTTTATATTCTTAAAGAACAAATTACAAAATCATTCATCATTTTTTCATTCGATCAGACATATGATGTAAGGCCAAATGTTTGACCGTCTAATGGCACCTTCAATATCAGCAACATTGCCCGATCAAACAGTAAGAGTAGCGGTAAATTTATATGGAAAGTATATTAAGAGTTTCGAGTATCGATGATTGATTAATTTTATCAAAAATTAAATATTTTTTGAGTTGCACTTCGCCTTTATTTAACTAAATAACTTAAGATCATAAAAACATGCAACAATAAGTGTAAAGTAAAATTCGTAGCTGATTACATCAATTAGCAATAAAAGCTATAATTTAATAGAACAAATAAGTTGAACAAAAAAAAAAACCAATTAATATTTAATTCATATTTAACAAGCAAAATACATATATTTGTTTGAAACACCACATACATACATATGTACATACATTAATTGTTAATACAAACTCGTTATTATTAATATTTATTTTAAATCGACTGCAGTTTTTGCTAATAATGAAATAAATGCATGTGACAAAGTTTAACTTGAATTTGAACTTGAATTTGAATAAAGTGTAAATTAAATAAAGGTTTTAATTATTTTCTAGGTTTTCCTATATTTTTTTTTGTAAATTTAATGCATTAGATATAGACAATTTTTGCTGCCCTTTTGCTTTCTATAGAATTTTTTTTTTAATATTGAAAAATATCCAAGCATTTTCAATGCAGATAAGCGGGGAAACCGCAAAGATTTCTAGACGTTTATGTAACAAACAGAGGCGTACACAGATCATTTAGCCACATAGAATTTTTTTTTAAACATTCTCAAAATTTCTATTTGAAATAGGTCAAAGTGAGATAGATATTTGTTTATAGAAAGATGCAATCAAAATTTAATATTAGAGTTTGAGTATTTCGTAAAGTTCGAGTTAATAAAAATTCATAAACAATTTAAAAAGGAAGCGTTTTTTAGGATTTTTTTGAATATGCTTTGCCGCAAAATAATTACATACATATGTGAAATGTGGGGTCTCAAATATTACAAATAAATTAGTTTTCTTCATAAATAACATTTATTTTTGCTAAATAGAAAATCGTACAGATATATATTTAAATAAAAATTAACACATATTTCAAATATGTTTTTCATGCTTAAGAATTCTGAAATTTTTCATCAGGAAAACCAAATCATCTGTTGTTCGGCTTCCCTACTGCTTAAACATTAACTTTTATTATAAAGTTTTGCTTTATTCTTAAGTTGAGATTGAATAGCACTTTAGGTCGTGAATAAAATAACAAGTTTCCGTTTCAAATCTAAAATGAAATTCAATTGAGATAATTGTAATAATAAAAACAGCTTCCTGTATAAATTACATTTAACTCATTAATAAATTATTTGTTATATTTTCCATTATAGAACGTATTTATTGACCAAGTTGGCAATGGACTTTGCATGTTAAAAACCACCTGAATTTATGCTGACGAATGTTAACCTAAACTAAAGCCATTTCCGAAATTCGCCAGAATTCACTTGAAACAATTATAGAATTTATAATTATGCAATAATAAGTTTCTAATAGACTCTATAATTAAAATTCTAGATAACAAAAAAGAAAAAGTAGACAAAAATTGGCAAAAAATTTTAATTGCACGGAATATTTTAGTGAAATTCGGTCGTATAATGACTATAAGGAAAATTGAGCGAATGATACTCGTAAAATGGAAAAAGTAAAATGCACCTGTAAATATGTATGTATGTACGAGTATGTATGTAAATAAATTTAAATAAATTGCTTTTAAAGCACGTGAGATTTAAATCTAAGCAAAAATTCCTCTGGTTTATGACACATCAATTAAAATACAATAAAATATATTCAAAAGGAAATTTCAAACGTGTTGTAGTAATTTGGTTCGCTCTAACATTAATAATTTTATAGAATAAACTATTAGTTTAATACGAGTATAAATCGAAGTAGAAAATTATGTGAAATTAATTACATTTCCATACATACATATGCACGTATGTATGTACATTTATTTATTATAACTAATACTTTAGAGAAACAATGTCAGGCCATTTGTGGAATTGGGTCAGTAGCATAAATCAGTTGATGTTGATTTATTTCTAAACTGTAAAATGTGCTTAAATTTGATTGTTGTTGTTTTAGCAAGTATTTTACTTTTGGTTGGCAACACCAACTGAAACGTTCTATGATATGTTTTGAGTATACTGGCATCAGAACAACATCTGAGAAACTCATTGTTCCATTTGATGGTCGATATATTCATCCGATGAATCCTTAGATAAGTCCTTAGAAATTGGCCTTTAAACTGTATAAGATTATTGGCATGGGAATACTTGAACTAATTTTTTTATACCAACTTTGTGTGTATTTATTATTAATTTTTTAAACTTACCATTCAAAATCATATAATGCAGTTTGATTAACATTGATTTATGTTTATAAAAGCAAAATTGCGCATTTAAGTTAAGTTTTCTTAGTCAAGCTTCAAACACACGGATGAAATCAAAAATATAAAAATCAGTTAAATAAAACATTTTGCAATTGTTTAGATACAACTTTTGTGTATGATTATTGTTTTACAAACAGAAAATAAAATAGGCAATAAAATTTGCAAAAACAAATATCTACATAGTTGATCATTACCAATTTTGATAATAATATTGTAAACAAAAATATAGAAACCAAAAAAATTGAAATAAACAGATAAATAACAATCAGCGATTGCCATTAAAGTATGTTTTTTTCTTTCTTAAGAAATAGAATTAAATATACAGCAGAGTTGAAGTCATCGTCAGGCAAAACACACACACACACACATACAAATGTACATGCATATCCATACGTACCGATATGGACAAAAAGCCTTCAAACATTTTGTATTTTTGTTTTTAAAATTAATATAAAATTGTATTGTATCGTTTTCTTTAACAACAGAATGACATAATTTTTTTTTAAAAAGATATTAATTTTATTATAATAAAAAAAAACTCGTTCTTTAAGTGTATAAATAAATATTGTATGTTAGGGCTGGTATAGATATTTCGTATGAAATAACCCAGTCCACATTTTATATTCTATCATAATCGAATCTCTTGGAGCAGAAGGGCACATTTTTCGATTATAACTTGTACTCGCCTTGTGGAAAAATGCTATAATTCCTTTAAGTAAAACATTTCAAAGAAATATAATTTTTTTTATGATTTCTTTTAGTAGTTAATTTTGTGATAGGACTACATAATAATAATAAAAAAAACTTTTTTTTAAGTTTTTTTGTTTCTTGTTCAACTGAAAAATTTGGGCTTAATCATCGAAAGTGATGTGAAAAAAAACACATTTTGTTGATTAACAAAACAATTATTGATCACTTAAGCGATTGAAAAATAATAATAACACATCATTGTTTGCTAATCCTTTTTTAATCGCTCAACGATCGTTTTTCCATCTCTAAAGTGTTAAAACCAGCTTAGAAATGTTGTGAAAAGACTCATTTTGGTGATTTAAAAAAAATATCACCCAAATAATTGTAATAATAAAAGCAACCTACTGCTGCTTGGGACTTAAATTAACTGTTACTTTTTTTTTATAAAACTGTCTAAACATATTAAAATAATTAAACAATTAACACAAGTATTAACAAAAACATTCTGTTTCTGTGGTGCTCAGCGTCATTGTTTCCCCAAACAACACAAGTGCTTCTCTTGATCTTAAAACTCAATATTTGTTTAAAAAATTTACACATATTTTTACACATAATTAAAATAATTTCTTATTTGCTTAAAATATTATCTAAAGCAATTAAAAAACCGTTGTTATTTGAAAGCAAGTAGGTATATACTATACATATATAAAAAATGTATTTTTAAATTACTTGTTTGTAGTATTTTTGCAATATTTGTTTATTCTATAGAATTTTACTGAATTAAAAATATTAATGCATGGGGGATACTCATATTATGACATGCTGATTTGCATACAATAAATAAATGGGAAATA
This sequence comes from Epicampocera succincta, assembly GCA_932526305.1. Lineage (NCBI taxonomy): Eukaryota > Metazoa > Arthropoda > Insecta > Diptera > Tachinidae > Epicampocera > Epicampocera succincta. Next base: position 11,450,019 of record OW052037.1, on the reverse strand, counting down.
TTAAATCTCAATTATACGAAATAGGAATTAAGTGAATGTGTATGAGACTTCTGATGGAAGCAAGGAAGTATAATTTTTTTGATTAGGTTTTTGTAAAAACCAGGCTTTTTTCACAAGGAATTTGTTAGGTAAGACGTTGGATTGCGCTCAGCATCGTTATGGCTTAATTTTCTTGGGGCAGAGCGTGTGAGATAAAGGTATTTTAACTGTCTGCAGCCACCACATTCATTTTGGTGGCTACTTTGTAATCAGCTGTTTATTGTTGTGAGCTACCAAAGCAACATGAGAGGTCGGGGAATTACGCAGCCCATCCATTACAGTTTTTGGACAACTCATTAAAGTTTATATTTTAAATTAATTGAAAAATTTAAATTCTACTGTCATGACTTTTAAAATGTCATAGTATTTATGGCTGCAATTGTTGTTTACATTACGAGTCAGCCTCCCCCAAAAACACACATAAATTTACCAGCCAATTAACACTGAAGTGTATATCGTATTGTCTTGGTCTTGAAAATAAACAGAAAACCCTTTTAACTGATATGACAAATATGTACATATTCATTTAATTGCATTTTAAATACATATTTGCAAAATAAACAAAAGCCACTCGCACATTTTTTAAAATAAAGCACGCAATCGTGATTGATCATGCATTTGCCAGCACAGCAATTTATTACATTTTTAAATATCAATTAAAATTATTTTAATTGCATTATGGAAATAAATGTGTAAATTTTGAAGCAAAATAAATTATTTTTATTGATTTCTTTCTCCATATTTCAATTTAATGTAATAATAATAAGCATCATATGTTTGCAATGCACATACACACACATGTATGTACATACACATGCACGTACATACTGTTATTTATGTGCGTAAATATGTACATATGTATGTATTTCGTAAATAACTGATTCAGTTTTGTTAAAAATGTGCTTTGAGTCAAAGCTATAATTTCTTTAATATCTGTCACTAAAAACTGAAACTATTGCCAATTCAACCGAGAAGAAGAACGCTTTCTGGTAAAAATATAAATCAAATGACTTGATTTTATTTTCAATTTTAGTAAAATATTCGCTTTGGGTCAAAGCTATAATTCATTGCAGTTATCACAAACCAAATGCCAATTAAGGCAAGAAAAAGTGCGGTTATGTTGATAATCAGTTAAATTTTTTTAAAAATATAGTTTGAGTTAAAAATACAATGATCCGACGAAAAGCTTTCGTTTGCAACAGAGTTGTTGTTGTTCGTTGCAACACTGATCATTCTGGAGAATAGAAAATAAAAATCTTAGTAGTTTCTTATTCTTACACAAAAACATTGTTGACAAGTGGCAGTAAGAACTCATAAAAAAACAAAAACTTATTTGCAATTTTAATTAAAATAATGCAAACATTTAAATAACAAACAGTTTGCTACTTTTGTCGGCTGACATGACTTACAATCATAATAAAAAAATAGATTATGATCACTTTTATCGCACTTATTTAACCTGCTCCTACACACGTTAAATACGAAGACATTTTTATGCCGAAAGTCTATTCCATCGAACGTGTAAAAGCAGAGCTCGTTTGGGCATGCAAATTAAGGTTAAATATGTGATCTAAATTGCAAAATCAGTGCTAAAAAACATTTTTCATATTAATTTGTAAACGTCTTGTCAACCAGTAAATCTTTCATGTTGCATATGAAGAAGTATTTAGTTTTATGTTCTCTGCTTCCAATTACATTAGAAAAAAACGTATAATGCTAGTACGGATTTGAGAACTGGCTTAATTTACAAATAGTGATTGCTTTGATCACGCTTACATAGAACGCTTACGCAGCCTGTCACACATACTAATTTCCCTTGAGTTTTTATAACCCAATTGATAGCGTTTTAAAATTACAACCTCTTAATCGTTTCAGATCGACACAATAATAATAAGTTGCAAAAATTTCTTCCCAATTAAAGGCTCTAGGGTAGTCCAAATTTATTGGCCTACGTTAACGAACGCTATCATTTGGATGATAGTACCCTTTAATTTTAAGACTCAGAAGTCACTTGGACAAGTTAGTAATTTTAAAAAATAAAAACAATAATGCGGCAATATTTTCTTCCTTCTCTTCTTCATCTAAACGCTGTAGATAATGAGTAAGAGTTCCTTAATTACTAACAACAGTTTGCTTGCACATTTCAAATGATTTGGTCAATTGGGCTGCTGTGGAACAAGTACAAAAATTCCATAAAAAAGTAAGTTTTTATGGTGCCATTAAAGTGATTAACTATTTGACACTTTAAACGTGCCCAAGTCCAAGACCACAACAAGTAAATATAAATTTTTTTTGCGGGGTAGGGGGTAGCAATAATTTATGGAATGTAAATAATGTTGCCTATAAAAAAATTAGTTATTTTACGATAGGTAGAGTAAATTGTATACCCATACCTTAAGGAATCCCTTAAGTAAGCACTTAAAGTATTGTATTAAGTGATTTTTTTTTTACAAAAATAATTTTTCATTTAATAATTTAGATTTTAGTTCATTAACCAACATTTGCCAAAGAAAATGACTGTGAAATGTCAACTTTCATTTTGAATTCAAAGTGAGATCATTATTTTTAATTCTATGTATTGTACATACATAGTACATGGATAAAAAAATACAAAATTCTGTGAGATCATTATTGGTTTTTTTTACAATAATTTAATAGTCATGGCACGGCATATAAATTTCCACCAAGGTGAGAATATTTTCAATTTATTTAAATGCCCATTTCTGTTCGTTCATATATTGAGAAAATTGAATACTTGGTTGTTTCGCAGAGATTAAATTAAACATGAAACGTTTTTAGAAAGCACTTGATCACAAAGCAAAAACAAATTAAATCAGGATTTTACCCTTTCAAAGAAATGTCATAGTAGAGCCACACACAGATTTATTAGGGTTTTTTCCACTCTTTAGATGCCGCAGAATATTTGTTTACCAACAAGAGCACACATATACACACGAATAAGAGGAAAGCAACTGTAATAAATTAACTGTGATGCATCAGTGTTAAATTGGTTTAGTTTTCCAACACTGGCTGGTATAGCATTATATGTTTCTATAGAATACTTCGGCGACAGCGGTTGTATTGTTAAAGGTACATCTGTGGATGTATGCATGAATTCATAAAGTGTTGAGAAAAAAAACTGTTCGGTTCGGACAATGAGCACAATTTAACATATTTTACGCTATGACTTGGGTCTTAAATGGGCATCTTCTGATTTGAAAAATAATTTTAAAAAATCTACGGAAACTGAAGGTAAACGACTATAGACAATGACGTGATTGCTACATACTATATGCAATGAATAGGCGCTAAAGCAGTCGGAAAGTGGCCGCAATTTTCATTAAAAAATGTTTAACGATGTAGTAGGTCGTTTCTGCATATGGGATCAAGTGCGTTTATTGTTTGTTGTTCGCCAACTTCTTTCGTCCGTGAATTGAATGATATGAACACCAACAACAACTTGTTTTAAAAGGACGCCGCTACACGTCACAAAGTTCATGTTATATTGAACATTCAACACAAGCTATTTGAGAGCATGATCATCATCTCAAGTGCTGTGATTGTGAAATCTCATTTCGGGATTTTTTAATTGTTGTTATCCGGTTTTTTGACAACGCATACGAAAGAACATTTATTAAAATATTATTATTAATATAATTTTTTTCTGCTTCTCAAGGCTTTCTCTGCGTGAATTTCTTTTTGTTATTATTTAGAATAATTTTTATTGTCCATACTAAACACTATAGCATTTGACATAGAAAATTGTGTTTAAATTTTATAAAAATACTTTTTTTTAATTTAATGTCCACAAACAAATAAACTCCTGCATTCGGTGTCTGTCTGAAAATATTTTATTTTTATTTTTTGTTTTTAAAATGCCAATGTCTGGCGTACGTTTGTTTTCTAGAAAAATGAGTTTGTCTGATGGTCTAGTTGTCATTACGTTTTTACTTTCAGCTATTTTATTTCAATTAATAAAATAAACAAAAATATATATAAAATAAAAAAAAATATAATTCTGAAAAGTTGTTCATCTGCCTCACGCACCTGTAGAAATGTGAAAAATGAAAAAAATCAAATGCGTTAGTTGTAATAATATTAAAATATTATTTTAAAAATATTCTATATATGCGTGTATGTCATTCAAAGTGCATTTACTACAGGGTGGCAGCACTTCAGTAGGTGGGAGTTATATCGCAAATTCCTAAGTCCAAAAAAATTACTTTTATACTATTATCAGTCGAGTGGCTTCAAGTTATAATAAAAATTCCTTGCTGCTGAAAAATGAGAAGGTAAGAGTATAAGGAACTTTGTGTAAATATTTTTGACAAGCAGTATCTATCTATTAGTAGTATGTTTTTGTTGTATTTTTGTAATTTTGCTCTAACACTATATATAACCTTGTGGTCGTAAAAAGATTTTGATATTATCTATAAAAATGTTTAGTAATTTTTAATTCCTTCAATTTAAACGAAAACGACAAAATTATGTCGGATAAACTCTTCACACACCTAAAGAGACTTTAATTAACATTCGTACATAAAAGCAACAGATCCATTTGTTCGCTTCCATTCCACTTATTTACGGGTAAAACTATATACTATTTCACTATCAGATCCGGGCATTCTTCAATTAGCTTTCATTGATTTTTTTACGCAGTTTTTTAATTTTATACTTGAAATACATACATATGTATGTACAAATGTGTGTGTACATAAGCTAAAAACCTTTTTTTTAAAACGTTACTAACACATACATACATGCATACATACATACATACATATATCGTCTGGCATAGAATATCGTACATGAGTATGATTTATTTTCAAATCTTTACTTTTGTGCTCAAGACTTTATCAGTTGGTGGTTTCAAAATAAAAATAAGAATGATAAAAGGGCAACATTTTTTATCTGTTTTCGCTGTTGTAATAAAAAGCTATAAAAACCATCATTAAATTGTATGTATTATTTTATTGAAATGCTTAAAGATTAAAACATTTAAGTAAGAAAGAAAAGCAAGACACAAACAACGCAAGAGTCTTTTATGAGATCATTGTGTGAAAGAGTTTATAAATCATAAGGGAATAAATAGTTTGGAAGCAAAATTGACACAATAACTTAAAAATAGTATTTGTTGTTTTTGAAGAATTTATAAGTGGCCTGAACTTTTTGTAAAATTCAAGATTTGAAAAGCAACCCAGCAAGCAATTTAAGTAAATTTCTAGACAAACCACAACGAACGGAAAGAACCCGAATAAATAAGTGTAGTTTTTTACAATTTAAAAATTTAACATTTAAGATCCGACATAAGCTTCAAACTTAATCGATATTGATCTTTTAAGGTCAAACTTTTATCTCTATTGTTTTCGTCTAAAAAAATAAGAAGTTAAACTTTGTCTGAAAGAAGTCGCTTTAACTTTAAAATAATTAATTTTGACTGGAAAAATGTCGGTCAAACTTTAAATTTTCTATTTTTAGCTGAAAAAAATAATACGAAAAAAGCTGGAAAATTTTTCGCTAAAAAATTAATCAAATAATTTTGATCGAAATAAAATCTTTTATTGAAAATTAAAACAGTTAAAAATTTACCAAATTTTTTTTATTCAAAAATAAAAGACTAAATTATACGATTTTGTTTATCTATTTTCTCGATATTTTTTTTTTAACTGAAAATTCAAAAACATTAAGTTTGCCGAGTTTTTTTTTCGAGTTAGAAGAAAACTAAAGATCTGAGTGAAACTTTTTTTCGTTATAGCGGGTTTTATTCCATAGAGAATAAAATTCAACTGATATTCTGTCACTCAAACTAAAGAGATTAAATTTAACTAATACATTTTTGCATCAAAAATAAAAATCAAAATTTGATCGATATTTTGTTCCATCAAAAATAAAAATTATACTAATATATTTTTTGTGTAAAAAAATTATATTTCAGAATTTAATAATGTCTCTCCGACAAGAATAATAAGTTGGCATTTATATAACATTTCTTCAACTAGAAATTAAAATTTTACCCATATTTTTGTCAAAGTTTAAATTTATCTTAGTAAATATACAAATATGATAAAATTAAGGATATGAATTCGATTTTAGTAATTTTGTATTTGTACTCTTCTAAAAGTCAAGTCTTTAATCTTAGATTTAAGGGGCAATATGTTACTTCCAGCAACAAGTTAAAAAATAGGCGGCTTCCGTGAAGAAATTATGAATGCTTGGGCTAAGGATTTCCCCTTTATAATATTGGCAAACAAAATATACTCTGCATTAAAGGCTTTCGGGCCGCCTCCAGAATTTTTTACTGCTTGATATTTAGAACGAATTTCTGCGGGATTTTCTGGTTTCAAACTTAGTATATGTGTATGTATGTATGTATGTATGTATATACTTGTATGTTACATAAAAAAGTTGTCTGTGGTAAAAAAGCCAGAGTTAAAGTATTTTTTAATGCCAAAACTTTATGCAGGATTGCAGAAACGTGCTTAAATCAGACTGGATGTGTTTTTCAATAACAAACAATTTTATTTATTTCCAGATGTCTACATATATTCGTATGCCGACGTTTCGTAGGCGCTACCCTACTCTTCCGTAGACAATTAATTGAGTTCACTTATTTTTCAATAAGAATATTTATGCCGCAAAACTTAAAAAATATAAGCACATAAAAACATACATACCTTCCAATTTAAAGAAAAGAACGTAGTTGTTATATCAACAAGTGATAAGTACGAGTACTGGTATTTTTTGCCCAGGCGATGATAAAACAATCCTTGATGTAATCCTCTTTTTAATTGCACAAAAACACCTTTATCGTCCATAAAAAACTCCTAAGATTATTGCTTTTTTCTATTGTTATTGACAATCTTTTCAATATCGTTTATTTCAACACTCGAGAACTTGTTTGTCTTCTAAAACAAACAGAACTTGCGATGCGCGCGCTTTGACTTTTAAAATTAAACTGCTTGCGAGGAAAATTCGTATATCCAAAGACAACAACACAGCACAAATACAGTCAACAAATTTACTTTAACGCTAAATTTATTATGTACGAATAAGAGTACGATTAAAAAAAATGCCCAAAACAAAACAATGCCAGACAGCGACTATGGCAGCTGCTGCGCTGCTTACAACAGCAGTAACAATTAATGTTGGTTGCTAAAACAGTTACTTAGTCCCAATAAAAAACGTATCGATATATTAATAAATCGCTAAAAAAAAGCACAAGCTGTTCGGAGTGTTGGGCGGAGGGGGCGGGTGTGTGTAATCATTTGCAAAGAATAAAGCAAATACAACAAACACTTGTTGAACATGACAAAGTTACCTGATGTCATGGAATTTGATTCGTTCAATGGAATAAAACATGCCGTAGTAGTTGTTGTTGCTCTTCTAATAAACCAAAAAGAAACTGAACGATACCGTTTGCTTTAAGACTCTGTCAGACATACAAAAACTTCCAGCCATTAATTAAAATCAATCTGAAAGCACATCAAATTGATTGGCTGTTTAATACTTAAACTAATGGGTTTTTTTGTTTGCAATTGCTGCGCGGAGAGGATAATGCTTTTAGAAACCTTTAAAAGCGTGTTTTAATGTGAGCTCTGTGATCATGATTTTCATATGCACATATGTATGTTAGCTATTGCCGCCACCAACCCAAATTCCACACTACATTGATTTCTTCGATAAACCTTGGCCGCTCTTGATTCTCATGTCAATGAATATTCTGCCAAAGTCGACAAATTCATTTGTGGAAGTAATTTTGTGTTTGCTGCTAGATGATTGTTCTCCTTCGTTTCGCGTGTGACCACGGGTGAGCAATACAAGGTGGAATATTTTAGATTTTTCTGCTCATGCGAAGCGTTCCAAACAGAACAACATCCGTTTCGACGAAACAATTTTAACATTTGCACGTGCATTCAACAATATATGTAGCAGCTATCACAAAAAATATCGCCAACGTAACTGCTTAGCAAACCCTTCCAAATAGAAATCAAAATAGACGCTAAATGAAGTAAAAAAAATGGTGCCTACTTTAAAAAAAAATTCCAGCCACCTTCACTTTCTAGTGCGCTGTTAGAAAATCGGATATTCCAATTGCATGACAATGATGGTTTGCTAGACAATGCTTGAAGCGCCAATTTAGGTACGGCGGCAGCTTGTAATACCTCTGGACATTTTCTTAAAACTGAGTCATATAATCTGTAATTTGTAATTTCTTTTTAAGTGCAATAAATATGTACACATGTATATATGTGTTTGTGTACACGGGATCACACATGCATACATAAGAGTATGCACTTATGTACCTACTTCTTGCAAAAACACAAAAAAACATTCACCAATTATCTTTTTATTATTTATCAGACTGTTATAAATACACCCCAAGTGGAAAATTTTTAAATTTCTTATGACCAGTTTTTAACTTCTTATTTAGTTAATTGAAATTTAAATTGCATTGTTATTGAACAAGCAGAAGCATTTTTGAAGAATAATTCTAAAGAATTAATTTTTTACCGGCACATACCGTCATTTAAAGATATTTTTTCTTATACAAACTTAGCAAATTTATTTCGCAGGCACAAACGAAAGCTTATACATACATAACTACATATGTATATACATACATATATATACATATATGCATGTGTGTGTGTTTAGTTCACTTCATTTTTGGGCAAGAAAACCCGGCATCTAATCCATATAGTGAATCAGTTGGAGTTAAATACATACTATATGTACATAAGTCAAATGCAAAGAGTTCGTCGGTTTCACTGATCATCATATTTATGCTGTAAAACCAAAACATCTCATTTAAGTAGAACATAAAAATAAATATCATTTAAATAAGAAGTTAAAAAAAACGCTTAAAATGTGTACATACGTATGTGCATCTTTCTAATTTAATTAATTAATTTCTTTCTTTCAATCTACTCGCATTCAAAATTTGTGAGCCCAATCAGCGCACGATATAAAACGATAAATCACACCTTTCTATAAATAAATAAATTATTAAACGCCAAAAAATTAATAATAAACAACATGTTGTAGTTAAACACTTTTAAGAGATAAATTTAAATTTTAAAAGACACTTTTAAAAGCTTTTTTTCGTTTGTTTATCCCTTCGCGGTGGTCGCAAAGTGCACATGATCCGCTTTGGACCCGCTAGTGTGTTGGAATTCATACATGTACTACTGAAACAACCTTTAGGTCCGCCTTTATTGTTTGTTTTTAAAAAATTCATCTCTCAGCAGTTAACAGATTTTGCAGATACATTTTATACCGCTAGGAATTCTATAAATTCTGCACCAAAGGTCAATTCGCAGAACGGTGACCAAAGGGCCGCTGGGATGGCTTGAAAGAGGGATCGTAGGTTGGGCTACCTTGGCTGAAAAGTTCTGGCTATGGCTGAAACCTAAGATGCCAGATTATTGTTCTTCGTAAGTGGGGAATATACAGATGACTTGGTTAAAGCCTAATTCTTGAGAATTTCGATTCACTAACTCAAGTGCCTCGTTTTTGTTTTGCCCTCCAGGGAATTGCTTGCAGAAGGGATTCGATAGCCCGAGCAAGGGATTTGTTTTACAGCTTGGCAGCTCCTGATGTAAAGCAATTTCACAAAAACCAAATCTTTTGCAAAGTGTTAAATTTTTTAAGTAAAATTAATACACACTCTGCTAATTTAATAAATAAAGCGTATTGCGGTATTTGCTTACAAATGTCAGTAATTAAACATAAAATTAAAAGTCATGAAAGAAATTAAAAAAAATGCCCGTATGATTTTGCACTTAATTTATTTTATTCAACAAAATTCAGCTTTAATTTTTAGTTCAATAGATGAAATTTTTCTTGATTTAATAAATTTAAATAATTAGTAAAAACAAACTGAAAATTATATTAGATAAACACAAAATTTAAAATTTTATTGCAGTCAAATGCAAAAGTAAATTCTTTCCCTTAAATTAGATGTGAAATATTATTATAAATGTTAGTAGTATTATAAATGTACGTATGTATATCCGTAGATAAGCTCGGCTGAAATGCAAAACCATATAACTGACATTTTAAATAATTTAAAGTAGTCACAAAATAATTAATAATAAAATATCTAATTTTTAGAATATGAGAGTAAAAATTGTATATGACATGGATGTTGTTGAGATGCATCATAAAAATCAAACAAGAAATTTTGTAGCATAAAAGCGCGCTTCATCCAAAATATAGTGTGTAAATATGCTTCTAGAACATCTGGCAGCATGAAATTCAATATGTAAGCAATTGTTTTGCTACAAACCATTGCATACGTTAAGGAGTTTTTGTAACTTTCCTCTCTATTGCTCCAAATTTGATATTATTTCACAAAATTTATTTATTTTATTCGCTGTCCTCTATCTGCTAGTTTTGGAAGATAGTAGATTATATTTAGGTATGTATGTATGTACATATATTCCCGTATTTACATCTTTTTCAGAACTCTTTCAAACTTTAATTAGTAATTCCGGCTATTAAATCACATTTACATTTCTTTTGTTCGTTTCCTATATGCGCATCATGACAATAAACAATTTAAATTTATTTAGTGGGGATAAAATTTTTGGGTTTTTTCTGAAAATAATTGTTTATTTTTGACAATTCCTTTTCTTCGCCTGTTTGTTTTTCTTCAATCTTAATAATTGTGTGAATTGGCGTAACAAAGAGAATGCCTACAAACGAATTTTGTAAATTTGTTTTTAATTTAAAGACATTGATGTTCTTTTGTTATGAAACACAAAATCTAAAACTTCTTTATTACTAAAGTATTCGGCTTGAGTCATGACGGAATTTGTCATAAAATTTATCATTTCGTAGCAGAGAAATCGATTATTATACATATGTACATATATACGTATGTATGTACATATGTATGTACGTACGTATGTAACTCCATCACTTTAGGATCGATCTGTTAAATATTTTTTGGAAATCGGGAAATGTTTTGTTAAATCTTCGTGAAATAATAAAAACAAAAAGTTCACTTTTGACCTGTTGACATTCAAAGGGGACTAGAAAAGTAATCAGCTGGCTTCAAAAAGCAAGAGATATTATATGCGCAGTAGAAGGTGGTCATGTACTGGAATTTTCTTCATTATTCAAGAACTAAAAATTAAAATGTGTGTAATTCCCGGCAAAGCAACAATTTCCGGTCTTAAGGTTCCCAAAAAAGAGCATGAATGTAGAAAATGTAAAGAAAATTGTATTATAATTTTCTCGTATTTAAGGCTTATGCTTTTGTTACAGAAACTATCAACTAAATCAGTTTAAAAGCGCTTCCATTCAACTCAAACTGTAGGAAGCACGTGTAACCAGGTTTGTGCAATTTTATTGTTTGTTCGCTAATTTAATTGTTGACATGCATCTGTAACATATATAATGACAACAGTATGTCATAATAATATTCGATCGGATGCAACAACTTCATTAAAAGATTAATGATGATGATGATGATTTTCGAAACCAAACTTTTCTCTTAAAAGGTATTTTGTTGAACGAAAATAAGACAGTATGTACTCAGAAAGGGCGTTAATTGCAATGAATTTGGCAAGGTTGCCAGAGACTAATCGTCTCTGCCACTATGGCCACTTCAGCCCGGAAGCCGGAAGACAACATTTTTGTAGGTACATACATTTGTAAGAAGGTATATACATACATATATATGTATATGTGTGTATAAGTGTGTGTTTGTGTGTGTGTGTTATTAGGTGTAATAAAACATATTTTATAAATCTTTTTACACACATGTTTTTATACTTTTGCTTACCACTGTTTGCTCACAAAAAGTCATACTTGATAACGTTACGATTTATTTTTGAATGCTGAATTTTAAAGGAAGAAGCCAAAAACCAAACAAAATGAAAAAAACCTTTCTCAACCGGGGCTTAATTCAAGCGTTTGTGAACGACAAAACAAATTAACGTTAATGATAATGGTTAATGATAGTTATTGGCTGTCCGTTCGTCTGTCTGTCTTATATATACACATACAAACTTAAGTATACAATTCGAATTTTGCACATACACACATTCATACAAACATATATAATGTCTTCGAGGGACTTAATTCGTTTCGGTACCGCTTGATGAAGAATATCAATCAACTCGTTGTTTACAACGTTAGTGAATGTGTTGTTGTGCGTCGTCTAGAAAGCTGGCGGACAAATTTTATGCTGCTTTTGTTACAGCGCAATTTCAAATTTTGTTGTCATGATTTTGTGATTTTGCTTTTGTGAGCCAAATCATATTTTAACAGGTGGCTAAATGTATTCCGCTTTTATTTGCAACTTAACCACGTTCACGTAAACAACGGTTCAGTCGGTTTGAAAATTCAAACTCACATTGTGTTAAATTAACGCACTGTCTTATATCTGTAATATTTTAGCTCAAGTTTATTTATTGGCGGGTCAAAAGTGCATTTAATTTCCCCAAAAAAAAAAGTTGTTGAGACTTGGACAATAGATTGATTGATTGATGGATCTCTGTTTGTCAAACAAAACACGAAAATTAAACTCAAAAACAAAGTGTTACATGAACCCATATTTTCGAAAGTATTGCTACTCAGTCAAGGTTACCTGAACTCTATTGATTGACAGCATTTAATAAGTGATTGCTCCCTCAAAATAAATGGTGGACTGCATAATTTTAATTTTGGTTTTTCAAGAAAAACTCAACCAACACTAGTTTTTCGATTTTTTATTTTTTAAATCATACGTTAAAGAAATCCATTTAAAACAAATGATTGAAAAAGGCGGTAAGTAGCTGTAATGATAAACTTTCTTAAGCTTCGGCCAAGAGAAAAGATGACAAATACATATTAAATAGTCTTGAATATTACACAAATAATTATATGTATTAATGATTTTAAATGAAATTTTCATTCACATTGATCTTGTTCACATCCAAGTTGATTTTATAAAATAATTCAAAATTTCCCTTATTGGAAAAGTTTTACTAAATTTTTTGCCTTTATTAAAAATCTATTTAAATGATAAATATAAAATAATTTTTTTTTTTTAATTGTATTGTATTCAAAGTTTTTGTTCAGCTAAATTTTTTCCATTAATAATCTATAAAAACTCATGTTCATGTGAAAATTTTGAATAAGATTACTAAAATAGTTTTGCAAATATAATTTTCCGCGATGGGAAGTTTTTATTCCTATAAAATTTGTATTAAAAGTCTTGCTTTATTATATTTTACAGCAGTTATATCGAAAACTAAAGAAAATTTCATATTGTGACAATTTCCCATAGTGGGAAATTCTTATTTCAATAAATTTTGTCATGAGAAAGTTTCGTCAATAATTTTGTAATATTAATATTTTTACTGTAAAAAAAGTATAGACATTTTTTCTATATACCTCTAATTTTAGAAATTTCTGTTATAGGGAAATTTTAGTTCATTCGAAGCTTTTAATAAAAGTGTAATTTACTTTTTTTAACGCTATCATAAAATCTCTCGAAGAAACAATTTTTTTTTTAATAATTTCATTATTTTATTTTAATAACTATTCAGAAATGTTGAAAATGGGCATCTCCGATATCACGGAAAACAAGAAAATTTGGCGTATATTGTTGAGCGAAATGATTGGCACGTTTCTTTTGGTAGTGATTGGTGTAGGAAGCTGCACTACCGGTAAGGACTGGTCGCCAAGCGTGCCACAAATTGCCCTCACTTTTGGTCTAGCTGTTGCTACACTGGCCCAGGTCCGATGAAATTTACTTCTAAAGTTATAGAAACTGTTTAAAAAGTGTTTTTTAGGCTTTTGGTCACATCAGCGGCTGCCACATAAATCCAGCTGTTACTTTTGGTTTCGTTATTGTTGGTGAGATGAGCATATTTAAGGGCATTTTCTATGTCATTGTTCAAAGTGTGGGCGCAATAGCTGGAGCGGCTGTTTTAAAAGTATATTGGTACTTCAGTTTTTTAGCGCTAATTTTCGCTATTTTTCCCTCTTGTCTTTTTATAGGTGATTATACCAGAAGCTTTGGGTGGCCTTAACCTCGGAATTTCTGCTAAAGCTTCATCTCTGGAAGAAGGTCAAGCTGTTGCTGTGGAAGCTCTAATAACTTTCTTATTAATTTTGGTTATTAAAGCTGTCAGCGACCCTAAACGTCAAGACATCAAAGGATCAGCTCCTCTGGCTGTGGGTCTGGCCATTGTGACGGGCCATTTGTGTGCGGTAGGGGGAAAAAAGAGAAATTTACATGAACTCTAAAATATGTATATCTTTCGCTATTAAGATTAAATTAACGGGAGCCAGCATGAATCCAGCTCGTTCGTTTGGTCCTGCCGTGGTGCACAACATGTGGTTGGGGCACTGGATCTATTGGGTGGGCCCCACAATTGGCAGTTTAATGGCCTCAGTGATTTATAAAATCTTTTTTCAAGTAAGAAAAGGCGATGGTGAAAGTGACTCCTATGACTTTTGAGTATAAAATCCGTTTTAAACCATAAACACGATTGCATTTTGCAACTATAATACGTGTTAATATGCACATGCATGTATGTATATGTATGTATGTAGTACTTAAGATTATATTAATTTGTTTTGTTTTACTTGTAAGAAACAAGTCCAAATATAAAGCTTCATTATTTTTAAGAGCAAAAATCAATATCCGTTTTTATTTTCAACACTAACATTCAGTAATTGAGTGGTAATTTAGCTTTAACTCAGACATTAGCAAAGTTTAATTATAGTCAATTAGACTGTTATTAAAGTACATATTCATTTATGAGATTAAAAACAATGAACTTCAATGACTTTGAATACTCCTTTTTACCAATTAAAATAACAATTTCTTTTCCGTGCTTGAGGACCACTTCCCGCACAGCATTGGTAGACAATGTAGGATCTTGGAATACATAATTCATATGTCTGAGGTGTTTTTTTTTTTTAGTTGTATACCAGTAAGTTTAAATTATAATGTAGCAAAGATGTATGTATATTTTTAATATCAATTAGACGCGCTTAGACCTTAAAAAGTTTTAATTCAAAATTACTTCAAATAAAAATCCTATTTTATTGCAAACTTTGATAATTAATATAACAACCAACATTTTTGAGTAAATTTTCAAATGAAATATCCGTTAAAAATAAATTGTCAATCCAATCCATTACCTACAACGCATACGGCAACTTCTTTGTTATACAACTTTAACGTAACAAAGAAGTGGCAGCTTCGTAAAACAGCTGCTTGTTTCATTTTGTTTTGTGTTGCTGCTCCGGCATTAGTGAAGTTTTCTTAAATTTTGCAGCTTAAAAAATTTCGTTTCTTGGAATGAACATTTCAAAAGCCACTGGAGAGCAAAAGCTACATTTATGTCGCACATACTTTCGTGCTGGATTCGCTTTGCTGCCATTTCTGTGGGCTGTGAACTTTTGTTGGTTCTTTAAAGAAGCATTCAGCAGACAATCATATCCTGAACAGTCGCAAATAAAGAAATATGTTATTTACTCGGGCATCGGAACATTTGTGTGGACTGTAGTCTTGACGGTATGGATAATTATATTCCAAACGCAACGTGCCCAATGGGGAGCAACGGCAGATTATATGAGTTTTATTATACCATTGGGGAAGCCTTAAAAATATTAATTCCATTTTTATTTTATACCTACTGATGATCCACAATAAATTACTCAAGTAGATGTAAATATAGCAAAACACTTTAAAATGAATGTTCAATAAATTAAAGGTACTATGTCTTGAAATAAGAATTACTTACATATTATTTTGTCTTCTGCAAAATGCATTACAGGTGAGAATTACAGTAATCCTTTTATGATCAGAAAATACATAAGTATGTTAACACGGACCACGTATTTTGTTGATAAATAACACATAATACCCTGGAGAAATCAAGACTAATATGTATGTAGGTAAGTAGTATCAATTAAATTCTGTTCTGTTAAGGAAGACCTGATATAACTATGTACATATGTGCGTATTTATTAATAAGTATGTATGTACTTTACAAAATAAATTGTTCGTAAGAAAGACAACCCACAATAGGACTACCCATTAAACATCTGAATATTGATAAAAATAAAAAAAATTTGTTGTTGCGGTCCCCCATCTAAGTACTAACCGCGCACGCCGCTGCTTAATTTCGGTGATCGGACGAGAACCGATGTATTCAGCGTGGTATGGTCGTTGGCGAAAGTCTTTAGCTTAACAAATTACTTGTATGAGTAGTGAAGGCTTCCAGATAGTGGCTTTTTGTACAGATGCCTGTTTTTTCCTTTACTTTTAGAGAAACCTACATATAGATACAAGAAACAACTTGGTTTGTTTGTCATCATGTTGTACTTCTTCAATTCTATTTAGTGGCTGGTGTAGGTACATTTGTTCCGTATGAAGTGCAAAAACATTAAGTAAAGCCAATTTTGTTGCTGCGTTTGTTTTGCCGTTAAGTTTTTACTTAAGAATTTTGAATTTTTCTAAAAAAGATTTCTAAAAAAATGCAAAAAGTTGTTGGAATGCCAACAACACGCGGTGTTCCCAAGCGGTCCCCCATCTAAGTACTAACCGCGCCCGACGCTGCTTAATTTCGGTGATCGGACGAGAACCGATGTATTCAGCGTGGTATGGTCGTTGGCGAAAGTCTTTAGCTTAATAAAATACTTATATGAGTAGTGAAGGCTTCCAGATAGTGGCTTTTTGTACAGATGCCTGTTTTTTCCTTTACTTTTAGAGAAACCTACATATAGATACAAGAAACAACTTGGTTTGTTTGTCATCATGTTGTACTTCTTCAATTCTATTTAGTGGCTGGTGTAGGTACATTTGTTCCGTATGAAGTGCTAAAACATTAAGTAAAGCCAATTTTGTTGCTGCGTTTGTTTTGCCGTTAAGTTTTTACTTAAGAATTTTGAATTTTTCTAAACAAGATTCTAAAAAAATGCAAAAAGTTGTTGGAATGCCAACAACACGCGGTGTTCCCAAGCGGTCCCCCATCTAAGTACTAACCGCGCCCGACGCTGCTTAATTTCGGTGATCGGACGAGAACCGATGTATTCAGCGTGGTATGGTCGTTGGCGGAAGTCTTTAGCTTAACAAATTACTTATATGAGTAGTGAAGGCTTCCAGATAGTGGCTTTTTGTACAGATGCCTGTTTTTTCCTTTACTTTTAGAGAAACCTACATATAGATACAAGAAACAACTTGGTTTGTTTGTCATCATGTTGTACTTCTTCAATTCTATTTAGTGGCTGGTGTAGGTACATTTGTTCCGTATGAAGTGCAAAAACATTAAGTAAAGCCAATTTTGTTGCTGCGTTTGTTTTGCCGTTAAGTTTTTACTTAAGAATTTTGAATTTTTCTAAAAAAGATTCTAAAAAAATGCAAAAAGTTGTTGGAATGCCAACAACACGCGGTGTTCCCAAGCGGTCCCCCATCTAAGTACTAACCGCGCCCGACGCTGCTTAATTTCGGTGATCGGACGAGAACCGATGTATTCAGCGTGGTATGGTCGTTGGCAAAAGTCTTTAGCTTAACAAATTACTTATATGAGTAGTGAAGGCTTCCAGATAGTGGCTTTTTGTACAGATGCGTGTTTGTTCCTTTACTTTTAGAGAAACCTACATATAGATACAAGAAACAACTTGGTTTGTTTGTCATCATGTTGTACTTCTTCAATTCTATTTAGTGGCTGGTGTAGGTACATTTGTTCCGTATGAAGTGCAAAAACATTAAGTAAAGCCAATTTTGTTGCTGCGTTTGTTTTGCCGTTAAGTTTTTACTTAAGAATTTTGAATTTTTCTAAAAAAGATTCTAAAAAAATGCAAAAAGTTGTTGGAATGCCAACAACACGCGGTGTTCCCAAGCGGTCCCCCATCTAAGTACTAACCGCGCCCGACGCTGCTTAATTTCGGTGATCGGACGAGAACCGATGTATTCAGCGTGGTATGGTCGTTGGCGAAAGTCTTTAGCTTAACAAATTACTTATATGAGTAGTGAAGGCTTCCAGATAGTGGCTTTTTGTACAGATGCCTGTTTTTTCCTTTACTTTTAGAGAAACCTACATATAGATACAAGAAACAACTTGGTTTGTTTGTCATCATGTTGTACTTCTTCAATTCTATTTAGTGGCTGGTGTAGGTACATTTGTTCCGTATGAAGTGCAAAAACATTAAGTAAAGCCAATTTTGTTGCTGCGTTTGTTTTGCCGTTAAGTTTTTACTTAAGAATTTTGAATTTTTCTAAAAAAGATTCTAAAAAAATACAAAAAGTTGTTGGAATGCCAACAACACGCGGTGTTCCCAAGCGGTCCCCCATCTAAGTACTAACCGCGCCCGACGCTGCTTAATTTCGGTGATCGGACGAGAACCGATGTATTCAGCGTGGTATGGTCGTTGGCAAAAGTCTTTAGCTTAACAAATTACTTATATGAGTAGTGAAGGCTTCCAGATAGTGGCTTTTTGTACAGATGCGTGTTTGTTCCTTTACTTTTAGAGAAACCTACATATAGATACAAGAAACAACTTGGTTTGTTTGTCATCATGTTGTACTTCTTCAATTCTATTTAGTGGCTGGTGTAGGTACATTTGTTCCGTATGAAGTGCAAAAACATTAAGTAAAGCCAATTTTGTTGCTGCGTTTGTTTTGCCGTTAAGTTTTTACTTAAGAATTTTGAATTTTTCTAAAAAAGATTCTAAAAAAATGCAAAAAGTTGTTGGAATGCCAACAACACGCGGTGTTCCCAAGCGGTCCCCCATCTAAGTACTAACCGCGCCCGACGCTGCTTAATTTCGGTGATCGGACGAGAACCGATGTATTCAGCGTGGTATGGTCGTTGGCAAAAGTCTTTAGCTTAACAAATTACTTATATGAGTAGTGAAGGCTTCCAGATAGTGGCTTTTTGTACAGATGCGTGTTTTTTCCTTTACTTTTAGAGAAACCTACATATAGATACAAGAAACAACTTGGTTTGTTTGTCATCATGTTGTACTTCTTCAATTCTATTTAGTGGCTGGTGTAGGTACATTTGTTCCGTATGAAGTGCAAAAACATTAAGTAAAGCCAATTTTGTTGCTGCGTTTGTTTTGCCGTTAAGTTTTTACTTAAGAATTTTGAATTTTTCTAAAAAAGATTCTAAAAAAATGCAAAAAGTTGCTGGAATGCCAACAACACGCGGTGTTCCCAAGCGGTCCCCCATCTAAGTACTAACCGCGCCCGACGCTGCTTAATTTCGGTGATCGGACGAGAACCGATGTATTCAGCGTGGTATGGTCGTTGGCAAAAGTCTTTAGCTTAACAAATTACTTATATGAGTAGTGAAGGCTTCCAGATAGTGGCTTTTTGTACAGATGCCTGTTTGTTCCTTTACTTTTAGAGAAACCTACATATAGATACAAGAAACAACTTGGTTTGTTTGTCATCATGTTGTACTTCTTCAATTCTATTTAGTGGCTGGTGTAGGTACATTTGTTCCGTATGAAGTGCAAAAACATTAAGTAAAGCCAATTTTGTTGCTGCGTTTGTTTTGCCGTTAAGTTTTTACTTAAGAATTTTGAATTTTTCTAAAAAAGATTCTAAAAAAATGCAAAAAGTTGTTGGAATGCCAACAACACGCGGTGTTCCCAAGCGGTCCCCCATCTAAGTACTAACCGCGCCCGACGCTGCTTAATTTCGGTGATCGGACGAGAACCGATGTATTCAGCGTGGTATGGTCGTTGGCGAGAAAGTCTTTAGCTTAACAAATTACTTATATGAGTAGTGAAGGCTTCCAGATAGTGGCTTTTTGTACAGATGCCTGTTTTTTCCTTTACTTTTAGAGAAACCTACATATAGATACAAGAAACAACTTGGTTTGTTTGTCATCATGTTGTACTTCTGCAATTCTATTTAGTGGCTGGTGTAGGTACATTTGTTCCGTATGAAGTGCAAAAACATTAAGTAAAGCCAATTTTGTTGCTGCGTTTGTTTTGCCGTTAAGTTTTTACTTAAGAATTTTGAATTTTTCTAAAAAAGATTCTAAAAAAATGCAAAAAGTTGTTGGAATGCCAACAACACGCGGTGTTCCCAAGCGGTCCCCCATCTAAGTACTAACCGCGCCCGACGCTGCTTAATTTCGGTGATCGGACGAGAACCGATGTATTCAGCGTGGTATGGTCGTTGGCAAAAGTCTTTAGCTTAACAAATTACTTATATGAGTAGTGAAGGCTTCCAGATAGTGGCTTTTTGTACAGATGCGTGTTTGTTCCTTTACTTTTAGAGAAACCTACATATAGATACAAGAAACAACTTGGTTTGTTTGTCATCATGTTGTACTTCTTCAATTCTATTTAGTGGCTGGTGTAGGTACATTTGTTCCGTATGAAGTGCAAAAACATTAAGTAAAGCCAATTTTGTTGCTGCGTTTGTTTTGCCGTTAAGTTTTTACTTAAGAATTTTGAATTTTTCTAAAAAAGATTCTAAAAAAATGCAAAAAGTTGTTGGAATGCCAACAACACGCGGTGTTCCCAAGCGGTCCCCCATCTAAGTACTAACCGCGCCCGACGCTGCTTAATTTCGGTGATCGGACGAGAACCGATGTATTCAGCGTGGTATGGTCGTTGGCAAAAGTCTTTAGCTTAACAAATTACTTATATGAGTAGTGAAGGCTTCCAGATAGTGGCTTTTTGTACAGATGCCTGTTTGTTCCTTTACTTTTAGAGAAACCTACATATAGATACAAGAAACAACTTGGTTTGTTTGTCATCATGTTGTACTTCTTCAATTCTATTTAGTGGCTGGTGTAGGTACATTTGTTCCGTATGAAGTGCAAAAACATTAAGTAAAGCCAATTTTGTTGCTGCGTTTGTTTTGCCGTTAAGTTTTTACTTAAGAATTTTGAATTTTTCTAAAAAAGATTCTAAAAAAATACAAAAAGTTGTTGGAATGCCAACAACACGCGGTGTTCCCAAGCGGTCCCCCATCTAAGTACTAACCGCGCCCGACGCTGCTTAATTTCGGTGATCGGACGAGAACCGATGTATTCAGCGTGGTATGGTCGTTGGCGAGAAAGTCTTTAGCTTAACAAATTACTTATATGAGTAGTGAAGGCTTCCAGATAGTGGCTTTTTGTACAGATGCCTGTTTTTTCCTTTACTTTTAGAGAAACCTACATATAGATACAAGAAACAACTTGGTTTGTTTGTCATCATGTTGTACTTCTTCAATTCTATTTAGTGGCTGGTGTAGGTACATTTGTTCCGTATGAAGTGCAAAAACATTAAGTAAAGCCAATTTTGTTGCTGCGTTTGTTTTGCCGTTAAGTTTTTACTTAAGAATTTTGAATTTTTCTAAAAAAGATTCTAAAAAAATGCAAAAAGTTGTTGGAATGCCAACAACACGCGGTGTTCCCAAGCGGTCCCCCATCTAAGTACTAACCGCGCCCGACGCTGCTTAATTTCGGTGATCGGACGAGAACCGATGTATTCAGCGTGGTATGGTCGTTGGCGAAAGTCTTTAGCTTAACAAATTACTTATATGAGTAGTGAAGGCTTCCAGATAGTGGCTTTTTGTACAGATGCCTGTTTTTTCCTTTACTTTTAGAGAAACCTACATATAGATACAAGAAACAACTTGGTTTGTTTGTCATCATGTTGTACTTCTTCAATTCTATTTAGTGGCTGGTGTAGGTACATTTGTTCCGTATGAAGTGCAAAAACATTAAGTAAAGCCAATTTTGTTGCTGCGTTTGTTTTGCCGTTAAGTTTTTACTTAAGAATTTTGAATTTTTCTAAAAAAGATTCTAAAAAAATACAAAAAGTTGTTGGAATGCCAACAACACGCGGTGTTCCCAAGCGGTCCCCCATCTAAGTACTAACCGCGCCCGACGCTGCTTAATTTCGGTGATCGGACGAGAACCGATGTATTCAGCGTGGTATGGTCGTTGGCGAGAAAGTCTTTAGCTTAACAAATTACTTATATGAGTAGTGAAGGCTTCCAGATAGTGGCTTTTTGTACAGATGCCTGTTTTTTCCTTTACTTTTAGAGAAACCTACATATAGATACAAGAAACAACTTGGTTTGTTTGTCATCATGTTGTACTTCTGCAATTCTATTTAGTGGCTGGTGTAGGTACATTTGTTCCGTATGAAGTGCAAAAACATTAAGTAAAGCCAATTTTGTTGCTGCGTTTGTTTTGCCGTTAAGTTTTTACTTAAGAATTTTGAATTTTTCTAAAAAAGATTCTAAAAAAATGCAAAAAGTTGTTGGAATGCCAACAACACGCGGTGTTCCCAAGCGGTCCCCCATCTAAGTACTAACCGCGCCCGACGCTGCTTAATTTCGGTGATCGGACGAGAACCGATGTATTCAGCGTGGTATGGTCGTTGGCAAAAGTCTTTAGCTTAACAAATTACTTATATGAGTAGTGAAGGCTTCCAGATAGTGGCTTTTTGTACAGATGCCTGTTTGTTCCTTTACTTTTAGAGAAACCTACATATAGATACAAGAAACAACTTGGTTTGTTTGTCATCATGTTGTACTTCTTCAATTCTATTTAGTGGCTGGTGTAGGTACATTTGTTCCGTATGAAGTGCAAAAACATTAAGTAAAGCCAATTTTGTTGCTGCGTTTGTTTTGCCGTTAAGTTTTTACTTAAGAATTTTGAATTTTTCTAAAAAAGATTCTAAAAAAATGCAAAAAGTTGTTGGAATGCCAACAACACGCGGTGTTCCCAAGCGGTCCCCCATCTAAGTACTAACCGCGCCCGACGCTGCTTAATTTCGGTGATCGGACGAGAACCGATGTATTCAGCGTGGTATGGTCGTTGGCAAAAGTCTTTAGCTTAACAAATTACTTATATGAGTAGTGAAGGCTTCCACATAGTGGCTTTTTGTACAGATGCCTGTTTGTTCCTTTACTTTTAGAGAAACCTACATATAGATACAAGAAACAACTTGGTTTGTTTGTCATCATGTTGTACTTCTGCAATTCTATTTAGTGGCTGGTGTAGGTACATTTGTTCCGTATGAAGTGCAAAAACATTAAGTAAAGCCAATTTTGTTGCTGCGTTTGTTTTGCCGTTAAGTTTTTACTTAAGAATTTTGAATTTTTCTAAAAAAGATTCTAAAAAAATGCAAAAAGTTGTTGGAATGCCAACAACACGCGGTGTTCCCAAGCGGTCCCCCATCTAAGTACTAACCGCGCCCGACGCTGCTTAATTTCGGTGATCGGACGAGAACCGATGTATTCAGCGTGGTATGGTCGTTGGCAAAAGTCTTTAGCTTAACAAATTACTTATATGAGTAGTGAAGGCTTCCACATAGTGGCTTTTTGTACAGATGCCTGTTTGTTCCTTTACTTTTAGAGAAACCTACATATAGATACAAGAAACAACTTGGTTTGTTTGTCATCATGTTGTACTTCTTCAATTCTATTTAGTGGCTGGTGTAGGTACATTTGTTCCGTATGAAGTGCAAAAACATTAAGTAAAGCCAATTTTGTTGCTGCGTTTGTTTTGCCGTTAAGTTTTTACTTAAGAATTTTGAATTTTTCTAAAAAAGATTCTAAAAAAATGCAAAAAGTTGTTGGAATGCCAACAACACGCGGTGTTCCCAAGCGGTCCCCCATCTAAGTACTAACCGCGCCCGACGCTGCTTAATTTCGGTGATCGGACGAGAACCGATGTATTCAGCGTGGTATGGTCGTTGGCAAAAGTCTTTAGCTTAACAAATTACTTATATGAGTAGTGAAGGCTTCCAGATAGTGGCTTTTTGTACAGATGCCTGTTTGTTCCTTTACTTTTAGAGAAACCTACATATAGATACAAGAAACAACTTGGTTTGTTTGTCATCATGTTGTACTTCTTCAATTCTATTTAGTGGCTGGTGTAGGTACATTTGTTCCGTATGAAGTGCAAAAACATTAAGTAAAGCCAATTTTGTTGCTGCGTTTGTTTTGCCGTTAAGTTTTTACTTAAGAATTTTGAATTTTTCTAAAAAAGATTCTAAAAAATGCAAAAAGTTGTTGGAATGCCAACAACACGCGGTGTTCCCAAGCGGTCCCCCCCCCATCTAAGTACTAACCGCGCCCGACGCTGCTTAATTTCGGTGATCGGACGAGAACCGATGTATTCAGCGTGGTATGGTCGTTGGCAAAAGTCTTTAGCTTAACAAATTACTTATATGAGTAGTGAAGGCTTCCACATAGTGGCTTTTTGTACAGATGCCTGTTTGTTCCTTTACTTTTAGAGAAACCTACATATAGATACAAGAAACAACTTGGTTTGTTTGTCATCATGTTGTACTTCTTCAATTCTATTTAGTGGCTGGTGTAGGTACATTTGTTCCGTATGAAGTGCAAAAACATTAAGTAAAGCCAATTTTGTTGCTGCGTTTGTTTTGCCGTTAAGTTTTTACTTAAGAATTTTGAATTTTTCTAAAAAAGATTCTAAAAAAATGCAAAAAGTTGTTGGAATGCCAACAACACGCGGTGTTCCCAAGCGGTCCCCCATCTAAGTACTAACCGCGCCCGACGCTGCTTAATTTCGGTGATCGCACGAGAACCGATGTATTCAGCGTGGTATGGTCGTTGGCAAAAGTCTTTAGCTTAACAAATTACTTATATGAGTAGTGAAGGCTTCCAGATAGTGGCTTTTTGTACAGATGCCTGTTTGTTCCTTTACTTTTAGAGAAACCTACATATAGATACAAGAAACAACTTGGTTTGTTTGTCATCATGTTGTACTTCTTCAATTCTATTTAGTGGCTGGTGTTTGTTCCGTATGAAGTGCAAAAACATTAAGTAAAGCCAATTTTGTTGCTGCGTTTGTTTTGCCGTTAAGTTTTTACTTAAGAATTTTGAATTTTTCTAAAAAAGATTCTAAAAAAATGCAAAAAGTTGTTGGAATGCCAACAACACGCGGTGTTCCCAAGCGGTCCCCCATCTAAGTACTAACCGCGCCCGACGCTGCTTAATTTCGGTGATCGGACGAGAACCGATGTATTCAGCGTGGTATGGTCGTTGGCAAAAGTCTTTAGCTTAACAAATTACTTATATGAGTAGTGAAGGCTTCCAGATAGTGGCTTTTTGTACAGATGCCTGTTTGTTCCTTTACTTTTAGAGAAACCTACATATAGATACAAGAAACAACTTGGTTTGTTTGTCATCATGTTGTACTTCTTCAATTCTATTTAGTGGCTGGTGTAGGTACATTTGTTCCGTATGAAGTGCAAAAACATTAAGTAAAGCCAATTTTGTTGCTGCGTTTGTTTTGCCGTTAAGTTTTTACTTAAGAATTTTGAATTTTTCTAAAAAAGATTCTAAAAAAATGCAAAAAGTTGTTGGAATGCCAACAACACGCGGTGTTCCCAAGCGGTCCCCCATCTAAGTACTAACCGCGCCCGACGCTGCTTAATTTCGGTGATCGGACGAGAACCGATGTATTCAGCGTGGTATGGTCGTTGGCAAAAGTCTTTAGCTTAACAAATTACTTATATGAGTAGTGAAGGCTTCCACATAGTGGCTTTTTGTACAGATGCCTGTTTGTTCCTTTACTTTTAGAGAAACCTACATATAGATACAAGAAACAACTTGGTTTGTTTGTCATCATGTTGTACTTCTTCAATTCTATTTAGTGGCTGGTGTAGGTACATTTGTTCCGTATGAAGTGCAAAAACATTAAGTAAAGCCAATTTTGTTGCTGCGTTTGTTTTGCCGTTAAGTTTTTACTTAAGAATTTTGAATTTTTCTAAAAAAGATTCTAAAAAAATGCAAAAAGTTGTTGGAATGCCAACAACACGCGGTGTTCCCAAGCGGTCCCCCATCTAAGTACTAACCGCGCCCGACGCTGCTTAATTTCGGTGATCGGACGAGAACCGATGTATTCAGCGTGGTATGGTCGTTGGCAAAAGTCTTTAGCTTAACAAATTACTTATATGAGTATTGAAGGCTTCCAGATAGTGGCTTTTTGTACAGATGCGTGTTTGTTCCTTTACTTTTAGAGAAACCTACATATAGATACAAGAAACAACTTGGTTTGTTTGTCATCATGTTGTACTTCTTCAATTCTATTTAGTGGCTGGTGTAGGTACATTTGTTCCGTATGAAGTGCAAAAACATTAAGTAAAGCCAATTTTGTTGCTGCGTTTGTTTTGCCGTTAAGTTTTTACTTAAGAATTTTGAATTTTTCTAAAAAAGATTCTAAAAAAATGCAAAAAGTTGTTGGAATGCCAACAACACGCGGTGTTCCCAAGCGGTCCCCCATCTAAGTACTAACCGCGCCCGACGCTGCTTAATTTCGGTGATCGGACGAGAACCGATGTATTCAGCGTGGTATGGTCGTTGGCAAAAGTCTTTAGCTTAACAAATTACTTATATGAGTAGTGAAGGC
The DNA here is from genome assembly GCA_932526305.1 of Epicampocera succincta. Taxonomy (NCBI): domain Eukaryota; kingdom Metazoa; phylum Arthropoda; class Insecta; order Diptera; family Tachinidae; genus Epicampocera; species Epicampocera succincta. Next base: position 11,423,629 of record OW052037.1, on the reverse strand, counting down.
TTCCAGATAGTGGCTTTTTGTACAGATGCCTGTTTGTTCCTTTACTTTTAGAGAAACCTACATATAGATACAAGAAACAACTTGGTTTGTTTGTCATCATGTTGTACTTCTTCAATTCTATTTAGTGGCTGGTGTAGGTACATTTGTTCCGTATGAAGTGCAAAAACATTAAGTAAAGCCAATTTTGTTGCTGCGTTTGTTTTGCCGTTAAGTTTTTACTTAAGAATTTTGAATTTTTCTAAAAAAGATTCTAAAAAATGCAAAAAGTTGTTGGAATGCCAACAACACGCGGTGTTCCCAAGCGGTCCCCCATCTAAGTACTAACCGCGCCCGACGCTGCTTAATTTCGGTGATCGGACGAGAACCGATGTATTCAGCGTGGTATGGTCGTTGGCAAAAGTCTTTAGCTTAACAAATTACTTATATGAGTAGTGAAGGCTTCCACATAGTGGCTTTTTGTACAGATGCCTGTTTGTTCCTTTACTTTTAGAGAAACCTACATATAGATACAAGAAACAACTTGGTTTGTTTGTCATCATGTTGTACTTCTTCAATTCTATTTAGTGGCTGGTGTAGGTACATTTGTTCCGTATGAAGTGCAAAAACATTAAGTAAAGCCAATTTTGTTGCTGCGTTTGTTTTGCCGTTAAGTTTTTACTTAAGAATTTTGAATTTTTCTAAAAAAGATTCTAAAAAAATGCAAAAAGTTGTTGGAATGCCAACAACACGCGGTGTTCCCAAGCGGTCCCCCATCTAAGTACTAACCGCGCCCGACGCTGCTTAATTTCGGTGATCGCACGAGAACCGATGTATTCAGCGTGGTATGGTCGTTGGCAAAAGTCTTTAGCTTAACAAATTACTTATATGAGTAGTGAAGGCTTCCAGATAGTGGCTTTTTGTACAGATGCCTGTTTGTTCCTTTACTTTTAGAGAAACCTACATATAGATACAAGAAACAACTTGGTTTGTTTGTCATCATGTTGTACTTCTTCAATTCTATTTAGTGGCTGGTGTTTGTTCCGTATGAAGTGCAAAAACATTAAGTAAAGCCAATTTTGTTGCTGCGTTTGTTTTGCCGTTAAGTTTTTACTTAAGAATTTTGAATTTTTCTAAAAAAGATTCTAAAAAAATGCAAAAAGTTGTTGGAATGCCAACAACACGCGGTGTTCCCAAGCGGTCCCCCATCTAAGTACTAACCGCGCCCGACGCTGCTTAATTTCGGTGATCGGACGAGAACCGATGTATTCAGCGTGGTATGGTCGTTGGCAAAAGTCTTTAGCTTAACAAATTACTTATATGAGTAGTGAAGGCTTCCAGATAGTGGCTTTTTGTACAGATGCCTGTTTGTTCCTTTACTTTTAGAGAAACCTACATATAGATACAAGAAACAACTTGGTTTGTTTGTCATCATGTTGTACTTCTTCAATTCTATTTAGTGGCTGGTGTAGGTACATTTGTTCCGTATGAAGTGCAAAAACATTAAGTAAAGCCAATTTTGTTGCTGCGTTTGTTTTGCCGTTAAGTTTTTACTTAAGAATTTTGAATTTTTCTAAAAAAGATTCTAAAAAAATGCAAAAAGTTGTTGGAATGCCAACAACACGCGGTGTTCCCAAGCGGTCCCCCATCTAAGTACTAACCGCGCCCGACGCTGCTTAATTTCGGTGATCGGACGAGAACCGATGTATTCAGCGTGGTATGGTCGTTGGCAAAAGTCTTTAGCTTAACAAATTACTTATATGAGTAGTGAAGGCTTCCACATAGTGGCTTTTTGTACAGATGCCTGTTTGTTCCTTTACTTTTAGAGAAACCTACATATAGATACAAGAAACAACTTGGTTTGTTTGTCATCATGTTGTACTTCTTCAATTCTATTTAGTGGCTGGTGTAGGTACATTTGTTCCGTATGAAGTGCAAAAACATTAAGTAAAGCCAATTTTGTTGCTGCGTTTGTTTTGCCGTTAAGTTTTTACTTAAGAATTTTGAATTTTTCTAAAAAAGATTCTAAAAAAATGCAAAAAGTTGTTGGAATGCCAACAACACGCGGTGTTCCCAAGCGGTCCCCCATCTAAGTACTAACCGCGCCCGACGCTGCTTAATTTCGGTGATCGGACGAGAACCGATGTATTCAGCGTGGTATGGTCGTTGGCAAAAGTCTTTAGCTTAACAAATTACTTATATGAGTAGTGAAGGCTTCCACATAGTGGCTTTTTGTACAGATGCCTGTTTGTTCCTTTACTTTTAGAGAAACCTACATATAGATACAAGAAACAACTTGGTTTGTTTGTCATCATGTTGTACTTCTTCAATTCTATTTAGTGGCTGGTGTAGGTACATTTGTTCCGTATGAAGTGCAAAAACATTAAGTAAAGCCAATTTTGTTGCTGCGTTTGTTTTGCCGTTAAGTTTTTACTTAAGAATTTTGAATTTTTCTAAAAAAGATTCTAAAAAAATGCAAAAAGTTGTTGGAATGCCAACAACACGCGGTGTTCCCAAGCGGTCCCCCATCTAAGTACTAACCGCGCCCGACGCTGCTTAATTTCGGTGATCGGACGAGAACCGATGTATTCAGCGTGGTATGGTCGTTGGCAAAAGTCTTTAGCTTAACAAATTACTTATATGAGTAGTGAAGGCTTCCACATAGTGGCTTTTTGTACAGATGCCTGTTTGTTCCTTTACTTTTAGAGAAACCTACATATAGATACAAGAAACAACTTGGTTTGTTTGTCATCATGTTGTACTTCTTCAATTCTATTTAGTGGCTGGTGTAGGTACATTTGTTCCGTATGAAGTGCAAAAACATTAAGTAAAGCCAATTTTGTTGCTGCGTTTGTTTTGCCGTTAAGTTTTTACTTAAGAATTTTGAATTTTTCTAAAAAAGATTCTAAAAAAATGCAAAAAGTTGTTGGAATGCCAACAACACGCGGTGTTCCCAAGCGGTCCCCCATCTAAGTACTAACCGCGCCCGACGCTGCTTAATTTCGGTGATCGGACGAGAACCGATGTATTCAGCGTGGTATGGTCGTTGGCAAAAGTCTTTAGCTTAACAAATTACTTATATGAGTATTGAAGGCTTCCAGATAGTGGCTTTTTGTACAGATGCGTGTTTGTTCCTTTACTTTTAGAGAAACCTACATATAGATACAAGAAACAACTTGGTTTGTTTGTCATCATGTTGTACTTCTTCAATTCTATTTAGTGGCTGGTGTAGGTACATTTGTTCCGTATGAAGTGCAAAAACATTAAGTAAAGCCAATTTTGTTGCTGCGTTTGTTTTGCCGTTAAGTTTTTACTTAAGAATTTTGAATTTTTCTAAAAAAGATTCTAAAAAAATGCAAAAAGTTGTTGGAATGCCAACAACACGCGGTGTTCCCAAGCGGTCCCCCATCTAAGTACTAACCGCGCCCGACGCTGCTTAATTTCGGTGATCGGACGAGAACAGATGTATTCAGCGTGGTATGGTCGTTGGCAAAAGTCTTTAGCTTAACAAATTACTTATATGAGTAGTGAAGGCTTCCACATAGTGGCTTTTTGTACAGATGCCTGTTTGTTCCTTTACTTTTAGAGAAACCTACATATAGATACAAGAAACAACTTGGTTTGTTTGTCATCATGTTGTACTTCTTCAATTCTATTTAGTGGCTGGTGTAGGTACATTTGTTCCGTATGAAGTGCAAAAACATTAAGTAAAGCCAATTTTGTTGCTGCGTTTGTTTTGCCGTTAAGTTTTTACTTAAGAATTTTGAATTTTTCTAAAAAAGATTCTAAAAAAATGCAAAAAGTTGTTGGAATGCCAACAACACGCGGTGTTCCCAAGCGGTCCCCCATCTAAGTACTAACCGCGCCCGACGCTGCTTAATTTCGGTGATCGGACGAGAACCGATGTATTCAGCGTGGTATGGTCGTTGGCAAAAGTCTTTAGCTTAACAAATTACTTATATGAGTAGTGAAGGCTTCCACATAGTGGCTTTTTGTACAGATGCCTGTTTGTTCCTTTACTTTTAGAGAAACCTACATATAGATACAAGAAACAACTTGGTTTGTTTGTCATCATGTTGTACTTCTTCAATTCTATTTAGTGGCTGGTGTAGGTACATTTGTTCCGTATGAAGTGCAAAAACATTAAGTAAAGCCAATTTTGTTGCTGCGTTTGTTTTGCCGTTAAGTTTTTACTTAAGAATTTTGAATTTTTCTAAAAAAGATTCTAAAAAAATGCAAAAAGTTGTTGGAATGCCAACAACACGCGGTGTTCCCAAGCGGTCCCCCATCTAAGTACTAACCGCGCCCGACGCTGCTTAATTTCGGTGATCGGACGAGAACCGATGTATTCAGCGTGGTATGGTCGTTGGCAAAAGTCTTTAGCTTAACAAATTACTTATATGAGTAGTGAAGGCTTCCAGATAGTGGCTTTTTGTACAGATGCCTGTTTGTTCCTTTACTTTTAGAGAAACCTACATATAGATACAAGAAACAACTTGGTTTGTTTGTCATCATGTTGTACTTCTTCAATTCTATTTAGTGGCTGGTGTAGGTACATTTGTTCCGTATGAAGTGCAAAAACATTAAGTAAAGCCAATTTTGTTGCTGCGTTTGTTTTGCCGTTAAGTTTTTACTTAAGAATTTTGAATTTTTCTAAAAAAGATTCTAAAAAATGCAAAAAGTTGTTGGAATGCCAACAACACGCGGTGTTCCCAAGCGGTCCCCCATCTAAGTACTAACCGCGCCCGACGCTGCTTAATTTCGGTGATCGGACGAGAACCGATGTATTCAGCGTGGTATGGTCGTTGGCAAAAGTCTTTAGCTTAACAAATTACTTATATGAGTAGTGAAGGCTTCCACATAGTGGCTTTTTGTACAGATGCCTGTTTGTTCCTTTACTTTTAGAGAAACCTACATATAGATACAAGAAACAACTTGGTTTGTTTGTCATCATGTTGTACTTCTTCAATTCTATTTAGTGGCTGGTGTAGGTACATTTGTTCCGTATGAAGTGCAAAAACATTAAGTAAAGCCAATTTTGTTGCTGCGTTTGTTTTGCCGTTAAGTTTTTACTTAAGAATTTTGAATTTTTCTAAAAAAGATTCTAAAAAAATGCAAAAAGTTGTTGGAATGCCAACAACACGCGGTGTTCCCAAGCGGTCCCCCATCTAAGTACTAACCGCGCCCGACGCTGCTTAATTTCGGTGATCGCACGAGAACCGATGTATTCAGCGTGGTATGGTCGTTGGCAAAAGTCTTTAGCTTAACAAATTACTTATATGAGTAGTGAAGGCTTCCAGATAGTGGCTTTTTGTACAGATGCCTGTTTGTTCCTTTACTTTTAGAGAAACCTACATATAGATACAAGAAACAACTTGGTTTGTTTGTCATCATGTTGTACTTCTTCAATTCTATTTAGTGGCTGGTGTAGGTACATTTGTTCCGTATGAAGTGCAAAAACATTAAGTAAAGCCAATTTTGTTGCTGCGTTTGTTTTGCCGTTAAGTTTTTACTTAAGAATTTTGAATTTTTCTAAAAAAGATTCTAAAAAAATGCAAAAAGTTGTTGGAATGCCAACAACACGCGGTGTTCCCAAGCGGTCCCCCATCTAAGTACTAACCGCGCCCGACGCTGCTTAATTTCGGTGATCGGACGAGAACCGATGTATTCAGCGTGGTATGGTCGTTGGCAAAAGTCTTTAGCTTAACAAATTACTTATATGAGTAGTGAAGGCTTCCACATAGTGGCTTTTTGTACAGATGCCTGTTTGTTCCTTTACTTTTAGAGAAACCTACATATAGATACAAGAAACAACTTGGTTTGTTTGTCATCATGTTGTACTTCTTCAATTCTATTTAGTGGCTGGTGTAGGTACATTTGTTCCGTATGAAGTGCAAAAACATTAAGTAAAGCCAATTTTGTTGCTGCGTTTGTTTTGCCGTTAAGTTTTTACTTAAGAATTTTGAATTTTTCTAAAAAAGATTCTAAAAAAATGCAAAAAGTTGTTGGAATGCCAACAACACGCGGTGTTCCCAAGCGGTCCCCCATCTAAGTACTAACCGCGCCCGACGCTGCTTAATTTCGGTGATCGGACGAGAACCGATGTATTCAGCGTGGTATGGTCGTTGGCAAAAGTCTTTAGCTTAACAAATTACTTATATGAGTAGTGAAGGCTTCCACATAGTGGCTTTTTGTACAGATGCCTGTTTGTTCCTTTACTTTTAGAGAAACCTACATATAGATACAAGAAACAACTTGGTTTGTTTGTCATCATGTTGTACTTCTTCAATTCTATTTAGTGGCTGGTGTAGGTACATTTGTTCCGTATGAAGTGCAAAAACATTAAGTAAAGCCAATTTTGTTGCTGCGTTTGTTTTGCCGTTAAGTTTTTACTTAAGAATTTTGAATTTTTCTAAAAAAGATTCTAAAAAAATGCAAAAAGTTGTTGGAATGCCAACAACACGCGGTGTTCCCAAGCGGTCCACCATCTAAGTACTAACCGCGCCCGACGCTGCTTAATTTCGGTGATCGGACGAGAACCGATGTATTCAGCGTGGTATGGTCGTTGGCAAAAGTCTTTAGCTTAACAAATTACTTATATGAGTAGTGAAGGCTTCCACATAGTGGCTTTTTGTACAGATGCCTGTTTGTTCCTTTACTTTTAGAGAAACCTACATATAGATACAAGAAACAACTTGGTTTGTTTGTCATCATGTTGTACTTCTTCAATTCTATTTAGTGGCTGGTGTAGGTACATTTGTTCCGTATGAAGTGCAAAAACATTAAGTAAAGCCAATTTTGTTGCTGCGTTTGTTTTGCCGTTAAGTTTTTACTTAAGAATTTTGAATTTTTCTAAAAAAGATTCTAAAAAAATGCAAAAAGTTGTTGGAATGCCAACAACACGCGGTGTTCCCAAGCGGTCCCCCATCTAAGTACTAACCGCGCCCGACGCTGCTTAATTTCGGTGATCGGACGAGAACCGATGTATTCAGCGTGGTATGGTCGTTGGCAAAAGTCTTTAGCTTAACAAATTACTTATATGAGTAGTGAAGGCTTCCAGATAGTGGCTTTTTGTACAGATGCCTGTTTTTTCCTTTACTTTTAGAGAAACCTACATATACATAGATACAAGAAACAACTTGGTTTGTTTGTCATCATGTTGTACTTCTTCAATTCTATTTAGTGGCTGGTGTAGGTACATTTGTTCCGTATTAAGTGCAAAAACATTAAGTAAAGCCAATTTTGTTGCTGCGTTTGTTTTGCCGTTAAGTTTTTACTTAAGAATTTTGAATTTTTCTAAAAAAGATTCTAAAAAAATGCAAAAAGTTGTTGGAATGCCAACAACACGCGGTGTTCCCAAGCGGTCCCCCATCTAAGTACTAACCGCGCCCGACGCTGCTTAATTTCGGTGATCGGACGAGAACCGATGTATTCAGCGTGGTATGGTCGTTGGCAAAAGTCTTTAGCTTAACAAATTACTTATATGAGTAGTGAAGGCTTCCACATAGTGGCTTTTTGTACAGATGCCTGTTTGTTCCTTTACTTTTAGAGAAACCTACATATACATAGATACAAGAAACAACTTGGTTTGTTTGTCATCATGTTGTACTTCTTCAATTCTATTTAGTGGCTGGTGTAGGTACATTTGTTCCGTATGAAGTGCAAAAACATTAAGTAAAGCCAATTTTGTTGCTGCGTTTGTTTTGCCGTTAAGTTTTTACTTAAGAATTTTGAATTTTTCTAAAAAAGATTCTAAAAAAATGCAAAAAGTTGTTGGAATGCCAACAACACGCGGTGTTCCCAAGCGGTCCCCCATCTAAGTACTAACCGCGCCCGACGCTGCTTAATTTCGGTGATCGGACGAGAACCGATGTATTCAGCGTGGTATGGTCGTTGGCAAAAGTCTTTAGCTTAACAAATTACTTATATGAGTAGTGAAGGCTTCCAGATAGTGGCTTTTTGTACAGATGCCTGTTTTTTCCTTTACTTTTAGAGAAACCTACATATACATAGATACAAGAAACAACTTGGTTTGTTTGTCATCATGTTGTACTTCTTCAATTCTATTTAGTGGCTGGTGTAGGTACATTTGTTCCGTATTAAGTGCAAAAACATTAAGTAAAGCCAATTTTGTTGCTGCGTTTGTTTTGCCGTTAAGTTTTTACTTAAGAATTTTGAATTTTTCTAAAAAAGATTCTAAAAAAATGCAAAAAGTTGTTGGAATGCCAACAACACGCGGTGTTCCCAAGCGGTCCCCCATCTAAGTACTAACCGCGCCCGACGCTGCTTAATTTCGGTGATCGGACGAGAACCGATGTATTCAGCGTGGTATGGTCGTTGGCAAAAGTCTTTAGCTTAACAAATTACTTATATGAGTAGTGAAGGCTTCCACATAGTGGCTTTTTGTACAGATGCCTGTTTGTTCCTTTACTTTTAGAGAAACCTACATATAGATACAAGAAACAACTTGGTTTGTTTGTCATCATGTTGTACTTCTTCAATTCTATTTAGTGGCTGGTGTAGGTACATTTGTTCCGTATGAAGTGCAAAAACATTAAGTAAAGCCAATTTTGTTGCTGCGTTTGTTTTGCCGTTAAGTTTTTACTTAAGAATTTTGAATTTTTCTAAAAAAGATTCTAAAAAAATGCAAAAAGTTGTTGGAATGCCAACAACACGCGGTGTTCCCAAGCGGTCCCCCATCTAAGTACTAACCGCGCCCGACGCTGCTTAATTTCGGTGATCGGACGAGAACCGATGTATTCAGCGTGGTATGGTCGTTGGCAAAAGTCTTTAGCTTAACAAATTACTTATATGAGTAGTGAAGGCTTCCACATAGTGGCTTTTTGTACAGATGCCTGTTTGTTCCTTTACTTTTAGAGAAACCTACATATAGATACAAGAAACAACTTGGTTTGTTTGTCATCATGTTGTACTTCTTCAATTCTATTTAGTGGCTGGTGTAGGTACATTTGTTCCGTATTAAGTGCAAAAACATTAAGTAAAGCCAATTTTGTTGCTGCGTTTGTTTTGCCGTTAAGTTTTTACTTAAGAATTTTGAATTTTTCTAAAAAAGATTCTAAAAAAATGCAAAAAGTTGTTGGAATGCCAACAACACGCGGTGTTCCCAAGCGGTCCCCCATCTAAGTACTAACCGCGCCCGACGCTGCTTAATTTCGGTGATCGGACGAGAACCGATGTATTCAGCGTGGTATGGTCGTTGGCGAAAGTCTTTAGCTTAACAAATTACTTATATGAGTAGTGAAGGCTTCCACATAGTGGCTTTTTGTACAGATGCCTGTTTGTTCCTTTACTTTTAGAGAAACCTACATATAGATACAAGAAACAACTTGGTTTGTTTGTCATCATGTTGTACTTCTTCAATTCTATTTAGTGGCTGGTGTAGGTACATTTGTTCCGTATGAAGTGCAAAAACATTAAGTAAAGCCAATTTTGTTGCTGCGTTTGTTTTGCCGTTAAGTTTTTACTTAAGAATTTTGAATTTTTCTAAAAAAGATTCTAAAAAAATGCAAAAAGTTGTTGGAATGCCAACAACACGCGGGGTTCCCAAGCGGTCCCCCATCTAAGTACTAACCGCGCCCGACGCTGCTTAATTTCGGTGATCGGACGAGAACCGATGTATTCAGCGTGGTATGGTCGTTGGCAAAAGTCTTTAGCTTAACAAATTACTTATATGAGTAGTGAAGGCTTCCAGATAGTGGCTTTTTGTACAGATGCCTGTTTGTTCCTTTACTTTTAGAGAAACCTACATATAGATACAAGAAACAACTTGGTTTGTTTGTCATCATGTTGTATTTCTTCAATTCTATTTAGTGGCTGGTGTAGGTACACTTGTTCCGTATGAAGTGCAAAAACATTAAGTAAAGCCAATTTTGTTGCTGCGTTTGTTTTGCCGTTAAGTTTTTACTTAAGAATTTTGAATTTTTCTAAAAAAGATTCTAAAAAAATGCAAAAAGTTGTTGGAATGCCAACAACACGCGGTGTTCCCAAGCGGTCCCCCATCTAAGTACTAACCGCGCCCGACGCTGCTTAATTTCGGTGATCGGACGAGAACCGATGTATTCAGCGTGGTATGGTCGTTGGCGAAAGTCTTTAGCTTAACAAATTACTTATATGAGTAGTGAAGGCTTCCAGATAGTGGCTTTTTGTACAGATGCCTGTTTGTTCCTTTACTTTTAGAGAAACCTACATATAGATACAAGAAACAACTTGGTTTGTTTGTCATCATGTTGTACTTCTTCAATTCTATTTAGTGGCTGGTGTAGGTACATTTGTTCCGTATGAAGTGCAAAAACATTAAGTAAAGCCAATTTTGTTGCTGCGTTTGTTTTGCCGTTAAGTTTTTACTTAAGAATTTTGAATTTTTCTAAAAAAGATTCTAAAAAAATGCAAAAAGTTGTTGGAATGCCAACAACACGCGGTGTTCCCAAGCGGTCCCCCATCTAAGTACTAACCGCGCCCGACGCTGCTTAATTTCGGTGATCGGACGAGAACCGATGTATTCAGCGTGGTATGGTCGTTGGCGAAAGTCTTTAGCTTAACAAATTACTTGTATGAGTATTGAAGGCTTCCAGATAGTGGCTTTTTGTACAGATGCCTGTTTTTTCCTTTACTTTTAGAGAAACCAACAAATAGATACAAGAAACAACTTGGTTTGTCATCATGTTGTACTTCTTCAATTCTATTTAGTGGCTGGTGTAGGTACATTTGTTCCGTATGAAGTGCAAAAACATTAAGTAAAGCCAATTTTGTTGCTGCGTTTGTTTTGCCGTTAAGTTTTTACTTAAGAATTTTGAATTTTTCTAAAAAAGATTCTAAAAAAATGCAAAAAGTTGTTGGAATGCCAACAACACGCGGTGTTCCCAAGCGGTCCCCCATCTAAGTACTAACCGCGCCCGACGCTGCTTAATTTCGGTGATCGGACGAGAACCGATGTATTCAGCGTGGTATGGTCGTTGGCAAAAGTCTTTAGCTTAACAAATTACTTATATGAGTAGTGAAGGCTTCCAGATAGTGGCTTTTTGTACAGATGCCTGTTTGTTCCTTTACTTTTAGAGAAACCTACATATAGATACAAGAAACAACTTGGTTTGTTTGTCATCATGTTGTACTTCTTCAATTCTATTTAGTGGCTGGTGTAGGTACATTTGTTCCGTATGAAGTGCAAAAACATTAAGTAAAGCCAATTTTGTTGCTGCGTTTGTTTTGCCGTTAAGTTTTTACTTAAGAATTTTGAATTTTTCTAAAAAAGATTCTAAAAAAATGCAAAAAGTTGTTGGAATGCCAACAACACGCGGTGTTCCCAAGCGGTCCCCCATCTAAGTACTAACCGCGCCCGACGCTGCGTAATTTCGGTGATCGGACGAGAACCGATGTATTCAGCGTGGTATGGTCGTTGGCAAAAGTCTTTAGCTTAACAAATTACTTATATGAGTAGTGAAGGCTTCCAGATAGTGGCTTTTTGTACAGATGCCTGTTTGTTCCTTTACTTTTAGAGAAACCTACATATAGATACAAGAAACAACTTGGTTTGTTTGTCATCATGTTGTACTTCTTCAATTCTATTTAGTGGCTGGTGTAGGTACATTTGTTCCGTATGAAGTGCAAAAACATTAAGTAAAGCCAATTTTGTTGCTGCGTTTGTTTTGCCGTTAAGTTTTTACTTAAGAATTTTGAATTTTTCTAAAAAAGATTCTAAAAAAATGCAAAAAGTTGTTGGAATGCCAACAACACGCGGTGTTCCCAAGCGGTCCCCCATCTAAGTACTAACCGCGCCCGACGCTGCGTAATTTCGGTGATCGGACGAGAACCGATGTATTCAGCGTGGTATGGTCGTTGGCAAAAGTCTTTAGCTTAACAAATTACTTATATGAGTATTGAAGGCTTCCAGATAGTGGCTTTTTGTACAGATGCGTGTTTGTTCCTTTACTTTTAGAGAAACCTACATATAGATACAAGAAACAACTTGGTTTGTTTGTCATCATGTTGTACTTCTTCAATTCTATTTAGTGGCTGGTGTAGGTACATTTGTTCCGTATGAAGTGCAAAAACATTAAGTAAAGCCAATTTTGTTGCTGCGTTTGTTTTGCCGTTAAGTTTTTACTTAAGAATTTTGAATTTTTCTAAAAAAGATTCTAAAAAAATGCAAAAAGTTGTTGGAATGCCAACAACACGCGGTGTTCCCAAGCGGTCCCCCATCTAAGTACTAACCGCGCCCGACGCTGCGTAATTTCGGTGATCGGACGAGAACCGATGTATTCAGCGTGGTATGGTCGTTGGCAAAAGTCTTTAGCTTAACAAATTACTTATATGAGTAGTGAAGGCTTCCAGATAGTGGCTTTTTGTACAGATGCGTGTTTGTTCCTTTACTTTTAGAGAAACCTACATATAGATACAAGAAACAACTTGGTTTGTTTGTCATCATGTTGTACTTCTTCAATTCTATTTAGTGGCTGGTGTAGGTACATTTGTTCCGTATGAAGTGCAAAAACATTAAGTAAAGCCAATTTTGTTGCTGCGTTTGTTTTGCCGTTAAGTTTTTACTTAAGAATTTTGAATTTTTCTAAAAAAGATTCTAAAAAAATGCAAAAAGTTGTTGGAATGCCAACAACACGCGGTGTTCCCAAGCGGTCCCCCATCTAAGTACTAACCGCGCCCGACGCTGCTTAATTTCGGTGATCGGACGAGAACCGATGTATTCAGCGTGGTATGGTCGTTGGCAAAAGTCTTTAGCTTAACAAATTACTTATATGAGTAGTGAAGGCTTCCAGATAGTGGCTTTTTGTACAGATGCCTGTTTGTTCCTTTACTTTTAGAGAAACCTACATATAGATACAAGAAACAACTTGGTTTGTTTGTCATCATGTTGTACTTCTTCAATTCTATTTAGTGGCTGGTGTAGGTACATTTGTTCCGTATGAAGTGCAAAAACATTAAGTAAAGCCAATTTTGTTGCTGCGTTTGTTTTGCCGTTAAGTTTTTACTTAAGAATTTTGAATTTTTCTAAAAAAGATTCTAAAAAAATGCAAAAAGTTGTTGGAATGCCAACAACACGCGGTGTTCCCAAGCGGTCCCCCATCTAAGTACTAACCGCGCCCGACGCTGCTTAATTTCGGTGATCGGACGAGAACCGATGTATTCAGCGTGGTATGGTCGTTGGCAAAAGTCTTTAGCTTAACAAATTACTTATATGAGTATTGAAGGCTTCCAGATAGTGGCTTTTTGTACAGATGCGTGTTTGTTCCTTTACTTTTAGAGAAACCTACATATAGATACAAGAAACAACTTGGTTTGTTTGTCATCATGTTGTACTTCTTCAATTCTATTTAGTGGCTGGTGTAGGTACATTTGTTCCGTATGAAGTGCAAAAACATTAAGTAAAGCCAATTTTGTTGCTGCGTTTGTTTTGCCGTTAAGTTTTTACTTAAGAATTTTGAATTTTTCTAAAAAAGATTCTAAAAAAATGCAAAAAGTTGTTGGAATGCCAACAACACGCGGGGTTCCCAAGCGGTCCCCCATCTAAGTACTAACCGCGCCCGACGCTGCTTAATTTCGGTGATCGGACGAGAACCGATGTATTCAGCGTGGTATGGTCGTTGGCAAAAGTCTTTAGCTTAACAAATTACTTATATGAGTAGTGAAGGCTTCCAGATAGTGGCTTTTTGTACAGATGCCTGTTTGTTCCTTTACTTTTAGAGAAACCTACATATAGATACAAGAAACAACTTGGTTTGTTTGTCATCATGTTGTATTTCTTCAATTCTATTTAGTGGCTGGTGTAGGTACACTTGTTCCGTATGAAGTGCAAAAACATTAAGTAAAGCCAATTTTGTTGCTGCGTTTGTTTTGCCGTTAAGTTTTTACTTAAGAATTTTGAATTTTTCTAAAAAAGATTCTAAAAAAATGCAAAAAGTTGTTGGAATGCCAACAACACGCGGTGTTCCCAAGCGGTCCCCCATCTAAGTACTAACCGCGCCCGACGCTGCTTAATTTCGGTGATCGGACGAGAACCGATGTATTCAGCGTGGTATGGTCGTTGGCGAAAGTCTTTAGCTTAACAAATTACTTATATGAGTAGTGAAGGCTTCCAGATAGTGGCTTTTTGTACAGATGCCTGTTTGTTCCTTTACTTTTAGAGAAACCTACATATAGATACAAGAAACAACTTGGTTTGTTTGTCATCATGTTGTACTTCTTCAATTCTATTTAGTGGCTGGTGTAGGTACATTTGTTCCGTATGAAGTGCAAAAACATTAAGTAAAGCCAATTTTGTTGCTGCGTTTGTTTTGCCGTTAAGTTTTTACTTAAGAATTTTGAATTTTTCTAAAAAAGATTCTAAAAAAATGCAAAAAGTTGTTGGAATGCCAACAACACGCGGTGTTCCCAAGCGGTCCCCCATCTAAGTACTAACCGCGCCCGACGCTGCTTAATTTCGGTGATCGGACGAGAACCGATGTATTCAGCGTGGTATGGTCGTTGGCGAAAGTCTTTAGCTTAACAAATTACTTGTATGAGTATTGAAGGCTTCCAGATAGTGGCTTTTTGTACAGATGCCTGTTTTTTCCTTTACTTTTAGAGAAACCAACAAATAGATACAAGAAACAACTTGGTTTGTCATCATGTTGTACTTCTTCAATTCTATTTAGTGGCTGGTGTAGGTACATTTGTTCCGTATGAAGTGCAAAAACATTAAGTAAAGCCAATTTTGTTGCTGCGTTTGTTTTGCCGTTAAGTTTTTACTTAAGAATTTTGAATTTTTCTAAAAAAGATTCTAAAAAAATGCAAAAAGTTGTTGGAATGCCAACAACACGCGGTGTTCCCAAGCGGTCCCCCATCTAAGTACTAACCGCGCCCGACGCTGCTTAATTTCGGTGATCGGACGAGAACCGATGTATTCAGCGTGGTATGGTCGTTGGCAAAAGTCTTTAGCTTAACAAATTACTTATATGAGTAGTGAAGGCTTCCAGATAGTGGCTTTTTGTACAGATGCCTGTTTGTTCCTTTACTTTTAGAGAAACCTACATATAGATACAAGAAACAACTTGGTTTGTTTGTCATCATGTTGTACTTCTTCAATTCTATTTAGTGGCTGGTGTAGGTACATTTGTTCCGTATGAAGTGCAAAAACATTAAGTAAAGCCAATTTTGTTGCTGCGTTTGTTTTGCCGTTAAGTTTTTACTTAAGAATTTTGAATTTTTCTAAAAAAGATTCTAAAAAAATGCAAAAAGTTGTTGGAATGCCAACAACACGCGGTGTTCCCAAGCGGTCCCCCATCTAAGTACTAACCGCGCCCGACGCTGCGTAATTTCGGTGATCGGACGAGAACCGATGTATTCAGCGTGGTATGGTCGTTGGCAAAAGTCTTTAGCTTAACAAATTACTTATATGAGTAGTGAAGGCTTCCAGATAGTGGCTTTTTGTACAGATGCCTGTTTGTTCCTTTACTTTTAGAGAAACCTACATATAGATACAAGAAACAACTTGGTTTGTTTGTCATCATGTTGTACTTCTTCAATTCTATTTAGTGGCTGGTGTAGGTACATTTGTTCCGTATGAAGTGCAAAAACATTAAGTAAAGCCAATTTTGTTGCTGCGTTTGTTTTGCCGTTAAGTTTTTACTTAAGAATTTTGAATTTTTCTAAAAAAGATTCTAAAAAAATGCAAAAAGTTGTTGGAATGCCAACAACACGCGGTGTTCCCAAGCGGTCCCCCATCTAAGTACTAACCGCGCCCGACGCTGCGTAATTTCGGTGATCGGACGAGAACCGATGTATTCAGCGTGGTATGGTCGTTGGCAAAAGTCTTTAGCTTAACAAATTACTTATATGAGTATTGAAGGCTTCCAGATAGTGGCTTTTTGTACAGATGCGTGTTTGTTCCTTTACTTTTAGAGAAACCTACATATAGATACAAGAAACAACTTGGTTTGTTTGTCATCATGTTGTACTTCTTCAATTCTATTTAGTGGCTGGTGTAGGTACATTTGTTCCGTATGAAGTGCAAAAACATTAAGTAAAGCCAATTTTGTTGCTGCGTTTGTTTTGCCGTTAAGTTTTTACTTAAGAATTTTGAATTTTTCTAAAAAAGATTCTAAAAAAATGCAAAAAGTTGTTGGAATGCCAACAACACGCGGTGTTCCCAAGCGGTCCCCCATCTAAGTACTAACCGCGCCCGACGCTGCGTAATTTCGGTGATCGGACGAGAACCGATGTATTCAGCGTGGTATGGTCGTTGGCAAAAGTCTTTAGCTTAACAAATTACTTATATGAGTAGTGAAGGCTTCCAGATAGTGGCTTTTTGTACAGATGCGTGTTTGTTCCTTTACTTTTAGAGAAACCTACATATAGATACAAGAAACAACTTGGTTTGTTTGTCATCATGTTGTACTTCTTCAATTCTATTTAGTGGCTGGTGTAGGTACATTTGTTCCGTATGAAGTGCAAAAACATTAAGTAAAGCCAATTTTGTTGCTGCGTTTGTTTTGCCGTTAAGTTTTTACTTAAGAATTTTGAATTTTTCTAAAAAAGATTCTAAAAAAATGCAAAAAGTTGTTGGAATGCCAACAACACGCGGTGTTCCCAAGCGGTCCCCCATCTAAGTACTAACCGCGCCCGACGCTGCTTAATTTCGGTGATCGGACGAGAACCGATGTATTCAGCGTGGTATGGTCGTTGGCAAAAGTCTTTAGCTTAACAAATTACTTATATGAGTAGTGAAGGCTTCCAGATAGTGGCTTTTTGTACAGATGCGTGTTTGTTCCTTTACTTTTAGAGAAACCTACATATAGATACAAGAAACAACTTGGTTTGTTTGTCATCATGTTGTACTTCTTCAATTCTATTTAGTGGCTGGTGTAGGTACATTTGTTCCGTATGAAGTGCAAAAACATTAAGTAAAGCCAATTTTGTTGCTGCGTTTGTTTTGCCGTTAAGTTTTTACTTAAGAATTTTGAATTTTTCTAAAAAAGATTCTAAAAAAATGCAAAAAGTTGTTGGAATGCCAACAACACGCGGTGTTCCCAAGCGGTCCCCCATCTAAGTACTAACCGCGCCCGACGCTGCGTAATTTCGGTGATCGGACGAGAACCGATGTATTCAGCGTGGTATGGTCGTTGGCAAAAGTCTTTAGCTTAACAAATTACTTATATGAGTATTGAAGGCTTCCAGATAGTGGCTTTTTGTACAGATGCGTGTTTGTTCCTTTACTTTTAGAGAAACCTACATATAGATACAAGAAACAACTTGGTTTGTTTGTCATCATGTTGTACTTCTTCAATTCTATTTAGTGGCTGGTGTAGGTACATTTGTTCCGTATGAAGTGCAAAAACATTAAGTAAAGCCAATTTTGTTGCTGCGTTTGTTTTGCCGTTAAGTTTTTACTTAAGAATTTTGAATTTTTCTAAAAAAGATTCTAAAAAAATGCAAAAAGTTGTTGGAATGCCAACAACACGCGGTGTTCCCAAGCGGTCCCCCATCTAAGTACTAACCGCGCCCGACGCTGCGTAATTTCGGTGATCGGACGAGAACCGATGTATTCAGCGTGGTATGGTCGTTGGCAAAAGTCTTTAGCTTAACAAATTACTTATATGAGTAGTGAAGGCTTCCAGATAGTGGCTTTTTGTACAGATGCGTGTTTGTTCCTTTACTTTTAGAGAAACCTACATATAGATACAAGAAACAACTTGGTTTGTTTGTCATCATGTTGTACTTCTTCAATTCTATTTAGTGGCTGGTGTAGGTACATTTGTTCCGTATGAAGTGCAAAAACATTAAGTAAAGCCAATTTTGTTGCTGCGTTTGTTTTGCCGTTAAGTTTTTACTTAAGAATTTTGAATTTTTCTAAAAAAGATTCTAAAAAAATGCAAAAAGTTGTTGGAATGCCAACAACACGCGGTGTTCCCAAGCGGTCCCCCATCTAAGTACTAACCGCGCCCGACGCTGCTTAATTTCGGTGATCGGACGAGAACCGATGTATTCAGCGTGGTATGGTCGTTGGCAAAAGTCTTTAGCTTAACAAATTACTTATATGAGTAGTGAAGGCTTCCAGATAGTGGCTTTTTGTACAGATGCGTGTTTGTTCCTTTACTTTTAGAGAAACCTACATATAGATACAAGAAACAACTTGGTTTGTTTGTCATCATGTTGTACTTCTTCAATTCTATTTAGTGGCTGGTGTAGGTACATTTGTTCCGTATGAAGTGCAAAAACATTAAGTAAAGCCAATTTTGTTGCTGCGTTTGTTTTGCCGTTAAGTTTTTACTTAAGAATTTTGAATTTTTCTAAAAAAGATTCTAAAAAAATGCAAAAAGTTGTTGGAATGCCAACAACACGCGGTGTTCCCAAGCGGTCCCCCATCTAAGTACTAACCGCGCCCGACGCTGCGTAATTTCGGTGATCGGACGAGAACCGATGTATTCAGCGTGGTATGGTCGTTGGCAAAAGTCTTTAGCTTAACAAATTACTTATATGAGTAGTGAAGGCTTCCAGATAGTGGCTTTTTGTACAGATGCCTGTTTGTTCCTTTACTTTTAGAGAAACCTACATATAGATACAAGAAACAACTTGGTTTGTTTGTCATCATGTTGTATTTCTTCAATTCTATTTAGTGGCTGGTGTAGGTACATTTGTTCCGTATGAAGTGCAAAAACATTAAGTAAAGCCAATTTTGTTGCTGCGTTTGTTTTGCCGTTAAGTTTTTACTTAAGAATTTTGAATTTTTCTAAAAAAGATTCTAAAAAAATGCAAAAAGTTGTTGGAATGCCAACAACACGCGGTGTTCCCAAGCGGTCCCCCATCTAAGTACTAACCGCGCCCGACGCTGCGTAATTTCGGTGATCGGACGAGAACCGATGTATTCAGCGTGGTATGGTCGTTGGCAAAAGTCTTTAGCTTAACAAATTACTTATATGAGTATTGAAGGCTTCCAGATAGTGGCTTTTTGTACAGATGCGTGTTTGTTCCTTTACTTTTAGAGAAACCTACATATAGATACAAGAAACAACTTGGTTTGTTTGTCATCATGTTGTACTTCTTCAATTCTATTTAGTGGCTGGTGTAGGTACATTTGTTCCGTATGAAGTGCAAAAACATTAAGTAAAGCCAATTTTGTTGCTGCGTTTGTTTTGCCGTTAAGTTTTTACTTAAGAATTTTGAATTTTTCTAAAAAAGATTCTAAAAAAATGCAAAAAGTTGTTGGAATGCCAACAACACGCGGTGTTCCCAAGCGGTCCCCCATCTAAGTACTAACCGCGCCCGACGCTGCGTAATTTCGGTGATCGGACGAGAACCGATGTATTCAGCGTGGTATGGTCGTTGGCAAAAGTCTTTAGCTTAACAAATTACTTATATGAGTAGTGAAGGCTTCCAGATAGTGGCTTTTTGTACAGATGCGTGTTTGTTCCTTTACTTTTAGAGAAACCTACATATAGATACAAGAAACAACTTGGTTTGTTTGTCATCATGTTGTACTTCTTCAATTCTATTTAGTGGCTGGTGTAGGTACATTTGTTCCGTATGAAGTGCAAAAACATTAAGTAAAGCCAATTTTGTTGCTGCGTTTGTTTTGCCGTTAAGTTTTTACTTAAGAATTTTGAATTTTTCTAAAAAAGATTCTAAAAAAATGCAAAAAGTTGTTGGAATGCCAACAACACGCGGTGTTCCCAAGCGGTCCCCCATCTAAGTACTAACCGCGCCCGACGCTGCTTAATTTCGGTGATCGGACGAGAACCGATGTATTCAGCGTGGTATGGTCGTTGGCAAAAGTCTTTAGCTTAACAAATTACTTATATGAGTAGTGAAGGCTTCCAGATAGTGGCTTTTTGTACAGATGCGTGTTTGTTCCTTTACTTTTAGAGAAACCTACATATAGATACAAGAAACAACTTGGTTTGTTTGTCATCATGTTGTACTTCTTCAATTCTATTTAGTGGCTGGTGTAGGTACATTTGTTCCGTATGAAGTGCAAAAACATTAAGTAAAGCCAATTTTGTTGCTGCGTTTGTTTTGCCGTTAAGTTTTTACTTAAGAATTTTGAATTTTTCTAAAAAAGATTCTAAAAAAATGCAAAAAGTTGTTGGAATGCCAACAACACGCGGTGTTCCCAAGCGGTCCCCCATCTAAGTACTAACCGCGCCCGACGCTGCTTAATTTCGGTGATCGGACGAGAACCGATGTATTCAGCGTGGTATGGTCGTTGGCGAAAGTCTTTAGCTTAACAAATTACTTGTATGAGTATTGAAGGCTTCCAGATAGTGGCTTTTTGTACAGATGCCTGTTTTTTCCTTTACTTTTAGAGAAACCAACAAATAGATACAAGAAACAACTTGGTTTGTCATCATGTTGTACTTCTTCAATTCTATTTAGTGGCTGGTGTAGGTACATTTGTTCCGTATGAAGTGCAAAAACATTAAGTAAAGCCAATTTTGTTGCTGCGTTTGTTTTGCCGTTAAGTTTTTACTTAAGAATTTTGAATTTTTCTAAAAAAGATTCTAAAAAAATGCAAAAAGTTGTTGGAATGCCAACAACACGCGGTGTTCCCAAGCGGTCCCCCATCTAAGTACTAACCGCGCCCGACGCTGCTTAATTTCGGTGATCGGACGAGAACCGATGTATTCAGCGTGGTATGGTCGTTGGCAAAAGTCTTTAGCTTAACAAATTACTTATATGAGTAGTGAAGGCTTCCAGATAGTGGCTTTTTGTACAGATGCCTGTTTGTTCCTTTACTTTTAGAGAAACCTACATATAGATACAAGAAACAACTTGGTTTGTTTGTCATCATGTTGTACTTCTTCAATTCTATTTAGTGGCTGGTGTAGGTACATTTGTTCCGTATGAAGTGCAAAAACATTAAGTAAAGCCAATTTTGTTGCTGCGTTTGTTTTGCCGTTAAGTTTTTACTTAAGAATTTTGAATTTTTCTAAAAAAGATTCTAAAAAAATGCAAAAAGTTGTTGGAATGCCAACAACACGCGGTGTTCCCAAGCGGTCCCCCATCTAAGTACTAACCGCGCCCGACGCTGCGTAATTTCGGTGATCGGACGAGAACCGATGTATTCAGCGTGGTATGGTCGTTGGCAAAAGTCTTTAGCTTAACAAATTACTTATATGAGTAGTGAAGGCTTCCAGATAGTGGCTTTTTGTACAGATGCCTGTTTGTTCCTTTACTTTTAGAGAAACCTACATATAGATACAAGAAACAACTTGGTTTGTTTGTCATCATGTTGTACTTCTTCAATTCTATTTAGTGGCTGGTGTAGGTACATTTGTTCCGTATGAAGTGCAAAAACATTAAGTAAAGCCAATTTTGTTGCTGCGTTTGTTTTGCCGTTAAGTTTTTACTTAAGAATTTTGAATTTTTCTAAAAAAGATTCTAAAAAAATGCAAAAAGTTGTTGGAATGCCAACAACACGCGGTGTTCCCAAGCGGTCCCCCATCTAAGTACTAACCGCGCCCGACGCTGCTTAATTTCGGTGATCGGACGAGAACCGATGTATTCAGCGTGGTATGGTCGTTGGCAAAAGTCTTTAGCTTAACAAATTACTTATATGAGTAGTGAAGGCTTCCAGATAGTGGCTTTTTGTACAGATGCCTGTTTGTTCCTTTACTTTTAGAGAAACCTACATATAGATACAAGAAACAACTTGGTTTGTTTGTCATCATGTTGTACTTCTTCAATTCTATTTAGTGGCTGGTGTAGGTACATTTGTTCCGTATGAAGTGCAAAAACATTAAGTAAAGCCAATTTTGTTGCTGCGTTTGTTTTGCCGTTAAGTTTTTACTTAAGAATTTTGAATTTTTCTAAAAAAGATTCTAAAAAAATGCAAAAAGTTGTTGGAATGCCAACAACACGCGGTGTTCCCAAGCGGTCCCCCATCTAAGTACTAACCGCGCCCGACGCTGCGTAATTTCGGTGATCGGACGAGAACCGATGTATTCAGCGTGGTATGGTCGTTGGCAAAAGTCTTTAGCTTAACAAATTACTTATATGAGTAGTGAAGGCTTCCAGATAGTGGCTTTTTGTACAGATGCGTGTTTGTTCCTTTACTTTTAGAGAAACCTACATATAGATACAAGAAACAACTTGGTTTGTTTGTCATCATGTTGTACTTCTTCAATTCTATTTAGTGGCTGGTGTAGGTACATTTGTTCCGTATGAAGTGCAAAAACATTAAGTAAAGCCAATTTTGTTGCTGCGTTTGTTTTGCCGTTAAGTTTTTACTTAAGAATTTTGAATTTTTCTAAAAAAGATTCTAAAAAAATGCAAAAAGTTGTTGGAATGCCAACAACACGCGGTGTTCCCAAGCGGTCCCCCATCTAAGTACTAACCGCGCCCGACGCTGCTTAATTTCGGTGATCGGACGAGAACCGATGTATTCAGCGTGGTATGGTCGTTGGCAAAAGTCTTTAGCTTAACAAATTACTTATATGAGTATTGAAGGCTTCCACATAGTGGCTTTTTGTACAGATGCCTGTTTGTTCCTTTACTTTTAGAGAAACCTACATATAAATACAAGAAACAACTTGGTTTGTTTGTCATCATGTTGTACTTCTTCAATTCTATTTAGTGGCTGGTGTAGGTACATTTGTTCCGTATGAAGTGCAAAAACATTAAGTAAAGCCAATTTTGTTGCTGCGTTTGTTTTGCCGTTAAGTTTTTACTTAAGAATTTTGAATTTTTCTAAAAAAGATTCTAAAAAAATGCAAAAAGTTGTTGGAATGCCAACAACACGCGGTGTTCCCAAGCGGTCCCCCATCTAAGTACTAACCGCGCCCGACGCTGCTTAATTTCGGTGATCGGACGAGAACCGATGTATTCAGCGTGGTATGGTCGTTGGCAAAAGTCTTTAGCTTAACAAATTACTTATATGAGTAGTGAAGGCTTCCAGATAGTGGCTTTTTGTACAGATGCCTGTTTGTTCCTTTACTTTTAGAGAAACCTACATATAGATACAAGAAACAACTTGGTTTGTTTGTCATCATGTTGTACTTCTTCAATTCTATTTAGTGGCTGGTGTAGGTACATTTGTTCCGTATGAAGTGCAAAAACATTAAGTAAAGCCAATTTTGTTGCTGCGTTTGTTTTGCCGTTAAGTTTTTACTTAAGAATTTTGAATTTTTCTAAAAAAGATTCTAAAAAAATGCAAAAAGTTGTTGGAATGCCAACAACACGCGGTGTTCCCAAGCGGTCCCCCATCTAAGTACTAACCGCGCCCGACGCTGCTTAATTTCGGTGATCGGACGAGAACCGATGTATTCAGCGTGGTATGGTCGTTGGCAAAAGTCTTTAGCTTAACAAATTACTTATATGAGTATTGAAGGCTTCCAGATAGTGGCTTTTTGTACAGATGCGTGTTTGTTCCTTTACTTTTAGAGAAACCTACATATAGATACAAGAAACAACTTGGTTTGTTTGTCATCATGTTGTACTTCTTCAATTCTATTTAGTGGCTGGTGTAGGTACATTTGTTCCGTATGAAGTGCAAAAACATTAAGTAAAGCCAATTTTGTTGCTGCGTTTGTTTTGCCGTTAAGTTTTTACTTAAGAATTTTGAATTTTTCTAAAAAAGATTCTAAAAAAATGCAAAAAGTTGTTGGAATGCCAACAACACGCGGTGTTCCCAAGCGGTCCCCCATCTAAGTACTAACCGCGCCCGACGCTGCTTAATTTCGGTGATCGGACGAGAACCGATGTATTCAGCGTGGTATGGTCGTTGGCAAAAGTCTTTAGCTTAACAAATTACTTATATGAGTAGTGAAGGCTTCCACATAGTGGCTTTTTGTACAGATGCCTGTTTGTTCCTTTACTTTTAGAGAAACCTACATATAGATACAAGAAACAACTTGGTTTGTTTGTCATCATGTTGTACTTCTTCAATTCTATTTAGTGGCTGGTGTAGGTACATTTGTTCCGTATGAAGTGCAAAAACATTAAGTAAAGCCAATTTTGTTGCTGCGTTTGTTTTGCCGTTAAGTTTTTACTTAAGAATTTTGAATTTTTCTAAAAAAGATTCTAAAAAAATGCAAAAAGTTGTTGGAATGCCAACAACACGCGGTGTTCCCAAGCGGTCCCCCATCTAAGTACTAACCGCGCCCGACGCTGCTTAATTTCGGTGATCGGACGAGAACCGATGTATTCAGCGTGGTATGGTCGTTGGCAAAAGTCTTTAGCTTAACAAATTACTTATATGAGTAGTGAAGGCTTCCAGATAGTGGCTTTTTGTACAGATGCCTGTTTGTTCCTTTACTTTTAGAGAAACCTACATATAGATACAAGAAACAACTTGGTTTGTTTGTCATCATGTTGTACTTCTTCAATTCTATTTAGTGGCTGGTGTAGGTACATTTGTTCCGTATGAAGTGCAAAAACATTAAGTAAAGCCAATTTTGTTGCTGCGTTTGTTTTGCCGTTAAGTTTTTACTTAAGAATTTTGAATTTTTCTAAAAAAGATTCTAAAAAAATGCAAAAAGTTGTTGGAATGCCAACAACACGCGGTGTTCCCAAGCGGTCCCCCATCTAAGTACTAACCGCGCCCGACGCTGCTTAATTTCGGTGATCGGACGAGAACCGATGTATTCAGCGTGGTATGGTCGTTGGCAAAAGTCTTTAGCTTAACAAATTACTTATATGAGTATTGAAGGCTTCCACATAGTGGCTTTTTGTACAGATGCCTGTTTGTTCCTTTACTTTTAGAGAAACCTACATATAGATACAAGAAACAACTTGGTTTGTTTGTCATCATGTTGTACTTCTTCAATTCTATTTAGTGGCTGGTGTAGGTACATTTGTTCCGTATGAAGTGCAAAAACATTAAGTAAAGCCAATTTTGTTGCTGCGTTTGTTTTGCCGTTAAGTTTTTACTTAAGAATTTTGAATTTTTCTAAAAAAGATTCTAAAAAAATGCAAAAAGTTGTTGGAATGCCAACAACACGCGGTGTTCCCAAGCGGTCCCCCATCTAAGTACTAACCGCGCCCGACGCTGCTTAATTTCGGTGATCGGACGAGAACCGATGTATTCAGCGTGGTATGGTCGTTGGCGAAAGTCTTTAGCTTAACAAATTACTTGTATGAGTATTGAAGGCTTCCAGATAGTGGCTTTTTGTACAGATGCCTGTTTTTTCCTTTACTTTTAGAGAAACCAACAAATAGATACAAGAAACAACTTGGTTTGTCATCATGTTGTACTTCTTCAATTCTATTTAGTGGCTGGTGTAGGTACATTTGTTCCGTATGAAGTGCAAAAACATTAAGTAAAGCCAATTTTGTTGCTGCGTTTGTTTTGCCGTTAAGTTTTTACTTAAGAATTTTGAATTTTTCTAAAAAAGATTCTAAAAAAATGCAAAAAGTTGTTGGAATGCCAACAACACGCGGTGTTCCCAAGCGGTCCCCCATCTAAGTACTAACCGCGCCCGACGCTGCTTAATTTCGGTGATCGGACGAGAACCGATGTATTCAGCGTGGTATGGTCGTTGGCAAAAGTCTTTAGCTTAACAAATTACTTATATGAGTATTGAAGGCTTCCAGATAGTGGCTTTTTGTACAGATGCGTGTTTGTTCCTTTACTTTTAGAGAAACCTACATATAGATACAAGAAACAACTTGGTTTGTTTGTCATCATGTTGTACTTCTTCAATTCTATTTAGTGGCTGGTGTAGGTACATTTGTTCCGTATGAAGTGCAAAAACATTAAGTAAAGCCAATTTTGTTGCTGCGTTTGTTTTGCCGTTAAGTTTTTACTTAAGAATTTTGAATTTTTCTAAAAAAGATTCTAAAAAAATGCAAAAAGTTGTTGGAATGCCAACAACACGCGGTGTTCCCAAGCGGTCCCCCATCTAAGTACTAACCGCGCCCGACGCTGCCTAATTTCGGTGATCGGACGAGAACAGATGTATTCAGCGTGGTATGGTCGTTGGCAAAAGTCTTTAGCTTAACAAATTACTTATATGAGTAGTGAAGGCTTCCAGATAGTGGCTCTTTGTACAGATGCCTGTTTGTTCCTTTACTTTTAGAGAAACCTACATATAGATACAAGAAACAACTTGGTTTGTTTGTCATCATGTTGTACTTCTTCAATTCTATTTAGTGGCTGGTGTAGGTACATTTGTTCCGTATGAAGTGCAAAAACATTAAGTAAAGCCAATTTTGTTGCTGCGTTTGTTTTGCCGTTAAGTTTTTACTTAAGAATTTTGAATTTTTCTAAAAAAGATTCTAAAAAAATGCAAAAAGTTGTTGGAATGCCAACAACACGCGGTGTTCCCAAGCGGTCCCCCATCTAAGTACTAACCGCGCCCGACGCTGCTTAATTTCGGTGATCGGACGAGAACCGATGTATTCAGCGTGGTATGGTCGTTGGCAAAAGTCTTTAGCTTAACAAATTACTTATATGAGAATTGAAGGCTTCCACATAGTGGCTTTTTGTACAGATGCCTGTTTGTTCCTTTACTTTTAGAGAAACCTACATATAGATACAAGAAACAACTTGGTTTGTTTGTCATCATGTTAGCTTACCAAATTACTTATATGAGTATTGAAGGCTTCCACATAGTAGCTTTTTGTACAGATGCGTATTTGTTCCTTTACTTTTAAAGATACCTACATAATACAAGAAAACACTGAGGTTTTCCTTGGTCGGTTTTGATTGTGGTGTTTTATATTGAAATTGTGCTTGTATTAAAAGTTGTTGTTATTTTACCACCCTTAATTTAGTAACATATTGAATATTAAGGGGTTCAAGTTGTTTTTTGTTTTAATAATTTATGTTTATTGGTGACAAGTTTTAAATTTTTTCTGCTGTTTGAGGTTTTAATGGATTTTATTTTTGTTTTGCATTAAAGCGTGAAAATATTTTTAAATTGAGGACTTTTGTTTGTAATTTCTTTTGAAGATTTTAATGAAAAAAATATGAATTATGAAAAATTATGATTGATTTATACAAAGTTTTATGTTTTTGTGATAAAACTGATTTGTTTTCATTGTATTTTTTAGAACGGGTTTGTTAAAGTTGATGTACAAATTTATTAAGGATTAAGAGTGCAATGATGGTTTAAATTTTATTAAGGTTTTTATTACACCGTGCAAATTTTACTACTTAGAATTCATGTGAACTATAAAGGCAGCGAGCTTAAAACTCGTAACTGAACACTGGTGGCATTTGCTGGGTGTCACTGGTGCGACTCGTTTTTACATTCGTACGAAATTCATCCGACCGAAATTCGGTTGAAGGAAAACGGCTGAAGGGACTGCGAAGTATTGAAAGGGTGTGCCAAAAATATCAGGTTTCAGGAATGTCAAAGAAAGATTTCCATTAGAATTTGTGAGAGTTGGTTTGGATTGAGTGATTGAGAACTCTGCCTTTCGTCATTCCCTCGTTTTTTTATGCCTGAGGTTCCATTTTTGTTTGGCTGCCCGGCTGTCTCGTAGCTTCTGAAGGTACGCAAATTTACTGGTTTTTGTGTTATAGAAAACTAAAAATGTCCGTAACGCTTTACCCAGCAAAGTCGCCTTGGCCATTTGCTCGATTTTATATCGTATTTCATGCATAATAAAATCGACAGACCTTTCAAACGAATAAAATATTTCGTCGATTTCTTATATACACTTAGTTTTATGTGCCCCTAAAAATAGGCAACGCTTAATGAAAGACGTCTTTTGTATAAAAAATATCGTCAAATCTACGCATAACGTCTATTTGCAATGCAAATGCATCGGGTCGAACACATGCAGATCAGCTGAAGGCCCCGAAATAATGCATACCAGTTCCGCTTCCCAAAAAGTAAAAGAAGGCTTTTAGCCAGTTGACGGTCTCTGGCGATGCATAAAGCATTTTTGCGTCCTCCTTCCTCTTCTTATCCTACACAAAAGTTATGCTAAGATTTTGTCTACGCTGAAATTATTTTATGCTGTGAAAGTTAAAGAGAGTTTTACTAATGCACAAAAATTTAGCCAAAGACTTAACTGCTACGAAACACTTTTGAGGTAACAAGAGCAGAAAAGAACAATAAAAGTTAGAGTTAGAGGGACACAGATTTAATATCACTTTAGTAAAGTTGTAATATTGTAGTCAAATCTAAAATACGAAAACCATTTTAATGGGCGGTTAATACTAAATTTAAAAATTTTTTATGAACAACTAAAGTTCACCGGTTTATGGTGTTTTTTGCAAGCAAAAAAAAATCTACGCATATCCTCGGCAAGTAGACAGTAAATACATATTTGCATTAAGGTGCAAGAAAATATATAGTATGTACATATATATAAGTCACGTGTGGCGGTGGGCCGTCTATAATGGTCAATATTAAACATTCATACTTTAATTTGGTGCAATTTTCATAATCAATTATTCAATAACGAATATTTATTATTGGCAGTTTTTGTATTGTATCAGAAATTACTTTTTTTTATACAAAAAAGAAAAATCTCGGTTTGACTAAAAAATTACATTTAATAGCAAACGAACATAAATGAAGTTGACTGACTGAGAAAATAGTTCGCTTGCAGAGGCCTCTACACCCATTCATAATACACATGTCTATTTATATATGTATGTATCTGTGGAGTTTTATCATAACAGCTTAAATCAAGATAAGAGGAAAATAAATTTTGACAGCTATTTCAATGAAAAACTGTTGATAACAAATGTTATTAAACCAAAACTACAATAAAAATTCATCAATTATACAAAAAAGAATTTTGCCAAACAAAAATTAATAAAATTAGAGGCATTTTGTGCAATTTTAACATTCGACTTAAGCTGTTATGATAAAATGCCACAGATACATATGTACATATGTATGTATTAGTTGGTGTGTGTGTGAATCTGTGGCAATAATAATGATTTTGAGGGTTGGAGGTGGTTGCCGCTACCGATTATTTGTACGATTTTTATCATGTGTTATCAAAACAATTACTGAACAACAAGAATTTGCAACCACAACGTTTTGGTTTGTTTGCCAAGTTTGATGATACCCAGCCTTCAAGTCGCGATTGACCTTTTTTGACAGGCCATCTAATCAAAAGCTAATTGTTAAAAAAAGCAACACTGAGGCAGGCACTTGTAAAACTTAAGCCCATCAATTTTCATTAAAAAAAAACAACTTTAAAACTGAAAACTAAAATCTCAACACATGTGCCAGACTTTTGTTTAAAAGACAGAGAGACTGAGAGAGAGAGAGAGAGCAAAAAAATGAATAAACAAAAAGATGGACAAGTGTCGGTCTGTATTTGATATAAAAAAAAATTCCGCCAGCGTCTGTGAACTTTAAAATTTCAAGTGACTTAATTTGATTAATTGTAGCAACTTTCCAAAATTGTTAAATTTTTGGTCGACAGGGTTGATTTACGCATCAAATCTCATGCATTTCATCTATCTGTGTGCGTATGTAGCTGATGATACCGAAGGATATTTTGGGTGTTCTTTTGTCCTTGACGAATTTGTTGTCAGAACAGGTTTTAAGTGTTTTGTTTAACAAAACAATGCAAACGTTTATGTGAAAGGACAGGCAGGCGTCTTTCCCGAAACTGTGTGCATATATTTTCAAGTTAATATCTCGCATTTGGACAATCTAAAACATGTGTTGAGACAAGGCCAAGAAAACCTAGTTTTTGTGCGATATACTTTGGCAAATTTACTTCATTTGCCGCCATAAACAGGTTTTAAAAAATTAATTAATTAAACTCTGTTCCAAATGACTTAAATCTTGTACACGAGGTTTGTTCAAGAAATAAGGTCAATTTCTAGTTTGTGTGCGAGAGGAAGAAGTTAGAAGAAGTGTTCCGCGTGTTCAGTAATTTTCTGTTGGCCGAAAAAAATGGATTTGAATGAACTGGTATCAAAATTTTATGTAAAATATTGCAATGCGCGACTGGCAACACAATAAAAATGTTGAGAAAGTGAAGGAAATTGTTATGGAGAATTGTCCAATCGCCATTAGAGAAGTTGCTGAATTTTTACCAAAAAAGAAACTATAATTTTTTGGCCAAAAACAATACCATAATCAGGCATGAGACACCGTATTGACAAGATTCGGGCACTTTTTCATATTTCCAAGATTGAAGAGATCCCAGAAAGGAGGGCATTTTGTCACGATTGAGGTGATAAAACCAGAATCACTGAGAAAGCTCAAGAACCCACCAAAAGCTGCATATCAGAAATGTTTCGAGTACTGAAGCAATAAACGTTTGGCACAAGTAGGTTATATCAGAGGGGAACTACTTTCAAGCGGACAAAATGGAAATTGAACACATCTCTTATAGTTGTTGTTATTTTCTTATTTCCTTTATTACAATTGTAATTGTTAAGAAATTGTAGGTTTTTATCAAGTACAACAAAATTTTAAATTTTATACGTTTCTTAAAAGAAAAAAAAAGGATTTACAAAAAAATAGTAAAAATCCACTAGTCAGGTTGGGCCAATAAATTACAATGATCCCTTGACAAACAGCCACATATTTGGGTACAATATTCTTTAGTGTTAAACCCAAGGATACTATTCTTAATTAATGACTGTGCTAAAGAATTCGACACTCTGAACTGTTGTTGTTTTAACTAATTAATGTTTAACTGGAAACCCGTTTGAATAAATTCTCAACAAATTGTTTTCTTTCTTTCTGCAAATACTTGGCTAAAGATGCGGCCACTGTCGTACAGTTTGAACTGAATTGAGCATGACAAAACAAATGTTTTAAGTAGAAGCCCCTGTGCGTGTTTAGCCGAACTGCCTGATACCTTTTGTGTGTTTTCTTTCGGCCATAAACAATACAAATATTCAGTGATTTCGTGTTGCTTCACAACTTTTGAGTATTTCACTTTCAGCGGTAAAACATTTTCACATTTTCCTATGTATTTTTCTTCTTTCCTTTCTTTTCTGTTTCATTATTCTTCACCTTCAATTTTCAATGCGCTTGAAGCGTGACCAAATTTTTGTTCTTATTATGATATGAGATTTACCTGTATTTACATATGTTTCTTACACAAAAATACATTTATTTAAAACAATTTTTCACACAACTAAATGTACATATGGAATTGGTTAATAAATAGATATGGAAACTGCCATCATTTAAATCCAGCTCAGTCGCCTGTGAATACTACTAATTCGCAACTAATTAGATTTTTCACTTTTTATTAGATTTTTCCTAACAATTTTACTAGTGTTTTATGTGGTGCACAAATAAAAACATTATAAAATATTGCATAAATTTACTAAAATCACATTTATTTACATACATTGCAATCAGGGACAAAGCATTTGACGAAAATCTAGTAGATTGGAGATGAAATTTGTTGGATATTGAATATTGATATAAAAAAGAAGCTATTGCTAAAACTTTCATTTTGTTTCTGTTCCACATCGTTTCATGTTTTCAAACTTTTAGCTTTTGCAACTGTCATTAAAATCAAATAATTCTCAAAGTCCTTAACATTGAATTTAAGTTCCGGTATAACATTATATCTTCATACATTATATCTTCATACATATATAAATTCTAAAATCATTTTACAAACAATTAAATTCAATTCATACGCCTGGGGAAATATTAATTTGAATAAATAAAATATGTATTAATGGATGCATGACTGCTATTTTAAATGCAAACAAGTTTAAAAACAACAACATAAAGTCTAAAATAATAATCATAAGAAACACTTGTAAAGGTCGTGACATACACATGTTATTCCTTGAACACTTGAACTTTTCACACACACAAACACACACACACTCACACACACACCGACCACCACCAACTTACTTACAATCGCATCTTTACGGCGAATGACAAAAATGATACAAACATCATTAATCCGTAATTCTGTAGCCGTTAATGATGCTGACACGCATTTTGAATATTATTTATGCTTTGCCTATGTCACCGCTGCAAAAATACCACCCAAGAACCACTTTGACACGACAGCAAAAAATAATTAAAAAAAAAGAGTTAAAATAAATAAAGGGTTTATTTAAATTGTAACATTCGCACGGCGACAAACAAAAAGGAGATTTTCCTTTGCATAAAAAACAAGGATAAATCAACCACTTAAATGGTAATAGAAGATAAAAAATTATACATGATTCTTTCTATTTCCATTTTGTTTTCGTCTGCGAGAAGGCAACGCGAAAGGGTTAATTTCCATACAACATAATTGCTGTAAAGTTGAAGTTAATTTGCAAAGTCATTAAAAGGATGAATACTATTAATACTCGTATCATGGGATAAAAAAGCACGCTATGGAAAAAAAGAAATCAGGTTGTCATGTTTGTTTTAGTTTTTGCGGACAGAAACGCTATCAATCTGTTTAGGGGGGAGGAAGCAAATATGCGATAAGTTTTCACATGTGTGATTTTCAAGCCTTACAAAAAGTAAAAAAAAAATATATGTATTATTATTGAAGTTGTTAAAAAAGGATTGAAAGTTTAAACTGTATTAGAGCAAAACCAGAATTTGTGTCTTGAGTTTAGAAATTTTAAATATAAGTAAACAACAAATATTTGGTCATTTTGAGCGGTCACCTCCCTGTCAGTGTTGATGGAAATTGGAAATATCTGTCAATATCAGAAAACAAAGTTCTTATCCTGTCTTAGCCTGCGGCTTAAATTCCATTTTGTTTATAAAAATAACTGAATAATGAAGGTCTTATAATTTTGCTTAAATATGTGAATTGAAAGAATAAAAAAAATCCATGCCTTAATTTGGAAATAACTGTGTCCACTTTCAAAGGAGACGAATACAACTTTTCCCCAAATCCCGCGTAATCAAGACATGCTTTGCACGTCCTAAATAATGGAAAATATTGTCAATATTCTCTATGAAACTACAAACCCTCCAATTCCATTTTCTAACTAGAGTAACAGCAAACGTTGTTCGACGTGCTACGAGCTGCTACACTTCGTTCGAGCTGGCAGTAAGTAAATTATTGATCTCTTCCGCAGGCTTAACTTTACCAAGACTTCATCGTAGTAAGCAGTAAATTTTGAGTAACGAGTCACTTTTCTGCCAAGGGTCAACGACTACCCAGTTTTATGGCGTCAGCAGGAAACCAACATAAATCCTTTGGAATTTTTATTATTTCTTTGTGCATAACGCAGTTTTACCTCATCAGATGGCAACCACACATCGTAAGAGATCAAGTTGTCATATCACTCCCCTGGTTTTTTAGTTCTTTGTCGCTGACCCAGCACTACCCTGTCAGCTGGAATTCAACAATAGTAACGATGTAGACACATCGCTTTGCGGACCTTCTGCATAAATCGCATTAGCATGGTCACGGTCAACTACTAAATTAAATGACGGAGATTGTTCTTCCGGCTCATGCAAGCGATTCTGTCCCCAAAACTAGTTTAAGCAGCAGTTTAAGCAGTAAAGTAAGGAAGTGCTAAACGATTTGCCCTCTACAGTTTAGTTTATTTGAATGCAATTAGTGCATTTCTTCCCAAATCCTTCGTGTATTCTATCTATACGTTTTTCTTTAAGGATGTATCCATTTGGTGTCGATTGGACAGTGAATCGCACTTGGCATTACACAATATGGACAAAAATGAAATGTAACAGACTTCCTCTACTCTTATTTTGCCTGCTCCAGCTATAATTAGCTTTCCGTTCATCCATTCCGAGCATACATTTCATGGAGATATGAAGTCCTGCTACCCTTTCCAATTCCAAATTAAGTGTGACAAAAGAAATTCAAAATGTTTTTTGATTATTCTGCTGTTTAACTTACTGCTGTTGAGTGCTAGATTTTCGACAAAAAATTTATCCATCCAGCGGAAGTAAAACTTTGAAATTGTGTGTTTTGTTTTTTAATTACTTGACAGATCCTTATTTTCCTACATTTCCCTTACTTGAGATAAGAACGTGTTTGGAACGCTTAACTAACTTTTTGGCAGAGGCCAAATAACGAAAAAATAACAAGAAACAGATTTCCAACATTTGATGAATTATTAAATGTTCCAAGTCCACTTTGTTTCTAGTGCGTGCAATGCGAGTATGCATGTGTTTAATTGATTTGA
The DNA here is from genome assembly GCA_932526305.1 of Epicampocera succincta. NCBI lineage: Eukaryota > Metazoa > Arthropoda > Insecta > Diptera > Tachinidae > Epicampocera > Epicampocera succincta. The sequence continues at coordinate 11,389,638 of OW052037.1, read as the reverse complement.
TGCTTGGCCGCCGTTTGCTTTCATCAATTTTCTTTTATTTCAGTCTGAAGCGTGCAGTTGTCGATTGGCAGGGGTGGTTATTGTGTGCTGTACAACATGTTTCCATAATGTTCGATGGCGTTGCTTCATACTCGCTTAAGTGTGGTGGATTTTGAGACAATAGGCTCAGGTTGTTTTTCGGTTTCTTGGTGGTGAGTTTGGTTTTTATGTTCTTGTACGCCAGCCAGTTGTGTGCCATACGCGTGTATGTGTAATTTCCTTAAATGTGTAGTTGTTTTGTTTCTTGTCATGTGCATTTCACTTGGCAAGCTGGTGGGATTTCTTTACAACAACAAAAGCCTGTAAGAAGAGAAAGAACAGTATGTAGCAGCGTGAACAACGTCACCGGCTTGAATGCAATCTAAAATGAAATTCATTCGTGTTTGTTGCTCGATTAAGAACGGTTGCTGTCCTCCCAACAACAATTGGCGCGAGTGATACGAACTCAATTAAAATTCAATAAATTGTTTGTTTATGAGAAACGACCATTGAAGAAAACGAACAAAATGACAGTGATTGTTTTGTGGTGAACATAATTAAAAAGATAAAAGTTTGCAACAATAAAAGATTAATTTTTTAAACAAAAAATTATAAATGCTGTTTTATAATACAAAGCAAACATTTAATTGAATTAAATTCAATTAAAGTTGTACAATTTATTGTTTGCGAGGTGCTTGATTTTAGTTCGTTTGTTGTTATTTTTATACTTAATAAAGTTATGCACATTCTCCGCTTGTCGCTTAAAATGAATTAATTGTTAATAAAGACTCAATAGCAACAAAGCAAATACGCGCTCGCACACATAAAATTAATTATTGGCAAGAAAAAAAAACACTGAAGGGACAAAAAACTTAATTGTTCAAAAAGAAAAAAAACGGATATAATCAATTACAACTTAATCGAAAATGGCGGACGAAACTTTGCATACTTTACCGTTAGAGAACAATATCGACGTTCACATTGTGACATTATTTGAGCGCCTCGAGGCCATACGCAAAGACAATCAGTGCAATGCCTTGAATAATCGCCTGTCCAGCACGCTTCAGCCTAAGAAGAGCATGCACACCGAAATCAGAACTTTGGAATTCTGGCGGTGAGTGATAGAAACATTTTTTTAGCTTTTGCACTTCCTTATATTTAAATTTTAATTGAAAACAGCCGCAGCTGTTATTCATATTCACTTTTGTTTTTCTTTTCGAACTTTTACAAAGAATTCATTGTTGATTTTTTCCACATTTCGTGGAGTTGTTCTTTGAAAGTCATGTTTATTTTGAACTGAATGTGATGACACCAACGCTTTTAATTTACTTTAAAGGCAAAAACAAACAGAAGAAATAAAATAGATTGCAGATGTTTTTGTTTCTTAAAAAGAAGCTCAACTGGGAATTAGCTGTTAAAATGTACACTTAAAGAAAAACTTGCATAGAAGTTATATATTGTAGTTTCTGAAATGAAAGTTATAAATTAAATCCCCTTTTGAGATGGATATAAATTTGTTAATTTTCCCTAATCAATCTATGACCAACAACACAACATTCTTTTAAGACATCGCAGGGGCACGTTGGTCTCTGTTCTGCTAATTGAATGCTTCGTAAGAGTCTGTATAAGCGAAGTCATGCATGAACTGCCTGGAGCTTTGATTGCCATGCCAACTGAGAGGCTCCTTCCTTTCTACATCCCGAAAACCAGATTGCCTCAGTTTGATATACGAAAAGGCAAAGCAAAACCTGTTCCCCGGAAATCATATGCTAATGTTATGCTGTACTATTATATACATATATTGTGTTAATGATATGCTTATCAAATGCAAATGCATCGGGTCGAACACATGCAGATCAGCTTAAGGCCCCGAAATAATGCACACCAGTTCCGCTTCCCAAAAAGTAAAAGAAGGCTTTTAGCCAGTTGACGGTCTCTGGCGATGCATAAAGCATTTTTACCTCCTTCCTCTTCTTATCCTACACAAAAGTTATGCTAAGATTTTGTCTATGCTGAAATTATTTTATGCTGTGAAAGTTAAAGAGAGTTTTACTAATGCACAAAAACTTAGCCAAAGACTTAACTGCTACGAAACACTTTTGAGGTAACCAGAGCAGAAAAGAACAATAAAAGTTAGAGTTAGAGGGACACAGATTTAATATCACTTTCGTAAAGTTGTAATATTGTAGTCAAATCTAAAATACGAAAACCATTTTAATGGGCGGTTAATACTAAATTTAAAAATTTTTTATGAACAACTAAAGTTCACCGGTTTATGGTGTTTTTTGCAAGCAAATCAACTTAAATCGCTATTATCTATGTATGTATATGTGCTTTGAAAAACTAATAAGCAGCAAATGTCAGCCACTTGATACTAAATAACTGGCTAATCAATAATTATATTGATTAAAATGCAGGCTCACTTTAAAGTTTATTTATTTATTTTATTTAGCTGTTAATGAAACAACAAAAGCGCAATTTCATATTCGTTTTGTGCATGTGGCGACACTGTTTTCTTTATATTACGGTGGCAACAAAAACCTACCGTTAATTGTAAATGTGTATAGTTGCCAGAGTGTTTGAAAACAAAAAAGTTTAAATAACACCAACCTAATACAATGTTTAATTAAACAGCTTAAAGACAAATACACATACATATACAAATACAAATAGGTAGACAAACATACTTTAACATTTTCATTCGTCTGCATTGTTAAATGTGTTTGCAGCAATTTTACACTGTCAGAAATTGTAGCACTTAATCAGTGAACAACCTGTATCTTCATGCTTTTCGTTACAGATCCATTATCAGCGAATGTTTGGCATCATTCTTTTATGTTTTTATTGTTTGTGGTGCAGCGGCTGGTGCTGGAGTGGGTGCCAGTGTCTCATCCGTATTGTTAGCAACTGCTTTAGCTTCTGGTTTAGCCATGGGCACCCTGACACAATGTTTCCTTCACATATCGGGTAAGTACAGAAACAACAAAAAGCATACAATAATTTTAAAACTCACATTGTCAAATTTCAAGTGGGGTGGTGTTGGTTATACATACATACATACAATCATTCAAACATATGTACATGTGTATGTGTAAATACATGTGTGTGTGTGTGTGTGTGTACAGAAAACAAAACAAGAAATCAACAAATTGTGTGTAAAGAGTCTAAAGAGCTTGTGGAGCAATCATAATAGATTTTTTAGTGCGTGGGAAAAAGGGGAGAAAAGTTTCAACGAATATTTTGAGGGTGACATGCACAAACATGCATACATACATACCTACAAATAACTCAAATGTACAAGCATATGTATGTGTGTATGTAAGATGCAGTTGTACAATTGTTGGTGCACAAGAAGTGACAAAAACTTGAAGAATATCAAAACTTTATATACATACGTACATATACATACATACATACATACGTATGTACATATATCTACATATGGGGAGTTTTTGTTGTTGTTTTCATTTCCAACAATTTTGAACATGTGTTTTTAATACTTTTAATACGATGCTTGAGTGTATGAAAAGATATTAATTATTTTATGTCAAATAAAACATCATCAAATAATATTGTGAAAACAAGTAAATTGATTAAGAAAATGTTAAGTTTTTGTTCGAAAATTAATCGAGATAAGAAACATGAAGCTCAAAACTTACTTTTTATGTACATATTTTACATACATGTTTCCAGTTGTAGTTAATTTTTTTTTTACAGCTTTTACAGGTTACATCTCTTAAATATAAAACAAGTAAGATACTTTGTTTTCTTTTATTTCCTGGCTTCAGGCATAACAATTACTTTTATAAGAGACCTGGATTTTTATAACATTGAATAACATTGCAACTTACTTGCATCTTTTTATGGCAAAGGATCTCAAAGCTTGAATACTGTAGTTGTTAACGTGTTAATTGATTTTAGTAATAATGAGTAAAACCCAACTTTGATGGACAGTTGTACTGCAGTTTGAAGTCATGCCCAAATTAAATGCAATGTTTTTCTGAGACACAGTATATCCTTAAGCTACACTCATTCAAAAGAAACGGTTTTACTGCTTCAGTATAAGTGATAGCACTGTTTTTGTTGATGTGTTGTTGTTCACAGCAATTAGCGTTAATTGATGCTATGAGAGTTGCCAGAAGTTAGCAATGAATTCAATACATGATGTCAACTTAACCAAAAACCCTTGCAATAACTATTAAACACTTCAATAACAAATGCGGCCAAGAGAATTTTCTAGATATTTTATTTACATACATAATTTTGAAAGGACTTAAAAGCAGAGCTCATTATTATCAATTGCTTTGCGCTTTTATTTCATATGGAAAACTTATGCTATTTTTCGTTTTCAATAAATTTAAACAAATTAAATCTCTCGTTAGCCAAGTCGCTTAAATATCTACTCTAAACTTTGTATTAGTTTATTAGTTTTTATAGTGTTTTGTTTTGCAAAGTTCTTATCACACTTTTCTAAATTAACAAAGTTTGTTTATGTTATTTCCTCCTCACCGCACCCACCCTTTAAAAATTATTTTACATAATGTAAAATAACAATTTTAATTATTACGTCCTTAAATTTGTTTGGTTGTATAAATAAAATTATTTTCAAAAAATAATATTTAATGAAATTTTTGTTTCCATTAACAGGTGCTCATATAAATCCAGCCGTTACTTTGGCATCCTGTGTGATACGTAACATTTCGCCCATACGTGCCGCAATGTACATAACGGCACAATGCGGTGGGGGAATAGCGGGAGCTGCTTTACTTTATGGGTAAGTTGGTAAATAAATAAACTGTTAACATATGAAAGTGTTTGCTCCAATATAGGAATACATACATACGTATGTACTTACAAACACTCACACACACACAAGAGTATGCATTGAATAAACTTTCATAAACAGATTACAGCTGCAAAATGCAAGGGAAGAAGGAAAAAAGTTGTAGATTTTCGTTGCTTAAACTTCAACAATAAAATTAAAATTTACACTCAACTGAAAACAAACTTAAAATACTAAAAACGAAAGAAAATAAAAAACATTTGACCTCAAAAAATAAAAACGAAGATGTTTCTGGAGTCGTTACACATTTATAAACATGTACATACATACATATATATTTTTGTTGTTGATTTACAAGAAAAAGATTTACCCAAAAGTTTTCTTTATATTTTTGGCATAAAGTAACATTTTCAGCAAATCTATTTAAAACACAATTAAAGCCACAAAATATCTTTAAGCTGCACTCATTCAAAAGAAACGGTGTTTTGCTGTTCAAAGCAATTACCGTTAATTGCTGTTTTGAGAGTTGCCAGACTATAGCAATGCAGTTCAATAAATGGTTTCAACTTAACCACAAACATTTGCAATACTATTTAAAAGCAAAGAATTTCTTTTATGCAATTTTTGTCAAAGTGCTTAGAAAAATATATATGTATGTAGCTAAGATTTTTGTGGTACAAAACACTTTTAATAGTACCTAAAAGAAAAGGGTTTGTTTTATGAAATTATATAAAATGTAATTTTTATTAAATGTAAGAGAAAGTTTTAAGAAGAAATTAAAGCAATTATTTTTCCAGACCAGCTTTTTGTTGCACAAAATTTTGCAGCAAATTGTTATTGTCCTTCAGGGTTGCGGCTGAATGCGTAATGGCAAAGACAATGTTCCGTTGTTCTGTTAACATCCAATTTTTTTTTATAAATTGAAAAAAAAAAACTAAACTCCAAATGAATCACCCTTTTGTATAAGTTTATGCAATTTTTGCATAAACAAAAATTGTTTTGCCATTCCTGTTTTTGCGATTTGTTAAGCACAATTATGTCGCCTGCGGCTGTTAACGCTACAACTGTGTCTGGGGAAATTGTGTTGTCGTGCACTGATTTCTTTACGCATTAATCCTTAAAATAAAACTAAATTTTGTTTGCTGTTTGTATCTTTTTTCTTATAAAAAAGGAAAAGAAACGTCTGTATGTATGTATGTATGCATTTATATGCACTACATATGCTGTTACATACAATTATTTCCCTTTAATTCTTTTATACCAACAATTTTGTTGTATGTAGTAACAAAATTTTTTTCTGTATGATTTTGGCAGCTGTATTTTGTTTGTGCCAAATGTGCTACTTTCATTTTTTTCCAGCTTTTTTATACATATCTTATAATTCTTGTGGTGATAAAAATCGCTTAAAGAGTAAAACAGACACTAGTGTATTTTATATGTACCAGTATGTACGAGTATGTGTTTACAAAAACAAAACAAACAAACAAAAATCCCATGAAAGGGTAAAATTAATGACACAAATTGCTGTCTCTTTTCAAAATAAAACCGCATAAAATATTTTAACTTCCGTTAAGCTTAAATTTTATACAATAAATTTAATATGATTTTAAAAATATGTGTGTTATGATCTGTGTTGCCATAATTGCATTCACAAAAGTTGAAAATTTGGAATGACAAATTGTGCTTTTCAAGTGGAAAAACAGTGCATAAATAGGAAAAAAAATATTCAGTGGCGCACCTTCGATTACCACAAAAGAACAATATTTTTTGTATTATTTTCCTTTTTATCGGTTAATCGTGATTACCTCTGTTATGTATAAGCAAAGAAGTGAAATAAAAATTTATAGTAAAAAAATATAGACTAAAAACTGTAAAATTTGCAGCAACGCATAAAATAAAAAATGCAGCAACGCTTCACAAAACGCCAAATTAAGATAAATCTGTATATTCGACAACGCTGGTTATAATTAGCAAGCAGTTCATTTACCTCATGGTTCAAGTATTTTGGTAAAAAATTTAAATTAAAAAAAAATCTATTATTCGAACCTGCACACACACATATTTCTGCATCCTGTTTGCTTAACTAGGATTTCTATGAATACATAACAAAAAGAGAAAAACATCTGCCCATCAAGATTCCTATAAACATGACAAGGATTTATCTTTCTTACGTTTAACAAAAAAAAAACCTACACTTTTATTTCGTTCGCCTTCCTAAGTCCACACAAAAGGATCTCTTTCTCGTTTTCAATATCCTGTTGAAAGATTTTCTATGTTTGTGTAGGTGCCTGATTAGAAAGCAAAAATCGTTTGTACATACTCGTACGACTACATATCTAATTTATGTCATGCGTAATTTCTAGTTCCCTTTTTCGTTTCTATGTATGTCACTACCTGCTATTGTGGATTCTTTAGGCTGTGTAGATCTCTTAGTTTGTTTTTAATGCGTTTTCCTTTTTAATTTTAGATTCTTTTTTGAGATTTCGAATTCTTTATATTTTAATACTGCTGGTGATTTATCAGGCATGTCTTGTTGCTTTTGAAACCAAGAAAGATTTTTTATTACACGACTGCGTGCCATCTGTTACTGTTTTTTTAATGCGTTTCTTTTACCATTTATAATGAAGATAAAAGAATTTTATATTGAGTTTCTTAAGTTTTAGCTTTAATGTTTGTCTGTTTGTACGTGTTTTCTTCCAAATGTGAGACTCTTTTATTTTGTGCAGTTTTTCAACGTTGACCATTTACTTGGCTTTATTTTCATTTCTTTTTCAATCTGTTAAACAAAATTATATTATCAGCTGCTATTTAATTAGATAAAACATTTACCGAATGATTTATAAACAGCTGTTAAAAGTTTAACAGTTAAAAGATTACCAGTTAATTGTCTAAAATCATCAAATGGTATGAAAAATTGCGGAATCAATGTATTTATAAAAAATATGTTATATAAAAGCTGTGCAGAATAATTCTAGCCACATTTTTTTTACAGTGTACTGTTTCACAAACTCATTTAACTGCAGTTTTGTCACAACAATAATCCAGCTGAATGTTTGAAATATGGAATAGTTTACAATAGAAACGTTGATTTCAATTTTTTCTTTAGTGATGGAAACTTCTATCACCTAAAAAGGCGCTACTAAAATAAGGAATTTACTGGTAATTAAGATATTTATTAACACATTTAATAGCTGCTTCACTGCGTTTCTAACAAAAAGTAGTTTGAGATTGTCCAACGAACTGAATTTGGGCGGCTCGAAGGACCATGAGAGTTTTCTACAGACTTAATACATAATACCACCAACTTTAACAGATGAGCCATAAGAAATTTATAATATCCTAATTAAATTTTTATGAACATTTCGATGAATGTCGACATAATCAAAACTGTTAGTTTCTCTGCTTCTGGTAACACAGAGTTACTGAACAGCATTTAGTTAGGGGGCACTCCCCACATGCTTCAAAATCAAGTACTCTTTTTTTTTATAGAAAATACAAGTAACACGCAAAAAGCAAGCTGAAGTTAGTTTGTTTTTTTTCTCTTAACCCTGCTTTTAATATCGAACATGTGGTATCCTGCTCAAATTGGATATTTTTACAAGTGTTTCAGAATGTTGTTTGAGGAATCCACTTGAGCACATTAAAAAATTAAAACATTAAATTTAGTAAAAGGAAACTAACTAAAAATTTGTTGTTTAATGCTCGAAAAACACTTAACATGCCATAAAAATTACTAAGGAATTGTGAGCATTTAGGGAAAAACTATTTAATGGATTACAATACTTGCATATTGAAATGAAATGAACACGACTTGAATTGAATTGAAACTGAATATGTTAAAATTTTTATGTATGTTTTTTTGTCGGCTTAAAATTTTTGAAATGTTTTTTGTCTCTTATTTTTACGTATGATAACGAACTGTGTTTAGGATATTATATTTTAATTAAGCAGTTCATAAAACAATATCTTATTACGTTTTATAAATATAATACTTTTTGTTAGAGCCAAAAAATTTCATGTTTATTTGTCTGAGCACGTTCCAAATTCAACGCCAGCCAAAACTCAAACTCAACAAGACGTTTCGCGTTTAGTTGACTTGAAAATCCTTTTTTTTTTTTGATTTTCTTAATGCCAACACTACCATAATTATTAAAGAATTCCTTTTGTCTTTTTTTTTTGTTGGCCTTTTTTTGTTTGTGCTTCACTGACCAACAAATCACGAAGGTCTTCTTTATAATTTTCGTTAATATGCAAACCTCGCGGTAGGTTCGACATATGCTTATGTGTAAAATAAACCACTAGCGAGCGGCGCTTGTCTCTTTGTTTTCGTGTTTTGTTTTTAAGTTGGTCATCAAACCAAAAAGAAATATAATTTTCCACCTGTACCACCTGTACAGAGAGAGGCATTAAGCGTTATACCCTACTAAATGTATACTTTTTTCTTAAAACTAAACACCAAGCGGTTAAGTCGGCAAATTTTTCTTAAACTAAAACTCTATGATTTATAATAAAGATGTGGCAACATTAACATTAAAAACGCTTCACTCTCACACTTGTTGGTAATGACCACTCCGTATTGGAAATAATGTTAGTGATCCAAGGGTGCTGTGGCGTGACCACAGTTTTCTATACAAAGTGGCATAAAAATTAGTCCTTTGATGAAGGCCACAACACGACAAAGGAGTTGCCAGATCTGGCATTTCAATGATAGTTAAATCCTAGTTTGTTACATAGAGACAACATATTATTGTAGGGTTGTTATGTTTTTTTACTTTTATCACAACAAACGATATATTTATATGTTTTTTGTTTTGTTGTATATACATATATCGAGCCTTTGGTGCAATACCGTAGTAATTGAAAAAATCGCGAACTGAGAAAAATGCTTTCCATTTCATTATTGCAAATAAATATTGTTGGAAATAGCTAGAGGCAATAGAGACATTTTTAGCTGTAGAATCTGAACAGTTAGAGATGGAACCATGATCTTTTTTTCTCTAGATAGATATTTCCCCAAAGATCATTTCTGCATACCCAGCTCAAAAAACTCAAATTTTGAGTTACTACGGTATTGCACCAAAGGCTCGATATTTTTAATAAAATCAATGTTTGGTCATTTAGGCTTAAACATTTTTTTTTTATCCTTGTTTGTCTTCACTTTTCTCTACCCCTGTTCGATTTGAACATACAAAAATTCTTCCTCGGTTTAAATCAACTTAAAAACCAAAACGGATACTTGAAATCAAACATGCGTATAAAAAAACACATATTGAAGAGTCATCATGGTGTCTTTCTCGAAATGTCCATGCGGCCTTAAATGTGTGTTTCTTTTAAACACGTGTTTAAATTTTAAAATTCAGGTTTGGGGTTTTTTTTATCATCTGCTTAAACAAACGAGTTTAATTTGATTCACCGAAAAACCACCTGCTTCTGTAAAACACATTCAGAAATGCTGAAACAAAGGAAGAGTTAATAATAGCCAGGGGTTTGTTTCGTTTTCGTTTTTTTTGAAAAAGAAAAAGACGAAGACGAAGAAACACAGAACTGGACTTTAGGCCAGCCTTAAGAGTTTAATGTAAAAATATTTCTTTAAGATTTCACTAAAGATTGTTTCAGAATGGTTTTTACTTGCTCGCTTTTGTTTTTGCAATAACATCCTTTAATAAGAAAATTAATTAAAAATTTTATAGCAATAAAATAAGTTAACAAGTAACATACAAAAAAAAATGTCAACTATAAATTCTTGAGAGTTAAAACATTTTTCTCATTTCTTAGCAAATCCTTAAAATATTTTTAATATTTATTTAACTTCATATTGGCTTTATTTAATGCACAAGTCTCTAAATAAATATTACTCGAACAGAGTGCCAAAATATGTTTGTATTTCGCTCAGCTTTCAAATAGTCTTAGCAAAATATCGCCATTAGATTGTTTGTTTGACACAAAAAAAAGGTTCAGCCTTAAACACATGCAGACATGCGAATATTTGCAATAACTCATTGGTTTTTTTTTTTTGCCTCATAATCCTTTGATCAACAAGGCAAAAGTTCAAGTTTTACTTTGGGAGGTGTTTACACAAAGCATTTGGTCTACCACTTGAACTGGCATCTATAACCATCAATTGATTGTGAAAAAATTGCTTAGACATTTTACTACCCCTTTCTTTCGTTTAACTGTTAAATATTTATCAAGTTTTAATGTTTCTTTTATGACACAAGTCCCAAGAATTTTTGCAATATTTTCACATAAAAAAAAGCATCGAAATCAATAATCCCTTTTCCAACCACTCAAAGTTACTAGTTCTAGTTGTAAGAAAAAAATCACTTATGCATCACATTGTGTGGCAAAAACGAAAAAAAAAAATACTTAAAAAAGACCCAAATAAAGGGTTACTTGCGAGTATTTTTTCCTAGATTTATCTAAACAAAAATAAGGTTAAATAGTTCAATAACTTTATGCCAAATGCTAAATTTATGGGCCTACTTGTGCTTTGCTAATTTTTGTTGCAATATTTGCCTCAAATGCCTCCTGCTGTTTTATGAATGGTTTGGCAAATAAAGGGTTGCCGCAATAACCGGTTTTCTGTTTCTTTTGTATTTATAAGTGGCCAGTAATAGTCATTGATTTGTGCTCTCACTGAATTGCAACATACAGTTTTAATTGATTGTGGCTTAACAGTTTGGCAGAAATCTGTTAAGCAAATAAACTAAAAGATAGAAATTGCAAGGGTGGCAGTGCCATATCAAATGGCGCAATCATTTAAATGCCATCCATGTTTTGACCACAATGATTGGCGTCGTTAAAACGAACTCAACAAAAAACGAATAAAAAAACAAACATTTTTTTAGAATATGAATAAATAGAATAATATATCGCCATAATCTCTATATCTGTATATTATTGTTAATTTTTGTTTTTTGCTCTATATCCCATTAGCCTGCAAGTGAGTCTACTATTTTTCTCCAACTTACTTCAAAATTGCTTTATACATACAATATATTTTTGTGAAGTTTTCTAAATAAAATTATAGCCATTGTGTTCGTTTTGTTAAAAAGTAAACCGCCAGTTGCAGGGACGCTAATTCAACAATTATGCTGCATTAGCCAATTTTTTAAAGGATTCTGGCAGCAGCTGGCGACAAATTCTGCATATTTTGTGGTCGTATTTTTCCAAACTAGAAGAGTTGCTACAGAATGATCTCCACTTATTCCTTTTCGTTTTTATGAAAGCAGCTCCTATACTCGTACAAGTCTCGACATGGAATGCCGCCATCATCTCAGTCCAAGAGCAAGCAAATGTTGATTTTCATTACCACAATGTTAGACAGTATTCACTGCGCATCCACCTGCCACCCCTTTGACACGAATGTCCAGACATGTCGAACAGAATAAGTCTGCAACTTTAAGAAAAATCGCTGTCAAGAATGATGTCCAATTTTGTTGCTTTGTCCAATTTGAAGCTTTTTCTAGTTTCCTTTTTGAAGTTCACAAATATTTTTTTGAAATTGTAGCAACACTTTTGGGAGAATGATTTGTCTATGTAAAGAGAAATATGTATGTAGATCCTATTTTACGATCACATTCTACGGCAAAATTTTTAGGTCAATTTCTATAGAAAATGTGGTCATAAGCAGCTCTGTTTGAGCACTTAAAAAGTGTTCCTTCACCTGAATTCGGGGAAAGGTGTGTATTAGTTTTATGATTTTTAAATGAAGAAGTTGGCTGGTAGATATATTCGTAATTTAGTCAAAAAACTTAATCAAGTGTGAAAATGTTTGTGAAAATAGTTCTAATCTGCAAATTAAAAGTGCCCTTCAGTATTAATTTTGAAAACTCATGGACTGAACAGATATTATTACCATATACATATCTTTTTAGCCTTAATTAAAAGATACAAAAGAAAAATAGTAATTTCTTAAAGTTTATTGTTACAGCACGTCTACATCACGTTTATTAAGAAATCAAACATAATTTTATTCAATTGATTTCCCTTAACAAATATTTACAAAATGACAGCAGCAAGACAAAAACAAATCAATTGTCTTCTTTGCATGCAATCATGGCATGCAAAGATGCCCTAGAAAACAAATCAAGGGTTAAAGTAAAACTTATTGTAAATTTGCAATATTTTGCAGGGTTGCAATTTACATATTTGAGAGCATATTAATTGAAACATTTCACACTTGAAAATTATTACTAGGCAAAACTGCAATAATCAAACCTACATCGATCATTATTGAAAAATAATCAGCAAATAAATATTTGCAAAACTATATTCAAACGCGTGAAAGTGTAAAAATTATGCAAATGATTTCAAAATTAGCTTAAGGAAATATGTGGCATATGTATGTATGTACATATGTATTGGTTAAAGCAAAGGAGAGATTATAAAATTATCTTAACTTCTTTAAAGCCCACTGGGCCACCGCAAACATATTGCATATTTTTAATATTTTGTGGGGTTGCAAATTTCCATATTAATGTTTATTTTACATAATTGAAATATTTCACACTTCAACATCATTAAAAGGCAAAATAAAAAAATAAACATCAGTATTTGAAGACCTCATTGATCATTTCTTTAACGCTTTTTATTGCAAAGTAAACGTAAATGTAGGAAATATATGTATGCATGTACATACATATATAAAACTGAATTAATATCGATATATCACCGCTATTACGCTGTCGTTTAAAAATGCTGCACGTGTTTGGCAGAAACACTTTATTGGGACAGTTAAAATGCAGGAAGATGTGTTTTCACACTGCAAAACTTGGCAGCACTAAGGAAATGGAGATGACCATCTTCTGTCTGAACAGTTTTCTTACGTTCAATTTATAGCCGGTCAACTGACCTGTACAATAGCACAACTTTGCGAAAACTCAAATACTACTGCTACTAAATAATTGCTATCCAATACGTACTAGTGTAGTGTCATGTTATTAAATTTTCTGTGACCTGGTGTATTTGTGATATTGCGGTACTGTACAGTAAACAGTGATGTGAACTTAAAAGCATTAGTGTAATATTCTTTTGAATAATACTATTATTTTTTCCAGAAGTTCACTGGTTTCCTCTAATTAAAAAGTCATAAGCTAAAGGATATGAGATAAGTACATTTTTTTTTTTTTGCATAAAGCGAAATTAAGTAGGTTTTCTTATTTTTCTAACCAGGTTTCGATCATAATAATCCTTACCACTTTTGCAACACCATTTACACACTTTTGCAATACCTTTAGCACGGATTGCTTAAGAGGGCGTTTAAAAACTAAAACCCATTTTTCACATTTTTTTCAACTACAATTTATTAGAATTTTTGTTTTCCAATTTCGTAATAAAAAATCTGTTAAAGTTTTTAAATTTACGTGCAACTAACTAACTAACTGTGCATGTGTCTGTTCTTTTCATTTTAATACAATATTTTTTTGAGAAATTTAACCCATATGTTAATTTTTTTCTTATGGAAATTCAATTATCACGACTATAAAAAAATGTATGCATATGCCAGCATCAAGAAAACTCTTTTTCTTGTTATAGAATAACTAACACTTAACGAATAGTAATTCACTTCACCCACATTTCCCCCTCAACAACAACAACAACAACAGCTCTTAATATGTATATTCCTTACACGCCAAACATTTGGTCATAAATTTTAACATAAATTTGAATGCGCTGTTCTATGCGCTACATTTAACATATGACAGCAAAAAATGTTCTCTAAACTTGCGATAGGACCACATAAAAAAAGTGCAGCAGACAAAATAAATAATAAAAATTAAGTGACACTTATAAAAAGTGTCACAAGCAATAGAGAAAAAGTATCACCGCACGAAAACAACAAACATTGGGTGTGACATGAAAACACCGTAATACCCGAAAAAGAAACATAAAAAACAATAAATCGTGATTTTTGTTCTATTCTTTTCAATAAAACCGCAACCCCTATAATTTCATAGTTGTTATAATAATTGTTTTAACACACATTTAAATAGCAGCAGAATAAGCATCATCGCACAGCAGCAGCAACAATAACAACAAGCGGGGTTAATTCAATTTGTGATTGAAAATGTAACAAAACCACGAAATTGTGTTTTTTTTTGTTGTTGGTTTCTTATTGTTTGGTTTTTCTATGAAATAACAAAAAGGAAATCATTTACATGCAGCTTATAAAAATACACACATACTTGTTTACGTATTTACAACTGCATATGGAAAAAAGTTTGAGCAATATAACGGTAGTGAAATATGCACTCGTTTGTATATATATATGTATGTGTGTATATCCCTTAAGCGTTTTATTTATCTCTTCTCTTTAAAGAGTAATTTATGCATCACATCAATGCTAATCAATTGATAGGATTTTCGTTTTCTTTTTATTTATTATCCTAAAAAACTGATTGTTTAAAGGTTTTATTATCAATATAATGATTCGTTTTTAAGAGGATTTCATGAGAACTTTGCTGATCATAAAAAATTCAATAGATTTATGAGGCATAATTGTATACAAACATATTTACGTACTACATACATTTCTACATGTACCAATAGTTTTTTTTCTATCGATTTCATAAAAAAATATGCAAAACATGTGTTAACAATAAAATATACATATTTTACGTACGTATAAAATATACATACGTACATATAAAGTTTGTAATAGAATTAAATTCATTCATACATGGTACATATCTATGTATGTACATACGTACAAAATTAGGCTGTGATATAGTATTGAATATATGTATACACATATATTTTGAAGTATTTTTTGGTCTTATTTATTTCGAAAAATAATAATTTGCATAATTGGTTAATACGAGTTCATTCATTAAAAAATTTATAAAAACACATATTGTAATTAAATACGTACATTTTTTCGGTTTTTGTTTGTTTGTTTGAGAAGCTTAAAATGATAATCAAATTACTGCAGGGATATTTTTATCGCGGAAAGCAGTTCTGTAAAGGTACGCGATTTCAAAAAAAAAATGTTGACTGCAAATGCTTGAAAGTATAAACAAAACGGAGTGACGCCAAATTTACGATTCTTTTTAATGCATTTGTTATCAAATAAATAATAAAAAATAAATTTTAATAATACTAAAAACGGATTAATTGCCTTTTTCTTGTTGAATTTGTAATAAAAAGAGATAATTCACTTTTACAGGCAAAGTTAAAAACATAAAAGCCGAGAATTTTTAATTTAAGGAGTTTGGATTTATATGGAAAAGTGTTACTTTGTTCTTTTTATTTCTTAAAATTCAGTACCACTAAAAGAAAATAAATTCAATATTTTACATCTTAAAGCTAGAGCCTTTCCAAATAACCGTCGCTTATGTTAAAGTATAATTTAAAAATACATACATATTTCAAATAAAATTATAAGCTCATCCTTCACGGTTGACCATTAAGGGGTGAAATTTGCACAGATAATGAAATTAAGAATTTATTTTAACATTTATTTATAAAATAAAAATATTTAGCATGACCAATTCTTAAAATTCATCAAATATTGACCGATTTGATAAGCATAAGAAAATAATAATTTCATATCAATTTTGTGTATGTATTTTTCATCAAAGATCATAAGGGAGAAAATTCAGTTTTATGGGTGTTTTAATCAGTAGGACCATTAAAAATTGTAAAATTAAAACTACAAAACAGCAAAGTAATAAATTTTATATTTGCCGATTTTTAGTTCAGATGCTCGTAGTGTTGAAAGCCTGCGAAAAGAAATTTTAAATTATGGTTTTGCTGTGCAATAGATGTATGTATGTATGTTTTGCTACAAACAAACAAACATACACATATACAATACATACACACTCGTACACATTTGTTTTAGTACATATAAGTGAATACACTACATACCCTTTTTTGGACACATGCTTTTGTTAATTTTTCAATTAAACGGGCAAGTGCGGTTTTTTTTATCCATTCAAAAGAGTCATAAAAATTGCAATGAAAACTTTTTTTCGACAGACCATCAGCTTTCAAAATCATAAGCGTGTTAAGCTGATTAATTGTTCTCTTCAAAGCAAAAAAAAAATTAAAATGAACACGATCTTTAAAATGCGTAGTAAAATGCATGTCGGGTAGAGAGCAACCCTCTCTGTTGTGCCCGCTTTGAACTGTTTTTTGTTCTAATAACTGAAGGACAGGATGTCTTCTTTTTTAAGTTGTGGTTGTAGTTTTAAATATTATTTGATCGGTAGGAAAAAAAGGTTCAATTACCAAATAACAATAACGTTTTATACTTTCAGCAGAGAACAAAAAACAGAGAAGAAAAAAAAGCAGCAGCAACCACTTGTGCATGAAACTTAATTTTAATTAAATATAAAAATCTACTTGTTTCTTTTCCCTATAAATGTAATAAAAATATCAAATAACAGTTTATTGTAACGTTGATTGGGTAGACACAGAACAGACATAAAGAATATGCAAAAGAGAACTTTTGTAGCTTAAACATGAAACTTGTAACTCGTGTTTTCTTTTTAACCTTAAACAGGTGGCAGCTTAAATGTTAGTTGAATTTTTTTTCACAAACTTCTACTAAATTTTCCCACATGTTGGCTCTTTTGGAAAAAGATTAATTAAAATTCGAAAATATGTACTACAAAAATTAAAGAAGCACAATATTTACCACAGCCTCTGTATTTGAATTGTATGCGAATAAAATTTAAAACAAATACTCCAATACTTTTGACCAATTCATGTGATAGAGGCAGTGAGGTCTTAATTTAATTATCCTAAAAAGTATCCTTCATTCCATTTGAATGAACTATACAAACATATGTACAGACATACTTATAATATAATTTTAACCATTTTGTGTGAATGTTGAACATAAGGAAATTTACCACATCCATGAAGATTTTTTTTTGGAATTTTACTTTCTGACCTTCCTTGAAACATTAACAATTTATAAACAAATTTGCAAACTTTAAACCGTTTTTTTTTCTTCTTCATACTCGCATTATTTTGGGTAACAACCTTTAATCAAAGTTAAAGATGATGATACAGAGTCATTGTATGTTGATTGTATATGACCGTGGGAAAAAATCCCATCTTGCTACAAAAACAAAACAGACATTCATGCTCATACATACATACATATGTACATCGACAGAATCTAGTGATGAGAATGTCATGGCCATCCTGAATAGTACTCGTAGTGTTGGCTGTTAAGGTGGCCTGGCTGAACTGCATTTAGTACCAAAACTTGCAGTACAAAGGTTCAAAACTTAAATATATGTACATATGTACATACCGACCTACCTACATGCATACATATGTATGTATGTGTGTATGTATGTGCATGTACTTGTTTGAATAGTACCTACATACATATGTATGTACTATGTTGTAGTTTTTATTTCTTTACAGCTTGTGTAGATAGTGTTTGTCTTAACCGAGATGAGGTCTTATTAAATTTTTGTTTAAAGTCAACTGCTAGTGAGTCCATTGCCAGCTGACAGCGCTGCATGCTTCTGCAGCAAACTCTGCTGTTGTGCATGATATGAATTTTAGTCTTTGATCATGACGTTTTACAAGCTGTATATGTGTGTGTGATGATGACCTGTACAAGTTTGAAAACAAAACAACAACAATCTTGGTTTGGGCAAGGAAATACGTTGAGAGAAAAACGAACAGCCAAAAAGCAGAGATGGTGTTATGATGTGAACCTTATTTTGGGCAGCAACAAATTTGTGCAAAAAACATAACAACACACAAAAAAATCTGTTCACACATCATATGCTTAAATTTGTCCGTTTTGTTTTTGGTTTATTTTTTTTTTGCTCATATTAATTTCTCATAGTTTTGTATACAGAGTGAATTATGAGAATTTTTAGGATTTTTATCATTGGCTTGACTTTACAACACTGTTATTAGTGGCGTAGTGTTGGGTTATCCCTTTTCTCTGTGTGTGGTTGTTGTAACATGATAAATCTCTTATTACCTGGGAATTAAAAATTAATCTTTAATAAATTTAATGGAAAAAGTTTGAACACAAGGAATTTGAATGGGAAATTGTTTTTAGACACACAGACTTACATACATACATACATAAATATGTACATACATACATAAATATGTACATACATACATAAATATGTACATATATACATATGTATGTATGTATATGTATGTATGTTATTAGATTTATACATATGTATGTAAGTATGTTTTAAGATTGTTAAATACTCCTATTATTTGTGCACAGCCAGTTTTGTTATCATATGATAAATAAATGCCTGATACGTTTGGAAATAATTTAATAATTCTTTAGGACACTTAAGAAACTTTTTTCTACTTTAATATTTCTTATCTGTAAGCATCTTAATTTAAATTAATTTTCTCTTGTTTTTTATTCACCTTGCAGAGTTACCGTGCCCGGTTATCAGGGTAATTTGCAAGCGGCCATATCTCATAGTGCCTCTTTAGCAGCCTGGGAACGTTTTGGTGTGGAATTTATTTTAACATTTGTAGTTGTCTTGACATATTTTGTCTCAACGGATTCCGTGAAAAAAGTTATGGGACATTCAGCCTCCTCGATAGCAGCCGCTTACAGTGCGTGCAGTTTTGTTTCGGTAAGTTAAATATAAAACAGATTTTTTTTAACTGTTTTTTTTTTTTTTTTGTAATATTTCGAGCATCTTGTAATTTGTTTCAATCCGAAAAACAAAAGCACCTGCTGTTTTGGTATTTTCATAGGTTTTCATATCACCAGCAATTTACGTTAAAGATTTACTTGTACGAGTATTTTTGTTTTGTTTTTGTTTCGTTAATATACACGAGTGAGCTTGTAAAATCTTTAGGTTTCTTCTCTTTGGGATTTTGGTTTGTCATGAGATGCCATTAAACTTCAAAGGCGGCTTATTTTTTTTTTATTTCTTACTTGTTTCTTTTTCAATATTAAACTTCATGTTTTATTGGTGACCTTCTAGAAAACAACATGTTTAAGGAAAAAAAACTTTGTAAAAAAAGAACAAAAAATTGTCCTTAATGACTTTAAGATTCATTGGCAGCAACAAAATACGTGTGTGTATAATGAATGCCTTGAATTTATGAGCCTAAACAAATTATAAATGAATATATTCGTCTAGCAAGTCAGAAAAGTTATATTAATTACACAGTGAGGTTTTTTAATTAATAAATTTAATATTAAATATGAAGAGGATTGTCTTATCAAATATCACGCTGGTGGAGCAACATCAACGGATTGTTGCTCTCGGACACGTACATCTGTATTATGTATGCGCCGGCATCCAACATCTTATTATTTAATTTCACTCAACACTTCTATCTTATGCCTCTACGACGGTCTGATATGCCCAAAGCCGGTTCTGTTCTTGTCTCTTCTAGTTGAAAACAATAATGTAGATAAAACAAAGATAGCCATATTCCAAGAGTCGTTATCGACATCAAATCATGCCTCAACTTAGTGCTAATAAAATGGCATTTTTATAGCCTTCTGTCACTTTTGGAATTCTGAAACCGCTGAAAGAAAATATTCCCTCAATCTCGTAAAGTTGCTAAAAAATATTTATACAATAATACATTTATACATGTATAAATTTTAACCAGCGAAACACAAAAATTCATTTTCAACACTAGTTTTTGTTTCCAATTCCATTTCAAACCCGAACACACGATATGACATTTTCGAAAGAAAAAGTAGAAGAAGGAAAAACCAAACGCTAACCCTGATTTCAAACTGATAAAACTGTGAAACTATTTACAATGGCACCCTTACAACGCACACAAGACACAGGTTTTTCCTGAATAAATAACAAACAAAAAAAAAAGGAAAATAAACCTGCAGCTGCCTGCGACTGTACTCATACACACTGACATACCTGCTGCTAAATAATAGATTGAAGTAAAAAAAAAACTAAAATAAATCCTTGAATTTTCAATAACCTGAGCAATTGTGGGAAAATTCCGAAGCAGCTGTTTTCTTTTATGAATGTCCTTTCTAAATCTTTATTTACTTTATGTTTTTAATATGCTCGATCGCACACTCGCACATAAACTAATATGATTCTCTCAAATTACAGATGCCATATTTAAATCCTGCTCGTTCGTTGGGACCCTCGTTCGTTTTAAATAAATGGGAGAATCATTGGGTGTACTGGTTTGGTCCCTTGGTTGGTGGCATGGCTTCGGGCATTATTTATGAATTTATCTTCAATAGCAAAAGAAATTCTCGCCACATAAAAGCTGCCATGGATAATGAGTCGTCTTCGATTAATTCCGAAGACGAGTTAAACTATGATTTGGATTTGGAAAAACAAAATATGCACGGCAAGTATCCGGGATCATTTCAACGAGGTCAAACAGTCAACACGGTGCCAACACAAAATCCCCCCGCCAACACCGCTGCTAATGCAGGCACCTTTTGCCAAAATTTGTACACAGCACCGCCAAAATTTGATCAAGCTGAACCCCTGTATGGCGGCACACGTTCCATGTATTGTCGTTCTCCCACTTTGACACGCACCAACTTGAATCGCTCCCAGTCGGTGTATGCCAAAAGCAATACGGCCATAAATCGCGACATAATACCCAGATCAGGTCCGTTAGTGCCCGCCCAAAGTCTATATCGCATGAATGTTCAACAAAATCATCAACAACAGCAACAGCAGCAGCAGCAACAGCAACAGTCTTCACATTTGCAAAACCAAAACTTACAAAATCAACTGCAGCAAAGATCAGAAAGTATTTACGGTATACGGTCGTCAACACGCCAAACGCAACAGCAACATCAGCAGCAGCAACACCAGATTCAAATGGGCCAATTAATATCACATGCCCAACAACAACCCCAAGCCCCACCTGCACCACCCCAGCAGCAACAGCAAGCAACACAACATTCAAATCCAGAAAATCCTCAAAGCTTTCAAGCAGTCTATGGCACCCGACATAATCCCAATCCCATGGACGGCAACCAGAAGTTCGAACGCCGCCCCGATTCAGTTTATGGCATGACAGGACCACGCAACCGTGGCCAATCGGCCCAATCCGATGACAGTTCTTACGGCTCATATCATGGCTCGTCTGTTACACCGCCGGCACGCATTCCTAGTGCCGAACCACCGATGCTACTATACAACCCACCTCCTCAACCAAATCACAACCAAGTGTCTTCCACAAATCCTTCAGCGTTAAGAACACAATCGGAGCGTAAAGTGTCTGCACCGGTGGTGTCGTCGCAAGCCTCCACAGTTACTTCAGCTGCAATGGGCCAGTTTACAACCAGTCAAATGGCATCGCAGGGATCTGCTACTCTGCAACAGCAGCAATTGTTGGCCCAACACCAACAACAGCAGCAACAGCAACAACAACAACAGCAGCCACCTCCACCACATGCCCAACAACAGCATCAGCACTATGGCATGATGCCAATGAGAACCAATTGAAAAAGGCTTTCCTGGAGCCCGGCTCTGAACGAGGGAACAAAAGAATTCTCCCTGCCCATATTGATGGAGAAGTTTTCGCTTAAGGAGAAAGATGACAAGGAAGAATGAAACGTTGTTACTCAGAATTTAGCTCCATTTTGCAATTTATCTTCATTTAAATATAAGTCTTAAAACTGTCTCAACTAAAATCCTAAAGCTGATCTCTATAATGTATTTTCAAAAGAAAGAAAATTAAATTGTTATTTTCTTTTTAAGTTCGAAAGATTCTGTGAACAGCTTTAACATGTCCATGTATTCTAAAAAATATTCTTAGTTTGTAAAAGTTTTTGGCTGCTACATTTTTTCATTTTAAAATCCTCCAGCTTCTGACACAATCGTTGGCATAAATTTCTTTAAAATTTTTAATGCCGGCTTATCAACGTATATAGATGTATATAGAGTAACTCCTACTGTCGGTTACATGGTTTTCGGCAACTCCAGGACTCCATCAGTGAGTCACTCAAACCGCATTAAAATAAAACTGTATTTCAGTTCGATTGTCAAGCTGGCGACACACAAAAATATA
Source organism: Epicampocera succincta (assembly GCA_932526305.1). Taxonomy (NCBI): domain Eukaryota; kingdom Metazoa; phylum Arthropoda; class Insecta; order Diptera; family Tachinidae; genus Epicampocera; species Epicampocera succincta. The sequence continues at coordinate 11,366,849 of OW052037.1, read as the reverse complement.
ACAAAAATCGTGCTGTTCATGAACTACCACCAGCTTAACGGTGATTCGATTCCCAACCACAATTGAATCTGTAAACAAAAATCACAATGATTTTAAGAAACTTTCGAAGTCGCCGAATTTTTAGTTCAGTTTTTCTCGACTTTATGAAAAAATTGATTATAATTAACGTACAGGCAGGCATCAATTGTGGAATCAATTATTAGATTTTTTTTTTAATATTTTCCTTGAATGTTGAGGGCAAATTTTTGTATAATTTGAGTGATTTGTCATTCAATGATTTTCAATTTCTATTTTTATTTGAGAAGACATTGTGGTGTTACCCGAATTAATTGACCAGCTTTTTTAAATCGTTTTCGAAAATTGTTCTTTCTTTATTTACTGCTAGTAAAACAAATGGTTGGAAATTCATTTAATCACATAGAAAAGTCTAGTCTGAAAATGTCTACAAACCAAGAATATTTCCACACAATTAATACTGTACAAAGCAAAAGTTTATATCAAATTTGATTTCCCAATACCAGACCTGGTAAAGAAATACCAGATGCGGTAAAGAAATAGTAATAACTAAAGCTTTTGCTTCATGTTAAATTTCGATATTAAACACGGAAATAACAACATTTTTACAAAAGCAATCATAAAAATTTCTCTCGAAACAAAGAAGGGGGTGTACAGTCCCTAAGTTAGTTACCTTATACATAGTATATCTACATATATATATATTTGTATACATATAAATATATATTGATGTCCTAAGGAATCCTGTGTCTAAATAGTATATCTAAAATGTGAGGTAAACAAAACAAACTTATTATCTTTTACTTCCTTTTAATTAAATGTAACTTTTAAGTTAAAAAAAAACTGCATTTTGTTCAAAGATTACGGAATGGAACTATAAACCTTGCAAAAAGTCAACTACATAGTAAAACTAGTTTAAAGCATAATTTACTTTAGTCCACAATATTTTTATTCATACCATTAATCTTAGTTTTTATGTCTACGTACAAACATATTTCCGAAAAAGAATCACCAGCAAACGTGTAAAATTTTTTAATTTCACTTTTGAGACAATCGTTAATATACAACCTCGAAAACTATAATAAAACTAATACTTAAACTAAGTTTAGACTGAATTAAAAATTATATATGTATGTATGTATTTCCCAAGTTCATTTCAGACTTAAATATTATTTTAACTAAAGCGTTGTTTTTTTTCTACAACTTTTTTGTAAATAGTATTTCTTTTAAGTTTTAATTAAAAGTATTTTGTTTCCAGAACAAAAGTCTATGTAAAAATACTTTGATAATATAGTTTAGAAGACGAAGAAAAACAAAAATGTTTAAAGAAAATAAATATACAATATATAAAAAGTTCTCTACACGAAGAAAAAAATGTGCTTAAGGTTTTAGTTAAATTCTTTTCTCTCTATAACGAATTTCTCTATACAGAGACAGAATTTGCTTTTAAAATGTAAAATGTAAATCGGCCTGTAATGACTGTTTTTGAACTTTAAAATACTGGCGAACAATAACAAGGAAATTAATTTTCAATATTTGTTCAATTCTATTTATTATTTTTTTTAGTTTCACGTTTTTGTGGCATATGAATATAACGTTGCCACAGTGAAAAGCCAAAGCCCTAGTTTTTCAAGTTACTTTGGTGCTTGTCTCGACTTACCAATTGCTCTTTAAATGCTAAAAATTGGCCTTGGTAATATATAGAACACAAAAACATACTTCATTTTGTCTGAACCGTACTGTTATGGCATTTTTTCAAGGCTACGAAGTTATATTTCATTTCCTTAAAAAATATCCACATTCACGACAAAAATTCCAAAATACGCATCAAGATTGGTGATGTTATGGTTTCTGCTAGATCTTCTGGACTGAATTGTCGTGAGCCCTGCGCGTTTTTATACAGTCCATTTAAAAAAATTATTATTTTATTGTCTGAGGTCTACAATATGTCAAGTGTATTAAAAGGGATTTTTTTGATGCGGGCGTGAAGCGACAATGATGTCTCGTTTGTTTGTTCAAAAAACCAAATTCATAATACATTTTAGTCTACAATACAACTATATAATAAATTTAGTAAATGTAATTGCCATCGTTTAATAAATAGCCGTTATATATTCACAATAGCTTCTTCAATCAAAAACAAGATTAAAATTTTATTAGGTAAATACAACAAACCAAAATGAAGAAGAAGAAGAGGAAATACATCAAACGTAAATACCACATTTTCCATTATTTTTAGTCTGGCAATAAATCAATTTATTGCCCCGAAGTATGCAAACTTTTATTGCATTTTATCATCTGAAACAGTCTTCCCCTAGAAACCTTAATTGCCTTTAGCTGACCTGTGGTGAGTTTTGCATTAGATGGCGCCATCTATTAACGACTTAAGAGGTGCATTTCTTTTACTGTTTTGTAATTGCGCCCCCTTATTCTGTTATCGATACATTTTCCATTGGTTACAAAAACCTACTATTGAAAGCATAAAAATCGCCAGTCCGCATCATACAATCACCGGCTTATCACCATTGTTGAAAAATTCAGCTTCCAATCAGTGAACTGTCAAAGAATTTTTTTTTTGCAAACCGAAAGAAAAATCAAACTGTGAATTTGGGGAATACTCCTGTAAAGCTGGGAAAATTTAATACGAAATTAACTTTTGTATTACAACAAAAAGTTTAAAAAACTAAAAAATATACAAACTAGATAAGCAAATTAAACAAAAATGTTATTTACCGTAGAATTTTAGGGAATTACAACAATTGGTTGCAAAAACAAAGCAACAAGGACTTTCTTATGAAAAGAAAAATTCTTGCAAACAACAAACCAACACCTTAAGAAAACAACGCAACGACATATTGTCGTAAAACGTGCAGGTAAAATTCTTTTTGGAACAGTTTTCAGAATATAAATTAAAAGAAAATGTCTTGTCTTATTTTAGTCAATTATTTAAAATAAAAGAATATATATCCGGAGTACTGAAATTGCTAAGAGATAAAATGGAACCCCCACATTCGTTTCATCCTTGTGATGAAGCTGTAATTGCTACCAACGACGATGCCAGCGATTGCAAAAGGGGAGCTGTAAGGTTGGGCTATTGGAAGGACGATTATATTGGCTTCTTTGTGCGCAATCAAGATCGCAAGGCACCAGAGATAAATCGTGGCTATTTCGCCAGGGTCAAGGGCGTTGAAATGTGTGTTGAGAAGTTCCTGAAGGTCAGTTTCATCTCTATTTTTAGTTTACTTTTGCAAAGAAAATAAGAAAAAACTAGAAAGCAGATATTGTGGTGGCATCTGTTAGGCTGATTTAGGGGTGGGGCAGGCGTGCAAGTCAAAAGTCGAAGTTTTTTTTCCTTTTCTATTACATTATAATATGATAGAGTAGTGCTTGTGTATGTACTTACATATACATATATGTATTGTACATACATACATACGTGTTCACATGTCCAAGTGCTTGCATATTTACGCAACATATAGTATGTCGTATGTAATAGAGAGTAGCAGGAGTAGTTTTGTGTTTTTATGGAAACACACTGTTTAATTGGTTTTTGTTTTTTTTATCCTGCATCTGCAATTTATGTTCTCTCCTCAAAAGGTTTATTTCAATGTTGACCATTTTTAGTTCTAAATAGAAAACTTTCGTAATTTATTTAAAGCGTAAATCAAAATTTAGATTTTCGAAAAAAAAAATTAATTTTAATTTTGTACATAAAACGGAGTACATTTCAGTTAAACGGCTTTGATGTTAGTCGCATTTTTTTTTTTTTGTGGATATAAAATTTAAATTAATTTGTTTCAAATAGTTAAAAAAAAAGGAGGCGAATTCATAGCAGGTAAACTTGCTAATAAGGCGAGTTGAAACTGCGAGTACAGCTTGCTTTTACGTTTAAGACGCCCTCGATTGTTAACAGCTTAGAAGTGAAAATGTTCAGTTTAAAATATTTCACGCTAATTTGACATTCCACAAACATTATAAACGAAATAAATACTGTCAAGTTCGTCCAGTTTTGTTTGAAAACCCGATTTGCTTGAAGAAAGTATTTTGTCCGTTTCGTTATAAGGAAAATCTTTATATCGGATTACGTAAATAAAACCTTCCGAACGTTTTAGTAACATTTCATTTTGTACTTTGGCCGTGAGTAAAACAAAAACAATTTAAAAACACGGGCCAAAAATTCTGTCGCTCTCAACAGAAATACAAAAGTCTGGAAGAGAAAACAATGGAAACAAAACGAACACGTTTTGAAGAAAAACGTTTCGTAAACGTGTGCTAATTGATTTGCTATAAAATAGTAGTGAGCGTGTTAAAAAGGCTTAATAAAACTTAAGAACGATTTATGAGATCTTTTTAAATTTATTGATGCCTATTTTAACCACAAAAGCAGGAGTTGTAGATGTTTAGATTCCTATAAAATTCAACTAATGAATGAATCAATCACTCAATATGTTTCCCGTTTTGTTTTATTTACAATTGTACGATTGTAACGCCACAACAAAGAAAACCGATATGCAAAAAGGCAATTGTTTTCTTTGGGATTTTAACGATTTGTCCCACCCTGTCGTACCTTAACACGTCCGCCTACATTTGGAACAAGCGAAATCTGATCGAAAGCAGAACCACTTAACTAATTGCCTCCTAGTAGGAATCATTATCATTAATATGGGCGATAGCCGAACTTGGCATCATAAACTTCAGAATTAGTCTGCAAATCAGTTCTTTTATTGCTTTTCAAAATGTTGGCCAACATTAACGTTCGCTATTGTGGGCCAAGCGATAGATAAAACTGCTGTTAGAAGTTTTGTTATTGGTTGCTTGAAGCACCACAGATCATCTATGTTTTTTTTTGTTTGTTTCCTCCCCCTCCAAAGAAAACCGATGGCAACTGCCAGATCATCAATCTCGGCTGCGGTTTTGATACGTTATATTTTCGTCTGCGCGATACCACACATCAAGTTAAAAACTTTATCGAATTGGATTTTCCAACGGTTACAGCGCGCAAGTGTTACACAATTAAAAGAAATAAAGTTTTGCTGGCCAAAATACACGATGAGGACGGAGAGGTGAAACTGAGTCCAACCGATTTGCACGGTCCCAACTATCATTTAATGGGCGTAGATTTAAGAAATATAGATGAAGTAGACAATAAATTACAACAAGCCGAAATCGACTACACGCTGCCCACAATCTTTCTGGCCGAATGCGTATTAGTTTATATAGAGTTGCAAAATTGTAAAAATCTTCTAAAATGGATTGCCAGTAAGTTCACCAGCGCTGTGTTTGTCAATTATGAGCAGGTAAAGTGTTGCATTCAGTTGCCAAAGAGGTTTTATGAAAGATTTATTGAGTAAATCTTTTAAAAAACTGGTGCAGAAAAAGAAGAGACCAGATTTTATATATTTAAACCTTTTGTTTTGATTATAATTAATTAAGGTTAATATGAATGATCGTTTTGGTGAAGTGATGCTCAACAATTTACGCAGCCGCGGCTGCAGTTTGGCCGGCGTGGACGCTTGCCTCTCGCTGGAAACACAAATGGCTCGATTTTTGGAATGCGGCTGGAGTGGCAGTCGAGCCTGGGACATGGTGCAAGTATATCAGAGTATACCGCCCATAGAACGCCAGCGCATTGAACGCATCGAAATGTTGGACGAGGGCGAGTTGTTGTTGCAGCTGTTTCAGCACTACTGTCTAGCGGTGTCCTGGATCGGTGAACTGTTTCAAGACATTGAAATTACGTGCGTCAACCTGTAAACTTTCTTCCTTGTCTCAAGCATAAACAATAAAACATATAATAATTATCATTTCTTTTCTCTTTTTTCTTTCTTTTTTAATACATTTTTTTCGGTTGTTTTCCGCTCTTAATCGTCTTATCAACAGCGTTGAGAAACGCATGTCTTCGTTGAACATCGATTAGAAAACTAGAACCACTCTAGAGCATCAGTAAAATGTAAGACAAACAAACCCTCAAACACAAGGCTGCACAATTCACAGCCTTATGATGAAATAAATTAGTTTAATAGTTTTTAACATAGAAACAAACAAAAACATAAGAACAACAAATTAAAGCTTTTTAATTTCTATATCAAGCCGAACTAACAAGCAAATTTATTAATCTATTTTATTAATAGATTGAGTTCATTTATTCTGTTCAATATAAGTGTAAAATTATATTTATAAATGTGAATGAATTAAATACATATAAATGGCGGCGGGGAAAAACTGCAACAGAACTTTTCCGGACCATTTTCGCCATTATACGTTAAGGACCTTTTTAACTCTGTTCGTTCGTATTTGTCATTTAAATTTAAAACAAACAAACAGAAGAAAACAAGCAAATAAATATATTTTTATTGTGCAAATATATGTACATATATAAATGCTGTCATCATAAAGAACACGGGCTTAACAGCCCTAAACCTTGAATGCTAATACTTTATTTATTATCTAAATGTAATTTTTTTTTTTTAATATATATGACAACTGTTAAAAAATAATTTATAAAAATAATAACAACCCAAAAAGAAGAGAAAAAAAGTTTAATTATAACAACTTGAATTTTTCATACGCTAAAATTTGTGCATTTTAAACTTTATGAATGAGTACATTTATGTAGTTTCAAATATAAAAACAAAAGAAAATTAATAAAAGTGGAATTATTTTACACAATTCAGCTTCGAAACTTGGTTTTTTATTCACGGCATTTTATTGTTGCTCTATTTTTTTGTAATACAATTTTATTTATTTATTTAATCTATAATTGAAAAAACAAAACAAAATTACTGTTGAGAACAACAAAAACAAAAGGTTGATAATTTAAATATGTTTAAAAGTTTAAAAAAGTTAATTGAAGATTTTAAAATACTCTGCGTTAATTCATAAGCGGCAGATCTGAAATGTGGTCAGAGACTTAAAAGTCGACTGATCTCGTTGCTATCATCTAAGTGTGCAAAAGCTAATGGTTTGACATGGCGACTTAAGCTTTCTAGATAGTTTTCGCTAAATCTTCTTATTTCAGCTCTTAACTTTTGGGTCTTGGTGAATCGCGTCATTTGTAGAGTATCTCATGTCTGTGGAGTACCTGCATACTGGAATTGCCGGCTGTTCCCCAAAGCTGTATAACGTCAGTACAGCTGGGTTTGGAAGTTGTCCAGCTGTTTATAAACGGACATTTAGTCGGTTAATGGACTTGAAACCCTTTTCAAGAATATGTTGCAACAATCAACGTTACATTCTTAAAAACATGCCAAAAGTCGGGCAACTTAAAAAACAGGTTGTCCTTTGAGTCAATGTAAAACTGAATAACAGCGGCTTCCCGTTACAAAACAAGCAATTTTTAACACAATAATAATATTATTTATTGTACAATTGACTTTGACCCTTTAAGACCTTAACTTGCCCCGGCTGGTAATTGCTAATTATTTATCATTTTTAAAAACCATATTCCGCTTCGGAAGTTTGAAATTGAAATGGCAAAATATTCAGCTGAAGATGATGATTTCTTTATTTAATATATTTTTGTTTGTTTTTGCGCTTCTTTGGACAAAACTAAAAGGTCACAGCGTGAACCGGTTTAATTAAAATTTAACTCTAAAATTATTGTCTGTCTAATTGTTTGTTGACTGCTGCCATCAGACACACTGTTGTTGCAATGGTTCCCTCCACTCTGTGTGTGCCACAGCTTTCAAAGTTTAAAGGAACACGATTTATGAATCATTTAAGCACAAAATTCAATTGATATTTGTTCAAATTTCTGTCGGTTCATACCGGGCACTTTGTAAAAGGGGAAGTAAAAACATTTGAATAATTGTTAATTAAGAAATAATGGCTGCGTGTGTGCGCTGTGCCGGACACAAGTGAAAGCGACAAATCTTGCAGGCTGCACAAATACCAGATTCAATCTTTAAGATTTGAAACTAAAAGAATTCTTTTATAATGTAAATTATAATATTTCACTTGCTGTGACTTGTGGTCACACCAAACCGAATTCATGAATGGAATTAAATACAGATTTCGCAACGACTAATTTGAAATGACAAATTCGTTTTGTAAATAGTGTTCTACGCAGGCTACGAGGACTAGGCCATAAAACATGGTGGCCTTCTTAGTCATGTGAGTGTTATTTACAAACAAAAATATCTTTAGAAGTTTTTAAAATTGAGGGACGCTTAAAACTGGGGCATCTTTCAAACAAACTGCTTTTTCTAATGCATATAAATATGTTAACACTTCGATATAACAAATTTCACTGTAACAGGAAGTTTTTAAAGATTTTTGAGTCATCTAAAAAATGTTCTTAATATAACTTCTGGACTTTTTTACAGTCATATGTATGTAAAGCCTTTATACAGCGAAATACTTATTCAAAACCCTCTACAAAATGAAATAAGAAAAAAATAATAAAAAAAAATATTTTGTTATTTATTAACCTGGTGAAAATAAAATTTTTATTAGCCTTCTCATGTAAAATAGATAAATAGGTAGAGAAACACTATAATAATAATGATTTATTTTCAGTATTTTTTCCAGATTCGTTATACCAAGGCTTTACTGTTGCATATGTACAACGACACAACTATTCAGATTCATTAATCGAAGTTTCATTGTAGTTGACGGCATTTGTTCATCTCCACTTTGCACCCAATCCAACGGCAAAGAATTTTAGCACGAGTCAAAACCACAAATACGAGTATCTAGTGGCTGCAGAGAATGAGCGCCATTAAAATCAATAAAAGAGTTCAAGAAAATGAAACGTTCAATCAAACAATTCAAAGAGAGTCCAACGGAATGGTGGCCACTGAGCACCCATTTCCTTAACTGTTGTTTGGCTGTTGTTGTTGTTGGTTGGAAGTTTTTTCTGTGCCGCAGCGCAGCAGCGAGCGCTATAACCATTAAAATTTACTAGATTTAAAGTCAGTCTTGTTGTTCGCGTCGCCAGTAACGGTCGGCGATAAAAACGAGCTGGGAATCGGTGTGATACAACAAACAAGTGCTATAAAAATTGTGTAAGAAAACTTTAGTAGCCTTAAGATGGCAATTGGTTTTGTGTCTGTAGGCGCGTGTGTGTTTGTATGCAAGTGGTGGTTCTTAAGAATGACATATAGGAAAAAAACTGAATTTCAAATTAACGAATGCGAAACAAAGTCAGAAGTTGTTAAACAAAGAATAGCAGTATTCAATAATCAAATCAAATGCAGGTAGTTGTTGCCAAGAATTGAATGAGTGTAGAAAACAAACGGGGAAAAAACGTTGACAAGAATAAAAATGAACATTTCTTAGTTCATCTGTGGTTGTTAACACTGTTAAGTGCATGTGTGTGTGTGTGTGTGTGTATGAAAGTGTGGCGGCAGCATAATATTACGAAATTATGAGAAACATAAACAGTAAAATACATCGCTATTGTTGTAGTCAACATAAAACACCAAAACTTAAATGTGAGTTGTTTATTTTGTTTATTGAAGGAATTAAAAACAAACAAAAAAAGCACAAGCTCAAATAAAAGTTGGCTTAAAGGAGAAAACAAGAAAAGCAAACCAGAAATAACGTAACGTCATTATTCCAAAAGAAAAGAGAGTTGGTTCTTTCAGTGTTTGTGTGGTAGTGTAAAGACAGTTGGTAATAGGTGTGAGTGTGCGTGTGTATGTGTTAACGTTAACGTGATCATTAACAGAGATGGAAAATTGTTTTGTCCAGCTGTTAATGAGTTATTTTTTAATGAATAACTTATTATTAGTAAAGAAAAAAGCGTAATTTGTTGTTGAGTGTTAAATATAATTGTATTGACATTCAAGGGATCATTAACAGGGCTGGAAGGTTGTATTTTTTAAATTGGTATTAAATACTTCTAAAAAAGAGTTATTAGTAGTAAACATGAGTCTTAATTTATTTAGAAAATTGATTTTTTTACATGTTTCTGAGTGTTTGTGTTTGCACTAACGTTAAAGTGATCATTAACAGGTATGGAAAACCGTATAGTTTAATTATTATTGAGTTATTTTAAAAATGAATTATTATTTTTGAATTCATAAATTCTATGCAAAACAGAAAAGTAAAAAAATAAATATGTATACATATGTATGTGTATATGTCACTGTACAACACATCTAAATTGTATAGTGCGGTGTATATAATTTTCTTTAATATTTTTTTTATAAGTTTCATACATATTTCATGCAAATCTTAAGATCCTGTTTGCCGAAATTTTTCTTACAGTCCCAGTTTTCTGTAATTTATTAATTTGAATGTTGCAAGCTTTTGTAACATTTGTGAAAATATGTCTCTTGCAAATTTAATCAGCAGAATTTTCCATCTCTGATCTAGACTACCAAAAACTATTCAAACGTTTCATACGGCAGTCTGTTTGGTTTTTTTATAAACTGGCTAACAAGCGACTTACTGACTCGTTGTCAGAGTATTTGTTAAATAAAAAGAGAATACAACAGACTCAAAGAAATATTAACACAATCAAATAACAACAATCATTTCTACCTTAGTGATTTTTTTGGGGCGTTGTCATTAAGACGTTTTGAATTTTTCGGTTACTGATATAAAAACAAAGAAAAAAATAACGTTTATGCCAACAATGTGAAAACAACTAAAATTCTGTTTATAACAAAAAATAATTAAAGAAAATTATTATTATTAGAGTCTTAATGTAAATATTGCAAAATATTAACAAGCAACTGAATTTTGGAAATTCAGTTCATTGATAAGATAAAAGAAATGATAAAGAAACAAACCTAAAGTTCATGCACGGTAAATTTTGAGTGCCTAAAATAAAAAAAAATAACTAAAAATAACGGTTAAAGTATCATTTATTTCATGTACGTACGTGCTTAATATAAATGTGTGTATGTTCCATGTAAACGTGTGGTAATAAATAATTGGAGCATTATAAATAAACAGTTTAACAAAAACAACTACATATTTTGCATTCCCTAAAAGCATTAAACACAACAATAACGGCAACCTTTGATTGCAATTCGTCTAGAAACTAAATAGCAGTCATTAAATACGCTGTCGTTGCCGTCTTAATTGTAACTCGCAGACAGACAACACAACCACCTGCAATTAACTGAACGTAAGTTACACACTGATTGCGTTTCATATTCACTTTCCGTTTAGCTCCTTATCGCTTTCATTAACTATTTTCGTTTTTTTACCTTGTTTTTATTATTTATTGTAAGTATTTTTTGCTAATGGACGGATGGATGAGTAAAAAAAGTACAATTATTCACACAAATTTATACACATGAACATTTTTATGATTTTATTATTTAAAATTTTATCACGAAGTCTAAAATGCAATTTAAAAATGATTCATACTTTAATCAACAATATTCGTACAATTTAGACACCTCTTCAGCCAAGTCAGAATAAAGGGGGCGCCATATTGTTACGAGTAATAAATCAATTAAAAGTGTTAACGAACAAAATCTTCAAATCTTAAAGTGATCGTGTAGCAACCACAAAACAAAAATTACCTAGAAAAATATTTTCAACATTTTTCATAAATTTAAATTATTGTGTTGTTTAATTTTACAAAACAATTTTAATAAAAAAAACGAAAGTTTCACTACTTTCTATTAACTTAACATTTAAGCAATTAAAAATAAATGTAATAACTACTGAACCATGAAAATGAGTTAAATTAAAAAGTAGTACAACTAAACTTATTTATTTTCTGGAAATAATAAAAGTAATTTTTTAATTCTCATAAAATTTGTTGCCACAAAAATAACAGTGTATAACAAAAATAACAAAAAATGTTTAGGTATTTATTTTAAAGAAAAGAAAACAACATTTTGATAAATGTTTCCATAACAACGTACATATCGTTAGCTGAAATGCAAAAACACTTAATTAACATTTTATGATTTACTTGCAGTTGCGGATTTTCGATATGCATTTATAAAATACCTAAAAAGTCCTCATCATATGTACATACATATGTACATGTATATTTTTAGTTTACCACAAACTTTTCGGTTTGGTCACCCTTAATAGTTAATTCGTTGAACTTCTTTTTGATACCGTCAGGCACTTTTTTTTTCTTCTTTTCCTATAAAATTAATTCCACTTTATTGATCGACCTTTGGCAAAACAAGTTTATTGTTCTATTAAATATACATGTAAAGCAGTTTAGCAAAAGACACGTCATTGTGCTTTCTTATGAAGTGCTGTTAACTTTGCATCAAGTCCTTGTTCTAGTAAAACAACCGCTAAGCCGCATTATAAAATGAAACCCACCACAAACATTCATGTGCTGTCAATAATGTTAACAACAAAATACATACATACGTACATACATATGTATGTATAATGTTTCATGTTATCATAAATGCAGAACGAAAACTGCTCTATTTTTAAGGCTTAAACACGTTTTTGTTAAAGAAAAAAATAGATTCAACCACCAACGTACAACATTTCTTTATTCATAACGAGTTTATTGTTTATGTCCGTAAAATGGTTGCATACTTAGTACATATACAAGTACGTATCTTCGTATGTACATATGTATATACATATGTATATGTATGTACGTACATGTTATAAATAATTTAATATTTTGATTGTTTGCTAAATTTGATACACAAGCATAATAATATTTTGTAACGCGTCCATACTCACCACTCTTGTGCATTATGTTCTTTCAAAGTTTGTATATTTGTGCTTGTATTTGTTGTTTTTACCGCAACTGGATAAAAAGCCGTTCCCTTATTTGTACCAACCGTGATACAACAACATAGTAAATGAGTTCATTTTGTAATTGTTGTTTGTTGCTAAAGTCCCATATTTGTACGAAACCCGTTTTTTCTGACCACACTGGCGTCAATTTTGAAAACATGTTTTATTTTGGCTTTTGGCCGCCACTTGTTTTGTTTTGATTTTTGTTGTGATTTTATTCGCTGTGAGGGGGAGTAGCAGAAGATAATAGTACTTTGAACAATATGCTCTCTCACCAAATGTTAGTAGTTAAAAAGCGTTGCCACCTTAGCGGTTTTAATGATACCAGCAGTAACAAAAGTTCATTAAACCAATCTTCTTAACAAGCGTTTAAATGTTTTAAGTTCTTTTTTTGGGGCCACAACACTGTGGAATGTAAGTGTCTTTAAGCCGGCTTACAGTAAATTACGGCTATTACATTTGTCATTGTTTTTATTAAAATGTTTAAAGTTAAATAATTGATCCAAATATCAAGAGTCATTTCGATAGAAAACCTGTACAGAGAACAGCACAGATATAAGAGGGCAATCAGCAGACCAGGCTATATATGTAAGTAAGTACATTGCATTTGCTGTCTTTCACTCGATTGGGCGGTGTTAGTGCACTGTCATTTTCACAATATGACATCGTTCCTGCGTTACTGCTGACCAGAAAGATTATGTTGCAGTTAGAACAAGCGTAATAAACAGCATAAATTAAAAACTTGATACTCCTTCTGTGCGGAAAGTGTAATTTATTTCTTAACCAATGCTTTTACTAACACCATTTTAATATGCCCTTTTGCAGTCTATTCTCCACACATTTTATGCTTTTCATTAATTTATTATCTTTTAAAACTTGAAATGAGTTTTTTTGTTTCCTTTTAGTTCTTGAAAAATTTACATTCATTTATTTCCTTTCTCTTATTTTTCATTGCAGGTACGAGTGTTCTCAGCATAAATAAAAATGCGATAAAGATCCCCATTTCAAGTACGTTCAGAATTCACACACCATCCCACATCATTATTTTCACATCGTAAATTATGGCCAAAATGACTGATTTAATTGTAACAACAGCAACAACAACTGTAACGGCAACAACACAAAATGCACCCACCAGATCAGAAAAACGAAAAAAGAAAATAAAATATCGTGATAAAATGAAGTTTTCGAATGTCTTGCTAATAGTATTAATTGTAGTTGTTATAAATAATTTAGAAATTTGCAGTAAAGCGGGGACTGGGGCTGGAAGTAGCGTTGTATTGGCACAAACGCGTGATCCCAGGTTTTATTCACGCGTGGGCGTTAATGATTTTAAATGGCCGAATCCAGGTGATCCAGATTATCGGTAAGTGATAAAAAGTGGGAAAGTTTTTGTTATATGTATTAATTTTACCTGTTTTGTAAATATTCGAAAACTCGCTTTAATCGATTTGTAAATATTTTAAAAAATGTGATGATTTAAAGGCAATTGTTGAACTTAAATCAAAGTGGGCCTCGCAAGTACAACAAATTACACTTAAGTTTCGCCCATTTGAAACAGCATAATAGACCAGACTTTGAAATTCAAATGCGGCAATTTGTTCGTAGACAAAAGGAGTACATTTTTTCTTTATTCTACTACAATACAAATTGCGATAGTTGGGCATTCGATTACGATAATGGGTTTCCTTCTTTTTTTAGAACGTACACATTCAATGATCGCCGTTATGGTCATTATCAGCCAAATGGTTATGGTGCAAATTATCCTGGTAGAAATTCACCCGGTCAATATCCACAAGGAATGCCAAATGAAGATCGTTTTCGTTTCGATCCGGTAAGTATTGGAATAAATTTTTATCCTATTCGTCAATGTGAAACAATAGAATAAAAAAATGTTAAAAAATGGCTAGACAAACTGCAATCTGTACAAATGTATCTAAACAAATGTGGACATAAAAGTGTATCTATGCAAATGTGTCTATATAAGTGAGTCTAGACAAATTATATAAATATATATCTTTATAAATGTATCCATACAAATGTGTCTATACAAGTGAATTTACACAAATGTGTCTAAAAAGACAATATCTATATAAATGAATCTATGCAAATATGTCTTGACAAACTATATATATAAATCTATCTAAGGAAATATATCTAAACAAACTACATCTATATAATGTAAACAATATCTATATAAATGTATCTACACAAATGGGTCTAGAGTAACTGTAATATATACATAAATGTATATATAAAAATGTTTCAATACAAATGTGTCTAAACAATATAAATTATACAATTATATAAATATATAAATGTATCTAGACAATCTATTATAAATGTATTGTATATATGTATATACAAATGTGTCTAAACATAGTATATCTGTGGAAATGTAGCTACGCAAATGTGTCTATACAAATTTATTTATACAGTTTTCAACTTTTCTTATTGGACTTTCCTTTGGCAAACGTTCATGCGCAGATCTGTCTATGTACGAGTATGCAACATCTCTAATACATGTCATAAACTCTTAAATGCTAAAAAGAACAAAGAAATTAATTTAATTTCGTTAAAGGAAACACATAAATACATATTCTTACATACAATATGTATGTAATCTTATATGAATGCGTATGACTATGAGAATTAATCTAATAACATTATTAAATGATGATCAATCCCGTTCGAATGGGGAGGCATCGAATATCAAAACGTTAATTGAATTCGTAACGCATATGACCATAAATGATTTCTGCACTTTTTGTTCTTATTTTAATTGTGTTAATCAAACACATCGTTGCACAGTGGTAACACGGACATTCGCTAAATCTTGCCAATAAGAATTAACGCTGAAACGCAAACGAAAGCTCATAAATAAACGAGAAAAGAAGTAGGTTTTTTTCTCTTCAAAGTGGCGGCGAATATTAACGTTCGATATTGTGGGACAGGCAAGAAACCCGTTTTGCAAATTACTTCATGAGACTTTCCGTTTGAAGGCTTCAAAGTCAAAAGCAAATCGCAAAACACAAATTTTTCATAAACTAAATACTACAATTGCGGCCACGAATCGATTTGTAATAAGATTTAATCCTCGAAAATATTAAGTGAAATGATGTTCTAGAGTTTATTGCCCCAAATGGCCACTGTGCGGTGTTCTTTATTAGTCTGAGAAACAAATAAAGAGAAAAAACACACAACCTACAGCCCCATAAGATTAAAGACTGACACATGGTAGAAAAGTTGAGCCCAGCCTGATCATTGATACGACATCTAATTGAAAACACAACTTCAATTTTTATGTAAACAAAAATCAAATGATTTAATACATTTACTATATATGTATGTACATACATACATACATACATACATATGTCCAATTATGAATGTAACTAATTCAGTACTTGTTTGTATAGAACAATCCGAATGCTGGTCACACACCGTTTCCGGGAATTTTGGCTGGCTGGCGCGAAGATTTGCAAGGCAGGCAAAGACGTGATTCTCTGACCCTGGAGCGTGATGTTTTCGTTACCACCAATTATGGCCAAGTGCAGGGCTTTAAGGTCTACATGTACGACAATCCCGATCCCAAATCATTTTACCGTCCATACCATTCAACGGTGGATCGCGTTATGGGTGAATGTTCGGCATTTTTGGGCATACCGTATGCGTTGCCGCCAACATTTGAGGGTCGTTTTAAGCCGCCAAGACTTCACCGGGGCTGGCAGCTGTTGCAGGCAGTAGATTTTGGGCCAGCCTGTCCGCAGCCGGTGCGTTATACCGGTGCCACCAAGGGCATCATGGACATGGATGAGGATTGCTTGTATTTGAATATATTTTCACCGAAAGTAAGTAAAATTGTTTGTAGTATCGCTCGGCACAGAAAAATAATTCCTGGGGGAAATTACAGACAGGTGCTGGTTTGGCTCAAAAGTATCCCGTCATGGTTTACATACATGGTGGAGAGTTTGTGCGCGGTGCCTCGAACCTTTTTCAGGGACATATCTTGGCTTCTTTCTACGGTGTTGTGGTTGTCACGCTAAACTACCGTTTGGGAGCTTTGGGATTTCTGTCGACGGGAGACGAAAACTCACCGGGCAACTACGGCATACTGGATCAATCAATGGCCCTGAAGTGGGTTTACGATAATATAGAATTTTTTAATGGCGATCGAGAGTCCATAACATTATTTGGTCCCGGTGCTGGTGCTGCTTCTGCTGGCCTGCTGATGGTGGCTCCTCAAACCAGGAATATAGTTAAGAGAGTAATAGCGCAATCGGGTTCAGCTTTGGCAGATTGGGCTTTAATACAGGATAAATATCGCGCCCAAAATACCAGCCGCGTGTTGGGTCGGCTGTTGGGTTGTTCTTTGGAATCCTCCTGGAAACTGGTGAACTGTTTGCGCACTGGCCGAAGTTTTTACGAGCTGGGCAATGCTGAATTTCCACCCGAAGTTGGTACTTTTCCCTGGGGTCCGGTATTGGATCATAATTTTACGGTGCCAAGTGATGATTGGTATGATGGTTGGCGCGAAAAAGATTGGCGCTTCCTATACGAAACTCCCCTAGAGCTTTTGCGCCAGAGAAAATTCAACAGGGGCCTGCAGTACATGACGGGCGTAACTACTCAGGAGGCTGCTTTCTTCGTATCGCAAAATGAAAGCTTAGCACCGTACTACGAAATCGACAGCAAATTCTTTGATCAGAAGTTGCGCGAACATGTCTTTCGCTACAATTACACTTTAAATCCGAATGGGGTCTACGAGGCCATTAAATACATGTACACTTATTGGCCAGATCCCAAAAACACATCAGTGCTGCGTGATCAATACATCAATATGTTGTCGGATCTTTACTATGGGGCACCTGTGGATCAAATGGTTAAGATTTTGTTGGAGCAGCGGGTACCGGTCTATATGTATGTTATGAACACCACCGTGGAAGCTTTGAACCTGCCGCAGTGGCGTAAATATCCTCATGACATAGAACACTACTTTTTGACCGGTGCTCCTTTTATGGATGTGGAATTCTTTCCCAAAAAAGCGCATTTGGAAAGGAACATGTGGACCGATAACGATCGCAATATGTCGCATTTCTTTTTGAAGACATTCTCGAATTTCGCTCGATATGGGTTAGTTGAGCTTTATTTCTTTCTTTTTATTTCTTTATTTCAATCCAATAAATACTTTCAGAAATCCCACACCTCAGCAGGTCTTGGGTTTGCATTTCGAACGCGCCTATGAGGGCGAACTGCGTTATTTGAATTTGAACACCACTTACAACTCCTCGATTCTGTTAAATTATCGGCAAACTGAATGTGCTTTTTGGACGCAATATTTGCCAACGGTGATCGGTGTTTTGGTACCCACTTATCCGCCCACTACGGAATTCTGGTGGGAGCCCAAGGAACCCCTACAAATTGCCTTCTGGAGTATGTCAATAGCCTGTTTATTCCTTATTGTATTGGTGGTTATTTGCTGCATAATGTGGCGAAATGCTAAGCGGTAAGTTTCGTTAGTCGTGGGAGTTGGATAAAGCGGGGAATTCGCCATAAAAGAGTTCACTCCGAGCGATGATGCTCCGATCACTTTCAATTTTCCTTTCGTACTTATTGTGATTGTGGTTCTTTAGAAGTGCTCAAGACTCTGCTTGAAATCTAAGAAACTAGTCAGTAAACTTTCGCTTAGGGAAAGCGTGCTTAAAGGTGTCTAGGGGCACATTTTACGCTCTAGATATAAATATCATCAATATGCAAATTTTGAAGAAAAAAAACTTTCCAAGAACACATCCTTGTTCATGTTAAGGTTCCATTTTATTAGTGCAAAGTTTGTTGATAGTCCCAAAAGGCCTGGATCACGTTCGATTCCAGCATTTAGTCGGCGAACCTGTTAAGCCTTCCTTGCAATGATTGCAGGCTTAACAAAATCACGCTTGTTGTATAGAAGTTTGATGCCTTAATCTCATATTTTTCTAGGCAATCGGACCGTTATTATGATGAAGATGTTTTCATTAATCCCGATGGCACTGAATACGATCAGGAGTCACGTGCCGCCGGCGTCGATAACACCAATTTGGTAACCAATCATCATGTTATGCGCTCGCGCGACAACATATACGAATATCGCGATTCACCCTCAACGAAAACTTTGGCCAGCAAAGTTCTAACCGATACAACGTCCATCAGATCACCCTCATCTTTAGCCATGACCCAAAAAACCGGCAGTCAAGCATCACTTAAATCGGCGATTTCTTTAAAAGAAGCAAATGGTGGCGGCACATTGAATTCCTACAGCAGACCTCATCGCAGCGAGGCTAATAATCCCTCCCTGAAAACAATAGCAAACGGGAGTGGTACTGCAAAATCACTCGAGGAAAAACGTCTGTTGCAACGGGAACCGATACCGTTGTCCTCAACGCCTGTACCATCGGAACAGTCGTATTCTAAGCCCACAAAAGCCGCATTGCACAGTCGCAGTACTACGCCGACGCCAAGTGCTCGCACAACAACAACGACCGCGACGCTAACAAGTGGTTTGAGTGTGCTGCAACCCCAGCCTGCCGCTGCACCAAAGCCACAGCTACGCACGCAAGTGATAGAAGGCGTGCCGCAGACATCTGTTTAAGAAACAGCTCTCTAAATGCTACAGCAGCGGCTAGAGTGTAAATTGCCACTTGGATGGGCGCCAGCTGCTATTATTGCATTTAGAGAGTGACAAGAAAATACGCTTTTTAATTCCAATAAAAAGACAAAATAGACCTTCAGATTTTTGCCACAAAACATGTCTCTTAAGTTTTATGGACTAAAATCTGAAAGTCTTAAATAACTTATTAAGCTGCTACCATAGTAATTTGCAACGATCTTGATACCGGCTTCAAAAAATTGAGATTGTTATCCTTTCAGGTCCTCCTCTTTTTCATTGAGATACCGGGTTTCCAGAATCTTCAGCGTTTGTAAAATTTTCATTTTGCCTTTATCCAATTTCTACACATAAAAAACTAAAACACCAATTAAAGTTTTTAATTGATGGAATTAAAAATTTTATTGATTTAATTAAACTTTTAATTAAATCAATTAAAGAAATTAATTAGATGCGTATAAGAGCAAAAGGATTAGTTTATGTATTGTACAAAAATTTTAATATATGTATGTATATTAGAAATTTAATTTACTTTTAATTTAGAATTACAGTTTTTTTTTTTTTTTGTAAAAGCCTCCTATATTTTTCTGGAAAGCGGGCTTTCGTTTTTCAAATAAACTTATTTTCTTTATACACAAACGATGTTTACAGGCATTTCCCCGATCTTTTAAGATCTCATGGAATTTTTATATAGTTTTAGCTATTAGAAGAAAAAGAACAACCCCACGAATACAATCCATATCAAAACATTCCAATTTAATAATTTAAAATAGATATTTAAGTTCAGTTTAATTTAAGTTATTGTATGTACTGTTTTTCTATAAAGTATTTAAGTTTTAAGTGTAAATAAAAGTTGTTTTACGAGGAACTAAAACATAAATCATTTTATATTTTGTTAATAGTTTAATACAATAAGAAATTATTCGCGATAGGAAAGTGGAAAAGAAAATCGATCAATTCTAGAAATAACGGAGCTTTTGCGTTTTGGAAAAAAGAGATCCGTAAACAAAATTTGAATAAAGTTAATCAAACATCTGGTCTGAAACCATCTTTCTTTTTCTTTTTCTTCATTTCATATTTCTGCAGTTTTCTTTACTTTTCTCCTATCAGCAGTATTTTCATATAAGTTTTTAATTTTTGTATATTTTTTTAATGATGATTTTCATATTATTATTGAGGCATATCAGTGTAATCCGTCCATTATTTTAAATAAACAATATAATTGTTAATTATACATATGAGTGTCCACTGTATGTGTGTGTCCATTGTATTGTATTATTTAATATTTTTGTTTAATGTTACAATAAAAAGAAAAAAAATCATACAGTATTGTAAATATTTTTGCTTAACACATTCTTAGCATTAAACTTCTCGCTATTTATGTTTTTATTAAGTTAGAATTATTGCATATTTTATACATATATATAATATAATTAAATTTATATAGAAATTTATGCATTTGCCTTTAACAGTTTTTACTGTGTTTGTTTTATTAAACATATTTTTTAACTTTATATTAAATAAATCATTTTTACCTTATAAATTACATATCATTTTGTGTTGTCTTTTATAACAAAAAAACAAAGTTGTCTGTGTCTGCATAGTTGAAAATAGTTGCTGTCATTCTTCATAAACAACTACGAAATTTTTGTAATGGATTAATGAAAAAACAAGAAAACATGTTTCCCTTTAAGCTATTACAAAAACGTTGTAAACTTTTTTTTTCACACAAATTCTTTTCATAAAAAAATTAAAAATTTTACTGCGAATTAATTTAAGTATGAAAAGATTTTGTTATTTCAGCATTACGCGCTGAATATAAAAAATATAATGCGGTCGCCAGCATTAGGAACACAGTCTTGTATATCGTGGCGGCCGAGTACTACAGTTCAGTAATAGATTAATCAATAATCTGTTTAATCTATTACAAAACTTGCGTAGGTCTTCTTTGCCTTCTGTTATCCCTTTAAGAACCAATGGGTTTTTAAGTCAAGCCAGCAAACAAAAACACAGCATATATTAATCTTCTAACCACCCAAAACGCACAAATTGAGATTCAAAAGCGAGTCTGTTTGGAAAAGGATTTCCGAACTAAATCGCAGCATCCACTTAATAATAAAAATATATTGTTTTATGTTCAACAATAAATCAAAGTTTTTAATATTTCTTTTACTTCTAAACTAAAAAAAAAGATGATCCAGTTTGAATAAAAAGGCTGTCGATTAATTGAAATTGTTTTCTTGTTTAACAAAATGTTCAAATAAAGAACAACAACAAAAAAGTGGAAGGGTATGTCGAAAAAAATTAAAATCACATTTTATAAAAGTGATTTAAAATCACCAGAAAGGTGAAATTTTGTGGTTTCAAATAATAATTTTCCATAATAAATGTCCGAATAAATTCATTGTTTATGAAATTAGTTGTTTTATTACAATAAAAAGCAAATGCTTTAGAATTCAGAATATTCCAAAGGACATTTTCTGTTACGAAAATGTTATTTGCTGAAAACCTAAAAATAAAGAAATCACACCGAAAAACTTCAAAAGTTTGTAATTTAGAGGACAGCAGAAAAGACAAATGATCACAAAGAATTTTGCGAATGGGAATATCAAATGTAACCAGATCCAATTAAAAGTATTCACTATTTTCCTTAATATTTATTAGGATTTAGCAAGAGTCTACATATTATACATAAAACATATGTATGAAGGGAATTTGGAAATTGTTAGTGTTTTTAGCCAATACAATCATTAAGGTAAAAATAAAACAAAACTTATTTAAATCTAAATAGCTTATAAAAAGAACATTTTCAGATGGGGTAGTAAGTAGCCTTCGAAACTAGTACAGTACAACTACAAGTATAAAGAAGCAGCAAATACTATATCTCGTTTTAGTAAACGGATTCCTTCGGCGAATTTATTCTCCAAATCGGTGTTGCCAATCGTTTTGGCAGCTTGACACATCTGACGCAGTAGTTCTTCTAAGCGCCGCATACAGCGTATAATCGAACCTTCAAAAATATCTGTCATTTTGCAAACGCTCAGGAAAGAGGCGCCCTTGCACCAGGCCAACACGACGTCCATGAGAAAAGGTTTAAATTTGTCTACATAATTTTCTTCGTCCATTTCCAGTTTGCATTCATTGGAAATTTTGGCAATGCGGCGTGCTAAGTCTTGCATTGCGCGCAAAGGACCGGACAGCTCTTCAGTGGCTTTAGGATTCTCTGAAGATTTCTCATCGCAAACAAATGTTGAAAGAAGTGCCACTGATTGGCCGGTTGTCAATTCGTTAAAAACCCCATTGAAAATCATTTCTGTCATTAGCAGTTCATCAGCTGAACTCAGTTCGCAAGCAACACGTCCTTTAAACTCGATGACATCTTGTGCGGTACAGTATTCCATACGTCTGAGTACACGTTTACGATGTTTTAATTCGTCCATTTGAAGCAAAGAGCGGGCTTCCTTCAGTTTTGCTTTCGCAGCTTTCAGCTCTTCAAGAACTTTAAGTTTTTGTGTGTAACGTGAATAAATTCTGTCCAAGTCGGCGGAATTATGCAAAGGGTGGGCATATAACCGTTCTTCAAATTTATCAATTGATTGGACAATATTCTGGAACTCTGGCGCCTTAATGTGCATTTCGGTTATGGGATTAAGAAGCGGCGGACCTTTGGGGAAGCGTTTTTTGACCTCATTAATAGTTTTCAGGACACTGCGTCTATTATCAGCAGGTCTTAAGTCATTAGGATAGTAGACTCTTAAGGAAGATATTTGAGAGATCAGCTTGTGCACCACGGGCACAACTTCCATGTTGCCTTTCTGACCAGTTTTGCAAGGCTTCGGTTCATCGTTTTTAGCCGATTCCTCGGTGACATACAGCAACACATCAACTATTACAACAGTTTCTGCTTTGAGCGGATTTTTTGCATTGTTTGTCTGTTTCTTAAAATTAACTACAATACCCCAATCAAATTCGTCTGTTTCATTTTGTACCTTTACCAGACGACCTGGTTGCAAATACGGTACCAAATACTCCGGTTTTGTGATCCATTTACGGAATTGTTTGCCCAATGAATCCAGCTGATCGCGTATGTGATGGTAAGAGGCTACACTGTGTTCGTCGTTGACCTTGATTTTGTCCAGTTGCTGTTGTTTGTCTTGAACTTCCTTGTACAACTCGGGTATAGACGATTGATTTTGAAATTGGAAAAATGAGCGTTCTAACATGTACTCGGGATTGATCTCCTCAACCCGTAGAAGATTTAAAACCATATTATAGGTCAAGTGAAATGCAGAGTTAATGGGATCAGCTTTACCCTGCACAATGGCACGTCCAACAGAAGGAGATACTTTCTCATCAATCATAAGTATAACAATACCTTTGTCATCCAAGCCACGACGACCCGCTCGCCCAGCCATCTGTATATATTCGCCAGAGGATATCCAACGAAAGTCTTTACCATCGAATTTTCGTGGAGCTGTGAATAAAACAGTTCTAGCCGGCATATTAAGACCCATAGCAAAAGTTTCGGTAGCAAATAAGGCCTTTAAAAGACCTTCACCGAACAGGATTTCAATAATTTCCTTTAATATTGGTAAAAGACCTCCATGATGGATGCCAATGCCGCGTCTTAGCAGTGGCAAGACATTTTCCACTTGAGGTAGTTGTCTGTCTTCTTCGGACAGAACGTCCAAGGCATTATTGAACACTTCATCAACTAGCCTCTTTTCCTCCGCAGTATTAAAGTCCAGTTTAGCCATTTGCATGGCATAAACTTCGCAATCCTTTTTGCTGAAGGAAAATATAATAACCGGAGCAAAGTTGCGTTCCATGATCATTTTTACAATTTTAAAAATATTTGATTGGCCAGCATTGGCGCCTTTAATGCCACCTTTGCGTCCTTTTTGATCTCCCTTGGCCGCTTCGCCTAAGAAAATTAAATTTACAAGATGACTAAAACTGTTTTCGCAATCAAAGGCAAAATATCTTACCCGCATTTTGTAAAACAGCCATGGCCGTATTAAAATTATCTTCTTTAAATTGACCCTTCTCATCGACAATCAAATGAATACCATCACCGCCGGCTGGAAATATATAATGCTGCAATGGTGTCGGTCTGTAATCTGTATAGACTACATGACATGGCTGCTTATGCAAGTGGCACACCCACTCGGCAAATTGTCTGGCATTTGGTATAGTAGCCGACAAGAAAACATATCTTACATTATCGGGCAACAAAATTAGGGTTTCTTCCCAAACTACACCACGTTCTTTGTCACGCATATAATGGATTTCATCGAAAACCACCCAACCAACCTCACGCATAATTTCACTGCCGCGATACAACATGTTACGTAGAATTTCTGTGGTCATTATAAGACACGAAGCTGTTGGATTGATGGTAACATCGCCAGTAACCAAACCAACATCTTTAAACTCTTCATTGAATTCTCGATATTTTTGATTCGATAAAGCCTTAATGGGTGTTGTATAGATGACTCTCTGTTTGCAGTTTAGGGATTTGGCTATGGCATATTCAGCCACTACGGTTTTACCCGCAGATGTATGGGCCGATACCAACACACTTTGTTGATTATCGATACACAAAATAGCTTCCTTTTGGAAGGGATCCAAGACAAAGGGATATTCCTTGTCAGGTACACCTGTGAATGGCTGTAGTGGTATATACTCCTGGCCCGGATAGGCAGCCACCTCGTGCGTGCAAGACTCTGGCGATTGTATGACATGCACGGAAATTCGCGATCGCAGGGCTTCAACGCATATATCATCAAGTATGGATTCTGTAATTTTCGGCC
This sequence comes from Epicampocera succincta, assembly GCA_932526305.1. Lineage (NCBI taxonomy): Eukaryota > Metazoa > Arthropoda > Insecta > Diptera > Tachinidae > Epicampocera > Epicampocera succincta. Next base: position 11,341,694 of record OW052037.1, on the reverse strand, counting down.
GCTTATTGGGATCATTTTCTTCGTCATCATTTATTTGGCGTTTTTCAGCTGTTTTGTTTATACTGAATAAGAGAAATTGTTATATTTTGACTACTAAACATTAAGAAAAAACAATACCTTTCAGTTTCCTGGTTTTCTTGAACGTTTTTCTCAGCTGCAAACCCTTCCGTGACTGCAACTGGTGGCTCATGGGCAACCTCCTCCGCCTCCTCGTTAAAACAACTGAACAATTCATCTACATCAGCCATAATAGTTTTCGATTGTTATTGCCGCGATTGTTATATGCAGTCCTGATATTTTTTATTTTGTAATTTTTCCTTTATTTACAATTTAAGACGAAACTTTTATACGAGCTTCGTTTTTGCACGCTTTTCAATTTATTGAGAAATTTTGACAGCTCTCTGCAGCAATAACAGTGTTGTTATAATACTAGTATACTGCTGTAAATATACACATATATAGCAAATGTTGCCAGCATTGTTTAAGCGTAAACTGATATAGATGCACCTGTTGTTGGGAATGACCGTTAAGTTAAAAAAAATTTTTACATATTGCTTGTTTTTTAATTAAAATAATAATTTATTGGATTTGCAGGCGTTAAAATGTATAAACGAAACAGTTGTGCTTTAATTTTAATAACTCTAGTTCCAAAAAATAATCTTTTTTCTTAAACATTTTGTGTCAACTGCTTTAAATTAAAATATGTACATATAATTTTTTTGGAGCGTATAAATTTCGAAGTTGATATCAAGAGGTCTTCATAACACCTGAATTTGGGACCGCAGCTGATTATTTTCTTGCATATTTTAGCCTCTCTTGTATGCCAACAGCGCCAGATTAAAATACATACGTCAAGGCGTGCTGTTGTTGTACAAGCTAATTTGCCTTTTATGTTTATTTGCTTAACTGCTTGCATAGTTGCTCTAGACATTGTGAAGAGCTTTCCTTGCATAAATAACTGTCGCCTTACCAAAGCGGCGAACCAATACCTAATACTTTCTTCAACACGAAATACCAAACTACAAAAGCTAATTGAGCAAAATCTACCATTACCTTCGGCATTACCATTGTGTTGACTGCGTTACCATTTTACGCGACTGCGTTATCGTTTCGACTGTCGTCCATAACAATCGCCTTATACTTTTACTTTGAAACTTGGCCTCAATGCAAATATTATGGATGAGACTAAATTGGAGCTAAACTATAGCTTTTGATCTCGCCATACATCAAAAAAATAGGTATCAAAAAAATAATGTTTTTTTGTTGTAAATGAGAAACCAGCATAAACTCGTTTTGTTTCTGTGTAAATAAAAAACTTTTTGTTTTTTCTTTATAAATGATATATTTTGAGTTTTATACATTTTGTTTAAGAAACATTTTAATGCAAAGAAGCGTAGTAGTTTTGAGTTATTTTTGTTTTGTAAGTTTGAATTATATAAAATTATATAATTAGTTCAATTGTTGGCTTAAAAACTATTTATAAATATTTTGTTATATTTTAAACTTATGTGTAGTGTAAGTGATTTTACTAAAAATAAATTTATTTGAAAATTTAAAAGCAAAACTTAAAACTGAAAAGGTTCTTCATATCTTATTGAAAAAAACAATGTAAATACCACTAATTATTTTTTTTTAAATATAAAAAGAAAACTCAAAAATAGAAAAATTCAACCAAGTTTTTGAACTTAAAACTAAAACAAAAATTTTTTAAGCTTAAAACTAAAGGAAAGAAAAACATTTTTACATAAGTATTTTAAACTTTTTGTTTCTTTTATTTTAATATACATATTTTTAAATTTTATTATTTAATTTATAACATTAATATAAACCTGAAAATATATAAGCGTTTTAAATGGAAATTATTTTTTAGGACTGCGCTGTAATAAAATATTTTAGTGCTTGAGTTTCTGTGAAAAAAATCATGCATTTTGAAAACCAAACATTCAAACCAAAAAATAATTGTTTTTTTAACTACATAAATTTATTTAGAGTTTTAGAAGAAATTTATTGTATTGTTAACTTATTACTATAAAAATATTTTCTTTATAATTTTTTATAAAATTCATTTTTTTCTAATTTTTTTATTAAAATATTTTTTTTTAATCAAAATATTATTTTTTAACCTTAAAACAGGTTTTATGTAAAATTAGTGACTTACAACTAAGTTATTCACATTTTTCAAACTAATTTTATTTTGTAACTTTTATTCAGTTTTTAGATTTTATTTTACATTTTTTCCAAATATTAAAATTAAGAATTTGCTGTGCAAATTATGGCAATATTTAACCTTAAAAATTATTTCATATATTAATAATTCAATTCTTTAGTTAAATATTTTTTGAATTGTCTCATTTTTTTGTTTTTTTAAATGTAGACTTTTTAAGAAAATTTTTAGTCTTGCGTCTGGCTATAAAACAAAATAAAAGAATAAATGACAAAAGAAAATGAAAAAAAAGAGGAGCCCAACTTAAAAGTAAAACAAACAAAAAAATCAAACTGAAAATGTAGAACGAGGTGCCAGAGAACCTTTAGATAACAGAACTAAAATTTGTTTCCTTTTCCTTTGTTTTATTTTGTAAAAAGCCACATAATATGATGGACAGGATTTTTGTTATTCACATGACATGACATTTCATTTTTTTTTTTATTATTTTTTCTATTCATGTCCTTTTTGTCAGATGTTGTGATTGGACTTAAAAGAACAAAAATCTGTTTTGAGATTTTTATATCGTTTAAAATTTGCTTCACCCCTTTTCGTTTTGAAATACTCGATTCGAAGTGGTGGTACGTGTTTAAAAAAGCCAAAAGCCAGGTTTGCGCTATTTTTAGATTCGAATCATTCCAAATTAAGTTCGAAAAGCCAGTTCAGCCAGTTCTTTTAAGGCCATTCTTAGAGAAATGTGTGCTCTGAAGTCCAGTCGTTTCAAATTTATGCGTCACGTGACAAAAGTCCGGCTCTTTTAGTGCAGTGGAAGATTTAAAAAACAAGTACACACACTGTTTACGAATGTTTTTCCTCCAAGGCAATTAGATTTTTAGGAAACAAAGTTAGAAAAGGAAATCCTTCTTGTCGTCAACCTTTACACAAAAGCTATTCTAGTTCTCTTGTTTTCAGCTATCCTTCTATAGTTAGTAATTATTAGTCATGAAAAATTAAAAAATAAGAACCAAAAAGCAAAATAAATATTGAACAAAATCATAAAGTAAAACATATAAAATAATGATACTACAAAATGATTTATGAATGAAATGTTGTTAGTGTTTTAGTCTGTCACTATGACGAACAAAATCCCTCAACTTACACGGCTAACTGTTAGTGTGTTAGTTAGCAGAAAAACCCTAAACTGAAAATGAAAGTGTTAGTAAGAAGTGTTAAAATTAAAGATAATGATTTTTTTTTTTTTGGCTTAAAAACAAACTAAAATAAAAATTAAACTAAATAAACTAAATAATTCTTTAACTAAATCAAAAGAAACTAAAAAAAAAAAAATGAACAAAATATGTTGGCACAAGACATTAAAAGTCTGGACTCAGTCCCCAATATAAAAGAAATTCGTTTTCTTTTATTTTAAAACCGAATCAGATCTTTTAGTTTACGTTTTCTAGTCTAGTCTACTTAAAAAACAATATACATATATTTTTTTTTAGTTATTATAAAACAAAATCCCACTAATTTAGGCAACTGAAAAGTTTAGGGATTTGTTTTCAGAAAAAACAATTTTGCTATAAAAATCTTGATTAGAAATTCTTGTGTGAAGTTATTTTAAATGGAATTTGTGTGTGTTTTTTATTGTTTTAGTTTATATTACTGCCAATCTTTATAATAATTATTTAAGCTAAATAGACTTAAGTGTAAAAAAAACAAATTAGAATAATTACTATGCTTTTAAAAGGGGGTGGGGGAGGGGGTGAGGTGAATGTGTGTTATGTATGAATGTAGGTATTTTTGTGTTTGCATAGGTGACACATGAGCGTCTATTTCTATAAATTATTTATAAATTAAATTTACTTAAAGTAATATTTTTTGGAGTAGAGTATAGGTTAACTTTAACTTTTTTGCTTTTAAATATAATACATTTTTTTGTTAATGGGCAGATATATGAGGGGCAGTTTTACGAGCTAAATACCAAGTCTGAGAAGAGATCTTTAATCAAACCTTTTTTTCTGTCGAGTTGGTATTCCGATGATTTTTCATCATCGTTATCTAAATGCCCATGGGTTTGCGACTAGATGCTGGCGGAGTGAGTAGACCATCGTGACATATAAGACCAATAGCTGGTGAAGTTTCTTGTTTGATTTTCAACGCCATGGCCGTTAGTTGTTCTTGTAGAAGACGGGCACGATCCTGGAAAGATAAAAAACAAGGTAAAAAAAAACAAATTAAATAAAATTTACATTTTCATTGGCAACCACATTAACATTTAACTGACATTAAGGGTTTGCAGCCTTTAAATTATATTTACAGCTCTGTTATATTTAATAATATGTTTACCACAAGGCTCGAGTGACTTTTTTTTTTGTACTAATTTAGTAATTTTAGTGAATAAGAATAAAATTCTTTAAACTGCTAAAAACCAAAAACTACATAATTTCGATTTTTTTTTCTTAAGATTTACGTTTTTATCAAAATATTACTTTTAAATTATACAAATTTATATTTGTGTTTGAAACAGAATAAAAACCCCAAATTAATTTCGAAATTTTTGAAAAATTTTCGACTTTATGAAAATATTATTTGTTATTAACTATTAATCAGATATGATAATTTTTAAATTCTTTTCAAAACGAGCACATGATTTTCACAAGTGGAATTAAAATGATTTCAATTATTTGAAAAATATAAAAGAATTTGAAATGAGTAAATACGGAGAAAACACAATTTTTCGCTTATTTACAAATACATAAATTAATTCATACTTACAAACATTGCCATTGTTGTTGTATGTGTTTGTATGATATGTGAGTCGTCTGTGACAATATTTGGACACACATGACCCAGGCCAAATTTTGTTGTAATTGGTTCATTTTGCTCTATTAAATGTACGTTATGCGATTCTTCGGATACCACTTCAAAGAAGGGCTGCATCCAACGGGCACAAGACTGTATCGTCTGCCAATCAAAACCGGAACAATGTAACGCAGTTTCTCTGTTAAAAGTAGGAAATGAGAAAGAAACGAAAACAATAATTTTGAAACAGGCTGGCAAGTTGACATCGTCGTCGTTTGCTTACCGATCAAATGTATGCGAAATAGCGGCTGCCGCTATCACCGAATAGGGAAATTTGGCAACGCCAACATCCAGCGAACATAAATCCAACAGTTGCGCAGTTTGTACAAACTCTAAGCCCGAAAATTGTGGATAAATAAACGATTCGTCCACTGCACTGCACTGTGAGTGCGTTAAGGGCTTGTTGTTGTGGTTGTTGTTGTTTAAGGCAGGTGATGGTTGTTGGTTTGAGGCATTTACATTCTTAGTTAAGAGATTTTGTGAAGTTTGAAAAGTGGCGGGTGTACGATTATTAACATTCAATTGCATATAAACACCCAACCAACCGATGGGTGTGACGGGATTAATTTTCCATTCTAAAGCTTGCAGCAGTAAAATTTCATATTGCAGTATATCGGACTCTTGGCAAGCACCGTCGGTAACGTAGGCGAATTCACCGATTTTAGGCGGATAAATTTCTTCGACTTTGGCTGCCACAAACAGACAGGTGATGCCGATCAGTTGCAAATGAGTCTTTTGTACACATTTCTGGGTACTCAAGTAACGATCTAAGTAGTCCACGGCCAAATAATATGTCTCCCGGTGTAGTTTATACACCTCGCACACTTCTATCAACCAGTCCAGCAGAATGGCGCGCATACCGGGATGCAGACTGGGATGATTATCCATCATATTACCGTCCCTCAGAAAACTGGCTTTTTCATCTTTTTTGCACATCAACTGCCAGACATCTTGGGCATTAGCCCATGACAGAGCCGGCAGAGGACATTGTCGGGGCCGTTCAGGATCGGCGGCCGGTGTCATGCAATCAGCATAGTGAGCATTTAAATACTCTTCGAAAGATTTAACTTTCTCACGGGTTAGTTGAGAGGCGGATCTGTTGTTAGAGTCTTCTGTTTGGCCTGGTGTACGTTCACCATAATGAATATCGGAGCCCGTACGTGCAGTTAAGGAACTGTAAGCTTGCGTAGAGGATATAGATGAACAAGGCGATGTTGCCCCTGAAACTATGTCATCGCCATTCTTATCATGATCAGTATTAACATCATCGACATTCGTCACATGATCAGCCTCCTCCTCATTAAGCACTAAATCATTCACAACATCATTCTCATGATGCTCAGCACCATCAACATCACCAGAACCACCACCATCACCATCATCATCCTCATCAATATCATCTTCAGGTAAGGCCAGAATTTCTTCATCGATTAATTCCTCATCGTGTCCCAAACTGTTGGGACTATCGGGTATGGCATCGTTGACTAATTCAAAATCGGTGCCGGTCGAGAGGCATTCCGATGAGCTGTGCGTGTCGATTTCTTGCGCCAAGATTTCATCGACTGGCGATGGATAAGCGGAGGAAACCACCGAACCACTATCGCTTGCGTAAATGGTTGGCAGGAACTGTTGACGCTTGGCAGAGGGTTCAAAGCCTAATTCCGAATCCTGCAACAGAGTGCAAAAACAAAACATGTACATATTTTAAAAGAAAAAAAAAGAAAGTAATTTTGCTACATTTTAAGTCAGAAAAAGAAATCGAATCGTGGCATTGAGATATAATTAATAATTACTTATTGCTTTTTCCATAAAAAATATATATGTGTGTATTTAAACGTTAAATTTGATTTGTTTTGTATAGAAATTTCTCAAACAGGACTTTAATAAACATTAAGTTTTTTTTTCTATTGTATTAATAAAATCGTTGTTAGAAAACGAAACTCAAAACTCATCTCAAGCTGCATTAATTTATACCGATAATTGAATAAATAAAAGCAAATATTTTTTTTTTAGATTAGTTTGGCATAAAAATCTTTAAACAATTTTCGATTTGCTAAATAAAAAAAGGAAACGAGTTTTATTTTTTTTTATTTTTTTATTTTCTTTTTTATTGCTTAAAATAATTTAAATTTTCAAAATTTAAAATTTTCAAGTGTTTTGGATTTTTTAATATTCCAAAAAATATCCTTAAATATTTTTCATTTATCGAAATTTTTATTTGAAAGCTATTGGATTGGATATCTGTTATTTTTAACTTTTATTTATTGTATATTGAGCAGAAATAATTGTTAATTTTTTGTTTGCTAAACTTCAAATATTTCTAAATATTCGAGATAGAGAAACAGGCCGTTCATACACTGAAAAGTGTGTAGTTTTAGGTAATAAGTTTTCTATGAAAGAACTCATGATTAAGAAAATTTATTTGTTTTTGGCCACTTCAAATGTTCACGAACGAACGTTAACGTTCGAGATAGAGAAATAGTCATATATTTGTTTAGTGTTTGAAGGCAATAATTTTTTTTTTAGAAAATGGCTTACAAAGAGTGTGTTTCTTTTTTTTCTTAAGTTAAGAGAGAACTCGAGCCGTGTCACAACTGGCTGCCTGCCGTGGTAAAAATACTCGTATTTGGGCATTAAAACTACAGCCTTAAAATGTATGTCAATAAAAATAAATCAAGCAATTACCATTTCAAGAAGTTTTCTTTTATGTTCACGCTTCATATTCACATTAAAATAACAGTTTCACTCAGGGTCCGTGCTGTGAATTTCTGAAGCGTTTTACTGCCCCGTTGCGCAAAATATTCGACAAAATTTTATATGCTTTGGCAAGTGGAATGAAATCGCAATTTTCTACGAAATTTTCTAATTATTCTTACAGGAATTACAAAAGCAGATTGTTAAACTTTTCTTAAAATATTTATTTAATTTGTTTATTTTTTTTTTTTTTTTTGTAAAATTATATATTGCACTTTAATGTAGCGAAAAAACAGCAACAACAACAAACAGTCTTTCTTTGGTTTTTTTTTTGGTATTTTGTTTACAAAATTTTCGATTTCATCAAATATTTGGAATGATTTTGTTTTTCTTCTTCAGCAGTGGAATTTTGAAGCAGATTCCTTTATTCAATTTCAAATGTTGCTGCATTGACTTTCTCAGTGTAACTGAATTTTGAGTGCAAAAGAATTCAAGATACTGGCTCTCGTTGGGTAAAACAATAGTAGATAAAAAATAAGGGTGGATTTTTAAAATTTCCAAACGGATTCTTGTGGCTCTTGATTATTTCGAAAATACTTTAAACCTTTGGTTTTGAAAAACTTTTCGCTTTTTGGTTTTAATATCTTAAATTTATGTTTATTTAAATTGCTTTAAATAAACTTATTTTTGTTGTGAAATTTTTCTAGTTTTTTGTGCTTTTTTTTGCTTTTCGCAAAACTTGGCGCTTGCGTGTGGACGCGTTAACTTTCTCAGTGAAACTGATTTCAAGAATTCAAACACTTTCAGACACACACGCGCACACGCACGAAGGGGAGTACTTAAAATAAGGGTTGATTTTCTATGACATTCTCTCGAACTTTTTATATCTCAACCAGAGTTGGGAAAGTGGGCACAATTGTATTTCTATAGCGCACTATTTGAAAGCCCAAAATTTCATAACCTTCCCATTTTATTATATTGCACGAACGTATTTTACAGAATTCCCCTTTTTCTGTAATTTTTTAAGGCAACTTTTGTTTAAACATTCGTTGCATGGCGTGTTTAACGCTGCAACCTGCTGTGGCGTCAGAATTAAAGCTGTCGCCTTATGAGCATAAAAACATTGAAACAATAAACAATCAGATTACGGATTATAAATCAATTTTGCAATCTATAATGAAATGATGAAGAAACATACGAGTACCATCAACGGGAACGGCTGGCTAATCAGTTTGCATTTTGTAAAAATACAACCCTGATGCAATGGAACATTTTCAAGTTTAAGCATATTGAAAGTCTTATAGTACGTCAAATCTTTTATGGCATTATTTGCCATTTGCATAAGATTTGGCATTGACACTATCACCCTTTTTTCGAAAGGTTGGGTACTTTTGACAAGTCTTAATACAAATTATTATAGTCGGGCACAGCCTCCCTTAAATAATTTTTAAGATCTTAAGAACTTACACAGTCTTTTGTGTACTTTTTGAAATAAAACCTGAATATTTATTGTTATAAAATTTTCCATTCACACTAACACTTTTGTACGTTTTACTTGAATTTTGGACTAGTCTTAATACAAATTGAACTGGCTCCTAGAATAATTAGTTTACATTCAGGATTCGAACAACTAAAAGTGTTTTTTATAACTTTCGAAATTATGCCTAAATTGTATTATTTGTAACGATTGTCACTTAAATGTGTCGCGTTTTTTGTTAATAGTTACGGTTTATTTGCCCACCTTTTTCGGCTACAGTGAATTTTTTATATTCGTTTTGATTTAAAAAATTAAAAGTACTATTTTGTACCATAGAACTGAAAAAAGTACATTTTTTCTTGCAATCGTGTTTGCAAGCCTGATCTCTTCACTCAACTATTATTGCATGTGCATTGGGGAACTTCGTTTCAAGTGAGAGTAGTCAGTCCTGTTTGTGAGTGTGTTTGTAATTGTAATTTGCTCTTTAAATATTGGCCATCACAGGATCTGTTTCTTACCCTTAAAAATGGTCTTGAGCGAAGGTCTCAGCAAAAGAAACGCAACAAACGCAAAACCTTTCAAGATACTTTTTTCTTTTCCAGTAAGAGCAAATACTGCAAAACCAACAAATACTACCAGTTAAATGTTTTGAAATATAATGCAACAACAACAACTACTACTACAAAGCCATGAGCAATTCTTTTATATACGAGGTATCATGCGAACGTTTAACTAAAAAACAAGAAACCCAAAATGTTATAGAGATTCTTTTTTTTTTCTGGCCAGGTATAAGAACTTAAATCTCAGCAGGGATAGAGCGAAGGCAAAACACAAACAAAGAAACGATTCCTTTAGTTAAAGACAAGACAACAATATTTAGCACCAGACATGATGCAATTTTTAATGTAGAGATTTTTAAGGCAAAAAGTTCAATAAAAAGGAAAAATAAACGAAAACAAAAACATATCATCACTGAAAAATTCCCATAAATCTTTATTAAACAGTCACATACGCACACGCAGAACATATTTCTTCTTTTTGAGGAAAAACTTTTAAAATTTCTCAGCTTGCAGAAAAAAAAACGCCATCCCTTAACTTTTAAAGGATCTATAATCTAGATCATCACCAATTATGCAGTTTGTAGGCAAGTAGATTTTTGTTGAAATCTTAAAAGTTGTTGTTTGACTTTTTTTCTTTTTTTATTCTCTTTGACAGGCCAAAAAAGCAGAACGAATATGTGTGATTTGATTTATCCAGCCTTTTTTCTACAACAACAAAAAAAATTAAAAATTATAAGACAAAAGTGTCACAGTTCATTAAAATTAAAGCATCGTAAAAATGATGAAGTATCTATTGGATTTTTTTTTCATTATCGTAAATTGTTTAATTAGCAAGGAAGCTGCTGCTGCGGCTGCGGCTGAATCGGGCGATTTTAGGCAATTTGACCAAAGTAAAAGGCAGATGTTTTGCTTTTACAAAGTAGTCGGTTGCTTAAGACGGCAAAAATAAACTGCCAATAAATCATTTGAATGTTCTGCTTTGAAGAAAAGTTCAAGAAGTAAATTTTCTTTGTTAAGCTGTTATAAATCGAAAAACGAATAAACAAACAGCTGAACTTTTTGACCGCTGGTCATACAATTCTCAAGAAAAGTTTTAAATTACAAAATTTACAAGTTTTAGCATGAAAAAAGAATGCACTCTCTCAAGTAATATATTGTAAAACGTATCCAGGATTTACAGGCCTTCAGTGCTTTTCAAGAAGATACTTAAAGGAAAGGTGCATCAAATGTAGAAATAATGTTTGAAGAATTGATGGTAAATGCTATAGTAGTTAAGTTTGCGGGCAATTTAAAAACAATAATACAAAATTTCACAATATTGATGGAAATATTCATCACATGCCGGATTATAGCCTGCAGAATCGCTAATAATGCAATAGTTGTGTGTGTGCGTGTGTGGGCAATTTAGGCATCATGAAAATAGACAGAAAACAAAACAACAAAAAATGAGATAGTGTTGACGGATATTTTCCTCATATGGAGAACAACCGTTTGAAGAATGAACGATAACGCAATAATTAAGTTTGTGCGTAATTTAAGCATCATGTTGTAAACAATCAAAAATAATCATAAAACATAGCAGACAATGTTGAGGGAAATTTCCATCACATGTAGAATCCAAACTTGATCAAGTTATTTAAGTCAAGGTGAAAGATTTGAATTTTTACTTGCAAGTTTTGCCCACTTTTAAGTTAAATATGTTGATTATTTTTCTTAATTTTAAGAGAACAATTTTTTCTTTTAACAAGGACTTTACAAAAATATAGTTATAACCTAAAATAAGTTCTCCGGCTGTTTCAATGGACATTATTTGACAATTGTGATTTTCTCGAAAGAGTTAAACTATTTTCATTTGGCATTGATTTATACTTTCAAAAAGTTTAACCGTTTTTGCTAATTTCTGTAAGTTCTTATGAAAAAAAGCCTCTTGAAAAATTTATAGTTTTTAGTTTCCTTCTCTTCAGATGATTTTACCAAGAGTTTGTATGTTAAGCCAATGTGTCTAGAGCGCTACCGTGGGGGGTTAGACAGCTGCTTGTAAATACCTCTTCAAATCAAATCGTTTAACTACAAGTAAGAATATTTATTAAAATACATATTTTGCAATTATCCTTAACATTTTAAGATGCCTTTAAGAGTGTTTCCAGTTTCCAGCCGGGCACGAGCACTTACTTAAAGAGTAGGTAGAAAAATACAAATATGAATCTTCATTTTAAACGCCTGATTTATTTAATAGTTCGAACAAACTAAGTAGAGCGTTTAGGCGAGAAAAATGCCAAATACATATAAAATAAGTGTTGCAAGAAGGGACCACAACAGATAACATATGTTTAATATAACAATTAGGCTTAATGGCAGCAATTTTTGGGAACATTTTAAGAGCTTAACTAATTTCATGTCCTATCAAAAGAAAAGCTATAAATGTCTGGAGATGTGTTATATCTTCTTTTGTGCTGTTAGCGCAAGGAAAAGAACAGGACTGACTGACTGGTCAATACAATTAACTTTATTACCCATATCATTTTTGTCAATAAAATTTCTTTTCAATTGGATAAAATAAAGCAGATGATGATTAAAATTTTGCTTTTCCAAAATAACTGCTATAAAACTTATTTTGCCAGAACCCTCCCTCCACACATGAAAAATGTAGCAAATGTTCGGTCTGTTGGCTTCTTGATGTTTCAAGGAAAAGAAAAATCAAAGATTTCGCCAACATGCCTGCAAAAAGCAACGAACCGTCATTGCATAAACGTCAAAAGTTACAGGACACCTTTACATTGCCATGTTTCAATAAAATTCAGTTTGCCTTAATGTTTTGCTGCATGTACGAGGAGTACGCGTTCGTATGTGATGGTGGTTGGTTGGTTGTTGCATTTAAAATTTGTCGTCTTTCATTAAGAATATTTCATAGAAACAGCAAAAAAAAAAAAAAACTTCAACAATGAAATTAAAAAGCATTAGTAATTTCTTTTGTTATTCCTTTTACATACAAATATCTTGAGCTCTTCTTCCAGGTGTAAAATATAACATATTATTACTATTAAAGGACGCATGCGCTTCTTTTTACAACTGGCTCTTTTGATGTTGTTGTTTTTGTTATTGCAGCAACTGCCGTTTTGTTGGTGGGATTTTTGATATGAATTTTTACTTCTTCCTTTACTATTAACGGCGGACTAGATGGATGTGTAGGTTTAATTGATAAAAGGAAACGAATAACAAACAATTTCAAGTCAATCAAATAGAGTCATTCAAGCGTTTTCTTGGAAGTTATTTATCAGTTTTATGTTCTTTAGAAAGGACATTTTTAGGCAACGGCCGACTACAAGAAAGTGCACAGACTATTTTCCCAATGAAAAATCATGTAAAGAAAAGAGCAAGAAAAAAACTCACGGAAAAAGGAATTTTCAAAATATTTTGTAATAGAAAAATTGACAAACAATCTTCCAAAAAGGGGGATTTTTGTTTTGTATAAAAAATGATAATTTAAAAATTTTCTACCAAGACAATTTCTTGAAGAAAGGAATGTTTAAGGAATCATCCATTCCATCAGACTTGGCCCCATAAGAGGAGAGGACGACGCTTTGCGACGTTTGAGAGGATAAAAACCGGATTGCTGAGATATTTCAAATATTTCGATGATTGGAAAAGAAAAGGCCGAAGGGACAACTTTGAAAGTGACCAAATTGAGGAATAAATATATATTAAAACTTACTTACATATTTGAATAGAAACTTTTTCAGTGTAAATTAAAATTTTCTTTTGATGTATAAATCCTAATTTATCACTTAAGCTGGGCATTGAAAAAAGGCTACAACTATAATTCATTTATATGCTCCTAGAATGATTCTGTACACGGTAGTGATAAAGTGTCAGGACATCTTCATGTAAAAATGTGCATTATGTAATAGCATGTTTATTAAAATCTTAACCGATTTGTTTTACATACAATAGCTGGCGCCGGGTGTCTGGATTTCTCACAGGCCCGACTGTGAAAAGAGTATAGCCAGAATTTGTTGCTATTGAGCGAACAAATGATGTTGCCTCAACGATTATAAGTAGTAACAGAAATTGCTAGTAGTTCCAAAATGAATCAAGACAATCGTAACATAAACAATTCGTTGGAATATGCTACACCTGTAGGCTACTATTTTCTCTCACAACAAAACAAAAGTATCGTTTGTGATCGAAAAATGAGCTCATATACGACTGCGGATTCCCAAAAGATTTGCTTAGGATTCAAAATGCTAGATGGCAAGACTTTACGTACCCACGAGTACAACATACATACATATGGATGTGTGTGTGTGTATGTATGCGCCGTCTAAAATCAATAACAATCCAAATAAAGCCAACATGCCACAGCAATATGTTAAGCCATCTAAACTTTACCTACTGCAGTAACACACAACAACAGCCAACCTTAAACGCATATTGACATCAAAGGACTCAACGACTGTAAGTCATGGGGCGCACATCAACACATTTGTTGCTACAACGATAACGTAAAAAAACACTAAAGGAATGAGGTAAGCAAACACTTACACACAACTTGCAGCATAGCAGAGCACAGCGCAGCACACTCAAGTAAATGCAAGTTCTACGACAAACCAACCAAAAAAAAAGGACTTACAAACAACTTCAAATGTTGTATGTAAGTTTGAACTCATTTCCTATTATAAGGCAGTAAAACAGAACTGTCGTTGCGCATGCGTGAACACCTTGAAAGGAGGACATTTGAAAATTAACATACAAACATACGCGCGTTACACCACACCAAGAAAGTGAATGCGAGAAAGAGAAAAAGAGAGCAAGAAGGAGCGAGCGAGAGTGAGCCTGAAGTAGAGGGTTAACAAATTTTTTGACATATTTCTTAAGCAGACGTTAAAAGAAAATGACAAGAAATATTTACAATAATAAAAAAAAGGCAACAAAACAACTAAATAAAAGAAAACAGCAGACGTTATAAAATTGTTTTTTATTGCCAGGACATTTTGCAAGGAAATTTTGGTTTTACAAAAAGACAAAAAAAAGACAAAACCTAGAGGGGGAAAAACAAGAAATACAATAATAAAAACAATTAGGTTACTTTTATGCACAACAATAAAATACTAAACTATTAATATTTACAAAAAAATTCTTGTTTTTTTATGTAAATTTTTTCGAAATTCACGAACGTGCCACTCTAGATGGTGATGATAATGCAAACCGACCAGTAATACAAAGTTTCAAGTTAAAAATCGAAAGAAAACTATACAATTAAAATAGTTTTAATAGCAGCGTGGAAGAGGCAGAGAGAGAGAGGGAAACAGTGAAGATTGACATATTGTCTAAGAATAAATGACGATCATTATTAAATGGCTGATAAAAGAAAGTCGGCTATTGCCTTAATAACATGGTGTTATCTTGCGTGCCATGATCGGGGGTTTTGTTTGCTACTTAAATGATAGTTTTTAATGCCACCAAGACGTACGTGTAACATAAAAAGAAGCTTCCTTGTGTTTATACCTAAAAGTTTCTAAATTGAGACAAATGTCCTTGTTTGGGCCTGTTCGATGAGCGGCTGAGCAGTAGCTGTCTGCTATCGAGCAAACAACAAGTTTGCGTTTGAAGGCATTATCTAATTATATATGCAAAACATAACGAACGACATTTGCGTGTGTTTGTATGTGTATGTGTATTTTTCCAATTTTGCTTTTATACTTTTTTGTTGAGAAATTGCATGTTTGTTAAGGTAACCTCGAGGTTAAGGGAAGACAATGCTAAAGGATGGCAAGCAAAGGAAGATGTGCTGCATTGAGACAAAACTTGAAGGTAAGAAAAAGTAACGTTTTTCCTTTGACAAGCCATATGTCTCGGCCGTTTCCCGAACGGGATAGATAATGAATTTATAATTTATGCAAATTTTTTTTCTGCATACTCATTAAAAAGCAAGTAAGAGAACGTTTTGAAAGGATACTCTTGCCTGGACTCGTTGTTTAAAATCTGTAAAATTTTGTAAACAAGTTTCAAATTGGGAGCTCAAATGGATTTAAAACGAATAATCTTTGTAATTACAAGTTAATGGAACAAGAAAGGCACAAAATTAATGCCATGTGGTCAGCAGCTCGGCGGCGCTGTCTAAATATAATGTCTAGAAATCTGTGATGGTCGGATGATAGATATTGTGAGAACATTTCTTGTTGTGTTCAAGTTCTTGTACACTGCGGAAAATAGTGAAATAAAAATGTCAAATTCAGTTGTGCTAAGGATGACACAGAGTAACGCAGCCTCCACACACACAGCGACGGTGGTCCAGTGAGTCTTTAGAATTGCATGCCTAACAGTCACCGTGCACCAGTCATCGAGTAACCCGAGCCAAACAACAGACTTTTATTCTTCCATTTGCAGTCGTATAATTGTATGTATGTACATAAATAGAAAGGCCACATCGCACAAACAGATTTGTTCTGAAAATCACTTTACTTCAAATCATGTGATTTCTTAAAACGAATTGCATGAAAAAGCTGATTTTTTTATGTTGCTAAAATTAAAGCGCTTAAGATGTTGTCTAGCATTTGGTACAATTTTATTCAGCCGATATAAAACTGATTTTCATTTCAGAAAATATGTGATTTGAAAACACGTGATTTGCCAGAACATGCCTGAAAATGAACTAAAATCTCACATCGCTTCCAACTACTTGTGCGCTGCTTTGAGGACACATGCAAAATAAGTGCAGCACTTTGAATTCCCCTTTCCAGATTTCCAAGGCTATAGTTGAATATTGAAAGAAACTCAAAATCATTTTGCGCAGCTGGCTATAAATTGGGAGTTAAGAATTGGAATATGAAGCAAAAACCAAAAATAATAATTTCAATATCCTTTTGAATGAAATGAAAATTTCCTCTTGATTAAATGCAAGTAAATATTTTACAAGATTAATATCTTGCGCCTGCCAGCCAGATAGAAAAACAAATCCTTATATTTCCGTTACACAAAAATTTTGTCAGCAAACAAACACACACACACACACACACGCACGCACTTACGCACAACCAGTTTAAATGTTTCCTGAAGCAGGACATTTAGTTTGGCTTTCTATGTGGTAGTTTCTCATTAGCTTTTCCTTAATGAAGGACAAATATGGAAAAATTTTCCCATCATAACAGACACTTGGGAGATCGACGTTTAAGAAAGATCCTTTTTTGTGTTTGGAAATTCACTTACCCTGTCCTCTAAACTTGTAGATGTTGCAAAACGTTTACGTTTTGTGCCGACTGATGAAGCTGCTGTATAGACCGACACTCTTGCCGCTGATGATGGTGACGGGGACGGCGATGATGAAGGCGCTGCCGCTATTCTACTATTACGACTAGAAGAACACATATTATTGTTGTTCTTATTGTTGGAAAATTTACTAAGCGCTAAAGCTGAAGAGCACGACGATGAGGCCGAAATGTGTGAGGCACCGCTGCTGTTTGAAATCGACAGAAACACTTCTTCTAAGTCTTCCACATTAACAATTGTTTTGGCAGATGAAGATGGACAGGAGGTAAACGATGAAAGATTTGCTCTGGTACCAAAAGGTGACAGTGACGATGATGAGGTACAATATTCTAAATTGTAGGAAGCACCGTTATTGCTGGAGGCATGAGATTTAAAGCTGCTATTGCTGTTACTATGTTGGCTGCTGGTACTGTTACTGTTGCGGCTGCAAGTAGACAAGAAAGGAGATGGGTTGGTGGTTCTTATGAAAGATGATAATTTCAAATGTACAATATATGTATATTTTGTTTGTTTTGTTTTCCTATACTCTAGGACATACATACACACATATGTACATATGTAAGTAATAGCAGAAACTATAATTGTTATAAGAAAATTGATACATTCGAACGGTATAGGGGCGCAGGAGCGTTAGATACGACTGGTGACTGGTAGAAAACTAGATGGTGTTGTTAAGATAAAAGGCGTTCGCTATTGTTAATAGCAAACAATTATTTTCATATCCCGGAAATGTGGCATATGAAAATCAATTTACATGCTAAAAGGGGGTTTTCCATTCTCACACACGCTTCCATATTCTCTTCTTCAGCGGATTAAGTAATTGTATTAATTTACAGGAAAATTTGCATTTATTTTCATGCCGACTCTCCTGTACTCGAAAGCAACAATTTGAAAATTATGTGCTTTTCTTTTGCATAACGAATTTCTTTAAGTAGTTCATTTGCAATTTTCGTTGGCAGTTTTTGTTTTCTCCTTTTTGCACACCTTTCAAACAATTTAAAAGGTTAAGCAAAGAATATCTGTATCACAATAGAAAAACCAAAACCAAAACAAAAAAAAAAAAACATTAAAAAAAACGTAGAAATTATAAAAACAAAAAAAAAAAACAAGATGCTGCTTGCGAAGAAACCCTTTAGAACCCCTTGCAAACGCAACGTTCTTGCACACTTAAAGGGTTTCGGTATTTATTCTTTTTAAATTTTAGATTTATTAAAAAGCCGTTGAAAAAGGGCCGGCTGCAGCCGAATAATGAACAAGATTTTCTTCAATTTCCATTGTCTGCCAAGGGGTGTCTGTCCTTGGCTGCTTTCTTTCCACATACATACATACATACATATAAATAAGTAAATCAAATTTAAAATCATTATATAGAAGAAAAAATTAAAGGTTAATCATGGAGAGCATAAAAATTTTTAATCACGTACTATTTTACAAGGCATATAAATTTAAAACACAAACTACAACAACTCTGTCAACAAAAAAAAAATAAAAACCCGTAACTGCCTTGAGAAATCGCAACCCTTAAGTTCACACAAATTTCTTTCTTTCGTTTTGTTTTTTTTTTTTAACAAAACTATTATTGTCACATAAAAACATTAAAAAAAAATACACAAAAATATGTATTAAAAATAAAAAACCAAAAATTATAATTATGTGACAAGACCGCGTTGAGTAATATTTCTTTTGTGTTTGTAGGTTTAAAAATTTTCGAATCTTTTCTAATACTTTTCAATATAAAATCTATGAGAAATTTTGTTATCAATGAAATAAACTGCTGTTTGAATGGTGCCGTTTATTTGAAGGCAATTGATACCGACCGCCGCCTATAGCCAGTTAAACGAAAAGTCATAAATAAAACAAAAGATTTCGAAATTGATTATTGGGTTGATGAGCAACATTAAACACAAGCAGTAGAGATAATAGAAAATACAATTTTATGTGTTTTTTTGTCAGTATATTTTCCAAGGAAAAGGGATTTTAAGGATAACGCCAAAGAGATTGTGTGAAAGAAAATTTCAAACACACAAAAAAAAAAGCTTTTAAAAGAAAATTAAAAAGTAACAGACTTAAAAACCAATTAAGAAATCAACAAAACTATTGCCGATAACTCGTTTTCCTTTCTCTTTATCAAAATTATTAAATCGAACAGGCTATGACTGGTCCACTCGATAACGGATTCCCGTAAGGCGAATTGATTTGTACTTTGTACTTTGATTTCAGTAAAATCAAAGTACAAACCAAGTTGGAAAAACGATAAAATATCAATTCCAATTTCAAGAATCTCCATCTGATAAAATCGGAATTGAAGTTAAGAAGCTTTTTCAGAGTTCGCAGACTTTTGTATTTGACTTCCTATTTTTATGTTCCACCAACTGAACCGAGAACGAAAAGTATTGAATGTGACCATGATCAGCCAACAATAGGGAGTTGAAAAATCCACAGAAAAAAAAAAACGATAAAATCATATTACAATTAATTTTGCGATTAGCTTGAAATTAAAACCAAATAAATTGTAGTTTTTCTAACGAAATTCAATTAAATTTAACATCTGTGATATTTATTTAGTTCAAAGTGTGTAGAGTTCACTGGTTTTTTTTTTGCCTGGCCAGACGCAACGCTTCAAGGCCTGTTGCTCTCTGCATGAGGGTATGCTAAGCAGGAATTCTGATTAAAATAAAGCAATACTCTACTCCTGCGATTTCTCGCGTTGTCTGTTCCGAAGACTGGTCTTAAATGTTCTGAAGCCCTAAAAAATAAATATCTGTTCAATTTCCATGATTAAAGAAAATTGTAATTGAGTTCTTCTTCTCTTTTCATTAAAAAAAATTTCTTACAAATAGGCACAATAAATAGTTCAGTTTTGCCAGAATCATGTTCATGAAAAACAGATTGTCGTCAGCAGGATAAACTACTTCTTCAAATTTGTTTAGTTTCCGTCTATTCCTAGAGCCTTAAGTCGTGTTCTAAAGTTTGTACAGAGACCAGCAGTCAAATATATATATATTATGTTTATTAATTATATTATTTATAAGTATGTATGTACAAGGTGGCGCAAAAATAACCTTCTGATGTTTTTTGGCTGTAATTTAAAAAAAAAAAATTAAAAACTTTGATTCTTCTTGTGTATTATTTTTATTTGGTCTTTTAATTTTTTTTACATCAAGTCGAGAATATGATGTCATGTAAATGGCCGCCGCCACAGTTGATTGTCATTTGAGCCCTTTTTATGGCATTTTCCATCACTTTGTCCAAAACTTCCGGCGATAGGTCCTCACATTCTTGACGGATATTGTCTTTAAGAGCTGCAAGAGTCTGAGGCTTGTTGACATAAACCCGCGACTTCAAAAAGCCCCACAAAAAGAAGTCTGGAGCGGTCAAATCCGGCGATCTGTCTGGCCAGTGCAAATCGCCAAAACGGGAGATTAGGCGCCCGGGAAATGCATCCTTCAGCATATCGGTTGTGGCACGTGCAGTGTGTGCCGTTGCATGTCCTGTGTGGAACCACATGTTTTCCAATCCCAATTCATCAAGTTGCGGCAAAAAGAACTCGTTGATCATTGCTCTGTAGCGCTCACCATTCACAGTAACCGTTTGGCCCGCGACGTCTTCGAAGAAAAAAGGTCCGATGACTCCTCCAGCGAAAACAGCACACCATACAGTGACTTTGAGCGGGTGTAATGGCTCTTCGTGGGTTACACGCGGATTTCCAGTGCCCCAGAAGCGTAAATTTTGCTTATTTACGTACCCGCTAAGATGGAAATGGGCCTCATCACTCATGATTATTTTTGATGAAAAATCATCTTCCTCTTGGTGGTGATTAAGGATGGCTTGAGCGTATGTTAAACGCGATTGGTGGTCAGCAGCTAACAGCTGATGCACCGTCTGGACTTTGTACGGAAACATCTTCAAATCTTGTACCAAAATTCGCTTTAAAGACCGTCGACTGACACCCATTTGCGTGGCACGTCGTCTGGTCGATGTCGACGGCGCTTCCATGACATCCTCAGCTACAGCAGCAATATTCTCTGCAGAACGGCTACTCCGGGGTCTGCCACGCCTGGCAGCATCTCGTGTTGTGCCAGTCTCTTCGAGGCGAGCGGCTAAACGTCGCAGTGTTTCACCAGTAGGCGTTGGACGGCTAGGAAATCTGCGACGAAATTCACGTTATGCAAAAGTCACCGACCGATTATTGGTCAAATAAATAGTCACCAATATTCCGCGTTCTGCAGCAGTGTAGCGTAACATTGTTTATTAACGTGTATTTCGCATGTGTTTACTACACAAATGTCAAAACAGAACTGACATTAGGGACTAATCGCAAAATTTATTGCATTTTCTGATAGGAGAATTACTTTTGCGCCACCTTGTATGTACATATATTATTTTTATGAAGAAGTGCATTTAAAAAAAAGAAACATTCGAATCAAAGCCAAACAAGTTATTTTACAAAAGTCGTTCTAGGAAAAGAAAATGTGTTCAGCTTAAAATTTTGCTAAACATATCATTCATATTCGCGCTGGAATAAGCAAAACAATGTGAAATAATGTCACAATAATTGTGATCGAAGTTGATGGTATTTTTCTCCCGGGTATTATCCTTTAAGACGGATAACCTCCCGAATTGTAAAAATGATCAATTCATCTTTTATTTTAAACATTCTGTGCCACTTCTCATAATTGTTTTCTAAATGAATGATAAAGAGCGTGCACGGAGTCATAAATCATTTTAAACGGTCTGGGTATTGACGTTAAAAATTTTGTTATTTTTAGTTTCTAGTTTCATGTTAAAAAAGGATTTTTGCATTGTTTTACAATTACATACATACATGTATATGTATACACATATGCAAGATGCATAAGTATGTGTGTATGTATGTATGTACACATGCATGCACTTTTGTATTTCAACCTCTTGTCTTCTTTTTGTGTCTAATATGATTCTATGATTGTGCATTTGCAATATTCTGTTCTGATCTAACAGCTACTCTAATACACATATTACACGGAAAGAAAGATAGAGGCAGAGAGAGAAAGAAAGTTAACAAAAGATTTCCAATTAAAACGAAGATCATGATTTGCAAATTAATATTTTAATAATTGAAAATTATACCTGTATGTATTTAAAGTTAAGCGAATTTGAAAATTATTGTATCAATACTGGCAATAATTCGAATTTGATATTGATATTTAAAATTATCTTAAGAAAATTGATTAATATAAAATTTTCTTCTAAAAATAAATCAATATTGAAATTCATTGAAAATTGTATTTAAAACTTATTTTTAACGACACTTTTCTATAGAAAAATTTATATAATTTATTTATACAAGGTATATTGAAAATTTCGTATGCTTCAATGTAAATTTATCGATATTGCAAATTTATCGATTTTGGAAATTTATCGATTTTGCAAATTTATCGATTTTGAAAATTTATCGATTTTGTAGGATGTTGAAAATTTATCCAGTTTGAAAATGAATAGTTTTAGAAATTATTTATTACTTATTAATGACAAAAATTGGTTTTGCAAATGTTCAACATTGAAGATTAAAGATTTTCAAAATCATCGATATTGAAAAATTTTCGATTTTAAAAATGATCGATATTGAAAATTTATCGACGCTAAGATGAGTCGATATTGAAAATGAATCCCATTTGCAAGTTACTTTATTGCACATTTTAAAAATTACTTATTGATAATAAAAACTTATCAATTTTCAAAATTATCGTTTTTAATCATCAGCAATATTGAAAATTTATTGATTCATTTTGAAAGTTATGAATATTGAAATTGTTCAATATTTAATAGATATCGATTTTGAAAATTATTTTTTTATTCATAATATAGAAAATTATCTATATTCAAATTTTGTGTAAGTTCAAATTGTTTAAAAAAAATTAAAAATTATCGATTTTCAAAATTATCGATATTGAAATAAATCAATAATGATAATGATAATTATAAATCAATTATGAAATATTCATTCAAATTAAAACTTAATAATATTGAAAGTTTCTACATTTTTATTAAAAATTAGTGACAAATTATGTTTTTGCGACCTTTTTTGGTTTATAGAGATGATTTTTTACTTTTTATCAGATATTAAAAATTTTCTATAAAAATTAAATTCTTGCTTATTGAAATTATGAATTATGATTGAAATTAAGCGACTGAACTGAACAATTAAAATCCCCTGCAGCTGCCTGCCGCCTTTATTAATGCTACTAAAAATTTGCATTAAAACTTCTTTGCTGCCTTTTTCATGCCAATGATTTGCAACTAATTAATAAGAAATTGACAAATTAGTTTTCATTGTCTGAGCAAAATAATTTTGTAACGTCAAAATGTCTACGGCCTTAAAAACCCACAAACTGCTATTTTAACCAAAATTTAAAAAGTGTGTTCGAATGATTATGTTTTTTATTTAATGAGAGGGTGTTCGGTTTATTAACGTGAATGAAAAATGCACTCATTTGATTACAATAATTACAATGATCGGGCATAAATGCAATATGAACATGCACTTTAAATGTCATTGCGAAATATGACCAACTGACTGACAAGACAGCCACTAGTTGTAGTAATTGATGAAAACCCGAGATGGGTCATCAAGGATAAGTGCTAAAAACCGCACAAAACTAAGCAAATTACAATACAAAAAAGGAGTGAGTTTTGTTTTAATGTCATTTGTGACATGTTTAGGCAACACACCAACTATGATGAAATAATCAAGAGCCGCAAAGGACACAAATAACAACGGGAGTAGGGGGAGTTTTAGAACAACACTTTCATTGGCAGCGAAAAGGTATTTAAAATGATTATAGCATTAAATGTAAAGTTATTTAGTCAAATACATAATTCAAATTACTTGTTTTTAAACGTTACAAATAAAAAAATAACCGAAAAGGGAAAAAGCATAAAGGAATTTCTCTAGGATGTGGAAAATGGCCTTGCGACAAAAACACATTTCGAAAAATCGTAATCATTCCCAAACATGTTTTTGGTTTTATTTTTTTGTTTTTTGCAAACCGATCATTTTTCAAACATAAAACAAAAAGTGTGAGAATTGTGTTTCGAACTACTAAAGGGGAAATGTTATTTAAAATGCATTTTAGCTTCTTTTTTTCCGAGCTGACACTCGTACCGAATGCAAAACCTAAGGGAAGGAAGAAGAAAAAAGGAAGTCAGTTGTTACGGCAGGAAAAAGTTGACAATTTTTGTCAACCACATTAAAATGTTTTTACTTGGGTCGTGTAGTAATAATAGTTGGTAGAACAACAAAAACAAAACAAAAATAGATTATCTTGTGGCAACCGTACTGTGTAAAACATTAACTAAAGTTGTCCAAGCATAACAGTGCAAAGGTAATTGTAAGAATTACCGATAATTATCATTGAAAGAGCGATCAGAGTTATTAGACAAAGGAGGAAGAGAGATCCTGGCTACGAAACTCACTTGGGATTATTATAATAAATAAATGTTCACTTCTGAAACTTTGCTTACCTTTTATAGAAATCCATAATGAAACGGCCTAACAATGCCGTTCTTCTTTATAAGATTTGAAATAGCACCGGGCAAATGTGTAATAAATTATATTGAAAAACTAAAAAGAGAAATAATAAAAGTCAATTGAAAATGTTTATTTAAAAATAAAGTTTAAAGGAATTTTTACACAAATTCCAACAAATAGTGTTAAAAATAACAGCTTCATATGAGGAGTTTTGGAAAGTTTAAAAACTGGAACATTTTGATTTTTCGAAAAAAAATTCTAAAGTAAATTTTTAACAACCAATAACTTTTCTTTTAAAAAAATATTCATTGCCATTCAGATTTTATATAAATGTTTTCCGTCAATTCCGAAAACATTTTAAATACGTAACAAACATTTTTAATTATAAGTTATTGATCAAGAAATTTGTCCGTATTGAATTTAATTACACCGCAAATATTCGCCAGACATTGCGATTAAATGTTGGAAAATTACAAGGACCAGTGACGAGCCCTATAAAATATCAACCTATAGACAGCTGGAAAACACAAACACATAGAAATTTTTCTTTTTTTTAACTAGAATTTTTCAGTGTTGAAATTTGTTTATAAAAAATATTGAAAGACAAAAAATATGGTACAAATTTTTCGATTGTTTTCTTAAAAATTTTGGAAATTAATATCAATCGACTTAGAAAATTTTAAATATTCAATAAATACAAAATCAAAATTAAAGGAACTTTTCTGTAAAAAAAATTTTAAAACTAAAACATTTAAAAAATTTTTTTTCGATTGATTTGAAAATGTTTGACAAAAAAATATTTTCAATTGGTATGTGTTGAAAAAGTTTTCAAGATTAAAAATTTTTCGAAATCAAATTTTTGTTAATAAGTCTTGTGTAGATTTTTTTTTTAATTTAAAATTTTTTTCCAAAATAAGTTTCTACAGAAATTTTTTTTCGAAATTTTAAAATTTCTGAGCTAGATTAATATTTTCCCATAACAAGTTTGTTTGAAGTTGAAGTTTTCGATAGAAAAATTTATTTTTGTATCTTTTTCGTATATACATACATATAAATACTAGAATTCGAAATCACATTTTCTTCAATATTTCAAAAAAAAAAAATAAACGAGATAAGCAGTTTTTAAAAATGATTTGAAAATAATATATGTATGTAGGTACTTAAAAGAAGAGCACGTTGAAGAAGCATCTTTAGATTATAGAAACAATTAAATTTTATGTGACTAAATTCTTTTTCAAGCCAGTTAGAAGTGGATTTTGTTTTTTTTTTAATTTTTTTTTTTTTTTTTTTTTTTGAATGAAAATTTATTTGTGTAACCTGGGAATTCATACATATTTCTGTAAACATGAAGCGAATCAAGATAAAAACTTTCTTTCTCATATTCATTGAGAAAAACTTGAGATAATAAAATTCTAACTTGTGTAGATATGATTGTGCGAGTAAATTTCAAATATTTACTTACAGTTGTGTATGTATGTAAGTATTTATGTATAATCTGACACATGATATAAGCATAATATGACATGATATAAGCACTTAGCACTCTACAAATTCATTCATTTTAACCTCATAAATAAGTCAACTTTTACGATAATAAGTTTCTATCTTTTTGAAGAACTACGCATGTGGTCAGCGCGTTGCAACTAAAAAATATATGTACATATGTATGTATATCAGCAGATTAAACTCAGCAAATAGATGTATGTAGGTATGTGAGTATGTTAAAGTGAAATCCTTACTACGTGTATCCTGGCTGCTTGTGTATTACACAAACGAAAAATATCTGATTTTCTAATCACCCGAACAGAGAAATGTTTGGTGTTCGCTCCAAAAATTTACAATATAAGAACTTTTTTCTTTTAAAAAGTGTGAAAAATGTTGGTAAATATTTTATTTCATTCAACTACCAAAATAATAATAATAAAAATAACAGAACAGGGAAGCAGATAAGAAAAGAAAAAAAAACAGAAAGAAATTATTTATTGTATGTGTGTTTGCGTGGCATGATGCAATTGCTGCGCATAGGTTGCCCCCTTATACTTTTTAATGATTTCCGTTCTTAGGTTTTATATAAAAATTTTGTACTCTACAAGAGTTGGACTCTTAAGGTTGCTGCTGTAGAGTTTGTTAGGAAAAGGAAAATAACGGCCAGAATAACTTGTGTTATATATATTTACACTTGTCGCTTTGGAGGTTTTCCTTATTTTTTTCTTTCTTTTCTTAAGGAAATATGTAACCAGCATTTTATGCTGCAGGAAATCGTTTAAGTTTTAAGGGAAATTTACTATTTCTTTAAACAAAAAAAAAAAAGAAAATGAAACGTTTTTTCTAAATTTAATCCACCTGTTGTGGCAACATGGTCGGTCATTTCATGGCAATTCAACTCGTATAGAATAAAAGAAGACACTCACTTGGTATGCTGCGGGCAGGTGAATGAATCAGCCAGCTGCTGTTGTCAAGTTCTCTTCCATTTTAACAAAACTATTCAACATGATATTAGTCAGTTTATTTTATGGTTTTCGTATGCATATGTAGATCTAAAAGGATAATTCAAGCATCCGAACATGTTTTGTTTCACAAAAGCCTTTGTTAAAAGTAAGACTACCCCAAACAACCGATGGCTTTGCTTAGCCTACATAAACAAATATAAAACTTTCTTTTACATCAAGTCAATAAATACCTGTCCCTAATAGTTTTCCTGTCTGTTCATTTTTCAATTCATTTCCTACTTTCGTATCACAAATTGCCATATGTTTTAATAATTTTCTTAATGTCATTTAATTTTTTTTTAACACCTTTGGTTAAACACAAAATTTTGCCGCTTATTGCTGCTGCTGCCACCACCGTTATTTTCAATAACTTACAACCAAATATTGAAATTGTAATTAAGGTTGTAAAATTAATTGTTAAAACGGTTTGGCACCCTTAAAACAAAAACAAAATTACAAACATGTAAGTGAAAATTATTACAAATTTTATGAAACATTATTGATTACTTAAAACTTTTTATGAATATGTTGTGTCCGTTTGAGGAGCACAACATGAAAATCAAACGGCATTCAATATGAAATCCTCTACAAAAACTTGTTTAAAAAATATAAATAAAAAGTACATACAGGTCTCTAACTTTCTTATACTTTTTATAAAGCTACAGACTTTGCAATTCAATTTGACTTTTAGAAGGTAACTTAGAAAAACAAGCCACAAGGAAGTGTCGCAAATCCTTAACATGGCAAAATAAAATTCGCAAATAATTAGTAACGTTAACTTTCGATATCCTTGGACAGGCGATTAATAACAATTTTTTAAGATTTCAATAAATTAGCCTTCTCCCGCCCAAATCGCTCTATCTTTAATCTATTATCTCTATCAATTTAATGTATTATAAAGTCTGCTTGTGTCAATTTTAAATTTTTATAAGACGCTCCTAAAAGTATGCGTCTTTATTTTTCATCAAATTCATTATCAATAAACAGTTAGTTGTGGTTGTTATTACTGAGACGTTATTTTTGCCATAATGAACATAAATGAAAATTTTATTAAAACTTAATCTGAATTCTTATTTATATTGTAATAAAAAAAAAAAAATAAAGAATTAATAAAATCAGTTTGTTTTCGATTATGCACAACAACAATAATTGCCCTCCGATTTTTGCAGTATTCATAGTAAATATTTATATTATTTTTTTAGTTGAAGTTAAACAATGAAGGTTTTTCCTATTGTAGAGGCACATAACAACATGATCTTCATTTCCAGTGTTTGAATGAGACATGCTGCCATAAGTATTCACAAAACCTCTAAATTTTAAAAGCCATTATAAAAATGTCATTCTGTTAAAAGGAAGAAAAAAAGCTAAAATTCACACAATACAAAATTGGTGTTTGTAAAATAATGAAAACATAAGTTTCGTGGTTTAACAATGCAGCTGACGATATGTAAAACTATGTAAAAAAAATAAATAGGTCTGCTAGCAAAATTATCACCTGCTAAATTATGGTACATTTAACGCGAATGTTTACTACCACAGTGTAGTAAATGAACGTCTTCATTAACAAGGTCTTATAATATTTAAATATAATATATTAGTACCAGCATTTTTTACTCTTTGTAGCAAATGCCCCTTGTAGACCTTGTTAATGTAGTAAATTTAAGAAAAATATGTTTTAATTACTTTTATATATCGAACAAGTTTCCATAAGATTTATTAAATATTTTACAAATGCGAGTTCCTGCTATCGACTTTCGTGCTGTTGTAAATATATGACATTAAAAATTTTGCAGGTTTTCTTAAAATTTATCAAAAATGTTATAAAGAAATCTAATAAGAGCCTTTGCCTAAAACAATTGTATACTAAATCAAACTGCAACACAATTTAAAAACTTTACTTTCACACAGAAAATATTATTCTACAATCAAAAACAAAATGTATTAATAACGAATAAATTTAGAAAAACCACTTTTCGAAGCCTTTTAAATGTCTCTTCGAGTCGAAGGGTAATTTCATAAATACTCATATTTAGAAACTATTTTAAATTAACTCAAGATTTTTTATTAATATTTTAACACACAAGAAAAAAATCAATTTGAAATTAAGAAGAAAATATGCGACCTTGAATTGTGAGGATGCAGGAATGTTTGTAGGTAAATATGTATGTACATAAATACATACATATTTATGTATGTCAATAGAAAAAATATGTGTACAATTCATAGATTTAGTTAACAATCGAAAACACCAGAAACTGCATTAAGTAAACAACAATTTTGTATGAAAGGAAACACAACTCTCGACCGGCTACTTCAAGGATTTTAATTTTAGAAACCCAACGAATTTCCAAGAAATCTCAGTCAGCAGTCAGTCACAGACACTCACACTTACACAGCGAGACAGGCAGACAAACAGCCAGCCAGCACAAACAATCAATTGCATGAGACTTTATTCATAAAAATCTTGTTAAAAAAGGCATTAAGACAGAGATAACTTACACACAAAACCAAAAAGGAAAAAATAACACTGAACAAAGAGGCATAAAAACTAAAATACGAGTATCTCTAGATGAAAACAAACAGACTAGAAAAGTAACTGCAAATAAAATACAAATAAAAGATTTTCAAACCTTGATTATTTGTTATTTAAATATCAATTATGTGCGCTTGCTATCCACTTCTGTTTCTATACACATTCTGCGCTGGCAAACACTTTTTATTGCTTCCTTGTTGTTTCATCCTCTTTTGATATTTCCTCATATCAAATCGAAAGGATGATAAGTAAGAAAAATTGGTTTTATATGCAGGCTTCTTTGTTCAAACTGCAGTTCTAAAAAGTGTTTGCAATTTTTTTTGTTGGTTTTTGATATGAATTAAATTTTTATTGTATGAAAATATAATTTATTCCTGTTTTTCAGTCAGACCCAGCCAAAGGAGAATAACATATTTATGTATGTATGCATGTATGTATGTATGTATGTACATAAAAGCAGACTTCTCTAGTCAATTCATTATTTTTACATTTTGTTTTTAATTTTAGTTTTCGTGTATAAGAGCATTTCCAGTTAAAAAACACAGCATATATTGTTGTAAAAAAAGTATGTATGTATTATGTTTTTGTTATTGTTCTTAGTTATTCGTTGACCACAGTGAAGTGTTTAAAATGCAAGGCTTGCACTTCTTTAAGGCAGAGCTAAGAATGTAACAATTCTTAAATTATATTTCCCCCTCCTTACGCAGCGTCCAACAGCTTTTTTTTAAGCATGATTTTTATAAATATATTCACATTTCGATACTCTATAGTTGTGAAAGAGAAGCAAAACTTTGCAAATGTTTTATGTTCGTTTGTATTCGCAAAATACACTGATACTGAAAGTTTGCTTAAATTGTGTTCTTAAAATTCCAAAAAGGATTTGAAAAAAGCTAAATTGCTGAAAAGCATTTTCTCTGTAAAACTTAAAAAAAAAAGATTTAGTACCGAAAATTTTCTATACTAAAATTTAGTACAAACAATTTTAGTACACGCAGTTTTTACAAAAAACAAATTAAAAAAAAAATCCTTTGGAATCTAGCATCTGACATTTCATACAACAAAATTTATATACTAAACGTTCCGGTATGTATTGGGTTTTTTTTAGCACCAACAATTTTTTTAGGAAAAATTTTAGTCCCGACAATTTTTTATTAGCAGTATTTTTCTTATTGCTAATATTTTCTGTAGAAAATTTTTAGCACCAACAAAATTTCTTTAAAAACTATTTTGGTACCAAACATTGGTAATGGTAAAAATTTTCTATAAATTTATTCATACCAAAAATTTTTGTAATGAATATTTTCTATAGAACATTTTAGTGCCGAAAATTTTCTTTAGAAAAATTTTAGACTTTTTTATCGAAAAATTTTGATACTGAAAGTTCTCAATAAACATTTACATATATTTATATTTTAGAAATAAACATTTTCTATAAATATTTTTAGCACAGAACATTTTATATAGAATAATTGTGGTACGAAAAACTTGTTACAGAAAAAAAATTTAATTACGTAAATTTTCTTCAAATGTCTTTTATTACCGAAAATATCCTATTAAATAAATTGTAATATAGAAATTTCTCTATAGAAAATTTTTAGCACCATAATTTGTTTTTTTAATTATTATAATTGTAGTAAAAAGAAAAGCTTTTGTTTAAAGTAATTAAAAAAGAAAATTTTCTCTACACAAATTTGAGAACGGAAAGTTTCTTAATTTAGATCTCTAATAAAAGACATTTAACTAGTTTAAGATTCTGATCATACCATCAGATTTATTGTTTACTTGTTAGTTGAAGGCAGTTATCTGTGGAATTTTTCTTGCTATAAGGACAACACACATTTGCAGAGTATGTATGTATGTATGTATGTATAGCAGTCGAAATCAGTACATACTATATACATTCTTGTTTCACATACATACTTACATATACATACATACATACATATGTACACATTTTTGTCTCTTACGACCTGTTATTTCTGTTTCATTTTCGGTTTTTTTTTTCGATATTTATGTATTTTCTTAAGACTTTTATTTCATTTTTATATATTTTGGGTTTTGTGCCACTAAACGCCTGGTTGGTGGGAAAATCTGTGTTACAATAAGAGATGAAACGGGGAACAAAAATTAATAAAAGACAGAAAAAAAATTACAAGTTCGGTATTTCTTTATCTGTGCGTATCAGTTAAATTATTTCTTTTTTAACATCTAATTAAATGTATGTATTTTTATACTTATAAAGGAAAATAAAAGGACTAAATATTATATTAGGATATTATTAGCTTTAGTTACCGAGTATAAATTGTCCAAGTATACATATGTATGTGTATATTTTCGGTTTTGTTTATTCTTTCTTTACAAAAATTCAATTGTTAAAGTTCTCAGAGTTTTTGATAAGACCGCTGACATTCGGTAGAATTTTATATAAAGACGAAAAAGATACATACATAAGTTGTGAAACAAAATCGCATGCGCTGGAAATCTAAAATTGTATTTAACGGATGTGTTGACACTAAAAAGAAGAGTTTAATATCGTTTTATTTTTTAATTCCGAGCGATTTTATTTTGTGTGAAGTGCAAGAAAAATATGTAAAGCATAGTTTAAAGTGGCATTTACAGATTTTCTGAGCACGCCTATAAGTATGCAATCAATAGTATTTCGGATATAATTCTATGTTGTCAGCGATCACATGCAACAATTTATCTAATTTGATAAACAATGTACACACGCAATTCCATGCATAACTACTTTAGAAAAACATTACAAAAGTTTGTTATTGATCAGTCATGCTGTCATGCATTTCATTGGCGCTCCTGCACTCTTACTAAACAGTCTATAGCCAATACTTTATTGAAAAAGTTTGAAGCCAATGACAAAAAAAAACTAGCTTTTCGCACTGATGGACGAAGGACCATCCACTCACTGTCTTTTAAATCATTTCCTTTTTTTTGTTTTCCTTCTTATTTGTGTGTGTAAATACCATTAAATTTATAACTTTGTTTAATAATAATAATAATAATAATAATTTGTTTGTTAAAATAGTGAAAATAATTGGATATTAAATAGGACTGGATTTTTATATTAAGTGATCGGTAAAAGCAACAATCCCGATTTCCTTGGGGTTGCAAGAATCGAGCTTGTACTTTTATTTGCTTACATACTTATGTATGTATGTATGTATGTACATATGTTGAAGATGGGCAATTTTTCTGTATCAAAAATAACCTCAACAAGAATGTCCCTAATTAAAATGTATGTATGTATGTATGTAAATCTATGCTATGAAAAGAAAATCTAGGCTAAGAAAAGAAATTTACTATTGCTTCCTTACGTATGCCTACTTCTGCATCTATGTACATACATACATATGTATGTATGTTTTTATACACTCATGTGGGTAGAGATTGCGCCACTTTTAACGAAATTGTTTTCTTTTTACCAAAGACATCTGAAAATATGAATTAAATGACCAGCAACCAGCAAAACAAAACTTAAATAAAACCAAAGCCGGCCGGCAACATTTTTCGTTATTTTAAAAATAACTCAATAAAAATTGCATTAGAAATTAATACACAAATAAAATACACATATTAATACATACGGTAAACACATTCATACGTGCGTGCATGAATGTGCATGTATGTACATAAGCGTGTATGTATGTACATAAGCATGTATGTATGTATGTATGTACATAAATATGTATGCATGTAGGTATCTACAAGTACTCGTTCGTTATTGGTAGTTGACGTGTATGCATTAACACATAGAAAAAATACCTATGAAAAATAAAAAACAACAAAACTGGCGCAAAGTTTTGACAGCGAACGAAAGAAAAAACCGCCAAAATCCAAGTAAAAGTAAAGAAAATTGCGCCAACGTTGAAACACTTCATGCAATACTTTTATAGATACGATACGTATACGAAATGTTGGTTGCTGTTGTTCTGGCGGCCTGTGGGACTTTTTAATATTTGGTAACAGTAATAGGTGCATACATATACATCCATACATACATACATATGTATGTATGTATATATTATGACCAAAAACACAACACCTAAAGAAAAATGATAATGAAACTTATTTTTAGAATATAAGTATATACACACACATACATACATACATATCGACATTAGTACACATGTATTTGCATATGTACATACATATATACATACATATCTACATGCCTACACAGAACTAAACTAAATTCCAGTTTATTGGTGAAAATATTTTTCTTTTTTTCACTAAGAATTCTCAACAGACAACTTGATGAATGTTATACATATGTATGTATGTACATACAAATTTTATAAATTATATGAGCACTTCCTTAATTCAAATTATAATAAAACAAAACTTACACTGCGGCTTTCAAATTTAACTATGATAACTTATGTAACTCCTTTCTCTGTGAAATATTGAAATGTTTGTGTATGTTGGTACCAAAAACAACAACAAACTTCATTTTGATAAATAAAAACCCCAGAAACCAAAAACAACAGCAATCCAAAACGTTGGCATTGACGAATGCAGCAACAAACAATTGCGCCAAAACCAGATGATCAAGCGCCAAACTGCAGCAACAACAATACACTTTAATAAAAACAAAGACAACGGACAAAAAACGAAACAATATTGTATATATAAAATACGAGTGTATGTAAAGCATAGTACAACAACAAAGTCCGCCACACATTCCCCAAAAGACGACGACCGACCGAATTGCAAGAAAACTTAAGACACAAAATAAAATCATAAAAATAAACATACATACGTACATAGATAAGTGAAGAAGTAACAACAACAACACCAACAAAACAATCTCCTACTCCAACATAATGCTTTTTAAATTTGTTGTTTTTGCTTTTATTTCATTCCTTTTTACTTATTACACTCCAACGTACATACATGCATACACACATCTATATTTTATAAACTGCGCGCAAAGTTTAGCAAGTAAACGCTGCTGCTGAGACGTCGACGACAGCAGTTGCTTTCAATATGCTCAATTTTTTTTTCAACACATATATTACGGAGGCAGAGAATTTAACAAAAACAACATGCCAGCAGCATAAAATTCAAGGCGAAATCAAATAATAAAAGAATGTAAAAAAGAAAAAAAAATTATATAAAGAAAAATTGCAATTTTTGGCGGCTTTTGCTCTGGCCCTCTAAACTTTATCTTTCAAATATTACTTACTACTTTTAACCACAACGTTTTAATCAATATTGGTTAAAATGGAAAATTTCCAAGAAGTACCTACATATGTATGTGCATACATACATACATATTTAAAGACAAAGTCTCACTGTTTCTGCTTCAACTCACGCCACTCAGCACCAAGTCATATATGTATGTACATACATATGTATACATTGCGAGTGCCGATGGGTATGCAGTACATATTTAATCAGCTGTGTTGCCGTATTATCAGTCAGAATTGAAGAAAAAGATACGTTATTTTTTGTTTCAAAACAGTGTTATCAATAAATAGGAACAGATTGAGCTTGCCTTAATATGCAATATGTTATATGTAAGAGTTTTACTGCAGATAATGTTACAAATGTGTGTATTTGCATTTCTATGCATCAGCATAAACGTTAAAACCGATCTTATGAAAACTATTAAAATTTCTGGCGCAGTAGCCAAACTTATTCGATATTGCATGCTTTTGTGATTTGAATGAATACGTTAATAACTAAAAATAAGCAGACAAATCGGCTCATCTTTTACATTTTCTTTAATTGATTGAAGATCTTTTATAGCTTAAATGTTTTGATTTTGTAAGATACCTAGTACAATATGGAGGTTTAATTTTTCTCATTTTGCATAGACGTCAATACTCTTAACACAAACGTATGTATGTACATAAAATTAAAAGTCATTTATATTTATAAAGAAAAAGGAAAACCATTATAAATTTCTTTAAGAGTAAGGTTTTTTCTTTATAGAAAAGTAAGCACAAATATGAGGTGTGTGTGTTTAG
This sequence comes from Epicampocera succincta, assembly GCA_932526305.1. Classification (NCBI taxonomy): domain Eukaryota; kingdom Metazoa; phylum Arthropoda; class Insecta; order Diptera; family Tachinidae; genus Epicampocera; species Epicampocera succincta. Next base: position 11,306,167 of record OW052037.1, on the reverse strand, counting down.
TAGCTGTCTATACTCTGACATTTCGTAGGTGCTATCCTACTATCGTCAGTAGACTTAAAACTTATAAAATGTATACTCAAACAAAAGACCATTGAAAACAGCGATATATTTTATTTATAAACAATATATTCAACTATTTACAAAAATAGTTTTTTCTATATAGAAAATTAGCAATCACGACTTTTTATTAAAGTTTCATAAAATTTGTTTTGCGGCAACTGAAAACAAGTTTAGAGACTCAATCTTTTGCCTTCCTGTTGTGTTAGAAAACAAGAGAAAAAACAACAATAAATACCACTATAAATTTTCCCTAAAATTTCATTTTTTTTATTTATATCAAACCTGCATGATTTTTGTTTTTTTATTTTTAGAAAATAATTTTTGGCCAAACACAAATTATATGACCTGCCTCAATCCATAAACATTATTTGTTATAAACAATTGTAGTAGTTTCAATATTAAAACAATTTAGGAAATGATTTAAAATAAACAAATAGAAATCACCGACAAACACTAATAAATTGCAATTATTAAACGAAATCGTTTAAACAAAACCTTAATATAAAGAAAACACAACACACCCAAACACCTTAAAACAAAATAAACCGACAAATATATTCGCACTGAAACACTCATTACATTTGCGTTCAGTTGATGCAAACGCACCGCCGCCGCATTGGCATCACTGTTGACAAAAGAAAACCAAAAAAAAATTGTTTACACAACAAACATTAAATTGACATTTTTAGACCCAACTTTGAGGCCATATTTCGCATAGAATGTGTGTGAAAACCAGTATGTGTGTTACCTTTCCTAAAACCTCATATCCTGTAGAACCAGATTCTTTTCAAAAATTGAAAATCAGGACAAATTTGTGGAAATAATTTACATTTACTTTTCAGGATTTTGGCGCGCGCGGGCTTTTTGGGCTAGAAATAAAGAGCACAAGAGAACTTGACACTGACAGTTGAGTAGCGCGCGCACTTAATAATATGGGCGCGAGAGAATATAAAACTGGACGGTTGACTGGAGCAGAGCACGAATGGTCGCAGCAACGCCAGCAAACCACCACAATATGGTAAAATATGAGAAATGATAGGAAAAATTTTTTTTGTTACTGTGAAAAAAAGCGGCAAAAATCCAGACTACGATTGACGACGACTGCACGGAGCAAAAAGCAAAAAAAAAAACATAAAATGAAGCTGAAAAAGCGAGTGAATGAACAAAAAATAGAAATCACTTATGAACGAAATCCAACAAAAAACATACATATACTTATTAGGGGGTTAAATAAGGAGATGAATTTGCACATGCACACGTTTCTAGCAATTTGCAAAAATAAAAAAATTAAACCTAATTTAGAAGCTGCAGACACCTGCCCGATACTAGGTGTTTGTCAACTTGTTTTACCATTGTGCCCTAGTGGCCGTTTTTTGGAAATGCCTTAAAACGAACTTACCTTGAAACCAAATTCTATCAGTTGCTATTCGCAAGCGAATTCTGCAAATATTTTTTAATGGGATTTTCGGTTTCCTAATCCTGCAGCAAGTTGTTCAACTTCTAAATGCCAGCCATTTCAATTAATAAGACGAGTGTGTTGTAGCGATTAGTAATACTCTGCTCATTTTGTTAAGCACTCAGAAGACCTGTTGGTTGGTTGGTTGGTAGGCTGATAGTTGCCACTCACTATGGACGACTTTTACAGCTATTATAGCACCAAGAGTTTCAATTCCAACAAATATTGAATAATTTCCGAGTATTGTGTTCCAAATGCTTGAAGAATTATGCAAAGCCCATATTGTTAAAAACAATTTCTGATAATCTCTTTACAAGGCGTGACCACGTTGCTATTATTGCACTTCAAAAGCCACTACGACTGATTTAAACACCAAATTTATTTTATAATTAACAAATTAAAATACACTTGCACGTTTTTCTACAGTTTGCCAAACAGTTTATTGCATTTTCCTCCTAAAATCTGCAATAATTTGTTCAAAATTATTAACTTTTCTCTAGTAACTTTTGTCTGAAAATGATGACGGCAACACAAATGGTGTGTAGAAGTTAAACGAACAAAAATTTTTTTCTTTCTTATATTTTGGTGACAGCACAGAACCAGAACAGAGCAGTAAATGCGTTGAGATCGCAAATTGTTAAGTAAAAGGCAACGAAATCAAGCAACGTTAACGTTGATAAATTCGCTTCTTTGGCTCTCCCTCTGCTCGGGCAATATATGAAGATAAAGCAACAACTTCGCCGCAGCAACGAAGAAGCAGCGCGCGCAAAACCGTTTGACAGCTGTCAGGTGCAACAGCTGTTGAACTTTTTTCATTACCCTTCTTGTTTTTATTTTCTAACCTGCTGATCGGTCGACCTGCCGCTGTGGTGAAAATGCCAATTCGTTAAAAAAGAATTCACAAACCATATGCGACGCCGACTAGTTGGGGAAAACATATGTTTAGTGGTCAATTGAATGGAATGCATGTAATTAACCCTCCACAAGTGCGGCGAATTTGATATGCAGATTGTAGGAAAGCTCAGAATTGTTGGCTTGTGTGTGTGTGTGCAGAACTACGTGTCGTGTGTATTTCAGCTTTGAATAGGTTGTTGAAACGGATTCAGTTCTAGTGAATATGTAGTTAATTATGTTTAAAACATAATTTTTGTGCTTATAGAGGAATTGTGAGTGGATAAAATATGTATTGGAATATAAAAAGTTATGTTTAAAATATAATTTTTGTGTTTATAAAAGACATGTGCGTGGACATATTCCAAAATAAAAGGTGTCTACTACTATTGGGTTCTGGTGGATATTTTTAAAGGACAAAAATGTATGTAAGTTTATAAGTATGCATTTTTGATAGTATTTCTATTAAAGATATTAGTAGCGATAATTTAGCAAATAAGTACGTGTGTAATTCTATATGCGCTATTGAAGAAGTCAGTTATTTATCCTTATGAACAATAAATGCGCTTTTTTCAATAGGATGTACGTGAAAAAAGATCACCGTTTAGGGTTGTTTAAAAAAATAATATAAAAATAAAACTTGGATGGGTCATTTCTTCCACTTATGTATGTACATATGTATGCACATATGTATGTATTTATTTTGAAACAAATTCGTCTGCGTACATTGTTAACGAAATCGAAGAAAGTTTGACATTTTTGCATTATCAGTTGCTTAAAGTTAGGAGGGGGGGGGGGGGGGGGGGTGTGGACTGATTTTACATATCCTTTGTTTAGATAAGAACAAATATTCTTTCAGTAAACTTTGAAACGCAGCTTTACGAAATATGTACAATTAAACTTGACATTAATTTGTTTGCATTCAAGTTGACGGGTTGTCCACGATGACTTCTATTAAAGAAAACAGCTGTCATGTCTACTTCGCAACAGTTTCATTTCTAGCCCGTTAAACTCCTGTGGCTTGGAGGTTTTGCCGTGTCACATATAACTTTAGCACTCTGTTTTCTGGATTTTATAGAGACATTGGTTTCTCGTTAGTCTAAACAATGAAAACCATAGGTAGGGAATGCAAGCCTAATGTTGGACGGTAACTTTCAAAGCTCTCATCTAAGGCTAATTGACACCAGTTGGATTAGTGCGCAACCAAAGCAGTTTGTTAACAAAATATCATTACTTCAAACTTTACGGCCATTGAAGAAGTGGCCAACCAAGACGTTTTAGTAAACAAATGTTCTTCAGTCAAACTTTCCGGTTGTTGGTTTAAATCTAAAAAGGTCAGAAAGTAGTGCTAGTAAATACTGATGTTAGACCTGCAAAGTCCTATTATCGGTGATCCAAGAGTAGTGAATTGCTGTTATGAGGGATCAGAAAGTCTGAGCTTTTCATCGAAGAATTTACATATTTGTGTTGAATTTTTGTTTTATACATTTTGCGCCAATCTTTTTTCTGGGAAGAGGTATTCAAAAGAACTTAAACAAAATCCGGTATATTTCTAATATTTAAACTAAAGCCACAAACGTTGTTGTGAAAAAAGTTGAAAAAATATCACAATATTTTAAAGAAAAAACTTCTTCAAACACAAATAGTTAGTCGATGGTTTTCTAGATGGGCAAGTACACCTTATGCAAAATTTAATGTAGAACATATTTGAATGCCTTTGGAGTTGGCTAAGAGTTGTAGCCAAAAAGTTCTTGTAAAAAAAGTTTTAAATAATTCAATAAAAGCCACTATAAACTGCGGGTTGTTGTACAACGTTATGCCAAATTAATGTACAACCTGCTTTACTGCTTTTGGTATTGGGTAAGAGGTCGTACAACATATTTTAACTTATAGGTGGCCGCCTAATTAAAGTTTGATATGTGAGGATGCCAAACTGTAGCCGAGACTTGTTTATTTCTAAACACCATTAACTTTTTTATATTCAGTATTGTACAAATTTTGAGCATTCAAAAAAAAAAAACCAAAATCGATTTAAGCACATGAGGCTGAATTTAAGCACAACAGCATTTAAGTATTGTTTTTAAAACTATTAAACAGAGTGCAGCGTTAAAGAAAAACTAGGTCATAAAAACCATGATGCAAGCGGAATTGCGATTAAAGTACTACTTTGTATACGCACAAAACACATTAATAACACTTTTTTTGGAAGCATTCAAAACAAAACTAAATTAAAAAGTTAAAACTCACCAGCAAACATCTTTTTATGTAAAACTTCCGGGCTTCATCTTGTAAATTTTGAATCATATTATTGCAACCACAATAACAAACAAAATTAAACACTTCTTAATACATGACAAACCAATAAAAACCCATCAACAGTTTAACTATTCAAGAACTAAATGTTGAAAAACAGAATAAAATAAAATATGAAATTATTATTGCCACTACATTGAATGCGAATTGAAAGCGAGTATAAACAAGAACATCAAGTCGAAAAGAAAATAAATGTAATATTTACCAAGAACTGAAATCATTTGCAAAAGAGTAGGCAAATACAAATAAAAACAATATGCCAAGATCAGCAAAATAACATCGAATACAACTTGAACGGGCAACAGATCATTCAATGTAAACCAAACCGTAAGTGATATGGCCGGCTGGTGTTTGCTTGGACGGACAAAAATTAATTACAATTGTTCCAGGTTTATTTTCTTATCTTTTGTTTCGTTGCTTTCACTCTGTCGTGCCAGTAATTTTGCTTCTATTCCCTTAAACATTAAATGGTTTAAATTTTATTGGTTTTTATAGCCACACTTAAAAGCATATTAAAGTATTTGCATTAACTGAAGAAAATGAAGCGTTTATATGGATGATTGTTTGAAACCGCGGGCCGCATAATCGCCCGGCTGTGAACGGTCCGATAGTTTAGGGAAACCTTCATCACCGGGATTACAAGATTTGCGGGAAGTTATTACACGCCAGCCGCCTTTGCGAGTCCAATCCTGAAATAAAACAAAATATACAATTATAATTTATTTCAACGGAAAAGTTTTTTTCTTTTTGTTTTAATTTAGGTGACCTAAAAAAATGTATATTTTACATTTTGCATTTTAAAAATGGTTCAAAAGATTGGACTATTGTTACACAATTTGCTAGTTTCAGGTTTCTAATTGGCAAAACACTTAGTATGGATAAATTTTTAAATTTAAAACTAGGAAAAAGGGGGGAACGCAGTATAAATGATCCTTGAACTAAGAAATTTGATATTGATCCTTAAATCAGTGTTTCTTATAGTCTAAACATTAATATTAGACATCGTCAAACAGTATCAAAGTTTCAGCTATTGTAGAGTTCTTTTTTCAATCTTTTTCCCCAATTGTTAATGTTTCATTTTATCATAATTCCCTATAATATTCGAATTTCTAATATTTTTTTACGGTTTTCATTTTTTTTTTTAATTTCGAACAAATGATGAAACTTGAAGTTTTTGGGGCATTTTTTATATTGAAAAACGATTTAGCTCTTAACAATAAGAAATGGATTTCTATATTTATTTTGTTCATAAACATTTTGTTTTTATAATTCTCATTAGATTCTTTACGCTGCTTCTGAGGTATTCAATCTGAAATTTTGATTTTGTGTTAAATATGCATCCTTTTTAGCGCATTACCATCGTTGTGGAAGGTACTACAAATAAAAATTATTGCATTGTCCACTATATTGCAGTTGCGTGATCTTTTAGCTCTTAAAGTACTATCTGTTAGTTTTGATTTAAACTAATTAATTTTTCTATTCTAACAAAAGCGAATATTTTCTTCGCAATAGTTCTTACTTAGCAGTATTTTATGTTGCCTGCACCAGGGAATTATAACACTTTGATTGCTCTGGTTTACTTTTATCGTCAGAACTGGTAGAAAAATGAAATAACAAAAATAATGTGCACATATTAAAACTTACGTTTTGATTGTATTTGAAATAATAGTACGTGGAATAAATAAATGTTGTAGCTAAGGCGGCTTTACCGATCCAAAAGCGCATAACCCAAGCACGATCATGCCCCTGAAAAGAAAATAAATATCACTAGTTTAGTTTGTAATAAAAACGTTCAATTTATTGACATTATTTTATGATTACATAAGACTAGACGTGGTAGTTTTTTGTATACAAAATTACTTACAATCACCGGAGTTAAGGCATTGTAAAGGCCATCCAAGGGAGCTCTATAAAACCGTTTAATTGGATTCATAAATTCTTTATCTAATGCGGGCACTTTTCGGGGTTCATGATGAAGTTCCAAGTCTTTTAACCATTGCTTGCGCCAGGCACGTTCTTCATCGGTCATGCCAACCAAACGTTCGCGTTCCCTGACCATGCGGCCAGCAATGGCCATGGGTTTGACACCTCCAGTTGGCGACGAAGACATTCTTTGCTTTTTGCCAACTGCTGCAGAATTAAAAAAAAATTGTACAAATTTGTGTAACTAAAATGCGACAGCACACTCGACCTGCTGAAGAAAAAATTGACAAATGATACAACAGCTGACGTTTTGTGTAGCACAGAGTTGTTAAATCAGTATTTGTCTTGTTGCTAATCTTCTACAAAAACATAGGGATGTGTGTGCTGCAGCCAATGAAAAAAGCATTAAGAGTTTAGGGAAATAAAGGAAGATGAAATACACACTTGGTGGCGCTGAATATAACATTTGCTTAGGTTCGAAAAGCCAAGACAATGACCGGACATGTGCCGATGCTAAATTGTAATTAGTTGTTGGTTTGAATGTTGCTGGGGTTGGTTTGAATGTTACAAATGAAACCGTTTTGGGGGGAGTTAAATAGTACACAAAAACTTTATGCTTCTGCCTGTAAAGCCAACATAAAAGAGTACATCCAGCCAGCCAACCACCAGCCATCGAACCTGCCAAACAACATAACGATATCGAAACAATAACGAAGTGTCTCAGTTTAGTGCGTGAACCCTTCGAATGTGGATGTCTTTCGTAACCAAGGCAACCACAAAGAAAATCATAGAAAATTGTTCAAATCTTTGAACGCGTTTTGAGCAGAAATAAGCAAAAGAAAATATTAACAATGAAAAAGAAGAATTTTGCAACACAATTAAAAATGTGAAATGAAAAGTAAATTAATTATGGTTTATATTGCTAGATTTATGAAAAGTTTAATTAAAGTTTTGAATATAATTAAAAGTTGTAGATGGATTTGTTACGGGTAAAAAAACAGAGAAAGAAAAAAAAAATTATAAAACAAGTATATTTTTTTTGGTGGAGGAAAATTTGTATCCACCTTAAAATTTTTTTTGATGAGATTTAAAGAAAAACAAAAATGTTTGAAAACTTGTTTTGGTTTCAGAAAAAGTGTTTGCTTGAGATTTCTTTTTTTTAATAAGCATTAAAGTAATTATTTTTAAAGAAAATTAAAGCATTTTGAAATCAGCAAGTTTTGAGAAGAAGAAAAATTTTTTTTCGAACAAATGAAAATGGAAAATCTCTGTACACCACAATTCCTTATTGTAACCATCATAATATCACACATCCCCACACACACGAAATACACATACACACTTGTGCACTTGCCGTAGAACAAGTAGCGCATAACGATGGTCGTCGTTAATGTCATCAATACACACACACACATACACACATACATACATACATAGATACATACATGTGTGTATATGTAGTAGATTCAGTCCTCATCGTTATCGTTGTTCGCTGTTGTCCTTACCATCCTCATCGTTGTCGTCTTTTGTGCTCGTAGTAGTTGTATCGTATTGTAAAGTGGCAACGTGTCGCGTAGACGAGCCTTTTCCTTGCCGTTACACTTCGGGCCGCGTGGCGCACCCCCAAAAATATCCAGCAACATTTGTATTGTCCATGTTCGTTGTGGCGGCGGCGGTGGTGGTGATTGTAATAGTAGTAGTAGTACTAAAACGACATGCCGCTTCATGTCGTGTAAAGTTATTTGGTGTTTTTGTTTTTTTCTCGCCAACTCGAAAGAGTTTGTGTTGCTGGTTAAATGTTGGTGTAAAATTAAGTGTTGAATTCAACAACGATGGACAGAGAGCCAAAGAGAGTGGTTGTTGCGAAAAGAAATGAAATGAAAAGGTTGTAAAGAAACAACAACACTGTTTGTTTGCCCTTATGCAGCTGGGTGTTGTTGTAAATGCTGTTGGCCACCGACCAAAAACAACTATAACAACAATAATCGAGTGAAGCAAATTCGACTTCGAATCGTGTTGAACGGAAATTGCAGTTTTGTTCTTTAGCCAAGCAACTCGAACTTCGAAAGCAACAACAACAACTTTAATTATGTTGCAACTCATGTAAGTACGAAAGAGAACAGAAACCAGGAAAAAATCATAGTTTTAGCCATATTATAACAACTCTCACAGAGCGCTGCCTGTGCCAATAGAGAGCAGCATTTTTTTTATGTGAAATTAAAACACACACACACACACACACACACACACACACACACAAATACTCATCGCAAATAGTTTCAAAATCATGTGACCAGTTTTTAGGAATATTTTACAAATTTTCTATAACTTTTATTATTTTTTGCCTATAATTTGTATGTTCTTTAAAAGCGCCCCGCCAGCATTCCGGTGTTGGTTGTGAAACAATTCATGTTACTACAATATAATTTAATATGTATGTACGTGTGTCCGTGTCCGTGTCTGTGTCTGTGTCTCTGCACCTCTCTGGCTACGTTTAAGCTTTCAAGGTTATTTCGTTTTTGGGGGTGACAAATGATCTAAGCGCATGCTATCGTTCTATATGAATATGATAGACAATTGTATTCTGTTGTTCACTTCATCTGCAGTTTACGCGCCTGTATTTGCAAAATAGCCATTCAGTACTCTTTAACACTCAATGTTTCGTTTGTTTTATGCTTTTTCCCATTTTTATTTCATCAATTTCATTTTGCGTCTATTTCGTGTATTTTTTTGTTCCTACTTCTAAGCTTTTGGCTCGTAGTAAAACGTGCACAAAAACAAACCTGATTTGTTTTAGGTCTGCTTTGCTTCAATTTACTGCAGTACGTTTTGAAGCCTTTCGATATACTTTTGTGTACTTCCCTTTGCTATTTTTTTGTGACACACACAGACGCACAACTAAACTTCAAATTTTGTGTGTCGGCTTTGGTCGAGTGTTGCCGCCCTCACAATTTAATTGAACACAGTCAGGCTTTAAAATCACAAAAGAAAAAGCCAACTTTTTAAAACCTTGACAGTTTGTAGAAGATTAAAGAAAATTCTAGCATATTTTTCATCTATAACAAACACTTGACAATATCCACAACCGTAATAGTCCAAAATGATGAAACTATGTCTTTAATAGGTTCAATTATTTATGCTTAAAAGCGTTAATATCTAACGAAAAAATGTTGCTATTAAAATCGGCGAATTAAAAAAAAAAACTACACACGCCTTCGAACGTTTTCTAATGTAATGACGAGTCTATCTAATCTATTACAATATTATTGTATCATAAATAAGGACCAATGTTTAAATACTCCCATCAGCTAATAAACAAACAAACAAACAAACACAACAACCACTTTTGCTCAGGTATGACACCTTCTAACGCTGAATAAATCAACTTCTGCTCTTTAGTCTATTACAAAACTGTCGTAAATAAATGTTATAGGCTGAATATTCCTGTGAGATATCCAAACAAAGTAAATCACTTTTGATGGGGTCCGAAAGCCACGAAAGTTTTTTTTTTTAAATATTCATGAATACGTTAAATCTATATAATTGTTTAAATTGGCCCCTCAAATGCCCCAAACAAAATAATCACTTTCGGCCCAGTCTTTAGTCTATTACAATTGTATGCGAATTGTTGCAGATAAGGTCCATCAGATATCAAAAAACAAAACAAATCACTTTCAGCAACAACTAAAAACCCCTTTAAAATGTCCCGAAAAAAACCGAAGAAACGTTTCTGGTTTAAATGAAAGAAAATCCTAAATTACTGCGCTATAGATTAAATATAAAAGACTGCTAAGATTTTAATATATTTTTTGTTTGGGGACTGAAATGTTTTTAAATGTCTCTGGGCCTTAATGCATCCTCTAAAACTAGAAATAATTACTCTTAACGTGATTCTCAAATTTGAAAAAACACAGTTTTTATTTTAGCAGTTTAACAAGCAAGAAGTTTAATATCGCTTAATCTATTACAAAAGTGTCGTAGACGTTCTCTGAATAAGTCAGCAGACAGCAGGGAAAAGCCTCTTCTACTGCAGCACCATATAAGATCAAAAATAAAAATTATAAAAATAGACCGGTATGTTTTTTTTCCGTAGAATAGTAATCGATAAATTTAGTTTTCTATACAAAAGTTTATTTCTTTATTTATAATTGAAGCTATAATCAATCTTAATGGCTAAAGCACTAGCAACTAAAGACTATCGGCTAGAAAAGTTATCGTAGACTTTAGTTTTTTAATTAAAAGTTATCGTAGACTTCAGTTTTCTAAAGAAACTTCATGAATGACTTTAGTTTTCTAAAGAAAAGTTATCGTAGGCTTTAGTTTTCTAAAGGGAAGTTATCGTAGACTTTAGTTTACTAATTAAAAGTTATCGTAGGCTTTAGTTTTCTAAAGAAAAGTTATCGTAGACTTTAGTTTTCTAAAGAAAAGTTATCGTAGGCTTTAGTTTTCTAAAGGGAAGTTATCGTCGACTTCAGTTTACTAATTAAAAGTTATCGTAGGCTTTAGTTTTCTAAAGGGAAGTTATCGTAGACTTTAGTTTACTAATTAAAAGTTATCGTAGGCTTTAGTTTTCTAAAGGGAAGTTTTCGTAGACTTCAGTTTTCTAACGGGAAGTTATCGTAGACTTTAGTTTTCTAATTAAAAGTTATCGTAGGCTTCAGTTTTCTAAAGGGAAGTTATCGTAGACTTTAGTTTTTTAATTAAAAGTTATCGTAGACTTCAGTTTTCTAAAGAAAAGTTATCGTAGGCTTTAGTTTTCTAAAGGGAAGTTATCGTCGACTTCAGTTTACTAATTAAAAGTTATCGTAGGCTTTAGTTTTTTAAAGAAAAGTTATCGTAGGCTTTAGTTTTCTAAAGAAAAGTTATCGTAGACTTTAGTTTTCTAAAGAAAAGTTATCGTAGGCTTTAGTTTACTAATTAAAAGTTATCGTAGGCTTTAGTTTTCTAAAGGGAAGTTATCGTAGACTTCAGTTTTCTAAAGGGAAGTTATCGTAGACTTTAGTTTTCTAATTAAAAGTTATCGTAGGCTTCAGTTTTCTAAAGGGAAGTTATCGTAGACTTTAGTTTTCTAATTAAAAGTTATCGTAGGCTTCAGTTTTCTAAAGGGAAGTTATCGTAGACTTTAGTTTTTTAATTAAAAGTTATCGTAGACTTCAGTTTTCTAAAGAAAAGTTATCGTAGGCTTTAGTTTTCTAAAGAAAAGTTATCGTAGACTTCAGTTTTCTAAAGAAAAGTTATCGTAGGCTTTAGTTTTCTAAAGGGAAGTTATCGTCGACTTCAGTTTACTAATTAAAAGTTATCGTAGGCTTTAGTTTTCTAAAGGGAAGTTATCGTAGACTTTAGTTTTCTAATTAAAAGTTATCGTAGGCTTCAGTTTTCTAAAGGGAAGTTATCGTCGACTTCAGTTTACTAATTAAAAGTTATCGTAGGCTTTAGTTTTTTAAAGAAAAGTTATCGTAGGCTTTAGTTTTCTAAAGAAAAGTTATCGTAGACTTCAGTTTTCTAAAGAAAAGTTATCGTAGGCTTTAGTTTTCTAAAGGGAAGTTATCGTCGACTTCAGTTTACTAATTAAAAGTTATCGTAGGCTTTAGTTTTCTAAAGAAAAGTTATCGTAGACTTCAGTTTTCTAAAGAAAAGTTATCGTAGGCTTTAGTTTTCTAAAGGGAAGTTATCGTCGACTTCAGTTTACTAATTAAAAGTTATCGTAGGCTTTAGTTTTTTAAAGAAAAGTTATCGTAGGCTTTAGTTTTCTAAAGAAAAGTTATCGTAGACTTCAGTTTTCTAAAGAAAAGTTATCGTAGGCTTTAGTTTTCTAAAGGGAAGTTATCGTCGACTTCAGTTTACTAATTAAAAGTTATCGTAGGCTTTAGTTTTTTAAAGAAAAGTTATCGTAGGCTTTAGTTTTCTAAAGAAAAGTTATCGTAGACTTTAGTTTTCTAAAGAAAAGTTATCGTAGGCTTTAGTTTACTAATTAAAAGTTATCGTAGGCTTTAGTTTTCTAAAGGGAAGTTATCGTAGACTTCAGTTTTCTAAAGGGAAGTTATCGTAGACTTTAGTTTTCTAATTAAAAGTTATCGTAGGCTTCAGTTTTCTAAAGGGAAGTTATCGTAGACTTTAGTTTTTTAATTAAAAGTTATCGTAGACTTCAGTTTTCTAAAGAAAAGTTATCGTAGGCTTTAGTTTTCTAAAGGGAAGTTATCGTCGACTTCAGTTTACTAATTAAAAGTTATCGTAGGCTTTAGTTTTTTAAAGAAAAGTTATCGTAGGCTTTAGTTTTCTAAAGAAAAGTTATCGTAGACTTCAGTTTTCTAAAGAAAAGTTATCGTAGGCTTTAGTTTTCTAAAGGGAAGTTATCGTAGACTTCAGTTTACTAATTAAAAGTTATCGTAGGCTTCAGTTTTCTAAAGGGAAGTTATCGTAGACTTTAGTTTTTTAATTAAAAGTTATCGTAGACTTCAGTTTTCTAAAGAAAAGTTATCGTAGGCTTTAGTTTTCTAAAGGGAAGTTATCGTCGACTTCAGTTTACTAATTAAAAGTTATCGTAGGCTTTAGTTTTTTAAAGAAAAGTTATCGTAGGCTTTAGTTTTCTAAAGAAAAGTTATCGTAGACTTCAGTTTTCTAAAGAAAAGTTATCGTAGGCTTTAGTTTTCTAAAGGGAAGTTATCGTCGACTTCAGTTTACTAATTAAAAGTTATCGTAGGCTTTAGTTTTCTAAAGAAAAGTTATCGTAGACTTCAGTTTTCTAAAGAAAAGTTATCGTAGGCTTTAGTTTTCTAAAGGGAAGTTATCGTCGACTTCAGTTTACTAATTAAAAGTTATCGTAGGCTTTAGTTTTTTAAAGAAAAGTTATCGTAGGCTTTAGTTTTCTAAAGAAAAGTTATCGTAGACTTCAGTTTTCTAAAGAAAAGTTATCGTAGGCTTTAGTTTTCTAAAGGGAAGTTATCGTCGACTTCAGTTTACTAATTAAAAGTTATCGTAGGCTTTAGTTTTTTAAAGAAAAGTTATCGTAGGCTTTAGTTTTCTAAAGAAAAGTTATCGTAGACTTTAGTTTTCTAAAGAAAAGTTATCGTAGGCTTTAGTTTACTAATTAAAAGTTATCGTAGGCTTTAGTTTTCTAAAGGGAAGTTATCGTAGACTTCAGTTTTCTAAAGGGAAGTTATCGTAGACTTTAGTTTTCTAATTAAAAGTTATCGTAGGCTTCAGTTTTCTAAAGGGAAGTTATCGTAGACTTTAGTTTTTTAATTAAAAGTTATCGTAGACTTCAGTTTTCTAAAGAAAAGTTATCGTAGGCTTTAGTTTTCTAAAGGGAAGTTATCGTCGACTTCAGTTTACTAATTAAAAGTTATCGTAGGCTTTAGTTTTTTAAAGAAAAGTTATCGTAGACTTTAGTTTTCTAAAGAAAAGTTATCGTAGGCTTTAGTTTTCTAAAGGGAAGTTATCTTCGACTTCAGTTTACTAATTAAAAGTTATCGTAGGCTTTAGTTTTTTAAAGAAAAGTTATCGTAGGCTTTAGTTTTCTAAAGGGAAGTTATCGTAGACTTTAGTTTTTTAATTAAAAGTTATCGTAGACTTCAGTTTTCTAAAGAAAAGTTATCGTAGGCTTTAGTTTTCTAAAGGGAAGTTATCTTCGACTTCAGTTTACTAATTAAAAGTTATCGTAGGCTTTAGTTTTTTAAAGAAAAGTTATCGTAGGCTTTAGTTTTCTAAAGAAAAGTTATCGTAGACTTTAGTTTTCTAAAGAAAAGTTATCGTAGGCTTTAGTTTTCTAAAGGGAAGTTATCGTCGACTTCAGTTTACTAATTAAAAGTTATCGTAGGCTTTAGTTTTTTAAAGAAAAGTTATCGTAGGCTTTAGTTTTCTAAAGAAAAGTTATCGTAGACTTTAGTTTTCTAAAGAAAAGTTATCGTAGGCTTTAGTTTTCTAAAGGGAAGTTATCGTCGACTTCAGTTTACTAATTAAAAGTTATCGTAGGCTTTAGTTTTCTAAAGGGAAGTTATCGTAGACTTCAGTTTTCTAAAGGGAAGTTATCGTAGACTTTAGTTTTCTAAAGAAACTTCATGAATGACTTTAGTTTTCTAAAGAAAAGTTATCGTAGACTTTAGTTTTCTAATTAAAATTTATCGTTGACTTAACTTTTGTATAGAAGTGCTATTAATTCTTTAAGAAAACTTTTCTACATAGAACTTATCGATGACTTTACTTTTCAGCGGACAAGTTATAAATGGCTTTATTTTTCGATAGAAAAGTTGTTGTTGATGGTTTTTACTTTTCTAGAGAAAAATATTCGCTCTCTCTATATTGTGCAAGATGAAAATTTTTCTTTGAAAAAAGAAAAGAAAAACGGCAACACTGTAACGGTAAAATCGTCTTTACCGTACGACACACGTACGCATTAATATTGTTATTTTATATATCTGTTCATGTTTTTGTTATCTTTTTTCTTTGCTTCAATATCTTAGTATTTTTTTTCTGGTTTCTTTTGCTGTTTTTCCTTTTCAATATAAGTCAATTTAGCTGAAATTTATGTGCGTCCTTTCACACCTCTCTCGGCCCATTTGTTGAAACCTTCATGTCGCTTATAAATCAACACTCTTTCTCTTTTGTTTGTTCTTGACTTGTTTGCTTTTTGACCATTAATCCATTTTTTGTTCGTCTTTAAATTTACTCAGCCATGCAGCAGATTAAGCGAATGAAAGAAAGAGTTAGAGAGACAGCGAGAGCGAGAGCGAGAAAAGAAAGAAGTGCGTTAATTTTCTTATATAAGATGTGATTCAAGTGTTTTGCTTTGGAAGCAGCAAAAGACACCAAAATAAGCAGGAAATGTTCAAAAGTGTTACAGCATTTCATGTGGGTTTGTGTGAATTAATCGTCGTCCAATGAGGTTTAAATTTAATTGCGCCAAAAATAGATCATCATATTAATGCACAAGTGGACGGCGGTAGAGGCAAGGTTGTAATTTCGGCCTTACCTTGGCTCAAAGGGAGCAAAGCCCATTTTGAAATTTATATTGGACTTTAAGCGGCACAAAAATATGTGTAAGTTCTTGTCTTAGATTTTGAGGATTTATTTAAAAAATAGAGGTGGATACAAAGCGGCAGACCTAAAGCCTGTGCGCCACAATCGGCGGTCTCAGGTAAACTTTATGTTAAATATTTACGAGGTCTATTCAAAAAATTAGTTGAATTTAGAATTTAGTATTTATGAATGTATGACTTTAGGTAAGTGTTTAAAGTCGAATGTCAGTACCATGGACTTAAAAAAGTTGAATTTATTGTTTAAAAACTATAAATACTTCCAGTTACGCTGTACAAGTTGTTGTCCGTAGTCTTTGTACAAGAAATTCACAATAAAAGTTTAAAAAACTTGAATTTACCATATTTTATTAAAAGATGTCAGTCAGTACCATTCCTCAGTTAAATTTTCTTTTTTTTTATCAATTCCTGTTGTTAAAGCTACAATATTATAGTTTTTTAAAATTATTTCTTATAAATTGCTTATAAATTTTGTTGTCAGTACCATGGTGTTAAAAAAATATTTAATCCTACTTTTAAAATTTAAATATTGCTATAAGAAACTGTTAAAATATTGCTGCTGCCGTGACCGGCAGTATAATTACTATTGCGTATTAAGTTTAGTCAGTACCATGCCAATTAAAGTTTTAACAGTGTATTATTAATAAGGTGTATTTTTCTGTACAAGCAAAAATTACGCCTGAAAATGCATAATTTATGAATGTTATTTCCAATTGTCAGGTACCATGGTGCTTGAATGAAGTTGAATTGAATGTCTACAAACTGCAAATTTCTTCAAGTTTTAATGTTGGTTTGACAACAAAAGCAGATAAAAAAAAACTACTGCCGCTGTCTTGAATTTAAATGTCATTACCATGTCATATTAAATTCAATTACTAAAATTTCAAAGAAACCATAAAATGTTGTTTGTTGGCTTTTAACCCTTAAATTCCTCTTTAATAAAATTTGGAAATGTTTACAAGGCTTTCATGCCGTACCGTGTATTTCATAAAAAGGCTTTTAGGAAGCAGCAAGTCGTGTTTGGGAAAAAGTTATTACAACTAAATACAACAATCTAGCTTGTAAATATGTATCTGTTAAATAAATGTAGAACAAGTTCAGAAACTAAACGAAAAAAAATATCCACATAAAAAACTAAGACTAAACATTTTGAATATGAAAATGTTGGCTTTCGATAATCGTTTGGCCTTCTTCCGCTCCTTTTATAGTTTGCATGTTGTTCGTCTCATGTGCATTTTGGCTGAAAAAAAACTGAAAAAAACAGAAACAAAAACATCAGAAGACAGCCAACAATGTAGACGTACAAATGTTTTTCAAATGCCAATGCATGGGTGGAGGCCAGTGGATGATTATGGCGATGGCGATGGCGATGATGAGACCAATTCCATTCAATTCAATTTGACCTTTCTTGTTAAACCTCTATGCAAACAGATAAACAACATATAAAGTACTTAAACTCAAACGAGTGCTTGTCCATGTCCATGTTGGTGTGGCTTTTATTTTAGACAACAAAAACAAAATATAATAAATTTTTGTAATAACATTTTTTTTTAAAACGCATTAAACACACAAAAGTCCTTTGAGAATTGAATGCATTTAAATTCAATGCACACTATGGATTTTGTAATAACAACGTTTGCCTTGCGATCGTTATTTGTCATAATGAGATCTTTTGATTGAAAACGAAATAACAAAATTTTATTGGCTTTTAGATTTGCCAAAACAAAAAACAAAAGGAAAAAAACACTTTTAGCAAAAATTAAAAATTAAAAGCGCGACGCACGATTTTGAACACAAGCAAAGCGAAATTTTTGTAAATCCTGCAGTTTCTGTTATTATTATTATTATTATTATTATTATCTGAAATGAAAGCTGACAGCAGCAACAGCCGAAACCATTATCTTTTCAATCAATTTGATTAACATTTCCAAACTTAATTTGGCTTTGAAGAATAACAAATCAAGTTGAATTTCTGCCTATAAAAACATTTTGTAAAAAACGATATATCATATTTTTGAGAGCAAAATGTTATATCCTTTAAAGAAATACTTTACACAAATGTAATTTTTTTAATTTAATTAAATAATGAAAAGGAGAATTTTTGTGTATGACAAAACTTTAATATTGTAAAAAATCTGCCTTTTTGGAAAATTTTTATTTAACATAAATCTTTACAAACAACCATAAGAATTACTTTTTAAAGAGTTTAAAATAAAACTACTTTTTGAAATATTATTTGTTCTTTTTCATTTAAACAGAAATTCGTTTTTGAAAATTTCCCTTAAAAGAAATTTGTGTTTTTTTTATCAAAATAGCAGTAATATTTTTGAAGTTATATTTATATCTAAAATATGAAGAATAAAATAATTTAAATTTTTTATGAGAATTTTTATCAAAATAGCAGCAATATTTTTGGAGTTCGAAAATTTCCTTTAAATGGAAAATTGTAAATAAAATAATTTAAATTTTTTATGAGAATTTTTATCAAAATAGCAGCAATATTTTTGAAGTTCGAAAATTTCCTTTAAATGGAAAATTTTAAATAAAATAATTAAAATTTTTTATGAGAATTTTTATCAAAATAGCAGCAATATTTTTGAAGTTCGAAAATTTCCTTTAAATGGAAAATTTTAAATAAAATAATTTTTAGTAAATGACTTCTTAAAATTAATGTGTCATATTTATGTAAAATATAACAAAAGCTGCAAGTTAAACATATCCTTTTTGGAAAATTTTTATTTGGCAATAATTTTTTCAAAATTATTTTAAAAATTATTTATATCTTAAAGGTTTTTATGGTATTTTGATTAAGAGCGCTAAAATTCGTGGGGACATTTTTCTTAGGCACAATTTTCAACTGAAATTTTTTAAAACAATTGTTTTAAATGACTGTCTTTTTAGATTAATTTGCAGATTTTATAGAAAATAAAATCTAAAAAAATTTTCAACTTAAAAATTTCCCCCTTTATGTGTAAAGTTTATGCGATGGGCATTTTTTATATAAATATTTTGATAGATTAATATTTTGTAAATAACGTTATCGTAATTATTTTGTAAACATTTTATTGAAATACTTCCCAATAAATAAAATTTCCCTTTTCGGGACTTGTATTTGTAAATTTTGCATAAAAATGTACCCGCTTGGCAAACTTTCGTTTAATAAGACCTTCTAATAAAAATATATGTATGTTGAAACTTCAATTGTTGCTTTTTAGGCAGAAATAATATAATTTCATTGCAGTTGTTAAACATTCTTATATGAAATGTATTAAAATTATATCTTATTTCTGATATAAAACTAAACCAAAAAGAAAAGATGGATGCAATTGCACCCTGAAACTGGGCTACCGCAAATAAGTCGGTTCTTTCAAATGTCTCATATGTACATAAGTGTGTGTGTGTACATACACACACACGTATGTGTGGATAATTGTCAAATTGATAGATGATGGTAATTTGAAATAAATAAAATTTTCTACAAAAACCAACATTAGCCAATAGGGAAAAATATGTCAATGTCTTTGCAGCCAACGATACTTGGCCAAGATAAGAAATGTGTGTGTGTTTTTTTAGCTCATATTCAAGAAAAGAACCCACAGACACACACGCACATACGCGCACACAAAATTCACAATTCAAAACTTTAAGACTAACGGTGATATCAGGCGTGCACAAACACAACCACTTATGAAATGTGTTCCACAAAACATAGACAAAGAAAAACCGAAAAAAGTGAACGCCAGGAAAATCATCGCAAGCACCAGTAGAGCGAAAACTGCAACTCAAGAAACTGCAACAGCCAACGAACAAAACAGGAAACCAAATCGTCAGTCTTCAATGATGAAATTCATCGATTTAGTGTGTATGTACGTGTGTGCATGTTCGAAAGTGAGCAGCATTTGTAGGTTTAAGTGTTGCAAGCCAAGTGTATAAATAACAATGAAATAAAGAAAATGGAAAATGTTAAATGGCTAAAGAATTAGATTTAGAATCTTATGTTGTGGCTAACGAACTATACGCCACGTATGTACATATGAATGTATGTTTGTACTTGCATAAATGTAGACACTTCTATGAGAAAACATTAGATGGGTTCAAAAACTTTTAAAATTTCTGTTTTGTACAATATTTTATTTAGTTAAAATGCGATTAAAACTTTCTTCAATGTGCATTTTTTTATTCATTGTAATAATTTTTGGCGAAATAACCTCTTAATTACTTTAAAAATTTGGTAAAAACTGTAATTTTTGCTGAAACCGCAAAATTTCCCTTTTTCGGACAATTTTTGTCAACTTTTAAAATTGTCATTTTCCCCTTTCTTTTCTTGGAGATAAAGAAAATATCGTTAAGTTTTGCCAATGAAAAACTTCCCTTTGTGGGAAATTTTATTTTCGTTTTTTTTAATAAAAATTTGGGTACACAATTTTTTTTGTTAACTAATAAATTAAATATTTTTTTAAACACAAGCACTTTTTTTTATATTCCAAATGGGAAATTTTAATTAATTGAACATTTTTTGATAAAAATGTATACAAACAACTTTTTAGTACAAATTATATGATATCTAGTGAAAAATTTGTATTGTTTCTTTCAATTTGAAAAAAATTTCCCATAAAGGGAAATTTTTGTTTAAAAAGATTTTTTTATAAAATTTGTAGAAATGAAGATTTTATAAGAAAGTTATTAACTATAAATGATAAAACCAGTATTGGTTTTCAGCTGAAAAATTTCCCTTGCTGGGAAATTTTTTTTGATCAACAACTTTTAATAAAAATCTATAAAAACAACTTTTTTATTAATAATTTAAAATTGTATATATTAAAAAACTTTGCCGTTAGAAAATTTCCCTGCGGTGGAAATTTTGCCCAAAACAATTTCCTGATAAATTATATGAAAAAAGTTTCTAATTAAAGATTTAATTAGGCTTTAATTTCAAAATGATATAATTTCTGTGATTTAACAAAGTTCTCTAGAAGGGAAATTTTTATTTAGAGCAACTTAAAAATTTATAAAACATGTCTTTGTATTGGGTATTTCAACAAACATTAATTGAACAATTACATTTTAATTTATGTAAATTTTTTTAATCAAAATTTTTGAAACGAACTTTCTGCAGAGATTTTAATATTATAAATATTTGTTAATATGTTTTTAATCACATAAAGAATTTTTCGGGAAAGGAAATTTTTACAAAGACCAACATTTTAGTTTATTTAATGTAACAACTTTTCATTAGAAATTTAATTAAAAATTTACAATAAATAAAGTTATATATAATTGGGGAATTGGTTAAGCTGCTACAGTTTTTTTTTTTTTAATCCGCGGCGTATGAGTAATACCACATACATTATATTTTGATTTTCTATTACTCATACGTAACAGATACACAAGACAATTTTTTATTTAGAAAATATTCTAATAGTAACGTATTTTCTTTTAGTTTTTGGTTGAGACTGACTATATTATATTTAGAATATAATATTTATAACCATACAATGTTTACAGTCAATCATTTTATTATATTATTATCCATTTCAACAGTTTCGTCGAAGTAAGTGAGTGATCAAAATATTTTTCATACAATATGTTAATATTATGGCCAGCTGATTGGGATCAATTATAACATAGTCTTTCGCAACCATAACATTGCAAGCACACATGTACATATTAAAATTAAAAGTTAAAACGATTTTCTTCTCTACATATTACTGTTAAATGCTTCAATAACTTATAAAAACGCTAAATTTGCATCACTTTAGTTTTCCAAAAAAAAACCCACCCAACTCAATAACAAATTTCTGAAAATAATTTTCTTTCTTGCCAGTTTGTCGTATGACTGACAGCTGGAAGAAGTCTGTAAATAGCAGTTTTAATGTGACCACCATACGGACAAAAACCAGCAGACAAACAGACGGACCGACCCAATTTAATGGAAAACAAGAAAACCGAATGTGTTCTCGATAAATTGCTATTATTTTTGGAATCCCTTTTTTGTTTTGCAAAATAAGAGATGTTGTTGCTGTCGTTCTTTTTCTTTTGCTACGACTAGTTTGTTCCTTTTTACACCCTCCTGATGTTACTGGCTCTGTTTAGTTGGATGTTGCCTTAATAGTTGTACAGTTGTGGTTGTTGTAAGATGCTGTTTGGTTGTCTTTATTTATGTGTCAGTGTCGTCGTTTATTTCTGCAAACGTTATTGTCCTTTGCCGTGTTACACTTCACTTCGTTTCTTTCCCGTTGTTTTTCAGTTTCTGTTCAGTTTTATTCATGCGGTTTTTTTTCTATTCTTCTCTAAGCAAATACGTTTTCGTGTGTGCGTGTGTGTGTGTGTCTGTGTGTGCTTTGCATTAGAAAAGTTTTCTTCAGAAAATTTGATTTTGTTGTTGTTGTTTTAGTTTTAATAGCGTTAGTGTTGATTATGTGGCTGTATGTGTGACACTGTGTGCGCTTTCTTGACAGTATCTAGTAGTTTTAATAGTATTTCAATGTTCATCAGCTTGGGTGGGATTTGAATGAAGTTTTTGCTAAAGAACGTACAAAAACAGACAATGTTTTCTTCGATATTAATCGTAATTATCATGTGATATCCTTTGGGATGCTGCCTCTCTGTATCTGTTTCGAAGAATACAATTGCCAAACTATCATTTGCTTTTACACAATATGATATCAAATTGTCAGTGTGTGGATTTTTGCTATAAATATTTTGTTAACGCTTTCAAGTTTTTATTTATTTCGTAAGTTTTTTTTTTTTTTGATTTTTGACTTTGTGTGTGGAATATTTCGTAATTCGTACTCATAGAGTAAATAGCAACTAGAAAGAGCGGTTAGAGAGTAAAATTGCTAGTTAAAATGCAAAAAATGTTGAAGCAGCTTGGGAAAAGTTGGCCTTGATGACTTATTTCTGGGTCTAAAGTGGAGTTTTAGGATCTTGTCTGTGCCGATTTCTGTATTCAAAGTCTGTCATAAACGTTGTCTATATATGGAGCTCAGAACCTTACCAGCCATTTTGATAACTACAACAAAGGCTAAAAAAGGCCGAAAACGGACTCATTATTTTATATAAAGACATAAAGTTTTCAAATACTTTCATAGGAACACATCAAAAGCCAAAACGTGCTCAATGGCTGCAGCCAGAGTTCTTCGCCGAAATTTGAAATTTTTCTTTATTAAAGACATACAAGTTGAGTTTAAAGTTGTAGGGTCGTGTTCAGAAAAAACAAACAAACAAAAAAAAAACATATAATATAAGTTTTAATAAAATATTTTATTAATTTAAAATTTAAAACCCTTTTCAAATTCATTTCAATTTTGAAATAACTTTCGAAAGGAAGAAAATTTCACTTAAATGTTCACTTATATGTATATACGATGTGACTAATATATCAGTCAGTTTTTAATTTAATTTTTGTTGTTGCTAAAATGAAAAAAAAAACTTTTAAATTTGACTATCCAAAGTGGAAAAATATGTTTTCTTTAACTTAAATTTTGTGACTGGTTGTTTATTTTTATTAAGTTATTTATTTATTAATTTAAATGACAGTAAAACGCAATACGGCAACAACAAGTGGTCTGGCCAATACAAATGTTTAATAAAAATGATGCTTAGATTTTTTGCGTTATGAACAAAATTTAGCCACAAGAATATGGGTAAAATTTGCTCTCTAGTTGCTAAATGAAAAATCTAAGAACATTAATTTTTAACCATAATGTTAAATTTAAATTTTTGTCAAAAATAAAAGCGCTGCTTAATTTTAATATTTATTTCTGATTAACAAAATATGAACTCAATATAAAATATGACCAATTTTATTATTGCAAATAAAATGCTTGTGTAATAAATATCGGAAGAAGTATCGGAAAAAGTTTTGAAAAAGGTTTACACGACGCAGTGCGTATGATCGATATTTAAATTTTAATATCGTATTACTTATACGTCTGAAAAAGCCTTAATTAGTTTCTTGTTTAATTACTCTCATTATGAATAATTTATTTACCACAATAATTTCCTGTTTCCTTTTTTCCAGACACAAGCAACAAACAGCAGGAACAACAACAACAACAGCTACACCAGCGCTGACAACAAATTTGATAACAACAAACTAAACGTTTAGCCATTAACAGAGACAAAAACACAGAAAACAAAACGAAAAGAGCTGGAACAACAACAAAAAAAAAAGCAAATAAATTTTTCAGTAAATTGATTATAAGCGAAACAAAAACACTACGAAACTGACAGGCTTTTTAAATTGAATAATGAAATAATTTATGAAGGATGATAAAAAAAAATAATAATAATAATAAAAAAACTAAAAAAACACCGACAAATGATAAAAAAAACAATTAAAAAAAGGTGATTCAAATGTAAGCTTTTCCTTATTTTTGATGGGGTGGGGGTAAAAAAAAACAAATAAAAACTTCAAGCAGAGAACCAGAAATTGCAAAAAACATTCAGTGGATACCCCCACACAATAACAAAACAAACTGTGTGATACAAAGATAGCAAAAAAACAACAACAACAACAACAAATAGCCAGCAATAGGTTAAAAAAGCCATTAATAATAAAACAAGAGTATTGGCTAAATAAATATTTTGTTAAAACAAGAAACGGTTAATTTCAACAAACGGCAACAACGAAATCAATTTCCAGCTTAAACGTGAGAGTCATTAACACTTTCCGGTTTCTCGCCGTCTCTCTCTCGCTCTCTTCTTCATGTTCCAGCAAATTTTCGCCTATTCAACAAGCAAAAACAAAAGCAAACCCACAGACATTTGCACTTGTTTTAATTGATTTTTGTTTCGAACTTAAAAAGGGGCCAGCCACAGCCAAATTTATCATCAATCATCCGGGCTGGTAGAAGTAAAACATGTTTCTGGGTGTTGAGTTGCCCTTAAACACTATCGGTGTTTTTACGATAATAATTTGGTAGTGGGTTTCGCCTGTAACGTCACGTTTTACGAAAATCAGTTTGGACCCCGAAACTGTGTCTTCAATTGTTTCTATTACATTGATATCTTCAAGCATTTACAATTAAATGATTCCATATGATTTTTGTTGTTGCTTAAATGCAATGCGGCAACACTGCCCTTTCTAATTCTTCAACAATTTATGAATAATTTGCTCCTGCCTCTCCTCCCTTTGTGATCTGACTAGGTCTTACAGAGTGCAGCAGGGATCTCCTGCTACAAGTTGATATATGATAAATCCATCACATTTGAAATATGACCAATAAATATATGGATAATCAATAAATAAACTATTTTATTCAGGATGTCTGACACATACATATTTTGTAATTTGCTCATGTTCCTCTGCTACAGTATTTGTATTGCCGTTTATAGCCCAGCGCCATCTAACGTAAATCTTTGTAGTTCAAGAGTTTTTTTATCACTTTTGTTTTGCTTAAAATCATATTTTATTTGCATTTAATATGTTTCACTTTTAGAACACAATCACGCACTCGCGTTTTTCACTTTTTGAAGCACATTAAAATTAGTTAAATAATTTTTATTGGCAATAATTTCAATAAACATCCTTTAGCCATAAAAGCACCATAAAAAGGGGGGTTAATTACAACAACAAAAATACATACATACAAACGAATAGAAAGAGCAAAAACAACCATTAAAATAATTAAAATTCAAAACAGGAACAACAACATCAAACGAACGATTCAGGAACAATTGAAAAGCAAACAACAATTCAAACTAAAGCCGAAGAAAAAAAGAGAAAACAACAACAACAAATAAATTAACCGAACAATTAAACACACATACACTTATGCACTCGTACATACACACACACCTACACTCATACATACACATGCGAGTACTAATATGGAACATAAACAAACCACAATAAATGAAGGGGAAAAAAGAAATCAAACTGACTTCTACCTTTTTGGGGAGAAAAAAAAAATAAAAAAGAAAAACATTAAAAGCGAACAAAGAATAATAAAAAATCGAACCAATACCCTGAAGCCCTCTTTCTCTGTCGATATCAACAAACGCCCAAACACCTTAATCCACTTTGTTTGCCTCCCTACCGCAAGCATAAACGAACACACGCTCCTGTCTGAGCAATATCGGCGATAGCATAAACGAAATACCCCACAACAATAACAACAAAAACCAGCAACACACACACACACACACTGGCATACACATCCTGCCACAAGAGCTTAAAATAACAAAAGAAAATACAGAAAACAAAACTACCAAAAAAAAAATTCGAAAAAAATTCGAAAAAAAGATGTAACATTCGTAAAGCCAGTCGTCGTCTGCCACACGAATTCTTAAAATCCTTATAATAATCTCTTTCATTTGTTTTGTTTGCTCATCGTTTACCGAACCCTCTCCTCCTGACATTCTTCCTTGTTCTTTTTTGTTGTTTTTACACCACAAAACATTAAATTTACGCTTCAAAGTGTTAAGGTTGCTACAAAAACAAAAACAAATAAATTTATAAATTTTTTTTCATCTGAAGAAGTTATCCGAAGGAAACTGAACTTTTGAACACATATATAATATTTATTAATGCTTTCATCAAAAAACTCAACATCAACTCAAGCTGGAAGAATATTAGGAATAATTATTGAAAGGAAAAATTAAAAAAATTAGAAGCCCGATAATTTTAGCACAATAACTTTTTCGCAAAAATTTACAAAATTATTGGCAAACAAAAGCTAAAATATTGGCTGGAATTCTTTCCATAAAACATAATTGATATTTATTTTTAATAATAAATAGAAATTAAAATCAAAATTTTAATAATTTTTTTACTCAAAAATAAATCTAAAAATTTCACTGATAGTTTTTTTTTTAATAAAAAATCAAAATTAAGAATGAAAATTTTGGCGATATTTTTTCGCATCTATAATCAAGATTTGACGAATTTTTTTTTTAACAAAAATAAAAATTTCACGAATTTATTTTTAAAAATAAAAATAAAAATTTGACGAATTTATTTTTAAAAATAAAAATAAAAATTTGACGAATTTATTTTTAAAAATAAAAATAAAAATTTCACGAATTTATTTTTAAAAATAAAAATAAAAATTTGACCGATAGTTTTTTTTTTAATCCAAAAAGAAAATTTCATTGGTATTTTTTCTACCCTAAAATAAAAATACAAATTTCATAGATATTTTTGTAATGTAACATTTTGAGCAATAATTTTTAGTCAAAAATAAAAATTAAAGCGATATTTTTTTTATCAAAAATAAAAATCGAAATTTGAGAGATATATTTTTTTTTGTGTAGAAACAAAATTTCAATTGATAATTTAGCATTACATTTAGTCAGAATTTAATATTAACTTAAAAAGAAGTCTAATTGTAATTGTGTGAAAATTTCCATTTTAGCGAATTTGCAAAAAAAGTTTTAAGGTAAAATTTTGCTTGTAAAATATATAAAATATTGTTTGAAAATGATGGGAAAATTAAAGCTAAAATAGTGGGCGGAATTGTTTTAATAAAACATGATATAAATTTGGCATAATATTTTTATTAATCAGAAATAAAAATCATGAATATCAAATTTGATTAATACATTTTTTTATTAATCAGATATAAAAATCAAAATTTGATTGGTTTGGTTTTTTAACAAAAATAAAAATTAAAGTTTGATTGATATATTTTTGCGCTTAGGAATAAAAATTAACTTTGTTAATTTTCCACTATCAAAGTTTGATTAATATTTGTTTGCGCTTAGAAATAAAAATTAAATTAAAAGTTTGTCAATCGTTTCTTTCGCGGTTAGAGAATGAATCGGACAGAATTGAATTGATTTATAAGATTTTAATATAAGTGATTCCTACAAAACAAAATAATCAGATGGCGACTGCTCTGAGCTGTCTAAGTGTTAAGTTCGAACTTGCTTCATTTTCCTTATCACCTGGACGCGCACTTGCAACTCTTAGTGTGTTGTTGTTGAAGGGTGGGTGGAGGTGTGCGTTTGTGCGTGCGCGTGTGTGCTTATAGTGGTTTTATTTACACCATATTTTCATATTCACGTGTATTCATTGTAACTTTATGCACAGAAATACTTATATGTTTGTATGTACAATTCCTTTTTTCATGTTTTAGCTTCATAAAAATTGAGTGTGTGCGTGCGTGCAACAGTAACAACAACAATAATAATACCTTTGTTACATTAACTACGTAATAATACAAACATAATACCACGTAACAAAACAACTAATAAACGAGACTTAAAACAACAACAACAACAACAAAAAGGCATTCGTTATAGTGAAAGTAGACTTAAAAAAAGAGAGAGAAGGGCAAACAAAACTTATACTTAAAAGTGCAAAAGGGATTTCAAATACAAAATCCAGCAAAAAAAAAAAAAAAAACAAAACAAAAAAGTTAAAACGCTTAAGCTCTTTTTTGCCCGCATTCCCATCATTGATTTGATTTGATGCCATTGTCATCGACTACAACATTAACATCATCACAGCCAAAAGCGTCGTCAACTTTAACATCATCTACAACGACAGCAACAACAATAGCAACTGCAAAACAATTGTAATTACCAGCAAAAATTGTCAACACAAATCTGGTCATTGGTCGCTGGTCGTTGGTCGCTGCTTGTCATCAATTGACATCCCTACATATTGCAACATAATGGAGCGTAAACAATTTTATGTGCTCACCCTGTTATTGGGCATTTTTATTTTCAAATTGAACATTTTTATTGCGGTCGCCGACCAGGACGAGGACATACCCCACAACGAGTAAGTAACTTAATTTATCATATAATTGCCCCTATTCGAAGAGTCGCCATCATAATCGCCATCCCGTTGGACGTAAGTGGCTTTTCGCTGGTATATTTGTTGTCTACAACAACTGAATGCCATTGACAGGCCACATTTTTAGTCTTAGGTTTGGATTATGCCATGTGTCTATTAAGTTATAGGTAATATAGTCAACTTTTCGATGTCGTCGTGATGTGACACATCTTGGAATAGTGGGAATATTGTGTTATTTTTTTCTAAATTTTTAAGTCAATAACTTTGTTTTCCTATTTTTTTCATACGCAAACATTAATCATGAGTAGACACGACTACCATAGACATATTCTTTAAGTATATATTTTTTTCTTGTCTATGCAAAAGCTGTTAATTGTTTTGTTAAAAATAGTTTGGTTTTACCTTAATTTGGAAAAGTAGTTAAAGTAGTATTTGGAAAGGTAGTAAGTAGTTAAACACCTGCAACTCGTTTTACGAGTATATTAATAGTTGCAGGCCGTGCGGTCATTTCGTTCTCAGAAAGTCTTCAAGCCAATAACAAAAGATTTAGCTTTAACTGGCAGGTGTAATCATTTTTTATATCTAAAACATTTATCATGAATCGAAATGACTACCATATATACAATACAACACTATTTTTGTTTTGTATGGAAACGATAGAACTGTTACCCGTCTTAAATGGGGTAGATACGAGTATATTTATAGTTTTCTGGAATATTCTCAAAACACAATATGAATATGAATTTGCAGAAAATGACAAAACATGACGTTGTCTTGTCCATAATAATAAAAAGCAAGTGAAATAATTTTTATGTATAGAAATTTTATTAATTTATTTCAATTAAATATTTAATTTTTATAGTTTTATTAACATTAACTTTTAGAAGAATAAGATTATTTATATTTTATTTATTTTTTAAAAGAAGTTTAATTCCAACTTTATGTTTAAACTACAACGTTTGAATTAATATATTTAATAGTTAATAGTGAAAAAATTACTTAAAAAAAACAATGATTTTATTAAGGAAAATTCGCCAATCGCTTCACACAAAATTTCGTTCATGTTCTTCTTTGAACGCTGCTTCCTTTTGCCATAATTATAATTTGCCGCGAACATTTGCTTTCGGAAATGCGCATTTAAACATGTTTTAGATTTCCTGATAACTTTATTTTCATTTTTGATTTACAACTGAAATCATAGCAAAAGCAAAAAGCACTTTAATAAATCAAAAGCACAAACTTCATTCTACCACAAACATCCTTTAGTCATAAGAAACAAGTAAAATAAATGAAAATGCGCTTTAAAACATCAGGATCCTGATAATTGAAATTTAGCTTAAGTTTACATACATACATACATACGTGCTATTAACACAAACGCCCTGAAACCAGTTCATTTGAAACAGCTAAGGAAAAAAAACCAGTTTCCACACACACACACACACACACACACAACAAGAATATCCTCACGTTCGGTGAGTGAGAGTGCGCGCGTTTGTGTGTGTGAGAACAACCAAAAACTTACTGCATCTCAAAATAATAAAATAAAGCGTCTGGTTTTCATGTTTCTGAAGTTTTTGTTTCTATTTTTTTAAACCTGTTTTCACTACTAGTATATTCTTTTACATTTTCCGTGCTTTATATCTCTTTTGAAAATTTCCTTTCTCAGTTAAACAATTAAAAAACAGTCAAAAAGATTATTAAAGATTTTATCATAGTCCGGAGAGGGGCTGTGATGCTGTTGAAACTAATAATAATCAATTGTTTGTATTTGAGACCTGTTTCATAATCTCGAACGTTAATTTTGTTAGCGCTTTTAAAATAGAAAAAAACATTTTCTAACTGCGCGCTTTTTAAACTGAAGCGGAAAATAATGTAAGAAAACCAAGAAACTGAGTCATAGTCAAGTCATCATAAAACTAGTCTATTACTTTCGTTGTATTGCACTTTTAAGTGCTGGACGAACATTAACGTTCGAACTCGTCGAATCTTTGAAAAGCATTTGGAGCGAAAAATTAGACGTTTCAGTTAAAAATTTTCTAGTTACTGACTGAGAACTCATTCCTGGTATTCTTCGTATTTATAGAAACTCACCATTTTAAAGGATTCAAACGAGCAACAGAAACATTTAATCAACTGCTTAACAGTATTTTGAGACTCTTGAAGAATCTGAAGCCGGTTCGCTGAACTAAATACAGTCTTTGGAGGGAGGCAAGTCTTCGTTCTTACAAAAAAAACCCAATTAAAAAAAATTCAATTTTATAACAAATTTAATGCTAAAACGTATTTGGCGCTCTTTGTGCAATTAAGCTGTAATTAACAATCACGTATTTTAGTGATTATTTAACTCAAAATCGGCTGGTTGTTTCCCCCTCAAAAGCCTAAACTGGCGTATGTGCTAGTAAAAGTTCATGTCACAGAACATGTTAAAAGAAAAAAATTTATATATGTACTTTGTGCGTGCAACCGTATCTAATGGACTCATAATAGGATTTTGTAATTTCGCTTTTTTCACTACATTTCAATTCCAATGTTCATGTTCTAAAAAAAATCGTTTTGACATTTACTCCCTCGCAACACTTCGCTTTAAAACACACATTCTTTTTGGTTTTTTGTTGGCTTGGTATTTTTGTTGTTGTTGTTGTTGTAAAAGGCTTAATTAATCGTTCATTAGCAAGAAAAAATTCAAATAAAATGGTTAAAAGAAATTAAAAACCATTAACTGGCTTGTGTACGGCGCTGTATAATTTAAGTCAGCACTTAAACGGAATTAAATATTTTAACTTTTAACTTTATTTTATTTTTATTTTTGTTTATTAAGAATAAAAAAAAATGGCAAAAAGTTTGGCCATAAAATAACTAGATATCAAAGAGAGCTGGTAATGCCTGCATGTTTTTATGAAAATTACTTAAGTATGTGTGAAGCGCATAACCCAGTTAACAATAAAGTTTAGTTGTGAAATTTGATGACGTGGCTGGCGTAACTCATGACTAAAGCAAATTTTCCAAGGATTTTGAAGTCTGCCATAGATTCAGAAATTTTTAATTTATATGATTTTTGTCAAAAACTTAAGCTGAGTAAAATTTCCTAAAAAGGGAAATTTTTATTTCATTAGATTTTACGCTAGTTTTTATATATTTCTTAAAAAAATTTCCTAAAAATCAAATTTTATGAAAAATTAACTTCAAGTAAAAATTTCCCAGCAATCTTGTTCGAATGTGCCAGCGGGGGAAATTTTAAATAGCAAGGTTTTTTCCCCAGTTTTTAATTAAACTGAGCTTAAACTTCACAACAGTGTTATATAAGCAAAATTTAATAAAAACAAATTATTTATGTAAAATTTCCCAAAAAGGGAAATTTTCCCAAAAGGGAAATTTTCCTTTCACAAAACAAAAAGTTTTTGCATAATTCTTAAAATATCTTTAAAAAAATAATTTTTATTCAAAATGTGTTTCGCAAACAAAAACCGAATAGGGAAATTTTAAAATTAATAGCTTTTTGCATTATTTTGCATAATTTTATGCTTTTATCTTCAAAGCAAAATAAAACAATTGAGTTTTGTTCAAAACATTTCTTCCTATAAAAATTTGCCTTTAGGGGAAATTGTACTTTCCGGTCTTTTCATGCGCAACTTTTGAAACAAAATCTGTAGAAACTGTTAACTTTTTAAAATTTAATTTTATTATGATGAATAATTTTCTACTTGAAAATTTCTGTAGGAAGAAAATTTTTATTCACCATTAAATATTTGAACAACTTAAAGGTTTTGCAGGAAATTTATTGGAAAAAAACATTTAAAAAAAGTGGGAAATTTTGGATGGTCTACATTTTTTTATAAAAATCTATTAAATTATTTATTAATATTAATCAGACTGAAATTCGTTTGAAAATGTTTTCAGAGCTTTTAGTTTGGAAATTACCTTGTTGGGAAATTTATTTTTAATGTAAAATTTTCATTATAAATCTTTTATATTGATGAAGATTTAAATGCTCTCTGCATGGAACAGTTTTTATGCAAAAAATTTTCACGAACATCGACTAAAATTATGTGTAATTTGATGGACAATTTTTTTAATAGTTTTCTTTATTGGGAAATTTATATTCAGTGCATAATTGTAGTAAAAATTGAGTAAAATGTTATTATAAGATATTTTTTTAAAAAATAAAATTTCTCTTCGCCTGAAAATGCGCGAAAAGTTGTGTTTTTATCTGGGATGCGCCACTGTGCCAACAAAACTTACGTTACCCTAATGTTAGTACAATTCTTGAGAAAAACTAAAAGTTAATTTTGTTAATTTGTGAAAATTTCCTTCTTTTATGTTGTATGAAAAATAAAAATTAGCTTTTTCTTCTTCTTCTTCTTTTGTTTTTTTTCTTCGAAGAGTCGTGCAGAAGAAAATCCAATTAAACTTTTGTAAACTCGACGGCAAGATGAGACAGTGTTGTAACAGTTTTTTTTTCTTAATTCGTTTTTTTCTGTTTTGACTCTCCTTATGTTTAACAATTGTTGCTGTTGTTGTCGCTGCTGTTGTTAAAATATTGCTGGTAAATACCAACGAATGTTTTGTGCTAGTGTTGTTTTTGCTGCTGCTGCTGCTGCTGCTGCCTCTGTTTTATTTTCATTTAATGCTTCTACGTTTAAGTTTATAGCTGCTGTTGTCGTTGATGAAAATGACCCAAATCTTGGCACAAGTTTTTCCGTATTCAGTTCTTTTTTTTGTTTTCTAGTTGGTGGAATAGTAAAAAAAAAGTTCCGAACCAAAGAAACAAATAAAAACTGTTAAGAAGCAGCCATGTTTGTTATTAAAAAAATTTAAAAAAGGAAAGAAGTTTTTGGTTTTTTTATTTTTGTTGAGATTTTTGTTCCCTCTGGTCGCTGTTAAATATCCAACTCTTTAAGTTGTTTTATTTTTTCGTTACTTTATTGTTTGGTAGGGGGTTTTTCCGATCAGATTTAGCGTGACCATGTAATGTGTGCCTTGTTTTGTAAGTCCATGTTTCACTTGCTTATGGTCAAAAAACTGTTTGCATAAAGTTTCTTCTAAAAGAAGAGAAGCAAAAAAGTTTTTGTGTGAAAATAAGTTTAAGTAGGGAAAATATTGTTTTGTTTGTCACGTTCTCCTTTGATTTGCAATAGTTTTGGTTGGGAAAAAACAGAATTAAAATTTTTCGAAGGACACT
This sequence comes from Epicampocera succincta, assembly GCA_932526305.1. Lineage (NCBI taxonomy): Eukaryota > Metazoa > Arthropoda > Insecta > Diptera > Tachinidae > Epicampocera > Epicampocera succincta. The sequence continues at coordinate 11,272,562 of OW052037.1, read as the reverse complement.
ATAAACGAAAAAGAAGAAAAATCCAGTTCAGGAAGTTTTCAAGTTGAAAATAATTATAGTTTTGGTTTTACTTTAAAGAACTCTATTAAAATCATATCCAAAGAAATTTTCAACAAATCTGAAACTATATTTTGAAGAAAATACAATAAGAATTTACCAAATTGGAAAATTTTCAATTAACCAACAAATCAAATATATTACAAAATGGGTCAAAATTTCCAACAGAAAATAAATTTGTAACATTTTACATTAATATTACTTTAATATTATCAAAAAAAAACTGTAAAGAATAAAAATTTGCGTATAAGAAAAATTTGGATTTTATCAAAATTCTTAAAAAATTTATTGAAAAATATTTCATAAAATAAATATTTCTTATAAAAATGTTGTCTTATGTAAAAATTTCGCAGCAAGGCAATTCAATTATCCTTGGGTGGAAAATTTAAAAAAGGTGTCATATTCAATAATTTGCCATATTTATTTTAACACTAAGTTAAATAATTGTTATATACAAATTTGGCAAGAAGGGAAATTTTCATTTTACTAACTTTTAAAAAAGTCTTTAATAAAATAATTTTTTGCTGAAAATAAACATTGAATAAAAATTTCCCACCTAGGGAATTTAAATATCCCAACAAGAAGTACATTCTGAGAAAGTTTCTGTGAAATTTTAAGTGGTTTAAAGTGGTAAAAAACTTGTTTGGCAAAAAATTTCCCTGTTAGGGAAATTTTTTTTTAGTTTTTTTTTTGTAATATTTAGCACAATGTTTAACTTGACAGCTATTATATTATTAAAAAAACAGTTTTGCTTACAGTTTTAATAATAAACTACATTTATAAATTTAAACGGTTAAAATAATAATAATAATAGTAATAATAAATTTTGTATTGAAACAATTTATCTAAATATTTTGAACAGGTTTTTAAAAGGCTTTATAAAAGGCAGTAACTTTTTTGTAATAAAATTTTCTCTATTGGAGAAACTTGTCAGGTGATAGGAGGTTTCACTGTATACTGTTGTACTAACAAAACAAAATTTACTTAAGAAAAATCTTATTTTACAGTTCTTTTTTCTCAGTTTTCATAAGCTATTAAGTTCCTTAAGTTCATTGTCCGTTGTTTGTTGTGCGTCAAGCCTGCCTTAACCCAATTATTAATTTATAAGAATACTGAGATTTCCTTTTCCATTTTGTCATAAAATTTTATTGGCCTACTCTACAAGGCAGTAGAAAAGCTATTTATTCAAAACTTATAACAAATTTAATAAATTCAATTAACACACAGGCAATCGGCAACTTTTATTGTAACAACTTCAACCTCCTTTAGGATTTATTTAAAGTGATAAGTTAAAGAATAGATGGCAGGCATATCTATTGTGGCAGTATTAGTGCCACAACAAACAGACTTTTTACAAGAACAACTGCAGCAAACGAGTGAACAACACAACAAACTTTAATATCGAACCATGAAAAATTTTGCCTACGAGTTTCTGTTCTATTTTGTTTTTCATCAAATTCTTTTTGGGCATTTTATTTAATTCTAGGTTTTTTGCTTAATTTTTCTTTACTGTTAACAAATTCTATAGACATATTTGCCTAAATGACAAACCATGTTTGTTCATGAGTTTGTTTGCTGTGCGTGTGTGCGTGTGTGTGTGTGTGTGCGCTTGTGTATGAGATGGTTTTTCTTTTCGTTACATTAACGAACAAAATGTTGCAACAATAATAACAAACAAATAATAAAAATGAAAGAAAACAAGCAGACGATGAAGCTGAGTATTCTTTCTACGTTTGTTCATTGTGTTCGGAACAGAATTAACAAACACACAAACACAAACACACTCGCACTCACACTCACACTCACAAATAAAGGCAAGAACGAAAAAAAGTTATTGAGGTCATGCTGTAAAATACATTTAAAGAAATGAAGTTGCTTTTTTCTCTCCTTTTTTTTGTCAACATCACTCACACCCTGTTTGTTTAGCAAAAAAAAAAAAACATCAAGCTGGTCGAGATTGGTGGCAGAATTATTCGGCAAAAAAGGAGAGAGGCATTTTATAACTCTTTAGACGGCCCTACGGCATCCAACGTAATCAGATAAAGACTTTGAGAACATGTGCCTGCAGAGATGAAAGAACATTTTATGTTAAGTTTACCCTGCTGATTTGCCCATTCCAGGAAGGCAAAACTTTATTGTATAATCGCCCGTGATCTGTGGGTCTGAACAGACAAATAGAACAGGACAACCGGACGCTCACCAACCTGATATTTTTGTTGATTTATTAAATGTGTCCACTTATGAGAGATTATGGAAGAATTTTCAATTTACAAAACTTTTCTAGTTAGAGAGGTGCCCGTGTATAAGCAGTTTCCATTATGAAAGGTTTCACTGTGGAGCAAAAAGTCCGGGAGGGGACCGGTTACAGGCAGTTTGCTCAGTCTGCTATAAATCGTACCAAGTTTTGCCTTCATATTCACGAATTAATCAAACAAAAGATTAATCAGTCCACAAAATTAGTCAATCAATATGTCGATCAATCAGTCAGTCAATCAGCCAATTTAAAAAGCAATCGATTACAATACAATAGCAGACATACATCCTGGTTTCTTGGGATTTATTGAGTTGTTAAGACTCTTATTTCCTTAAATATATGTATATAGATATTGCAGCTTAAAATTCTTTTTTAAGATTTTTTACACTAAAAAATATAAAATTGCATGAAATCTTTCAAAAGTTTGCAATCGCTCAAAGTTTTGGCAGCCAGAAACTTTTAAACTTTTTTTTTCATACTATTATATCAAATAATTCTTCCTTTTCTGTTTCATGGTAATATTAAAAAATGAATTATTTTCTTTGGGAAATTAATTTAGTTTAATGAGATCTCAGATAAAACAGAGGATATTTAATACAACAAAAGTATAAATTCGACTGGTACTCGTATTATGCAGCCTTAACGATTTCTATCAATCCCTAAAATTATCACATTAAGACCAAAATAATTGCTATAAGTGTCATGTCAAAACAACTCAAAAATACTCTTAAACAATGACTATTACAGTTCAATAAAAATAAATGAAAGCAACTGAAAAACAAGACAATTGAAACACACAAAAAAGAAATAGACCAGCCAATTATTTGTTGGCTTACAGTTTAAAGCGCAGCAAATTAGATTTTCGTAATTAAATTTATACAACCAGCCAGACGGCAGCCAATCTAAATTTGTGACAAAAACAGTCATGACGAAACTAACAAAAAAAAAAAAAAAAAAAAAGGAAACCAAGAAAGAAAAAACTACTTCTGTTTTGACATACAAATTGTCACGATACAACAAACAAAGACATGCAAAAGACAAACCGATGATTACTAAACTATTAAACGCTGTGAAGACATGCATGAGCGTGTCTTCGCTTTTAAACAAACAAACAAAAAAAAAAAAAACGAAGCGGATGTTATAGACAAGTCGACAGAGTCTTTAAGCTGTAAAATGCCTTAATCAACCAAATGTGCAGGTGCCCAAAACAGGCAATGTTTGTGTGGGTTCCTGTGTGTGTATGTGTGTGTGTAGGTGTTTCACTTGTACACACCAAATTATGCATTTAGGGGAGGCAAAATTGCTGTTGGACAATATATTCTAATTGAGTATTATTAGTCTGTATTAAAAGATTTAAATACACAATCGTACATGACTTAAATAAAACAAGACAGTCATCGATTAGTTTCACATTCAGAAGTAAAATTATTGATAATTTTATTCTTCATTTGTTGATCCAAGTTTAATGTAGACGTATTGAATAGTAAAATTATCAATGACTTTTCTAATAGAATTATCGATAACTTTTCTATGGAAAATTATCGTGATCATTAATAAAGTGCAGTTATCGCTAACTTTTTTAGAAAAGTAAAATTATCGATGACTTTTCTTGAAAGAAATTCATTTATTTATTTATTTACAACTTTTATTTTTTATATAGGACATTTCTAATAGAAAAGTAAAATTATCGATAACTTTTCTATGGCAATTTATAGATAACTTTTTGTGAAAATAATTTAAGTCTCAACAAGTCTCTCAAGCTGTCACTTTGAGTGCCAAAAACTCAAAATGAAATATTTCTTACTCATATGTTTGTTGAGAGCAGCCCATTGTGCACACAACAGCAAATACATTCATGTGCTTTGCGTGGTGCAGTATCTTGTGAAAATATGGCAAAACCAACCCACTCACTGACTTCTAGCGCCAGTAACTTGCAACATGAGGCACTGTTCCGTACGCCATACGGTTTCTGTTTGTTCACTTTACTTTCCGAACAAACTGCTACTTGAAGTGAACGCGTTGGCTTTATATATATATTTTCTGTTTCAGAATTAAATGTGTTGTGTTAAAAATGGAAAATTAACAGCAAAGAGACGTGCAGTAAATAAATATAGAACACACCATTTCAAAGGAGGATAAAGTATCGTCATAGGCTGCCCCAGTTACTAGCCACCCACTCCCCCTCCCCTTGATTTGCCCTGTTATTGGCTGAGGTTTCGTCTTCTGCTCCTGCTTTTTTCTTCGTCAATTTTTGATTTTATGCGCTCAAGTTGCCGGCAGATTGAGTTAATTTATCTGCTTTTGCTTTTGCTGTTTCATTGCGATGGTTGACTTTTTTAGTCGTTCACGTGGAAAATTCTTCATTATATCGTGGCTCGTTTTAGCATCATGTGTGTTTTGTGTCTTTATTTTTAGAAAATTTTTTAATTGGAAAATTTCCACTGAAATAAAGGATAAAAATCAAAGCAATTGATTGTTTCTTATGCACCAACAACAGCATAAAGATTAAAGAATTTGTAAAGTTATCGATAAGTTGTGTGTAGAAAAGGAATCACATTTGTAGGCAAGTAAGGTTTTCCTTGTATCAACAAGCAAGAACAACAACAACTATAAACCCATTTAAACGACAATGAACGATAACGTTTCTATGCATTTTTTTAGGTTTAGAAAACTACCAAAAAACTTTGGCGCTGCAAATTGCCCGACAAAATCCAAACGATTTATGATTTAGAGAAAGATTTTCAATTATTTGCGAATCAGCTTTTTGCTTTTTTGTAAACGTTCGAGGCGAAGGGCCAGGCAATATGTAAGAAAACACCATAAATGTTTTAAAACTGAAATTTTTAATTACTATTTTCCTTTAACAAACAGTTTGTTAAACATTTATTTATGTAAAATGCAAACGAACATAAACGTTTGACAATGAGGTTCAGGTTCTTAAACTTAAACTATTTGTTATCATTTTCTTCTAAATAAGGAAATTAAACTGTTTGTTAACAAAATATGTATTTATTTATTCCAAGTTGCGAATGGACATAAACGTTCGACAATGCGGTTCAAGTGTTTGAAACTATTTATTATCATTTTCTTTTCAATATATATAAAAGTTTGTTAAATATTTATTTAGGCAAAATGCTAGTGAACGTAAACATTCGACAATGAGTGCCACATTTTTACACTTAAACTATTTATTATAATTTAATTATTTATTATATTTTAAATACCAGTAAATCAAACAGTTTGTTAAACATGTTCTTGTTTGTGTTGATTTCTATTCCAGAGTTCGCAATTGGGCTTTAAAATTTGGTGTGGATCTGTGGGAATTCGGCCGACAATTTACGAAAATGAATGAGATCAAAAGTGTAAGTACAAATTTGTCTAAAATATCAAAAAGTAAAAGCAATGAAAACCTTCACTGTACTTTAAACGCCAAACAAAAGGATACGACTTAAGAGAGGAAGAGGAAAAAAAAATGCCTCCAATGCAAACAAAGCGCTGGCAAGAAATATAATAATACAATATATTTTTTATTTGTTGTAAAGAGTAGAAGAGTAGAACAAGCACAGGTTTTATCTCACTTTAAAAAACCAAAACTAAAAGACAATTAATTTTTATCTGTGGTGTTTTATTTTACTTACGAGTACAACCCGTATGTGAAATGAACGCATGTAAATAAACGTGCCAGAGAGACAGAGACAGAGACAGAGCGAGCGAGTGTATGCATGTGTGTGTGTGTGTGTGTGTGTGTTGTGTGTGAATTAAAATAAGTTAAAGCCGAACATAAACCTAATTAAAACTGAAATGGTACTTGTCGTCGTCATTCACTAAAACTAAAAAGGGAAATGAATTAGTTTGAATGACTGTATGGTTGGCTGAATATTTGGTTGGCTGGTTGGTTCGTTGGTTCGTTGGTGGGCTGGCGGGCTCGGTGTTCTCTCATCTAAAAGAGCAGCGAAAGTACAAATGTGCAAAGTAATATTACAGGCTAACAAAAAAAAAAAAAAAAAAAGAAAAAAAAAAAAAAAAGAAAACAGAAAAAAAAGTAACTGACTGTTTGTTTGGTTTTTGTGGGAATAGTGCAAGTAAGTTTTGCAAATATAGTATTTCAAGTTGTTGTTTTTATCTTGCTTTTCAATTATATTACATCAAAAAGTAAAATAATCACAAAAACATAATTAAATGAATACATGTGTTGTATGAAGGAAAAACACTACAAATTTGGGCATTACTTAATGAAGGACAAGCCAGACACTTTGGCTATGATGGCCGAATATTATTATGGAAATGATGTTCAGGGTCATTTTATTATCAGCGAACTGACTCTGAAAATCATGTCTGCGTTTCCGAAAACGCCAGGAAAACCACTAAACTTCTTAGTTTCTATGAAAAGTCTCAATAAAAATTCACTATAATAAAAATTTTAATACAATTACAAAATAGTTTCTGCTGATTTGCTGTCAGAGTTTTAATTTCGAAAGTAAAGATCCGGCCAGTGATGTTTTTGTAAACAAAATTAAACATGTTTTCGTTATTCTGAGAACTATTAAAGAACAAAATAAACGTCTAGTATAGAGCATTTTATTGGTTGTAAAACTTTGCTGCCTTAAAAGAAAATGTGCAAAATGAAAATGAAAAGCTTTCAAATTGCAAATAAATGCAGGTGAACGCGTCTGCAAAGAAAAACTTACAATAGAGTGAAATTTTCATACATTTTTTCCTCGCGTTTTGTTAGAAGTTCGTTGTTGTTACCGCTAAGAAAAAATGCAGTTGCACATCTTCATTAAAATCTAATTAGCACATTGTATCTTTTTCACCCGTTTCTCCTTTTTTTATTTTTATAACTTTTATACAGTTTCTTTTTGTTTTGTACTTCTTGGGCTGCAATGTACTGTGGGCTGCCAGCAGGCCTAAATAATAAAATTTTATATTTTTAGGGGCTAGTCGAAGGAGTCGGGCGATTAAGCCTTCCCTAAATCCAGCAATCAATGGAACATTCATACAGTCATTTAATCGACCAATCAGTCAACTAATCGAGCAGGCCACCAATCAAACTGTTGATTAATCGGCAATTGGTCAATTAATAAAATAATTAGTCAATTGATTGATTGTTTAATCAGTCAGTCAAATAAAAAAACAATTTCAATTCATCGGCAATTCTGCAGTTGATAAAATAATCAAATAATAAGACAATTAATCAATGAATCCATGATCAACTAATCTTGCAATTAATTAGTGAATTAAAAAATCTCTTCAGCAACCAATTAACAATAAATCAGTTAATCGTTTAATCAATCCAACAATCAATTAATCGCATAATTAAACAGACAATTAAAGACTTATGCATGTATTCAACCAATGAATTAATCAAACAATTAATCCAACCAGCGACTAATCAGTCAATCATGTTATTATTAAATCAGTCAATTCATGAATGAATCAATCAGCGAATCAGTCAATCAATGAGTTAATCAAACAATCAATTCAAAAATAATCAAAATAAATCCAGCAATCAAGCGATCAATCAAACAATTAATCAATTTATTTGGCAGTCTGTTAGCCGGTCAATTAATGGTTTAATCAATTAAACAATTAGTCTTTAAATCAATGAATCAACCATTCAATAGTAGACAAAATTTTAATAATATTTTTAAACAATTTTTCAATTTTTTTTTCTCTTATAACATTTTTGGACAAGCCGTTAACGAGCAGAAAAATATATTAAAGAAAATCAGTAACTCAATCCAAAAATTATGTCTTTTAACACTCACTTTATGAATATGAAATCTAAAGCCATCCACAATTCATTGCAGCTGCTTCTCATCCGCCATTTTACTACTTCATTGGGCCCTCCCGACGAAGGTCGACGCAACTCTATTAAAAAAAAAAGAAATATTTTCTTCACGCAGCGCCACTGTTCATTAAAAATTTATATAAGGAATCTAGCTTCAAAGTATTTTCACGATAGTGTAAGTGCTTTTGTATTACCAAAATCAGGTGGCATGCTGCAAAATTACCGTTAAGATAAAAAACAACATAATTATACGGTGGCAAACATGTTGCGGAGAAAACAAGGACGGCATTCCTTTGATTTTCCTTCTACAAAATGTTTATATTGTACATCAAATATTTAACTTAAACACAATAATCCAAATTCTTTTTGCTTCCCGCTTTTTATAGTTTTGTACAAGAAATAACATTTGTTAAATGGTTATGATGATGTTATTTGCAAATATTTTTTCTTTCTTGCTTTTTAACGGCATAACATTTCAGAAGGAGGAGTAGGAGTAAGTTGTTGCTAGGCGGAATCTGAAAAATTGTGGATTTTAGTAGGTTTTAAGTTCAATTTGTTGAACGAAGTAGATGATAGCGAGCAGGCCAATATCCCTCTCAAACAATAACATTGTAGTAACAACAGCCGTTTAAGTATAAAATTATACAAAACCAAGTAGGAGTGTTAAATAACACCAGTTTTTCGTAAAAACAAACTAATGAATTATGTTGCGGACTAAATTTGTTTTTATATTGGCTAAAATTCAAATTATTAGAGATGGATTTCCCATATTATTGCTAAAGTTGTTTTGAAGAAAAAAAAAAAATAGAATATATGGAAGAATAAAAAATCCTGCTCGCTTTTAAAACAATATTTGCTATACTATTAGTGCAGGTAAATTTAGATCATTTTACCAATTTCCATTTCATTCTCAACGCTGCTCGGAAAATCTTATAAGAATACCTTGCAAATCCCTGCTTCAATGCTTTAAAAGTTAAAAAGTGTTTTGTTTTCCATACATTTTCACTCTTGCGACATTTTTTGAACAAAATGTTATCAAACATATAATTTTCAAAATAAAGGATATGTGGCAGGCTGACAAATCCTATTGGCTACCGAGACAAAATTTGTCACGTAGGTAAAGCAAACAATTTTACATCCTTTTTTATTATTTTCCACTTCATTCTGAACGTAGATGAAGCAAAAAATTGATTTAAAAAGTAAGAATATGTTCCAAATAATTCCCTGTTCCATGTCAAAGCACTATTTCTCATATAGTTTGACTCTAGCTAAACTCTTTGAATTGAATTTTATCAAAAATTCATTTGCAAAAATAAAGGATATATCGGTGGCTCGTAGGCGCTGTTAGCTATCAAAACCAAAGTTACCAGGGCGATAAAGCGAGCAATTTTACATCCTTTTATTATTTTTAACTTCATTCTGAATGTAGACGAAGCAAAAAATTGATTTAAAAAGTAAGAATATGTTCCAAATAATTCCCTGTTCCATGTCAAAGCACTATTTCTCATATAGTTTGACTCTAGCTAAACTCTTTGAATTGAATTTTATCACAAATTCATTTGCAAAAATAAAGGATATATCAGTGGCTCGTAGGCGCTGTTAGCTATCAAAACCAAAGTTACCAGGGCGATAAAGCGAGAAATTTTACATCCTTTTAGAATTTTTCATTTCATTCCGATCGTAACTAAAGCAAAAAAGTTATTTTTGAAAATTAAGGATATGTTGCCATTCTTTACTGCCAGTTAAATTTATTTTATTATTGAAATATTTTCATAATATTGAACATGATCTTAACAAAAATGTTAGTTTTCAAATAAAGGATATATGTCAGGCTAACAAGTCCTGCAGCGTATTAAAATAAAATTTACTAGCCAAATAAACTACACAATTCTGAAACCTTTAGCACAGCTTTACAGCATTCGGCTTATAAATAAAGTGGAAAAAGTAGATATTTCGCAATAAAGTATATTTGGAATCCACACTAATTTGCTTAAAATGTCGTGCATTTCTGGTCCAAAACACAGCTTTCGGCAATAATTTTACTACATTGATTGTGTATGTGAGAGAGGCAAAAAATTATATTGAATTTGTATTGGTCGGTTGTTGGAGACTTAAAACATAAAAATTAGTGTCTCCAATTGTTTAACAATTTTGTTTCCATTCTTTCTATTAGTATTGCTGGAGTTTTATTGAAAGGATATATGAAAGGCTGACTTAACAAACGTTTACTAAATTTATTAAACCTTTCTCAAACAAAGGATACTCGCAAACAAGTTCTTGTTACTTTTTTAATTTTTTTCTTTACAATTCCAAAAAAATATAAATTTTTTCAAACTTTTAATAAATTTTAATAATAAAATATGCAAATTTTAAATAAATGTCATCCGGGAGAAGTTCGATATTCAACTTTCTGTAATAATTTCTCCACATTGGTTGAGTGTTAGTGCGATGGCATATAGAAAATCTAAAATCTTTGGAAAAAATTCCGTATTTGTGCTGGTATTATGACTGTTCAAAAGTTTTCCTTTTTTTCTAATTTTAAGCCTGATAACTGTGATCAATCAGACTGATACGTTTTGCCATCAATTCTGACAGAATGGAAATTATTATTTAAAAGTAAAACTAACAATTTTAGTTTTCTTCAACAGTTGCTTTTTTCTGTTTTTGCCCCCATTTAACCATTTGCATAAGTGGAACATTTACTGGATAAATCCTTGAAATTTATTCCTCGGAAAAAAATAAATTAAGTAAAAAGATAACAAAAAAAAAAACGGAAAAGTATGTTATTGATGATTCTTTGCATTGTAACGCGTATTATCACCTCGTATGCTGTTGTAACGCAACAACCCGACCAGCCATTTTGTTGCTGTATAGTTTTTTTTTTTTTTTTTTTTTTTGGTTTATGGATTTCCATCCCTGGAGCATAATTCTGGAATGCTGAGGGCTAAATTGCAACAACGTACATACATTATAAGTTTTACAAAACGGGCTTATGCATGGCAGTGTGTGTGCGTGTGTGCGTGTGTGTGTGTGTCTGTTCATTGTGAAACTCACACTCTTATAGAAATATGCCATCAGAGGAGGAGCGAAGAGGTGGTGGGGATGTTTAAAACTGTTATACGGTTTTGTATTGTCAGTGTGCGGTTTGGTTGGTTTTCGGTCTCACTGCAAGAGCAAGAAAATACATTTTCATCGCCAACAACAAATACATACTATAAAATTTACATAAATTAAGTGTGCGTTTTTGTTGCTATTGCTGTTGCTGCCTGCTATTGTTTTGTAAGTGCGTGTCAACGTTATTACGCGTGTCCTTGCTCCACTTTAACTTAAGCTCTTTCGAACACACACTCACATTTAAAGTTATAAACTCAAGTGCATGTGTGTTGCATTTTTTTCAGCTTATGCGTTTCTATACTCCAAGCTCCTGCTGCCGCTGCTGCAGCATAAAGTCCCGAAGGTTTTTATTTTATTTATTTTTGCTTCCACTCCCTTTTTTTGTAGCTTCCCAATAGCTGTTCTTTTGCTACAGCCACATACATACATAATTTAAAATAATAAATTACGAAAAAAAAATTACTAAACATTTAAAAGCACTCACAAAATTGACACTAATTTTTTTGTTCGTGTTCATCATCCCTTTTGTGCTTTAAAGTACAAATTTGTACTACTAAGGGAGCTAGTCCTTAAGCTCCATCTTAAAGTGACAAGTTACAGCAGATGTATTGGCATAAAAAAGTGTCGCGAACCCACACGGCCTTAACAACTTCTTACAGGAGTTATAGCAAAACAGAATGAAAGCTTAAACATTTTGCAGTTTAAGGGAACTGTTAGCCAGGATATGGCCAACATGCAGCGGTGCAGCGAAAGTCAAGATAATAGAAACAATTTTCTGCCAGCAAAATGAAACTAAAAATTTACTTTCATTACTGATTGTAAGCAGACGAGAAGGGCAGGGGGAAAGGATGTGAGGGAAATATATTTGAAAAATATTACATTTCTTGGAGAATATTATATGTACGCTACAGTTGAAGGCATGCCCATATCTTTGCAAGGATGGTATGGAGAGGGGCATTTTATCGAACTTATACTCCTGAAGAGAAATCTGGATCCTTCGAATAAAATTAGTATTTCGTGGTTCTCTGTTCTCATAATTTGTAGTATTCTATGCCAATATCTTATCGATCATATTTGACAGTTACCCTTCTGGCAATAACTAAATATTATAAAATTAAGTGTTCGTGACTACGACAAAACTTAATTGTTTGAGTGATATATTCATTGTTAAGAAGTATAAACAAATTGTTGCGGTTTCTTTTTGTCCATTTTCATTTGATTTCTACATATTTAGTAATTTATGCTTTTAAACAATTATTTGTTAAATCGTTTAGATAAACGTTCTTTAGAATTTCTAATTAGACAAATAGCGTTTAGGCGTGTTTTTTTTTTTGTTAATTTACAAAAGATTTAGATGGAGATGTGTGAGTGCGTGTCTGTTTTTTGTGCGTGTGCGTTTATGGCTGCTTTTACTTCGTGTCAGTTTTCATATAAAATATATTATAAGTTGTAAAAATATAAAATAAAATCTTTCTTATATGTATGTTTGCACATAACACTTAAATCTTAAAATTATTTTGTTAGCACATAAAACAAAGAAAACATATTACACACACAAACACACACACACAGGCGCACACACAGGCGCACACACAAACAAACATACGTACAAACATATAGACAAGTCGTACATACATTAAATGCGAGAATAAATGCGTAAAAGTTCTGTCTTATAAAATAAACACTTACCCAAGTGTTCATATAACAAAAAACAAATATACACAAATGCACTCACACACACACACACACATACACATACACCCATGCTAACTCTCTCTCTCTCTCTTTATGTACAGCTGGGTTTTGTGGGTAAAAAGAAATACACAAAAAACTACTACTCTTCGTATTTGCTTATCATGTATAAATGCACGCTATTTGAATAGGGAATGAGACACAAACAAATACAGTTATTTTTATGCTTTGAAAGGTTATAAATAATAGCAAAATATTTTCCTAATTTTAAAATGTTGCCGCGAATTACAAACATTTAAATAATTTATATATTTAATGATTGTATATAATTCTATTGTATATATCAATAAATGCTTTGGCACCATCAATAAATGCTTTACCACAAAATAGCAGTCGAATTAATGATTATTGAACAGCCTCTCCATTAGTGTTCATGTGCCAGTACTGCTGTTATGCGTTTAACATAAATAACAAACAAAATTAAAATAAGTTTAAATTAAAGTTAAAACAAAATTAAACATACAAACATAATGAAATGTAGGCGCTCATCGTATAATTTCTTATTCATTTGAAATGTCGGTCGATGGCATATAATATCGCGCAAGCTGCCGTTGACGAATTGATTGATGGTTGACATCAATCTGAAATATTATGTTTGTTTAAGCATAATGCAGACTTTCGGCTAACCGCACCATTTCGTTGGCCAGTCCATATTATTTGCCACTCACCGGACAATACCCATTAAGTGCTCTTGCAGAAAGTTCAAAGTGCATAAAATGTGCTCTATTTTGTATAGTGGAATTCCATCGTTGTTGTTCATACCCAGCAATTTACGAAACAGTTGTTAATTATTATGGACCTAGAGTGCCTGCCGTCGCCGGTGACGTCCAGTCACTATAATTTTCAAAGAAAAGGAAATATGATGACGCAGCTGGCCATAAATCTGTCACAAACAGATTAGACACAATATTTCTAATTGAAAAGTTCATGATGGGCAGCATTTAATAGATTTTTTCCTTTTGAGGAAATATCTAACTGGATAGTATTCCAAGCAAGCAGGACTTATGATGCTGCCTCCAGCCGCATGGACAATCTGATATTTCATTGAATTAAAAATTGCGCATGAAATCTACGTATTCGAATAAACATCAGTTTTTGTAAAACAAACTTATAACTACAAAAATGTCTGCATTTTTATTATGCTGGCTAAAATTTGAATATTCTTCAATATCGAATTTTGTTTGGCCTTAAAACATTTCTACAGCAGCTAAAATAGCAAATCAATTCAAAAGAGCAGCATAGCGTTAGGAAACAAATGTATAAAAGCCCACAAGCGCACAGACTTAACAACATGCTAGTGTACAGGAAAGAGAATAAAATCTTACAACTGATCAGCTATTAGATCCTTGAACAAGGCTTGACGAATCGAGCGATAAAAAAAAATGAAAGAAGAAGAAAAAGCAAACCTACCAGAATATTTTTGTTCTCCTTTTGGAAACACATTATTTTTGAAGAAAGAACATCTTATGTAGGCTGATCTTAAAAAGTTTTATCAACAAACTTACTTCGCATATAGTTAAACATTTAATCTGCTTGATATTTACCATCTTTATATGACCATTTCTCTTCGTGTATTTCCTTGCACTTTCCACTTTTTTCACAACTCCACTAGCATAAGAACTTATTCGGTGCATGTACTTAAAGAAGTTGTTAACCAATAAAAAGCACCAGCATAAGTTTCTTGCCACTTCGTGCTGCAGCCAGCCAGCCAGCCAGCCAGCAGGCAACGCACACAACAACAAACAAGTAGCAGAGGCAGCAACTCAAGACTCGCCACAATCTCTAGCAACTTTTCACAGTGAATAATTTATGCGTTTTTATTGCATTACTTGTCTAAATCCTGAAGTCTGCTGGCAGATATACGAGTAGAAGCCTGGAAACAAGAAAACAAAAAATTCAAGAAACTTTCAAAGACATTGTACTCGTCTACAGCTTTTAGCTTTTCACGAATATTTGTGGTCATCGAAAAGTTTCATATACATTTCTTGTACCGAGTATTAGTGGCTTCTAAGGGAAATGCTCCAGAAATGGTACTTAACAAACAGGATTTAATTGAAATGTCAAGATGTTTTCTTTGTTACTATTGTTGTTGCTGTTGTTTTTGCCAGAAACTAAATTAAAATTGCAGAGCTGTGGTTTTGTGTGAATATGCTGGGAATTTTATCAAAAATTAAGAAGAAATTGTGTTGGCTGAGCTGTTTTCTTAATGATAAACAGACTAAAATTTAAAAACACACCAAATATGTTAAACATAAAATTTATTGATTAGCAGCAAATTTGGGAAAACAGAATTTTAAAGCCCTTCGGAAATGTCAGAACAAAAACCAATGCTATAGAGCCTATTGGGAGGGGGGGGGGGGAAATATGGAGCAATACCCTTTTGATAAATATGAAAACCCTATTTTGAAAAGGGGGTACCCTTATGCTAATAATGTAGCGGCATTTCAATGTCTGGACTATCTATGAGATACTTCACTGACCTATAACTTGAGCTCTGCGAACACATTTCTATGTTTGAAACGTTACTTGATTTCAATACCTGGATGCTCGAAGCAAAACATTTGACATTTTTGAGCTTTAAAAATGCTTTCCGCGAGTTTTAATTTAAGGCACCTCAAGACACAAAACACACCGGAAGGTCACTGTCACCAGAGTGTGATATGATTTTTAAGACCAACTGCCTGGAACAGAAGTCACAAGCCTTCGAAATAGAAATTTTAGAACAAAAAAAATTCAACAAATTGTTAAAAACAACAAGGGTGTTTTTTATTGAGGTATAGAACTTTAAGTTGGCATCACTTTTTTAACTGGCGGCCATTTTGTCAGCTGTCAAGTGATTAATATTTAGTTTGGTTTGCCATTTCATCATGAACAGGTTGACAAAAGAACAACGCTTGCAAATCGTGCAAATTTATTTCGAAAATAATGGTTCAGTTCGCGAAGTTTACTGCAAGCTCCGTCCATTTTATGGTCGACATAATCGTCCATCAGAGCAATTAATTCGGTTAACCATGGATCGTTTTCGCACTACGTTTACTCTATGTGATAATACGCATCCGCAGAGACGTCGAACAGTGCGCACCGAAGAAACAATTGCCGCTGTAGAGCAAAGTGTTGAAGAGGACCCGAATGAATCGATTCGCCACCGTGCACAGCAATTGGAGGTTTGTCCATCAACTTTTGTCCATCAAAAATTGGACCTGTAGAATTGGCTTTATTCGAGCCAGCCGCGGCGGCCACATGCCCGAAATCATATTTAAACATTAATGGCATAAAATTATCCTTCCAATAAAGCCAAATTGATGGACATTAAAACGATTTTCTTGTGTTTTATTTCAATTCGAAGTTCTATACCTCTAAAAAAAACACCCTGTATTTATTGCCACTCTCTCTCAGTCTCAATCAGCCATAACTGAGCCAGACTGCACTTAATAACATCATCTGATTAAAAGAAATGTTCAGCTGTCTTGATTAATTGTCTAACAATTTATCCGCAATTTAATTGCCTTCGAAAAGAAACATTTGTTCGCTAAATGGAACATGTTCGCTTCAACAGACTCATCCATAAATATTAAAAACAAATTTTCTTATACGAGTTCAGTAGTATATAAATGAAACTAAAAGAAATACAGCACATGGGAGATGTTTAAATATATACAAGAACTCGTTTAACTACAAATCCTCTAGCGGAAAGATGATGTTCAGTCAGTCATTCATTTCTTAAAAAAAGGAAAAAAAAAACAACAAACTATTTATTCATTCGTTCATTTGTTCGTTTGTTTGTTCAGTCATTCAATCTTTCTTGTAGTTAAATATAAAAATTATAAGCATTTTAATCAAAAGTAAATTATTGAAGGATATAAACCAGCAAAACAGCAGCAGCAGAAGCAGAAGCATCATTTACAGCAACAAAATGAATATAAACACAATTTCATCGAAACAGTTTCCTGGAAATTCTTTTATATGTTTTCTTTTCTTATAAATATATCATGTATGTTTCAATGACAGAGTCGAGTGTGTGTGTGTGTGTGTGTGTGTGTGTGTGCGTGTGTGCGTATGAATTGTTTCGAAATTCATGTTTAAACTATATTTTGTAAACTATATACACACACACACTCACCTACACTTACGAGTACTACCAAATATGTTACACTGTAGATAGTTGTTGCCTCTAGAGCAATACGAGTAGAAACAAAATCTAAAAAAAAAAACAATCTTTCCACTTGAAACCAGCAATAAGTTATAAAGAAACTATAAAGAAGCTCAACACTAGTTACATTGTAGGACTTTTATGGGATACAATTGAAAATGTTGAAAGAAAATTTAAAGTTAATTTTGCCAGAAGCCAGCGCTACAACTACTCCGAGTATTCCGACTGGTCTGCACATAACCTTCATGTGCATATATCTTTTATTCGGTATATACGACTTTTGTAGCAGCCGTTGATCGCAATCGTTCTACTTTTGCTTTTTTAGAGAAAGAGACCTATTACAACATTTTTTGGATTGACGTGTCTTTTCTGGCCAATCGACTGAAAATGCCTGAAGTTTTCTGCTAATTTTTTTGCTTGCTGAAAAATCCTAGAACATAAATATATAGAATGTAAAAGGACCCAGTCAATAAGAAAACTATTTCCTTTATCAATCCTGCCATGTGTTACAGAGTCTGACATTTATTATTGTATAATGATGCCTTTTGCAAAACTTCCTTTCACTTTTTGTTTCGGAAGCTTAAAACTTTCAGTAAAAATTTATTGCAACCTTATAACTATTGAAAAATTTAATTGTCCCTTCGTTTTTTTTTATGGTATTCGCTTTTCTTTTGTACTCTGTATTTTACAACATTTTTACTCAAAGTATTTTAATAGTTATCGAACATTTCACATTTTATTATCAATTTAATTGGCTTGATTTGTAGTTGTTATGGAAAAGAAATTCAATTGAAAAAAGACAAGAATTACGAGAAGAAAAAAATTACAAAAAAAAGACAAATATTTGACACAAATTGTGAAATTCATTCAGGAATAGCAAAATAAAATCGTGCATCATCAAAATGCACGCAACTAATATTACGCACACTAACACACCCATACACACCCATACACACACACACACACCCACCCACACACACATACGAATACGCTTGAAAAATGTAACATTCAATCTGACAGAAATGTCACTTGTCACAATTAATTACATGTAATTAAAAATTTACACTAACGCTGCTGCTGCAATGTGTCTGTGCGTGTCAATGAATAGCGAAAGAGTAAAGGACTCTCACGCACACATTGAAGAAATCCTGTTTAAAAAAACATTTTATGTTTTAACGATGACAGTTTTTGAAAGCTTAGATTCACTTTTCATATTTTTTCTCACTTTTTCCTTCCTCAACTTTTTTATGCATTTCTTTTGTTTTGTTGTTGTTTTGTATTCTAGATTGAATAGCAATTAAAATTAACCGGAAATGATGGAAATACTACGAACATTAAGAGACAAAATCTGTGCACTCACACATATGTACATACATATGTATGTATTTAACACTTTACAAGCATTTTACGGAAAAAATGTATTATTTATGGGTTATTATTGAAGAGATTTTTATTGTTATTTTTTTTTTTTTTTTTTTTGTAAATTGTTTGTATTTTTTCATTTTGCTCAACGAAAAAAGTGCAAGACCCTGCCAAATTGAATGCTGCAAGTAAGAATTTATGAATTTTTGTTATTTTTGAATGCAAACTTAGCTCTGAATAAAAATTTCCCACTCAGGGAAATTTGCAACTTGAAACTTATGCCCCATATACATTTTCAAACTTTCATTAATAACTTCATTTAAAGTTAATTTCATAAAAAAAAACCACAATTCCAAAAACTTGCTTTTTTCTAACATTGGGAAATTTTTAATTGGAAAGCTTCGGGGAATTTACTAGTATCTTTGTTAAAATATAATTTAATATTTTTTTTTCAAAAGCTAGTTTTTAATAAAAATTTCCTACACAGGGAAATTTTCTATTTTAAAAATTTTGGGATATTTTTTGTAAAAAATTCGTTGGTATCTTTACAAGTCTCTAATTTAATGAAATATTAATAAAAAAACTTGCTTTTAATAAGGAGGGAAATTTTCAATCGGCCAGTTTTTGGAGTATTTTTTGAGCAAATTTAATTTAATTGAAAATTTGCTTTTATTATTATTTTATTTAATATTCTTTAAAAAAAAAAACAATTGCTTTATTAAAAAACAATTTAATTTACCAGTTCTTAATAAAAATTTCAAATTAAGAACAATTTAAAGATTCTCTGCAACATTATTTTAATTGGAATATAATTCAACATATTTCTGTTCAAAAACCTGTTTTTACAATAATAAAAATTTCCTTTTAAGGGCTACTTTCTATTTTAAAGATTTTGCAATACTTTTTGTCAAAATTTTATTACTATCTCTGTTAAAATATAATTTTCCTTTGAGGGAAATTTTCTATTTCATAGATTTTTTGCATTATTTTTTGTAAAAATTTTACTATTATCTCTATTAAACTTACAATAATTTAATAAATTTTTTAATAAAAAATTCTTTTTTAATAAAAAATTCTTTTTTAATAAAAAATTCTTTTTTAATAAAAATTCCCCACTGAGGGAAATTTTCTATTTTAAAGATTTTGCAATATATTATTTCAAAATCGCTTTAATATTTTTACTAGCTGTTAATTTTAAAAAAATTGAATAAAAAACTTGTTTCCAATAAAAATTTCCCATTTTGGGAAATTTTTAAGTTTAATATATTTTTGCAAAAATTGCATTAGTATCGTTAATAATTTGTAATATTATAAATTCTTATTGAAAAACTTATAAATATCCCAAGGTGGGAAATTTTCATTTTGAAAGCTGGAACACTATTTTGCTAATTCGTCCAGACTACTATTTGCCAACTCTGGCTGCTGTTAATGTTTCTTTCAAAACGGAGCCTTTTCGATGTTTCCATTTTGGACTAAATTTCAAACTCCGTTGACGATGTTATTCTTCCAATGACTTGCCCATAAATTTTTTCCATTTTATCTATTTTTTTTTATGAAAAAAAAACGTCGAATGACGGCTTTCTGTATAAATTAATTAAATAAACAACTTAAAGACATTATCTTAATATCAGTGACCACGAAATATGGTTTTAGTTTAGCTCAACATAAAAAGTTGTCAACTGAAACTTTTCGCAATGTGTACCAATAATTTTGAACACGTATACGTGAGTTTTATTCCTCCCCCCTCCACCCTTTTTCCACGATTTATTTTCTTGTTGGCTCTTTGTTCTTAAATAGGCAACAATACAGTTTGTGTATTTTATTTTTCTTGGTGTTTGATGGCGAGAATTATTTCTTATTGTTGCACTTTTGTTGTTGTTGTTTCTGCTATTTTCGCATTTCATATTAAAAGGAAGTGAGTGTGTTAAAAACTTATACACACACACACACACACACACAGGTGCGCGTACACACTTGAATTTTATACTTCTTGATTCATGACAAAATTAACAGAAAGACAAAAAACAAAAACCGACTGAAACATCTCACATAATTTTGTCAGCAACGTAAAGAACTGCAGATTTTTTTCCCCGTTGTTGTTGGTTGCTTCGTTTTGTCCTGCCATGTTTCAAGGAAGTGTGTATGTGAGATGATTTTATAAAAATTAAACTTTTGTACAAGTATGTGTCGGTACAATTTGCATGAGTGTTTAGCATAATGGTTTGAAAATGTATGTATATTGGTTGGTCGGTGTATTAGTTGGTGACAGGGGTGACCCAGCAAACAAGTCGATATGTTTTTTCTCTGGAATATAAGTAAAGCGTCCTTGTGCGTCAATTGGACATTTGATTTTGCTACTGCTTCAAAAAATTTAAAGATATTATCAGTTTGTTTAAGACATTTTGAGCGCTTGAAATTATAAAAGAAAACAAAAATATTAGAGGAATGAATTTATTTTTCTTATAACCTGATAGATAATGATTTTATGGCAGGATCCATTCGATCATTGTAAATTTTAACTACTGTTTTGTCAGCATAATCTAAGGCCTTACTATAGTCCCACAACCGCTAAACGACGCATTAAATCGCACAAACAATAGGAGTTTTACAGTGAACAGAACCACTTCTTCAAAGAAAGTTATTATCAAATTGGTTTAGCAATAAATCGATCGTCACGAGTACATTTCACTGTCTGATTGATGGTTCGAGAAGAGCAAATTTGGTGCATGGATTGCCTGCTAACTAGGCCGACTATGTTCAGCGTAAAATGGATATAAAGTAAATTCCTGTTCGGCCATTAAACGGTTGATGATGATTTCTAAAATATTACTAAACAGTTTGACATAAAAAAACAAGATATTTTGCGGGTGTTTCGAACAATTTATAGTTTTTACTTTCCCCGTCCATTATTATCAATGTCAGCCGAGTGATTCGATTTAAGTGTATTTGTGTGTTATTAAAAGAAAACGTGACATGAGTTCATCCATTTTTCAAAGTACGGTCCATGGTTAGCCATGTTTCTGGTAACATATAGATGCCGATTTGTAAAAAAGGCGCTGAGATTTTATTCATTCAGTTATTTCTTAAATCTTCATTTCTCTGGTAACTTTTTCCTCTTATTAATTATTTCTTTAACTCAAACTACTTCACGCTCGTTGTGGTGCAAGTTTTTATTTAAAAGTTTTTTATTTATAGATTGACTTTTTAAAATTTTTCTTTTCTTTTGAGATATTCTTCTTGCAATTTGTTTATTTGTGAATATCTGGCAGCTGCTTAATGCAACTATTCCATTGCAAGCGTAACTGGTGTTGAGTAGGTTTTTGCACTAGTCTAGGGGTCATAGAAGTGAAAACCTCTCACGTGTATTAAGCAGTGAGTGCCTCGACGGACGAGTTGCTAGAGTATTCGATGCCAATAGCCCGTAGGTTTGATTCCTGCCTAACACTTGGCATGTTTCTGCATACAAACAAAAAGCTGTGCAGTTTCGTGTTTGTTGCTAAAAACAGAAAACAAAAAGAAATGGAACACTGGTTCTAGTTAAAGTTAAAGGGCAACAAAACAAACAAAAAAACAGAAAACAAAGTCCCATATATTGTCTTTACCACAATCCTGAGATCCTCGTTAAAGACAACAAAACTAAAAAACAGAAAACACAGTCCTTACCATGTACCTAATTGCGAGATCCTCGTACGGGATCGTTCCTGCTTCCTAATTCAAAGTCTTTAAATTGCCTTCATTCATTCAATTTAATTTGTTTAAGTATGAAGAAAAAAAAAACAAATTACTTGCAACATTTTTCTATGAGTTTGTGTGTTTTTGCATGCGTTGTAATCAATCACCTCCTTTTAAGTGTTTCTGAACTGTTTAGTATTCCCCAGAAGTCACTCTAATAGAAACATAATAAGACAAGTGTACTGGAGAAGCATATTTATTGTTCACGCTTCGACTGACACAGTTTTTCATTTGACAGTTGTCCTTCAATATTGTGTGTGTTAGAAGAAAAAAAAACGCTCACATTCACTCGCTCACGTACACGTACACGCACACACTCACGTACACGTAAGCAATTATGTAATATTTGCCAGCGTTTGTATAGGGTGTTTTTTATTGAGGTATAGAACTTTAAGTTGGCATCACTTTTTTAACTGGCGGCCATTTTGTCAGCTGTCAAGTGATTAATATTTAGTTTGGTTTGCCATTTCATCATGAACAGGTTGACAAAAGAACAACGCTTGCAAATCGTGCAAATTTATTTCGAAAATAATGGTTCAGTTCGCGAAGTTTACCGCAAGCTCCGTCCATTTTATGGTCGACATAATCGTCCATCAGAGCAATTAATTCGGTTAACCATGGATCGTTTTCGCACTACGTTTACTCTATGTGATAATACGCATCCGCAGAGACGTCGAACAGTGCGCACCGAAGAAACAATTGCCGCTGTAGAGCAAAGTGTTGAAGAGGACCCGAATGAATCGATTCGCCACCGTGCACAGCAATTGGAGCTTTGTCCATCAACTTTTGTCCATCAAAAATTGGACCTGTAGAATTGGCTTTATTCGAGCCAGCCGCGGCGGCCACATGCCCGAAATCATATTTAAACATTAATGGCATAAAATTATCCTTCCAATAAAGCCAAATTGATGGACATTAAAACGATTTTCTTGTGTTTTATTTCAATTCGAAGTTCTATACCTCTAAACAAAACACCCTGTACAAGCGAGTGTGTGTAAACCACATCCGTAAAGTACATGTGTGTGTGTGTGTGTGTGTGTGTGTGTGTGTGTGCGTGCGTGTGTGTGTCTGTTTAGTCATTTCAAACAAAACTAACAAAATAAAAAAATAAAAAAACAAAAACCGAGTTGAAGTACAAAATACAACAACAAAAAATGAACAAGTGTGAAAGTATAAGATGAGTATAAAACTAAAAGGTATACAACCATTTTGCAGCAGAGAAGGAGTACAAAAACCCTAGAGAGAGAGAGAGAGAGAGAGAGAGAGAGAGCGTGAAACAAATTGAAATTGTTGTTTTAATACGACTGTAACATGTTAAACAAATGAAATAATAAATGTGGCACCATTTAACAGAACAAGTTCCTGTTTCCTGTTGTACAGTTCTTTTTTTTATCTCTGTACTTGTTCGTTTGCATTCAAATACTGAAGTTTTGTTGTTGCTGTTGCCCATACTTCTTTTTTCTTCTTCTTATTTTTCGTTTTCAAGGAATACGTATGAAAAAATAATGCAAACAAATATTAAGTAAAAGTATTTAATATGCAGGCAAAGTAATGAGCCGGACCAGTTTTATTTCATTAAAGATTTTCTTGGCGGAGTGTTTTCGTTTCCTCTGCCCAACATGTTGCAAGTGTTTAAATGTATAAGATATTGTTTTGTAACGTGTGTTTTTTTCACTTTATTTATTTTGCCAGGTTATTGTTTTCTGTGTTCTCATTTAAGCTTTAAAGTATATTGGAACGTCGTCGTTTATGATGGTTGAGCAGAATTGTGTGAAAAGTGGCACAAAGTTTAAATTCTAGAAAAGCCATTTGTGGTAAAAAAAAAAAATTAAGTCGCAAGCAGCAATAGAAATAGAAAGGTTAGACGTTATTTAAAACCCTTGCCAGGAAAGGAGATGAATAGTTTCTTTTAAAGAGGACACAGTTCTTCTCAAGCTTCTGCCGTAGGGTAGCGATGCATTGTCTCAGAACTGACAAAATAAACTACAGACAGAAAGAAAGAGGGAGTGGTGTTGCCGTTTCTACAGTTTAAACATTCGTACATTGAAACTGTTAAAGAAAAAAATACCCACAAAAAAGCTGTTCTACAAAAACATGATTCGGGCAAAAATCAGCAGAACAGCTTCCTATTGTCGTCAGACATGGCACTGGTCATAGAACAATGCAACGCTGACTGCATGCATGCTATAGTGTGCTATCCCCTAAACGTGGTCGAGTAACTCCATTAGGGACTTGGAGGCATCAGCCCAAACATGAAATTTGTATTTTATATTATTTCAAAATCACAGTAGTGATTTTTTCTGCGACTTTTTGCTGTTTTCTGTGTTGGTTCTAATTTCTTGAAATCTCACGATTTCTAATCGCACAATTTTAAATAACAGGTGATTTTAAAATCCCACTAATGATTTTTTTCTGTAAATCACGTGATATTTGATTTTAATTTCTTGAAATCTCATGATTCCTAAATCCCGAATGATTTCAAAACTCAAGTGATTTTAAATGTCACAGTAGTGATTGGGGCTTGGCGGTTCTCTCAGGAATTTACATTTTATTCTTTTTTGATTTTAACTTGTTGAAATCGTTTCGGCCTTGTGTTAGTTGAATTTTTTTATATGAAATAAAAAAAATTTACTTTAAATCAAAAGAGTTTTCTAAAGCAGGACACAACCAGGACGCAAAATATGACATGTGACAATGATTCGTATGTCACATGTGAAATTATAATATAATAATATTTTTATAGCAAAATGGTAAATGTTTTCTGTACATCAGTAATAAATTTTGACATTGTGTCCTGGTTTTTCCTCTACTTTTAATCCATACGAGAACACATAGACGTGGCAGAAATTTGATTAATTTTTCCTTATGGGTTTTTTATAAAGTCTACAGAAAATATTCGTTTCAAAGCAAGCGAACACATAAATATGATGGATTAAAAGAAAAGTTGGAGAAAAGTAAGAGCCCAGCAAACATTTAATGAATTGAATTTTATGCAAAAAATATGGCAAGAAATCGTGTGGTTTCAACAAGGGAAAATCACGTTAAAAACTGCAAAAAATTTATAAGTGTACAATAGAAAGAAGTGCCAAAAGTGGTTTGAAATCCCACGATTTCAGCACGTTAAAATTACACAGAACAGAAGCATACCACTTGTGTATTTTTGAAACCACATGTGATTTGAAATCGATTGAGTGGGATCTCAAATTGTATTCAACAATCTGAAAGTTGTGTAATTTAGACGGTAAAAATAATCAGTTCTGGGTTCAAATCTTGCGACTAAGAGACACCTCCTAAAATGCATGAAGCTTAAAATCTTACGATTTTCAAAACACTCCCCAATATAGATATTTATTTTAATGAAAAATAATTAAAAATATTTCTAAACGAATATGATACTCGTATTTAAATGCAAATGAAATCACATCTCTTAATTGAGGGAGGCGAAATATGTCAGAAAGTTACGTTTTACAACAGTTTCTGCTTTAATCGAATCAAAATTGCTGCTAAAATATAATTAAAAAAAAACAGAGTTCTCACAGGAACGCACAGCAGAAGATCCTGGAAAACCTAAATCAGTCTTTAAAGATTTTTGCTTTCGAATTTTAAATTTTCGCTCAAACGGCAGGTTTGATTTTTTTCGCCAATTGCAAAATACAACTTGTTGTTTTAATGTTAATCTTTTAAATTTATATGTATGTCTGAATTGTAATGAGTTTTCATTTTCATAAAATTCATTTATTTTAAATTGAAAATGGTCCTGGTTAAATGACAGGACCAGACATAAATATTTGCATTGGACATGAGAGAAAGAAGTTGAAATATGTTTTATAAGTCTGTCTGTTGGTTTTTGAGTCACAAATTCTCGTTTAACTTGCATATTAAGTGCACATTTAAATGAACATTCCGAATATCCTCCCATACTATTGTATGGTATGGCAGTAATTGCAATGGGCACGTACCTAGTAATATCCTTATCCTGGCAAAAAGTCCAAAAAAAAAAAACTATAACGAATGGAGAAATTATTTGTATACGAGTTGTATCTGTTGTAATTTGCCTCCCCAGTCTAAAAGCAGAAAAACAAAAACAAAAGGAATTGAATTGAGAAACACAAACGAACAAACACAAAACAAACAACAACAACACAAAAAGTAAAAAAAAACAAAACAAACATTGTTGTTGTTTGGTTTACGTTGATTTACGATTTGCTTTTTATTTGTTGTTGTTGTCCTACCAACATCACATGTCTTACGCACACATGTACCGCACAAATACGCATATATATTTATTGAATTTCCTGTTAATTGTGGCGACCACCACATGGACCGAGACAGACAGACAGCCGGACAGACAAGCAAAAATTTATTTAGATTTTAGCTGCTGCTCTCCCTTTAAAAGCACTAGTTTGTTCAAACGTTTTGTCCAGAATTGGCCGGGAGTACCTCCACATGTAATCTGCATGCCAGTCTAGCAGCTGGCATGGAGGGCGTCCAGCCTGAGACGAGCCGAGTCGAGTTGGGTCTGAGGCTAAATGAAAATAAACACAAATAAATTAATTGCCAAAAGAAACTTTCCGAATATAAACACATACATTGTATGTAAATATATTATAGTTACAAGTAGAGAGAAATATTCAGATTGGCTGGGAATGCAATAAAAACCATATTGTTGTTAGTGCCTACGACTGGAAGCCAATTTGATGGCAAGTTCTGGACCAGCAGGTGATAAAGAAAAATCGTTTGAATTGCATTTTTTTCAAAGTTTTTCTAAATTTTATTAGCGCCTAAATAATCGATAACTTTTGTCAGCTGTTCGCTCAATTCTAGATTCAGAATCGTTATCCAGCAGACGATAAGGCCAAATATTTCAAATCTGAAGAGCATTTTCGATCACTTGTTTTACTTCGGTTTTAGCCTCTTCGATCAACTTAACAGCGATCATATAATCGATAACTTTTGTCAGCTGTTCGTTCAATTTTAATATTAGCCAAATAATCGATAACTCTTATCAGCTGTTCGTTTAATTTTAATGCTGATCAAACAGTTGATAACTTTGTGTTTCAGAATCGGTTTTGATGATCCTTTTATTGTTTGTGCCATGCCCATGTCCGTTAAAAACTGGTTTATTTACAATAACTAAATATTTATTAAACCTTTCCGTAAAATTACATATACGATGAAAAGGCAGACTTTGCTTTTAAGCGGTAAGTGGTCATATAACATTGTGCGCTGGTGGGTTTTTATTGTTTTATTTTGTATTGCTTTATGGCCGATTTTGATTCTATGCTTAAATTATTTGAGTCCAAAATGCTAAAAACATATAAGTTATTAGATTATTATATGTTTACGAACAAATATTTTAGATAATGTTAAATAGTGAATTAAACTATTCAATTACGTCTGGTAATTTATTTATAATTATCGTTCACAAATTTAAAGTTTTCTCCTTTTTCAAATTAATTAATTGACAAAACATCTCTGGGCAAATCACGTGGTACGACTAACACTTTTAGGCCCTAAATAACTAAATAGATAAAAGCTTTTTTGAAATAATTAATAACGTTTTACGGCTTCATTAAAATGTATTTCCTTTTTGTTTCTGTTTTACTTGTAGCGTTTCAAAGACAACGATATCGAAGTTAAACGAAAAGATGGCATCATCCTGCTGAGAGAACTGGCAGCCGAGGTGAAAAACTTTATGGATTTTAAGCGCAATGCAGTGATGGTAAGTTCATAGCTCCTACAAAATACATGTGTCCCGTACTTCCTTCTTCTTCTGCTTTTCTTAATTTACGAAAAATAAATTCAAAAAATTAAATACAAACTCTAGAAACTTCAAAAGCTGTGCACAATTTTCCAAAAACAATTAATGAAAGGGGGTAAAAAATCGTTTTATTTTATCAGGAATTAAAACGGTAAAAAAAACCTACAATAAAAACTGCTCAACTCACACTAAAAACAACTAAAATAAGCCAGAGATAGTGAGTGAGTGAGCGAAAGGAAAACAGCACCCAAAAAACAAAAAGAAAAAACAAACAACTTTTTCAAAGGCCGAGGGCAAATTTAAATTAAAATAAAATTGAAATCAATAAAATATAAAATGTAGCAAAATTTTATTACGGAAAAGGTGCCTCAAGGCACAAATTCACACGAACCCTTCACATTCATCTCTTCGCCAACAAAAAGAAAAAAACAGCGACAAAAATCGGTCTTCTTAAACATAAGGCCGAAAGAAGGGGGGGGGGGGGGAGGAGGAGAGGTGGCGAACCGCTATTTGAATAGTGGTTGATTGCATATGATGCCTGTCTGTATGATTGATTGAAGGCAAAGAAAAAGTTGCTTGGCAAAAAAAAAAAAAAAATACTCTTAAGGGGCTGCATAAAATTAAATTGTTTGACCCAATGACATTAAAGACTAAAGGATTTTCGAATATGGAACTTATATACATACATACATACATACATATGTCGAAATTTTCGAACATGACTGACTGCTGCAAAGGACGAATATATCCCGAAAGCAGTTAATTTATAACTCCCAAGTTTTTATAACGATTTCGAATTTATTTTCGCATTTTTCGAACTTTGTATTAAAATGTCGCAATTTTCGAACATGACTGACTTCTGCAAAGGACGAATATATCCCGAAAGTAGTTAATTTATAACTCCCAAGTTTTTATAACGATTTCGAATTTATTTTCGCATTTTTCAAAGTTAAATTCGAAGTTTTCAATTGCGTTAAATATGATGAAAATAAAATATTTGACATCCATATAAACTCGATTTTATCAAATTTAGTGACTCGTTTTGGAATTTCGAAAGTTTCTAAGAGAGTTATTTTTTAAATTTGCTTTACCAGCATCCGTCGGAAATTTAAGTATAATCTCAAGCGATTCAATCTCTGTTCAAATTTCCTTTAAATCGAAATTGAAAAAGAAATTGCAAAACATTTTTTTCTACTACATACTTCGGAAATGTTTGAACTTAAGTTTCCGATTACTCTTAATGTGATGAAATTATTAATTTGGCACTCAAATACATTCGTTTTCGAAAAATGTTATGCTTTATTTTGGAATTTTGAAATTAGCTCAGCTTTTCCAAAAAGCTTTTAATATTTTAATATGATATAAAAAAATGCACTATAAGGAAGTGGATTTCGAAACGATTCGTGTTCTTTTTCAATTTTCTTTTAAAGCCAAATCTAATAGAATTTGTATTAGAATTTCAAAACCTTCTTTGTACATGACTGCTACAACATATTTCTTGAAATTAGTTTATAATTTAATTGTGCTTTAATATATTATTCTTGAAATTTAATTTTTCTTGTTTTATTGTACCGAATTTTTCGAACTTAAATTCGAAGTAGCCAATTACTCTTAACACGAGTATAAGAAATATATAATTTTTATGTTTAAAAACCTCATTTTTCACAAGGCTTAAGACTTGTTTTTGATATTTCGAATTTTTCGTAATGTTCGAAATAAAAATATTTTTCTGTAAAAAATTCAAGTTTTTCATGCCTCATTTCTGGCCGATTAAATTGAAATATATATTTAAACAACAGGTTCAAAAATATTTCTGGAATGTTGAATTTTTCGTAATTTGTGGGGGTTATAAAAATAAAAATTCGAACTTTGATTATTTCGAACATGACATGGCATATATTCCTGTTTAAGTTATAAAAGAATTTAGTTGATTTTAAACACAGAAATTTGGGTCTTAAAATGTCTAAACTTTTGGTTTATGTGTGTGTTTTAGGTTATGTTTTTTATGCTAAGTGGAAGACTAATTATTTCGAATTCCATAAGATTCAGAGCTTCAAAGCTTCAAAATTTTATACTAAATTCATTTGTTTAAAAAGTTAAATATGTAAATATGTTCTCTTCTGGTAATTTTTTTGAAAGAGGGCTTAAAATCATGGTACTTTTACCACCATAACAGTGACATTATCTTGATTATTTCTCAATCAAATGAGGAACTTTTAAGTTCTAAAGGCTTTTATTTATTTATATCACCAATTAAGTGCTATAGAACTTTAAGTAAAATAAACTTTTATTTAGCAAATTAATGTGTAAGAAAATTTTAACGGAACATGATCTAAAGTGCCGTTATCAAAACAACGTTCATGATTACAAAATGCTCTTTGTGAGCACTTAACTCAAATAAATGATTTATCCTTTTTAATCCTTCCACAGAAAACATGTTCAAGATTTCTAGCGCTGTGCTTGAACCAAATTTTCCAGAAATTTACAGATAAAATATAACTAAATTGGAGTCTTGTCTGAAAATTGATTGAGTTTGAAAGGAACAAGTAGTACTTTTAGCCAACACATACACACGCACACGCACACACACGCTCATACATTGACAGGAATTTGCTGGCTGTGTTGCATTTAGAATATGTTGGCAAATGTGCATCTTGTTCTCAACAAGTTTGGGGTAACCTAAAGCTAAATAAGAGTAATAAAAGGTCTTAAGGAGGCAAACACTCTCCCTCACTTATTTACACACACACACACACTCTCTTGGTGGCTAAATCAACGTTCCTGATTAAGAACAGTCTGAAGAAAAATGTACTAACAGAGTATTTGTAGCAATTTTGCAGTAGGATTTTTTGTCCATTAAACCGTGTCATTTACAGTTATGTTTTGTTAATATTATTTTGAATGCAAAGAAAACTGGAAGAAAATATATGTATTTAAAAATATATTAAAGAAAAAGTCTTGGAAAAAAAGTAAATATTTTTTTTTTTAAATAAAAGTCGGAAGGCTGATATTTTTGCAGCCTAAAGAATATTTTTTTCAGTACATCATTATTTGTACGAAAAAAGAAATTGAGATACTAATTTAAAAAAAATGTCACATAACGCCATTTTTATTTATAACACAAAAATAATGTTTAAGGTTAAATTGGTAAAGTGCTGCTACGATTGAAAGAAAGTCATCGAACAAATGCAAACAATTCAAAGTGTTGCCCACAAAAAAGAATATTTATTACTTTTTAGATATTTAAAAACTATGACATATAATATTTTTTTTAATAAAAGTGATTTTTTTACAGCCTAAGGAAGTTTTTTTTTTGTGCACATTATTATTTGTACGAAAAAACATTAAGAAACTGACTAAAAAACAAATGTCACATAACGCCATTTTTATTTATAAGTTCTAACAGTTTGGTAGCGAAGCTAGGTACTACTTTAGAAAAACAAATCAAATATATGTATGTATGTTATAACCATAAGCAATAGCGTGATGTGACAAAAATTGTACTTTGCTTAGGAAATTTTCAAGAAGCTGTAATTTCGGTTCTTGCCATTAATAGTTAAGCATTTTCAAAAAAATAAATGTCACATAACGTTACTTTCGCTATTTCGTGGATTGATTTATGAATCATAGTTTTTCAGCATTTTTGTTTTTTTAACTTAATATTTAAATGGCAAATCCTCTGATCGTCGCTAATGCGAAGAAAATCTGCCTGTTTTATTTTATTAATAATATTTTTGTTGTGGTGATTTTCTTGCTTGAACCGCCTCCCTGATCATGGCTAATGCTTGGCGTCAGCTGCCACCAATCTAAAAAAATATATGTACATACATACATAATTTCTCTTCAATGCTTGCATCACTAACTCTGTTACACTTCGTTCCACTACTCAATCTTACATTTTATGGATGTGTTGAATGGTACTCAGTCATTCGAAGCACTTTAAAGAAGACGGCAAATTTGAAGAAAAAAAAAGAGAAATTCAATGGAGAACTCACATCAGCATACGAAATGTCAGTTTGCTCTAAAATGTAACTCACGATAAAAGAAGGATAGCGGCATAAGCAGTACAACAACCAGCAACAGAAAAACGTGTGAACGTGCTACACAATGAACTTGATTTTGTGAAGTTGACTCTTCCTGTCGTCACGAGTGCGAGCATAAATACACTAGAACTGTGGCGGTGTTTAAGTCAATCCTTACTGGTGAAATATCTGCTTTCTCCAGTTATCTTTTATGGCCTGTCATTTTTAACAAGAATATCATTTCGTCTTCCACTTCTGCTTGTTCGGCTTGCATCAATTCTATGTGCCGCAGAGTGCTAACGATGTCTTTGCTTTCCATTAGGTTACAGCTTGAAAGGCCATCAAGCTCGAGTGACAGTGATGGAACCTTAAAAGTGTTAGAATTTTTAAGACATTTAAGACGAAGAGCAAAGAATGTAGGAAAAAAATCCAAATTGGAATTAAAATCTACGGACAATTGTAAAACTGTATTATTTTGAAAATTTCTTAGAAATACAAAAAAACACACACGCACTCAAACAACTTTCTCCCCATTAGTGTGACAGTAAGAGTAAAAATGTTCATTTTCAAAAAAAAAAAAAAAAAAAAAATTGTTATTGAAAAATTGCATTCATGTGTAAAAGTAGTAGTAGTACAAACAAATTGACACCAGCCAGCTAAAGTGTTCAAGTATCACTTTAGAAGTGACAAAAAAGAAACCCTAAATAAAAAATAAAAACGTCTACACTTGGCTGGCAACATTTAGGAATGTCTGTTGCAAAACGAACAAAAAGAAAAATACTGAAGAAAAAACCCGCAACAACAAAAATTGTTGTGGCAAAATTGAACATGTGTTAAGGTGTGATTTTTACATTAACCCAATTGAGCTACCCGAGGTGTACAAATGTGTGCGTTGGGGTGTGCCCGTGCCACAATGCATATTAAAAGCATGTTGCTGAACGAACATTGCAATTGTGTGTGTGTAGTCCTCTTACAATTTGCAGGCTTTCTTGCATTTATTTGAACGTTGTTTCCAGCCAACCGAGCAACGTCCTCTTCAATCTTTCCCAATTCATTAAAGGTGAGTGACGTGGCAATATTGGTGTTCTAGCACGTTCGCACCTACATACATACATGTAAATGCATGTACACATGTTCAGGGATGGTTAAGGCGAACTTTGATTTCTTAAAATCATTTTTTTATTTATCAACTGAAATAACAATAATAATGAGTAGAGTAGCGATCCTGAAGTAGCCTGCACACGGACAAACGTTCGGGGATGCTTAAGGGGAACCTTGATTTGTGTTAAATTTAAACAAGTTAAAAAATTTATTTATAAATATTTACCATAAATGGAATTTTTTATCCTCTGAAAAATTCACATTAATTTTTAAAGTAGAGTAGCAAACACGGAGTAGCCTGCACATGTGCACAGGTTAAGGAACGCCTAAGTGGAACTTCAAATTAAAGAAGTTAATTAATTTTTAATTGTTTACAATATTATAAACTGAAGTTTGTATGAACTGAAATATTAGTATCTATTTGGAAAGTAGAGTAGCAAACGCGATGTAACGTACACAAGTGCAGATGTTCAGCGACCGTTAAGATAAACTTTAATTTATTATAAATTTAAACAAGTTAAAAATCATTTTGTTATATGTAAATATATTATATTATAAAAGTCTTATATAGAACACCAGATTAACTGAAATGTTAATTAGTAGGGTAGCGACCGCGAAACGGCTGGCTGTTCCCCTTTTTTTCTCTCAAATTTATTACAGCTAAAAAGGTATAATTACTGAACACTAAACGGCCTGACAAAAACAAAAAATATTTAAAAAAAACTGTCTCTTTTATGATCTGTCATTTTATACAATAAAAAAGTTTAATGTTTTGCTTCTCGTGGCTTTTATTCTTCTTCTTAGTATCATTTCTTTGCTGCAGAGTGCTCACAATGTCTTGGCTTGGACTAGATGTCCTATAAATGCTATTTTGTTCAACAAGTTTGTCTAAATGATCTACAATATTATTTACTGATTTGAAGTTTAAATGGTCACCGATTTTTACCACAAGTTTGCTAACAAAAAGTCAAAGTTTTATTTACACTTTTGCAGGCCTGACTATTTTCTTTTGAGGTGTCATGATTTTTGGGGTTTTTTTTTCTTTTCATTCATGCAACCCACAAACGAGGACGGCTACGGCGACGGCTACGACGATGACGATGACGACTCTTGGTCTGATAAAGGTTTCCTCCTTTGCTTTTGTTTTGTTATTAAGGACTGATTACCTTATGGTCTGGACTTGTCTGATCGGTTTTCGGCCGGTACAAGCACTCACACGCTCGCACATCAATACTCAGCCCATGTGCTGTTGGATGTTTTAAAAATTCAAAGAAACGTCTAAAGAAAAGGTCGTGTAAATAATATGTGAATGTATGTGTGTGTTTGTTTGTGTGGGTTTGTTTGAGTGTGTGTGTTTGTGTGTGTGTGTGTGTAGGCATCAACAGTTTACGCATGAATTGTTTTTCATGATTTTCATGTTCGACATGAGTGCAAATTGCCGATACTCCTGCGTGGGCTGTTGTTATTGTTGCTGCTGTTGGTTGGCTGTGTTGTATGTTTGTCTGTTCGTTTGTTTTTTCGTTGGCATGACAGCACTGCATTGAAACGTTGAACAACCTCAAAGTATGCAGTGGAATTATTAAAACACCAACAACACATAAAAAGGAACGTAAAAGCTGCTGCACTCACTTACGGCAACAGCAACAACATTTTAAAAGAATATTGAAACCGGCAGAAAACATTTGTACAAAAATGCCCATAGAAATTGGTAAATTGGCGATAAATTGCTGCATGTGAGTGTAAAAGCATGTGATGTCTAGATGTATTTGTTGTTGCAGGCCACAGAAAAATGTTGCTTGTTATTAAAAATAAAATACGAAAACACAAAACAAAAAAATCATACATATTAAATGGTCTCACAAAAAATTTACCACCCACGTTGCTTTTGTTGCTGGTGCTGCTGCTGCGGTTGTTGTTGTTGTCATCATATTCTACCAACAAACTGCCGATCGGATCACATTACAGGCATTTACTTTTATTTGATAGTTGCAAAAGTGAACAAGAACCAGCAAAACTGAATGCACACGTTTATTGTTCCATTGAATTGGTAATTGTGTGGGCAATATTCGAAAACCGAAATGTCAATTGTTGGGGCAAATGGATCAGCGGTCACATGACAAGTGTCATTGTAGCCAAATAATTGATACAACAAAAACTGCACCTACTTATTTGGCTACAACAACGTTGCGGTAATTTTTCTCCCTCTTTTTGAGACAAGTGAGAATTTCCGTGAAAAGAAAAAGTTTTAAGTGAGTGGCAGTGCAAACAAAAGTAAAAGGTCTGCGATTAACAGTGACTTAACGACACGAGTTGAAGCGGCAACGACATGGGATTAAGAGCCTGGTTGTACATATCGTGCACATATCGAAAGCTGAGGAGGCTGCCGACAATTTTATAACATAAAGATAAATGGCAACTATAAAACGACATGATATTTAAAGGACTTAAATCAGATCGCTGGTTAGATTTAAAAGCAGTAAAATGTAAATTTTCTATGCATCTGAAAGGGCTATCGAAGCGCTAATGTTTGCCACAGAATTTTGTGTGGCGCATTTCTATTTTCCAACTTTTTTTTGGTAACTCTGGGCCTTGAAACAGAGTGAATGTAATCGATGTCGTATAACTTAAGGATCGCTGTGGCCGCTTAGAAACGTTACTTCAAAAAATAGTTTACTAGCAAAAATGTAACGAGCACAAATCACACAATCACATTGGCCAGTTCGCATTGCCACCAAATAGAATGATCCTGCCGGGACATCGTTGTGCAAAAATCTTATTTATCACAAGTTGTGTGGCACAAATTACAAGCATGTGGCATTAATGGTCATCCCAAATAAATTATTTATCATGGATCTATTGCGCTCATCAGAAACGATGACGGCCTGGTGAATCTCATTCTCAAAGAAGCTATTTTGGGTCTCAGGTGAACTGATAACATCACATATTCGCCAATTTGGTTTTGCGGGCATTCAAGAAACCGTTTTTTTTTTTGATTTAAGACAATTTTGCAACTGCTCTAGGATCGATCCATGGCGCGAAAATCGTTGTCCATGTCATGGTCGTTGCTCTTTACCTTTTTGGCATTCATGGCTGAAATGTTTTGGCTGTGATTTGAACCTAAAAACGCAGGAAAAGCCTTGGAAAGATATTGGGGTAGTTACCATCCCGGGGTGGTGCTTGTCTTCGAGGTGTTGTTGTCTTAAAACAGGTTCTGCTTATGTAATAAATTAAGGAAAGTATTGGCTTAAATGGTAGAGCTCTGCTCGGCAGCCTTCAAGTAACGATCTGGACTAATTGTTATGTTGGCTTGTTGTAATGAGGCAGCGAATCGGGGCATTCAACTGGTTATACGACACACTCACACAGAGTGTCGATCACACACTGGACCTAGAATTACGAGCTCGCTCTGCTAAGAGTAGGTGAAGCTGGTGCTTAAGGAATATAAAGAAGTGTTTCTACTTCTCCACAACTGATAAATTCAAAACGACAGAGAAGTCAATTAATTTTCTAGGCAACGTTTCTTTTTTTTTATTTCTTATGACGCATATGAACTTGTAATCTTAAGGTCTACTTGTTGTAGACAAGAGTATTTATTTTTAGTTTCCATCTTTTTTTTTAAGTTCATTTTGTCCATTCGCGTATTACAACAAGTACAGCCAGACGTGAAAAACAAGCAAGAAAATAGGAAAATGCCAAGAACTCATGCAAATGTAAAATAAATGTCCGCTGAATGAACAAAACAACAACAACAACAACAACAACAGCAGCAGCAGCAGCAGCAGGAGCAGGAGCAGCAGGAAAACAACAGCAAATGTCAAGAGGTTGTTGGTTCTAAAAAAGAAAAAAGACACAGACATCGCAAAGATGACGAAAAAGCAAAAAGACAGTTTTAAGAAATGATGATGAACCCAAAAAGAAATCCTTATGAATGTGTGTATGTACATAAACAATACAATAAAAGTTTCCAAGACTTCCCCTTCCTTGGCGAAATTAATCTACATATATGTATGTATGTATGTGTTCGAGCATAACTTGCAAAAGATGTTAAATCTAACAACTTTTAAATACACATGCATGTTCGTGCATGTTCGTGCATGTTCAGAAATGAATTTGTTGCTGGCAAAGTGTTAAAACTGACAATGTAATTCATGCTTTCATATATACAAATGTTTTTTTTTGCTTTTCATTTTTATTTTAATAAGAAAAATTCCTCTACGGTCACATATTTATGTATGTACATACAAATACATACATATGTACATATATTGTACATATCCACAGTTGCAGGATGTTGCTTAGTCTTTTCAACTCCTTCGTGACACCACAGTTGTATGTGTGTGCGCGCATCGATGTACATACATACGTAGATTTGTCACAATAACCTCTTGTTTGTCTGCATTTTGATTACTAGAGACATGTAAGTACATGTTTGCCAGTTATAACAAATGCGAATGAACATATTTTCTAAGTTGTTTAAGGAGCGGCTGCTTTAAAGATTTCTTTGTTTTTATTTTTTTTTATTTTTTTTTTTTGGTAAAACATTCTTTATTTAAACATTGAGCAGAAGAGTTAGAGTTTAAGATAATATAAAACTTGCAAAATTTTTTGTTTAAAGTTGAGCTTGAAAATAGCACATGGTATGACGTGAAGATATATGTAAGTGAAGTTAGGCGCAGATTGAACATGTGGA
Organism: Epicampocera succincta; assembly: GCA_932526305.1. NCBI lineage: Eukaryota > Metazoa > Arthropoda > Insecta > Diptera > Tachinidae > Epicampocera > Epicampocera succincta. The sequence continues at coordinate 11,234,776 of OW052037.1, read as the reverse complement.
GCCTGTAGTATTAATAAACTGTATTGGCCTGCAGGTGGCCTAAAATCTAACTGAAAATTTAAGTTTTTGAGCTAAAACGGGCCAGTTTTCGAACCAAAACTGTAAAAAAAATTTGTTCTTCATAAAAATAAGAGTTGATTTGAAAAGTTTATAAATACCAATTACTTTTCAATTTGCTTTCGTATGCGTGTGTGAGTGTGGGTGTGTGTGTGTGTGCCAAGCCTACTGAAATGCATTTCTGCTGGACTTGCCGTTAGTTTGGCCCTGCATATTTGCTTACCAGTGTAGAAGTAGTTTGTTGACAAGAGCCTGCCTGCTTTCTTTTTACCAATTTCTTTTGCAAATGAACTCTCTTTAAATTAGACATTCAACAAACGAATTTAACATGCAGCCATTCTTTGGCTCAGTTTTATTGCATTTACTCAGGCACCAACATCCATCCTTTCCAGCACCGTAATGCTCAGCCTACTACTAATTCTCAGGCCAACATCCATTCAATCATTTTGCCTGTTTTTGCCACCAACCACCACCAACCACCACCAGCCGCCAGCCATTTGCTGGCTTAAGTTTAAAGATTTTCCCAAAATAAAAATAAAAAAAAGTGAAAAAAAATCACGTTGCAAACTTGAAATGGGATATGTTTTTTGTTTTATTTATCGGGAATTTATTTAGATTAAAAGTTTTCTTTTCATTGTATAAATACTGCACACATGATTTCAAGTATTTAATGGTTGGCTGGTAATACTTTTAGTCGCCCCAAAGTTTGTAAAATATGCGCAAAGCAAACTCCGGCTCTAGTTTGGCTTAAGATTTATACGTACCTACATACATACGTATGTATTATGGATGCGATTTTAGAATATTTTAGGTGGCCTTGATTGCAAGACAAAGTTGCCGAAAATACAATAGTTTTATTGAACTGCTTGGCAAAGACAGCAATAAATTTCTGTTAGAAAATTGTGTTGAGAACACACAACTTCAACAAAGCATTGAATAAGAACAGAAAAAACCAATTTAAATTTTTTTTTTCAGCATAAGTTTAATTAAGTTTTTGAAGCCTGGTTAGCTTCGATTAATCGCGTTTAAAACCACTTCAAATAAAAAACGACGGCTTTAAAACATTTCTGCAGACCAAGTAAACTGAATTATTAAAAAATCAGTTCAACAAAAACACAACACAAAGTTTTAAAGCACCACAAATGCACAGTATTAACATGTGTTACCCCAATTTGCTAAAAAATACAATTTAATTGCTCATATATTACAAGCCGATGATTTGAAAAAACGAACATACTTCAAGTATTGCTGAAAATAATTTAGTATAAGTATAATAAACATGAACATCAACACCGTCAAGCACAATTTTCAGAACGTCAGGGGGAAAAAAACATGTCGAGCTGTCTAAAAACTTATGTATGTATTTATAAAGCTTGACAAAACCATAAAAGAAGTTGCCATTTATTTAGTTGTAATAAAAAATGGTGATATGATGTTGGCATTGTTTTATTAAACTCTGGCCTCTTTTACTAAATCCATGCCGGCAAGGGAGAGCCTTTTACCCCCTAAAACAAATACAACCAGTCGCTAAAATGCCTTTAGACTGTTAAAGATTTAATTCTGTTCAACAATGTAATTTGAGCTTTTCAATAGATTGTTTTGTTAAATTATTATCCCCTTCTTCTACACATCTCCGTCATCTTTATGCCCCCACATCATGATGTTTGCCGGCTTAAGACTTTTACAATTCCCAAAAATAAAAATACTCACTCACCACTCACGGTGGTGGCAGTTGTGGCAAATAATATTTTATCTCTAACTCCTAAATGCTGTTGTGCTGCATTAAAGAATAATAAAAAAAAACTAAATTATTTTCCAAAGATGGAGTTTTGTTTTTAGCCATAAATCAGGAGCCAACCACGCCTTAAGTGTGTGAGTATTTTTGAAATTTAACAAAACCAAAAAAGAATAAAAAAGAAAGTCTCTGAAATTATTATCATCTAACAAAATAATAATTATTATAAATTAAGAAACATTGTTGTTGTTTTTTTCAGCAGTATTTTTACAAAGTACTGCAGCAAAACCACCAACATTTCAGAATTTCAAATAGGAATATTTTAAGGAATTTTTCAATTCCATTGTATTGTCTTTCTCTCTTTCGCTCATTCGCTCATTTGCATATTCAACCGTTACATTGTGCACCAACTGCACTATAATGATGTGAGTGTGTGTTCATATTTTTGTGAAAATATCTCCCTCTCCGTAACTGTCGGGGTGTGTGTGTGTGTGAGAGTGTGTGTAATCATGTTTAGTCGTTATTAGTGCCTGAGTATTAATTAAGATTATGACATTTTGTTGTAAGAAATTGCTATAGATGCTGAAGTACCAGAAATATTTACTAATAACAAAAAAAAAAAAAAAATTAAAAAGACGAAAAAAACTGCCGTGTTCAAGACTTTTAATATTTACTCTGTTTGCTTTTGTTGTTGCTGTTGCTGTTGCTGTGGCTGTAGCTGTAGCTGTTCTTGTGTTCATATTAACGTTGATGTTGTTGTACTCGTATTCACTTTGAAATTGAAAATGTCTAAATCTTCTTCTAGTTAATCTCCTCTTTATTATTTTTCACATGCACTCACTCACACACCGACTCACTCACTCACCGCTCGCCCGTGCGCTCACCCATTCACTCGCTTACCTTCAAACACATTAAAGCTGTTACTTGTACGTGTATTTACATTTTGTTTTTTTTTACTTTATTATTATTCATTTTTTTTTGTCGTTCGTTTCGTAATCTTTTTGTATTTTTTCTGTTTCTGGCTCTGTGTGTGTGTGTGTGTTATTTTTTGTCTTTAAACATGCAAAAGGTATTTTTATAAAATTTTATGCCAACAGTAGAATGTGAGTGTGTTTATGCTTTAGTTTTAGTTTCACGGCGAAGATTATAAAATTCTATGGTGTTGAAAATCTTTGCAAAATATTTTACATGCAGCTATTGAAACGATGGTGGGGGGTTGGCTAAAAAATTAAGAAAACCCTGGAAATATGTAATTAAAATTCCCCATTGAACACAATACTTAAACATTCATTTGGATGTGACAAACAAATCCTTGCTGGGATAATAATCATTTCATAAATAGTAATCAAAATTTGCCTCTTTTGGGCTAATAATTTACCCGAAATTAACGACATTTGGCAAAAATATTAAAATAAAAAGTAAAGCTTAAGCAAATTACTTATTTTTGCAAAATTTGTTTATCATAAATTATTCAAAAAATTTAGGCTTTTCTGAAAAAGGATATATGCCAAGCATGAGTATCCTTGAAAGGACTACAACAAAGTTTTATAGAGAGCTAAACACTATAATAACACGTACATATATTTAACGAGTTTCTTGACATTTTCAGGCAGAAAATGCCTAATCTTTGAACTTTGACAGATTGATCATAAAAAAATGCATTAATTCTTTAACAAATGCCTGGTTTCTGAGAAATTTGAATTTTAGCAGTATTTTTTAATAAAATTATTGATAAATTATTTTATCTGGTCAAAATAAAGGATATATGGTTGGGAAGCTTATCCTGGCTTCGTTTGAAGTGACATTTTACAGGTGCATTTCATAGAACTTGTTTCTAAAAATTTTATTTGCAAATAAAGGATATATGGCAGCTTATTATTATTTGTACTTGTATCAACTGAAGTGGACTTTAATACTAAATTTAAATATATAATTATACAAATCTTTATTAAGATTTGAACTAAAAATTTCTATTCATTTCAAAGGAAATTTTGTAGCGTGACTTAATTTTCTAATCGGTCCTCGTTAGATACATACACCTTTCACAATCAATTTGCTTGAAAAAGTATTTCTGTTCAGCATCTTCGCCGTTCCCTTCACATGTTATTTCCATTACACATAATAGGAATTTTATGTCTATGTTTGTATCTACATACATACATACATACATACATACATATATTTTATAAACTTTAGTGCACGCAAAAAAAAAATATTTTTCACATAAATTGTACGTGTGTGTGCGTGTGCATTTGTGTGCTTTAAATTCATATTTTGTTACATTTAACATGTGCAGGTGTCTTATTATTATGACACCGTATTCCAGAGTAGTTCATAAAGGATGCACTAAAGGTACTACTTTCTTCACAACTGTTCTACTTTCTCTAGAATTTTTGTTTGTCTTTCTTTTTTACTGCCAGCTTAAAAGTGGAAATAAATTGCGACAGAAATGGAAATGATGAAAATTTGCTGAGAAAAATTTAAACCAAGATTTCAGTCGAATGTTTGTTAAATTCATTAACGGCAATTGGCGGCAAAATAGGATTTCTATAAAATATAATGCAGAATACAAATTAAAAAAGATCTCGCCAATACAAAAAGTTATAATTTCGAAACACCATTTATCTCTATAACTGTAATACAAACTGGTAAAACTTTTTAGATGAAAAAATTTGATTTTTTTTGTAAATCTCTAACTTTAAAAAAAAAAGGATATATGGGGCGCCACCATATCCTTGCTCGGACTGAACTGAAATTTGACAAACAGCTAAACGCTACAATTTCCGAAACTGTAATCAAGTTTGCACTGTAAAGAACCAAATGGAAGACCTAAAAATATCAGGTTAACAATAAGGCAGGACTTTTAAACATGATTTTACAAATGCATATAACAATAGGGATTGAATTTTGTGTGAAGCAAAATATATTAAAACGAAATGTGGCACCGTTTCGGCACAATATCAAATTAACTGGACTTTAGATCTGAAAAACATGGTATTTTTTCACACATGGTCATGAGCTATTGCTTTGTTCTATTGCTGTTGCAAAAATGTAGACTTTTGAAAAAAAGGATATACGAGATGCATCCATATCCTGGCGCTTATAAAAACTAAAATTTGGCAAACAATTTAAAGGCTATAAATTTACAAACTGTTATCAATTTTCATGATGAAAAATCTGATTACAAAGCAATTAAAAAAAATACATATCCATTGCTTTTAAATGCGGCTTTTTAATGATGGTCCACAGGAGAGAGAACGACATTTGTGGCAAAGTAGAATTTTTAAGAAAAAAACGAGTCCATGAAGTGATTTTCCCATTTTTAATGGTAAGAACATGTGGCAGTTCACCATTAACAAAAACTGCATTGTCCTTGTTAATATAAATAATAGTTTTTGAACCTGTTTATCATATATTTATTAAATTATTCCAACATTTATCACAATCGTGAATTTATGCTCTGTTTTGAACATTCAAATCGCAAAAATTCTTACTCGTACCATAAAATAATGGATATATGGGGTAAAGTTATATCCTTGAACCGAATAAATTAAAAATTTGTATTAATATACAAGTTGAAAGTCAATTTAGCAGCATTCTGATCGCTTTTTAGAACGCTATATTCCGGCTTCAGCAAAACTGCTTTAACAAAATGATATTAGACTGTATGAGACTGCATGTCCTTCGAGCTTCTTGAATGATTAATGTGTTCATTAAATGCCAGTCTTCGCTGTTGCAGTCAAAATATCAATTCTGGAAATGTGGTTTTGTACATAAAGTTCTTAAACAACTAACACCCATTAAAAATTGTCTACAATACAATATATTTGCCCTCATTTGCTTCCTTTAAATCCTAACCATGTGGCTGTAGAGTTTTTAGTTTTTATTTGAGAATTTAATTTAGAACAGAGAAAAGGAATACCCACAATTTCTGTCTCATGTGTGTGAATATGTGCACAAAAATTGTATCCCAGTTGCAAGAGTGTTTCGGCAAAAGCTTTTGTATAATTTAAAAACTAAAAAACTTCTGTTTGCCCTACTGGTGCATGCAACCAACACACACACACACAACACATTAAAACAACAAATACTGGCAAACAAAAGAAGCTGTTTAAATATAATAAATAGGAAAAACTCCACAAGGAGTTAAAATGCAAACATTTTGAATTTTGCACATGAATAAAATTTGCCACTTAAACATTCATCGTTGTCGAATAAATAAGACTTTAATAGATTTTGCAACAAAAAACCAAACAAGACGAAACAAAGAAAATAAACTTTTCAATCGAAATCGAAAATTATGAACGCAATTTTTTAACTCTTTGCAGCGTATAATGGACTCGGCGGAACAGGCGGCTTTGTCGGAACTGGACACGCAGAGCTCTCACTCGGCCACAGCCAGCAACCAGCACTACGATGCCCGACGTATTAACGAATACAATGCCGATGGCAAGTTGGCCGATGGAGCGAGACATATGGATATTCGTTTTATGCGACGCTTTGAGCGACTACCCGTTAATCTCAGTCTAAGTTCGATTCTGGTGCCTAACGGTGTCTCACTGGATGAGGGAGACGTTAAGGCAGCCCTTCAGTGGAGTTCCCACTTGGATCCACTGTTCCAGAACAACTTGGAGCGAGATCCGGCATTGTCGTGGCAGTACTTTGGTTCCACCTCGGGGTTTCTGCGCCGCTTTCCCGGCACCGCCTGGCCACCGGAAGGCTCCAAGGGCAGCAAGCAGATACATGACTTTCGTACGCAAAACTGGTTTGTTCAGGCGGCCTCCTCGCCCAAGGATATTGTAAGTTCTGCTTTAGCTCACAACATTTTGCTCACATTTGCTTTTTCTCACTTTTCCTTTGTCTGTCTTTTAAAAGATGATTTTACTGGACTCTTCTTCGGGCATATCGGAGAAATCCTTCGATCTGGCCACGGAGACTGCTTTCAGTATTTTGGATACTTTGGGAGAGAACGATTTTGTGAATTTGATCACGTTTGCCGATGTCATAAAAGCTCCAGTGCCCTGTTTTAAGGATCGCATGGTCCGGGCCACACCCGACAACGTGCAAGAAATTAAATCGGCCGTCAAGGCCATCAAGCTGCAAGACACTGCAAATTTCACAGCCGGCTTGGAATACGCTTTTAGCCTGTTGCACAAGGTAAGACTTTAAACCGGAAAAAACACCAAAAAAAAATGTGTTTCTATGCGGCCAATATTTTTGCTCTTCCAGTACAACCAATCGGGGGAAGGCAGTCAGTGCAACCAGGCCATCATGTTATTAACCGAAAGTTCCTCAGAATCTCACAAAGAGATCATTAAGCAATACAATTGGCCCCACATGCCCGTGCGAATCTTCACCTATTTAATGGGTTCCGATTCGGGCAGCCGCAGCAATTTGCACGAAATGGCCTGCTCGAATAAGGGGTTCTTTGTGCAAATCAGCGATTTGGATGACGCCCGTCGCAAGGTAATGGACTATGCCCTGGTGATGGCGCGTCCCATGATTATGTATCAGGCCGATCATCCGGTTCACTGGAGTCCCGTTTTCATGGGCGGCAAGTCGGGCGGTCTGGCACGCGACTCCGAATATCAACGGCGTTTGGTGACGACAGTTTCAACTCCGGTCTTCGATAGACGCAACCATTCGGTACGTGTAGCAAATTTATTGGGTGTTGTGGGCACAGATGTACCCGTAGAAGAGATACGCAAAATGATACCGCAACATAAACTGGGACCGAATGGGTATTCGTTTATCGTCGATAACAACGGTCGTGTACTCTATCATCCAGACATGCGTCCGTTGAGTGATGGTAATCAGTATATTGATCAGTTGAGGCCACGTTATACCTCTGTGGATGTAACGGAGTTGGAATTGCCGGAAACCGAAATTGGCAACGACCACGAAATTGTCGAAATGAACAAAAACCTTTTGTATGATGTAAGTTTTGTTTTCGCCAGATTTCCAGATTCCAGACAACCAAAGAGAAAAAATAAACGTCTTGAAATTGTTAACTTTCAGATGCGCAGTGACATGATCATGCCGAAAGAGGGCGAAACCGAATTCACCATTTTGAATCATTTCGATGATATGAAACGCGTCAGCGCAAGAACTCAAAGGTACGATACATACATACATATAATAATAATAATAATATTTCTCGTGTTTTACGTAACGTTATGTTGGAGTGCTATTGACTGTGGACAGTGTTGCCACTTTGCTGGAATTTTCAGTAGAAAATTTATCGCCAATAAGAGAAAGAAGCTCTTTTAGTAGCACCTACATAAAAGTTTCGTTCTACAAATTTCTTAAAACCTCCGTTGAAATGATTAAAAACTATCCCCAAATAATAATTTGTCTCTTTTCTTTATTTTAGATACTTTTATGGCCCCATCGAGGATACACCATTTACGCTCGCTGTTGTATTGCCGGAAAAATATGGCAGCCACGAACTGGTCTCCCAACAAGAAATACGGCATTCACGAAAGAATGGTAACCTGAATAGAAACCAAATAATAAATCGCCATTTCAAATAAATAATTATGCGCTATATTTTCTGTTACAGTCACCGAATATTTTAAGGGGGAAAATTGGCGTGTCCATCCCGATTGGGTGTATTGTGAATACAACAGCGTCAGCGATTTGGAAAAGGAGCGCGAAAGTTCTGGCGAGTATTCGGGTTCAAGAGACCAGGAGCCAAGTTTTGGTTCGCCCGAAGAGCAGGTGTTGCACTTCTTGGCAAGAGCAGGCAGGCCCGGTTGGAAATGGATGTCGGTAAGCAAACTGAGACAACAATTTAGGCAAAATGAAAACAATAAATCCAAATTATCCTGTACACAATTGTGTACAATTTTCCAACTTCTCACTTGAAGGTAAGACCAAAATCTCCCCAGCCACACCACAGTTTGCATGGTGCAACGCCTGTGGGTCATTTTGCCCAACACATAAACGTTCAAGGTTCTCGCAAGGCCGAGCCCTACTATTGCGATCGAACCTTGTTGCAAAGTTTAGTACGCGATGCCATGGTAACAGATGGCCTGGACCGCAACTCCACTGGCTCGCCAAATGGCAAGGAAGACAAGAAGTAAGTTTTTCCACCGCAAACCGAAATAAATCTATATGTTTTTGATTTATTGCATTCAAATGTTTTTCTTTCGATATCGAAATTGCACTTTTGAGCACTTGATTTTATTTGTAAGAATAAATTGTGTCACATTTTATTAAAGCACTTTTTTTTATCTAATTTGTCTTCACCCGATTCTTTTTGATTTTGTTTTCTTTAATGCAATCTATGGTTAAATTGTTTTTTTTTTGTTTGTTTGTTTTATACAATTAAAATAATATTGAAAACTCTAACACTTCTTTTTCTGCATATTCAAACACAAAATATTACTTAATATTATGAAATGATTTTATAGTCCTATCGCCACTTTAATGGCAATTTTGAAAAGGTAACTTTTTTTCAGCAAAACTTTTTCTCTTTCCTCTTGCACATCCCGATTGGCGGATCAGCAGCTTGATTTAACAAAGAAAAAAAATTAGTAATAAAGTTGGAAAAGCTTTCAAATTAAAACCTTTTGCAACCTTTAATATATTTGTGTAACCAGAAGGCCGAAAACTGTAGATATTATTAAACCTGCGCATAGTCCAACTCCTGCCGTTAGGATGATTATAATGTGTGAAGCGCTTTTAATGTTGCCCGCACCTGGCACTCATTTTGAGCAAAAGAATTTTATAAATTTCATGTGTTTTTTTTTTAACTCTTCAAGCGCTAATTGTCACTCGGAATCAGGGCAGCTAATTTGATAGTTCAGATGCCCTCATTGGAAGACGACGCTTTAGAAATATGGGCTGTAAGGCTCATTTTTACAGGTTCCTTAGGGGAGTTCTTATTAATTATATTCCAGATTTGATAGTTTTTAAAAGACGATATCAGGCACAGTTTTGCAAAAGTCGTGTGTAACAAAACGGGACAAGGATCCAAATGTCACTTCATTTTAATTTAGAAGGTTTCAATCAGCGCCTAATATTATGAGGAAACACAAATTTCGCCTAAAGCTAGCGGCGGTCTACCCAGTAAAAACAAAAAGCAAACCACAATACTGTACTGTCGATGCTGAAGTCCCAGGTTAAGTGCTGGCAATTTTACACCCAGTCAGGGCACTCTGCTCCCGGGGAATAGAGGGAAGGGGTCCCTCGATTGGCACGGCAAGCTCAGAACGCCTTTTGGCTTTCTGGGTCAGTCATTGGTTGAGGTGCCTATCCTTGGCTGAAACGTTCTGGTTGTGGTTTAAACCACCTAAAGATGGCGGAAGACGAAAATCTTCGAGGTGCTGTTGCCTTGCCACAGGTCTGTTTTTATGCAAGTGAAATAGCCCGAGCTCTTAAGCAGGTTTATGATTTGTGCCGTGCAGCATATTATAAGAAATTGCCACCTATGCGAGTCTTACAAACCACAAGGGGGCGCTAGTGAATCGTCACCCTGTTCACTCAAGTGGATTTGATGCACTGCCAGGTGCTGGCATAAAATCATAGCCAAAAGCTGTCAATGCTGGAGATATAACTTCCAGAAATGACCTGCTTGATTTTAAGCGTTAAAAAAAGATATTGTTTTTGAATTACTGGAAATTCCATAAGTATTGACCCAGAGGAACTACATTTTATTCTACTCACGCCTTAGGGTAAAAAAGACGATCATGTGGTTTGGTATGGCTGTACTTGTGTACTCGTAACTTGCTAATTTTTCTATGCTTATAGCCTGTCCCTAGACGCCTGGAAGACTTATCATTGCTTTTTTTTGGCAGTTAATAACTCTCAAATGTTTGTATTTTACAGGCAGGGCTACCAAAAGTTTGTGGTCACCACTTCATTTGTGGCCACTCGCTCTGGCCTGTTGAGATGGATTGATCACCTTAAACCAGCCGAGGACTCGCCGGAACCGTAAGTGGCATTTAACTTTTCTTAAAATTGCTCTTGTTGCCACATTTAATTTTGTTCTTTCTTATGCCACTTTTTTAGCCATTTTAGTGAAGACAACGCCCGGGCCATGGATATGTCCTGGTATAAAAGGGCTATTGATCAACATACTGTCGAACAGGACAGTTTCGTTTATAGCGTGCCCTTTGGTTCCGGTTATAATACCAAAACAAATGCCACACAAGTGACCGCTTCGCATGCCATATTTGTGGAGCATCGGGGCCATAAGGCGCCCGCAGCTGTCGTGGGTTTGCAATTCCAACATGATTCTTTGGCCAAGCATTTTATCAGCATAACATCAGCGGTGTGTAGAAAAACCTTCACTTTCATATATTATATTATATTTATTATTGTACATTTCCAAAAAAAAAAATCAAATTTTTTAGTGCACGGGCATGACTGGCTGCAAGCGTACTTGCGCCTCCGATAATTTGGACTGTTATGTGCTGGACAACAGCGGCTTTGTTATTATATCCGAGGAACCCGAACATACGGGTAAATTTTTTGGCCAAATTGACGGCACCATTATGGATTCTTTGGTACAGGATCGTATTTACAAACGCGTCACGGTCAACGACTATCAGGGAGTGTGCTCGAATGCCGACAATCCTTATACAGCCGAGGGGGCTACGATACAACCCCACCGGGCCGCCTCTTGGCTATTTAAATATCTGCTGGCCTTAAGTGCCACCTGGGTGTCGTTTTTGCCCGCGCCCATCAATTCGTGGCCACAGGACGACTACAGCTATAATGAAGAAGGCTTTGAAGAACCCACCTATCCAGATGACTATGAGCCATTCGAGGATGACTACAGTTCGCCCATCGATGAGGACATGGATGAAATGTTTACCACCGCCGATGTGGTAATAACTTTATGAAATTCCATGTCAGGCATTTAGCTAAATTTTCATTGTTCATTTAGGAACTTACCACACCCGTTCCCAAACAACACAAGCCCCATGCTGGGCCACGCTCTAATCCCGATCCGAACAATGCTCGTCGCTGCGATTTGCGCACCGACTTATACATGCTGCAGCCGGAACGTTTGAATCAAGGCGGTCAAAATAATCCCCTGAAGGTTAGTGGTTATTTCTGTGGATCCAATTCCAATTTTTTACTGCATCAAATGTTCTCTTTCCGCCAGGGTAAATTAACAAATTGTCATGTGTCAGGCTGTGAACGTCCATTCAGTGTTCAGAAAATACCGCACAGCAATCTGATACTTTTAGTGGTGGACACTCTGTGTCCTTGCGGTTCTAAGCAATTGGACATCGAACCCATGGAAGAGTCCGGTATTGTGGGTAAGTTTTAAGTACATTATAACGGCATTTCGATAATCTTTAGAGAATTAAAATCTTTGACAAATGTTTTTTGTATGGGGCCAAGAATCCTTTAAGCGAACTAAAACGGAGATGTTTTTCTTTAATGAAAAGTTTAAGAAGATTTCGCTCAAATGCGAAGTAGTATAACATAAATCCTATCGGAAATATTCTTGGACGCCATTCAAAGTTTTCAAGTTTTTATTTAACTTTGCGCTGGGTCCAGGTGTGGCCAACGCATTCAAGCAGTGGCGACTAATACCAGAAGCTGCCAAACTTTCTCTAAACTAATTCGGTTTTTCTCTACCACTTGAATTCCAGGCGCCTGCAGTACCCGCCGACAATCACAAGAAACCCAAAAACGACGCAGACCCGGAAAGTGCATCAACTATCACCCGGAAGAAATTGAAATACAACAATGTGGCAGAGGCACAAATCTACTACAGAAGCCTGCATCAGTTTTCATAGCCCATGCAATCATGATCATCATGACTCTGCTGCTCACCAACGCGTGATACTAAATTCACTGAATTTCGTCAACCAAAATCACTAGTCAAATCACTCACACACTCTCATTTGAAAAACCAGACACCAAATCATCAAGACATTTTGTTTTAAACCCAACTTCAAACAGCAACACTAAGAAGCCAATTTACTAAACAGGAGCAAAAACAAAACAAAAAACAGCCCTCATAAACATACACTTAGAAAAAAAGTAAAGAAATTAGCAAAAGAGAATATTAGATTTATTTTTTCATGATAATATTTTTTTTTTAACTAAAAGAAAAAAATAATGTTTTTTTTATCATTATTGTAGTTATAAATGGAAGTGTCTGAATTATTTTTAAAAACAAAGCAGAGAAGCCCAGTGTAACACAGAAAAAATGTTTAGAATTCTAAAAGTGAACGAGAAGCAGGGCAGAGCTTAAGGCCGAGACTGGTGCTGGGCTTTTGTTGTGTCAAAGCAATTTAGTTGTTGTTGTTGCCACACCGTTTGCTTTTAAATTCTGCACTGGTCTAAGTATTGTTGTTGTTTTTATTTCGTTAATATACATATAAAGTAGCCGCTATTCATTCACAACGAATTGATAGGCGACAAAGTGTTAAGGATGTTTTAAAAATGGATATACCGCAATGAAATGTGAATTAATTGATTAAAACGAGACAGCAGAAACAGCAACAACAACAACAACAACAGCAAATTAGATTTTGTTAGAAACTTTAAATTTAACTAGAAACAAAAACAATGAAAATAAAATAAAATTTATAAAATTAAGCAAATTATTTAATTGTACCTACAAACTAACAAATTAATGGAAACCAAAATAAGAACAACAATTGATGAAATAGTCTTAATGTAAAAATATTTTACTACTTAATTGGTTAAACAATTATTATTTTGTTCGAATCAAAAACAAGAACAAAAACAGATTCAATTTCTTTTAGTTTTAGTTCTTTTTTTATTTTCGACAATAAGAAATTATGATGAAATTTAGTTTCAGGCACAGCGCCGCAAATGAGGCAAACGAATGTCAAAATTATTAACCTGCAGCCAACTTCAGGCATATACATACATATATGCAATCGTTTGACACCAGTACTAGCTATTCTGCAGCAATGATTAAACTGCTTGCCCTTCACTCTTAACTAACTCAAAAACAAAAGCGTGTGAACAGGGACATATTAAATATTAAGAATCGGGGTCGCCAGAGAAAAAAAATTATGCTCAAACGGTTACCAGATCTCAGTAAAATTGCCCAAAAACGTGTGACAACTGCGTGAACTACCAATTTTTGTGTTACAACGTTGCCGGAAATATCATTGTCAGGCCGTTGTCAGACAGCAAAATTTTTCAGACAACTGACAACAACCGTTACAACGCTATTTGTTGCCACTGTCAAAAAATTCCCACACATTGTGAGCACATTTTTCTTTGTTACAACTTTAAATTAATGCACCTGACAATAATGGGCGATTGTCAGACAAATATTTCACTTGACAACGCTGGCCCTATATTTAAGTGCTTCAAGTAAGTCTCCCAGCAATATCTAATTACTGGTTGCGGCCAGTGTTTTGTCATACAATAATCTAAGAATCGTATGAACTGACAGTGGACAGCTAAACTTACTGTCTGACTATTGTCCGGACAGTTAACATTCTGGTGCCAAGTTTTCACTGTCAAGACATTGTCACATCTTCCAATACTGTCAGATCTGACAACCGTTTGTATGTGCCAAACATGTACTAAATAAGACAACATTTTTGTGCTGAGAAGACAATTTTTGTTTTCTTTCAGAAAACTAATTTGGAAAGCAGAAAAAAACCTGGCAAGCAGAGGCATTTTCACGTCTATCACTAGAAATATGACAGTATTAATGTCGACACAAGAGATGGCCTATTTGAAGAATTTTCTTTAAAAAGAAAACTTTGTGCTTGTTGGAACTTGTCCTAAATACTATTAAATTTGTTTTATGGCAAAAAACATCTATTTGTTTTTTCTTGGCTTTGTCCATTTAACTGTCGTATTGTTGGAAATTCAGGCTTCGCTGCACACCAATAGAATAGTGAGACTGATTTTCTGGGTGCTTTTTTTACAGCAATTTATCATGTTAAATTTAAATTTGCTTTTGAAAATTTTAAATTATTGAAATGACACGAAACTTTACTGGCAACACTTATTCATGGGAAGCACATATAAGTCTTGCAATTGTAAAACATAATAGTATGGATTACCCATCGCTGCCTTAGACTCTTCTCTACTCTCCAACTCAACTATTGAAGCCCTACCAGCAGCAGAACCAAATTTCAGGCAAACCAATTTTAGTTTTAGTGTTGTCCAGTGTTTGGAGTTTGTATGTTGCCACCCGTTTTACCACCCAGCAGAACAATTTGTTTTCCAAAACCAGTAAAACTCACATTGTTGCAATGTTGATGGCCCACTTGAGACACAAAATTCCAAAGTCTACGCTTTCGCCATAAAGTTTTTTGCCGTCATGGCACACCACCGAATATTCCTTCTCTAGTTCACGCGAAAGCTCAACTTATTGCAAATCGGCGCTTTTATTTATCACTTAAATTTCCATCTACATGCCGGCATTTGGCTGCTGTTAATGGGTTAACAGAAGCGCTTAGAACATTAAAGTGTTTTTTTATTAGACAATAATTTCTAGGAAATCTTATTTAGGTTTTAAAAATTATGTTTTTTTTTTTCTTTTTTGTATTAATAACACAAATATTTATTAACTATTAACTAAATTAGCAAAAAAAAAAAAAAAATAAGAAAAAACAAACAAATTGTTGGTGTAAAAAAAAACATTTATGTTTTAATTAAAAAAAAAAAACTTAAATGAAATTAAACTAAAATCTCAGAAACAAAAAAAAAATATATAGAAAAGTATTAATTAGACTGTATGTCATAAGAATAGCTAAAAAAACAACAACAACAACAAAAACTTATAAATAAAAGTTATTATTGGTAAATTGAAAATAATTAAAATTTGAAAATTTAATTTTATTGAAACAAACAAATTAAATAGTAGATTTAAACGGAAAACTTTATTAAAAAAAAAACACAATTAATTTTTTTTTATGTAAATAGTGTTGATTTTATTAATAAAATAGAAGCAGAAAAAAAGAGACAAAGAAAGAAACAAGAAAAGCAAAGCGAGAAAAGAACAGAACAGACAGAAAATACAGAAATTCCTACCGATTATTTCATTGAATAAAATTAAAACGAAAAATTTAAACTGAGAAAAACATAAAAATTATTTTTACAATAAATTCACTCATTCATTTCATACCAAATTAAAACAAACGGAAAACAAAAACAAACATTTCCCGAAAAAAACGCCTAAAATTAGTCAAATGAATATCAAAAAAAAAAAAAAAGATTAAATTAAAATAAATTTTGTTTAGTTTCAATTTGAAAGAATAATAATAATAATTTTTGCACTGAATTTTTTATTAAAATGACGCACAATTAAGCAAAAACAAAAGCTAAAGAGATATTAACAAAAAAAAAAAAACAGAACTTTGTTTTCCTTAATTCAAAACCAGTTTTTAGTGAAAATTTGATCATGAAAAAAGTGAATTTTAAGATCCAAATTAATGATTTAAAAAGTTAAAAATAAAGACAAATAAAAACAAGACTTACAGAATCGAAATGAAACTTGTCATATCAAAAAGGATAAATATTTAACTAATAATAATCTGTATTAAAAAAGAAATATATATAAATTATTTATTTTTTTATTTATTTAAGAGTCGAATCAAATTTTATTTAAAAAGTTTTATTCAAAACAAGCACAGTGTAACAGAATAACAAGATTTAAAGTCAGATAAAGTTCTTTTTTTTTTTTGAGGCGAAATTTATTGGCCTGAGAGATTTTTAAGCAGCTGTTTTGCCGACATCCATATTTAAGCTAAACCATAAAACTTCTTCAAACTTTTCAGCCTTTATTTGATTTACAAAAGCTTAAAAGCCCCTTTGCAATATATTGGGCGTAGACCAGAGCTGGAAAAGTTATGTTTTTGTACTTAAGTTGTAATTTTTTTTTTTTTGGTAAATAATAACTTTAGAGCTTTTAAAACATTTTAGTTGGATTTTTAAACAATATGTTTTAAAAAATCTTAATAATTTGCAAGAAATTAAAATTTCCATGCCTGGCAGTTTGACATTTGTCAATAACGATACGAAAATTTATCTGTTGACAAGAAAATACAAAGAAGTTATTAACAGTATTCGTTATAGACAATGGGAATACCGATTCACAACAAGCGATAAATCAAATAGAATAAAATGTGATTATTAAACTATTTTCTTCTATTTATTTTCATTGTGTTTTTAAAGACAATTGACTGTTCCAACCTTGTATGTATTTGTATAAAGACAGCTGGAAAACATACCAAAATCTGTTGTATATTTTATTTTTGTTATTATTTTTAACATCAAAAACCACAATTTGTTACACTGTGCTATTAACAAAATTAAGCAATAATTTTAGAACCAGATTATTTATTGATTTAACAGAATTTAACCACAAAAACTTGATATAAAACTAAATCTTTTTATTTGTTATAAATTTTAACGCAAAACCAAACCAGAAATAAAAACAAATGCAGAAATTTGAAATTCCAAACACACAAATTATATTTTGAAATTTATTAATAGAAAAAATCCTAAACACGCAGCCATTAATATATAATTTTGTAATAAAAAGCAATTATTCAAAAAAAAAAGAAGAAAAAAATCTTTGAAACTAAAAACAAAATTAAACATTTCGCGGAAAATTTCCAAAAACCATTTAGACTTTTAAACAAAATTTAATTGAAAAAAATTAAAAATTAAATTACCTACAAACATATCTTGTTTATAAAAGTGAAAAAAGTTTTAAATATTTCATTTTTATAATTATGCTAAATTTTACAATTATAGTTTTATTATTTTTTAGAGATAAAATTTTCGTAAAAAAACAGAGTAAGAAAAATTCTTGCTTTTTAATTTCTCCCTTCGGTTTTTTTTTCTAGTCAATATTTTTTATTGTTATTTGTCTAATGAATATAAATTAAACAAGAATTAAACAAGCAAATAAAACAAACTATTTAAATCGTAAAACAAACCACTAAAAATAAACACAAAAATAAAAATTTTAAAAACATTTTCTGTGTCTTAAAACTTGTATAAAAAGAATGTCTTCCATTAAATTAAAAAAAACAAAAAATAAAAACAAAACTTAAAACAACATTTTTATTATGTATTTAAAATAAAACCACAAAACTATTAAACTTTAAATTATCATTAACAAAAAAACAAACAAAAAAAAAATCAAGAAAACAAAACTAAAACTGAATTATTCGCAGAACAAACAAAACTATAAAATACTATATTTAGCTTCTAAGTAGCGGGCAATGAATGAATTAATTGAAACCATTAATTACTATAAATTTAGTCAATTGTACATCTTTGTATCATAACAATTAAAACTGTAATTGAGCCAACATTTCATTTCTATTAAATAATTTGTTGAAACTATTGTTTTCACAGGGATGTAAACAGGTTGCTCGTTAACAAGTTGCCGGACCAACAGCAACAACAACAACAATATTCACAGATCCACCCAAACCAAAACGCGATTCCTGTGTCCCGGCCGACCAGTTGGCAGAGGGTTCGACCATCTGTCGCACACGTTCTAGGTGTGATTCCTAACCCAAACTCGCGCTGGGTTTGTCCACAAATGAGTAAAAATCTTCTCGATTCTCAATCGATTCAAATCATTTTATATAGAATCGACAGCGATACCAAACCTTTGCGAACCCGCATGATTAGACCTGCTGCGGTTGGAGTGGAATGCAAAAAGATGTCGCAATTGATTCCCATTGACTATTCACTTTAGATTTAAATGTTCACAAAGTGCATCCAACTAATTCTACAAAACTCATTCGAAACAGTGCAAATCACATTGAAATATTTCAGAAAAAATTTTAGCCTTCTAGTTAATGGCTTGAATCAAGTGAAATGATATTGAGTCAAGTGAAATTAATTTAAAACAAGTCAAATACTCATAATTTATAATCAAAAACTGATAAAACACGAAATCTTATCGCAAGAATTTGAATTATTGTAGTTTCAGTCAAGTGAAAACTTTTCGAATTAAATTGAGTGATTCAAAGTCATTCAAGGCGTTTTAAAGCGACTAAAATCGAACAAAAGAAATTAACGCTTTTTAATTTATTTAATGCCTTTAAAATCGTACTAAATCAAGGCGTGAGTCCGCAGCCGTAAAATTGGCCACCACAAATCTGTGTTTTGTTTTTGTTGAATCGGAAAAAAACCACTAATTGAACTTTGCAAAACTTGAACTCCATGAACTAGAATTTATTCCCACTCATTTCGTTTAACAGTCAATCAAATTGAAGCAGTTTCTAATCGAACTAAATTTCATATTAATGAACGGATGTTAAGCGCGTGTTCCACGATCTCGAACGTTAATGATCGGTCGCAGGCATTTGAAGAAGGTGGGAAACTACAATTTTTTAGTAGTAATTGGTATATCTTTTCCTACATTTTCTCTGACTGCTTTGCACTTAAGCGTATAAGTGGAGCGCAAGCAGGATTTTTCTTTACTCAAATTTGAGGCGACACCCTAAAGTGCGACATCATGAAATGGAGCCTCAAGCAAATCAGATTTACTCGCATCAAATTGAGCCATTTTAAAGAAATTCAATTCGTATATAATCGACTGTTACAGACTGTTAATCATATCGCTTAAGTTCCATCAGCATCGTAACGAATTAGGAGTTTATGGTGGGTCGTTTCATTCCAGTTGAATGACACTGTGACCCTCCCACATGATTTTTTGCTCGATTATCAACAGCACTTCCATACGCAATCCAATTCCAGCGTAATTGTTTGGCATTTTTACAAACTGCAGCATTTATTTTTCATTTTGTAAATATATAGTATTTGTTGTTAATAATAAACTAGTTTTTAAGAGCAGAAAAAATCTGCAGACTATTTTAAAACAGTTTTTTTTTCTTTGTTGCATGAAAAATATATAATAAAATTAGTTTCCGTAAACATTTCAGTTAAATTGAATAAAGAAAATTGTTTAGAAATGAAACTGTTAAATGCAAGAATCGAGGAATTAAGAAGGTTTGGCAAACATTTAAGGATTAGGGATTAAGGCAAATGGTTTAACAGCTGTGGCAACTGTTGTTAAGCCATTTGTTACTCCACTTAATGATAAGGCAGGCAGCAAAATGGTAATGCCGGCAACAGCTGTAGTTGTGGCTTTGCTGATTTTCTGGCCATTATTAATTTTCGGCTGCTAATTGAAACTCAGTTGCTTTACAAATCGTGTGTTGTGGCCCTGCAACGGGTCACACTTGGCATGACAGAATGCTGCCACATCATACCATCATATGGTATTTTGTGCACATTGCTAAAGCTGCATTGAGTGAAGGATTCGTGGTAAAGAGAGGGAGAAAGTGCTTTGCTGTTGCACTATTATTTTTAGCAACTTTATGTTTCACTTAGTCTTAAGACTCGTTAAGAGCGCGCATTTCTAAAAGATTTTATGGCTGAATAGTGGCAAATAAAAACTGAAGCACTATAAATATATATTAGAAGATACATATATAGAAAAAAGGATTATGAAAGT
Source organism: Epicampocera succincta (assembly GCA_932526305.1). Lineage (NCBI taxonomy): Eukaryota > Metazoa > Arthropoda > Insecta > Diptera > Tachinidae > Epicampocera > Epicampocera succincta. The sequence continues at coordinate 11,214,533 of OW052037.1, read as the reverse complement.
GAAAAATCAAGCGTTTAGTACAATAAAATTGGTGAAATCTATCCCTCTCTCTCTCTCTATCTCTCTCTCTTTCCCTTCATAATAATGACGCAACACTTGTGACCGTCTAATAGCCGCCTAAAATAATAATATCTATTTGATATGATTCTTTGAATTATCCACGAACGTTCTAGATCTTAGGGGTTTGATGGAAAAATATTCTTTGGAAATTTCTCAAATCCAACAATTCCATCAATTTCATAATCCCATAAAATATTCAATTTGTTTTTAAAAACGAATCGGTTTTTGTACAATGAGCAAATTTAAAGCCTGTGTCATTTTATCAGAAGAGCTTAAGTCGATTTTAAAAAATGTTCCAAAAAGTCCATCGTAATTTTATTAATTTAAGGATTTTGTTTGGCCAGAAAGGAATTTTTTGTTTTTGTGTAATTTTTGGCTTAATAGTAATTAATTTAATTTCCTCTTATCTTGACTTGAGCTATTGTGATAAAACTCCACAGACATGTACTACATACTGGCTGTCCCACAATAGAGAACGTTAACGTTTCAACTTAAGTTTGTAAAAAGCGATGAACATGTCGCGCTTGGGGCAGTCAGTTGGTCTTTAAACAGTCTTCTGTTGCTTAAAGTGGCGCCAAACAGTGAACATTCGATATTGTTCTTCTTTAATTGTTAAATGAGTTGTTTAAAAATAAAATACTACTAGCCGGCTCACGCTATCGAACATCAACTAATCCCGAAACTATTTTCAAATCTTCTCAATGGCCAAATTCTCTCTGCCCATGATCGCACCGGCTTTTAATAATAAAAAAAAGTTTAGAGGATGAACACGATCGTTCGTCTTCGTGGCACTGGCCTGTGTGCATGTCTGTATGTGTTTGTTTTTGTACGAACTGATTCGTGAGTGTGGAACAGCCTGTTTGAATGAGACTCTGAATAATCTAGACTCAAGTTCTGAACAACGGCGTGTGACAGAATGAAAATGAAAGCCAAGTTAATTATAAATAGAAGCGATGAAAGTTAAAACATTAAACGAATTAAATGAAATGCATTAAATTAAATTTAAAATGACTTGTAACTATAGTGTTTGTAAAGTAAAAGTGTGACAGGAATGTGTTTGTGTGTGTGTGTGTGTGTGTGTGTGTGAGCGAACAAATTTATTTATATGATTGATCAATTGTATGAGCCAACGAGTGTCTGAGTCCAGTTAGTCTTTGTAGGTGAAATAACGATATACATATATATTGTATAAAAGAAAAAGAAGAAGAAGAAAAAAGTAATTGTTAGGTTTTAAGTAACAGATCTAGTTACTAGATCTAGAAATATCTCAATTTGTTATATTGTATGTTTTGAAATTTGTATTGAAAACTGAAGAAAAAACAAAAAAAAAACAAAAACATGTTTATGAAGGATTTTTTAAAAAGCAAAATGACATATTTTTTAAAACATATATATATATATATTATTATACAAAATATTTGTATACAATTAGTTATAAATACTAAAGAAGAATATAAAACTGGCAAAAAGTAAGAAAATAAAATCAACTTGAAAAAGAAAGACTTCCCTCTCCACGTCCCCCCCTCAAAAAAAAAAAAAAAAAAAAAACATGCAACATAAACTTTTCACTAAAACTAAACTCTTTCCTCATATAATCAAATTAAATACTTAAAAAAAAAGTCTTTAAAACACTTATGCATACACATTTACTGAATAAATTAAACAAAAACAAACAAAAAACGACAAAATATATAATTAAAACAATAAAATATTTTTCCTCCTTAAACATTTCATTATTACCGTTTGTAGTTAAAATAAAATTTAAACACAAAAAAAAAAAGAAAAAAATACGTACATATTTTCCTTTGAATTTCTTAATTTTCATCCTCTTATAGTTTTCCTTTTGTCTCTCAAAATAATATGAACAAATAAACAAACTTTACTAAAAATGTTAAATATACAAAATATACATGTCCAGTATAAATGTTTAAAACTACATTTAACTTTCATTAAAAATTTATCAGTAAAGAAAACAAAACCCCAACTTTTGGAAATCAATTTAAAACATTCAAAAAAAAAAACCAAGGAAAACAAGAAAAACAAAAACTATTATACAAAACTGAATATTGAAAATTAAAATTTATACATGTTTAATAAAGCAGTAAGTCCGTTTAATCAAAATTTATAATAATCAGCAGTAACAAAATTTAAAGATAATATTTCTTTTTACTTTATTTATTCAAAAAATTAACTACTTGAATGTTGAGATCTAAATATACAATATTTGCCCTTCCCTTTTCCTTTAATTCAAAAACTAAAACAGCACCATAAATTGAATAAATCACCCACCGTCTTGCGCATAAAAACTGTTCGTTCATTCATTACTAAAGCAATTTATTTGCAACCGAATTGCAGTTGAGCTGCTCTGCTCTGCTCTGCTAAATACTAAAACTGTTGACGCACATACAGAAATGGTCGTGCAGTTCCCTACAATAATAACACAGGCCAACTAGTGGTAGTGCAGTGTAATGTAAATGATTGCACAGTTATTCGAATGGTAGTGCTGTTCACACGAATAGTTTCTGCTTAACTGTATTTCGGGCAACCAGAAATTCGTGGTTGCCAGCTTGTCAGGCAACTGGAGTTTTGGCTGTTTTCCCCTTAACGCTCTATTACTTTGTTTTGCGTTATCGCAATGGCAGATAAATAAAATATTGCATAGTTTTAGGAGACAGAATTGATATTTTTTTAAAGGAATTTTCATCAAAACGAACATTTGTAAAAATAAACTTTCGTATATTTTCTAAAAGGGTTTTAAAACAGAGAGACGACAGCAGTGATGATGCTTTATTTTCAAACAAGCAGTTTTTTTAAAGTATCCATGTTTTATTGTATATTTTGTTTTTATTTCCCAACACTTGATTAACAAAATTCATGAAGTGTCTCAGCGTTTATGGACGCAGAGCTTTTTTTTGGAATATGAAGTGAAAGTTGTAATGAAAAAGCGGCCAGCCCGGAAAGAAACCCCTTTAAAATCATCAAATATAATGCCCAGTTTTCATCGAACTAGTTTAAATTTGAGTGCCCTAAACCCAATTTTCAGATACACCCTTAAGTCGCCCTCAGTTTTTTTTTCTCAATTTTTATAAAATTTATAACAAAAAACATTTCAAGTAGTTGTTGGTTTAATCATTTCTTTTTTAATTTCGATTGTTTAGACAAAAAAAAAAACAACCTTTCACTATATACAACAACAAATAAGAAAAAAAACCATGAAAATATTTAACATCAGTAACAAAACAAACATAATCAAACAACAACAAAATCCTTTTTAAACAACTAAAAAATTAATAAAAAAATTAAAACTAAAACCAAAATAGAATTCCATACATTATTGTAAAATACTTACTAAAATTTAAATGGTGTAAATTGTTAAAAAAAAAAAATGAAGAAAATTTGAAACTGTTAATTTAATTTTTCAAAAAATTAAAAAAAAATAATAATAAAAAGAATACTTTTAAGTAAATATTTCCAAACATAACAACTATTAAAAAATAATAAAAAAAAGAAACATTAATTATTATTAAAAAATTATTAAATATAAAAAAGTCATTATTTGCTAATTATCATTATTAATGAAAAAATAAGAAGAAAAAAAATTTAATGAAAACTAATTCAAAAAAAAAAAAAAAACAAACAAACAAACATTAAAAATAAAGCATTATCAATTTAAGTCATTAAACATTAAATAAAGAAAAAAAATAATTAAAAACAAAAATTAAAATAAAGCAAGAATTTTATTTGGTGCTAAAAAAAATTAAATGAATTCGCCCCAACTTGGCAATCCCTTAGATTTCCATATGTGTTTGTCTCTCTGCTGGTAGTTTGGTAAGACTGGTCAAATCAGTTGCTGAAAAGTTGTGGCTGATCAAATAAGAAAACAGGTTTTCAATTGGAAACATTTTTCTTTTTATTCATCATGATTTAGTTCTCTAAAAACCATTTTATTTCCGGAAAAATCAGAAATTTCAAAATAGTATAGGCTCGTTTAATGCAGTCCGTTAACATTAGGGCGGTTGCCTAGTCTTGGCAAAAAAAACTTGCAAAACAATTCTTTAATTCTTCAAATCAAAAAAAAAACTATTTTTTTTTGTTGCAAAAAATGCAAAAAACTATTAAAAAATACACATTTTAAGTCGAAATTTGTACTCAGAGTTGCTTGTTGTCTGTTTATAATAAACCCGTTGGCAGAGGAGACCCTAAACGGAAGGAATTTCCTTAATGATTACAAATTATTTTTAATTTTCTATAAGTTTTAAAATAAAGATAAAGCAATTTATCTAATTTGTAAACAAAAGTTGTCAAACGATTTATTTTTTATAAAAAAAAAACCCAAAATGCCATCAAGCTTTTAAGAAAATCAAGAATAATTATTAAAAAATGTTTGCCTAAAAGGCAAATCATTTCCATAGAATAAGCATTTTGTACCTTCTTTTCAGTTTTGCTTCATTGCAGGTTTTGTCACAGCCCTCAAAAATCCTTTCTAGAATTTCTATATAGCGCGCAGTTTTGTTTTTTGAAGAGTTGCCTTTTTCGCGGGTTGCCTTAAACGAGGTTACACTGTACTTACATACATAAAAAATATCACTAAACAAATTATCTTAGTTGCTAATTTTTCGAAGGAAACATTTAAAACAATTACATTTTTTTTTAAGTGTACATGAGTCAAAACTTAATACGAATTCAATAATAATAATTGGAATTATTCACAGCTTGGAAGAAAAAAATCTTATAAACAATGAAAAGTATAAAACTAAATGGCCAGATTATAAATTCTAATATTAACAACCACAAATAATTTTCATTTTAAATTTTTTTTTTGGGCCGCTATTCACAAAAAAATATTAAAACAAATTTCTCACATAATTTGTTTTTTCTAATTTATGAAAACACAAAAATGGGTTTTAATACAAAATCATTTAGAATTTGAAATCTGAAGCCATAAATAGTCCTTAAAGTCTATCTATACTTACTTAAAAGCTTTGAAAATTAATCAGTTGTTGTTGTTTAAGTACAATTTAGAAAGCATGTATGTATGTAGTGGATAATCAAAGGAAGGACAGCTTTTCTTCTTAAACTCTAAATTTTTGGCAGTATCGGTTAAGAATTAATTTAAAATTTTGTTCGTTTTTCTAAGTTAATCTTGATGAAACACAAATGACGAAACTTTGTACAGGCTTAATGAATCGCTATGGTTGGATGACTAAATTAAAATTAAATAATAAATTAAGTTTTAAAACTAATAAATTATATTAACATTAAGGAGATGCTAAAAACTATCTGCAACCGCAAGATTCGACCACCATATTGGGAAATGTTTTTTGAGTGGCCGTATTATTGCTGTCCATAAATACTAACTGCAGCGAGGAATATTGTTTGGCCGTACAGCAGGGCACCAGTTCTAGATTTTTGCGCCGTTCGCCCGGCTTATTTAAAAGTTTCTGTAAAAGTTAACAAATTAAAGTTCATTGAACAGCTAAAAATTACAAAAAAAAATAAAACATTACCTGCAGTATGACATTATGGGTGGAAAGAGACTCTGAAATACCGGCCACCATGCCACAGGTGCCGCGACAAAAATAGGCATCATAGCCGCGCGGCTGTATGATCCAATCACCCCAGCCTATATCATGGAAGGAAATGTACAATTTCTCACGACAACACTCTGTAACACCGTCCGTGCAATTGATTTCGCGTTTTTGACGCGGCTGGCGCTTACGATTCTGTGTATCAACCATGATAAAAGGACGATAGTCCTTGTCGGTGGATATCATGTGTTCCATGGATTCAATGTCGCACGACTGGCAGGTAATCTGTATGAGATGGCTTAAATCGTGATTGCCAAACCAACGTTTGATCGGCCATTCGATATCGATTTTCATCCATTCATCTAAAATGAGAAAAACAAAACCGCATAAACGTCATCAATGAAAAGAATTTAGCATGCAACAGCGCAAGTCTAAATATGCTGCATCCTGTCATAATTGAGAAAAATAATAATTAAAATTGAAAAGTTTTCTAATCTTGAGCCGCTTTAAAGTAACAAACTGTGAGAGTAGTGCAGTAGTGCAGTTGGGCAAGACTGAATGGCGTCAACGCGGTACTTAAATTACCATTTATCGAAAATGGCAAGGCAGTCTTCTTAGATGATAGTACAGGTGCAAATATGGTAATGCCGAATAGGGAATATAGTTGTTGTTTTACCGTTTTGCGACTAACGGCTGCTCAATCGAACTGAATTTTGCGCCGCTTGTTAAACTTGAGTAATAAAACGGATTTGTCTTACTTTCTATAAAAAAAAACAGAAACCGAAATATTGATAATATTGAGTTTGCCCATAAATCGAACCATCTAACAAAAATCCATAAGTGACTATATCGCCGGAACCGGTAGGTGTCAAATTCCAAGACACCAACTTCACATATCAATAATAATAATAATAATACACATCAATTCGCCGCGCCTACAAATATATACTATGAATTTCAAAGGGTCTTTAAAAATATTGTATCTTACTGCCAGTATGATGACTTGAAGTTTTTATAGCAGACATAATAATCTAAATGCGGTTAAAGAGGGTAAGTGAAACGTGTCTTGAAAATTTGTCCGAAATATCGTTATTAAACCTTTTTTTTAGGACAACGAAACCGAAAAACCCAAATTAATAACAGAGAATTTGTTGTGTTTATTATTAAATTAAAACTAAATATTAATTTGTACACAATATCAAGTCGATCTACTGCTACGCGTTTCAATTAAATATGTATATAAATTGGAGTGATCATTTGAAATAACATACATACACACATACATACGTACATACGTACGTACGTGCATACACATGTATGTATGTGTCTATGTTTATGACACTCTGCAATTGTTTTTGATTTATTGTCATTAATGGTTGTCGTGGCTACACGCCACACAAATAAAAAATAACCACTTCAAAATAAATTAAAAAACTAATTAAAAGTGATTAATCTTTATAAACACACACACACACACACACATATACTTATGTATTGTATGTATGTATGTGTGTACACACATATATGAAAATATGTGGATGGATGTGTTTGTATGGAGCGTGTTTATGGGTGCCGACTTCGTGCCCAAAATTTTGATTTCATTAGAAGTGCCATAAAGATGTCAACTCATTTTCAGATAGCGACCACGCGAAATCGTTATGAAATTCATTTTGAAGGCATATTTTTAGATTCGGCATGATATTGTTTTTAATTGGAATAAATTAATTTGTAAACATTATGCGGCTAAAGGATGCACGGGGTTAACTGAAACACAACACTTTATGTGGTGAGCCCTTTAATGAAGGGGGCAGCAGATATTTTGAAAACATGGATGAAAATTTACAGCCGCCAAACGCAAAGCGGACAAAGCCACCAGCAAAGTACGGAGGAGGAGGAGGAGGAGGAGGATCAGAAGAAGTTTACTGACGGATTTCTAACCTATTCGTACTCTCACTTGCGCTTACGGATATCGATATCCCTAAACTGGCACTATCTTTAATTTAACTTCTCAGCTATTGTCTCATTAATATTTAGACTGTCATTAATTTACTGCCCGTTTTCTTTCACATTTAAACTTACCTTGAACATTTACGGATTGTATGGCAATTGTTTTGACTACCGGTAAATATTTCGAGCTGAGTTCTTGTTGTACTTCCGACACCACAATGCTCTGTTGTGTTAAAATCGTGTCATTGCGTTTAAGCATTTTCTGGGAATTGTTTTTGAATAGCCACAAAACTGCTGTACTGACATCGTAACCATCGGCGTCGGTATCATCAATTTTAAAGGAGAAGCACATGGAAGGTTGCGAGCGCAATTTACTGCACTCATTCTTTTCTAAAAGCGCCCAAAGAAAGTTGTAGAAAATTAGCATTTCATTTCATAGCAACAAAATTGCTTCTTTAACTTACCAACTTCTAAGAATATGAATTTTTTGCTGGTTCTTGCATAGTAGTCGTCTAAGTCTTTGTTGGCATTGGAAATTTCTTCCTGTTCGATGGTAACGCCCTCATAAATGGGCTTAGGTAGGCCCACTGCTGAAACGTTGGGACGTTCTTTAAGTCTTAGTTTCTCTAAAATCTGTTTTTTCACAAACTCAATGCGCAAGCTGGTAAGTTCCTCTTCGGTGACGTGCTCCACTTGGCGACTGCTCTCGCATTTGGGACAACGTTGTGCCTTTTCGTCATCTTCTCTGCTCCTATTACTTTTACTGTCTTCGGCTTGCTTTGACATTCTGTTGTAAGCGCCGCTATTCAACTCTTCAACTGACTCCGGTATCACTTCCTTGATATTACTTTCATCAGTCTCGAGCACTTTGTCGCCGTTAATGGGGCTGTCCCCATACATATGATCATCACTGCCCACCGACGAGTGGTGATCATAGACGCTGGACAAATGCTGCCATATGCGTGGCATTGTTTTCAACGACTCTGCGCTGTAGGCAGGCTTCTGCGATCGCCTTTGCAAAAGCTGGTCATGCTCTAAGCGATGCCTACGTTGTTGCTCCGCATGACGCTTAAGGCGTTCCACATCACGATTTGAGTCTTGTTGTGTGTCGTCTTTCTCCTGGCTAGTATCAAAATTATGTTTCTGATATTGTTTAATAAGCTTGGGCGCATGATGCGTTCGATGCAGCTCATGCGTTGGATCGTGTTTATTGTATCTAGGAGAGGTGTAATGACGATGCTGTTGTTCGCGTATGAAGTGTGTCACAGTTTCGGTGCCGATACCGATACCGATACCGCTGGGCTGTGACCTGGCATGTAAACGATTGTAAATGTTGTTGTTTTCCAAGGCCAAGAAGGCAAATAATACAAATATTATTAAATATTTAGCCATGTTTTGTATTTCAGTAATTTGAAGTATATTTGAGATAATTGTTGCCAAACAACGATTTAATTATTGTATAAATTTTATTTTACTTAATTTTGTTAAATGTATGAATAAAACTTTCAACTATCTTTTCGGTAGCATTAACAATTCCTCTGCCGTGGTTGTTCTATACAAAAACATATATTTATTTACAAAATTTTGCTTTAGCAGTTTAATTTTGTTTTAGAAATTTGAAATTTGAGAGAAGATGGGGGCTGGTTTTCTATCACTGCATTCAGCTGAGCTAAAAGAGAAGGAAATGAAATAGATTATTAAAGCAACAATTAAATATGTATGATAAAATGTTTGAAAGCAAATGATTTATTAAATAGTTATTTTCTTATATAAAATTGGTGGGTTTTGGTATCACTTTTGTTAACTTCTGGCATCACTCTGCTCAAATTTTAAAACAATATAACGGTTACTTCGGTGTTTGTTTTCTTGTTGGTTAGGAATTTCTGTCAGCGACGACAGAAAAACTTCATGGCGGCGTTACCAGTTGCGAATATTTATCTCTGGCATAAATTTCTTTTGTAAGTTTTTGCTGTTACAAAAGGACAGAACAATTTATAAAATGTGAAACAAAGACAACAGGCAAATTTGTTAAAGATATACATTTTATTCAATTTAAAAATAATCAATCATTAATATCGTAATATAAATTTTCTTGCAAATGAAATTATATACGAGTATTATATTTTCATTGAAGATTTTTTTTTATATTATTTTATCTTATATTATATTAAGGAAGGTACAAATTAAAGGCATCGTTAGCAGAAGCGAGCCAGAACCAGGCTTAAAACTAGTTCATTATTATAGTTGTTTTTATAAAGAAGCATCATGAAATGCCGCAGTAATTATCGAATTATTTTCCCAGATAAAAATATGCAACATTAACTTTAATTAATTTGTCTATTATTTTTAACAAATTTCAGTTGATTTAATAGGATGAAAGCATTCTTTTTTTTGTTTGAGTTCATTGTCTGTTTCTCTGCTATCGAGAATAAATTAGAAGTTATTAAATTCCAATATGGCCACGTGTACACAATTTATATGTAAGTTTAAAATTTCACAGTAAGTTTCTAATGGAAAAGTATAAAACGCATATTTAATCATGCCCTAAAGTAGTAACTAATTGAAGAATAATAAAATTTTGCATTCAGTCCATTCATTATTTCACTTATTTTTATTTTCTTAGATGTAAAATACGCAATTAGCTAAAGCAGGACAAAAAGTATAAAACAAAAAAATACAATATTTGTATGTTGAAAAAAATTTAAAATAATTATTTATCTTGAATATGGAATTCGAATATTATGTTGGGCAGTGTTTTTTTTTTTTTTTTGTAAGAATTTTGCGTGATTAAGATTTTCTTTCTTTTTTTTTTTTCTTTCAAAAATGTTATCAAATTTTTTTATACTTTCCACATGAGTTTTTTAAAAGCTTAAACGTAGTTTTTTATAAAAAAAATTTTGATATAAAAAATGTTTACATAAAGGATTTTTTTTCTATATAATTCTTTTTATTTGGTAAAAACTTTTCTTTCATATGTACATATGTATGTATATTTTTTATCTATAAAGATTTTTTATATAATATTTTTTTTTTAACTATAAATTTTTTTTTTAAAACATTTTTTTCTCTACTTGAATAATTTAATATAAATTTAGAAATTTTTTTTCTAATTACCATTTGTTTTTACACTAAAGAATTGTTATATCACAAGGTTAGTTCTTATTTTTTCTTGCAATTTTGCTACACTTTGGTGGTTTTTCATTTAAATCTGTCAAATGTTAAATATGAATTAAAAAACTCTTTTATTGTTGTATTAAAATAATGTAATTTGACCACCAACAATTTTCTTCTCCTTTGCCGATCACGTTTATATTTTCTTTCTTTAACTAAAAGTGATTAATTTTTGTTTTAATTTTAAGTTAAGGGTGAAATACATAAATGTTTAATTATTTTAGCGCCACACATGTATCTATCAATGACGTACATACAAACATTTAACAATTCAATGATGACAAAGTACAATGTTTTTATAATTATTTTCTTTTTTTTTTAATTTCGCTTAAAAACGACGCGAAAAATTTCAAAAGTTGTATTGTTTATGTGTTGCTTTTGTTTTTGGGAAACTATTCCGGACCGGTCTATGTCTTGAATATGAATGAGTTGCTACGAAAATTGTTTTAACAATTTATTTGTGATTAATGGCTTAAGTGAAAAAAAAACTGTCTCAGTGGAAATTACGATTGAAATCAAAAGTGAAAAAGTTTTACACATCGTTAACAATCGTATTTCACACAACTTGTGCTCTTTATGTTTTTTTTTTCTTAGTTCTTTCAGTGTTTTGTTTTGTAAACGTTACGATTGATTATAGCGTTTTTTTTTTTTGCAAGTGCCGTTACGAGTAAGAGATAATATTGAAAATACAGTTATTTGCTCTGCAATTTACTAACAACTAAGACTGAGAGAGTCGAGATTAAGAGAACATAGCAGAGCGTATTAGCAATATGAAAACGAGTACTTAGAGTGTGTGTGTGTGTGTGTGTGTGTATGTGTGTGTGTGAATCTGGCAAACATAGAGCAAGCAGTTGCATGCTTTCAGTTTTAATGAAAATTGCATCATGCAGTGGCTGCAGCTCATTTGGCCGCACTAAATGCTAAAAGACAAAATTTATGCGTGTCTGTGCATAAAATTAAAGCAACTCAACCGAGTTGAAAAAAATGCTTAAATTCTTTTGTTAAATGAAACTGGTCAAGCGGATTTACATATTTCGTTATTTTTTAAGTTTAAGATCTGACACGTTTTTAGCCCAATTTAATTCCATTCAATTGCTGTCATATTTAATTTTGTTCTAGTAAATATGTTAAAAAAAATTAATAATTTTTTTACTCGCCATTTAGCGATTAGTGAAGAATAGGTCACAACCAGCTTATCCGTTATAACATTGACATTGTGTTCCATGTTGTAGGAATAGCTTATCAGTCTTGTTCCTACCTTACACCCGGCAAACATTTCCGAGTCAAATAAATTGCAAAAAAAAGTACGTCTATGTCGCAAACTCTTTTTATAAGTGTGAGGGGTCAGGGGGTTGGAAGATCACTCTACTGGCCGGGTATTTTGTGAAAAGATAAGCCAACAACGATTCGACAGTAGGAAGCGGCGATTTTTAGTGTGATGCCGACAAAGCTGCAAAGAGCAATCGGAAATTGAAATGCCTTCTTACCTAGACGAATTCATTACTAGCTGAAATCGAAGCTTTATTTAAAACTTTCTTTATTTAAATTAAATTTTTAAAAAAAGAAAACTGCGTTATGAGCAATTTTGCCTTAAACACTCATTAATTTACGATGAATTCGTTTGTGTCTGTCTGTATATTTTATTATAGCAGGAGCCACCTTTTTTAATTCGCCTTTTGACAAATCAACATTCTAAACTTTCATATTTTGCAAAATTTCTAACATTAACTAAGTTTTTTGTAAGTTTGTCTTTACTTCTTCTTTTATATTTATTCGTTAATTCTTTTATTTTCGAAAGTATGAAATTTTCAATGCAGACTAGAGCTTCGTAAAAACTCTATTAATAATATAAGAAATTGTGCGTTAGACAACAGTTTCGTAAGACTATAGAAAAATGTGTAATCATCCAAATGTTGAAAAGGGTTAGAAAAAAATTAATGGAAACAGGGCTGGATAATTACATATGTGTTGGGGAACTTTGCGATAACGAAAACGCATCCCTTTCCCAGTGTCCAGGCCAGGCAAACATTTCTCTTGGGGCAGTTTTTAAAATCTAAAAGGAAAAGTGGTTGGCCCGGCCTCCTTTTCTCAACAAAGTTTTGTCTCGTTACGACGCGTATTTAGCAAATTCCTATAAAAGATTAGAAAACAAATTCATTTCGATTTTCGAATATTGTTCATTTAACTACAAAAACACAAACGTTGGGTTTAGAAAACTTATAACATCTTCCCATCTCTGTCATAAATTCGAGGAAAATAGTGTATATTCACGAATATTGAGGGCATTGTTCTGTAAATAATTTCGATCTTATGACTTAAAAAATTTTAATTACTGATAACATTGAAATGATTTTGTCACCCAAAGAATTTAATCGATTTAAAATTGTTACATTGTATTGTATATTTTTCATTTTGCTGAATTCCAAAAAAAGAACAGCTCTTCAATTGAAACTTTACTTACGCGTACATACATACATACATACATATATGTATGTATTTGGAAATTGATGGTGCTGCCATATAATTGTGTGTATCTTACGCAACTATATAATAATAAATATATGCAACAGCTTAAATCAAATGTTAAAATCTGCAAAAAGTGCATCCAATTTTATTGCTACGAGGAAAATAGTGCATCTTTTTGTTTGGCAAAAATTCTTTTTCATACTATTGATGAATTTTTTTTCTATAATGTTGGTTTAATAACATTTATTATTGAATGAGATATCTGGCAAAAAGTTATTTGCGTCGTATCTTGGCTTAAACTGTTACGATAAAACTACACTATCTGTGTAAGACTGCAAAGCTGTATTAAAGTACGATTTAAAACAATATTATATTGTACATGCTGAAACTCGACCTGGCCATTGGCAGTAGTTAGGCGATTCCAACACAAGGGTATTGGCGCGGTACTTTATACATATATCGCTTTAAAAACTTCTTGGCTAAAAAACTACCTACCTTATATGTATGTTTATAACGTAAATTGTTTGCTCTCAAATTGACATGTATTGAAAATAAATTTTAAATTTTTTTAATTTAAATCATTATCATTTAATTTTTATTCATTATTTGAATGTAGCACTTTTCAAGCCAGATTTACATTTCCTGATTACAATTTGTAATTTGAATTACAAATTCTCATAATTGATATTGATATTTTTGTGGACGTCAAATTTGTTTTTCCTTTAATTTGCTCTAGACTTATCACATACAAATTGAAATTAGCTGAACTAGTTTAGAATTTCTTGAGTTTTTTTTCTTGTTAAATCATTTAATTAAATTAAGATTCATTCATTGTTTCGTGCACGTACGATTATGACGGTAATTAAACTCTTTAAGCAACGAAAAAAAAACACTTGTAAAGCAGCTGATAATAATTGTGAAGCTGTTCTTGGTTTTAATGAAAATGATGTTTCATTAAAAAGCGAAATCCAGATAAATCTAGCAAATTTTAATGAGATGCAACTGTAATTTTTTTTTCAATTTGAACTAAGAAAATACAGCACTGCACAGAAATGAAATAACCTATAAAACTCACTATTAAAGTTAATATTCTCAAATAAAGAGTTAAAATAATTACTTCTGCTGTTGAAAATATTAATCAATTTAATATTCTCCCTCCAAAAACTCTTAAAATTAATAAACTCACTATTCTTTTTAATATATCGCACCCTAAATACAAAAGTTTTACATCTCGATGCTTCCCTTCTCAGGGGCTTTTACCTATATATGTATGTATATACGTTGGCCGGTAATTGCTTTGGCACATAAAATTAAAAATGCGTTTGATTTTATATTATTTTATTTTGCAACAGATAATTTTCTGGCGCCCCATCGATTATACATACATACATATATTTTCGTTGCCAGATGTTCGATGTGCCAAAAAGCAAAATCATTTGACTATCGCTCTCTTTGCCAAATGTATCAAGCAGTTTCTGTTCTGTCTGTTCGGAAATTTTCTTCTATTTTTAGTTTTTTTTATTCTGCAAACCCAACACTTTGGTTCCTTGTACTTCCAGTTCAGTCAACTACGTAATGAAAATATATTGAAAATCAAACGAAATTTTGTAAAATTTAGCCTTGTGTGCATAAATTTTGTTCATCAATTAGTTTACAATTCAGATCCAGCCTATATAAGCATTTTATGCAATCTAGTGCATTTTCAAATACGATCCGTAATACACGTTTTATATTTAATAGTATTAATCTTTTTTAACTTGTTTCATTTGCTTCAAAATTATCAATAGAAAGTGATTGTATAAATGTACGAGTACCTTGAAATAGTTCATTTCTTTCTCGATTCAAATCAAACAAGAAAAATATTTAATTAACCCATTCGGTGGGGCTTTAAAGTGAAAGTAACTAAAGAAAATATATTACAATAGAAATGCATTTTTTGCCATTTAAAAGCTTAGTGCTGATTAAGTGCCTAATTTTCTTAAACATACATATTAAAAACTAATTTCTTGATTATGTACCGACCGAATGAAAACCAAAATAAATGTAAAGTGTAAAGTATTTTAGAAAGCACCGATGTAACATTAAAGCCAGACTTTCTATGAAAATAATAACAATAGATTTGTGTATAACATTTTAAAAACCTTAAACTTCGTTATTCTGAAGACGTTGTAAAGATCTTTGGGAAGGTTTGTTCTTATCGAGGACGATGACGATCCCAGCTTAAGTTGCTCTGTAACATTATTCCTAAATATTTAACAAAATAATTTTCACAGCTAGAAACAATTATTTGACAAAACAATATGAATGTCATATAAAACGTATCAATTTAAGCGAGCAAATCCAGATACATACTCGTACATAATTAAGTAGTAAAGCTGCGTTGCCCTAACAATAAGTACTTTCAGAACTAGATCATGCTTTGATAGGTCCAACAAGCCTATATCATCTGCATTAATTTATATTGTATATTTGACCAGCAAGATCTAAATTTTTTTATATCATTATGACTAATACGATGTGCCAAAAAACTGTCTAGTCTGACCTAAAAACACACCTGTGTGACAATTTTTTTTTTTTTTTGGACAAGTCAGTCCGATTTGCAAACTTTTATGAAAATTTTCGTAAAGTGATAGATTACGAGCGATCAGACAGTCTGAAAAACGGAAAAAACAACATTCTAAGACTCTAAGACCAAAACCTTTTCTCCTTTTTTTTTGTTTGTTTGTTAACAAAACTGAAAAACATATGCTTTTGCAACTTTTTTGTGTGATAGTGTAACCCTTAAGAAGCCATTTTGATGCGATTTTTCCTAGTGTAACATGGCTTTAACTAAATTCAAGACCATAAAGGGCCATATTCAATAATTCCAGTAAGACTTTTACAATGATTTATTTGCTCTTACTGTTTCCTATTAGTAAAGAATATCTTGAACATTAATAGTTACCGAACCTGAATGCCACAACATTTTATTATTTTTTTTTTGCATTATTTCATGATTCACAAAATCAATTTTTATTTCAATTGTATTTACCTACGATTTTAGGGCTTTCAGTTTTTGTACATGTAATTGTTCTTATTTCCTTTGCGATTAAAGTATGGCAGCATCTTTTAATTTCGCTCCATAGAAGAACTGCTGTGGTTTTGGAATAACAGAAGTTTTTTTTTTTTTTTTAAGTAAAATAAGTGGTTTATTAATGAATGAGAGAGATGAAGAACGTGTCGTTTGAATAATATAAAATCTAGTTTTCTGTTATTTCGGTAGAGATTATAGGACAGAGACAAGCAAACTTACTATTGTTTTGATCTACATATTTACTGATAGTTTTGAGGTTACAGTTTTGTTTGCCAACAAACAGTGTTGAAAAGTATAAGACAATTTTTCCTTCTGTTTGATGTTGCTAGTATATATTTACCTTCTTTTATCTGATATACACAGATATACATATACATATGTACCTATCCGCCATTTTGTGAACTGAAAACCTAATATCACATGAACAAACCAACAAAAGTTATCTTACTTGTATTTAAAGAATATGAAGCATGAAATATTTTGAATTTTACTGACGTGCAGATCAGATCGGTTCGATTTCTATATATTATGTATGTACATATGCATACATACATACATATTTACATACATAAAGCCATACATTTGTTGTACAACAATTTTTAATCTAGTCCTTGACAATGACTGTCTTGAATTTCAATTTCTAATTAAGTCGACTGCATTAAATGAACCTGTTTATAATCTTTATTTTTAAACAATTTTTGTGGCATAAACACTTTTTGCTTTTTGTCAGTCAAAACCCCATAATTCTCTTTCTGATTTTTTGTATGTATGTCTTTCTTCATAAATCGTACATTCAACTTCAGATCTTGGAATGCACACAAAAACATGAATTATATACATATCTACATACATATATACTAAATAATTCGTTGTGATTTTTTCGCTGTTGATAAGTCAAAGATTGAAATTTTTTAAATTAAATTCTGTATTACTTTGCAAGTTCTTTTGCTAATTAATGCAAAAAAAAAAAAAAATTATCAGTCCATTAGAGTCCAATGGTCCACCCACAAGATCAACCAGAACAGCGGCAAAATATGATAACATTGATTTTTTTAAAGCTCAATCACTACGTGATCACTCCAACACAAATAATTGTTTATGAAATTGAATTGGAATTTTATAAAAAATAAATAATATTTAGAGAACTTTCAAAAGATACACGAGGGAGGAATCAAAAGCAAAGACTTGCAGATCTGCATTTGCATCAAAATAATAAGTAGAAACTGAAGAAGTGAAAGGCATCTGAAGTGCTATTTAAAGACCATCAATGCCAACTGGTAAACTGCCGGAATTTATTCATACAATCAATGCTCAGACAACCTGGCACATTATAAAAGCTTTGGCTTCCGATGTAGTCGAAACTGGCATTCTAAAGTACTGATGTCAGCCCCAACAACATCCCACAATTTCTGCGCTCCAGTATTAACAACAATTGCCTGCTTGGTGCTGGTGGACTGTTTAAGGAATAATGATTTTTCTGGCCGATATACAATATATAGTCACTATAACTCAATATCACACCTCCACAAACAAAATACTAAGAGAATTGAAGGGACAGGATAAGCTACTGCGTGACAGCCGTAACGCGATTTTCTAATATTTAAGGCCATTTATAATCAAAAATATTTAAAATTTTTCTGGCATTAGATATCTATAATTCTAAAAAAAAAACTAATTGTAACACACTCCCGCTGATCGGTCTCAAGTACCGTCATATGTAATTGCAAGCTAATTTTAAGACCGATCACGTAAAAGTCCATTTTTATTAACTGCAACGTTGTATTCCAGCAGCTGCGACATGTTTAAACTTTGGACTCGAAATCTTTAAAATTGCGTAAGATTCCATTTATGTAGCAGTGTATGATGTCTCAGTGATGAACATGCAAGAGCATGCTTTACATTCGTGTTTTCATATTTATTATCAATTTCATTTACAAACATATAGCATGTATGTACATACATACACAGATATGTATGTGTGCATAAAAGCATGTTATCAAACAATTGTAACCTTAAGAAACCCAACTTACCTTTCACTTTTAAACAATCTTATAGTAAAACACCTTTTTTTTTATCGGCAAAACCCCAATAATTGCTAAAACGCACTTCTTGTGTTTGTTTCTTTTTTCACTGTACTTTATTTCCTTTTTCAGATTTAATTTCGTATTGGTACACACTTATATACAATATGTAACTTGAAATCTTTATTTGCTTATTATTAATAAATTAAACTCTTCGTTTCTTCTTCCATTTGAATCATTAGTTTAATGCGGTTTTAATGGTGTTCTTTTTTTCAAATCTTTTAAATTTCATATATTTTTAAATGTTTTTTTTTAATACATTTTTAACGTCCCATCTTTAAGATTGTTCAGCACTGAATAAGTTGAGATTTAAAAAAGCACAAACGTTACTGGCTTCAACGCAGATTTTAAATGACATGCACGACATACACACCAGTGTATGTAGAGTAAAGTAGAGTTTAGAATGTGAATGGGGGAAAGCAAAAAATTCTTATGTTGCTTGAAGCCTTCCTTGAATAATTCTTTAATTGCTTTTGCTCTTATCTGCTGACTCTGAAATTGTTCTGTTCTCAAACAAATAGTTTTCATAGAATAAATTCATCTCTTGACACATCTCACATATTGTTCTCGCGACTCACTGTCACTATGTTCAAAATACATACATACATACATGCATATGTATGTAATAATTTTAAAAATCATTGCAGTTCAATAGAAATAATTATCATTGTTAAAAAAAACACACGCACACACACACCACAGCAAGTTCTATATGGTATTTTTCAATGAATTTTATTGAAAACTGGGCTCTCCGTATCTCTCTCTCACTCTCTCGCTGCTTAATTGAGGTATTTAATTTTGTTTTGGCGATAAGAATTTCCGTCCGCTTTGATTGGTAAAATGCAATCGTGAAAGTCAGTTCACGCTGACCAATCTTAAAAAAGCTATTTTTGATGAGATCTAAACTATAACAAGAGCCTATGGAAAGGCAGCTTGTCTTGCAAACTATACAGATCACCGGTGACTTATTTATGTATGTATGTCATGCTGTCTATCATTTCTAGGTTCAGTATCGTTTGACAGTTCAGCACGAAAATACATCCATCGTTCATAAAACACACCACTAATTTATCAAGTTTCATGTGCAGGATTTTCCCCGGACTTCGAGTAACATTAGGTGTGTTTTATCAATCATCAACCAATCTCGTCATTTGCCAGACTATATCCAGCATATAGCATCTAATTCTAATGGAAGAGGAATTCAAATGAAAAAACATTGCTCATGTGGAAGATTTTGTGCGATTAAGGTAAGTGTTATCAACCATCGAAGCCCTTCATTTGGCACACTGACACGACTAGACCATATCGACACGAAACACATTTCTGATCCAAGAACTCCCCAGAACTCTGGACTTTCCTCTTTGCAGCTATGAAATTTTAGGCTATAAGCCAGTTAATACACAGTATTGACATCCCATTACCTCTTCGATAACGTGGCAATTACTAGACACACAGATCGAAACGATGGATCACTGAGTTCGTAGTCGCCGAGACAAAGTTTAAATCAACTTATTATTAAGTAAATGAATATGAGTTTTAGGTCATTGCAAAGACTCTGGATTTAATTAAATTATACTGGTAATTGAAAACAAGAATACAGAGATTATCCGTCCAATTCATATCCGTTATCGTTTAGTTGCGCGTTCCTTATCTTTGAGCTTAAATACAACATCTTTAACGCGCTCAGTGTAACACAGAGCACCCTCCGTGTTGACATCACATGACATTGGTGTCCACATCATCCATTTTATAACAGCCAACCTTTAGCGTGTTTTCTGGTCTAGCGGATATGTTTAAACATTTTAAACTCAATAAATTTGTATTGTCTTTCTGCCAAAAAAAAAAAGTAAAAACTAATGAACAGCTTCATTGAGCAACTTTCGGCCATTCAACCCTCTTAAGGGTGGAGAAAACACACGTTTCTCCTACCTTTTTCTGCTCAGCTTAAATAAATAGTAGAATTTTTACGTTTCCTTGATTCTTGAAAGAATTCCATTAATCATAATTTCTGCCTAATGGGTAGAACGTTTTGTGCTGTTGTATTTTTCCAGCCAGGACAACTCCGTTTCCTGCTCTATATATTTTTAGTTAGATATTGGGTCTTCCGTTGTCTTGGCTATCCCATCCACAGTGAGGAAATGTTGTCCAGAAACTGCCACAAACTTGTTTAAAGGTTAATTGGCAGAACAGCTTTGAGCGCGTCCCAGGTTCTTTTGCTAACAAGACATCCTAGTGCTAATCCTAATACTTCATAATTGGTTCGCTGTGTTGAGCCAAAACATCGTATTAACGCAAGAAATGAAGCTGGTAATTGGATACCTCGTTCGTATAATGTAAAATTATATGTATAAAATTTGTGAGCCAATATTTTCATCATTCCATTGAATTTGTTGTGCTTTAAAAAAAAAAAACGTTCTATGCGTCCAAAGCAAACAAATTGCTTCATTAGAGGCTGTAAGGAGTGCCTCTAATGAAGCAATTGAGAACACACTCATATGCGAAATGTCAGACAAAAAACCCCATCCAGCTGCTGTTAAGAGAAATTTGACTTACAGATTTTTTCTTTTGTTTTGGCAAAGAATTGGCGCAGAGTTGCTTGCGCCTCTCTTTCCAAACATTATAAGATTAAATTAATTTCGTATATTATGCCGATTTAAATTTGTATTATTCATGCGTATGAATTTATTGGGTGATCAGAATTAATGTTTTATGGCCCAGATTGTTTATGCAGAACAAACGAGCAGCACAAACGCTCTCCTACACATGCATGAGCGTTAACGTTCTAAAGTCCAATGCACATTTCGGCATTTCTTGTTTACAGAAGACATTTCTTATAATCTTATCGTTTTTCTATCAAAAACCCACACCAAAAGAAATCCAAGTACTGGGCACGAATTTTGATTTTATTTTAAGAAAATTTAATGAAAGTAATTATTTTTTCTTTTTATTTCAGATCAAAGGTAAACATTTTTGTTAGGCGATGCGTTCTCTGCGTTGCGCCATCAAATCCATGTCATTTCATAGTGAAGACATAAACAGGAATTCCATTTTATTGTTGAAAAATTAGCGAATGCAGTTCACATTTTTTAAGGCAAGTTTTTGCTTTTATATTCTTTTTATGGCGTAGTGTTATTTTGTTTGTAATCAGAAACAATAAAAATAACGCAGGCCAGCAAAGTACCCGGGCCATGGAGTTTTGGGGTAGCATGGAGAATCTAAAGACATTGGGTGGGCATGGGATTATATTAAAGGTTTAAAAATATTCTTATGTCCCAAAAATGGATTTTTTCTTGAAAGCAATTCTGTCGACAAAAAGCATTTAAACGGGTACAAACTATTTGTTTAACAAAATTTTGCTATAACTGCACACATATGTATGGATATTAGGCTTGATATGCCAGTTGCAGACATTGCACCGGAAGACGTTTCATTGTAAGCCTATGAAAAACGCATTTGAAAAGTGAAACTACGTGTATGAGGACGTTCTAAGGACAGAAAGGCTTAGATACTCGACACCGTGTAAGTCATAAGTAACGAAACATTTTTACATACACGCAAACGACAACAAAATAGTGTTGGAGAATTAAAAAACCACAATTCTAAAGATAATAAAAACTCGAAGGAAGAGCTTTAATTAAATTGCAATAAATTTTCCACTTAAAAATCTGTTACCCTCATTTTTTGCACATTCATTCATTTGCTCTCGCTGTAAACCACTTGTGAAGACGTTATAGAGAAGAAGAAAACTCTCATTGATGCACACACTTTGGATGATTTGATTTGTTTGTCTGTCGCAAGACTCTTTAAGAACACACGAAATCGAAATCATAACACAATTCGGTACGCACCCATTCATGATGTGCATGATACATTTTTCCGATAGACTTTAGACTTTGGATCCAAAGATACGTCAGCACCGCACTAACTAGAGGCTAGAGAATTAAAAATAAAAATGCATGCACAAATGCCTTCAGCACGCGTAAGATAAGCTGCACATTGCGGCCAGTAGGCAACACAGAAAATGTTGCGTCTCATTGGGCATTTAATTAAAAAAAATTGATAGAAAAATTTCATAAATAAATAAAATAAAAATGTGGCGCCTACATTGCAAAAATATACATACAAACATACATACGTACAACTGTATGCTCAAATGTTTTTTTCTTCTCAAAGATAAGTATCAAAACTTGTCGAGCTTTTTAGGGGAATTTAATTTTTTTCTTTTGTATTTTTAAGCACAAGAATGTGGTCATCCATTAACATGTTTTAATACCAGTATTTGATCACACGAAAGTGAGAAAAGTGAGGTTAAATTTACTTCTTATCATAGTTGATGAAGTTGTTGCAATTGCAGTTGTTTGTTTTGGTACAATAACAATCTAAAAAGTACGATGATACTGCCGTGACTGATTTGGTGCTATTGATTGGCAAAATTGTTTAAACCTATTGTCATCCATTGATATGACATTGCAGCTCGATTTTAGGGTTTAAGTGCATCTATACGTACATACATACATATGTACATATTATGAACAAAATGTTTACACCTGTTCATTGAGAATAAATAACAAATGATTTTGACGGCAAATTGAAATTTTTTCTATTTTTTGTGGTTAAAGTGTTGGCGTTGCACAATACAATGGATGAGTTAATGTTGTCAGATCTTTGTAGAGTAGCCAGTGGAGTATGGCCCCGTTCACACTGTTTGGCGAATGCCAAAATATTATCCAAGTGAAGGAACGATTTTCAGTCTAATACTAACAAAACTCGTAGCTATTGTTGCTACGCCGTGAAAAATGTTCCCTTGTTGTACTTTTGTTGTCAATAAAAATTTAGTGTTATTTCCATCTATTTTTCAAATCTAAGAAATTTGTATGAAATGTCCATCGAAGAACAATTATCTGTTCTCTACAAGCTGGATGCTCTTGGTGTT
Source organism: Epicampocera succincta (assembly GCA_932526305.1). Lineage (NCBI taxonomy): Eukaryota > Metazoa > Arthropoda > Insecta > Diptera > Tachinidae > Epicampocera > Epicampocera succincta. The sequence goes on along the minus strand of OW052037.1, from coordinate 11,191,274 downwards.
GAATTTACGTTACGACTATAGCAACTCTTGGAATAAAGGGGAATATAACAATCGAATTGTCGTTATATTTACACAGGCAACAGCCTATTGACCGGTTTAGCAAACCTGCGGAGTGCCCTTAACAGGTCAGCAAAGAATAAGACAATAAAGTATTCATTCTAAATTAGTTACTAGCCTCTGTTAGAGGAAATTTATTCACATAAATCTATAAAAACTTGTTTCTTTAATTGGGAATAATATTTCATTTTTTGACACCTTTTTCCAGTTCACCAAATAATCATTGATTTATTGAAATTTATTATCAGTTTATTTCCATTTGACAATAGAAATTTCTGTTGCTGTTTTTTAAACATTGTATTCGAAATTCTTTATAATCTTGATCAAATTTGTGAACTAAAACTATAATTAAAAACAATTATAAAGTGATAAAGAAATTTTGTATGCGACAAAAATGATTAGTTTCACGTAATAGAAATTGTTGTTTTAATATTTTGGTTTCAATACATTTCTTTGAATCTATACGACTATTGAAAACATAATATTTTTGCTTTTGAAGATCATTCGTTAAGCATTCATTATCTTTAAATGTTTATTTACATTTAAAGATTTACATTAAACATAATAAAGTCTGTGTGTGTGTGTGAGAGAGAAAGAGGGAGAAATGTATAGAATACAACATAGTGACGTGCCTTTAAAGTATCCAAACCACTCAGGTGTCATGTTGCCTTTGAAGGCCGCTTTGACTTGAGACTTATTCGTATAACAAAAACTCTTCGAGAAACGATTTAATGGCGTTGAATAGCCTAATCTCAGGCACCAGTTCATGCTACCTACGGATAATATGACCATTTTCTTAAAGCCTTCTTGCAGGTGACCTTCGTGATAATACAGCATCAAACAATAGTATTTTCAAAGAAATCTTCGTCTGTAGTCAATAGTGTAAAACTCACTCCCAAACTCTGACATTTTTCGGATGCATTGGACGCTTTTGACTCTCATGAATAGTGTGTTAAAGTAACAATGCCGCAATATTTCTTCTTACTTAAATTAAATTCAGTTTCCAATTACTTCGGGGCACATTCAGCGGGCACACAGACCCGTCTATTAGTCATTTACCTTCAACTACTCAATCAGTTGCTGCATAATTCTTTATCTTGTAGCCCATTCACACACGTCAAGTTGTAGTCTGTGAAGGATCGAGTTTTTGTAAACGGCAGGAAAATGTGGAGACTTTCGTCTCCGTCAAGACAATTTGTTAACAACGGCGTCTTTGGGTTGCAAATTAAGTATCACTTCTAGGTAGTACCACTACATACATACAGAATTAAGCCAACTGAACGCTATTGACTAGGATGCCATTTGGCATTACGCTCTTTTTTTTTTTTTGTTTTAGCACGCATTTAATAAATAATGCAAAAAAAATTCAGAATATTTACTTTCCCAAAACCTATTAAGCCCCGCAATATTGTGGGTGTTATCAGTTATTCGAGATAAGAGGTAATTAAATTTCTCATATTGTTTTTCTAGAGGTCAATAAGAAACAAACAACACGAGCGTGATTTAGTTCCGTTTAAATTTTAATTTATAAACGTTTAATTCGATTCAATTTTAATTTAATTTCCTATTTATATTTTACACTCAGCAAAAATATTATTAATCATTTTCATAAAACAAAGCCGATATACAAAATATTTTGAGGTTATGCAGAAAATTTACACTTTTTTTTAAAGGATTCTTTAAGCTTTAAAAATTTTTTTAGGTTTTTTTAGAAAAAAAATCAATAAAAATTTATTAAATATTTCGTTTATTTTTGAAAATTTCTTAATTGGTAATTGTATAAAATTGTTTATAAACTTTTATACACTTTTTATAAAAACTTCATGCTAAATTTACTTGCTTTACGTGAAAACGCGGCAAAACACATTTGAATTTATGTTTTATTCTATTCCAAACTTTTTGCCTAAACTGGTCATTTTCGAGGCCTTGACACATATTTTCCCGATAGCATGTCTCCCGGGAAGATTTCAAGTCTAAAGTCGATATACATCTTAATTATTTTCTTGGTTTTTTATTGCTGATAAAAAAAACTCGAAACACGTAAATCCGATGCCCAATTCAATTTCAATTCAATTTCTTCAGTGTTATCAATAAAACATTTCAATATTCTTCAATGATTTTGCTAAAAGATTAAGTTAATTTTTCGTAGTGTGGGAATCGTACAATAATAAAATACTTTTTGGTAAAAAAATATAATAAAGAACCAAAAAGAAAGAAAAAAACAAAGTTGTTGTTTGCACTTTTTGGTCTAAGTCCAAGCCAATAAAAATATATATGCATTTATTTCTAATGGCGGGCAAAAGTGTGCTCATGTCATGTTTCGGTGGGTTTAAAAATTCGCCAAAGTCTCCCCTTTAATGAGAATGCAGCGAACAAATTGTACACCCGTCGCGAAAGTTTTCATGAACTTGGAAAATTTAGAATTCTAGCAGACACCGGACAAATTGTAACCTTAAAAAAGTATTGTAACAATTATGAAATGCTTTCAGAAAAATCTGTTTGGTTTTGGACGACACTGTGTGTATACAACAATGCAGGGTACTTCATGATTAATATGATTTATTAGAACCCTCAGCTTTTAATTTTTTTTTAACAAACGGTTACGTGCCAGATGATTCAGTTCAAAAAAAAAGTGAGATAATTTATTGATCAATTGTTGTCCTAGAATTATAACAACAGCGACAAGCCAAAAAATATATAAACGGATACGTTGTTTAACAGAATCTTATCTTACAACTGTACAGTAATTGACAAATCCAATTAAGGCGTTCAACAATATCATATTCATAAAGAAAGGTATGTACATATGTAAATCAGCATTTTTAATAGGAATCATACAACCATACATACATATGTATGTTTTTTATTTAAAAAATATGACTTCATTTCGAAAAGTAATAATAGACAATAAAAGTTTATGGCTAAATTCGTTTTTCGAAAACATTGGCACTTTCTGCTTGCCACTAAAAGTCAGAACGTTATCCAGTTCAAAACATAATGAGTTACTTCAAACCTGTAACCAAAGTTTTAAGTTTGCGGTTTGAAAACCCCAAATTTCTACCGTTTTCATTTACATTTAAGGTCATATGAAGCCGATTTCGATATTTTACGTGACATTTTACGTGTCACCTTTGAAGAATCTCAATAATTCAATTGATTGTTCTTCTAAAATTGTTTTCATATTTTTGGTTATCACGACCACTCTAATTTTTGTACTTGTTATCAATTAAAGTTACTCATATTTATAATAGTTTTATCAATGTTTTTGTCGGTATGTTGCTCCATTAAACGTTAACATTTAACAAATATGTGTATAATAATACCAGTGCAATTGACTCTTTATCTAATACATTTCTTATAAATATTAGAAAAAATATGGGCTTATTCCACAATATCTCGAACGTTATTATTGGCCAACATTTTGAACAACACGACAAGTAGGAAGCCATAAATGTGAACGGCAGATAAACTCGCAAATACAAAGTACATAAATAGTTTCCAAGTCGGTTTTTTGGTCTTCAAAATACTGATAACAGTTAATGTTCGATAACTTGTTTCTCGAGAATTAAGAAGAGAGTTTCACCATTAATTGAATAGTAAGTGGCAATTTTAGGTGTTAAATAGAGAACTGCAACCGCGGCAAGCTCAAACATTGAAAATCTTTTATGTTTTCGAAATTTCTTTTAAATTTTTTTAATTAAAACAGATATCAAAATGACTTCAATATTTTTTCTTTGAATGCAAAAATACAACATAAATCCTTCTTATTTATTACCTAAAATTTGTCTTTGCCTACGCTGCATACTTAATAAACTGATTTAAGCCTTTTTAAATGGTTTAAGTAACTTTGATCTTAAAATTTTATTTATGTACATATAAATACATACGTACATGCAATTTAGTCATCATTATTTTGTCCACCACCTCGTCGATTGTCTAATAAATTGTTTAAAAGTTTGTGTTGTGTTAAACGTTGCTCGAATTGTAATTGCAGAAGTTCTGGCCGGGCGTAGAGATTAAAGTTCATTTCGGATATGCCATTCAATGAGAGCAAATAATTAATACGAGCCCTTTCCTCAGCAATTGCATATATGTCGTTTACTGTCTCCGGATCATTAAGGAATTTCTCAAAATTAACATTAACGATTTCATCGTTTGTTGGTGGTTTTTGAGCCTGAATTTTCGGTGCTATCTTTTGCACTTTCAATAGAGTCCGCGATGCTGGCATATAACCAGAGAGGCCATTTTTGATCGGCTGCAATGCAGGAGCAATGGCTTGAATGGAGCTATTATTGAAAAAATCTTCATCATCATCTTCAAGAGATATTGTTTGGAATTGCATGTCAGGATCGGGCATTGCATGTAGAATACTTTTGCGTCTACGGCGTCTTGAATGAGTTTGTTGGTTATCTTCGATTTCACTGTTCGTTATTAATGATGTATTCGAACTAGATGTGGGCGTATTGTTGTTGTCATCATCAGAATCAATTATTTCAATAACTTTGCTCATATTTTATTATTTATTAAGAATTTTTTTTAGTACGAAACTAGGAATATGCAAGAAATGGCTTATTTGTTTGTTCTATATATACAGCTGTTGAGGTAATGCATATGAAGCGTTTTTCTTTGTTTGACTTTAATTAAACTATTTGTTTGTTATACAAATTTGATAAAACATATGTACGTTATTCAGTCTGAATGTTTTTCAATTAATTATATAATAATACTATTATACCTTATCATCCTCTTTGTACATTTCAGCATGAAAAAGTTTAAGTATGATTAAGTTTATAGAAGATAAAGTTTGTAAGATATTACGGGTGAAGGTATTAAGCAACTTCCATGTTAATTTTCTTAACTTGTAATTGCTTCATAAAAGATTTCTTACGTTATTTAATATTAGTAATAAATGAAAATAATTTTGTATAATTTTTATATTACAATTTTGATTCAAACGTTTTATGTACAAGTGAGTTTTATAAAAAAATAGTTAGCAATATTGTGTTTTGCTTAACGGTACTCATTCACAATAGTTGTAGTGTTATACACTGCACTACCGACGCTTAAAATTCATCAGTTTTAACCTATTTTGTTTTTTGAATTTCATTTAGATTTTTGTGAAAAACGTTTTAAAAAGCATTGAAAATAAATAATCTTTTGATTCCAAAATTTATAATCAGTTGTTAAATGGGAGCTCAGCAAATCAAATCATATAATGAGCGGTTAAAGGAGTTCTCTTGCAACCAACAGAATTTGCCACTGAGAAGAATATCAGACGAAGTAATTTGTCAAGAGACCATCTTTTCAGTCTCCAGACAAAGGCAGTGCATTACGGTGGCCAACTTTCCTAAAATCAAAATATTGGCCGAAACACAGTTTTGCGCAAGCAAAGCATCTTTTCAGTCTCCAGACAAAGGCAGTGCATTACGGTGGCCAACTTTCCTAAAATCAAAATCGAAACACCTGCGCCTGAAGATACTATTAACCCTGAAACGTTCGGAAGCCAGCTAGAAAGCGATGATCAAAATATCCCCATTAGTCTTGAAGAATATACAGAAGTGCCGAACAATAATTCTGCGGTAGAAAATCCGAAGAGGCCAAAAACCGAACCAGGCTCAATTTTACTGCCTTCATTGTTGGCAACGTATGTGGAGTGCAGCGAAAGAACAGTTGTTGAAAATTACGCTTTCTTACCATTAAGCGGTAAAGCCACTGATGAAAGTAGCAACGAAATTCAATTTCCACCTCAATATGAGGTGAACAAAGAAATTAAATTGATTGAAAATTTTCCAATTTGTGATGAAGGTGCAAGTTTCAAGCCAAACCGTATAAAATTAGTTAAAAATCCTTTGGCTGTTCTAAAGGGAAATTATGATAAAGATCGTGACCAGGTAATTACATTTTTTCCATTTGCTTTCATTCAGTTACATAAGTAAATGGATATGAAATATACATACATACAAACATATATTCAAATCCAGGTAGGATATTTGAATGCGACAATAAAATCGGAGCCAGCAGTTCTTGGCGAAGAGTGGGAAAGCACAAGCACACAAAATGTTGAAGCTGAATTGCAAACGGTATACAGACCTGAAGTAATCAGGTATGTTTTATATCTAGTCTTAATCTTCTTATGTTTCTTAGATTAATCTCAATGAGTTAATAATTAAATCTGAAGATCGTCGCCTATCTGAAGCTTATGAGGTATTGAAATTAATAATATGTATTAGAAAGCATCGTAACTAAAGTAAATTCTTACAATTTTCAAAGGAAACTGTAAGAAACTCCAATTTATATCAAACTTGCTGGAGTTACAATCTAGATGCATTCTTGAATGTCAACCTAGATCCCGACGCCAGTTACTTAGATGAAATTACTCCCAAACAATCGCCTGCAAACATGACACAAAATATTTCCGTAAATACTATACTGAAGCTTTAAAGTATTTTTCCTCAATCGACGTTTCTTCTGATGAAGATAATGTGATACTTTTCCAAGAGACAAAGTAATGCAACCTGAAAGTAAAAGCAAAGCCCTTAATTTAAAAAAGAATTGCAGAATTGGCAGAGAACGAAATTTTCATAATAAGCAAGTAAAGAATCATCCAGAAGGCAAAAGTGTAGACAAGGTAATTTTCTTTTAACTTTAGTCTTAAAATCACAAGTTATCCCCAATTTTATTTTAAGCCGAAAACTAATAGAAATCCAGTAAAAAGATGCTCTAAAAAAGATTCCATATATAAATCCAACTTAACAAAAAGAAGTCTTTTGAAAACCTTAACTAAAACAGCTGCAAAAACCCCCAAAAATATACAAAAATCGAATGCTCAGAAGACCATTCCTTTCTCTTAAGCTGAGTTTCCAGTTTCTGATCTTTCTGAGTTTGCAGTTTCTGATATGCAAAGAGTGTCAGTCGACGAAATGGGATCAAAGTATTTTAGCAGCCAAGAATGCTTGCCATCTCCTACTCCAGGCGGCTCTTCAATGTTTACTGGTCCTATTGACAGCGATGTATCGACCGACGACAACGCCCAGCACATCTAATTGCATTCCACAAAACTGCAATAAATCTGTACTCTTGCAGATTGCAGCTGAACGAGCCTTTATCAACAATCATTTAACACATTTCGGCCATTCGACCATCCAGTTTGATTTGTACAACAATCCGAATGAATTGGCAATTTTTCTAAAATTTTTGCTTGGAAACATGAAGACAAATTAATGTAAAATAAGTGTGTATGTATGTACTTGCTAACATGAATGTTGAATTTCAATTTTTGTTTTCCAAGTAAATAATGGTTTTCTTGTTTTATATGAAAACCCATTTTTCCTACGAAAGTAAAGAAAGGCCCAAGTATTGAGGAAATTGGAAAAGACCCAAACTGTTAGAATGTTTTTCTCCTTCTTTGATTTTTCCATGCATTTCTATTTTCTTATTTGTTTTATTGTGGAAATATAAATTTATTTGTTGCTTATACATTATTTGATAAATATTTACTTGAATAAAATATTTTTTAATGTTAAGTAAACGTATGTTTAATGTATGTATGTACATATGTATGTATGTATGTATGTTCAATTTTCAGAGTGTAAAAAAACAGACCCAAAGAAAACTTCTATTGTTGAGCAGTTTAGGTTATTATTGTGTAAGCATGGCGAATTGACTGGAGGCAAGTACTTATCATTCTCGCCTACGGATAACTAATAAAAAATGCCACTACAAAAGGGCGCTTATTTTTGGTGTATTTCTTTACCAGTTTCCAATTTGCTTTTTTCAACTCATTTGGATTGCATTATTTTCCATTAAATGCTGCTCCATTGGAACAACAACAAAAAAGGAAAGAAATCACAAATCGTTTTGTTGTTCTATCCTAGATTTAGGGGTTTTTTCTAACAGCGCTATGTTAAAGCCTTAGCAGTGCTCTGTTATGGCAGTTGATTTGTGTCTGGCTCTGTTAACTTTCATTCTTTATCTTCACACACTTGCCCTTATTATCAATCACTGTTAAATTTCACTTAGAAGTAGTTCTGTAGTAATTGTTATTATTGTAATTTCTTTTAACGATTTTTCTTTTATATATCTATATCGGCACAAATCATAAATAATTCGTTTGTGGTAGTTTGAGGGTTAACACCAGCCGCAATAAATACCGTTAGTTTCCATAATGTGCAAGACTGCGCATGATTCTTAAAAACATGTGAGCGATAACAGTTTTGTTTACCAACTACTTTAACTCCAAAGAACATCAATGGAAAAAAAGAGAGTTATATAAAAAACATTTGATAAAATAGAAAATATTGTCCTTTAAAAATAATGGACTGATGAAAATGTAATGCAACACAACAAAATGTGGCACAAATTCTTAACATCTTTATATGAATGCGAAATAAATGTGAACATAAATATACAACAACAGTAAGTAAAATTGTTTTTTTAAACCACAATTTTTTTACGTTTTTTCTTCTGCCAAAAGATTTGCCTTTGCGGAACAACAACTTAGAGCTTTAAATGACTACCTGGATCCGATATTTATATTAAATCTGTGGATACCTTTGGCGGGGGCTTTAAGTCAAAAGCTGTTAATACAATTGGTGACAGCTCTTGGCCTACTAAACACTTTGGTTTCAGTGGTGAAATGGTAAGCGAATCTGAACATCCTAAAAAAATGTTAACTTGTTCTACTTTATATGTTGTTCTTAAGGTGTGTTCCCGAATACCGTCCCGTTTGGTGGATCAAAGAAAACACAGCCTTTAAAAAGTATTTTTATTTGCGTGACATGAAAATTGATGGCTTCAGCTGTGACACGAATGCCGGTTTTCCCTCCGCTCATGCCACAGCATTCACCGCCTATGCGCTAATTGTGGTCTGGCATTTTGTGAAAACTTTTCTGCCTGCTTTTCACTTCATCATATTTGATAAGTATTTATTGATCTATGCCACGGTTTTATTGCTGTCCGGGTTCATCTGGTTTGCACGTGTCTATTTTCTTAACGAATTTCTACACCAATGTCTGATGGGATCTGTAATTGCTGTTGTCGTGATCGAAATGCTTATACGTTATTCCGTGCAGCTGCTGAGTTGGGGAAGGCTCAAGGCGTTAGTGTTTGTGCTGGTATTTAGTTTAATGCCGATCAGCGCTTATTATGCCATGTTGTACTTTGATGAGGACCCATTTTGGTCGGTTCGAATGGTGAGTAGGCGGCCAGCCTTTGCTGCTAAAGCGAGCTGGACAAATTCAAATAATGCCGTCCATTAGTGCATAAGTATGTGTTCGTGCTGTATGCCTGTTAATTTAAAGAAAACAGCAGGTCAATCACTTGTATATCGAATTCATCAAAGCAAGCACAAATCAAATGAAGTTTGAAGTCAAAAACGATTTTTGTTTTCGTCAATCATGGCCGACAACACGTACATACATTCATATATATATATATATGTACGTGGAGGCGAAAAAGCACGCCCACAACTATATGATTGATGAGTTCATTTGAACGTCTTCAGGCCGCTTAATGCTCATATGAATTCATTTTTAGACTAAATCAATTAATAATAAAAGCCACGGCACATAGAATCATGCCTCCCCTTTTTAACTGACGTCTACGCAACGACGAAAGTACAACGCAAGTACAATCAGCACTTTGTTAACGCATATAAAATCTTTATTTTTCAACGAAAATCTAAATCAAAACAAAGAAAAAATTAACTAATAGCTGTCAAAGTGCACAACGTACGTTAAAGTTGAGGTACAGCCTTCAGGTGACAAAGCTCATAACAGAACCTGTATTTTAACTCAGTTGTCAGTGGGAAAAGGCGACGCATAACGCTTAATGGACTCTATGTGCCCCCGGCCTTAAATCGATTAACAATAAGTCCAGCAGAACTTGTCAAAGAAAACTTCATGGTGCAGTCATTTCTTGACATTTATGTGACTTTGGCATGTCGTCATGTAGAGATTCAGGCTACGCTACCAAATTTGAAATTTAGTCATCGATTTGCCGGAGAATTTATAACAAAGTTGTGGTAAACGATGCGGTCTAATTTTGCCCATTTGGGGTTGATTAATAAACAAAATTAACGCATATGGACTGTCAGTCGTCAATAAAAGACTCCAAAGACTCCGTTTTGCATCCACGCCCTTTGATGCGGTTAACAGGCTGCTGGCATCCTTGAACTTTATTGCTTTAGAATTATCACAAATTTTCGATTTCGAAACCAGTAGTGGGCAAAAAATTATCTACTCTAGGCGGCCGATTGACGTTTCCGAGACGTAAGAGATAAATAGAGATTGTCAATAGCATTCAATTAATGCTGACGAAAAGGACACACAACTCAAAAAAAAAAATGTATGACCGCTTTATGTGACTACGACGAAGGAATGTAATTTTTTTTTTAGAAATCAAACATCTTTTCATATAATTGTTTGTTGTAAAATTTCACAAATTGAGTTTTATTACAATCTTATGTTTATTTTTGCAGGCTTTTAAATGGTGTGCCGATCCCTTATACTTGAAACATGAAAGCTCGCCCGTCTTTATACTTTGTCGCGACTTTGGCTATCTTATGGGTGTGGCCCTGTCCTGCCCCCTAATCCACAGGCAAGTACACTTCTTTCATTGCTTTAAATAAATAACTTTTTAATCAGACTTCTCTTACAGCTATAGACACTCTACCACGAATTATTATAAACGTCTTCCTGCGATCATTTTAATGGAACTACTAAATGCCGCTGCCCGTTCATATACTCCCAAGGAATATGGACGTTTTGCGTTTGTGGCTTATGAGTTGTTAAGAAATTGCCTGCATTCCTTTATGTTATTGAAGATTTTGCCAAAATTTGATAAATAATAAAATGATAAATGCAAACACTTGATGCTGTTGCCACAAATCACTAATCACTAGAAAAACAAACGCGGAGATTTATTGTCTCTGCCACTACTGCCACCGTGCCACATAATGTGGCGCGGTATTTTACAGGAGGCCGATTGATTTGGAATCCTTTAATAATAAATGCTATTGTACGTTTTGCAAAATTCATCTATCCCTCACATTAAAGGTTTTCTATAAGTCGCGAGTATGTTTTAGTTTGTCTTCAGTTACATTTCTGGTGTTCAAACGTTCGATATCGTGGGACACTTGCTCAGATTGATGTTTATGTGTGTCATATTAAAAACACCAACACGTTGCTTATAAATGTTCAAAAGCGGGGGGCAATATGACAGTTTGTAAATTCTACATCATCGTTCCTCATTCGTTATAGGCAACTTGCCTCATCTAGACAGGTCCGTCTAATGTCATAGTTTGCTTCTGTACGTTTTGGAAAAAAGTGCACTTTAAACTTATAATCCTGATCATCATCGTCAGGTATTTTAATATTTCTAAGTATTTTGTTAACATTTTTTTTTTTTTTTTTTTTTGTACAAGATCAATGATTTAGTAAATTTGTTGCCTTTAATCAATAACGAAACATATTTTGATACATATTGTTTTTTCTCTGAATTCTTTTTAATGTCAATTGAGTCAACGAAAAGCTTAAACAAGTTGCATTTATATGCACAAGGTTTCAGCGCTGCAGCCAAATGACAACAAAAAGTTATTCAGCGGGTCAAACCTTTTTCAATTCCATAAATATTGTATTATTGATGTTAATTGTTCAAGCAAATATTGTTTCAACTATTTTGTTGCTACCATCTTAGAGTCATAAATATAACTTCACTTTTATTCATTTGATTTGTGAAAAAATTGAACTTAATTTTATTAAAAAAAATAATAAATACGTTAAACAGTTTTCAAATACAAGAAAGAAGACTAAAAAAAATTAAAAAAAAAAAATATATTTATGTTTAAAAAAAAATAATATTTAAATATTAATATAAATACATACAAATTTAAAATTTTTTGTTATATAAAATTTGACTAATTTTCACTTTTATACAATATATAAAACACTTTAAGGTGACAGAGTTTTTTTTTTAAATGTTATACAATTCTCTTCTTTTTTTTTTTTTTTTTTGATCAACATTTTAATAGATACTTCATTTCAATCAGTTTTAACTTTGTTTTTAAATGCCTAATTCTTAAAACAGTGGGTTTTTTCCAGAAATTTATATACATTTGTCTATGAATTCCATACAAGTTTTATTTGTTTTGCTTGACTTAAAGCAAAAACACATATAAAGTTATCCAAAGTTTTCGAAATGATGTATAAAGTAGGGTAACTTGCGGGTCTTGTTGACTTCGTCGCAGGCGGACATGACGCTTTTGGTTAAGGGCCGGGGACCACAAGAAAACACACCTATTTTTGAGACCTGTAACGAGTTATGGCAAAGAAATAAAAAGATAGATTAAACATATTGCACTTTAATATATAGAAACTTTTATTAAACGGAAAGAATATTTCTTCGGAAAGAATATTTCTTCGGAACTGGCAGGTTCTTAATGATGGCACAGTACAAATGTAACAACATTCATGTAGGATGATGGCAGGCTCAAGAAATTTTCTACACTCTTTCGCTTTCAGAAGGCCACCCATCCATCATCTTTCAATTCCAACATTCTGCTGGAAAATACTATTTACTGACTGACTCAGCAGCGCCTGCCAGTTTCCTTTTATCCATTCTGAAAGGGTGTGACTTCAAATTGTTTTATTAACAACATACATATGAGTGTTTCTTTTGCACGAATTTCAAGAAACTTGACATATCGGGTCGTCCAAAATGATTAACAGCCTTGAGGCCAGTAAATATGGAAGTCTTTGACAGGCGTTGAAAGTGGTTTTCACAAATGTACTGAAAAGAAAGACGTTAGTTGGGCAATATTTTTCCCTCGCCAATAGACGACACTCACCAACATGGTGGTCCGCAAATCGAACTTGTGGAAAAATTGCGTAATGAAAATATGAATCTCCAGAACATTCGTGACATCCTTCTTTTCCACATCACGCAGCACATCAATAAACCATTCAAAGTGCTTGTGGGAGGGACAAATCCACAGAAAATAGACTTTCTTGCAGGCCACACCCGAATAACGATTTGTGCTGGTGCCAAATACCAAATCATTTAGTATCGAGGCGTAAGGCGTGACACCGATGCCACCGCCCACCATAACAGCCACTTCGAACTTATACCAATCCTGATTACCTCCCCCAAAAGGTCCTTCTATACGTATTTTGGGCTGATCTTCGGGATTGTAATTGCAGGGATCGAAATAGTTACGCAGCTTCCAGGTCCAGGGACCCTGAGCTTTAATGTGACAGCTGAGGAAGTTTTCATGTGGCGCTGAAGTTAGGGTAAAGCTGTGCATCTCATGCGGCCTAAAGGCAGTGCAGGATAAACGCACCCACTGACCCGAAAGATACTTCAGGTTGGGTGGACGATAAAACTTAATTTTGATGACATCAGAGGGCAGCAGATCAGTTTCAATGACGTCCAGGGCCATGTATTTCGTGCGCAAAGACACAATTTTGTCCAACGTATAGATAATGCCCGGCCCCAAAAAAAACATCCAAAAGCGCGGTGGGCCCGTTAGGCGTGCCAAGCCATGTATCAGACTCAACAGATAAAGGCCTATGTACAGGGTGTGCATGTTCCAAAAGAATTTATAGGCCTTCTTGCGTATGGTGGGATGGGCGAACACAAAGATGATGCACATTATAATGAACAACAGCACGCCGGTGGTACCTGCCCAAAACAACAGCAAAAAAACACTTTCAGTGACTTAGAAATTTAAAAATTTAGATTTAAAAGATTTTACCGGTCACCGTTTGGAACAACCAAAATGTTATGTCCGGCTTGTAGTCCGAAGCAAAATGCACTTCTCTGGTCAGACATCGGAGATTTTCATGCGATTGTGTGGAGACATGATAGAAATTCACGATATGACCCACAGTGTGTAGCACCGAAAAGAACAGGGCCGTACAGGCAGCAATTTTATGAAATTGTATGTGTGAGTCCAGTGGTATATACTGCTGTATGGGAAACTCCTTGAGTTTGGTAATGAGATTTCTGAAAGCACAAGTCATAAAATTTATATTTAAAATTCGTTGAAATTGGATGCGTGTCACCCCTGCATGGCATGATGACGTCATCAGGCCGTTCAAGGGAATAATACATATCGATGGTGTGTCCGTAAAGGAAATGCCAGCGGATTTCAGTTCGCCTGCCAGGCCGGCAACCACACAAAATGCCAGCACTGAGAGAACTACAGTTGGTTGTCTGCGTTATCATTACAACCAAGACTGCATTATCATGGTCAGTACCAAGCAATTGAACTGTAATGCGCTGGCCACCACACAATCGATCCATACATTTTAAGCTCGGAAGCACTTAACGAAACACGGTTCATATTTCGCTGTAGATCCCTGATATTTATCGCCTCCAGGGGCATGAGCCCTCATCATGTTTATATATACCTGGACATAGTTAGTAAAAGCAGCGAATAGCAAAATGACAATGACGCAGCTGAACCACGAGTGATGGCGATGCCTACACCCATTATGTGTCGCAAGTCGGTGTGTTCGGCCATAAAAGAATAATCTGTAAAGTAAAATTTAGTTTGTAATAAAAATAATTTGTAAATATTCTACAGTAGAAAAAAATAACTCACGTATAAAACGTTCCACGAACAAAACGATGGTGATGACATAAAACAGAAATAAATAGAAAATATTCTGGCGATTCTCCTCCAGAAACGTTATATAACTGTCCCATTTCTCCTGCATCCAATGTCGTGGTCTCTCCTGCATGGGCTCGATATTGAATGAAGTCATGCGCGCCACATTTGTCGAAGTATCGAGGAAATTCTGTTTGGCTCCTTTGCAGTCCAGACCAATCGCCACAAAATCACCTTTATATTCCTTCATCATCAGCTTGAAATCTTGATAAGTCAAATGATTTTTATGCTCCAGGCCCACATCCTGAAACATGCCATCAATTAACTCAGTCACCTGATCATCGCCCAGACTAGTGGTGCGAGCAATTTCCACCAAGGAACGCATCATTTCGCTGAGTTCTCCCTTGTCGATGACACCGTTGCGATCATTGTCACACATATCGAAAATAATGCGCAGCTTGTCATCGGTTTTGCCGCGCGAAAACAGCACAACTGTTTCCAGAAACTCCTGAAAGCTGATGCGACCATCTTGATCCTTATCAACGATATTGAACATTTTGCGCACAAACATGTCGTTCGGCTTCATGCCGAGCGCGGCAGCAAACTCAGCTTTTGAAAGGGAGGTACGCATTACCGTCATCACCTCACCATCCGTCGAAGCATCCGATCTGCGTCTCCTCTCGCCCGGCCGCAAACCAAATGTCAAAGCATAAGCTTCACGAAAGAAATACTCCAGACGCTTTTGACGCCTTTCTCTGGTTTCTGCGCCCGCCAACATCATGTCGCGATTTACTTCCATCAAAGTCATCTCTTTTTTGTGCAAAATCAAAAAATCCTCCAGTTTCTTAACGAACTTTCGGCGAGCGCCATACGATTCCAGCTCCAGCACCAAATCGTGGTCATTTGGCACACGCATCAGAATATAGGGTTTCTTTTTAATGTGATTATGGGCCGACTCCTCCACCGTTACCACCTCTATGTTTTTCAAACTGAAACTGCGCAACTTTTCGCCTTTACGATCCACCGTGTAAATGGCTGCCTCTGGTCCAAATTTCACCGTCACCAAACGTTTGTGATTCGCATGCAACCACTCGCGAGCCAACATTTTATCCACCGATCCTTTGTGCTGCGGAGCTCTTAAGGCCTCCTGACGTATTTTAAGCTTTCTGCGCTTACTGTTCTGCAGCTTAACGACACAGTAACCGGCTCCGGCACACAAAATCGGCACAAATCCCAAGAACACACACACGTAAATAAACATCAGTTCCGAACCCGAAAAGTAATCGTAGCCTTCCAGATAAGTGCAAGGTTCCAATTCGGTGGCGTTCAATTGCATCGGCTGGGGACAAGGATCTCCCTCATGCCACACAAACACATCCTGCTGTATATCGTTCTCGCCGATATCGGTGCTGTTTACAATTATATCGTACATACGTATCTTACGTATCTCTTCGATTTCGTCTTTGGTGAAAATACCGTTCTTATCGTTCTCAAACCAAAACCGGTCAGCATCCCTCAGACGCTGAAATTGTTCCTTAATAACGGCCGTAAACAATTCGCCGGGCTGGCCGTACGATTCCAACATGCCGCCGACATAAACATCAACATCATTCAGTTGATTGTCGTAGGCCGAGATCAGCATGTCCAAGAGATCAGGCTGCTTGGCAAACAGTTCGGGATTGATATCAGTCCAGTTGCTGCGTCTGCTCAAGCCAAACGCCTCGCGTGCACTATTGTAATCGGGCAAACCATTATCACGGCCCCTCATTATATTTAAAGCACCCAAATCACGTCTTGTAAACTCCATCGGTCCAAATAGTTTGTCACGCACATCGGAACAAAGCACAGGATCTTCGCGTTCCGATATCTGGGAAGACAAGCCCATAAGAATCTCCTCAATTGTGGTGTCAGTCAGGAAATCCTTAAAAGAGACGTTGAACTAAAATTAGCCTTAAGAATTCAGCGCAAATTTTCGAAAAATGTTAAAATGTTAAGAATGAAACCTAAATTATACACTAATCAAAACGGAATTTAATCAAATGATTTGCACTTCTTGGTTAAAAATATGACGCAAATGTCAGCTGCAGGTCGTGTGATTTTCAAAACCACTGAAAATCATTCGCCTGAATAATTTTTGAAATTTTCAACCGCTTTAAACTGACCGCATGATGTCCTTTGCGAAAAAGTGTGATTTTGTTTGCCACAAGCTTTCTTTATCGCAACTATTTAATGGCACTATTTGTGGCACAATTACGAAAATGATAATGATGCAGTCAGCTAAAACGATATTACAGTCACTCAAATGGTAGTGCCGATCGCAGCTGTTTTAGTTCTGGTGACCTCTCAAGCGAAATGAATTTTTGCCAGGCTTTCGAAAATCGAGGCACTAATACTTACACTCGAATCCCACCATGTCGAGCACAGCCGTATGGCCGGATAATCCATGGGCGTTTTTTTGTAGTTGCACTTGGCATCACGTCTATAAATGCCGGGCGGTATCATGGTGTGTCCAAAGCGAAAAGCAGCTGCCTGAAATATATGACCAATGCCGGGATGTATGTCGCGATTGTAGCCCTCGTAAGGTGGAATTTCGGAGCCCAAAAACGCCGGCAAATATTCATACATAATGACATTTTGCAAAGTGGCTACAACAGTGCGACGGGCGCGTTGAAAAATATCCTCATCGGTCCAGTCGGCGTGGGCGTGTTTAATGCGCTGTGCCAAAGTGTTGTGCCAACGCAGAAAGAGTATGGCAAACGACAGCATCGCGGGGTTTTGATTTGTTCTCGGATCTCCCAGCACTAGACACCAAGAAAGCAAAAAAAAAAAAAGGAAATAAGTTTCTTTTAATGGAAATAGATTTTATTGGCCACAACTTACAGAATAGTCGTTCGGGACTTAACATCTTCATAACATTCGGCACCGGATTATTGAACAACGGCACTCTCATGGTATTTTTAATGGGCATTTTGCCGCTCTTATCTGTCAGCAAAGTGCCATTGTGAAATGAACGCATGGCATTCAGCCACGCCTCTGATGTGCTGTAAATTAAGCTGCCATCTATCCAGGCAGTCATTTGATTGATTTGTTCCCGAGGCGCATTCGGACTTTGACCCGTGTTGCGATCATATGCCGCTCGATGAAAGGGAATATATTTGTCGCCACGACACTCTTTGTCATACATTTCATCGCATTTTTCTATTTCGATGCGATGCATTTCTATGGGACAGCCCGATTCGGATGCCATAACAATTTCATTGGCAACAACTTGACCGAAAAAGGCCAACAAGGCAGTGCGGTTGAATTTGGAACCCAGACCATCGCGACCACCCATAAACAGACGGCTCAGCCGCCTTGTGGATGGACGATTTGAACCGGCCATAGCGTAAACGCCATCTGAGTATGAAGGCGGCGCTTTGCGCACCAAGTGACTGTCTACAAATA
Source organism: Epicampocera succincta (assembly GCA_932526305.1). NCBI lineage: Eukaryota > Metazoa > Arthropoda > Insecta > Diptera > Tachinidae > Epicampocera > Epicampocera succincta. The sequence continues at coordinate 11,173,165 of OW052037.1, read as the reverse complement.
AAAAGCGAAAACAAGTTTTAGGAATTTCTGCTAAAACAAACGAAAGTTATACAACAAAAATTTTATTAAATGCAAATTCGCAAAATTTACATTCGATGTTTGTTGTTATTCAAACAAATCGAATTGGGTCACGATAAATTCAATCACGGTTTTTGCAAAATTTATTTATTATATTAAAACGTTAGTCATTTTTTTTTCCATTCCAACCATTTCATTCCATTTTCTTGCCCTCACACTATATTTTCAACGGCTAATGAACATTTAGGGTTAAATCTTTTTAGGATGAAAACTGTTTTAGTTTTACGGGAAATAAGTGAACTGAAATAGCAGGAATAGTAGAGAAAGAAAGACATTTTTGTTGTCGTAAAGACGTAGATGTTCAAATGTCTATTAGACTTCGGAATAAGTGCGTTGCACTCTAATCTGAACTGTTGGCAGTGCTACAGGCCACTCCTTGCTCCTTCGCTTGACAGTCAATTAACACTCACGGCTTTAAAAAGGTATATTCTAAACTATATATTTAAACAGGTAAAATGTGGGGGGACATAAAGCAAGACATCTTTCCCTTCCTTTTTTTTCCTGTAAAAGGATTTACAATGCACCCTTTTTGCTCGCTGAGTGGATATTGTTATGAGCAAAGTTATTGATGACCCATGCGAAAATCGTGTAATCCCGGACGTGCTGAATTATTCTTTTGATATTAACAAAAATATCGGCTGTTTAAACCAAATTGTGAAATTGATTTACAGCAGCAGCTGTTGATCCATGATGGATCAACTCCACTTGCTGAACTTGTCAGCGGCTCATCACAGCTTGCTATTTCATCCCTTCTGCCAGTAATTGCCTAGACAATAAAACCAGGTGGTAGTCGGAAATCCTCAAGGAATATCAGGCCTTAAGACATCCCAGGGCTGCGTTAGTCGCGGTTTTGTGAATTAATCTTTTGTGAAAGTTTTACAAAAACCTGCTTTACAGAAGTCATATATGCGCTTCAAACAGCTTTGGCTGTAGTGACAACCCCTTCCCCTCTATAGCCCGGAACAGCAGAATGAAGCTGTTTGATATATTTGATATATTTTTGAAAAACAAACAAAATAAGACATTTTAGACTTAATAGACTTTTAAAAACTTACCCACAGAACCCCAAGCGGGATGTGCTAAATTATTATACCAGCCGTCGTATCTTTGTTTCTCAATTTGACTATAAATTTTTTCTGCAATAATAAAAAAAAACGAAAATATACTAAATAATGATTTACAACTTATTAATTGTTTTAATTAAAATATAAAAAAGACAAAATTTAACTGAAAAAGAAAGGCTTTTGAGCCTTTAAAATTACAAAACAATAGCGCGTAAATGCTATTAATTACTTAAAAGTCATGTTGCATTTGAAGTTTAAGTTTAAAAAAAGGTGTAGCTTAAATATAAATTTTTCTTTTTTTTTTGTAAGAAAAAAATAAGAAACACATTCCAGTAATTGGCTTGTGGTCATGAGCGTACGGTTGTCTGAATATTTTATTGAGTTATTAAAATAGTTGCTGATTAAAATCACATCACGAATATGTATCTACACTGTTGTATCTAACAGCGTCAAAATGATCGGAGTGGTACGTAAAGTTTGTTTTTTTCCTAAGCAGGGGTCTGTCAAATCAGAATGAAGAAACATTAAATCTCGCAATCTACTGCTTCTTAAACAAAATACAAATGTTAAGTCAACACAAGGAGATGGAGAGAGTGTGAGAGTTGTGTTTTTATGTATGAGGTATAACTAAAAATGACTATTGATTTTGTTATTGTTGTTAATGTTAAAGTTCCATAAGTATTTCAGAGTATGAGAAGCTACAGTTATTGTTTTACCGTTATAACAATTTTGTTTACTGGCTCAATTGTGTGTTGTGTAGCCATTTAATATCCATATGCACTACTGTTAGTTTTTGCACACTATTACCTTGTGTTTTCTGTGTTATATTTGTAAGCGACTGCTTTATCTTTACCGACAACTAACACTTCATTTGCAGTTCGACTGTTGCCATCCAACCAACCACAATACAGCCATTACGAGCACAACTCAACTTCTTAAATTTATTCCTTTCGCTGCGCCAGCGCACAATAACAGCAGTTTCAAGTTTCAAGACAATTTATCACGCACTTGCCGCCGCTTTCAAAGCCTACCAGATTTCATTATATTTTTTTCTTTTTAAGTGGGCACAATATTTTAGCAAATCTTCGTTTGTCGTAAGATAAATTTTTAATTGCAGCTCAACATTTGGTGACAATTAAATTCATTAAAATTAATGACTTTAAAAAAATTAAAATCAAATATGTATGTATGTATGTACATATGTAGGAAAAAATAAGAATTTAAAATTTATTTGCAATTTTTGTTTTTCGATTTTTAACAGCAACATTGATCTACATGCATAGAAATTAATTTAAAGTGGAATAAAATTGATTTACTACTTTTTAAGCGCTGAGAAGTGCTGTTTGTCAGCGTTTAAACTGGAATAGACAGTCATGGTTTGCTTTAAAAAATGTTAATTTTTTCTTTCGATATGTATTTTTTCACTTTATTGTAGTAAAATTGCACTGCAATAAAATTGAATTTAGTTGATTTTTTTTTATTTATATTGATTTTTTCTGTTTTTTTTTTTTTTTTTGAAGTGGCATAAACAAAAGTTGCACTTTTAGTCAATAATATAGATAAATGCAAAAAGTGATAAAAAAAAAATTTATGCGTTCAAATTTTTTTGTATTTAGTTTTGTTTTTCTGTCCCTGAAACAAGAGCAGACATTAAGACACCTGTCATGTAAAAATCTTTAGTTAAATAAAAAAACTAAATTTAAGCTATAGTCAGTCACATACTAAATCAAATGTTTTATCAAGTAAAATTTTTAGTTCAAGGATTGTTTGATTCAAACATGTCATGCTTATGCACGTACTTCAAACAGTTACGATTTTGTATAAGAAATCTAATATTTCATGCGTGGTAGAATAAATTGCTCCAAACGTATGTTCGTTAAACATAAATTCAACATTAAAACTTGTGAAAGCAAAAATATAAATAAATAAATTTTAGTGGTTTTCATTGTTTTAGTGTTCGAATTTGCATTGAAAATAATGACAGCCGCGGTACGTGTATGAAAGAGATTTCGACACGCAACTCTTGCACGACCACAAAATGATATTGTTTTATACATACTACATACATACATATATAAATTTAATTTAATTAAAAGTTATGCAAATGTTAGAAACGCCAACGCTGTAAGGAACGCTGTGCGAGGTGTGAGTGTTTCCAAAACGCTGTATTAAATGTCAAAAAAAGTACACAGTAGCGTTTTGCAGCTTAAAAAAGACGCAGGAAGAAGAAAATCTTTAAGATGCTGTTGCCTTGCGACAAGTCTGTTTTTAGGCAAGTAACCTGACAGAAGGGAATGTACTTATGTTGCTTTGTGTATTTCGGACTACCAACTCAGGAGCCTAGTCTTTTCCCGCCTTCTTAGGCATTGTGTGAAACAGAAGGGATTATAGCCCGAGTTCTTAAGCAAGTTCATGATTTGTGCCGTGCAGCATATTATAAGAAATTGCGACCTGTGTGGCCTTACAGGCTGCTGGTGAATCGTCGCCCTGTTCAATCAAGGGATCAAATCAACTCCAAAATCTGCTAAGAACAAAGCGAATTGTAACCGCTCCATAATTAGAAATTACAACTTCCTACTCTTCATTTCCTCCCTCGGCTTTTATGCACCATTTTTCTCGTTTTTCAGACATGTGTTTACAGTTGCCATGATGCCGCTCTGCATTGACTTGTGAGTTAGCAAATCTTTAATGACCCTAAGCTTTGGGTGTGGAAAAACTTATTACATATTTGTGTTCTGTAGTCCAGAGCCAAATACCCAACTAGTACTAAGCGATCCATGTTGTGAATTGTGAAGGTAACTGTAAAGAAATTCTCTTGAATGTAGTGGTTCCCAGCCCAAGAGGAAATTTACACTTGATGACTTCGTCTAATAGTTGCCAGACTTTCAACAACTCTCCAAGGGAACCCAAACAGAGTTCGCACAAGTTGCACAAATCCCTTGTTGAACCCCAAGAGCTGTATGTTCACAGCGCATAAGAAAGCCTAAATTTGATTACATTCACAGTTGCCATAATGAGTTTGGGTAATGATTGCCAGACTTTTGACAGCCACGCCAGGGCTTCCACAGGCTGCACAAGCCCCTGGTAGAAGACCTGAAACTATCAAGTCCCGCTCAGAGTTGTATTTAGTCATTGACAAATATCTCTGGCGATTGTTCTAAAGCTGGTGCATGCCGAGGCGCATCCACAGTCAAGATGAGCACCGCTCACTTTATCTATTTCGATGGTCTTGTCAACTGGCTTCTTAAGTATCAACATTAACACCAAATCATTAAATTAATTTGACCTGCTCAATTTGGTGGTTGGTAATTTTTTTTCAACTTGTTGTGTGAACCGACAGAATAATTCTTTTTAATGGAGATTTTCAATCTGCATTTTTTATTTTTTTATATGTGTGAGAAACACATGAACTTTAAAAAAAAAGTTACTGCAGTCGTATATTTTTCGAAGGCCTGCGTAGCGTAATTAATCATTTTACTGTTTCCATTTTTTCTTTTTGTCGGAAATGGCTTTTAAATGATCTTAAACTTTTCGGTTGTCTATTTTTTTCTTCGTTTTGTTTTATTTTTTTTTTGTTTTTTTTTTTGGATAATAATTTATGTTGTGTAATTAATAGTTTGCAAATAAAGTTATTTATTTCTTTGTGGTTTTCGGTTGTCTAATCTTAATGTTGCGTGTTTAGGAAATGACAAACATTATAATTTATGAAATCTAATATGTGTATATTGTTGTTGTTGGTTTTCTTAAACGCAAAATCACCTTCAATTTGGCAAATTATGTGTTGAAATCTTTTTAAGTTGAGCTGTTGAACAAAATCATTAGATTTTACTGCGGCCAATAAGATTTTATGTAGACAATTGGAAGCCACCTGCACAAATCATGGCCAGCAATTGACAACAAAAATTAAAACATTAAACAAACAAAGAGTACAAAAATCATACATGTATGTACTCTAGTATTTGAATCTATTCAATAAATATTTTCGATATTATTTGGTTATATAGGAACTACCAAAATCTGCAAAAAATAGACAATTGCATCAGTTAGTTTTGCAGTAAAACTAAAACAAATTGGATGGTTGTGACATGGATCACTAAGCCGGAGGATGACGGCTTCAGTACCAGCTGGGCCAGCATAAAAACCATCAAATCTTTCCAATGAGTATCTGGATGGTACTTTTGACGCTTTGAGCTGATTCGTGCTGTGATACATACTTTAGAATTCATCTAGTTTTGTTGTTGTACTAGCAAGTTTACCTGCTCTGAATTTGCTTGGCTTTTAATTAAAACTGGAACGTTAAATACATAATGGTTTCAATCATTAATTATAGTTATATAAATTATGTCAAGTATTAACAGCTGTCATTGTTTTTGCAAGAGGCAAAGCAAACAGATGTTTGCAAACGTCAACAGTAAAACTGACAATACATTTGATTTGCAGGGTTGATGAAGTGTTACTGAGATTTAAATACTGCTTAAAAAGGCAGTTATCAATTTAAAACAACATCAACACTTAGCAGAATACAAAACTAACCAAAGCATCTAATCACCTCAAGTCGGAAATTAGAAATTTAAGCACTAGACAAACTTGGCCAAATTAATGATTATGAATGGTTTCCAAAACAGTTTTGCCAATTTCAAGGCACTGCGGCACAAGCAAAAAGTCTTGCAAAACCAGCTGGTCCCCTTCAAGTAAAACATTCTGGTTTCAGTTCTACTTTTCTACTGTGTTCTATCAATCAACCAGCAATTCCATACCTACAAACAAAAACATAATTTATTTCCATTTCACTTTTATATCGTTCAAAATCATTTGTGTATAAAAAGAACACACACACAGTCTTAGTCAGCGTTTGCAGGTAAAGAAAAAGGTTACGCTCGTCATAACAGACTCCCCAAGACACAAATTCTCAAATAAATATACCCTTAAGCTGTCAAGCATCCTCTTAATCTTTTAAAACACTCATTTATTTCAAATCCATTTGATATTTTCAAAACAATCGTTAATTGGAACATTGAAAAGAAAATAAAAAAAAACAAGTTTTTAACCAAAAACGAAAGAAAAAAATTAAATCTGAAAATTCCTCAAATATCTCTTGAAGATGACCACTACTACTAAATAGAAATAAGCACTCGGAAAGCATGTGGGAATATTAAAATCCGCATAAAGCAAATTGTTTAAATATGCACACTACCGAAAATAGCTAAAAGATCGGGGTGCCCTGCACCGCATCACTCATAAATAGGTTGGAAGCAAAGGAATGGCGTGGTGAGTGGTCAGCCCGCTGGATAACATTTGCCAGATTAGTCTGGAATAGTTTTACATTTCAACAATTGTTTAAATTATATTTGTCCACCGGGCAGCAGGTTTGCCTCGGCCTATATCAAACTGGGCCACTCTAGTTTTCGGGGTATAGGGATGAAGGCATGTCTCAGTGCAACACAGCAACCACAACGCTAAGAAGTTCATGTATGACTTCGAAACCTTACCCAAAGGTTAATTGCCAGAGCATAGATCAAGGGGCCCTTGAGTTGCCGTGTCAGAGGGATCAGAGGGATGTTGGCCATAAGTTGCGGTGAAACGTCCTGGCTGTGGCTAAAAACCTAAAACCGCACCAATGGCATTTGCTAGATAACTTTTGTAGTGTTTTACGCTCCATGATCCAAATGGATTACAGGTGCCGATTTATATTCTCTGTAAGGAACTTGAGGGTGGGGAGTGTCCTAGCGGTTCGGTTAAGGTCGGATGTTCCCTTAGGATTTCGGGCTAGCAACCCAAGCGTCTCGTTTTGTTCTACCTTTGTAGAGAATTACTGGCAGTAAGGGTTAGATAGTCCCAGCTCTCGCCCTCTCCACTCTAGCACAAGAAGTTGGCGCCTGAGAAAAAAACCTACAAATTGTTATATTGGCAACTAAAGCAACACAATTGTTGACAGTTTCAATGTTTTTCTTTAATTATTTTATTCTCTTTTGTCACTTTTAAAAACAGCTGATTGCCTTCACAAACAAATGAGACCTTAACGCCACATCAGTGCAGCGCTTGTCGTGTTCAGCTGTTTTTTTTTTTGTTGAGTACTTTGAGGAACTATTAATTAAAAATTATATTAGTCTTCACGCTCACCGTATAATTTGGTTCCGTACTGTTAAGTAAAGCGTATGGCTAAATATAGAAACAGCCTGTGTTTTGTTAGCCGTTAAATGATGGAATTGAAAGAATTGAACATCTGTTCATACATTCCTACACACATGTGCCTGTATATGTATGTATGGACAAGTATTTAGCAACGATTTTAACACAGTGACCACTTTAATTATTACTTTGAAGCCAACACAATGACGAAATGTCAGTGAAACGCTCGGGTGTAAACACGCTAGAGATGATGACGTTGCTTGTTTTTTTTGTTTTTTGTTTGGGGATTCCGCACTTAATGGAATGGAATTTTGTAAAACAACTTGCTGTTAGCGTCATTCTCAATAGTTTTGGAAAAAAATATTGACATTAATCTTCTTAAAAAATAATTACTAAAATAACAAAACTTTTAAAAATGTAAACTCATTCATGATACTCTAATAAAACGCAAAAAAAAAAAATACTAAAATAAATTTCTTAGACTTAAATTGGATACCTAAGGAACCGGGCTGATTTAAAAGTGATTGGTTTAAGGTATCTGCTCGATCTAGCGAAATTTTAATTCGTTTAGATACATGTATGTATGTATTCTTAATATATTAAGAGTTTTGTACATTTGATTTTATATTTTTTAATTTTATTTGTTTTTACATTTTTAAGTTCGGCTCTAGGTCAAATAAATTCTTCAGAATTTATCAAAACATTTATGTACGTGTATATCAAAATTAAAACAATTAAAACGCCATATTTTTATATATAAGTTTATTTCCCCAGGATTGTTATTCAGTTGCTAAAAACTTATCATTGTCTTTTTAATTTTTCTTTGTTGTGTTTTAATTTTATTTAAGTTCTCAATTTTCTTAATATTTTGGTTAAAAATACTGGTTGTGGATGCCATGCAAGAGCCGATCAGCTGTTCATCAAAATTTTGTGGAAAAAAATGTTGCCACAAACATTTTAACTCCGGCAAAAAAGTTTAATAAGTTTTCACTTTTGCATAGATTAGTTTAAATAAACAAAACTTTTTGCTGCGAAGGCGACAAAAATTTGCTCAAGTAATCAGCTGTGACTGAAAAAGATTAAATTTAACAAATTTATGAATAACGGAACCAAAACTTCTTACAGAGTTTAAACATGAAGGATTTTATAAAAAAAAAGAAAAACAAATTAATTTTTTACTGTAGAATGTAGAAGTCAAGAAATAAAAGAACAGCTGACAGAAAAGGTTTTTATAAAGCTCAAATACATATTAGCGAGCTGCACAACGCTAATATGGGCTTGCCAGGCGCTAAACTTTTCAAGCGCACGATACTTCTCATATCATGTAAAGGGTGGTTAAATTGTATGGGCCGATGTTGAATGTGAACCATACCTAAACGCCAAGTTTTTTTCCGAATTTTATTTGACATTTCTCTATTTCAGACTTACTCAATTTGAACCATGGAGAGATACACAATCCAACAACGTGTTAAAGTTATCCAGACTTATTATGAAAATGGGAGTTCAAATCAAAATGCATATCGTGCACTTCGTAATTTTTTTGGTCAATTTCATCGTCCAAATGTGCGTACAATCGCAAAAATCGTGGAAAAATTCGAGCAAACCGGGTCTGCAGAAGATGTGAGAACACCAGTGCATGCTCGTACAGCTCGTACTGCAGAAAATATTGCTGCTGTTCGCGATAGTGTGGCTGAAGAGCCGTCCACCTCAACTCGTCGTCGTTCCCAACAATTGCACCTCTCACGCTCGTCGTTGATGAACATTATGCATAAAGACTTGCATTTACACGCTTACAAGGTGCAATTGGGTCAAGAACTAAAGCCTCTTGACCATTCCAAACGTCGTGAATGGGCAGAATGGTGGCAAGAAATGGCAACAGTGGATGATAAATTTTCGAAGAAAATCATCTTCAGTGATGAGGCACATTTTCACCTCAGTGGATTCGTCAATAAACAGAATTGCCGCATTTGGGCGAATGCGAATCCAAGAGTGATTGTCGAAAAACCAATGCACCCACAAAGAGTGACTGTTTGGTGCGGTTTATGGGCTGGCGGCATCATCGGGCCGTATTTTTTCCAAAATGAGGCCGGTCAGGCAGTTACTGTGAATGGTGTTCGCTATCGTGAGATGATAACGAACTTTTTATGGCCCGAATTGTAAGATATGGATGTGGACGATATGTGGTTTCAGCAGGACGGTGCCACTTGCCACACAGCTAACGAAACAATGGCTCTTTTGCGCAACAAATTCAATGGCCGTGTTATCTCACGTAATGGCGATGTCAATTGGCCGCCAAGATCATGTGATTTGACACCGTTGGACTTTTTTCTTTGGGGTTATTTGCAAGAAAAGGTGTACGTCGATAAGCCAGCAACAATTCAAGACCTAAAGGATCAGATAATTCGGCACATTAACGGCATAGAACCTCCATTATGCCTCAGCGTCATCGAAAATTTGGACCATCGGATGGAGGTGTGCCGCCGAGATCGCGGCGCCCATTTGGCCGATATTTTGTTCCATACATATTTGAGTAATACCAATACATCATAATAAAATAAAATTACAATAATTTCCTAAATAGTTTGTGTTTTATTCAAAATCAACATCGGCCCTTGAAATTCAACCACCCGTTATTTTTAGCTTCATTAGTAAAAAATTTGCAGTTTCTGCAGCGCTGCCACCTTTTAAACATGAATACAGTTTAATGTTAGTGTTGAGACAACATGAGGCCAGATACACATCACAATACAAGCAGAGTACTGATTCAGCAACATTTTTGTTTTTGTTTATACGGACGTTTGGCAACATTTTGCCCGAAATGATAAACCGACTAATTTGGTTTTAATGATAAATCTGATCTGTTGTTGCCTTTTTAACTTCCCCAACTTTTTTTTGAAATTTTTTATACATTTGTATGTGTGTATGTATGCAAGTGTGCAGCTTAAGATACCGGATCTGGTATTTTTTGATGCATTTGATGTTGTTGTTTTCGGTTTTTAATTGTGCATTAGTCATTCCCGCTGCTAAACTCTTGCCATCGATCACCCAGTTGACAAGCACATAAACAAATACTTATATACATATGTACATTCGAACACTTAATGATTGTATGTTTTAATTCAAATGGTTCCAAACGAATAATTGTCACATTTTTGTTTTTTTTTTTTTTTTGCAGTAACAACAATAAAGCACGAAATGGTGCATCTTTGCTTGGCTCATTGTTTTTGTTTTATGTTTTGCTTTGTATATTTATTGCACTGTCATTTGTTTTGTGTTGGGTTTTCTTAGTCTTTTTCTTCTTCGTTGATGTTGTGCCTGTTTTGTTTGGGGGTTATCATGACACACACGCGCACACACACACACTTCTCTTCGAAGTCTTCTCATTTTTGCCACAATTACAGTTTTGCAACAAAAACCTCTTACAACTGGCTTTATTTATATTTATATATGTAATTAAAATATATTTTTTATTTTGTTTTTAATTACTTGTTGCTTTTTATTATTGTATTTGATTTTCTTGATGAAATTCGTATATATGTATGTATGTAACTTAAGAGCTCAAATGTCTGACCTTCAATGATTTAAGGGCCAAAGACATGATTGAAGGGAAAACATGCAATTATATATGGCAGGCAAATGCATGCAAGGTTTGGCTACAACATGTTTATTTTATTCATTTATTAATTTAAAAATTTGTTATTATTAAAGTTGTAACAAACCAAAGAATAACTTTTAACGAAAAGCTCATAGCCTAGAAGGCGGAATTAAAGTTGGACTATAAATGCTTTTAAAAGTAGAATTTAAGCTGGAATTATTTCGTATTTAAACAAAGAATCATAATATGTTTGCCTGCCTTGAATCATTTATTGTTCATTAGCATGTATTTGCTTGCCTTTTATTTAAACAACTTAAGAGTTGTCATTAGTCTTTGACAAAAATCTCTTTCCATAAATATTCAAATTATTTTAATATCGATTCTACTCATTGTTAACTCATGTTAAATTTGCACACTTTGTTAATGTTTTGCATTTTATATTTTATATTACAATATAATTGAAATTTAATTTTATATATGCAAATTAATGCACTAACACTTTTTACTATAAAACATTAATGCTGTGTTGAGAGTTCTTACACCTGTGGCCATAAAAATATGCATAATTCTTAGATAATTTTACTATTCATGATATAATGTTGCTGCGGGAACATGTTTGTCAAACAAAAAACGCTTGATTTATTATATATATCTATAAAAAATTCTTGATAAATTACAGAAATTCCGGAGTAATAACATGATCATTTGTATTGGACAAGTTTTAACAGGAACACAATTTCTTGTCGCAATCATTGTAAAGTTTTTGTAATCAAAACCCTGCAAAAAGTTAAATTCATCGCCGTCAATTTCTGGCTAAAAGATCGGTTGCTTGCAATAATTCGACATCATTGTAAATATTATTCGAAACAACTTCAATTTCACAGCAATAGTTGTTGGTCTTAGGTCATATTTAATATGTAAAAAAAATTTACTGTAACTTTTGTCTTAAAATATTTCACTACAAGGAAAAATCCCCCTTCAAAATTGGAGAAATTAAAAAGACGGTAATTTAATATTTTGTTCTAAAACGGGCTAAGACGAAAAAAAGGACTAGCGCGACAGGCACCAACAATTGGCAATATTGTCTGTCGGCATAAATTCATTATGAGAATTCGTCGTATGAAGCACAACAACCACGAAAAAATACTAGTTGTTACAACTGGTAAAGTTGCTTACTTATAGTGTGACCTTGTCAAACAAAAAAAAATATATATATATTAAATAGAAGACAAAATATTGTCTCAGGCGCAACTAAGAACTGGTTTTATATATGGTATTTAATTTAAATGCTATAAATAAAAGAATAACAGTTATAAAAATAAAAAGAAATAAATTTAAAACTAAACCTGGTCACAAGTCATCGATTTGGGTGTGTGTCGTTTGCAGATGAAATCGTTAACATTAACACTAACTTCAAGTTAATGTTATATGTATGTAAATGTGATGTTAAAGTTTAGCCAAGGTCTTAACATAGTTGTCAGTGGAAAGTTCTTTTAGAGTTCAAACTGACGTTTAAGCGTGACAGACCACTTTTTTCAACAACAACAAAAATATATAATTTATCCTTTTAGCATAAAATAAGCATTTAGAAACCAAATATCTGTGACTTCAGGCACTTGGCGCGGCGACGAACTGAACCTAATGAACAGTTATAACGCTACCATAAACAAATAGGTATTTAAACAAGTCTGAACGGAGATTTATGTCGGGTATAAAGTGCCGGTAATAAATAAATCTCTATTGGGCAGGTTTGGTCACGTATGGCGTATTTCGGTCGACACTATGATTGTTTGTATTTTCATATACGAGTATGTGTTATTGCTGGCATCGAATATTTGCAGCCGATCGCCGCAATTATGTTTCTAAGATTTGATGCCATTTAAAGTTTTCAGTAAATCTCGCCAAATTGAGTTTTCCAAGAAGATCCTTTGCTGCCACAAAGAACCGCTTTAATATACTGTTAGAATATGATCCTTTCAACTTTAAAATATTTTAAACTAACCCCACCTGACCAGCCTAAGACAGTTCCTGATCGTTTTGGCTTAACAAATGCCGTAACAAACTTTGTTGCCATCTTTTTTCCTTGCATACATTTCGTCATCTCCTTAATCTTTTATTTACATAAATACACAGTGAACCATTAAATAATCAATAAGTTTGCAAATTTCCTGAAGCCATCATTAATTTTCAACGGTATCATCATCATCGTTTCATTCGAAACAAACTGCTTTAATTGAAAGTTGTCTTCCATTAAAATTATAATAGAGACGCAAACATTTCTTGTTTTATTGTTGCTAATAATAGTACATTGAAGTGCACTTAGATTTTGAAGTACTCGTATTTGCAGTCACATACATATATTTATAATAATGAGTTATTTTTAAGAATTGTTATAAGCAAAAAGAAAAAAAAGTTGCATAAAATGCTTCCTTAATTGTCGGCTTAGAAAATAGCAAATGAACGAAAACTGCTTATAATGCGGCTAATGAATAACACAATAAATCACTTACAAGATAATATTAAATTAAAGATTATTAAGTTTAAATTCCTTATATTATTAATTAGTTTGTAAAAAAAAAAGATAAAATGTTCATGTATTTAAAAAAACTCTTAAGTAGCCAAAAAAAGAAATCGTTAAAACTTTATCTCAAATTGTATTTGCGTATTTAATTACAACAATACAACAACCCGTTATTCTGCTGGTCAAAATACAACAAACAAGGCGGTTCCATAGCAAGTGAAATTGAGACAATGGCTGATAACAGTTTGTATGTTTCAGCCTCCCAGGCATGTCAACACTTCAGGATTCAAACATTCTGGGGATTTCAGCGAATTTTCTTGTTGTTGTACTGGCCAATTTAGCTGCTCTGAATGCTTATCTGGGTATCAAAATCAAATTGGGGCCTTTAACTGCTAGTTAGACTCACGGGACGATGCAGTTAGGAAATGGAAATCGTTTAATGGGCTGGAGCAAAGAGGGATTAGCGTTTGTGAATGTTTAATTTGAATCTTCCTAAATTGTAAGGGAAGGAAGAGAAGGTCTGCGGATAGTTTATGCCAGAGATGGACTGTACATCCAAACAACGAATGCGTAGTGTGTTTCACTGGTCCATTGACCACAAACGGCTGAACTCCGAACGCCAAAAAAAATGTGTTTTGTCACCGGGTTTCTACTGCGAAATAATAGCCTATATTTTGCTCCTCTATCAATTCAAACGCAGTTACATACATATTTTCTACAGCCATTTTGTGTAAAACCTTTTATCGAAAAATACTTTCTAATTTTAATGTTTCATTTGCAGCTTAAACGCTTTTCGAACAACTAATAAACTCCCTCTTCGTCTGTCTAATTTCTGGCTATACAAATTAGCCAATTATCATTTCTTTCTTCTCACCACAACTTTCCCGTAACCGATCAAATATGTATCATTTTTATTACTATTTGTTGAGGGGCCTCAATTAAGATTTATTGTCTGGATGTGTGAATAGGAATTTATTGTATTTTTGTTTTTTCGATTTCTAATGTCTGCCACGTTGTCTGGTTGGTCACGTTTCAGTTGGTAAACGAAGCTTTCGTGTCAAACAATCTTTATGAACGGAATGCTTTTCTGTGTGACCGCGAGCACATCTAGAAATTTATTAATACTCAAAAAAAAAAAAAAAAAAAAAAAGAGCCGGTGATTGCAGTATTATGGAAATTATCGAATATTTTCAGCATGAATTGAATACAAACCCACTGACTCATTCACCCAGTGTGAATCAATTATGCACAGCAGCGTTTCTATGCGCTATTGCTGGCTGTTGGCTGTTGGTTGAAGTTCTAGAAAAGTTAAATGTCAATGGACTGTTAGTTAATTGTTAAACATACCCACAGATACATACATATTAATTTGTTTGTTCTTATAAAACAATATGAAAATATTTTGAAAAAAACTCAATATGCTGGAAATATTTTGATGGATAAAAGCCATCAGCTGACCCTTTGAAAATTAATCAGCTGTCCGCAAGCACCTTAATCTGCTTTTGTCTAATTCACTATTATTACCATATTGTTTGCTCAGAATTGCGACCCTAAGTTTTAATACTTGTATCTTTATTGTTGTTTTCTTGTACAACATGTTCTTTTTTTCGGCTGCTGTAAAGTTTGATTTGTGCCAGGGTTGTATTGTGAATTAAGCACAGATTGGAGATGAGCAGATTTTACTAAAATACATATGTGTGGAACAACGTTTCAAAATCCAGTCAATTTTGCTCGATATAATATATCGAAATTTTATCGAACTTCTCTAGATTTGCACTGTATTTATGTATTACAGTACACCCGGTCATTTTTGTTAGTTTGCTGCAATTTTCCGACTTCATTTCAACCAATTGAGACGACTCCGCTTAGTGTCTGTTGCAAGTTCATTACGACTTTTTGTTTTATCGATTTTTGATATTGCACTAAATTCTTTACTAAAAATAAATCTAATAAATAGCCATTCAACTAAATTAAAAAAAAAACTAATTGGATTTTTAGGCCAATTTTGGCAGTAACTTAATCTTGTTTTGCCGAAATTGAAACACAGTTAATTTATCATTAAAACAAAAACAAGCAAAAAATTGCAATAAAATCAAAAGAAATCCAGTGTTTTTTTTACACCACCAAACTTTGCAACAGATCTTGATCTTGTAAGTTTTAATTAAATCAAACCAATATGGAATTGTAAATTAAATAAATAATATAAAATGTTTTGCAGGAAAAATTAACCAAAAATTAACCATAAAAAAGAAAGAAAAACAAAAGCATGCCGCCTTAGAAATAAGTGATAAACAATTTTATCATCTATAATAGTTGTATAGTCCAGCACTTACCGTAACAATCGCTGTCCAAACAATTTATTAAAATTACAATTAAACTAATCCACATCCTGTGTGACAGCCAACAGTTGTGATGTCGTTCCCCTCGGGGACATGTTTGCATTTTAATCAACATTTGCATAAATTAAAAATACACTTATTCAACAAAACACTTTGTGTCTTTTTTCTTCTTTTTTGTTATTTCGTTTGGTTTCGTAATCATGAATAAAATTTAAAACATTATAAAAACAAGAAAAAAACAACAAGAATTATGATCACTTTTTGTTCGTTAATATCAAGAATTTTTTGCTTTTTTTCTATTATTTCGTAATTTTTCTGTTCGTTTTAATATCACATTTTAATTTAATTTATTAATATTTTATTTAGCTGTAACGGAAAAAGAAATTAAATTTAAGTTTTAATTTGTAAATAACAATTGTAAAAATTAATTGATTTATGTAAGATTTTTGAATTTCTAGTTTTCTAAATCATTTAAACAAAACATTTAAAGCACAAAAATTGCCACAAAATATTAAAAATAATTTTTTTCTTGGAATTCACTGCTTTAATCCTTGTTTGTAGTTGTTGATCGGCGTACGAGAGTTTTGCCAATTATAAACTAATAAATATATAAAAAAAATAGTTCCAAAATATATTGGTCTGAGAAAAAAGCCACCTTAAACATGCCTGTTCATGCTCAGAATATTTAATAACTGCTTTCTAGCCTATATGTATGTATGTATGTATGTATGTATGTATGTATGTACTTGTTAAAAACATACTTTGAATATGTTTCGCTTCTGTCACTACTTTTCCAAAAAAATAGTTTGAAAAACATTTGATATTATCCAATCTTCTGCGTATATTTATCGATTGAAGCCTTTAACCGATTGTTTGGTACCCCTGGCAGATCAGCAGTAAACTGACCTTTAACAATTATTCATTGTTAGAACTTACCGGCAAGATAAAATCCATCTTGCTTAATGTGTGGTAATAGCACCATTAATTACTGGCATCGTTTCAAACATGTCTTAACTTTTGTTTATTTAAATAATTACCTGAAACCAACATTTTTTGGTTGCGTAGTATTTACATTGTTTTTGTTGCCAGCAATCAATTTAAGAATATTTAAAAAAACATCCACTTTATATGTAAAATTTGTTTTATTATTGTTCAACCTTCGTGAGTGATTTGAGCGAAATTTAACAAATGATGTTAAAGACCTCAACGCAACAACAACACAACAAAATAGATTAACAAGAATTTTTTTGGTAAATATTAACGAAAAGAACACGGAAACCACAATTTGTTTATAACGAAACGTAAATAAACAACAGACAAACAAACGAAAAAATGTTCGTAATTAATGTGCAGCAACAACGCAAGTAAAACTTTTGTAGAAATTTTTTGCACTCGGCCAAAAGGGCAATTAATAATTTTGTTTTAACTGCACCAAGGCGAATTCATGGCGCAGATGAAGGCTCCAACAAACACAAGACAATACAATGACTGCGCTAAATATTTATATGGGTTTGGTTAAATCGTTGTGAAATGTCAGAAGGACAAAACTTGGCTGCTGAAGTTCTCTTTAACGATGGCCCAGCCATTTTAAAAATATAAAAATAATACATATGCATGTACATACATATATCAAATCGTTATAAAACTTTGCCGCTTCAAATCACTGTGAACGGTAACTTTCGCCCTCTTAATCGTGGCTAAAGAAACGTCATCAATTGCACTAACAATTTTGTCAGTTATTAATTCGCCTTGACTTAGTTTTTCAAATCCTTAGCCAACTTCAAATGCCTTATACGCTGTCAGATTGCAAATTTTGTGACCGCCAGTTCAGCCATGCACCTTAATTGAGACAATATACATACATATATATTTTGTGTTATATGTATATTTTTTCAAAGAAATTTACAATTTAAAACTCAGCTAAAAACAATGACAAATTGCACTTTCTTTTCTATTTTAATTCTTTTATTACAAGTAAAAATTAAGATTTATTTTTCTTCAATTATATATTTTTCTTCAAACAAATTTACAATTTAAAACTCAGCTGCAAACAATGACAAGTTTCACTTTTATTTTTTATTTTAATTTTTTTTTATTACGTTACATTTTAGCAACGGCGAATTCAGAACGGGGCAAATGGGCAGCTGATGTTTTGTTTTTATGTTGTACGACACGATGTAATATTTTTGTATTTGTTTTCTTTTTATGTCTTGTGACATGGGGTAATATTTTTGTATTTGACATTTTGCAAAACAAAAGATGACGCCGAGTTTTGTTGTTGCGAGTTTTTTCTGTTACAAATTTAGTATATTTTTTTTAGCACTTTTTCTTCTCACTCCCCCTTTTCGGAAGTCTATTCGCTGAGTTCTATTCAATTTATGAAACAATTTTGTATGGATTACTCTATGAAGACATTAATTGTTTGCACTTCTCAAATGTCCAGTTAAAATGCATTTCGGAGCCTTGTTTTCTTTTATTTATAGCGGTTTCATGTAAATTATATGGGCATAAGAAATTTGGACAGTAAAATTACGCCTGAGGGCTTAATGATTTTTGCTGTTGCCTTCTACGCATGTTCAACTTTCCCAACAGTTAAAAGCTTTTTACTTGAAATATAACAATTCACTTCCCATAAGATAGCAACATACCTACATACATATATATTTGCTTGAAACAAGCAACCAAAGCGCTTAAGTTTTTAATTACCGGTTGTGTAATACATAATTATTCTTCAAAGCATTCGTTATTTTAATTTATTCTAGTTTTATTTGCCTGCGTTTTTCACTTTGCGTTAAAGTTAAAATTTCCATAAAACAAACAATGATTTTTAAACAAAAACTCAGCTTTTACAGATGTATACGGATTGTTGTCATATTTGCATCTCATTATGCTGAATCTTTTAGATCTTGAACTACTTTTCATATGAATACTTCTTGGGTGTTTGTGCAAAATACATACATACATATTTTCAAACAGACGTTTTCTTTTAATAAATGGTGGATTTCTGTTTTTTGAGTGCTGAGTTTCATAGCGAATTAATTTTTTCAAAGCAAATGAAAAAAAAAAAAGTTCGGCGGAAAAAAATAAAACCGACACTTTTTTGAATACAAACAAAACACATAAAAATAAGCCTCCGGCAACATGTTGAAAACAAGGCGAATTAATTATACCAGATGGCAGCATCGCGTAAGCTGATTAGTTTCAGTCGAGGTGCATTAAAAGCGTGTAAAGAAAACGCGGCCAAGTGCCAAGTTTATAGTTTGTTTTCTTTTTGTTCTGTGCGGGCTGTGCTGTGTGATAAAAACATTTTAATTTGCCAAATTGTTTATATTTACATATATTAATACAAGAAACTGTCGATTAAATTTGACCAGGCCAAAAGTTTATATAATAAAGAGTTAAACATAACAAAAGTTCGAACGCCTCCCTCTTGAGGAGAATAGAAAGAATAAAATACAAATTAACAAGAGTTTGATTACAATTTCGGGAAAAAGCAAAACTAACAGGTATTGCGAGCAAAAGCTTATTTTATATTTAAGTATCTCGTATAGAAACTAATTCAGAATGAGATATTTGTTGTGTTCGGAAAACTCAAAACAGTTCAATTTAAAGAGTGTCAGCGTGCAGAGTGACAAATTATTAGAATGGAGACTTGCGAAACAGTGCAAATTATAATAAATAAATAATAAACTTTAGTCTGCTGAATGCTTTGCCTGCATCTGGGGAGACAATTAAAATTATTGAAAGATTCCCACTAAAGTGTTTCGTAGAATCAAGAGTCGCCTGTGAAAACGAACTTGTATCTCGTTCCAAATATTTAAAAATAAGTATGCCTAAAAGTCGCTGAATTCTTTCTCAAACAAAATTTAAGGGCTTGCGTTCACAGCACTAACTTTATAGTCTTCAGAAATTCTTAACGACGAAAACAAACAAAAAGCCTGGCACAAAGTTTCCTTCCCTCGTTTTCTTGTGATTTGGTGCGCTTTAGTTTAATAGTGGGTAGCAAATCCGATTTTTTTGTTGTTGTTGTTTTTGTTGTTGCTCAGAACGTTGGTAAACTTTTATCTCGTGCAGATCGTGAAACAGACTCTTCAAAAACTGACAGATGATTGAACGAATAGATACATACGATACAACTTTAACGCAGTGTTTGAAAAGTTTTAAGGCAAAATGTTAAATATTTTTGTTATTAACTCAAGGTGACACCCACCCGCTGGCTGTTGTTTTCTTAAAATTTTGCTTTTCAATTTAAATTTGCTTTTTAATTATTTAATAAAAATATGAGTTGTTACAAACATTTTACAACAGAGAAGAGAAATTTCGTTAACAAACTATAAAGCTGGCATTAGGCGATTGTCACAAATACACCAATCTGATCTAATTTTTATTGTGGTGGGTAATGAAATTGTACCATTCACAGACTATGCACTCACATCGTTGTCACATTTTGTATAAATTTGATTGCCACCAGATAGTGACAAGCGATTGCCACACGATTGTTCTAACTGACAGCAACGCCACCAGAATCAAGTGTTATTCTTGCCACCAGAAGTTAGTGGTTGAAAATAGTTTATTTAAAAAAAGGAAATTGCGCTCTTGCAATTGAAACAACAACAAAAAACACAGGAAAAGAAGAATTATTTGGGTAAGTGGCTAAAAAAAACTCTTGGCTTTTTTCTTTGTTTTCTTGTTGGCACAGTTATTGTCAGATTCTATATTCAGTTCCGGTGAATGTGAAATTTTCTATAACATCGCCAAGTTCCTTAACAAATTTCATGTTCAAAAAGCTAAAAACTAAATTTAAAATTAAAAACACGAAAAAATATTTGCATAAGTAAAACTAAAAATTTTGGCGCATAAGACACAATAAGTATTGGTATATTTTTGGCACTTTGACTGACCACGTGAAATAGTCATTCGATTCCCGCACCACGGTGGCAATTGGTTGGTCATTATAATCGCAATTGCCGCATGAGCCATTTTATTGAACAATCACACGATTGGGCTATACAAATAGCTGAAAATAAGTGCGTTGGGGCGTTCGTATGATTATTTAGATTAATACGAAAAACCCCTGATTTGGCATTTGTTAAAAATCAGTTAATTGTTTTTGCAAAATTTTGATGAATCGAATTATGCAAAAGACACGATTAGAAACGAACCCAGCTGTTAAAACCTTTTTATACTACCAACGATATGTGATTATTAACAGATTTGTTACGTTTTGTTGCTTTTTATTGGTTTAAATATTGCGCCTGCGTTCGATTTAAATACAAAAGGGGCCAACCGTTTGCGCTGTAAAATATTTTCTTCTTTGCGCTTAAGACAATTTTGGAGAAATTACTTTTAACTTTTTCTTTTTGCTTGGAGTAGTTTTTTTCCTTTTACTGCAGATATTATTTTATTCAATCACAAACCCACCAGCCGCAAAAACACATTTTATTTAATCCACGTCATTGTGTTGCCTTTTTGGGCTAAATTTACATATGAACTTAAGGCAAAATATTATTAAATTTTTTAAGCAGCCCTGGAAGTTTCAAAGAAAATATTATTGTTTTTTTTTTTTGAGAAAGAAATCCAATTAATTAGCATTTCTTTGGGCTAATTTTATGAATTTCTTTACTGCTTTTGGAAATATTTTCAATATTATCAATGAAATAATTTAATGAACTTAAATTGAATGTTATTTGGCCGAATTATTTAATTCTTATGCGATTCATATTTTTGTTTTCTTTAACACTAGTTTTTTGCCTAAAATAAACTTACTATTTTTTCTATCTTTTATTAATTTTTGTGCTTTTTGACTCTTATTTCTTGTTTTCTTCATCTAAGTCTCCTTTACCGTTTTCTTTTGTTACCAACCACATTTTTCTTCTGTTTTGTAAGAAACACTCACGAAACTTTTTCTCTTTATTGCCGTTCTGTTACCCGTTCACTTTTTATTCCGCTTAAACGTGCGCAAACGCTGAAAGTTCGTTAACTACTGATGATTGTTGGTTGGAGACTTATTTGTTTGTCTCAGCTTGGAGCCATCCGTAACAGCTGAGTTGGAAATGTGGTCGCTATTATAGTTTCTTTACTTTTGCTTTTGCATTAAAGTAATATAACAACAACAACAACAAACAAACAAACAAAATCATGCATAAACAAAGTTAAACAAATTTGTTTTTGTTGGTTCATGGCACAGAATAATAAATCAGCAACACAAAATACAAAACCGGTGCTTCTTGTGTTTAAGCCAGTGACTCTTAAACTTTATATTAACGCGGCTAAAGGCACGTTAATATGGCAACATTGTCATTTGTGATCAACAGAAATGAAAGTTGGAATATTTATATACATATATTCTCACTTAAATTGTGGGGTAACAAATTTGCGATCACTATTGCCAGCGCTGCCATCGGTATCTGCCACCACGTGATAGGTTTGCAGCTGCCTTGTGCGCAAAAATTGTGAGAAGAACATTTCCCCAGGTTGATCATCAGCCCAAACGTGCAACATGCCATCAACCAACATGTCATAAATGACGATAGCGTGAAATCATAACAAATAACTTGCCAGTGCAACATCAGGAATCGTCCAAATCTTAAGTATATATTTTGTTTTTGTGAAATACTCGTGAAATGTCGAAAAAACGAAATTCAATCTTTTCGAATTTATTAGTCTTTAATTAAAAGGGCTGAGATTAAAAAAATTTGTTTGATGTTGACATCTACTAAAAAAAATTCTAATAAATAGAACTAAAATCAGTAAATTCACCTGCCAGAACCCGCAATATCTGTATCTAACACAACTACCACAATAAAATCAGCAAAATTTGTTTTGCAGCCCACTTCACTGCTTTGTGTGCTGTCAAAATAGGATTTTCCAATTGCATTTTGTAGAGTCGTGGGAATTTTTGACAGCTAAACAAGTCCTTACGCCATCGTTTAGTTTAGTCTGCCAGTATTAAAATGAATCCAAAAAAGCTATTTCTAAATGAAACTTAAAAAGCAGACTTCTCTGTTGTTTGTGCGCTGCCAAATACTATTAGAATGGTTTTGTTTCTGTACTTTCACAAAGGCTTTATCAAGGCAATTGAATACAGCTAAATGGTTGACCATGGGTAAAGTCACTTGTACAACTAGACTAATGAATAACGACAAAGAAATATGTATGTGTATGTATTGAATTTAAAAAGCTGTTAATTTTTATTTGGTAAACGAAGATTTATTAAAAATTAAATAAAGCCAAGTAATGTGGTATTTTAAGACTGGAAATTAAATATTAAAATTGTCTTATTTCAATACCTGCAAATGCATACGTTTTGCTTGCTCGTCAGTAGCATCAATTTCATTTTAAATCGTAAAATATACAATATGAAAACCATAAATTATATATTTTTATAACATGCCATAAAAATACATTTTAAGAAAACAATTAACTGTCAGTTCTATTCCTAAGTTCAGCTTGAAACAGTTTATTTACTTTGTTGTCGATAACAAAATTTTATTAAAGCTCAATTTCGACTGCGTGATGTCATGCATCGCTGTACACACATTCCAAGCTGGTCTTTCCCACACCGCCAACATGTTGTCGATCGCTGCTGTACGTTTGTTCAGTATCCATGACAAATTTAATACTTTGTACAATAAAATCTTTTTTTAGTTTTTGGAATTATTTTTAGTTTAACATCTTGTAGTTGAGTGTTAATTAAAATGAAAAAAAATGCACTTCTCATGGACGAAGCATTTTTATTCAACGCTCATTCTTGTTTGTATTAAATAGTCATGTTTGTGTCTTAAGTCTTTTGTTTGTTGTGCACTTTTGTTTTTGTTCTCTTGTTATTCGATTTTTGCCATTTTCTCACTCTCTTTCTCTTGGAGTCCAAAGAGTGTAAGTAATGCCAGACTGAAGGTTTCGATGGGCCATTTAATAATGGGAATTTCAATACAACGGCCAATGTTTGGCAGACGTATCGTCTGCTTTTGGTTTTTTTTTTACCAGTTTGGAGACAGAGTTTTTAATGGGAACTTTTAAGTCCTCACCAAAAAAAAAAAAACTACTCAAAATAAAAAATACGTTGAGAATAAATTTGCAAAGCGAGAAATAAATCCACAAGAATTTTTGGATTTATACTTAAGAAAAATGTTCTAAATTAAAAAACAAACAAAAATTCTTGCTTATAGAATAATGGTTTGGGTCCAATTTGCTCCAGAGGATACAATATCAACATGTTTAAGATTTCTTTTAATTTTTTAAAAACTTTCATTTATAGCGTAGAAAATTTTTGAAAATAGGGACCTACGGCCAGCCAAGATATGAGTGTTGCTTAAGCCCAAATTGCGGAAAGAACATCAAAGGACTTTATGGTGGTGGTGGTGGTATGGTGTCACCTTGGTGAGCCACTATGTATTCTGATACTGAAAGTATTCTGACTTTTTACTTATACTCAACTCCTCCTGTAAAAGAAAAAGTTGGGGGGGGGGGGGGGGGGGGAAGAGATCAACACGCTACCGGTCTGTTTTTTTTTTTATATAATACATCGTGGGCAGGTGCTGTGGCCATTCTTGACTCAAGACTCCAAAGGATTTTCAACACGATGTTTGCCTTTTAACAGATCAAATACTTGAACTTAATGGCAAAATTCTGAGCGAAAGAGAGAGTAGATTTAAGAACTGTGACACGCAAGACCTCCGCTTCACCAATCTCACACGCCCTGGTTTCTAAGCTGGCTGAGCAATTATTCTGGTGGGTTTTACTAAGTCCTTTTATTATAGCACCACAAATTAAACTGATAATTTATCAATAAATTAACAAATAGCACGATTAAATTAAAATTCTGTCCAAGAAAAAGAAACCACTAAATTAATTAATAAAAATAATTTAAGGCCCCGGTTTCAGAATTTGATATTTCTTTTGAGTTTAACAAAATTATCTTTGTTTATTCTTATTATGAATGTGAAAATTGTATTCAATTACAAACTATAAACCACATTTTCTTAGCCTTAATTAAAGAAATAACCATGTTTTTAAATGAACTTTTTTCCTAAACTATTTGTGTCAATTACCAGAAACCAAACAGCAAAAACAAATATATTTTTTATGAAAAACATATTATTGATTAATTCAAATCAAATCAGTCAAATTTATTGGCAAAAAAGAATGCAAAAAATTGAATTCAACTTAATGGCTGCATCAGTAAACATTGAATCAAAATTATTTGTACATTGATAAAAATAAGCCCAATAATCAAACACATGTGCGCCGAATTTCGAACAACGATGGCCCCTTGTTTATTGGCAGCGAAAAATTTCAATTAAATTTTAATTACGCCAACAATTACCATTACGTTTATAATCGTGGTTTTGTAGTTGTTGTAACGTTAATGTCAGATTACTCTGATCTGGGTTCCCGGACAAGAGCTGACGGATATCTATGCCAAAACAGGGGCTCAGGGGAACTTCATACACAAATGGTTAACAACTATAATGGGGAATTATTGGATACTGATTGTCTTTTACATTCCAAAACATTGTTAACGTTTGACTGGTTAAGAAAAGCCTAAGAATGCTGTCCGGGATGCTCACAGCACATTATGGCTGTTGTAAGCAGATTGATTCTACGCTGAAGAGCAGGAGTGAATGGAATTATCAACTGCGTGGAACTGGAACACATAAGATATAGGCAAATTCATGTCATATACTGAATGAAAAGGACTTGCTAACACTCCCATTAAAGGAGCTGGCTTGCTTTATTCATGTATTAATTAAATCCATGTATTAAGGAAATCGCAATACATCAACGACGGTTGCAGTGCGAACATTCGTTCAGTGTAGCGTCCCTAATGTGATTCAGTCAATTTCGAGGCCTAAGCTCTTGTTCTTATGTCACGTTTTGTCTAGTGTTTTCTGCGCTAATGCTTCCCTGCAATGAGAACTATAGTCTGCCGCTGTATTGTATGTATTAAAGCTGATCATTATTGAGGCGATTTCAATTAAACAATTTCATTTAAAATTTAAATTTTCAATTTAAAAAGTTTTCGTTTCTTATTTCAAATTGATATATTTCGCCCCACATCCAGTACATCAAACAATTTCTTTCAGTGCATAGAATGAAGTAAAAAATCACACACACACATGTTTTGACTGCAGAATTTTTATTTAATTTGTACTCAAATAGCTAACAGATGCGATTGACACAAGCCACAGAAACGCTTCACAAAAAAAATATTTATTTGGTACGCATTAAATATTTGTTTACTTTTTGCAAAATATGAATGAACGATCTGAGCCTTTCGAATGTATGAATGAATGAATGGCGCAATGTTTAAAGATGCAATTACTTATTTATGAAAAATTTCAAGATAAAAAAACAACAACCACAAACTACGGGTATAATTGATTAATATAAACATTAAAACATAATTAAAGCTGAACTCGTATTGAACAATTTTAATTAAACGTTTTCCAATCACTTTATTTGAGGTTAGAGAAAAATTGATTTCTCCACACAAAAGTGTAGGGCGGCAGCAAACAAAAAAGGGGCAGATTCTATCAAACAATATGCAAAAGAGAGTGCTAAAGAATGGCCCATCACTGACTACATCCTTGAGAGGTATTTTTGGCCGCAGTGCCCAAATGATCAGTAAAGGTCACAGCGAACTCTACGGAATCGAATTAGCGTAATTTTCACATTAAGTTTGTCAACATTTTCACCAACGAGTAAATACAACTAAACCTAAAAAAAAAAATCACTACTTCACATCAGGTGTACGCTCAACAGTGAATTCATCAAAAACCTGTTGAAACCAATTAAAATTTTGTTGTCAAAAAACAAGAACGAGAAAAAAATTGCAACAATATAACGTTGATAATGACAGCTGTTTTAACATTTATATATCTAAATACAAACCGACACACAAACATACATACATACAATAATATTTATTAACAAAAGCTAAAGAGCACTCACTGCGTTATTAACGAAAACAAAACAAACAATAAATAATTCAAACTCTGCATTTAGCTGCAATAAAATAAAAAATTTTGTTTTTGTTTTGTTTTGTTTTGTTACGCATCAGTTTTGTACACCACGAATTCAACACGAGATACAACAAACTGATCAGCACTTAAATGCGTTTTATTTTCTTTCTCTCTCCCTCTCGCTATTTGGTTGATGGTTTAACTGCGTTGGTAACCGAGTGAAACGACACCGCTGTAAGAAAAAACGAATGCAAAAAAAACTGTGATCACAACAATGATATTGACAGTCTACAAGGAGATGGTGGCACAAAAAAAACCAAAACAAAAAGAACAACCAAAAAAACAAGAAAACAGCAACAAGAATGACAGCATGTAACGCTGGCAACAGTCACTTACCAACTATTGGCGCAAATAATAGCAAAAAACAAACAAAAAGATTCATTAAGAAATAAATTTCAACGTGAAAAAAAAGTAATTGGACAGAAAATCACACAACAATTCTTTTTTATCAGTACAAAAATGACATTAACGGCAGTGATTACAACACACTTTGACGTACGAAATTAAGAGTTCTGTTCTGAAAGATCTTTGGTGGCCAATCTTTGGCAAAGCAAAGAATAAGTTTTGAAATTGACTTTCTAGTAATTATAAATTAAGCAGAGTCAGCACATCCACACAAAATCTTATCTTATGAGATTGTGGGATGGATTTTGATAAATTTCAAAAAACCAAGACAGCCAATTGCCAAAGATTTTCATTCGAAATTTCTCTCAATAACTTCGATTAGCACTACACTCATACTTTTTTCGCTGCTGGATTACTTTACATTGGGTTGGCAATTTTATATTCCATTTTAACAGCTGATCACAGAAAATTTTAGGCGCATAACTTTAAACTTCTAACTTTAAAGTAAAAAACTTATAATAATTCAGCAAAAAATAAGTAAAAGTTGTGCCTGATTCAAAGAAATTAACCAACAAAAAAAATTAATAAAGATATGAATGATTTGTGACTCATGGAATTATCTTTCTTTGCCGAAGCCATTTTTTGTAATAAAATTGACTATCAAATGGAATTCAACTTGTGCCCCAGCTGGCAATTCAAGTGAGTTTTGACAAGCAGTTTGTGCTATCAATTTGAAATCGAGAAATTGAAAGTGTGGCTGCATTATTATCGTCTAAGCCCAGCCTTTTTAAGCGTGCACTCAGCCAGATAAGGACTTGTGTAGGCAGACGTTTGAAAACTGACAGCCAAAATTAATTGCAAACATATATATTTATTAATAAGAATGTACAATACAATAGTATCCTCAGAATTTGAAACGTGCGATTAAAACTGCCAAAACAGAGAACAAAGTTCATTTGTGTCAATTCGTTTTCATTCCACTAACAATTGACAGGCGGTGTTACGTGTCAAAACACTATAAACATTTTAATAAAATTAATTAAAGCATTTTTCATTATCATCTTGGAAATTTACAGATCCTTAAAAATCTTGGCTAATTAATTACATACTACATATAAAATTGTTACTTTAATTTAAGCCAGATCTATAGAAACAAATTCCAATGCAAACGCATGTGTTCTAGATAAATAATGCAATTCTAAGAATTACCAAAATCCCCTCATGTGGTGACTTTTTTTCTTTTTGCTGGCAATAGTAAAATGAAAACACTTTGTACATATTCTTATTTATGTACATTACATATTCATATGTACATATGTATTTACATATGTACACATAGTACATATTTTTCTAGTATTTAAAGGCTGCTTACAATTAGTATTAAAATGTTAAAGCGTTGAATTTAAAATATTTTCACAAAAATCTAGTTTTTCCATTTAATAAAATTATTTCGTTAATCATTACAACCAACCAACGCAAATGACTTTTTAAGTGTCGTAACTTGTTGTTGTTGTTGCTGTTTTCTCTCTTGTTTTTTGTAAATAGTGATATTCAGAATTCCCTGGAGATTGTTTTTGACAAAAATGTGGTATAAAAATTTACAAACAAATTTCAGAAGTGGTTTTGGCATAAAGCGTTGCATTTTCATTTACATACTTATATATATCAGTATTTTTTGTTCATTCGTAGTTTTATTTTTCTACTTTATTAGCAGTTTGTTTGTAAAAGTATGCAGTTCAGTTGTGGAAAAACAAAACAAAAAATATAGTTTTTTAACTAAGTTGTAATAGCGACACATGAGTGTTTTTTTTTATGTGACATAAAATAAGCGACCACACGCACCGCAACGGCATTTAACAAATATGTACATGTGGGACAAAAAGTGTCAACTGCGCCGTTCAAATGGTAAAAAATTAAAGCACAGTGGAGAAGTTGTTGTTGGCGGAAAATGATACACAAGTGTCAGCGCTTTTTTTTATACTCTTCGCATCAGTTCTGATATGGAATCTTTGGTATGTCCTTGAGTTCTCTGGGAAAAGTTGTTGTTGGCGGAAAATGATACACAAGTGTCAGCGTTTTTTTTTACTCTTCGACAGAGTACGCAGACCATATATTGAAAAGGGGACCCTTACCATAATATCGAGCAATACCCCTATAATAAATACGAAGACCATATATTGAAAAGGGGGGACCCTTACCATAATATCGAGCAATATTCCTATATTAAATACGAAGACCATATATTGAAAAGGGGGGACCCTTACCATAATATCGAGCAATACCCCTATATTAAATACGAAGACCATATATTGAAAAGGGGGACCCTTACCATAATATCGAGCAATACCCCTATATTAAATACGAAGAACATATATTGAAAAGGGGGGACCCTTACCATAATATCGAGCAATATTCCTATATTAAATACGAAGAACATATATTGAAAAGGGGGGACCCTTACCATAATATCGAGCAATACCCCTATATTAAATACGAAGAACATATATTGAAAAGGGGGGACCCTTACCATAATATCGAGCAATATTCCTATATTAAATACGAAGACCATATATTGAAAAGGGGGGACCCTTACCATAATATCGAGCAATACCCCTATAATAAATACGAAGACCATATATTGAAAAGGGGGACCCTTACCATAATATCGAGCAATACCCCTATATTAAATACGAAGAACATATATTGAAAAGGGGGGACCCTTACCATAATATCGAGTAATACCCCTATAATAACTACGAAGACCATATATTGAAAAGGGAGGACCCTTACCATAATATCGAGCAATACCCCTATATTAAATACGAAGAACATATATTGAAAAGGGGGGACCCTTACCATAATATCGAGCAATACCCCTATAATAAATACGAAGACCATATATTGAAAAGGGGGGACCCTTACCATAATATCGAGCAATACCCCTATAATAAATACGAAGACCATATATTGAAAAGGGGGACCCTTACCATAATATCGAGCAATACCCCTATATTAAATACGAAGAACATATATTGAAAAGGGGGGACCCTTACCATAATATCGAGCAATACCCCTATAATAAATACGAAGACCATATATTGAAAAGGGGGGACCCTTACCATAATATCGAGCAATACCCCTATATTAAATACGAAGAACATATATTGAAAAGGGGGGACCCTTACCATAATATCGAGCAATATTCCTATATTAAATACGAAGACCATATATTGAAAAGGGGGGACCCTTACCATAATATCGAGCAATACCCCTATAATAAATACGAAGACCATATATTGAAAAGGGGGGACCCTTACCATAATATCGAGCAATACCCCTATATTAAATACGAAGAACATATATTGAAAAGGGGGGACCCTTACCATAATATCGAGCAATATTCCTATATTAAATACGAAGACCATATATTGAAAAGTGGGGACCCTTACCATAATATCGAGCAATACCCCTATAATAAATACGAAGACCATATATTGAAAAGGGGGACCCTTACCATAATATCGAGCAATACCCCTATATTAAATACGAAGAACATATATTGAAAAGGGGGGACCCTTACCATAATATCGAGTAATACCCCTATAATAACTACGAAGACCATATATTGAAAAGGGAGGACCCTTACCATAATATCGAGCAATACCCCTATATTAAATACGAAGAACATATATTGAAAAGGGGGGACCCTTACCATAATATCGAGCAATATTCCTATATTAAATACGAAGACCATATATTGAAAAGGGGGGACCCTTACCATAATATCGAGCAATACCCCTATAATAAATACAAAGACCATATATTGAAAAGGGGGGACCCTTACCATAATATCGAGCAATACCCCTATATTAAATACGAAGAACATATATTGAAAAGGGGGCACCCTTACCATAATATCGAGCAATACCCCTACAATAAATACGAAGACCATATATTGAAAAGGGGGACCCTTACCATAATATGGAGCAATACCCCTATATTAAATACGAAGACCATATATTGAAAAGGGGGGACCCTTACCATAATATCGAGCAATACCCCTATAATAAATACGAAGACCATATATTGAAAAGGAATATTCCTATATTAAATACGAAGACCATATATTGAAAAGGGACCCTTACCATAATATCGAGCAATACCCCTATATTAAATACGAAGACCATATATTGAAAAGGGGGGACCCTTACCATAATATCGAGCAATACCCCTATAATAAATACGAAGACCATATATTGAAAAAGGGGGACCCTTACCATAATATCGAGCAATACCCCTATATTAAATACGAAGAACATATATTGAATAGGGGGGACCCTTACCATAATATCGAGCAATTTAATATTCCTATATTAAATACGAAGACCATATATTGAAAAGGGGGGACCCTTACCATAATATCGAGCAATATTCCTATATTAAATACGAAGACCATATATTGAAAAGGGGGGACCCTTACCATAATATCGAGCAATACCCCTATAATAAATACGAAGACCATATATTGAAAAGGGGGACCCTTACCATAATATCGAGCAATACCCCTATAATAAATACGAAGACCATATATTGAAAAGGGGGGACCCCTTACCATAATATCGAGCAATACCCCTATAATAAATACGAAGACCATATATTGAAAAGGGGGGACCCTTACCATAATATCGAGCAATATTCCTATATTAAATACGAAGACCATATATTGAAAAGGGGGACCCTTACCATAATATCGAGCAATACCCCTATAATAAATACGCAGACCATATATTGAAAAGGGGACACCCTTACCATAATATCGAGCAATACCCCTATAATAAATACGAAGACCATATATTGAAAAAGGGGGACCCTTACCATAATATCGAGCAATATTCCTATATTAAATACGAAGACCATATATTGAAAAGGGGGACCCTTACCATAATATCGAGCAATATTCCTATATTAAATACGAAGACCATATATTGAAAAGGGGGACCCTTACCATAATGTCGAGCAATACCCCTATATTAAATACGCAGACCATATATTGAAAAGGGGGGACCCTTACCATAATATCGAGCAATACCCCTATAATAAATACGAAGACCATATATTGAAAAGGGGGGACCCTTACCATAATATCGAGCAATATTCCTATATTAAATACGAAGACCATATATTGAAAAGGGGGGACCCTTACCATAATATCGAGCAATACCCCTATAATAAATACGAAGACCATATATTGAAAAGGGGGGACCCTTACCATAATATCGAGCAATAACCCTATAATAAATACGAAGACCATATATTGAAAAGGGGGGACCCTTACCATAATATCGAGCAATATTCCTATATTAAATACGAAGACCATATATTGAAAAGGGGGGACCCTTACCATAATATCGAGCAATATTCCTATATTAAATACGAAGACCATATATTGAAAAGGGGGGACCCTTACCATAATATCGAGCAATACCCCTATAATAAATACGCAGACCATATATTGAAGAGGGGGGACCCTTACCATAATATCGAGCAATAACCCTATAATAAATACGAAGACCATATATTGAAAAGGGGGGACCCTTACCATAATATCGAGCAATATTCCTATATTAAATACGAAGACCATATATTGAAAAGGGGGGACCCTTACCATAATATCGAGCAATACCCCTATAATAAATACGAAGACCATATATTGAAAAGGGGGGACCCTTACCATAATATCGAGCAATACCCCTATAATAAATACGAAGACCATATATTGAAAAGGGGGGACCCTTACCATAATATCGAGCAATATTCCTATATTAAATACGAAGACCATATATTGAAAAGGGGGGACCCTTACCATAATATCGAGCAATATTTTTGCGATAAAATCAATATTTGCGGAGATACAGACACTTATCTAACAAAGTTTAATAGGGAAGTAATATTTTTATTAAAAATGAATTCTGATAGACTTGGATCCATCCTAATATTTATATGGATTTTTTCAAAAATTTCTTCAAATTACAATAGTTTTAATATATTTGAAAAGAGCATTATCGATACCTTAGCTAAGTTTTTTCGAATTTCGCTTATTTTTGCGATAAAATCAATATTTGCGGAGATACAGTCACTTTTCTAAAAAAGTTTAATAGGGAAGTAATATTTTTATTAAAAATGAATTCTGATAGACTTGGATCCATCCTAATATTTATATGGATTTTTTCAAAAATTTCTTCAAATTACAATAGTTTTAATATATTTGAAAAGAGCATTATCGATACCTTAGTTAAGTTTTTTCGAATTTCGCTTATTTTTGCGATAAAATCAATATTTGCGAAGATACAGCCACTTTTCTAAAAAAGTTTAATAGGGAAGTAATATTTTTATTAAAAATGAATACTGATAGACTTGGCTCCATCTTAATATTTATATGGATTTTTTCAAAAATTTCTTAAAATTACAATAGTTTTAATATATTTGAAAAGAGCATTATCGATACCTTAGTTAAGTTTTTTCGAATTTCGCTTATTTTTGCGATAAAATCAATATTTGCGGAGATACAGCCATTTTTCTAAAAAAGTTTAATAGGGAAGTAATATTTTTATTAAAAATGAGTACTGATAGACTTGGATCCATCCTAATATTTATATGGATTTTTTCAAAAATTTCTTCAAATTACAATAGTTTTAATATATTTGAAAAGAGCATTATCGATACCTTCGTTAAGTTTTTTCGAATTTCGCTTATTTTTGCGATAAAATCAATATTTGCGGAGATACAGCCACTTTTCTAAAAAAGTTTAATAGGGAAGTAATATTTTTATTATAAAAATGAATATTGATAGACTTGGATCCATCCTAATATTTATATGGATTTTTAAAAGGGGGACCCTTGCCATAATATCGAGCAATACCCCTATAATAAATACGAAGACCATATATCGAAAAGGGGGACCCTTACCATAATATCGAGCAATACCCCTATATTAAATACGCAGACCATATATTGAAAAGGGGGGACCCTTACCATAATATCGAGCAATACCCCAATATTAAATACGAAGACCATATATTGAAAAGGGAGGACCCTTACCATAATATCCAGCAATATTCCTATATTAAATACGAACACCATATATTGAAAAGGGGGGACCCTTACCATAATATCGAGCAATACCCCTATATTAAATACGCAGACCATATATTGAAAAGAGGGGACCCTTACCATAATATCGAGCAATACCACTATAATAAATACGAAGACCATATATTGAAAAGGGGGGACCCTTACCATAATATCGAGCAATACCCCTATAATAAATACGAAGACCATATATTGAAAAGGGGGGACCCTTACCATAACATCGAGCAATACCCCTATATTAAATACGCAGACCATATATTGAAAAGGGGGGACCCTTACCATAATATCGAGCAATATTCCTATATTAAATACGAAGACCATATATTGAAAAGGGGGGACCCTTACCATAATATCGAGCAATACCCCTATATTAAATACGCAGACCATATATTGAAAAGGGGGGACCCTTACCATAATATCCAGCAATATTCCTATAATAAATACGAAGACCATATATTGAAAAGGGGGGACCCTTACCATAATATCGAGCAATACCCCTATAATAAATACGAAGACCATATATTGAAAAGGGGGGACCCTTACCATAACATCGAGCAATACCCCTATATTAAATACGCAGACCATATATTGAAAAGGGGGGAACCTTACCATAATATCGAGCAATATTCCTATATTAAATACGAAGACCATATATTGAAAAGGGGGGACCCTTACCATAATATCGAGCAATACCCCTATATTAAATACGAAGACCATATATTGAACAGGGAGGACCCTTACCATAATATCCAGCAATATTCCTATATTAAATACGAACACCATATATTGAAAAGGGGGGACCCTTACCATAATATCGAGCAATACCCCTATATTAAATACGCAGACCATATATTGAAAAGAGGGGACCCTTACCATAATATCGAGCAATACCACTATAATAAATACGAAGACCATATATTGAAAAGGGGATACCCTTACCATAATATCGAGCAATACCCCTATATTAAATACGAAGACCATATATTGAAAAGGGGGGGACCCTTTCCATAATATCGAGCAATATTCCTATATTAAATACGAAGACCATATATTGAAAAGGGGGGACCCTTACCATAATATCGAGCAATATTCCTATATTAAATACGAAGACCATATATTGAAAAGGGGATACCCTTACCATAAAATCGAGCAATACCCCTATATTAAATACGCAGACCATATATTGAAAAGGGGGACCCTTTCCATAATATCGAGCAATATTCCTATATTAAATACGAAGACCATATATTGAAAAGGGGGGACCCTTACCATAATATCGAGCAATACCCCTATAATAAATACGAAGACCATATATTGAAAAGGGGGGACCCTTACCATAATATCGAGCAATACCCCTATATTAAATACGAAGACCATATATTGAAAAGGGGGGACCCTTACCATAATATCGAGCAATACCCCTATATTAAATACGAAGACCATATATTGAAAAGGGGGGACCCTTACCATAATATCGAGCAATACACCTATAATAAATACGAAGACCATATATTGAAAAGGGGGACCCTTACCATAATATCAAGCAATATTCCTATATTAAATACGAAGACCATATATTGAAAAGGGGATACCCTTACCATAATATCGAGCAATACCCCTATATTAAATACGTAGACCATATATTGAAAAGGGGGGACCCTTACCATAAAATCGAGCAATACCCCTATATTAAATACGCAGACCATATATTGAAAAGGGGGACCCTTTCCATAATATCGAGCAATATTCCTATATTAAATACGGAGACCATATATTGAAAAGGGGGGACCCTTACCATAATATCGAGCAATATTTTTGCGATAAAATCAAAATTTGCGGAGATACAGCCACTTTTCTAAAAACGTTTAATAGGGAAGTAATATTTTT
Source organism: Epicampocera succincta (assembly GCA_932526305.1). NCBI lineage: Eukaryota > Metazoa > Arthropoda > Insecta > Diptera > Tachinidae > Epicampocera > Epicampocera succincta. The sequence continues at coordinate 11,137,034 of OW052037.1, read as the reverse complement.
ATTAAAAATAAATACTGATAGACTTGGATCCATCCTAATATTTATATGGATTTTTTCAAAAATTTCTTCAAATTACAATAGTTTTAATATATTTGAAAAGAGCATTATCGATACCTTAGTTAAGTTTTTTCGAATTTCGCTTATTTTTGCGATAAAATCAATATTTGCGGAGATACAGCCACTTTTGTAAAAAAGTTTAATAGGGAAGTAATATTTTTATTAAAAATGAATACTGATAGACTTGGATCCATCCTAATATTTATATGGATTTTTTCAAAAATTTCTTCAAATTACAATAGTTTTAATATATTTGAAAAGAGCATTATCGATACCTTAGTTAAGTTTTTTCGAGGTTCGCTTATTTTTGCGATAAAATCAATATTTGCGGAGATACAGCCACTTTTCTAAAAAAGTTTAATAGGGAAGTAATATTTTTATTAAAAATGAATACTGATAGACTTAGCTCCATCTTAATATTTATATGGATTTTTTCAAAAATTTCTTCAAATTACAATAGTTTTAATATATTTGAAAAGAGCATTATCGATACCTTAGTTAAGTTTTTTCGAATTTCGCTTATTTTTGCGATAAAATCAATATTTGCGGAGATACAGCCACTTTTCTAAAAAAGTTTAATAGGGAAGTAATATTTTTATTAAAAATGAATACTGATAGACTTGGATCCATCCTAATATTTATATGGATTTTTTCAAAAATTTCTTCAAATTACAATAGTTTTAATATATTTGAAAAGAGCATTATCGATACCTTAGTTAAGTTTTTTCGAATTTCGCTTATTTTTGCGATAAAATCAATATTTGCGGAGATACAGCCACTTTTCTAAAAAAGTTGAATAGGGAAGTAATATTTTTATTATAAAAATGAATATTGATAGACTTGGATCCATCCTAATATTTATATGGATTTTTAAAAGGGGGACCCTTGCCATAATATCGAGCAATACCCCTATAATAAATACGAAGACCATATATCGAAAAGGGGGGACCCTTACCATAATATCGAGCAATACCCCTATATTAAATACGCAGACCATATATTGAAAAGGGGGGACCCTTACCATAATATCGAGCAATATTCCTATATTAAATACGAAGACCATATATTGAAAAGGGGGGACCCTAACCATAATATCGAGCAATACCCCTATATTAAACACGCAGACCATATATTGAAAAGGGGGGAACCTTACCATAATATCGAGAAATATTCCTATATTAAATACGAAGACCATATATTGAAAAGGGGGGACCCTTACCATAATATCGAGCAATACCCCTATAATAAATACGAAGACCATATATTGAAAAGGGGGGACCCTTACCATAATATCGAGCAATATTCCTATATTAAATACGAAGAACATATATTGAAAAGAAGGGACCCTTACCATAATATCGAGCAATACCCCTATAATAAATACAAAGACCATATATTGAAAAGGGGGGACCCTTACCATAATATCGAGCAATATTCCTATATTAAATACGAAGACCATATATTGAAAAGGGGGGACCCTTACCATAATATCGAGCAATACCCCTATAATAAATACGAAGACCATATATTGAAAAGGGGGGACCCTTACCATAATATCGAGCAATATTCCTATATTAAATACGAAGAACATATATTGAAAAGAAGGGACCCTTACCATAATATCGAGCAATACCCCTATAATAAATACGAAGACCATATATTGAAAAGGGGGGACCCTAACCATAATATCGAGCAATACCCCTATATTAAACACGCAGACCATATATTGAAAAGGGGGGACCCTTACCATAATATCGAGCAATACCCCTATATTAAATACGAAGAACATATATTGAAAAGGGGGCACCCTTACCATAATATCGAGCAATACCCCTATATTAAATACGAAGAACATATATTGAAAAGGGGGGACCCTTACCATAATATCGAGCAATATTCCTATATTAAATACGAAGACCATATATTGAAAAGAAGGGACCCTTACCATAATATCGAGCAATACCCCTATAATAAATACAAAGACCATATATTGAAAAGGGGGGACCCTTACCATAATATCGAGCAATACCCCTATATTAAATACGAAGAACATATATTGAAAAGGGGGGACCCTTACCATAATATCGAGCAATATTCCTATATTAAATACGAAGAACATATATTGAAAAGAAGGGACCCTTACCATAATATCGAGCAATACCCCTATAATAAATACAAAGACCATATATTGAAAAGGGGGGACCCTTACCATAATATCGAGCAATACCCCTATATTAAATACGAAGAACATATATTGAAAAGGGGGCACCCTTACCATAATATCGAGCAATACCCCTATATTAAATACGAAGAACATATGTATATTGAAAAGGGGGGACCCTTACCATAATATCGAGTAATACCCCTATAATAAATACGAAGACCATATATTGAAAAGGGGGGACCCTTACCATAATATCGAGCAATACCCCTATATTAAATACGAAGAACATATATTGAAAAGGGGGGACCCTTACCATAATATCGAGCAATATTCCTATATTAAATACGAAGACCATATATTGAAAAGGGGGGACCCTTACCATAATATCGAGCAATACCCCTATAATAAATACAAAGACCATATATTGAAAAGGGGGGACCCTTACCATAATATCGAGCAATACCCCTATATTAAATACGAAGAACATATATTGAAAAGGGGGCACCCTTACCATAATATCGAGCAATACCCCTATATTAAATACGAAGAACATATATTGAAAAGAAGGGACCCTTACCATAATATCGAGCAATACCCCTACAATAAATACGAAGACCATATATTGAAAAGGGGGACCCTTACCATAATATGGAGCAATACCCCTATATTAAATACGAAGACCATATATTGAAAAGGGGGGACCCTTACCATAATATCGAGCAATACCCCTATATTAAATACGCAGACCATATATTGAAAAGGGGGGACCCTTACCATAATATCGAGCAATATTCCTATATTAAATACGAAGACCATATATTGAAAAGGGGGGACCCTTACCATAATATCGAGCAATACCCCTATAATAAATACGAATACCATATATTGAAAAGGGGGGACCCTTACCATAATATCGAGCTATATTCCTATATTAAATACGAAGACCATATATTGAAAAGGGGGGACCCTTACCATAATATCGAGCAATATTCCTTTATTAAATACGAAGACCATATATTGAAAAGGGGGGACCCTTACCATAATATCGAGCTATATTCCTATATTAAATACGAAGACCATATATTGAAAAGGGGGGACCCTTACCATAATATCGAGCAATATTCCTATATTAAATACGGAGACCATATATTGAAAAGGGGGACCCTTACCATAATATCGAGCAATATTCCTATATTAAATACGGAGACCATATATTGAAAAGGGGGACCCTTACCATAATATCGAGCAATATTCCTATATTAAATACGAAGACCATATATTGAAAAGGGGGGACCCTTACCATAATATCGAGCAATACCCCTATAATAAATACGAAGATCATATATTGAAAAGGGGGGACCCTTACCATAATATCGAGCAATATTCCTATATTAAATACGAAGACCATATATTGAAAAGGGGGGACCCTTACCATAATATCGAGCAATACCCCTATATTAAATACGCAGACCATATATTGAAAAGGGGGGACCCTTACCATAATATCGAGCAATATTCCTATATTAAATACAAAGACCATATATTGAAAAGGGGGGACCCTTACCATAACATCGAGCAATATTCCTATATTAAATACGAAGACCATATATTGAAAAGGGGGGACCCTTACCATAATATCGAGCAATACCCCTATAATAAATACGAAGACCATATATTGAAAAGGGGGGACCCTTACCATAATATCGAGCAATATTCCTATATTAAATACGAAGACCATATATTGAAAAGGGGGGACCCTTACCATAATATCGAGCAATATTCCTATATTAAATACGAAGACCATATATTGAAAAGGGGGGACCCTTACCATAATATCGAGCAATACCCCTATAATAAATACGAAGATCATATATTGAAAAGGGGGGACCCTTACCATAATATCGAGCAATATTCCTATATTAAATACGAAGACCATATATTGAAAAGGGGGGACCCTTACCATAATATCGAGCAATACCCCTATATTAAATACGCAGACCATATATTGAAAAGGGGGGACCCTTACCATAATATCGAGCAATATTCCTATATTAAATACAAAGACCATATATTGAAAAGGGGGGACCCTTACCATAACATCGAGCAATATTCCTATATTAAATACGAAGACAATATATTGAAAAGGGGGGACCCTTACCATAATATCGAGCAATACCCCTATAATAAATACGAAGACCATATATTGAAAAGGGGGGACCCTTACCATAATATCGAGCAATACCCCTATAATAAATACGAAGACCATATATTGAAAAGGGGGGACCCTTACCATAATATCGAGCAATATTCCTATATTAAATACGAAGACCATATATTTAAAAGGGGGGACCCTTACCATAATATCGAGCAATATTTTTGCGATAAAATCAATATTTGCGGAGATACAGCCACTTTTCTAAAAAAGTTTAATAGGGAAGTAATATTTTTATTAAAAATGAATACTGATAGACTTAGATCCATCCTAATATTTATATAGATTTTTTCAAAAATTTCTTCAAATTACAATAGTTTTAATATATTTGAAAAGAGCATTATCGATACCTTATTTAAGTTTTTTCGAATTTCGCTTATTTTTGCGATAAAATCAATATTTGCGGAGATACAGCCACTTTTCTAAAAAAGTTTAATAGGGAAGTAATATTTTTATTAAAAATGAATACTGATAGACTTGGATCCATCTTAATATTTATATGGATTTTTTCAAAAATTTCTTCAAATTACAATAGTTTTAATATATTTGAAAAGAGCATTATCAATACCTTAGTTAAGTTTTTTCCAATTTCGCTTATTTTTGCGATAAAATCAATATTTGCGGAGATACAGCCACTTTTCTAAAAAAGTTTAATAGGAAAGTAATATTTTTATTATAAAAATGAATACTGATAGACTTGGATCCATCCTAATATTTATATGGATTTTTTTCAAAAATTTCTTCAAATTACAATAGTTTTAATATATTTGAAAAGAGCATTATCGATACCTTAGTTAAGTTTTTTCGAATTTCGCTTATTTTTGCGATAAAATCAATATTTGCGGAGATACAGACAGTTTTCTAAAAAAGTTTAATAGGGAAGTAATATTTTTATTATAAAAATGAATACTGATAGACTTGGAACCATCCTAATATTTATATGGATTTTTTCAAAAATTTCTTCAAATTACAATAGTTTTAATATATTTGAAAAGAGCATTATCAATACCTTAGTTAAGTTTTTTCGAATTTCGCTTATTTTTGCGATAAAATCAATATTTGCGGAGATACGGCCACTTTTCTAAAAAAGTTTAATAGGGAAGTAATATTTTTATTATAAAAATGAATACTGATAGACTTGGATCCATCCTAATATTTATATGGATTTTTAAAAGGGGGACCCTTGCCATAATATCGAGCAATACCCCTATAATAAATACGAAGACCATAAATTTAAAAAGGGGGGACCCTTACCATAATATCGAGCAATACCCCTATATTAAATACGCAGACCATATATTGAAAAGGGGGGACCCTTACCATAATATCGAGCAATACCCCTATATTAAATACGCAGACCATATATTGAAAAGGGGGGACCCTTACCATAATATCGAGCAATACCCCTATAATAAATACGAAGACCATATATTGAAAAGGGGGGACCCTTACCATAATATCGAGCAATATTCCTATATTAAATACGAAGACCATATATTGAAAAGGGGGGACCCTTACCATAATATCGAGCAATACCCCTATAATAAATACGAAGACCATATATTGAAAAGGGGGGACCCTTACCATAATATCGAACAATATTCCTATATTAAATACGAAGACCATATATTGAAAAGGGGGGACCCTTACCATAATATCGAGCAATATTCCTATATTAAATACGAAGATCATATATTGAAAAGGGGGGACCCTTACCATAATATCGAGCAATACCCCTATAATAAATACGAAGACCATATATTGAAAAGGGGGGACCCTTACCATAATATCGAGCAATATTCCTATATTAAATACGAAGACCATATATTGAAAAGGGGGGACCCTTACCATAATATCGAGCAATATTCCTATATTAAATACGAAGATCATATATTGAAAAGGGGGGACCCTTACCATAATATCGAGCAATACCCCTATTATAAATACGAAGACCATATATTGAAAAGGGGGGACCCTTACCATAATATCGAGCAATATTCCTATATTAAATACGAAGACCATATATTGAAAAGGGGGGACCCTTACCATAATATCGAGCAATATTCCTATATTAAATACGAAGATCATATATTGAAAAGGGGGGACCCTTACCATAATATCGAGCAATACCCCTATAATAAATACGAAGACCATATATTGAAAAGGGGGGACCCTTACCATAATATCGAGCAATATTCCTATATTAAATACGAAGACCATATATTGAAAAGGGGGGACCCTTACCATAATATCGAGCAATACCCCTATAATAAATACGAAGACCATATATTGAAAAGGGGGGACCCTTACCATAATATCGAGCAATATTCCTATTTATTAGTTAAGTTTTTTCGAATTTCGCTTATTTTTGCGATAAAATCAATATTTGCGGAGATACAGACACTTTTCTAAAAAAGTTTAATAGGGAAGTAATATTTTTATTATAAAAATGAATACTGATAGACTTGGATCCATCCTAATATTTATATGGATTTTTTCAAAAATTTCTTCAAATTACAATAGTTTTAATATATTTGAAAAGAGCATTATCGATACTTTAGTTAAGTTTTTTCGAATTTCGCTTATTTTTGCGATAAAATCAATATTTGCGGAGATACAGCCACTTTTCTAAAAAAGTTTAATAGGGAAGTAATATTTTTATTATAAAAATGAATACTGATAGACTTGGATCCATCCTAATATTTATATGGATTTTTTCAAAAATTTCTTCAAATTACAATAGTTTTAATATATTTGAAAAGAGCATTATCGATACCTTAGTTAAGTTTTTTCGAATTTCGCTTATTTTTGCGATAAAATCAATATTTGCGGAGATACAGACACTTTTCTAAAAAAGTTTAATAGGGAAGTAATATTTTTATTATAAAAATGAATACTGATAGACTTGGATCCATCCTAATATTTATATGGATTTTTTCAAAAATTTCTTCAAATTACAATAGTTTTAATATATTTGAAAAGAGCATTATCAATACCTTAGTTAAGTTTTTTCGAATTTCGCTTATTTTTGCGATAAAATCAACATTTGCGGAGATACAGCCACTTTTCTAAAAAAGTTTAATAGGGAAGTAATATTTTTATTATAAAAATGAATACTGATAGACTTGGATCCATCCTAATATTTATATGGATTTTTTCAAAAATTTCTTCAAATTACAATAGTTTTAATATATTTGAAAAGAGCATTATCAATACCTTAGTTAAGTTTTTTCGAATTTCGCTTATTTTTGCGATAAAATCAACATTTGCGGAGATACAGCCACTTTTCTAAAAAAGTTTAATAGGGAAGTAATATTTTTATTATAAAAATGAATACTGATAGACTTGGATCCATCCTAATATTTATATGGATTTTTTCAAAAATTTCTTCAAATTACAATAGTTTTAATATATTTGAAAAGAGCATTATCAATACCTTAGTTAAGTTTTTTCGAATTTCGCTTATTTTTGCGATAAAATCAACATTTGCGGAGATACAGCCACTTTTCTAAAAAAAGTTTAATAGGGAAGTAATATTTTTATTATAAAAATGAATACTGATAGACTTGGATCCATCCTAATATTTATATGGATTTTTTCAAAAATTTCTTCAAATTACAATAGTTTTAATATATTTGAAAAGAGCATTATCAATACCTTAGTTAAGTTTTTTCGAATTTCGCTTATTTTTGCGATAAAATCAATATTTGCGGAGATACAGACACTTTTCTAAAAAAGTTTAATAGGGAAGTAATATTTTTATTATAAAAATGAATACTGATAGACTTGGATCCATCCTAATATTTATATGGATTTTTTCAAAAATTTCTTCAAATTACAATAGTTTTAATATATTTGAAAAGAGCATTATCAATACCTTAGTTAAGTTTTTTCGAATTTCGCTTATTTATGCGATAAAATCAACATTTGCGGAGATACAGCCACTTTTCTAAAAAAGTTTAATAGGGAAGTAATATTTTTATTATAAAAATGAATACTGATAGACTTGGATCCATCCTAATATTTATATGGATTTTTTCAAAAATTTCTTCAAATTACAATAGTTTTAATATATTTGAAAAGAGCATTATCGATACCTTAGTTAAGTTTTTTCGAATTTCGCTTATTTTTGCGATAAAATCAATATTTGCGGAGATACAGACACTTTTCTAAAAAAGTTTAATAGGGAAGTAATATTTTTATTATAAAAATGAATACTGATAGACTTGGATCCATCCTAATATTTATATGGATTTTTTCAAAAATTTCTTCAAATTACAATAGTTTTAATATATTTGAAAAGAGCATTATCAATACCTTAGTTAAGTTTTTTCGAATTTCGCTTATTTTTGCGATAAAATCAATATTTGCGGAGATACAGCCACTTTTCTAAAAAAGTTTAATAGGGAAGTAATATTTTTATTATAAAAATGAATACTGATAGACTTGGATCCATCCTAATATTTATATGGATTTTTAAAAGGGGGACCCTTGCCATAATATCGAGCAATACCCCTATAATAAATACGAAGACCATATATTGAAAAGGGGGACCCTTACCATAATATCGAGCAATACGCCTATATTAAATACGCAGACCATATATTGAAAAGGGGGGACCCTTACCATAATATCGAGCAATATTCCTATATTAAATACGAAGACCATATATTGAAAAGGGGGGCCCTTACCATAATATCGAGCAATATTCCTTTATTAAATACGAAGACCATATATTGAAAAGGGGGGACCCTTATCATAATATCGAGCAATACCCCTATATTAAATACGCAGACCATATATTGAAAAGGGGGGACCCTTACCATAATATCGAGCAATATTCCTATATTAAATACGAAGACCATATATTGAAAAGGGGGGACCCTTACCATAATATCGAGCAATATTCCTATATTAAATACGAAGACCATATATTGAAAAGGGGGGACCCTTACCATAATATCGAGCAATACCCCTATAATAAATACGAAGACCATATATTGAAAAGGGGGGACCCTTACCATAATATCGAGCAATATTCCTATATTAAATACGAAGACCATATATTGAAAAGGGGGGACCCTTACCATAATATCGAGCAATATTCCTATATTAAATACGAAGACCATATATTGAAAAGGGGGGACCCTTACCATAATATCGAGCAATATTTTTGCGATAAAATCAATATTTGCGGAGATACAGACACTTTTCTAAAAAAGTTTAATAGGGAAGTAATATTTTTATTATAAAAATGAATACTGATAGACTTGGATCCATCCTAATATTTATATGGATTTTTTCAAAAATTTCTTCAAATTACAGTAGTTTTAATATATTTGAAAAGAGCATTATCGATACCTTAGTTAAGTTTTTTCGAATTTCGCTTATTTTTGCGATAAAATCAATATTTGCGGAGATACAGCCACTTTTCTAAAAAAGTTTAATAGGGAAGTAATATTTTTATTAAAAATGAATACTGATAGACTTGGATCCATCCTAATATTTATATGGATTTTTTCAAAAATTTCTTCAAATTACAATAGTTTTAATATATTTGAAAAGAGCATTATCGATACCTTAGTTAAGTTTTTTCGAATTTCGCTTATTTTTGCGATAAAATCAATATTTGCGGAGATACAGCCACTTTTCTAAAAAAGTTTAATAGGGAAGTAATATTTTTATTATAAAAATGAATACTGATAGACTTGGATCCATCCTAATATTTATATGGATTTTTTCAAAAATTTCTTCAAATTACAATAGTTTTAATATATTTGAAAAGAGCATTATCGATACCTTAGTTAAGTTTTTTCGAATTTCGCTTATTTTTGCGATAAAATCAATATTTGCGGAGATACAGCCACTTTTCTAAAAAAGTTTAATGGGGAAGTAATATTTTTATTATAAAAATGAATACTGATAGACTTGGATCCATCCTAATATTTATATGGATTTTTTAAAAAATTTCTTCAAATTACAATAGTTTTAATATATTTGAAAAGAGCATTATCGATACCTTAGTTAAGTTTTTTTCGAATTTCGCTTATTTTTGCGATAAAATCAATATTTGCGGAGATACAGACACTTTTCTAAAAAAGTTTAATAGGGAAGTAATATTTTTATTATAAAAATGAATACTGATAGACTTGGATCCATCCTAATATTTATATGGATTTTTTCAAAAATTTCTTCAAATTACAATAGTTTTAATATATTTGAAAAGAGCATTATCGATACCTTAGTTAAGTTTTTTCGAATTTCGCTTATTTTTGCGATAAAATCAATATTTGCGGAGATACAGCCACTTTTCTAAAAAAGTTTAATAGGGAAGTAATATTTTTATTATAAAAATGAATACTGATAGACTTGGATCCATCCTAATATTTATATGGATTTTTTCAAAAATTTCTTCAAATTACAATAGTTTTAATATATTTGAAAAGAGCATTATCGATACCTTAGTTAAGTTTTTTCGAATTTCGCTTATTTTTGCGATAAAATCAATATTTGCGGAGATACAGACACTTTTCTAAAAAAGTTTAATAGGGAAGTAATATTTTTATTATAAAAATGAATACTGATAGACTTGGATCCATCCTAATATTTATATGGATTTTTTCAAAAATTTCTTCAAATTACAATAGTTTTAATATATTTGAAAAGAGCATTATCGATACCTTAGTTAAGTTTTTTCGAATTTCGCTTATTTTTGCCATAAAATCAATATTTGCGGAGATACAGCCACTTTTCTAAAAAAGTTTAATAGGGAAGTAATATTTTTATTATAAAAATGAATACTGATAGACTTGGATCCATCCTAATATTTATATGGATTTTTTCAAAAATTTCTTCAAATTACAATAGTTTTAATATATTTGAAAAGAGCATTATCGATACCTTGGTTAAGTTTTTTCGAATTTCGCTTATTTTTGCGATAAAATCAATATTTGCGGAGATACAGCCACTTTTCTAAAAAAGTTTAATAGGGAAGTAATATTTTTATTATAAAAATGAATACTGATAGACTTGGATCCATCCTAATATTTATATGGATTTTTTCAAAAATTTCTTGAAATTTCAATAGTTTTAATATATTTGAAAAGAGCATTATCGATACCTTAGTTAAGTTTTTTCGAATTTCGCTTATTTTTGCGATAAAATCAATATTTGCGGAGATACAGCCACTTTTCTAAAAAAGTTTAATAGGGAAGTAATATTTTTATTATAAAAATGAATACTGATAGACTTGGATCCATCCTAATATTTATATGGATTTTTAAAAGGGGGACCCTTACCATAATATCGAGCAATACCCCTATATTAAATACGCAGACCATATATTGAAAAGGGGGGACCCTTACCATAATATCGAGCAATATTCCTATATTAAATACGAAGACCATATATTGAAAAGGGGGGACCCTTACCATAATATCGAGCAATATTCCTATATTAAATACGAAGACCATATATTGAAAAGGGGGGACCCTTACCATAATATCGAGCAATATTCCTATATTAAATACGAAGACCATATATTGAAAAGGGGGGACCCTTACCATAATATCGAGCAATATTCCTATATTAAATACGAAGACCATATATTGAAAAGGGGGGACCCTTACCATAATATCGAGCAATATTCCTATATTAAATACGAAGATCATATATTGAAAAGGGGGGACCCTTACCATAATATCGAGCAATACCCTTATAATAAATACGAAGACCATATATTGAAAAGGGGGACCCTTACCATAATATCGAGCAATATTCCTATATTAAATACGAAGACCATATATTGAAAAGGGGGACCCTTACCATAATATCGAGCAATATTCCTATATTAAATACGAAGACCATATATTGAAAAGGGGGGACCCTTACCATAATATCGAGCAATATTCCTATATTAAATACGAAGACCATATATTGAAAAGGGGGGACCCTTACCATAATATCGAGCAATATTCCTATGTTAAATACGAAGATCATATATTGAAAAGGGGGGACCCTTACCATAATATCGAGCAATATTCCTATATTAAATACGAAGACCATATATTGAAAAGGGGGGACCCTTACCATAATATCGAGCAATATTCCTATATTAAATACGAAGACCATATATTGAAAAGGGGGGACCCTTACCATAATATCGAGCAATATTCCTATATTAAATACGAAGATCATATATTGAAAAGGGGGGACCCTTACCATAATATCGAGCAATATTCCTATATTAAATACGAAGACCATATATTGAAAAGGGGGGACCCTTACCATAATATCGAGCAATATTCCTATATTAAATACGAAGACCATATATTGAAAAGGGGGACCCTTACCATAATATCGAGCAATATTCCTATATTAAATACGAAGACCATATATTGAAAAGGGGGGACCCTTACCATAATATCGAGCAATATTCCTATATTAAATACGAAGACCATATATTGAAAAGGGGGGACCCTTACCATAATATCGAGCAATATTCCTATGTTAAATACGAAGATCATATATTGAAAAGGGGGGACCCTTACCATAATATCGAGCAATATTCCTATATTAAATACGAAGACCATATATTGAAAAGGGGGACCCTTACCATAATATCGAGCAATACCCCTATAATAAATACGAAGACCATATATTGAAAAGGGGGGACCCTTACCATAATATCGAGCAATATTCCTATTTATTAGTTAAGTTTTTTCGAATTTCGCTTATTTTTGCGATAAAATCAATATTTGCGGAGATACAGCCACTTTTCTAAAAAAGTTTAATAGGGAAGTAATATTTTTATTAAAAATGAATACTGATAGACTTGGATCCATCTTAATATTTATATGGATTTTTTCAAAAATTTCTTCAAATTACAATAGTTTTAATATATTTGAAAAGAGCATTATCAATACCTTAGTTAAGTTTTTTCGAATTTCGCTTATTTTTGCGATAAAATCAATATTTGCGGAGATACAGACACTTTTCTAAAAAAGTTTAATAGGGAAGTAATATTTTTATTATAAAAATGAATACTGATAGACTTGGATCCATCCTAATATTTATATGGATTTTTTCAAAAATTTCTTCAAATTACAATAGTTTTAATATATTTGAAATGAGCATTATCGATTCCTTAGTTAAGTTTTTTCGAATTTCGCTTATTTTTGCGATAAAATCAATATTTGCGGAGATACAGACACTTTTCTAAAAAAGTTTAATAGGGAAGTAATATTTTTATTATAAAAATGAATACTGATAGACTTGGATCCATCCTAATATTTATATGGATTTTTTCAAAAATTTCTTCAAATTACAATAGTTTTAATATATTTGAAAAGAGCATTATCGATTCCTTAGTTAAGTTTTTTCGAATTTCGCTTATTTTTGCGATAAAATCAATATTTGCGGAGATACAGACACTTTTCTAAAAAAGTTTAATAGGGAAGTAATATTTTTATTAAAAATGAATACTGATAGACTTGGATCCATCTTAATATTTATATGGATTTTTTCAAAAATTTCTTCAAATTACAATAGTTTTAATATATTTGAAAAGAGCATTATCAATACCTTAGTTAAGTTTTTTCGAATTTCGCTTATTTTTGCGATAAAATCAATATTTGCGGAGATACAGACACTTTTCTAAAAAAGTTTAATAGGGAAGTAATATTTTTATTATAAAAATGAATACTGATAGACTTGGATCCATCCTAATATTTATATGGATTTTTTCAAAAATTTCTTCAAATTACAATAGTTTTAATATATTTGAAAAGAGCATTATCGATACCTTAGTTAAGTTTTTTCGAATTTCGCTTATTTTTGCGATAAAATCAATATTTGCGGAGATACAGACACTTTTCTAAAAAAGTTTAATAGGGAAGTAATATTTTTATTATAAAAATGAATACTGATAGACTTGCATCCATCCTAATATTTATATGGATTTTTTCAAAAATTTCTTCAAATTACAATAGTTTTAATATATTTGAAAAGAGCATTATCGATTCCTTAGTTAAGTTTTTTCGAATTTCGCTTATTTTTGCGATAAAATCAATATTTGCGGAGATACAGACACTTTTCTAAAAAAGTTTAATAGGGAAGTAATATTTTTATTATAAAAATGAATACTGATAGACTTGGATCCATCCTAATATTTATATGGATTTTTTCAAAAATTTCTTCAAATTACAATAGTTTTAATATATTTGAAAAGAGCATTATCGATACCTTAGTTAAGTTTTTTCGAATTTCGCTTATTTTTGCGATAAAATCAATATTTGCGGAGATACAGCCACTTTTCTAAAAAAGTTTAATAGGGAAGTAATATTTTTATTATAAAAATGAATACTGATAGACTTGGATCCATCCTAATATTTATATGGATTTTTTCAAAAATTTCTTCAAATTACAATAGTTTTAATATATTTGAAAAGAGCATTATCGATACCTTAGTTAAGTTTTTTCGAATTTCGCTTATTTTTGCGATAAAATCAATATTTGCGGAGATACAGCCACTTTTCTAAAAAAGTTTAATAGGGAAGTAATATTTTTATTATAAAAATGAATACTGATAGACTTGGATCCATCCTAATATTTATATGGATTTTTTCAAAAATTTCTTCAAATTACAATAGTTTTAATATATTTGAAAAGAGCATTATCGATACCTTAGTTAAGTTTTTTCGAATTTCGCTTATTTTTGCGATAAAATCAATATTTGCGGAGATACAGCCACTTTTCTAAAAAAGTTTAATAGGGAAGTAATATTTTTATTATAAAAATGAATACTGATAGACTTGGATCCATCCTAATATTTATATGGATTTTTAAAAGGGGGACCCTTGCCATAATATCGAGCAATACCCCTATAATAAATACGAAGACCATATATTGAAAAGGGGGGACCCTTACCATAATATCGAGCAATACCCCTATATTAAATACGCAGACCATATATTGAAAAGGGGGGACCCTTACCATAATATCGAGCAATACCCCTATAATAAATACGAAGACCATATATTGAAAAGGGGGGACCCTTACCATAATATCGAGCAATATTCCTATATTAAATACGAAGACCATATATTGAAAAGGGGGGACCCTTACCATAATATCGAGCAATATTCCTATGTTAAATACGAAGATCATATATTGAAAAGGGGGGACCCTTACCATAATATCGAGCAATATTCCTATATTAAATACGAAGACCATATATTGAAAAGGGGGACCCTTACCATAATATCGAGCAATATTCCTATATTAAATACGAAGACCATATATTGAAAAGGGGGGACCCTTACCATAATATCGAGCAATATTCCTATATTAAATACGAAGACCATATATTGAAAAGGGGGGACCCTTACCATAATATCGAGCAATATTCCTATATTAAATACGAAGATCATATATTGAAAAGGGGGGACCCTTACCATAATATCGAGCAATATTCCTATATTAAATACGAAGACCATATATTGAAAAGGGGGGACCCTTACCATAATATCGAGCAATATTCCTATATTAAATACGAAGATCATATATTGAAAAGGGGGGACCCTTACCATAATATCGAGCAATATTCCTATATTAAATACGAAGACCATATATTGAAAAGGGGGGACCCTTACCATAATATCGAGCAATATTCCTATATTAAATACGAAGACCATATATTGAAAAGGGGGACCCTTACCATAATATCGAGCAATATTCCTATATTAAATACGAAGACCATATATTGAAAAGGGGGGACCCTTACCATAATATCGAGCAATATTCCTATATTAAATACGAAGACCATATATTGAAAAGGGGGGACCCTTACCATAATATCGAGCAATATTCCTATGTTAAATACGAAGATCATATATTGAAAAGGGGGGACCCTTACCATAATATCGAGCAATATTCCTATATTAAATACGAAGACCATATATTGAAAAGGGGGACCCTTACCATAATATCGAGCAATACCCCTATAATAAATACGAAGACCATATATTGAAAAGGGGGGACCCTTACCATAATATCGAGCAATATTCCTATTTATTAGTTAAGTTTTTTCGAATTTCGCTTATTTTTGCGATAAAATCAATATTTGCGGAGATACAGCCACTTTTCTAAAAAAGTTTAATAGGGAAGTAATATTTTTATTAAAAATGAATACTGATAGACTTGGATCCATCTTAATATTTATATGGATTTTTTCAAAAATTTCTTCAAATTACAATAGTTTTAATATATTTGAAAAGAGCATTATCAATACCTTAGTTAAGTTTTTTCGAATTTCGCTTATTTTTGCGATAAAATCAATATTTGCGGAGATACAGACACTTTTCTAAAAAAGTTTAATAGGGAAGTAATATTTTTATTATAAAAATGAATACTGATAGACTTGGATCCATCCTAATATTTATATGGATTTTTTCAAAAATTTCTTCAAATTACAATAGTTTTAATATATTTGAAATGAGCATTATCGATTCCTTAGTTAAGTTTTTTCGAATTTCGCTTATTTTTGCGATAAAATCAATATTTGCGGAGATACAGACACTTTTCTAAAAAAGTTTAATAGGGAAGTAATATTTTTATTATAAAAATGAATACTGATAGACTTGGATCCATCCTAATATTTATATGGATTTTTTCAAAAATTTCTTCAAATTACAATAGTTTTAATATATTTGAAAAGAGCATTATCGATTCCTTAGTTAAGTTTTTTCGAATTTCGCTTATTTTTGCGATAAAATCAATATTTGCGGAGATACAGACACTTTTCTAAAAAAGTTTAATAGGGAAGTAATATTTTTATTATAAAAATGAATACTGATAGACTTGGATCCATCCTAATATTTATATGGATTTTTTCAAAAATTTCTTCAAATTACAATAGTTTTAATATATTTGAAAAGAGCATTATCGATACCTTAGTTAAGTTTTTTCGAATTTCGCTTATTTTTGCGATAAAATCAATATTTGCGGAGATACAGCCACTTTTCTAAAAAAGTTTAATAGGGAAGTAATATTTTTATTATAAAAATGAATACTGATAGACTTGGATCCATCCTAATATTTATATGGATTTTTTCAAAAATTTCTTCAAATTACAATAGTTTTAATATATTTGAAAAGAGCATTATCGATACCTTAGTTAAGTTTTTTCGAATTTCGCTTATTTTTGCGATAAAATCAATATTTGCGGAGATACAGCCACTTTTCTAAAAAAGTTTAATAGGGAAGTAATATTTTTATTATAAAAATTAATACTGATAGACTTGGATCCATCCTAATATTTATATGGATTTTTAAAAGGGGGGCCCTTGCCATAATATCGAGCAATACCCCTATAATAAATACGAAGACCATATATTGAAAAGGGGGGACCTTTACCATAATATCGAGCAATACCCCTATAATAAATACGAAGACCATATATTGAAAAGGGGGGACCCTTACCATAATATCGAGCAATATTCCTATATTAAATACGAAGACCATATATTGAAAAGGGGGGACCCTTACCATAATATCGAGCAATATTCCTATATTAAATACGAAGATCATATATTGAAAAGGGGGGACCCTTACCATAATATCGAGCAATATTCCTATATTAAATACGAAGACCATATATTGAAAAGGGGGGACCCTTACCATAATATCGAGCAATATTCCTGTATTAAATACGAAGACCATATATTGAAAAGGGGGGACCCTTACCATAATATCGAGCAATATTCCTATTTATTAGTTAAGTTTTTTCGAATTTCGCTTATTTTTGCGATAAAATCAATATTTGCGGAGATACAGCCACTTTTCTAAAAAAGTTTAATAGGGAAGTAATATTTTTATTAAAAATGAATACTGATAGACTTGGATCCATCTTAATATTTATATGGATTTTTTCAAAAATTTCTTCAAATTACAATAGTTTTAATATATTTGAAAAGAGCATTATCAATACCTTAGTTAAGTTTTTTCGAATTTCGCTTATTTTTGCGATAAAATCAATATTTGCGGAGATACAGACACTTTTCTAAAAAAGTTTAATAGGGAAGTAATATTTTTATTATAAAAATGAATACTGATAGACTTGGATCCATCCTAATATTTATATGGATTTTTTAAAAAATTTCTTCAAATTACAATAGTTTTAATATATTTGAAAAGAGCATTATCGATACCTTAGTTAAGTTTTTTCGAATTTCGCTTATTTTTGCGATAAAATCAATATTTGCGGAGATACAGACACTTTTCTAAAAAAGTTTAATAGGGAAGTAATATTTTTATTATAAAAATGAATACTGATAGACTTGCATCCATCCTAATATTTATATGGATTTTTTCAAAAATTTCTTCAAATTACAATAGTTTTAATATATTTGAAAAGAGCATTATCGATTCCTTAGTTAAGTTTTTTCGAATTTCGCTTATTTTTGCGATAAAATCAATATTTGCGGAGATACAGACACTTTTCTAAAAAAGTTTAATAGGGAAGTAATATTTTTATTATAAAAATGAATACTGATAGACTTGGATCCATCCTAATATTTATATGGATTTTTTCAAAAATTTCTTCAAATTACAATAGTTTTAATATATTTGAAAAGAGCATTATCGATACCTTAGTTAAGTTTTTTCGAATTTCGCTTATTTTTGCGATAAAATCAATATTTGCGGAGATACAGCCACTTTTCTAAAAAAGTTTAATAGGGAAGTAATATTTTTATTATAAAAATGAATACTGATAGACTTGGATCCATCCTAATATTTATATGGATTTTTTCAAAAATTTCTTCAAATTACAATAGTTTTAATATATTTGAAAAGAGCATTATCGATACCTTAGTTAAGTTTTTTCGAATTTCGCTTATTTTTGCGATAAAATCAATATTTGCGGAGATACAGCCACTTTTCTAAAAAAGTTTAATAGGGAAGTAATATTTTTATTATAAAAATGAATACTGATAGACTTGGATCCATCCTAATATTTATATGGATTTTTTCAAAAATTTCTTCAAATTACAATAGTTTTAATATATTTGAAAAGAGCATTATCGATACCTTAGTTAAGTTTTTTCGAATTTCGCTTATTTTTGCGATAAAATCAATATTTGCGGAGATACAGCCACTTTTCTAAAAAAGTTTAATAGGGAAGTAATATTTTTATTATAAAAATGAATACTGATAGACTTGGATCCATCCTAATATTTATATGGATTTT
This sequence comes from Epicampocera succincta, assembly GCA_932526305.1. Lineage (NCBI taxonomy): Eukaryota > Metazoa > Arthropoda > Insecta > Diptera > Tachinidae > Epicampocera > Epicampocera succincta. Next base: position 11,117,354 of record OW052037.1, on the reverse strand, counting down.
TAAAAGGGGGACCCTTGCCATAATATCGAGCAATACCCCTATAATAAATACGAAGACCATATATTGAAAAGGGGGGACCCTTACCATAATATCGAGCAATACCCCTATATTAAATACGCAGACCATATATTGAAAAGGGGGGACCCTTACCATAATATCGAGCAATATTCCTATATTAAATACGAAGACCATATATTGAAAAGGGGGGACCCTTACCATAATATCGAGCAATATTCCTATATTAAATACGAAGACCATATATTGAAAAGGGGGGACCCTTACCATAATATCGAGCAATACCCCTATAATAAATACGAAGACCATATATTGAAAAGGGGGGACCCTTACCATAATATCGAGCAATATTCCTATATTAAATACGAATACCATATATTGAAAAGGGGGGACCCTTACCATAATATCGAGCAATATTCCTATATTAAATACGAAGATCATATATTGAAAAGGGGGGACCCTTACCATAATATCGAGCAATATTCCTATATTAAATACGAAGACCATATATTGAAAAGGGGGGACCCTTACCATAATATCGAGCAATATTCCTATATTAAATACGAAGACCATATATTGAAAAGGGGGGACCCTTACCATAATATCGAGCAATACCCCTATAATAAATACGAAGACCATATATTGAAGAGGGGGGACCCTTACCATAATATCGAGCAATATTCCTATATTAAATACGAAGACCATATATTGAAAAGGGGGGACCCTTACCATAATATCGAGCAATATTCCTATATTAAATACGAAGACCATATATTGAAAAGGGGGGACCCTTACCATAATATCGAGCAATACCCCTATAATAAATACGAAGTCCATATATTGAAAAGGGGGGACCCTTACCATAATATCGAGCAATATTCCTATTTATTAGTTAAGTTTTTTCGAATTTCGCTTATTTTTGCGATAAAATCAATATTTGCGGAGATACAGCCACTTTTCTAAAAAAGTTTAATAGGGAAGTAATATTTTTATTATAAAAATGAATACTGATAGACTTGGATCCATCCTAATATTTATATGGATTTTTTCAAAAATTTCTTCAAATTACAATAGTTTTAATATATTTGAAAAGAGCATTATCGATCCCTTAGTTAAGTTTTTTCGAATTTCGCTTATTTTTGCGATAAAATCAATATTTGCGGAGATACAGCCACTTTTCTAAAAAAGTTTAATAGGGAAGTAATATTTTTATTATAAAAATGAATACTGATAGACTTGGATCCATCCTAATATTTATATGGATTTTTTCAAAAATTTCTTCAAATTACAATAGTTTTAATATATTTGAAAAGAGCATTATCGATACCTTAGTTAAGTTTTTTCGAATTTCGCTTATTTTTGCGATAAAATCAATATTTGCGGAGATACAGCCACTTTTCTAAAAAAGTTTAATAGGGAAGTAATATTTTTATTATAAAAATGAATACTGATAGACTTGGATCCATCCTAATATTTATATGGATTTTTTCAAAAATTTCTTCAAATTACAATAGTTTTAATATATTTGAAAAGAGCATTATCGATACCTTAGTTAAGTTTTTTCGAATTTCGCTTATTTTTGCGATAAAATCAATATTTGCGGAGATACAGACACTTTTCTAAAAAAGTTTAATAGGGAAGTAATATTTTTATTATAAAAATGAATACTGATAGACTTGGATCCATCCTAATATTTATATGGATTTTTTCAAAAATTTCTTCAAATTACAATAGTTTTAATATATTTGAAAAGAGCATTATCGATACCTTAGTTAAGTTTTTTCGAATTTCGCTTATTTTTGCCATAAAATCAATATTTGCGGAGATACAGCCACTTTTCTAAAAAAGTTTAATAGGGAAGTAATATTTTTATTATAAAAATGAATACTGATAGACTTGGATCCATCCTAATATTTATATGGATTTTTTCAAAAATTTCTTCAAATTACAATAGTTTTAATATATTTGAAAAGAGCATTATCGATACCTTAGTTAAGTTTTTTCGAATTTCGCTTATTTTTGCGATAAAATCAATATTTGCGGAGATACAGCCACTTTTCTAAAAAAGTTTAATAGGGAAGTAATATTTTTATTATAAAAATGAATACTGATAGACTTGGATCCATCCTAATATTTATATGGATTTTTTCAAAAATTTCTTCAAATTACAATAGTTTTAATATATTTGAAAAGAGCATTATCGATACCTTAGTTAAGTTTTTTCGAATTTCGCTTATTTTTGCGATAAAATCAATATTTGCGGAGATACAGCCACTTTTCTAAAAAAGTTTAATAGGGAAGTAATATTTTTATTATAAAAATGAATACTGATAGACTTGGATCCATCCTAATATTTATATGGATTTTTAAAAGGGGGACCCTTACCATAATATCGAGCAATATTCCTATATTAAATACGAAGACCATATATTGAAAAGGGGGGACCCTTACCATAATATCGAGCAATATTCCTATATTAAATACGAAGACCATATATTGAAAAGGGGGGACCCTTACCATAATATCGAGCAATACCCCTATAATAAATACGAAGACCATATATTGAAAAGGGGGGACCCTTACCATAATATCGAGCAATATTCCTATATTAAATACGAAGATCATATATTGAAAAGGGGGGACCCTTACCATAATATCGAGCAATATTCCTATATTAAATACGAAGACCATATATTGAAAAGGGGGGACCCTTACCATAATATCGAGCAATATTCCTATATTAAATACGAAGACCATATATTGAAAAGGGGGGACCCTTACCATAATATCGAGCAATACCCCTATAATAAATACGAAGACCATATATTGAAGAGGGGGGACCCTTACCATAATATCGAGCAATATTCCTATATTAAATACGAAGACCATATATTGAAAAGGGGGGACCCTTACCATAATATCGAGCAATATTCCTATATTAAATACGAAGACCATATATTGAAAAGGGGGGACCCTTACCATAATATCGAGCAATATTCCTATATTAAATACGAAGATCATATATTGAAAAGGGGGGACCCTTACCATAATATCGAGCAATATTCCTATATTAAATACGAAGACCATATATTGAAAAGGGGGGACCCTTACCATAATATCGAGCAATATTCCTGTATTAAATACGAAGACCATATATTGAAAAGGGGGGACCCTTACCATAATATCGAGCAATATTCCTATTTATTAGTTAAGTTTTTTCGAATTTCGCTTATTTTTGCGATAAAATCAATATTTGCGGAGATACAGCCACTTTTCTAAAAAAGTTTAATAGGGAAGTAATATTTTTATTAAAAATTAATACTGATAGACTTGGATCCATCCTAATATTTATATGGATTTTTAAAAGGGGGGCCCTTGCCATAATATCGAGCAATACCCCTATAATAAATACGAAGACCATATATTGAAAAGGGGGGACCTTTACCATAATATCGAGCAATACCCCTATAATAAATACGAAGACCATATATTGAAAAGGGGGGACCCTTACCATAATATCGAGCAATATTCCTATATTAAATACGAAGACCATATATTGAAAAGGGGGGACCCTTACCATAATATCGAGCAATATTCCTATGTTAAATACGAAGATCATATATTGAAAAGGGGGGACCCTTACCATAATATCGAGCAATATTCCTATATTAAATACGAAGACCATATATTGAAAAGGGGGACCCTTACCATAATATCGAGCAATATTCCTATATTAAATACGAAGACCATATATTGAAAAGGGGGGACCCTTACCATAATATCGAGCAATATTCCTATATTAAATACGAAGACCATATATTGAAAAGGGGGGACCCTTACCATAATATCGAGCAATATTCCTATATTAAATACGAAGATCATATATTGAAAAGGGGGGACCCTTACCATAATATCGAGCAATATTCCTATATTAAATACGAAGACCATATATTGAAAAGGGGGGACCCTTACCATAATATCGAGCAATATTCCTATATTAAATACGAAGACCATATATTGAAAAGGGGGACCCTTACCATAATATCGAGCAATATTCCTATATTAAATACGAAGACCATATATTGAAAAGGGGGGACCCTTACCATAATATCGAGCAATATTCCTATATTAAATACGAAGACCATATATTGAAAAGGGGGGACCCTTACCATAATATCGAGCAATATTCCTATGTTAAATACGAAGATCATATATTGAAAAGGGGGGACCCTTACCATAATATCGAGCAATATTCCTATATTAAATACGAAGACCATATATTGAAAAGGGGGACCCTTACCATAATATCGAGCAATACCCCTATAATAAATACGAAGACCATATATTGAAAAGGGGGGACCCTTACCATAATATCGAGCAATATTCCTATTTATTAGTTAAGTTTTTTCGAATTTCGCTTATTTTTGCGATAAAATCAATATTTGCGGAGATACAGCCACTTTTCTAAAAAAGTTTAATAGGGAAGTAATATTTTTATTAAAAATGAATACTGATAGACTTGGATCCATCTTAATATTTATATGGATTTTTTCAAAAATTTCTTCAAATTACAATAGTTTTAATATATTTGAAAAGAGCATTATCAATACCTTAGTTAAGTTTTTTCGAATTTCGCTTATTTTTGCGATAAAATCAATATTTGCGGAGATACAGACACTTTTCTAAAAAAGTTTAATAGGGAAGTAATATTTTTATTATAAAAATGAATACTGATAGACTTGGATCCATCCTAATATTTATATGGATTTTTTCAAAAATTTCTTCAAATTACAATAGTTTTAATATATTTGAAATGAGCATTATCGATTCCTTAGTTAAGTTTTTTCGAATTTCGCTTATTTTTGCGATAAAATCAATATTTGCGGAGATACAGACACTTTTCTAAAAAAGTTTAATAGGGAAGTAATATTTTTATTATAAAAATGAATACTGATAGACTTGGATCCATCCTAATATTTATATGGATTTTTTCAAAAATTTCTTCAAATTACAATAGTTTTAATATATTTGAAAAGAGCATTATCGATTCCTTAGTTAAGTTTTTTCGAATTTCGCTTATTTTTGCGATAAAATCAATATTTGCGGAGATACAGACACTTTTCTAAAAAAGTTTAATAGGGAAGTAATATTTTTATTATAAAAATGAATACTGATAGACTTGGATCCATCCTAATATTTATATGGATTTTTTCAAAAATTTCTTCAAATTACAATAGTTTTAATATATTTGAAAAGAGCATTATCGATACCTTAGTTAAGTTTTTTCGAATTTCGCTTATTTTTGCGATAAAATCAATATTTGCGGAGATACAGCCACTTTTCTAAAAAAGTTTAATAGGGAAGTAATATTTTTATTATAAAAATGAATACTGATAGACTTGGATCCATCCTAATATTTATATGGATTTTTTCAAAAATTTCTTCAAATTACAATAGTTTTAATATATTTGAAAAGAGCATTATCGATACCTTAGTTAAGTTTTTTCGAATTTCGCTTATTTTTGCGATAAAATCAATATTTGCGGAGATACAGCCACTTTTCTAAAAAAGTTTAATAGGGAAGTAATATTTTTATTATAAAAATTAATACTGATAGACTTGGATCCATCCTAATATTTATATGGATTTTTAAAAGGGGGGCCCTTGCCATAATATCGAGCAATACCCCTATAATAAATACGAAGACCATATATTGAAAAGGGGGGACCTTTACCATAATATCGAGCAATACCCCTATAATAAATACGAAGACCATATATTGAAAAGGGGGGACCCTTACCATAATATCGAGCAATATTCCTATATTAAATACGAAGACCATATATTGAAAAGGGGGGACCCTTACCATAATATCGAGCAATATTCCTATATTAAATACGAAGATCATATATTGAAAAGGGGGGACCCTTACCATAATATCGAGCAATATTCCTATATTAAATACGAAGACCATATATTGAAAAGGGGGGACCCTTACCATAATATCGAGCAATATTCCTGTATTAAATACGAAGACCATATATTGAAAAGGGGGGACCCTTACCATAATATCGAGCAATATTCCTATTTATTAGTTAAGTTTTTTCGAATTTCGCTTATTTTTGCGATAAAATCAATATTTGCGGAGATACAGCCACTTTTCTAAAAAAGTTTAATAGGGAAGTAATATTTTTATTAAAAATGAATACTGATAGACTTGGATCCATCTTAATATTTATATGGATTTTTTCAAAAATTTCTTCAAATTACAATAGTTTTAATATATTTGAAAAGAGCATTATCAATACCTTAGTTAAGTTTTTTCGAATTTCGCTTATTTTTGCGATAAAATCAATATTTGCGGAGATACAGACACTTTTCTAAAAAAGTTTAATAGGGAAGTAATATTTTTATTATAAAAATGAATACTGATAGACTTGGATCCATCCTAATATTTATATGGATTTTTTCAAAAATTTCTTCAAATTACAATAGTTTTAATATATTTGAAAAGAGCATTATCGATACCTTAGTTAAGTTTTTTCGAATTTCGCTTATTTTTGCGATAAAATCAATATTTGCGGAGATACAGACACTTTTCTAAAAAAGTTTAATAGGGAAGTAATATTTTTATTATAAAAATGAATACTGATAGACTTGCATCCATCCTAATATTTATATGGATTTTTTCAAAAATTTCTTCAAATTACAATAGTTTTAATATATTTGAAAAGAGCATTATCGATTCCTTAGTTAAGTTTTTTCGAATTTCGCTTATTTTTGCGATAAAATCAATATTTGCGGAGATACAGACACTTTTCTAAAAAAGTTTAATAGGGAAGTAATATTTTTATTATAAAAATGAATACTGATAGACTTGGATCCATCCTAATATTTATATGGATTTTTTCAAAAATTTCTTCAAATTACAATAGTTTTAATATATTTGAAAAGAGCATTATCGATACCTTAGTTAAGTTTTTTCGAATTTCGCTTATTTTTGCGATAAAATCAATATTTGCGGAGATACAGCCACTTTTCTAAAAAAGTTTAATAGGGAAGTAATATTTTTATTATAAAAATGAATACTGATAGACTTGGATCCATCCTAATATTTATATGGATTTTTTCAAAAATTTCTTCAAATTACAATAGTTTTAATATATTTGAAAAGAGCATTATCGATACCTTAGTTAAGTTTTTTCGAATTTCGCTTATTTTTGCGATAAAATCAATATTTGCGGAGATACAGCCACTTTTCTAAAAAAGTTTAATAGGGAAGTAATATTTTTATTATAAAAATGAATACTGATAGACTTGGATCCATCCTAATATTTATATGGATTTTTTCAAAAATTTCTTCAAATTACAATAGTTTTAATATATTTGAAAAGAGCATTATCGATACCTTAGTTAAGTTTTTTCGAATTTCGCTTATTTTTGCGATAAAATCAATATTTGCGGAGATACAGCCACTTTTCTAAAAAAGTTTAATAGGGAAGTAATATTTTTATTATAAAAATGAATACTGATAGACTTGGATCCATCCTAATATTTATATGGATTTTTAAAAGGGGGACCCTTGCCATAATATCGAGCAATACCCCTATAATAAATACGAAGACCATATATTGAAAAGGGGGGACCCTTACCATAATATCGAGCAATACCCCTATATTAAATACGCAGACCATATATTGAAAAGGGGGGACCCTTACCATAATATCGAGCAATATTCCTATATTAAATACGAAGACCATATATTGAAAAGGGGGGACCCTTACCATAATATCGAGCAATATTCCTATATTAAATACGAAGACCATATATTGAAAAGGGGGGACCCTTACCATAATATCGAGCAATACCCCTATAATAAATACGAAGACCATATATTGAAAAGGGGGGACCCTTACCATAATATCGAGCAATATTCCTATATTAAATACGAATACCATATATTGAAAAGGGGGGACCCTTACCATAATATCGAGCAATATTCCTATATTAAATACGAAGATCATATATTGAAAAGGGGGGACCCTTACCATAATATCGAGCAATATTCCTATATTAAATACGAAGACCATATATTGAAAAGGGGGGACCCTTACCATAATATCGAGCAATATTCCTATATTAAATACGAAGACCATATATTGAAAAGGGGGGACCCTTACCATAATATCGAGCAATACCCCTATAATAAATACGAAGACCATATATTGAAGAGGGGGGACCCTTACCATAATATCGAGCAATATTCCTATATTAAATACGAAGACCATATATTGAAAAGGGGGGACCCTTACCATAATATCGAGCAATATTCCTATATTAAATACGAAGACCATATATTGAAAAGGGGGGACCCTTACCATAATATCGAGCAATACCCCTATAATAAATACGAAGTCCATATATTGAAAAGGGGGGACCCTTACCATAATATCGAGCAATATTCCTATTTATTAGTTAAGTTTTTTCGAATTTCGCTTATTTTTGCGATAAAATCAATATTTGCGGAGATACAGCCACTTTTCTAAAAAAGTTTAATAGGGAAGTAATATTTTTATTATAAAAATGAATACTGATAGACTTGGATCCATCCTAATATTTATATGGATTTTTTCAAAAATTTCTTCAAATTACAATAGTTTTAATATATTTGAAAAGAGCATTATCGATCCCTTAGTTAAGTTTTTTCGAATTTCGCTTATTTTTGCGATAAAATCAATATTTGCGGAGATACAGCCACTTTTCTAAAAAAGTTTAATAGGGAAGTAATATTTTTATTATAAAAATGAATACTGATAGACTTGGATCCATCCTAATATTTATATGGATTTTTTCAAAAATTTCTTCAAATTACAATAGTTTTAATATATTTGAAAAGAGCATTATCGATACCTTAGTTAAGTTTTTTCGAATTTCGCTTATTTTTGCGATAAAATCAATATTTGCGGAGATACAGCCACTTTTCTAAAAAAGTTTAATAGGGAAGTAATATTTTTATTATAAAAATGAATACTGATAGACTTGGATCCATCCTAATATTTATATGGATTTTTTCAAAAATTTCTTCAAATTACAATAGTTTTAATATATTTGAAAAGAGCATTATCGATACCTTAGTTAAGTTTTTTCGAATTTCGCTTATTTTTGCGATAAAATCAATATTTGCGGAGATACAGACACTTTTCTAAAAAAGTTTAATAGGGAAGTAATATTTTTATTATAAAAATGAATACTGATAGACTTGGATCCATCCTAATATTTATATGGATTTTTTCAAAAATTTCTTCAAATTACAATAGTTTTAATATATTTGAAAAGAGCATTATCGATACCTTAGTTAAGTTTTTTCGAATTTCGCTTATTTTTGCCATAAAATCAATATTTGCGGAGATACAGCCACTTTTCTAAAAAAGTTTAATAGGGAAGTAATATTTTTATTATAAAAATGAATACTGATAGACTTGGATCCATCCTAATATTTATATGGATTTTTTCAAAAATTTCTTCAAATTACAATAGTTTTAATATATTTGAAAAGAGCATTATCGATACCTTAGTTAAGTTTTTTCGAATTTCGCTTATTTTTGCGATAAAATCAATATTTGCGGAGATACAGCCACTTTTCTAAAAAAGTTTAATAGGGAAGTAATATTTTTATTATAAAAATGAATACTGATAGACTTGGATCCATCCTAATATTTATATGGATTTTTTCAAAAATTTCTTCAAATTACAATAGTTTTAATATATTTGAAAAGAGCATTATCGATACCTTAGTTAAGTTTTTTCGAATTTCGCTTATTTTTGCGATAAAATCAATATTTGCGGAGATACAGCCACTTTTCTAAAAAAGTTTAATAGGGAAGTAATATTTTTATTATAAAAATGAATACTGATAGACTTGGATCCATCCTAATATTTATATGGATTTTTAAAAGGGGGACCCTTACCATAATATCGAGCAACATTCCTATATTAAATACGAAGACCATATATTGAAAAGGGGGGACCCTTACCATAATATCGAGCAATATTCCTATATTAAATACGAAGACCATATATTGAAAAGGGGGGACCCTTACCATAATATCGAGCAATATTCCTATATTAAATACGAAGACCATATATTGAAAAGGGGGGACCCTTACCATAATATCGAGCAATATTCCTATATTAAATACGAAGACCATATATTGAAAAGGGGGGACCCTTACCATAATATCGAGCAATATTCCTATATTAAATACGAAGATCATATATTGAAAAGGGGGGACCCTTACCATAATATCGAGCAATACCCCTATAATAAATACGAAGACCATATATTGAAAAGGGGGACCCTTACCATAATATCGAGCAATATTCCTATATTAAATAGGAAGACCATATATTGAAAAGGGGGGACCCTTACCATAATATCGAGCAATATTCCTATATTAAATACGAAGACCATATATTGAAAAGGGGGGACCCTTACCATAATATCGAGCAATATTCCTATATTAAATACGAAGATCATATATTGAAAAGGGGGGACCCTTACCATAATATCGAGCAATATTCCTATATTAAATACGAAGACCATATATTGAAAAGGGGGGACCCTTACCATAATATCGAGCAATATTCCTATATTAAATACGAAGACCATATATTGAAAAGGGGGACCCTTACCATAATATCGAGCAATATTCCTATATTAAATACGAAGACCATATATTGAAAAGGGGGGACCCTTACCATAATATCGAGCAATATTCCTATATTAAATACGAAGACCATATATTGAAAAGGGGGGACCCTTACCATAATATCGAGCAATATTCCTATGTTAAATACGAAGATCATATATTGAAAAGGGGGGACCCTTACCATAATATCGAGCAATATTCCTATATTAAATACGAAGACCATATATTGAAAAGGGGGACCCTTACCATAATATCGAGCAATACCCCTATAATAAATACGAAGACCATATATTGAAAAGGGGGGACCCTTACCATAATATCGAGCAATATTCCTATATTAAATACGAAGATCATATATTGAAAAGGGGGGACCCTTACCATAATATCGAGCAATATTCCTATATTAAATACGAAGACCATATATTGAAAAGGGGGGACCCTTACCATAATATCGAGCAATATTCCTATATTAAATACGAAGATCATATATTGAAAAGGGGGGACCCTTACCATAATATCGAGCAATATTCCTATATTAAATACGAAGATCATATATTGAAAAGGGGGGACCCTTACCATAATATCGAGCAATATTCCTATATTAAATACGAAGACCATATATTGAAAAGGGGGGACCCTTACCATAATATCGAGCAATATTCCTATATTAAATACGAAGATCATATATTGAAAAGGGGGACCCTTACCATAATATCGAGCAATATTCCTATATTAAATACGAAGATCATATATTGAAAAGGGGGGACCCTTACCATAATATCGAGCAATATTCCTATATTAAATACGAAGACCATATATTGAAAAGGGGGGACCCTTACCATAATATCGAGCAATATTCCTATATTAAATACGAAGACCATATATTGAAAAGGGGGGACCCTTACCATAATATCGAGCAATATTCCTATGTTAAATACGAAGATCATATATTGAAAAGGGGGGACCCTTACCATAATATCGAGCAATATTCCTATATTAAATACGAAGACCATATATTGAAAAGGGGGACCCTTACCATAATATCGAGCAATACCCCTATAATAAATACGAAGACCATATATTGAAAAGGGGGGACCCTTACCATAATATCGAGCAATATTCCTATATTAAATACGAAGATCATATATTGAAAAGGGGGGACCCTTACCATAATATCGAGCAATATTCCTATATTAAATACGAAGACCATATATTGAAAAGGGGGGACCCTTACCATAATATCGAGCAATATTCCTATATTAAATACGAAGATCATATATTGAAAAGGGGGGACCCTTACCATAATATCGAGCAATATTCCTATATTAAATACGAAGATCATATATTGAAAAGGGGGGACCCTTACCATAATATCGAGCAATATTCCTATATTAAATACGAAGACCATATATTGAAAAGGGGGGACCCTTACCATAATATCGAGCAATATTCCTATATTAAATACGAAGATCATATATTGAAAAGGGGGGACCCTTACCACAATATCGAGCAATATTCCTATATTAAATACGAAGATCATATATTGAAAAGGGGGGACCCTTACCATAATATCGAGCAATATTCCTATATTAAATACGAAGACCATATATTGAAAAGGGGGGACCCTTACCATAATATCGAGCAATATTCCTATATTAAATACGAAGATCATATATTGAAAAGGGGGGACCCTTACCATAATATCGAGCAATATTCCTATATTAAATACGAAGATCATATATTGAAAAGGGGGGACCCTTACCGTAATATCGAGCAATATTCCTATATTAAATACGAAGACCATATATTGAAAAGGGGGGACCCTTACCATAATATCGAGCAATATTCCTATATTAAATACGAAGATCATATATTGAAAAGGGGGGACCCTTACCATAATATCGAGCAATATTCCTATATTAAATACGAAGATCATATATTGAAAAGGGGGGACCCTTACCATAATATCGAGCAATATTCCTATATTAAATACGAAGACCATATATTGAAAAGGGGACCCTTACCATAATATCGAGCAATATTCCTATATTAAATACGAAGATCATATATTGAAAAGGGGGACCCTTACCATAATATCGAGCAATATTCCTATATTAAATACGAAGACCATATATTGAAAAGGGGGGACCCTTACCATAATATCGAGCAATATTCCTATATTAAATACGAAGATCATATATTGAAAAGGGGGGACCCTTACCATAATATCGAGCAATATTCCTATATTAAATACGAAGATCATATATTGAAAAGGGGGGACCCTTACCATAATATCGAGCAATATTCCTATATTAAATACGAAGACCATATATTGAAAAGGGGGGACCCTTACCATAATATCGAGCAATATTCCTATATTAAATACGAAGATCATATATTGAAAAGGGGGGGACCCTTACCATAATATCGAGCAATATTCCTATATTAAATACGAAGACCATATATTGAAAAGGGGGGACCCTTACCATAATATCGAGCAATATTCCTATATTAAATACGAAGATCATATATTGAAAAGGGGGGACCCTTACCATAATATCGAGCAATATTCCTATATTAAATACGAAGATCATATATTGAAAAGGGGGGACCCTTACCATAATATCGAGCAATATTCCTATATTAAATACGAAGACCATATATTGAAAAGGGGGGACCCTTACCATAATATCGAGCAATATTCCTATATTAAATACGAAGATCATATATTGAAAAGGGGGGACCCTTACCATAATATCGAGCAATATTCCTTTATTAAATACGAAGACCATATATTGAAAAGGGGGGACCCTTACCATAATATCGAGCAATATTCCTATATTAAATACGAAGACCATATATTGAAAAGGGGGGACCCTTACCATAATATCGAGCAATATTCCTATTTATTAGTTAAGTTTTTTCGAATTTCGCTTATTTTTGCGATAAAATCAATATTTGCGGAGATACAGCCACTTTTCTAAAAAAGTTTAATAGGGAAGTAATATTTTTATTAAAAATGAATACTGATAGACTTGGATCCATCTTAATATTTATATGGATTTTTTCAAAAATTTCTTCAAATTACAATAGTTTTAATATATTTGAAAAGAGCATTATCAATACCTTAGTTAAGTTTTTTCGAATTTCGCTTATTTTTGCGATAAAATCAATATTTGCGGAGATACAGACACTTTTCTAAAAAAGTTTAATAGGGAAGTAATATTTTTATTATAAAAATGAATACTGATAGACTTGTATCCATCCTAATATTTATATGGATTTTTTCAAAAATTTCTTCAAATTACAATAGTTTTAATATATTTGAAAAGAACATTATCGATACCTTAGTTAAGTTTTTTCGAATTTCGCTTATTTTTGCGATAAAATCAATATTTGCGGAGATACAGCCACTTTTCTAAAAAAGTTTAAGTTTAAAGTTAATATTGAAAAGGGGGGACCCTTACCATAATATCGAGCAATACCCCTATATTAAATACGCAGACCATATATTGAAAAGGGGGGACGCTTACCATAATATCGAGCAATATTCCTATATTAAATACGCAGACCATATATTGAAAAGGGGGGACCCTTACCATAATATCGAGCAATACCCCTATAATAAATACGAAGACCATATATTGAAAAGGGGGGACCCTTACCATAATATCGAGCAATATTCCTATATTAAATACGAAGACCATATATTGAAAAGGGGGGACCCTTACCATAATATCGAGCAATACCCCTATAATAAATACGAAGACCATATATTGAAAAGGGGGGACCCTTACCATAATATCGAGCAATATTCCTATATTAAATACGAAGACCATATATTGAAAAGGAGGGACCCTTACCATAATATCGAGCAATACCCCTATAATAAATACGAAGACCATATATTGAAAAGGGGGGACCCTTACCATAATATCGAGCAATATTCCTATATTAAATACGAAGACCATATATTGAAAAGGGGGGACCCTTACCATAATATCGAGCAATATTCCTATATTAAATACGAAGACCATATATTGAAAAGGGGGGACCCTTACCATAATATCGAGCAATATTCCTATATTAAATACGCAGACCATATATTGAAAAGGGGGGACCCTTACCATAATATCGAGCAATACCCCTATAATAAATACGAAGACCATATATTGAAAAGGGGGGACCCTTACCATAATATCGAGCAATATTCCTATATTAAATACGAAGACCATATATTGAAAAGGGGGGACCCTTACCATAATATCGAGCAATATCCCTATAATAAATACGAAGACCATATATTGAAAAGGGGGGACCCTTACCATAATATCGAGCAATATTCCTATATTAAATACGAAGACCATATATTGAAAAGGGGGGACCCTTACCATAATATCGAGCAATATTCCTATATTAAATACGAAGACCATATATTGAAAAGGGGGGACCCTTACCATAATATCGAGCAATATTCCTATATTAAATACGCAGACCATATATTGAAAAGGGGGGACCCTTACCATAATATCGAGCAATACCCCTATAATAAATACGAAGACCATATATTGAAAAGGGGGGACCCTTACCATAATATCGAGCAATATTCCTATATTAAATACGAAGACCATATATTGAAAAGGGGGGACCCTTACCATAATATCGAGCAATACCCCTATATTAAATACGCAGACCATATATTGAAAAGGGGGGACCCTTACCATAATATCGAGCAATATTCCTTTATTAAATACGAAGACCATATATTGAAAAGGGGGGACCCTTACCATAATATCGAGCAATACCCCTATATTAAATACGCAGACCATATATTGAAAAGGGGGGACCCTTACCATAATATCGAGCAATATTCCTATATTAAATACGAAGACCATATATTGAAAAGGGGGGACCCTTACCATAATATCGAGCAATACCCCTATAATAAATACGAAGACCATATATTGAAAAGGGGGGACCCTTACCATAATATCGAGCAATACCCCTATAATAAATACGAAGACCATATATTGAAAAGGGGGGACCCTTACCATAATATCGAGCAATATTCCTATATTAAATACGAAGATCATATATTGAAAAGGGGGGACCCTTACCATAATATCGAGCAATATTCCTTTATTAAATACGAAGACCATATATTGAAAAGGGGGGACCCTTACCATAATATCGAGCAATATTCCTATATTAAATACGAAGACCATATATTGAAAAGGGGGGACCCTTACCATAATATCGAGCAATATTCCTATTTATTAGTTAAGTTTTTTCGAATTTCGCTTATTTTTGCGATAAAATCAATATTTGCGGAGATACAGCCACTTTTCTAAAAAAGTTTAATAGGGAAGTAATATTTTTATTAAAAATGAATACTGATAGACTTGGATCCATCTTAATATTTATATGGATTTTTTCAAAAATTTCTTCAAATTACAATAGTTTTAATATATTTGAAAAGAGCATTATCAATACCTTAGTTAAGTTTTTTCGAATTTCGCTTATTTTTGCGATAAAATCAATATTTGCGGAGATACAGACACTTTTCTAAAAAAGTTTAATAGGGAAGTAATATTTTTATTATAAAAATGAATACTGATAGACTTGGATCCATCCTAATATTTATATGGATTTTTTCAAAAATTTCTTCAAATTACAATAGTTTTAATATATTTGAAAAGAACATTATCGATACCTTAGTTAAGTTTTTTCGAATTTCGCTTATTTTTGCGATAAAATCAATATTTGCGGAGATACAGCCACTTTTCTAAAAAAGTTTAATAGGGAAGTAATATTTTTATTATAAAAATGAATACTGATAGACTTGGATCCATCCTAATATTTATATGGATTTTTTCAAAAATTTCTTCAAATTACAATAGTTTTAATATATTTGAAAAGAGCATTATCGATACCTTAGTTAAGTTTTTTCGAATTTCGCTTATTTTTGCGATAAAATCAATATTTGCGGAGATACAGACACTTTTCTAAAAAAGTTTAATAGGGAAGTAATATTTTTATTATAAAAATGAATACTGATAGACTTGGATCCATCCTAATATTTATATGGATTTTTTCAAAAATTTCTTCAAATTACAATAGTTTTAATATATTTGAAAAGAGCATTATCGATACCTTAGTTAAGTTTTTTCGAATTTCGCTTATTTTTGCCATAAAATCAATATTTGCGGAGATACAGCCACTTTTCTAAAAAAGTTTAATAGGGAAGTAATATTTTTATTATAAAAATGAATACTGATAGACTTGGATCCATCCTAATATTTATATGGATTTTTTCAAAAATTTCTTCAAATTACAATAGTTTTAATATATTTCAAAAGAGCATTATCGATACCTTAGTTAAGTTTTTTCGAATTTCGCTTATTTTTGCGATAAAATCAATATTTGCGGAGATACAGCCACTTTTCTAAAAAAGTTTAATAGGGAAGTAATATTTTTATTATAAAAATGAATACTGATAGACTTGGATCCATCCTAATATTTATATGGATTTTTTCAAAAATTTCTTCAAATTACAATAGTTTTAATATATTTGAAAAGAGCATTATCGATACCTTAGTTAAGTTTTTTCGAATTTCGCTTATTTTTGCGATAAAATCAATATTTGCGGAGATACAGCCACTTTTCTAAAAAAGTTTAATAGGGAAGTAATATTTTTATTATAAAAATGAATACTGATAGACTTGGATCCATCCTAATATTTATATGGATTTTTAAAAGGGGGACCCTTACCATAATATCGAGCAACATTCCTATATTAAATACGAAGACCATATATTGAAAAGGGGGGACCCTTACCATAATATCGAGCAATATTCCTATATTAAATACGAAGACCATATATTGAAAAGGGGGGACCCTTACCATAATATCGAGCAATATTCCT
This sequence comes from Epicampocera succincta, assembly GCA_932526305.1. NCBI lineage: Eukaryota > Metazoa > Arthropoda > Insecta > Diptera > Tachinidae > Epicampocera > Epicampocera succincta. Next base: position 11,099,705 of record OW052037.1, on the reverse strand, counting down.
ATATTAAATACGAAGACCATATATTGAAAAGGGGGGACCCTTACCATAATATCGAGCAATATTCCTATATTAAATACGAAGACCATATATTGAAAAGGGGGGACCCTTACCATAATATCGAGCAATATTCCTATATTAAATACGAAGATCATATATTGAAAAGGGGGGACCCTTACCATAATATCGAGCAATACCCCTATAATAAATACGAAGACCATATATTGAAAAGGGGGACCCTTACCATAATATCGAGCAATATTCCTATATTAAATAGGAAGACCATATATTGAAAAGGGGGGACCCTTACCATAATATCGAGCAATATTCCTATATTAAATACGAAGACCATATATTGAAAAGGGGGGACCCTTACCATAATATCGAGCAATATTCCTATATTAAATACGAAGATCATATATTGAAAAGGGGGGACCCTTACCATAATATCGAGCAATATTCCTATATTAAATACGAAGACCATATATTGAAAAGGGGGGACCCTTACCATAATATCGAGCAATATTCCTATATTAAATACGAAGACCATATATTGAAAAGGGGGACCCTTACCATAATATCGAGCAATATTCCTATATTAAATACGAAGACCATATATTGAAAAGGGGGGACCCTTACCATAATATCGAGCAATATTCCTATATTAAATACGAAGACCATATATTGAAAAGGGGGGACCCTTACCATAATATCGAGCAATATTCCTATGTTAAATACGAAGATCATATGTTGAAAAGGGGGGACCCTTACCATAATATCGAGCAATATTCCTATATTAAATACGAAGACCATATATTGAAAAGGGGGACCCTTACCATAATATCGAGCAATACCCCTATAATAAATACGAAGACCATATATTGAAAAGGGGGGACCCTTACCATAATATCGAGCAATATTCCTATATTAAATACGAAGATCATATATTGAAAAGGGGGGACCCTTACCATAATATCGAGCAATATTCCTATATTAAATACGAAGACCATATATTGAAAAGGGGGGACCCTTACCATAATATCGAGCAATATTCCTATATTAAATACGAAGATCATATATTGAAAAGGGGGGACCCTTACCATAATATCGAGCAATATTCCTATATTAAATACGAAGATCATATATTGAAAAGGGGGGACCCTTACCATAATATCGAGCAATATTCCTATATTAAATACGAAGACCATATATTGAAAAGGGGGGACCCTTACCATAATATCGAGCAATATTCCTATATTAAATACGAAGATCATATATTGAAAAGGGGGGACCCTTACCACAATATCGAGCAATATTCCTATATTAAATACGAAGATCATATATTGAAAAGGGGGGACCCTTACCATAATATCGAGCAATATTCCTATATTAAATACGAAGACCATATATTGAAAAGGGGGGACCCTTACCATAATATCGAGCAATATTCCTATATTAAATACGAAGATCATATATTGAAAAGGGGGGACCCTTACCATAATATCGAGCAATATTCCTATATTAAATACGAAGATCATATATTGAAAAGGGGGGACCCTTACCATAATATCGAGCAATATTCCTATATTAAATACGAAGACCATATATTGAAAAGGGGGGACCCTTACCATAATATCGAGCAATATTCCTATATTAAATACGAAGATCATATATTGAAAAGGGGGGACCCTTACCATAATATCGAGCAATATTCCTATATTAAATACGAAGATCATATATTGAAAAGGGGGGACCCTTACCATAATATCGAGCAATATTCCTATATTAAATACGAAGACCATATATTGAAAAGGGGACCCTTACCATAATATCGAGCAATATTCCTATATTAAATACGAAGATCATATATTGAAAAGGGGGACCCTTACCATAATATCGAGCAATATTCCTATATTAAATACGAAGACCATATATTGAAAAGGGGGGACCCTTACCATAATATCGAGCAATATTCCTATATTAAATACGAAGATCATATATTGAAAAGGGGGGACCCTTACCATAATATCGAGCAATATTCCTATATTAAATACGAAGATCATATATTGAAAAGGGGGGACCCTTACCATAATATCGAGCAATATTCCTATATTAAATACGAAGACCATATATTGAAAAGGGGGGACCCTTACCATAATATCGAGCAATATTCCTATATTAAATACGAAGATCATATATTGAAAAGGGGGGGACCCTTACCATAATATCGAGCAATATTCCTATATTAAATACGAAGACCATATATTGAAAAGGGGGGACCCTTACCATAATATCGAGCAATATTCCTATATTAAATACGAAGATCATATATTGAAAAGGGGGGACCCTTACCATAATATCGAGCAATATTCCTATATTAAATACGAAGATCATATATTGAAAAGGGGGGACCCTTACTATAATATCGAGCAATATTCCTATATTAAATACGAAGACCATATATTGAAAAGGGGGGACCCTTACCATAATATCGAGCAATATTCCTATATTAAATACGAAGATCATATATTGAAAAGGGGGGACCCTTACCATAATATCGAGCAATATTCCTTTATTAAATACGAAGACCATATATTGAAAAGGGGGGACCCTTACCATAATATCGAGCAATATTCCTATATTAAATACGAAGACCATATATTGAAAAGGGGGGACCCTTACCATAATATCGAGCAATATTCCTATTTATTAGTTAAGTTTTTTCGAATTTCGCTTATTTTTGCGATAAAATCAATATTTGCGGAGATACAGCCACTTTTCTAAAAAAGTTTAATAGGGAAGTAATATTTTTATTAAAAATGAATACTGATAGACTTGGATCCATCTTAATATTTATATGGATTTTTTCAAAAATTTCTTCAAATTACAATAGTTTTAATATATTTGAAAAGAGCATTATCAATACCTTAGTTAAGTTTTTTCGAATTTCGCTTATTTTTGCGATAAAATCAATATTTGCGGAGATACAGACACTTTTCTAAAAAAGTTTAATAGGGAAGTAATATTTTTATTATAAAAATGAATACTGATAGACTTGTATCCATCCTAATATTTATATGGATTTTTTCAAAAATTTCTTCAAATTACAATAGTTTTAATATATTTGAAAAGAACATTATCGATACCTTAGTTAAGTTTTTTCGAATTTCGCTTATTTTTGCGATAAAATCAATATTTGCGGAGATACAGCCACTTTTCTAAAAAAGTTTAAGTTTAAAGTTAATATTGAAAAGGGGGGACCCTTACCATAATATCGAGCAATACCCCTATATTAAATACGCAGACCATATATTGAAAAGGGGGGACCCTTACCATAATATCGAGCAATATTCCTATATTAAATACGCAGACCATATATTGAAAAGGGGGGACCCTTACCATAATATCGAGCAATACCCCTATAATAAATACGAAGACCATATATTGAAAAGGGGGGACCCTTACCATAATATCGAGCAATACCCCTATATTAAATACGCAGACCATATATTGAAAAGGGGGGACCCTTACCATAATATCGAGCAATATTCCTATATTAAATACGCAGACCATATATTGAAAAGGGGGGACCCTTACCATAATATCGAGCAATATTCCTATATTAAATACGAAGATCATATATTGAAAAGGGGGGACCCTTACCATAATATCGAGCAATATTCCTATATTAAATACGAAGACCATATATTGAAAAGGGGGGACCCTTACCATAATATCGAGCAATATTCCTATATTAAATACGAAGATCATATATTGAAAAGGGGGGACCCTTACCATAATATCGAGCAATATTCCTATATTAAATACGAAGATCATATATTGAAAAGGGGGGACCCTTACCATAATATCGAGCAATATTCCTATATTAAATACGAAGACCATATATTGAAAAGGGGACCCTTACCATAATATCGAGCAATATTCCTATATTAAATACGAAGATCATATATTGAAAAGGGGGACCCTTACCATAATATCGAGCAATATTCCTATATTAAATACGAAGACCATATATTGAAAAGGGGGGACCCTTACCATAATATCGAGCAATATTCCTATATTAAATACGAAGATCATATATTGAAAAGGGGGGACCCTTACCATAATATCGAGCAATATTCCTATATTAAATACGAAGATCATATATTGAAAAGGGGGGACCCTTACCATAATATCGAGCAATATTCCTATATTAAATACGAAGACCATATATTGAAAAGGGGGGACCCTTACCATAATATCGAGCAATATTCCTATATTAAATACGAAGATCATATATTGAAAAGGGGGGGACCCTTACCATAATATCGAGCAATATTCCTATATTAAATACGAAGACCATATATTGAAAAGGGGGGACCCTTACCATAATATCGAGCAATATTCCTATATTAAATACGAAGATCATATATTGAAAAGGGGGGACCCTTACCATAATATCGAGCAATATTCCTATATTAAATACGAAGATCATATATTGAAAAGGGGGGACCCTTACCATAATATCGAGCAATATTCCTATATTAAATACGAAGACCATATATTGAAAAGGGGGGACCCTTACCATAATATCGAGCAATATTCCTATATTAAATACGAAGATCATATATTGAAAAGGGGGGACCCTTACCATAATATCGAGCAATATTCCTTTATTAAATACGAAGACCATATATTGAAAAGGGGGGACCCTTACCATAATATCGAGCAATATTCCTATATTAAATACGAAGACCATATATTGAAAAGGGGGGACCCTTACCATAATATCGAGCAATATTCCTATTTATTAGTTAAGTTTTTTCGAATTTCGCTTATTTTTGCGATAAAATCAATATTTGCGGAGATACAGCCACTTTTCTAAAAAAGTTTAATAGGGAAGTAATATTTTTATTAAAAATGAATACTGATAGACTTGGATCCATCTTAATATTTATATGGATTTTTTCAAAAATTTCTTCAAATTACAATAGTTTTAATATATTTGAAAAGAGCATTATCAATACCTTAGTTAAGTTTTTTCGAATTTCGCTCATTTTTGCGATAAAATCAATATTTGCGGAGATACAGACACTTTTCTAAAAAAGTTTAATAGGGAAGTAATATTTTTATTATAAAAATGAATACTGATAGACTTGTATCCATCCTAATATTTATATGGATTTTTTCAAAAATTTCTTCAAATTACAATAGTTTTAATATATTTGAAAAGAACATTATCGATACCTTAGTTAAGTTTTTTCGAATTTCGCTTATTTTTGCGATAAAATCAATATTTGCGGAGATACAGCCACTTTTCTAAAAAAGTTTAAGTTTAAAGTTAATATTGAAAAGGGGGGACCCTTACCATAATATCGAGCAATACCCCTATATTAAATACGCAGACCATATATTGAAAAGGGGGGACCCTTACCATAATATCGAGCAATATTCCTATATTAAATACGCAGACCATATATTGAAAAGGGGGGACCCTTACCATAATATCGAGCAATACCCCTATAATAAATACGAAGACCATATATTGAAAAGGGGGGACCCTTACCATAATATCGAGCAATATTCCTATATTAAATACGAAGACCATATATTGAAAAGGGGGGACCCTTACCATAATATCGAGCAATACCCCTATAATAAATACGAAGACCATATATTGAAAAGGGGGGACCCTTACCATAATATCGAGCAATATTCCTATATTAAATACGAAGACCATATATTGAAAAGGAGGGACCCTTACCATAATATCGAGCAATACCCCTATAATAAATACGAAGACCATATATTGAAAAGGGGGGACCCTTACCATAATATCGAGCAATATTCCTATATTAAATACGAAGACCATATATTGAAAAGGGGGGACCCTTACCATAATATCGAGCAATATTCCTATATTAAATACGAAGACCATATATTGAAAAGGGGGGACCCTTACCATAATATCGAGCAATATTCCTATATTAAATACGCAGACCATATATTGAAAAGGGGGGACCCTTACCATAATATCGAGCAATACCCCTATAATAAATACGAAGACCATATATTGAAAAGGGGGGACCCTTACCATAATATCGAGCAATATTCCTATATTAAATACGAAGACCATATATTGAAAAGGGGGGACCCTTACCATAATATCGAGCAATATCCCTATAATAAATACGAAGACCATATATTGAAAAGGGGGGACCCTTACCATAATATCGAGCAATATTCCTATATTAAATACGAAGACCATATATTGAAAAGGGGGGACCCTTACCATAATATCGAGCAATATTCCTATATTAAATACGAAGACCATATATTGAAAAGGGGGGACCCTTACCATAATATCGAGCAATATTCCTATATTAAATACGCAGACCATATATTGAAAAGGGGGGACCCTTACCATAATATCGAGCAATACCCCTATAATAAATACGAAGACCATATATTGAAAAGGGGGGACCCTTACCATAATATCGAGCAATATTCCTATATTAAATACGAAGACCATATATTGAAAAGGGGGGACCCTTACCATAATATCGAGCAATACCCCTATATTAAATACGCAGACCATATATTGAAAAGGGGGGACCCTTACCATAATATCGAGCAATATTCCTTTATTAAATACGAAGACCATATATTGAAAAGGGGGGACCCTTACCATAATATCGAGCAATACCCCTATATTAAATACGCAGACCATATATTGAAAAGGGGGGACCCTTACCATAATATCGAGCAATATTCCTATATTAAATACGAAGACCATATATTGAAAAGGGGGGACCCTTACCATAATATCGAGCAATACCCCTATAATAAATACGAAGACCATATATTGAAAAGGGGGGACCCTTACCATAATATCGAGCAATACCCCTATAATAAATACGAAGACCATATATTGAAAAGGGGGGACCCTTACCATAATATCGAGCAATATTCCTATATTAAATACGAAGATCATATATTGAAAAGGGGGGACCCTTACCATAATATCGAGCAATATTCCTTTATTAAATACGAAGACCATATATTGAAAAGGGGGGACCCTTACCATAATATCGAGCAATATTCCTATATTAAATACGAAGACCATATATTGAAAAGGGGGGACCCTTACCATAATATCGAGCAATATTCCTATTTATTAGTTAAGTTTTTTCGAATTTCGCTTATTTTTGCGATAAAATCAATATTTGCGGAGATACAGCCACTTTTCTAAAAAAGTTTAATAGGGAAGTAATATTTTTATTAAAAATGAATACTGATAGACTTGGATCCATCTTAATATTTATATGGATTTTTTCAAAAATTTCTTCAAATTACAATAGTTTTAATATATTTGAAAAGAGCATTATCAATACCTTAGTTAAGTTTTTTCGAATTTCGCTTATTTTTGCGATAAAATCAATATTTGCGGAGATACAGACACTTTTCTAAAAAAGTTTAATAGGGAAGTAATATTTTTATTATAAAAATGAATACTGATAGACTTGGATCCATCCTAATATTTATATGGATTTTTTCAAAAATTTCTTCAAATTACAATAGTTTTAATATATTTGAAAAGAACATTATCGATACCTTAGTTAAGTTTTTTCGAATTTCGCTTATTTTTGCGATAAAATCAATATTTGCGGAGATACAGACACTTTTCTAAAAAAGTTTAATAGGGAAGTAATATTTTTATTATAAAAATGAATACTGATAGACTTGGATCCATCCTAATATTTATATGGATTTTTTCAAAAATTTCTTCAAATTACAATAGTTTTAATATATTTGAAAAGAGCATTATCGATACCTTAGTTAAGTTTTTTCGAATTTCGCTTATTTTTGCGATAAAATCAATATTTGCGGAGATACAGCCACTTTTCTAAAAAAGTTTAATAGGGAGTAATATTTTTATTATAAAAATGAATACTGATAGACTTGGATCCATCCTAATATTTATATGGATTTTTAAAAGGGGGGCCCTTGCCATAATATCGAGCAATACCCCTATATTAAATACGCAGACCATATATTGAAAAGGGGGGACCCTTACCATAATATCGAGCAATATTCCTATATTAAATACGAAGACCATATATTGAAAAGGGGGGACCCTTACCATAATATCGAGCAATACCCCTATATTAAATACGCAGACCATATATTGAAAAGGGGGGACCCTTACCATAATATCGAGCAATATTCCTATATTAAATACGCAGACCATATATTGAAAAGGGGGGACCCTTACCATAATATCGAGCAATATTCCTATATTAAATACGAAGACCATATATTGAAAAGGGGGGACCCTTACCATAATATCGAGCAATATTCCTATATTAAATACGAAGACCATATATTGAAAAGGGGGGACCCTTACCATAATATCGAGCAATATTCCTATATTAAATACGCAGACCATATATTGAAAAGGGGGGACCCTTACCATAATATCGAGCAATACCCCTATAATAAATACGAAGACCATATATTGAAAAGGGGGGACCCTTACCATAATATCGAGCAATATTCCTATATTAAATACGAAGACCATATATTGAAAAGGGGGGACCCTTACCATAATATCGAGCAATATCCCTATAATAAATACGAAGACCATATATTGAAAAGGGGGGACCCTTACCATAATATCGAGCAATATTCCTATATTAAATACGAAGACCATATATTGAAAAGGGGGGACCCTTACCATAATATCGAGCAATATTCCTATATTAAATACGAAGACCATATATTGAAAAGGGGGGACCCTTACCATAATATCGAGCAATATTCCTATATTAAATACGAAGACCATATATTGAAAAGGGGGGACCCTTACCATAATATCGAGCAATACCCCTATAATAAATACGAAGACCATATATTGAAAAGGGGGGACCCTTACCATAATATCGAGCAATATTCCTATATTAAATACGAAGACCATATATTGAAAAGGGGGGACCCTTACCATAATATCGAGCAATATTCCTATATTAAATACGAAGACCATATATTGAAAAGGGGGGACCCTTACCATAATATCGAGCAATATTCCTATATTAAATACGAAGACCATATATTGAAAAGGGGGGACCCTTACCATAATATCGAGCAATACCCCTATAATAAATACGAAGACCATATATTGAAAAGGGGGGACCCTTACCATAATATCGAGCAATATTCCTATATTAAATACGAAGACCATATATTGAAAAGGGGGGACCCTTACCATAATATCGAGCAATACCCCTATATTAAATACGCAGACCATATATTGAAAAGGGGGGACCCTTACCATAATATCGAGCAATATTCCTTTATTAAATACGAAGACCATATATTGAAAAGGGGGGACCCTTACCATAATATCGAGCAATACCCCTATATTAAATACGCAGACCATATATTGAAAAGGGGGGACCCTTACCATAATATCGAGCAATATTCCTATATTAAATACGAAGACCATATATTGAAAAGGGGGGACCCTTACCATAATATCGAGCAATACCCCTATAATAAATACGAAGACCATATATTGAAAAGGGGGGACCCTTACCATAATATCGAGCAATATTCCTATATTAAATACGAAGACCATATATTGAAAAGGGGGGACCCTTACCATAATATCGAGCAATATTCCTATATTAAATACGAAGATCATATATTGAAAAGGGGGGACCCTTGCCATAATATCGAGCAATATTCCTATATTAAATACGAAGACCATATATTGAAAAGGGGGGACCCTTACCATAATATCGAGCAATACCCCTATAATAAATACGAAGACCATATATTGAAAAGGGGGGACCCTTACCATAATATCGAGCAATATTCCTATATTAAATACGAAGACCATATATTGAAAAGGGGGGACCCTTACCATAATATCGAGCAATATTCCTATATTAAATACGAAGATCATATATTGAAAAGGGGGGACCCTTACCATAATATCGAGCAATATTCCTATTTATTAGTTAAGTTTTTTCGAATTTCGCTTATTTTTGCGATAAAATCAATATTTGCGGAGATACAGCCACTTTTCTAAAAAAGTTTAATAGGGAAGTAATATTTTTATTAAAAATGAATACTGATAGACTTGGATCCATCTTAATATTTATATGGATTTTTTCAAAAATTTCTTCAAATTACAATAGTTTTAATATATTTGAAAAGAGCATTATCGATACCTTAGTTAAGTTTTTTCGAATTTCGCTTATTTTTGCGATAAAATCAATATTTGCGGAGATACAGACACTTTTCTAAAAAAGTTTAATAGGGAAGTAATATTTTTATTATAAAAATGAATACTGATAGACTTGGATCCATCCTAATATTTATATGGATTTTTTCAAAAATTTCTTCAAATTACAATAGTTTTAATATATTTGAAAAGCGCATTATCGATACCTTAGTTAAGTTTTTTCGAATTTCGCTTATTTTTGTGATAAAATCAATATTTGCGGAGATACAGCCACTTTTCTAAAAAAGTTTAATAGGGAAGTAATATTTTTATTATAAAAATGAATACTGATAGACTTGGATCCATCCTAATATTTATATGGATTTTTTCAAAAATTTCTTCAAATTACAATAGTTTTAATATATTTGAAAAGAGCATTATCGATACCTTAGTTAAGTTTTTTCGAATTTCGCTTATTTTTGCGATAAAATCAATATTTGCGGAGATACAGCCACTTTTCTAAAAAAGTTTAATAGGGAAGTAATATTTTTATTATAAAAATGAATACTGATAGACTTGGATCCATCCTAATATTTATATGGATTTTTAAAAGGGGGACCCTTGCCATAATATCGAGCAATACCCCTATAATAAATACGAAGACCATATATTGAAAAGGGGGACCCTTACTATAATATCGAGCAATACCCCTATATTAAATACGCAGACCATATATTGAAAAGGGGGGACCCTTACCATAATATCGAGCAATATTCCTTTATTAAATACGAAGACCATATATTGAAAAGGGGGGACCCTTACCATAATATCGAGCAATACCCCTATATTAAATACGCAGACCATATATTGAAAAGGGGGGACCCTTACCATAATATCGAGCAATATTCCTATATTAAATACGAAGACCATATATTGAAAAGGGGGGACCCTTACCATAATATCGAGCAATATTCCTATATTAAATACGAAGGCCATATATTGAAAAGGGGGGACCCTTACCATAATATCGAGCAATACCCCTATAATAAATACGAAGACCATATATTGAAAAGGGGGGGCCCTTACCATAATATCGAGCAATATTCCTATATTAAATACGAAGACCATATATTGAAAAGGGGGGACCCTTACCATAATATCGAGCAATATTCCTATATTAAATACGAAGACCATATATTGAAAAGGGGGGACCCTTACCATAATATCGAGCAATATTCCTATATTAAATACGCAGACCATATATTGAAAAGGGGGGACCCTTACCATAATATCGAGCAATACCCCTATAATAAATACGAAGACCATATATTGAAAAGGGGGGACCCTTACCATAATATCGAGCAATATTCCTATATTAAATACGAAGACCATATATTGAAAAGGGGGGACCCTTACCATAATATCGAGCAATATTCCTATATTAAATACGAAGACCATATATTGAAAAGGGGGGACCCTTACCATAATATTGAGCAATATTCCTATATTAAATACGAAGATCATATATTGAAAAGGGGGGACCCTTACCATAATATCGAGCAATATTCCTATATTAAATACGAAGACCATATATTGAAAAGGGGGGACCCTTACCATAATATCGAGCAATATTCCTATATTAAATACGAAGACCATATATTGAAAAGGGGGGACCCTTACCATAATATCGAGCAATACCCCTATAATAAATACGAAGACCATATATTGAAAAGGGGGGACCCTTACCATAATATCGAGCAATATTCCTATTTATTAGTTAAGTTTTTTCGAATTTCGCTTATTTTTGCGATAAAATCAATATTTGCGGAGATACAGCCACTTTTCTAAAAAAGTTTAATAGGGAAGTAATATTTTTATTAAAAATGAATACTGATAGACTTGGATCCATCTTAATATTTATATGGATTTTTTCAAAAATTTCTTCAAATTACAATAGTTTTAATATATTTGAAAAGAGCATTATCGATACCTTAGTTAAGTTTTTTCGAATTTCGCTTATTTTTGCGATAAAATCAATATTTGCGGAGATACAGCCACTTTTCTAAAAAAGTTTAATAGGGAAGTAATATTTTTATTAAAAATGAATACTGATAGACTTGGATCCATCCTAATATTTATATGGATTTTTTCAAAAATTTCTTCAAATTACAATAGTTTTAATATATTTGAAAAGAGCATTATCGATACCTTAGTTAAGTTTTTTCGAATTTCGCTTATTTTTGCGATAAAATCAATATTTGCGGAGATACAGACACTTTTCTAAAAAAGTTTAATAGGGAAGTAATATTTTTATTATAAAAATGAATACTGATAGACTTGGATCCATCCTAATATTTATATGGATTTTTTCAAAAATTTCTTCAAATTACAATAGTTTTAATATATTTGAAAAGAGCATTATCGATACCTTAGTTAAGTTTTTTCGAATTTCGCTTATTTTTGCGATAAAATCAATATTTGCGGAGATACAGCCACTTTTCTAAAAAAGTTTAATAGGGAAGTAATATTTTTATTATAAAAATGAATACTGATAGACTTGGATCCATCCTAATATTTATATGGATTTTTTCAAAAATGTCTTCAAATTACAATAGTTTTAATATATTTGAAAAGAGCATTATCGATACCTTAGTTAAGTTTTTTCGAATTTCGCTTATTTTTGCGATAAAATCAATATTTGCGGAGATACAGCCGCTTTTCTAAAAAAGTTTAATAGGGAAGTAATATTTTTATTATAAAAATGAATACTGATAGACTTGGATCCATCCTAATATTTATATGGATTTTTTCAAAAATTTCTTCAAATTACAATAGTTTTAATATATTTAAAAAGAGCATTATCGATACCTTAGTTAAGTTTTTTCGAATTTCGCTTATTTTTGCGATAAAATCAATATTTGCGGAGATACAGCCACTTTTCTAAAAAAGTTTAATAGGGAAGTAATATTTTTATTATAAAAATGAATACTGATAGACTTGGATCCATCCTAATATTTATATGGATTTTTAAAAGGGGGACCCTTGCCATAATATCGAGCAATACCCCTATAATAAATACGAAGACCATATATTGAAAAGGGGGACCCTTACTATAATATCGAGCAATACCCCTATATTAAATACGCAGACCATATATTGAAAAGGGGGGACCCTTACCATAATATCGAGCAATATTCCTTTATTAAATACGATGACCATATATTGAAAAGGGGGGACCCTTACCATAATATCGAGCAATACCCCTATATTAAATACGCAGACCATATATTGAAAAGGGGTACCCTTACCATAATATCGAGCAATATTCCTATATTAAATACGAAGACCATATATTGAAAAGGGGGGACCCTTACCATAATATCGAGCAATATTCCTATATTAAATACGAAGGCCATATATTGAAAAGGGGGACCCTTACCATAATATCGAGCAATACCCCTATAATAAATACGAAGACCATATATTGAAAAGGGGGGACCCTTACCATAATATCGAGCAATATTCCTATATTAAATACGAAGACCATATATTGAAAAGGGGGACCCTTACCATAATATCGAGCAATATTCCTATATTAAATACGAAGACCATATATTGAAAAGGGGGGACCCTTACCATAATATCGAGCAATATTCCTATATTAAATACGCAGACCATATATTGAAAAGGGGGGACCCTTACCATAATATCGAGCAATACCCCTATAATAAATACGAAGACCATATATTGAAAAGGGGGGACCCTTACCATAATATCGAGCAATATTCCTATATTAAATACGAAGACCATATATTGAAAAGGGGGGGACCCTTACCATAATATCGAGCAATATTCCTATATTAAATACGAAGACCATATATTGAAAAGGGGGGACCCTTACCATAATATCGAGCAATATTCCTATATTAAATACGAAGACCATATATTGAAAAGGGGGGACCCTTACCATAATATCGAGCAATATTCCTATATTAAATACGAAGACCATATATTGAAAAGGGGGGACCCTTACCATAATATCGAGCAATACCCCTATAATAAATACGAAGACCATATATTGAAAAGGGGGGACCCTTACCATAATATCGAGCAATATTCCTATATTAAATACGAAGACCATATATTGAAAAGGGGGGACCCTTACCATAATATCGAGCAATATTCCTATATTAAATACGAAGATCATATATTGAAAAGGGGGGACCCTTACCATAATATCGAGCAATATTCCTATATTAAATACGAAGACCATATATTGAAAAGGGGGGACCCTTACCATAATATCGAGCAATATTCCTATATTAAATACGAAGACCATATATTGAAAAGGGGGGACCCTTACCATAATATCGAGCAATACCCCTATAATAAATACGAAGACCATATATTGAAAAGGGGGGACCCTTACCATAATATCGAGCAATATTCCTATTTATTAGTTAAGTTTTTTCGAATTTCGCTTATTTTTGCGATAAAATCAATATTTGCGGAGATACAGCCACTTTTCTAAAAAAGTTTAATAGGGAAGTAATATTTTTATTAAAAATGAATACTGATAGACTTGGATCCATCTTAATATTTATATGGATTTTTTCAAAAATTTCTTCAAATTACAATAGTTTTAATATATTTGAAAAGAGCATTATCGATACCTTAGTTAAGTTTTTTCGAATTTCGCTTATTTTTGCGATAAAATCAATATTTGCGGAGATACAGACACTTTTCTAAAAAAGTTTAATAGGGAAGTAATATTTTTATTATAAAAATGAATACTGATAGACTTGGATCCATCCTAATATTTATATGGATTTTTTCAAAAATTTCTTCAAATTACAATAGTTTTAATATATTTGAAAAGAGCATTATCGATACCTTAGTTAAGTTTTTTCGAATTTCGCTTATTTTTGCGATAAAATCAATATTTGCGGAGATACAGCCACTTTTCTAAAAAAGTTTAATAGGGAAGTAATATTTTTATTATAAAAATGAATACTGATAGACTTGGATCCATCCTAATATTTATATGGATTTTTTCAAAAATTTCTTCAAATTACAATAGTTTTAATATATTTGAAAAGAGCATTATCGATACCTTAGTTAAGTTTTT
Source organism: Epicampocera succincta (assembly GCA_932526305.1). Lineage (NCBI taxonomy): Eukaryota > Metazoa > Arthropoda > Insecta > Diptera > Tachinidae > Epicampocera > Epicampocera succincta. The sequence continues at coordinate 11,084,352 of OW052037.1, read as the reverse complement.
TCGAATTTCGCTTATTTTTGCGATAAAATCAATATTTGCGGAGATACAGACACTTTTCTAAAAAAGTTTAATAGGGAAGTAATATTTTTATTATAAAAATGAATACTGATAGACTTGGATCCATCCTAATATTTATATGGATTTTTTCAAAAATTTCTTCAAATTACAATAGTTTTAATATATTTGAAAAGAGCGTTATCGATACCTTAGTTAAGTTTTTTCGAATTTCGCTTATTTTTGCGATAAAATCAATATTTGCGGAGATACAGCCACTTTTCTAAAAAAGTTTAATAGGGAAGTAATATTTTTATTATAAAAATGAATACTGATAGACTTGGATCCATCCTAATATTTATATGGATTTTTTCAAAAATTTCTTCAAATTACAATAGTTTTAATATATTTGAAAAGAGCATTATCGATACCTTAGTTAAGTTTTTTCGAATTTCGCTTATTTTTGCGATAAAATCAATATTTGCGGAGATACAGCCACTTTTCTAAAAAAGTTTAATAGGGAAGTAATATTTTTATTATAAAAATGAATACTGATAGACTTGGATCCATCCTAATATTTATATGGATTTTTTCAAAAATTTCTTCAAATTACAATAGTTTTAATATATTTGAAAAGAACATTATCGATACCTTAGTTAAGTTTTTTCGAATTTCGCTTATTTTTGCGATAAAATCAATATTTGCGGAGATACAGCCGCTTTTCTAAAAAAGTTTAATAGGGAAGTAATATTTTTATTATAAAAATGAATACTGATAGACTTGGATCCATCCTAATATTTATATGGATTTTTTCAAAAATTTCTTCAAATTACAATAGTTTTAATATATTTGAAAAGAGCATTATCGATACCTTAGTTAAGTTTTTTCGAATTTCGCTTATTTTTGCGATAAAATCAATATTTGCGGAGATACAGCCACTTTTCTAAAAAAGTTTAATAGGGAAGTAATATTTTTATTATAAAAATGAATACTGATAGACTTGGATCCATCCTAATATTTATATGGATTTTTAAAAGGGGGACCCTTGCCATAATATCGAGCAATACCCCTATAATAAATACGAAGACCATATATTGAAAAGGGGGACCCTTACTATAATATCGAGCAATACCCCTATATTAAATACGCAGACCATATATTGAAAAGGGGGGACCCTTACCATAATATCGAGCAATATTCCTTTATTAAATACGAAGACCATATATTGAAAAGGGGGGACCCTTACCATAATATCGAGCAATACCCCTATATTAAATACGCAGACCATATATTGAAAAGGGGGGACCCTTACCATAATATCGAGCAATATTCCTATATTAAATACGAAGACCATATATTGAAAAGGGGGGACCCTTACCATAATATCGAGCAATATTCCTATATTAAATACGAAGACCATATATTGAAAAGGGGGAACCCTTACCATAATATCGAGCAATATTCCTATATTAAATACGAAGATCATATATTGAAAAGGGGGGACCCTTACCATAATATCGAGCAATATTCCTATATTAAATACGAAGACCATATATTGAAAAGGGGGGACCCTTACCATAATATCGAGCAATATTCCTATATTAAATGCGAAGACCATATATTGAAAAGGGGGGACCCTTACCATAATATCGAGCAATACCCCTATAATAAATACGAAGACCATATATTGAAAAGGGGGGACCCTTACCATAATATCGAGCAATATTCCTATTTATTAGTTAAGTTTTTTCGAATTTCGCTTATTTTTGCGATAAAATCAATATTTGCGGAGATACAGCCACTTTTCTAAAAAAGTTTAATAGGGAAGTAATATTTTTATTAAAAATGAATACTGATAGACTTGGATCCATCTTAATATTTATATGGATTTTTTCAAAAATTTCTTCAAATTACAATAGTTTTAATATATTTGAAAAGAGCATTATCGATACCTTAGTTAATTTTTTTCGAATTTCGCTTATTTTTGCGATAAAATCAATATTTGCGGAGATACAGACACTTTTCTAAAAAAGTTTAATAGGGAAGTAATATTTTTATTATAAAAATGAATACTGATAGACTTGGATCCATCCTAATATTTATATGGATTTTTTCAAAAATTTCTTCAAATTACAATAGTTTTAATATATTTGAAAAGAGCATTATCGATACCTTAGTTAAGTTTTTTCGAATTTCGCTTATTTTTGCGATAAAATCAATATTTGCGGAGATACAGCCACTTTTCTAAAAAAGTTTAATAGGGAAGTAATATTTTTATTAAAAATGAATACTGATAGACTTGGATCCATCCTAATATTTATATGGATTTTTTCAAAAATTTCTTCAAATTACAATAGTTTTAATATATTTGAAAAGAGCATTATCGATACCTTAGTTAAGTTTTTTCGAATTTCGCTTATTTTTGCGATAAAATCAATATTTGCGGAGATACAGCCACTTTTCTAAAAAAGTTTAATAGGGAAGTAATATTTTTATTATAAAAATGAATACTGATAGACTTGGATCCATCCTAATATTTATATGGATTTTTTCAAAAATTTCTTCAAATTACAATAGTTTTAATATATTTGAAAAGAGCATTATCGATACCTTAGTTAAGTTTTTTCGAATTTCGCTTATTTTTGCGATAAAATCAATATTTGCGGAGATACAGCCGCTTTTCTAAAAAAGTTTAATAGGGAAGTAATATTTTTATTATAAAAATGAATACTGATAGACTTGGATCCATCCTAATATTTATATGGATTTTTTCAAAAATTTCTTCAAATTACAATAGTTTTAATATATTTGAGAAGAGCATTATCGATACCTTAGTTAAGTTTTTTCGAATTTCGCTTATTTTTGCGATAAAATCAATATTTGCGGAGATACAGCCACTTTTCTAAAAAAGTTTAATAGGGAAGTAATATTTTTATTATAAAAATGAATACTGATAGACTTAGATCCATCCTAATATTTATATGGATTTTTTCAAAAATTTCTTCAAATTACAATAGTTTTAATATATTTGAAAAGAGCATTATCGATACCTTAGTTAAGTTTTTTCGAATTTCGCTTATTTTTGCGATAAAATCAATATTTGCGGAGATACAGCCGCTTTTCTAAAAAAGTTTAATAGGGAAGTAATATTTTTATTATAAAAATGAATACTGATAGACTTGGATCCATCCTAATATTTATATGGATTTTTTCAAAAATTTCTTCAAATTACAATAGTTTTAATATATTTGAAAAGAGCATTATCGATACCTTAGTTAAGTTTTTTCGAATTTCGCTTATTTTTGCGATAAAATCAATATTTGCGGAGATACAGCCACTTTTCTAAAAAAGTTTAATAGGGAAGTAATATTTTTATTATAAAAATGAATACTGATAGACTTGGATCCATCCTAATATTTATATGGATTTTTAAAAGGGGGACCCTTGCCATAATATCGAGCAATACCCCTATAATAAATACGAAGACCATATATTGAAAAGTGGGACCCTTACTATAATATCGAGCAATACCCCTATATTAAATACGCAGACCATATATTGAAAAGGGGGGACCCTTACCATAATATCGAGCAATATTCCTTTATTAAATACGAAGACCATATATTGAAAAGGGGGGACCCTTACCATAATATCGAGCAATACCCCTATATTAAATACGCAGACCATATATTGAAAAGGGGGGACCCTTACCATAATATCGAGCAATATTCCTATATTAAATACGAAGACCATATATTGAAAAGGGGGGACCCTTACCATAATATCGAGCAATATTCCTATATTAAATACGAAGGCCATATATTGAAAAGGGGGGACCCTTACCATAATATCGAGCAATACCCCTATAATAAATACGAAGACCATATATTGAAAAGGGGGGACCCTTACCATAATATCGAGCAATATTCCTATATTAAATACGAAGACCATATATTGAAAAGGGGGGACCCTTACCATAATATCGAGCAATATTCCTATATTAAATACGAAGACCATATATTGAAAAGGGGGGACCCTTACCATAATATCGAGCAATATTCCTATATTAAATACGCAGACCATATATTGAAAAGGGGGGACCCTTACCATAATATCGAGCAATACCCCTATAATAAATACGAAGACCATATATTGAAAAGGGGGGACCCTTACCATAATATCGAGCAATATTCCTATATTAAATACGAAGACCATATATTGAAAAGGGGGGACCCTTACCATAATATCGAGCAATATTCCTATATTAAATACGAAGACCATATATTGAAAAGGGGGGACCCTTACCATAATATCGAGCAATATTCCTATATTAAATACGAAGACCATATATTGAAAAGGGGGGATCCTTACCATAATATCGAGCAATATTCCTATATTAAATACGAAGACCATATATTGAAAAGGGGGGACCCTTAACATAATATCGAGCAATACCCCTATAATAAATACGAAGACCATATATTGAAAAGGGGGGACCCTTACCATAATATCGAGCAATACCCCTATAATAAATACGAAGACCATATATTGAAAAGGGGGGACCCTTACCATAATATCGAGCAATATTCCTATATTAAATACGAAGACCATATATTGAAAAGGGGGGACCCTTACCATAATATCGAGCAATATTCCTATATTAAATACGAAGACCATATATTGAAAAGGGGGGACCCTTACCATAATATCGAGCAATATTCCTATATTAAATACGAAGACCATATATTGAAAAGGGGGGACCCTTACCATAATATCGAGCAATATTCCTATATTAAATACGAAGACCATATATTGAAAAGGGGGGACCCTTACCATAATATCGAGCAATATTCCTATATTAAATACGAAGACCATATATTGAAAAGGGGGGACCCTTACCATAATATCGAGCAATATTCCTATTTATTAGTTAAGTTTTTTCGAATTTCGCTTATTTTTGCGATAAAATCAATATTTGCGGAGATACAGCCACTTTTCTAAAAAAGTTTAATAGGGAAGTAATATTTTTATTAAAAATGAATACTGATAGACTTGGATCCATCTTAATATTTATATGGATTTTTTCAAAAATTTCTTCAAATTACAATAGTTTTAATATATTTGAAAAGAGCATTATCGATACCTTAGTTAAGTTTTTTCGAATTTCGCTTATTTTTGCGATAAAATCAATATTTGCGGAGATACAGCCACTTTTCTAAAAAAGTTTAATAGGGAAGTAATATTTTTATTATAAAAATGAATACTGATAGACTTGGATCCATCCTAATATTTATATGGATTTTTTCAAAAATTTCTTCAAATTACAATAGTTTTAATATATTTGAAAAGAGCATTATCGATACCTTAGTTAAGTTTTTTCGAATTTCGCTTATTTTTGCGATAAAATCAATATTTGCGGAGATACAGCCACTTTTCTAAAAAAGTTTAATAGGGAAGTAATATTTTTATTATAAAAATGAATACTGATAGACTTGGATCCATCCTAATATTTATATGGATTTTTTCAAAAATTTCTTCAAATTACAATAGTTTTAATATATTTGAAAAGAGCATTATCGATACCTTACTTAAGTTTTTTCGAATTTCGCTTATTTTTGCGATAAAATCAATATTTGCGGAGATACAGCCACTTTTCTAAAAAAGTTTAATAGGGAAGTAATATTTTTATTATAAAAATGAATACTGATAGACTTGGATCCATCCTAATATTTATATGGATTTTTTCAAAAATTTCTTCAAATTACAATAGTTTTAATATATTTGAAAAGAGCATTATCGATACCTTAGTTAAGTTTTTTCGAATTTCGCTTATTTTTGCGATAAAATCAATATTTGCGGAGATACAGCCGCTTTTCTAAAAAAGTTTAATAGGGAAGTAATATTTTTATTATAAAAATGAATACTGATAGACTTGGATCCATCCTAATATTTATATGGATTTTTTCAAAAATTTCTTCAAATTACAATAGTTTTAATATATTTGAAAAGAGCATTATCGATACCTTAGTTAAGTTTTTTCGAATTTCGCTTATTTTTGCGATAAAATCAATATTTGCGGAGATACAGCCACTTTTCTAAAAAAGTTTAATAGGGAAGTAATATTTTTATTATAAAAATGAATACTGATAGACTTGGATCAATCCTAATATTTATATGGATTTTTAAAAGGGGGACCCTTGCCATAATATCGAGCAATACCCCTATAATAAATACGAAGACCATATATTGAAAAGGGGGACCCTTACTATAATATCGAGCAATACCCCTATATTAAATACGCAGACCATATATTGAAAAGGGGGGACCCTTACCATAATATCGAGCAATATTCCTTTATTAAATACGAAGACCATATATTGAAAAGGGGGGACCCTTACCATAATATCGAGCAATACCCCTATATTAAATACGCAGACCATATATTGAAAAGGGGGGACCCTTACCATAATATCGAGCAATATTCCTATATTAAATACGAAGACCATATATTGAAAAGGGGGGACCCTTACCATAACATCGAGCAATATTCCTATATTAAATACGAAGGCCATATATTGAAAAGGGGGGACCCTTACCATAATATCGAGCAATACCCCTATAATAAATACGAAGACCATATATTGAAAAGGGGGGACCCTTACCATAATATCGAGCAATATTCCTATATTAAATACGAAGACCATATATTGAAAAGGGGGGACCCTTACCATAATATCGAGCAATATTCCTATATTAAATACGAAGACCATATATTGAAAAGGGGGGACCCTTACCATAATATCGAGCAATATTCCTATATTAAATACGCAGACCATATATTGAAAAGGGGGGACCCTTACCATAATATCGAGCAATACCCCTATAATAAATACGAAGACCATATATTGAAAAGGGGGGACCCTTACCATAATATCGAGCAATATTCCTATATTAAATACGAAGACCATATATTGAAAAGGGGGGACCCTTACCATAATATCGAGCAATATTCCTATATTAAATACGAAGACCATATATTGAAAAGGGGGGACCCTTACCATAATATCGAGCAATATTCCTATATTAAATACGAAGACCATATATTGAAAAGGGGGGACCCTTACCATAATATCGAGCAATATTCCTATATTAAATACGAAGACCATATATTGAAAAGGGGGGACCCTTACCATAATATCGAGCAATACCCCTATAATAAATACGAAGACCATATATTGAAAAGGGGGGACCCTTACCATAATATCGAGCAATACCCCTATAATAAATACGAAGACCATATATTGAAAAGGGGGGACCCTTACCATAATATCGAGCAATATTCCTATATTAAATACGAAGACCATATATTGAAAAGGGGGGACCCTTACCATAATATCGAGCAATATTCCTATATTAAATACGAAGATCATATATTGAAAAGGGGGGACCCTTACCATAATATCGAGCAATATTCCTATATTAAATACGAAGACCATATATTGAAAAGGGGGGACCCTTACCATAATATCGAGCAATATTCCTATATTAAATACGAAGACCATATATTGAAAAGGGGGGACCCTTACCATAATATCGAGCAATACCCCTATAATAAATACGAAGACCATATATTGAAAAGGGGGGACCCTTACCATAATATCGAGCAATATTCCTATTTATTAGTTAAGTTTTTTCGAATTTCGCTTATTTTTGCGATAAAATCAATATTTGCGGAGATACAGACACTTTTCTAAAAAAGTTTAATAGGGAAGTAATATTTTTATTATAAAAATGAATACTGATAGACTTGGATCCATCCTAATATTTATATGGATTTTTTAAAAAATTTCTTCAAATTACAATAGTTTTAATATATTTGAAAAGAGCATTATCGATACCTTAGTTAAGTTTTTTCGAATTTCGCTTATTTTTGCGATAAAATCAATATTTGCGGAGATACAGCCACTTTTCTAAAAAAGTTTAATAGGGAAGTAATATTTTTATTAAAAATGAATACTGATAGACTTGGATCCATCCTAATATTTATATGGATTTTTTCAAAAATTTCTTCAAATTACAATAGTTTTAATATATTTGAAAAGAGCATTATCGATACCTTAGTTAAGTTTTTTCGAATTTCGCTTATTTTTGCGATAAAATCAATATTTGCGGAGATACAGACACTTTTCTAAAAAAGTTTAATAGGGAAGTAATATTTTTATTATAAAAATGAATACTGATAGACTTGGATCCATCCTAATATTTATATGGATTTTTTCAAAAATTTCTTCAAATTACAATAGTTTTAATATATTTGAAAAGAGCATTATCGATACCTTCGTTAAGTTTTTTCGAATTTCGCTTATTTTTGCGATAAAATCAATATTTGCGGAGATACAGCCGCTTTTCTAAAAAAGTTTAATAGGGAAGTAATATTTTTATTATAAAAATGAATACTGATAGACTTGGATCCATCCTAATATTTATATAGATTTTTTCAAAAATTTCTTCAAATTACAATAGTTTTAATATATTTGAAAAGAGCATTATCGATACCTTAGTTAAGTTTTTTCGAGGTTCGCTTATTTTTGCGATAAAATCAATATTTGCGGAGATACAGCCACTTTTCTAAAAAAGTTTAATAGGGAAGTAATATTTTTATTATAAAAATGAATACTGATAGACTTGGATCCATCCTAATATTTATATGGATTTTTTCAAAAATTTCTTCAAATTACAATAGTTTTAATATATTTGAAAAGAGCATTATCGATACCTTAGTTAAGTTTTTTCGAATTTCGCTTATTTTTGCGATAAAATCAATATTTGCGGAGATACAGCCACTTTTCTAAAAAAGTTTAATAGGGAAGTAATATTTTTATTATAAAAATGAATACTGATAGACTTGGATCCATCCTAATATTTATATGGATTTTTTCAAAAATTTCTTCAAATTACAATAGTTTTAATATATTTGAAAAGAGCATTATCGATACCTTAGTTAAGTTTTTTCGAATTTCGCTTATTTTTGCGATAAAATCAATATTTGCGGAGATACAGCCACTTTTCTAAAAAAGTTTAATAGGGAAGTAATATTTTTATTATAAAAATGAATACTGATAGACTTGGATCCATCCTAATATTTATATGGATTTTTTCAAAAATTTCTTCAAATTACAATAGTTTTAATATATTTGAAAAGAGCATTATCGATACCTTAGTTAAGTTTTTTCGAATTTCGCTTATTTTTGCGATAAAATCAATATTTGCGGAGATACAGCCACTTTTCTAAAAAAGTTTAATAGGGAAGTAATATTTTTATTATAAAAATGAATACTGATAGACTTGGATCCATCCTAATATTTATATGGATTTTTTCAAAAATTTCTTCAAATTACAATAGTTTTAATATATTTGAAAAGAGCATTATCGATACCTTAGTTAAGTTTTTTCGAATTTCGCTTATTTTTGCGATAAAATCAATATTTGCGGAGATACAGCCACTTTTCTAAAAAAGTTTAATAGGGAAGTAATATTTTTATTATAAAAATGAATACTGATAGACTTGGATCCATCCTAATATTTATATGGATTTTTAAAAGGGGGACCCTTGCCATAATATCGAGCAATACCCCTATAATAAATACGAAGACCATATATTGAAAAGGGGGACCCTTACTATAATATCGAGCAATACCCCTATATTAAATACGCAGACCATATATTGAAAAGGGGGGACCCTTACCATAATATCGAGCAATATTCCTTTATTAAATACGAAGACCATATATTGAAAAGGGGGGACCCTTACCATAATATCGAGCAATACCCCTATATTAAATACGCAGACCATATATTGAAAAGGGGGGACCCTTACCATAATATCGAGCAATACCCCTATAATAAATACGAAGACCATATATTGAAAAGGGGGGACCCTTACCATAATATCGAGCAATATTCCTATATTAAATACGAAGACCATATATTGAAAAGGGGGGACCCTTACCATAATATCGAGCAATATTCCTATATTAAATACGAAGACCATATATTGAAAAGGGGGGACCCTTACCATAATATCGAGCAATATTCCTATATTAAATACGCAGACCATATATTGAAAAGGGGCGACCCTTACCATAATATCGAGCAATACCCCTATAATAAATACGAAGACCATATATTGAAAAGGGGGGACCCTTACCATAATATCGAGCAATACCCCTATAATAAATACGAAGACCATATATTGAAAAGGGAGGACCCTTACCATAATATCGAGCAATATTCCTATATTAAATACGAAGACCATATATTGAAAAGGGGGGACCCTTACCATAATATCGAGCAATATTCCTATATTAAATACGAAGATCATATATTGAAAAGGGGGGACCCTTACCATAATATCGAGCAATATTCCTATATTAAATACGAAGACCATATATTGAAAAGGGGGGACCCTTACCATAATATCGAGCAATATTCCTATATTAAATACGAAGACCATATATTGAAAAGGGAGGACCCTTACCATAATATCGAGCAATACCCCTATAATAAATACGAAGACCATATATTGAAAAGGGGGGACCCTTACCATAATATCGAGCAATATTCCTATATTAAATACGAAGACCATATATTGAAAAGGGAGGACCCTTACCATAATATCGAGCAATACCCCTATATTAAATACGAAGACCATATATTGAAAAGGGGGGACCCTTACCATAATATCGAGCAATATTCCTATATTAAATACGCAGACCATATATTGAAAAGGGGGGACCCTTACCATAATATCGAGCAATATTCCTATATTAAATACGAAGACCATATATTGAAAAGGGGGGACCCTTACCATAATATCGAGCAATACCCCTATAATAAATACGAAGACCATATATTGAAAAGGGGGGACCCTTACCATAATATCGAGCAATACCCCTATAATAAATACGAAGACCATATATTGAAAAGGGAGGACCCTTACCATAATATCGAGCAATATTCCTATATTAAATACGAAGACCATATATTGAAAAGGGGGGACCCTTACCATAATATCGAGCAATATTCCTATATTAAATACGAAGATCATATATTGAAAAGGGGGGACCCTTACCATAATATCGAGCAATATTCCTATATTAAATACGAAGACCATATATTGAAAAGGGGGGACCCTTACCATAATATCGAGCAATATTCCTATATTAAATACGAAGACCATATATTGAAAAGGGAGGACCCTTACCATAATATCGAGCAATACCCCTATAATAAATACGAAGACCATATATTGAAAAGGGGGGACCCTTACCATAATATCGAGCAATATTCCTATTTATTAGTTAAGTTTTTTCGAATTTCGCTTATTTTTGCGATAAAATCAATATTTGCGGAGATACAGCCACTTTTCTAAAAAAGTTTAATAGGGAAGTAATATTTTTATTAAAAATGAATACTGATAGACTTGGATCCATCTTAATATTTATATGGATTTTTTCAAAAATTTCTTCAAATTACAATAGTTTTAATATATTTGAAAAGAGCATTATCGATACCTTAGTTAAGTTTTTTCGAATTTCGCTTATTTTTGCGATAAAATCAATATTTGCGGAGATACAGACACTTTTCTAAAAAAGTTTAATAGGGAAGTAATATTTTTATTATAAAAATGAATACTGATAGACTATGGATTTATATTATTCCTAATATTTATATGGATTTTTTCAAAAATTTCTTCAAATTACAATAGTTTTAATATATTTGAAAAGACCATTATCGATACCTTAGTTAAGTTTTTTCGAATTTCGCTTATTTTTGCGATAAAATCAATATATGCGGAGATACAGCCACTTTTCTAAAAAAGTTTAATAGGGAAGTAATATTTTTATTAAAAATGAATACTGATAGACTTGGATCCATCCTAATATTTATATGGATTTTTTCAAAAATTTCTTCAAATTACAATAGTTTTAATATATTTGAAAAGAGCATTATCGATACCTTAGTTAAGTTTTTTCGAATTTCGCTTATTTTTGCGATAAAATCAATATTTGCGGAGATACAGACACTTTTCTAAAAAAGTTTAATAGGGAAGTAATATTTTTATTATAAAAATGAATACTGATAGACTTGGATCCATCCTAATATTTATATGGATTTTTTCAAAAATTTCTTCAAATTACAATAGTTTTAATATATTTGAAAAGAGCATTATCGATACCTTAGTTAAGTTTTTTCGAATTTCGCTTATTTTTGCGATAAAATCAATATTTGCGGAGATACAGCCACTTTTCTAAAAAAGTTTAATAGGGAAGTAATATTTTTATTATAAAAATGAATACTGATAGACTTGGATCCATCCTAATATTTATATGGATTTTTAAAAGGGGGACCCTTGCCATAATATCGAGCAACACCCCTATAATAAATACGAAGACCATATATTGAAAAGGGGGACCCTTACTATAATATCGAGCAATACCCCTATATTAAATACGCAGACCATATATTGAAAAGGGGGGACCCTTACCATAATATCGAGCAATATTCCTTTATTAAATACGAAGACCATATATTGAAAAGGGGGGACCCTTACCATAATATCGAGCAATACCCCTATATTAAATACGCAGACCATATATTGAAAAGGGGGGACCCTTACCATAATATCGAGCAATATTCCTATATTAAATACGAAGACCATATATTGAAAAGGGGGGACCCTTACCATAATATCGAGCAATATTCCTATATTAAATACGAAGGCCATATATTGAAAAGGGGGGACCCTTACCATAATATCGAGCAATACCCCTATAATAAATACGAAGACCATATATTGAAAAGGGGGGACCCTTACCATAATATCGAGCAATATTCCTATATTAAATACGAAGACCATATATTGAAAAGGGGGGACCCTTACCATAATATCGAGCAATATTCCTATATTAAATACGAAGACCATATATTGAAAAGGGGGGACCCTTACCATAATATCGAGCAATATTCCTATATTAAATACGCAGACCATATATTGAAAAGGGGGGACCCTTACCATAATATCGAGCAATACCCCTATAATAAATACGAAGACCATATATTGAAAAGGGGGGACCCTTACCATAATATCGAGCAATATTCCTATATTAAATACGAAGACCATATATTGAAAAGGGGGGACCCTTACCATAATATCGAGCAATATTCCTATATTAAATACGAAGACCATATATTGAAAAGGGGGGACCCTTACCATAATATCGAGCAATATTCCTATATTAAATACGGAGACCATATATTGAAAAGGGGGGACCCTTACCATAATATCGAGCAATATTCCTATATTAAATACGAAGACCATATATTGAAAAGGGGGGACCCTTACCATAATATCGAGCAATACCCCTATAATAAATACGAAGACCATATATTGAAAAGGGGGGACCCTTACCATAATATCGAGCAATACCCCTATAATAAATACGAAGACCATATATTGAAAAGGGGGGACCCTTACCATAATATCGAGCAATATTCCTATATTAAATACGAAGACCATATATTGAAAAGGGGGGACCCTTACCATAATATCGAGCAATATTCCTATATTAAATACGAAGATCATATATTGAAAAGGGGGGACCCTTACCATAATATCGAGCAATATTCCTATATTAAATACGAAGACCATATATTGAAAAGGGGGGACCCTTACCATAATATCGAGCAATATTCCTATATTAAATACGAAGACCATATATTGAAAAGGGGGGACCCTTACCATAATATCGAGCAATACCCCTATAATAAATACGAAGACCATATATTGAAAAGGGGGGACCCTTACCATAATATCGAGCAATATTCCTATTTATTAGTTAAGTTTTTTCGAATTTCGCTTATTTTTGCGATAAAATCAATATTTGCGGAGATACAGCCACTTTTCTAAAAAAGTTTAATAGGGAAGTAATATTTTTATTAAAAATGAATACTGATAGACTTGGATCCATCTTAATATTTATATGGATTTTTTCAAAAATTTCTTCAAATTACAATAGTTTTAATATATTTGAAAAGAGCATTATCGATACCTTAGTTAAGTTTTTTCGAATTTCGCTTATTTTTGCGATAAAATCAATATTTGCGGAGATACAGACACTTTTCTAAAAAAGTTTAATAGGGAAGTAATATTTTTATTATAAAAATGAATACTGATAGACTTGGATCCATCCTAATATTTATATGGATTTTTTCAAAAATTTCTTCAAATTACAATAGTTTTAATATATTTGAAAAGAGCATTATCGATACCTTAGTTAAGTTTTTTCGAATTTCGCTTATTTTTGCGATAAAATCAATATTTGCGGAGATACAGCCACTTTTCTAAAAAAGTTTAATAGGGAAGTAATATTTTTATTAAAAATGAATACTGATAGACTTGGATCCATCCTAATATTTATATGGATTTTTTCAAAAATTTCTTCAAATTACAATAGTTTTAATATATTTGAAAAGAGCATTATCGATACCTTAGTTAAGTTTTTTCGAATTTCGCTTATTTTTGCGATAAAATCAATATTTGCGGAGATACAGACACTTTTCTAAAAAAGTTTAATAGGGAAGTAATATTTTTATTATAAAAATGAATACTGATAGCCTTGGATCCATCCTAATATTTATATGGATTTTTTCAAAAATTTCTTCAAATTACAATAGTTTTAATATATTTGAAAAGAGCATTATCGATACCTTAGTTAAGTTTTTTCGAATTTCGCTTATTTTTGCGATAAAATCAATATTTGCGGAGATACAGCCACTTTTCTAAAAAAGTTTAATAGGGAAGTAATATTTTTATTATAAAAATGAATACTGATAGACTTGGATCCATCCTAATATTTATATGGATTTTTAAAAGGGGGACCCTTGCCATAATATCGAGCAATACCCCTATAATAAATACGAAGACCATATATTGAAAAGGGGGACCCTTACTATAATATCGAGCAATACCCCTATATTAAATACGCAGACCATATATTGAAAAGGGGGGACCCTTACCATAATATCGAGCAATATTCCTTTATTAAATACGAAGACCATATATTGAAAAGGGGGGACCCTTACCATAATATCGAGCAATACCCCTATATTAAATACGCAGACCATATATTGAAAAGGGGGGACCCTTACCATAATATCGAGCAATATTCCTATATTAAATACGAAGACCATATATTGAAAAGGGGGGACCCTTACCATAATATCGAGCAATATTCCTATATTAAATACGAAGGCCATATATTGAAAAGGGGGGACCCTTACCATAATATCGAGCAATACCCCTATAATAAATACGAAGACCATATATTGAAAAGGGGGGACCCTTACCATAATATCGAGCAATATTCCTATATTAAATACGAAGACCATATATTGAAAAGGGGGGACCCTTACCATAATATCGAGCAATATTCCTATATTAAATACGAAGACCATATATTGAAAAGGGGGGACCCTTACCATAATATCGAGCAATATTCCTATATTAAATACGCAGACCATATATTGAAAAGGGGGGACCCTTACCATAATATCGAGCAATACCCCTATAATAAATACGAAGACCATATATTGAAAAGGGGGGACCCTTACCATAATATCGAGCAATATTCCTATATTAAATACGAAGACCATATATTGAAAAGGGGGGACCCTTACCATAATATCGAGCAATATTCCTATATTAAATACGAAGACCATATATTGAAAAGGGGGGACCCTTACCATAATATCGAGCAATATTCCTATATTAAATACGGAGACCATATATTGAAAAGGGGGGACCCTTACCATAATATCGAGCAATATTCCTATATTAAATACGAAGACCATATATTGAAAAGGGGGGACCCTTACCATAATATCGAGCAATACCCCTATAATAAATACGAAGACCATATATTGAAAAGGGGGGACCCTTACCATAATATCGAGCAATACCCCTATAATAAATACGAAGACCATATATTGAAAAGGGGGGACCCTTACCATAATATCGAGCAATATTCCTATATTAAATACGAAGACCATATATTGAAAAGGGGGGACCCTTACCATAATATCGAGCAATATTCCTATATTAAATACGAAGATCATATATTGAAAAGGGGGGACCCTTACCATAATATCGAGCAATATTCCTATATTAAATACGAAGACCATATATTGAAAAGGGGGGACCCTTACCATAATATCGAGCAATATTCCTATATTAAATACGAAGACCATATATTGAAAAGGGGGGACCCTTACCATAATATCGAGCAATACCCCTATAATAAATACGAAGACCATATATTGAAAAGGGGGGACCCTTACCATAATATCGAGCAATATTCCTATTTATTAGTTAAGTTTTTTCGAATTTCGCTTATTTTTGCGATAAAATCAATATTTGCGGAGATACAGCCACTTTTCTAAAAAAGTTTAATAGGGAAGTAATATTTTTATTAAAAATGAATACTGATAGACTTGGATCCATCTTAATATTTATATGGATTTTTTCAAAAATTTCTTCAAATTACAATAGTTTTAATATATTTGAAAAGAGCATTATCGATACCTTAGTTAAGTTTTTTCGAATTTCGCTTATTTTTGCGATAAAATCAATATTTGCGGAGATACAGACACTTTTCTAAAAAAGTTTAATAGGGAAGTAATATTTTTATTATAAAAATGAATACTGATAGACTTGGATCCATCCTAATATTTATATGGATTTTTTCAAAAATTTCTTCAAATTACAATAGTTTTAATATATTTGAAAAGAGCATTATCGATACCTTAGTTAAGTTTTTTCGAATTTCGCTTATTTTTGCGATAAAATCAATATTTGCGGAGATACAGCCACTTTTCTAAAAAAGTTTAATAGGGAAGTAATATTTTTATTAAAAATGAATACTGATAGACTTGGATCCATCCTAATATTTATATGGATTTTTTCAAAAATTTCTTCAAATTACAATAGTTTTAATATATTTGAAAAGAGCATTATCGATACCTTAGTTAAGTTTTTTCGAATTTCGCTTATTTTTGCGATAAAATCAATATTTGCGGAGATACAGACACTTTTCTAAAAAAGTTTAATAGGGAAGTAATATTTTTATTATAAAAATGAATACTGATAGCCTTGGATCCATCCTAATATTTATATGGATTTTTTCAAAAATTTCTTCAAATTACAATAGTTTTAATATATTTGAAAAGAGCATTATCGATACCTTAGTTAAGTTTTTTCGAATTTCGCTTATTTTTGCGATAAAATCAATATTTGCGGAGATACAGCCACTTTTCTAAAAAAGTTTAATAGGGAAGTAATATTTTTATTATAAAAATGAATACTGATAGACTTGGATCCATCCTAATATTTATATGGATTTTTAAAAGGGGGACCCTTGCCATAATATCGAGCAATACCCCTATAATAAATACGAAGACCATATATTGAAAAGGGGGACCCTTACTATAATATCGAGCAATACCCCTATATTAAATACGCAGACCATATATTGAAAAGGGGGGACCCTTACCATAATATCGAGCAATATTCCTTTATTAAATACGAAGACCATATATTGAAAAGGGGGGACCCTTACCATAATATCGAGCAATACCCCTATATTAAATACGCAGACCATATATTGAAAAGGGGGGACCCTTACCATAATATCGAGCAATATTCCTATATTAAATACGAAGACCATATATTGAAAAGGGGGGACCCTTACCATAATATCGAGCAATATTCCTATATTAAATACGAAGGCCATATATTGAAAAGGGGGGACCCTTACCATAATATCGAGCAATACCCCTATAATAAATACGAAGACCATATATTGAAAAGGGGGGACCCTTACCATAATATCGAGCAATATTCCTATATTAAATACGAAGACCATATATTGAAAAGGGGGGACCCTTACCATAATATCGAGCAATATTCCTATATTAAATACGAAGACCATATATTGAAAAGGGGGGACCCTTACCATAATATCGAGCAATATTCCTATATTAAATACGCAGACCATATATTGAAAAGGGGGGACCCTTACCATAATATCGAGCAATACCCCTATAATAAATACGAAGACCATATATTGAAAAGGGGGGACCCTTACCATAATATCGAGCAATATTCCTATATTAAATACGAAGACCATATATTGAAAAGGGGGGACCCTTACCATAATATCGAGCAATATTCCTATATTAAATACGAAGGCCATATATTGAAAAGGGGGGACCCTTACCATAATATCGAGCAATACCCCTATAATAAATACGAAGACCATATATTGAAAAGGGGGGACCCTTACCATAATATCGAGCAATATTCCTATATTAAATACGAAGACCATATATTGAAAAGGGGGGACCCTTACCATAATATCGAGCAATATTCCTATATTAAATACGAAGACCATATATTGAAAAGGGGGGACCCTTACCATAATATCGAGCAATATTCCTATATTAAATACGCAGACCATATATTGAAAAGGGGGGACCCTTACCATAATATCGAGCAATACCCCTATAATAAATACGAAGACCATATATTGAAAAGGGGGGACCCTTACCATAATATCGAGCAATATTCCTATATTAAATACGAAGACCATATATTGAAAAGGGGGGACCCTTACCATAATATCGAGCAATACCCCTATATTAAATACGCAGACCATATATTGAAAAGGGGGGACCCTTACCATAATATCGAGCAATATTCCTTTATTAAATACGAAGACCATATATTGAAAAGGGGGGACCCTTACCATAATATCGAGCAATATTCCTATATTAAATACGAAGACCATATATTGAAAAGGGGGGACCCTTACCATAATATCGAGCAATACCCCTATATTAAATACGCAGACCATATATTGAAAAGGGGGGACCCTTACCATAATATCGAGCAATATTCCTTTATTAAAGACGAAGACCATATATTGAAAAGGGGGGACCCTTACCATAATATCGAGCAATATTCCTATATTAAATACGAAGACCATATATTGAAAAGGGGGGACCCTTACCATAATATCGAGCAATATTCCTATATTAAATACGAAGATCATATATTGAAAAGGGGGGACCCTTACCATAATATCGAGCAATATTCCTATATTAAATACGAAGACCATATATTGAAAAGGGGGGACCCTTACCATAATATCGAGCAATATTCCTATATTAAATACGAAGACCATATATTGAAAAGGGGGGACCCTTACCATAATATCGAGCAATACCCCTATAATAAATACGAAGACCATATATTGAAAAGGGGGGACCCTTACCATAATATCGAGCAATATTCCTATTTCTTAGTTAAGTTTTTTCGAATTTCGCTTATTTTTGCGATAAAATCAATATTTGCGGAGATACAGCCACTTTTCTAAAAAAGTTTAATAGGGAAGTAATATTTTTATTAAAAATGAATACTGATAGACTTGGATCCATCTTAATATTTATATGGATTTTTTCAAAAATTTCTTCAAATTACAATAGTTTTAATATATTTGAAAAGAGCATTATCGATACCTTAGTTAAGTTTTTTCGAATTTCGCTTATTTTTGCGATAAAATCAATATTTGCGGAGATACAGACACTTTTCTAAAAAAGTTTAATAGGGAAGTAATATTTTTATTATAAAAATGAATACTGATAGACTTGGATCCATCCTAATATTTATATGGATTTTTTCAAAAATTTCTTCAAATTACAATAGTTTTAATATATTTGAAAAGAGCATTATCGATACCTTAGTTAAGTTTTTTCGAATTTCGCTTATTTTTGCGATAAAATCAATATTTGCGGAGATACAGCCACTTTTCTAAAAAAGTTTAATAGGGAAGTAATATTTTTATTATAAAAATGAATACTGATAGACTTGGATCCATCCTAATATTTATATGGATTTTTTCAAAAATTTCTTCAAATTACAATAGTTTTAATATATTTGAAAAGAGCATTATCGATACCTTAGTTAAGTTTTTTCGAATTTCGCTTATTTTTGCGATAAAATCAATATTTGCGGAGATACAGCCACTTTTCTAAAAAAGTTTAATAGGGAAGTAATATTTTTATTATAAAAATGAATACTGATAGACTTGGATCCATCCTAATATTTATATGGATTTTTAAAAGGGGGACCCTTGCCATAATATCGAGCAATACCCCTATAATAAATACGAAGACCATATATTGAAAAGGGGGACCCTTACTATAATATCGAGCAATACCCCTATATTAAATACGCAGACCATATATTGAAAAGGGGTGACCCTTACCATAATATCGAGCAATATTCCTTTATTAAATACGAAGACCATATATTGAAAAGGGGGGACCCTTACCATAATATCGAGCAATACCCCTATATTAAATACGCAGAGCATATATTTAAAAGGGGGGACCCTTACCATAATATCGAGCAATATTCCTATATTAAATACGAAGACCATATATTGAAAAGGGGGGACCCTTACCATAATATCGAGCAATATTCCTATATTAAATACGAAGGCCATATATTGAAAAGGGGGGACCCTTACCATAATATCGAGCAATACCCCTATAATAAATACGAAGACCATATATTGAAAAGGGGGGACCCTTACCATAATATCGAGCAATATTCCTATATTAAATACGAAGACCATATATTGAAAAGGGGGGACCCTTACCATAATATCGAGCAATATTCCTATATTAAATACGAAGACCATATATTGAAAAGGGGGGACCCTTACCATAATATCGAGCAATATTCCTATATTAAATACGAAGACCATATATTGAAAAGGGGGGACCCTTACCATAATATCGAGCAATATTCCTATATTAAATACGCAGACCATATATTGAAAAGGGGGGACCCTTACCATAATATCGAGCAATACCCCTATAATAAATACGAAGACCATATATTGAAAAGGGGGGACCCTTACCATAATATCGAGCAATATTCCTATATTAAATACGAAGACCATATATTGAAAAGGGGGGACCCTTACCATAATATCGAGCAATATTCCTATATTAAATACGAAGACCATATATTGAAAAGGGGGGACCCTTACCATAATATCGAGCAATATTCCTATATTAAATACGAAGACCATATATTGAAAAGGGGGGACCCTTACCATAATATCGAGCAATATTCCTATATTAAATACGAAGACCATATATTGAAAAGGGGGGACCCTTACCATAATATCGAGCAATACCCCTATAATAAATACGAAGACCATATATTGAAAAGGGGGGACCCTTACCATAATATCGAGCAATACCCCTATAATAAATACGAAGACCATATATTGAAAAGGGGGGACCCTTACCATAATATCGAGCAATATTCCTATATTAAATACGAAGACCATATATTGAAAAGGGGGGACCCTTACCATAATATCGAGCAATATTCCTATATTAAATACGAAGATCATATATTGAAAAGGGGGGACCCTTACCATAATATCGAGCAATATTCCTATATTAAATACGAAGACCATATATTGAAAAGGGGGGACCCTTACCATAATATCGAGCAATATTCCTATATTAAATACGAAGACCATATATTGAAAAGGGGGGACCCTTACCATAATATCGAGCAATACCCCTATATTAAATACGCAGACCATATATTGAAAAGGGGGGACCCTTACCATAATATCGAGCAATATTCCTTTATTAAATACGAAGACCATATATTGAAAAGGGGGGACCCTTACCATAATATCGAGCAATATTCCTATATTAAATACGAAGACCATATATTGAAAAGGGGGGACCCTTACCATAATATCGAGCAATACCCCTATATTAAATACGCAGACCATATATTGAAAAGGGGGGACCCTTACCATAATATCGAGCAATATTCCTTTATTAAAGACGAAGACCATATATTGAAAAGGGGGGACCCTTACCATAATATCGAGCAATATTCCTATATTAAATACGAAGACCATATATTGAAAAGGGGGGACCCTTACCATAATATCGAGCAATATTCCTATATTAAATACGAAGATCATATATTGAAAAGGGGGGACCCTTACCATAATATCGAGCAATATTCCTATATTAAATACGAAGACCATATATTGAAAAGGGGGGACCCTTACCATAATATCGAGCAATATTCCTATATTAAATACGAAGACCATATATTGAAAAGGGGGGACCCTTACCATAATATCGAGCAATACCCCTATAATAAATACGAAGACCATATATTGAAAAGGGGGGACCCTTACCATAATATCGAGCAATATTCCTATTTCTTAGTTAAGTTTTTTCGAATTTCGCTTATTTTTGCGATAAAATCAATATTTGCGGAGATACAGCCACTTTTCTAAAAAAGTTTAATAGGGAAGTAATATTTTTATTAAAAATGAATACTGATAGACTTGGATCCATCTTAATATTTATATGGATTTTTTCAAAAATTTCTTCAAATTACAATAGTTTTAATATATTTGAAAAGAGCATTATCGATACCTTAGTTAAGTTTTTTCGAATTTCGCTTATTTTTGCGATAAAATCAATATTTGCGGAGATACAGACACTTTTCTAAAAAAGTTTAATAGGGAAGTAATATTTTTATTATAAAAATGAATACTGATAGACTTGGATCCATCCTAATATTTATATGGATTTTTTCAAAAATTTCTTCAAATTACAATAGTTTTAATATATTTGAAAAGAGCATTATCGATACCTTAGTTAAGTTTTTTCGAATTTCGCTTATTTTTGCGATAAAATCAATATTTGCGGAGATACAGCCACTTTTCTAAAAAAGTTTAATAGGGAAGTAATATTTTTATTATAAAAATGAATACTGATAGACTTGGATCCATCCTAATATTTATATGGATTTTTTCAAAAATTTCTTCAAATTACAATAGTTTTAATATATTTGAAAAGAGCATTATCGATACCTTAGTTAAGTTTTTTCGAATTTCGCTTATTTTTGCGATAAAATCAATATTTGCGGAGATACAGCCACTTTTCTAAAAAAGTTTAATAGGGAAGTAATATTTTTATTATAAAAATGAATACTGATAGACTTGGATCCATCCTAATATTTATATGGATTTTTAAAAGGGGGACCCTTGCCATAATATCGAGCAATACCCCTATAATAAATACGAAGACCATATATTGAAAAGGGGGACCCTTACTATAATATCGAGCAATACCCCTATATTAAATACGCAGACCATATATTGAAAAGGGGTGACCCTTACCATAATATCGAGCAATATTCCTTTATTAAATACGAAGACCATATATTGAAAAGGGGGGACCCTTACCATAATATCGAGCAATACCCCTATATTAAATACGCAGAGCATATATTTAAAAGGGGGGACCCTTACCATAATATCGAGCAATATTCCTATATTAAATACGAAGACCATATATTGAAAAGGGGGGACCCTTACCATAATATCGAGCAATATTCCTATATTAAATACGAAGGCCATATATTGAAAAGGGGGGACCCTTACCATAATATCGAGCAATACCCCTATAATAAATACGAAGACCATATATTGAAAAGGGGGGACCCTTACCATAATATCGAGCAATATTCCTATATTAAATACGAAGACCATATATTGAAAAGGGGGGACCCTTACCATAATATCGAGCAATATTCCTATATTAAATACGAAGACCATATATTGAAAAGGGGGGACCCTTACCATAATATCGAGCAATATTCCTATATTAAATACGAAGACCATATATTGAAAAGGGGGGACCCTTACCATAATATCGAGCAATATTCCTATATTAAATACGCAGACCATATATTGAAAAGGGGGGACCCTTACCATAATATCGAGCAATACCCCTATAATAAATACGAAGACCATATATTGAAAAGGGGGGACCCTTACCATAATATCGAGCAATATTCCTATATTAAATACGAAGACCATATATTGAAAAGGGGGGACCCTTACCATAATATCGAGCAATATTCCTATATTAAATACGAAGACCATATATTGAAAAGGGGGGACCCTTACCATAATATCGAGCAATATTCCTATATTAAATACGAAGACCATATATTGAAAAGGGGGGACCCTTACCATAATATCGAGCAATATTCCTATATTAAATACGAAGACCATATATTGAAAAGGGGGGACCCTTACCATAATATCGAGCAATACCCCTATAATAAATACGAAGACCATATATTGAAAAGGGGGGACCCTTACCATAATATCGAGCAATACCCCTATAATAAATACGAAGACCATATATTGAAAAGGGGGACCCTTACCATAATATCGAGCAATATTCCTATATTAAATACGAAGACCATATATTGAAAAGGGGGGACCCTTACCATAATATCGAGCAATATTCCTATATTAAATACGAAGATCATATATTGAAAAGGGGGGACCCTTACCATAATATCGAGCAATATTCCTATATTAAATACGAAGACCATATATTGAAAAGGGGGGACCCTTACCATAATATCGAGCAATATTCCTATATTAAATACGAAGACCATATATTGAAAAGGGGGGACCCTTACCATAATATCGAGCAATACCCCTATAATAAATACGAAGACCATATATTGAAAAGGGGGGACCCTTACCATAATATCGAGCAATATTCCTATTTATTAGTTAAGTTTTTTCGAATTTCGCTTATTTTTGCGATAAAATCAATATTTGCGGAGATACAGCCACTTTTCTAAAAAAGTTTAATAGGGAAGTAATATTTTTATTAAAAATGAATACTGATAGACTTGGATCCATCTTAATATTTATATGGATTTTTTCAAAAATTTCTTCAAATTACAATAGTTTTAATATATTTGAAAAGAGCATTATCGATACCTTAGTTAAGTTTTTTCGAATTTCGCTTATTTTTGCGATAAAATCAATATTTGCGGAGATACAGACACTTTTCTAAAAAAGTTTAATAGGGAAGTAATATTTTTATTATAAAAATGAATACTGATAGACTTGGATCCATCCTAATATTTATATGGATTTTTTCAAAAATTTCTTCAAATTACAATAGTTTTAATATATTTGAAAAGAGCATTATCGATACCTTAGTTAAGTTTTTTCGAATTTCGCTTATTTTTGCGATAAAATCAATATTTGCGGAGATACAGCCACTTTTCTAAAAAAGTTTAATAGGGAAGTAATATTTTTATTAAAAATGAATACTGATAGACTTGGATCCATCCTAATATTTATATGGATTTTTTCAAAAATTTCTTCAAATTACAATAGTTTTAATATATTTGAAAAGAGCATTATCGATACCTTAGTTAAGTTTTTTCGAATTTCGCTTATTTTTGCGATAAAATCAATATTTGCGGAGATACAGACACTTTTCTAAAAAAGTTTAATAGGGAAGTAATATTTTTATTATAAAAATGAATACTGATAGACTTGGATCCATCCTAATATTTATATGGATTTTTTCAAAAATTTCTTCAAATTACAATAGTTTTAATATATTTGAAAAGAGCATTATCGATACCTTAGTTAAGTTTTTTCGAATTTCGCTTATTTTTGCGATAAAATCAATATTTGCGGAGATACAGCCACTTTTCTAAAAAAGTTTAATAGGGAAGTAATATTTTTATTATAAAAATGAATACTGATAGACTTGGATCCATCCTAATATTTATATGGATTTTTTCAAAAATTTCTTCAAATTACAATAGTTTTAATATATTTGAAAAGAGCATTATCGATACCTTAGTTAAGTTTTTTCGAATTTCGCTTATTTTTGCGATAAAATCAATATTTGCGGAGATACAGCCGCTTTTCTAAAAAAGTTTAATAGGGAAGTAATATTTTTATTATAAAAATGAATACTGATAGACTTGGATCCATCCTAATATTTATATGGATTTTTTCAAAAATTTCTTCAAATTACAATAGTTTTAATATATTTGAAAAGAGCATTATCGATACCTTAGTTAAGTTTTTTCGAATTTCGCTTATTTTTGCGATAAAATCAATATTTGCGGAGATACAGCCACTTTTCTAAAAAAGTTTAATAGGGAAGTAATATTTTTATTATAAAAATGAATACTGATAGACTTGGATCCATCCTAATATTTATATGGATTTTTAAAAGGGGGACCCTTGCCATAATATCGAGCAATACCCCTATAATAAATACGAAGACCATATATTGAAAAGGGGGACCCTTACTATAATATCGAGCAATACCCCTATATTAAATACGCAGACCATATATTGAAAAGGGGGGACCCTTACCATAATATCGAGCAATATTCCTTTATTAAATACGAAGACCATATATTGAAAAGGGGGGACCCTTACCATAATATCGAGCAATACCCCTATATTAAATACGCAGACCATATATTGAAAAGGAGTACCCTTACCATAATATCGAGCAATATTCCTATATTAAATACGAAGACCATATATTGAAAAGGGGGGACCCTTACCATAATATCGAGCAATATTCCTATATTAAATACGAAGGCCATATATTGAAAAGGGGGGGGACCCTTACCATAATATCGAGCAATACCCCTATAATAAATACGAAGACCATATATTGAAAAGGGGGGACCCTTACCATAATATCGAGCAATATTCCTATATTAAATACGAAGACCATATATTGAAAAGGGGGACCCTTACCATAATATCGAGCAATATTCCTATATTAAATACGAAGACCATATATTGAAAAGGGGGGACCCTTACCATAATATCGAGCAATATTCCTATATTAAATACGCAGACCATATATTGAAAAGGGGGGACCCTTACCATAATATCGAGCAATACCCCTATAATAAATACGAAGATCATATATTGAAAAGGGGGGACCCTTACCATAATATCGAGCAATATTCCTATATTAAATACGAAGACCATATATTGAAAAGGGGGGACCCTTACCATAATATCGAGCAATATTCCTATATTAAATACGAATACCATATATTGAAAAGGGGGGACCCTTACCATAATATCGAGCAATATTCCTATATTAAATACGAAGACCATATATTGAAAAGGGGGGACCCTTACCATAATATCGAGCAATATTCCTATTTATTAGTTAAGTTTTTTCGAATTTCGCTTATTTTTGCGATAAAATCAATATTTGCGGAGATACAGACACTTTTCTAAAAAAGTTTAATAGGGAAGTAATATTTTTATTATAAAAATGAATACTGATAGACTTGGATCCATCCTAATATTTATATGGATTTTTTCAAAAATTTCTTCAAATTACAATAGTTTTAATATATTTGAAAAGAGCATTATCGATACCTTCGTTAAGTTTTTTCGAATTTCGCTTATTTTTGCGATAAAATCAATATTTGCGGAGATACAGCCACTTTTCTAAAAAAGTTTAATAGGGAAGTAATATTTTTATTATAAAAATGAATACTGATAGACTTGGATCCATCCTAATATTTATATGGATTTTTTCAAAAATTTCTTCAAATTACAATAGTTTTAATATATTTGAAAAGAGCATTATCGATACCTTCGTTAAGTTTTTTCGAATTTCGCTTATTTTTGCGATAAAATCAATATTTGCGGAGATACAGCCACTTTTCTAAAAAAGTTTAATAGGGAAGTAATATTTTTATTATAAAAATGAATACTGATAGACTTGGATCCATCCTAATATTTATATGGATTTTTAAAAGGGGGACCCTTGCCATAATATCGAGCAATACCCCTATAATAAATACGAAGACCATATATTGAAAAGGGGGGACCCTTACCATAATATCGAGCAATATTCCTATATTAAATACGAAGACCATATATTGAAAAGGGGGGACCCTTACCATAATATCGAGCAATATTCCTTTATTAAATACGAAGACCATATATTGAAAAGGGGGGACCCTTACCATAATATCGAGCAATACCCCTATATTAAATACGCAGACCATATATTGAAAAGGGGGGACCCTTACCATAATATCGAGCAATATTCCTATATTAAATACGAAGATCATATATTGAAAAGGGGGGACCCTTACCATAATATCGAGCAATATTCCTTTATTAAATACGAAGACCATATATTGAAAAGGGGGGACCCTTACCATAATATCGAGCAATATTCCTATATTAAATACGAAGACCATATATTGAAAAGGGGGGACCCTTACCATAATATCGAGCAATATTCCTATTTATTAGTTAAGTTTTTTCGAATTTCGCTTATTTTTGCGATAAAATCAATATTTGCGGAGATACAGCCACTTTTCTAAAAAAGTTTAATAGGGAAGTAATATTTTTATTAAAAATGAATACTGATAGACTTGGATCCATCTTAATATTTATATGGATTTTTTCAAAAATTTCTTCAAATTACAATAGTTTTAATATATTTGAAAAGAGCATTATCGATACCTTAGTTAAGTTTTTTCGAATTTCGCTTATTTTTGCGATAAAATCAATATTTGCGGAGATACAGACACTTTTCTAAAAAAGTTTAATAGGGAAGTAATATTTTTATTATAAAAATGAATACTGATAGACTTGGATCCATCCTAATATTTATATGGATTTTTTCAAAAATTTCTTCAAATTACAATAGTTTTAATATATTTGAAAAGAGCATTATCGATACCTTAGTTAAGTTTTTTCGAATTTCGCTTATTTTTGCGATAAAATCAATATTTGCGGAGATACAGCCACTTTTCTAAAAAAGTTTAATAGGGAAGTAATATTTTTATTATAAAAATGAATACTGATAGACTTGGATCCATCCTAATATTTATATGGATTTTTTCAAAAATTTCTTCAAATTACAATAGTTTTAATATATTTGAAAAGAGCATTATCGATACCTTAGTTAAGTTTTTTCGAATTTCGCTTATTTTTGCGATAAAATCAATATTTGCGGAGATACAGCCGCTTTTCTAAAAAAGTTTAATAGGGAAGTAATATTTTTATTATAAAAATGAATACTGATAGACTTGGATCCATCCTAATATTTATATGGATTTTTTCAAAAATTTCTTCAAATTACAATAGTTTTAATATATTTGAAAAGAGCATTATCGATACCTTAGTTAAGTTTTTTCGAATTTCGCTTATTTTTGCGATAAAATCAATATTTGCGGAGATACAGACACTTTTCTAAAAAAGTTTAATAGGGAAGTAATATTTTTATTATAAAAATGAATACTGATAGACTTGGATCCATCCTAATATTTATATGGATTTTTTCAAAAATTTCTTCAAATTACAATAGTTTTAATATATTTGAAAAGAGCATTATCGATACCTTAGTTAAGTTTTTTCGAATTTCGCTTATTTTTGCGATAAAATCAATATTTGCGGAGATACAGCCACTTTTCTAAAAAAGTTTAATAGGGAAGTAATATTTTTATTAAAAATGAATACTGATAGACTTGGATCCATCCTAATATTTATATGGATTTTTTCAAAAATTTCTTCAAATTACAATAGTTTTAATATATTTGAAAAGAGCATTATCGATACCTTAGTTAAGTTTTTTTCGAATTTCGCTTATTTTTGCGATAAAATCAATATTTGCGGAGATACAGCCACTTTTCTAAAAAAGTTTAATAGGGAAGTAATATTATTATTATAAAAATGAATACTGATAGACTTGGATCCATCCTAATATTTATATGGATTTTTTCAAAAATTTCTTCAAATTACAATAGTTTTAATATATTTGAAAAGAGCATTATCGATACCTTAGTTAAGTTTTTTCGAATTTAGCTTATTTTTGCGATAAAATCAATATTTGCGGAGATACAGCCGCTTTTCTAAAAAAGTTTAATAGGGAAGTAATATTTTTATTATAAAAATGAATACTGATAGACTTGGATCCATCCTAACATTTATATGGATTTTTTCAAAAATTTCTTCAAATTACAATAGTTTTAATATATTTGAAAAGAGCATTATCGATACCTTAGTTAAGTTTTTTCGAATTTCGCTTATTTTTGCGATAAAATCAATATTTGCGGAGATACAGCCACTTTTCTAAAAAAGTTTAATAGGGAAGTAATATTTTTATTATAAAAATGAATACTGATAGACTTGGATCCATCCTAATATTTATATGGATTTTTAAAAGGGGGACCCTTGCCATAATATCGAGCAATACCTCTATAATAAATACGAAGACCATATATTGAAAAGGGGGACCCTTACTATAATATCGAGCAATACCCCTATATTAAATACGCAGACCATATATTGAAAAGGGGGACCCTTACCATAATATCGAGCAATATTCCTTTATTAAATACGAAGACCATATATTGAAATGGGGGACCCTTACCATAATATCGAGCAATATTCCTATATTAAATACGAAGGCCATATATTGAAAAGGGGGGACCCTTACCATAATATCGAGCAATACCCCTATAATAAATACGAAGACCATATATTGAAAAGGGGGGACCCTTACCATAATATCGAGCAATATTCCTATATTAAATACGAAGACCATATATTGAAAAGGGGGGACCCTTACCATACTATCGAGCAATATTCCTATATTAAATACGAAGACCATATATTGAAAAGGGGGGACCCTTACCATAATATCGAGCAATATTCCTATATTAAATACGAAGACCATATATTGAAAAGGGGGGACCCTTACCATAATATCGAGCAATATTCCTATATTAAATACGAAGACCATATATTGAAAAGGGGGGACCCTTACCATAATATCGAGCAATACCCCTATAATAAATACGAAGACCATATATTGAAAAGGGGGGACCCTTACCATAATATCGAGCAATATTCCTATATTAAATACGAAGACCATATATTGAAAAGGGGGGACCCTTACCATAATATCGAGCAATATTCCTATATTAAATACGAAGACCATATATTGAAAAGGGGGGACCCTTACCATAATATCGAGCAATACCCCTATAATAAATACGAAGACCATATATTGAAAAGGGGGGACCCTTACCATAATATCGAGCAATATTCCTATGTATTAGTTAAGTTTTTTCGAATTTCGCTTATTTTTGCGATAAAATCAATATTTGCGGAGATACAGCCACTTTTCTAAAAAAGTTTAATAGGGAAGTAATATTTTTATTAAAAATGAATACTGATAGACTTGGATCCATCTTAATATTTATATGGATTTTTTCAAAAATTTCTTCAAATTACAATAGTTTTAATATATTTGAAAAGAGCATTATCGATACCTTAGTTAAGTTTTTTCGAATTTCGCTTATTTTTGCGATAAAATCAATATTTGCGGAGATACAGACACTTTTCTAAAAAAGTTTAATAGGGAAGTAATATTTTTATTATAAAAATGAATACTGATAGACTTGGATCCATCCTAATATTTATATGGATTTTTTCAAAAATTTCTTCAAATTACAATAGTTTTAATATATTTTAAAAGAGCATTATCGACACCTTAGTTAAGTTTTTTCGAATTTCGCTTATTTTTGCGATAAAATCAATATTTGCGGAGATACAGCCACTTTTCTAAAAAAGTTTAATAGGGAAGTAATATTTTTATTAAAAATGAATACTGATAGACTTGGATCCATCCTAATATTTATATGGATTTTTTCAAAAATTTCTTCAAATTACAATAGTTTTAATATATTTGAAAAGAGCATTATCGATACCTTAGTTAAGTTTTTTCGAATTTCGCTTATTTTTGCGATAAAATCAATATTTGCGGAGATACAGACACTTTTCTAAAAAAGTTTAATAGGGAAGTAATATTTTTATTATAAAAATGAATACTGATAGACTTGGATCCATCCTAATATTTATATGGATTTTTTCAAAAATTTCTTCAAATTACAATAGTTTTAATATATTTGAAAAGAGCATTATCGATACCTTAGTTAAGTTTTTTTCGAATTTCGCTTATTTTTGCGATAAAATCAATATTTGCGGAGATACAGCCACTTTTCTAAAAAAGTTTAATAGGGAAGTAATATTTTTATTATAAAAATGAATACTGATAGACTTGGATCCATCCTAGTATTTATATGGATTTTTTCAAAAATTTCTTCAAATTACAATAGTTTTAATATATTTGAAAAGAGCATTATCGATACCTTAGTTAAGTTTTTTCGAATTTCGCTTATTTTTGCGATAAAATCAATATTTGCGGAGATACAGCCGCTTTTCTAAAAAAGTTTAATAGGGAAGTAATATTTTTATTATAAAAATGAATACTGATAGACTTGGATCCATCCTAATATTTATATGGATTTTTTCAAAAATTTCTTCAAATTACAATAGTTTTAATATATTTGAAAAGAGCATTATCGATACCTTAGTTAAGTTTTTTCGAATTTCGCTTATTTTTGCGATAAAATCAATATTTGCGGAGATACAGCCACTTTTCTAAAAAAGTTTAATAGGGAAGTAATATTTTTATTATAAAAATGAATACTGATAGACTTGGATCCATCCTAATATTTATATGGATTTTTAAAAGGGGGACCCTTGCCATAATATCGAGCAATACCTCTATAATAAATACGAAGACCATATATTGAAAAGGGGGACCCTTACTATAATATCGAGCAATACCCCTATATTAAATACGCAGACCATATATTGAAAAGGGGGACCCTTACCATAATATCGAGCAATATTCCTTTATTAAATACGAAGACCATATATTGAAAAGGGGGACCCTTACCATAATATCGAGCAATATTCCTATATTAAATACGAAGGCCATATATTGAAAAGGGGGGACCCTTACCATAATATCGAGCAATACCCCTATAATAAATACGAAGACCATATATTGAAAAGGGGGGACCCTTACCATAATATCGAGCAATATTCCTATATTAAATACGAAGACCATATATTGAAAAGGGGGGACCCTTACCATAATATCGAGCAATATTCCTATATTAAATACGAAGACCATATATTGAAAAGGGGGGACCCTTACCATAATATCGAGCAATATTCCTATATTAAATACGAAGACCATATATTGAAAAGGGGGGACCCTTACCATAATATCGAGCAATATTCCTATATTAAATACGAAGACCATATATTGAAAAGGGGGGACCCTTACCATAATATCGAGCAATATTCCTATATTAAATACGAAGACCATATATTGAAAAGGGGGGACCCTTACCATAATATCGAGCAATACCCCTATAATAAATACGAAGACCATATATTGAAAAGGGGGGACCCTTACCATAATATCGAGCAATATTCCTATATTAAATACGAAGACCATATATTGAAAAGGGGGGACCCTTACCATAATATCGAGCAATATTCCTATATTAAATACGAAGATCATATATTGAAAAGGGGGGACCCTTACCATAATATCGAGCAATATTCCTATATTAAATACGAAGACCATATATTGAAAAGGGGGGACCCTTACCATAATATCGAGCAATATTCCTATATTAAATACGAAGACCATATATTGAAAAGGGGGGACCCTTACCATAATATCGAGCAATACCCCTATAATAAATACGAAGACCATATATTGAAAAGGGGGGACCCTTACCATAATATCGAGCAATATTCCTATTTATTAGTTAAGTTTTTTCGAATTTCGCTTATTTTTGCGATAAAATCAATATTTGCGGAGATACAGCCACTTTTCTAAAAAAGTTTAATAGGGAAGTAATATTTTTATTAAAAATGAATACTGATAGACTTGGATCCATCTTAATATTTATATGGATTTTTTCAAAAATTTCTTCAAATTACAATAGTTTTAATATATTTGAAAAGAGCATTATCGATACCTTAGTTAAGTTTTTTCGAATTTCGCTTATTTTTGCGATAAAATCAATATTTGCGGAGATACAGACACTTTTCTAAAAAAGTTTAATAGGGAAGTAATATTTTTATTATAAAAATGAATACTGATAGACTTGGATCCATCCTAATATTTATATGGATTTTTTCAAAAATTTCTTCAAATTACAATAGTTTTAATATATTTTAAAAGAGCATTATCGATACCTTAGTTAAGTTTTTTCGAATTTCGCTTATTTTTGCGATAAAATCAATATTTGCGGAGATACAGCCACTTTTCTAAAAAAGTTTAATAGGGAAGTAATATTTTTATTAAAAATGAATACTGATAGACTTGGATCCATCCTAATATTTATATGGATTTTTTCAAAAATTTCTTCAAATTACAATAGTTTTAATATATTTGAAAAGAGCATTATCGATACCTTAGTTAAGTTTTTTCGAATTTCGCTTATTTTTGCGATAAAATCAATATTTGCGGAGATACAGACACTTTTCTAAAAAAGTTTAATAGGGAAGTAATATTTTTATTATAAAAATGAATACTGATAGACTTGGATCCATCCTAATATTTATATGGATTTTTTCAAAAATTTCTTCAAATTACAATAGTTTTAATATATTTGAAAAGAGCATTATCGATACCTTAGTTAAGTTTTTTTCGAATTTCGCTTATTTTTGCGATAAAATCAATATTTGCGGAGATACAGCCACTTTTCTAAAAAAGTTTAATAGGGAAGTAATATTTTTATTATAAAAATGAATACTGATAGACTTGGATCCATCCTAGTATTTATATGGATTTTTTCAAAAATTTCTTCAAATTACAATAGTTTTAATATATTTGAAAAGAGCATTATCGATACCTTAGTTAAGTTTTTTCGAATTTCGCTTATTTTTGCGATAAAATCAATATTTGCGGAGATACAGCCGCTTTTCTAAAAAAGTTTAATAGGGAAGTAATATTTTTATTATAAAAATGAATACTGATAGACTTGGATCCATCCTAATATTTATATGGATTTTTTCAAAAATTTCTTCAAATTACAATAGTTTTAATATATTTGAAAAGAGCATTATCGATACCTTCGTTAAGTTTTTTCGAATTTCGCTTATTTTTGCGATAAAATCAATATTTGCGGAGATACAGCCACTTTTCTAAAAAAGTTTAATAGGGAAGTAATATTTTTATTATAAAAATGAATACTGATAGACTTGGATCCATCCTAATATTTATATGGATTTTTAAAAGGGGGACCCTTGCCATAATATCGAGCAATACCTCTATAATAAATACGAAGACCATATATTGAAAAGGGGGACCCTTACTATAATATCGAGCAATACCCCTATATTAAATACGCAGACCATATATTGAAAAGGGGGACCCTTACCATAATATCGAGCAATATTCCTTTATTAAATACGAAGACCATATATTGAAAAGGGGGACCCTTACCATAATATCGAGCAATATTCCTATATTAAATACGAAGGCCATATATTGAAAAGGGGGGACCCTTACCATAATATCGAGCAATACCCCTATAATAAATACGAAGACCATATATTGAAAAGGGGGGACCCTTACCATAATATCGAGCAATATTCCTATATTAAATACGAAGACCATATATTGAAAAGGGGGGACCCTTACCATAATATCGAGCAATATTCCTATATTAAATACGAAGACCATATATTGAAAAGGGGGGACCCTTACCATAATATCGAGCAATACCCCTATAATAAATACGAAGACCATATATTGAAAAGGGGGGACCCTTACCATAATATCGAGCAATATTCCTATATTAAATACGAAGACCATATATTGAAAAGGGGGGACCCTTACCATAATATCGAGCAATATTCCTATATTAAATACGAAGATCATATATTGAAAAGGGGGGACCCTTACCATAATATCGAGCAATATTCCTATATTAAATACGAAGACCATATATTGAAAAGGGGGGACCCTTACCATAATATCGAGCAATATTCCTATATTAAATACGAAGACCATATATTGAAAAGGGGGGACCCTTACCATAATATCGAGCAATACCCCTATAATAAATACGAAGACCATATATTGAAAAGGGGGGACCCTTACCATAATATCGAGCAATATTCCTATTTATTAGTTAAGTTTTTTCGAATTTCGCTTATTTTTGCGATAAAATCAATATTTGCGGAGATACAGACACTTTTCTAAAAAAGTTTAATAGGGAAGTAATATTTTTATTATAAAAATGAATACTGATAGACTTGGATCCATCCTAATATTTATATGGATTTTTAAAAGGGGGACCCTTGCCATAATATCGAGCAATACCTCTATAATAAATACGAAGACCATATATTGAAAAGGGGGACCCTTACTATAATATCGAGCAATACCCCTATATTAAATACGCAGACCATATATTGAAAAGGGGGGACCCTTACCATAATATCGAGCAATATTCCTATATTAAATACGCAGGCCATATATTGAAAAGGGGGGACCCTTACCATAATATCGAGCAATACCCCTATAATAAATACGAAGACCATATATTGAAAAGGGGGCACCCTTACCATAATATCGAGCAATATTCCTATTTATTAGTTAAGTTTTTTCGAATTTCGCTTATTTTTGCGATAAAATCAATATTTGCGGAGATACAGCCACTTTTCTAAAAAAGTTTAATAGGGAAGTAATATTTTTATTAAAAATGAATACTGATAGACTTGGATCCATCCTAATATTTATATGGATTTTTTCAAAAATTTCTTCAAATTACAATAGTTTTAATATATTTGAAAAGAGCATTATCGATACCTTAGTTAAGTTTTTTCGAATTTCGCTTATTTTTGCGATAAAATCAATATTTGCGGAGATACAGACACTTTTCTAAAAAAGTTTAATAGGGAAGTAATATTTTTATTATAAAAATGAATACTGATAGACTTGGATCCATCCTAATATTTATATGGATTTTTTCAAAAATTTCTTCAAATTACAATAGATTTAATATATTTGAAAAGAGCATTATCGATACCTTAGTTAAGTTTTTTCGAATTTCGCTTATTTTTGCGATAAAATCAATATTTGCGGAGATACAGCCACTTTTCTAAAAAAGTTTAATAGGGAAGTAATATTTTTATTATAAAAATGAATACTGATAGACTTGGATCCATCCTAATATTTATATGGATTTTTTCAAAAATTTCTTCAAATTACAATAGTTTTAATATATTTGAAAAGAGCATTATCGATACCTTAGTTAAGTTTTTTCGAATTTTGCTTATTTTTGCGATAAAATCAATATTTGCGGAGATACAGCCGCTTTTCTAAAAAAGTTTAATAGGGAAGTAATATTTTTATTATAAAAATGAATACTGATAGACTTGGATCCATCCTAATATTTATATGGATTTTTTCAAAAATTTCTTCAAATTACAATAGTTTTAATATATTTGAAAAGAGCATTATCGATACCTTAGTTAAGTTTTTTCGAATTTCGCTTATTTTTGCGATAAAATCAATATTTGCGGAGATACAGCCACTTTTCTAAAAAAGTTTAATAGGGAAGTAATATTTTTATTATAAAAATGAATACTGATAGACTTGGATCCATCCTAATATTTATATGGATTTTTAAAAGGGGGACCCTTGCCATAATATCGAGCAATACCCCTATAATAAATACGAAGACCATATATTGAAAAGGGGGACCCTTACTATAATATCGAGCAATACCCCTATATTAAATACGCAGACCATATATTGAAAAAGGGGGACCCTTACCATAATATCGAGCAATATTCCTTTATTAAATACGAAGACCATATATTGAAAAGGGGGGACCCTTACCATAATATCGAGCAATACCCCTATATTAAATACGCAGACCATATATTGAAAAGGGGGGACCCTTACCATAACATCGAGCAATATTCCTATATTAAATACGAAGACCATATATTGAAAAGGGGGGACCCTTACCATAATATCGAGCAATATTCCTATATTAAATACGAAGGCCATATATTGAAAAGGGGGGACCCTTACCATAATATCGAGCAATACCCCTATAATAAATACGAAGACCATATATTGAAAAGGGGGGACCCTTACCATAATATCGAGCAATATTCCTATATTAAATACGAAGACCATATATTGAAAAGGGGGGACCATTACCATAATATCGAGCAATATTCCTATATTAAATACGAAGACTATATATTGAAAAGGGGTGACCCTTACCATAATATCGAGCAATATTCCTATATTAAATACGCAGACCATATATTGAAAAGGGGGGACCCTTACCATAATATCGAGCAATACCCCTATAATAAATACGAAGACCATATATTGAAAAGGGGGGACCCTTACCATAATATCGAGCAATATTCCTATATTAAATACGAAGACCATATATTGAAAAGGGGGGACCCTTACCATAATATCGAGCAATATTCCTATATTAAATACGAAGACCATATATTGAAAAGGGGGGACCCTTACCATAATATCGAGCAATATTCTTATATTAAATACGAAGACCATATATTGAAAAGGGGGGACCCTTACCATAATATCGAGCAATATTCCTATATTAAATACGAAGACCATATATTGAAAAGGGGGGACCCTTACCATAATATCGAGCAATACCCCTATAATAAATACGAAGACCATATATTGAAAAGGGGGGACCCTTACCATAATATCGAGCAATACCCCTATAATAAATACGAAGACCATATATTGAAAAGGGGGGACCCTTACCATAATATCGAGCAATATTCCTATATTAAATACGAAGACCATATATTGAAGAGGGGGGACCCTTACCATAATATCGAGCAATATTCCTATATTAAATACGAAGATCATATATTGAAAAGGGGGGACCCTTACCATAATATCGAGCAATATTCCTATATTAAATACGAAGACCATATATTGAAAAGGGGGGACCCTTACCATAATATCGAGCAATATTCCTATATTAAATACGAAGACCATATATTGAAAAGGGGGGACCCTTACCATAATATCGAGCAATACCCCTATAATAAATACGAAGACCATATATTGAAAAGGGGGCACCCTTACCATAATATCGAGCAATATTCCTATTTATTAGTTAAGTTTTTTCGAATTTCGCTTATTTTTGCGATAAAATCAATATTTGCGGAGATACAGCCACTTTTCTAAAAAAGTTTAATAGGGAAGTAATATTTTTATTAAAAATGAATACTGATAGACTTGGATCCATCTTAATATTTATATGGATTTTTTCAAAAATTTCTTCAAATTACAATAGTTTTAATATATTTGAAAAGAGCATTATCGATACCTTAGTTAAGTTTTTTCGAATTTCGCTTATTTTTGCGATAAAATCAATATTTGCGGAGATACAGACACTTTTCTAAAAAAGTTTAATAGGGAAGTAATATTTTTATTATAAAAATGAATACTGATAGACTTGGATCCATCCTAATATTTATATGGATTTTTTCAAAAATTTCTTCAAATTACAATAGTTTTAATATATTTGAAAAGAGCATTATCGATACCTTAGTTAAGTTTTTTCGAATTTCGCTTATTTTTGCGATAAAATCAATATTTGCGGAGATACAGCCACTTTTCTAAAAAAGTTTAATAGGGAAGTAATATTTTTATTAAAAATGAATACTGATAGACTTGGATCCATCCTAATATTTATATGGATTTTTTCAAAAATTTCTTCAAATTACAATAGTTTTAATATATTTGAAAAGAGCATTATCGATACCTTAATTAAGTTTTTTCGAATTTCGCTTATTTTTGCGATAAAATCAATATTTGCGGAGATACAGCCACTTTTCTAAAAAAGTTTAATAGGGAAGTAATATTTTTATTATAAAAATGAATACTGATAGACTTGGATCCATCCTAATATTTATATGGATTTTTTCAAAAATTTCTTCAAATTACAATAGTTTTAATATATTTGAAAAGAGCATTATCGATACCTTAGTTAAGTTTTTTCGAATTTCGCTTATTTTTGCGATAAAATCAATATTTGCGGAGATACAGCCGCTTTTCTAAAAAAGTTTAATAGGGAAGTAATATTTTTATTATAAAAATGAATACTGATAGACTTGGATCCATCCTAATATTTATATGGATTTTTTCAAAAATTTCTTCAAATTACAATAGTTTTAATATATTTGAAAAGAGCATTATCGATACCTTAGTTAAGTTTTTTCGAATTTCGCTTATTTTTGCGATAAAATCAATATTTGCGGAGATACAGACACTTTTCTAAAAAAGTTTAATAGGGAAGTAATATTTTTATTATAAAAATGAATACTGATAGACTTGGATCCATCCTAATATTTATATGGATTTTTTCAAAAATTTCTTCAAATTACAATAGTTTTAATATATTTGAAAAGAGCATTATCGATACCTTAGTTAAGTTTTTTCGAATTTCGCTTATTTTTGCGATAAAATCAATATTTGCGGAGATACAGCCACTTTTCTAAAAAAGTTTAATAGGGAAGTAATATTTTTATTATAAAAATGAATACTGATAGACTTGGATCCATTCTAATATTTATATGGATTTTTTCAAAAATTTCTTCAAATTACAATAGTTTTAATATATTTGAAAAGAGCATTATCGATACCTTAGTTAAGTTTTTTCGAATTTCGCTTATTTTTGCGATAAAATCAATATTTGCGGAGATACAGCCGCTTTTCTAAAAAAGTTTAATAGGGAAGTAATATTTTTATTATAAAAATGAATACTGATAGACTTGGATCCATCCTAATATTTATATGGATTTTTTCAAAAATTTCTTCAAATTACAATAGTTTTAATATATTTGAAAAGAGCATTATCGATACCTTAGTTAAGTTTTTTCGAATTTCGCTTATTTTTGCGATAAAATCAATATTTACGGAGATACAGCCACTTTTCTAAAAAAGTTTAATAGGGAAGTAATATTTTTATTATAAAAATGAATACTGATAGACTTGGATCCATCCTAATATTTATATGGATTTTTAAAAGGGGGACCCTTGCCATAATATCGAGCAATACCCCTATAATAAATACGAAGACCATATATTGAAAAGGGGGACCCTTACTATAATATCGAGCAATACCCCTATATTAAATACGCAGACCATATATTGAAAAGGGGGGACCCTTACCATAATATCGAGCAATACCCCTATAATAAATACGAAGACCATATATTGAAAAGGGGGGACCCTTACCATAATATCGAGCAATACCCCTATATTAAATACGCAGACCATATATTGAAAAGGGGGGACCCTTACCATAATATCGAGCAATATTCCTATATTAAATACGAAGACCATATATTGAAAAGGGGGGACCCTTACCATAATATCGAGCAATATTCCTATATTAAATACGAAGGCCATATATTGAAAAGGGGGGACCCTTACCATAATATCGAGCAATACCCCTATAATAAATACGAAGACCAAATATTGAAAAGGGGGGACCCTTACCATAATATCGAGCAATATTCCTATATTAAATACGAAGACCATATATTGAAAAGGGGGGACCCTTACCATAATATCGAGCAATATTCCTATATTAAATACGAAGACCATATATTGAAAAGGGGGGGACCCTTACCATAATATCGAGCAATATTCCTATATTAAATACGCAGACCATATATTGAAAAGGGGGGACCCTTACCATAATATCGAGCAATACCCCTATAATAAATACGAAGACCATATATTGAAAAGGGGGGACCCTTACCATAATATCGAGCAATATTCCTATATTAAATACGAAGACCATATATTGAAAAGGGGGGACCCTTACCATAATATCGAGCAATATTCCTATATTAAATACGAAGACCATATATTGAAAAGGGGGGACCCTTACCATAATATCGAGCAATATTCCTATATTAAATACGAAGACCATATATTGAAAAGGGGGGACCCTTACCATAATATCGAGCAATATTCCTATATTAAATACGAAGACCATATATTGAAAAGGGGGGACCCTTACCATAATATCGAGCAATACCCCTTTAATAAATACGAAGACCATATATTGAAAAGGGGGGACCCTTACCATAATATCGAGCAATATTCCTATATTAAATACGAAGACCATATATTGAAAAGGGGGGACCCTTACCATAATATCGAGCAATATTCCTATATTAAATACGAAGGCCATATATTGAAAAGGGGGGACCCTTGCCATAATATCGAGCAATACCCCTATAATAAATACGAAGACCATATATTGAAAAGGGGGACCCTTACTATAATATCGAGCAATACCCCTATATTAAATACGCAGACCATATATTGAAAAAGGGGGACCCTTACCATAATATCGAGCAATATTCCTTTATTAAATACGAAGACCATATATTGAAAAGGGGGGACCCTTACCATAATATCGAGCAATACCCCTATATTAAATACGCAGACCATATATTGAAAAGGGGGGACCCTTACCATAACATCGAGCAATATTCCTATATTAAATACGAAGACCATATATTGAAAAGGGGGGACCCTTACCATAATATCGAGCAATATTCCTATATTAAATACGAAGGCCATATATTGAAAAGGGGGGACCCTTACCATAATATCGAGCAATACCCCTATAATAAATACGAAGACCATATATTGAAAAGGGGGGACCCTTACCATAATATCGAGCAATATTCCTATATTAAATACGAAGACCATATATTGAAAAGGGGGGACCATTACCATAATATCGAGCAATATTCCTATATTAAATACGAAGACTATATATTGAAAAGGGGTGACCCTTACCATAATATCGAGCAATATTCCTATATTAAATACGCAGACCATATATTGAAAAGGGGGGACCCTTACCATAATATCGAGCAATACCCCTATAATA
This sequence comes from Epicampocera succincta, assembly GCA_932526305.1. Lineage (NCBI taxonomy): Eukaryota > Metazoa > Arthropoda > Insecta > Diptera > Tachinidae > Epicampocera > Epicampocera succincta. The sequence goes on along the minus strand of OW052037.1, from coordinate 11,041,466 downwards.
AATACGAAGACCATATATTGAAAAGGGGGGACCCTTACCATAATATCGAGCAATATTCCTATATTAAATACGAAGACCATATATTGAAAAGGGGGGACCCTTACCATAATATCGAGCAATATTCCTATATTAAATACGAAGACCATATATTGAAAAGGGGGGACCCTTACCATAATATCGAGCAATATTCTTATATTAAATACGAAGACCATATATTGAAAAGGGGGGACCCTTACCATAATATCGAGCAATATTCCTATATTAAATACGAAGACCATATATTGAAAAGGGGGGACCCTTACCATAATATCGAGCAATACCCCTATAATAAATACGAAGACCATATATTGAAAAGGGGGGACCCTTACCATAATATCGAGCAATACCCCTATAATAAATACGAAGACCATATATTGAAAAGGGGGGACCCTTACCATAATATCGAGCAATATTCCTATATTAAATACGAAGACCATATATTGAAGAGGGGGGACCCTTACCATAATATCGAGCAATATTCCTATATTAAATACGAAGATCATATATTGAAAAGGGGGGACCCTTACCATAATATCGAGCAATATTCCTATATTAAATACGAAGACCATATATTGAAAAGGGGGGACCCTTACCATAATATCGAGCAATATTCCTATATTAAATACGAAGACCATATATTGAAAAGGGGGGACCCTTACCATAATATCGAGCAATACCCCTATAATAAATACGAAGACCATATATTGAAAAGGGGGCACCCTTACCATAATATCGAGCAATATTCCTATTTATTAGTTAAGTTTTTTCGAATTTCGCTTATTTTTGCGATAAAATCAATATTTGCGGAGATACAGCCACTTTTCTAAAAAAGTTTAATAGGGAAGTAATATTTTTATTAAAAATGAATACTGATAGACTTGGATCCATCTTAATATTTATATGGATTTTTTCAAAAATTTCTTCAAATTACAATAGTTTTAATATATTTGAAAAGAGCATTATCGATACCTTAGTTAAGTTTTTTCGAATTTCGCTTATTTTTGCGATAAAATCAATATTTGCGGAGATACAGACACTTTTCTAAAAAAGTTTAATAGGGAAGTAATATTTTTATTATAAAAATGAATACTGATAGACTTGGATCCATCCTAATATTTATATGGATTTTTTCAAAAATTTCTTCAAATTACAATAGTTTTAATATATTTGAAAAGAGCATTATCGATACCTTAGTTAAGTTTTTTCGAATTTCGCTTATTTTTGCGATAAAATCAATATTTGCGGAGATACAGCCACTTTTCTAAAAAAGTTTAATAGGGAAGTAATATTTTTATTAAAAATGAATACTGATAGACTTGGATCCATCCTAATATTTATATGGATTTTTTCAAAAATTTCTTCAAATTACAATAGTTTTAATATATTTGAAAAGAGCATTATCGATACCTTAATTAAGTTTTTTCGAATTTCGCTTATTTTTGCGATAAAATCAATATTTGCGGAGATACAGCCACTTTTCTAAAAAAGTTTAATAGGGAAGTAATATTTTTATTATAAAAATGAATACTGATAGACTTGGATCCATCCTAATATTTATATGGATTTTTTCAAAAATTTCTTCAAATTACAATAGTTTTAATATATTTGAAAAGAGCATTATCGATACCTTAGTTAAGTTTTTTCGAATTTCGCTTATTTTTGCGATAAAATCAATATTTGCGGAGATACAGCCGCTTTTCTAAAAAAGTTTAATAGGGAAGTAATATTTTTATTATAAAAATGAATACTGATAGACTTGGATCCATCCTAATATTTATATGGATTTTTTCAAAAATTTCTTCAAATTACAATAGTTTTAATATATTTGAAAAGAGCATTATCGATACCTTAGTTAAGTTTTTTCGAATTTCGCTTATTTTTGCGATAAAATCAATATTTGCGGAGATACAGACACTTTTCTAAAAAAGTTTAATAGGGAAGTAATATTTTTATTATAAAAATGAATACTGATAGACTTGGATCCATCCTAATATTTATATGGATTTTTTCAAAAATTTCTTCAAATTACAATAGTTTTAATATATTTGAAAAGAGCATTATCGATACCTTAGTTAAGTTTTTTCGAATTTCGCTTATTTTTGCGATAAAATCAATATTTGCGGAGATACAGCCACTTTTCTAAAAAAGTTTAATAGGGAAGTAATATTTTTATTATAAAAATGAATACTGATAGACTTGGATCCATTCTAATATTTATATGGATTTTTTCAAAAATTTCTTCAAATTACAATAGTTTTAATATATTTGAAAAGAGCATTATCGATACCTTAGTTAAGTTTTTTCGAATTTCGCTTATTTTTGCGATAAAATCAATATTTGCGGAGATACAGCCGCTTTTCTAAAAAAGTTTAATAGGGAAGTAATATTTTTATTATAAAAATGAATACTGATAGACTTGGATCCATCCTAATATTTATATGGATTTTTTCAAAAATTTCTTCAAATTACAATAGTTTTAATATATTTGAAAAGAGCATTATCGATACCTTAGTTAAGTTTTTTCGAATTTCGCTTATTTTTGCGATAAAATCAATATTTACGGAGATACAGCCACTTTTCTAAAAAAGTTTAATAGGGAAGTAATATTTTTATTATAAAAATGAATACTGATAGACTTGGATCCATCCTAATATTTATATGGATTTTTAAAAGGGGGACCCTTGCCATAATATCGAGCAATACCCCTATAATAAATACGAAGACCATATATTGAAAAGGGGGACCCTTACTATAATATCGAGCAATACCCCTATATTAAATACGCAGACCATATATTGAAAAGGGGGGACCCTTACCATAATATCGAGCAATACCCCTATAATAAATACGAAGACCATATATTGAAAAGGGGGGACCCTTACCATAATATCGAGCAATACCCCTATATTAAATACGCAGACCATATATTGAAAAGGGGGGACCCTTACCATAATATCGAGCAATATTCCTATATTAAATACGAAGACCATATATTGAAAAGGGGGGACCCTTACCATAATATCGAGCAATATTCCTATATTAAATACGAAGGCCATATATTGAAAAGGGGGGACCCTTACCATAATATCGAGCAATACCCCTATAATAAATACGAAGACCAAATATTGAAAAGGGGGGACCCTTACCATAATATCGAGCAATATTCCTATATTAAATACGAAGACCATATATTGAAAAGGGGGGACCCTTACCATAATATCGAGCAATATTCCTATATTAAATACGAAGACCATATATTGAAAAGGGGGGGACCCTTACCATAATATCGAGCAATATTCCTATATTAAATACGCAGACCATATATTGAAAAGGGGGGACCCTTACCATAATATCGAGCAATACCCCTATAATAAATACGAAGACCATATATTGAAAAGGGGGGACCCTTACCATAATATCGAGCAATATTCCTATATTAAATACGAAGACCATATATTGAAAAGGGGGGACCCTTACCATAATATCGAGCAATATTCCTATATTAAATACGAAGACCATATATTGAAAAGGGGGGACCCTTACCATAATATCGAGCAATATTCCTATATTAAATACGAAGACCATATATTGAAAAGGGGGGACCCTTACCATAATATCGAGCAATATTCCTATATTAAATACGAAGACCATATATTGAAAAGGGGGGACCCTTACCATAATATCGAGCAATACCCCTTTAATAAATACGAAGACCATATATTGAAAAGGGGGGACCCTTACCATAATATCGAGCAATACCCTTATAATAAATACGAAGACCATATATTGAAAAGGGGGGACCCTTACCATAATATCGAGCAATATTCCTATATTAAATACGAAGACCATATATTGAAAAGGGGGGACCCTTACCATAATATCGAGCAATATTCCTATATTAAATACGAAGATCATATATTGAAAAGGGGGGACCCTTACCATAATATCGAGCAATACCCCTATAATAAATACGAAGACCATATATTGAAAAGGGGGGACCCCTACCATAATATCGAGCAATATTCCTATTTATTAGTTAAGTTTTTTCGAATTTCGCTTATTTTTGCGATAAAATCAATATTTGCGGAGATACAGCCACTTTTCTAAAAAAGTTTAATAGGGAAGTAATATTTTTATTAAAAATGAATACTGATAGACTTGGATCCATCTTAATATTTATATGGATTTTTTCAAAAATTTCTTCAAATTACAATAGTTTTAATATATTTGAAAAGAGCATTATCGATACCTTAGTTAAGTTTTTTCGAATTTCGCTTATTTTTGCGATAAAATCAATATTTGCGGAGATACAGACACTTTTCTAAAAAAGTTTAATAGGGAAGTAATATTTTTATTATAAAAATGAATACTGATAGACTTGGATCCATCCTAATATTTATATGGATTTTTTCAAAAATTTCTTCAAATTACAATAGTTTTAATATATTTGAAAAGAGCATTATCGATACCTTAGTTAAGTTTTTTCGAATTTCGCTTATTTTTGCGATAAAATCAATATTTGCGGAGATACAGCCACTTTTCTAAAAAAGTTTAATAGGGAAGTAATATTTTTATTAAAAATGAATACTGATAGACTTGGATCCATCCTAATATTTATATGGATTTTTTCAAAAATTTCTTCAAATTACAATAGTTTTAATATATTTGAAAAGAGCATTATCGATACCTTAGTTAAGTTTTTTCGAATTTCGCTTATTTTTGCGATAAAATCAATATTTGCGGAGATACAGACACTTTTCTAAAAAAGTTTAATAGGGAAGTAATATTTTTATTATAAAAATGAATACTGATAGACTTGGATCCATCCTAATATTTATATGGATTTTTTCAAAAATTTCTTCAAATTACAATAGTTTTAATATATTTGAAAAGAGCATTATCGATACCTTAGTTAAGTTTTTTCGAATTTCGCTTATTTTTGCGATAAAATCAATATTTGCGGAGATACAGCCACTTTTCTAAAAAAGTTTAATAGGGAAGTAATATTTTTATTATAAAAATGAATACTGATAGACTTGGATCCATCCTAATATTTATATGGATTTTTTCAAAAATTTCTTCAAATTACAATAGTTTTAATATATTTGAAAAGAGCATTATCGATACCTTAGTTAAGTTTTTTCGAATTTCGCTTATTTTTGCGATAAAATCAATATTTGCGGAGATACAGCCGCTTTTCTAAAAAAGTTTAATAGGGAAGTAATATTTTTATTATAAAAATGAATACTGATAGACTTGGATCCATCCTAATATTTATATGGATTTTTAAAAGGGGGACCCTTGCCATAATATCGAGCAATACCCCTATAATAAATACGAAGACCATATATTGAAAAGGGGGACCCTTACTATAATATCGAGCAATACCCCTATATTAAATACGCAGACCATATATTGAAAAGGGGGGACCCTTACCATAATATCGAGCAATATTCCTTTATTAAATACGAAGACCATATATTGAAAAGGGGGTACCCTTACCATAATATCGAGCAATACCCCTATATTAAATACGCAGACAATATATTGAAAAGGGGGGACCCTTACCATAATATCGAGCAATATTCCTATATTAAATACGAATATTGAAAAGGGGGGACCCTTACCATAATATCGAGCAATATTCCTATATTAAATACGAAGGCCATATATTGAAAAGGGGGGACCCTTACCATAATATCGAGCAATACCCCTATAATAAATACGAAGACCATATATTGAAAAGGGGGGACCCTTACCATAATATCGAGCAATATTCCTATATTAAATACGCAGACCATATATTGAAAAGGGGGGACCCTTACCATAATATCGAGCAATACCCCTATAATAAATACGAAGACCATATATTGAAAAGGGGGGACCCTTACCATAATATCGAGCAATACCCCTATAATAAATACGAAGACCATATATTGAAAAGGGGGGACCCTTACCATAATATCGAGCAATATTCCTATATTAAATACGAAGACCATATATTGAAAAGGGGGGACCCTTACCATAATATCGAGCAATATTCCTATATTAAATACGAAGATCATATATTGAAAAGGGGGGACCCTTACCATAATATCGAGCAATATTCCTATATTAAATACGAAGACCATATATTGAAAAGGGGGGACCCTTACCATAATATCGAGCAATATTCCTATATTAAATGCGAAGACCATATATTGAAAAGGGGGGACCCTTACCATAATATCGAGCAATACCCCTATAATAAATACGAAGACCATATATTGAAAAGGGGGGACCCTTACCATAATATCGAGCAATATTCCTATTTATTAGTTAAGTTTTTTCGAATTTCGCTTATTTTTGCGATAAAATCAATATTTGCGGAGATACAGCCACTTTTCTAAAAAAGTTTAATAGGGAAGTAATATTTTTATTAAAAATGAATACTGATAGACTTGGATCCATCTTAATATTTATATGGATTTTTTCAAAAATTTCTTCAAATTACAATAGTTTTAATATATTTGAAAAGAGCATTATCGATACCTTAGTTATGTTTTTTCGAATTTCGCTTATTTTTGCGATAAAATCAATATTTGCGGAGATACAGACACTTTTCTAAAAAAGTTTAATAGGGAAGTAATATTTTTATTATAAAAATGAATACTGATAGACTTGGATCCATCCTAATATTTATATGGATTTTTTCAAAAATTTCTTCAAATTACAATAGTTTTAATATATTTGAAAAGAGCATTATCGATACCTTAGTTAAGTTTTTTCGAATTTCGCTTATTTTTGCGATAAAATCAATATTTGCGGAGATACAGCCACTTTTCTAAAAAAGTTTAATAGGGAAGTAATATTTTTATTATAAAAATGAATACTGATAGACTTGGATCCATCCTAATATTTATATGGATTTTTTCAAAAATTTCTTCAAATTACAATAGTTTTAATATATTTGAAAAGAGCATTATCGATACCTTAGTTAAGTTTTTTCGAATTTCGCTTATTTTTGCGATAAAATCAATATTTGCGGAGATACAGCCACTTTTCTAAAAAAGTTTAATAGGGAAGTAATATTTTTATTATAAAAATGAATACTGATAGACTTGGATCCATCCTAATATTTATATGGATTTTTAAAAGGGGGACCCTTGCCATAATATCGAGCAATACCCCTATAATAAATACGAAGACCATATATTGAAAAGGGGGACCCTTACTATAATATCGAGCAATACCCCTATATTAAATACGCAGACCATATATTGAAAAGGGGGGACCATTACCATAATATCGAGCAATACCCCTATAATAAATACGAAGACCATATATTGAAAAGGGGGGACCCTTACCATAATATCGAGCAATATTCCTATTTATTAGTTAAGTTTTTTCGAATTTCGCTTATTTTTGCGATAAAATCAATATTTGCGGAGATACAGCCGCTTTTCTAAAAAAGTTTAATAGGGAAGTAATATTTTTATTATAAAAATGAATACTGATAGACTTGGATCCATCCTAATATTTATATGGATTTTTTCAAAAATTTCTTCAAATTACAATAGTTTTAATATATTTGAAAAGAGCATTATCGATACCTTAGTTAAGTTTTTTCGAATTTCGCTTATTTTTGCGATAAAATCAATATTTGCGGAGATACAGCCACTTTTCTAAAAAAGTTTAATAGGGAAGTAATATTTTTATTATAAAAATGAATACTGATAGACTTGGATCCATCCTAATATTTATATGGATTTTTAAAAGGGGGACCCTTGCCATAATATCGAGCAATACCCCTATAATAAATACGAAGACCATATATTGAAAAGGGGGACCCTTACTATAATATCGAGCAATACCCCTATATTAAATACGCAGACCATATATTGAAAAGGGGGGACCATTACCATAATATCAAGCAATACCCCTATAATAAATACGAAGACCATATATTGAAAAGGGGGGACCCTTACCATAATATCGAGCAATACCCCTATATTAAATACGCAGACCATATATTGAAAAGGGGGACCCTTACCATAATATCGAGCAATATTCCTATATTAAATACGAAGACCATATATTGAAAAGGGGGGACCCTTACCATAATATCGAGCAATATTCCTATATTAAATACGAAGGCCATATATTGAAAAGGGGGGACCCTTACCATAATATCGAGCAATACCCCTATAATAAATACGAAGACCATATATTGAAAAGGGGGGACCCTTACCATAATATCGAGCAATATTCCTATATTAAATACGAAGACCATATATTGAAAAGGGGGGACCCTTACCATAATATCGAGCAATATTCCTATATTAAATACGAAGACCATATATTGAAAAGGGAGGACCCTTACCATAATATCGAGCAATATTCCTATATTAAATACGCAGACCATATATTGAAAAGGGGGGACCCTTACCATAATATCGAGCAATACCCCTATAATAAATACGAAGACCATATATTGAAAAGGGGGGACCCTTACCATAATATCGAGCAATATTCCTATATTAAATACGAAGACCATATATTGAAAAGGGGGGACCCTTACCATAATATCGAGCAATATTCCTATATTAAATACGAAGACCATATATTGAAAAGGGGGGACCCTTACCATAATATCGAGCAATATTCCTATATTAAATACGAAGACCATATATTGAAAAGGGGGGACCCTTACCATAATATCGAGCAATATTCCTATATTAAATACGAAGACCATATATTGAAAAGGGGGGACCCTTACCATAATATCGAGCAATACCCCTATAATAAATACGAAGACCATATATTGAAAAGGGGGGACCCTTACCATAATATCGAGCAATACCCCTATAATAAATACGAAGACCATATATTGAAAAGGGGGGACCCTTACCATAATATCGAGCAATATTCCTATATTAAATACGAAGACCATATATTGAAAAGGGGGGACCCTTACCATAATATCGAGCAATATTCCTATATTAAATACGAAGATCATATATTGAAAAGGGGGGACCCTTACCATAATATCGAGCAATATTCCTATATTAAATACGAAGACCATATATTGAAAAGGGGGGACCCTTACCATAATATCGAGCAATATTCCTATATTAAATACGAAGACCATATATTGAAAAGGGGGGACCCTTACCATAATATCGAGCAATACCCCTATAATAAATACGAAGACCATATATTGAAAAGGGGGGACCCTTACCATAATATCGAGCAATATTCCTATTTATTAGTTAAGTTTTTTCGAATTTCGCTTATTTTTGCGATAAAATCAATATTTGCGGAGATACAGCCACTTTTCTAAAAAAGTTTAATAGGGAAGTAATATTTTTATTAAAAATGAATACTGATAGACTTGGATCCATCTTAATATTTATATGGATTTTTTCAAAAATTTCTTCAAATTACAATAGTTTTAATATATTTGAAAAGAGCATTATCGATACCTTAGTTAAGTTTTTTCGAATTTCGCTTATTTTTGCGATAAAATCAATATTTGCGGAGATACAGACACTTTTCTAAAAAAGTTTAATAGGGAAGTAATATTTTTATTATAAAAATGAATACTGATAGACTTGGATCCATCCTAATATTTATATGGATTTTTTCAAAAATTTCTTCAAATTACAATAGTTTTAATATATTTGAAAAGAGCATTATCGATACCTTAGTTAAGTTTTTTCGAATTTCGCTTATTTTTGCGATAAAATCAATATTTGCGGAGATACAGCCACTTTTCTAAAAAAGTTTAATAGGGAAGTAATATTTTTATTAAAAATGAATACTGATAGACTTGGATCCATCCTAATATTTATATGGATTTTTTCAAAAATTTCTTCAAATTACAATAGTTTTAATATATTTGAAAAGAGCATTATCGATACCTTAGTTAAGTTTTTTCGAATTTCGCTTATTTTTGCGATAAAATCAATATTTGCGGAGATACAGACACTTTTCTAAAAAAGTTTAATAGGGAAGTAATATTTTTATTATAAAAATGAATACTGATAGACTTGGATCCATCCTAATATTTATATGGATTTTTTCAAAAATTTCTTCAAATTACAATAGTTTTAATATATTTGAAAAGAGCATTATCGATACCTTAGTTAAGTTTTTTCGAATTTCGCTTATTTTTGCGATAAAATCAATATTTGCGGAGATACAGCCACTTTTCTAAAAAAGTTTAATAGGGAAGTAATATTTTTATTATAAAAATGAATACTGATAGACTTGGATCCATCCTAATATTTATATGGATTTTTTCAAAAATTTCTTCAAATTACAATAGTTTTAATATATTTGAAAAGAGCATTATCGATACCTTAGTTAAGTTTTTTCGAATTTCGCTTATTTTTGCGATAAAATCAATATTTGCGGAGATACAGGCGCTTTTCTAAAAAAGTTTAATAGGGAAGTAATATTTTTATTATAAAAATGAATACTGATAGACTTGGATCCATCCTAATATTTATATGGATTTTTTCAAAAATTTCTTCAAATGACAATAGTTTTAATATATTTGAAAAGAGCATTATCGATACCTTAGTTAAGTTTTTTCGAATTTCGCTTATTTTTGCGATAAAATCAATATTTGCGGAGATACAGCCACTTTTCTAAAAAAGTTTAATAGGGAAGTAATATTTTTATTATAAAAATGAATACTGATAGACTTGGATCCATCCTAATATTTATATGGATTTTTAAAAGGGGGACCCTTGCCATAATATCGAGCAATACCCCTATAATAAATACGAAGACCATATATTGAAAAGGGGGACCCTTACTATAATATCGAGCAATACCCCTATATTAAATACGCAGACCATATATTGAAAAGGGGGGACCCTTGCCATAATATCGAGCAATACCCCTATAATAAATACGAAGACCATATATTGAAAAGGGGGACCCTTACTATAATATCGAGCAATACCCCTATATTAAATACGCAGACCATATATTGAAAAGGGGGGACCCTTACCATAATATCGAGCAATATTCCTTTATTAAATACGAAGACCATATATTGAAAAGGGGGGACCCTTACCATAATATCGAGCAATACCCCTATATTAAATACGCAGACCATATATTGAAAAGGGGGGACCCTTACCATAATATCGAGCAATATTCCTATATTAAATACGAAGACCATATATTGAAAAGGGGGGACCCTTACCATAATATCGAGCAATATTCCTATATTAAATACGAAGGCCATATATTGAAAAGGGGGGACCCTTACCATAATATCGAGCAATACCCCTATAATAAATACGAAGACCATATATTGAAAAGGGGGGACCCTTACCATAATATCGAGCAATATTCCTATATTAAATACGAAGACCATATATTGAAAATGGGGGACCCTTACCATAATATCGAGCAATATTCCTATATTAAATACGAAGACCATATATTGAAAAGGGGGGACCCTTACCATAATATCGAGCAATATTCCTATATTAAATACGCAGACCATATATTGAAAAGGGGGGACCCTTACCATAATATCGAGCAATACCCCTATAATAAATACGAACACCATATATTGAAAAGGGGGGACCCTTACCATAATATCGAGCAATATTCCTATATTAAATACGAAGACCATATATTGAAAAGGGGGGACCTTACCATAATATCGAGCAATATTCCTATATTAAATACGAAGACCATATATTGAAAAGGGGGGACCCTCACCATAATATCGAGCAATATTCCTATATTAAATACGAAGACCATATATTGAAAAGGGGGGACCCTTACCATAATATCGAGCAATATTCCTATATTAAATACGAAGACCATATATTGAAAAGGGGGGACCCTTACCATAATATCGAGCAATACCCCTATAATAAATACGAAGACCATATATTGAAAAGGGGGGACCCTTACCATAATATCGAGCAATACCCCTATAATAAATACGAAGACCATATATTGAAAAGGGGGGACCCTTACCATAATATCGAGCAATATTCCTATTTATTAGTTAAGTTTTTTCGAATTTCGCTTATTTTTGCGATAAAATCAATATTTGCGGAGATACAGCCACTTTTCTAAAAAAGTTTAATAGGGAAGTAATATTTTTATTAAAAATGAATACTGATAGACTTAGATTCATCTTAATATTTATATGGATTTTTTCAAAAATTTCTTCAAATTACAATAGTTTTAATATATTTGAAAAGAGCATTATCGATACCTTAGTTAAGTTTTTTCGAATTTCGCTTATTTTTGCGATAAAATCAATATTTGCGGAGATACAGACACTTTTCTAAAAAAGTTTAATAGGGAAGTAATATTTTTATTATAAAAATGAATACTGATAGACTTGGATCCATCCTAATATTTATATGGATTTTTTCAAAAATTTCTTCAAATTACAATAGTTTTAATATATTTGAAAAGAGCATTATCGATACCTTAGTTAAGTTTTTTCGAATTTCGCTTATTTTTGCGATAAAATCAATATTTGCGGAGATACAGCCACTTTTCTAAAAAAGTTTAATAGGGAAGTAATATTTTTATTAAAAATGAATACTGATAGACTTGGATCCATCCTAATATTTATATGGATTTTTTCAAAAATTTCTTCAAATTACAATAGTTTTAATATATTTGAAAAGAGCATTATCGATACCTTAGTTAAGTTTTTTCGAATTTCGCTTATTTTTGCGATAAAATCAATATTTGCGGAGATACAGACACTTTTCTAAAAAAGTTTAATAGGGAAGTAATATTTTTATTATAAAAATGAATACTGATAGACTTGGATCCATCCTAATATTTATATGGATTTTTTCAAAAATTTCTTCAAATTACAATAGTTTTAATATATTTGAAAAGAGCATTATCGATACCTTAGTTAAGTTTTTTCGAATTTCGCTTATTTTTGCGATAAAATCAATATTTGCGGAGATACAGCCACTTTTCTAAAAAAGTTTAATAGGGAAGTAATATTTTTATTAAAAATGAATACTGATAGACTTGGATCCATCCTAATATTTATATGGATTTTTTCAAAAATTTCTTCAAATTACAATAGTTTTAATATATTTGAAAAGAGCATTATCGATACCTTAGTTAAGTTTTTTCGAATTTCGCTTATTTTTGCGATAAAATCAATATTTGCGGAGATACAGACACTTTTCTAAAAAAGTTTAATAGGGAAGTAATATTTTTATTATAAAAATGAATACTGATAGACTTGGATCCATCCTAATATTTATATGGATTTTTTCAAAAATTTCTTCAAATTACAATAGTTTTAATATATTTGAAAAGAGCATTATCGATACCTTAGTTAAGTTTTTTCGAATTTCGCTTATTTTTGCGATAAAATCAATATTTGCGGAGATACAGCCACTTTTCTAAAAAAGTTTAATAGGGAAGTAATATTTTTATTATAAAAATGAATACTGATAGACTTGGATCCATCCTAATATTTATATGGATTTTTTCAAAAATTTCTTCAAATTACAATAGTTTTAATATATTTGAAAAGAGCATTATCGATACCTTAGTTAAGTTTTTTCGAATTTCGCTTATTTTTGCGATAAAATCAATATTTGCGGAGATACAGCCACTTTTCTAAAAAAGTTTAATAGGGAAGTAATATTTTTATTATAAAAATGAATACTGATAGACTTGGATCCATCCTAATATTTATATGGATTTTTAAAAGGGGGACCCTTGCCATAATATCGAGCAATACCCCTATAATAAATACGAAGACCATATATTGAAAAGGGGGACCCTTACTATAATATCGAGCAATACCCCTATATTAAATACGCAGACCATATATTGAAAAGGGGGGACCCTTACCATAATATCGAGCAATATTCCTTTATTAAATACGAAGACCATATATTGAAAAGGGGGGACCCTTACCATAATATCGAGCAATACCCCTATATTAAATACGCAGACCATATATTGAAAAGGGGGGACCCTTACCATAATATCGAGCAATATTCCTATATTAAATACGAATATTGAAAAGGGGGGACCCTTACCATAATATCGAGCAATATTCCTATATTAAATACGAAGGCCATATATTGAAAAGGGGGGACCCTTACCATAATATCGAGCAATACCCCTATAATAAATACGGAGACCATATATTGAAAAGGGGGGACCCTTACCATAATATCGAGCAATATTCCTATATTAAATACGCAGACCAATATTGAAAAGGGGGGACCCTTACCATAATATCGAGCAATACCCCTATAATAAATACGAAGACCATATATTGAAAAGGGGGGACCCTTACCATAATATCGAGCAATACCCCTATAATAAATACGAAGACCATATATTGAAAAGGGGGGACCCTTACCATAATATCGAGCAATATTCCTATATTAAATACGAAGACCATATATTGAAAAGGGGGGACCCTTACCATAATATCGAGCAATATTCCTATATTAAATACGAAGACCATATATTGAAAAGGGGGGACCCTTACCATAATATCGAGCAATACCCCTATAATAAATACGAAGACCATATATTGAAAAGGGGGGACCCTTACCATAATATCGAGCAATATTCCTATTTATTAGTTAAGTTTTTTCGAATTTCGCTTATTTTTGCGATAAAATCAATATTTGCGGAGATACAGCCACTTTTCTAAAAAAGTTTAATAGGGAAGTAATATTTTTATTAAAAATGAATACTGATAGACTTGGATCCATCTTAATATTTATATGGATTTTTTCAAAAATTTCTTCAAATTACAATAGTTTTAATATATTTGAAAAGAGCATTATCGATACCTTAGTTAAGTTTTTTCGAATTTCGCTTATTTTTGCGATAAAATCAATATTTGCGGAGATACAGCCACTTTTCTAAAAAAGTTTAATAGGGAAGTAATATTTTTATTATAAAAATGAATACTGATAGACTTGGATCCATCCTAATATTTATATAGATTTTTTCAAAAATTTCTTCAAATTACAATAGTTTTAATATATTTGAAAAGAGCATTATCGATACCTTAGTTAAGTTTTTTCGAATTTCGCTTATTTTTGCGATAAAATCAATATTTGCGGAGATACAGACACTTTTCTAAAAAAGTTTAATAGGGAAGTAATATTTTTATTATAAAAATGAATACTGATAGACTTGGATCCATCCTAATATTTATATGGATTTTTTCAAAAATTTCTTCAAATTACAATAGTTTTAATATATTTGAAAAGAGCATTATCGATACCTTAGTTAAGTTTTTTCGAATTTCGCTTATTTTTGCGATAAAATCAATATTTGCGGAGATACAGCCGCTTTTCTAAAAAAGTTTAATAGGGAAGTAATATTTTTATTATAAAAATGAATACTGATAGACTTGGATCCATCCTAATATTTATATGGATTTTTTCAAAAATTTCTTCAAATTACAATAGTTTTAATATATTTGAAAAGAGCATTATCGATACCTTAGTTAAGTTTTTTCGAATTTCGCTTATTTTTGCGATAAAATCAATATTTGCGGAGATACAGCCACTTTTCTAAAAAAGTTTAATAGGAAAGTAATATTTTTATTATAAAAATGAATACTGATTGACTTGGATCCATCCTAATATTTATATGGATTTTTAAAAGGGGGACCCTTGCCATAATATCGAGCAATACCCCTATAATAAATACGAAGACCATATATTGAAAAGGGGGACCCTTACTATAATATCGAGCAATACCCCTATATTAAATACGCAGACCATATATTGAAAAGGGGGGACCCTTACCATAATATCGAGCAATATTCCTTTATTAAATACGAAGACCATATATTGAAAAGGGGGGACCCTTACCATAATATCGAGCAATACCCCTATATTAAATACGCAGACCATATATTGAAAAGGGGGGACCCTTACCATAATATCGAGCAATATTCCTATATTAAATACGAAGACCATATATTGAAAAGGGGGGACCCTTACCATAATATCGAGCAATATTCCTATATTAAATACGAAGGCCATATATTGAAAAGGGGGGACCCTTACCATAATATCGAGCAATACCCCTATAATAAATACGAAGACCATATATTGAAAAGGGGGGACCCTTACCATAATATCGAGCAATATTCCTATATTAAATACGAAGACCATATATTGAAAAGGGGGGACCCTTACCATAATATCGAGCAATATTCCTATATTAAATACGAAGACCATATATTGAAAAGGGGGGACCCTTACCATAATATCGAGCAATATTCCTATATTAAATACGCAGACCATATATTGAAAAGGGGGGACCCTTACCATAATATCGAGCAATACCCCTATAATAAATACGAAGACCATATATTGAAAAGGGGGGACCCTTACCATAATATCGAGCAATACCCCTATAATAAATACGAAGACCATATATTGAAAAGGGGGGACCCTTACCATAATATCGAGCAATATTCCTATATTAAATACGAAGACCATATATTGAAAAGCAATATTCCTATATTAAATACGAAGATCATATATTGAAAAGGGGGGACCCTTACCATAATATCGAGCAATATTCCTATATTAAATACGAAGACCATATATTGAAAAGGGGGGACCCTTACCATAATATCGAGCAATACCCCTATAATAAATACGAAGACCATATATTGAAAAGGGGGGACCCTTACCATAATATCGAGCAATATTCCTATTTATTAGTTAAGTTTTTTCGAATTTCGCTTATTTTTGCGATAAAATCAATATTTGCGGAGATACAGCCACTTTTCTAAAAAAGTTTAATAGGGAAGTAATATTTTTATTATAAAAATGAATACTGATAGACTTGGATCCATCCTAATATTTATATGGATTTTTTCAAAAAATTCTTCAAATTACAATAGTTTTAATATATTTGAAAAGAGCATTATCGATACCTTAGTTAAGTTTTTTCGAATTTCGCTTATTTTTGCGATAAAATCAATATTTGCGGAGATACAGACACTTTTCTAAAAAAGTTTAATAGGGAAGTAATATTTTTATTATAAAAATGAATACTGATAGACTTGGATCCATCCTAATATTTATATGGATTTTTTCAAAAATTTCTTCAAATTACAATAGTTTTAATATATTTGAAAAGAGCATTATCGATACCTTAGTTAAGTTTTTTCGAATTTCGCTTATTTTTGCGATAAAATCAATATTTGCGGAGATACAGACACTTTTCTAAAAAAGTTTAATAGGAAAGTAATATTTTTATTATAAAAATGAATACTGATAGACTTGGATCCATCCTAATATTTATATGGATTTTTTCAAAAATTTCTTCAAATTACAATAGTTTTAATATATTTGAAAAGAGCATTATCGATACCTTACTTAAGTTTTTTCGAATTTCGCTTATTTTTGCGATAAAATCAATATTTGCGGAGATACAGACACTTTTCTAAAAAAGTTTAATAGGGAAGTAATATTTTTATTATAAAAATGAATACTGATAGACTTGGATCCATCCTAATATTTATATGGATTTTTTCAAAAATTTCTTCAAATTACAATAGTTTTAATATATTTGAAAAGAGCATTATCGATACCTTCGTTAAGTTTTTTCGAATTTCGCTTATTTTTGCGATAAAATCAATATTTGCGGAGATACAGCCGCTTTTCTAAAAAATTTTAATAGGGAAGTAATATTTTTGTTATAAAAATGAATACTGATAGACTTGGATCCATCCTAATATTTATATGGATTTTTTCAAAAATTTCTTCAAATTACAATAGTTTTAATATATTTGAAAAGAGCATTATCGATACCTTAGTTAAGTTTTTTCGAATTTCGCTTATTTTTGCGATAAAATCAATATTTGCGGAGATACAGACACTTTTCTAAAAAAGTTTAATAGGGAAGTAATATTTTTATTATAAAAATGAATACTGATAGACTTGGATCCATCCTAATATTTATATGGATTTTTTCAAAAATTTCTTCAAATTACAATAGTTTTAATATATTTGAAAAGAGCATTATCGATACCTTAGTTAAGTTTTTTCGAATTTCGCTTATTTTTGCGATAAAATCAATATTTGCGGAGATACAGCCGCTTTTCTAAAAAATTTTAATAGGGAAGTAATATTTTTATTATAAAAATGAATACTGATAGACTTGGATCCATCCTAATATTTATATGGATTTTTTCAAAAATTTCTTCAAATTACAATAGTTTTAATATATTTGAAAAGAGCATTATCGATACCTTAGTTAAGTTTTTTCGAATTTCGCTTATTTTTGCGATAAAATCAATATTTGCGGAGATACAGCCACTTTTCTAAAAAAGTTTAATAGGGAAGTAATATTTTTATTATAAAAATGAATACTGATAGACTTGGATCCATCCAAATATTTATATGGATTTTTTCAAAAATTTCTTCAAATTACAATAGTTTTAATATATTTGAAAAGAGCATTATCGATACCTTAGTTAAGTTTTTTCGAATTTCGCTTATTTTTGCGATAAAATCAATATTTGCGGAGATACAGCCGCTTTTCTAAAAAATTTTAATAGGGAAGTAATATTTTTATTATAAAAATGAATACTGATAGACTTGGATCCATCCTAATATTTATATGGATTTTTTCAAAAATTTCTTCAAATTAGAATAGTTTTAATATATTTGAAAAGAGCATTATCGATACCTTAGTTAAGTTTTTTCGAATTTCGCTTATTTTTGCGATAAAATCAATATTTGCGGAGATACAGCCACTTTTCTAAAAAAGTTTAATAGGGAAGTAATATTTTTATTATAAAAATGAATACTGATAGACTTGGATCCATCCTAATATTTATATAGATTTTTAAAAGGGGGACCCTTGCCATAATATCGAGCAATACCCCTATAATAAATACGAAGACCATATATTGAAAAGGGGGACCCTTACTATAATATCGAGCAATACCCCTATATTAAATACGCAGACCATATATTGAAAAGGGGGGACCCTTACCATAATATCGAGCAATACCCCTATAATAAATACGAAGACCATATATTGAAAAGGGGGGACCCTTACCATAATATCGAGCAATACCCCTATAATAAATACGAAGACCATATATTGAAAAGGGGGGACCCTTACCATAATATCGAGCAATATTCCTATATTAAATACGAAGACCATATATTGAAAAGGGGGGACCCTTACCATAATATCGAGCAATATTCCTATATTAAATACGAAGACCATATATTGAAAAGGGGGGACCCTTACCATAATATCGAGCAATACCCCTATAATAAATACGAAGACCATATATTGAAAAGGGGGGACCCTTACCATAATATCGAGCAATATTCCTATTTATTAGTTAAGTTTTTTCGAATTTCGCTTATTTTTGCGATAAAATCAATATTTGCGGAGATACAGCCACTTTTCTAAAAAAGTTTAATAGGGAAGTAATATTTTTATTAAAAATGAATACTGATAGACTTGGATCCATCTTAATATTTATATGGATTTTTTCAAAAATTTCTTCAAATTACAATAGTTTTAATATATTTGAAAAGAGCATTATCGATACCTTAGTTAAGTTTTTTCGAATTTCGCTTATTTTTGCGATAAAATACAGCCACTAATCAATATTTGCGGAGATACAGCCACTTTTCTAAAAAAGTTTAATAGGGAAGTAATATTTTTATTATAAAAATGAATACTGATAGACTTGGATCCATCCTAATATTTATATTATTTGCGGAGATACAGCCACTTTTCTAAAAAAGTTTAATAGGGAAGTAATATTTTTATTATAAAAATGAATACTGATAGACTTGGATCCATCCTAATATTTATATGGATTTTTTCAAAAATTTCTTCAAATTACAATAGTTTTAATATATTTGAAAAGAGCATTATCGATACCTTAGTTAAGTTTTTTCGAATTTCGCTTATTTTTGCGATAAAATCAATATTTGCGGAGATACAGCCGCTTTTCTAAAAAATTTTAATAGGGAAGTAATATTTTTATTATAAAAATGAATACTGATAGACTTGGATCCATCCTAATATTTATATGGATTTTTTCAAAAATTTCTTCAAATTACAATAGTTTTAATATATTTGAAAAGAGCATTATCGATACCTTAGTTAAGTTTTTTCGAATTTCGCTTATTTTTGCGATAAAATCAATATTTGCGGAGATACAGCCACTTTTCTAAAAAAGTTTAATAGGGAAGTAATATTTTTATTATAAAAATGAATACTGATAGACTTGGATCCATCCTAATATTTATATGGATTTTTAAAAGGGGGACCCTTGCCATAATATCGAGCAATACCCCTATAATAAATACGAAGACCATATATTGAAAAGGGGGACCCTTACTATAATATCGAGCAATACCCCTATATTAAATACGCAGACCATATATTGAAAAGGGGGGACCCTTACCATAATATCGAGCAATATTCCTTTATTAAATACGAAGACCATATATTGAAAAGGGGGGACCCTTACCATAATATCGAGCAATACCCCTATATTAAATACGCAGACCATATATTGAAAAGGGGGGACCCTTACCATAATATCGAGCAATATTCCTATATTAAATACGAAGACCATATATTGAAAAGGGGGGACCCTTACCATAATATCGAGCAATATTCCTATATTAAATACGAAGGCCATATATTGAAAAGGGGGACCCTTACCATAATATCGAGCAATACCCCTATAATAAATACGAAGACCATATATTGAAAAGGGGGGACCCTTACCATAATATCGAGCAATATTCCTATATTAAATACGCAGACCATATATTGAAAAGGGGGGACCCTTACCATAATATCGAGCAATACCCCTATAATAAATACGAAGACCATATATTGAAAAGGGGGGACCCTTACCATAATATCGAGCAATATTCCTATATTAAATACGAAGACCATATATTGAAAAGGGGGGACCCTTACCATAATATCGAGCAATATTCCTATATTAAATACGAAGACCATATATTGAAAAGGGGGGACCCTTACCATAATATCGAGCAATATTCCTATATTAAATACGAAGACCATATATTGAAAAGGGGGGACCCTTACCATAATATCGAGCAATATTCCTATATTAAATACGAAGACCATATATTGAAAAGGGGGACCCTTACCATAATATCGAGCAATACCCCTATAATAAATACGAAGACCATATATTGAAAAGGGGGGACCCTTACCATAATATCGAGCAATACCCCTATAATAAATACGAAGACCATATATTGAAAAGGGGGGACCCTTACCATAATATCGAGCAATATTCCTATATTAAATACGAAGACCATATATTGAAAAGGGGGGACCCTTACCATAATATCGAGCAATATTCCTATATTAAATACGAAGACCATATATTGAAAAGGGGGGACCCTTACCATAATATCGAGCAATACCCCTATAATAAATACGAAGACCATATATTGAAAAGGGGGGACCCTTACCATAATATCGAGCAATATTCCTATTTATTAGTTAAGTTTTTTCGAATTTCGCTTATTTTTGCGATAAAATCAATATTTGCGGAGATACAGCCACTTTTCTAAAAAAGTTTAATAGGGAAGTAATATTTTTATTAAAAATGAATACTGATAGACTTGGATCCATCTTAATATTTATATGGATTTTTTCAAAAATTTCTTCAAATTACAATAGTTTTAATATATTTGAAAAGAGCATTATCGATACCTTAGTTAAGTTTTTTCGAATTTCGCTTATTTTTGCGATAAAATCAATATTTGCGGAGATACAGCCACTTTTCTAAAAAAGTTTAATAGGGAAGTAATATTTTTATTATAAAAATGAATACTGATAGACTTGGATCCATCCTAATATTTATATGGATTTTTAAAAGGGGGACCCTTGCCATAATATCGAGCAATACCCCTATAATAAATACGAAGACCATATATTGAAAAGGGGGACCCTTACTATAATATCGAGCAATACCCCTATATTAAATACGCAGACCATATATTGAAAAGGGGGGACCCTTACCATAATATCGAGCAATATTCCTTTATTAAATACGAAGACCATATATTGAAAAGGGGGGACCCTTACCATAATATCGAGCAATACCCCTATATTAAATACGCAGACCATATATTGAAAAGGGGGGACCCTTACCATAATATCGAGCAATATTCCTATATTAAATACGAAGACCATATATTGAAAAGGGGGGACCCTTACCATAATATCGAGCAATATTCCTATATTAAATACGAAGGCCATATATTGAAAAGGGGGACCCTTACCATAATATCGAGCAATACCCCTATAATAAATACGAAGACCATATATTGAAAAGGGGGGACCCTTACCATAATATCGAGCAATATTCCTATATTAAATACGCAGACCATATATTGAAAAGGGGGGACCCTTACCATAATATCGAGCAATACCCCTATAATAAATACGAAGACCATATATTGAAAAGGGGGGACCCTTACCATAATATCGAGCAATATTCCGATATTAAATACGAAGACCATATATTGAAAAGGGGGGACCCTTACCATAATATCGAGCAATATTCCTATATTAAATACGAAGACCATATATTGAAAAGGGGGGACCCTTACCATAATATCGAGCAATATTCCTATATTAAATACGAAGACCATATATTGAAAAGGGGGGACCCTTACCATAATATCGAGCAATATTCCTATATTAAATACGAAGACCATATATTGAAAAGGGGGACCCTTACCATAATATCGAGCAATACCCCTATAATAAATACGAAGACCATATATTGAAAAGGGGGGACCCTTACCATAATATCGAGCAATACCCCTATAATAAATACGAAGACCATATATTGAAAAGGGGGGACCCTTACCATAATATCGAGCAATATTCCTATATTAAATACGAAGACCATATATTGAAAAGGGGGGACCCTTACCATAATATCGAGCAATATTCCTATATTAAATACGAAGACCATATATTGAAAAGGGGGGACCCTTACCATAATATCGAGCAATACCCCTATAATAAATACGAAGACCATATATTGAAAAGGGGGGACCCTTACCATAATATCGAGCAATATTCCTATTTATTAGTTAAGTTTTTTCGAATTTCGCTTATTTTTGCGATAAAATCAATATTTGCGGAGATACAGCCACTTTTCTAAAAAAGTTTAATAGGGAAGTAATATTTTTATTAAAAATGAATACTGATAGACTTGGATCCATCTTAATATTTATATGGATTTTTTCAAAAATTTCTTCAAATTACAATAGTTTTAATATATTTGAAAAGAGCATTATCGATACCTTAGTTAAGTTTTTTCGAATTTCGCTTATTTTTGCGATAAAATCAATATTTGCGGAGATACAGCCACTTTTCTAAAAAAGTTTAATAGGGAAGTAATATTTTTATTATAAAAATGAATACTGATAGACTTGGATCCATCCTAATATTTATATGGATTTTTTCAAAAATTTCTTCAAATTACAATAGTTTTAATATATTTGAAAAGAGCATTATCGATACCTTAGTTAAGTTTTTTCGAATTTCGCTTATTTTTGCGATAAAATCAATATTTGCGGAGATACAGACACTTTTCTAAAAAAGTTTAATAGGGAAGTAATATTTTTATTATAAAAATGAATACTGATAGACTTGGATCCATCCTAATATTTATATGGATTTTTTCAAAAATTTCTTCAAATTACAATAGTTTTAATATATTTGAAAAGAGCATTATCGATACCTTAGTTAAGTTTTTTCGAATTTCGCTTATTTTTGCGATAAAATCAATATTTGCGGAGATACAGCCGCTTTTCTAAAAAAGTTTAATAGGGAAGTAATATTTTTATTATAAAAATGAATACTGATAGACTTGGATCCATCCTAATATTTATATGGATTTTTTCAAAAATTTCTTCAAATTACAATAGTTTTAATATATTTGAAAAGAGCATTATCGATACCTTAGTTAAGTTTTTTCGAATTTCGCTTATTTTTGCGATAAAATCAATATTTGCGGAGATACAGCCACTTTTCTAAAAAAGTTTAATAGGGAAGTAATATTTTTATTATAAAAATGAATACTGATAGACTTGGATCCATCCTAATATTTATATGGATTTTTAAAAGGGGGACCCTTGCCATAATATCGAGCAATACCCCTATAATAAATACGAAGACCATATATTGAAAAGGGGGACCCTTACTATAATATCGAGCAATACCCCTATATTAAATACGCAGACCATATATTGAAAAGGGGGGACCCTTACCATAATATCGAGCAATATTCCTTTATTAAATACGAAGACCATATATTGAAAAGGGGGGACCCTTACCATAATATCGAGCAATACCCCTATATTAAATACGCAGACCATATATTGAAAAGGGGGACCCTTACCATAATATCGAGCAATATTCCTATATTAAATACGAAGACCATATATTGAAAAGGGGGGACCCTTACCATAATATCGAGCAATATTCCTATATTAAATACGAAGGCCATATATTGAAAAGGGGGGACCCTTACCATAATATCGAGCAATACCCCTATAATAAATACGAAGACCATATATTGAAAAGGGGGGACCCTTACCATAATATCGAGCAATATTCCTATATTAAATACGAAGACCATATATTGAAAAGGGGGGACCCTTACCATAATATCGAGCAATATTCCTATATTAAATACGAAGACCATATATTGAAAAGGGGGGACCCTTACCATAATATCGAGCAATACCCCTATATTAAATACGCAGACCATATATTGAAAAGGGGGACCCTTACCATAATATCGAGCAATATTCCTATATTAAATACGAAGACCATATATTGAAAAGGGGGGACCCTTACCATAATATCGAGCAATATTCCTATATTAAATACGAAGGCCATATATTGAAAAGGGGGGACCCTTACCATAATATCGAGCAATACCCCTATAATAAATACGAAGACCATATATTGAAAAGGGGGGACCCTTACCATAATATCGAGCAATACCCCTATAATAAATACGAAGACCATATATTGAAAAGGGGGGACCCTTACCATAATATCGAGCAATATTCCTATATTAAATACGAAGACCATATATTGAAAAGGGGGGACCCTTACCATAATATCGAGCAATATTCCTATATTAAATACGAAGATCATATATTGAAAAGGGGGGACCCTTACCATAATATCGAGCATTATTCCTATATTAAATACGAAGACCATATATTGAAAAGGGGGGACCCTTACCATAATATCGAGCAATATTCCTATATTAAATACGAAGACCATATATTGAAAAGGGGGGACCCTTACCATAATATCGAGCAATACCCCTATAATAAATACGAAGACCATATATTGAAAAGGGGGGACCCTTACCATAATATCGAGCAATATTCCTATATTAAATACGAAGACCATATATTGAAAAAGGGGGACCCTTACCATAATATCGAGCAATATTCCTATATTAAATACGAAGACCATATATTGAAAAGGGGGGACCCTTACCATAATATCGAGCAATACCCCTATAATAAATACGAAGACCATATATTGAAAAGGGGGGACCCTTACCATAATATCGAGCAATATTCCTATTTATTAGTTAAGTTTTTTCGAATTTCGCTTATTTTTGCGATAAAATCAATATTTGCGGAGATACAGCCACTTTTCGAAAAAAGTTTAATAGGGAAGTAATATTTTTATTAAAAATGAATACTGATAGACTTGGATCCATCTTAATATTTATATGGATTTTTTCAAAAATTTCTTCAAATTACAATAGTTTTAATATATTTGAAAAGAGCATTATCGATACCTTAGTTAAGTTTTTTCGAATTTCGCTTATTTTTGCGATAAAATCAATATTTGCGGAGATACAGCCGCTTTTCTAAAAAAGTTTAATAGGGAAGTAATATTTTTATTATAAAAATGAATACTGATAGACTTGGATCCATCCTAATATTTATATGGATTTTTTCAAAAATTTCTTCAAATTACAATAGTTTTAATATATTTGAAAAGAGCATTATCGATACCTTAGTTAAGTTTTTTCGAATTTCGCTTATTTTTGCGATAAAATCAATATTTGCGGAGATACAGCCGCTTTTCTAAAAAAGTTTAATAGGGAAGTAATATTTTTATTATAAAAATGAATACTGATAGACTTGGATCCATCCTAATATTTATATGGATTTTTTCAAAAATTTCTTCAAATTACAATAGTTTTAATATATTTGAAAAGAGCATTATCGATACCTTAGTTAAGTTTTTTCGAATTTCGCTTATTTTTGCGATAAAATCAATATTTGCGGAGATACAGCCACTTTTCTAAAAAAGTTTAATAGGGAAGTAATATTTTTATTATAAAAATGAATACTGATAGACTTGGATCCATCCTAATATTTATATGGATTTTTTCAAAAATTTCTTCAAATTACAATAGTTTTAATATATTTGAAAAGAGCATTATCGATACCTTACTTAAGTTTTTTCGAATTTCGCTTATTTTTGCGATAAAATCAATATTTGCGGAGATACAGCCGCTTTTCTAAAAAATTTTAATAGGGAAGTAATATTTTTATTATAAAAATGAATACTGATAGACTTGGATCCATCCTAATATTTATATGGATTTTTTCAAAAATTTCTTCAAATTACAATAGTTTTAATATATTTGAAAAGAGCATTATCGATACCTTAGTTAAGTTTTTTCGAATTTCGCTTATTTTTGCGATAAAATCAATATTTGCGGAGATACAGCCACTTTTCTAAAAAAGTTTAATAGGGAAGTAATATTTTTATTATAAAAATGAATACTGATAGACTTGGATCCATCCTAATATTTATATGGATTTTTAAAAGGGGGACCATTGCCATAATATCGAGCAATACCCCTATAATAAATACGAAGACCATATATTGAAAAGGGGGGACCCTTACCATAATATCGAGCAATATTCCTATATTAAATACGAAGACCATATATTGAAAAGGGGGGACCCTTACCATAATATCGAGCAATATTCCTATATTAAATACGAAGACCATATATTGAAAAGGGGGGACCCTTACCATAATATCGAGCAATACCCCTATAATAAATACGAAGACCATATATTGAAAAGGGGGGACCCTTACCATAATATCGAGCAATATTCCTATTTATTAGTTAAGTTTTTTCGAATTTCGCTTATTTTTGCGATAAAATCAATATTTGCGGAGATACAGCCACTTTTCTAAAAAAGTTTAATAGGGAAGTAATATTTTTATTAAAAATGAATACTGATAGACTTGGATCCATCTTAATATTTATATGGATTTTTTCAAAAATTTCTTCAAATTACAATAGTTTTAATATATTTGAAAAGAGCATTATCGATACCTTAGTTAAGTTTTTTCGAATTTCGCTTATTTTTGCGATAAAATCAATATTTGCGGAGATACAGCCACTTTTCTAAAAAAGTTTAATAGGGAAGTAATATTTTTATTATAAAAATGAATACTGATAGACTTGGATCCATCCTAATATTTATATGGATTTTTTCAAAAATTTCTTCAAATTACAATAGTTTTAATATATTTGAAAAGAGCATTATCGATACCTTAGTTAAGTTTTTTCGAATTTCGCTTATTTTTGCGATAAAATCAATATTTGCGGAGATACAGACACTTTTCTAAAAAAGTTTAATAGGGAAGTAATATTTTTATTATAAAAATGAATACTGATAGACTTGGATCCATCCTAATATTTATATGGATTTTTTCAAAAATTTCTTCAAATTACAATAGTTTTAATATATTTGAAAAGAGCATTATCGATACCTTAGTTAAGTTTTTTCGAATTTCGCTTATTTTTGCGATAAAATCAATATTTGCGGAGATACAGCCGCTTTTCTAAAAAAGTTTAATAGGGAAGTAATATTTTTATTATAAAAATGAATACTGATAGACTTGGATCCATCCTAATATTTATATGGATTTTTTCAAAAATTTCTTCAAATTACAATAGTTTTAATATATTTGAAAAGAGCATTATCGATACCTTAGTTAAGTTTTTTCGAATTTCGCTTATTTTTGCGATAAAATCAATATTTGCGGAGATACAGCCACTTTTCTAAAAAAGTTTAATAGGGAAGTAATATTTTTATTATAAAAATGAATACTGATAGACTTGGATCCATCCTAATATTTATATGGATTTTTAAAAGGGGGACCCTTGCCATAATATCGAGCAATACCCCTATAATAAATACGAAGACCATATATTGAAAAGGGGGACCCTTACTATAATATCGAGCAATACCCCTATATTAAATACGCAGACCATATATTGAAAAGGGGGGACCCTTACCATAATATCGAGCAATATTCCTTTATTAAATACGAAGACCATATATTGAAAAGGGGGGACCCTTACCATAATATCGAGCAATACCCCTATATTAAATACGCAGACCATATATTGAAAAGGGGGGACCCTTACCATAATATCGAGCAATATTCCTATATTAAATACGAAGACCATATATTGAAAAGGGGGGACCCTTACCATAATATCGAGCAATATTCCTATATTAAATACGAAGGCCATATATTGAAAAGGGGGGACCCTTACCATAATATCGAGCAATACCCCTATAATAAATACGAAGACCATATATTGAAAAGGGGGGACCCTTACCATAATATCGAGCAATATTCCTATATTAAATACGAAGACCATATATTGAAAAGGGGGGACCCTTACCATAATATCGAGCAATATTCCTATATTAAATACGAAGACCATATATTGAAAAGGGGGGACCCTTACCATAATATCGAGCAATATTCCTATATTAAATACGCAGACCATATATTGAAAAGGGGGGACCCTTACCATAATATCGAGCAATACCCCTATAATAAATACGAAGACCATATATTGAAAAGGGGGGACCCTTACCATAATATCGAGCAATATTCCTATATTAAATACGAAGACCATATATTGAAAAGGGGGGACCCTTACCATAATATCGAGCAATATTCCTATATTAAATACGAAGACCATATATTGAAAAGGGGGGACCCTTACCATAATATCGAGCAATATTCCTATATTAAATACGAAGACCATATATTGAAAAGGGGGGACCCTTACCATAATATCGAGCAATATTACTATATTAAATACGAAGACCATATATTGAAAAGGGGGGACCCTTACCATAATATCGAGCAATACCCCTATAATAAATACGAAGACCATATATTGAAAAGGGGGGACCCTTACCATAATATCGAGCAATACCCCTATAATAAATACGAAGACCATATATTGAAAAGGGGGGACCCTTACCATAATATCGAGCAATATTCCTATATTAAATACGAAGACCATATATTGAAAAGGGGGGACCCTTACCATAATATCGAGCAATATTCCTATATTAAATACGAAGATCATATATTGAAAAGGGGGGACCCTTACCATAATATCGAGCAATATTCCTATATTAAATACGAAGACCATATATTGAAAAGGGGGGACCCTTACCATAATATCGAGCAATATTCCTATATTAAATACGAAGACCATATATTGAAAAGGGGGGACCCTTACCATAATATCGAGCAATACCCCTATAATAAATACGAAGACCATATATTGAAAAGGGGGGACCCTTACCATAATATCGAGCAATATTCCTATTTATTAGTTAAGTTTTTTCGAATTTCGCTTATTTTTGCGATAAAATCAATATTTGCGGAGATACAGCCACTTTTCTAAAAAAGTTTAATAGGGAAGTAATATTTTTATTAAAAATGAATACTGATAGACTTGGATCCATCTTAATATTTATATGGATTTTTTCAAAAATTTCTTCAAATTACAATAGTTTTAATATATTTGAAAAGAGCATTATCGATACCTTAGTTAAGTTTTTTCGAATTTCGCTTATTTTTGCGATAAAATCAATATTTGCGGAGATACAGCCACTTTTCTAAAAAAGTTTAATAGGGAAGTAATATTTTTATTATAAAAATGAATACTGATAGACTTGGATCCATCCTAATATTTATATGGATTTTTTCAAAAATTTCTTCAAATTACAATAGTTTTAATATATTTGAAAAGAGCATTATCGATACCTTAGTTAAGTTTTTTCGAATTTCGCTTATTTTTGCGATAAAATCAATATTTGCGGAGATACAGCCGCTTTTCTAAAAAATTTTAATAGGGAAGTAATATTTTTATTATAAAAATGAATACTGATAGACTTGGATCCATCCTAATATTTATATGGATTTTTTCAAAAATTTCTTCAAATTACAATAGTTTTAATATATTTGAAAAGAGCATTATCGATACCTTAGTTAAGTTTTTTCGAATTTCGCTTATTTTTGCGATAAAATCAATATTTGCGGAGATACAGCCACTTTTCTAAAAAAGTTTAATAGGGAAGTAATATTTTTATTATAAAAATGAATACTGATAGACTTGGATCCATCCTAATATTTATATGGATTTTTTCAAAAATTTCTTCAAATTACAATAGTTTTAATATATTTGAAAAGAGCATTATCGATACCTTAGTTAAGTTTTTTCGAATTTCGCTTATTTTTGCGATAAAATCAATATTTGCGGAGATACAGCCGCTTTTCTAAAAAAGTTTAATAGGGAAGTAATATTTTTATTATAAAAATGAATACTGATAGACTTGGATCCGTCCTAATATTTATATGGATTTTTTCAAAAATTTCTTCAAATTACAATAGTTTTAATATATTTGAAAAGAGCATTATCGATACCTTAGTTAAGTTTTTTCGAATTTCGCTTATTTTTGCGATAAAATCAATATTTGCGGAGATACAGCCACTTTTCTAAAAAAGTTTAATAGGGAAGTAATATTTTTATCATAAAAATGAATACTGATAGACTTGGATCCATCCTAATATTTATATGGATTTTTTCAAAAATTTCTTCAAATTACAATAGTTTTAATATATTTGAAAAGAGCATTATCGATACCTTAGTTAAGTTTTTTCGAATTTCGCTTATTTTTGCGATAAAATCAATATTTGCGGAGATACAGCCGCTTTTCTAAAAAAGTTTAATAGGGAAGTAATATTTTTATTATAAAAATGAATACTGATAGACTTGGATCCATCCTAATATTTATATGGATTTTTTCAAAAATTTCTTCAAATTACAATAGTTTTAATATATTTGAAAAGAGCATTATCGATACCTTAGTTAAGTTTTTTCGAATTTCGCTTATTTTTGCGATAAAATCAATATTTGCGGAGATACAGCCACTTTTCTAAAAAAGTTTAATAGGGAAGTAATATTTTTATTATAAAAATGAATACTGATAGACTTGGATCCATCCTAATATTTATATGGATTTTTAAAAGGGGGACCCTTGCCATAATATCGAGCAATACCCCTATAATAAATACGAAGACCATATATTGAAAAGGGGGACCCTTACTATAATATCGAGCAATACCCCTATATTAAATACGCAGACCATATATTGAAAAGGGGGGACCCTTACCATAATATCGAGCAATATTCCTTTATTAAATACGAAGACCATATATTGAAAAGGGGGGACCCTTACCATAATATCGAGCAATACCCCTATATTAAATACGCAGACCATATATTGAAAAGGGGGGACCCTTACCATAATATCGAGCAATATTCCTATATTAAATACGAAGACCATATATTGAAAAGGGGGGACCCTTACCATAATATCGAGCAATATTCCTATATTAAATACGAAGGCCATATATTGAAAAGGGGGGACCCTTACCATAATATCGAGCAATACCCCTATAATAAATACGAAGACCATATATTGAAAAGGGGGGACCCTTACCATAATATCGAGCAATATTCCTATATTAAATACGCAGACCATATATTGAAAAGGGGGGACCCTTACCATAATATCGAGCAATACCCCTATAATAAATACGAAGACCATATATTGAAAAGGGGGGACCCTTACCATAATATCGAGCAATATTCCTATATTAAATACGAAGACCATATATTGAAAAGGGGGGACCCTTACCATAATATCGAGCAATATTCCTATATTAAATACGAAGACCATATATTGAAAAGGGGGGACCCTTACCATAATATCGAGCAATATTCCTATATTAAATACGAAGACCATATATTGAAAAGGGGGGACCCTTACCATAATATCGAGCAATATTCCTATATTAAATACGAAGACCATATATTGAAAAGGGGGGACCCTTACCATAATATCGAGCAATACCCCTATAATAAATACGAAGACCATATATTGAAAAGGGGGGACCCTTACCATAATATCGAGCAATACCCCTATAATAAATACGAAGACCATATATTGAAAAGGGGGGACCCTTACCATAATATCGAGCAATATTCCTATATTAAATACGAAGACCATATATTGAAAAGGGGGGACCCTTACCATAATATCGAGCAATATTCCTATATTAAATACGAAGATCATATATTGAAAAGGGGGGACCCTTACCATAATATCGAGCAATATTCCTATATTAAATACGAAGACCATATATTGAAAAGGGGGGACCCTTACCATAATATCGAGCAATATTCCTATATTAAATACGAAGACCATATATTGAAAAGGGGGGACCCTTACCATAATATCGAGCAATACCCCTATAATAAATACGAAGACCATATATTGAAAAGGGGGGACCCTTACCATAATATCGAGCAATATTCCTATTTATTAGTTAAGTTTTTTCGAATTTCGCTTATTTTTGCGATAAAATCAATATTTGCGGAGATA
The DNA here is from genome assembly GCA_932526305.1 of Epicampocera succincta. NCBI lineage: Eukaryota > Metazoa > Arthropoda > Insecta > Diptera > Tachinidae > Epicampocera > Epicampocera succincta. The sequence goes on along the minus strand of OW052037.1, from coordinate 11,008,542 downwards.
CAGCCACTTTTCTAAAAAAGTTTAATAGGGAAGTAATATTTTTATTAAAAATGAATACTGATAGACTTGGATCCATCTTAATATTTATATGGATTTTTTCAAAAATTTCTTCAAATTACAATAGTTTTAATATATTTGAAAAGAGCATTATCGATACCTTAGTTAAGTTTTTTCGAATTTCGCTTATTTTTGCGATAAAATCAATATTTGCGGAGATACAGCCACTTTTCTAAAAAAGTTTAATAGGGAAGTAATATTTTTATTATAAAAATGAATACTGATAGACTTGGATCCATCCTAATATTTATATGGATTTTTTCAAAAATTTCTTCAAATTACAATAGTTTTAATATATTTGAAAAGAGCATTATCGATACCTTAGTTAAGTTTTTTCGAATTTCGCTTATTTTTGCGATAAAATCAATATTTGCGGAGATACAGCCACTTTTCTAAAAAAGTTTAATAGGGAAGTAATATTTTTATTATAAAAATGAATACTGATAGACTTGGATCCATCCTAATATTTATATGGATTTTTAAAAGGGGGACCCTTGCCATAATATCGAGCAATACCCCTATAATAAATACGAAGACCATATATTGAAAAGGGGGACCCTTACTATAATATCGAGCAATACCCCTATATTAAATACGCAGACCATATATTGAAAAGGGGGGACCCTTACCATAATATCGAGCAATATTCCTTTATTAAATACGAAGACCATATATTGAAAAGGGGGGACCCTTACCATAATATCGAGCAATACCCCTATATTAAATACGCAGACCATATATTGAAAAGGGGGGACCCTTACCATAATATCGAGCAATATTCCTATATTAAATACGAAGACCATATATTGAAAAGGGGGGACCCTTACCATAATATCGAGCAATATTCCTATATTAAATACGAAGGCCATATATTGAAAAGGGGGGACCCTTACCATAATATCGAGCAATACCCCTATAATAAATACGAAGACCATATATTGAAAAGGGGGGACCCTTACCATAATATCGAGCAATATTCCTATATTAAATACGAAGACCATATATTGAAAAGGGGGGACCCTTACCATAATATCGAGCAATATTCCTATATTAAATACGAAGACCATATATTGCAAAGGGGGGACCCTTACCATAATATCGAGCAATATTCCTATATTAAATACGCAGACCATATATTGAAAAGGGGGGACCCTTACCATAATATCGAGCAATACCCCTATAATAAATACGAAGACCATATATTGAAAAGGGGGGACCCTTACCATAATATCGAGCAATATTCCTATATTAAATACGAAGACCATATATTGAAAAGGGGGGACCCTTACCATAATATCGAGCAATATTCCTATATTAAATACGAAGACCATATATTGAAAAGGGGGGACCCTTACCATAATATCGAGCAATATTCCTATATTAAATACGAAGACCATATATTGAAAAGGGGGGACCCTTACCATAATATCGAGCAATATTCCTATATTAAATACGAAGACCATATATTGAAAAGGGGGGACCCTTACCATAATATCGAGCAATACCCCTATAATAAATACGAAGACCATATATTGAAAAGGGGGGACCCTTACCATAATATCGAGCAATACCCCTATAATAAATACGAAGACCATATATTGAAAAGGGGGGACCCTTACCATAATATCGAGCAATATTCCTATATTAAATACGAAGACCATATATTGAAAAGGGGGGACCCTTACCATAATATCGAGCAATATTCCTATATTAAATACGAAGATCATATATTGAAAAGGGGGGACCCTTACCATAATATCGAGCAATATTCCTATATTAAATACGAAGACCATATATTGAAAAGGGGGGACCCTTACCATAATATCGAGCAATATTCCTATATTAAATACGAAGACCATATATTGAAAAGGGGGGACCCTTACCATAATATCGAGCAATATTCCTATTTATTAGTTAAGTTTTTTCGAATTTCGCTTATTTTTGCGATAAAATCAATATTTGCGGAGATACAGCCACTTTTCTAAAAAAGTTTAATAGGGAAGTAATATTTTTATTAAAAATGAATACTGATAGACTTGGATCCATCTTAATATTTATATGGATTTTTTCAAAAATTTCTTCAAATTACAATAGTTTTAATATATTTGAAAAGAGCATTATCGATACCTTAGTTAAGTTTTTTCGAATTTCGCTTATTTTTGCGATAAAATCAATATTTGCGGAGATACAGACACTTTTCTAAAAAAGTTTAATAGGGAAGTAATATTTTTATTATAAAAATGAATACTGATAGACTTGGATCCATCCTAATATTTATAGGGATTTTTTCAAAAATTTCTTCAAATTACAATAGTTTTAATATATTTGAAAAGAGCATTATCGATACCTTAGTTAAGTTTTTTCGAATTTAGCTTATTTTTGCGATAAAATCAATATTTGCGGAGATACAGCCGCTTTTCTAAAAAAGTTTAATAGGGAAGTAATATTTTTATTATAAAAATGAATACTGATAGACTTGGATCCATCCTAATATTTATATGGATTTTTTCAAAAATTTCTTCAAATTACAATAGTTTTAATATATTTGAAAAGAGCATTATCGATACCTTAGTTAAGTTTTTTCGAATTTCGCTTATTTTTGCGATAAAATCAAAATTTGCGGAGATACAGCCACTTTTCTAAAAAAGTTTAATAGGGAAGTAATATTTTTATTATAAAAATGAATACTGATAGACTTGGATCCATCCTAATATTTATATGGATTTTTAAAAGGGCCATAATATCGAGCAATACCCCTATAATAAATACGAAGACCATATATTGAAAAGGGGGACCCTTACTATAATATCGAGCAATACCCCTATATTAAATACGCAGACCATATATTGAAAAGGGGGGACCCTTACCATAATATCGAGCAATACCCCTATATTAAATACGCAGACCATATATTGAAAAGGGGGGACCCTTACCATAATATCGAGCAATATTCCTATATTAAATACGAAGACCATATATTGAAAAGGGGGGACCCTTACCATAATATCGAGCAATATTCCTATATTAAATACGAAGACCATATATTGAAAAGGGGGGACCCTTACCATAATATCGAGCAATATTCCTATATTAAATACGAAGACCATATATTGAAAAGGGGGGACCCTTACCATAATATCGAGCAATATTCCTATATTAAATACGAAGACCATATATTGAAAAGGGGGGACCCTTACCATAATATCGAGCAATATTCCTATATTAAATACGAAGACCATATATTGAAAAGGGGGGACCCTTACCATAATATCGAGCTATATTCCTATATTAAATACGAAGACCATATATTGAAAAGGGGGGACCCTTACCATAATATCGAGCAATATTCCTATATTAAATACGAAGACCATATATTGAAAAGGGGGGACCCTTACCATAATATCGAGCAATATTCCTATATTAAATACGCAGACCATATATTGAAAAGGGGGGACCCTTACCATAATATCGAGCAATACCCCTATAATAAATACGAAGACCATATATTGAAAAGGGGGGACCCTTACCATAATATCGAGCAATACCCCTATAATAAATACGAAGACCATATATTGAAAAGGGGGGACCCTTACCATAATATCGAGCAATATTCCTATTTATTAGTTAAGTTTTTTCGAATTTCGCTTATTTTTGCGATAAAATCAATATTTGCGGAGATACAGCCACTTTTCTAAAAAAGTTTAATAGGGAAGTAATATTTTTATTAAAAATGAATACTGATAGACTTGGATCCATCTTAATATTTATATGGATTTTTGCAAAAATTTCTTCAAATTACAATAGTTTTAATATATTTGAAAAGAGCATTATCGATACCTTAGTTAAGTTTTTTCGAATTTCGCTTATTTTTGCGATAAAATCAATATTTGCGGAGATACAGCCACTTTTCTAAAAAAGTTTAATAGGGAAGTAATATTTTTATTATAAAAATGAATACTGATAGACTTGGATCCATCCTAATATTTATATGGATTTTTTCAAAAATTTCTTCAAATTACAATAGTTTTAATATATTTGAAAAGAGCATTATCGATACCTTAGTTAAGTTTTTTCGAATTTCGCTTATTTTTGCGATAAAATCAATATTTGCGGAGATACAGCCACTTTTCTAAAAAAGTTTAATAGGGAAGTAATATTTTTATTAAAAATGAATACTGATAGACTTGGATCCATCCTAATATTTATATGGATTTTTTCAAAAATTTCTTCAAATTACAATAGTTTTAATATATTTGAAAAGAGCATTATCGATACCTTAGTTAAGTTTTTTCGAATTTCGCTTATTTTTAAGATAAAATCAATATTTGCGGAGATACAGACACTTTTCTAAAAAAGTTTAATAGGGAAGTAATATTTTTATTATAAAAATGAATACTGATAGACTTGGATCCATCCTAATATTTATATGGATTTTTTCAAAAATTTCTTCAAATTACAATAGTTTTAATATATTTGAAAAGAGCATTATCGATACCTTAGTTAAGTTTTTTCGAATTTCGCTTATTTTTGCGATAAAATCAATATTTGCGGAGATACAGCCACTTTTCTAAAAAAGTTTAATAGGGAAGTAATATTTTTATTATAAAAATGAATACTGATAGACTTGGATCCATCCTAATATTTATATGGATTTTTAAAAGGGGGACCCTTACCATAATATCGAGCAATACCCCTATATTAAATACGCAGACCATATATTGAAAAGGGGGGACCCTTACCATAATATCGAGCAATATTCCTATATTAAATACGAAGACCATATATTGAAAAGGGGGGACCCTTACCATAATATCGAGCAATATTCCTATATTAAATACGAAGACCATATATTGAAAAGGGGGACCCTTACCATAATATCGAGCAATATTCCTATATTAAATACGAAGACCATATATTGAAAAGGGGGGACCCTTACCATAATATCGAGCAATATTCCTATATTAAATACGAAGACCATATATTGAAAAGGGGGGACCCTTACCATAATATCGAGCAATATTCCTATATTAAATACGAAGATCATATATTGAAAAGGGGGACCCTTACCATAATATCGAGCAATACCCCTATAATAAATACGAAGACCATATATTGAAAAGGGGGACCCTTACCATAATATCGAGCAATATTCCTATATTAAATACGAAGACCATATATTGAAAAGGGGGGACCCTTACCATAATATCGAGCAATATTCCTATATTAAATACGAAGACCATATATTGAAAAGGGGGGACCCTTACCATAATATCGAGCAATATTCCTATATTAAATACGAAGACCATATATTGAAAAGGGGGGACCCTTACCATAATATCGAGCAATATTCCTATGTTAAATACGAAGATCATATATTGAAAAGGGGGGACCCTTACCATAATATCGAGCAATATTCCTATATTAAATACGAAGACCATATATTGAAAAGGGGGGACCCTTACCATAATATCGAGCAATATTCCTATATTAAATACGAAGACCATATATTGAAAAGGGGGGACCCTTACCATAATATCGAGCAATACCCCTATAATAAATACGAAGACCATATATTGAAAAGGGGGGACCCTTACCATAATATCGAGCAATATTCCTATATTAAATACGAAGATCATATATTGAAAAGGGGGGACCCTTACCATAATATCGAGCAATATTCCTATATTAAATACGAAGACCATATATTGAAAAGGGGGGACCCTTACCATAATATCGAGCAATATTCCTATATTAAATACGAAGACCATATATTGAAAAGGGGGGACCCTTACCATAATATCGAGCAATATTCCTATATTAAATACGAAGACCATATATTGAAAAGGGGGGACCCTTACCATAATATCGAGCAATATTCCTATATTAAATACGAAGACCATATATTGAAAAGGGGGGACCCTTATCATAATATCGAGCAATATTCCTATATTAAATACGAAGACCATATATTGAAAAGGGGGGACCCTTACCATAATATCGAGCAATACCCCTATAATAAATACGAAGACCATATATTGAAAAGGGGGGACCCTTGCCATAATATCGAGCAATACCCCTATAATAAATACGAAGACCATATATTGAAAAGGGGGGACCCTTACCATAATATCGAGCAATACCCCTATAATAAATACGAAGACCATATATTGAAAAGGGGGGACCCTTACCATAATATCGAGCAATATTCCTATATTAAATACGAAGATCATATATTGAAAAGGGGGGACCCTTACCATAATATCGAGCAATATTCCTATATTAAATACGAAGACCATATATTGAAAAGGGGGGACCCTTACCATAATATCGAGCAATATTCCTATATTAAATACGAAGACCATATATTGAAAAGGGGGGACCCTTACCATAATATCGAGCAATACCCCTATAATAAATACGAAGACCATATATTGAAAAGGGGGGACCCTTACCATAATATCGAGCAATACCCCTATAATAAATACGAAGACCATATATTGAAAAGGGGGGACCCTTACCATAATATCGAGCAATACCCCTATAATAAATACGAAGACCATATATTGAAAAGGGGGGACCCTTACCATAATATCGAGCAATACCCCTATAATAAATACGAAGACCATATATTGAAAAGGGGGGACCCTTACCATAATATCGAGCAATATTCCTATATTAAATACGAAGACCATATATTGAAAAGGGGGGACCCTTACCATAATATCGAGCAATATTCCTATATTAAATACGAAGATCATATATTGAAAAGGGGGGACCCTTACCATAATATCGAGCAATACCCCTATAATAAATACGAAGACCATATATTGAAAAGGGGGGACCCTTACCATAATATCGAGCAATACCCCTATAATAAATACGAAGACCATATATTGAAAAGGGGGGACCCTTACCATAATATCGAGCAATATTCCTATATTAAATAAGAAGACCATATATTGAAAAGGGGGGACCCTTACCATAATATCGAGCAATATTCCTATGTTAAATACGAAGATCATATATTGAAAAGGGGGGACCCTTACCATAATATCGAGCAATATTCCTATATTAAATACGAAGACCATATATTGAAAAGGGGGGACCCTTACCATAATATCGAGCAATATTCCTATATTAAATACGAAGACCATATATTGAAAAGGGGGGACCCTTACCATAATATCGAGCAATATTCCTATATTAAATACGAAGACCATATATTGAAAAGGGGGGACCCTTACCATAATATCGAGCAATATTCCTATATTAAATACGAAGACCATATATTGAAAAGGGGGGACCCTTACCATAATATCGAGCAATATTCCTATATTAAATACGAAGATCATATATTGAAAAGGGGGGACCCTTACCATAATATCGAGCAATATTCCTATATTAAATACGAAGACCATATATTGAAAAGGGGGGACCCTTACCATAATATCGAGCAATATTCCTATATTAAATACGAAGACCATATATTGAAAAGGGGGGACCCTTACCATAATATCGAGCAATACCCCTATAATAAATACGAAGACCATATATTGAAAAGGGGGGACCCTTACCATAATATCGAGCAATATTCCTATTTATTAGTTAAGTTTTTTCGAATTTCGCTTATTTTTGCGATAAAATCAATATTTGCGGAGATACAGCCACTTTTCTAAAAAAGTTTAATAGGGAAGTAATATTTTTATTAAAAATGAATACTGATAGACTTGGATCCATCTTAATATTTATATGGATTTTTTCAAAAATTTCTTCAAATTACAATAGTTTTAATATATTTGAAAAGAGCATTATCGATACCTTAGTTAAGTTTTTTCGAATTTCGCTTATTTTTGCGATAAAATCAATATTTGCGGAGATACAGACACTTTTCTAAAAAAGTTTAATAGGGAAGTAATATTTTTATTATAAAAATGAATACTGATAGACTTGGATCCATCCTAATATTTATATGGATTTTTTCAAAAATTTCTTCAAATTACAATAGTTTTAATATATTTGAAAAGAGCATTATCGATACCTTAGTTAAGTTTTTTCGAATTTCGCTTATTTTTAAGATAAAATCAATATTTGCGGAGATACAGCCACTTTTCTAAAAAAGTTTAATAGGGAAGTAATATTTTTATTATAAAAATGAATACTGATAGACTTGGATCCATCCTAATATTTATATGGATTTTTTCAAAAATTTCTTCAAATTACAATAGTTTTAATATATTTGAAAAGAGCATTATCGATACCTTAGTTAAGTTTTTTCGAATTTCGCTTATTTTTGCGATAAAATCAATATTTGCGGAGATACAGCCGCTTTTCTAAAAAAGTTTAATAGGGAAGTAATATTTTTATTATAAAAATGAATACTGATAGACTTGGATCCATCCTAATATTTATATGGATTTTTTCAAAAATTTCTTCAAATTACAATAGTTTTAATATATTTGAAAAGAGCATTATCGATACCTTAGTTAAGTTTTTTCGAATTTCGCTTATTTTTGCGATAAAATCAATATTTGCGGAGATACAGCCACTTTTCTAAAAAAGTTTAATAGGGAAGTAATATTTTTATTATAAAAATGAATACTGATAGACTTGGATCCATCCTAATATTTATATGGATTTTTAAAAGGGGGACCCTTGCCATAATATCGAGCAATACCCCTATAATAAATACGAAGACCATATATTGAAAAGGGGGACCCTTACTATAATATCGAGCAATACCCCTATAATAAATACGAAGACCATATATTGAAAAGGGGGGACCCTTACCATAATATCGAGCAATATTCCTATATTAAATACGAAGACCATATATTGAAAAGGGGGGACCCTTACCATAATATCGAGCAATATTCCTATATTAAATACGAAGACCATATATTGAAAAGGGGGGACCCTTACCATAATATCGAGCAATATTCCTATATTAAATACGAAGACCATATATTGAAAAGGGGGGACCCTTACCATAATATCGAGCAATATTCCTATATTAAATACGAAGACCATATATTGAAAAGGGGGGACCCTTACCATAATATCGAGCAATATTCCTATATTAAATACGCAGACCATATATTGAAAAGGGGGGACCCTTACCATAATATCGAGCAATACCCCTATAATAAATACGAAGACCATATATTGAAAAGGGGGGACCCTTACCATAATATCGAGCAATATTCCTATATTAAATACGAAGACCATATATTGAAAAGGGGGGACCCTTACCATAATATCGAGCAATATTCCTATATTAAATACGAAGACCATATATTGAAAAGGGGGGACCCTTACCATAATATCGAGCAATATTCCTATATTAAATACGAAGACCATATATTGAAAAGGGGGGACCCTTACCATAATATCGAGCAATACCCCTATAATAAATACGAAGACCATATATTGAAAAGGGGGGACCCTTACCATAATATCGAGCAATACCCCTATAATAAATACGAAGACCATATATTGAAAAGGGGGGACCCTTACCATAATATCGAGCAATATTCCTATATTAAATACGAAGACCATATATTGAAAAGGGGGGACCCTTACCATAATATCGAGCAATATTCCTATATTAAATACGAAGATCATATATTGAAAAGGGGGGACCCTTACCATAATATCGAGCAATATTCCTATATTAAATACGAAGACCATATATTGAAAAGGGGGGACCCTTACCATAATATCGAGCAATATTCCTATATTAAATACGAAGACCATATATTGAAAAGGGGGGACCCTTACCATAATATCGAGCAATACCCCTATAATAAATACGAAGACCATATATTGAAAAGGGGGGACCCTTACCATAATATCGAGCAATACCCCTATAATAAATACGAAGACCATATATTGAAAAGGGGGGACCCTTACCATAATATCGAGCAATACCCCTATAATAAATACGAAGACCATATATTGAAAAGGGGGGACCCTTACCATAATATCGAGCAATATTCCTATATTAAATACGAAGACCATATATTGAAAAGGGGGGACCCTTACCATAATATCGAGCAATATTCCTATATTAAATACGAAGATCATATATTGAAAAGGGGGGACCCTTACCATAATATCGAGCAATATTCCTATATTAAATACGAAGACCATATATTGAAAAGGGGGGACCCTTACCATAATATCGAGCAATATTCCTATATTAAATACGAAGACCATATATTGAAAAGGGGGGACCCTTACCATAATATCGAGCAATACCCCTATAATAAATACGAAGACCATATATTGAAAAGGGGGGACCCTTACCATAATATCGAGCAATATTCCTATTTATTAGTTAAGTTTTTTCGAATTTCGCTTATTTTTGCGATAAAATCAATATTTGCGGAGATACAGCCACTTTTCTAAAAAAGTTTAATAGGGAAGTAATATTTTTATTAAAAATGAATACTGATAGACTTGGATCCATCTTAATATTTATATGGATTTTTTCAAAAATTTCTTCAAATTACAATAGTTTTAATATATTTGAAAAGAGCATTATCGATACCTTAGTTAAGTTTTTTCGAATTTCGCTTATTTTTGCGATAAAATCAATATTTGCGGAGATACAGACACTTTTCTAAAAAAGTTTAATAGGGAAGTAATATTTTTATTATAAAAATGAATACTGATAGACTTGGATCCATCCTAATATTTATATGGATTTTTTCAAAAATTTCTTCAAATTACAATAGTTTTAATATATTTGAAAAGAGCATTATCGATACCTTAGTTAAGTTTTTTCGAATTTCGCTTATTTTTGCGATAAAATCAATATTTGCGGAGATACAGCCACTTTTCTAAAAAAGTTTAATAGGGAAGTAATATTTTTATTAAAAATGAATACTGATAGACTTGGATCCATCCTAATATTTATATGGATTTTTTCAAAAATTTCTTCAAATTACAATAGTTTTAATATATTTGAAAAGAGCATTATCGATACCTTAGTTAAGTTTTTTCGAATTTCGCTTATTTTTACGATAAAATCAATATTTGCGGAGATACAGACACTTTTCTAAAAAAGTTTAATAGGGAAGTAATATTTTTATTATAAAAATGAATACTGATAGACTTGGATCCATCCTAATATTTATATGGATTTTTTCAAAAATTTCTTCAAATTACAATAGTTTTAATATATTTGAAAAGAGCATTATCGATACCTTAGTTAAGTTTTTTCGAATTTCGCTTATTTTTGCGATAAAATCAATATTTGCGGAGATACAGCCACTTTTCTAAAAAAGTTTAATAGGGAAGTAATATTTTTATTATAAAAATGAATACTGATAGACTTGGATCCATCCTAATATTTATATGGATTTTTTCAAAAATTTCTTCAAATTACAATAGTTTTAATATATTTGAAAAGAGCATTATCGATACCTTAGTTAAGTTTTTTCGAATTTCGCTTATTTTTGCGATAAAATCAATATTTGCGGAGATACAGCCGCTTTTCTAAAAAAGTTTAATAGGGAAGTAATATTTTTATTATAAAAATGAATACTGATAGACTTGGATCCATCCTAATATTTATATGGATTTTTTCAAAAATTTCTTCAAATTACAATAGTTTTAATATATTTGAAAAGAGCATTATCGATACCTTAGTTAAGTTTTTTCGAATTTCGCTTATTTTTGCGATAAAATCAATATTTGCGGAGATACAGCCACTTTTCTAAAAAAGTTTAATAGGGAAGTAATATTTTTATTATAAAAATGAATACTGATAGACTTGGATCCATCCTAATATTTATATGGATTTTTAAAAGGGGGACCCTTGCCATAATATCGAGCAATACCCCTATAATAAATACGAAGACCATATATTGAAAAGGGGGACCCTTACTATAATATCGAGCAATACCCCTATAATAAATACGAAGACCATATATTGAAAAGGGGGGACCCTTACCATAATATCGAGCAATATTCCTATATTAAATACGAAGACCATATATTGAAAAGGGGGGACCCTTACCATAATATCGAGCAATATTCCTATATTAAATACGAAGACCATATATTGAAAAGGGGGACCCTTACCATAATATCGAGCAATATTCCTATATTAAATACGAAGACCATATATTGAAAAGGGGGGACCCTTACCATAATATCGAGCAATATTCCTATATTAAATACGAAGACCATATATTGAAAAGGGGGGACCCTTACCATAATATCGAGCAATATTCCTATATTAAATACGCAGACCATATATTGAAAAGGGGGGACCCTTACCATAATATCGAGCAATACCCCTATAATAAATACGAAGACCATATATTGAAAAGGGGGGACCCTTACCATAATATCGAGCAATATTCCTATATTAAATACGAAGACCATATATTGAAAAGGGGGGACCCTTACCATAATATCGAGCAATATTCCTATATTAAATACGAAGACCATATATTGAAAAGGGGGGACCCTTACCATAATATCGAGCAATATTCCTATATTAAATACGAAGACCATATATTGAAAAGGGGGGACCCTTACCATAATATCGAGCAATACCCCTATAATAAATACGAAGACCATATATTGAAAAGGGGGGACCCTTACCATAATATCGAGCAATACCCCTATAATAAATACGAAGACCATATATTGAAAAGGGGGGACCCTTACCATAATATCGAGCAATATTCCTATATTAAATACGAAGACCATATATTGAAAAGGGGGGACCCTTACCATAATATCGAGCAATATTCCTATATTAAATACGAAGATCATATATTGAAAAGGGGGGACCCTTACCATAATATCGAGCAATATTCCTATATTAAATACGAAGACCATATATTGAAAAGGGGGGACCCTTACCATAATATCGAGCAATATTCCTATATTAAATACGAAGACCATATATTGAAAAGGGGGGACCCTTACCATAATATCGAGCAATACCCCTATAATAAATACGAAGACCATATATTGAAAAGGGGGGACCCTTACCATAATATCGAGCAATATTCCTATTTATTAGTTAAGTTTTTTCGAATTTCGCTTATTTTTGCGATAAAATCAATATTTGCGGAGATACAGCCACTTTTCTAAAAAAGTTTAATAGGGAAGTAATATTTTTATTAAAAATGAATACTGATAGACTTGGATCCATCTTAATATTTATATGGATTTTTTCAAAAATTTCTTCAAATTACAATAGTTTTAATATATTTGAAAAGAGCATTATCGATACCTTAGTTAAGTTTTTTCGAATTTCGCTTATTTTTGCGATAAAATCAATATTTGCGGAGATACAGACACTTTTCTAAAAAAGTTTAATAGGGAAGTAATATTTTTATTATAAAAATGAATACTGATAGACTTGGATCCATCCTAATATTTATATGGATTTTTTCAAAAATTTCTTCAAATTACAATAGTTTTAATATATTTGAAAAGAGCATTATCGATACCTTAGTTAAGTTTTTTCGAATTTCGCTTATTTTTGCGATAAAATCAATATTTGCGGAGATACAGCCACTTTTCTAAAAAAGTTTAATAGGGAAGTAATATTTTTATTAAAAATGAATACTGATAGACTTGGATCCATCCTAATATTTATATGGATTTTTTCAAAAATTTCTTCAAATTACAATAGTTTTAATATATTTGAAAAGAGCATTATCGATACCTTAGTTAAGTTTTTTCGAATTTCGCTTATTTTTACGATAAAATCAATATTTGCGGAGATACAGACACTTTTCTAAAAAAGTTTAATAGGGAAGTAATATTTTTATTATAAAAATGAATACTGATAGACTTGGATCCATCCTAATATTTATATGGATTTTTTCAAAAATTTCTTCAAATTACAATAGTTTTAATATATTTGAAAAGAGCATTATCGATACCTTAGTTAAGTTTTTTCGAATTTCGCTTATTTTTGCGATAAAATCAATATTTGCGGAGATACAGCCACTTTTCTAAAAAAGTTTAATAGGGAAGTAATATTTTTATTATAAAAATGAATACTGATAGACTTGGATCCATCCTAATATTTATATGGATTTTTTCAAAAATTTCTTCAAATTACAATAGTTTTAATATATTTGAAAAGAGCATTATCGATACCTTAGTTAAGTTTTTTCGAATTTCGCTTATTTTTGCGATAAAATCAATATTTGCGGAGATACAGCCGCTTTTCTAAAAAAGTTTAATAGGGAAGTAATATTTTTATTATAAAAATGAATACTGATAGACTTGGATCCATCCTAATATTTATATGGATTTTTTCAAAAATTTCTTCAAATTACAATAGTTTTAATATATTTGAAAAGAGCATTATCGATACCTTAGTTAAGTTTTTTCGAATTTCGCTTATTTTTGCGATAAAATCAATATTTGCGGAGATACAGCCACTTTTCTAAAAAAGTTTAATAGGGAAGTAATATTTTTATTATAAAAATGAATACTGATAGACTTGGATCTATCCTAATATTTATATGGATTTTTAAAAGGGGGACCCTTACCATAATATCGAGCAATATTCCTATATTAAATACGAAGACCATATATTGAAAAGGGGGGACCCTTACCATAATATCGAGCAATATTCCTATATTAAATACGAAGGCCATATATTGAAAAGGGGGGACCCTTACCATAATATCGAGCAATATTCCTTTATTAAATACGAAGACCATATATTGAAAAGGGGGGACCCTTACCATAATATCGAGCAATATTCCTATATTAAATACGAAGACCATATATTGAAAAGGGGGGACCCTTACCATAATATCGAGCAATATTCCTATATTAAATACGAAGACCATATATTGAAAAGGGGGGACCCTTTCCATAATATCGAGCAATATTCCTATATTAAATACGAAGACCATATATTGAAAAGGGGGGACCCTTACCATAATATCGAGCAATATTCCTATATTAAATACGAAAACCATATATTGAAAAGGGGGGACCCTTACCATAATATCGAGCAATATTCCTATATTAAATACGAAGACCATATATTGAAAAGGGGGGACCCTTACCATAATATCGAGCAATATTCCTATACTAAATACGAAGACCATATATTGAAAAGGGGGGACCCTTACCATAATATCGAGCAATACCCCTATAATAAATACGAAGACCATATATTGAAAAGGGGGGACCCTTACCATAATATCGAGCAATACCCCTATAATAAATACGAAGACCATATATTGAAAAGGGGGGACCCTTACCATAATATCGAGCAATATTCCTATATTAAATACGAAGACCATATATTGAAAAGGGGGGACCCTTACCATAATATCGAGCAATATTCCTATATTAAATACGAAGATCATATATTGAAAAGGGGGGACCCTTACCATAATATCGAGCAATATTCCTATATTAAATACGAAGACCATATATTGAAAAGGGGGGACCCTTACCATAATATCGAGCAATATTCCTATATTAAATACGAAGACCATATATTGAAAAGGGGGGACCCTTACCATAATATCGAGCAATACCCCTATAATAAATACGAAGACCATATATTGAAAAGGGGGGACCCTTACCATAATATCGAGCAATATTCCTATATTAAATACGAAGACCATATATTGAAAAGGGGGGACCCTTACCATAATATCGAGCAATATTCCTATATTAAATACGAAGATCATATATTGAAAAGGGGGGACCCTTACCATAATATCGAGCAATATTCCTATATTAAATACGAAGACCATATATTGAAAAGGGGGGACCCTTACCATAATATCGAGCAATACCCCTATAATAAATACGAAGACCATATATTGAAAAGGGGGGACCCTTACCATAATATCGAGCAATATTCCTATTTATTAGTTAAGTTTTTTCGAATTTCGCTTATTTTTGCGATAAAATCAATATTTGCGGAGATACAGCCACTTTTCTAAAAAAGTTTAATAAGGAAGTAATATTTTTATTAAAAATGAATACTGATAGACTTGGATCCATCTTAATATTTATATGGATTTTTTCAAAAATTTCTTCAAATTACAATAGTTTTAATATATTTGAAAAGAGCATTATCGATACCTTAGTTAAGTTTTTTCGAATTTCGCTTATTTTTGCGATAAAATCAATATTTGCGGAGATACAGACACTTTTCTAAAAAAGTTTAATAGGGAAGTAATATTTTTATTATAAAAATGAATACTGATAGACTTGGATCCATCCTAATATTTATATGGATTTTTTCAAAAATTTCTTCAAATTACAATAGTTTTAATATATTTGAAAAGAGCATTATCGATACCTTAGTTAAGTTTTTTCGAATTTCGCTTATTTTTGCGATAAAATCAATATTTGCGGAGATACAGCCACTTTTCTAAAAAAGTTTAATAGGGAAGTAATATTTTTATTAAAAATGAATACTGATAGACTTGGATCCATCCTAATATTTATATGGATTTTTTCAAAAATTTCTTCAAATTACAATAGTTTTAATATATTTGAAAAGAGCATTATCGATACCTTAGTTAAGTTTTTTCGAATTTCGCTTATTTTTGCGATAAAATCAATATTTGCGGAGATACAGACACTTTTCTAAAAAAGTTTAATAGGGAAGTAATATTTTTATTATAAAAATGAATACTGATAGACTTGGATCCATCCTAATATTTATATGGATTTTTTCAAAAATTTCTTCAAATTACAATAGTTTTAATATATTTGAAAAGAGCATTATCGATACCTTAGTTAAGTTTTTTCGAATTTCGCTTATTTTTGCGATAAAATCAATATTTGCGGAGATACAGCCACTTTTCTAAAAAAGTTTAATAGGGAAGTAATATTTTTATTATAAAAATGAATACTGATAGACTTGGATCCATCCTAATATTTATATGGATTTTTTCAAAAATTTCTTCAAATTACAATAGTTTTAATATATTTGAAAAGAGCATTATCGATACCTTAGTTAAGTTTTTTCGAATTTCGCTTATTTTTGCGATAAAATCAATATTTGCGGAGATACAGCCGCTTTTCTAAAAAAGTTTAATAGGGAAGTAATATTTTTATTATAAAAATGAATACTGATAGACTTGGATCCATCCTAATATTTATATGGATTTTTTCAAAAATTTCTTCAAATTACAATAGTTTTAATATATTTGAAAAGAGCATTATCGATACCTTAGTTAAGTTTTTTCGAATTTCGCTTATTTTTGCGATAAAATCAATATTTGCGGAGATACAGCCACTTTTCTAAAAAAGTTTAATAGGGAAGTAATATTTTTATTATAAAAATGAATACTGATAGACTTGGATCCATCCTAATATTTATATGGATTTTTAAAAGGGGGACCCTTGCCATAATATCGAGCAATACCCCTATAATAAATACGAAGACCATATATTGAAAAGGGGGACCCTTACTATAATATCGAGCAATACCCCTATATTAAATACGCAGACCATATATTGAAAAGGGGGGACCCTTACCATAATATCGAGCAATATTCCTTTATTAAATACGAAGACCATATATTGAAAAGGGGGGACCCTTACCATAATATCGAGCAATACCCCTATATTAAATACGCAGACCATATATTGAAAAGGGGGGACCCTTACCATAATATCGAGCAATATTCCTATATTAAATACGAAGACCATATATTGAAAAGGGGGGACCCTTACCATAATATCGAGCAATATTCCTATATTAAATACGAAGGCCATATATTGAAAAGGGGGGACCCTTACCATAATATCGAGCAATACCCCTATAATAAATACGAAGACCATATATTGAAAAGGGGGGACCCTTACCATAATATCGAGCAATATTCCTATATTAAATACGAAGACCATATATTGAAAAGGGGGGACCCTTACCATAATATCGAGCAATATTCCTATATTAAATACGAAGACCATATATTGAAAAGGGGGGACCCTTACCATAATATCGAGCAATATTCCTATATTAAATACGCAGACCATATATTGAAAAGGGGGGACCCTTACCATAATATCGAGCAATACCCCTATAATAAATACGAAGACCATATATTGAAAAGGGGGGACCCTTACCATAATATCGAGCAATATTCCTATATTAAATACGAAGACCATATATTGAAAAGGGGGGACCCTTACCATAATATCGAGCAATACCCCTATAATAAATACGAAGACCATATATTGAAAAGGGGGGACCCTTACCATAATATCGAGCAATATTCCTATATTAAATACGAAGACCATATATTGAAAAGGGGGGACCCTTATCATAATATCGAGCAATATTCCTATATTAAATACGAAGATCATATATTGAAAAGGGGGGACCCTTACCATAATATCGAGCAATATTCCTATATTAAATACGAAGACCATATATTGAAAAGGGGGGACCCTTACCATAATATCGAGCAATATTCCTATATTAAATACGAAGACCATATATTGAAAAGGGGGGACCCTTACCATAATATCGAGCAATACCCCTATAATAAATACGAAGACCATATATTGAAAAGGGGGGACCCTTACCATAATATCGAGCAATATTCCTATTTATTAGTTAAGTTTTTTCGAATTTCGCTTATTTTTGCGATAAAATCAATATTTGCGGAGATACAGCCACTTTTCTAAAAAAGTTTAATAGGGAAGTAATATTTTTATTAAAAATGAATACTGATAGACTTGGATCCATCTTAATATTTATATGGATTTTTTCAAAAATTTCTTCAAATTACAATAGTTTTAATGTATTTGAAAAGAGCATTATCGATACCTTAGTTAAGTTTTTTCGAATTTCGCTTATTTTTGCGATAAAATCAATATTTGCGGAGATACAGACACTTTTCTAAAAAAGTTTAATAGGGAAGTAATATTTTTATTATAAAAATGAATACTGATAGACTTGGATCCATCCTAATATTTATATGGATTTTTTCAAAAATTTCTTCAAATTACAATAGTTTTAATATATTTGAAAAGAGCATTATCGATACCTTAGTTAAGTTTTTTCGAATTTCGCTTATTTTTGCGATAAAATCAATATTTGCGGAGATACAGCCACTTTTCTAAAAAAGTTTAATAGGGAAGTAATATTTTTATTAAAAATGAATACTGATAGACTTGGATCCATCCTAATATTTATATGGATTTTTTCCAAAATTTCTTCAAATTACAATAGTTTTAATATATTTGAAAAGAGCATTATCGATACCTTAGTTAAGTTTTTTCGAATTTCGCTTATTTTTGCGATAAAATCAATATTTGCGGAGATACAGACACTTTTCTAACAAAGTTTAATAGGGAAGTAATATTTTTATTATAAAAATGAATACTGATAGACTTAGATCCATCCTAATATTTATATGGATTTTTTCAAAAATTTCTTCAAATTACAATAGTTTTAATATATTTGAAAAGAGCATTATCGATACCTTAATTAAGTTTTTTCGAATTTCGCTTATTTTTGCGATAAAATCAATATTTGCGGAGATACAGCCACTTTTCTAAAAAAGTTTAATAGGGAAGTAATATTTTTATTATAAAAATGAATACTGATAGACTTGGATCCATCCTAATATTTATATGGATTTTTTTCAAAAATTTCTTCAAATTACAATAGTTTTAATATATTTGAAAAGAGCATTATCGATACCTTAGTTAAGTTTTTTCGAATTTCGCTTATTTTTGCGATAAAATCAATATTTGCGGAGATACAGCCGCTTTTCTAAAAAAGTTTAATAGGGAAGTAATATTTTTATTATAAAAATGAATACTGATAGACTTGGATCCATCCTAATATTTATATGGATTTTTTCAAAAATTTCTTCAAATTACAATAGTTTTAATATATTTGAAAAGAGCATTATCGATACCTTAGTTAAGTTTTTTCGAATTTCGCTTATTTTTGCGATAAAATCAATATTTGCGGAGATACAGCCACTTTTCTAAAAAAGTTTAATAGGGAAGTAATATTTTTATTATAAAAATGAATACTGATAGACTTGGATCCATCCTAATATTTATATGGATTTTTAAAAGGGGGACCCTTGCCATAATATCGAGCAATACCCCTATAATAAATACGAAGACCATATATTGAAAAGGGGGACCCTTACTATAATATCGAGCAATACCCCTATATTAAATACGCAGACCATATATTGAAAAGGGGGGACCCTTACCATAATATCGAGCAATATTCCTTTATTAAATACGAAGACCATATATTGAAAAGGGGGGACCCTTACCATAATATCGAGCAATACCCCTATATTAAATACGCAGACCATATATTGAAAAGGGGGGACCCTTACCATAATATCGAGCAATATTCCTATATTAAATACGAAGACCATATATTGAAAAGGGGGGACCCTTACCATAATATCGAGCAATATTCCTATATTAAATACGAAGGCCATATATTGAAAAGGGGGGACCCTTACCATAATATCGAGAAATACCCCTATAATAAATACGAAGACCATATATTGAAAAGGGGGGACCCTTACCATAATATCGAGCAATATTCCTATATTAAATACGAAGACCATATATTGAAAAGGGGGGACCCTTACCATAATATCGAGCAATATTCCTATATTAAATACGAAGACCATATATTGAAAAGGGGGGACCCTTACCATAATATCGAGCAATATTCCTATATTAAATACGCAGACCATATATTGAAAAGGGGGGACCCTTACCATAATATCGAGCAATACCCCTATAATAAATACGAAGACCATATATTGAAAAGGGGGGACCCTTACCATAATATCGAGCAATATTCCTATATTAAATACGAAGACCATATATTGAAAAGGGGGGACCCTTACCATAATATCGAGCAATATTCCTATATTAAATACGAAGACCATATATTGAAAAGGGGGGACCCTTACCATAATATCGAGCAATATTCCTATATTAAATACGAAGACCATATATTGAAAAGGGGGGACCCTTACCATAATATCGAGCAATATTCCTATATTAAATACAAAGACCATATATTGAAAAGGGGGGACCCTTACCATAATATCGAGCAATACCCCTATAATAAATACGAAGACCATATATTGAAAAGGGGGGACCCTTACCATAATATCGAGCAATACCCCTATAATAAATACGAAGACCATATATTGAAAAGGGGGGACCCTTACCATAATATCGAGCAATATTCCTATATTAAATACGAAGACCATATATTGAAAAGGGGGGACCCTTACCATAATATCGAGCAATATTCCTATATTAAATACGAAGATCATATATTGAAAAGGGGGGACCCTTACCATAATATCGAGCAATATTCCTATATTAAATACGAAGACCATATATTGAAAAGGGGGGACCCTTACCATAATGTCGAGCAATATTCCTATATTAAATACGAAGACCATATATTGAAAAGGGGGGACCCTTACCATAATATCGAGCAATATTCCTATATTAAATACGAAGGCCATATATTGAAAAGGGGGGACCCTTACCATAATATCGAGCAATACCCCTATAATAAATACGAAGACCATATATTGAAAAGGGGGGACCCTTACCATAATATCGAGCAATATTCCTATATTAAATACGAAGACCATATATTGAAAAGGGGGGACCCTTACCATAATATCGAGCAATACCCCTATAATAAATACGAAGACCATATATTGAAAAGGGGGGACCCTTACCATAATATCGAGCAATATTCCTATATTAAATACGAAGACCATATATTGAAAAGGGGGGACCCTTATCATAATATCGAGCAATATTCCTATATTAAATACGAAGATCATATATTGAAAAGGGGGGACCCTTACCATAATATCGAGCAATATTCCTATATTAAATACGAAGACCATATATTGAAAAGGGGGGACCCTTACCATAATATCGAGCAATATTCCTATATTAAATACGCAGACCATATATTGAAAAGGGGGGACCCTTACCATAATATCGAGCAATACCCCTATAATAAATACGAAGACCATATATTGAAAAGGGGGGACCCTTACCATAATATCGAGCAATATTCCTATATTAAATACGAAGACCATATATTGAAAAGGGGGGACCCTTACCATAATATCGAGCAATACCCCTATAATAAATACGAAGACCATATATTGAAAAGGGGGGACCCTTACCATAATATCGAGCAATATTCCTATATTAAATACGAAGACCATATATTGAAAAGGGGGGACCCTTATCATAATATCGAGCAATATTCCTATATTAAATACGAAGATCATATATTGAAAAGGGGGGACCCTTACCATAATATCGAGCAATATTCCTATATTAAATACGAAGACCATATATTGAAAAGGGGGGACCCTTACCATAATATCGAGCAATATTCCTATATTAAATACGAAGACCATATATTGAAAAGGGGGGACCCTTACCATAATATCGAGCAATACCCCTATAATAAATACGAAGACCATATATTGAAAAGGGGGGACCCTTACCATAATATCGAGCAATATTCCTATTTATTAGTTAAGTTTTTTCGAATTTCGCTTATTTTTGCGATAAAATCAATATTTGCGGAGATACAGCCACTTTTCTAAAAAAGTTTAATAGGGAAGTAATATTTTTATTAAAAATGAATACTGATAGACTTGGATCCATCTTAATATTTATATGGATTTTTTCAAAAATTTCTTCAAATTACAATAGTTTTAATATATTTGAAAAGAGCATTATCGATACCTTAGTTAAGTTTTTTCGAATTTCGCTTATTTTTGCGATAAAATCAATATTTGCGGAGATACAGACACTTTTCTAAAAAAGTTTAATAGGGAAGTAATATTTTTATTATAAAAATGAATACTGATAGACTTGGATCCATCCTAATATTTATATGGATTTTTTCAAAAATTTCTTCAAATTACAATAGTTTTAATATATTTGAAAAGAGCATTATCGATACCTTAGTTAAGTTTTTTCGAATTTCGCTTATTTTTGCGATAAAATCAATATTTGCGGAGATACAGCCACTTTTCTAAAAAAGTTTAATAGGGAAGTAATATTTTTATTAAAAATGAATACTGATAGACTTGGATCCATCCTAATATTTATATGGATTTTTTCAAAAATTTCTTCAAATTACAATAGTTTTAATATATTTGAAAAGAGCATTATCGATACCTTAGTTAAGTTTTTTCGAATTTCGCTTATTTTTGCGATAAAATCAATATTTGCGGAGATACAGACACTTTTCTAACAAAGTTTAATAGGGAAGTAATATTTTTATTATAAAAATGAATACTGATAGACTTAGATCCATCCTAATATTTATATGGATTTTTTCAAAAATTTCTTCAAATTACAATAGTTTTAATATATTTGAAAAGAGCATTATCGATACCTTAGTTAAGTTTTTTCGAATTTCGCTTATTTTTGCGATAAAATCAATATTTGCGGAGATACAGCCACTTTTCTAAAAAAGTTTAATAGGGAAGTAATATTTTTATTATAAAAATGAATACTGATAGACTTGGATCCATCCTAATATTTATATGGATTTTTTCAAAAATTTCTTCAAATTACAATAGTTTTAATATATTTGAAAAGAGCATTATCGATACCTTAGTTAAGTTTTTTCGAATTTCGCTTATTTTTGCGATAAAATCAATATTTGCGGAGATACAGCCGCTTTTCTAAAAAAGTTTAATAGGGAAGTAATATTTTTATTATAAAAATGAATACTGATAGACTTGGATCCATCCTAATATTTATATGGATTTTTTCAAAAATTTCTTCAAATTACAATAGTTTTAATATATTTGAAAAGAGCATTATCGATACCTTAGTTAAGTTTTTTCGAATTTCGCTTATTTTTGCGATAAAATCAATATTTGCGGAGATACAGCCACTTTTCTAAAAAAGTTTAATAGGGAAGTAATATTTTTATTATAAAAATGAATACTGATAGACTTGGATCCATCCTAATATTTATATGGATTTTTAAAAGGGGGACCCTTGCCATAATATCGAGCAATACCCCTATAATAAATACGAAGACCATATATTGAAAAGGGGGACCCTTACTATAATATCGAGCAATACCCCTATATTAAATACGCAGACCATATATTGAAAAGGGGGGACCCTTACCATAATATCGAGCAATATTCCTTTATTAAATACGAAGACCATATATTGAAAAGGGGGGACCCTTACCATAATATCGAGCAATATTCCTATATTAAATACGAAGGCCATATATTGAAAAGGGGGGACCCTTACCATAATATCGAGAAATACCCCTATAATAAATACGAAGACCATATATTGAAAAGGGGGGACCCTTACCATAATATCGAGCAATATTCCTATATTAAATACGAAGACCATATATTGAAAAGGGGGGACCCTTACCATAATATCGAGCAATATTCCTATATTAAATACGAAGACCATATATTGAAAAGGGGGGACCCTTACCATAATATCGAGCAATATTCCTATATTAAATACGCAGACCATATATTGAAAAGGGGGGACCCTTACCATAATATCGAGCAATACCCCTATAATAAATACGAAGACCATATATTGAAAAGGGGGGACCCTTACCATAATATCGAGCAATATTCCTATATTAAATACGAAGACCATATATTGAAAAGGGGGGACCCTTACCATAATATCGAGCAATATTCCTATATTAAATACGAAGACCATATATTGAAAAGGGGGGACCCTTACCATAATATCGAGCAATATTCCTATATTAAATACGAAGACCATATATTGAAAAGGGGGGACCCTTACCATAATATCGAGCAATATTCCTATATTAAATACAAAGACCATATATTGAAAAGGGGGGACCCTTACCATAATATCGAGCAATACCCCTATAATAAATACGAAGACCATATATTGAAAAGGGGGGACCCTTACCATAATATCGAGCAATACCCCTATAATAAATACGAAGACCATATATTGAAAAGGGGGGACCCTTACCATAATATCGAGCAATATTCCTATATTAAATACGAAGACCATATATTGAAAAGGGGGGACCCTTACCATAATATCGAGCAATATTCCTATATTAAATACGAAGATCATATATTGAAAAGGGGGGACCCTTACCATAATATCGAGCAATATTCCTATATTAAATACGAAGACCATATATTGAAAAGGGGGGACCCTTACCATAATGTCGAGCAATATTCCTATATTAAATACGAAGACCATATATTGAAAAGGGGGGACCCTTACCATAATATCGAGCAATACCCCTATAATAAATACGAAGACCATATATTGAAAAGGGGGGACCCTTACCATAATATCGAGCAATATTCCTATTTATTAGTTAAGTTTTTTCGAATTTCGCTTATTTTTGCGATAAAATCAATATTTGCGGAGATACAGCCACTTTTCTAAAAAAGTTTAATAGGGAAGTAATATTTTTATTAAAAATGAATACTGATAGACTTGGATCCATCCTAATATTTATATGGATTTTTTCAAAAATTTCTTCAAATTACAATAGTTTTAATATATTTGAAAAGAGCATTATCGATACCTTAGTTAAGTTTTTTCGAATTTCGCTTATTTTTGCGATAAAATCAATATTTGCGGAGATACAGACACTTTTCTAAAAAAGTTTAATAGGGAAGTAATATTTTTATTATAAAAATGAATACTGATAGACTTGGATCCATCCAAATATTTATATGGATTTTTTCAAAAATTTCTTCAAATTACAATAGTTTTAATATATTTGAAAAGAGCATTATCGATACCTTAGTTAAGTTTTTTCGAATTTCGCTTATTTTTGCGATAAAATCAATATTTGCGGAGATACAGCCGCTTTTCTAAAAAATTTTAATAGGGAAGTAATATTTTTATTATAAAAATGAATACTGATAGACTTGGATCCATCCTAATATTTATATGGATTTTTTCAAAAATTTCTTCAAATTAGAATAGTTTTAATATATTTGAAAAGAGCATTATCGATACCTTAGTTAAGTTTTTTCGAATTTCGCTTATTTTTGCGATAAAATCAATATTTGCGGAGATACAGCCACTTTTCTAAAAAAGTTTAATAGGGAAGTAATATTTTTATTA
This sequence comes from Epicampocera succincta, assembly GCA_932526305.1. Taxonomy (NCBI): domain Eukaryota; kingdom Metazoa; phylum Arthropoda; class Insecta; order Diptera; family Tachinidae; genus Epicampocera; species Epicampocera succincta. Next base: position 10,982,334 of record OW052037.1, on the reverse strand, counting down.
TAAAAATGAATACTGATAGACTTGGATCCATCCTAATATTTATATGGATTTTTTCAAAAATTTCTTCAAATTACAATAGTTTTAATATATTTGAAAAGAGCATTATCGATACCTTAGTTAAGTTTTTTCGAATTTCGCTTATTTTTGCGATAAAATCAATATTTGCGGAGATACAGCCGCTTTTCTAAAAAAGTTTAATAGGGAAGTAATATTTTTATTATAAAAATGAATACTGATAGACTTGGATCCATCCTAATATTTATATGGATTTTTTCAAAAATTTCTTCAAATTACAATAGTTTTAATATATTTGAAAAGAGCATTATCGATACCTTAGTTAAGTTTTTTCGAATTTCGCTTATTTTTGCGATAAAATCAATATTTGCGGAGATACAGCCACTTTTCTAAAAAAGTTTAATAGGGAAGTAATATTTTTATTATAAAAATGAATACTGATAGACTTGGATCTATCCTAATATTTATATGGATTTTTAAAAGGGGGACCCTTGCCATAATATCGAGCAATACCCCTATAATAAATACGAAGACCATATATTGAAAAGGGGGACCCTTACTATAATATCGAGCAATACCCCTATATTAAATACGCAGACCATATATTGAAAAGGGGGGACCCTTACCATAATATCGAGCAATATTCCTTTATTAAATACGAAGACCATATATTGAAAAGGGGGGACCCTTACCATAATATCGAGCAATACCCCTATATTAAATACGCAGACCATATATTGAAAAGGGGGGACCCTTACCATAATATCGAGCAATATTCCTATATTAAATACGAAGACCATATATTGAAAAGGGGGGACCCTTACCATAATATCGAGCAATATTCCTATATTAAATACGAAGGCCATATATTGAAAAGGGGGGACCCTTACCATAATATCGAGCAATACCTCTATAATAAATACGAAGACCATATATTGAAAAGGGGGACCCTTACTATAATATGGAGCAATACCCCTATATTAAATACGCAGACCATATATTGAAAAGGGGGGACCCTTACCATAATATCGAGCAATATTCCTTTATTAAATACGAAGACCATATATTGAAAAGGGGGGACCCTTACCATAATATCGAGCAATATTCCTATATTAAATACGAAGGCCATATATTGAAAAGGGGGGACCCTTACCATAATATCGAGAAATACCCCTATAATAAATACGAAGACCATATATTGAAAAGGGGGACCCTTACTATAATATGGAGCAATACCCCTATATTAAATACGCAGACCATATATTGAAAAGGGGGGACCCTTACCATAATGTCGAGCAATATTCCTATATTAAATACAAAGACCATATATTGAAAAGGGGGGACCCTTACCATAATATCGAGCAATACCCCTATAATAAATACGAAGACCATATATTGAAAAGGGGGGACCCTTACCATAATATCGAGCAATACCCCTATAATAAATACGAAGACCATATATTGAAAAGGGGGGACCCTTACCATAATATCGAGCAATACCCCTATAATAAATACGAAGACCATATATTGAAAAGGGGGGACCCTTACCATAATATCGAGCAATATTCCTATATTAAATACGAAGACCATATATTGAAAAGGGGGGACCCTTACCATAATATCGAGCAATATTCCTATATTAAATACGAAGACCATATATTGAAAAGGGGGGACCCTTACCATAATATCGAGCAATATTCCTATATTAAATACGCAGACCATATATTGAAAAGGGGGGACCCTTACCATAATATCGAGCAATACCCCTATAATAAATACGAAGACCATATATTGAAAAGGGGGGACCCTTACCATAATATCGAGCAATATTCCTATATTAAATACGAAGACCATATATTGAAAAGGGGGGACCCTTACCATAATATCGAGCAATATTCCTATATTAAATACGAAGACCATATATTGAAAAGGGGGGACCCTTACCATAATATCGAGCAATATTCCTATATTAAATACGAAGACCATATATTGAAAAGGGGGGACCCTTACCATAATATCGAGCAATATTCCTATATTAAATACAAAGACCATATATTGAAAAGGGGGGACCCTTACCATAATATCGAGCAATACCCCTATAATAAATACGAAGACCATATATTGAAAAGGGGGGACCCTTACCATAATATCGAGCAATACCCCTATAATAAATACGAAGACCATATATTGAAAAGGGGGGACCCTTACCATAATATCGAGCAATATTCCTATATTAAATACGAAGACCATATATTGAAAAGGGGGGACCCTTACCATAATATCGAGCAATATTCCTATATTAAATACGAAGATCATATATTGAAAAGGGGGGACCCTTACCATAATATCGAGCAATATTCCTATATTAAATACGAAGACCATATATTGAAAAGGGGGGACCCTTACCATAATGTCGAGCAATATTCCTATATTAAATACGAAGACCATATATTGAAAAGGGGGGACCCTTACCATAATATCGAGCAATACCCCTATAATAAATACGAAGACCATATATTGAAAAGGGGGGACCCTTACCATAATATCGAGCAATATTCCTATTTATTAGTTAAGTTTTTTCGAATTTCGCTTATTTTTGCGATAAAATCAATATTTGCGGAGATACAGCCACTTTTCTAAAAAAGTTTAATAGGGAAGTAATATTTTTATTAAAAATGAATACTGATAGACTTGGATCCATCCTAATATTTATATGGATTTTTTCAAAAATTTCTTCAAATTACAATAGTTTTAATATATTTGAAAAGAGCATTATCGATACCTTAGTTAAGTTTTTTCGAATTTCGCTTATTTTTGCGATAAAATCAATATTTGCGGAGATACAGACACTTTTCTAAAAAAGTTTAATAGGGAAGTAATATTTTTATTATAAAAATGAATACTGATAGACTTGGATCCATCCTAATATTTATATGGATTTTTTCAAAAATTTCTTCAAATTACAATAGTTTTAATATATTTGAAAAGAGCATTATCGATACCTAAGTTAAGTTTTTTCGAATTTCGCTTATTTTTGCGATAAAATCAATATTTGCGGAGATACAGCCACTTTTCTAAAAAAGTTTAATAGGGAAGTAATATTTTTATTATAAAAATGAATACTGATAGACTTGGATCCATCCTAATATTTATATGGATTTTTAAAAGGGGGACCCTTGCCATAATATCGAGCAATACCCCTATAATAAATACGAAGACCATATATTGAAAAGGGGGACCCTTACTATAATATGGAGCAATACCCCTATATTAAATACGCAGACCATATATTGAAAAGGGGGGACCCTTACCATAATATCGAGCAATATTCCTATATTAAATACGAAGACCATATATTGAAAAGGGGGGACCCTTACCATAATATCGAGCAATATTCCTATATTAAATACGAAGGCCATATATTGAAAAGGGGGGACCCTTACCATAATATCGAGCAATATTCCTATATTTAATACGAAGACCATATATTGAAAAGGGGGGACCCTTACCATAATATCGAGCAATATTCCTATATTAAATACGAAGACCATAAATCGAAAAGGGGGGACCCTTACCATAATATCGAGCAATATTCCTATATTTAATACGAAGACCATATATTGAAAAGGGGGGACCCTTACCATAATATCGAGCAATATTCCTATATTAAATACGAAGACCATAAATCGAAAAGGGGGGACCCTTACCATAATATCGAGCAATACCCCTATAATAAATACGAAGACCATATATTGAAAAGGGGGGACCCTTACCATAATATCGAGCAATATTCCTATATTAAATACGAAGACCATATATTGAAAAGGGGGGACCCTTACCATAATATCGAGCAATATTCCTATATTAAATACGAAGACCATATATTGAAAAGGGGGGACCCTTACCATAATATCGAGCAATATTCCTATATTAAATACGAAGATCATATATTGAAAAGGGGGGACCCTTACCATAATATCGAGCAATACCCCTATAATAAATACGAAGACCATATATTGAAAAGGGGGGACTCTTACCATAATTTCGAGCAATATTCCTATTTATTAGTTAAGTTTTTTCGAATTTCGCTTATTTTTGCGATAAAATCAATATTTGCGGAGATACAGACACTTTTCTAAAAAAGTTTAATAGGGAAGTAATATTTTTATTATAAAAATGAATACTGATAGACTTGGATCCATCCTAATATTTATATGGATTTTTTCAAAAATTTTTGCAAATTACAATAGTTTTAATATATTTGAAAAGAGCATTATCGATACCTTAGTTAAGTTTTTTCGAATTTCGCTTATTTTTGCGATAAAATCAATATTTGCGGAGATACAGACACTTATCTAAAAAAGTTTAATAGGGAAGTAATATTTTTATTATAAAAATGAATACTGATAGACTTGGATCCATCCTAATATTTATATGGATTTTTAAAAGGGGGACCCTTGCCATAATATCGAGCAATACCCCTATAATAAATACGAAGACCATATATTGAAAAGGGGGACCCTTACTATAATATCGAGCAATACCCCTATATTAAATACGCAGACCATATATTGAAAAGGGGGGACCCTTACCATAATATCGAGCAATATTCCTTTATTAAATACGAAGACCATATATTGAAAAGGGGGGACCCTTACCATAATATCGAGCAATACCCCTATATTAAATACGCAGACCATATATTGAAAAGGGGGGACCCTTACCATAATATCGAGCAATATTCCTATATTAAATACGAAGACCATATATTGAAAAGGGGGGACCCTTACCATAATATCGAGCAATATTCCTATATTAAATACGAAGGCCATATATTGAAAAGGGGGGACCCTTACCATAATATCGAGAAATACCCCTATAATAAATACGAAGACCATATATTGAAAAGGGGGGACCCTTACCATAATATCGAGCAATATTCCTATATTAAATACGAAGACCATATATTGAAAAGGGGGGACCCTTACCATAATATCGAGCAATATTCCTATATTAAATACGAAGACCATATATTGAAAAGGGGGGACCCTTACCATAATATCGAGCAATATTCCTATATTAAATACGCAGACCATATATTGAAAAGGGGGGACCCTTACCATAATATCGAGCAATACCCCTATAATAAATACGAAGACCATATATTGAAAAGGGGGGACCCTTACCATAATATCGAGCAATATTCCTATATTAAATACGAAGACCATATATTGAAAAGGGGGGACCCTTACCATAATATCGAGCAATACCCCCATAATAAATACGAAGACCATATATTGAAAAGGGGGGACCCTTACCATAATATCGAGCAATACCCCTATAATAAATACGAAGACCATATATTGAAAAGGGGGGACCCTTACCATAATATCGAGCAATATTCCTATATTAAATACGAAGACCATATATTGAAAAGGGGGGACCCTTACCATAATATCGAGCAATATTCCTATATTAAATACGAAGATCATATATTGAAAAGGGGGGACCCTTACCATAATATCGAGCAATATTCCTATATTAAATACGAAGACCATATATTGAAAAGGGGGGACCCTTACCATAATGTCGAGCAATATTCCTATATTAAATACGAAGACCATATATTGAAAAGGGGGGACCCTTACCATAATATCGAGCAATACCCCTATAATAAATACGAAGACCATATATTGAAAAGGGGGGACCCTTACCATAATATCGAGCAATATTCCTATTTATTAGTTAAGTTTTTTCGAATTTCGCTTATTTTTGCGATAAAATCAATATTTGCGGAGATACAGCCACTTTTCTAAAAAAGTTTAATAGGGAAGTAATATTTTTATTAAAAATGAATACTGATAGACTTGGATCCATCTTAATATTTATATGGATTTTTTCAAAAATTTCTTCAAATTACAATAGTTTTAATATATTTGAAAAGAGCATTATCGATACCTTAGTTAAGTTTTTTCGAATTTCGCTTATTTTTGCGATAAAATCAATATTTGCGGAGATACAGACACTTTTCTAAAAAAGTTTAATAGGGAAGTAATATTTTTATTATAAAAATGAATACTGATAGACTTGGATCCATCCTAATATTTATATGGATTTTTTCAAAAATTTCTTCAAATTACAATAGTTTTAATATATTTGAAAAGAGCATTATCGATACCTTAGTTAAGTTTTTTCGAATTTCGCTTATTTTTGCGATAAAATCAATATTTGCGGAGATACAGCCACTTTTCTAAAAAAGTTTAATAGGGAAGTAATATTTTTATTAAAAATGAATACTGATAGACTTGGATCCATCCTAATATTTATATGGATTTTTTCAAAAATTTCTTCAAATTACAATAGTTTTAATATATTTGAAAAGAGCATTATCGATACCTTAGTTAAGTTTTTTCGAATTTCGCTTATTTTTGCGATAAAATCAATATTTGCGGAGATACAGACACTTTTCTAAAAAAGTTTAATAGGGAAGTAATATTTTTATTATAAAAATGAATACTGATAGACTTGGATCCATCCTAATATTTATATGGATTTTTTCAAAAATTTCTTCAAATTACAATAGTTTTAATATATTTGAAAAGAGCATTATCGATACCTTAGTTAAGTTTTTTCGAATTTCGCTTATTTTTGCGATAAAATCAATATTTGCGGAGATACAGCCACTTTTCTAAAAAAGTTTAATAGGGAAGTAATATTTTTATTATAAAAATGAATACTGATAGACTTGGATCCATCCTAATATTTATATGGATTTTTAAAAGGGGGACCCTTGCCATAATATCGAGCAATACCCCTATAATAAATACGAAGACCATATATTGAAAAGGGGGACCCTTACTATAATATGGAGCAATACCCCTATATTAAATACGCAGACCATATATTGAAAAGGGGGGACCCTTACCATAATATCGAGCAATATTCCTATATTAAATACGAAGACCATATATTGAAAAGGGGGGACCCTTACCATAATATCGAGCAATATTCCTATATTAAATACGAAGGCCATATATTGAAAAGGGGGGACCCTTACCATAATATCGAGCAATATTCCTATATTTAATACGAAGACCATATATTGAAAAGGGGGGACCCTTACCATAATATCGAGCAATATTCCTATATTAAATACGAAGACCATAAATCGAAAAGGGGGGACCCTTACCATAATATCGAGCAATATTCCTATATTTAATACGAAGACCATATATTGAAAAGGGGGGACCCTTACCATAATATCGAGCAATATTCCTATATTAAATACGAAGACCATAAATCGAAAAGGGGGGACCCTTACCATAATATCGAGCAATACCCCTATAATAAATACGAAGACCATATATTGAAAAGGGGGGACCCTTACCATAATATCGAGCAATATTCCTATATTAAATACGAAGACCATATATTGAAAAGGGGGGACCCTTACCATAATATCGAGCAATATTCCTATATTAAATACGAAGACCATATATTGAAAAGGGGGGACCCTTACCATAATATCGAGCAATATTCCTATATTAAATACGAAGATCATATATTGAAAAGGGGGGACCCTTACCATAATATCGAGCAATACCCCTATAATAAATACGAAGACCATATATTGAAAAGGGGGGACTCTTACCATAATTTCGAGCAATATTCCTATTTATTAGTTAAGTTTTTTCGAATTTCGCTTATTTTTGCGATAAAATCAATATTTGCGGAGATACAGACACTTTTCTAAAAAAGTTTAATAGGGAAGTAATATTTTTATTATAAAAATGAATACTGATAGACTTGGATCCATCCTAATATTTATATGGATTTTTTCAAAAATTTCTTCAAATTACAATAGTTTTAATATATTTGAAAAGAGCATTATCGATACCTTAGTTAAGTTTTTTCGAATTTCGCTTATTTTTGCGATAAAATCAATATTTGCGGAGATACAGACACTTATCTAAAAAAGTTTAATAGGGAAGTAATATTTTTATTATAAAAATGAATACTGATAGACTTGGATCCATCCTAATATTTATATGGATTTTTTCAAAAATTTCTTCAAATTACAATAGTTTTAATATATTTGAAAAGAGCATTATCGATACCTTAGTTAAGTTTTTTCGAATTTCGCTTATTTTTGCGATAAAATCAATATTTGCGGAGATACAGCCACTTTTCTAAAAAAGTTTAATAGGGAAGTAATATTTTTATTATAAAAATGAATACTGATAGACTTGGATCCATCCTAATATTTATATGGATTTTTTCAAAAATTTCTTCAAATTGCAATAGTTTTAATATATTTGAAAAGAGCATTATCGATACCTTAGTTAAGTTTTTTCGAATTTCGTTTATTTTTGCGATAAAATCAATATTTGCGGAGATACAGCCACTTTTCTAAAAAAGTTTAATAGGGAAGTAATATTTTTATTATAAAAATGAATACTGATAGACTTGGATCCATCCTAATATTTATATGGATTTTTTCAAAAATTTCTTCAAATTACAATAGTTTTAATATATTTGAAAAGAGCATTATCGATACCTTAGTTAAGTTTTTTCGAATTTCGCTTATTTTTGCGATAAAATCAATATTTGCGGAGATACAGCCACTTTTCTAAAAAAGTTTAATAGGGAAGTAATATTTTTATTATAAAAATGAATACTGATAGACTTGGATCCATCCTAATATTTATATGGATTTTTAAAAGGGGGACCCTTGCCATAATATCGAGCAATACCCCTATAATAAATACGAAGACCATATATTGAAAAGGGGGACCCTTACCATAATATCGAGCAATACCCCTATATTAAATACGCAGACCATATATTGAAAAGGGGGCACCCTTACCATAATATCGAGAAATATTCCTTTATTAAATACGAAGACCATATATTGAAAAGGGGGGACCCTTACCATAATATCGAGCAATACCCCTATATTAAATACGCAGACCATATATTGAAAAGGGGGGACCCTTACCATAATATCGAGCAATATTCCTATATTAAATACGAAGACCATATACTGAAAAGGGGGGACCCTTACCATAATATCGAGCAATATTCCTATATTAAATACGAAGACCATATATTGAAAAGGGGGGACCCTTACCATAATATCGACCAATATTCCTATATTAAATACGAAGACCATATATTGAAAAGGGGGGACCCCTACCATAATATCGAGCAATACCCCTATAATAAATACGAAGACCATATATTGAAAAGGGGGGACCCTTACCATAATATCGAGCAATATTCCTATATTAAATACGAAGACCATATATTGAAGAGGGGGGACCCTTACCATAATATCGAGCAATATTCCTATATTAAATACGAAGATCATATATTGAAAAGGGGGGACCCTTACCATAATATCGAGCAATATTCCTATATTAAATACGAAGACCATATATTGAAAAGGGGGGACCCTTACCATAATATCGAGCAATATTCCTATATTAAATACGAAGACCATATATTGAAAAGGGGGGACCCTTACCATAATATCGAGCAATACCCCTATTATAAATACGAAGACCATATATTGAAAAGGGGGGACCCTTACCATAATATCGAGCAATATTCCTATATTAAATACGAAGACCATATATTGAAAAGGGGGGACCCTTACCATAATATCGAGCAATATTTCTATATGAAATACGAAGATCATATATTGAAAAGGGGGGACCCTTACCATAATATCGAGCAATATTCCTATATTAAATACGAAGACCATATATTTAAAAGGGGGGACCCTTACCATAATATCGAGCAATATTCCTATATTAAATACGAAGACCATATATTGAAGAGGGGGACCCTTACCATAATATCGAGCAATACCCCTATAATAAATACGAAGACCATATATTGAAAAGGGGGGACCCTTACCATAATATCGAGCAATATTCCTATTTATTAGTTAAGTTTTTTCGAATTTCGCTTATTTTTGCGATAAAATCAATATTTGCGGAGATACAGACACTTTTCTAAAAAAGTTTAATAGGGAAGTAATATTTTTATTAAAAATGAATGCTGATAGACTTGGATCCATTTTAATATTTATATGGATTTTTTCAAAAATTTCTTCAAATTACAATAGTTTTAATATATTTGAAAAGAGCATTATCGATACCTTAGTTAAGTTTTTTCGAATTTCGCTTATTTTTGCGATAAAATCAATATTTGCGGAGATACAGCCACTTTTCTAAAAAAGTTTAATAGGGAAGTAATATTTTTATTATAAAAATGAATACTGATAGACTTGGATCCATCCTAATATTTATATGGATTTTTTCAAAAATTTCTTCAAATTACAATAGTTTTAATATATTTGAAAAGAGCATTATCGATACCTTAGTTAAGTTTTTTCGAATTTCGCTTATTTTTGCGATAAAATCAATATTTGCGGAGATACAGCCACTTTTCTAAAAAAGTTTAATAGGGAAGTAATATTTTTATTATAAAAATGAATACTGATAGACTTGGATCCATCCTAATATTTATATGGATTTTTTCAAAAATTTCTTCAAATTACAATAGTTTTAATATATTTGAAAAGAGCATTATCGATACCTTAGTTAAGTTTTTTCGAATTTCGCTTATTTTTGCGATAAAATCAATATTTGCGGAGATACAGACACTTTTCTAAAATAGTTTAATAGGGAAGTAATATTTTTATTATAAAAATGAATACTGATAGACTTGGATCCATCCTAATATTTATATGGATTTTTCCAAAAATTTCTTCAAATTACAATAGTTTTAATATATTTGAAAAGAGCATTATCGATACCTTAGTTAAGTTTTTTCGAATTTCGCTTATTTTTGCGATAAAATCAATATTTGCGGAGATACAGCCACTTTTCTAAAAAAGTTTAATAGGGAAGTAATATTTTTATTATAAAAATGAATACTGATAGACTTGGATCCATCCTAATATTTATATGGATTTTTAAAAGGGGGACCCTTGCCATAATATCGAGCAATACCCCTATAATAAATACGAAGACCATATATTGAAAAGGGGGGACCCTTACCATAATATCGAGCAATATTCCTATATTAAATACGCAGACCATATATTGAAAAGGGGGGACCCTTACCATAATATCGAGCAATATTCCTTTATTAAATACGAAGACCATATATTGAAAAGGGGGGACCCTTACCATAATATCGAGCAATACCCCTATATTAAATACGCAGACCATATATTGAAAAGGGGGACCCTTACCAAAATATCGAGCAATATTCCTATATTAAATACGAAGACCATATATTGAAAAGGGGGGACCCTTACCATAATATCGAGCAATATTCCTATATTAAATACGAAGATCATATATTGAAAAGGGGGGACCCTTACCATAATATCGAGCAATATTCCTATATTAAATACGAAGACCATATATTGAAAAGGGGGGACCCTTACCATAATATCGAGCAAAATTCCTATATTAAATACGAAGACCATATATTGAAAAGGGGGGACCCTTACCGTAATATCGAGCAATATTCCTATATTAAATACAAAGACCATATATTGAAAAGGGGGGACCCTTACCATAATATCGAGCAATATTCCTATATTAAATACGAACACCATATATTGAAAAGGGGGGACCCTTACCATATTATCGAGCAATATTCCTATATTAAATACGAAGATCATATATTGAAAAGGGGGGACCCTTACCATAATATCGAGCAATATTCCTATATTAAATACGAAGACCATATATTGAAAAGGGGGGACCCTTACCATAATATCGAGCAATATTCCTATTTATTAGTTAAGTTTTTTCGAATTTCGCTTATTTTTGCGATAAAATCAATATTTGCGGAGATACAGCCACTTTTCTAAAAAAGTTTAATAGGGAAGTAATATTTTTATTAAAAATGAATACTGATAGACTTGGATCCATCTTAATATTTATATGGATTTTTTCAAAAATTTCTTCAAATTACAATAGTTTTAATATATTTGAAAAGAGCATTATCGATACCTTAGTTAAGTTTTTTCGAATTTCGCTTATTTTTGCGATAAAATCAATATTTGCGGAGATACAGCCACTTTTCTAAAAAAGTTTAATAGGGAAGTAATATTTTTATTATAAAAATGAATACTGATAGACTTGGATCCATCCTAATATTTATATGGATTTTTTCAAAAATTTCTTCAAATTACAATAGTTTTAATATATTTGAAAAGAGCATTATCGATACCTTAGTTAAGTTTTTTCGAATTTCGCTTATTTTTGCGATAAAATCAATATTTGCGGAGATACAGCCACTTTTCTAAAAAAGTTTAATAGGGAAGTAATATTTTTATTATAAAAATGAATACTGATAGACTTGGATCCATCCTAATATTTATATGGATTTTTTCAAAAATTTCTTCAAATTACAATAGTTTTAATATATTTGAAAAGAGCATTATCGATACCTTAGTTAAGTTTTTTCGAATTTCGCTTATTTTTGCGATAAAATCAATATTTGCGGAGATACAGCCACTTTTCTAAAAAAGTTTAATAGGGAAGTAATATTTTTATTATAAAAATGAATACTGATAGACTTGGATCCATCCTAATATTTATATGGATTTTTTCAAAAATTTCTTCAAATTACAATAGTTTTAATATATTTGAAAAGAGCATTATCGATACCTTAGTTAAGTTTTTTCGAATTTCGCTTATTTTTGCGATAAAATCAATATTTGCGGAGATACAGCCACTTTTCTAAAAAAGTTTAATAGGGAAGTAATATTTTTATTATAAAAATGAATACTGATAGACTTGGATCCATCCTAATATTTATATGGATTTTTAAAAGGGGGACCCTTGCCATAATATCGAGCAATACCCCTATAATAAATACGAAGACCATATATTGAAAAGGGGGGACCCTTACCATAATATCGAGCAATACCCCTATATTAAATACGCAGACCATATATTGAAAAGGGGGGACCCTTACCATAATATCGAGCAATATTCCTTTATTAAATACGAAGACCATATATTGAAAAGGGGGGACCCTTACCATAATATCGAGCAATACCCCTATATTAAATACGCAGACCATATATTGAAAAGGGGGGACCCTTACCATAATATCGAGCAATATTCCTATATTAAATACGAAGACCATATATTGAAAAGGGGGGACCCTTACCATAATATCGAGCAATATTCCTATATTAAATACGAAGACCATATATTGAAAAGGGGGGACCCTTACCATAATATCGAGCAATATTCCTATATTAAATATATATTGAAAAGGGGGGACCCTTACCATAATATCGAGCAATATTCCTATATTAAATACGAAGACCATATATTGAAAAGGGGGGACCCTTACCATAATATCGAGCAATATTCCTATATTAAATACGAAGATCATATATTGAAAAGGGGGGACCCTTACCATAATATCGAGCAATATTCCTATATTAAATACGAAGACCATATATTGAAAAGGGGGGACCCTTACCATAATATCGAGCAATATTCCTATATTAAATACGAAGACCATATATTGAAAAGGGGGGACCCTTACCGTAATATCGAGCAATATTCCTATATTAAATACGAAGACCATATATTGAAAAGGGGGGACCCTTACCATAATATCGAGCAATATTCCTATATTAAATACGAACACCATATATTGAAAAGGGGGGACCCTTACCATATTATCGAGCAATATTCCTATATTAAATACGAAGATCATATATTGAAAAGGGGGGACCCTTACCATAATATCGAGCAATATTCCTATATTAAATACGAAGACCATATATTGAAAAGGGGGGACCCTTACCATAATATCGAGCAATATTCCTATATTAAATACGAAGATCATATATTGAAAAGGGGGGACCCTTACCATAATATCGAGCAATATTCCTATATTAAATACGAAGACCATATATTGAAAAGGGGGGACCCTTACCATAATATCGAGCAATATTCCTATATTAAATACGAAGACCATATATTGAAAAGGGGGGACCCTTACCATAATATCGAGCAATATTCCTATATTAAATACGAAGACCATATATTGAAAAGGGGGGACCCTTACCATAATATCGAGCAATATTCCTATTTATTAGTTAAGTTTTTTCGAATTTCGCTTATTTTTTGCGATAAAATCAATATTTGCGGAGATACAGCCACTTTTCTAAAAAAGTTTAATAGGGAAGTAATATTTTTATTATAAAAATGAATACTGATAGACTTGGATCCATCGTAATATTTATATGGATTTTTTCAAAAATTTCTTCAAATTACAATAGTTTTAATATATTTGAAAAGAGCATTATCGATACCTTAGTTAAGTTTTTTCGAATTTCGCTTATTTTTGCGATAAAATCAATATTTGCGGAGATACAGCCACTTTTCTAAAAAAGTTTAATAGGGAAGTAATATTTTTATTATAAAAATGAATACTGATAGACTTGGATCCATCGTAATATTTATATGGATTTTTTCAAAAATTTCTTCAAATTACAATAGTTTTAATATATTTGAAAAGAGCATTATCGATACCTTAGTTAAGTTTTTTCGAATTTCGCTTATTTTTGCGATAAAATCAAAATTTGCGGAGATACAGCCACTTTTCTAAAAAAGTTTAATAGGGAAGTAATATTTTTATTATAAAAATGAATACTGATAGACTTGGATCCATCCTAATATTTATATGGATTTTTTCAAAAATTTCTTCAAATTACAATAGTTTTAATATATTTGAAAAGAGCATTATCGATACGTTAGTTAAGTTTTTTCGAATTTCGCTTATTTTTGCGATAAAATCAATATTTGCGGAGATACAGACACTTTTCTAAAAAAGTTTAATAGGGAAGTAATATTTTTATTATAAAAATGAATACTGATAGACTTGGATCCATCCTAATATTTATATGGATTTTTAAAAGGGGGACCCTTGCCATAATATCGAGCAATACCCCTATAATAAATACGAAGACCATATATTGAAAAGGGGGGACCCTTACCATAATATCGAGCAATACCCCTATATTAAATACGCAGACCATATATTGAAAAGGGGGGACCCTTACCATAATATCGAGCAATATTCCTTTATTAAATACGAAGACCATATATTGAAAAGGGGGGACCCTTACCATAATATCGAGCAATACCCCTATATTAAATACGCAGACCATATATTGAAAAGGGGGGACCCTTACCATAATATCGAGCAATACCCCTATAATAAATACGAAGACCATATATTGAAAAGGGGGGACCCTTACCATAATATCGAGCAATACCCCTATATTAAATACGCAGACCATATATTGAAAAGGGGGGACCCTTACCATAATATCGAGCAATATTCCTTTATTAAATACGAAGACCATATATTGAAAAGGGGGGACCCTTACCATAATATCGAGCAATACCCCTATATTAAATACGCAGACCATATATTGAAAAGGGGGGACCCTTACCATAATATCGAGCAATATTCCTATATTAAATACGATGACCATATATTGAAAAGGGGGGACCCTTACCATAATATCGAGCAATATTCCTATATTAAATACGAAGACCATATATTGAAAAGGGGGGACCCTTACCATAATATCGAGCAATATTCCTATATTAAATACGAAAACCATATATTGAAAAGGGGGGACCCTTACCATAATATCGAGCAATATTCCTATATTAAATACGAAGACCATATATTGAAAAGGGGGGACCCTTACCATAATATCGAGCAATACCCCTATAATAAATACGAAGACCATATATTGAAAAGGGGGGACCCTTACCATAATATCGAGCAATATTCCTATTTATTAGTTAAGTTTTTTCGAATTTCGCTTATTTTTGCGATAAAATCAATATTTGCGGAGATACAGCCACTTTTCTAAAAAAGTTTAATACGGAAGTAATATTTTTATTATAAAAATGAATACTGATAGACTTGGATCCATCTTAATATTTATATGGATTTTTTCAAAAATTTCTTCAAATTACAATAGTTTTAATATATTTGAAAAGAGCATTATCAATACCTTAGTTAAGTTTTTTCGAATTTCGCTTATTTTTGCGATAAAATCAATATTTGCGGAGATACAGACACTTTTCTAAAAAAGTTTAATAGGGAAGTAATATTTTTATTATAAAAATGAATACTGATAGACTTGGATCCATCCTAATATTTATATGGATTTTTTCAAAAATTTCTTCAAATTACAATAGTTTTAATATATTTGAAAAGAGCATTATCGATACCTTAGTTAAGTTTTTTCGAATTTCGCTTATTTTTGCGATAAAATCAAAATTTGCGGAGATACAGCCACTTTTCTAAAAAAGTTTAATAGGGAAGTAATATTTTTATTATAAAAATGAATACTGATAGACTTGGATCCATCCTAATATTTATATGGATTTTTTCAAAAATTTCTTCAAATTACAATAGTTTTAATATATTTGAAAAGAGCATTATCGATACGTTAGTTAAGTTTTTTCGAATTTCGCTTATTTTTGCGATAAAATCAATATTTGCGGAGATACAGACACTTTTCTAAAAAAGTTTAATAGGGAAGTAATATTTTTATTATAAAAAGGAATACTGATAGACTTGGATCCATCCTAATATTTATATGGATTTTTAAAAGGGGGACCCTTGCCATAATATCGAGCAATACCCCTATAATAAATACGAAGACCATATATTGAAAAGGGGGGACCCTTACCATAATATCGAGCAATACCCCTATATTAAATACGCAGACCATATATTGAAAAGGGGGGACCCTTACCATAATATCGAGCAATATTCCTTTATTAAATACGAAGACCATATATTGAAAAGATGGGACCCTTACCATAATATCGAGCAATACCCCTATATTAAATACGCAGACCATATATTGAAAAGGGGGGACCCTTACCATAATATCTAGCAATATTCCTATATTAAATACGAAGACCATATATTGAAAAGGGGGGACCCTTACCATAATATCGAGCAATATTCCTATATTAAATACGAAGACCATATATTGAAAAGGGGGGACCATTACCATAATATCGAGCAATACCCCTATAATAAATACGAAGACCATATATTGAAAAGGGGGGACCCTTACCATAATATCGAGCAATATTCCTATATTAAATACGAAGACCATATATTGAAAAGGGGGGACCCTTACCATAATATCGAGCAATATTCCTATATTAAATACGAAGACCATATATTGAAAAGGGGGGACCCTTACCATAATATCGAGCAATACCCCTATAATAAATACGAAGACCATATATTGAAAAGGGGGGACCCTTACCATAATATCGAGCAATATTCCTATATTAAATACGAAGACCATATATTGAAAAGGGGGGACCCTTACCATAATATCGAGCAATATTCCTATATTAAATACGAAGACCATATATTGAAAAGGGGGGACCCTTACCTTAATATCGAGCAATATTCCTATATTAAATACGAAGATCATATATTGAAAAGGGGGGACCCTTACCATAATATCGAGCAATATTCCTATATTAAATACGAAGACCATATATTGAAAAGGGGGGACCCTTACCATAATATCGAGCAATATTCCTATATTAAATACGAAGACCATATATTGAAAAGGGGGGACCCTTACCATAATATCGAGCAATATTCCTATATTAAATACGAAGACCATATATTGAAAAGGGGGGACCCTTACCATAATATCGAGCAATATTCCTATATTAAATACGAAGATCATATATTGAAAAGGGGGGACCCTTACCATAATATCGAGCAATATTCCTATATTAAATACGAAGACCATATATTGAAAAGGGGGGACCCTTACCATAATATCGAGCAATATTCCTATATTAAATACGAAGACCATATATTGAAAAGGGGGGACCCTTACCATAATATCGAGCAATACCCCTATAATAAATACGAAGACCATATATTGAAAAGGGGGGACCCTTACCATAATATCGAGCAATATTCCTATTTATTAGTTAAGTTTTTTCGAATTTCGCTTATTTTTGCGATAAAATCAATATTTGCGGAGATACAGCCACTTTTCTAAAAAAGTTTAATAGGGAAGTAATATTTTTATTAAAAATGAATACTGATAGACTTGGATCCATCTTAATATTTATATGGATTTTTTCAAAAATTTCTTCAAATTACAATAGTTTTAATATATTTGAAAAGAGCATTATCAATACCTTAGTTAAGTTTTTTCGAATTTCGCTTATTTTTGCGATAAAATCAATATTTGCGGAGATACAGACACTTTTCTAAAAAAGTTTAATAGGGAAGTAATATTTTTATTATAAAAATGAATACTGATAGACTTGGATCCATCCTAATATTTATATGGATTTTTTCAAAAATTTCTTCAAATTACAATAGTTTTAATATATTTGAAAAGAGCATTATCGATACCTTAGTTAAGTTTTGTCGAATTTCGCTTATTTTTGCGATAAAATCAAAATTTGCGGAGATACAGACACTTTTCTAAAAAAGTTTAATAGGGAAGTAATATTTTTATTATAAAAATGAATACTGATAGACTTGGATCCATCCTAATATTTATATGGATTTTTTCAAAAATTTCTTCAAATTACAATAGTTTTAATATATTTGAAAAGAGCATTATCGATACCTTAGTTAAGTTTTTTCGAATTTCGCTTATTTTTGCGATAAAATCAATATTTGCGGAGATACAGCCACTTTTCTAAAAAAGTTTAATAGGGAAGTAATATTTTTATTATAAAAATGAATACTGATAGACTTGGATCCATCCTAATATTTATATGGATTTTTTCAAAAATTTCTTCAAATTACAATAGTTTTAATATATTTGAAAAGAGCATTATCGATACCTTAGTTAAGTTTTTTCGAATTTCGCTTATTTTTGCGATAAAATCAATATTTGCGGAGATACAGCCACTTTTCTAAAAAAGTTTAATAGGGAGGTAATATTTTTATTATAAAAATGAATACTGATAGACTTGGATCCATCCTAATATTTATATGGATTTTTTCAAAAATTTCTTCAAATTACAATAGTTTTAATATATTTGAAAAGAGCATTATCGATACTTTAGTTAAGTTTTTTCGAATTTCGCTTATTTTTGCGATAAAATCAATATTTGCGGAGATACAGACACTTTTCTAAAAAAGTTTAATAGGGAAGTAATATTTTTATTATAAAAATGAATACTGATAGACTTGGATCCATCCTAATATTTATATGGATTTTTAAAAGGGGGACCCTTGCCATAATATCGAGCAATACCCCTATAATAAATACGAAGACCATATATTGAAAAGGGGGGACCCTTACCATAATATCGAGCAATACCCCTATATTAAATACGCAGACCATATATTGAAAAGGGGGGACCCTTACCATAATATCGAGCAATATTCCTTTATTAAATACGAACACCATATATTGAAAAGGGGGGACCCTTACCATAATATCGAGCAATACCCCTATATTAAATACGCAGACCATATATTGAAAAGGGGGGACCCTTACCATAATATCGAGCAATATTCCTATATTAAATACGAAGACCATATATTGAAAAGGGGGGACCCTTACCATAATATCGAGCAATATTCCTATATTAAATACGAAGACCATATATTGAAAAGGGGGGACCCTTACCATAATATCGAGCAATATTCCTATATTAAATACGAAGACCATATATTGAAAAGGGGGGACCATTACCATAATATCGAGCAATACCCCTATAATAAATACGAAGACCATATATTGAAAAGGGGGGACCCTTACCATAATATCGAGCAATATTCCTATATTAAATACGAAGACCATATATTGAAAAGGGGGGACCCTTACCATAATATCGAGCAATATTCCTATATTAAATACGAAGATCATATATTGAAAAGGGGGGACCCTTACCATAATATCGAGCAATATTCCCATATTAAATACGAAGACCATATATTGAAAAGGGGGGACCCTTACCATAATATCGAGCAATATTCCTATATTAAATACGAAGACCATATATTGAAAAGGGGGGACCCTTACCATAATATCGAGCAATACCCCTATAATAAATACGAAGACCATATATTGAAAAGGGGGACCCTTACCATAATATCGAGCAATATTCCTATTTTTTAGTTAAGTTTTTTCGAATTTCGCTTATTTTTGCGATAAAATCAATATTTGCGGAGATACAGCCACTTTTCTAAAAAAGTTTAATAGGGAAGTAATATTTTTATTAAAAATGAATACTGATAGACTTGGATCCATCTTAATATTTATATGGATTTTTTCAAAAATTTCTTCAAATTACAATAGTTTTAATATATTTGAAAAGAGCATTATCAATACCTTAGTTAAGTTTTTTCGAATTTCGCTTATTTTTGCGATAAAATCAATATTTGCGGAGATACAGCCACTTTTCTAAAAAAGTTTAATAGGGAAGTAATATTTTTATTAAAAATGAATACTGATAGACTTGGATCCATCCTAATATTTATATGGATTTTTTCAAAAATTTCTTCAAATTACAATAGTTTTAATATATTTGAAAAGAGCATTATCGATACCTTAGTTAAGTTTTTTCGAATTTCGCTTATTTTTGCGATAAAATCAAAATTTGCGGAGATACAGCCACTTTTCTAAAAAAGTTTAATAGGGAAGTAATATTTTTATTATAAAAATGAATACTGATAGACTTGGATCCATCCTAATATTTATATGGATTTTTTCAAAAATTTCTTCAAATTACAATAGTTTTAATATATTTGAAAAGAGCATTATCGATACGTTAGTTAAGTTTTTTCGAATTTCGCTTATTTTTGCGATAAAATCAATATTTGCGGAGATACAGCCACTTTTCTAAAAAAGTTTAATAGGGAAGTAATATTTTTATTATAAAAATGAATACTGATAGACTTGGATCCATCCTAATATTTATATGGATTTTTTCAAAAATTTCTTCAAATTACAATAGTTTTAATATATTTGAAAAGAGCATTATCGATACCTTAGTTAAGTTTTTTCGAATTTCGCTTATTTTTGCGATAAAATCAATATTTGCGGAGATACAGCCGCTTTTCTAAAAAAGTTTAATAGGGAAGTAATATTTTTATTATAAAAATGAATACTGATAGACTTGGATCCATCCTAATATTTATATGGATTTTTTCAAAAATTTCTTCAAATTACAATAGTTTTAATATATTTGAAAAGAGCATTATCGATACCTTAGTTAAGTTTTTTCGAATTTCGCTTATTTTTGCGATAAAATCAATATTTGCGGAGATACAGCCACTTTTCTAAAAAAGTTTAATAGGGAAGTAATATTTTTATTATAAAAATGAATACTGATAGACTTGGATCCATCCTAATATTTATATGGATTTTTAAAAGGGGGACCCTTGCCATAATATCGAGCAATACCCCTATAATAAATACGAAGACCATATATTGAAAAGGGGGACCCTTACTATAATATCGAGCAATACCCCTATATTAAATACGCAGACCATATATTGAAAAGGGGGGACCCTTACCATAATATCGAGCAATATTCCTTTATTAAATACGAAGACCATATATTGAAAAGGGGGGACCCTTACCATAATATCGAGCAATACCCCTATATTAAATACGCAGACCATATATTGAAAAGGGGGGACCCTTACCATAATATCGAGCAATATTCCTATATTAAATACGAAGACCATATATTGAAAAGGGGGGACCCTTACCATAATATCGAGCAATATTCCTATATTAAATACGAAGGCCATATATTGAAAAGGGGGGACCCTTACCATAATATCGAGCAATATTCCTATATTAAATACGAAGACCATATATTGAAAAGGGGGGACCCTTACCATAATATCGAGCAATATTCCTATATTAAATACGAAGACCATATATTGAAAAGGGGGACCCTTACCATAATATCGAGCAATACCCCTATAATAAATACGAAGACCATGTATTGAAAAGGGGGACCCTTACCATAATATCGAGCAATATTCCTATATTAAATACGAAGACCATATATTGAAAAGGGGGGACCCTTACCATAATATCGAGCAATATTCCTATATTAAATAAGAAGACCATATATTGAAAAGGGGGGACCCTTACCATAATATCGAGCAATATTCCTATATTAAATACGAAGACCATATATTGAAAAGGGGGGACCCTTACCATAATATCGAGCAATATTCCTATATTAAATACGAAGACCATATATTGAAAAGGGGGGACCCTTACCATAATATCGAGCAATACCCCTATAATAAATACGAAGACCATATATTGAAAAGGGGGGACCCTTACCATAATATCGAGCAATACCCCTATAATAAATACGAAGACCATATATTGAAAAGGGGGGACCCTTACCATAATATCGAGCAATATTCCTATATTAAATACGAAGACCATATATTGAAAAGGGGGGACCCTTACCATAATATCGAGCAATATTCCTATATTAAATACGAAGATCATATATTGAAAAGGGGGGACCCTTACCATAATATCGAGCAATATTCCTATATTAAATACGAAGACCATATATTGAAAAGGGGGGACCCTTACCATAATATCGAGCAATATTCCTATATTAAATACGCAGACCATATATTGAAAAGGGGGGACCCTTACCATAATATCGAGCAATACCCCTATAATAAATACGAAGACCATATATTGAAAAGGGGGGACCCTTACCATAATATCGAGCAATATTCCTATATTAAATACGAAGACCATATATTGAAAAGGGGGACCCTTACCATAATATCGAGCAATATTCCTATATTAAATACGAAGACCATATATTGAAAAGGGGGGACCCTTACCATAATATCGAGCAATACCCCTATAATAAATACGAAGACCATATATTGAAAAGGGGGGACCCTTACCATAATATCGAGCAATATTCCTATATTAAATACGAAGACCATATATTGAAAAGGGGGGACCCTTACCATAATATCGAGCAATACCCCTATAATAAATACGAAGACCATATATTGAAAAGGGGGGACCCTTACCATAATATCGAGCAATATTCCTATTTATTAGTTAAGTTTTTTCGAATTTCGCTTATTTTTGCGATAAAATCAATATTTGCGGAGATACAGCCACTTTTCTAAAAAAGTTTAATAGGGAAGTAATATTTTTATTAAAAATGAATACTGATAGACTTGGATCCATCTTAATATTTATATGGATTTTTTCAAAAATTTCTTCAAATTACAATAGTTTTAATATATTTGAAAAGAGCATTATCGATACCTTAGTTAAGTTTTTTCGAATTTCGCTTATTTTTGCGATAAAATCAATATTTGCGGAGATACAGACACTTTTCTAAAAAAGTTTAATAGGGAAGTAATATTTTTATTATAAAAATGAATACTGATAGACTTGGATCCATCCTAATATTTATATGGATTTTTTCAAAAATTTCTTCAAATTACAATAGTTTTAATATATTTGAAAAGAGCATTATCGATACCTTAGTTAAGTTTTTTCGAATTTCGCTTATTTTTGCGATAAAATCAATATTTGCGGAGATACAGCCACTTTTCTAAAAAAGTTTAATAGGGAAGTAATATTTTTATTAAAAATGAATACTGATAGACTTGGATCCATCCTAATATTTATATGGATTTTTTCAAAAATTTCTTCAAATTACAATAGTTTTAATATATTTGAAAAGAGCATTATCGATACCTTAGTTAAGTTTTTTCGAATTTCGCTTATTTTTGCGATAAAATCAATATTTGCGGAGATACAGACACTTTTCTAAAAAAGTTTAATAGGGAAGTAATATTTTTATTATAAAAATGAATACTGATAGACTTGGATCCATCCTAATATTTATATGGATTTTTTCAAAAATTTCTTCAAATTACAATAGTTTTAATATATTTGAAAAGAGCATTATCGATACCTTAGTTAAGTTTTTTCGAATTTCGCTTATTTTTGCGATAAAATCAATATTTGCGGAGATACAGCCACTTTTCTAAAAAAGTTTAATAGGGAAGTAATATTTTTATTATAAAAATGAATACTGATAGACTTGGATCCATCCTAATATTTATATGGATTTTTTCAAAAATTTCTTCAAATTACAATAGTTTTAATATATTTGAAAAGAGCATTATCGATACCTTAGTTAAGTTTTTTCGAATTTCGCTTATTTTTGCGATAAAATCAATATTTGCGGAGATACAGCCGCTTTTCTAAAAAAGTTTAATAGGGAAGTAATATTTTTATTATAAAAATGAATACTGATAGACTTGGATCCATCCTAATATTTATATGGATTTTTTCAAAAATTTCTTCAAATTACAATAGTTTTAATATATTTGAAAAGAGCATTATCGATACCTTAGTTAAGTTTTTTCGAATTTCGCTTATTTTTGCGATAAAATCAATATTTGCGGAGATACAGCCACTTTTCTAAAAAAGTTTAATAGGGAAGTAATATTTTTATTATAAAAATGAATACTGATAGACTTGGATCCATCCTAATATTTATATGGATTTTTTCAAAAATTTCTTCAAATTACAATAGTTTTAATATATTTGAAAAGAGCATTATCGATACCTTAGTTAAGTTTTTTCGAATTTCGCTTATTTTTGCGATAAAATCAATATTTGCGGAGATACAGCCGCTTTTCTAAAAAAGTTTAATAGGGAAGTAATATTTTTATTATAAAAATGAATACTGATAGACTTGGATCCATCCTAATATTTATATGGATTTTTTCAAAAATTTCTTCAAATTACAATAGTTTTAATATATTTGAAAAGAGCATTATCGATACCTTAGTTAAGTTTTTTCGAATTTCGCTTATTTTTGCGATAAAATCAATATTTGCGGAGATACAGCCACTTTTCTAAAAAAGTTTAATAGGGAAGTAATATTTTTATTATAAAAATGAATACTGATAGACTTGGATCCATCCTAATATTTATATGGATTTTTAAAAGGGGGACCCTTGCCATAATATCGAGCAATACCCCTATAATAAATACGAAGACCATATATTGAAAAGGGGGACCCTTACTATAATATCGAGCAATACCCCTATATTAAATACGCAGACCATATATTGAAAAGGGGGGACCCTTACCATAATATCGAGCAATATTCCTTTATTAAATACGAAGACCATATATTGAAAAGGGGGGACCCTTACCATAATATCGAGCAATACCCCTATATTAAATACGCAGACCATATATTGAAAAGGGGGGACCCTTACCATAATATCGAGCAATATTCCTATATTAAATACGAAGACCATATATTGAAAAGGGGGGACCCTTACCATAATATCGAGCAATATTCCTATATTAAATACGAAGGCCATATATTGAAAAGGGGGGACCCTTACCATAATATCGAGCAATATTCCTATATTAAATACGAAGACCATATATTGAAAAGGGGGGACCCTTACCATAATATCGAGCAATATTCCTATATTAAATACGAAGACCATATATTGAAAAGGGGGACCCTTACCATAATATCGAGCAATACCCCTATAATAAATACGAAGACCATATATTGAAAAGGGGGGACCCTTACCATAATATCGAGCAATATTCCTATATTAAATACGAAGACCATATATTGAAAAGGGGGGACCCTTACCATAATATCGAGCAATATTCCTATATTAAATACGAAGACCATATATTGAAAAGGGGGGACCCTTACCATAATATCGAGCAATATTCCTATATTAAATACGAAGACCATATATTGAAAAGGGGGGACCCTTACCATAATATCGAGCAATATTCCTATATTAAATACGAAGACCATATATTGAAAAGGGGGGACCCTTACCATAATATCGAGCAATACCCCTATAATAAATACGAAGACCATATATTGAAAAGGGGGGACCCTTACCATAATATCGAGCAATACCCCTATAATAAATACGAAGACCATATATTGAAAAGGGGGGACCCTTACCATAATATCGAGCAATATTCCTATATTAAATACGAAGACCATATATTGAAAAGGGGGGACCCTTACCATAATATCGAGCAATATTCCTATATTAAATACGAAGATCATATATTGAAAAGGGGGGACCCTTACCATAATATCGAGCAATATTCCTATATTAAATACGAAGACCATATATTGAAAAGGGGGGACCCTTACCATAATATCGAGCAATATTCCTATATTAAATACGCAGACCATATATTGAAAAGGGGGGACCCTTACCATAATATCGAGCAATACCCCTATAATAAATACGAAGACCATATATTGAAAAGGGGGGACCCTTACCATAATATCGAGCAATATTCCTATATTAAATACGAAGACCATATATTGAAAAGGGGGACCCTTACCATAATATCGAGCAATATTCCTATATTAAATACGAAGACCATATATTGAAAAGGGGGGACCCTTACCATAATATCGAGCAATACCCCTATAATAAATACGAAGACCATATATTGAAAAGGGGGGACCCTTACCATAATATCGAGCAATATTCCTATATTAAATACGAAGACCATATATTGAAAAGGGGGGACCCTTACCATAATATCGAGCAATACCCCTATAATAAATACGAAGACCATATATTGAAAAGGGGGGACCCTTACCATAATATCGAGCAATATTCCTATTTATTAGTTAAGTTTTTTCGAATTTCGCTTATTTTTGCGATAAAATCAATATTTGCGGAGATACAGCCACTTTTCTAAAAAAGTTTAATAGGGAAGTAATATTTTTATTAAAAATGAATACTGATAGACTTGGATCCATCTTAATATTTATATGGATTTTTTCAAAAATTTCTTCAAATTACAATAGTTTTAATATATTTGAAAAGAGCATTATCGATACCTTAGTTAAGTTTTTTCGAATTTCGCTTATTTTTGCGATAAAATCAATATTTGCGGAGATACAGACACTTTTCTAAAAAAGTTTAATAGGGAAGTAATATTTTTGTTATAAAAATGAATACTGATAGACTTGGATCCATCCTAATATTTATATGGATTTTTTCAAAAATTTCTTCAAATTACAATAGTTTTAATATATTTGAAAAGAGCATTATCGATACCTTAGTTAAGTTTTTTCGAATTTCGCTTATTTTTGCGATAAAATCAATATTTGCGGAGATACAGCCACTTTTCTAAAAAAGTTTAATAGGGAAGTAATATTTTTATTAAAAATGAATACTGATAGACTTGGATCCATCCTAATATTTATATGGATTTTTTCAAAAATTTCTTCAAATTACAATAGTTTTAATATATTTGAAAAGAGCATTATCGATACCTTAGTTAAGTTTTTTCGAATTTCGCTTATTTTTGCGATAAAATCAATATTTGCGGAGATACAGACACTTTTCTAAAAAAGTTTAATAGGGAAGTAATATTTTTATTATAAAAATGAATACTGATAGACTTGGATCCATCCTAATATTTATATGGATTTTTTCAAAAATTTCTTCAAATTACAATAGTTTTAATATATTTGAAAAGAGCATTATCGATACCTTAGTTAAGTTTTTTCGAATTTCGCTTATTTTTGCGATAAAATCAATATTTGCGGAGATACAGCCACTTTTCTAAAAAAGTTTAATAGGGAAGTAATATTTTTATTATAAAAATGAATACTGATAGACTTGGATCCATCCTAATATTTATATGGATTTTTTCAAAAATTTCTTCAAATTACAATAGTTTTAATATATTTGAAAAGAGCATTATCGATACCTTAGTTAAGTTTTTTCGAATTTCGCTTATTTTTGCGATAAAATCAATATTTGCGGAGATACAGCCACTTTTCTAAAAAAGTTTAATAGGGAAGTAATATTTTTATTAAAAATGAATACTGATAGACTTGGATCCATCCTAATATTTATATGGATTTTTTCAAAAATTTCTTCAAATTACAATAGTTTTAATATATTTGAAAAGAGCATTATCGATACCTTAGTTAAGTTTTTTCGAATTTCGCTTATTTTTGCGATAAAATCAATATTTGCGGAGATACAGACACTTTTCTAAAAAAGTTTAATAGGGAAGTAATATTTTTATTATAAAAATGAATACTGATAGACTTGGATCCATCCTAATATTTATATGGATTTTTTCAAAAATTTCTTCAAATTACAATAGTTTTAATATATTTGAAAAGAGCATTATCGATACCTTAGTTAAGTTTTTTCGAATTTCGCTTATTTTTGCGATAAAATCAATATTTGCGGAGATACAGCCACTTTTCTAAAAAAGTTTAATAGGGAAGTAATATTTTTATTATAAAAATGAATACTGATAGACTTGGATCCATCCTAATATTTATATGGATTTTTAAAAGGGGGACCCTTGCCATAATATCGAGCAATACCCCTATAATAAATACGAAGACCATATATTGAAAAGGGGGACCCTTACTATAATATCGAGCAATACCCCTATATTAAATACGCAGACCATATATTGAAAAGGGGGGACCCTTACCATAATATCGAGCAATATTCCTTTATTAAATACGAAGACCATATATTGAAAAGGGGGGACCCTTACCATAATATCGAGCAATATTCCTATATTAAATACGAAGACCATATATTGAAAAGGGGGGACCCTTACCATAATATCGAGCAATATTCCTATATTAAATACGAAGACCATATATTGAAAAGGGGGACCCTTACCATAATATCGAGCAATACCCCTATAATAAATACGAAGACCATATATTGAAAAGGGGGGACCCTTACCATAATATCGAGCAATATTCCTATATTAAATACGAAGACCATATATTGAAAAGGGGGGACCCTTACCATAATATCGAGCAATATTCCTATATTAAATACGAAGACCATATATTGAAAAGGGGGGACCCTTACCATAATATCGAGCAATATTCCTATATTAAATACGAAGACCATATATTGAAAAGGGGGGACCCTTACCATAATATCGAGCAATATTCCTATATTAAATACGAAGACCATATATTGAAAAGGGGGGACCCTTACCATAATATCGAGCAATACCCCTATAATAAATACGAAGACCATATATTGAAAAGGGGGGACCCTTACCATAATATCGAGCAATACCCCTATAATAAATACGAAGACCATATATTGAAAAGGGGGGACCCTTACCATAATATCGAGCAATATTCCTATATTAAATACGAAGACCATATATTGAAAAGGGGGGACCCTTACCATAATATCGAGCAATATTCCTATATTAAATACGAAGATCATATATTGAAAAGGGGGGACCCTTACCATAATATCGAGCAATATTCCTATATTAAATACGAAGACCATATATTGAAAAGGGGGGACCCTTACCATAATATCGAGCAATATTCCTATATTAAATACGCAGACCATATATTGAAAAGGGGGGACCCTTACCATAATATCGAGCAATACCCCTATAATAAATACGAAGACCATATATTGAAAAGGGGGGACCCTTACCATAATATCGAGCAATATTCCTATATTAAATACGAAGACCATATATTGAAAAGGGGGACCCTTACCATAATATCGAGCAATATTCCTATATTAAATACGAAGACCATATATTGAAAAGGGGGGACCCTTACCATAATATCGAGCAATACCCCTATAATAAATACGAAGACCATATATTGAAAAGGGGGGACCCTTACCATAATATCGAGCAATATTCCTATATTAAATACGAAGACCATATATTGAAAAGGGGGGACCCTTACCATAATATCGAGCAATACCCCTATAATAAATACGAAGACCATATATTGAAAAGGGGGGACCCTTACCATAATATCGAGCAATATTCCTATTTATTAGTTAAGTTTTTTCGAATTTCGCTTATTTTTGCGATAAAATCAATATTTGCGGAGATACAGCCACTTTTCTAAAAAAGTTTAATAGGGAAGTAATATTTTTATTAAAAATGAATACTGATAGACTTGGATCCATCTTAATATTTATATGGATTTTTTCAAAAATTTCTTCAAATTACAATAGTTTTAATATATTTGAAAAGAGCATTATCGATACCTTAGTTAAGTTTTTTCGAATTTCGCTTATTTTTGCGATAAAATCAATATTTGCGGAGATACAGACACTTTTCTAAAAAAGTTTAATAGGGAAGTAATATTTTTATTATAAAAATGAATACTGATAGACTTGGATCCATCCTAATATTTATATGGATTTTTTCAAAAATTTCTTCAAATTACAATAGTTTTAATATATTTGAAAAGAGCATTATCGATACCTTAGTTAAGTTTTTTCGAATTTCGCTTATTTTTGCGATAAAATCAATATTTGCGGAGATACAGCCACTTTTCTAAAAAAGTTTAATAGGGAAGTAATATTTTTATTAAAAATGAATACTGATAGACTTGGATCCATCCTAATATTTATATGGATTTTTTCAAAAATTTCTTCAAATTACAATAGTTTTAATATATTTGAAAAGAGCATTATCGATACCTTAGTTAAGTTTTTTCGAATTTCGCTTATTTTTGCGATAAAATCAATATTTGCGGAGATACAGACACTTTTCTAAAAAAGTTTAATAGGGAAGTAATATTTTTATTATAAAAATGAATACTGATAGACTTGGATCCATCCTAATATTTATATGGATTTTTTCAAAAATTTCTTCAAATTACAATAGTTTTAATATATTTGAAAAGAGCATTATCGATACCTTAGTTAAGTTTTTTCGAATTTCGCTTATTTTTGCGATAAAATCAATATTTGCGGAGATACAGCCACTTTTCTAAAAAAGTTTAATAGGGAAGTAATATTTTTATTATAAAAATGAATACTGATAGACTTGGATCCATCCTAATATTTATATGGATTTTTAAAAGGGGGACCCTTGCCATAATATCGAGCAATACCCCTATAATAAATACGAAGACCATATATTGAAAAGGGGGACCCTTACTATAATATCGAGCAATACCCCTATATTAAATACGCAGACCATATATTGAAAAGGGGGGACCCTTACCATAATATCGAGCAATATTCCTTTATTAAATACGAAGACCATATATTGAAAAGGGGGGACCCTTACCATAATATCGAGCAATACCCCTATATTAAATACGCAGACCATATATTGAAAAGGGGGGACCCTTACCATAATATCGAGCAATATTCCTATATTAAATACGAAGACCATATATTGAAAAGGGGGGACCCTTACCATAATATCGAGCAATATTCCTATATTAAATACGAAGGCCATATATTGAAAAGGGGGGACCCTTACCATAATATCGAGCAATATTCCTATATTAAATACGAAGACCATATATTGAAAAGGGGGGACCCTTACCATAATATCGAGCAATATTCCTATATTAAATACGAAGACCATATATTGAAAAGGGGGACCCTTACCATAATATCGAGCAATACCCCTATAATAAATACGAAGACCATATATTGAAAAGGGGGGACCCTTACCATAATATCGAGCAATATTCCTATATTAAATACGAAGACCATATATTGAAAAGGGGGGACCCTTACCATAATATCGAGCAATATTCCTATATTAAATACGAAGACCATATATTGAAAAGGGGGGACCCTTACCATAATATCGAGCAATATTCCTATATTAAATACGAAGACCATATATTGAAAAGGGGGGACCCTTACCATAATATCGAGCAATATTCCTATATTAAATACGAAGACCATATATTGAAAAGGGGGGACCCTTACCATAATATCGAGCAATACCCCTATAATAAATACGAAGACCATATATTGAAAAGGGGGGACCCTTACCATAATATCGAGCAATACCCCTATAATAAATACGAAGACCATATATTGAAAAGGGGGGACCCTTACCATAATATCGAGCAATATTCCTTTATTAAATACGAAGACCATATATTGAAAAGGGGGGACCCTTACCATAATATCGAGCAATATTCCTATATTAAATACGCAGACCATATATTGAAAAGGAGGGACCCTTACCATAATATCGAGCAATATTCCTATATTAAATACGAAGACCATATATTGAAAAGGGGGGACCCTTACCATAATATCGAGCAATATTCCTATATTAAATACGCAGACCATATATTGAAAAGGGGGGACCCTTACCATAATATCGAGCAATACCCCTATAATAAATACGAAGACCATATATTGAAAAGGGGGGACCCTTACCATAATATCGAGCAATATTCCTATATTAAATACGAAGACCATATATTGAAAAGGGGGACCCTTACCATAATATCGAGCAATATTCCTATATTAAATACGAAGACCATATATTGAAAAGGGGGGACCCTTACCATAATATCGAGCAATACCCCTATAATAAATACGAAGACCATATATTGAAAAGGGGGGACCCTTACCATAATATCGAGCAATATTCCTATATTAAATACGAAGACCATATATTGAAAAGGGGGGACCCTTACCATAATATCGAGCAATACCCCTATAATAAATACGAAGACCATATATTGAAAAGGGGGGACCCTTACCATAATATCGAGCAATATTCCTATTTATTAGTTAAGTTTTTTCGAATTTCGCTTATTTTTGCGATAAAATCAATATTTGCGGAGATACAGCCACTTTTCTAAAAAAGTTTAATAGGGAAGTAATATTTTTATTAAAAATGAATACTGATAGACTTGGATCCATCTTAATATTTATATGGATTTTTTCAAAAATTTCTTCAAATTACAATAGTTTTAATATATTTGAAAAGAGCATTATCGATACCTTAGTTAAGTTTTTTCGAATTTCGCTTATTTTTGCGATAAAATCAATATTTGCGGAG
The DNA here is from genome assembly GCA_932526305.1 of Epicampocera succincta. Classification (NCBI taxonomy): domain Eukaryota; kingdom Metazoa; phylum Arthropoda; class Insecta; order Diptera; family Tachinidae; genus Epicampocera; species Epicampocera succincta. The sequence goes on along the minus strand of OW052037.1, from coordinate 10,949,363 downwards.
ATACAGACACTTTTCTAAAAAAGTTTAATAGGGAAGTAATATTTTTATTATAAAAATGAATACTGATAGACTTGGATCCATCCTAATATTTATATGGATTTTTTCAAAAATTTCTTCAAATTACAATAGTTTTAATATATTTGAAAAGAGCATTATCGATACCTTAGTTAAGTTTTTTCGAATTTCGCTTATTTTTGCGATAAAATCAATATTTGCGGAGATACAGCCACTTTTCTAAAAAAGTTTAATAGGGAAGTAATATTTTTATTAAAAATGAATACTGATAGACTTGGATCCATCCTAATATTTATATGGATTTTTTCAAAAATTTCTTCAAATTACAATAGTTTTAATATATTTGAAAAGAGCATTATCGATACCTTAGTTAAGTTTTTTCGAATTTCGCTTATTTTTGCGATAAAATCAATATTTGCGGAGATACAGACACTTTTCTAAAAAAGTTTAATAGGGAAGTAATATTTTTATTATAAAAATGAATACTGATAGACTTGGATCCATCCTAATATTTATATGGATTTTTTCAAAAATTTCTTCAAATTACAATAGTTTTAATATATTTGAAAAGAGCATTATCGATACCTTAGTTAAGTTTTTTCGAATTTCGCTTATTTTTGCGATAAAATCAATATTTGCGGAGATACAGCCGCTTTTCTAAAAAAGTTTAATAGGGAAGTAATATTTTTATTATAAAAATGAATACTGATAGACTTGGATCCATCCTAATATTTATATGGATTTTTTCAAAAATTTCTTCAAATTACAATAGTTTTAATATATTTGAAAAGAGCATTATCGATACCTTAGTTAAGTTTTTTCGAATTTCGCTTATTTTTGCGATAAAATCAATATTTGCGGAGATACAGCCACTTTTCTAAAAAAGTTTAATAGGGAAGTAATATTTTTATTATAAAAATGAATACTGATAGACTTGGATCCATCCTAATATTTATATGGATTTTTAAAAGGGGGACCCTTGCCATAATATCGAGCAATACCCCTATAATAAATACGAAGACCATATATTGAAAAGGGGGACCCTTACTATAATATCGAGCAATACCCCTATATTAAATACGCAGACCATATATTGAAAAGGGGGGACCCTTACCATAATATCGAGCAATATTCCTTTATTAAATACGAAGACCATATATTGAAAAGGGGGGACCCTTACCATAATATCGAGCAATACCCCTATATTAAATACGCAGACCATATATTGAAAAGGGGGGACCCTTACCATAATATCGAGCAATATTCCTATATTAAATACGAAGACCATATATTGAAAAGGGGGGACCCTTACCATAATATCGAGCAATATTCCTATATTAAATACGAAGGTCATATATTGAAAAGGGGGGACCCTTACCATAATATCGAGCAATACCCCTATAATAAATACGAAGACCATATATTGAAAAGGGGGGACCCTTACCATAATATCGAGCAATATTCCTATATTAAATACGAAGACCATATATTGAAAAGGGGGACCCTTACCATAATATCGAGCAATATTCCTATATTAAATACGAAGACCATATATTGAAAAGGGGGGACCCTTACCATAATATCGAGCAATATTCCTATATTAAATACGCAGACCATATATTGAAAAGGGGGGACCCTTACCATAATATCGAGCAATACCCCTATAATAAATACGAAGACCATATATTGAAAAGGGGGGACCCTTACCATAATATCGAGCAATATTCCTATATTAAATACGAAGACCATATATTGAAAAGGGGGGACCCTTACCATAATATCGAGCAATATTCCTATATTAAATACGAAGACCATATATTGAAAAGGGGGGACCCTTACCATAATATCGAGCAATATTCCTATATTAAATACGAAGACCATATATTGAAAAGGGGGGACCCTTACCATAATATCGAGCAATATTCCTATATTAAATACGAAGACCATATATTGAAAAGGGGGGACCCTTACCATAATATCGAGCAATACCCCTATAATAAATACGAAGACCATATATTGAAAAGTTGGGACCCTTACCATAATATCGAGCAATATTCCTATTTATTAGTTAAGTTTTTTCGAATTTCGCTTATTTTTGCGATAAAATCAATATTTGCGGAGATACAGCCACTTTTCTAAAAAAGTTTAATAGGGAAGTAATATTTTTATTAAAAATGAATACTGATAGACTTGGATCCATCTTAATATTTATATGGATTTTTTCAAAAATTTCTTCAAATTACAATAGTTTTAATATATTTGAAAAGAGCATTATCGATACCTTAGTTAATTTTTTTCGAATTTCGCTTATTTTTGCGATAAAATCAATATTTGCGGAGATACAGACACTTTTCTAAAAAAGTTTAATAGGGAAGTAATATTTTTATTATAAAAATGAATACTGATAGACTTGGATCCATCCTAATATTTATATGGATTTTTTCAAAAATTTCTTCAAATTACAATAGTTTTAATATATTTGAAAAGAGCATTATCGATACCTTAGTTAAGTTTTTTCGAATTTCGCTTATTTTTGCGATAAAATCAATATTTGCGGAGATACAGACACTTTTCTAAAAAAGTTTAATAGGGAAGTAATATTTTTATTATAAAAATGAATACTGATAGACTTGGATCCATCCTAATATTTATATGGATTTTTTCAAAAATTTCTTCAAATTACAATAGTTTTAATATATTTGAAAAGAGCATTATCGATACCTTAGTTAAGTTTTTTCGAATTTCGCTTATTTTTGCGATAAAATCAATATTTGCGGAGATACAGCCACTTTTCTAAAAAAGTTTAATAGGGAAGTAATATTTTTATTAAAAATGAATACTGATAGACTTGGATCCATCCTAATATTTATATGGATTTTTTCAAAAATTTCTTCAAATTACAATAGTTTTAATATATTTGAAAAGAGCATTATCGATACCTTAGTTAAGTTTTTTCGAATTTCGCTTATTTTTGCGATAAAATCAATATTTGCGGAGATACAGACACTTTTCTAAAAAAGTTTAATAGGGAAGTAATATTTTTATTATAAAAATGAATACTGATAGACTTGGATCCATCCTAATATTTATATGGATTTTTTCAAAAATTTCTTCAAATTACAATAGTTTTAATATATTTGAAAAGAGCATTATCGATACCTTAGTTAAGTTTTTTCGAATTTCGCTTATTTTTGCGATAAAATCAATATTTGCGGAGATACAGCCACTTTTCTAAAAAAGTTTAATAGGGAAGTAATATTTTTATTATAAAAATGAATACTGATAGACTTAGATCCATCCTAATATTTATATGGATTTTTTCAAAAATTTCTTCAAATTACAATAGTTTTAATATATTTGAAAAGAGCATTATCGATACCTTAGTTAAGTTTTTTCGAATTTCGCTTATTTTTGCGATAAAATCAATATTTGCGGAGATACAGCCGCTTTTCTAAAAAAGTTTAATAGGGAAGTAATATTTTTATTATAAAAATGAATACTGATAGACTTGGATCCATCCTAATATTTATATGGATTTTTTCAAAAATTTCTTCAAATTACAATAGTTTTAATATATTTGAAAAGAGCATTATCGATACCTTAGTTAAGTTTTTTCGAATTTCGCTTATTTTTGCGATAAAATCAATATTTGCGGAGATACAGCCACTTTTCTAAAAAAGTTTAATAGGGAAGTAATATTTTTATTATAAAAATGAATACTGATAGACTTGGATCCATCCTAATATTTATATGGATTTTTAAAAGGGGGACCCTTGCCATAATATCGAGCAATACCCCTATAATAAATACGAAGACCATATATTGAAAAGGGGGACCCTTACTATAATATCGAGCAATACCCCTATATTAAATACGCAGACCATATATTGAAAAGGGGGGACCCTTACCATAATATCGAGCAATATTCCTTTATTAAATACGAAGACCATATATTGAAAAGGGGGGACCCTTACCATAATATCGAGCAATACCCCTATATTAAATACGCAGACCATATATTGAAAAGGGGGGACCCTTACCATAATATCGAGCAATATTCCTATATTAAATACGAAGACCATATATTGAAAAGGGGGGACCCTTACCATAATATCGAGCAATATTCCTATATTAAATACGAAGGCCATATATTGAAAAGGGGTTACCCTTACCATAATATCGAGCAATACCCCTATAATAAATACGAAGACCATATATTGAAAAGGGGGGACCCTTACCATAATATCGAGCAATATTCCTATATTAAATACGAAACCCATATATTGAAAAGGGGGGACCCTTACCATAATATCGAGCAATATTCCTATATTAAATACGAAGACCATATATTGAAAAGGGGGGACCCTTACCATAATATCGAGCAATATTCCTATATTAAATACGCAGACCATATATTGAAAAGGGGGGACCCTTACCATAATATCGAGCAATACCCCTATAATAAATACGAAGACCATATATTGAAAAGGGGGGACCCTTACCATAATATCGAGCAATATTCCTATATTAAATACGAAGACCATATATTGAAAAGGGGGGACCCTTACCATAATATCGAGCAATATTCCTATATTAAATACGAAGACCATATATTGAAAAGGGGGGACCCTTACCATAATATCGAGCAATATTCCTATATTAAATACGAAGACCATATATTGAAAAGGGGGGACCCTTACCATAATATCGAGCAATATTCCTATATTAAATACGAAGACCATATATTGAAAAGGGGGGACCCTTACCATAATATCGAGCAATATTCCTATATTAAATACGAAGACCATATATTGAAAAGGGGGGACCCTTACCATAATATCGAGCAATATTCCTATATTAAATACGAAGACCATATATTGAAAAGGGGGGACCCTTACCATAATATCGAGCAATATTCCTATATTAAATACGAAGACCATATATTGAAAAGGGGGGACCCTTACCATAATATCGAGCAATATTCCTATATTAAATACGAAGACCATATATTGAAAAGGGGGGACCCTTACCATAATATCGAGCAATATTCCTATATTAAATACGAAGACCATATATTGAAAAGGGGGGACCCTTACCATAATATCGAGCAATATTCCTATATTAAATACGAAGACCATATATTGAAAAGGGGGGACCCTTACCATAATATCGAGCAATATTCCTATATTAAATACGAAGACCATATATTGAAAAGGGGGGACCCTTACCATAATATCGAGCAATATTCCTATATTAAATACGAAGACCATATATTGAAAAGGGGGGACCCTTACCATAATATCGAGCAATATTCCTATATTAAATACGAAGACCATATATTGAAAAGGGGGGACCCTTACCATAATATCGAGCAATATTCCTATATTAAATACGAAGACCATATATTGAAAAGGGGGGACCCTTACCATAATATCGAGCAATATTCCTATATTAAATACGAAGACCATATATTGAAAAGGGGGGACCCTTACCATAATATCGAGCAATACCCCTATAATAAATACGAAGACCATATATTGAAAAGGGGGGACCCTTACCATAATATCGAGCAATACCCCTATAATAAATACGAAGACCATATATTGAAAAGGGGGGACCCTTACCATAATATCGAGCAATATTCCTATATTAAATACGAAGACCATATATTGAAAAGGGGGGACCCTTACCATAATATCGAGCAATATTCCTATATTAAATACGAAGATCATATATTGAAAAGGGGGGACCCTTACCATAATATCGAGCAATATTCCTATATTAAATACGAAGACCATATATTGAAAAGGGGGGACCCTTACCATAATATCGAGCAATATTCCTATATTAAATACGAAGACAATATATTGAAAAGGGGGGACCCTTACCATAATATCGAGCAATATTCCTATTTATTAGTTAAGTTTTTTCGAATTTCGCTTATTTTTGCGATAAAATCAATATTTGCGGAGATACAGCCACTTTTCTAAAAAAGTTTAATAGGGAAGTAATATTTTTATTAAAAATGAATACTGATAGACTTGGATCCATCTTAATATTTATATGGATTTTTTCAAAAATTTCTTCAAATTACAATAGTTTTAATATATTTGAAAAGAGCATTATCGATACCTTAGTTAAGTTTTTTCGAATTTCGCTTATTTTTGCGATAAAATCAATATTTGCGGAGATACAGACACTTTTCTAAAAAAGTTTAATAGGGAAGTAATATTTTTATTATAAAAATGAATACTGATAGACTTGGATCCATCCTAATATTTATATGGATTTTTTCAAAAATTTCTTCAAATTACAATAGTTTTAATATATTTGAAAAGAGCATTATCGATACCTTAGTTAAGTTTTTTCGAATTTCGCTTATTTTTGCGATAAAATCAATATTTGCGGAGATACAGCCACTTTTCTAAAAAAGTTTAATAGGGAAGTAATATTTTTATTAAAAATGAATACTGATAGACTTGGATCCATCCTAATATTTATATGGATTTTTTCAAAAATTTCTTCAAATTACAATAGTTTTAATATATTTGAAAAGAGCATTATCGATACCTTAGTTAAGTTTTTTCGAATTTCGCTTATTTTTGCGATAAAATCAATATTTGCGGAGATACAGACACTTTTCTAAAAAAGTTTAATAGGGAAGTAATATTTTTATTATAAAAATGAATACTGATAGACTTGGATCCATCCTAATATTTATATGGATTTTTTCAAAAATTTCTTCAAATTACAATAGTTTTAATATATTTGAAAAGAGCATTATCGATACCTTAGTTAAGTTTTTTCGAATTTCGCTTATTTTTGCGATAAAATCAATATTTGCGGAGATACAGCCACTTTTCTAAAAAAGTTTAATAGGGAAGTAATATTTTTATTATAAAAATGAATACTGATAGACTTGGATCTATCCTAATATTTATATGGATTTTTTCAAAAATTTCTTCAAATTACAATAGTTTTAATATATTTGAAAAGAGCATTATCGATACCTTAGTTAAGTTTTTTCGAATTTCGCTTATTTTTGCGATAAAATCAATATTTGCGGAGATACAGCCGCTTTTCTAAAAAAGTTTAATAGGGAAGTAATATTTTTATTATAAAAATGAATACTGATAGACTTGGATCCATCCTAATATTTATATGGATTTTTTCAAAAATTTCTTCAAATTACAATAGTTTTAATATATTTGAAAAGAGCATTATCGATACCTTAGTTAAGTTTTTTCGAATTTCGCTTATTTTTGCGATAAAATCAATATTTGCGGAGATACAGCCACTTTTCTAAAAAAGTTTAATAGGGAAGTAATATTTTTATTATAAAAATGAATACTGATAGACTTGGATCCATCCTAATATTTATATGGATTTTTTCAAAAATTTCTTCAAATTACAATAGTTTTAATATATTTGAAAAGAGCATTATCGATACCTTAGTTAAGTTTTTTCGAATTTCGCTTATTTTTGCGATAAAATCAATATTTGCGGAGATACAGCCACTTTTCTACAAAAGTTTAATAGGGAAGTAATATTTTTATTATAAAAATGAATACTGATAGACTTGGATCCATCCTAATATTTATATGGATTTTTTCAAAAATTTCTTCAAATTACAATAGTTTTAATATATTTGAAAAGAGCATTATCGATACCTTAGTTAAGTTTTTTCGAATTTCGCTTATTTTTGCGATAAAATCAATATTTGCGGAGATACAGCCGCTTTTCTAAAAAAGTTTAATAGGGAAGTAATATTTTTATTATAAAAATGAATACTGATAGACTTGGATCCATCCTAATATTTATATGGATTTTTTCAAAAATTTCTTCAAATTACAATAGTTTTAATATATTTGAAAAGAGCATTATCGATACCTTAGTTAAGTTTTTTCGAATTTCGCTTATTTTTGCGATAAAATCAATATTTGCGGAGATACAGCCACTTTTCTAAAAAAGTTTAATAGGGAAGTAATATTTTTATTATAAAAATGAATACTGATAGACTTGGATCCATCCTAATATTTATATGGATTTTTAAAAGGGGGACCCTTGCCATAATATCGAGCAATACCCCTATAATAAATACGAAGACCATATATTGAAAAGGGGGACCCTTACTATAATATCGAGCAATACCCCTATATTAAATACGCAGACCATATATTGAAAAGGGGGGACCCTTACCATAATATCGAGCAATATTCCTTTATTAAATACGAAGACCATATATTGAAAAGGGGGGACCCTTACCATAATATCGAGCAATACCCCTATATTAAATACGCAGACCATATATTGAAAAGGGGGGACCCTTACCATAATATCGAGCAATACCCCTATAATAAATACGAAGACCATATATTGAAAAGGGGGGACCCTTACCATAATATCGAGCAATATTCCTATATTAAATACGAAGACCATATATTGAAAAGGGGGGACCCTTACCATAATATCGAGCAATATTCCTATATTAAATACGAAGACCATATATTGAAAAGGGGGGACCCGTACCATAATATCGAGCAATATTCCTATATTAAATACGCAGACCATATATTGAAAAGGGGGGACCCTTACCATAATATCGAGCAATACCCCTATAATAAATACGAAGACCATATATTGAAAAGGGGGACCCTTACCATAATATCGAGCAATATTCCTATATTAAATACGAAGACCATATATTGAAAAGGGGGGACCCTTACCATAATATCGAGCAATATTCCTATATTAAATACGAAGACCATATATTGAAAAGGGGGGACCCTTACCATAATATCGAGCAATATTCCTATATTAAATACGAAGACCATATATTGAAAAGGGGGGACCCTTACCATAATATCGAGCAATATTCCTATATTAAATACGAAGACCATATATTGAAAAGGGGGGACCCTTACCATAATATCGAGCAATACCCCTATAATAAATACGAAGACCATATATTGAAAAGGGGGGACCCTTACCATAATATCGAGCAATACCCCTATAATAAATACGAAGACCATATATTGAAAAGGGGGGACCCTTACCATAATATCGAGCAATATTCCTATATTAAATACGAAGACCATATATTGAAAAGGGGGGACCCTTACCATAATATCGAGCAATATTCCTATATTAAATACGAAGATCATATATTGAAAAGGGGGGACCCTTACCATAATATCGAGCAATATTCCTATATTAAATACGAAGACCATATATTGAAAAGGGGGGACCCTTACCATAATATCGAGCAATATTCCTATATTAAATACGAAGACCATATATTGAAAAGGGAGGACCCTTACCATAATATCGAGCAATACCCCTATAATAAATACGAAGACCATATATTGAAAAGGGGGGACCCTTACCATAATATCGAGCAATATTCCTATTTATTAGTTAAGTTTTTTCGAATTTCGCTTATTTTTGCGATAAAATCAATATTTGCGGAGATACAGCCACTTTTTTAAAAAAGTTTAATATGGAAGTAATATTCGTATTATTAATATGAATACTGATAGACTTGGATCCATCCTTAAATATATATATGGATTTTTTCAAAAATTTCTTCAAATTACAATAGTTTTAATATATTTGAAAAGAGCATTATCGATACCTTAGTTAAGTTTTTTCGAATTTCGCTTATTTTTGCGATAAAATCAATATTTGCGGAGATACAGACACTTTTCTAAAAAAGTTTAATAGGGAAGTAATATTTTTATTATAAAAATGAATACTGATAGACTTGGATCCATCCTAATATTTATATGGATTTTTTCAAAAATTTCTTCAAATTACAATAGTTTTAATATATTTGAAAAGAGCATTATCGATACCTTAGTTAAGTTTTTTCGAATTTCGCTTATTTTTGCGATAAAATCAATATTTGCGGAGATACAGCCACTTTTCTAAAAAAGTTTAATAGGGAAGTAATATTTTTATTAAAAATGAATACTGATAGACTTGGATCCATCCTAATATTTATATGGATTTTTTCAAAAATTTCTTCAAATTACAATAGTTTTAATATATTTGAAAAGAGCATTATCGATACCTTAGTTAAGTTTTTTCGAATTTCGCTTATTTTTGCGATAAAATCAATATTTGCGGAGATACAGACACTTTTCTAAAAAAGTTTAATAGGGAAGTAATATTTTTATTATAAAAATGAATACTGATAGACTTGGATCCATCCTAATATTTATATGGATTTTTTCAAAAATTTCTTCAAATTACAATAGTTTTAATATATTTGAAAAGAGCATTATCGATACCTTAGTTAAGTTTTTTCGAATTTCGCTTATTTTTGCGATAAAATCAATATTTGCGGAGATACAGCCACTTTTCTAAAAAAGTTTAATAGGGAAGTAATATTTTTATTATAAAAATGAATACTGATAGACTTGGATCCATCCTAATATTTATATGGATTTTTTCAAAAATTTCTTCAAATTACAATAGTTTTAATATATTTGAAAAGAGCATTATCGATACCTTAGTTAAGTTTTTTCGAATTTCGCTTATTTTTGCGATAAAATCAATATTTGCGGAGATACAGCCACTTTTCTAAAAAAGTTTAATAGGGAAGTAATATTTTTATTATAAAAATGAATACTGATAGACTTGGATCCATCCTAATATTTATATGGATTTTTTCAAAAATTTCTTCAAATTACAATAGTTTTAATATATTTGAAAAGAGCATTATCGATACCTTAGTTAAGTTTTTTCGAATTTCGCTTATTTTTGCGATAAAATCAATATTTGCGGAGATACAGCCACTTTTCTAAAAAAGTTTAATAGGGAAGTAATATTTTTATTATAAAAATGAATACTGATAGACTTGGATCCATCCTAATATTTATATGGATTTTTAAAAGGGGGACCCTTGCCATAATATCGAGCAATACCCCTATAATAAATACGAAGACCATATATTGAAAAGGGGGACCCTTACTATAATATCGAGCAATACCCCTATATTAAATACGCAGACCATATATTGAAAAGGGGGGACCCTTACCATAATATCGAGCAATATTCCTTTATTAAATACGAAGACCATATATTGAAAAGGGGGGACCCTTACCATAATATCGAGCAATACCCCTATATTAAATACGCAGACCATATATTGAAAAGGGGGGACCCTTACCATAATATCGAGCAATACCCCTATAATAAATACAAAGACCATATATTGAAAAGGGGGGACCCTTACCATAATATCGAGCAATATTCCTATATTAAATACGAAGACCATATATTGAAAAGGGGGGACCCTTACCATAATATCGAGCAATATTCCTATATTAAATACGCAGACCATATATTGAAAAGGGGGGACCCTTACCATAATATCGAGCAATACCCCTATAATAAATACGAAGACCATATATTGAAAAGGGGGGACCCTTACCATAATATCGAGCAATATTCCTATATTAAATACGAAGACCATATATTGAAAAGGGGGGACCCTTACCATAATATCGAGCAATACCCCTATATTAAATACGCAGACCATATATTGAAAAGGGGGGACCCTTACCATAATATCGAGCAATATTCCTATATTAAATACGCAGACCATATATTGAAAAGGGGGGACCCTTACCATAATATCGAGCAATACCCCTATAATAAATACGAAGACCATATATTGAAAAGGGGGGACCCTTACCATAATATCGAGCAATATTCCTATATTAAATACGAAGACCATATATTGAAAAGGGGGGACCCTTACCATAATATCGAGCAATATTCCTATATTAAATACGAAGACCATATATTGAAAAGGGGGGACCCTTACCATAATATCGAGCAATATTCCTATATTAAATACGCAGACCATATATTGAAAAGGGGGGACCCTTACCATAATATCGAGCAATACCCCTATAATAAATACGAAGACCATATATTGAAAAGGGGGGACCCTTACCATAATATCGAGCAATATTCCTATATTAAATACGAAGACCATATATTGAAAAGGGGGGACCCTTACCATAATATCGAGCAATATTCCTATATTAAATACGAAGACCATATATTGAAAAGGGGGGACCCTTACCATAATATCGAGCAATATTCCTATATTAAATACGAAGACCATATATTGAAAAGGGGGGACCCTTACCATAATATCGAGCAATATTCCTATAATAAATACGAAGACCATATATTGAAAAGGGGGGACCCTTACCATAATATCGAGCAATATTCCTATATTAAATACGAAGACCATATATTGAAAAGGGGGGACCCTTACCATAATATCGAGCAATATTCCTATATTAAATACGCAGACCATATATTGAAAAGGGGGGACCCTTACCATAATATCGAGCAATACCCCTATAATAAATACGAAGACCATATATTGAAAAGGGGGGACCCTTACCATAATATCGAGCAATATTCCTATATTAAATACGAAGACCATATATTGAAAAGGGGGGACCCTTACCATAATATCGAGCAATATTCCTATATTAAATACGAAGACCATATATTGAAAAGGGGGGACCCTTACCATAATATCGAGCAATATTCCTATATTAAATACGAAGACCATATATTGAAAAGGGGGGACCCTTACCATAATATCGAGCAATATTCCTATATTAAATACGAAGACCATATATTGAAAAGGGGGGACCCTTACCATAATATCGAGCAATACCCCTATAATAAATACGAAGACCATATATTGAAAAGGGGGGACCCTTACCATAATATCGAGCAATACCCCTATAATAAATACGAAGACCATATATTGAAAAGGGGGGACCCTTACCATAATATCGAGCAATATTCCTATATTAAATACGAAGACCATATATTGAAAAGGGGGGACCCTTACGATAATATCGAGCAATATTCCTATATTAAATACGAAGATCATATATTGAAAAGGGGGGACCCTTACCATAATATCGAGCAATATTCCTATATTAAATACGAAGACCATATATTGAAAAGGGGGGACCCTTACCATAATATCGAGCAATATTCCTATATTAAATACGAAGACCATATATTGAAAAGGGGGGACCCTTACCATAATATCGAGCAATACCCCTATAATAAATACGAAGACCATATATTGAAAAGGGGGGACCCTTACCATAATATCGAGCAATATTCCTATTTATTAGTTAAGTTTTTTCGAATTTCGCTTATTTTTGCAATAAAATCAATATTTGCGGAGATACAGCCACTTTTCTAAAAAAGTTTAATAGGGAAGTAATATTTTTATTAAAAATGAATACTGATAGACTTGGATCCATCTTAATATTTATATGGATTTTTTCAAAAATTTCTTCAAATTACAATAGTTTTAATATATTTGAAAAGAGCATTATCGATACCTTAGTTAAGTTTTTTCGAATTTCGCTTATTTTTGCGATAAAATCAATATTTGCGGAGATACAGACACTTTTCTAAAAAAGTTTAATAGGGAAGTAATATTTTTATTATAAAAATGAATACTGATAGACTTGGATCCATCCTAATATTTATATGGATTTTTTCAAAAATTTCTTCAAATTACAATAGTTTTAATATATTTGAAAAGAGCATTATCGATACCTTAGTTAAGTTTTTTCGAATTTCGCTTTTTTTTGCGATAAAATCAATATTTGCGGAGATACAGCCACTTTTCTAAAAAAGTTTAATAGGGAAGTAATATTTTTATTAAAAATGAATACTGATAGACTTGGATCCATCCTAATATTTATATGGATTTTTTCAAAAATTTCTTCAAATTACAATAGTTTTAATATATTTGAAAAGAGCATTATCGATACCTTAGTTAAGTTTTTTCGAATTTCGCTTATTTTTGCGATAAAATCAATATTTGCGGAGATACAGACACTTTTCTAAAAAAGTTTAATAGGGAAGTAATATTTTTATTATAAAAATGAATACTGATAGACTTGGATCCATCCTAATATTTATATGGATTTTTTCAAAAATTTCTTCAAATTACAATAGTTTTAATATATTTGAAAAGAGCATTATCGATACCTTAGTTAAGTTTTTTCGAATTTCGCTTATTTTTGCGATAAAATCAATATTTGCGGAGATACAGCCGCTTTTCTAAAAAAGTTTAATAGGGAAGTAATATTTTTATTATAAAAATGAATACTGATAGACTTGGATCCATCCTAATATTTATATGGATTTTTTCAAAAATTTCTTCAAATTACAATAGTTTTAATATATTTGAAAAGAGCATTATCGAGACCTTAGTTAAGTTTTTTCGAATTTCGCTTATTTTTGCGATAAAATCAATATTTGCGGAGATACAGCCACTTTTCTAAAAAAGTTTAATAGGGAAGTAATATTTTTATTATAAAAATGAATACTGATAGACTTGGATCCATCCTAATATTTATATGGATTTTTAAAAGGGGGACCCTTGCCATAATATCGAGCAATACCCCTATAATAAATACGAAGACCATATATTGAAAAGGGGGACCCTTACTATAATATCGAGCAATACCCCTATATTAAATACGCAGACCATATATTGAAAAGGGGGGACCCTTACCATAATATCGAGCAATATTCCTTTATTAAATACGAAGACCATATATTGAAAAGGGGGGACCCTTACCATAATATCGAGCAATACCCCTATATTAAATACGCAGACCATATATTGAAAAGGGGGGACCCTTACCATAATATCGAGCAATATTCCTATATTAAATACGAAGACCATATATTGAAAAGGGGGGACCCTTACCATAATATCGAGCAATATTCCTATATTAAATACGAAGGCCATATATTGAAAAGGGGGGACCCTTACCATAATATCGAGCAATACCCCTATAATAAATACGAAGACCATATATTGAAAAGGGGGGACCCTTACCATAATATCGAGCAATATTCCTATATTAAATACGAAGACCATATATTGAAAAGGGGGGACCCTTACCATAATATCGAGCAATATTCCTATATTAAATACGAAGACCATATATTGAAAAGGGGGGACCCTTACCATAATATCGAGCAATATTCCTATATTAAATACGCAGACCATATATTGAAAAGGGGGGACCCTTACCATAATATCGAGCAATACCCCTATAATAAATACGAAGACCATATATTGAAAAGGGGGGACCCTTACCATAATATCGAGCAATATTCCTATATTAAATACGAAGACCATATATTGAAAAGGGGGGACCCTTACCATAATATCGAGCAATATTCCTATATTAAATACGAAGGCCATATATTGAAAAGGGGGGACCCTTACCATAATATCGAGCAATACCCCTATAATAAATACGAAGACCATATATTGAAAAGGGGGGACCCTTACCATAATATCGAGCAATATTCCTATATTAAATACGAAGACCATATATTGAAAAGGGGGGACCCTTACCATAATATCGAGCAATATTCCTATATTAAATACGAAGACCATATATTGAAAAGGGGGGACCCTTACCATAATATCGAGCAATATTCCTATATTAAATACGCAGACCATATATTGAAAAGGGGGGACCCTTACCATAATATCGAGCAATACCCCTATAATAAATACGAAGACCATATATTGAAAAGGGGGGACCCTTACCATAATATCGAGCAATATTCCTATATTAAATACGAAGACCATATATTGAAAAGGGGGGACCCTTACCATAATATCGAGCAATACCCCTATATTAAAAACGCAGACCATATATTGAAAAGGGGGGACCCTTACCATAATATCGAGCAATATTCCTTTATTAAATACGAAGACCATATATTGAAAAGGGGGGACCCTTACCATAATATCGAGCAATACCCCTATATTAAATACGCAGACCATATATTGAAAAGGGGGACCCTTACCATAATATCGAGCAATATTCCTATATTAAATACGAAGACCATATATTGAAAAGGGGGGACCCTTACCATAATATCGAGCAATACCCCTATAATAAATACGAAGACCATATATTGAAAAGGGGGGACCCTTACCATAATATCGAGCAATATTCCTATATTAAATACGAAGACCATATATTGAAAAGGGGGGACCCTTACCATAATATCGAGCAATATTCCTATATTAAATACGAAGATCATATATTGAAAAGGGGGGACCCTTACCATAATATCGAGCAATATTCCTATATTAAATACGAAGACCATATATTGAAAAGGGGGGACCCTTACCATAATATCGAGCAATATTCCTATATTAAATACGAAGACCATATATTGAAAAGGGGGGACCCTTACCATAATATCGAGCAATACCCCTATAATAAATACGAAGACCATATATTGAAAAGGGGGGACCCTTACCATAATATCGAGCAATATTCCTATTTATTAGTTAAGTTTTTTCGAATTTCGCTTATTTTTGCGATAAAATCAATATTTGCGGAGATACAGCCACTTTTCTAAAAAAGTTTAATAGGGAAGTAATATTTTTATTAAAAATGAATACTGATAGACTTGGATCCATCTTAATATTTATATGGATTTTTTCAAAAATTTCTTCAAATTACAATAGTTTTAATATATTTGAAAAGAGCATTATCGATACCTTAGTTAAGTTTTTTCGAATTTCGCTTATTTTTGCGATAAAATCAATATTTGCGGAGATACAGACACTTTTCTAAAAAAGTTTAATAGGGAAGTAATATTTTTATTATAAAAATGAATACTGATAGACTTGGATCCATCCTAATATTTATATGGATTTTTTCAAAAATTTCTTCAAATTACAATAGTTTTAATATATTTGAAAAGAGCATTATCGATACCTTAGTTAAGTTTTTTCGAATTTCGCTTATTTTTGCGATAAAATCAATATTTGCGGAGATACAGCCACTTTTCTAAAAAAGTTTAATAGGGAAGTAATATTTTTATTATAAAAATGAATACTGATAGACTTGGATCCATCCTAATATTTATATGGATTTTTAAAAGGGGGACCCTTGCCATAATATCGAGCAATACCCCTATAATAAATACGAAGACCATATATTGAAAAGGGGGACCCTTACTATAATATCGAGCAATACCCCTATATTAAATACGCAGACCATATATTGAAAAGGGGGGACCCTTACCATAATATCGAGCAATATTCCTTTATTAAATACGAAGACCATATATTGAAAAGGGGGGACCCTTACCATAATATCGAGCAATACCCCTATAATAAATACGAAGACCATATATTGAAAAGGGGGGACCCTTACCATAATATCGAGCAATATTCCTATATTAAATACGAAGACCATATATTGAAAAGGGGGGACCCTTACCATAATATCGAGCAATATTCCTATATTAAATACGAAGACCATATATTGAAAAGGGGGGACCCTTACCATAATATCGAGCAATATTCCTATATTAAATACGAAGACCATATATTGAAAAGGGGGGACCCTTACCATAATATCGAGCAATATTCCTATATTAAATACGAAGACCATATATTGAAAAGGGGGGACCCTTACCATAATATCGAGCAATACCCCTATAATAAATACGAAGACCATATACTGAAAAGGGGGGACCCTTACCATAATATCGAGCAATATTCCTATATTAAATACGAAGACCATATATTGAAAAGGGGGGACCCTTACCATAATATCGAGCAATATTCCTATATTAAATACGAAGATCATATATTGAAAAGGGGGGACCCTTACCATAATATCGAGCAATATTCCTATATTAAATACGAAGACCATATATTGAAAAGGGGGGACCCTTACCATAATATCGAGCAATATTCCTATATTAAATACGAAGACCATATATTGAAAAGGGGGGACCCTTACCATAATATCGAGCAATACCCCTATAATAAATACGAAGACCATATATTGAAAAGGGGGGACCCTTACCATAATATCGAGCAATATTCCTATTTATTAGTTAAGTTTTTTCGAATTTCGCTTATTTTTGCGATAAAATCAATATTTGCGGAGATACAGCCACTTTTCTAAAAAAGTTTAATAGGGAAGTAATATTTTTATTAAAAATGAATACTGATAGACTTGGATCCATCTTAATATTTATATGGATTTTTTCAAAAATTTCTTCAAATTACAATAGTTTTAATATATTTGAAAAGAGCATTATCGATACCTTAGTTAAGTTTTTTCGAATTTCGCTTATTTTTGCGATAAAATCAATATTTGCGGAGATACAGACACTTTTCTAAAAAAGTTTAATAGGGAAGTAATATTTTTATTATAAAAATGAATACTGATAGACTTGGATCCATCCTAATATTTATATGGATTTTTTCAAAAATTTCTTCAAATTACAATAGTTTTAATATATTTGAAAAGAGCATTATCGATACCTTAGTTAAGTTTTTTCGAATTTCGCTTATTTTTGCGATAAAATCAATATTTGCGGAGATACAGCCACTTTTCTAAAAAAGTTTAATAGGGAAGTAATATTTTTATTAAAAATGAATACTGATAGACATGGATCCTTCTTCTTCTTCTTCTTTTGGCGCTACAGTCCGTGGTGAACCTGGGCCTCAACCAACAAAGTTATTCTTTGTTGTTGTGTCGAAACTAGTGTGTTTTTACACGGTAGGGAAGTTACCCCCACGCACAACCCCCGAAACCTGGAGGACCGGGTCCTGGTTTAGACCCCTGGACAGAGGGGATTCGCTGCACACTTTGGTTCACCTCTAAGCGGTTGCTGTAGGGGCTATCCAGGGGCGCCACGGGGAGGCAGTATGTCAGCTTGACCAGTCCATTTTCAGGGATCGCTGCTGGCTTCTCGCCAGGTTGAGAGCAATCAACAACTTTGCCCTGAGTGCACTGGCCCATTCCCCCAGACTTGGATCCATCCTAATATTTATATGGATTTTTTCAAAAATTTCTTCAAATTACAATAGTTTTAATATATTTGAAAAGAGCATTATCGATACCTTAGTTAAGTTTTTTCGAATTTCGCTTATTTTTGCGATAAAATCAATATTTGCGGAGATACAGACACTTTTCTAAAAAAGTTTAATAGGGAAGTAATATTTTTATTATAAAAATGAATACTGATAGACTTGGATCCATCCTAATATTTATATGGATTTTTTCAAAAATTTCTTCAAATTACAATAGTTTTAATATATTTGAAAAGAGCATTATCGATACCTTAGTTAAGTTTTTTCGAATTTCGCTTATTTTTGCGATAAAATCAATATTTGCGGAGATACAGCCACTTTTCTAAAAAAGTTTAATAGGGAAGTAATATTTTTATTATAAAAATGAATACTGATAGACTTGGATCCATCCTAATATTTATATGGATTTTTTCAAAAATTTCTTCAAATTACAATAGTTTTAATATATTTGAAAAGAGCATTATCGATACCTTAGTTAAGTTTTTTCGAATTTCGCTTATTTTTGCGATAAAATCAATATTTGCGGAGATACAGCCGCTTTTCTAAAAAAGTTTAATAGGGAAGTAATATTTTTATTATAAAAATGAATACTGATAGACTTGGATCCATCCTAATATTTATATGGATTTTTTCAAAAATTTCTTCAAATTACAATAGTTTTAATATATTTGAAAAGAGCATTACCGATACCTTAGTTAAGTTTTTTCGAATTTCGCTTATTTTTGCGATAAAATCAATATTTGCGGAGATACAGCCACTTTTCTAAAAAAGTTTAATAGGGAAGTAATATTTTTATTATAAAAATGAATACTGATAGACTTGGATCCATCCTAATATTTATATGGATTTTTAAAAGGGGGACCCTTGCCATAATATCGAGCAATACCCCTATAATAAATACGAAGACCATATATTGAAAAGGGGGACCCTTACTATAATATCGAGCAATACCCCTATATTAAATACGCAGACCATATATTGAAAAGGGGGGACCCTTACCATAATATCGAGCAATATTCCTTTATTAAATACGAAGACCATATATTGAAAAGGGGGGACCCTTACCATAATATCGAGCAATACCCCTATATTAAATACGCAGACCATATATTGAAAAGGGGTACCCTTACCATAATATCGAGCAATATTCCTATATTAAATACGAAGACCATATATTGAAAAGGGGGGACCCTTACCATAATATCGAGCAATATTCCTATATTAAATACGAAGGCCATATATTGAAAAGGGGGGACCCTTACCATAATATCGAGCAATACCCCTATAATAAATACGAAGACCATATATTGAAAAGGGGTGACCCTTACCATAATATCGAGCAATATTCCTATATTAAATACGAAGACCATATATTGAAAAGGGGGGACCCTTACCATAATATCGAGCAATATTCCTATATTAAATACGAAGACCATATATTGAAAAGGGGGGACCCTTACCATAATATCGAGCAATATTCCTATATTAAATACGCAGACCATATATTGAAAAGGGGGGACCCTTACCATAATATCGAGCAATACCCCTATAATAAATACGAAGACCATATATTGAAAAGGGGGGACCCTTACCATAATATCGAGCAATATTCCTATATTAAATACGAAGACCATATATTGAAAAGGGGGGACCCTTACCATAATATCGAGCAATATTCCTATATTAAATACGAAGACCATATATTGAAAAGGGGGGACCCTTACCATAATATCGAGCAATATTCCTATATTAAATACGAAGACCATATATTGAAAAGGGGGGACCCTTACCATAATATCGAGCAATATTCCTATATTAAATACGAAGACCATATATTGAAAAGGGGGGACCCTTACCATAATATCGAGCAATACCCCTATAATAAATACGAAGACCATATATTGAAAAGGGGGGACCCTTACCATAATATCGAGCAATATTCCTATATTAAATACGAAGACCATATATTGAAAAGGGGGGACCCTTACCATAATATCGAGCAATATTCCTATATTAAATACGAAGATCATATATTGAAAAGGGGGGACCCTTACCATAATATCGAGCAATATTCCTATATTAAATACGAAGACCATATATTGAAAAGGGGGGACCCTTACCATAATATCGAGCAATATTCCTATATTAAATACGAAGACCATATATTGAAAAGGGGGGACCCTTACCATAATATCGAGCAATATTCCTATTTATTAGTTAAGTTTTTTCGAATTTCGCTTATTTTTGCGATAAAATCAATATTTGCGGAGATACAGCCACTTTTCTAAAAAAGTTTAATAGGGAAGTAATATTTTTATTAAAAATGAATACTGATAGACTTGGATCCATCTTAATATTTATATGGATTTTTTCAAAAATTTCTTCAAATTACAATAGTTTTAATATATTTGAAAAGAGCATTATCGATACCTTAGTTAAGTTTTTTCGAATTTCGCTTATTTTTGCGATAAAATCAATATTTGCGGAGATACAGACACTTTTCTAAAAAAGTTTAATAGGGAAGTAATATTTTTATTATAAAAATGAATACTGATAGACTTGGATCCATCCTAATATTTATATGGATTTTTTCAAAAATTTCTTCAAATTACAATAGTTTTAATATATTTGAAAAGAGCATTATCGATACCTTAGTTAAGTTTTTTCGAATTTCGCTTATTTTTGCGATAAAATCAATATTTGCGGAGATACAGCCACTTTTCTAAAAAAGTTTAATAGGGAAGTAATATTTTTATTAAAAATGAATACTGATAGACTTGGATCCTTCTTCTTCTTCTTCTTTTGGCGCTACAGTCCGTGGTGAACCTGGGCCTCAACCAACAAAGTTATTCTTTGTTGTTGTGTCGAAACTAGTGTGTTTTTACACGGTAGGGAAGTTACCCCCACGCACAACCCCCGAAACCTGGAGGACCGGGTCCTGGTTTAGACCCCTGGACAGAGGGGATTCGCTGCACACTTTAGTTCACCTCTAAGCGGTTGCTGTAGGGGCTATCCAGGGGCGCCACGGGGAGGCAGTATGTCAGCTTGACCAGTCCATTTTCAGGGATCGCTGCTGGCTTCTCGCCAGGTTGAGAGCAATCAACAACTTTGCCCTGAGTGCACTGGCCCATTCCCCCAGACTTGGATCCATCCTAATATTTATATGGATTTTTTCAAAAATTTCTTCAAATTACAATAGTTTTAATATATTTGAAAAGAGCATTATCGATACCTTAGTTAAGTTTTTTCGAATTTCGCTTATTTTTGCGATAAAATCAATATTTGCGGAGATACAGACACTTTTCTAAAAAAGTTTAATAGGGAAGTAATATTTTTATTATAAAAATGAATACTGATAGACTTGGATCCATCCTAATATTTATATGGATTTTTTCAAAAATTTCTTCAAATTACAATAGTTTTAATATATTTGAAAAGAGCATTATCGATACCTTCGTTAAGTTTTTTCGAATTTCGCTTATTTTTGCGATAAAATCAATATTTGCGGAGATACAGCCACTTTTCTAAAAAAGTTTAATAGGGAAGTAATATTTTTATTATAAAAATGAATACTGATAGACTTGGATCCATCCTAATATTTATATGGATTTTTTCAAAAATTTCTTCAAATTACAATAGTTTTAATATATTTGAAAAGAGCATTATCGATACCTTAGTTAAGTTTTTTCGAATTTCGCTTATTTTTGCGATAAAATCAATATTTGCGGAGATACAGCCGCTTTTCTAAAAAAGTTTATTAGGGAAGTAATATTTTTATTATAAAAATGAATACTGATAGACTTGGATCCATCCTAATATTTATATGGATTTTTTCAAAAATTTCTTCAAATTACAATAGTTTTAATATATTTGAAAAGAGCATTATCGATACCTTAGTTAAGTTTTTTCGAATTTCGCTTATTTTTGCGATAAAATCAATATTTGCGGAGATACAGCCACTTTTCTAAAAAAGTTTAATAGGGAAGTAATATTTTTATTATAAAAATGAATACTGATAGACTTGGATCCATTCTAATATTTATATGGATTTTTAAAAGGGGGACCTTTGCCATAATATCGAGCAATACCCCTATAATAAATACGAAGACCATATATTGAAAAGGGGGACCCTTACTATAATATCGAGCAATACCCCTATATTAAATACGCAGACCATATATTGAAAAGGGGGGACCCTTACCATAATATCGAGCAATATTCCTTTATTAAATACGAAGACCATATATTGAAAAGGGGGGACCCTTACCATAATATCGAGCAATACCCCTATATTAAATACGCAGACCATATATTGAAAAGGGGTACCCTTACCATAATATCGAGCAATATTCCTATATTAAATACGAAGACCATATATTGAAAAGGGGGGACCCTTACCATAATATCGAGCAATATTCCTATATTAAATACGAAGACCATATATTGAAAAGGGGGGACCCTTACCATAATATCGAGCAATATTCCTATATTAAATACGAAGACCATATATTGAAAAGGGGGGACCCTTACCATAATATCGAGCAATATTCCTATATTAAATACGAAGACCATATATTGAAAAGGGGGGACCCTTACCATAATATCGAGCAATATTCCTATATTAAATACGAAGACCATATATTGAAAAGGGGGGACCCTTACCATAATATCGAGCAATACCCCTATAATAAATACGAAGACCATATATTGAAAAGGGGGGACCCTTACCATAATATCGAGCAATATTCCTATATTAAATACGAAGACCATATATTGAAAAGGGGGGACCCTTACCATAATATCGAGCAATATTCCTATATTAAATACGAAGATCATATATTGAAAAGGGGGGACCCTTACCATAATATCGAGCAATATTCCTATATTAAATACGAAGACCATATATTGAAAAGGGGGGACCCTTACCATAATATCGAGCAATATTCCTATATTAAATACGAAGACCATATATTGAAAAGGGGGGACCCTTACCATAATATCGAGCAATATTCCTATTTATTAGTTAAGTTTTTTCGAATTTCGCTTATTTTTGCGATAAAATCAATATTTGCGGAGATACAGCCACTTTTCTAAAAAAGTTTAATAGGGAAGTAATATTTTTATTAAAAATGAATACTGATAGACTTGGATCCATCTTAATATTTATATGGATTTTTTCAAAAATTTCTTCAAATTACAATAGTTTTAATATATTTGAAAAGAGCATTATCGATACCTTAGTTAAGTTTTTTCGAATTTCGCTTATTTTTGCGATAAAATCAATATTTGCGGAGATACAGACACTTTTCTAAAAAAGTTTAATAGGGAAGTAATATTTTTATTATAAAAATGAATACTGATAGACTTGGATCCATCCTAATATTTATATGGATTTTTTCAAAAATTTCTTCAAATTACAATAGTTTTAATATATTTGAAAAGAGCATTATCGATACCTTAGTTAAGTTTTTTCGAATTTCGCTTATTTTTGCGACAAAATCAATATTTGCGGAGATACAGCCACTTTTCTAAAAAAGTTTAATAGGGAAGTAATATTTTTATTAAAAATGAATACTGATAGACTTGGATCCATCCTAATATTTATATGGATTTTTTCAAAAATTTCTTCAAATTACAATAGTTTTAATATATTTGAAAAGAGCATTATCGATACCTTAGTTAAGTTTTTTCGAATTTCGCTTATTTTTGCGATTAAATCAATATTTGCGGAGATACAGCCACTTTTCTAAAAAAGTTTAATAGGGAAGTAATATTTTTATTATAAAAATGAATACTGATAGACTTGGATCCATCCTAATATTTATATGGATTTTTTCAAAAATTTCTTCAAATTACAATAGTTTTAATATATTTGAAAAGAGCATTATCGATACCTTAGTTAAGTTTTTTCGAATTTCGCTTATTTTTGCGATAAAATCAATATTTGCGGAGATACAGCCACTTTTCTAAAAAAGTTTAATAGGGAAGTAATATTTTTATTATAAAAATGAATACTGATAGACTTGGATCCATCCTAATAATTATATGGATTTTTTCAAAAATTTCTTCAAATTACAATAGTTTTAATATATTTGAAAAGAGCATTATCGATACCTTAGTTAAGTTTTTTCGAATTTCGCTTATTTTTGCGATAAAATCAATATTTGCGGAGATACAGCCGCTTTTCTAAAAAAGTTTAATAGGGAAGTAATATTTTTATTATAAAAATGAATACTGATAGACTTGGATCCATCCTAATATTTATATGGATTTTTTCAAAAATTTCTTCAAATTACAATAGTTTTAATATATTTGAAAAGAGCATTATCGATACCTTAGTTAAGTTTTTTCGAATTTCGCTTATTTTTGCGATAAAATCAATATTTGCGGAGATACAGCCACTTTTCTAAAAAAGTTTAATAGGGAAGTAATATTTTTATTATAAAAATGAATACTGATAGACTTGGATCCATCCTAATATTTATATGGATTTTTAAAAGGGGGACCCTTGCCATAATATCGAGCAATACCCCTATAATAAATACGAAGACCATATATTGAAAAGGGGGACCCTTACTATAATATCGAGCAATACCCCTATATTAAATACGCAGACCATATATTGAAAAGGGGGGACCCTTACCATAATATCGAGCAATATTCCTTTATTAAATACGAAGACCATATATTGAAAAGGGGGGACCCTTACCATAATATCGAGCAATACCCCTATATTAAATACGCAGACCATATATTGAAAAGGGGGGACCCTTACCATAATATCGAGCAATATTCCTATATTAAATACGAAGACCATATATTGAAAAGGGGGGACCCTTACCATAATATCGAGCAATATTCCTATATTAAATACGAAGGCCATATATTGAAAAGGGGGGACCCTTACCATAATATCGAGCAATACCCCTATAATAAATACGAAGACCATATATTGAAAAGGGGGGACCCTTACCATAATATCGAGCAATATTCCTATATTAAATACGAAGACCATATATTGAAAAGGGGGGACCCTTACCATAATATCGAGCAATATTCCTATATTAAATACGAAGACCATATATTGAAAAGGGGGGACCCTTACCATAATATCGAGCAATATTCCTATATTAAATACGCAGACCATATATTGAAAAGGGGGGACCCTTACCATAATATCGAGCAATACCCCTATAATAAATACGAAGACCATATATTGAAAAGGGGGGACCCTTACCATAATATCGAGCAATATTCCTATATTAAATACGAAGACCATATATTGAAAAGGGGGGACCCTTACCATAATATCGAGCAATATTCCTATATTAAATACGAAGACCATATATTGAAAAGGGGGGACCCTTACCATAATATCGAGCAATATTCCTATATTAAATACGAAGACCATATATTGAAAAGGGGGGACCCTTACCATAATATCGAGCAATACCCCTATAATAAATACGAAGACCATATATTGAAAAGGGGGGACCCTTACCATAATATCGAGCAATACCCCTATAATAAATACGAAGACCATATATTGAAAAGGGGGGACCCTTACCATAATATCGAGCAATATTCCTATATTAAATACGAAGACCATATATTGAAAAGGGGGGACCCTTACCATAATATCGAGCAATATTCCTATATTAAATACGAAGATCATATATTGAAAAGGGGGGACCCTTACCATAATATCGAGCAATATTCCTATATTAAATACGAAGACCATATATTGAAAAGGGGGGACCCTTACCATAATATCGAGCAATATTCCTATATTAAATACGAAGACCATATATTGAAAAGGGGGGACCCTTACCATAATATCGAGCAATACCCCTATAATAAATACGAAGACCATATATTGAAAAGGGGGGACCCTTACCATAATATCGAGCAATATTCCTATTTATTAGTTAAGTTTTTTCGAATTTCGCTTATTTTTGCGATAAAATCAATATTTGCGGAGATACAGCCACTTTTCTAAAAAAGTTTAATAGGGAAGTAATATTTTTATTAAAAATGAATACTGATAGACTTGGATCCATCTTAATATTTATATGGATTTTTTCAAAAATTTCTTCAAATTACAATAGTTTTAATATATTTGAAAAGAGCATTATCGATACCTTAGTTAAGTTTTTTCGAATTTCGCTTATTTTTGCGATAAAATCAATATTTGCGGAGATACAGACACTTTTCTAAAAAAGTTTAATAGGGAAGTAATATTTTTATTATAAAAATGAATACTGATAGACTTGGATCCATCCTAATATTTATATGGATTTTTTCAAAAATTTCTTCAAATTACAATAGTTTTAATATATTTGAAAAGAGCATTATCGATACCTTAGTTAAGTTTTTTCGAATTTCGCTTATTTTTGCGATAAAATCAATATTTGCGGAGATACAGCCACTTTTCTAAAAAAGTTTAATAGGGAAGTAATATTTTTATTAAAAATGAATACTGATAGACTTGGATCCATCCTAATATTTATATGGATTTTTTCAAAAATTTCTTCAAATTACAATAGTTTTAATATATTTGAAAAGAGCATTATCGATACCTTAGTTAAGTTTTTTCGAATTTCGCTTATTTTTGCGATAAAATCAATATTTGCGGAGATACAGACACTTTTCTAAAAAAGTTTAATAGGGAAGTAATATTTTTATTATAAAAATGAATACTGATAGACTTGGATCCATCCTAATATTTATATGGATTTTTTCAAAAATTTCTTCAAATTACAATAGTTTTAATATATTTGAAAAGAGCATTATCGATACCTTAGTTAAGTTTTTTCGAATTTCGCTTATTTTTGCGATAAAATCAATATTTGCGGAGATACAGCCACTTTTCTAAAAAAGTTTAATAAGGAAGTAATATTTTTATTATAAAAATGAATACTGATAGACTTGGATCCATCCTAATATTTATATGGATTTTTTCAAAAATTTCTTCAAATTACAATAGTTTTAATATATTTGAAAAGAGCATTATCGATACCTTAGTTAAGTTTTTTCGAATTTCGCTTATTTTTGCGATAAAATCAATATTTGCGGAGATACAGCCGCTTTTCTAAAAAAGTTTAATAGGGAAGTAATATTTTTATTATAAAAATGAATACTGATAGACTTGGATCCATCCTAATATTTATATGGATTTTTTCAAAAATTTCTTCAAATTACAATAGTTTTAATATATTTGAAAAGAGCATTATCGATACCTTAGTTAAGTTTTTTCGAATTTCGCTTATTTTTGCGATAAAATCAATATTTGCGGAGATACAGCCACTTTTCTAAAAAAGTTTAATAGGGAAGTAATATTTTTATTATAAAAATGAATACTGATAGACTTGGATCCATCCTAATATTTATATGGATTTTTAAAAGGGGGACCCTTGCCATAATATCGAGCAATACCCCTATAATAAATACGAAGACCATATATTGAAAAGGGGGACCCTTACTATAATATCGAGCAATACCCCTATATTAAATACGCAGACCATATATTGAAAAGGGGGGACCCTTACCATAATATCGAGCAATATTCCTTTATTAAATACGAAGACCATATATTGAAAAGGGGGGACCCTTACCATAATATCGAGCAATACCCCTATATTACATACGCAGACCATATATTGAAAAGGGGGGACCCTTACCATAATATCGAGCAATATTCCTATATTAAATACGAAGACCATATATTGAAAAGGGGGGACCCTTACCATAATATCGAGCAATATTCCTATATTAAATACGAAGGCCATATATTGAAAAGGGGGGACCCTTACCATAATATCGAGCAATACCCCTATAATAAATACGAAGACCATATATTGAAAAGGGGGGACCCTTACCATAATATCGAGCAATATTCCTATATTAAATACGAAGACCATATATTGAAAAGGGGGGACCCTTACCATAATATCGAGCAATATTCCTATATTAAATACGAAGACCATATATTGAAAAGGGTGGACCCTTACCATAATATCGAGCAATATTCCTATATTAAATACGAAGATCATATATTGAAAAGGGGGGACCCTTACCATAATATCGAGCAATATTCCTATATTAAATACGAAGACCATATATTGAAAAGGGGGGACCCTTACCATAATATCGAGCAATATTCCTATATTAAATACGAAGACCATATATTGAAAAGGGGGGACCCTTACCATAATATCGAGCAATACCCCTATAATAAATACGAAGACCATATATTGAAAAGGGGGGACCCTTACCATTATATCGAGCAATATTCCTATTTATTAGTTAAGTTTTTTCGAATTTCGCTTATTTTTGCGATAAAATCAATATTTGCGGAGATACAGCCACTTTTCTAAAAAAGTTTAATAGGGAAGTAATATTTTTATTAAAAATGAATACTCATAGACTTGGATCCATCTTAATATTTATATGGATTTTTTCAAAAATTTCTTCAAATTACAATAGTTTTAATATATTTGAAAAGAGCATTATCGATACCTTAGTTAAGTTTTTTCGAATTTCGCTTATTTTTGCGATAAAATCAATATTTGCGGAGATACAGACACTTTTCTAAAAAAGTTTAATAGGGAAGTAATATTTTTATTATAAAAATGAATACTGATAGACTTGGATCCATCCTAATATTTATATGGATTTTTTCAAAAATTTCTTCAAATTACAATAGTTTTAATATATTTGAAAAGAGCATTATCGATACCTTAGTTAAGTTTTTTCGAATTTCGCTTATTTTTGCGATAAAATCAATATTTGCGGAGATACAGCCACTTTTCTAAAAAAGTTTAATAGGGAAGTAATATTTTTATTAAAAATGAATACTGATAGACTTGGATCCATCCTAATATTTATATGGATTTTTTCAAAAATTTCTTCAAATTACAATAGTTTTAATATATTTGAAAAGAGCATTATCAATACCTTAGTTAAGTTTTTTCGAATTTCGCTTATTTTTGCGATAAAATCAATATTTGCGGAGATACAGCCACTTTTCTAAAAAAGTTTAATAGGGAAGTAATATTTTTATTATAAAAATGAATACTGATAGACTTGGATCCATCCTAATATTTATATGGATTTTTAAAAGGGGGACCCTTGCCATAATATCGAGCAATACCCCTATAATAAATACGAAGACCATATATTGAAAAGGGGGACCCTTACTATAATATCGAGCAATACCCCTATATTAAATACGCAGACCATATATTGAAAAGAGGGGACCCTTACCATAATATCGAGCAATATTCCTTTATTAAATACGAAGACCATATATTGAAAAGGGGGGACCCTTACCATAATATCGAGCAATACCCCTATATTAAATACGCAGACCATATATTGAAAAGGGGGGACCCTTACCATAATATCGAGCAATATTCCTTTATTAAATACGAATATTGAAAAGGGGGGACCCTTACCATAATATCGAGCAATATTCCTATATTAAATACGAAGGCCATATATTGAAAAGGGGGGACCCTTACCATAATATCGAGCAATACCCCTATAATAAATACGAAGACCATATATTGAAAAGGGGGGACCCTTACCATAATATCGCGCAATATTCCTATATTAAATACGAAGACCATATATTGAAAAGGGGGGACCCTTACCATAATATCGAGCAATATTCCTATATTAAATACGAAGACCATATATTGAAAAGGGGGGACCCTTACCATAATATCGAGCAATATTCCTATATTAAATACGCAGACCATATATTGAAAAGGGGGGACCCTTACCATAATATCGAGCAATACCCCTATAATAAATACGAAGACCATATATTGAAAAGGGGGGACCCTTACCATAATATCGAGCAATACCCCTATATTAAATACGAAAACCATATATTGAAAAGGGAGGACCCTTACCATAATATCGAGCAATATTCCTATATTAAATACGAAGACCATATATTGAAAAGGGGGGACCCTTACCATAATATCGAGCAATACCCCTATAATAAATACGAAGACCATATATTGAAAAGGGGGGACCCTTACCATAATATCGAGCAATACCCCTATAATAAATACGAAGACCATATATTGAAAAGGGGGGACCCTTACCATAATATCGAGCAATATTCCTATATTAAATACGAAGACCATATATTGAAAAGGGGGGACCCTTACCATAATATCGAGCAATATTCCTATATTAAATACGAAGATCATATATTCAAAAGGGGGGACCCTTACCATAATATCGAGCAATATTCCTATATTAAATACGAAGACCATATATTGAAAAGGGGGGACCCTTACCATAATATCGAGCAATATTCCTATATTAAATACGAAGACCATATATTGAAAAGGGGGGACCCTTACCATAATATCGAGCAATACCCCTATATTAAATACGCAGACCATATATTGAAAAGGGGGACCCTTACCATAATATCGAGCAATATTCCTATATTAAATACGAAGACCATATATTGAAAAGGGGGGACCCTTACCATAATATCGAGCAATATTCCTATATTAAATACGAAGGCCATATATTGAAAAGGGGGGACCCTTACCATAATATCGAGCAATACCCCTATAATAAATACGAAGACCATATATTGAAAAGGGGGGACCCTTACCATAATATCGAGCAATATTCCTATATTAAATACGAAGACCATATATTGAAAAGGGGGGACCCTTACCATAATATCGAGCAATATTCCTATATTAAATACGCAGACCATATATTGAAAAGGGGGGACCCTTACCATAATATCGAGCAATACCCCTATAATAAATACGAAGACCATATATTGAAAAGGGGGGACCCTTACCATAATATCGAGCAATATTCCTATATTAAATACGAAGACCATATATTGAAAAGGGGGGACCCTTACCATAATATCGAGCAATATTCCTATATTAAATACGAAGACCATATATTGAAAAGGGGGGACCCTTACCATAATATCGAGCAATATTCCTATATTAAATACGAAGACCATATATTGAAAAGGGGGGACCCTTACCATAATATCGAGCAATATTCCTATATTAAATACGAAGACCATATATTGAAAAGGGGGACCCTTACCATAATATCGAGCAATATTCCTATATTAAATACGAAGACCATATATTGAAAAGGGGGGACCCTTACCATAATATCGAGCAATACCCCTATAATAAATACGAAGACCATATATTGAAAAGGGGGGACCCTTACCATAATATCGAGCAATACCCCTATAATAAATACGAAGACCATATATTGAAAAGGGGGGACCCTTACCATAATATCGAGCAATATTCCTATATTAAATACGAAGACCATATATTGAAAAGGGGGGACCCTTACCATAATATCGAGCAATATTCCTATATTAAATACGAAGATCATATATTGAAAAGGGGGGACCCTTACCATAATATCGAGCAATATTCCTATATTAAATACGAAGACCATATATTGAAAAGGGGGGACCCTTACCATAATATCGAGCAATATTCCTATATTAAATACGAAGACCATATATTGAAAAGGGGGGACCCTTACCATAATATCGAGCAATACCCCTATAATAAATACGAAGACCATATATTGAAAAGGGGGGACCCTTACCATAATATCGAGCAATACCCCTATAATAAATACGAAGACCATATATTGAAAAGGGGGGACCCTTACCATAATATCGAGCAATATTCCTATATTAAATACGAAGACCATATATTGAAAAGGGGGGACCCTTACCATAATATCGAGCAATATTCCTATATTAAATACGAAGATCATATATTGAAAAGGGGGGACCCTTACCATAATATCGAGCAATATTCCTATATTAAATACGAAGACCATATATTGAAAAGGGGGGACCCTTACCATAATATCGAGCAATACCCCTATAATAAATACGAAGACCATATATTGAAAAGGGGGGACCCTTACCATAATATCGAGCAATATTCCTATTTATTAGTTAAGTTTTTTCGAATTTCGCTTATTTTTGCGATAAAATCAATATTTGCGGAGATACAGCCACTTTTCTAAAAAAGTTTAATAGGGAAGTAATATTTTTATTAAAAATGAATACTGATAGACTTGGATCCATCTTAATATTTATATGGATTTTTTCAAAAATTTCTTCAAATTACAATAGTTTTAATATATTTGAAAAGAGCATTATCGATACCTTAGTTAAGTTTTTTCGAATTTCGCTTATTTTTGCGATAAAATCAATATTTGCGGAGATACAGACACTTTTCTAAAAAAGTTTAATAGGGAAGTAATATTTTTATTATAAAAATGAATACTGATAGACTTGGATCCATCCTAATATTTATATGGATTTTTTCAAAAATTTCTTCAAATTACAATAGTTTTAATATATTTGAAAAGAGCATTATCGATACCTTAGTTAAGTTTTTTCGAATTTCGCTTATTTTTGCGATAAAATCAATATTTGCGGAGATACAGCCACTTTTCTAAAAAAGTTTAATAGGGAAGTAATATTTTTATTAAAAATGAATACTGATAGACTTGGATCCATCCTAATATTTATATGGATTTTTTCAAAAATTTCTTCAAATTACAATAGTTTTAATATATTTGAAAAGAGCATTATCGATACCTTAGTTAAGTTTTTTCGAATTTCGCTTATTTTTGCGATAAAATCAATATTTGCGGAGATACAGCCACTTTTCTAAAAAAGTTTAATAGGGAAGTAATATTTTTATTATAAAAATGAATACTGATAGACTTGGATCCATCCTAATATTTATATGGATTTTTTCAAAAATTTCTTCAAATTACAATAGTTTTAATATATTTGAAAAGAGCATTATCGATACCTTGGTTAAGTTTTTTCGAATTTCGCTTATTTTTGCGATAAAATCAATATTTGCGGAGATACAGCCACTTTTCTAAAAAAGTTTAATAGGGAAGTAATATTTTTATTATAAAAATGAATACTGATAGACTTGGATCCATCCTAATATTTATATGGATTTTTTCAAAAATTTCTTCAAATTACAATAGTTTTAATATATTTGAAGAGAGCATTATCGATACCTTAGTTAAGTTTTTTCGAATTTCGCTTATTTTTGCGATAAAATCAATATTTGCGGAGATACAGCCGCTTTTCTAAAAAAGTTTAATAGGGAAGTAATATTTTTATTATAAAAATGAATACTGATAGACTTGGATCCATCCTAATATTTATATGGATTTTTAAAAGGGGGACCCTTGCCATAATATCGAGCAATACCCCTATAATAAATACGAAGACCATATATTGAAAAGGGGGGACCCTTACCATAATATCGAGCAATATTCCTATATTAAATACGAAGACCATATATTGAAAAGGGGGGACCATTACCATAATATCGAGCAATACCCCTATAATAAATACGAAGACCATATATTGAAAAGGGGGGACCCTTACCATAATATCGAGCAATATTCCTATATTAAATACGAAGACCATATATTGAAAAGGGGGGACCCTTACCATAATATCGAGCAATATTCCTATATTAAATACGAAGATCATATATTGAAAAGGGGGGACCCTTACCATAATATCGAGCAATACCCCTATAATAAATACGAAGACCATATATTGAAAAGGGGGGACCCTTACCATAATATCGAGCAATATTCCTATTTATTAGTTAAGTTTTTTCGAATTTCGCTTATTTTTGCGATAAAATCAATATTTGCGGAGATACAGCCACTTTTCTAAAAAAGTTTAATAGGGAAGTAATATTTTTATTAAAAATGAATACTGATAGACTTGGATCCATCTTAATATTTATATGGATTTTTTCAAAAATTTCTTCAAATTACAATAGTTTTAATATATTTGAAAAGAGCATTATCGATACCTTAGTTAAGTTTTTTCGAATTTCGCTTATTTTTGCGATAAAATCAATATTTGCGGAGATACAGACACTTTTCTAAAAAAGTTTAATAGGGAAGTAATATTTTTATTATAAAAATGAATACTGATAGACTTGGATCCATCCTAATATTTATATGGATTTTTTCAAAAATTTCTTCAAATTACAATAGTTTTAATATATTTGAAAAGAGCATTATCGATACCTTAGTTAAGTTTTTTCGAATTTCGCTTATTTTTGCGATAAAATCAATATTTGCGGAGATACAGCCACTTTTCTAAAAAAGTTTAATAGGGAAGTAATATTTTTATTAAAAATGAATACTGATAGACTTGGATCCATCCTAATATTTATATGGATTTTTTCAAAAATTTCTTCAAATTACAATAGTTTTAATATATTTGAAAAGAGCATTATCGATACCTTAGTTAAGTTTTTTCGAATTTCGCTTATTTTTACGATAAAATCAATATTTGCGGAGATACAGACACTTTTCTAAAAAAGTTTAATAGGGAAGTAATATTTTTATTATAAAAATGAATACTGATAGACTTGGATCCATCCTAATATTTATATGGATTTTTTCAAAAATTTCTTCAAATTACAATAGTTTTAATATATTTGAAAAGAGCATTATCGATACCTTAGTTAAGTTTTTTCGAATTTCGCTTATTTTTGCGATAAAATCAATATTTGCGGAGATACAGACACTTTTCTAAAAAAGTTTAATAGGGAAGTAATATTTTTATTATAAAAATGAATACTGATAGACTTGGATCCATCCTAATATTTATATGGATTTTTTCAAAAATTTCTTCAAATTACAATAGTTTTAATATATTTGAAAAGAGCATTATCGATACCTTAGTTAAGTTTTTTCGAATTTCGCTTATTTTTGCGATAAAATCAATATTTGCGGAGATACAGCCACTTTTCTAAAAAAGTTTAATAGGGAAGTAATATTTTTATTAAAAATGAATACTGATAGACTTGGATCCATCCTAATATTTATATGGATTTTTTCAAAAATTTCTTCAAATTACAATAGTTTTAATATATTTGAAAAGAGCATTATCGATACCTTAGTTAAGTTTTTTCGAATTTCGCTTATTTTTGCGATAAAATCAATATTTGCGGAGATACAGCCACTTTTCTAAAAAAGTTTAATAGGGAAGTAATATTTTTATTATAAAAATGAATACTGATAGACTTGGATCCATCCTAATATTTATATGGATTTTTTCAAAAATTTCTTCAAATTACAATAGTTTTAATATATTTGAAAAGAGCATTATCGATACCTTGGTTAAGTTTTTTCGAATTTCGCTTATTTTTGCGATAAAATCAATATTTGCGGAGATACAGCCACTTTTCTAAAAAAGTTTAATAGGGAAGTAATATTTTTATTATAAAAATGAATACTGATAGACTTGGATCCATCCTAATATTTATATGGATTTTTTCAAAAATTTCTTCAAATTACAATAGTTTTAATATATTTGAAGAGAGCATTATCGATACCTTAGTTAAGTTTTTTCGAATTTCGCTTATTTTTGCGATAAAATCAATATTTGCGGAGATACAGCCGCTTTTCTAAAAAAGTTTAATAGGGAAGTAATATTTTTATTATAAAAATGAATACTGATAGACTTGGATCCATCCTAATATTTATATGGATTTTTAAAAGGGGGACCCTTGCCATAATATCGAGCAATACCCCTATAATAAATACGAAGACCATATATTGAAAAGGGGGGACCCTTACCATAATATCGAGCAATATTCCTATATTAAATACGAAGACCATATATTGAAAAGGGGGGACCATTACCATAATATCGAGCAATACCCCTATAATAAATACGAAGACCATATATTGAAAAGGGGGGACCCTTACCATAATATCGAGCAATATTCCTATATTAAATACGAAGACCATATATTGAAAAGGGGGGACCCTTACCATAATATCGAGCAATATTCCTATATTAAATACGAAGATCATATATTGAAAAGGGGGGACCCTTACCATAATATCGAGCAATACCCCTATAATAAATACGAAGACCATATATTGAAAAGGGGGGACCCTTACCATAATATCGAGCAATATTCCTATTTATTAGTTAAGTTTTTTCGAATTTCGCTTATTTTTGCGATAAAATCAATATTTGCGGAGATACAGCCACTTTTCTAAAAAAGTTTAATAGGGAAGTAATATTTTTATTAAAAATGAATACTGATAGACTTGGATCCATCTTAATATTTATATGGATTTTTTCAAAAATTTCTTCAAATTACAATAGTTTTAATATATTTGAAAAGAGCATTATCGATACCTTAGTTAAGTTTTTTCGAATTTCGCTTATTTTTGCGATAAAATCAATATTTGCGGAGATACAGACACTTTTCTAAAAAAGTTTAATAGGGAAGTAATATTTTTATTATAAAAATGAATACTGATAGACTTGGATCCATCCTAATATTTATATGGATTTTTTCAAAAATTTCTTCAAATTACAATAGTTTTAATATATTTGAAAAGAGCATTATCGATACCTTAGTTAAGTTTTTTCGAATTTCGCTTATTTTTGCGATAAAATCAATATTTGCGGAGATACAGCCACTTTTCTAAAAAAGTTTAATAGGGAAGTAATATTTTTATTAAAAATGAATACTGATAGACTTGGATCCATCCTAATATTTATATGGATTTTTTCAAAAATTTCTTCAAATTACAATAGTTTTAATATATTTGAAAAGAGCATTATCGATACCTTAGTTAAGTTTTTTCGAATTTCGCTTATTTTTACGATAAAATCAATATTTGCGGAGATACAGACACTTTTCTAAAAAAGTTTAATAGGGAAGTAATATTTTTATTATAAAAATGAATACTGATAGACTTGGATCCATCCTAATATTTATATGGATTTTTTCAAAAATTTCTTCAAATTACAATAGTTTTAATATATTTGAAAAGAGCATTATCGATACCTTAGTTAAGTTTTTTCGAATTTCGCTTATTTTTGCGATAAAATCAATATTTGCGGAGATACAGCCACTTTTCTAAAAAAGTTTAATAGGGAAGTAATATTTTTATTATAAAAATGAATACTGATAGACTTGGATCCATCCTAATATTTATATGGATTTTTTCAAAAATTTCTTCAAATTACAATAGTTTTAATATATTTGAAAAGAGCATTATCGATACCTTAGTTAAGTTTTTTCGAATTTCGCTTATTTTTGCGATAAAATCAATATTTGCGGAGATACAGACACTTTTCTAAAAAAGTTTAATAGGGAAGTAATATTTTTATTATAAAAATGAATACTGATAGACTTGGATCCATCCTAATATTTATATGGATTTTTTCAAAAATTTCTTCAAATTAAATTGTTTTAATATATTTGAAAAGAGCATTATCGATACCTTAGTTAAGTTTTTTCGAATTTCGCTTATTTTTGCGATAAAATCAAAATTTGCGGAGATACAGCCACTTTTCTAAAAAAGTTTAATAGGGAAGTAATATTTTTATTATAAAAATGAATACTGATAGACTTGGATCCATCCTAATATTTATATGGATTTTTTCAAAAATTTCTTCAAATTACAATAGTTTTAATATATTTGAAAAGAGCATTATCGATACGTTAGTTAAGTTTTTTCGAATTTCGCTTATTTTTGCGATAAAATCAATATTTGCGGAGATACAGACACTTTTCTAAAAAAGTTTAATAGGGAAGTAATATTTTTATTATAAAAATGAATACTGATAGACTTGGATCCATCCTAATATTTATATGGATTTTTAAAAGGGGGACCCTTGCCATAATATCGAGCAATACCCCTATAATAAATACGAAGACCATATATTGAAAAGGGGGGACCCTTACCATAATATCGAGCAATACCCCTATATTAAATACGCAGACCATATATTGAAAAGGGGGGACCCTTACCATAATATCGAGCAATATTCCTTTATTAAATACGAAGACCATATATTGAAAAGGGGGGACCCTTACCATAATATCGAGCAATACCCCTATATTAAATACGCAGACCATATATTGAAAAGGGGGGACCCTTACCACAATATCGAGCAATATTCCTATATTAAATACGAAGACCATATATTGAAAAGGGGGGACCCTTACCATAATATCGAGCAATATTCCTATATTAAATACGAAGACCATATATTGAAAAGGGGGGACCCTTACCATAATATCGAGCAATATTCCTATATTAAATACGAAGACCATATATTGAAAAGGGGGGACCATTACCATAATATCGAGCAATACCCCTATAATAAATACGAAGACCATATATTG
Organism: Epicampocera succincta; assembly: GCA_932526305.1. NCBI lineage: Eukaryota > Metazoa > Arthropoda > Insecta > Diptera > Tachinidae > Epicampocera > Epicampocera succincta. The sequence goes on along the minus strand of OW052037.1, from coordinate 10,910,141 downwards.
AAAAGGGGGGACCCTTACCATAATATCGAGCAATATTCCTATATTAAATACGAAGACCATATATTGAAAAGGGGGGACCCTTACCATAATATCGAGCAATATTCCTATATTAAATACGAAGATCATATATTGAAAAGGGGGGACCCTTACCATAATATCGAGCAATATTCCTATATTAAATACGAAGACCATATATTGAAAAGGGGGGACCCTTACCATAATATCGAGCAATATTCCTATATTAAATACGAAGACCATATATTGAAAAGGGGGGACCCTTACCATAATATCGAGCAATACCCCTATAATAAATACGAAGACCATATATTGAAAAGGGGGGACCCTTACCATAATATCGAGCAATATTCCTATTTATTAGTTAAGTTTTTTCGAATTTCGCTTATTTTTGCGATAAAATCAATATTTGCGGAGATACAGCCACTTTTCTAAAAAAGTTTAATAGGGAAGTAATATTTTTATTAAAAATGAATACTGATAGACTTGGATCCATCTTAATATTTATATGGATTTTTTCAAAAATTTCTTCAAATTACAATAGTTTTAATATATTTGAAAAGAGCATTATCAATACCTTAGTTAAGTTTTTTCGAATTTCGCTTATTTTTGCGATAAAATCAATATTTGCGGAGATACAGACACTTTTCTAAAAAAGTTTAATAGGGAAGTAATATTTTTATTATAAAAATGAATACTGATAGACTTGGATCCATCCTAATATTTATATGGATTTTTTCAAAAATTTCTTCAAATTACAATAGTTTTAATATATTTGAAAAGAGCATTATGGATACCTTAGTTAAGTTTTTTCGAATTTCGCTTATTTTTGCGATAAAATCAAAATTTGCGGAGATACAGCCACTTTTCTAAAAAAGTTTAATAGGGAAGTAATATTTTTATTATAAAAATGAAAACTGATAGACTTGGATCCATCCTAATATTTATATGGATTTTTTCAAAAATTTCTTCAAATTACAATAGTTTTAATATATTTGAAAAGAGCATTATCGATACCTTAGTTAAGTTTTTTCGAATTTCGCTTATTTTTGCGATAAAATCAATATTTGCGGAGATACAGACACTTTTCTAAAAAAGTTTAATAGGGAAGTAATATTTTTATTATAAAAATGAATACTGATAGACTTGGATCCATCCTAATATTTATATGGATTTTTTCAAAAATTTCTTAAAATTACAATAGTTTTAATATATTTGAAAAGAGCATTATCGATACCTTAGTTAAGTTTTTTCGAATTTCGCTTATTTTTGCGATAAAATCAATATTTGCGGAGATACAGCCACTTTTCTAAAAAAGTTTAATAGGGGGGTAATATTTTTATTATAAAAATGAATACTGATAGACTTGGATCCATCCTAATATTTATATGGATTTTTTCAAAAATTTCTTCAAATTACAATAGTTTTAATATATTTGAAAAGAGCATTATCGATACTTTAGTTAAGTTTTTTCGAATTTCGCTTATTTTTGCGATAAAATCAATATTTGCGGAGATACAGCCACTTTTCTAAAAAAGTTTAATAGGGAAGTAATATTTTTATTATAAAAATGAATACTGATAGACTTGGATCCATCCTAATATTTATATGGATTTTTTAAAAAATTTCTTCAAATTACAATAGTTTTAATATATTTGAAAAGAGCATTATCGATACGTTAGTTAAGTTTTTTCGAATTTCGCTTATTTTTGCGATAAAATCAATATTTGCGGAGATACAGACACTTTTCTAAAAAAGTTTAATAGGGAAGTAATATTTTTATTATAAAAATGAATACTGATAGACTTGGATCCATCCTAATATTTATATGGATTTTTAAAAGGGGGACCCTTGCCATAATATCGAGCAATACCCCTATAATAAATACGAAGACCATATATTGAAAAGGGGGGACCCTTACCATAATATCGAGCAATACCCCTATATTAAATACGCAGACCATATATTGAAGAGGGGGGACCCTTACCATAATATCGAGCAATATTCCTTTATTAAATACGAACACCATATATTGAAAAGGGGGGACCCTTACCATAATATCGAGCAATACCCCTATATTAAATACGCAGACCATATATTGAAAAGGGGGGACCCTTACCATAATATCGAGCAATATTCCTATATTAAATACGAAGACCATATATTGAAAAGGGGGGACCCTTACCATAATATCGAGCAATATTCCTATATTAAATACGAAGACCATATATTGAAAAGGGGGGACCCTTACCATAATATCGAGCAATATTCCTATATTAAATACGAAGACCATATATTGAAAAGGGGGGACCATTACCATAATATCGAGCAATACCCCTATAATAAATACGAAGACCATATATTGAAAAGGGGGGACCCTTACCATAATATCGAGCAATATTCCTATATTAAATACGAAGACCATATATTGAAAAGGGGGGACCCTTACCATAATATCGAGCAATATTCCTATATTAAATACGAAGATCATATATTGAAAAGGGGGGACCCTTACCATAATATCGAGCAATATTCCTATATTAAATACGAAGACCATATATTGAAAAGGGGGGACCCTTACCATAATATCGAGCAATATTCCTATATTAAATACGAAGACCATATATTGAAAAGGGGGGACCCTTACCATAATATCGAGCAATACCCCTATAATAAATACGAAGACCATATATTGAAAAGGGGGGACCCTTACCATAATATCGAGCAATATTCCTATTTATTAGTTAAGTTTTTTCGAATTTCGCTTATTTTTGCGATAAAATCAATATTTGCGGAGATACAGCCACTTTTCTAAAAAAGTTTAATAGGGAAGTAATATTTTTATTAAAAATGAATACTGATAGACTTGGATCCATCTTAATATTTATATGGATTTTTTCAAAAATTTCTTCAAATTACAATAGTTTTAATATATTTGAAAAGAGCATTATCAATACCTTAGTTAAGTTTTTTCGAATTTCGCTTATTTTTGCGATAAAATCAATATTTGCGGAGATACAGACACTTTTCTAAAAAAGTTTAATAGGGAAGTAATATTTTTATTATAAAAATGAATACTGATAGACTTGGATCCATCCTAATATTTATATGGATTTTTAAAAGGGGGACCCTTGCCATAATATCGAGCAATACCCCTATAATAAATACGAAGACCATATATTGAAAAGGGGGACCCTTACCATAATATCGAGCAATATTCCTATATTAAATACGAAGACCATATATTGAAAAGGGGGGACCCTTACCATAATATCGAGCAATATTCCTATATTAAATACGAAGACCATATATTGAAAAGGGGGGACCCTTACCATAATATCGAGCAATATTCCTATATTAAATACGAAGACCATATATTGAAAAGGGGGGACCCTTACCATAATATCGAGCAATATTCCTATATTAAATACGAAGACCATATATTGAAAAGGGGGGACCCTTACCATAATATCGAGCAATATTCCTATATTAAATACGAAGACCATATATTGAAAAGGGGGGACCCTTACCATAATATCGAGCAATATTCCTATATTAAATACGAAGACCATATATTGAAAAGGGGGGACCCTTACCATAATATCGAGCAATATTCCTATATTAAATACGCAGACCATATATTGAAAAGGGGGGACCCTTACCATAATATCGAGCAATACCCCTATAATAAATACGAAGACCATATATTGAAAAGGGGGGACCCTTACCATAATATCGAGCAATATTCCTATATTAAATACGAAGACCATATATTGAAAAGGGGGGACCCTTACCATAATATCGAGCAATATTCCTATATTAATTACGAAGACCATATATTGAAAAGGGGGGACCCTTACCATAATATCGAGCAATATTCCTATATTAAATACGAAGACCATATATTGAAAAGGGGGGACCCTTACCATAATATCGAGCAATATTCCTATATTAAATACGAAGACCATATATTGAAAAGGGGGGACCCTTACCATAATATCGAGCAATACCCCTATAATAAATACGAAGACCATATATTGAAAAGGGGGGACCCTTACCATAATATCGAGCAATACCCCTATAATAAATACGAAGACCATATATTGAAAAGGGGGGACCCTTACCATAATATCGAGCAATATTCCTATATTAAATACGAAGACCATATATTGAAAAGGGGGGACCCTTACCATAATATCGAGCAATATTCCTATATTAAATACGAAGACCATATATTGAAAAGGGGGGACCCTTACCATAATATCGAGCAATATTCCTATATTAAATACGAAGACCATATATTGAAAAGGGGGGACCCTTACCATAATATCGAGCAATATTCCTATATTAAATACGAAGACCATATATTGAAAAGGGGGGACCCTTACCATAATATCGAGCAATATTCCTATATTAAATACGAAGACCATATATTGAAAAGGGGGGACCCTTACCATAATATCGAGCAATACCCCTATAATAAATACGAAGACCATATATTGAAAAGGGGGGACCCTTACCATAATATCGAGCAATACCCCTATAATAAATACGAAGACCATATATTGAAAAGGGGGACCCTTACCATAATATCGAGCAATATTCCTATATTAAATACGAAGACCATATATTGAAAAGGGGGGACCCTTACCATAATATCGAGCAATATTCCTATATTAAATACGAAGACCATATATTGAAAAGGGGGGACCCTTACCATAATATCGAGCAATATTCCTATATTAAATACGAAGACCATATATTGAAAAGGGGGGACCCTTACCATAATATCGAGCAATATTCCTATATTAAATACGAAGACCATATATTGAAAAGGGGGGACCCTTACCATAATATCGAGCAATATTCCTATATTAAATACGAAGATCATATATTGAAAAGGGGGGACCCTTACCATAATATCGAGCAATATTCCTATATTAAATACGAAGACCATATATTGAAAAGGGGGGACCCTTACCATAATATCGAGCAATATTCCTATATTAAATACGAAGGCCATATATTGAAAAGGGGGGACCCTTACCATAATATCGAGCAATACCCCTATAATAAATACGAAGACCATATATTGAAAAGGGGGGACCCTTACCATAATATCGAGCAATATTCCTATATTAAATACGAAGACCATATATTGAAAAGGGGGGACCCTTACCATAATATCGAGCAATATTCCTATATTAAATACGAAGACCATATATTGAAAAGGGGGGACCCTTACCATAATATCGAGCAATATTCCTATATTAAATACGCAGACCATATATTGAAAAGGGGGGACCCTTACCATAATATCGAGCAATACCCCTATAATAAATACGAAGACCATATATTGAAAAGGGGGGACCCTTACCATAATATCGAGCAATATTCCTATATTAAATACGAAGACCATATATTGAAAAGGGGGGACCCTTACCATAATATCGAGCAATATTCCTATATTAATTACGAAGACCATATATTGAAAAGGGGGGACCCTTACCATAATATCGAGCAATATTCCTATATTAAATACGAAGACCATATATTGAAAAGGGGGGACCCTTACCATAATATCGAGCAATATTCCTATATTAAATACGAAGACCATATATTGAAAAGGGGGGACCCTTACCATAATATCGAGCAATACCCCTATAATAAATACGAAGACCATATATTGAAAAGGGGGGACCCTTACCATAATATCGAGCAATACCCCTATAATAAATACGAAGACCATATATTGAAAAGGGGGGACCCTTACCATAATATCGAGCAATATTCCTATATTAAATACGAAGACCATATATTGAAAAGGGGGGACCCTTACCATAATATCGAGCAATATTCCTATATTAAATACGAAGATCATATATTGAAAAGGGGGGACCCTTACCATAATATCGAGCAATATTCCTATATTAAATACGAAGACCATATATTGAAAAGGGGGGACCCTTACCATAATATCGAGCAATATTCCTATATTAAATACGAAGACCATATATTGAAAAGGGGGGACCCTTACCATAATATCGAGCAATACCCCTATAATAAATACGAAGACCATATATTGAAAAGGGGGGACCCTTACCATAATATCGAGCAATACCCCTATAATAAATACGAAGACCATATATTGAAAAGGGGGGACCCTTACCATAATATCGAGCAATATTCCTATATTAAATACGAAGACCATATATTGAAAAGGGGGGACCCTTACCATAATATCGAGCAATATTCCTATATTAAATACGAAGACCATATATTGAAAAGGGGGGACCCTTACCATAATATCGAGCAATATTCCTATATTAAATACGAAGACCATATATTGAAAAGGGGGGACCCTTACCATAATATCGAGCAATATTCCTATATTAAATACGAAGACCATATATTGAAAAGGGGGGACCCTTACCATAATATCGAGCAATATTCCTATATTAAATACGAAGACCATATATTGAAAAGGGGGGACCCTTACCATAATATCGAGCAATACCCCTATAATAAATACGAAGACCATATATTGAAAAGGGGGGACCCTTACCATAATATCGAGCAATACCCCTATAATAAATACGAAGACCATATATTGAAAAGGGGGACCCTTACCATAATATCGAGCAATATTCCTATATTAAATACGAAGACCATATATTGAAAAGGGGGGACCCTTACCATAATATCGAGCAATATTCCTATATTAAATACGAAGACCATATATTGAAAAGGGGGGACCCTTACCATAATATCGAGCAATACCCCTATAATAAATACGAAGACCATATATTGAAAAGGGGGGACCCTTACCATAATATCGAGCAATATTCCTATTTATTAGTTAAGTTTTTTCGAATTTCGCTTATTTTTGCGATAAAATCAATATTTGCGGAGATACAGCCACTTTTCTAAAAAAGTTTAATAGGGAAGTAATATTTTTATTAAAAATGAATACTGATAGACTTGGATCCATCTTAATATTTATATGGATTTTTTCAAAAATTTCTTCAAATTACAATAGTTTTAATATATTTGAAAAGAGCATTATCGATACCTTAGTTAAGTTTTTTCGAATTTCGCTTATTTTTGCGATAAAATCAATATTTGCGGAGATACAGACACTTTTCTAAAAAAGTTTAATAGGGAAGTAATATTTTTATTAAAAATGAATACTGATAGACTTGGATCCATCCTAATATTTATATGGATTTTTTCAAAAATTTCTTCAAATTACAATAGTTTTAATATATTTGAAAAGAGCATTATCGATACCTTAGTTAAGTTTTTTCGAATTTCGCTTATTTTTGCGATAAAATCAATATTTGCGGAGATACAGCCACTTTTCTAAAAAAGTTTAATAGGGAAGTAATATTTTTATTAAAAATGAATACTGATAGACTTGGATCCATCCTAATATTTATATGGATTTTTTCAAAAATTTCTTCAAATTACAATAGTTTTAATATATTTGAAAAGAGCATTATCGATACCTTAGTTAAGTTTTTTCGAATTTCGCTTATTTTTGCGATAAAATCAATATTTGCGGAGATACAGACACTTTTCTAAAAAAAGTTTAATAGGGAAGTAATATTTTTATTATAAAAATGAATACTGATAGACTTGGATCCATCCTAATATTTATATGGATTTTTTCAAAAATTTCTTCAAATTACAATAGTTTTAATATATTTGAAAAGAGCATTATCGATACCTTAGTTAAGTTTTTTCGAATTTCGCTTATTTTTGCGATAAAATCAATATTTGCGGAGATACAGCCACTTTTCTAAAAAAGTTTAATAGGGAAGTAATATTTTTATTATAAAAATGAATACTGATAGACTTGGATCCATCCTAATATTTATATGGATTTTTTCAAAAATTTCTTCAAATTACAATAGTTTTAATATATTTGAAAAGAGCATTATCGATACCTTAGTTAAGTTTTTTCGAATTTCGCTTATTTTTGCGATAAAATCAATATTTGCGGAGATACAGCCGCTTTTCTAAAAAAGTTTAATAGGGAAGTAATATTTTTATTATAAAAATGAATACTGATAGACTTGGATCCATCCTAATATTTATATGGATTTTTTCAAAAATTTCTTCAAATTACAATAGTTTTAATATATTTGAAAAGAGCATTATCGATACCTTAGTTAAGTTTTTTCGAATTTCGCTTATTTTTGCGATAAAATCAATATTTGCGGAGATACAGCCACTTTTCTAAAAAAGTTTAATAGGGAAGTAATATTTTTATTATAAAAATGAATACTGATAGACTTGGATCCATCCTAATATTTATATGGATTTTTAAAAGGGGGACCCTTGCCATAATATCGAGCAATACCCCTATAATAAATACGAAGACCATATATTGAAAAGGGGGACCCTTACTATAATATCGAGCAATACCCCTATATTAAATACGCAGACCATATATTGAAAAGGGGGGACCCTTACCATAATATCGAGCAATATTCCTTTATTAAATACGAAGACCATATATTGAAAAGGGGGGACCCTTACCATAATATCGAGCAATACCCCTATATTAAATACGCAGACCATATATTGAAAAGGGGGGACCCTTACCATAATATCGAGCAATATTCCTATATTAAATACGAAGACCATATATTGAAAAGGGGGGACCCTTACCATAATATCGAGCAATATTCCTATATTAAATACGAAGGCCATATATTGAAAAGGGGGGACCCTTACCATAATATCGAGCAATACCCCTATAATAAATACGAAGACCATATATTGAAAAGGGGGGACCCTTACCATAATATCGAGCAATATTCCTATATTAAATACGAAGACCATATATTGAAAAGGGGGGACCCTTACCATAATATCGAGCAATATTCCTATATTAAATACGAAGACCATATATTGAAAAGGGGGGACCCTTACCATAATATCGAGCAATATTCCTATATTAAATACGCAGACCATATATTGAAAAGGGGGGACCCTTACCATAATATCGAGCAATACCCCTATAATAAATACGAAGACCATATATTGAAAAGGGGGGACCCTTACCATAATATCGAGCAATATTCCTATATTAAATACGAAGACCATATATTGAAAAGGGGGGACCCTTACCATAATATCGAGCAATATTCCTATATTAAATACGAAGACCATATATTGAAAAGGGGGGACCCTTACCATAATATCGAGCAATATTCCTATATTAAATACGAAGACCATATATTGAAAAGGGGGGACCCTTACCATAATATCGAGCAATATTCCTATATTAAATACGAAGACCATATATTGAAAAGGGGGGACCCTTACCATAATATCGAGCAATACCCCTATAATAAATACGAAGACCATATATTGAAAAGGGGGGACCCTTACCATAATATCGAGCAATATTCCTATATTAAATAGGAAGACCATATATTGAAAAGGGGGGACCCTTACCATAATATCGAGCAATATTCCTATATTAAATACGAAGATCATATATTGAAAAGGGGGGACCCTTACCATAATATCGAGCAATATTCCTATATTAAATACGAAGACCATATATTGAAAAGGGGGGACCCTTACCATAATATCGAGCAATATTCCTATATTAAATACGAAGACCATATATTGAAAAGGGGGGACCCTTACCATAATATCGAGCAATACCCCTATAATAAATACGAAGACCATATATTGAAAAGGGGGGACCCTTACCATAATATCGAGCAATATTCCTATATTAAATACGAAGACCATATATTGAAAAGGGGGGACCCTTACCATAATATCGAGCAATATTCCTATATTAAATACGAAGACCATATATTGAAAAGGGGGGACCCTTACCATAATATCGAGCAATATTCCTATATTAAATACGAAGACCATATATTGAAAAGGGGGGACCCTTACCATAATATCGAGCAATACCCCTATAATAAATACGAAGACCATATATTGAAAAGGGGGGACCCTTACCATAATATCGAGCAATACCCCTATAATAAATACGAAGACCATATATTGAAAAGGGGGGACCCTTACCATAATATCGAGCAATATTCCTATATTAAATACGAAGACCATATATTGAAAAGGGGGGACCCTTACCATAATATCGAGCAATATTCCTATATTAAATACGAAGATCATATATTGAAAAGGGGGGACCCTTACCATAATATCGAGCAATATTCCTATATTAAATACGAAGACCATATATTGAAAAGGGGGGACCCTTACCATAATATCGAGCAATATTCCTATATTAAATACGCAGACCATATATTGAAAAGGGGGGACCCTTACCATAATATCGAGCAATACCCCTATAATAAATACGAAGACCATATATTGAAAAGGGGGGACCCTTACCATAATATCGAGCAATATTCCTATATTAAATACGAAGACCATATATTGAAAAGGGGGGACCCTTACCATAATATCGAGCAATATTCCTATATTAAATACGAAGACCATATATTGAAAAGGGGGGACCCTTACCATAATATCGAGCAATACCCCTATAATAAATACGAAGACCATATATTGAAAAGGGGGGACCCTTACCATAATATCGAGCAATATTCCTATATTAAATACGAAGACCATATATTGAGAAGGGGGGACCCTTACCATAATATCGAGCAATACCCCTATAATAAATACGAAGACCATATATTGAAAAGGGGGGACCCTTACCATAATATCGAGCAATATTCCTATTTATTAGTTAAGTTTTTTCGAATTTCGCTTATTTTTGCGATAAAATCAATATTTGCGGAGATACAGCCACTTTTCTAAAAAAGTTTAATAGGGAAGTAATATTTTTATTAAAAATGAATACTGATAGACTTGGATCCATCTTAATATTTATATGGATTTTTTCAAAAATTTCTTCAAATTACAATAGTTTTAATATATTTGAAAAGAGCATTATCGATACCTTAGTTAAGTTTTTTCGAATTTCGCTTATTTTTGCGATAAAATCAATATTTGCGGAGATACAGACACTTTTCTAAAAAAGTTTAATAGGGAAGTAATATTTTTATTATAAAAATGAATACTGATAGACTTGGATCCATCCTAATATTTATATGGATTTTTTCAAAAATTTCTTCAAATTACAATAGTTTTAATATATTTGAAAAGAGCATTATCGATACCTTAGTTAAGTTTTTTCGAATTTCGCTTATTTTTGCGATAAAATCAATATTTGCGGAGATACAGCCACTTTTCTAAAAAAGTTTAATAGGGAAGTAATATTTTTATTAAAAATGAATACTGATAGACTTGGATCCATCCTAATATTTATATGGATTTTTTCAAAAATTTCTTCAAATTACAATAGTTTTAATATATTTGAAAAGAGCATTATCGATACCTTAGTTAAGTTTTTTCGAATTTCGCTTATTTTTGCGATAAAATCAATATTTGCGGAGATACAGACACTTTTCTAAAAAAGTTTAATAGGGAAGTAATATTTTTATTATAAAAATGAATACTGATAGACTTGGATCCATCCTAATATTTATATGGATTTTTTCAAAAATTTCTTCAAATTACAATAGTTTTAATATATTTGAAAAGAGCATTATCGATACCTTAGTTAAGTTTTTTCGAATTTCGCTTATTTTTGCGATAAAATCAATATTTGCGGAGATACAGCCACTTTTCTAAAAAAGTTTAATAGGGAAGTAATATTTTTATTATAAAAATGAATACTGATAGACTTGGATCCATCCTAATATTTATATGGATTTTTTCAAAAATTTCTTCAAATTACAATAGTTTTAATATATTTGAAAAGAGCATTATCGATACCTTAGTTAAGTTTTTTCGAATTTCGCTTATTTTTGCGATAAAATCAATATTTGCGGAGATACAGCCGCTTTTCTAAAAAAGTTTAATAGGGAAGTAATATTTTTATTATAAAAATGAATACTGATAGACTTGGATCCATCCTAATATTTATATGGATTTTTTCAAAAATTTCTTCAAATTACAATAGTTTTAATATATTTGAAAAGAGCATTATCGATACCTTAGTTAAGTTTTTTCGAATTTCGCTTATTTTTGCGATAAAATCAATATTTGCGGAGATACAGCCACTTTTCTAAAAAAGTTTAATAGGGAAGTAATATTTTTATTATAAAAATGAATACTGATAGACTTGGATCCATCCTAATATTTATATGGATTTTTAAAAGGGGGACCCTTGCCATAATATCGAGCAATACCCCTATAATAAATACGAAGACCATATATTGAAAAGCGGGACCCTTACTATAATATCGAGCAATACCCCTATATTAAATACGCAGACCATATATTGAAAAGGGGGGACCCTTACCATAATATCGAGCAATATTCCTTTATTAAATACGAAGACCATATATTGAAAAAGGAGGACCCTTACCATAATATCGAGCAATACCCCTATATTAAATACGCAGACCATATATTGAAAAGGGGGGACCCTTACCATAATATCGAGCAATATTCCTATATTAAATACGAAGACCATATATTGAAAAGGGGGGACCCTTACCATAATATCGAGCAATATTCCTATATTAAATACGAAGACCATATATTGAAAAGGGGGGACCCTTACCATAATATCGAGCAATATTCCTATATTAAATACGAAGATCATATATTGAAAAGGGGGGACCCTTACCATAATATCGAGCAATATTCCTATATTAAATACGAAGACCATATATTGAAAAGGGGGGACCCTTACCATAATATCGAGCAATATTCCTATATTAAATACGAAGACCATATATTGAAAAGGGGGGACCCTTACCATAATATCGAGCAATACCCCTATAATAAATACGAAGACCATATATTGAAAAGGGGGGACCCTTACCATAATATCGAGCAATATTCCTATTTCTTAGTTAAGTTTTTTCGAATTTCGCTTATTTTTGCGATAAAATCAATATTTGCGGAGATACAGCCACTTTTCTAAAAAAGTTTAATAGGGAAGTAATATTTTTATTAAAAATGAATACTGATAGACTTGGATCCATCTTAATATTTATATGGATTTTTTCAAAAATTTCTTCAAATTACAATAGTTTTAATATATTTGAAAAGAGCATTATCAATACCTTAGTTAAGTTTTTTCGAATTTCGCTTATTTTTGCGATAAAATGAATATTTGCGGAGATACAGACACTTTTCTAAAAAAGTTTAATAGGGAAGTAATATTTTTATTATAAAAATGAATACTGATAGACTTGGATCCATCCTAATATTTATATGCATTTTTTCAAAAATTTCTTCAAATTACAATAGTTTTAATATATTTGAAAAGAGCATTATCGATACGTTAGTTAAGTTTTTTCGAATTTCGCTTATTTTTGCGATAAAATCAATATTTGCGGAGATACAGACACTTTTCTAAAAAAGTTTAATAGGGAAGTAATATTTTTATTATAAAAGTGAATACTGATAGACTTGGATCCATCCTAATATTTATATGGATTTTTAAAAGGGGGACCCTTGCCATAATATCGAGCAATACCCCTATAATAAATACGAAGACCATATATTGAAAAGGGGGGACCCTTACCATAATATCGAGCAATACCCCTATATTAAATACGCAGACCATATATTGAAAAGGGGGGACCCTTACATTATATCGAGCAATATTCCTTTATTAAATACGAAGACCATATATTGAAAAGGGGGGACCCTTACCATAATATCGAGCAATACCCCTATATTAAATACGCAGACCATATATTGAAAAGGGGGGACCCTTACCATAATATCGAGCAATATTCCTATATTAAATACGAAGACCATATATTGAAAAGGGGGGACCCTTACCATAATATCGAGCAATATTCCTATATTAAATACGAAGACCATATATTGAAAAGGGGGGACCCTTACCATAATATCGAGCAATATTCCTATATTAAATACGAAGACCATATATTGAAAAGGGGGGACCATTACCATAATATCGAGCAATACCCCTATAATAAATACGAAGACCATATATTGAAAAGGGGGGACCCTTACCATAATATCGAGCAATATTCCTATATTAAATACGAAGACCATATATTGAAAAGGGGGGACCCTTACCATAATATCGAGCAATATTCCTATATTAAATACGAAGACCATATATTGAAAAGGGGGGACCCTTACCATAATATCGAGCAATATTCCTATATTAAATACGAAGACCATATATTGAAAAGGGGGGACCCTTACCATAATATCGAGCAATACCCCTATAATAAATACGAAGACCATATATTGAAAAGGGGGGACCCTTACCATAATATCGAGCAATACCCCTATAATAAATACGAAGACCATATATTGAAAAGGGGGGACCCTTACCATAATATCGAGCAATATTCCTATATTAAATACGAAGACCATATATTGAAAAGGGGGGACCCTTACCATAATATCGAGCAATATTCCTATATTAAATACGAAGACCATATATTGAAAAGGGGGGACCCTTACCATAATATCGAGCAATATTCCTATATTAAATACGAAGACCATATATTGAAAAGGGGGGACCCTTACCATAATATCGAGCAATATTCCTATATTAAATACGAAGACCATATATTGAAAAGGGGGGACCCTTACCATAATATCGAGCAATATTCCTATATTAAATACGAAGATCATATATTGAAAAGGGGGGACCCTTACCATAATATCGAGCAATATTCCTATATTAAATACGAAGACCATATATTGAAAAGGGGGGACCCTTACCATAATATCGAGCAATATTCCTATATTAAATACGAAGGCCATATATTGAAAAGGGGGGACCCTTACCATAATATCGAGCAATACCCCTATAATAAATACGAAGACCATATATTGAAAAGGGGGGACCCTTACCATAATATCGAGCAATATTCCTATATTAAATACGAAGACCATATATTGAAAAGGGGGGACCCTTACCATAATATCGAGCAATATTCCTATATTAAATACGAAGACCATATATTGAAAAGGGGGGACCCTTACCATAATATCGAGCAATATTCCTATATTAAATACGCAGACCATATATTGAAAATTGGGGACCCTTACCATAATATCGAGCAATACCCCTATAATAAATACGAAGACCATATATTGAAAAGGGGGGATCCTTACCATAATATCGAGCAATATTCCTATATTAAATACGAAGACCATATATTGAAAAGGGGGGACCTTTACCATAATATCGAGCAATACCCCTATAATAAATACGAAGACCATATATTGAAAAGGGGGGACCCTTACCATAATATCGAGCAATATTCCTATATTAAATACGAAGACCATATATTGAAAAGGGGGGACCCTTACCATAATATCGAGCAATATTCCTATATTAAATACGAAGACCATATATTGAAAAGGGGGGACCCTTACCATAATATCGAGCAATATTCCTATATTAAATACGAAGACCATATATTGAAAAGGGGGGACCCTTACCATAATATCGAGCAATATTCTATATTAAATACGAAGACCATATATTGAAAAGGGGGGACCCTTACCATAATATCGAGCAATATTCCTATATTAAATACGAAGACCATATATTGAAAAGGGGGGACCCTTACCATAATATCGAGCAATATTCCTATATTAAATACGAAGACCATATATTGAAAAGGGGGGACCCTTACCATAATATCGAGCAATATTCCTATATTAAATACGAAGATCATATATTGAAAAGGGGGGACCCTTACCATAATATCGAGCAATATTCCTATATTAAATATGAAGACCATATATTGAAAAGAGGGGACCCTTACCATAATATCGAGCAATATTCCTACATTAAATACGAAGACCATATATTGAAAAGGGGGGACCCTTACCATAATATCGAGCAATACCCCTATAATAAATACGAAGACCATATATTGAAAAGGGGGGACCCTTACCATAATATCGAGCAATATTCCTATTTATTAGTTAAGTTTTTTCGAATTTCGCTTATTTTTGCGATAAAATCAATATTTGCGGAGATACAGCCACTTTTCTAAAAAAGTTTAATAGGGAAGTAATATTTTTATTAAAAATGAATACTGATAGACTTGGATCCATCTTAATATTTATATGGATTTTTTCAAAAATTTCTTCAAATTACAATAGTTTTAATATATTTGAAAAGAGCATTATCGATACCTTAGTTAAGTTTTTTCGAATTTCGCTTATTTTTGCGATAAAATCAATATTTGCGGAGATACAGACACTTTTCTAAAAAAGTTTAATAGGGAAGTAATATTTTTATTATAAAAATGAATACTGATAGACTTGGATCCATCCTAATATTTATATGGATTTTTTCAAAAATTTCTTCAAATTACAATAGTTTTAATATATTTGAAAAGAGCATTATCGATACCTTAGTTAAGTTTTTTCGAATTTCGCTTATTTTTGCGATAAAATCAATATTTGCGGAGATACAGCCACTTTTCTAAAAAAGTTTAATAGGGAAGTAATATTTTTATTATAAAAATGAATACTGATAGACTTGGATCCATCCTAATATTTATATGGATTTTTTCAAAAATTTCTTCAAATTACAATAGTTTTAATATATTTGAAAAGAGCATTATCGATACCTTAGTTAAGTTTTTTCGAATTTCGCTTATTTTTGCGATAAAATCAATATTTGCGGAGATACAGCCGCTTTTCTAAAAAAGTTTAATAGGGAAGTAATATTTTTATTATAAAAATGAATACTGATAGACTTGGATCCATCCTAATATTTATATGGATTTTTTCAAAAATTTCTTCAAATTACAATAGTTTTAATATATTTGAAAAGAGCATTATCGATACCTTAGTTAAGTTTTTTCGAATTTCGCTTATTTTTGCGATAAAATCAATATTTGCGGAGATACAGCCACTTTTCTAAAAAAGTTTAATAGGGAAGTAATATTTTTATTATAAAAATGAATACTGATAGACTTGGATCCATCCTAATATTTATATGGATTTTTAAAAGGGGGACCCTTGCCATAATATCGAGCAATACCCCTATAATAAATACGAAGACCATATATTGAAAAGGGGGACCCTTACTATAATATCGAGCAATACCCCTATATTAAATACGCAGACCATATATTGAAAAGGGGGGACCCTTACCATAATATCGAGCAATATTCCTTTATTAAATACGAAGACCATATATTGAAAAGGGGGGACCCTTACCATAATATCGAGCAATACCCCTATATTAAATACGCAGACCATATATTGAAAAGGGGGGACCCTTACCATAATATCGAGCAATATTCCTATATTAAATACGAAGACCATATATTGAAAAGGGGGGACCCTTACCATAATATCGAGCAATATTCCTATATTAAATACGAAGGCCATATATTGAAAAGGGGGGACCCTTACCATAATATCGAGCAATACCCCTATAATAAATACGAAGACCATATATTGAAAAGGGGGGACCCTTACCATAATATCGAGCAATATTCCTATATTAAATACGAAGACCATATATTGAAAAGGGGGGACCCTTACCATAATATCGAGCAATATTCCTTTATTAAATACGAAGACCATATATTGAAAAGGGGGGACCCTTACCATAATATCGAGCAATATTCCTATATTAAGTACGCAGACCATATATTGAAAAGGGGGGACCCTTACCATAATATCGAGCAATACCCCTATAATAAATACGAAGACCATATATTGAAAAGGGGGGACCCTTACCATAATATCGAGCAATATTCCTACATTAAATACGAAGACCATATATTGAAAAGGGGGGACCCTTACCATAATATCGAGCAATATTCCTATATTAAATACGAAGACCATATATTGAAAACGGGGGACCCTTACCATAATATCGAGCAATATTCCTATATTAAATACGAAGACCATATATTGAAAAGGGGGGACCCTTACCATAATATCGAGCAATATTCCTATTTATTAGTTAAGTTTTTTCGAATTTCGGTTATTTTTGCGATAAAATCAATATTTGCGGAGATACAGCCACTTTTCTAAAAAAGTTTAATAGGGAAGTAATATTTTTATTAAAAATGAATACTGATAGACTTGGATCCATCTTAATATTTATATGGATTTTTTCAAAAATTTCTTCAAATTACAATAGTTTTAATATATTTGAAAAGAGCATTATCGATACCTTAGTTAAGTTTTTTCGAATTTCGCTTATTTTTGCGATAAAATCAATATTTGCGGAGATACAGACACTTTTCTAAAAAAGTTTAATAGGGAAGTAATATTTTTATTATAAAAATGAATACTGATAGACTTGGATCCATCCTAATATTTATATGGATTTTTTCAAAAATTTCTTCAAATTACAATAGTTTTAATATATTTGAAAAGAGCATTATCGATACCTTAGTTAAGTTTTTTCGAATTTCGCTTATTTTTGCGATAAAATCAATATTTGCGGAGATACAGCCACTTTTCTAAAAAAGTTTAATAGGGAAGTAATATTTTTATTATAAAAATGAATACTGATAGACTTGGATCCATCCTAATATTTATATGGATTTTTTCAAAAATTTCTTCAAATTACAATAGTTTTAATATATTTGAAAAGAGCATTATCGATACCTTAGTTAAGTTTTTTCGAATTTCGCTTATTTTTGCGATAAAATCAATATTTGCGGAGATACAGCCGCTTTTCTAAAAAAGTTTAATAGGGAAGTAATATTTTTATTATAAAAATGAATACTGATAGACTTGGATCCATCCTAATATTAATATGGATTTTTTCAAAAATTTCTTCAAATTACAATAGTTTTAATATATTTGAAAAGAGCATTATCGATACCTTAGTTAAGTTTTTTCGAATTTCGCTTATTTTTGCGATAAAATCAATATTTGCGGAGATACAGCCACTTTTCTAAAAAAGTTTAATAGGGAAGTAATATTTTTATTATAAAAATGAATACTGATAGACTTGGATCCATCCTAATATTTATATGGATTTTTAAAAGGGGGACCCTTGCCATAATATCGAGCAATACCCCTATAATAAATACGAAGACCATATATTGAAAAGGGGGACCCTTACTATAATATCGAGCAATACCCCTATATTAAATACGCAGACCATATATTGAAAAGGGGGGACCCTTACCATAATATCGAGCAATATTCCTTTATTAAATACGAAGACCATATATTGAAAAGGGGGGACCCTTACCATAATATCGAGCAATACCCCTATATTAAATACGCAGACCATATATTGAAAAGGGGGGACCCTTACCATAATATCGAGCAATATTCCTATATTAAATACGAAGACCATATATTGAAAAGGGGGGACCCTTACCATAATATCGAGCAATATTCCTATATTAAATACGAAGGCCATATATTGAAAAGGGGGGACCCTTACCATAATATCGAGCAATACCCTTATAATAAATACGAAGACCATATATTGAAAAGGGGGGACCCTTACCATAATATCGAGCAATATTCCTATATTAAATACGAAGACCATATATTGAAAAGGGGGGACCCTTACCATAATATCGAGCAATATTCCTATATTAAATACGAAGACCATATATTGAAAAGGGGGGACCCTTACCATAATATCGAGCAATATTCCTATATTAAATACGCAGACCATATATTGAAAAGGGGGGACCCTTACCATAATATCGAGCAATACCCCTATAATAAATACGAAGACCATATATTGAAAAGGGGGGACCCTTACCATAATATCGAGCAATATTCCTACATTAAATACGAAGACCATATATTGAAAAGGGGGGACCCTTACCATAATATCGAGCAATATTCCTATATTAAATACGAAGACCATATATTGAAAAGGGGGGACCCTTACCATAATATCGAGCAATATTCCTATATTAAATACGAAGACCATATATTGAAAAGGGGGGACCCTTACCATAATATCGAGCAATATTCCTATATTAAATGCGAAGACCATATATTGAAAAGGGGGGACCCTTACCATAATATCGAGCAATACCCCTATAATAAATACGAAGACCATATATTGAAAAGGGGGGACCCTTACCATACTATCGAGCAATACCCCTATAATAAATACGAAGACCATATATTGAAAAGGGGGGACCCTTACCATAATATCGAGCAATATTCCTATATTAAATAGGAAGACCATATATTGAAAAGGGGGGACCCTTACCATAATATCGAGCAATATTCCTATATTAAATACGAAGATCATATATTGAAAAGGGGTGACCCTTACCATAATATCGAGCAATATTCCTATATTAAATACGAAGACCATATATTGAAAAGGGGGGACCCTTACCATAATATCGAGCAATATTCCTATTTATTAGTTAAGTTTTTTCGAATTTCGCTTATTTTTGCGATAAAATCAATATTTGCGGAGATACAGCCACTTTTCTAAAAAAGTTTAATAGGGAAGTAATATTTTTATTAAAAATGAATACTGATAGACTTGGATCCATCTTAATATTTATATGGATTTTTTCAAAAATTTCTTCAAATTACAATAGTTTTAATATATTTGAAAAGAGCATTATCGATACCTTAGTTAAGTTTTTTCGAATTTCGCTTATTTTTGCGATAAAATCAATATTTGCGGAGATACAGACACTTTTCTAAAAAAGTTTAATAGGGAAGTAATATTTTTATTATAAAAATGAATACTGATAGACTTGGATCCATCCTAATATTTATATGGATTTTTTCAAAAATTTCTTCAAATTACAATAGTTTTAATATATTTGAAAAGAGCATTATCGATACCTTAGTTAAGTTTTTTCGAATTTCGCTTATTTTTGCGATAAAATCAATATTTGCGGAGATACAGCCACTTTTCTAAAAAAGTTTAATAGGGAAGTAATATTTTTATTAAAAATGAATACTGATAGACTTGGATCCATCCTAATATTTATATGGATTTTTTCAAAAATTTCTTCAAATTACAATAGTTTTAATATATTTGAAAAGAGCATTATCGATACCTTAGTTAAGTTTTTTCGAATTTCGCTTATTTTTGCGATAAAATCAATATTTGCGGAGATACAGACACTTTTCTAAAAAAGTTTAATAGGGAAGTAATATTTTTATTATAAAAATGAATACTGATAGACTTGGATCCATCCTAATATTTATATGGATTTTTTCAAAAATTTCTTCAAATTACAATAGTTTTAATATATTTGAAAAGAGCATTATCGATACCTTAGTTAAGTTTTTTCGAATTTCGCTTATTTTTGCGATAAAATCAATATTTGCGGAGATACAGCCACTTTTCTAAAAAAGTTTAATAGGGAAGTAATATTTTTATTATAAAAATGAATACTGATAGACTTGGATCCATCCTAATATTTATATGGATTTTTTCAAAAATTTCTTCAAATTACAATAGTTTTAATATATTTGAAAAGAGCATTATCGATACCTTAGTTAAGTTTTTTCGAATTTCGCTTATTTTTGCGATAAAATCAATATTTGCGGAGATACAGCCGCTTTTCTAAAAAAGTTTAATAGGGAAGTAATATTTTTATTATAAAAATGAATACTGATAGACTTGGATCCATCCTAATATTTATATGGATTTTTTCAAAAATTTCTTCAAATTACAATAGTTTTAATATATTTGAAAAGAGCATTATCGATACCTTAGTTAAGTTTTTTCGAATTTCGCTTATTTTTGCGATAAAATCAATATTTGCGGAGATACAGCCACTTTTCTAAAAAAGTTTAATAGGGAAGTAATATTTTTATTATAAAAATGAATACTGATAGACTTGGATCCATCCTAATATTTATATGGATTTTTAAAAGGGGGAACCTTGCCATAATATCGAGCAATACCCCTATAATAAATACGAAGACCATATATTGAAAAGGGGGACCCTTACTATAATATCGAGCAATACCCCTATATTAAATACGCAGACCATATATTGAAAAGGGGGGACCCTTACCATAATATCGAGCAATATTCCTTTATTAAATACGAAGACCATATATTGAAAAGGGGGGACCCTTACCATAATATCGAGCAATACCCCTATATTAAATACGCAGACCATATATTGAAAAGGAGGGACCCTTACCATAATATCGAGCAATATTCCTATATTAAATACGAAGACCATATATTGAAAAGGGGGGACCCTTACCATAATATCGAGCAATATTCCTATATTAAATACGAAGGCCATATATTGAAAAGGGGGGACCCTTACCATAATATCGAGCAATATTCCTATATTAAATACGCAGACCATATATTGAAAAGGGGGGACCCTTACCATAATATCGAGCAATACCCCTATAATAAATACGAAGACCATATATTGAAAAGGGGGGACCCTTACCATAATATCGAGCAATATTCCTATATTAAATACGTAGACCATATATTGAAAAGGGGGGACCCTTACCATAATATCGAGCAATATTCCTATATTAAATACGAAGACCATATATTGAAAAGGGGGGACCCTTACCATAATATCGAGCAATATTCCTATATTAAATACGGAGACCATATATTGAAAAGGGGGGACCCTTACCATAATATCGAGCAATATTCCTATATTAAATACGCAGACCATATATTGAAAAGGGGGGACCCTAACCATAATATCGAGCAATATTCCTATATTAAATACGAAGACCATATATTGAAAAGGGGGGACCCTTACCATAATATCGAGCAATATTCCTATATTAAATACGAAGACCATATATTGAAAAGGGGGGACCCTTACCATAATATCGAGCAATATTCCTATATTAAATACGAAGACCATATATTGAAAAGGGGGGACCCTTACCATAATATCGAGCAATATTCCTATATTAAATACGAAGACCATATATTGAAAAGGGGGGACCCTTACCATAATATCGAGCAATATTCCTATATTAAATACGCAGACCATATATTGAAAAGGGGGGACCCTTACCATAATATCGAGCAATACCCCTATAATAAATACGAAGACCATATATTGAAAAGGGGGGACCCTTACCATAATATCGAGCAATATTCCTATATTAAATACGAAGACCATATATTGAAAAGGGGGGACCCTTACCATAATATCGAGCAATATTCCTATATTAAATACGAAGACCATATATTGAAAAGGGGGGACCCTTACCATAATATCGAGCAATACCCCTATAATAAATACGAAGACCATATATTGAAAAGGGGGGACCCTTACCATAATATCGAGCAATATTCCTATATTAAATACGAAGACCATATATTGAAAAGGGGGGACCCTTACCATAATATCGAGCAATACCCCTATAATAAATACGAAGACCATATATTGAAAAGGGGGGACCCTTACCATAATATCGAGCAATATTCCTATTTATTAGTTAAGTTTTTTCGAATTTCGCTTATTTTTGCGATAAAATCAATATTTGCGGAGATACAGCCACTTTTCTAAAAAAGTTTAATAGGGAAGTAATATTTTTATTAAAAATGAATACTGATAGACTTGGATCCATCTTAATATTTATATGGATTTTTTCAAAAATTTCTTCAAATTACAATAGTTTTAATATATTTGAAAAGAGCATTATCGATACCTTAGTTAAGTTTTTTCGAATTTCGCTTATTTTTGCGATAAAATCAATATTTGCGGAGATACAGACACTTTTCTAAAAAAGTTTAATAGGGAAGTAATATTTTTATTATAAAAATGAATACTGATAGACTTGGATCCATCCTAATATTTATATGGATTTTTTCAAAAATTTCTTCAAATTACAATAGTTTTAATATATTTGAAAAGAGCATTATCGATACCTTAGTTAAGTTTTTTCGAATTTCGCTTATTTTTGCGATAAAATCAATATTTGCGGAGATACAGCCACTTTTCTAAAAAAGTTTAATAGGGAAGTAATATTTTTATTATAAAAATGAATACTGATAGACTTGGATCCATCCTAATATTTATATGGATTTTTTCAAAAATTTCTTCAAATTACAATAGTTTTAATATATTTGAAAAGAGCATTATCGATACCTTAGTTAAGTTTTTTCGAATTTCGCTTATTTTTGCGATAAAATCAATATTTGCGGAGATACAGCCGCTTTTCTAAAAAAGTTTAATAGGGAAGTAATATTTTTATTATAAAAATGAATACTGATAGACTTGGATCCATCCTAATATTTATATGGATTTTTTCAAAAATTTCTTCAAATTACAATAGTTTTAATATATTTGAAAAGAGCATTATCGATACCTTAGTTAAGTTTTTTCGAATTTCGCTTATTTTTGCGATAAAATCAATATTTGCGGAGATACAGCCACTTTTCTAAAAAAGTTTAATAGGGAAGTAATATTTTTATTATAAAAATGAATACTGATAGACTTGGATCCATCCTAATATTTATATGGATTTTTAAAAGGGGACCCTTGCCATAATATCGAGCAATACCCCTATAATAAATACGAAGACCATATATTGAAAAGGGGGACCCTTACTATAATATCGAGCAATACCCCTATATTAAATACGCAGACCATATATTGAAAAGGGGGGACCCTTACCATAATATCGAGCAATATTCCTTTATTAAATACGAAGACCATATATTGAAAAGGGGGGACCCTTACCATAATATCGAGCAATACCCCTATATTAAATACGCAGACCATATATTGAAAAGGGGGGACCCTTACCATAATATCGAGCAATATTCCTATATTAAATACGAAGACCATATATTGAAAAGGGGGGACCCTTACCATAATATCGAGCAATATTCCTATATTAAATACGAAGACCATATATTGAAAAGGGGGGACCCTTACCATAATATCGAGCAATATTCCTATATTAAATACGAAGACCATATATTGAAAAGGGGGGACCCTTACCATAATATCGAGCAATATTCCTATATTAAATACGAAGACCATATATTGAAAAGGGGGGACCCTTACCATAATATCGAGCAATACCCCTATAATAAATACGAAGACCATATATTGAAAAGGGGGGACCCTTACCATAATATCGAGCAATACCCCTATAATAAATACGAAGACCATATATTGAAAAGGGGGGGCCCTTACCATAATATCGAGCAATATTCCTATATTAAATAGGAAGACCATATATTGAAAAGGGGGGACCCTTACCATAATATCGAGCAATATTCCTATATTAAATACGAAGATCATATATTAAAAAGGGGGGACCCTTACCATAATATCGAGCAATATTCCTATATTAAATACGAAGACCATATATTGAAAAGGGGGGACCCTTACCATAATATCGAGCAATATTCCTATATTAAATACGAAGACCATATATTGAAAAGGGGGGACCCTTACCATAATATCGAGCAATACCCCTATAATAAATACGAAGACCATATATTGAAAAGGGGGGACCCTTACCATAATATCGAGCAATATTCCTATTTATTAGTTAAGTTTTTTCGAATTTCGCTTATTTTTGCGATAAAATCAATATTTGCGGAGATACAGCCACTTTTCTAAAAAAGTTTAATAGGGAAGTAATATTTTTATTAAAAATGAATACTGATAGACTTGGATCCATCTTAATATTTATATGGATTTTTTCAAAAATTTCTTCAAATTACAATAGTTTTAATATATTTGAAAAGAGCATTATCGATACCTTAGTTAAGTTTTTTCGAATTTCGCTTATTTTTGCGATAAAATCAATATTTGCGGAGATACAGACACTTTTCTAAAAAAGTTTAATAGGGAAGTAATATTTTTATTATAAAAATGAATACTGATAGACTTGGATCCATCCTAATATTTATATGGATTTTTTCAAAAATTTCTTCAAATTACAATAGTTTTAATATATTTGAAAAGAGCATTATCGATACCTTAGTTAAGTTTTTTCGAATTTCGCTTATTTTTGCGATAAAATCAATATTTGCGGAGATACAGCCACTTTTCTAAAAAAGTTTAATAGGGAAGTAATATTTTTATTAAAAATGAATACTGATAGACTTGGATCCATCCTAATATTTATATGGATTTTTAAAAGGGGGACCCTTGCCATAATATCGAGCAATACCCCTATAATAAATACGAAGACCATATATTGAAAAGGGGGACCCTTACTATAATATCGAGCAATACCCCTATATTAAATACGCAGA
The DNA here is from genome assembly GCA_932526305.1 of Epicampocera succincta. Classification (NCBI taxonomy): domain Eukaryota; kingdom Metazoa; phylum Arthropoda; class Insecta; order Diptera; family Tachinidae; genus Epicampocera; species Epicampocera succincta. Next base: position 10,883,887 of record OW052037.1, on the reverse strand, counting down.
CCATATATTGAAAAGGGGGGACCCTTACCATAATATCGAGCAATATTCCTTTATTAAATACGAAGACCATATATTGAAAAGGGGGGACCCTTACCATAATATCGAGCAATACCCCTATATTAAATACGCAGACCATATATTGAAAAGGGGGGACCCTTACCATAATATCGAGCAATATTCCTATATTAAATACGAAGACCATATATTGAAAAGGGGGGACCCTTACCATAATATCGAGCAATATTCCTATATTAAATACGAAGACCATATATTGAAAAGGGGGGACCCTTACCATAATATCGAGCAATATTCCTATATTAAATACGCAGACCATATATTGAAAAGGGGGGACCCTTACCATAATATCGAGCAATACCCCTATAATAAATACGAAGACCATATATTGAAAAGGGGGGACCCTTACCATAATATCGAGCAATATTCCTATATTAAATACGTAGACCATATATTGAAAAGGGGGGACCCTTACCATAATATCGAGCAATATTCCTATATTAAATACGAAGACCATATATTGAAAAGGGGGGACCCTTACCATAATATCGAGCAATATTCCTATATTAAATACGAAGACCATATATTGAAAAGGGGGGACCCTTACCATAATATCGAGCAATATTCCTATATTAAATACGCAGACCATATATTGAAAAGGGGGGACCCTAACCATAATATCGAGCAATATTCCTATATTAAATACGAAGACCATATATTGAAAAGGGGGGACCCTTACCATAATATCGAGCAATATTCCTATATTAAATACGAAGACCATATATTGAAAAGGGGGGACCCTTACCATAATATCGAGCAATATTCCTATATTAAATACGAAGACCATATATTGAAAAGGGGGGACCCTTACCATAATATCGAGCAATATTCCTATATTAAATACGAAGACCATATATTGAAAAGGGGGGACCCTTACCATAATATCGAGCAATATTCCTATATTAAATACGCAGACCATATATTGAAAAGGGGGGACCCTTACCATAATATCGAGCAATACCCCTATAATAAATACGAAGACCATATATTGAAAAGGGGGGACCCTTACCATAATATCGAGCAATATTCCTATATTAAATACGAAGACCATATATTGAAAAGGGGGGACCCTTACCATAATATCGAGCAATATTCCTATATTAAATACGAAGACCATATATTGAAAAGGGGGGACCCTTACCATAATATCGAGCAATACCCCTATAATAAATACGAAGACCATATATTGAAAAGGGGGGACCCTTACCATAATATCGAGCAATATTCCTATATTAAATACGAAGACCATATATTGAAAAGGGGGGACCCTTACCATAATATCGAGCAATACCCCTATAATAAATACGAAGACCATATATTGAAAAGGGGGGACCATTACCATAATATCGAGCAATATTCCTATTTATTAGTTAAGTTTTTTCGAATTTCGCTTATTTTTGCGATAAAATCAATATTTGCGGAGATACAGCCACTTTTCTAAAAAAGTTTAATAGGGAAGTAATATTTTTATTAAAAATGAATACTGATAGACTTGGATCCATCTTAATATTTATATGGATTTTTTCAAAAATTTCTTCAAATTACAATAGTTTTAATATATTTGAAAAGAGCATTATCGATACCTTAGTTAAGTTTTTTCGAATTTCGCTTATTTTTGCGATAAAATCAATATTTGCGGAGATACAGACACTTTTCTAAAAAAGTTTAATAGGGAAGTAATATTTTTATTATAAAAATGAATACTGATAGACTTGGATCCATCCTAATATTTATATGGATTTTTTCAAAAATTTCTTCAAATTACAATAGTTTTAATATATTTGAAAAGAGCATTATCGATACCTTAGTTAAGTTTTTTCGAATTTCGCTTATTTTTGCGATAAAATCAATATTTGCGGAGATACAGCCACTTTTCTAAAAAAGTTTAATAGGGAAGTAATATTTTTATTATAAAAATGAATACTGATAGACTTGGATCCATCCTAATATTTATATGGATTTTTTCAAAAATTTCTTCAAATTACAATAGTTTTAATATATTTGAAAAGAGCATTATCGATACCTTAGTTAAGTTTTTTCGAATTTCGCTTATTTTTGCGATAAAATCAATATTTGCGGAGATACAGCCGCTTTTCTAAAAAAGTTTAATAGGGAAGTAATATTTTTATTATAAAAATGAATACTGATAGACTTGGATCCATCCTAATATTTATATGGATTTTTTCAAAAATTTCTTCAAATTACAATAGTTTTAATATATTTGAAAAGAGCATTATCGATACCTTAGTTAAGTTTTTTCGAATTTCGCTTATTTTTGCGATAAAATCAATATTTGCGGAGATACAGCCACTTTTCTAAAAAAGTTTAATAGGGAAGTAATATTTTTATTATAAAAATGAATACTGATAGACTTGGATCCATCCTAATATTTATATGGATTTTTAAAAGGGGGACCCTTGCCATAATATCGAGCAATACCCCTATAATAAATACGAAGACCATATATTGAAAAGGGGGACCCTTACTATAATATCGAGCAATACCCCTATATTAAATACGCAGACCATATATTGAAAAGGGGGGACCCTTACCATAATATCGAGCAATATTCCTTTATTAAATACGAAGACCATATATTGAAAAGGGGGGACCCTTACCATAATATCGAGCAATACCCCTATATTAAATACGCAGACCATATATTGAAAAGGGGGGACCCTTACCATAATATCGAGCAATATTCCTATATTAAATACGAAGACCATATATTGAAAAGGGGGGACCCTTACCATAATATCGAGCAATATTCCTATATTAAATACGAAGACCATATATTGAAAAGGGGGGACCCTTACCATAATATCGAGCAATATTCCTATATTAAATACGAAGACCATATATTGAAAAGGGGGGACCCTTACCATAATATCGAGCAATATTCCTATATTAAATACGAAGACCATATATTGAAAAGGGGGGACCCTTACCATAATATCGAGCAATACCCCTATAATAAATACGAAGACCATATATTGAAAAGGGGGGACCCTTACCATAATATCGAGCAATACCCCTATAATAAATACGAAGACCATATATTGAAAAGGGGGGACCCTTACCATAATATCGAGCAATATTCCTATATTAAATAGGAAGACCATATATTGAAAAGGGGGGACCCTTACCATAATATCGAGCAATATTCCTATATTAAATACGAAGATCATATATTGGAAAAGGGGGACCCTTACCATAATATCGACCAATATTCCTATATTAAATACGAAGACCATATATTGAAAAGGGGGGACCCTTACCATAATATCGAGCAATATTCCTATATTAAATACGAAGACCATATATTGAAAAGGGGGGACCCTTACCATAATATCGAGCAATACCCCTATAATAAATACGAAGACCATATATTGAAAAGGGGGGACCCTTACCATAATATCGAGCAATATTCCTATTTATTAGTTAAGTTTTTTCGAATTTCGCTTATTTTTGCGATAAAATCAATATTTGCGGAGATACAGCCACTTTTCTAAAAAAGTTTAATAGGGAAGTAATATTTTTATTAAAAATGAATACTGATAGACTTGGATCCATCTTAATATTTATATGGATTTTTTCAAAAATTTCTTCAAATTACAATAGTTTTAATATATTTGAAAAGAGCATTATCGATACCTTAGTTAAGTTTTTTCGAATTTCGCTTATTTTTGCGATAAAATCAATATTTGCGGAGATACAGCCGCTTTTCTAAAAAAGTTTAATAGGGAAGTAATATTTTTATTAAAAATGAATACTGATAGACTTGGATCCATCCTAATATTTATATGGATTTTTTCAAAAATTTCTTCAAATTACAATAGTTTTAATATATTTGAAAAGAGCATTATCGATACCTTAGTTAAGTTTTTTCGAATTTCGCTTATTTTTGCGATAAAATCAATATTTGCGGAGATACAGACACTTTTCTAAAAAAGTTTAATAGGGAAGTAATATTTTTATTATAAAAATGAATACTGATAGACTTGGATCCATCCTAATATTTATATGGATTTTTTCAAAAATTTCTTCAAATTACAATAGTTTTAATATATTTGAAAAGAGCATTATCGATACCTTAGTTAAGTTTTTTCGAATTTCGCTTATTTTTGCGATAAAATCAATATTTGCGGAGATACAGCCACTTTTCTAAAAAAGTTTAATAGGGAAGTAATATTTTTATTATAAAAATGAATACTGATAGACTTGGATCCATCCTAATATTTATATGGATTTTTTCAAAAATTTCTTTAAATTACAATAGTTTTAATATATTTGAAAAGAGCATTATCGATACCTTAGTTAAGTTTTTTCGAATTTCGCTTATTTTTGCGATAAAATCAATATTTGCGGAGATACAGCCGCTTTTCTAAAAAAGTTTAATAGGGAAGTAATATTTTTATTATAAAAATGAATACTGATAGACTTGGATCCATCCTAATATTTATATGGATTTTTTCAAAAATTTCTTCAAATTACAATAGTTTTAATATATTTGAAAAGAGCATTATCGATACCTTAGTTAAGTTTTTTCGAATTTCGCTTATTTTTGCGATAAAATCAATATTTGCGGAGATACAGCCACTTTTCTAAAAAAGTTTAATAGGGAAGTAATATTTTTATTATAAAAATGAATACTGATAGACTTGGATCCATCCTAATATTTATATGGATTTTTAAAAGGGGGACCCTTGCCATAATATCGAGCAATACCCCTATAATAAATACGAAGACCATATATTGAAAAGGGGGACCCTTACTATAATATCGAGCAATACCCCTATATTAAATACGCAGACCATATATTGAAAAGGGGGGACCCTTACCATAATATCGAGCAATATTCCTTTATTAAATACGAAGACCATATATTGAAAAGGGGGGACCCTTACCATAATATCGAGCAATACCCCTATATTAAATACGCAGACCATATATTGAAAAGGGGGGACCCTTACCATAATATCGAGCAATATTCCTATATTAAATACGAAGACCATATATTGAAAAGGGGGGACCCTTACCATAATATCGAGCAATATTCCTATATTAAATACGAAGACCATATATTGAAAAGGGGGGACCCTTACCATAATATCGAGCAATATTCCTATATTAAATACGCAGACCATATATTGAAAAGGGGGGACCCTTACCATAATATCGAGCAATACCCCTATAATAAATACGAAGACCATATATTGAAAAGGGGGGACCCTTACCATAATATCGAGCAATATTCCTATATTAAATACGTAGACCATATATTGAAAAGGGGGGACCCTTACCATAATATCGAGCAATATTCCTATATTAAATACGAAGACCATATATTGAAAAGGGGGGACCCTTACCATAATATCGAGCAATATTCCTATATTAAATACGAAGACCATATATTGAAAAGGGGGGACCCTTACCATAATATCGAGCAATATTCCTATATTAAATACGCAGACCATATATTGAAAAGGGGGGACCCTAACCATAATATCGAGCAATATTCCTATATTAAATACGAAGACCATATATTGAAAAGGGGGGACCCTTACCATAATATCGAGCAATATTCCTATATTAAATACGAAGACCATATATTGAAAAGGGGGGACCCTTACCATAATATCGAGCAATATTCCTATATTAAATACGAAGACCATATATTGAAAAGGGGGGACCCTTACCATAATATCGAGCAATATTCCTATATTAAATACGAAGACCATATATTGAAAAGGGGGGACCCTTACCATAATATCGAGCAATATTCCTATATTAAATACGCAGACCATATATTGAAAAGGGGGGACCCTTACCATAATATCGAGCAATACCCCTATAATAAATACGAAGACCATATATTGAAAAGGGGGGACCCTTACCATAATATCGAGCAATATTCCTATATTAAATACGAAGACCATATATTGAAAAGGGGGGACCCTTACCATAATATCGAGCAATATTCCTATATTAAATACGAAGACCATATATTGAAAAGGGGGGACCCTTACCATAATATCGAGCAATACCCCTATAATAAATACGAAGACCATATATTGAAAAGGGGGGACCCTTACCATAATATCGAGCAATATTCCTATATTAAATACGAAGACCATATATTGAAAAGGGGGGACCCTTACCATAATATCGAGCAATACCCCTATAATAAATACGAAGACCATATATTGAAAAGGGGGGACCCTTACCATAATATCGAGCAATATTCCTATTTATTAGTTAAGTTTTTTCGAATTTCGCTTATTTTTGCGATAAAATCAATATTTGCGGAGATACAGCCACTTTTCTAAAAAAGTTTAATAGGGAAGTAATATTTTTATTAAAAATGAATACTGATAGACTTGGATCCATCTTAATATTTATATGGATTTTTTCAAAAATTTCTTCAAATTACAATAGTTTTAATATATTTGAAAAGAGCATTATCGATACCTTAGTTAAGTTTTTTCGAATTTCGCTTATTTTTGCGATAAAATCAATATTTGCGGAGATACAGCTACTTTTCTAAAAAAGTTTAATAGGGAAGTAATATTTTTATTAAAAATGAATACTGATAGACTTGGATCCATCCTAATATTTATATGGATTTTTTCAAAAATTTCTTCAAATTACAATAGTTTTAATATATTTGAAAAGAGCATTATCGATACCTTAGTTAAGTTTTTTCGAATTTCGCTTATTTTTGCGATAAAATCAATATTTGCGGAGATACAGACACTTTTCTAAAAAAGTTTAATAGGGAAGTAATATTTTTATTATAAAAATGAATACTGATAGACTTGGATCCATCCTAATATTTATATGGATTTTTTCAAAAATTTCTTCAAATTACAATAGTTTTAATATATTTGAAAAGAGCATTATCGATACCTTAGTTAAGTTTTTTCGAATTTCGCTTATTTTTGCGATAAAATCAATATTTGCGGAGATACAGCCACTTTTCTAAAAAAGTTTAATAGGGAAGTAATATTTTTATTATAAAAATGAATACTGATAGACTTGGATCCATCCTAATATTTATATGGATTTTTTCAAAAATTTCTTCAAATTACAATAGTTTTAATATATTTGAAAAGAGCATTATCGATACCTTGGTTAAGTTTTTTCGAATTTCGCTTATTTTTGCGATAAAATCAATATTTGCGGAGATACAGCCGCTTTTCTAAAAAAGTTTAATAGGGAAGTAATATTTTTATTATAAAAATGAATACTGATAGACTTGGATCCATCCTAATATTTATATGGATTTTTTCAAAAATTTCTTCAAATTACAATAGTTTTAATATATTTGAAAAGAGCATTATCGATACCTTAGTTAAGTTTTTTCGAATTTCGCTTATTTTTGCGATAAAATCAATATTTGCGGAGATACAGCCACTTTTCTAAAAAAGTTTAATAGGGAAGTAATATTTTTATTATAAAAATGAATACTGATAGACTTGGATCCATCCTAATATTTATATGGATTTTTAAAAGGGGGACCCTTGCCATAATATCGAGCAATACCCCTATAATAAATACGAAGACCATATATTGAAAAGGGGGACCCTTACCATAATATCGAGCAATACCCCTATAATAAATACGAAGACCATATATTGAAAAGGGGGGACCCTTACCATAATATCGAGCAATATTCCTATATTAAATACGAAGACCATATATTGAAAAGGGGGGACCCTTACCATAATATCGAGCAATATTCCTATATTAAATACGAAGACCATATATTGAAAAGGGGGGACCCTTACCATAATATCGAGCAATATTCCTATATTAAATACGAAGACCATATATTGAAAAGGGGGGACCCTTACCATAATATCGAGCAATACCCCTATAATAAATACGAAGACCATATATTGAAAAGGGGGGACCCTTACCATAATATCGAGCAATACCCCTATAATAAATACGAAGACCATATATTGAAAAGGGGGGACCCTTACCATAATATCGAGCAATATTCCTATATTAAATAGGAAGACCATATATTGAAAAGGGGGGACCCTTACCATAATATCGAGCAATATTCCTATATTAAATACGAAGATCATATATTGAAAAGGGGGGACCCTTACCATAATATCGACCAATATTCCTATATTAAATACGAAGACCATATATTGAAAAGGGGGGACCCTTACCATAATATCGAGCAATATTCCTATATTAAATACGAAGACCATATATTGAAAAGGGGGGACCCTTACCATAATATCGAGCAATACCCCTATAATAAATACGAAGACCATATATTGAAAAGGGGGGACCCTTACCATAATATCGAGCAATATTCCTATTTATTAGTTAAGTTTTTTCGAATTTCGCTTATTTTTGCGATAAAATCAATATTTGCGGAGATACAGCCACTTTTCTAAAAAAGTTTAATAGGGAAGTAATATTTTTATTAAAAATGAATACTGATAGACTTGGATCCATCTTAATATTTATATGGATTTTTTCAAAAATTTCTTCAAATTACAATAGTTTTAATATATTTGAAAAGAGCATTATCGATACCTTAGTTAAGTTTTTTCGAATTTCGCTTATTTTTGCGATAAAATCAATATTTGCGGAGATACAGCCGCTTTTCTAAAAAAGTTTAATAGGGAAGTAATATTTTTATTAAAAATGAATACTGATAGACTTGGATCCATCCTAATATTTATATGGATTTTTTCAAAAATTTCTTCAAATTACAATAGTTTTAATATATTTGAAAAGAGCATTATCGATACCTTAGTTAAGTTTTTTCGAATTTCGCTTATTTTTGCGATAAAATCAATATTTGCGGAGATACAGACACTTTTCTAAAAAAGTTTAATAGGGAAGTAATATTTTTATTATAAAAATGAATACTGATAGACTTGGATCCATCCTAATATTTATATGGATTTTTTCAAAAATTTCTTCAAATTACAATAGTTTTAATATATTTGAAAAGAGCATTATCGATACCTTAGTTAAGTTTTTTCGAATTTCGCTTATTTTTGCGATAAAATCAATATTTGCGGAGATACAGCCACTTTTCTAAAAAAGTTTAATAGGGAAGTAATATTTTTATTATAAAAATGAATACTGATAGACTTGGATCCATCCTAATATTTATATGGATTTTTTCAAAAATTTCTTTAAATTACAATAGTTTTAATATATTTGAAAAGAGCATTATCGATACCTTAGTTAAGTTTTTTCGAATTTCGCTTATTTTTGCGATAAAATCAATATTTGCGGAGATACAGCCGCTTTTCTAAAAAAGTTTAATAGGGAAGTAATATTTTTATTATAAAAATGAATACTGATAGACTTGGATCCATCCTAATATTTATATGGATTTTTTCAAAAATTTCTTCAAATTACAATAGTTTTAATATATTTGAAAAGAGCATTATCGATACCTTAGTTAAGTTTTTTCGAATTTCGCTTATTTTTGCGATAAAATCAATATTTGCGGAGATACAGCCACTTTTCTAAAAAAGTTTAATAGGGAAGTAATATTTTTATTATAAAAATGAATACTGATAGACTTGGATCCATCCTAATATTTATATGGATTTTTAAAAGGGGGACCCTTGCCATAATATCGAGCAATATTCCTATAATAAATACGAAGACCATATATTGAAAAGGGGGACCCTTACTATAATATCGAGCAATACCCCTATATTAAATACGCAGACCATATATTGAAAAGGGGGGACCCTTACCATAATATCGAGCAATATTCCTTTATTAAATACGAAGACCATATATTGAAAAGGGGGGACCCTTACCATAATATCGAGCAATACCCCTATATTAAATACGCAGACCATATATTGAAAAGGGGGGACCCTTACCATAATATCGAGCAATATTCCTATATTAAATACGAAGACCATATATTGAAAAGGGGGGACCCTTACCATAATATCGAGCAATATTCCTATATTAAATACGAAGACCATATATTGAAAAGGGGGGACCCTTACCATAATATCGAGCAATATTCCTATATTAAATACGCAGACCATATATTGAAAAGGGGGGACCCTTACCATAATATCGAGCAATACCCCTATAATAAATACGAAGACCATATATTGAAAAGGGGGGACCCTTACCATAATATCGAGCAATATTCCTATATTAAATACGTAGACCATATATTGAAAAGGGGGGACCCTTACCATAATATCGAGCAATATTCCTATATTAAATACGAAGACCATATATTGAAAAGGGGGGACCCTTACCATAATATCGAGCAATATTCCTATATTAAATACGAAGACCATATATTGAAAAGGGGGGACCCTTACCATAATATCGAGCAATATTCCTATATTAAATACGCAGACCATATATTGAAAAGGGGGGACCCTAACCATAATATCGAGCAATATTCCTATATTAAATACGAAGACCATATATTGAAAAGGGGGGACCCTTACCATAATATCGAGCAATATTCCTATATTAAATACGAAGACCATATATTGAAAAGGGGGGACCCTTACCATAATATCGAGCAATATTCCTATATTAAATACGAAGACCATATATTGAAAAGGGGGGACCCTTACCATAATATCGAGCAATATTCCTATATTAAATACGAAGACCATATATTGAAAAGGGGGGACCCTTACCATAATATCGAGCAATATTCCTATATTAAATACGCAGACCATATATTGAAAAGGGGGGACCCTTACCATAATATCGAGCAATACCCCTATAATAAATACGAAGACCATATATTGAAAAGGGGGGACCCTTACCATAATATCGAGCAATATTCCTATATTAAATACGAAGACCATATATTGAAAAGGGGGGACCCTTACCATAATATCGAGCAATATTCCTATATTAAATACGAAGACCATATATTGAAAAGGGGGGACCCTTACCATAATATCGAGCAATACCCCTATAATAAATACGAAGACCATATATTGAAAAGGGGGGACCCTTACCATAATATCGAGCAATATTCCTATATTAAATACGAAGACCATATATTGAAAAGGGGGGACCCTTACCATAATATCGAGCAATACCCCTATAATAAATACGAAGACCATATATTGAAAAGGGGGGACCCTTACCATAATATCGAGCAATATTCCTATTTATTAGTTAAGTTTTTTCGAATTTCGCTTATTTTTGCGATAAAATCAATATTTGCGGAGATACAGCCACTTTTCTAAAAAAGTTTAATAGGGAAGTAATATTTTTATTAAAAATGAATACTGATAGACTTGGATCCATCTTAATATTTATATGGATTTTTTCAAAAATTTCTTCAAATTACAATAGTTTTAATATATTTGAAAAGAGCATTATCGATACCTTAGTTAAGTTTTTTCGAATTTCGCTTATTTTTGCGATAAAATCAATATTTGCGGAGATACAGCTACTTTTCTAAAAAAGTTTAATAGGGAAGTAATATTTTTATTAAAAATGAATACTGATAGACTTGGATCCATCCTAATATTTATATGGATTTTTTCAAAAATTTCTTCAAATTACAATAGTTTTAATATATTTGAAAAGAGCATTATCGATACCTTAGTTAAGTTTTTTCGAATTTCGCTTATTTTTGCGATAAAATCAATATTTGCGGAGATACAGACACTTTTCTAAAAAAGTTTAATAGGGAAGTAATATTTTTATTATAAAAATGAATACTGATAGACTTGGATCCATCCTAATATTTATATGGATTTTTTCAAAAATTTCTTCAAATTACAATAGTTTTAATATATTTGAAAAGAGCATTATCGATACCTTAGTTAAGTTTTTTCGAATTTCGCTTATTTTTGCGATAAAATCAATATTTGCGGAGATACAGCCACTTTTCTAAAAAAGTTTAATAGGGAAGTAATATTTTTATTATAAAAATGAATACTGATAGACTTGGATCCATCCTAATATTTATATGGATTTTTTCAAAAATTTCTTCAAATTACAATAGTTTTAATATATTTGAAAAGAGCATTATCGATACCTTGGTTAAGTTTTTTCGAATTTCGCTTATTTTTGCGATAAAATCAATATTTGCGGAGATACAGCCGCTTTTCTAAAAAAGTTTAATAGGGAAGTAATATTTTTATTATAAAAATGAATACTGATAGACTTGGATCCATCCTAATATTTATATGGATTTTTTCAAAAATTTCTTCAAATTACAATAGTTTTAATATATTTGAAAAGAGCATTATCGATACCTTAGTTAAGTTTTTTCGAATTTCGCTTATTTTTGCGATAAAATCAATATTTGCGGAGATACAGCCACTTTTCTAAAAAAGTTTAATAGGGAAGTAATATTTTTATTATAAAAATGAATACTGATAGACTTGGATCCATCCTAATATTTATATGGATTTTTAAAAGGGGGACCCTTGCCATAATATCGAGCAATACCCCTATAATAAATACGAAGACCATATATTGAAAAGGGGGACCCTTACTATAATATCGAGCAATACCCCTATATTAAATACGCAGACCATATATTGAAAAGGGGGACCCTTACCATAATATCGAGCAATATTCCTTTATTAAATACGAAGACCATATATTGAAAAGGGGGGACCCTTACCATAATATCGAGCAATACCCCTATATTAAATACGCAGACCATATATTGAAAAGGGGGGACCCTTACCATAATATCGAGCAATATTCCTATATTAAATACGAAGACCATATATTGAAAAGGGGGGACCCTTACCATAATATCGAGCAATATTCCTATATTAAATACGAAGGCCATATATTGAAAAGGGGGGACCCTTACCATAATATCGAGCAATACCCCTATAATAAATACGAAGACCATATATTGAAAAGGGGGGACCCTTACCATAATATCGAGCAATATTCCTATATTAAATACGAAGACCATTTATTGAAAAGGGGGGACCCTTACCATAATATCGAGCAATATTCCTATATTAAATACGAAGACCATATATTGAAAAGGGGGGACCCTTACCATAATATCGAGCAATATTCCTATATTAAATACGCAGACCATATATTGAAAAGGGGGGACCCTTACCATAATATCGAGCAATACCCCTATAATAAATACGAAGACCATATATTGAAAAGGGGGGACCCTTACCATAATATCGAGCAATATTCCTATATTAAATACGAAGACCATATATTGAAAAGGGGGGACCCTTACCATAATATCGAGCAATATTCCTATATTAAATACGAAGACCATATATTGAAAAGGGGGGACCCTTACCATAATATCGAGCAATATTCCTATATTAAATACGAAGACCATATATTGAAAAGGGGGGACCCTTACCATAATATCGAGCAATATTCCTATATTAAATACGAAGACCATATATTGAAAAGGGGGGACCCTTACCATAATATCGAGCAATACCCCTATAATAAATACGAAGACCATATATTGAAAAGGGGGGACCCTTACCATAATATCGAGCAATACCCCTATAATAAATACGAAGACCATATATTGAAAAGGGGGGACCCTTACCATAATATCGAGCAATATTCCTATATTAAATACGAAGACCATATATTGAAAAGGGGGGACCCTTACCATAATATCGAGCAATATTCCTATATTAAATACGAAGATCATATATTGAAAAGGGGGGACCCTTACCATAATATCGAGCAATATTCCTATATTAAATACGAAGACCATATATTGAAAAGGGGGGACCCTTACCATAATATCGAGCAATATTCCTATATTAAATACGAAGACCATATATTGAAAAGGGGGGACCCTTACCATAATATCGAGCAATACCCCTATAATAAATACGAAGACCATATATTGAAAAGGGGGGACCCTTACCATAATATCGAGCAATATTCCTATTTATTAGTTAAGTTTTTTCGAATTTCGCTTATTTTTGCGATAAAATCAATATTTGCGGAGATACAGCCACTTTTCTAAAAAAGTTTAATAGGGAAGTAATATTTTTATTAAAAATGAATACTGATAGACTTGGATCCATCTTAATATTTATATGGATTTTTTCAAAAATTTCTTCAAATTACAATAGTTTTAATATATTTGAAAAGAGCATTATCGATACCTTAGTTAATTTTTTTCGAATTTCGCTTATTTTTGCGATAAAATCAATATTTGCGGAGATACAGACACTTTTCTAAAAAAGTTTAATAGGGAAGTAATATTTTTATTATAAAAATGAATACTGATAGACTTGGATCCATCCTAATATTTATATGGATTTTTTCAAAAATTTCTTCAAATTACAATAGTTTTAATATATTTGAAAAGAGCATTATCGATACGTTAGTTAAGTTTTTTCGAACTTCGCTTATTTTTGCGATAAAATCAATATTTGCGGAGATACAGCCACTTTTCTAAAAAAGTTTAATAGGGAAGTAATATTTTTATTAAAAATGAATACTGATAGACTTGGATCCATCCTAATATTTATATGGATTTTTTCAAAAATTTCTTCAAATTACAATAGTTTTAATATATTTGAAAAGAGCATTATCGATACCTTAGTTAAGTTTTTTCGAATTTCGCTTATTTTTGCGATAAAATCAATATTTGCGGAGATACAGACACTTTTCTAAAAAAGTTTAATAGGGAAGTAATATTTTTATTATAAAAATGAATACTGATAGACTTGGATCCATCCTAATATTTATATGGATTTTTTCAAAAATTTCTTCAAATTACAATAGTTTTAATATATTTGAAAAGAGCATTATCGATACCTTAGTTAAGTTTTTTCAAATTTCGCTTATTTTTGCGATAAAATCAATATTTGCGGAGATACAGCCACTTTTCTAAAAAAGTTTAATAGGGAAGTAATATTTTTATTATAAAAATGAATACTGATAGACTTGGATCCATCCTAATATTTATATGGATTTTTTCAAAAATTTCTTCAAATTACAATAGTTTTAATATATTTGAAAAGAGCATTATCGATACCTTAGTTAAGTTTTTTCGAATTTCGCTTATTTTTGCGATAAAATCAATATTTGCGGAGATACAGCCGCTTTTCTAAAAAAGTTTAATAGGGAAGTAATATTTTTATTATAAAAATGAATACTGATAGACTTGGATCCATCCTAATATTTATATGGATTTTTTCAAAAATTTCTTCAAATTACAATAGTTTTAATATATTTGAAAAGAGCATTATCGATACCTTAGTTAAGTTTTTTCGAATTTCGCTTATTTTTGCGATAAAATCAATATTTGCGGAGATACAGCCACTTTTCTAAAAAAGTTTAATAGGGAAGTAATATTTTTATTATAAAAATGAATACTGATAGACTTGGATCCATCCTAATATTTATATGGATTTTTAAAAGGGGGACCCTTGCCATAATATCGAGCAATACCCCTATAATAAATACGAAGACCATATATTGAAAAGGGGGACCCTTACTATAATATCGAGCAATACCCCTATATTAAATACGCAGACCATATATTGAAAAGGGGGGACCCTTACCATAATATCGAGCAATATTCCTTTATTAAATACGAAGACCATATATTGAAAAGGGGGGACCCTTACCATAATATCGAGCAATACCCCTATATTAAATACGCAGACCATATATTGAAAAGGGGGGACCCTTACCATAATATCGAGCAATATTCCTATATTAAATACGAAGACCATATATTGAAAAGGGGGGACCCTTACCATAATATCGAGCAATATTCCTATATTAAATACGAAGGCCATATATTGAAAAGGGGGGACCCTTACCATAATATCGAGCAATACCCCTATAATAAATACGAAGACCATATATTGAAAAGGGGGGACCCTTACCATAATATCGAGCAATATTCCTATATTAAATACGAAGACCATATATTGAAAAGGGGGGACCCTTACCATAATATCGAGCAATATTCCTATATTAAATACGAAGACCATATATTGAAAAGGGGGGACCCTTACCATAATATCGAGCAATATTCCTATATTAAATACGCAGACCATATATTGAAAAGGGGGGACCCTTACCATAATATCGAGCAATACCCCTATAATAAATACGAAGACCATATATTGAAAAGGGGGGACCCTTACCATAATATCGAGCAATATTCCTATATTAAATACGAAGACCATATATTGAAAAGGGGGGACCCTTACCATAATATCGAGCAATATTCCTATATTAAATACGAAGACCATATATTGAAAAGGGGGGACCCTTACCATAATATCGAGCAATATTCCTATATTAAATACGAAGACCATATATTGAAAAGGGGGGACCCTTACCATAATATCGAGCAATATTCCTATATTAAATACGAAGACCATATATTGAAAAGGGGGGACCCTTACCATAATATCGAGCAATACCCCTATAATAAATACGAAGACCATATATTGAAAAGGGGGGACCCTTACCATAATATCGAGCAATACCCCTATAATAAATACGAAGACCATATATTGAAAAGGGGGGACCCTTACCATAATATCGAGCAATATTCCTATATTAAATACGAAGACCATATATTGAAAAGGGGGGACCCTTACCATAATATCGAGCAATATTCCTATATTAAATACGAAGATCATATATTGAAAAGGGGGGACCCTTACCATAATATCGAGCAATATTCCTATATTAAATACGAAGACCATATATTGAAAAGGGGGGACCCTTACCATAATATCGAGCAATATTCCTATATTAAATACGAAGATCATATATTGAAAAGGGGGGACCCTTACCATAATATCGAGCAATATTCCTATATTAAATACGAAGACCATATATTGAAAAGGGGGGACCCTTACCATAATATCGAGCAATATTCCTATATTAAATACGAAGACCATATATTGAAAAGGGGGGACCCTTACCATAATATCGAGCAATATTCCTATTTATTAGTTAAGTTTTTTCGAATTTCGCTTATTTTTGCGATAAAATCAATATTTGCGGAGATACAGCCACTTTTCTAAAAAAGTTTAATAGGGAAGTAATATTTTTATTAAAAATGAATACTGATAGACTTGGATCCATCTTAATATTTATATGGATTTTTTCAAAAATTTCTTCAAATTACAATAGTTTTAATATATTTGAAAAGAGCATTATCGATACCTTAGTTAAGTTTTTTCGAATTTCGCTTATTTTTGCGATAAAATCAATATTTGCGGAGATACAGACACTTTTCTAAAAAAGTTTAATAGGGAAGTAATATTTTTATTATAAAAATGAATACTGATAGACTTGGATCCATCCTAATATTTATATGGATTTTTTCAAAAATTTCTTCAAATTACAATAGTTTTAATATATTTGAAAAGAGCATTATCGATACCTTAGTTAAGTTTTTTCGAATTTCGCTTATTTTTGCGATAAAATCAATATTTGCGGAGATACAGCCACTTTTCTAAAAAAGTTTAATAGGGAAGTAATATTTTTATTAAAAATGAATACTGATAGACTTGGATCCATCCTAATATTTATATGGATTTTTTCAAAAATTTCTTCAAATTACAATAGTTTTAATATATTTGAAAAGAGCATTATCGATACCTTAGTTAAGTTTTTTCGAATTTCGCTTATTTTTGCGATAAAATCAATATTTGCGGAGATACAGCCACTTTTCTAA
This sequence comes from Epicampocera succincta, assembly GCA_932526305.1. Taxonomy (NCBI): domain Eukaryota; kingdom Metazoa; phylum Arthropoda; class Insecta; order Diptera; family Tachinidae; genus Epicampocera; species Epicampocera succincta. The sequence goes on along the minus strand of OW052037.1, from coordinate 10,866,132 downwards.
AAAAGTTTAATAGGGAAGTAATATTTTTATTATAAAAATGAATACTGATAGACTTGGATCCATCCTAATATTTATATGGATTTTTTCAAAAATTTCTTCAAATTACAATAGTTTTAATATATTTGAAAAGAGCATTATCGATACCTTAGTTAAGTTTTTTCGAATTTCGCTTATTTTTGCGATAAAATCAATATTTGCGGAGATACAGCCACTTTTCTAAAAAAGTTTAATAGGGAAGTAATATTTTTATTATCAAAATGAATACTGATAGACTTGGATCCATCCTAATATTTATATGGATTTTTTCAAAAATTTCTTCAAATTACAATAGTTTTAATATATTTGAAAAGAGCATTATCGATACCTTAGTTAAGTTTTTTCGAATTTCGCTTATTTTTGCGATAAAATCAATATTTGCGGAGATACAGCCGCTTTTCTAAAAAAGTTTAATAGGGAAGTAATATTTTTATTATAAAAATGAATACTGATAGACTTGGATCCATCCTAATATTTATATGGATTTTTTCAAAAATTTCTTCAAATTACAATAGTTTTAATATATTTGAAAAGAGCATTATCGATACCTTAGTTAAGTTTTTTCGAATTTCGCTTATTTTTGCGATAAAATCAATATTTGCGGAGATACAGCCACTTTTCTAAAAAAGTTTAATAGGGAAGTAATATTTTTATTATAAAAATGAATACTGATAGACTTGGATCCATCCTAATATTTATATGGATTTTTAAAAGGGGGACCCTTGCCATAATATCGAGCAATACCCCTATAATAAATACGAAGACCATATATTGAAAAGGGGGACCCTTACTATAATATCGAGCAATACCCCTATATTAAATACGCAGACCATATATTGAAAAGGGGGGACCCTTACCATAATATCGAGCAATATTCCTATATTAAATACGAAGACCATATATTGAAAAGGGGGGACCCTTACCATAATATCGAGCAATATTCCTATATTAAATACGAAGACCATATATTGAAAAGGGGGGACCCTTACCATAATATCGAGCAATATTCCTATATTAAATACGAAGACCATATATTGAAAAGGGGGGACCCTTACCATAATATCGAGCAATACCCCTATAATAAATACGAAGACCATATATTGAAAAGGGGGGACCCTTACCATAATATCGAGCAATACCCCTATAATAAATACGAAGACCATATATTGAAAAGGGGGGACCCTTACCATAATATCGAGCAATATTCCTATATTAAATACGAAGACCATATATTGAAAAGGGGGGACCCTTACCATAATATCGAGCAATATTCCTATATTAAATACGAAGATCATATATTGAAAAGGGGGGACCCTTACCATAATATCGAGCAATATTCCTATATTAAATACGAAGACCATATATTGAAAAGGGGGGACCCTTACCATAATATCGAGCAATATTCCTATATTAAATACGAAGACCATATATTGAAAAGGGAGGACCCTTACCATAATATCGAGCAATACCCCTATAATAAATACGAAGACCATATATTGAAAAGGGGGGACCCTTACCATAATATCGAGCAATATTCCTATTTATTAGTTAAGTTTTTTCGAATTTCGCTTATTTTTGCGATAAAATCAATATTTGCGGAGATACAGACACTTTTCTAAAAAAGTTTAATAGGGAAGTAATATTTTTATTATAAAAATGAATACTGATAGACTTGGATCCATCCTAATATTTATATGGATTTTTTCAAAAATTTCTTCAAATTACAATAGTTTTAATATATTTGAAAAGAGCATTATCGATACCTTAGTTAAGTTTTTTCGAATTTCGCTTATTTTTGCGATAAAATCAATATTTGCGGAGATACAGCCACTTTTCTAAAAAAGTTTAATAGGGAAGTAATATTTTTATTATAAAAATGAATACTGATAGACTTGGATCCATCCTAATATTTATATGGATTTTTTCAAAAATTTCTTCAAATTACAATAGTTTTAATATATTTGAAAAGAGCATTATCGATACCTTAGTTAAGTTTTTTCGAATTTCGCTTATTTTTGCGATAAAATCAATATTTGCGGAGATACAGCCGCTTTTCTAAAAAAGTTTAATAGGGAAGTAATATTTTTATTATAAAAATGAATACTGATAGACTTGGATCCATCCTAATATTTATATGGATTTTTTCAAAAATTTCTTCAAATTACAATAGTTTTAATATATTTGAAAAGAGCATTATCGATACCTTGGTTAAGTTTTTTCGAATTTCGCTTATTTTTGCGATAAAATCAATATTTGCGGAGATACAGCCACTTTTCTAAAAAAGTTTAATAGGGAAGTAATATTTTTATTATAAAAATGAATACTGATAGACTTGGATCCATCCTAATATTTATATGGATTTTTAAAAGGGGGACCCTTGCCATAATATCGAGCAATACCCCTATAATAAATACGAAGACCATATATTGAAAAGGGGGACCCTTACTATAATATCGAGCAATACCCCTATATTAAATACGCAGACCATATATTGAAAAGGGGGGACCCTTACCATAATATCGAGCAATATTCCTTTATTAAATACGAAGACCATATATTGAAAAGGGGGGACCCTTACCATAATATCGAGCAATACCCCTATATTAAATACGCAGACCATATATTGAAAAGGGGGGACCCTTACCATAATATCGAGCAATATTCCTATATTAAATACGAAGACCATATATTGAAAAGGGGGGACCCTTACCATAATATCGAGCAATACCCCTATAATAAATACGAAGACCATATATTGAAAAGGGGGGACCCTTACCATAATATCGAGCAATATTCCTATATTAAATACGAAGACCATATATTGAAAAGGGGGGACCCTTACCATAATATCGAGCAATATTCCTATATTAAATACGAAGACCATATATTGAAAAGGGGGGACCCTTACCATAATATCGAGCAATACCCCTATAATAAATACGAAGACCATATATTGAAAAGGGGGGACCCTTACCATAATATCGAGCAATATTCCTATTTATTAGTTAAGTTTTTTCGAATTTCGCTTATTTTTGCGATAAAATCAATATTTGCGGAGATACAGCCACTTTTCTAAAAAAGTTTAATAGGGAAGTAATATTTTTATTAAAAATGAATACTGATAGACTTGGATCCATCTTAATATTTATATGGATTTTTTCAAAAATTTCTTCAAATTACAATAGTTTTAATATATTTGAAAAGAGCATTATCGATACCTTAGTTAAGTTTTTTCGAATTTCGCTTATTTTTGCGATAAAATCAATATTTGCGGAGATACAGACACTTTTCTAAAAAAGTTTAATAGGGAAATAATATTTTTATTATAAAAATGAATACTGATAGACTTGGATCCATCCTAATATTTATATGGATTTTTTCAAAAATTTCTTCAAATTACAATAGTTTTAATATATTTGAAAAGAGCATTATCGATACCTTGGTTAAGTTTTTTCGAATTTCGCTTATTTTTGCGATAAAATCAATATTTGCGGAGATACAGCCACTTTTCTAAAAAAGTTTAATAGGGAAGTAATATTTTTATTAAAAATGAATACTGATAGACTTGGATCCATCCTAATATTTATATGGATTTTTTCAAAAATTTCTTCAAATTACAATAGTTTTAATATATTTGAAAAGAGCATTATCGATACCTTAGTTAAGTTTTTTCGAATTTCGCTTATTTTTGCGATAAAATCAATATTTGCGGAGATACAGACACTTTTCTAAAAAAGTTTAATAGGGAAGTAATATTTTTATTATAAAAATTAATACTGATAGACTTGGATCCATCCTAATATTTATATGGATTTTTTCAAAAATTTCTTCAAATTACAATAGTTTTAATATATTTGAAAAGAGCATTATCGATACCTTAGTTAAGTTTTTTCGAATTTCGCTTATTTTTGCGATAAAATCAATATTTGTGGAGATACAGCCACTTTTCTAAAAAAGTTTAATAGGGAAGTAATATTTTTATTATAAAAATGAATACTGATAGACTTGGATCCATCCTAATATTTATATGGATTTTTAAAAGGGGGACCCTTACCATAATATCGAGCAATACCCCTATATTAAATACGCAGACCATATATTGAAAAGGGGGGACCTTTACCATAATATCGAGCAATATTCCTTTATTAAATACGAAGACCATATATTGAAAAGGGGGGACCCTTACCATAATATCGAGCAATACCCCTATATTAAATACGCAGACCATATATTGAAAAGGGGGGACCCTTACCATAATATCGAGCAATACCCCTATAATAAATACGAAGACCATATATTGAAAAGGGGGGACCCTTACCATAATATCGAGCAATATTCCTATATTAAATACGAAGACCATATATTGAAAAGGGGGGACCCTTACCATAATATCGAGCAATATTCCTATATTAAATACGCAGACCATATATTGAAAAGGGGGGACCCTTACCATAATATCGAGCAATACCCCTATAATAAATACGAAGACCATATATTGAAAAGGGGGACCCTTACCATAATATCGAGCAATATTCCTATATTAAATACGAAGACCATATATTGAAAAGGGGGGACCCTTACCATATTATCGAGCAATATTCCTATATTAAATACGAAGACCATATATTGAAAAGGGGGGACCCTTACCATAATATCGAGCAATATTCCTATATTAAATACGAAGACCATATATTGAAAAGGGAGGACCCTTACCATAATATCGAGCAATACCCCTATAATAAATACGAAGACCATATATTGAAAAGGGGGGACCCTTACCATAATATCGAGCAATATTCCTATATTAAATACGAAGACCATATATTGAAAAGGGGGGACCCTTACCATAATATCGAGCAATATTCCTATATTAAATACGAAGACCATATATTGAAAAGGGGGGACCCTTACCATAATATCGAGCAATACCCCTATAATAAATACGAAGACCATATATTGAAAAGGGGGACCCTTACCATAATATCGAGCAATATTCCTATATTAAATACGAAGACCATATATTGAAAAGGGGGGACCCTTACCATAATATCGAGCAATATTCCTATATTAAATACGAAGACCATATATTGAAAAGGGGGGACCCTTACCATAATATCGAGCAATACCCCTATAATAAATACGAAGACCATATATTGAAAAGGGGGGACCCTTACCATAATATCGAGCAATACCCCTATAATAAATACGAAGACCATATATTGAAAAGGGGGGACCCTTACCATAATATCGAGCAATATTCCTATATTAAATACGAAGACCATATATTGAAAAGGGGGGACCCTTACCATAATATCGAGCAATATTCCTATATTAAATACGAAGATCATATATTGAAAAGGGGGGACCCTTACCATAATATCGAGCAATATTCCTATATTAAATACGAAGACCATATATTGAAAAGGGGGGACCCTTACCATAATATCGAGCAATATTCCTATATTAAATACGAAGACCATATATTGAAAAGGGAGGACCCTTACCATAATATCGAGCAATACCCCTATAATAAATACGAAGACCATATATTGAAAAGGGGGGACCCTTACCATAATATCGAGCAATATTCCTATATTAAATACGAAGACCATATATTGAAAAGGGGGGACCCTTACCATAATATCGAGCAATATTCCTATATTAAATACGAAGACCATATATTGAAAAGGGGGGACCCTTACCATAATATCGAGCAATACCCCTATAATAAATACGAAGACCATATATTGAAAAGGGGGGACCCTTACCATAATATCGAGCAATACCCCTATAATAAATACGAAGACCATATATTGAAAAGGGGGGACCCTTACCATAATATCGAGCAATATTCCTATATTAAATACGAAGACCATATATTGAAAAGGGGGGACCCTTACCATAATATCGAGCAATATTCCTATATTAAATACGAAGATCATATATTGAAAAGGGGGGACCCTTACCATAATATCGAGCAATATTCCTATATTAAATACGAAGACCATATATTGAAAAGGGGGGACCCTTACCATAATATCGAGCAATATTCCTATATTAAATACGAAGACCATATATTGAAAAGGGAGGACCCTTACCATAATATCGAGCATTACCCCTATAATAAATACGAAGACCATATATTGAAAAGGGGGGACCCTTACCATAATATCGAGCAATATTCCTATTTATTAGTTAAGTTTTTTCGAATTTCGCTTATTTTTGCGATAAAATCAATATTTGCGGAGATACAGCCACTTTTCTAAAAAAGTTTAATAGGGAAGTAATATTTTTATTAAAAATGAATACTGATAGACTTGGATCCATCTTAATATTTATATGGATTTTTTCAAAAATTTCTTCAAATTACAATAGTTTTAATATATTTGAAAAGAGCATTATCGATACCTTAGTTAAGTTTTTTCGAATTTCGCTTATTTTTGCGATAAAATCAATATTTGCGGAGATACAGACACTTTTCTAAAAAAGTTTAATAGGGAAGTAATATTTTTATTATAAAAATGAATACTGATAGACTTGGATCCATCCTAATATTTATATGGATTTTTTAAAAATTTCTTCAAATTACAATAGTTTTAATATATTTGAAAAGAGCATTATCGATACCTTAGTTAAGTTTTTTCGAATTTCGCTTATTTTTGCGATAAAATCAATATTTGCGGAGATACAGCCACTTTTCTAAAAAAGTTTAATAGGGAAGTAATATTTTTATTAAAAATGAATACTGATAGACTTGGATCCATCCTAATATTTATATGGATTTTTTCAAAAATTTCTTCAAATTACAATAGTTTTAATATATTTGAAAAGAGCATTATCGATACCTTAGTTAAGTTTTTTCGAATTTCGCTTATTTTTGCGATAAAATCAATATTTGCGGAGATACAGACACTTTTCTAAAAAACTTTAATAGGGAAGTAATATTTTTATTATAAAAATGAATACTGATAGACTTGGATCCATCCTAATATTTATATGGATTTTTTCAAAAATTTCTTCAAATTACAATAGTTTTAATATATTTGAAAAGAGCATTATCGATACCTTAGTTAAGTTTTTTCGAATTTCGCTTATTTTTGCGATAAAATCAATATTTGCGGAGATACAGCCACTTTTCTAAAAAAGTTTAATAGGGAAGTAATATTTTTATTATAAAAATGAATACTGATCGACTTGGATCCATCCTAATATTTATATGGATTTTTTCAAAAATTTCTTCAAATTACAATAGTTTTAATATATTTGAAAAGAGCATTATCGATACCTTAGTTAAGTTTTTTCGAATTTCGCTTATTTTTGCGATAAAATCAATATTTGCGGAGATACAGCCGCTTTTCTAAAAAAGTTTAATAGGGAAGTAATATTTTTATTATAAAAATGAATACTGATAGACTTGGATCCATCCTAATATTTATATGGATTTTTTCAAAAATTTCTTCAAATTACAATAGTTTTAATATATTTGAAAAGAGCATTATCGATACCTTAGTTAAGTTTTTTCGAATTTCGCTTATTTTTGCGATAAAATCAATATTTGCGGAGAACAGCCACTTTTCTAAAAAAGTTTAATAGGGAAGTAATATTTTTATTATAAAAATGAATACTGATAGACTTGGATCCATCCTAATATTTATATGGATTTTTAAAAGGGGGACCCTTGCCATAATATCGAGCAATACCCCTATAATAAATACGAAGACCATATATTGAAAAGGGGGACCCTTACTATAATATCGAGCAATACCCCTATATTAAATACGCAGACCATATATTGAAAAGGGGGGACCCTTACCATAATATCGAGCAATATTCCTTTATTAAATACGAAGACCATATATTGAAAAGGGGGGACCCTTACCATAATATCGAGCAATACCCCTATATTAAATACGCAGACCATATATTGAAGAGGGGGGACCCTTACCATAATATCGAGCAATATTCCTATATTAAATACGAAGACCATATATTGAAAAGGGGGGACCCTTACCATAATATCGAGCAATATTCCTATATTAAATACGAAGGCCATATATTGAAAAGGGGGGACCCTTACCATAATATCGAGCAATACCCCTATAATAAATACGAAGACCATATATTGAAAAGGGGGGACCCTTACCATAATATCGAGCAATATTCCTATATTAAATACGAAGACCATATATTGAAAAGGGGGGACCCTTACCATAATATCGAGCAATATTCCTATATTAAATACGAAGACCATATATTGAAAAGGGGGGACCCTTACCATAATATCGAGCAATATTCCTATATTAAATACGCAGACCATATATTGAAAAGGGGGGACCCTTACCATAATATCGAGCAATACCCCTATAATAAATACGAAGACCATATATTGAAAAGGGGGGACCCTTACCATAATATCGAGCAATATTCCTATATTAAATACGAAGATCATATATTGAAAAGGGGGGACCCTTACCATAATATCGAGCAATATTCTATATTAAATACGAAGACCATATATTGAAAAGGGGGGACCCTTACCATAATATCGAGCAATATTCCTATATTAAATACGAAGACCATATATTGAAAAGGGGGGACCCTTACCATAATATCGAGCAATATTCCTATAATAAATACGAAGACCATATATTGAAAAGGGGGGACCCTTACCATAATATCGAGCAATACCCCTATAATAAATACGAAGACCATATATTGAAAAGGGGGGACCCTTACCATAATATCGAGCAATATTCCTATATTAAATACGAAGACCATATATTGAAAAGGGTGGACCCTTACGATAATATCGAGCAATATTCCTATATTAAATACGAAGATCATATATTGAAAAGGGGGGACCCTTACCATAATATCGAGCAATATTCCTATATTAAATACGAAGACCATATATTGAAAAGGGGGGACCCTTACCATAATATCGAGCAATATTCCTATATTAAATACGAAGACCATATATTGAAAAGGGGGGACCCTTACCATAATATCGAGCAATACCCCTATAATAAATACGAAGACCATATATTGAAAAGGGGGGACCCTTACCATAATATCGAGCAATATTCCTATTTATTAGTTAAGTTTTTTCGAATTTCGCTTATTTTTGCGATAAAATCAATATTTGCGGAGATACAGCCACTTTTCTAAAAAAGTTTAATAGGGAAGTAATATTTTTATTAAAAATGAATACTGATAGACTTGGATCCATCTTAATATTTATATGGATTTTTTCAAAAATTTCTTCAAATTACAATAGTTTTAATATATTTGAAAAGAGCATTATCGATACCTTAGTTAAGTTTTTTCGAATTTCGCTTATTTTTGCGATAAAATCAATATTTGCGGAGATACAGACACTTTTCTAAAAAAGTTTAATAGGGAAGTAATATTTTTATTATAAAAATGAATACTGATAGACTTGGATCCATCCTAATATTTATATGGATTTTTTCAAAAATTTCTTCAAATTACAATAGTTTTAATATATTTGAAAAGAGCATTATCGATACCTTGGTTAAGTTTTTTCGAATTTCGCTTATTTTTGCGATAAAATCAATATTTGCGGAGATACAGCCACTTTTCTAAAAAAGTTTAATAGGGAAGTAATATTTTTATTAAAAATGAATACTGATAGACTTGGATCCATCCTAATATTTATATGGATTTTTTCAAAAATTTCTTCAAATTACAATAGTTTTAATATATTTGAAAAGAGCATTATCGATACCTTAGTTAAGTTTTTTCGAATTTCGCTTATTTTTGCGATAAAATCAATATTTGCGGAGATACAGACACTTTTCTAAAAAAGTTTAATAGGGAAGTAATATTTTTATTATAAAAATGAATACTGATAGACTTGGATCCATCCTAATATTTATATGGATTTTTTCAAAAATTTCTTCAAATTACAATAGTTTTAATATATTTGAAAAGAGCATTATCGATACCTTAGTTAAGTTTTTTCGAATTTCGCTTATTTTTGCGATAAAATCAATATTTGCGGAGATACAGCCACTTTTCTAAAAAAAGTTTAATAGGGAAGTAATATTTTTATTATAAAAATGAATACTGATAGACTTGGATCCATCCTAATATTTATATGGATTTTTTCAAAAATTTCTTCAAATTACAATAGTTTTAATATATTTGAAAAGAGCATTATTGATACCTTAGTTAAGTTTTTTCGAATTTCGCTTATTTTTGCGATAAAATCAATATTTGCGGAGATACAGCCGCTTTTCTAAAAAAGTTTAATAGGGAAGTAATATTTTTATTATAAAAATGAATACTGATAGACTTGGATCCATCCTAATATTTATATGGATTTTTTCAAAAATTTCTTCAAATTACAATAGTTTTAATATATTTGAAAAGAGCATTATCGATACCTTAGTTAAGTTTTTTCGAATTTCGCTTATTTTTGCGATAAAATCAATATTTGCGGAGATACAGCCACTTTTCTAAAAAAGTTTAATAGGGAAGTAATATTTTTATTATAAAAATGAATACTGATAGACTTGGATCCATCCTAATATTTATATGGATTTTTAAAAGGGGGACCCTTGCCATAATATCGAGCAATACCCCTATAATAAATACGAAGACCATATATTGAAAAGGGGGACCCTTACTATAATATCGAGCAATACCCCTATATTAAATACGCAGACCATATATTGAAAAGGGGGGACCCTTACCATAATATCGAGCAATATTCCTATATTAAATACGAAGGCCATATATTGAAAAGGGGGGACCCTTACCATAATATCGAGCAATACCCCTATAATAAATACGAAGACCATATATTGAAAAGGGGGGACCCTTACCATAATATCGAGCAATATTCCTATATTAAATACGAAGGCCATATATTGAAAAGGGGGGACCCTTACCATAATATCGAGCAATACCCCTATAATAAATACGAAGACCATATATTGAAAAGGGGGGACCCTTACCATAATATCGAGCAATACCCCTATAATAAATACGAAGACCATATATTGAAAAGGGGGACCCTTACTATAATATCGAGCAATACCCCTATATTAAATACGCAGACCATATATTGAAAAGGGGGGACCCTTACCATAATATCGAGCAATATTCCTATATTAAATACGAAGGCCATATATTGAAAAGGGGGGACCCTTACCATAATATCGAGCAATATTCCTATATTAAATACGAAGACCATATATTGAAAAGGGGGGACCCTTACCATAATATCGAGCAATATTCCTATATTAAATACGAAGGCCATATATTGAAAAGGGGGGACCCTTACCATAATATCGAGCAATACCCCTATAATAAATACGAAGACCATATATTGAAAAGGGGGGACCCTTACCATAATATCGAGCAATATTCCTATATTAAATACGAAGACCATATATTGAAAAGGGGGGACCCTTACCATAATATCGAGCAATATTCCTATATTAAATACGAAGACCATATATTGAAAAGGGGGGACCCTTACCATAATATCGAGCAATATTCCTATATTAAATACGCAGACCATATATTGAAAAGGGGGGACCCTTACCATAATATCGAGCAATACCCCTATAATAAATACGAAGACCATATATTGAAAAGGGGGGACCCTTACCATAATATCGAGCAATATTCCTATATTAAATACGAAGACCATATATTGAAAAGGGGGGACCCTTACCATAATATCGAGCAATATTCCTATATTAAATACGAAGGCCATATATTGAAAAGGGGGGACCCTTACCATAATATCGAGCAATACCCCTATAATAAATACGAAGACCATATATTGAAAAGGGGGGACCCTTACCATAATATCTAGCAATATTCCTATATTAAATACGAAGACCATATATTGAAAAGGGGGGACCCTTACCATAATATCGAGCAATATTCCTATATTAAATACGAAGACCATATATTGAAAAGGGGGGACCCTTACCATAATATCGAGCAATATTCCTATATTAAATACGCAGACCATATATTGAAAAGGGGGGACCCTTACCATAATATCGAGCAATACCCCTATAATAAATACGAAGACCATATATTGAAAAGGGGGGACCCTTACCATAATATCGAGCAATATTCCTATATTAAATACGAAGACCATATATTGAAAAGGGGGGACCCTTACCATAATATCGAGCAATACCCCTATATTAAATACGCAGACCATATATTGAAAAGGGGGGACCCTTACCATAATATCGAGCAATATTCCTTTATTAAATACGAAGACCATATATTGAAAAGGGGGGACCCTTACCATAATATCGAGCAATACCCCTATATTAAATACGCAGACCATATATTGAAAAGGGGGACCCTTACCATAATATCGAGCAATATTCCTATATTAAATACGAAGACCATATATTGAAAAGGGGGGACCCTTACCATAATATCGAGCAATACCCCTATAATAAATACGAAGACCATATATTGAAAAGGGGGGACCCTTACCATAATATCGAGCAATATTCCTATATTAAATACGAAGACCATATATTGAAAAGGGGGGACCCTTACCATAATATCGAGCAATATTCCTATATTAAATACGAAGATCATATATTGAAAAGGGGGGACCCTTACCATAATATCGAGCAATATTCCTATATTAAATACGAAGACCATATATTGAAAAGGGGGGACCCTTACCATAATATCGAGCAATATTCCTATATTAAATACGAAGACCATATATTGAAAAGGGGGGACCCTTACCATAATATCGAGCAATACCCCTATAATAAATACGAAGACCATATATTGAAAAGGGGGGACCCTTACCATAATATCGAGCAATATTCCTATTTATTAGTTAAGTTTTTTCGAATTTCGCTTATTTTTGCGATAAAATCAATATTTGCGGAGATACAGCCACTTTTCTAAAAAAGTTTAATAGGGAAGTAATATTTTTATTAAAAATGAATACTGATAGACTTGGATCCATCTTAATATTTATATGGATTTTTTCAAAAATTTCTTCAAATTACAATAGTTTTAATATATTTGAAAAGAGCATTATCGATACCTTAGTTAAGTTTTTTCGAATTTCGCTTATTTTTGCGATAAAATCAATATTTGCGGAGATACAGACACTTTTCTAAAAAAGTTTAATAGGGAAGTAATATTTTTATTATAAAAATGAATACTGATAGACTTGGATCCATCCTAATATTTATATGGATTTTTTCAAAAATTTCTTCAAATTACAATAGTTTTAATATATTTGAAAAGAGCATTATCGATACCTTAGTTAAGTTTTTTCGAATTTCGCTTATTTTTGCGATAAAATCAATATTTGCGGAGATACAGCCACTTTTCTAAAAAAGTTTAATAGGGAAGTAATATTTTTATTATAAAAATGAATACTGATAGACTTGGATCCATCCTAATATTTATATGGATTTTTAAAAGGGGGACCCTTGCCATAATATCGAGCAATACCCCTATAATGAATACGAAGACCATATATTGAAAAGGGGGACCCTTACTATAATATCGAGCAATACCCCTATATTAAATACGCAGACCATATATTGAAAAGGGGGGACCCTTACCATAATATCGAGCAATATTCCTTTATTAAATACGAAGACCATATATTGAAAAGGGGGGACCCTTACCATAATATCGAGCAATACCCCTATATTAAATACGCAGACCATATATTGAAAAGGGGGGACCCTTACCATAATATCGAGCAATATTCCTATATTAAATACGAAGACCATATATTGAAAAGGGGGGACCCTTACCATAATATCGAGCAATATTCCTATATTAAATACGAAGGCCATATATTGAAAAGGGAGGACCCTTACCATAATATCGAGCAATACCCCTATAATAAATACGAAGACCATATATTGAAAAGGGGGGACCCTTACCATAATATCGAGCAATATTCCTATATTAAATACGAAGACCATATATTGAAAAGGGGGGACCCTTACCATAATATCGAGCAATATTCCTATATTAAATACGAAGACCATATATTGAAAAGGGGGGACCCTTACCATAATATCGAGCAATATTCCTATATTAAATACGCAGACCATATATTGAAAAGGGGGGACCCTTACCATAATATCGAGCAATACCCCTATAATAAATACGAAGACCATATATTGAAAAGGGGGGACCCTTACCATAATATCGAGCAATATTCCTATATTAAATACGAAGACCATATATTGAAAAGGGGGGACCCTTACCATAATATCGAGCAATATTCCTATATTAAATACGAAGACCATATATTGAAAAGGGGGGACCCTTACCATAATATCGAGCAATATTCCTATATTAAATACGAAGACCATATATTGAAAAGGGGGGACCCTTACCATAATATCGAGCAATATTCCTATATTAAATACGAAGACCATATATTGAAAAGGGGGGACCCTTACCATAATATCGAGCAATATTCCTATATTAAATACGCAGACCATATATTGAAAAGGGGGGACCCTTACCATAATATCGAGCAATACCCCTATAATAAATACGAAGACCATATATTGAAAAGGGGGGACCCTTACCATAATATCGAGCAATATTCCTATATTAAGTACGAAGACCATATATTGAAAAGGGGGGACCCTTACCATAATATCGAGCAATATTCCTATATTAAATACGAAGGCCATATATTGAAAAGGGGGGACCCTTACCATAATATCGAGCAATACCCCTATAATAAATACGAAGACCATATATTGAAAAGGGGGGACCCTTACCATAATATCTAGCAATATTCCTATATTAAATACGAAGACCATATATTGAAAAGGGGGGACCCTTACCATAATATCGAGCAATATTCCTATATTAAATACGAAGACCATATATTGAAAAGGGGGGACCCTTACCATAATATCGAGCAATATTCCTATATTAAATACGCAGACCATATATTGAAAAGGGGGGACCCTTACCATAATATCGAGCAATACCCCTATAATAAATACGAAGACCATATATTGAAAAGGGGGGACCCTTACCATAATATCGAGCAATATTCCTATATTAAATACGAAGACCATATATTGAAAAGGGGGGACCCTTACCATAATATCGAGCAATACCCCTATATTAAATACGCAGACCATATATTGAAAAGGGGGGACCCTTACCATAATATCGAGCAATATTCCTTTATTAAATACGAAGACCATATATTGAAAAGGGGGGACCCTTACCATAATATCGAGCAATATTCCTATATTAAATACGAAGACCATATATTGAAAAGGGGGGACCCTTACCATAATATCGAGCAATATTCCTATATTAAATACGAAGGCCATATATTGAAAAGGGGGGACCCTTACCATAATATCGAGCAATACCCCTATAATAAATACGAAGACCATATATTGAAAAGGGGGGACCCTTACCATAATATCGAGCAATACCCCTATAATAAATACGAAGACCATATATTGAAAAGGGGGACCCTTACTATAATATCGAGCAATACCCCTATATTAAATACGCAGACCATATATTGAAAAGGGGGGACCCTTACCATAATATCGAGCAATATTCCTATATTAAATACGAAGGCCATATATTGAAAAGGGGAGACCCTTACCATAATATCGAGCAATATTCCTATATTAAATACGAAGACCATATATTGAAAAGGGGGGACCCTTACCATAATATCGAGCAATATTCCTATATTAAATACGAAGGCCATATATTGAAAAGGGGGGACCCTTACCATAATATCGAGCAATACCCCTATAATAAATACGAAGACCATATATTGAAAAGGGGGGACCCTTACCATAATATCGAGCAATATTCCTATATTAAATACGAAGACCATATATTGAAAAGGGGGGACCCTTACCATAATATCGAGCAATATTCCTATATTAAATACGAAGACCATATATTGAAAAGGGGGGACCCTTACCATAATATCGAGCAATATTCCTATATTAAATACGCAGACCATATATTGAAAAGGGGGGACCCTTACCATAATATCGAGCAATACCCCTATAATAAATACGAAGACCATATATTGAAAAGGGGGGACCCTTACCATAATATCGAGCAATATTCCTATATTAAATACGAAGACCATATATTGAAAAGGGGGGACCCTTACCATAATATCGAGCAATATTCCTATATTAAATACGAAGGCCATATATTGAAAAGGGGGGACCCTTACCATAATATCGAGCAATACCCCTATAATAAATACGAAGACCATATATTGAAAAGGGGGGACCCTTACCATAATATCTAGCAATATTCCTATATTAAATACGAAGACCATATATTGAAAAGGGGGACCCTTACCATAATATCGAGCAACATTCCTATATTAAATACGAAGACCATATATTGAAAAGGGGGGACCCTCACCATAATATCGAGCAATATTCCTATAATAAATACGAAGACCATATATTGAAAAGGGGGGACCCTTACCATAATATCGAGCAATATTCCTATTTATTAGTTAAGTTTTTTCGAATTTCGCTTATTTTTGCGATAAAATCAATATTTGCGGAGATACAGCCACTTTTCTAAAAAAGTTTAATAGGGAAGTAATATTTTTATTAAAAATGAATACTGATAGACTTGGATCCATCTTAATATTTATATGGATTTTTTCAAAAATTTCTTCAAATTACAATAGTTTTAATATATTTGAAAAGAGCATTATCGATACCTTAGTTAAGTTTTTTCGAATTTCGCTTATTTTTGCGATAAAATCAATATTTGCGGAGATACAGACACTTTTCTAAAAAAGTTTAATAGGGAAGTAATATTTTTATTATAAAAATGAATACTGATAGACTTGGATCCATCCTAATATTTATATGGATTTTTTCAAAAATTTCTTCAAATTACAATAGTTTTAATATATTTGAAAAGAGCATTATCGATACCTTAGTTAAGTTTTTTCGAATTTCGCTTATTTTTGCGATAAAATCAATATTTGCGGAGATACAGCCACTTTTCTAAAAAAGTTTAATAGGGAAGTAATATTTTTATTATAAAAATGAATACTGATAGACTTGGATCCATCCTAATATTTATATGGATTTTTAAAAGTGGGACCCTTGCCATAATATCGAGCAATACCCCTATAATAAATACAAAGACCATATATTGAAAAGGGGGTCCCTTACTATAATATCGAGCAATACCCCTATATTAAATACGCAGACCATATATTGAAAAGGGGGGACCCTTACCATAATATCGAGCAATATTCCTTTATTAAATACGAAGACCATATATTGAAAAGGGGGGACCCTTACCATAATATCGAGCAATACCCCTATATTAAATACGCAGACCATATATTGAAAAGGGGGGACCCTTACCATAATATCGAGCAATATTCCTATATTAAATACGAAGACCATATATTGAAAAGGGGGGACCCTTACCATAATATCGAGCAATATTCCTATATTAAATACGAAGGCCATATATTGAAAAGGGGGGACCCTTACCATAATATCGAGCAATACCCCTATAATAAATACGAAGACCATATATTGAAAAGGGGGGACCCTTACCATAATATCGAGCAATATTCCTATATTAAATACGAAGACCATATATTGAAAAGGGGGGACCCTTACCATAATATCGAGCAATATTCCTATATTAAATACGAAGACCATATATTGAAAAGGGGGGACCCTTACCATAATATCGAGCAATATTCCTATATTAAATACGCAGACCATATATTGAAAAGGGGGGACCCTTACCATAATATCGAGCAATACCCCTATAATAAATACGAAGACCATATATTGAAAAGGGGGGACCCTTACCATAATATCGAGCAATATTCCTATATTAAATACGAAGACCATATATTGAAAAGGGGGGACCCTTACCATAATATCGAGCAATATTCCTATATTAAATACGAAGACCATATATTGAAAAGGGGGGAC
The DNA here is from genome assembly GCA_932526305.1 of Epicampocera succincta. NCBI lineage: Eukaryota > Metazoa > Arthropoda > Insecta > Diptera > Tachinidae > Epicampocera > Epicampocera succincta. Next base: position 10,848,100 of record OW052037.1, on the reverse strand, counting down.
CCTTACCATAATATCGAGCAATACCCCTATAATAAATACGAAGACCATATATTGAAAAGGGGGGACCCTTACCATAATATCGAGCAATACCCCTATAATAAATACGAAGACCATATATTGAAAAGGGGGGACCCTTACCATAATATCGAGCAATATTCCTATATTAAATACGAAGACCATATATTGAAAAGGGGGGACCCTTACCATAATATCGAGCAATATTCCTATATTAAATACGAAGATCATATATTGAAAAGGGGGGACCCTTACCATAATATCGAGCAATATTCCTATATTAAATACGAAGACCATATATTGAAAAGGGGGGACCCTTACCATAATATCGAGCAATATTCCTATTTATTAGTTAAGTTTTTTCGAATTTCGCTTATTTTTGCGATAAAATCAATATTTGCGGAGATACAGCCACTTTTCTAAAAAAGTTTAATAGGGAAGTAATATTTTTATTAAAAATGAATACTGATAGATTTGGATCCATCTTAATATTTATATGGATTTTTTCAAAAATTTCTTCAAATTACAATAGTTTTAATATATTTAAAAAGAGCATTATCGATACCTTAGTTAAGTTTTTTCGAATTTCGCTTATTTTTGCGATAAAATCAATATTTGCGGAGATACAGACACTTTTCTAAAAAAGTTTAATAGGGAAGTAATATTTTTATTATAAAAATGAATACTGATAGACTTGGATCCATCCTAATATTTATATGGATTTTTTCAAAAATTTCTTCAAATTACAATAGTTTTAATATATTTGAAAAGAGCATTATCGATACCTTAGTTAAGTTTTTTCGAATTTCGCTTATTTTTGCGATAAAATCAATATTTGCGGAGATACAGCCACTTTTCTAAAAAAGTTTAATAGGGAAGTAATATTTTTATTAAAAATGAATACTGATAGGCTTGGATCCATCCTAATATTTATATGGATTTTTTCAAAAATTTCTTCAAATTACAATAGTTTTAATATATTTGAAAAGAGCATTATCGATACCTTAGTTAAGTTTTTTCGAATTTCGCTTATTTTTGCGATAAAATCAATATTTGCGGAGATACAGACACTTTTCTAAAAAAGTTTAATAGGGAAGTAATATTTTTATTATAAAAATGAATACTGATAGACTTGGATCCATCCTAATATTTATATGGATTTTTTCAAAAATTTCTTCAAATTACAATAGTTTTAATATATTTGAAAAGAGCATTATCGATACCTTAATTAAGTTTTTTCGAATTTCGCTTATTTTTGCGATAAAATCAATATTTGCGGAGATACAGCCACTTTTCTAAAAAAGTTTAATAGGGAAGTAATATTTTTATTATAAAAATGAATACTGATAGACTTGGATCCATCCTAATATTTATATGGATTTTTTCAAAAATTTCTTCAAATTACAATAGTTTTAATATATTTGAAAAGAGCATTATCGATACCTTAGTTAAGTTTTTTCGAATTTCGCTTATTTTTGCGATAAAATCAATATTTGCGGAGATACAGCCGCTTTTCTAAAAAAGTTTAATAGGGAAGTAATATTTTTATTATAAAAATGAATACTGATAGACTTGGATCCATCCTAATATTTATATGGATTTTTTCAAAAATTTCTTCAAATTACAATAGTTTTAATATATTTGAAAAGAGCATTATCGATACCTTAGTTAAGTTTTTTCGAATTTCGCTTATTTTTGCGATAAAATCAATATTTGCGGAGATACAGCCACTTTTCTAAAAAAGTTTAATAGGGAAGTAATATTTTTATTATAAAAATGAATACTGATAGACTTGGATCCATCCTAATATTTATATGGATTTTTAAAAGGGGGACCCTTGCCATAATATCGAGCAATACCCCTATAATAAATACGAAGACCATATATTGAAAAGGGGGACCCTTACTATAATATCGAGCAATACCCCTATATTAAATACGCAGACCATATATTGAAAAGGGGGGACCCTTACCATAATATCGAGCAATATTCCTTTATTAAATACGAAGACCATATATTGAAAAGGGGGGACCCTTACCATAATATCGAGCAATACCCCTATATTAAATACGCAGACCATATATTGAAAAGGGGTACCCTTACCATAATATCGAGCAATATTCCTATATTAAATACGAAGACCATATATTGAAAAGGGGGGACCCTTACCATAATATCGAGCAATATTCCTATATTAAATACGAAGGCCATATATTGAAAAGGGGGGACCCTTACCATAATATCGAGCAATACCCCTATAATAAATACGAAGACCATATATTGAAAAGGGGGGACCCTTACCATAATATCGAGCAATATTCCTATATTAAATACGAAGACCATATATTGAAAAGGGGGGACCCTTACCATAATATCGAGCAATATTCCTATATTAAATACGAAGACCATATATTGAAAAGGGGGGACCCTTACCATAATATCGAGCAATATTCCTACATTAAATACGCAGACCATATATTGAAAAGGGGGGACCCTTACCATAATATCGAGCAATACCCCTATAATAAATACGAAGACCATATATTGAAAAGGGGGGACCCTTACCATAATATCGAGCAATATTCCTATATTAAATACGAAGACCATATATTGAAAAGGGGGGACCCTTACCATAATATCGAGCAATATTCCTATATTAAATACGAAGACCATATATTGAAAAGGGGGGACCCTTACCATAATATCGAGCAATATTCCTATATTAAATACGCAGACCATATATTGAAAAGGGGGGACCCTTACCATAATATCGAGCAATACCCCTATAATAAATACGAAGACCATATATTGAAAAGGGGGGACCCTTACCATAATATCGAGCAATATTCCTATATTAAATACGAAGACCATATATTGAAAAGGGGGGACCCTTACCATAATATCGAGCAATATTCCTATATTAAATACGAAGACCATATATTGAAAAGGGGGGACCCTTACCATAATATCGAGCAATACCCCTATAATAAATACGAAGACCATATATTGAAAAGGGGGGACCCTTACCATAATATCGAGCAATACCCCTATAATAAATACGAAGACCATATATTGAAAAGGGGGGACCCTTACCATAATATCGAGCAATATTCCTATATTAAATACGAAGACCATATATTGAAAAGGGGGGACCCTTACCATAATATCGAGCAATATTCCTATATTAAATACGAAGATCATATATTGAAAAGGGGGGACCCTTACCATAATATCGAGCAATATTCCTATATTAAATACGAAGACCATATATTGAAAAGGGGGGACCCTTACCATAATATCGAGCAATATTCCTATATTAAATACGAAGACCATATATTGAAAAGGGGGGACCCTTACCATAATATCGAGCAATACCCCTATAATAAATACGAAGACCATATATTGAAAAGGGGGGACCCTTACCATAATATCGAGCAATATTCCTATTTATTAGTTAAGTTTTTTCGAATTTCGCTTATTTTTGCGATAAAATCAATATTTGCGGAGATACAGCCACTTTTCTAAAAAAGTTTAATAGGGAAGTAATATTTTTATTAAAAATGAATACTGATAGACTTGGATCCATCTTAATATTTATATGGATTTTTTCAAAAATTTCTTCAAATTACAATAGTTTTAATATATTTGAAAAGAGCATTATCGATACCTTAGTTAAGTTTTTTCGAATTTCGCTTATTTTTGCGATAAAATCAATATTTGCGGAGATACAGACACTTTTCTAAAAAAGTTTAATAGGGAAGTAATATTTTTATTATAAAAATGAATACTGATAGACTTGGATCCATCCTAATATTTATATGGATTTTTTCAAAAATTTCTTCAAATTACAATAGTTTTAATATATTTGAAAAGAGCATTATCGATACCTTAGTTAAGTTTTTTCGAATTTCGCTTATTTTTGCGATAAAATCAATATTTGCGGAGATACAGCCACTTTTCTAAAAAAGTTTAATAGGGAAGTAATATTTTTATTAAAAATGAATACTGATAGACTTGGATCCATCCTAATATTTATATGGATTTTTAAAAGGGGGACCCTTGCCATAATATCGAGCAATACCCCTATAATAAATACGGAGACCATATATTGAAAAGGGGGGACCCTTACCATAATATCGAGCAATATTCCTATATTAAATACGAAGACCATATATTGAAAAGGGGGGACCCTTACCATAATATCGAGCAATACCCTATAATAAATACGAAGACCATATATTGAAAAGGGGGGACCCTTACCATAATATCGAGCAATACCCCTATAATAAATACGAAGACCATATATTGAAAAGGGGGACCCTTACCATAATATCGAGCAATATTCCTATATTAAATACGAAGACCATATATTGAAAAGGGGGACCCTTACCATAATATCGAGCAATATTCCTATATTAAATACGAAGACCATATATTGAAAAGGGGGGACCCTTACCATAATATCGAGCAATATTCCTATATTAAATACGAAGATCATATATTGAAAAGGGGGGACCCTTACCATAATATCGAGCAATATTCCTATATTAAATACGAAGACCATATATTGAAAAGGGGGGACCCTTACCATAATATCGAGCAATACCCCTATAATAAATACGAAGACCATATATTGAAAAGGGGGGACCCTTACCATAATATCGAGCAATATTCCTATTTATTAGTTAAGTTTTTTCGAATTTCGCTTATTTTTGCGATAAAATCAATATTTGCGGAGATACAGCCACTTTTCTAAAAAAGTTTAATAGGGAAGTAATATTTTTATTAAAAATGAATACTGATAGACTTGGATCCATCTTAATATTTATATGGATTTTTTCAAAAATTTCTTCAAATTACAATAGTTTTAATATATTTGAAAAGAGCATTATCGATACCTTAGTTAAGTTTTTTCGAATTTCGCTTATTTTTGCGATAAAATCAATATTTGCGGAGATACAGACACTTTTCTAAAAAAGTTTAATAGGGAAGTAATATTTTTATTATAAAAATGAATACTGATAGACTTGGATCCATCCTAATATTTATATGGATTTTTTCAAAAATTTCTTCAAATTACAATAGTTTTAATATATTTGAAAAGAGCATTATCGATACCTTAGTTAAGTTTTTTCGAATTTCGCTTATTTTTGCGATAAAATCAATATTTGCGGAGATACAGCCACTTTTCTAAAAAAGTTTAATAGGGAAGTAATATTTTTATTAAAAATGAATACTGATAGACTTGGATCCATCCTAATATTTATATGGATTTTTTCAAAAATTTCTTCAAATTACAATAGTTTTAATATATTTGAAAAGAGCATTATCGATACCTTAGTTAAGTTTTTTCGAATTTCGCTTATTTTTGCGATAAAATCAATATTTGCGGAGATACAGACACTTTTCTAAAAAAGTTTAATAGGGAAGTAATATTTTTATTATAAAAATGAATACTGATAGACTTGGATCCATCCTAATATTTATATGGATTTTTTCAAAAATTTCTTCAAATTACAATAGTTTTAATATATTTGAAAAGAGCATTATCGATACCTTAGTTAAGTTTTTTCGAATTTCGCTTATTTTTGCGATAAAATCAATATTTGCGGAGATACAGCCACTTTTCTAAAAAAGTTTAATAGGGAAGTAATATTTTTATTAAAAATGAATACTGATAGACTTGGATCCATCCTAATATTTATATGGATTTTTAAAAGGGGGACCCTTGCCATAATATCGAGCAATACCCCTATAATAAATACGAAGACCATATATTGAAAAGGGGGGACCCTTACCATAATATCGAGCAATATTCCTATTTATTAGTTAAGTTTTTTCGAATTTCGCTTATTTTTGCGATAAAATCAATATTTCCGGAGATACAGCCACTTTTCTAAAAAAGTTTAATAGGGAAGTAATATTTTTATTATAAAAATGAATACTGATAGACTTGGATCCATCCTAATATTTATATGGATTTTTTCAAAAATTTCTTCAAATTACAATAGTTTTAATATATTTGAAAAGAGCATTATCGATACCTTAGTTAAGTTTTTTCGAATTTCGCTTATTTTTGCGATAAAATCAATATTTGCGGAGATACAGCCGCTTTTCTAAAAAAGTTTAATAGGGAAGTAATATTTTTATTATAAAAATGAATACTGATAGACTTGGATCCATCCTAATATTTATATGGATTTTTTCAAAAATTTCTTCAAATTACAATAGTTTTAATATATTTGAAAAGAGCATTATCGATACCTTAGTTAAGTTTTTTCGAATTTCGCTTATTTTTGCGATAAAATCAATATTTGCGGAGATACAGCCACTTTTCTAAAAAAGTTTAATAGGGAAGTAATATTTTTATTATAAAAATGAATACTGATAGACTTGGATCCATCCTAATATTTATATGGATTTTTAAAAGGGGGACCCTTGCCATAATATCGAGCAATACCCCTATAATAAATACGAAGACCATATATTGAAAAGGGGGACCCTTACTATAATATCGAGCAATACCCCTATATTAAATACGAAGACCATATATTGAAGAGGGGGGACCCTTACCATAATATCGAGCAATATTCCTTTATTAAATACGAAGACCATATATTGAAAAGGGGGGACCCTTACCATAATATCGAGCAATACCCCTATATTAAATACGCAGACCATATATTGAAAAGGGGGGACCCTTACCATAATATCGAGCAATATTCCTATATTAAATACGAAGACCATATATTGAAAAGGGGGGACCCTTACCATAATATCGAGCAATATTCCTATATTAAATACGAAGGCCATATATTGAAAAGGGGGGACCCTTACCATAATATCGAGCAATACCCCTATAATAAATACGAAGACCATATATTGAAAAGGGGGGACCCTTACCATAATATCGAGCAATATTCCTATATTAAATACGAAGACCATATATTGAAAAGGGGGGACCCTTACCATAATATCGAGCAATATTCCTATATTAAATACGAAGACCATATATTGAAAAGGGGGGACCCTTACCATAATATCGAGCAATATTCCTATATTAAATACGCAGACCATATATTGAAAAGGGGGGACCCTTACCATAATATCGAGCAATACCCCTATAATAAATACGAAGACCATATATTGAAAAGGGGGGACCCTTACCATAATATCGAGCAATATTCCTATATTAAATACGAAGACCATATATTGAAAAGGGGGGACCCTTACCATAATATGGAGCAATATTCCTATATTAAATACGAAGACCATATATTGAAAAGGGGGGACCCTTACCATAATATCGAGCAATATTCCTATATTAAATACGAAGACCATATATTGAAAAGGGGGGACCCTTACCATAATATCGAGCAATATTCCTATATTAAATACGAAGACCATATATTGAAAAGGGGGGACCCTTACCATAATATCGAGCAATACCCCTATAATAAATACGAAGACCATATATTGAAAAGGGGGGACCCTTACCATAATATCGAGCAATACCCCTATAATAAATACGAAGACCATATATTGAAAAGGGGGGACCCTTACCATAATATCGAGCAATATTCCTATATTAAATACGAAGTCCATATATTGAAAAGGGGGGACCCTTACCATAATATCGAGCAATATTCCTATATTAAATACGAAGATCATATATTGAAAAGGGGGGACCCTTACCATAATATCGAGCAATATTCCTATATTAAATACGAAGACCATATATTGAAAAGGGGGGACCCTTACCATAATATCGAGCAATATTCCTATATTAAATACGAAGACCATATATTGAAAAGGGGGGACCCTTACCATAATATCGAGCAATATTCCTATTTATTAGTTAAGTTTTTTCGAATTTCGCTTATTTTTGCGATAAAATCAATATTTGCGGAGATACAGCCACTTTTCTAAAAAAGTTTAATAGGGAAGTAATATTTTTATTAAAAATGAATACTGATAGACTTGGATCCATCTTAATATTTATATGGATTTTTTCAAAAATTTCTTCAAATTACAATAGTTTTAATATATTTGAAAAGAGCATTATCGATACCTTAGTTAAGTTTTTTCGAATTTCGCTTATTTTTGCGATAAAATCAATATTTGCGGAGATACAGACACTTTTCTAAAAAAGTTTAATAGGGAAGTAATATTTTTATTATAAAAATGAATACTGATAGACTTGGATCCATCCTAATATTTATATGGATTTTTTCAAAAATTTCTTCAAATTACAATAGTTTTAATATATTTGAAAAGAGCATTATCGATACCTTAGTTAAGTTTTTTCGAATTTCGCTTATTTTTGCGATAAAATCAATATTTGCGGAGATACAGCCACTTTTCTAAAAAAGTTTAATAGGGAAGTAATATTTTTATTAAAAATGAATACTGATAGACTTGGATCCATCCTAATATTTATATGGATTTTTAAAAGGGGGACCCTTGCCATAATATCGAGCAATACCCCTATAATAAATACGGAGACCATATATTGAAAAGGGGGGACCCTTACCATAATATCGAGCAATATTCCTATATTAAATACGAAGACCATATATTGAAAAGGGGGGACCCTTACCATAATATCGAGCAATACCCCTATAATAAATACGAAGACCATATATTGAAAAGGGGGGACCCTTACCATAATATCGAGCAATACCCCTATAATAAATACGAAGACCATATATTGAAAAGGGGGACCCTTACCATAATATCGAGCAATATTCCTATATTAAATACGAAGACCATATATTGAAAAGGGGGGACCCTTACCATAATATCGAGCAATATTCCTATATTAAATACGAAGACCATATATTGAAAGAGGGGGACCCTTACCATAATATCGAGCAATATTCCTATATTAAATACGAAGATCATATATTGAAAAGGGGGGACCCTTACCATAATATCGAGCAATATTCCTATATTAAATACGAAGACCATATATTGAAAAGGGGGGACCCTTACCATAATATCGAGCAATACCCCTATAATAAATACGAAGACCATATATTGAAAAGGGGGGACCCTTACCATAATATCGAGCAATATTCCTATTTATTAGTTAAGTTTTTTCGAATTTCGCTTATTTTTGCGATAAAATCAATATTTGCGGAGATACAGCCACTTTTCTAAAAAAGTTTAATAGGGAAGTAATATTTTTATTAAAAATGAATACTGATAGACTTGGATCCATCTTAATATTTATATGGATTTTTTCAAAAATTTCTTCAAATTACAATAGTTTTAATATATTTGAAAAGAGCATTATCGATACCTTAGTTAAGTTTTTTCGAATTTCGCTTATTTTTGCGATAAAATCAATATTTGCGGAGATACAGACACTTTTCTAAAAAAGTTTAATAGGGAAGTAATATTTTTATTATAAAAATGAATACTGATAGACTTGGATCCATCCTAATATTTATATGGATTTTTTCAAAAATTTCTTCAAATTACAATAGTTTTAATATATTTGAAAAGAGCATTATCGATACCTTAGTTAAGTTTTTTCGAATTTCGCTTATTTTTGCGATAAAATCAATATTTGCGGAGATACAGCCACTTTTCTAAAAAAGTTTAATAGGGAAGTAATATTTTTATTAAAAATGAATACTGATAGACTTGGATCCATCCTAATATTTATATGGATTTTTTCAAAAATTTCTTCAAATTACAATAGTTTTAATATATTTGAAAAGAGCATTATCGATACCTTAGTTAAGTTTTTTCGAATTTCGCTTATTTTTGCGATAAAATCAATATTTGCGGAGATACAGACACTTTTCTAAAAAAGTTTAATAGGGAAGTAATATTTTTATTATAAAAATGAATACTGATAGACTTGGATCCATCCTAATATTTATATGGATTTTTTCAAAAATTTCTTCAAATTACAATAGTTTTAATATATTTGAAAAGAGCATTATCGATACCTTAGTTAAGTTTTTTCGAATTTCGCTTATTTTTGCGATAAAATCAATATTTGCGGAGATACAGCCACTTTTCTAAAAAAGTTTAATAGGGAAGTAATATTTTTATTAAAAATGAATACTGATAGACTTGGATCCATCCTAATATTTATATGGATTTTTAAAAGGGGGACCCTTGCCATAATATCGAGCAATACCCCTATAATAAATACGAAGACCATATATTGAAAAGGGGGGACCCTTACCATAATATCGAGCAATATTCCTATTTATTAGTTAAGTTTTTTCGAATTTCGCTTATTTTTGCGATAAAATCAATATTTCCGGAGATACAGCCACTTTTCTAAAAAAGTTTAATAGGGAAGTAATATTTTTATTATAAAAATGAATACTGATAGACTTGGATCCATCCTAATATTTATATGGATTTTTTCAAAAATTTCTTCAAATTACAATAGTTTTAATATATTTGAAAAGAGCATTATCGATACCTTAGTTAAGTTTTTTCGAATTTCGCTTATTTTTGCGATAAAATCAATATTTGCGGAGATACAGCCGCTTTTCTAAAAAAGTTTAATAGGGAAGTAATATTTTTATTATAAAAATGAATACTGATAGACTTGGATCCATCCTAATATTTATATGGATTTTTTCAAAAATTTCTTCAAATTACAATAGTTTTAATATATTTGAAAAGAGCATTATCGATACCTTAGTTAAGTTTTTTCGAATTTCGCTTATTTTTGCGATAAAATCAATATTTGCGGAGATACAGCCACTTTTCTAAAAAAGTTTAATAGGGAAGTAATATTTTTATTATAAAAATGAATACTGATAGACTTGGATCCATCCTAATATTTATATGGATTTTTAAAAGGGGGACCCTTGCCATAATATCGAGCAATACCCCTATAATAAATACGAAGACCATATATTGAAAAGGGGGACCCTTACTATAATATCGAGCAATACCCCTATATTAAATACGAAGACCATATATTGAAAAGGGGGGACCCTTACCATAATATCGAGCAATATTCCTTTATTAAATACGAAGACCATATATTGAAAAGGGGGGACCCTTACCATAATATCGAGCAATACCCCTATATTAAATACGCAGACCATATATTGAAAAGGGGGGACCCTTACCATAATATCGAGCAATATTCCTATATTAAATACGAAGACCATATATTGAAAAGGGGGGACCCTTACCATAATATCGAGCAATATTCCTATATTAAATACGAAGGCCATATATTGAAAAGGGGGGACCCTTACCATAATATCGAGCAATACCCCTATAATAAATACGAAGACCATATATTGAAAAGGGGGGACCCTTACCATAATATCGAGCAATATTCCTATATTAAATACGAAGACCATATATTGAAAAGGGGGGACCCTTACCATAATATCGAGCAATATTCCTATATTAAATACGAAGACCATATATTGAAAAGGGGGGACCCTTACCATAATATCGAGCAATATTCCTATATTAAATACGCAGACCATATATTGAAAAGGGGGGACCCTTACCATAATATCGAGCAATACCCCTATAATAAATACGAAGACCATATATTGAAAAGGGGGGACCCTTACCATAATATCGAGCAATATTCCTATATTAAATACGAAGACCATATATTGAAAAGGGGGGACCCTTACCATAATATGGAGCAATATTCCTATATTAAATACGAAGACCATATATTGAAAAGGGGGGACCCTTACCATAATATCGAGCAATATTCCTATATTAAATACGAAGACCATATATTGAAAAGGGGGGACCCTTACCATAATATCGAGCAATATTCCTATATTAAATACGAAGACCATATATTGAAAAGGGGGGACCCTTACCATAATATCGAGCAATACCCCTATAATAAATACGAAGACCATATATTGAAAAGGGGGGACCCTTACCATAATATCGAGCAATACCCCTATAATAAATACGAAGACCATATATTGAAAAGGGGGGACCCTTACCATAATATCGAGCAATATTCCTATATTAAATACGAAGTCCATATATTGAAAAGGGGGGACCCTTACCATAATATCGAGCAATATTCCTATATTAAATACGAAGATCATATATTGAAAAGGGGGGACCCTTACCATAATATCGAGCAATATTCCTATATTAAATACGAAGACCATATATTGAAAGGGGGGGACCCTTACCATAATATCGAGCAATATTCCTATATTAAATACGAAGACCATATATTGAAAAGGGGGGACCCTTACCATAATATCGAGCAATACCCCTATAATAAATACGAAGACCATATATTGAAAAGGGGGGACCCTTACCATAATATCGAGCAATATTCCTATTTATTAGTTAAGTTTTTTCGAATTTCGCTTATTTTTGCGATAAAATCAATATTTGCGGAGATACAGCCACTTTTCTAAAAAAGTTTAATAGGGAAGTAATATTTTTATTAAAAATGAATACTGATAGACTTGGATCCATCCTAATATTTATATGGATTTTTAAAAGGGGGACCCTTGCCATAATATCGAGCAATACCCCTATAATAAATACGAAGACCATATATTGAAAAGGGGGGACCCTTACCATAATATCGAGCAATATTCCTATTTATTAGTTAAGTTTTTTCGAATTTCGCTTATTTTTGCGATAAAATCAATATTTGCGGAGATACAGCCACTTTTCTAAAAAAGTTTAATAGGGAAGTAATATTTTTATTAAAAATGAATACTGATAGACTTGGATCCATCCTAATATTTATATGGATTTTTTCAAAAATTTCTTCAAATTACAATAGTTTTAATATATTTGAAAAGAGCATTATCGATACCTTAGTTAAGTTTTTTCGAATTTCGCTTATTTTTGCGATAAAATCAATATTTGCGGAGATACAGACACTTTTCTAAAAAAGTTTAATAGGGAAGTAATATTTTTATTATAAAAATGAATACTGATAGACTTGGATCCATCCTAATATTTATATGGATTTTTTCAAAAATTTCTTCAAATTACAATAGTTTTAATATATTTGAAAAGAGCATTATCGATACCTTAGTTAAGTTTTTTCGAATTTCGCTTATTTTTGCGATAAAATCAATATTTGCGGAGATACAGCCACTTTTCTAAAAAAGTTTAATAGGGAAGTAATATTTTTATTAAAAATGAATACTGATAGACTTGGATCCATCCTAATATTTATATGGATTTTTAAAAGGGGGACCCTTGCCATAATATCGAGCAATACCCCTATAATAAATACGAAGACCATATATTGAAAAGGGGGGACCCTTACCATAATATCGAGCAATATTCCTATTTATTAGTTAAGTTTTTTCGAATTTCGCTTATTTTTGCGATAAAATCAATATTTCCGGAGATACAGCCACTTTTCTAAAAAAGTTTAATAGGGAAGTAATATTTTTATTATAAAAATGAATACTGATAGACTTGGATCCATCCTAATATTTATATGGATTTTTTCAAAAATTTCTTCAAATTACAATAGTTTTAATATATTTGAAAAGAGCATTATCGATACCTTAGTTAAGTTTTTTCGAATTTCGCTTATTTTTGCGATAAAATCAATATTTGCGGAGATACAGCCGCTTTTCTAAAAAAGTTTAATAGGGAAGTAATATTTTTATTATAAAAATGAATACTGATAGACTTGGATCCATCCTAATATTTATATGGATTTTTTCAAAAATTTCTTCAAATTACAATAGTTTTAATATATTTGAAAAGAGCATTATCGATACCTTAGTTAAGTTTTTTCGAATTTCGCTTATTTTTGCGATAAAATCAATATTTGCGGAGATACAGCCACTTTTCTAAAAAAGTTTAATAGGGAAGTAATATTTTTATTATAAAAATGAATACTGATAGACTTGGATCCATCCTAATATTTATATGGATTTTTAAAAGGGGGACCCTTGCCATAATATCGAGCAATACCCCTATAATAAATACGAAGACCATATATTGAAAAGGGGGACCCTTACTATAATATCGAGCAATACCCCTATATTAAATACGCAGACCATATATTGAAAAGGGGGGACCCTTACCATAATATCGAGCAATATTCCTTTATTAAATACGAAGACCATATATTGAAAAGGGGGGACCCTTACCATAATATCGAGCAATACCCCTATATTAAATACGCAGACCATATATTGAAAAGGGGGGACCCTTACCATAATATCGAGCAATATTCCTATATTAAATACGAAGACCATATATTGAAAAGGGGGGACCCTTACCATAATATCGAGCAATATTCCTATATTAAATACGAAGGCCATATATTGAAAAGGGGGGACCCTTACCATAATATCGAGCAATACCCCTATAATAAATACGAAGACCATATATTGAAAAGGGGGGACCCTTACCATAATATCGAGCAATATTCCTATATTAAATACGAAGACCATATATTGAAAAGGGGGGACCCTTACCATAATATCGAGCAATATTCCTATATTAAATACGAAGACCATATATTGAAAAGGGGGGACCCTTACCATAATATCGAGCAATATTCCTATATTAAATACGCAGACCATATATTGAAAAGGGGGGACCCTTACCATAATATCGAGCAATACCCCTATAATAAATACGAAGACCATATATTGAAAAGGGGGGACCCTTACCATAATATCGAGCAATATTCCTATATTAAATACGAAGACCATATATTGAAAAGGGGGGACCCTTACCATAATATGGAGCAATATTCCAATATTAAATACGAAGACCATATATTGAAAAGGGGGGACCCTTACCATAATATCGAGCAATATTCCTATATTAAATACGAAGACCATATATTGAAAAGGGGGGACCCTTACCATAATATCGAGCAATATTCCTATATTAAATACGAAGACCATATATTGAAAAGGGGGGACCCTTACCAAAATATCGAGCAATACCCCTATAATAAATACGAAGACCATATATTGAAAAGGGGGGACCTTTACCATAATATCGAGCAATACCCCTATAATAAATACGAAGACCATATATTGAAAAGGGGGGACCCTTACCATAATATCGAGCAATATTCCTATATTAAATACGAAGTCCATATATTGAAAAGGGGGGACCCTTACCATAATATCGAGCAATATTCCTATATTAAATACGAAGATCATATATTGAAAAGGGGGGACCCTTACCATAATATCGAGCAATATTCCTATATTAAATACGAAGACCATATATTGAAAAGGGGGGACCCTTACCATAATATCGAGCAATATTCCTATATTAAATACGAAGACCATATATTGAAAAGGGGGGACCCTTACCATAATATCGAGCAATACCCCTATAATAAATACGAAGACCATATATTGAAAAGGGGGGACCCTTACCATAATATCGAGCAATATTCCTATTTATTAGTTAAGTTTTTTCGAATTTCGCTTATTTTTGCGATAAAATCAATATTTGCGGAGATACAGCCACTTTTCTAAAAAAGTTTAATAGGGAAGTAATATTTTTATTAAAAATGAATACTGATAGACTTGGATCCATCTTAATATTTATATGGATTTTTTCAAAAATTTCTTCAAATTACAATAGTTTTAATATATTTGAAAAGAGCATTATCGATACCTTAGTTAAGTTTTTTCGAATTTCGCTTATTTTTGCGATAAAATCAATATTTGCGGAGATACAGACACTTTTCTAAAAAAGTTTAATAGGGAAGTAATATTTTTATTATAAAAATGAATACTGATAGACTTGGATCCATCCTAATATTTATATGGATTTTTTCAAAAATTTCTTCAAATTACAATAGTTTTAATATATTTGAAAAGAGCATTATCGATACCTTAGTTAAGTTTTTTCGAATTTCGCTTATTTTTGCGATAAAATCAATATTTGCGGAGATACAGCCACTTTTCTAAAAAAGTTTAATAGGGAAGTAATATTTTTATTAAAAATGAATACTGATAGGCTTGGATCCATCCTAATATTTATATGGATTTTTTCAAAAATTTCTTCAAATTACAATAGTTTTAATATATTTGAAAAGAGCATTATCGATACCTTAGTTAAGTTTTTTCGAATTTCGCTTATTTTTGCGATAAAATCAATATTTGCGGAGATACAGACACTTTTCTAAAAAAGTTTAATAGGGAAGTAATATTTTTATTATAAAAATGAATACTGATAGACTTGGATCCATCCTAATATTTATATGGATTTTTTCAAAAATTTCTTCAAATTACAATAGTTTTAATATATTTGAAAAGAGCATTATCGATACCTTAGTTAAGTTTTTTCGAATTTCGCTTATTTTTGCGATAAAATCAATATTTGCGGAGATACAGCCACTTTTCTAAAAAAGTTTAATAGGGAAGTAATATTTTTATTATAAAAATGAATACTGATAGACTTGGATCCATCCTAATATTTATATGGATTTTTTCAAAAATTTCTTCAAATTACAATAGTTTTAATATATTTGAAAAGAGCATTATCGAAACCTTAGTTAAGTTTTTTCGAATTTCGCTTATTTTTGCGATAAAATCAATATTTGCGGAGATACAGCCGCTTTTCTAAAAAAGTTTAATAGGGAAGTAATATTTTTATTATAAAAATGAATACTGATAGACTTGGATCCATCCTAATATTTATATGGATTTTTTCAAAAATTTCTTCAAATTACAATAGTTTTAATATATTTGAAAAGAGCATTATCGATACCTTAGTTAAGTTTTTTCGAATTTCGCTTATTTTTGCGATAAAATCAATATTTGCGGAGATACAGCCACTTTTCTAAAAAAGTTTAATAGGGAAGTAATATTTTTATTATAAAAATGAATACTGATAGACTTGGATCCATCCTAATATTTATATGGATTTTTAAAAGGGGGACCCTTGCCATAATATCGAGCAATACCCCTATAATAAATACGAAGACCATATATTGAAAAGGGGGACCCTTACTATAATATCGAGCAATACCCCTATATTAAATACGCAGACCATATATTGAAAAGGGGGGACCCTTACCATAATATCGAGCAATATTCCTTTATTAAATACGAAGACCATATATTGAAAAGGGGGGACCCTTACCATAATATCGAGCAATACCCCTATATTAAATACGCAGACCATATATTGAAAAGGGGGGACCCTTACCATAATATCGAGCAATATTCCTATATTAAATACGAAGACCATATATTGAAAAGGGGGGACCCTTACCATAATATCGAGCAATATTCCTATATTAAATACGAAGGCCATATATTGAAAAGGGGGGACCCTTACCATAATATCGAGCAATACCCCTATAATAAATACGAAGACCATATATTGAAAAGGGGGGACCCTTACCATAATATCGAGCAATATTCCTATATTAAATACGAAGACCATATATTGAAAAGGGGGGACCCTTACCATAATATCGAGCAATATTCCTATATTAAATACGAAGACCATATATTGAAAAGGGGGGACCCTTACCATAATATCGAGCAATATTCCTATATTAAATACGAAGACCATATATTGAAAAGGGGGGACCCTTACCATAATATCGAGCAATATTCCTATATTAAATACGAAGACCATATATTGAAAAGGGTGGACCCTTACCATAATATCGAGCAATATTCCTATATTAAATACGCAGACCATATATTGAAAAGGGGGGACCCTTACCATAATATCGAGCAATACCCCTATAATAAATACGAAGACCATATATTGAAAAGGGGGGACCCTTACCATAATATCGAGCAATATTCCTATATTAAATACGAAGACCATATATTGAAAAGGGGGGACCCTTACCATAATATCGAGCAATATTCCTATATTAAATACGAAGACCATATATTGAAAAGGGGGGACCCTTACCATAATATCGAGCAATATTCCTATATTAAATACGAAGACCATATATTGAAAAGGGGGGACCCTTACCATAATATCGAGCAATATTCCTATATTAAATACGAAGACCATATATTGAAAAGGGGGGACCCTTACCATAATATCGAGCAATACCCCTATAATAAATACGAAGACCATATATTGAAAAGGGGGGACCCTTACCATAATATCGAGCAATACCCCTATAATAAATACGAAGACCATATATTGAAAAGGGGGGACCCTTACCATAATATCGAGCAATATTCCTATATTAAATACGAAGACCATATATTGAAAAGGGGGGACCCTTACCATAATATCGAGCAATATTCCTATATTAAATACGAAGATCATATATTGAAAAGGGTGGACCCTTACCATAATATCGAGCAATATTCCTATATTAAATACGAAGACCATATATTGAAAAGGGGGGACCCTTACCATAATATCGAGCAATATTCCTATATTAAATACGAAGACCATATATTGAAAAGGGGGGACCCTTACCATAATATCGAGCAATACCCCTATAATAAATACGAAGACCATATATTGAAAAGGGGGGACCCTTACCATAATATCGAGCAATATTCCTATTTATTAGTTAAGTTTTTTCGAATTTCGCTTATTTTTGCGATAAAATCAATATTTGCGGAGATACAGCCACTTTTCTAAAAAAGTTTAATAGGGAAGTAATATTTTTATTAAAAATGAATACTGATAGACTTGGATCCATCTTAATATTTATATGGATTTTTTCAAAAATTTCTTCAAATTACAATAGTTTTAATATATTTGAAAAGAGCATTATCGATACCTTGGTTAAGTTTTTTCGAATTTCGCTTATTTTTGCGATAAAATCAATATTTGCGGAGATACAGACACTTTTCTAAAAAAGTTTAATAGGGAAGTAAAATTTTTATTATAAAAATGAATACTGATAGACTTGGATCCATCCTAATATTTATATGGATTTTTTCAAAAATTTCTTCAAATTACAATAGTTTTAATATATTTGAAAAGAGCATTATCGATACCTTAGTTAAGTTTTTTCGAATTTCGCTTATTTTTGCGATAAAATCAATATTTGCGGAGATACAGCCACTTTTCTAAAAAAGTTTAATAGGGAAGTAATATTTTTATTAAAAATGAATACTGATAGACTTGGATCCATCCTAATATTTATATGGATTTTTTCAAAAATTTCTTCAAATTACAATAGTTTTAATATATTTGAAAAGAGCATTATCGATACCTTAGTTAAGTTTTTTCGAATTTCGCTTATTTTTGCGATAAAATCAATATTTGCGGAGATACAGACACTTTTCTAAAAAAGTTTAATAGGGAAGTAATATTTTTATTATAAAAATGAATACTGATAGACTTGGATCCATCCTAATATTTATATGGATTTTTTCAAAAATTTCTTCAAATTACAATAGTTTTAATATATTTGAAAAGAGCATTATCGATACCTTAGTTAAGTTTTTTCGAATTTCGCTTATTTTTGCGATAAAATCAATATTTGCGGAGATACAGCCACTTTTCCTTACCATAATATCGAGCAATACCCCTATAATAAATACGAAGACCATATATTAAAAAGGGGGGACCCTTACCATAATATCGAGCAATATTCCTATTTATTAGTTAAGTTTTTTCGAATTTCGCTTATTTTTGCGATAAAATCAATATTTGCGGAGATATTTGCAATACAGCCACTTTTCTAAAAAAGTTTAATAGGGAAGTAATATTTTTATTAAAAATGAATACTGATAGACTTGGATCCATCTTAATATTTATATGGATTTTTTCAAAAATTTCTTCAAATTACAATAGTTTTAATATATTTGAAAAGAGCATTATCGATACCTTAGTTAAGTTTTTTCGAATTTCGCTTATTTTTGCGATAAAATCAATATTTGCGGAGATACAGACACTTTTCTAAAAAAGTTTAATAGGGAAGTAATATTTTTATTATAAAAATGAATACTGATAGACTTGGATCCATCCTAATATTTATATGGATTTTTTCAAAAATTTCTTCAAATTACAATAGTTTTAATATATTTGAAAAGAGCATTATCGATACCTTAGTTAAGTTTTTTCGAATTTCGCTTATTTTTGCGATAAAATCAATATTTGCGGAGATACAGCCACTTTTCTAAAAAAGTTTAATAGGGAAGTAATATTTTTATTAAAAATGAATACTGATAGGCTTGGATCCATCCTAATATTTATATGGATTTTTTCAAAAATTTCTTCAAATTACAATAGTTTTAATATATTTGAAAAGAGCATTATCGATACCTTAGTTAAGTTTTTTCGAATTTCGCTTATTTCTGCGATAAAATCAATATTTGCGGAGATACAGACACTTTTCTAAAAAAGTTTAATAGGGAAGTGATATTTTTATTATAAAAATGAATACTGATAGACTTGGATCCATCCTAATATTTATATGGATTTTTTCAAAAATTTCTTCAAATTACAATAGTTTTAATATATTTGAAAAGAGCATTATCGATACCTTAGTTAAGTTTTTTCGAATTTCGCTTATTTTTGCGATAAAATCAATATTTGCGGAGATACAGCCGCTTTTCTAAAAAAGTTTAATAGGGAAGTAATATTTTTATTATAAAAATGAATACTGATAGACTTGGATCCATCCTAATATTTATATGAATTTTTTCAAAAATTTCTTCAAATTACAATAGTTTTAATATATTTGAAAAGAGCATTATCGATACCTTAGTTAAGTTTTTTCGAATTTCGCTTATTTTTGCGATAAAATCAATATTTGCGGAGATACAGCCACTTTTCTAAAAAAGTTTAATAGGGAAGTAATATTTTTATTATAAAAATGAATACTGATAGACTTGGATCCATCCTAATATTTATATGGATTTTTTCAAAAATTTCTTCAAATTACAATAGTTTTAATATATTTGAAAAGAGCATTATCGATACCTTAGTTAAGTTTTTTCGAATTTCGCTTATTTTTGCGATAAAATCAATATTTGCGGAGATACAGCCACTTTTCTAAAAAAGTTTAATAGGGAAGTAATATTTTTATTATAAAAATGAATACTGATAGACTTGGATCCATCCTAATATTTATATGGATTTTTAAAAGGGGGACCCTTGCCATAATATCGAGCAATACCCCTATAATAAATACGAAGACCATATATTGAAAAGGGGGACCCTTACTATAATATCGAGCAATACCCCTATATTAAATACGCAGACCATATATTGAAAAGGGGGGACCCTTACCATAATATCGAGCAATATTCCTTTATTAAATACGAAGACCATATATTGAAAAGGGGGGACCCTTACCATAATATCGAGCAATACCCCTATATTAAATACGCAGACCATATATTGAAAAGGGGGGACCCTTACCATAATATCGAGCAATATTCCTATATTAAATACGAAGACCATATATTGAAAAGGGGGGACCCTTACCATAATATCGAGCAATATTCCTATATTAAATACGAAGGCCATATATTGAAAAGGGGGGACCCTTACCATAATATCGAGCAATATTCCTATATTAAATACGAAGACCATATATTGAAAAGGGGGGACCCTTACCATAATATCGAGCAATATTCCTATATTAAATACGAAGACCATATATTGAAAAGGGGGGACCCTTACCATAATATCGAGCAATATTCCTATATTAAATACGAAGACCATATATTGAAAAGGGGGGACCCTTACCATAATATCGAGCAATATTCCTATATTAAATACGAAGACCATATATTGAAAAGGGTGGACCCTTACCATAATATCGAGCAATATTCCTATATTAAATACGCAGACCATATATTGAAAAGGGGGGACCCTTACCATAATATCGAGCAATACCCCTATAATAAATACGAAGACCATATATTGAAAAGGGGGGACCCTTACCATAATATCGAGCAATATTCCTATATTAAATACGAAGACCATATATTGAAAAGGGGGGACCCTTACCATAATATCGAGCAATATTCCTATATTAAATACGAAGACCATATATTGAAAAGGGGGGACCCTTACCATAATATCGAGCAATATTCCTATATTAAATACGAAGACCATATATTGAAAAGGGGGGACCCTTACCATAATATCGAGCAATATTCCTATATTAAATACGAAGACCATATATTGAAAAGGGGGGACCCTTACCATAATATCGAGCAATACCCCTATAATAAATACGAAGACCATATATTGAAAAGGGGGGACCCTTACCATAATATCGAGCAATACCCCTATAATAAATACGAAGACCATATATTGAAAAGGGGGGACCCTTACCATAATATCGAGCAATATTCCTATATTAAATACGAAGACCATATATTGAAAAGGGGGGACCCTTACCATAATATCGAGCAATATTCCTATATTAAATACGAAGATCATATATTGAAAAGGGTGGACCCTTACCATAATATCGAGCAATATTCCTATATTAAATACGAAGACCATATATTGAAAAGGGGGGACCCTTACCATAATATCGAGCAATATTCCTATATTAAATACGAAGACCATATATTGAAAAGGGGGGACCCTTACCATAATATCGAGCAATACCCCTATAATAAATACGAAGACCATATATTGAAAAGGGGGGACCCTTACCATAATATCGAGCAATATTCCTATTTATTAGTTAAGTTTTTTCGAATTTCGCTTATTTTTGCGATAAAATCAATATTTGCGGAGATACAGCCACTTTTCTAAAAAAGTTTAATAGGGAAGTAATATTTTTATTAAAAATGAATACTGATAGACTTGGATCCATCTTAATATTTATATGGATTTTTTCAAAAATTTCTTCAAATTACAATAGTTTTAATATATTTGAAAAGAGCATTATCGATACCTTGGTTAAGTTTTTTCGAATTTCGCTTATTTTTGCGATAAAATCAATATTTGCGGAGATACAGACACTTTTCTAAAAAAGTTTAATAGGGAAGTAAAATTTTTATTATAAAAATGAATACTGATAGACTTGGATCCATCCTAATATTTATATGGATTTTTTCAAAAATTTCTTCAAATTACAATAGTTTTAATATATTTGAAAAGAGCATTATCGATACCTTAGTTAAGTTTTTTCGAATTTCGCTTATTTTTGCGATAAAATCAATATTTGCGGAGATACAGCCACTTTTCTAAAAAAGTTTAATAGGGAAGTAATATTTTTATTAAAAATGAATACTGATAGACTTGGATCCATCCTAATATTTATATGGATTTTTTCAAAAATTTCTTCAAATTACAATAGTTTTAATATATTTGAAAAGAGCATTATCGATACCTTAGTTAAGTTTTTTCGAATTTCGCTTATTTTTGCGATAAAATCAATATTTGCGGAGATACAGACACTTTTCTAAAAAAGTTTAATAGGGAAGTAATATTTTTATTATAAAAATGAATACTGATAGACTTGGATCCATCCTAATATTTATATGGATTTTTTCAAAAATTTCTTCAAATTACAATAGTTTTAATATATTTGAAAAGAGCATTATCGATACCTTAGTTAAGTTTTTTCGAATTTCGCTTATTTTTGCGATAAAATCAATATTTGCGGAGATACAGCCACTTTTCTAAAAAAGTTTAATAGGGAAGTGATATTTTTATTATAAAAATGAATACTGATAGACTTGGATCCATCCTAATATTTATATGGATTTTTTCAAAAATTTCTTCAAATTACAATAGTTTTAATATATTTGAAAAGAGCATTATCGATACCTTAGTTAAGTTTTTTCGAATTTCGCTTATTTTTGCGATAAAATCAATATTTGCGGAGATACAGCCGCTTTTCTAAAAAAGTTTAATAGGGAAGTAATATTTTTATTATAAAAATGAATACTGATAGACTTGGATCCATCCTAATATTTATATGAATTTTTTCAAAAATTTCTTCAAATTACAATAGTTTTAATATATTTGAAAAGAGCATTATCGATACCTTAGTTAAGTTTTTTCGAATTTCGCTTATTTTTGCGATAAAATCAATATTTGCGGAGATACAGCCACTTTTCTAAAAAAGTTTAATAGGGAAGTAATATTTTTATTATAAAAATGAATACTGATAGACTTGGATCCATCCTAATATTTATATGGATTTTTAAAAGGGGGACCCTTGCCATAATATCGAGCAATACCCCTATAATAAATACGAAGACCATATATTGAAAAGGGGGACCCTTACTATAATATCGAGCAATACCCCTATATTAAATACGCAGACCATATATTGAAAAGGGGGGACCCTTACCATAATATCGAGCAATATTCCTTTATTAAATACGAAGACCATATATTGAAAAGGGGGGACCCTTACCATAATATCGAGCAATACCCCTATATTATATACGCAGACCATATATTGAAAAGGGGGGACCCTTACCATAATATCGAGCAATATTCCTATATTAAATACGAATATTGAAAAGGGGGGACCCTTACCATAATATCGAGCAATATTCCTATATTAAATACGAAGACCATATATTGAAAAGGGGGGACCCTTACCATAATATCGAGCAATATTCCTATATTAAATACGAAGACCATATATTGAAAAGGGGGGACCCTTACCATAATATCGAGCAATATTCCTATATTAAATACGAAGACCATATATTGAAAAGGGGGGACCCTTACCATAATATCGAGCAATATTCCTATATTAAATACGAAGACCATATATTGAAAAGGGGGGACCCTTACCATAATATCGAGCAATACCCCTATAATAAATACGAAGACCATATATTGAAAAGGGGGGACCCTTACCATAATATCGAGCAATACCCCTATAATAAATACGAAGACCATATATTGAAAAGGGGGGACCCTTACCATAATATCGAGCAATATTCCTATATTAAATACGAAGACCATATATTGAAAAGGGGGGACCCTTACCATAATATCGAGCAATATTCCTATATTAAATACGAAGATCATATATTGAAAAGGGTGGACCCTTACCATAATATCGAGCAATATTCCTATATTAAATACGAAGACCATATATTGAAAAGGGGGGACCCTTACCATAATATCGAGCAATATTCCTATATTAAATACGAAGACCATATATTGAAAAGGGGGGACCCTTACCATAATATCGAGCAATACCCCTATAATAAATACGAAGACCATATATTGAAAAGGGGGGACCCTTACCATAATATCGAGCAATATTCCTATTTATTAGTTAAGTTTTTTCGAATTTCGCTTATTTTTGCGATAAAATCAATATTTGCGGAGATACAGCCACTTTTCTAAAAAAGTTTAATAGGGAAGTAATATTTTTATTAAAAATGAATACTGATAGACTTGGATCCATCTTAATATTTATATGGATTTTTTCAAAAATTTCTTCAAATTACAATAGTTTTAATATATTTGAAAAGAGCATTATCGATACCTTGGTTAAGTTTTTTCGAATTTCGCTTATTTTTGCGATAAAATCAATATTTGCGGAGATACAGACACTTTTCTAAAAAAGTTTAATAGGGAAGTAAAATTTTTATTATAAAAATGAATACTGATAGACTTGGATCCATCCTAATATTTATATGGATTTTTTCAAAAATTTCTTCAAATTACAATAGTTTTAATATATTTGAAAAGAGCATTATCGATACCTTAGTTAAGTTTTTTCGAATTTCGCTTATTTTTGCGATAAAATCAATATTTGCGGAGATACAGCCACTTTTCTAAAAAAGTTTAATAGGGAAGTAATATTTTTATTAAAAATGAATACTGATAGACTTGGATCCATCCTAATATTTATATGGATTTTTTCAAAAATTTCTTCAAATTACAATAGTTTTAATATATTTGAAAAGAGCATTATCGATACCTTAGTTAAGTTTTTTCGAATTTCGCTTATTTTTGCGATAAAATCAATATTTGCGGAGATACAGACACTTTTCTAAAAAAGTTTAATAGGGAAGTAATATTTTTATTATAAAAATGAATACTGATAGACTTGGATCCATCCTAATATTTATATGGATTTTTTCAAAAATTTCTTCAAATTACAATAGTTTTAATATATTTGAAAAGAGCATTATCGATACCTTAGTTAAGTTTTTTCGAATTTCGCTTATTTTTGCGATAAAATCAATATTTGCGGAGATACAGCCACTTTTCCTTACCATAATATCGAGCAATACCCCTATAATAAATACGAAGACCATATATTAAAAAGGGGGGACCCTTACCATAATATCGAGCAATATTCCTATTTATTAGTTAAGTTTTTTCGAATTTCGCTTATTTTTGCGATAAAATCAATATTTGCGGAGATATTTGCAATACAGCCACTTTTCTAAAAAAGTTTAATAGGGAAGTAATATTTTTATTAAAAATGAATACTGATAGACTTGGATCCATCTTAATATTTATATGGATTTTTTCAAAAATTTCTTCAAATTACAATAGTTTTAATATATTTGAAAAGAGCATTATCGATACCTTAGTTAAGTTTTTTCGAATTTCGCTTATTTTTGCGATAAAATCAATATTTGCGGAGATACAGACACTTTTCTAAAAAAGTTTAATAGGGAAGTAATATTTTTATTATAAAAATGAATACTGATAGACTTGGATCCATCCTAATATTTATATGGATTTTTTCAAAAATTTCTTCAAATTACAATAGTTTTAATATATTTGAAAAGAGCATTATCGATACCTTAGTTAAGTTTTTTCGAATTTCGCTTATTTTTGCGATAAAATCAATATTTGCGGAGATACAGCCACTTTTCTAAAAAAGTTTAATAGGGAAGTAATATTTTTATTAAAAATGAATACTGATAGGCTTGGATCCATCCTAATATTTATATGGATTTTTTCAAAAATTTCTTCAAATTACAATAGTTTTAATATATTTGAAAAGAGCATTATCGATACCTTAGTTAAGTTTTTTCGAATTTCGCTTATTTCTGCGATAAAATCAATATTTGCGGAGATACAGACACTTTTCTAAAAAAGTTTAATAGGGAAGTGATATTTTTATTATAAAAATGAATACTGATAGACTTGGATCCATCCTAATATTTATATGGATTTTTTCAAAAATTTCTTCAAATTACAATAGTTTTAATATATTTGAAAAGAGCATTATCGATACCTTAGTTAAGTTTTTTCGAATTTCGCTTATTTTTGCGATAAAATCAATATTTGCGGAGATACAGCCGCTTTTCTAAAAAAGTTTAATAGGGAAGTAATATTTTTATTATAAAAATGAATACTGATAGACTTGGATCCATCCTAATATTTATATGAATTTTTTCAAAAATTTCTTCAAATTACAATAGTTTTAATATATTTGAAAAGAGCATTATCGATACCTTAGTTAAGTTTTTTCGAATTTCGCTTATTTTTGCGATAAAATCAATATTTGCGGAGATACAGCCACTTTTCTAAAAAAGTTTAATAGGGAAGTAATATTTTTATTATAAAAATGAATACTGATAGACTTGGATCCATCCTAATATTTATATGGATTTTTTCAAAAATTTCTTCAAATTACAATAGTTTTAATATATTTGAAAAGAGCATTATCGATACCTTAGTTAAGTTTTTTCGAATTTCGCTTATTTTTGCGATAAAATCAATATTTGCGGAGATACAGCCACTTTTCTAAAAAAGTTTAATAGGGAAGTAATATTTTTATTATAAAAATGAATACTGATAGACTTGGATCCATCCTAATATTTATATGGATTTTTAAAAGGGGGACCCTTGCCATAATATCGAGCAATACCCCTATAATAAATACGAAGACCATATATTGAAAAGGGGGACCCTTACTATAATATCGAGCAATACCCCTATATTAAATACGCAGACCATATATTGAAAAGGGGGGACCCTTACCATAATATCGAGCAATATTCCTTTATTAAATACGAAGACCATATATTGAAAAGGGGGGACCCTTACCATAATATCGAGCAATACCCCTATATTAAATACGCAGACCATATATTGAAAAGGGGGGACCCTTACCATAATATCGAGCAATATTCCTATATTAAATACGAAGACCATATATTGAAAAGGGGGGACCCTTACCATAATATCGAGCAATATTCCTATATTAAATACGAAGGCCATATATTGAAAAGGGGGGACCCTTACCATAATATCGAGCAATATTCCTATATTAAATACGAAGACCATATATTGAAAAGGGGGGACCCTTACCATAATATCGAGCAATATTCCTATATTAAATACGAAGACCATATATTGAAAAGGGGGGACCCTTACCATAATATCGAGCAATATTCCTATATTAAATACGAAGACCATATATTGAAAAGGGGGGACCCTTACCATAATATCGAGCAATATTCCTATATTAAATACGAAGACCATATATTGAAAAGGGTGGACCCTTACCATAATATCGAGCAATATTCCTATATTAAATACGCAGACCATATATTGAAAAGGGGGGACCCTTACCATAATATCGAGCAATACCCCTATAATAAATACGAAGACCATATATTGAAAAGGGGGGACCCTTACCATAATATCGAGCAATATTCCTATATTAAATACGAAGACCATATATTGAAAAGGGGGGACCCTTACCATAATATCGAGCAATATTCCTATATTAAATACGAAGACCATATATTGAAAAGGGGGGACCCTTACCATAATATCGAGCAATATTCCTATATTAAATACGAAGACCATATATTGAAAAGGGGGGACCCTTACCATAATATCGAGCAATATTCCTATATTAAATACGAAGACCATATATTGAAAAGGGGGGACCCTTACCATAATATCGAGCAATACCCCTATAATAAATACGAAGACCATATATTGAAAAGGGGGGACCCTTACCATAATATCGAGCAATACCCCTATAATAAATACGAAGACCATATATTGAAAAGGGGGGACCCTTACCATAATATCGAGCAATATTCCTATATTAAATACGAAGACCATATATTGAAAAGGGGGGACCCTTACCATAATATCGAGCAATATTCCTATATTAAATACGAAGATCATATATTGAAAAGGGTGGACCCTTACCATAATATCGAGCAATATTCCTATATTAAATACGAAGACCATATATTGAAAAGGGGGGACCCTTACCATAATATCGAGCAATATTCCTATATTAAATACGAAGACCATATATTGAAAAGGGGGGACCCTTACCATAATATCGAGCAATACCCCTATAATAAATACGAAGACCATATATTGAAAAGGGGGGACCCTTACCATAATATCGAGCAATATTCCTATTTATTAGTTAAGTTTTTTCGAATTTCGCTTATTTTTGCGATAAAATCAATATTTGCGGAGATACAGCCACTTTTCTAAAAAAGTTTAATAGGGAAGTAATATTTTTATTAAAAATGAATACTGATAGACTTGGATCCATCTTAATATTTATATGGATTTTTTCAAAAATTTCTTCAAATTACAATAGTTTTAATATATTTGAAAAGAGCATTATCGATACCTTGGTTAAGTTTTTTCGAATTTCGCTTATTTTTGCGATAAAATCAATATTTGCGGAGATACAGACACTTTTCTAAAAAAGTTTAATAGGGAAGTAAAATTTTTATTATAAAAATGAATACTGATAGACTTGGATCCATCCTAATATTTATATGGATTTTTTCAAAAATTTCTTCAAATTACAATAGTTTTAATATATTTGAAAAGAGCATTATCGATACCTTAGTTAAGTTTTTTCGAATTTCGCTTATTTTTGCGATAAAATCAATATTTGCGGAGATACAGCCACTTTTCTAAAAAAGTTTAATAGGGAAGTAATATTTTTATTAAAAATGAATACTGATAGACTTGGATCCATCCTAATATTTATATGGATTTTTTCAAAAATTTCTTCAAATTACAATAGTTTTAATATATTTGAAAAGAGCATTATCGATACCTTAGTTAAGTTTTTTCGAATTTCGCTTATTTTTGCGATAAAATCAATATTTGCGGAGATACAGACACTTTTCTAAAAAAGTTTAATAGGGAAGTAATATTTTTATTATAAAAATGAATACTGATAGACTTGGATCCATCCTAATATTTATATGGATTTTTTCAAAAATTTCTTCAAATTACAATAGTTTTAATATATTTGAAAAGAGCATTATCGATACCTTAGTTAAGTTTTTTCGAATTTCGCTTATTTTTGCGATAAAATCAATATTTGCGGAGATACAGCCACTTTTCTAAAAAAGTTTAATAGGGAAGTGATATTTTTATTATAAAAATGAATACTGATAGACTTGGATCCATCCTAATATTTATATGGATTTTTTCAAAAATTTCTTCAAATTACAATAGTTTTAATATATTTGAAAAGAGCATTATCGATACCTTAGTTAAGTTTTTTCGAATTTCGCTTATTTTTGCGATAAAATCAATATTTGCGGAGATACAGCCGCTTTTCTAAAAAAGTTTAATAGGGAAGTAATATTTTTATTATAAAAATGAATACTGATAGACTTGGATCCATCCTAATATTTATATGAATTTTTTCAAAAATTTCTTCAAATTACAATAGTTTTAATATATTTGAAAAGAGCATTATCGATACCTTAGTTAAGTTTTTTCGAATTTCGCTTATTTTTGCGATAAAATCAATATTTGCGGAGATACAGCCACTTTTCTAAAAAAGTTTAATAGGGAAGTAATATTTTTATTATAAAAATGAATACTGATAGACTTGGATCCATCCTAATATTTATATGGATTTTTAAAAGGGGGACCCTTGCCATAATATCGAGCAATACCCCTATAATAAATACGAAGACCATATATTGAAAAGGGGGACCCTTACTATAATATCGAGCAATACCCCTATATTAAATACGCAGACCATATATTGAAAAGGGGGGACCCTTACCATAATATCGAGCAATATTCCTTTATTAAATACGAAGACCATATATTGAAAAGGGGGGACCCTTACCATAATATCGAGCAATACCCCTATATTATATACGCAGACCATATATTGAAAAGGGGGGACCCTTACCATAATATCGAGCAATATTCCTATATTAAATACGAATATTGAAAAGGGGGGACCCTTACCATAATATCGAGCAATATTCCTATATTAAATACGAAGGCCATATATTGAAAAGGGGGGACCCTTACCATAATATCGAGCAATACCCCTATAATAAATACGAAGACCATATATTGAAAAGGGGGGACCCTTACCATAATATCGAGCAATATTCCTATATTAAATACGAAGACCATATATTGAAAAGGGGGGCCCTTACCATAATATCGAGCAATATTCCTATATTAAATACGAAGACCATATATTGAAAAGGGGGGACCCTTACCATAATATCGAGCAATATTCCTATATTAAATACGCAGACCATATATTGAAAAGGGGGGACCCTTACCATAATATCGAGCAATACCCCTATAATAAATACGAAGACCATATATTGAAAAGGGGTGGCCCTTACCATAATATCGAGCAATATTCCTATATTAAATACGAAGACCATATATTGAAAAGGGGGGACCCTTACCATAATATCGAGCAATATTCCTATATTAAATACGAAGACCATATATTGAAAAGGGGGGACCCTTACCATAATATCGAGCAATATTCCTATATTAAATACGAAGACCATATATTGAAAAGGGGGGACCCTTACCATAATATCGAGCAATACCCCTATAATAAATACGAAGACCATATATTGAAAAGGGGGGACCCTTACCATAATATCGAGCAATACCCCTATAATAAATACGAAGACCATATATTGAAAAGGGGGGACCCTTACCATAATATCGAGCAATATTCCTATATTAAATACGAAGACCATATATTGAAAAGGGGGGACCCTTACCATAATATCGAGCAATACCCCTATAATAAAAAAACGAAGACCATATATTGAAAAGGGGGGACCCTTACCATAATATCGAGCAATATTCCTATATTAAATACGAAGACCATATATTGAAAAGGGGGGACCCTTACCATAATATCGAGCAATATTCCTATATTAAATACGAAGATCATATATTGAAAAGGGTGGACCCTTACCATAATATCGAGCAATACCCCTATAATAAATACGAAGACCATATATTGAAAAGGGGGGACCCTTACCATAATATCGAGCAATATTCCTATTTATTAGTTAAGTTTTTTCGAATTTCGCTTATTTTTGCGATAAAATCAATATTTGCGGAGATACAGCCACTTTTCTAAAAAAGTTTAATAGGGAAGTAATATTTTTATTAAAAATGAATACTGATAGACTTGGATCCATCTTAATATTTATATGGATTTTTTCAAAAATTTCTTCAAATTACAATAGTTTTAATATATTTGAAAAGAGCATTATCGATACCTTGGTTAAGTTTTTTCGAATTTCGCTTATTTTTGCGATAAAATCAATATTTGCGGAGATACAGACACTTTTCTAAAAAAGTTTAATAGGGAAGTAAAATTTTTATTTAGACCCTTACCATAATATCGAGCAATACCCCTATAATAAATACGAAGACCATATATTGAAAAGGGGGGACCCTTACCATAATATCGAGCAATATTCCTATATTAAATACGAAGACCATATATTGAAAAGGGGGGACCCTTACCATAATATCGAGCAATATTCCTATATTAAATACGAAGACCATATATT
The DNA here is from genome assembly GCA_932526305.1 of Epicampocera succincta. Taxonomy (NCBI): domain Eukaryota; kingdom Metazoa; phylum Arthropoda; class Insecta; order Diptera; family Tachinidae; genus Epicampocera; species Epicampocera succincta. The sequence goes on along the minus strand of OW052037.1, from coordinate 10,815,422 downwards.
GAAAAGGGGGGACCCTTACCATAATATCGAGCAATATTCCTATATTAAATACGCAGACCATATATTGAAAAGGGGGACCCTTACCATAATATCGAGCAATACCCCTATAATAAATACGAAGACCATATATTGAAAAGGAGGGACCCTTACCATAATATCGAGCAATATTCCTATATTAAATACGAAGACCATATATTGAAAAGGGGGGACCCTTACCATAATATCGAGCAATATTCCTATATTAAATACGAAGACCATATATTGAAAAGGGGGGACCCTTACCATAATATCGAGCAATATTCCTATATTAAATACGAAGATCATATATTGAAAAGGGGGGACCCTTACCATAATATCGAGCAATATTCCTATATTAAATACGAAGACCATATATTGAAAAGGGGGGACCCTTACCATAATATCGAGCAATATTCCTATATTAAATACGAAGACCATATATTGAAAAGGGGGGACCCTTACCATAATATCGAGCAATACCCCTATAATAAATACGAAGACCATATATTGAAAAGGGGGGACCCTTACCATAATATCGAGCAATACCCCTATAATAAATACGAAGACCATATATTGAAAAGGGGGGACCCTTACCATAATATCGAGCAATATTCCTATATTAAATACGAAGACCATATATTGAAAAGGGGGGACCCTTACCATAATATCGAGCAATATTCCTATATTAAATACGAAGATCATATATTGAAAAGGGGGGACCCTTACCATAATATCGAGCAATATTCCTATATTAAATACGAAGACCATATATTGAAAAGGGGGGACCCTCACCATAATATCGAGCAATACCCCTATAATAAATACGAAGACCATATATTGAAAAGGGGGGACCCTTACCATAATATCGAGCAATATTCCTATTTATTAGTTAAGTTTTTTCGAATTTCGCTTATTTTTGCGATAAAATCAATATTTGCGGAGATACAGCCACTTTTCTAAAAAAGTTTAATAGGGAAGTAATATTTTTATTAAAAATGAATACTGATAGACTTGGATCCATCTTAATATTTATATGGATTTTTTCAAAAATTTCTTCAAATTACAATAGTTTTAATATATTTGAAAAGAGCATTATCGATACCTTAGTTAAGTTTTTTCGAATTTCGCTTATTTTTGCGATAAAATCAATATTTGCGGAGATACAGACACTTTTCTAAAAAAGTTTAATAGGGAAGTAATATTTTTATTATAAAAATGAATACTGATAGACTTGGATCCATCCTAATATTTATATGGATTTTTTCAAAAATTTCTTCAAATTACAATAGTTTTAATATATTTGAAAAGAGCATTATCGATACCTTAGTTAAGTTTTTTCGAATTTCGCTTATTTTTGCGATAAAATCAATATTTGCGGAGATACAGCCACTTTTCTAAAAAAGTTTAATAGGGAAGTAATATTTTTATTAAAAATGAATACTGATAGACTTGGATCCATCCTAATATTTATATGGATTTTTTCAAAAATTTCTTCAAATTACAATAGTTTTAATATATTTGAAAAGAGCATTATCGATACCTTAGTTAAGTTTTTTCGAATTTCGCTTATTTTTGCGATAAAATCAATATTTGCGGAGATACAGACACTTTTCTAAAAAAGTTTAATAGGGAAGTAATATTTTTATTATAAAAATGAATACTGATAGACTTGGATCCATCCTAATATTTATATGGATTTTTTCAAAAATTTCTTCAAATTACAATAGTTTTAATATATTTGAAAAGAGCATTATCGATACCTTAGTTAAGTTTTTTCGAATTTCGCTTATTTTTGCGATAAAATCAATATTTGCGGAGATACAGCCACTTTTCTAAAAAAGTTTAATAGGGAAGTAATATTTTTATTATAAAAATGAATACTGATAGACTTGGATCCATCCTAATATTTATATGGATTTTTTCAAAAATTTCTTCAAATTACAATAGTTTTAATATATTTGAAAAGAGCATTATCGATACCTTAGTTAAGTTTTTTCGAATTTCGCTTATTTTTGCGATAAAATCAATATTTGCGGAGATACAGCCGCTTTTCTAAAAAAGTTTAATAGGGAAGTAATATTTTTATTATAAAAATGAATACTGATAGACTTGGATCCATCCTAATATTTATATGGATTTTTAAAAGGGGGACCCTTGCCATAATATCGAGCAATACCCCTATAATAAATACGAAGACCATATATTGAAAAGGGGGACCCTTACTATAATATCGAGCAATACCCCTATATTAAATACGCAGACCATATATTGAAAAGGGGGGACCCTTACCATAATATCGAGCAATATTCCTTTATTAAATACGAAGACCATATATTGAAAAGGGGGGACCCTTACCATAATATCGAGCAATACCCCTATATTAAATACGCAGACCATATATTGAAAAGGGGGGACCCTTACCATAATATCGAGCAATATTCCTATATTAAATACGAAGACCATATATTGAAAAGGGGGGACCCTTACCATAATATCGAGCAATATTCCTATATTAAATACGAAGGCCATATATTGAAAAGGGGGGACCCTTACCATAATATCGAGCAATACCCCTATAATAAATACGAAGACCATATATTGAAAAGGGGGGACCCTTACCATAATATCGAGCAATATTCCTATATTAAATACGAAGACCATATATTGAAAAGGGGGGACCCTTACCATAATATCGAGCAATATTCCTATATTAAATACGAAGACCATATATTGAAAAGGGGGGACCCTTACCATAATATCGAGCAATATTCCTATATTAAATACGCAGACCATATATTGAAAAGGGGGGACCCTTACCATAATATCGAGCAATACCCCTATAATAAATACGAAGACCATATATTGAAAAGGGGGGACCCTTACCATAATATCGAGCAATATTCCTATATTAAATACGAAGACCATATATTGAAAAGGGGGGACCCTTACCATAATATCGAGCAATATTCCTATATTAAATACGAAGACCATATATTGAAAAGGGGGGACCCTTACCATAATATCGAGCAATATTCCTATATTAAATACGAAGACCATATATTGAAAAGGGGGGACCCTTACCATAATATCGAGCAATATTCCTATATTAAATACGAAGACCATATATTGAAAAGGGGGGACCCTTACCATAATATCGAGCAATACCCCTATAATAAATACGAAGACCATATATTGAAAAGGGGGGACCCTTACCATAATATCGAGCAATACCCCTATAATAAATACGAAGACCATATATTGAAAAGGGGGGACCCTTACCATAATATCGAGCAATATTCCTATATTAAATACGAAGACCATATATTGAAAAGGGGGGACCCTTACCATAATATCGAGCAATATTCCTATATTAAATACGAAGATCATATATTGAAAAGGGGGGACCCTTACCATAATATCGAGCAATATTCCTATATTAAATACGAAGACCATATATTGAAAAGGGGGGACCCTTACCATAATATCGAGCAATACCCCTATAATAAATACGAAGACCATATATTGAAAAGGGGGGACCCTTACCATAATATCGAGCAATATTCCTATTTATTAGTTAAGTTTTTTCGAATTTCGCTTATTTTTGCGATAAAATCAATATTTGCGGAGATACAGCCACTTTTCTAAAAAAGTTTAATAGGGAAGTAATATTTTTATTAAAAATGAATACTGATAGACTTGGATCCATCTTAATATTTATATGGATTTTTTCAAAAATTTCTTCAAATTACAATAGTTTTAATATATTTGAAAAGAGCATTATCGATACCTTAGTTAAGTTTTTTCGAATTTCGCTTATTTTTGCGATAAAATCAATATTTGCGGAGATACAGACACTTTTCTAAAAAAGTTTAATAGGGAAGTAATATTTTTATTATAAAAATGAATACTGATAGACTTGGATCCATCCTAATATTTATATGGATTTTTTCAAAAATTTCTTCAAATTACAATAGTTTTAATATATTTGAAAAGAGCATTATCGATACCTTAGTTAAGTTTTTTCGAATTTCGCTTATTTTTGCGATAAAATCAATATTTGCGGAGATACAGCCACTTTTCTAAAAAAGTTTAATAGGGAAGTAATATTTTTATTAAAAATGAATACTGATAGACTTGGATCCATCCTAATATTTATATGGATTTTTTCAAAAATTTCTTCAAATTACAATAGTTTTAATATATTTGAAAAGAGCATTATCGATACCTTAGTTAAGTTTTTTCGAATTTCGCTTATTTTTGCGATAAAATCAATATTTGCGGAGATACAGACACTTTTCTAAAAAAGTTTAATAGGGTAGTAATATTTTTATTATAAAAATGAATACTGATAGACTTGGATCCATGCTAATATTTATATGGATTTTTTCAAAAATTTCTTCAAATTACAATAGTTTTAATATATTTGAAAAGAGCATTATCGATATCTTAGTTAAGTTTTTTCGAATTTCGCTTATTTTTGCGATAAAATCAATATTTGCGGAGATACAGCCACTTTTCTAAAAAAGTTTAATAGGGAAGTAATATTTTTATTATAAAAATGAATACTGATAGACTTGGATCTATCCTAATATTTATATGGATTTTTTCAAAAATTTCTTCAAATTACAATAGTTTTAATATATTTGAAAAGAGCATTATCGATACCTTAGTTAAGTTTTTTCGAATTTCGCTTATTTTTGCGATAAAATCAATATTTGCGGAGATACAGCCGCTTTTCTAAAAAAGTTTAATAGGGAAGTAATATTTTTATTATAAAAATGAATACTGATAGACTTGGATCCATCCTAATATTTATATGGATTTTTTCAAAAATTTCTTCAAATTACAATAGTTTTAATATATTTGAAAAGAGCATTATCGATACCTTAGTTAAGTTTTTTCGAATTTCGCTTATTTTTGCGATAAAATCAATATTTGCGGAGATACAGCCACTTTTCTAAAAAAGTTTAATAGGGAAGTAATATTTTTATTATAAAAATGAATACTGATAGACTTGGATCCATCCTAATATTTATATGGATTTTTAAAAGGGGGACCCTTGCCATAATATCGAGCAATACCCCTATAATAAATACGAAGACCATATATTGAAAAGGGGGACCCTTACTATAATATCGAGCAATACCCCTATATTAAATACGCAGACCATATATTGAAAAGGGGGGACCCTTACCATAATATCGAGCAATATTCCTATATTAAATACGAAGACCATATATTGAAAAGGGGGACCCTTACCATAATATCGAGCAATACCCCTATATTAAATACGCAGACCATATATTGAAAAGGGGGGACCCTTACCATAATATCGAGCAATATTCCTATATTAAATACGAAGACCATATATTGAAAAGGGGGGACCCTTACCATAATATCGAGCAATACCCCTATATTAAATACGCAGACCATATATTGAAAAGGGGGGACCCTTACCATAATATCGAGCAATATTCCTTTATTAAATACGAAGACCATATATTGAAAAGGGGGGACCCTTACCATAATATCGAGCAATACCCCTATATTAAATACGCAGACCATATATTGAAAAGGGGGGACCCTTACCATAATATCGAGCAATATTCCTATATTAAATACGCAGACCATATATTGAAAAGGGGGGACCCTTACCATAATATCGAGCAATACCCCTATAATAAATACGAAGACCATATATTGAAAAGGGGGGACCCTTACCATAATATCGAGCAATATTCCTATATTAAATACGAAGACCATATATTGAAAAGGGGGGACCCTTACCATAATATCGAGCAATATTCCTATATTAAATACGAAGACCATATATTGAAAAGGGGGGACCCTTACCATAATATCGAGCAATATTCCTATATTAAATACGAAGACCATATATTGAAAAGGGGGGACCCTTACCATAATATCGAGCAATATTCCTATATTAAATACGCAGACCATATATTGAAAAGGGGGGACCCTTACCATAATATCGAGCAATATTCCTATATTAAATACGAAGGCCATATATTGAAAAGGGGGGACCCTTACCATAATATCGAGCAATATTCCTATATTAAATACGAAGACCATATATTGAAAAGGGGGACCCTTACCATAATATCGAGCAATATTCCTATATTAAATACGCAGACCATATATTGAAAAGGGGGGACCCTTACCATAATATCGAGCAATACCCCTATAATAAATACGAAGACCGTATATTGAAAAGGGGGGACCCTTACCATAATATCGAGCAATATTCCTATATTAAATACGAAGACCATATATTGAAAAGGGGGGACCCTTACCATAATATCGAGCAATATTCCTATATTAAATACGAAGACCATATATTGAAAAGGGGGGACCCTTACCATAATATCGAGCAATATTCCTATATTAAATACGAAGACCATATATTGAAAAGGGGGGACCCTTACCATAATATCGAGCAATATTCCTATATTAAATACGAAGACCATATATTGAAAAGGGGGGACCCTTACCATAATATCGAGCAATACCCCTATAATAAATACGAAGACCATATATTGAAAAGGGGGGACCCTTACCATAATATCGAGCAATATTCCTATTTATTAGTTAAGTTTTTTCGAATTTCGCTTATTTTTGCGATAAAATCAATATATGCGGAGATACAGCCACTTTTCTAAAAAAGTTTAATAGGGAAGTAATATTTTTATTAAAAATGAATACTGATAGACTTGGATCCATCTTAATATTTATATGGATTTTTTCAAAAATTTCTTCAAATTACAATAGTTTTAATATATTTGAAAAGAGCATTATCGATACCTTAGTTAATTTTTTTCGAATTTCGCTTATTTTTGCGATAAAATCAATATTTGCGGAGATACAGACACTTTTCTAAAAAAGTTTAATAGGGAAGTAATATTTTTATTATAAAAATGAATACTGATAGACTTGGATCCATCCTAATATTTATATGGATTTTTTCAAAAATTTCTTCAAATTACAATAGTTTTAATATATTTGAAAAGAGCATTATCGATACCTTAGTTAAGTTTTTTCGAATTTAGCTTATTTTTGCGATAAAATCAATATTTGCGGAGATACAGACACTTTTCTAAAAAAGTTTAATAGGGAAGTAATATTTTTATTATAAAAATGAATACTGATAGACTTGGATCCATCCTAATATTTATATGGATTTTTTCAAAAATTTCTTCAAATTACAATAGTTTTAATATATTTGAAAAGAGCATTATCGATACCTTAGTTAAGTTTTTTCGAATTTCGCTTATTTTTGCGATAAAATCAATATTTGCGGAGATACAGCCACTTTTCTAAAAAAGTTTAATAGGGAAGTAATATTTTTATTATAAAAATGAATACTGATAGACTTGGATCCATCCTAATATTTATATGGATTTTTAAAAGGGGGACCCTTGCCATAATATCGAGCAATACCCCTATAATAAATACGAAGACCATATATTGAAAAGGGGGACCCTTACTATAATATCGAGCAATACCCCTATATTAAATACGCAGACCATATATTGAAAAGGGGGGACCCTTACCATAATATCGAGCAATATTCCTATATTAAATACGAAGACCATATATTGAAAAGGGGGACCCTTACCATAATATCGAGCAATACCCCTATATTAAATACGCAGACCATATATTGAAAAGGGGGGACCCTTACCATAATATCGAGCAATATTCCTATATTAAATACGAAGACCATATATTGAAAAGGGGGGACCCTTACCATAATATCGAGCAATACCCCTATATTAAATACGCAGACCATATATTGAAAAGGGGGGACCCTTACCATAATATCGAGCAATATTCCTTTATTAAATACGAAGACCATATATTGAAAAGGGGGGACCCTTACCATAATATCGAGCAATACCCCTATATTAAATACGCAGACCATATATTGAAAAGGGGGGACCCTTACCATAATATCGAGCAATATTCCTATATTAAATACGAAGACCATATATTGAAAAGGGGGGACCCTTACCATAATATCGAGCAATATTCCTATATTAAATACGAAGGCCATATATTGAAAAGGGGGGACCCTTACCATAATATCGAGCAATATTCCTATATTAAATACGAAGACCATATATTGAAAAGGGGGACCCTTACCATAATATCGAGCAATATTCCTATATTAAATACGCAGACCATATATTGAAAAGGGGGGACCCTTACCATAATATCGAGCAATACCCCTATAATAAATACGAAGACCATATATTGAAAAGGGGGGACCCTTACCATAATATCGAGCAATATTCCTATATTAAATACGAAGACCATATATTGAAAAGGGGGGACCCTTACCATAATATCGAGCAATATTCCTATATTAAATACGAAGACCATATATTGAAAAGGGGGGACCCTTACCATAATATCGAGCAATATTCCTATATTAAATACGAAGACCATATATTGAAAAGGGGGGACCCTTACCATAATATCGAGCAATATTCCTATATTAAATACGAAGACCATATATTGAAAAGGGGGGACCCTTACCATAATATCGAGCAATACCCCTATAATAAATACGAAGACCATATATTGAAAAGGGGGGACCCTTACCATAATATCGAGCAATATTCCTATATTAAATACGAAGGCCATATATTGAAAAGGGGGACCCTTACCATAATATCGAGCAATACCCCTATAATAAATACGAAGACCATATATTGAAAAGGGGGGACCCTTACCATAATATCGAGCAATATTCCTATATTAAATACGAAGACCATATATTGAAAAGGGGGACCCTTACCATAATATCGAGCAATATTCCTATATTAAATACGAAGACCATATATTGAAAAGGGGGGACCCTTACCATAATATCGAGCAATATTCCTATATTAAATACGCAGACCATATATTGAAAAGGGGGGACCCTTACCATAATATCGAGCAATACCCCTATAATAAATACGAAGACCATATATTGAAAAGGGGGGACCCTTACCATAATATCGAGCAATATTCCTATATGAAATACGAAGACCATATATTGAAAAGGGGGGACCCTTACCATAATATCGAGCAATATTCCTATATTAAATACGAAGACCATATATTGAAAAGGGGGGACCCTTACCATAATATCGAGCAATATTCCTATATTAAATACGAAGACCATATATTGAAAAGGGGGGACCCTTACCATAATATCGAGCAATATTCCTATATTAAATACGAAGACCATATATTGAAAAGGGGGGACCCTTACCATAATATCGAGCAATACCCCTATAATAAATACGAAGACCATATATTGAAAAGGGGGGACCCTTACCATAATATCGAGCAATACCCCTATAATAAATACGAAGACCATATATTGAAAAGGGGGGACCCTTACCATAATATCGAGCAATATTCCTATATTAAATACGAAGACCATATATTGAAAAGAGGGGACCCTTACCATAATATCGAGCAATATTCCTATATTAAATACGAAGATCATATATTGAAAAGGGGGGACCCTTACCATAATATCGAGCAATATTCCTATATTAAATACGAAGACCATATATTGAAAAGGGGGGACCCTTACCATAATATCGAGCAATACCCCTATAATAAATACGAAGACCATATATTGAAAAGGGGGGACCCTTACCATAATATCGAGCAATATTCCTATTTATTAGTTAAGTTTTTTCGAATTTCGCTTATTTTTGCGATAAAATCAATATTTGCGGAGATACAGCCACTTTTCTAAAAAAGTTTAATAGGGAAGTAATATTTTTATTAAAAATGAATACTGATAGACTTGGATCCATCTTAATATTTATATGGATTTTTTCAAAAATTTCTTCAAATTACAATAGTTTTAATATATTTGAAAAGAGCATTATCGATACCTTAGTTAATTTTTTTCGAATTTCGCTTATTTTTGCGATAAAATCAATATTTGCGGAGATACAGACACTTTTCTAAAAAAGTTTAATAGGGAAGTAATATTTTTATTATAAAAATGAATACTGATAGACTTGGATCCATCCTAATATTTATATGGATTTTTTCAAAAATTTCTTCAAATTACAATAGTTTTAATATATTTGAAAAGAGCATTATCGATACCTTAGTTAAGTTTTTTCGAATTTCGCTTATTTTTGCGATAAAATCAATATTTGCGGAGATACAGACACTTTTCTAAAAAAGTTTAATAGGGAAGTAATATTTTTATTATAAAAATGAATACTGATAGACTTGGATCCATCCTAATATTTATATGGATTTTTTCAAAAATTTCTTCAAATTACAATAGTTTTAATATATTTGAAAAGAGCATTATCGATACCTTAGTTAAGTTTTTTCGAATTTCGCTTATTTTTGCGATAAAATCAATATTTTCGGAGATACAGCCACTTTTCTAAAAAAGTGGAATAGGGAAGTAATATTTTTATTAAAAATGAATACTGATAGACTTGGATCCATCCTAATATTTATATGGATTTTTTCAAAAATTTCTTCAAATTACAATAGTTTTAATATATTTGAAAAGAGCATTATCGATACCTTAGTTAAGTTTTTTCGAATTTCGCTTATTTTTGCGATAAAATCAATATTTGCGGAGATACAGACACTTTTCTAAAAAAGTTTAATAGGGAAGTAATATTTTTATTATAAAAATGAATACTGATAGACTTGGATCCATCCTAATATTTATATGGATTTTTTCAAAAATTTCTTCAAATTACAATAGTTTTAATATATTTGAAAAGAGCATTATCGATACCTTAGTTAAGTTTTTTCGAATTTCGCTTATTTTTGCGATAAAATCAATATTTGCGGAGATACAACCACTTTTCTAAAAAAGTTTAATAGGGAAGTAATATTTTTATTATAAAAATGAATACTGATAGACTTGGATCCATCCTAATATTTATATGGATTTTTTCAAAAATTTCTTCAAATTACAATAGTTTTAATATATTTGAAAAGAGCATTATCGATACCTTAGTTAAGTTTTTTCGAATTTCGCTTATTTTTGCGATAAAATCAATATTTGCGGAGATACAGCCGCTTTTCTAAAAAAGTTTAATAGGGAAGTAATATTTTTATTATAAAAATGAATACTGATAGACTTGGATCCATCCTAATATTTATATGGATTTTTTCAAAAATTTCTTCAAATTACAATAGTTTTAATATATTTGAAAAGAGCATTATCGATACCTTAGTTAAGTTTTTTCGAATTTCGCTTATTTTTGCGATAAAATCAATATTTGCGGAGATACAGCCACTTTTCTAAAAAAGTTTAATAGGGAAGTAATATTTTTATTATAAAAATGAATACTGATAGACTTGGATCCATCCTAATATTTATATGGATTTTTAAAAGGGGGACCCTTGCCATAATATCGAGCAATACCCCTATAATAAATACGAAGACCATATATTGAAAAGGGGGACCCTTACTATAATATCGAGCAATACCCCTATATTAAATACGCAGACCATATATTGAAAAGGGGGGACCCTTACCATAATATCGAGCAATATTCCTTTATTAAATACGAAGACCATATATTGAAAAGGGGGGACCCTTACCATAATATCGAGCAATACCCCTATATTAAATACGCAGACCATATATTGAAAAGGGGGGACCCTTACCATAATATCGAGCAATATTCCTATATTAAATACGAAGACCATATATTGAAAAGGGGGGACCCTTACCATAATATCGAGCAATATTCCTATATTAAATACGAAGGCCATATATTGAAAAGGGGGGACCCTTACCATAATATCGAGCAATACCCCTATAATAAATACGAAGACCATATATTGAAAAGGGGGGACCCTTACCATAATATCGAGCAATATTCCTATATTAAATACGAAGACCATATATTGAAAAGGGGGGACCCTTACCATAATATCGAGCAATATTCCTATATTAAATACGAAGACCATATATTGAAAAGGGGGGACCCTTACCATAATATCGAGCAATATTCCTATATTAAATACGCAGACCATATATTGAAAAGGGGGGACCCTTACCATAATATCGAGCAATACCCCTATAATAAATACGAAGACCATATATTGAAAAGGGGGGACCCTTACCATAATATCGAGCAATATTCCTATATTAAATACGAAGACCATATATTGAAAAGGGGGGACCCTTACCATAATATCGAGCAATATTCCTATATTAAATACGAAGACCATATATTGAAAAGGGGGGACCCTTACCATAATATCGAGCAATATTCCTATATTAAATACGAAGACCATATATTGAAAAGGGGGGACCCTTACCATAATATCGAGCAATATTCCTATATTAAATACGAAGACCATATATTGAAAAGGGGGGACCCTTACCATAATATCGAGCAATACCCCTATAATAAATACGAAGACCATATATTGAAAAGGGGGGACCCTTACCATAATATCGAGCAATACCCCTATAATAAATACGAAGACCATATATTGAAAAGGGGGGACCCTTACCATAATATCGAGCAATATTCTTATATTAAATACGAAGACCATATATTGAAAAGGGGGGACCCTTACCATAATATCGAGCAATATTCCTATATTAAATACGAAGATCATATATTGAAAAGGGGGGACCCTTACCATAATATCGAGCAATATTCCTATATTAAATACGAAGACCATATATTGAAAAGGGGGGACCCTTACCATAATATCGAGCAATATTCCTATTTATTAGTTAAGTTTTTTCGAATTTCGCTTATTTTTGCGATAAAATCAATATTTGCGGAGATACAGCCACTTTTCTAAAAAAGTTTAATAGGGAAGTAATATTTTTATTAAAAATGAATACTGATAGACTTGGATCCATCTTAATATTTATATGGATTTTTTCAAAAATTTCTTCAAATTACAATAGTTTTAATATATTTGAAAAGAGCATTATCGATACCTTAGTTAAGTTTTTTCGAATTTCGCTTATTTTTGCGATAAAATCAATATTTGCGGAGATACAGACACTTTTCTAAAAAAGTTTAATAGGGAAGTAATATTTTTATTATAAAAATGAATACTGATAGACTTGGATCCATCCTAATATTTATATGGATTTTTTCAAAAATTTCTTCAAATTACAATAGTTTTAATATATTTGAAAAGAGCATTATCGATACCTTAGTTAAGTTTTTTCGAATTTCGCTTATTTTTGCGATAAAATCAATATTTGCGGAGATACAGCCACTTTTCTAAAAAAATTTAATAGGGAAGTAATATTTTTATTAAAAATGAATACTGATAGACTTAGATCCATCCTAATATTTATATGGATTTTTTCAAAAATTTCTTCAAATTACAATAGTTTTAATATATTTGAAAAGAGCATTATCGATACCTTAGTTAAGTTTTTTCGAATTTCGCTTATTTTTGCGATAAAATCAATATTTGCGGAGATACAGACACTTTTCTAAAAAAGTTTAATAGGGAAGTAATATTTTTATTATAAAAATGAATACTGATAGACTTGGATCCATCCTAATATTTATATGGATTTTTTCAAAAATTTCTTCAAATTACAATAGTTTTAATATATTTGAAAAGAGCATTATCGATACCTTAGTTAAGTTTTTTCGAATTTCGCTTATTTTTGCGATAAAATCAATATTTGCGGAGATACAGCCACTTTTCTAAAAAAGTTTAATAGGGAAGTAATATTTTTATTATAAAAATGAATACTGATAGACTTGGATCTATCCTAATATTTATATGGATTTTTTCAAAAATTTCTTCAAATTACAATAGTTTTAATATATTTGAAAAGAGCATTATCGATACCTTAGTTAAGTTTTTTCGAATTTCGCTTATTTTTGCGATAAAATCAATATTTGCGGAGATACAGCCGCTTTTCTAAAAAAGTTTAATAGGGAAGTAATATTTTTATTATAAAAATGAATACTGATAGACTTGGATCCATCCTAATATTTATATGGATTTTTTCAAAAATTTCTTCAAATTACAATAGTTTTAATATATTTGAAAAGAGCATTATCGATACCTTAGTTAAGTTTTTTCGAATTTCGCTTATTTTTGCGATAAAATCAATATTTGCGGAGATACAGCCAATTTTCTAAAAAAGTTTAATAGGGAAGTAATATTTTTATTATAAAAATGAATACTGATAGACTTGGATCCATCCTAATATTTATATGGATTTTTTCAAAAATTTCTTCAAATTACAATAGTTTTAATATATTTGAAAAGAGCATTATCGATACCTTAGTTAAGTTTTTTCGAATTTCGCTTATTTTTGCGATAAAATCAATATTTGCGGAGATACAGCCACTTTTCTAAAAAAGTTTAATAGGGAAGTAATATTTTTATTATAAAAATGAATACTGATAGACTTGGATCCATCCTAATATTTATATGGATTTTTTCAAAAATTTCTTCAAATTACAATAGTTTTAATATATTTGAAAAGAGCATTATCGATACCTTAGTTAAGTTTTTTCGAATTTCGCTTATTTTTGCGATAAAATAAATATTTGCGGAGATACAGCCGCTTTTCTAAAAAAGTTTAATAGGGAAGTAATATTTTTATTATAAAAATGAATACTGATAGACTTGGATCCATCCTAATATTTATATGGATTTTTTCAAAAATTTCTTCAAATTACAATAGTTTTAATATATTTGAAAAGAGCATTATCGATACCTTAGTTAAGTTTTTTCGAATTTCGCTTATTTTTGCGATAAAATCAATATTTGCGGAGATACAGCCACTTTTCTAAAAAAGTTTAATAGGGAAGTAATATTTTTATTATAAAAATGAATACTGATAGACTTGGATCCATCCTAATATTTATATGGATTTTTAAAAGGGGGACCCTTGCCATAATATCGAGCAATACCCCTATAATAAATACGAAGACCATATATTGAAAAGGGGGACCCTTACTATAATATCGAGCAATACCCCTATATTAAATACGCAGACCATATATTGAAAAGGGGGGACCCTTACCATAATATCGAGCAATATTCCTTTATTAAATACGAAGACCATATATTGAAAAGGGGGGACCCTTACCATAATATCGAGCAATATTCCTATATTAAATACGAAGACCATATATTGAAAAGGGGGGACCCTTACCATAATATCGAGCAATATTCCTATATTAAATACGCAGACCATATATTGAAAAGGGGGGACCCTTACCATAATATCGAGCAATACCCCTATAATAAATACGAAGACCATATATTGAAAAGGGGGACCCTTACCATAATATCGAGCAATATTCCTATATTAAATACGAAGACCATATATTGAAAAGGGGGGACCCTTACCATAATATCGAGCAATATTCCTATATTAAATACGAAGACCATATATTGAAAAGGGGGGACCCTTACCATAATATCGAGCAATATTCCTATATTAAATACGAAGACCATATATTGAAAAGGGGGGACCCTTACCATAATATCGAGCAATATTCCTATATTAAATACGAAGACCATATATTGAAAAGGGGGGACCCTTACCATAATATCGAGCAATACCCCTATAATAAATACGAAGACCATATATTGAAAAGGGGGGACCCTTACCATAATATCGAGCAATACCCCTATAATAAATACGAAGACCATATATTGAAAAGGGGGGACCCTTACCATAATATCGAGCAATATTCCTATATTAAATACGAAGACCATATATTGAAAAGGGGGGACCCTTACCATAATATCGAGCAATATTCCTATATTAAATACGAAGATCATATATTGAAAAGGGGGGACCCTTACCATAATATCGAGCAATATTCCTATATTAAATACGAAGACCATATATTGAAAAGGGGGGACCCTTACCATAATATCGAGCAATATTCCTATATTAAATACGAAGACCATATATTGAAAAGGGAGGACCCTTACCATAATATCGAGCAATACCCCTATAATAAATACGAAGACCATATATTGAAAAGGGGGGACCCTTACCATAATATCGAGCAATATTCCTATTTATTAGTTAAGTTTTTTCGAATTTCGCTTATTTTTGCGATAAAATCAATATTTGCGGAGATACAGCCACTTTTTTAAAAAAGTTTAATATGGAAGTAATATTCGTATTATTAATATGAATACTGATAGACTTGGATCCATCCTTAAATATATATATGGATTTTTCCAAAAATTTCTTCAAATTACAATAGTTTTAATATATTTGAAAAGAGCATTATCGATACCTTAGTTAAGTTTTTTCGAATTTCGCTTATTTTTGCGATAAAATCAATATTTGCGGAGATACAGACACTTTTCTAAAAAAGTTTAATAGGGAAGTAATATTTTTATTATAAAAATGAATACTGATAGACTTGGATCCATCCTAATATTTATATGGATTTTTTCAAAAATTTCTTCAAATTACAATAGTTTTAATATATTTGAAAAGAGCATTATCGATACCTTAGTTAAGTTTTTTCGAATTTCGCTTATTTTTGCGATAAAATCAATATTTGCGGAGATACAGCCACTTTTCTAAAAAAGTTTAATAGGGAAGTAATATTTTTATTAAAAATGAATACTGATAGACTTGGATCCATCCTAATATTTATATGGATTTTTTCAAAAATTTCTTCAAATTACAATAGTTTTAATATATTTGAAAAGAGCATTATCGATACCTTAGTTAAGTTTTTTCGAATTTCGCTTATTTTTGCGATAAAATCAATATTTGCGGAGATACAGACACTTTTCTAAAAAAGTTTAATAGGGAAGTAATATTTTTATTATAAAAATGAATACTGATAGACTTGGATCCATCCTAATATTTATATGGATTTTTTCAAAAATTTCTTCAAATTACAATAGTTTTAATATATTTGAAAAGAGCATTATCGATACGTTAGTTAAGTTTTTTCGAATTTCGCTTATTTTTGCGATAAAATCAATATTTGCGGAGATACAGCCACTTTTCTAAAAAAGTTTAATAGGGAAGTAATATTTTTATTATAAAAATGAATACTGATAGACTTGGATCCATCCTAATATTTATATGGATTTTTTCAAAAATTTCTTCAAATTACAATAGTTTTAATATATTTGAAAAGAGCATTATCGATACCTTAGTTAAGTTTTTTCGAATTTCGCTTATTTTTGCGATAAAATCAATATTTGCGGAGATACAGCCACTTTTCTAAAAAAGTTTAATAGGGAAGTAATATTTTTATTATAAAAATGAATACTGATAGACTTGGATCCATCCTAATATTTATATGGATTTTTTCAAAAATTTCTTCAAATTACAATAGTTTTAATATATTTGAAAAGAGCATTATCGATACCTTAGTTAAGTTTTTTCGAATTTCGCTTATTTTTGCGATAAAATCAATATTTGCGGAGATACAGCCACTTTTCTAAAAAAGTTTAATAGGGAAGTAATATTTTTATTATAAAAATGAATACTGATAGACTTGGATCCATCCTAATATTTATATGGATTTTTAAAAGGGGGACCCTTGCCATAATATCGAGCAATACCCCTATAATAAATACGAAGACCATATATTGAAAAGGGGGACCCTTACTATAATATCGAGCAATACCCCTATATTAAATACGCAGACCATATATTGAAAAGGGGGGACCCTTACCATAATATCGAGCAATATTCCTTTATTAAATACGAAGACCATATATTGAAAAGGGGGGACCCTTACCATAATATCGAGCAATACCCCTATATTAAATACGCAGACCATATATTGAAAAGGGGGGACCCTTACCATAATATCGAGCAATATTCCTATATTAAATACGCAGACCATATATTGAAAAGGGGGGACCCTTACCATAATATCGAGCAATATTCCTATATTAAATACGAAGGCCATATATTGAAAAGGGGGGACCCTTACCATAATATCGAGCAATACCCCTATAATAAATACGAAGACCATATATTGAAAAGGGGGGACCCTTACCATAATATCGAGCAATATTCCTATATTAAATACGAAGACCATATATTGAAAAGGGGGGACCCTTACCATAATATCGAGCAATATTCCTATATTAAATACGAAGACCATATATTGAAAAGGGGGGGACCCTTACCATAATATCGAGCAATATTCCTATATTAAATACGCAGACCATATATTGAAAAGGGGGGACCCTTACCATAATATCGAGCAATACCCCTATAATAAATACGAAGACCATATATTGAAAAGGGGGGACCCTTACCATAATATCGAGCAATATTCCTATATTAAATACGAAGACCATATATTGAAAAGGGGGGACCCTTACCATAATATCGAGCAATATTCCTATATTAAATACGAAGACCATATATTGAAAAGGGGGGACCCTTACCATAATATCGAGCAATATTCCTATATTAAATACGAAGACCATATATTGAAAAGGGGGGACCCTTACCATAATATCGAGCAATATTCCTATATTAAATACGAAGACCATATATTGAAAAGGGGGGACCCTTACCATAATATCGAGCAATACCCCTATAATAAATACGAAGACCATATATTGAAAAGGGGGGACCCTTACCATAATATCGAGCAATACCCCTATAATAAATACGAAGACCATATATTGAAAAGGGGGGACCCTTACCATAATATCGAGCAATATTCCTATATTAAATACGAAGACCATATATTGAAAAGGGGGGACCCTTACGATAATATCGAGCAATATTCCTATATTAAATACGAAGACCATATATTGAAAAGGGGGGACCCTTACCATAATATCGAGCAATACCCCTATAATAAATACGAAGACCATATATTGAAAAGGGGGGACCCTTACCATAATATCGAGCAATATTCCTATTTATTAGTTAAGTTTTTTCGAATTTCGCTTATTTTTGCGATAAAATCAATATTTGCGGAGATACAGCCACTTTTCTAAAAAAGTTTAATAGGGAAGTAATATTTTTATTAAAAATGAATACTGATAGACTTGGATCCATCTTAATATTTATATGGATTTTTTCAAAAATTTCTTCAAATTACAATAGTTTTAATATATTTGAAAAGAGCATTATCGATACCTTAGTTAAGTTTTTTCGAATTTCGCTTATTTTTGCGATAAAATCAATATTTGCGGAGATACAGACACTTTTCTAAAAAAGTTTAATAGGGAAGTAATATTTTTATTATAAAAATGAATACTGATAGACTTGGATCCATCCTAATATTTATATGGATTTTTTCAAAAATTTCTTCAAATTACAATAGTTTTAATATATTTGAAAAGAGCATTATCGATACCTTAGTTAAGTTTTTTCGAATTTCGCTTATTTTTGCGATAAAATCAATATTTGCGGAGATACAGCCACTTTTCTAAAAAAGTTTAATAGGGAAGTAATATTTTTATTAAAAATGAATACTGATAGACTTGGATCCATCCTAATATTTATATGGATTTTTTCAAAAATTTCTTCAAATTACAATAGTTTTAATATATTTGAAAAGAGCATTATCGATACCTTAGTTAAGTTTTTTCGAATTTCGCTTATTTTTGCGATAAAATCAATATTTGCGGAGATACAGACACTTTTCTAAAAAAGTTTAATAGGGAAGTAATATTTTTATTATAAAAATGAATACTGATAGACTTGGATCCATCCTAATATTTATATGGATTTTTTCAAAAATTTCTTCAAATTACAATAGTTTTAATATATTTGAAAAGAGCATTATCGATACCTTAGTTAAGTTTTTTCGAATTTCGCTTATTTTTGCGATAAAATCAATATTTGCGGAGATACAGCCACTTTTCTAAAAAAGTTTAATAGGGAAGTAATATTTTTATTATAAAAATGAATACTGATAGACTTGGATCCATCCTAATATTTATATGGATTTTTTCAAAAATTTCTTCAAATTACAATAGTTTTAATATATTTGAAAAGAGCATTATCGATACCTTAGTTAAGTTTTTTCGAATTTCGCTTATTTTTGCGATAAAATCAATATTTGCGGAGATACAGCCGCTTTTCTAAAAAAGTTTAATAGGGAAGTAATATTTTTATTATAAAAATGAATACTGATAGACTTGGATCCATCCTAATATTTATATGGATTTTTTCAAAAATTTCTTCAAATTACAATAGTTTTAATATATTTGAAAAGAGCATTATCGAGACCTTAGTTAAGTTTTTTCGAATTTCGCTTATTTTTGCGATAAAATCAATATTTGCGGAGATACAGCCACTTTTCTAAAAAAGTTTAATAGGGAAGTAATATTTTTATTATAAAAATGAATACTGATAGACTTGGATCCATCCTAATATTTATATGGATTTTTAAAAGGGGGACCCTTGCCATAATATCGAGCAATACCCCTATAATAAATACGAAGACCATATATTGAAAAGGGGGACCCTTACTATAATATCGAGCAATACCCCTATATTAAATACGCAGACCATATATTGAAAAGGGGGGACCCTTACCATAATATCGAGCAATATTCCTTTATTAAATACGAAGACCATATATTGAAGAGGGGGGACCCTTACCATAATATCGAGCAATACCCCTATATTAAATACGCAGACCATATATTGAAAAGGGGGGACCCTTACCATAATATCGAGCAATATTCCTATATTAAATACGAAGACCATATATTGAAAAGGGGGGACCCTTACCATAATATCGAGCAATATTCCTATATTAAATACGAAGGCCATATATTGAAAAGGGGGGACCCTTACCATAATATCGAGCAATACCCCTATAATAAATACGAAGACCATATATTGAAAAGGGGGGACCCTTACCATAATATCGAGCAATATTCCTATATTAAATACGAAGACCATATATTGAAAAGGGGGGACCCTTACCATAATATCGAGCAATATTCCTATATTAAATACGAAGACCATATATTGAAAAGGGGGGACCCTTACCATAATATCGAGCAATATTCCTATATTAAATACGCAGACCATATATTGAAAAGGGGGGACCCTTACCATAATATCGAGCAATATTCCTATATTAAATACGAAGACCATATATTGAAAAGGGGGGACCCTTACCATAATATCGAGCAATATTCCTATATTAAATACGAAGACCATATATTGAAAAGGGGGGACCCTTACCATAATATCGAGCAATATTCCTATATTAAATACGAAGACCATATATTGAAAAGGGGGGACCCTTACCATAATATCGAGCAATATTCCTATATTAAATACGAAGACCATATATTGAAAAGGGGGGACCCTTACCATAATATCGAGCAATACCCCTATAATAAATACGAAGACCATATATTGAAAAGGGGGGACCCTTACCATAATATCGAGCAATACCCCTATAATAAATACGAAGACCATATATTGAAAAGGGGGGACCCTTACCATAATATCGAGCAATATTCCTATATTAAATACGAAGACCATATATTGAAAAGGGGGGACCCTTACGATAATATCGAGCAATATTCCTATATTAAATACGAAGACCATATATTGAAAAGGGGGGACCCTTACCATAATATCGAGCAATACCCCTATAATAAATACGAAGACCATATATTGAAAAGGGGGGACCCTTACCATAATATCGAGCAATATTCCTATTTATTAGTTAAGTTTTTTCGAATTTCGCTTATTTTTGCGATAAAATCAATATTTGCGGAGATACAGCCACTTTTCTAAAAAAGTTTAATAGGGAAGTAATATTTTTATTAAAAATGAATACTGATAGACTTGGATCCATCTTAATATTTATATGGATTTTTTCAAAAATTTCTTCAAATTACAATAGTTTTAATATATTTGAAAAGAGCATTATCGATACCTTAGTTAAGTTTTTTCGAATTTCGCTTATTTTTGCGATAAAATCAATATTTGCGGAGATACAGACACTTTTCTAAAAAAGTTTAATAGGGAAGTAATATTTTTATTATAAAAATGAATACTGATAGACTTGGATCCATCCTAATATTTATATGGATTTTTTCAAAAATTTCTTCAAATTACAATAGTTTTAATATATTTGAAAAGAGCATTATCGATACGTTAGTTAAGTTTTTTCGAATTTCGCTTATTTTTGCGATAAAATCAATATTTGCGGAGATACAGCCACTTTTCTAAAAAAGTTTAATAGGGAAGTAATATTTTTATTATAAAAATGAATACTGATAGACTTGGATCCATCCTAATATTTATATGGATTTTTTCAAAAATTTCTTCAAATTACAATAGTTTTAATATATTTGAAAAGAGCATTATCGATACCTTAGTTAAGTTTTTTCGAATTTCGCTTATTTTTGCGATAAAATCAATATTTGCGGAGATACAGCCACTTTTCTAAAAAAGTTTAATAGGGAAGTAATATTTTTATTATAAAAATGAATACTGATAGACTTGGATCCATCCTAATATTTATATGGATTTTTTCAAAAATTTCTTCAAATTACAATAGTTTTAATATATTTGAAAAGAGCATTATCGATACCTTAGTTAAGTTTTTTCGAATTTCGCTTATTTTTGCGATAAAATCAATATTTGCGGAGATACAGCCACTTTTCTAAAAAAGTTTAATAGGGAAGTAATATTTTTATTATAAAAATGAATACTGATAGACTTGGATCCATCCTAATATTTATATGGATTTTTAAAAGGGGGACCCTTGCCATAATATCGAGCAATACCCCTATAATAAATACGAAGACCATATATTGAAAAGGGGGACCCTTACTATAATATCGAGCAATACCCCTATATTAAATACGCAGACCATATATTGAAAAGGGGGGACCCTTACCATAATATCGAGCAATATTCCTTTATTAAATACGAAGACCATATATTGAAAAGGGGGGACCCTTACCATAATATCGAGCAATACCCCTATATTAAATACGCAGACCATATATTGAAAAGGGGGGACCCTTACCATAATATCGAGCAATATTCCTATATTAAATACGCAGACCATATATTGAAAAGGGGGGACCCTTACCATAATATCGAGCAATATTCCTATATTAAATACGAAGGCCATATATTGAAAAGGGGGGACCCTTACCATAATATCGAGCAATACCCCTATAATAAATACGAAGACCATATATTGAAAAGGGGGGACCCTTACCATAATATCGAGCAATATTCCTATATTAAATACGAAGACCATATATTGAAAAGGGGGGACCCTTACCATAATATCGAGCAATATTCCTATATTAAATACGAAGACCATATATTGAAAAGGGGGGGACCCTTACCATAATATCGAGCAATATTCCTATATTAAATACGCAGACCATATATTGAAAAGGGGGGACCCTTACCATAATATCGAGCAATACCCCTATAATAAATACGAAGACCATATATTGAAAAGGGGGGACCCTTACCATAATATCGAGCAATATTCCTATATTAAATACGAAGACCATATATTGAAAAGGGGGGACCCTTACCATAATATCGAGCAATATTCCTATATTAAATACGAAGACCATATATTGAAAAGGGGGGACCCTTACCATAATATCGAGCAATATTCCTATATTAAATACGAAGACCATATATTGAAAAGGGGGGACCCTTACCATAATATCGAGCAATATTCCTATATTAAATACGAAGACCATATATTGAAAAGGGGGGACCCTTACCATAATATCGAGCAATACCCCTATAATAAATACGAAGACCATATATTGAAAAGGGGGGACCCTTACCATAATATCGAGCAATACCCCTATAATAAATACGAAGACCATATATTGAAAAGGGGGGACCCTTACCATAATATCGAGCAATATTCCTATATTAAATACGAAGACCATATATTGAAAAGGGGGGACCCTTACGATAATATCGAGCAATATTCCTATATTAAATACGAAGACCATATATTGAAAAGGGGGGACCCTTACCATAATATCGAGCAATACCCCTATAATAAATACGAAGACCATATATTGAAAAGGGGGGACCCTTACCATAATATCGAGCAATATTCCTATTTATTAGTTAAGTTTTTTCGAATTTCGCTTATTTTTGCGATAAAATCAATATTTGCGGAGATACAGCCACTTTTCTAAAAAAGTTTAATAGGGAAGTAATATTTTTATTAAAAATGAATACTGATAGACTTGGATCCATCTTAATATTTATATGGATTTTTTCAAAAATTTCTTCAAATTACAATAGTTTTAATATATTTGAAAAGAGCATTATCGATACCTTAGTTAAGTTTTTTCGAATTTCGCTTATTTTTGCGATAAAATCAATATTTGCGGAGATACAGACACTTTTCTAAAAAAGTTTAATAGGGAAGTAATATTTTTATTATAAAAATGAATACTGATAGACTTGGATCCATCCTAATATTTATATGGATTTTTTCAAAAATTTCTTCAAATTACAATAGTTTTAATATATTTGAAAAGAGCATTATCGATACCTTAGTTAAGTTTTTTCGAATTTCGCTTATTTTTGCGATAAAATCAATATTTGCGGAGATACAGCCACTTTTCTAAAAAAGTTTAATAGGGAAGTAATATTTTTATTAAAAATGAATACTGATAGACTTGGATCCATCCTAATATTTATATGGATTTTTTCAAAAATTTCTTCAAATTACAATAGTTTTAATATATTTGAAAAGAGCATTATCGATACCTTAGTTAAGTTTTTTCGAATTTCGCTTATTTTTGCGATAAAATCAATATTTGCGGAGATACAGACACTTTTCTAAAAAAGTTTAATAGGGAAGTAATATTTTTATTATAAAAATGAATACTGATAGACTTGGATCCATCCTAATATTTATATGGATTTTTTCAAAAATTTCTTCAAATTACAATAGTTTTAATATATTTGAAAAGAGCATTATCGATACCTTAGTTAAGTTTTTTCGAATTTCGCTTATTTTTGCGATAAAATCAATATTTGCGGAGATACAGCCACTTTTCTAAAAAAGTTTAATAGGGAAGTAATATTTTTATTATAAAAATGAATACTGATAGACTTGGATCCATCCTAATATTTATATGGATTTTTTCAAAAATTTCTTCAAATTACAATAGTTTTAATATATTTGAAAAGAGCATTATCGATACCTTAGTTAAGTTTTTTCGAATTTCGCTTATTTTTGCGATAAAATCAATATTTGCGGAGATACAGCCGCTTTTCTAAAAAAGTTTAATAGGGAAGTAATATTTTTATTATAAAAATGAATACTGATAGACTTGGATCCATCCTAATATTTATATGGATTTTTTCAAAAATTTCTTCAAATTACAATAGTTTTAATATATTTGAAAAGAGCATTATCGAGACCTTAGTTAAGTTTTTTCGAATTTCGCTTATTTTTGCGATAAAATCAATATTTGCGGAGATACAGCCACTTTTCTAAAAAAGTTTAATAGGGAAGTAATATTTTTATTATAAAAATGAATACTGATAGACTTGGATCCATCCTAATATTTATATGGATTTTTAAAAGGGGGACCCTTGCCATAATATCGAGCAATACCCCTATAATAAATACGAAGACCATATATTGAAAAGGGGGACCCTTACTATAATATCGAGCAATACCCCTATATTAAATACGCAGACCATATATTGAAAAGGGGGGACCCTTACCATAATATCGAGCAATATTCCTTTATTAAATACGAAGACCATATATTGAAGAGGGGGGACCCTTACCATAATATCGAGCAATACCCCTATATTAAATACGCAGACCATATATTGAAAAGGGGGGACCCTTACCATAATATCGAGCAATATTCCTATATTAAATACGAAGACCATATATTGAAAAGGGGGGACCCTTACCATAATATCGAGCAATATTCCTATATTAAATACGAAGGCCATATATTGAAAAGGGGGGACCCTTACCATAATATCGAGCAATACCCCTATAATAAATACGAAGACCATATATTGAAAAGGGGGGACCCTTACCATAATATCGAGCAATATTCCTATATTAAATACGAAGACCATATATTGAAAAGGGGGGACCCTTACCATAATATCGAGCAATATTCCTATATTAAATACGAAGACCATATATTGAAAAGGGGGGACCCTTACCATAATATCGAGCAATATTCCTATATTAAATACGCAGACCATATATTGAAAAGGGGGGACCCTTACCATAATATCGAGCAATATTCCTATATTAAATACGAAGACCATATATTGAAAAGGGGGGACCCTTACCATAATATCGAGCAATATTCCTATATTAAATACGAAGACCATATATTGAAAAGGGGGGACCCTTACCATAATATCGAGCAATATTCCTATATTAAATACGAAGACCATATATTGAAAAGGGGGGACCCTTACCATAATATCGAGCAATATTCCTTTATTAAATACGAAGACCATATATTGAAAAGGGGGGACCCTTACCATAATATCGAGCAATACCCCTATATTAAATACGCAGACCATATATTGAAAAGGGGGACCCTTACCATAATATCGAGCAATATTCCTATATTAAATACGAAGACCATATATTGAAAAGGGGGGGACCCTTACCATAATATCGAGCAATACCCCTATAATAAATACGAAGACCATATATTGAAAAGGGGGGACCCTTACCATAATATCGAGCAATATTCCTATATTAAATACGAAGACCATATATTGAAAAGGGGGGACCCTTACCATAATATCGAGCAATATTCCTATATTAAATACGAAGATCATATATTGAAAAGGGGGGACCCTTACCATAATATCGAGCAATATTCCTATATTAAATACGAAGACCATATATTGAAAAGGGGGGACCCTTACCATAATATCGAGCAATATTCCTATATTAAATACGAAGACCATATATTGAAAAGGGGGGACCCTTACCATAATATCGAGCAATACCCCTATAATAAATACGAAGACCATATATTGAAAAGGGGGGACCCTTACCATAATATCGAGCAATATTCCTATTTATTAGTTAAGTTTTTTCGAATTTCGCTTATTTTTGCGATAAAATCAATATTTGCGGAGATACAGCCACTTTTCTAAAAAAGTTTAATAAGGAAGTAATATTTTTATTAAAAATGAATACTGATAGACTTGGATTCATCTTAATATTTATATGGATTTTTTCAAAAATTTCTTCAAATTACAATAGTTTTAATATATTTGAAAAGAGCATTATCGATACCTTAGTTAAGTTTTTTCGAATTTCGCTTATTTTTGCGATAAAATCAATATTTGCGGAGATACAGACTCTTTTCTAAAAAAGTTTAATAGGGAAGTAATATTTTTATTATAAAAATGAATACTGATAGACTTGGATCCATCCTAATATTTATATGGATTTTTTCAAAAATTTCTTCAAATTACAATAGTTTTAATATATTTGAAAAGAGCATTATCGATACCTTAGTTAAGTTTTTTCGAATTTCGCTTATTTTTGCGATAAAATCAATATTTGCGGAGATACAGCCACTTTTCTAAAAAAGTTTAATAGGGAAGTAATATTTTTATTATAAAAATGAATACTGATAGACTTGGATCCATCCTAATATTTATATGGATTTTTAAAAGGGGGACCCTTGCCATAATATCGAGCAATACCCCTATAATAAATACGAAGACCATATATTGGAAAGGGGGACCCTTACTATAATATCGAGCAATACCCCTATATTAAATACGCAGACCATATATTGAAAAGGGGGGACCCTTACCATAATATCGAGCAATATTCCTTTATTAAATACGAAGACCATATATTGAAAAGGGGGGACCCTTACCATAATATCGAGCAATACCCCTATATTAAATACGCAGACCATATATTGAAAAGGGGGGACCCTTACCATAATATCGAGCAATATTCCTATATTAAATACGAAGACCATATATTGAAAAGGGGGGACCCTTACCATAATATCGAGCAATATTCCTATATTAAATACGAAGGCCATATATTGAAAAGGGGGGACCCTTACCATAATATCGAGCAATACCCCTATAATAAATACGAAGACCATATATTGAAAAGGGGGGACCCTTACCATAATATCGAGCAATATTCCTATATTAAATACGAAGACCATATATTGAAAAGGGGGGACCCTTACCATAATATCGAGCAATATTCCTATATTAAATACGAAGACCATATATTGAAAAGGGGGGACCCTTACCATAATATCGAGCAATATTCCTATATTAAATACGCAGACCATATATTGAAAAGGGGGGACCCTTACCATAATATCGAGCAATACCCCTATAATAAATACGAAGACCATATATTGAAAAGGGGGGACCCTTACCATAATATCGAGCAATATTCCTATATTAAATACGAAGACCATATATTGAAAAGGGGGGACCCTTACCATAATATCGAGCAATATTCCTATATTAAATACGAAGACCATATATTGAAGAGGGGGGACCCTTACCATAATATCGAGCAATATTCCTATATTAAATACGAAGACCATATATTGAAAAGGGGGGACCCTTACCATAATATCGAGCAATACCCCTATAATAAATACGAAGACCATATACTGAAAAGGGGGGACCCTTACCATAATATCGAGCAATATTCCTATATTAAATACGAAGACCATATATTGAAAAGGGGGGACCCTTACCATAATATCGAGCAATATTCCTATATTAAATACGAAGATCATATATTGAAAAGGGGGGACCCTTACCATAATATTGAGCAATATTCCTATATTAAATACGAAGACCATATATTGAAAAGGGGGGACCCTTACCATAATATCGAGCAATATTCCTATATTAAATACGAAGACCATATATTGAAAAGGGGGGACCCTTACCATAATATCGAGCAATACCCCTATAATAAATACGAAGACCATATATTGAAAAGGGGGGACCCTTACCATAATATCGAGCAATATTCCTATTTATTAGTTAAGTTTTTTCGAATTTCGCTTATTTTTGCGATAAAATCAATATTTGCGGAGATACAGCCACTTTTCTAAAAAAGTTTAATAGGGAAGTAATATTTTTATTAAAAATGAATACTGATAGACTTGGAT
Organism: Epicampocera succincta; assembly: GCA_932526305.1. NCBI lineage: Eukaryota > Metazoa > Arthropoda > Insecta > Diptera > Tachinidae > Epicampocera > Epicampocera succincta. The sequence goes on along the minus strand of OW052037.1, from coordinate 10,786,256 downwards.
CCATCTTAATATTTATATGGATTTTTTCAAAAATTTCTTCAAATTACAATAGTTTTAATATATTTGAAAAGAGCATTATCGATACCTTAGTTAAGTTTTTTCGAATTTCGCTTATTTTTGCGATAAAATCAATATTTGCGGAGATACAGACACTTTTCTAAAAAAGTTTAATAGGGAAGTAATATTTTTATTATAAAAATGAATACTGATAGACTTGGATCCATCCTAATATTTATATGGATTTTTTCAAAAATTTCTTCAAATTACAATAGTTTTAATATATTTGAAAAGAGCATTATCGATACCTTAGTTAAGTTTTTTCGAATTTCGCTTATTTTTGCGATAAAATCAATATTTGCGGAGATACAGCCACTTTTCTAAAAAAGTTTAATAGGGAAGTAATATTTTTATTAAAAATGAATACTGATAGACATGGATCCTTCTTCTTCTTCTTCTTTTGGCGCTACAGTCCGTGGTGAACCTGGGCCTCAACCAACAAAGTTATTCTTTGTTGTTGTGTCGAAACTAGTGTGTTTTTACACGGTAGGGAAGTTACCCCCACGCACAACCCCCGAAACCTGGAGGACCGGGTCCTGGTTTAGACCCCTGGACAGAGGGGATTCGCTGCACACTTTGGTTCACCTCTAAGCGGTTGCTGTAGGGGCTATCCAGGGGCGCCACGGGGAGGCAGTATGTCAGCTTGACCAGTCCATTTTCAGGGATCGCTGCTGGCTTCTCGCCAGGTTGAGAGCAATCAACAACTTTGCCCTGAGTGCACTGGCCCATTCCCCCAGACTTGGATCCATCCTAATATTTATATGGATTTTTTCAAAAATTTCTTCAAATTACAATAGTTTTAATATATTTGAAAAGAGCATTATCGATACCTTAGTTAAGTTTTTTCGAATTTCGCTTATTTTTGCGATAAAATCAATATTTGCGGAGATACAGACACTTTTCTAAAAAAGTTTAATAGGGAAGTAATATTTTTATTATAAAAATGAATACTGATAGACTTGGATCCATCCTAATATTTATATGGATTTTTTCAAAAATTTCTTCAAATTACAATAGTTTTAATATATTTGAAAAGAGCATTATCGATACCTTAGTTAAGTTTTTTCGAATTTCGCTTATTTTTGCGATAAAATCAATATTTGCGGAGATACAGCCACTTTTCTAAAAAAGTTTAATAGGGAAGTAATATTTTTATTATAAAAATGAATACTGATAGACTTGGATCCATCCTAATATTTATATGGATTTTTTCAAAAATTTCTTCAAATTACAATAGTTTTAATATATTTGAAAAGAGCATTATCGATACCTTAGTTAAGTTTTTTCGAATTTCGCTTATTTTTGCGATAAAATCAATATTTGCGGAGATACAGCCGCTTTTCTAAAAAAGTTTAATAGGGAAGTAATATTTTTATTATAAAAATGAATACTGATAGACTTGGATCCATCCTAATATTTATATGGATTTTTTCAAAAATTTCTTCAAATTACAATAGTTTTAATATATTTGAAAAGAGCATTATCGATACCTTAGTTAAGTTTTTTCGAATTTCGCTTATTTTTGCGATAAAATCAATATTTGCGGAGATACAGCCACTTTTCTAAAAAAGTTTAATAGGGAAGTAATATTTTTATTATAAAAATGAATACTGATAGACTTGGATCCATCCTAATATTTATATGGATTTTTAAAAGGGGGACCCTTGCCATAATATCGAGCAATACCCCTATAATAAATACGAAGACCATATATTGAAAAGGGGGACCCTTACTATAATATCGAGCAATACCCCTATATTAAATACGCAGACCATATATTGAAAAGGGGGGACCCTTACCATAATATCGAGCAATATTCCTTTATTAAATACGAAGACCATATATTGAAAAGGGGGGACCCTTACCATAATATCGAGCAATACCCCTATATTAAATACGCAGACCATATATTGAAAAGGGGTACCCTTACCATAATATCGAGCAATATTCCTATATTAAATACGAAGACCATATATTGAAAAGGGGGGACCCTTACCATAATATCGAGCAATATTCCTATATTAAATACGAAGGCCATATATTGAAAAGGGGGGACCCTTACCATAATATCGAGCAATACCCCTATAATAAATACGAAGACCATATATTGAAAAGGGGTGACCCTTACCATAATATCGAGCAATATTCCTATATTAAATACGAAGACCATATATTGAAAAGGGGGGACCCTTACCATAATATCGAGCAATATTCCTATATTAAATACGAAGACCATATATTGAAAAGGGGGGACCCTTACCATAATATCGAGCAATATTCCTATATTAAATACGCAGACCATATATTGAAAAGGGGGGACCCTTACCATAATATCGAGCAATACCCCTATAATAAATACGAAGACCATATATTGAAAAGGGGGGACCCTTACCATAATATCGAGCAATATTCCTATATTAAATACGAAGACCATATATTGAAAAGGGGGGACCCTTACCATAATATCGAGCAATATTCCTATATTAAATACGAAGACCATATATTGAAAAGGGGGGACCCTTACCATAATATCAAGCAATATTCCTATATTAAATACGAAGACCATATATTGAAAAGGGGGGACCCTTACCATAATATCGAGCAATATTCCTATATTAAATACGAAGACCATATATTGAAAAGGGGGGACCCTTACCATAATATCGAGCAATACCCCTATAATAAATACGAAGACCATATATTGAAAAGGGGGGACCCTTACCATAATATCGAGCAATATTCCTATATTAAATACGAAGACCATATATTGAAAAGGGGGGACCCTTACCATAATATCGAGCAATATTCCTATATTAAATACGAAGATCATATATTGAAAAGGGGGGACCCTTACCATAATATCGAGCAATATTCCTATATTAAATACGAAGACCATATATTGAAAAGGGGGGACCCTTACCATAATATCGAGCAATATTCCTATATTAAATACGAAGACCATATATTGAAAAGGGGGGACCCTTACCATAATATCGAGCAATACCCCTTTAATAAATACGAAGACCATATATTGAAAAGGGGGGACCCTTACCATAATATCGAGCAATATTCCTATTTATTAGTTAAGTTTTTTCGAATTTCGCTTATTTTTGCGATAAAATCAATATTTGCGGAGATACAGCCACTTTTCTAAAAAAGTTTAATAGGGAAGTAATATTTTTATTAAAAATGAATACTGATAGACTTGGATCCATCTTAATATTTATATGGATTTTTTCAAAAATTTCTTCAAATTACAATAGTTTTAATATATTTGAAAAGAGCATTATCGATACCTTAGTTAAGTTTTTTCGAATTTCGCTTATTTTTGCGATAAAATCAATATTTGCGGAGATACAGACACTTTTCTAAAAAAGTTTAATAGGGAAGTAATATTTTTATTATAAAAATGAATACTGATAGACTTGGATCCATCCTAATATTTATATGGATTTTTTCAAAAATTTCTTCAAATTACAATAGTTTTAATATATTTGAAAAGAGCATTATCGATACCTTAGTTAAGTTTTTTCGAATTTCGCTTATTTTTGCGATAAAATCAATATTTGCGGAGATACAGCCACTTTTCTAAAAAAGTTTAATAGGGAAGTAATATTTTTATTAAAAATGAATACTGATAGACTTGGATCCTTCTTCTTCTTCTTCTTTTGGCGCTACAGTCCGTGGTGAACCTGGGCCTCAACCAACAAAGTTATTCTTTGTTGTTGTGTCGAAACTAGTGTGTTTTTACACGGTAGGGAAGTTACCCCCACGCACAACCCCCGAAACCTGGAGGACCGGGTCCTGGTTTAGACCCCTGGACAGAGGGGATTCGCTGCACACTTTGGTTCACCTCTAAGCGGTTGCTGTAGGGGCTATCCAGGGGCGCCACGGGGAGGCAGTATGTCAGCTTGACCAGTCCATTTTCAGGGATCGCTGCTGGCTTCTCGCCAGGTTGAGAGCAATCAACAACTTTGCCCTGAGTGCACTGGCCCATTCCCCCAGACTTGGATCCATCCTAATATTTATATGGATTTTTTCAAAAATTTCTTCAAATTACAATAGTTTTAATATATTTGAAAAGAGCATTATCGATACCTTAGTTAAGTTTTTTCGAATTTCGCTTATTTTTGCGATAAAATCAATATTTGCGGAGATACAGACACTTTTCTAAAAAAGTTTAATAGGGAAGTAATATTTTTATTATAAAAATGAATACTGATAGACTTGGATCCATCCTAATATTTATATGGATTTTTTCAAAAATTTCTTCAAATTACAATAGTTTTAATATATTTGAAAAGAGCATTATCGATACCTTCGTTAAGTTTTTTCGAATTTCGCTTATTTTTGCGATAAAATCAATATTTGCGGAGATACAGCCACTTTTCTAAAAAAGTTTAATAGGGAAGTAATATTTTTATTATAAAAATGAATACTGATAGACTTGGATCCATCCTAATATTTATATGGATTTTTTCAAAAATTTCTTCAAATTACAATAGTTTTAATATATTTGAAAAGAGCATTATCGATACCTTAGTTAAGTTTTTTCGAATTTCGCTTATTTTTGCGATAGAATCAATATTTGCGGAGATACAGCCGCTTTTCTAAAAAAGTTTAATAGGGAAGTAATATTTTTATTATAAAAATGAATACTGATAGACTTGGATCCATCCTAATATTTATATGGATTTTTTCAAAAATTTCTTCAAATTACAATAGTTTTAATATATTTGAAAAGAGCATTATCGATACCTTCGTTAAGTTTTTTCGAATTTCGCTTATTTTTGCGATAAAATCAATATTTGCGGAGATACAGCCACTTTTCTAAAAAAGTTTAATAGGGAAGTAATATTTTTATTATAAAAATGAATACTGATAGACTTGGATCCATCCTAATATTTATATGGATTTTTTCAAAAATTTCTTCAAATTACAATAGTTTTAATATATTTGAAAAGAGCATTATCGATACCTTAGTTAAGTTTTTTCGAATTTCGCTTATTTTTGCGATAAAATCAATATTTGCGGAGATACAGCCGCTTTTCTAAAAAAGTTTAATAGGGAAGTAATATTTTTATTATAAAAATGAATACTGATAGACTTGGATCCATTCTAATATTTATATGGATTTTTAAAAGGGGGACCCTTGCCATAATATCGAGCAATACCCCTATAATAAATACGAAGACCATATATTGAAAAGGGGGACCCTTACTATAATATCGAGCAATACCCCTATATTAAATACGCAGACCATATATTGAAAAGGGGGGACCCTTACCATAATATCGAGCAATATTCCTTTATTAAATACGAAGACCATATATTGAAAAGGGGGGACCCTTACCATAATATCGAGCAATACCCCTATATTAAATACGCAGACCATATATTGAAAAGGGGTACCCTTACCATAATATCGAGCAATATTCCTATATTAAATACGAAGACCATATATTGAAAAGGGGGGACCCTTACCATAATATCGAGCAATATTCCTATATTAAATACGAAGGCCATATATTGAAAAGGGGGGACCCTTACCATAATATCGAGCAATACCCCTATAATAAATACGAAGACCATATATTGAAAAGGGGTGACCCTTACCATAATATCGAGCAATATTCCTATATTAAATACGAAGACCATATATTGAAAAGGGGGGACCCTTACCATAATATCGAGCAATATTCCTATATTAAATACGAAGACCATATATTGAAAAGGGGGGACCCTTACCATAATATCGAGCAATATTCCTATATTAAATACGCAGACCATATATTGAAAAGGGGGGACCATTACCATAATATCGAGCAATACCCCTATAATAAATACGAAGACCATATATTGAAAAGGGGGGACCCTTACCATAATATCGAGCAATATTCCTATATTAAATACGAAGACCATATATTGAAAAGGGGGGACCCTTACCATAATATCGAGCAATATTCCTATATTAAATACGAAGACCATATATTGAAAAGGGGGGACCCTTACCATAATATCGAGCAATATTCCTATATTAAATACGAAGACCATATATTGAAAAGGGGGGACCCTTACCATAATATCGAGCAATACCCCTATAATAAATACGAAGACCATATATTGAAAAGGGGGGACCCTTACCATAATATCGAGCAATATTCCTATATTAAATACGAAGACCATATATTGAAAAGGGGGGACCCTTACCATAATATCGAGCAATATTCCTATATTAAATACGAAGATCATATATTGAAAAGGGGGGACCCTTACCATAATATCGAGCAATATTCCTATATTAAATACGAAGACCATATATTGAAAAGGGGGGACCCTTACCATAATATCGAGCAATATTCCTATATTAAATACGAAGACCATATATTGAAAAGGGGGGACCCTTACCATAATATCGAGCAATACCCCTATAATAAATACGAAGACCATATATTGAAAAGGGGGGACCCTTACCATAATATCGAGCAATATTCCTATTTATTAGTTAAGTTTTTTCGAATTTTGCTTATTTTTGCAATAAAATCAATATTTGCGGAGATACAGCCACTTTTCTAAAAAAGTTTAATAGGGAAGTAATATTTTTATTAAAAATGAATACTGATAGACTTGGATCCATCTTAATATTTATATGGATTTTTTCAAAAATTTCTTCAAATTACAATAGTTTTAATATATTTGAAAAGAGCATTATCGATACCTTAGTTAAGTTTTTTCGAATTTCGCTTATTTTTGCGATAAAATCAATATTTGCGGAGATACAGACACTTTTCTAAAAAAGTTTAATAGGGAAGTAATATTTTTATTATAAAAATGAATACTGATAGACTTGGATCCATCCTAATATTTATATGGATTTTTTCAAAAATTTCTTCAAATTACAATAGTTTTAATATATTTGAAAAGAGCATTATCGATACCTTAGTTAAGTTTTTTCGAATTTCGCTTATTTTTGCGATAAAATCAATATTTGCGGAGATACAGCCACTTTTCTAAAAAAGTTTAATAGGGAAGTAATATTTTTATTAAAAATGAATACTGATAGACTTGGATCCATCCTAATATTTATATGGATTTTTTCAAAAATTTCTTCAAATTACAATAGTTTTAATATATTTGAAAAGAGCATTATCGATACCTTAGTTAAGTTTTTTCGAATTTCGCTTATTTTTGCGATAAAATCAATATTTGCGGAGATACAGCCACTTTTCTAAAAAAGTTTAATAGGGAAGTAATATTTTTATTATAAAAATGAATACTGATAGACTTGGATCCATCCTAATATTTATATGGATTTTTTCAAAAATTTCTTCAAATTACAATAGTTTTAATATATTTGAAAAGAGCATTATCGATACCTTAGTTAAGTTTTTTCGAATTTCGCTTATTTTTGCGATAAAATCAATATTTGCGGAGATACAGCCACTTTTCTAAAAAAGTTTAATAGGGAAGTAATATTTTTATTATAAAAATGAATACTGATAGACTTGGATCCATCCTAATATTTATATGGATTTTTTCAAAAATTTCTTCAAATTACAATAGTTTTAATATATTTGAAAAGAGCATTATCGATACCTTAGTTAAGTTTTTTCGAATTTCGCTTATTTTTGCGATAAAATCAATATTTGCGGAGATACAGCCGCTTTTCTAAAAAAGTTTAATAGGGAAGTAATATTTTTATTATAAAAATGAATACTGATAGACTTGGATCCATCCTAATATTTATATGGATTTTTTCAAAAATTTCTTCAAATTACAATAGTTTTAATATATTTGAAAAGAGCATTATCGATACCTTAGTTAAGTTTTTTCGAATTTCGCTTATTTTTGCGATAAAATCAATATTTGCGGAGATACAGCCACTTTTCTAAAAAAGTTTAATAGGGAAGTAATATTTTTATTATAAAAATGAATACTGATAGACTTGGATCCATCCTAATATTTATATGGATTTTTAAAAGGGGGACCCTTGCCATAATATCGAGCAATACCCCTATAATAAATACGAAGACAATATATTGAAAAGGGGGACCCTTACTATAATATCGAGCAATACCCCTATATTAAATACGCAGACCATATATTGAAAAGGGGGACCCTTACCATAATATCGAGCAATATTCCTTTATTAAATACGAAGACCATATATTGAAAAGGGGGGACCCTTACCATAATATCGAGCAATACCCCTATATTAAATACGCAGACCATATATTGAAAAGGGGGGACCCTTACCATAATATCGAGCAATATTCCTATATTAAATACGAAGACCATATATTGAAAAGGGGGGACCCTTACCATAATATCGAGCAATATTCCTATATTAAATACGAAGGCCATATATTGAAAAGGGGGGACCCTTACCATAATATCGAGCAATACCCCTATAATAAATACGAAGACCATATATTGAAAAGGGGGGACCCTTACCATAATATCGAGCAATATTCCTATATTAAATACGAAGACCATATATTGAAAAGGGGGGACCCTTACCATAATATCGAGCAATATTCCTATATTAAATACGAAGACCATATATTGAAAAGGGGGGACCCTTACCATAATATCGAGCAATATTCCTATATTAAATACGCAGACCATATATTGAAAAGGGGGGACCCTTACCATAATATCGAGCAATACCCCTATAATAAATACGAAGACCATATATTGAAAAGGGGGGACCCTTACCATAATATCGAGCAATATTCCTATATTAAATACGAAGACCATATATTGAAAAGGGGGGACCCTTACCATAATATCGAGCAATATTCCTATATTAAATACGAAGACCATATATTGAAAAGGGGGGACCCTTACCATAATATCGAGCAATATTCCTATATTAAATACGAAGACCATATATTGAAAAGGGGGGACCCTTACCATAATATCGAGCAATACTCCTATAATAAATACGAAGACCATATATTGAAAAGGGGGGACCCTTACCATAATATCGAGCAATACCCCTATAATAAATACGAAGACCATATATTGAAAAGGGGGGACCCTTACCATAATATCGAGCAATATTCCTATATTAAATACGAAGACCATATATTGAAAAGGGGGGACCCTTACCATAATATCGAGCAATATTCTTATATTAAATACGAAGACCATATATTGAAAAGGGGGGACCCTTACCATAATATCGAGCAATACCCCTATAATAAATACGAAGACCATATATTGAAAAGGGGGGACCCTTACCATAATATCGAGCAATATTCCTATATTAAATACGAAGATCATATATTGAAAAGGGGGGACCCTTACCATAATATCGAGCAATATTCCTATATTAAATACGAAGACCATATATTGAAAAGGGGGGACCCTTACCATAATATCGAGCAATATTCCTATATTAAATACGAAGACCATATATTGAAAAGGGGGGACCCTTACCATAATATCGAGCAATACCCCTATAATAAATACGAAGACCATATATTGAAAAGGGGGGACCCTTACCATAATATCGAGCAATATTCCTATTTATTAGTTAAGTTTTTTCGAATTTCGCTTATTTTTGCGATAAAATCAATATTTGCGGAGATACAGCCACTTTTCTAAAAAAGTTTAATAGGGAAGTAATATTTTTATTAAAAATGAATACTGATAGAATTGGATCCATCTTAATATTTATATGGATTTTTTCAAAAATTTCTTCAAATTACAATAGTTTTAATATATTTGAAAAGAGCATTATCGATACCTTAGTTAAGTTTTTTCGAATTTCGCTTATTTTTGCGATAAAATCAATATTTGCGGAGATACAGACACTTTTCTAAAAAAGTTTAATAGGGAAGTAATATTTTTATTATAAAAATGAATACTGATAGACTTGGATCCATCCTAATATTTATATGGATTTTTTCAAAAATTTCTTCAAATTACAATAGTTTTAATATATTTGAAAAGAGCATTATCGATACCTTAGTTAAGTTTTTTCGAATTTCGCTTATTTTTGCGATAAAATCAATATTTGCGGAGATACAGCCACTTTTCTAAAAAAGTTTAATAGGGAAGTAATATTTTTATTAAAAATGAATACTGATAGACTTGGATCTATCCTAATATTTATATGGATTTTTTCAAAAATTTCTTCAAATTACAATAGTTTTAATATATTTGAAAAGAGCATTATCGATACCTTAGTTAAGTTTTTTCGAATTTCGCTTATTTTTGCGATAAAATCAATATTTGCGGAGATACAGACACTTTTCTAAAAAAGTTTAATAGGGAAGTAATATTTTTATTATAAAAATGAATACTGATAGACTTGGATCCATCCTAATATTTATATGGATTTTTTCAAAAATTTCTTCAAATTACAATAGTTTTAATATATTTGAAAAGAGCATTATCGATACCTTAGTTAAGTTTTTTCGAATTTCGCTTATTTTTGCGATAAAATCAATATTTGCGGAGATACAGCCACTTTTCTAAAAAAGTTTAATAGGGAAGTAATATTTTTATTATAAAAATGAATACTGATAGACTTGGATCCATCCTAATATTTATATGGATTTTTTCAAAAATTTCTTCAAATTACAATAGTTTTAATATATTTGAAAAGAGCATTATCGATACCTTAGTTAAGTTTTTTCGAATTTCGCTTATTTTTGCGATAAAATCAATATTTGCGGAGATACAGCCGCTTTTCTAAAAAAGTTTAATAGGGAAGTAATATTTTTATTATAAAAATGAATACTGATAGACTTGGATCCATCCTAATATTTATATGGATTTTTTCAAAAATTTCTTCAAATTACAATAGTTTTAATATATTTGAAAAGAGCATTATCGATACCTTAGTTAAGTTTTTTCGAATTTCGCTTATTTTTGCGATAAAATCAATATTTGCGGAGATACAGACACTTTTCTAAAAAAGTTTAATAGGGAAGTAATATTTTTATTATAAAAATGAATACTGATAGACTTGGATCCATCCTAATATTTATATGGATTTTTTCAAAAATTTCTTCAAATTACAATAGTTTTAATATATTTGAAAAGAGCATTATCGATACCTTAGTTAAGTTTTTTCGAATTTCGCTTATTTTTGCGATAAAATCAATATTTGCGGAGATACAGCCACTTTTCTAAAAAAGTTTAATAGGGAAGTAATATTTTTATTATAAAAATGAATACTGATAGACTTGGATCCATCCTAATATTTATATGGATTTTTAAAAGGGGGACCCTTGCCATAATATCGAGCAATACCCCTATAATAAATACGAAGACCATATATTGAAAAGGGGGACCCTTACTATAATATCGAGCAATACCCCTATATTAAATACGCAGACCATATATTGAAAAGGGGGGACCCTTACCATAATATCGAGCAATATTCCTTTATTAAATACGAAGACCATATATTGAAAAGGGGGGACCCTTACCATAATATCGAGCAATACCCCTATATTACATACGCAGACCATATATTGAAAAGGGGGGACCCTTACCATAATATCGAGCAATATTCCTATATTAAATACGAAGACCATATATTGAAAAGGGGGGACCCTTACCATAATATCGAGCAATATTCCTATATTAAATACGAAGGCCATATATTGAAAAGGGGGGACCCTTACCATAATATCGAGCAATACCCCTATAATAAATACGAAGACCATATATTGAAAAGGGGGGACCCTTACCATAATATCGAGCAATATTCCTATATTAAATACGAAGACCATATATTGAAAAGGGGGGACCCTTACCATAATATCGAGCAATATTCCTATATTAAATACGAAGACCATATATTGAAAAGGGTGGACCCTTACCATAATATCGAGCAATATTCCTATATTAAATACGCAGACCATATATTGAAAAGGGGGGACCCTTACCATAATATCGAGCAATACCCCTATAATAAATACGAAGACCATATATTGAAAAGGGGGGACCCTTACCATAATATCGAGCAATATTCCTATATTAAATACGAAGACTATATATTGAAAAGGGGGGACCCTTACCATAATATCGAGCAATATTCCTATATTAAATACGAAGACCATATATTGAAAAGGGGGGACCCATACCATAATATCGAGCAATATTCCTATATTAAATACGAAGACCATATATTGAAAAGGGGGGACCCTTACCATAATATCGAGCAATATTCCTATATTAAATACGAAGACCATATATTGAAAAGGGGGGACCCTTACCATAATATCGAGCAATACCCCTATAATAAATACGAAGACCATATATTGAAAAGGGGGGACCCTTACCATAATATCGAGCAATACCCCTATAATAAATACGAAGACCATATATTGAAAAGGGGGGACCCTTACCATAATATCGAGCAATATTCCTATATTAAATACGAAGACCATATATTGAAAAGGGGGGACCCTTACCATAATATCGAGCAATATTCCTATATTAAATACGAAGATCATATATTGAAAAGGGGGGACCCTTACCATAATATCGAGCAATATTCCTATATTAAATACGAAGACCATATATTGAAAAGGGGGGACCCTTACCATAATATCGAGCAATATTCCTATATTAAATACGAAGACCATATATTGAAAAGGGGGGACCCTTACCATAATATCGAGCAATACCCCTATAATAAATACGAAGACCATATATTGAAAAGGGGGGACCCTTACCATAATATCGAGCAATATTCCTATTTATTAGTTAAGTTTTTTCGAATTTCGCTTATTTTTGCGATAAAATCAATATTTGCGGAGATACAGCCACTTTTCTAAAAAAGTTTAATAGGGAAGTAATATTTTTATTAAAAATGAATACTCATAGACTTGGATCCATCTAAATATTTATATGGATTTTTTCAAAAATTTCTTCAAATTACAATAGTTTTAATATATTTGAAAAGAGCATTATCGATACCTTAGTTAAGTTTTTTCGAATTTCGCTTATTTTTGCGATAAAATCAATATTTGCGGAGATACAGACACTTTTCTAAAAAAGTTTAATAGGGAAGTAATATTTTTATTATAAAAATGAATACTGATAGACTTGGATCCATCCTAATATTTATATGGATTTTTTCAAAAATTTCTTCAAATTACAATAGTTTTAATATATTTGAAAAGAGCATTATCGATACCTTAGTTAAGTTTTTTCGAATTTCGCTTATTTTTGCGATAAAATCAATATTTGCGGAGATACAGCCACTTTTCTAAAAAAGTTTAATAGGGAAGTAATATTTTTATTAAAAATGAATACTGATAGACTTGGATCCATCCTAATATTTATATGGATTTTTTCAAAAATTTCTTCAAATTACAATAGTTTTAATATATTTGAAAAGAGCATTATCAATACCTTAGTTAAGTTTTTTCGAATTTCGCTTATTTTTGCGATAAAATCAATATTTGCGGAGATACAGACACTTTTCTAAAAAAGTTTAATAGGGAAGTAATATTTTTATTATAAAAATGAATACTGATAGACTTGGATCCATCCTAATATTTATATGGATTTTTTCAAAAATTTCTTCAAATTACAATAGTTTTAATATATTTGAAAAGAGCATTATCGATACCTTAGTTAAGTTTTTTCGAATTTCGCTTATTTTTGCGATAAAATCAATATTTGCGGAGATACAGCCACTTTTCTAAAAAAGTTTAATAGGGAAGTAATATTTTTATTATAAAAATGAATACTGATAGACTTGGATCCATCCTAATATTTATATGGATTTTTTCAAAAATTTCTTCAAATTACAATAGTTTTAATATATTTGAAAAGAGCATTATCGATACCTTAGTTAAGTTTTTTCGAATTTCGCTTATTTTTGCGATAAAATCAATATTTGCGGAGATACAGCCGCTTTTCTAAAAAAGTTTAATAGGGAAGTAATATTTTTATTATAAAAATGAATACTGATAGACTTGGATCCATCCTAATATTTATATGGATTTTTTCAAAAATTTCTTCAAATTACAATAGTTTTAATATATTTGAAAAGAGCATTATCGATACCTTAGTTAAGTTTTTTCGAATTTCGCTTATTTTTGCGATAAAATCAATATTTGCGGAGATACAGCCACTTTTCTAAAAAAGTTTAATAGGGAAGTAATATTTTTATTATAAAAATGAATACTGATAGACTTGGATCCATCCTAATATTTATATGGATTTTTAAAAGGGGGACCCTTGCCATAATATCGAGCAATACCCCTATAATAAATACGAAGACCATATATTGAAAAGGGGGACCCTTACTATAATATCGAGCAATACCCCTATATTAAATACGCAGACCATATATTGAAAAGGGGGGACCCTTACCATAATATCGAGCAATATTCCTTTATTAAATACGAAGACCATATATTGAAAAGGGGGGACCCTTACCATAATATCGAGCAATACCCCTATATTAAATACGCAGACCATATATTGAAAAGGGGGGACCCTTACCATAATATCGAGCAATATTCCTATATTAAATACGAATATTGAAAAGGGGGGACCCTTACCATAATATCGAGCAATATTCCTATATTAAATACGAAGGCCATATATTGAAAAGGGGGGACCCTTACCATAATATCGAGCAATACCCCTATAATAAATACGAAGACCATATATTGAAAAGGGGGGACCCTTACCATAATATCGAGCAATATTCCTATATTAAATACGAAGACCATATATTGAAAAGGGGGGACCCTTACCATAATATCGAGCAATATTCCTATATTAAATACGAAGACCATATATTGAAAAGGGGGGACCCTTACCATAATATCGAGCAATATTCCTATATTAAATACGCAGACCATATATTGAAAAGGGGGGACCCTTACCATAATATCGAGCAATACCCCTATAATAAATACGAAGACCATATATTGAAAAGGGGGGACCCTTACCATAATATCGAGCAATACCCCTATATTAAATACGAAGACCATATATTGAAAAGGGGGGACCCTTACCATAATATCGAGCAATATTCCTATATTAAATACGAAGACCATATATTGAAAAGGGGGGACCCTTACCATAATATCGAGCAATATTCCTATATTAAATACGAAGACCATATATTGAAAAGGGGGGACCCTTACCATAATATCGAGCAATATTCCTATATTAAATACGAAGACCATATATTGAAAAGGGGGGACCCTTACCATAATATCGAGCAATACCCCTATAATAAATACGAAGACCATATATTGAAAAGGGGGGACCCTTACCATAATATCGAGCAATACCCCTATAATAAATACGAAGACCATATATTGAAAAGGGGGGACCCTTACCATAATATCGAGCAATATTCCTATATTAAATACGAAGACCATATATTGAAAAGGGGGGACCCTTACCATAATATCGAGCAATATTCCTATATTAAATACGAAGACCATATATTGAAAAGGGGGGACCCTTACCATAATATCGAGCAATATTCCTATATTAAATACGAAGACCATATATTGAAAAGGGGGGACCCTTACCATAATATCGAGCAATATTCCTATATTAAATACGAAGACCATATATTGAAAAGGGGGACCCTTACCATAATATCGAGCAATATTCCTATATTAAATACGAAGACCATATATTGAAAAGGGGGGACCCTTACCATAATATCGAGCAATACCCCTATAATAAATACGAAGACCATATATTGAAAAGGGGGGACCCTTACCATAATATCGAGCAATACCCCTATAATAAATACGAAGACCATATATTGAAAAGGGGGGACCCTTACCATAATATCGAGCAATATTCCTATATTAAATACGAAGACCATATATTGAAAAGGGGGACCCTTACCATAATATCGAGCAATATTCCTATATTAAATACGAAGATCATATATTGAAAAGGGGGGACCCTTACCATAATATCGAGCAATATTCCTATATTAAATACGAAGACCATATATTGAAAAGGGGGGACCCTTACCATAATATCGAGCAATATTCCTATATTAAATACGAAGACCATATATTGAAAAGGGGGGACCCTTACCATAATATCGAGCAATACCCCTATAATAAATACGAAGACCATATATTGAAAAGGGGGGACCCTTACCATAATATCGAGCAATACCCCTATAATAAATACGAAGACCATATATTGAAAAGGGGGGACCCTTACCATAATATCGAGCAATATTCCTATATTAAATACGAAGACCATATATTGAAAAGGGGGGACCCTTACCATAATATCGAGCAATATTCCTATATTAAATACGAAGATCATATATTGAAAAGGGGGGACCCTTACCATAATATCGAGCAATATTCCTATATTAAATACGAAGACCATATATTGAAAAGGGGGGACCCTTACCATAATATCGAGCAATACCCCTATAATAAATACGAAGACCATATATTGAAAAGGGGGGACCCTTACCATAATATCGAGCAATATTCCTATTTATTAGTTAAGTTTTTTCGAATTTCGCTTATTTTTGCGATAAAATCAATATTTGCGGAGATACAGCCACTTTTCTAAAAAAGTTTAATAGGGAAGTAATATTTTTATTAAAAATGAATACTGATAGACTTGGATCCATCTTAATATTTATATGGATTTTTTCAAAAATTTCTTCAAATTACAATAGTTTTAATATATTTGAAAAGAGCATTATCGATACCTTAGTTAAGTTTTTTCGAATTTCGCTTATTTTTGCGATAAAATCAATATTTGCGGAGATACAGACACTTTTCTAAAAAAGTTTAATAGGGAAGTAATATTTTTATTATAAAAATGAATACTGATAGACTTGGATCCATCCTAATATTTATATGGATTTTTTCAAAAATTTCTTCAAATTACAATAGTTTTAATATATTTGAAAAGAGCATTATCGATACCTTAGTTAAGTTTTTTCGAATTTCGCTTATTTTTGCGATAAAATCAATATTTGCGGAGATACAGCCACTTTTCTAAAAAAGTTTAATAGGGAAGTAATATTTTTATTAAAAATGAATACTGATAGACTTGGATCCATCCTAATATTTATATGGATTTTTTCAAAAATTTCTTCAAATTACAATAGTTTTAATATATTTGAAAAGAGCATTGTCGATACCTTAGTTAAGTTTTTTCGAATTTCGCTTATTTTTGCGATAAAATCAATATTTGCGGAGATACAGCCACTTTTCTAAAAAAGTTTAATAGGGAAGTAATATTTTTATTATAAAAATGAATACTGATAGACTTGGATCCATCCTAATATTTATATGGATTTTTTCAAAAATTTCTTCAAATTACAATAGTTTTAATATATTTGAAAAGAGCATTATCGATACCTTAGTTAAGTTTTTTCGAATTTCGCTTATTTTTGCGATAAAATCAATATTTGCGGAGATACAGCCACTTTTCTAAAAAAGTTTAATAGGGAAGTAATATTTTTATTATAAAAATGAATACTGATAGACTTGGATCCATCCTAATATTTATATGGATTTTTTCAAAAATTTCTTCAAATTACAATAGTTTTAATATATTTGAAGAGAGCATTATCGATACCTTAGTTAAGTTTTTTCGAATTTCGCTTATTTTTGCGATAAAATCAATATTTGCGGAGATACAGCCACTTTTCTAAAAAAGTTTAATAGGGAAGTAATATTTTTATTATAAAAATGAATACTGATAGACTTGGATCCATCCTAATATTTATATGGATTTTTTCAAAAATTTCTTCAAATTACAATAGTTTTAATATATTTGAAAAGAGCATTATCGATACCTTAGTTAAGTTTTTTCGAATTTCGCTTATTTTTGCGATAAAATCAATATTTGCGGAGATACAGCCACTTTTCTAAAAAAGTTTAATAGGGAAGTAATATTTTTATTATAAAAATGAATACTGATAGACTTGGATCCATCCTAATATTTATATGGATTTTTTCAAAAATTTCTTCAAATTACAATAGTTTTAATGTATTTGAAAAGAGCATTATCGATACCTTAGTTAAGTTTTTTCGAATTTCGCTTATTTTTGCGATAAAATCAATATTTGCGGAGATACAGCCACTTTTCTAAAAAAGTTTAATAGGGAAGTAATATTTTTATTATAAAAATGAATACTGATAGACTTGGATCCATCCTAATATTTATATGGATTTTTTCAAAAATTTCTTCAAATTACAATAGTTTTAATATATTTGAAGAGAGCATTATCGATACCTAAGTTAAGTTTTTTCGAATTTCGCTTATTTTTGCGATAAAATCAATATTTGCGGAGATACAGCCGCTTTTCTAAAAAAGTTTAATAGTAAAGTAATATTTTTATTATAAAAATGAATACTGATAGACTTGGATCCATCCTAATATTTATATGGATTTTTAAAAGGGGGACCCTTGCCATAATATCGAGCAATACCCCTATAATAAATACGAAGACCATATATTGAAAAGGGGGGACCCTTACCATAATATCGAGCAATATTCCTATATTAAATACGAAGACCATATATTGAAAAGGGGGGACCATTACCATAATATCGAGCAATACCCCTATAATAAATACGAAGACCATATATTGAAAAGGGGGGACCCTTACCATAATATCGAGCAATATTCCTATATTAAATACGAAGACCATATATTGAAAAGGGGGGACCCTTACCATAATATCGAGCAATATTCCTATATTAAATACGAAGATCATATATTGAAAAGGGGGGACCCTTACCATAATATCGAGCAATATTCCTATATTAAATACGAAGACCATATATTGAAAAGGGGGGACCCTTACCATAATATCGAGCAATATTCCTATTTATTAGTTAAGTTTTTTCGAATTTCGCTTATTTTTGCGATAAAATCAATATTTGCGGAGATACAGCCACTTTTCTAAAAAAGTTTAATAGGGAAGTAATATTTTTATTAAAAATGAATACTGATAGACTTGGATCCATCCTAATATTTATATGGATTTTTTCAAAAATTTCTTCAAATTACAATAGTTTTAATATATTTGAAAAGAGCATTGTCGATACCTTAGTTAAGTTTTTTCGAATTTCGCTTATTTTTGCGATAAAATCAATATTTGCGGAGATACAGCCACTTTTCTAAAAAAGTTTAATAGGGAAGTAATATTTTTATTATAAAAATGAATACTGATAGACTTGGATCCATCCTAATATTTATATGGATTTTTTCAAAAATTTCTTCAAATTACAATAGTTTTAATATATTTGAAAAGAGCATTATCGATACCTTAGTTAAGTTTTTTCGAATTTCGCTTATTTTTGCGATAAAATCAATATTTGCGGAGATACAGCCACTTTTCTAAAAAAGTTTAATAGGGAAGTAATATTTTTATTATAAAAATGAATACTGATAGACTTGGATCCATCCTAATATTTATATGGATTTTTTCAAAAATTTCTTCAAATTACAATAGTTTTAATATATTTGAAGAGAGCATTATCGATACCTTAGTTAAGTTTTTTCGAATTTCGCTTATTTTTGCGATAAAATCAATATTTGCGGAGATACAGCCACTTTTCTAAAAAAGTTTAATAGGGAAGTAATATTTTTATTATAAAAATGAATACTGATAGACTTGGATCCATCCTAATATTTATATGGATTTTTTCAAAAATTTCTTCAAATTACAATAGTTTTAATATATTTGAAAAGAGCATTATCGATACCTTAGTTAAGTTTTTTCGAATTTCGCTTATTTTTGCGATAAAATCAATATTTGCGGAGATACAGCCACTTTTCTAAAAAAGTTTAATAGGGAAGTAATATTTTTATTATAAAAATGAATACTGATAGACTTGGATCCATCCTAATATTTATATGGATTTTTTCAAAAATTTCTTCAAATTACAATAGTTTTAATATATTTGAAGAGAGCATTATCGATACCTTAGTTAAGTTTTTTCGAATTTCGCTTATTTTTGCGATAAAATCAATATTTGCGGAGATACAGCCGCTTTTCTAAAAAAGTTTAATAGGGAAGTAATATTTTTATTATAAAAATGAATACTGATAGACTTGGATCCATCCTAATATTTATATGGATTTTTAAAAGGGGGACCCTTGCCATAATATCGAGCAATACCCCTATAATAAATACGAAGACCATATATTGAAAAGGGGGGACCCTTACCATAATATCGAGCAATATTCCTATATTAAATACGAAGACCATATATTGAAAAGGGGGGACCATTACCATAATATCGAGCAATACCCCTATAATAAATACGAAGACCATATATTGAAAAGGGGGGACCCTTACCATAATATCGAGCAATATTCCTATATTAAATACGAAGACCATATATTGAAAAGGGGGGACCCTTACCATAATATCGAGCAATATTCCTATATTAAATACGAAGACCATATATTGAAAAGGGGGGACCCTTACCATAATATCGAGCAATATTCCTATATTAAATACGAAGACCATATATTGAAAAGGGGGGACCCTTACCATAATATCGAGCAATATTCCTATTTATTAGTTAAGTTTTTTCGAATTTCGCTTATTTTTGCGATAAAATCAATATTTGCGGAGATACAGCCACTTTTCTAAAAAAGTTTAATAGGGAAGTAATATTTTTATTAAAAATGAATACTGATAGACTTGGATCCATCTTAATATTTATATGGATTTTTTCAAAAATTTCTTCAAATTACAATAGTTTTAATATATTTGAAAAGAGCATTATCAATACCTTAGTTAAGTTTTTTCGAATTTCGCTTATTTATGCGATAAAATCAATATTTGCGGAGATACAGACACTTTTCTAAAAAAGTTTAATAGGGAAGTAATATTTTTATTATAAAAATGAATACTGATAGACTTGGATCCATCCTAATATTTATATGGATTTTTTCAAAAATTTCTTCAAATTACAATAGTTTTAATATATTTGAAAAGAGCATTATCGATACCTTAGTTAAGTTTTTTCGAATTTCGCTTATTTTTGCGATAAAATCAAAATTTGCGGAGATACAGCCACTTTTCTAAAAAAGTTTAATAGGGAAGTAATATTTTTATTATAAAAATGAATACTGATAGACTTGGATCCATGCTAATATTTATATGGATTTTTTCAAAAATTTCTTCAAATTACAATAGTTTTAATATATTTGAAAAGAGCATTATCGATACGTTAGTTAAGTTTTTTCGAATTTCGCTTATTTTTGCGATAAAATCAATATTTGCGGAGATACAGACACTTTTCTAAAAAAGTTTAATAGGGAAGTAATATTTTTATTATAAAAATGAATACTGATAGACTTGGATCCATCCTAATATTTATATGGATTTTTAAAAGGGGGACCCTTGCCATAATATCGAGCAATACCCCTATAATAAATACGAAGACCATATATTGAAAAGGGGGGACCCTTACCATAATATCGAGCAATACCCCTATATTAAATACGCAGACCATATATTGAAAAGGGGGGACCCTTACCATAATATCGAGCAATATTCCTTTATTAAATACGAAGACCATATATTGAAAAGGGGGGACCCTTACCATAATATCGAGCAATACCCCTATATTAAATACGCAGACCATATATTGAAAAGGGGGGACCCTTACCACAATATCGAGCAATATTCCTATATTAAATACGAAGACCATATATTGAAAAGGGGGGACCCTTACCATAATATCGAGCAATATTCCTATATTAAATACGAAGACCATATATTGAAAAGGGGGGACCCTTACCATAATATCGAGCAATATTCCTATATTAAATACGAAGACCATATATTGAAAAGGGGGGACCCTTACCATAATATCGAGCAATATTCCTATTTATTAGTTAAGTTTTTTCGAATTTCGCTTATTTTTGCGATAAAATCAATATTTGCGGAGATACAGCCACTTTTCTAAAAAAGTTTAATAGGGAAGTAATATTTTTATTAAAAATGAATACTGATAGACTTGGATCCATCTTAATATTTATATGGATTTTTTCAAAAATTTCTTCAAATTACAATAGTTTTAATATATTTGAAAAGAGCATTATCAATACCTTCGTTAAGTTTTTTCGAATTTCGCTTATTTTTGCGATAAAATCAATATTTGCGGAGATACAGACACTTTTCTAAAAAAGTTTAATAGGGAAGTAATATTTTTATTATAAAAATGAATACTGATAGACTTGGATCCATCCTAATATTTATATGGATTTTTTCAAAAATTTCTTCAAATTACAATAGTTTTAATATATTTGAAAAGAGCATTATGGATACCTTAGTTAAGTTTTTTCGAATTTCGCTTATTTTTGCGATAAAATCAAAATTTGCGGAGATACAGCCACTTTTCTAAAAAAGTTTAATAGGGAAGTAATATTTTTATTATAAAAATGAATACTGATAGACTTGGATCCATCCTAATATTTATATGGATTTTTTCAAAAATTTCTTCAAATTACAATAGTTTTAATATATTTGAGAAGAGCATTATCGATACCTTAGTTAAGTTTTTTCGAATTTCGCTTATTTTTGCGATAAAATCAATATTTGCGGAGATACAGACACTTTTCTAAAAAAGTTTAATAGGGAAGTAATATTTTTATTATAAAAATGAATACTGATAGACTTGGATCCATCCTAATATTTATATGGATTTTTTCAAAAATTTCTTAAAATTACAATAGTTTTAATATATTTGAAAAGAGCATTATCGATACCTTAGTTAAGTTTTTTCGAATTTCGCTTATTTTTGCGATAAAATCAATATTTGCGGAGATACAGCCACTTTTCTAAAAAAGTTTAATAGGGGGGTAATATTTTTATTATAAAAATGAATACTGATAGACTTGGATCCATCCTAATATTTATATGGATTTTTTCAAAAATTTCTTCAAATTACAATAGTTTTAATATATTTGAAAAGAGCATTATCGATACTTTAGTTAAGTTTTTTCGAATTTCGCTTATTTTTGCGATAAAATCAATATTTGCGGAGATACAGCCACTTTTCTAAAAAAGTTTAATAGGGAAGTAATATTTTTATTATAAAAATGAATACTGATAGACTTGGATCCATCCTAATATTTATATGGATTTTTTAAAAAATTTCTTCAAATTACAATAGTTTTAATATATTTGAAAAGAGCATTATCGATACGTTAGTTAAGTTTTTTCGAATTTCGCTTATTTTTGCGATAAAATCAATATTTGCGGAGATACAGACACTTTTCTAAAAAAGTTTAATAGGGAAGTAATATTTTTATTATAAAAATGAATACTGATAGACTTGGATCCATCCTAATATTTATATGGATTTTTAAAAGGGGGACCCTTGCCATAATATCGAGCAATACCCCTATAATAAATACGAAGACCATATATTGAAAAGGGGGGACCCTTACCATAATATCGAGCAATACCCCTATATTAAATACGCAGACCATATATTGAAAAGGGGGGACCCTTACCATAATATCGAGCAATATTCCTTTATTAAATACGAACACCATATATTGAAAAGGGGGGACCCTTACCATAATATCGAGCAATACCCCTATATTAAATACGCAGACCATATATTGAAAAGGGGGACCCTTACCATAATATCGAGCAATATTCCTATATTAAATACGAAGACCATATATTGAAAAGGGGGGACCCTTACCATAATATCGAGCAATATTCCTATATTAAATACGAAGACCATATATTGAAAAGGGGGGACCCTTACCATAATATCGAGCAATATTCCTATATTAAATACGAAGACCATATATTGAAAAGGGGGGACCATTACCATAATATCGAGCAATACCCCTATAATAAATACGAAGACCATATATTGAAAAGGGGGGACCCTTACCATAATATCGAGCAATATTCCTATATTAAATACGAAGACCATATATTGAAAAGGGGGGACCCTTACCATAATATCGAGCAATATTCCTATATTAAATACGAAGATCATATATTGAAAAGGGGGGACCCTTACCATAATATCGAGCAATATTCCTATATTAAATACGAAGACCATATATTGAAAAGGGGGGACCCTTACCATAATATCGAGCAATATTCCTATATTAAATACGAAGACCATATATTGAAAAGGGGGGACCCTTACCATAATATCGAGCAATACCCCTATAATAAATACGAAGACCATATATTGAAAAGGGGGGACCCTTACCATAATATCGAGCAATATTCCTATTTTTTAGTTAAGTTTTTTCGAATTTCGCTTATTTTTGCGATAAAATCAATATTTGCGGAGATACAGCCACTTTTCTAAAAAAGTTTAATAGGGAAGTAATATTTTTATTAAAAATGAATACTGATAGACTTGGATCCATCTTAATATTTATATGGATTTTTTCAAAAATTTCTTCAAATTACAATAGTTTTAATATATTTGAAAAGAGCATTATCAATACCTTAGTTAAGTTTTTTCGAATTTCGCTTATTTTTGCGATAAAATCAATATTTGCGGAGATACAGACACTTTTCTAAAAAAGTTTAATAGGGAAGTAATATTTTTATTATAAAAATGAATACTGATAGACTTGGATCCATCCTAATATTTATATGGATTTTTTCAAAAATTTCTTCAAATTACAATAGTTTTAATATATTTGAAAAGAGCATTATCGATACCTTAGTTAAGTTTTTTCGAATTTCGCTTATTTTTGCGATAAAATCAAAATTTGCGGAGATACAGCCACTTTTCTAAAAAAGTTTAATAGGGAAGTAATATTTTTATTATAAAAATGAATACTGATAGACTTGGATCCATCCTAATATTTATATGGATTTTTTCAAAAATTTCTTCAAATTACAATAGTTTTAATATATTTGAAAAGAGCATTATCGATACGTTAGTTAAGTTTTTTCGAATTTCGCTTATTTTTGCGATAAAATCAATATTTGCGGAGATACAGACACTTTTCTAAAAAAGTTTAATAGGGAAGTAATATTTTTATTATAAAAATGAATACTGATAGACTTGGATCCATCCTAATATTTATATGGATTTTTAAAAGGGGGACCCTTGCCATAATATCGAGCAATACCCCTATAATAAATACGAAGACCATATATTGAAAAGGGGGGACCCTTACCATAATATCGAGCAATACCCCTATATTAAATACGCAGACCATATATTGAAAAGGGGGGACCCTTACCATAATATCGAGCAATATTCCTTTATTAAATACGAAGACCATATATTGAAAAGGGGGGACCCTTACCATAATATCGAGCAATACCCCTATATTAAATACGCAGACCATATATTGAAAAGGGGGGACCCTTACCATAATATCGAGCAATATTCCTATATTAAATACGAAGACCATATATTGAAAAGGGGGGACCCTTACCATAATATCGAGCAATATTCCTATATTAAATACGAAGACCATATATTGAAAAGGGGGGACCCTTACCATAATATCGAGCAATATTCCTATATTAAATACGAAGACCATATATTGAAAAGGGGGGACCCTTACCATAATATCGAGCAATATTCCTATATTAAATACGAAGACCATATATTGAAAAGGGGGGACCCTTACCATAATATCGAGCAATATTCCTATATTAAATACGAAGGCCATATATTGAAAAGGGGGGACCCTTACCATAATATCGAGCAATACCCCTATAATAAATACGAAGACCATATATTGAAAAGGGGGGACCCTTACCATAATATCGAGCAATATTCCTATATTAAATACGAAGACCATATATTGAAAAGGGGGGACCCTTACCATAATATCGAGCAATATTCCTATATTAAATACGAAGACCATATATTGAAAAGGGGGGACCCTTACCATAATATCGAGCAATATTCCTATATTAAATACGCAGACCATATATTGAAAAGGGGGGACCCTTACCATAATATCGAGCAATACCCCTATAATAAATACGAAGACCATATATTGAAAAGGGGGGACCCTTACCATAATATCGAGCAATATTCCTATATTAAATACGAAGACCATATATTGAAAAGGGGGGACCCTTACCATAATATCGAGCAATATTCCTATATTAAATACGAAGACCATATATTGAAAAGGGGGGACCCTTACCATAATATCGAGCAATATTCCTATATTAAATACGAAGACCATATATTGAAAAGGGGGGACCCTTACCATAATATCGAGCAATATTCCTATATTAAATACGAAGACCATATATTGAAAAGGGGGGACCCTTACCATAATATCGAGCAATACCCCTATAATAAATACGAAGACCATATATTGAAAAGGGGGGACCCTTACCATAATATCGAGCAATATTCCTATATTAAATACGAAGATCATATATTGAAAAGGGGGGACCCTTACCATAATATCGAGCAATATTCCTATATTAAATACGAAGACCATATATTGAAAAGGGGGGACCCTTACCATAATATCGAGCAATATTCCTATATTAAATACGAAGACCATATATTGAAAAGGGGGGACCCTTACCATAATATCGAGCAATACCCCTATAATAAATACGAAGACCATATATTGAAAAGGGGGGACCCTTACCATAATATCGAGCAATATTCCTATTTATTAGTTAAGTTTTTTCGAATTTCGCTTATTTTTGCGATAAAATCAATATTTGCGGAGATACAGCCACTTTTCTAAAAAAGTTTAATAGGGAAGTAATATTTTTATTAAAAATGAATACTGATAGACTTGGATCCATCTTAATATTTATATGGATTTTTTCAAAAATTTCTTCAAATTACAATAGTTTTAATATATTTGAAAAGAGCATTATCGATACCTTAGTTAAGTTTTTTCGAATTTCGCTTATTTTTGCGATAAAATCAATATTTGCGGAGATACAGACACTTTTCTAAAAAAGTTTAATAGGGAAGTAATATTTTTATTATAAAAATGAATACTGATAGACTTGGATCCATCCTAATATTTATATGGATTTTTTCAAAAATTTCTTCAAATTACAATAGTTTTAATATATTTGAAAAGAGCATTATCGATACCTTAGTTAAGTTTTTTCGAATTTCGCTTATTTTTGCGATAAAATCAATATTTGCGGAGATACAGCCACTTTTCTAAAAAAGTTTAATAGGGAAGTAATATTTTTATTAAAAATGAATACTGATAGACTTGGATCCATCCTAATATTTATATGGATTTTTTCAAAAATTTCTTCAAATTACAATAGTTTTAATATATTTGAAAAGAGCATTATCGATACCTTAGTTAAGTTTTTTCGAATTTCGCTTATTTTTGCGATAAAATCAATATTTGCGGAGATACAGACACTTTTCTAAAAAAAGTTTAATAGGGAAGTAATATTTTTATTATAAAAATGAATACTGATAGACTTGGATCCATCCTAATATTTATATGGATTTTTTCAAAAATTTCTTCAAATTACAATAGTTTTAATATATTTGAAAAGAGCATTATCGATACCTTAGTTAAGTTTTTTCGAATTTCGCTTATTTTTGCGATAAAATCAATATTTGCGGAGATACAGCCACTTTTCTAAAAAAGTTTAATAGGGAAGTAATATTTTTATTATAAAAATGAATACTGATAGACTTGGATCCATCCTAATATTTATATGGATTTTTTCAAAAATTTCTTCAAATTACAATAGTTTTAATATATTTGAAAAGAGCATTATCGATACCTTAGTTAAGTTTTTTCGAATTTCGCTTATTTTTGCGATAAAATCAATATTTGCGGAGATACAGCCGCTTTTCTAAAAAAGTTTAATAGGGAAGTAATATTTTTATTATAAAAATGAATACTGATAGACTTGGATCCATCCTAATATTTATATGGATTTTTTCAAAAATTTCTTCAAATTACAATAGTTTTAATATATTTGAAAAGAGCATTATCGATACCTTAGTTAAGTTTTTTCGAATTTCGCTTATTTTTGCGATAAAATCAATATTTGCGGAGATACAGCCACTTTTCTAAAAAAGTTTAATAGGGAAGTAATATTTTTATTATAAAAATGAATACTGATAGACTTGGATCTATCCTAATATTTATATGGATTTTTAAAAGGGGGACCCTTGCCATAATATCGAGCAATACCCCTATAATAAATACGAAGACCATATATTGAAAAGGGGGACCCTTACTATAATATCGAGCAATACCCCTATATTAAATACGCAGACCATATATTGAAAAGGGGGGACCCTTACCATAATATCGAGCAATATTCCTTTATTAAATACGAAGACCATATATTGAAAAGGGGGGACCCTTACCATAATATCGAGCAATACCCCTATATTAAATACGCAGACCATATATTGAAAAGGGGGGACCCTTACCATAATATCGAGCAATATTCCTATATTAAATACGAAGACCATATATTGAAAAGGGGGGACCCTTACCATAATATCGAGCAATATTCCTATATTAAATACGAAGGCCATATATTGAAAAGGGGGGACCCTTACCATAATATCGAGCAATACCTCTATAATAAATACGAAGACCATATATTGAAAAGGGGGGACCCTTACCATAATATCGAGCAATATTCCTATATTAAATACGAAGACCATATATTGAAAAGGGGGGACCCTTACCATAATATCGAGCAATATTCCTATATTAAATACGAAGACCATATATTGAAAAGGGGGGACCCTTACCATAATATCGAGCAATATTCCTATATTAAATACGCAGACCATATATTGAAAAGGGGGGACCCTTACCATAATATCGAGCAATACCCCTATAATAAATACGAAGACCATATATTGAAAAGGGGGGACCCTTACCATAATATCGAGCAATATTCCTATATTAAATACGAAGACCATATATTGAAAAGGGGGGACCCTTACCATAATATCGAGCAATATTCCTATATTAAATACGAAGACCATATATTGAAAAGGGGGGACCCTTACCATAATATCGAGCAATATTCCTATATTAAATACGAAGACCATATATTGAAAAGGGGGGACCCTTACCATAATATCGAGCAATATTCCTATATTAAATACGAAGACCATATATTGAAAAGGGGGGACCCTTACCATAATATCGAGCAATACCCCTATAATAAATACGAAGACCATATATTGAAAAGGGGGGACCCTTACCATAATATCGAGCAATATTCCTATATTAAATAGGAAGACCATATATTGAAAAGGGGGGACCCTTACCATAATATCGAGCAATATTCCTATATTAAATACGAAGATCATATATTGAAAAGGGGGGACCCTTACCATAATATCGAGCAATATTCCTATATTAAATACGAAGACCATATATTGAAAAGGGGGGACCCTTACCATAATATCGAGCAATATTCCTATATTAAATACGAAGACCATATATTGAAAAGGGGGGACCCTTACCATAATATCGAGCAATACCCCTATAATAAATACGAAGACCATATATTGAAAAGGGGGGACCCTTACCATAATATCGAGCAATATTCCTATTTATTAGTTAAGTTTTTTCGAATTTCGCTTATTTTTGCGATAAAATCAATATTTGCGGAGATACAGCCACTTTTCTAAAAAAGTTTAATAGGGAAGTAATATTTTTATTAAAAATGAATACTGATAGACTTGGATCCATCTTAATATTTATATGGATTTTTTCAAAAATTTCTTCAAATTACAATAGTTTTAATATATTTGAAAAGAGCATTATCGATACCTTAGTTAAGTTTTTTCGAATTTCGCTTATTTTTGCGATAAAATCAATATTTGCGGAGATACAGACACTTTTCTAAAAAAGTTTAATAGGGAAGTAATATTTTTATTATAAAAATGAATACTGATAGACTTGGATCCATCCTAATATTTATATGGATTTTTTCAAAAATTTCTTCAAATTACAATAGTTTTAATATATTTGAAAAGAGCATTATCGATACCTTAGTTAAGTTTTTTCGAATTTCGCTTATTTTTGCGATAAAATCAATATTTGCGGAGATACAGCCACTTTTCTAAAAAAGTTTAATAGGGAAGTAATATTTTTATTAAAAATGAATACTGATAGACTTGGATCCATCCTAATATTTATATGGATTTTTTCAAAAATTTCTTCAAATTACAATAGTTTTAATATATTTGAAAAGAGCATTATCGATACCTTAGTTAAGTTTTTTCGAATTTCGCTTATTTTTGCGATAAAATCAATATTTGCGGAGATACAGACACTTTTCTAAAAAAGTTTAATAGGGAAGTAATATTTTTATTATAAAAATGAATACTGATAGACTTGGATCCATCCTAATATTTATATGGATTTTTTCAAAAATTTCTTCAAATTACAATAGTTCTAATATATTTGAAAAGAGCATTATCGATACCTTAGTTAAGTTTTTTCGAATTTCGCTTATTTTTGCGATAAAATCAATATTTGCGGAGATACAGCCACTTTTCTAAAAAAGTTTAATAGGGAAGTAATATTTTTATTATAAAAATGAATACTGATAGACTTGGATCCATCCTAATATTTATATGGATTTTTTCAAAAATTTCTTCAAATTACAATAGTTTTAATATATTTGAAAAGAGCATTATCGATACCTTAGTTAAGTTTTTTCGAATTTCGCTAATTTTTGCGATAAAATCAATATTTGCGGAGATACAGCCGCTTTTCTAAAAAAGTTTAATAGGGAAGTAATATTTTTATTATAAAAATGAATACTGATAGACTTGGATCCATCCTAATATTTATATGGATTTTTTCAAAAATTTCTTCAAATTACAATAGTTTTAATATATTTGAAAAGAGCATTATCGATACCTTAGTTAAGTTTTTTCGAATTTCGCTTATTTTTGCGATAAAATCAATATTTGCGGAGATACAGCCACTTTTCTAAAAAAGTTTAATAGGGAAGTAATATTTTTATTATAAAAATGAATACTGATAGACTTGGATCCATCCTAATATTTATATGGATTTTTAAAAGGGGGACCCTTGCCATAATATCGAGCAATACCCCTATAATAAATACGAAGACCATATATTGAAAAGGGGGACCCTTACTATAATATCGAGCAATACCCCTATATTAAATACGCAGACCATATATTGAAAAGGGGGGACCCTTACCATAATATCGAGCAATATTCCTTTATTAAATACGAAGACCATATATTGAAAAGGGGGGACCCTTACCATAATATCGAGCAATACCCCTATATTAAATACGCAGACCATATATTGAAAAGGGGGGACCCTTACCATAATATCGAGCAATATTCCTATATTAAATACGAAGACCATATATTGAAAAGGGGGGACCCTTACCATAATATCGAGCAATATTCCTATATAAAATACGAAGGCCATATATTGAAAAGGGGGGACCCTTACCATAATATCGAGCAATACCCCTATAATAAATACGAAGACCATATATTGAAAAGGGGGGACCCTTACCATAATATCGAGCAATATTCCTATATTAAATACGAAGACCATATATTGAAAAGGGGGGACCCTTACCATAATATCGAGCAATATTCCTATATTAAATACGAAGACCATATATTGAAAAGGGGGGACCCTTACCATAATATCGAGCAATATTCCTATATTAAATACGCAGACCATATATTGAAAAGGGGGGACCCTTACCATAATATCGAGCAATACCCCTATAATAAATACGAAGACCATATATTGAAAAGGGGGGACCCTTACCATAATATCGAGCAATATTCCTATATTAAATACGAAGACCATATATTGAAAAGGGGGGACCCTTACCATAATATCGAGCAATATTCCTATATTAAATACGAAGACCATATATTGAAAAGGGGGGACCCTTACCATAATATCGAGCAATATTCCTATATTAAATACGAAGACCATATATTGAAAAGGGGGGACCCTTACCATAATATCGAGCAATATTCCTATATTAAATACGAAGACCATATATTGAAAAGGGGGGACCCTTACCATAATATCGAGCAATACCCCTATAATAAATACGAAGACCATATATTGAAAAGGGGGACCCTTACCATAATATCGAGCAATACCCCTATAATAAATACGAAGACCATATATTGAAAAGGGGGGACCCTTACCATAATATCGAGCAATATTCCTATATTAAATACGAAGACCATATATTGAAAAGGGGGGACCCTTACCATAATATCGAGCAATATTCCTATATTAAATACGAAGATCATATATTGAAAAGGGGGGACCCTTACCATAATATCGAGCAATATTCCTATATTAAATACGAAGACCATATATTGAAAAGGGGGGACCCTTACCATAATATCGAGCAATATTCCTATATTAAATACGCAGACCATATATTGAAAAGGGGGGACCCTTACCATAATATCGAGCAATACCCCTATAATAAATACGAAGACCATATATTGAAAAGGGGGGACCCTTACCATAATATCGAGCAATATTCCTATATTAAATACGAAGACCATATATTGAAAAGGGGGGACCCTTACCATAATATCGAGCAATATTCCTATATTAAATACGAAGACCATATATTGAAAAGGGGGGACCCTTACCATAATATCGAGCAATACCCCTATAATAAATACGAAGACCATATATTGAAAAGGGGGGACCCTTACCATAATATCGAGCAATATTCCTATATTAAATACGAAGACCATATATTGAAAAGGGGGGACCCTTACCATAATATCGAGCAATATTCCTATTTATTAGTTAAGTTTTTTCGAATTTCGCTTATTTTTGCGATAAAATCAATATTTGCGGAGATACAGCCACTTTTCTAAAAAAGTTTAATAGGGAAGTAATATTTTTATTAAAAATGAATACTGATAGACTTGGATCCATCTTAATATTTATATGGATTTTTTCAAAAATTTCTTCAAATTACAATAGTTTTAATATATTTGAAAAGAGCATTATCGATACCTTAGTTAAGTTTTTTCGAATTTCGCTTATTTTTGCGATAAAATCAATATTTGCGGAGATACAGACACTTTTCTAAAAAAGTTTAATAGGGAAGTAATATTTTTATTATAAAAATGAATACTGATAGACTTGGATCCATCCTAATATTTATATGGATTTTTTCAAAAATTTCTTCAAATTACAATAGTTTTAATATATTTGAAAAGAGCATTATCGATACCTTAGTTAAGTTTTTTCGAATTTCGCTTATTTTTGCGATAAAATCAATATTTGCGGAGATACAGCCACTTTTCTAAAAAAGTTTAATAGGGAAGTAATATTTTTATTAAAAATGAATACTGATAGACTTGGATCCATCCTAATATTTATATGGATTTTTTCAAAAATTTCTTCAAATTACAATAGTTTTAATATATTTGAAAAGAGCATTATCGATACCTTAGTTAAGTTTTTTCGAATTTCGCTTATTTTTGCGATAAAATCAATATTTGCGGAGATACAGCCACTTTTCTAAAAAAGTTTAATAGGGAAGTAATATTTTTATTATAAAAATGAATACTGATAGACTTGGATCCATCCTAATATTTATATGGATTTTTTCAAAAATTTCTTCAAATTACAATAGTTTTAATATATTTGAAAAGAGCATTATCGATACCTTAGTTAAGTTTTTTCGAATTTCGCTTATTTTTGCGATAAAATCAATATTTGCGGAGATACAGCCGCTTTTCTAAAAAAGTTTAATAGGGAAGTAATATTTTTATTATAAAAATGAATACTGATAGACTTGGATCCATCCTAATATTTATATGGATTTTTTCAAAAATTTCTTCAAATTACAATAGTTTTAATATATTTGAAAAGAGCATTATCGATACCTTAGTTAAGTTTTTTCGAATTTCGCTTATTTTTGCGATAAAATCAATATTTGCGGAGATACAGCCACTTTGCTAAAAAAGTTTAATAGGGAAGTAATATTTTTATTATAAAAATGAATACTGATAGACTTGGATCCATCCTAATATTTATATGGATTTTTAAAAGGGGGACCCTTGCCATAATATCGAGCAATACCCCTATAATAAATACGAAGACCATATATTGAAAAGGGGGACCCTTACTATAATATCGAGCAATACCCCTATATTAAATACGCAGACCATATATTGAAAAGGGGGGACCCTTACCATAATATCGAGCAATATTCCTTTATTAAATACGAAGACCATATATTGAAAAGGGGGGACCCTTACCATAATATCGAGCAATACCCCTATATTAAATACGCAGACCATATATTGAAAAGGGGGGACCCTTACCATAATATCGAGCAATATTCCTATATTAAATACGAAGACCATATATTGAAAAGGGGGACCCTTACCATAATATCGAGCAATATTCCTATATTAAATACGAAGACCATATATTGAAAAGGGGGGACCCTTACCACAATATCGAGCAATATTCCTATATTAAATACGAAGATCATATATTGAAAAGGGGGGACCCTTACCATAATATCGAGCAATATTCCTATATTAAATACGAAGACCATATATTGAAAAGGGGGGACCCTTACCATAATATCGAGCAATATTCCTATATTAAATACGAAGACCATATATTGAAAAGGGGGGACCCTTACCATAATATCGAGCAATACCCCTATAATAAATACGAAGACCATATATTGAAAAGGGGGGACCCTTACCATAATATCGAGCAATATTCCTATTTATTAGTTAAGTTTTTTCGAATTTCGCTTATTTTTGCGATAAAATCAATATTTGCGGAGATACAGCCACTTTTCTAAAAAAGTTTAATAGGGAAGTAATATTTTTATTAAAAATGAATACTGATA
The DNA here is from genome assembly GCA_932526305.1 of Epicampocera succincta. Lineage (NCBI taxonomy): Eukaryota > Metazoa > Arthropoda > Insecta > Diptera > Tachinidae > Epicampocera > Epicampocera succincta. The sequence goes on along the minus strand of OW052037.1, from coordinate 10,751,359 downwards.
GACTTGGATCCATCCTAATATTTATATGGATTTTTAAAAGGGGGACCCTTGCCATAATATCGAGCAATACCCCTATAATAAATACGAAGACCATATATTGAAAAGGGGGGACCCTTACCATAATATCGAGCAATACCCCTATATTAAATACGCAGACCATATATTGAAAAGGGGGGACCCTTACCATAATATCGAGCAATATTCCTTTATTAAATACGAAGACCATATATTGAAAAGGGGGGACCCTTACCATAATATCGAGCAATACCCCTATATTAAATACGCAGACCATATATTGAAAAGGGGGGACCCTTACCATAATATCGAGCAATATTCCTATATTAAATACGAAGACCATATATTGAAAAGGGGGGACCCTTACCATAATATCGAGCAATATTCCTATATTAAATACGAAGACCATATATTGAAAAGGGGGGACCCTTACCATAATATCGAGCAATATTCCTATATTAAATACGAAGACCATATATTGAAAAGGGGGGACCATTACCATAATATCGAGCAATACCCCTATAATAAATACGAAGACCATATATTGAAAAGGGGGGACCCTTACCATAATATCGAGCAATATTCCTATATTAAATACGAAGACCATATATTGAAAAGGGGGGACCCTTACCATAATATCGAGCAATATTCCTATATTAAATACGAAGACCATATATTGAAAAGGGGGACCCTTACCATAATATCGAGCAATATTCCTATATTAAATACGAAGACCATATATTGAAAAGGGGGGACCCTTACCATAATATCGAGCAATACCCCTATAATAAATACGAAGACCATATATTGAAAAGGGGGGACCCTTACCATAATATCGAGCAATACCCCTATAATAAATACGAAGACCATATATTGAAAAGGGGGGACCCTTACCATAATATCGAGCAATATTCCTATATTAAATACGAAGACCATATATTGAAAAGGGGGGACCCTTACCATAATATCGAGCAATATTCCTATATTAAATACGAAGACCATATATTGAAAAGGGGGGACCCTTACCATAATATCGAGCAATATTCCTATATTAAATACGAAGACCATATATTGAAAAGGGGGGACCCTTACCATAATATCGAGCAATATTCCTATATTAAATACGAAGACCATATATTTAAAAGGGGGGACCCTTACCATAATATCGAGCAATATTCCTATATTAAATACGAAGATCATATATTGAAAAGGGGGGACCCTTACCATAATATCGAGCAATATTCCTATATTAAATACGAAGACCATATATTGAAAAGGGGGGACCCTTACCATAATATCGAGCAATATTCCTATATTAAATACGAAGGCCATATATTGAAAAGGGGGGACCCTTACCATAATATCGAGCAATACCCCTATAATAAATACGAAGACCATATATTGAAAAGGGGGGACCCTTACCATAATATCGAGCAATATTCCTATATTAAATACGAAGACCATATATTGAAAAGGGGGGACCCTTACCATAATATCGAGCAATATTCCTATATTAAATACGAAGACCATATATTGAAAAGGGGGGACCCTTACCATAATATCGAGCAATATTCCTATATTAAATACGCAGACCATATATTGAAAATTGGGGACCCTTACCATAATATCGAGCAATACCCCTATAATAAATACGAAGACCATATATTGAAAAGGGGGGATCCTTACCATAATATCGAGCAATATTCCTATATTAAATACGAAGACCATATATTGAAAAGGGGGGACCCTTACCATAATATCGAGCAATATTCCTATATTAAATACGAAGACCATATATTGAAAAGGGGGGACCCTTACCATAATATCGAGCAATATTCCTATATTAAATACGAAGACCATATATTGAAAAGGGGGGACCCTTACCATAATATCGAGCAATATTCCTATATTAAATACGAAGACCATATATTGAAAAGGGGGGACCCTTACCATAATATCGAGCAATACCCCTATAATAAATACGAAGACCATATATTGAAAAGGGGGGACCCTTACCATAATATCGAGCAATACCCCTATAATAAATACGAAGACCATATATTGAAAAGGGGGGACCCTTACCATAATATCGAGCAATATTCCTATATTAAATACGAAGACCATATATTGAAAAGGGGGGACCCTTACCATAATATCGAGCAATATTCCTATATTAAATACGAAGATCATATATTGAAAAGGGGGGACCCTTACCATAATATCGAGCAATATTCCTATATTAAATACGAAGACCATATATTGAAAAGAGGGGACCCTTACCATAATATCGAGCAATATTCCTACATTAAATACGAAGACCATATATTGAAAAGGGGGGACCCTTACCATAATATCGAGCAATACCCCTATAATAAATACGAAGACCATATATTGAAAAGGGGGGACCCTTACCATAATATCGAGCAATATTCCTATTTATTAGTTAAGTTTTTTCGAATTTCGCTTATTTTTGCGATAAAATCAATATTTGCGGAGATACAGCCACTTTTCTAAAAAAGTTTAATAGGGAAGTAATATTTTTATTAAAAATGAATACTGATAGACTTGGATCCATCTTAATATTTATATGGATTTTTTCAAAAATTTCTTCAAATTACAATAGTTTTAATATATTTGAAAAGAGCATTATCGATACCTTAGTTAAGTTTTTTCGAATTTCGCTTATTTTTGCGATAAAATCAATATTTGCGGAGATACAGCCACTTTTCTAAAAAAGTTTAATAGGGAAGTAATATTTTTATTAAAAATGAATACTGATAGACTTGGATCCATCTTAATATTTATATGGATTTTTTCAAAAATTTCTTCAAATTACAATAGTTTTAATATATTTGAAAAGAGCATTATCGATACCTTAGTTAAGTTTTTTCGAATTTCGCTTATTTTTGCGATAAAATCAATATTTGCGGAGATACAGACACTTTTCTAAAAAAGTTTAATAGGGAAGTAATATTTTTATTATAAAAATGAATACTGATAGACTTGGATCCATCCTAATATTTATATGGATTTTTTCAAAAATTTCTTCAAATTACAATAGTTTTAATATATTTGAAAAGAGCATTATCGATACCTTAGTTAAGTTTTTTCGAATTTCGCTTATTTTTGCGATAAAATCAATATTTGCGGAGATACAGACACTTTTCTAAAAAAGTTTAATAGGGAAGTAATATTTTTATTATAAAAATGAATACTGATAGACTTGGATCCATCCTAATATTTATATGTATTTTTTAAAAAATTTCTTCAAATTACAATAGTTTTAATATATTTGAAAAGAGCATTATCGATACCTTAGTTAAGTTTTTTCGAATTTCGCTTATTTTTGCGATAAAATCAATATTTGCGGAGATACAGCCGCTTTTCTAAAAAAGTTTAATAGGGAAGTAATATTTTTATTATAAAAATGAATACTGATAGACTTGGATCCATCCTAATATTTATATGGATTTTTTCAAAAATTTCTTCAAATTACAATAGTTTTAATATATTTGAAAAGAGCATTATCGATACCTTAGTTAAGTTTTTTCGAATTTCGCTTATTTTTGCGATAAAATCAATATTTGCGGAGATACAGCCACTTTTCTAAAAAAGTTTAATAGGGAAGTAATATTTTTATTATAAAAATGAATACTGATAGACTTGGATCCATCCTAATATTTATATGGATTTTTAAAAGGGGGACCCTTGCCATAATATCGAGCAATACCCCTATAATAAATACGAAGACCATATATTGAAAAGGGGGACCCTTACTATAATATCGAGCAATACCCCTATATTAAATACGCAGACCATATATTGAAAAGGGGGGACCCTTACCATAATATCGAGCAATATTCCTTTATTAAATACGAAGACCATATATTGAAAAGGGGGGACCCTTACCATAATATCGAGCAATACCCCTATATTAAATACGCAGACCATATATTGAAAAGGGGGGACCCTTACCATAATATCGAGCAATATTCCTATATTAAATACGAAGACCATATATTGAAAAGGGGGGACCCTTACCATAATATCGAGCAATATTCCTATATTAAATACGAAGGCCATATATTGAAAAGGGGGGACCCTTACCATAATATCGAGCAATACCCCTATAATAAATACGAAGACCATATATTGAAAAGGGGGGACCCTTACCATAATATCGAGCAATATTCCTATATTAAATACGAAGACCATATATTGAAAAGGGGGGACCCTTACCATAATATCGAGCAATATTCCTATATTAAATACGAAGACCATATATTGAAAAGGGGGGACCCTTACCATGATATCGAGCAATATTCCTATATTAAATACGCAGACCATATATTGAAAAGGGGGGACCCTTACCATAATATCGAGCAATACCCCTATAATAAATACGAAGACCATATATTGAAAAGGGGGGACCCTTACCATAATATCGAGCAATATTCCTATATTAAATACGAAGACCATATATTGAAAAGGGGGGACCCTTACCATAATATCGAGCAATATTCCTATATTAAATACGAAGACCATATATTGAAAAGGGGGGACCCTTACCATAATATCGAGCAATATTCCTATAATAAATACGAAGACCATATATTGAAAAGGGGGGACCCTTACCATAATATCGAGCAATACCCCTATAATAAATACGAAGACCATATATTGAAAAGGGGGGACCCTTACCATAATATCGAGCAATATTCCTATATTAAATACGAAGACCATATATTGAAAAGGGGGGACCCTTACCATAATATCGAGCAATATTCCTATATTAAATACGAAGATCATATATTGAAAAGGGGGGACCCTTACCATAATATCGAGCAATATTCCTATATTAAATACGAAGACCATATATTGAAAAGAGGGGACCCTTACCATAATATCGAGCAATATTCCTACATTAAATACGAAGACCATATATTGAAAAGGGGGGACCCTTACCATAATATCGAGCAATACCCCTATAATAAATACGAAGACCATATATTGAAAAGGGGGGACCCTTACCATAATATCGAGCAATATTCCTATTTATTAGTTAAGTTTTTTCGAATTTCGCTTATTTTTGCGATAAAATCAATATTTGCGGAGATACAGCCACTTTTCTAAAAAAGTTTAATAGGGAAGTAATATTTTTATTAAAAATGAATACTGATAGACTTGGATCCATCTTAATATTTATATGGATTTTTTCAAAAATTTCTTCAAATTACAATAGTTTTAATATATTTGAAAAGAGCATTATCGATACCTTAGTTAAGTTTTTTCGAATTTCGCTTATTTTTGCGATAAAATCAATATTTGCGGAGATACAGCCACTTTTCTAAAAAAGTTTAATAGGGAAGTAATATTTTTATTAAAAATGAATACTGATAGACTTGGATCCATCTTAATATTTATATGGATTTTTTCAAAAATTTCTTCAAATTACAATAGTTTTAATATATTTGAAAAGAGCATTATCGATACCTTAGTTAAGTTTTTTCGAATTTCGCTTATTTTTGCGATAAAATCAATATTTGCGGAGATACAGACACTTTTCTAAAAAAGTTTAATAGGGAAGTAATATTTTTATTATAAAAATGAATACTGATAGACTTGGATCCATCCTAATATTTATATGGATTTTTTCAAAAATTTCTTCAAATTACAATAGTTTTAATATATTTGAAAAGAGCATTATCGATACCTTAGTTAAGTTTTTTCGAATTTCGCTTATTTTTGCGATAAAATCAATATTTGCGGAGATACAGACACTTTTCTAAAAAAGTTTAATAGGGAAGTAATATTTTTATTATAAAAATGAATACTGATAGACTTGGATCCATCCTAATATTTATATGTATTTTTTAAAAAATTTCTTCAAATTACAATAGTTTTAATATATTTGAAAAGAGCATTATCGATACCTTAGTTAAGTTTTTTCGAATTTCGCTTATTTTTGCGATAAAATCAATATTTGCGGAGATACAGCCGCTTTTCTAAAAAAGTTTAATAGGGAAGTAATATTTTTATTATAAAAATGAATACTGATAGACTTGGATCCATCCTAATATTTATATGGATTTTTTCAAAAATTTCTTCAAATTACAATAGTTTTAATATATTTGAAAAGAGCATTATCGATACCTTAGTTAAGTTTTTTCGAATTTCGCTTATTTTTGCGATAAAATCAATATTTGCGGAGATACAGCCACTTTTCTAAAAAAGTTTAATAGGGAAGTAATATTTTTATTATAAAAATGAATACTGATAGACTTGGATCCATCCTAATATTTATATGGATTTTTAAAAGGGGGACCCTTGCCATAATATCGAGCAATACCCCTATAATAAATACGAAGACCATATATTGAAAAGGGGGACCCTTACTATAATATCGAGCAATACCCCTATATTAAATACGCAGACCATATATTGAAAAGGGGGGACCCTTACCATAATATCGAGCAATATTCCTTTATTAAATACGAAGACCATATATTGAAAAGGGGGGACCCTTACCATAATATCGAGCAATACCCCTATATTAAATACGCAGACCATATATTGAAAAGGGGGGACCCTTACCATAATATCGAGCAATATTCCTATATTAAATACGAAGACCATATATTGAAAAGGGGGGACCCTTACCATAATATCGAGCAATATTCCTATATTAAATACGAAGGCCATATATTGAAAAGGGGGGACCCTTACCATAATATCGAGCAATACCCCTATAATAAATACGAAGACCATATATTGAAAAGGGGGGACCCTTACCATAATATCGAGCAATATTCCTATATTAAATACGAAGACCATATATTGAAAAGGGGGGACCCTTACCATAATATCGAGCAATATTCCTATATTAAATACGAAGACCATATATTGAAAAGGGGGGACCCTTACCATGATATCGAGCAATATTCCTATATTAAATACGCAGACCATATATTGAAAAGGGGGGACCCTTACCATAATATCGAGCAATACCCCTATAATAAATACGAAGACCATATATTGAAAAGGGGGGACCCTTACCATAATATCGAGCAATATTCCTATATTAAATACGAAGACCATATATTGAAAAGGGGGGACCCTTACCATAATATCGAGCAATATTCCTATATTAAATACGAAGACCATATATTGAAAAGGGGGGACCCTTACCATAATATCGAGCAATATTCCTATATTAAATACGAAGACCATATATTGAAAAGGGGGGACCCTTACCATAATATCGAGCAATATTCCTATATTAAATACGAAGACCATATATTGAAAAGGGGGGACCCTTACCATAATATCGAGCAATACCCCTATAATAAATACGAAGACCATATATTGAAAAGGGGGGACCCTTACCATAATATCGAGCAATACCCCTATAATAAATACGAAGACCATATATTGAAAAGGGGGGACCCTTACCATAATATCGAGCAATATTCCTATATTAAATAGGAAGACCATATATTGAAAAGGGGGGACCCTTACCATAATATCGAGCAATATTCCTATATTAAATACGAAGATCATATATTGAAAAGGGGGGACCCTTACCATAATATCGAGCAATATTCCTATATTAAATACGAAGACCATATATTGAAAAGGGGGGACCCTTACCATAATATCGAGCAATATTCCTATATTAAATACGAAGACCATATATTGAAAAGGGGGGACCCTTACCATAATATCGAGCAATACCCCTATAATAAATACGAAGACCATATATTGAAAAGGGGGGACCCTTACCATAATATCGAGCAATATTCCTATTTATTAGTTAAGTTTTTTCGAATTTCGCTTATTTTTGCGATAAAATCAATATTTGCGGAGATACAGCCACTTTTCTAAAAAAGTTTAATAGGGAAGTAATATTTTTATTAAAAATGAATACTGATAGACTTGGATCCATCTTAATATTTATATGGATTTTTTCAAAAATTTCTTCAAATTACAATAGTTTTAATATATTTGAAAAGAGCATTATCGATACCTTAGTTAAGTTTTTTCGAATTTCGCTTATTTTTGCGATAAAATCAATATTTGCGGAGATACAGACACTTTTCTAAAAAAGTTTAATAGGGAAGTAATATTTTTATTATAAAAATGAATACTGATAGACTTGGATCCATCCTAATATTTATATGGATTTTTTCAAAAATTTCTTCAAATTACAATAGTTTTAATATATTTGAAAAGAGCATTATCGATACCTTAGTTAAGTTTTTTCGAATTTCGCTTATTTTTGCGATAAAATCAATATTTGCGGAGATACAGCCACTTTTCTAAAAAAGTTTAATAGGGAAGTAATATTTTTATTAAAAATGAATACTGATAGACTTGGATCCATCCTAATATTTATATGGATTTTTTCAAAAATTTCTTCAAATTACAATAGTTTTAATATATTTGAAAAGAGCATTATCGATACCTTAGTTAAGTTTTTTCGAATTTCGCTTATTTTTGCGATAAAATCAATATTTGCGGAGATACAGACACTTTTCTAAAAAAGTTTAATAGGGAAGTAATATTTTTATTATAAAAATGAATACTGATAGACTTGGATCCATCCTAATATTTATATGGATTTTTTCAAAAATTTCTTCAAATTACAATAGTTTTAATATATTTGAAAAGAGCATTATCGATACCTTAGTTAAGTTTTTTCGAATTTCGCTTATTTTTGCGATAAAATCAATATTTGCGGAGATACAGCCACTTTTCTAAAAAAGTTTAATAGGGAAGTAATATTTTTATTATAAAAATGAATACTGATAGACTTGGATCCATCCTAATATTTATATGGATTTTTTCAAAAATTTCTTCAAATTACAATAGTTTTAATATATTTGAAAAGAGCATTATCGATACCTTAGTTAAGTTTTTTCGAATTTCGCTTATTTTTGCGATAAAATCAATATTTGCGGAGATACAGCCGCTTTTCTAAAAAAGTTTAATAGGGAAGTAATATTTTTATTATAAAAATGAATACTGATAGACTTGGATCCATCCTAATATTTATATGGATTTTTTCAAAAATTTCTTCAAATTACAATAGTTTTAATATATTTGAAAAGAGCATTATCGATACCTTACTTAAGTTTTTTCGAATTTCGCTTATTTTTGCGATAAAATCAATATTTGCGGAGATACAGCCACTTTTCTAAAAAAGTTTAATAGGGAAGTAATATTTTTATTATAAAAATGAATACTGATAGACTTGGATCCATCCTAATATTTATATGGATTTTTTCAAAAATTTCTTCAAATTACAATAGTTTTAATATATTTGAAAAGTGCATTATCGATACCTTAGTTAAGTTTTTTCGAATTTCGCTTATTTTTGCGATAAAATCAATATTTGCGGAGATACAGCCGCTTTTCTAAAAAAGTTTAATAGGGAAGTAATATTTTTATTATAAAAATGAATACTGATAGACTTGGATCCATCCTAATATTTATATGGATTTTTTCAAAAATTTCTTCAAATTACAATAGTTTTAATATATTTGAAAAGAGCATTATCGATACCTTAGTTAAGTTTTTTCGAATTTCGCTTATTTTTGCGATAAAATCAATATTTGCGGAGATACAGCCACTTTTCTAAAAAAGTTTAATAGGGAAGTAATATTTTTATTATAAAAATGAATACTGATAGACTTGGATCCATCCTAATATTTATATGGATTTTTAAAAGGGGGACCCTTGCCATAATATCGAGCAATACCCCTATAATAAATACGAAGACCATATATTGAAAAGGGGGACCCTTACTATAATATCGAGCAATACCCCTATATTAAATACGCAGACCATATATTGAAAAGGGGGGACCCTTACCATAATATCGAGCAATATTCCTTTATTAAATACGAAGACCATATATTGAAAAGGGGGGACCCTTACCATAATATCGAGCAATACCCCTATATTAAATACGCAGACCATATATTGAAAAGGGGGGACCCTTACCATAATATCGAGCAATATTCCTATATTAAATACGAAGACCATATATTGAAAAGGGGGGACCCTTACCATAATATCGAGCAATATTCCTATATTAAATACGAAGACCATATATTGAAAAGGGGGGACCCTTACCATAATATCGAGCAATATTCCTATATTAAATACGAAGATCATATATTGAAAAGGGGGGACCCTTACCATAATATCGAGCAATATTCCTATATTAAATACGAAGACCATATATTGAAAAGGGGGGACCCTTACCATAATATCGAGCAATATTCCTATATTAAATACGAAGACCATATATTGAAAAGGGGGGACCCTTACCATAATATCGAGCAATACCCCTATAATAAATACGAAGACCATATATTGAAAAGGGGGGACCCTTACCATAATATCGAGCAATATTCCTATTTATTAGTTAAGTTTTTTCGAATTTCGCTTATTTTTGCGATAAAATCAATATTTGCGGAGATACAGCCACTTTTCTAAAAAAGTTTAATAGGGAAGTAATATTTTTATTAAAAATGAATACTGATAGACTTGGATCCATCTTAATATTTATATGGATTTTTTCAAAAATTTCTTCAAATTACAATAGTTTTAATATATTTGAAAAGAGCATTATCAATACCTTAGTTAAGTTTTTTCGAATTTCGCTTATTTTTGCGATAAAATGAATATTTGCGGAGATACAGACACTTTTCTAAAAAAGTTTAATAGGGAAGTAATATTTTTATTATAAAAATGAATACTGATAGACTTGGATCCATCCTAATATTTATATGGATTTTTTCAAAAATTTCTTCAAATTACAATAGTTTTAATATATTTGAAAAGAGCATTATCGATACGTTAGTTAAGTTTTTTCGAATTTCGCTTATTTTTGCGATAAAATCAATATTTGCGGAGATACAGACACTTTTCTAAAAAAGTTTAATAGGGAAGTAATATTTTTATTATAAAAATGAATACTGATAGACTTGGATCCATCCTAATATTTATATGGATTTTTAAAAGGGGGACCCTTGCCATAATATCGAGCAATACCCCTATAATAAATACGAAGACCATATATTGAAAAGGGGGGACCCTTACCATAATATCGAGCAATACCCCTATATTAAATACGCAGACCATATATTGAAAAGGGGGGACCCTTACCATAATATCGAGCAATATTCCTTTATTAAATACGAAGACCATATATTGAAAAGGGGGGACCCTTACCATAATATCGAGCAATACCCCTATATTAAATACGCAGACCATATATTGAAAAGGGGGGACCCTTACCATAATATCGAGCAATATTCCTATATTAAATACGAAGACCATATATTGAAAAGGGGGGACCCTTACCATAATATCGAGCAATATTCCTATATTAAATACGAAGACCATATATTGAAAAGGGGGGACCCTTACCATAATATCGAGCAATATTCCTATATTAAATACGAAGACCATATATTGAAAAGGGGGGACCATTACCATAATATCGAGCAATACCCCTATAATAAATACGAAGACCATATATTGAAAAGGGGGGACCCTTACCATAATATCGAGCAATATTCCTATATTAAATACGAAGACCATATATTGAAAAGGGGGGACCCTTACCATAATATCGAGCAATATTCCTATATTAAATACGAAGACCATATATTGAAAAGGGGGACCCTTACCATAATATCGAGCAATATTCCTATATTAAATACGAAGACCATATATTGAAAAGGGGGGACCCTTACCATAATATCGAGCAATACCCCTATAATAAATACGAAGACCATATATTGAAAAGGGGGGACCCTTACCATAATATCGAGCAATACCCCTATAATAAATACGAAGACCATATATTGAAAAGGGGGGACCCTTACCATAATATCGAGCAATATTCCTATATTAAATACGAAGACCATATATTGAAAAGGGGGGACCCTTACCATAATATCGAGCAATATTCCTATATTAAATACGAAGACCATATATTGAAAAGGGGGGACCCTTACCATAATATCGAGCAATATTCCTATATTAAATACGAAGACCATATATTGAAAAGGGGGGACCCTTACCATAATATCGAGCAATATTCCTATATTAAATACGAAGACCATATATTTAAAAGGGGGGACCCTTACCATAATATCGAGCAATATTCCTATATTAAATACGAAGATCATATATTGAAAAGGGGGGACCCTTACCATAATATCGAGCAATATTCCTATATTAAATACGAAGACCATATATTGAAAAGGGGGGACCCTTACCATAATATCGAGCAATATTCCTATATTAAATACGAAGGCCATATATTGAAAAGGGGGGACCCTTACCATAATATCGAGCAATACCCCTATAATAAATACGAAGACCATATATTGAAAAGGGGGGACCCTTACCATAATATCGAGCAATATTCCTATATTAAATACGAAGACCATATATTGAAAAGGGGGGACCCTTACCATAATATCGAGCAATATTCCTATATTAAATACGAAGACCATATATTGAAAAGGGGGGACCCTTACCATAATATCGAGCAATATTCCTATATTAAATACGCAGACCATATATTGAAAATTGGGGACCCTTACCATAATATCGAGCAATACCCCTATAATAAATACGAAGACCATATATTGAAAAGGGGGGATCCTTACCATAATATCGAGCAATATTCCTATATTAAATACGAAGACCATATATTGAAAAGGGGGGACCCTTACCATAATATCGAGCAATATTCCTATATTAAATACGAAGACCATATATTGAAAAGGGGGGACCCTTACCATAATATCGAGCAATATTCCTATATTAAATACGAAGACCATATATTGAAAAGGGGGGACCCTTACCATAATATCGAGCAATATTCCTATATTAAATACGAAGACCATATATTGAAAAGGGGGGACCCTTACCATAATATCGAGCAATACCCCTATAATAAATACGAAGACCATATATTGAAAAGGGGGGACCCTTACCATAATATCGAGCAATACCCCTATAATAAATACGAAGACCATATATTGAAAAGGGGGGACCCTTACCATAATATCGAGCAATATTCCTATATTAAATACGAAGACCATATATTGAAAAGGGGGGACCCTTACCATAATATCGAGCAATATTCCTATATTAAATACGAAGATCATATATTGAAAAGGGGGGACCCTTACCATAATATCGAGCAATATTCCTATATTAAATACGAAGACCATATATTGAAAAGAGGGGACCCTTACCATAATATCGAGCAATATTCCTACATTAAATACGAAGACCATATATTGAAAAGGGGGGACCCTTACCATAATATCGAGCAATACCCCTATAATAAATACGAAGACCATATATTGAAAAGGGGGGACCCTTACCATAATATCGAGCAATATTCCTATTTATTAGTTAAGTTTTTTCGAATTTCGCTTATTTTTGCGATAAAATCAATATTTGCGGAGATACAGCCACTTTTCTAAAAAAGTTTAATAGGGAAGTAATATTTTTATTAAAAATGAATACTGATAGACTTGGATCCATCTTAATATTTATATGGATTTTTTCAAAAATTTCTTCAAATTACAATAGTTTTAATATATTTGAAAAGAGCATTATCGATACCTTAGTTAAGTTTTTTCGAATTTCGCTTATTTTTGCGATAAAATCAATATTTGCGGAGATACAGCCACTTTTCTAAAAAAGTTTAATAGGGAAGTAATATTTTTATTAAAAATGAATACTGATAGACTTGGATCCATCTTAATATTTATATGGATTTTTTCAAAAATTTCTTCAAATTACAATAGTTTTAATATATTTGAAAAGAGCATTATCGATACCTTAGTTAAGTTTTTTCGAATTTCGCTTATTTTTGCGATAAAATCAATATTTGCGGAGATACAGACACTTTTCTAAAAAAGTTTAATAGGGAAGTAATATTTTTATTATAAAAATGAATACTGATAGACTTGGATCCATCCTAATATTTATATGGATTTTTTCAAAAATTTCTTCAAATTACAATAGTTTTAATATATTTGAAAAGAGCATTATCGATACCTTAGTTAAGTTTTTTCGAATTTCGCTTATTTTTGCGATAAAATCAATATTTGCGGAGATACAGCCACTTTTCTAAAAAAGTTTAATAGGGAAGTAATATTTTTATTATAAAAATGAATACTGATAGACTTGGATCCATCCTAATATTTATATGGATTTTTAAAAGGGGGACCCTTGCCATAATATCGAGCAATACCCCTATAATAAATACGAAGACCATATATTGAAAAGGGGGACCCTTACTATAATATCGAGCAATACCCCTATATTAAATACGCAGACCATATATTGAAAAGGGGGGACCCTTACCATAATATCGAGCAATATTCCTTTATTAAATACGAAGACCATATATTGAAAAGGGGGGACCCTTACCATAATATCGAGCAATACCCCTATATTAAATACGCAGACCATATATTGAAAAGGGGGGACCCTTACCATAATATCGAGCAATATTCCTATATTAAATACGAAGACCATATATTGAAAAGGGGGGACCCTTACCATAATATCGAGCAATATTCCTATATTAAATACGAAGGCCATATATTGAAAAGGGGGGACCCTTACCATAATATCGAGCAATACCCCTATAATAAATACGAAGACCATATATTGAAAAGGGGGGACCCTTACCATAATATCGAGCAATATTCCTATATTAAATACGAAGACCATATATTGAAAAGGGGGGACCCTTACCATAATATCGAGCAATATTCCTATATTAAATACGAAGACCATATATTGAAAAGGGGGGACCCTTACCATAATATCGAGCAATATTCCTATATTAAATACGCAGACCATATATTGAAAAGGGGGGACCCTTACCATAATATCGAGCAATACCCCTATAATAAATACGAAGACCATATATTGAAAAGGGGGGACCCTTACCATAATATCGAGCAATATTCCTATATTAAATACGAAGACCATATATTGAAAAGGGGGGACCCTTACCATAATATCGAGCAATATTCCTATATTAAATACGAAGACCATATATTGAAAAGGGGGGACCCTTACCATAATATCGAGCAATATTCCTATATTAAATACGAAGACCATATATTGAAAAGGGGGGACCCTTACCATAATATCGAGCAATATTCCTATATTAAATACGAAGACCATATATTGAAAAGGGGGGACCCTTACCATAATATCGAGCAATACCCCTATAATAAATACGAAGACCATATATTGAAAAGGGGGGACCCTTACCATAATATCGAGCAATACCCCTATAATAAATACGAAGACCATATATTGAAAAGGGGGGACCCTTACCATAATATCGAGCAATATTCCTATATTAAATAGGAAGACCATATATTGAAAAGGGGGGACCCTTACCATAATATCGAGCAATATTCCTATATTAAATACGAAGATCATATATTGAAAAGGGGGGACCCTTACCATAATATCGAGCAATATTCCTATATTAAATACGAAGACCATATATTGAAAAGGGGGGACCCTTACCATAATATCGAGCAATATTCCTATATTAAATACGAAGACCATATATTGAAAAGGGGGGACCCTTACCATAATATCGAGCAATACCCCTATAATAAATACGAAGACCATATATTGAAAAGGGGGGACCCTTACCATAATATCGAGCAATATTCCTATTTATTAGTTAAGTTTTTTCGAATTTCGCTTATTTTTGCGATAAAATCAATATTTGCGGAGATACAGCCACTTTTCTAAAAAAGTTTAATAGGGAAGTAATATTTTTATTAAAAATGAATACTGATAGACTTGGATCCATCTTAATATTTATATGGATTTTTTCAAAAATTTCTTCAAATTACAATAGTTTTAATATATTTGAAAAGAGCATTATCGATACCTTAGTTAAGTTTTTTCGAATTTCGCTTATTTTTGCGATAAAATCAATATTTGCGGAGATACAGACACTTTTCTAAAAAAGTTTAATAGGGAAGTAATATTTTTATTATAAAAATGAATACTGATAGACTTGGATCCATCCTAATATTTATATGGATTTTTTCAAAAATTTCTTCAAATTACAATAGTTTTAATATATTTGAAAAGAGCATTATCGATACCTTAGTTAAGTTTTTTCGAATTTCGCTTATTTTTGCGATAAAATCAATATTTGCGGAGATACAGCCACTTTTCTAAAAAAGTTTAATAGGGAAGTAATATTTTTATTAAAAATGAATACTGATAGACTTGGATCCATCCTAATATTTATATGGATTTTTTCAAAAATTTCTTCAAATTACAATAGTTTTAATATATTTGAAAAGAGCATTATCGATACCTTAGTTAAGTTTTTTCGAATTTCGCTTATTTTTGCGATAAAATCAATATTTGCGGAGATACAGACACTTTTCTAAAAAAGTTTAATAGGGAAGTAATATTTTTATTATAAAAATGAATACTGATAGACTTGGATCCATCCTAATATTTATATGGATTTTTTCAAAAATTTCTTCAAATTACAATAGTTTTAATATATTTGAAAAGAGCATTATCGATACCTTAGTTAAGTTTTTTCGAATTTCGCTTATTTTTGCGATAAAATCAATATTTGCGGAGATACAGCCACTTTTCTAAAAAAGTTTAATAGGGAAGTAATATTTTTATTATAAAAATGAATACTGATAGACTTGGATCCATCCTAATATTTATATGGATTTTTTCAAAAATTTCTTCAAATTACAATAGTTTTAATATATTTGAAAAGAGCATTATCGATACCTTAGTTAATTTTTTTCGAATTTCGCTTATTTTTGCGATAAAATCAATATTTGCGGAGATACAGCCGCTTTTCTAAAAAAGTTTAATAGGGAAGTAATATTTTTATTATAAAAATGAATACTGATAGACTTGGATCCATCCTAATATTTATATGGATTTTTTCAAAAATTTCTTCAAATTACAATAGTTTTAATATATTTGAAAAGAGCATTATCGATACCTTAGTTAAGTTTTTTCGAATTTCGCTTATTTTTGCGATAAAATCAATATTTGCGGAGATACAGCCGCTTTTCTAAAAAAGTTTAATAGGGAAGTAATATTTTTATTATAAAAATGAATACTGATAGACTTGGATCCATCCTAATATTTATATGGATTTTTTCAAAAATTTCTTCAAATTACAATAGTTTTAATATATTTGAAAAGAGCATTATCGATACCTTAGTTAAGTTTTTTCGAATTTCGCTTATTTTTGCGATAAAATCAATATTTGCGGAGATACAGACACTTTTCTAAAAAAGTTTAATAGGGAAGTAATATTTTTATTATAAAAATGAATACTGATAGACTTGGATCCATCCTAATATTTATATGGATTTTTTCAAAAATTTCTTCAAATTACAATAGTTTTAATATATTTGAAAAGAGCATTATCGATACCTTAGTTAAGTTTTTTCGAATTTCGCTTATTTTTGCGATAAAATCAATATTTGCGGAGATACAGCCACTTTTCTAAAAAAGTTTAATAGGGAAGTAATATTAAAAATGAATGAATGAATACTGATAGACTTGGATCCATCCTAATATTTATATGGATTTTTTCAAAAATTTCTTCAAATTACAATAGTTTTAATATATTTGAAAAGAGCATTATCGATACCTTAGTTAAGTTTTTTCGAATTTCGCTTATTTTTGCGATAAAATCAATATTTGCGGAGATACAGCCACTTTTCTAAAAAAGTTTAATAGGGAAGTAATATTTTTATTATAAAAATGAATACTGATAGACTTGGATCCATCCTAATATTTATATGGATTTTTAAAAGGGGGACCCTTGCCATAATATCGAGCAATACCCCTATAATAAATACGAAGACCATATATTGAAAAGGGGGACCCTTACTATAATATCGAGCAATACCCCTATATTAAATACGCAGACCATATATTGAAAAGGGGGGACCCTTACCATAATATCGAGCAATATTCCTTTATTAAATACGAAGACCATATATTGAAAAGGGGGGACCCTTACCATAATATCGAGCAATACCCCTATATTAAATACGCAGACCATATATTGAAAAGGGGGGACCCTTACCATAATATCGAGCAATATTCCTATATTAAATACGAAGACCATATATTGAAAAGGGGGGACCCTTACCATAATATCGAGCAATATTCCTATATTAAATACGAAGGCCATATATTGAAAAGGGGGGACCCTTACCATAATATCGAGCAATACCCCTATAATAAATACGAAGACCATATATTGAAAAGGGGGGACCCTTACCATAATATCGAGCAATATTCCTATATTAAATACGAAGACCATATATTGAAAAGGGGGGACCCTTACCATAATATCGAGCAATATTCCTATATTAAATACGAAGACCATATATTGAAAAGGGGGGACCCTTACCATAATATCGAGCAATATTCCTATATTAAATACGCAGACCATATATTGAAAAGGGGGGACCCTTACCATAATATCGAGCAATACCCCTATAATAAATACGAAGACCATATATTGAAAAGGGGGGACCCTTACCATAATATCGAGCAATATTCCTATATTAAATACGAAGACCATATATTGAAAAGGGGGGACCCTTACCATAATATCGAGCAATATTCCTATATTAAATACGAAGACCATATATTGAAAAGGGGGGACCCTTACCATAATATCGAGCAATACCCCTATAATAAATACGAAGACCATATATTGAAAAGGGGGGACCCTTACCATAATATCGAGCAATACCCCTATAATAAATACGAAGACCATATATTGAAAAGGGGGGACCCTTACCATAATATCGAGCAATATTCCTATATTAAATACGAAGACCATATATTGAAAAGGGGGGACCCTTACCATAATATCGAGCAATATTCCTATATTAAATACGAAGATCATATATTGAAAAGGGGGGACCCTTACCATAATATCGAGCAATATTCCTATATTAAATACGAAGACCATATATTGAAAAGGGGGGACCCTTACCATAATATCGAGCAATATTCCTATATTAAATACGAAGATCATATATTGAAAAGGGGGGACCCTTACCATAATATCGAGCAATATTCCTATATTAAATACGAAGACCATATATTGAAAAGGGGGGACCCTTACCATAATATCGAGCAATATTCCTATTTATTAGTTAAGTTTTTTCGAATTTCGCTTATTTTTGCGATAAAATCAATATTTGCGGAGATACAGCCACTTTTCTAAAAAAGTTTAATAGGGAAGTAATATTTTTATTAAAAATGAATACTGATAGACTTGGATCCATCTTAATATTTATATGGATTTTTTCAAAAATTTCTTCAAATTACAATAGTTTTAATATATTTGAAAAGAGCATTATCGATACCTTAGTTAAGTTTTTTCGAATTTCGCTTATTTTTGCGATAAAATCAATATTTGCGGAGATACAGACACTTTTCTAAAAAAGTTTAATAGGGAAGTAATATTTTTATTATAAAAATGAATACTGATAGACTTGGATCCATCCTAATATTTATATGGATTTTTTCAAAAATTTCTTCAAATTACAATAGTTTTAATATATTTGAAAAGAGCATTATCGATACCTTAGTTAAGTTTTTTCGAATTTCGCTTATTTTTGCGATAAAATCAATATTTGCGGAGATACAGCCGCTTTTCTAAAAAAGTTTAATAGGGAAGTAATATTTTTATTATAAAAATGAATACTGATAGACTTGGATCCATCCTAATATTTATATGGATTTTTAAAAGGGGGACCCTTGCCATAATATCGAGCAATACCCCTATAATAAATACGAAGACCATATATTGAAAAGGGGGACCCTTACTATAATATCGAGCAATACCCCTATATTAAATACGCAGACCATATATTGAAAAGGGGGGACCCTTACCATAATATCGAGCAATATTCCTTTATTAAATACGAAGACCATATATTGAAAAGGGGGGACCCTTACCATAATATCGAGCAATACCCCTATATTAAATACGCAGACCATATATTGAAAAGGGGGGACCCTTACCATAATATCGAGCAATACCCCTATAATAAATACGAAGACCATATATTGAAAAGGGGGGACCCTTACCATAATATCGAGCAATATTCCTATATTAAATACGAAGACCATATATTGAAAAGGGGGGACCCTTACCATAATATCGAGCAATATTCCTATATTAAATACGAAGACCATATATTGAAAAGGGGGGACCCTTACCATAATATCGAGCAATATTCCTATATTAAATACGCAGACCATATATTGAAAAGGGGGGACCCTTACCATAATATCGAGCAATATTCCTATATTAAATACGAAGACCATATATTGAAAAGGGGGACCCTTACCATAATATCGAGCAATATTCCTATATTAAATACGAAGACCATATATTGAAAAGGGGGGACCCTTACCATAATATCGAGCAATATTCCTATATTAAATACGAAGACCATATATTGAAAAGGGGGGACCCTTACCATAATATCGAGCAATATTCCTATATTAAATACGAAGACCATATATTGAAAAGGGGGGACCCTTACCATAATATCGAGCAATATTCCTATATTAAATACGAAGACCATATATTGAAAAGGGGGGACCCTTACCATAATATCGAGCAATACCCCTATAATAAATACGAAGACCATATATTGAAAAGGGGGGACCCTTACCATAATATCGAGCAATACCCCTATAATAAATACGAAGACCATATATTGAAAAGGGGGGACCCTTACCATAATATCGAGCAATATTCCTATATTAAATACGAAGACCATATATTGAAAAGGGGGGACCCTTACCATAATATCGAGCAATATTCCTATATTAAATACGAAGATCATATATTGAAAAGGGGGGACCCTTACCATAATATCGAGCAATATTCCTATATTAAATACGAAGACCATATATTGAAAAGGGGGGACCCTTACCATAATATCGAGCAATATTCCTATATTAAATACGAAGACCATATATTGAAAAGGGAGGACCCTTACCATAATATCGAGCAATACCCCTATAATAAATACGAAGACCATATATTGAAAAGGGGGGACCCTTACCATAATATCGAGCAATATTCCTATTTATTAGTTAAGTTTTTTCGAATTTCGCTTATTTTTGCGATAAAATCAATATTTGCGGAGATACAGCCACTTTTCTAAAAAAGTTTAATAGGGAAGTAATATTTTTATTATAAAAATGAATACTGATAGACTTGGATCCATCCTAATATTTATATGGATTTTTTCAAAAATTTCTTCAAATTACAATAGTTTTAATATATTTGAAAAGAGCATTATCGATACCTTAGTTAAGTTTTTTCGAATTTCGCTTATTTTTGCGATAAAATCAATATTTGCGGAGATACAGACACTTTTCTAAAAAAGTTTAATAGGGAAGTAATATTTTTATTATAAAAATGAATACTGATAGACTTGGATCCATCCTAATATTTATATGGATTTTTTCAAAAATTTCTTCAAATTACAATAGTTTTAATATATTTGAAAAGAGCATTATCGATACCTTAGTTAAGTTTTTTCGAATTTCGCTTATTTTTGCGATAAAATCAATATTTGCGGAGATACAGACACTTTTCTAAAAAAGTTTAATAGGGAAGTAATATTTTTATTAAAAATGAATACTGATAGACTTGGATCCATCCTAATATTTATATGGATTTTTTCAAAAATTTCTTCAAATTACAATAGTTTTAATATATTTGAAAAGAGCATTATCGATACCTTAGTTAAGTTTTTTCGAATTTCGCTTATTTTTGCGATAAAATCAATATTTGCGGAGATACAGACACTTTTCTAAAAAAGTTTAATAGGGAAGTAATATTTTTATTAAAAATGAATACTGATAGACTTGGATCCATCTTAATATTTATATGGATTTTTTCAAAAATTTCTTCAAATTACAATAGTTTTAATATATTTGAAAAGAGCATTATCGATACCTTAGTTAAGTTTTTTCGAATTTCGCTTATTTTTGCGATAAAATCAATATTTGCGGAGATACAGACACTTTTCTAAAAAAGTTTAATAGGGAAGTAATATTTTTATTATAAAAATGAATACTGATAGACTTGGATCCATCCTAATATTTATATGGATTTTTTCAAAAATTTCTTCAAATTACAATAGTTTTAATATATTTGAAAAGAGCATTATCGATACCTTAGTTAAGTTTTTTCGAATTTCGCTTATTTTTGCGATAAAATCAATATTTGCGGAGATACAGCCACTTTTCTAAAAAAGTTTAATAGGGAAGTAATATTTTTATTAAAAATGAATACTGATAGACTTGGATCCATCCTAATATTTATATGGATTTTTTCAAAAATTTCTTCAAATTACAATAGTTTTAATATATTTGAAAAGAGCATTATCGATACCTTAGTTAAGTTTTTTCGAATTTCGCTTATTTTTGCGATAAAATCAATATTTGCGGAGATACAGACACTTTTCTAAAAAAGTTTAATAGGGAAGTAATATTTTTATTATAAAAATGAATACTGATAGACTTGGATCCATCCTAATATTTATATGGATTTTTTCAAAAATTTCTTCAAATTACAATAGTTTTAATATATTTGAAAAGAGCATTATCGATACCTTAGTTAAGTTTTTTCGAATTTCGCTTATTTTTGCGATAAAATCAATATTTGCGGAGATACAGCCACTTTTCTAAAAAAGTTTAATAGGGAAGTAATATTTTTATTATAAAAATGAATACTGATAGACTTGGATCCATCCTAATATTTATATGGATTTTTTCAAAAATTTCTTCAAATTACAATAGTTTTAATATATTTGAAAAGAGCATTATCGATACCTTAGTTAAGTTTTTTGGAATTTCGCTTATTTTTGCGATAAAATCAATATTTGCGGAGATACAGCCGCTTTTCTAAAAAAGTTTAATAGGGAAGTAATATTTTTATTATAAAAATGAATACTGATAGACTTGGATCCATCCTAATATTTATATGGATTTTTTCAAAAATTTCTTCAAATTACAATAGTTTTAATATATTTGAAAAGAGCATTATCGATACCTTAGTTAAGTTTTTTCGAATTTCGCTTATTTTTGCGATAAAATCAATATTTGCGGAGATACAGCCACTTTTCTAAAAAAGTTTAATAGGGAAGTAATATTTTTATTATAAAAATGAATACTGATAGACTTGGATCCATCCTAATATTTATATGGATTTTTAAAAGGGGGACCCTTGCCATAATATCGAGCAATACCCCTATAATAAATACGAAGACCATATATTGAAAAGGGGGACCCTTACTATAATATCGAGCAATACCCCTATATTAAATACGCAGACCATATATTGAAAAGGGGGGCCCTTACCATAATATCGAGCAATATTCCTTTATTAAATACGAAGACCATATATTGAAAAGGGGGGACCCTTACCATAATATCGAGCAATACCCCTATATTAAATACGCAGACCATATATTGAAAAGGGGGGACCCTTACCATAATATCGAGCAATATTCCTATATTAAATACGAAGACCATATATTGAAAAGGGGGGACCCTTACCATAATATCGAGCAATATTCCTATATTAAATACGAAGGCCATATATTGTAAAGGGGGGACCCTTACCATAATATCGAGCAATACCCCTATAATAAATACGAAGACCATATATTGAAAAGGGGGGACCCTTACCATAATATCGAGCAATATTCCTATATTAAATACGCAGACCATATATTGAAAAGGGGGGACCCTTACCATAATATCGAGCAATATTCCTATATTAAATACGAAGACCATATATTGAAAAGGTGGGACCCTTACTATAATATCGAGCAATATTCCTATATTAAATACGAAGACCATATATTGAAAAGGGGGGACCCTTACCATAATATCGAGCAATATTCTATATTAAATACGAAGACCATATATTGAAAAGGGGGGACCCTTACCATAATATCGAGCAATATTCCTATATTAAATACGAAGACCATATATTGAAAAGGGGGGACCCTTACCATAATATCGAGCAATATTCCTATATTAAATACGAAGACCATATATTGAAAAGGGGGGACCCTTACCATAATATCGAGCAATACCCCTATAATAAATACGAAGACCATATATTGAAAAGGGGGGACCCTTACCATAATATCGAGCAATACCCCTATAATAAATACGAAGACCATATATTGAAAAGGGGGGACCCTTACCATAATATCGAGCAATATTCCTATATTAAATACGAAGACCATATATTGAAAAGTGGGGACCCTTACGATAATATCGAGCAATATTCCTATATTAAATACGAAGATCATATATTGAAAAGGGGGGACCCTTACCATAATATCGAGCAATATTCCTATATTAAATACGAAGACCATATATTGAAAAGGGGGGACCCTTACCATAATATCGAGCAATATTCCTATTTATTAGTTAAGTTTTTTCGAATTTCGCTTATTTTTGCGATAAAATCAATATTTGCGGAGATACAGCCACTTTTCTAAAAAAGTTTAATAGGGAAGTAATATTTTTATTAAAAATGAATACTGATAGACTTGGATCCATCTTAATATTTATATGGATTTTTTCAAAAATTTCTTCATATTACAATAGTTTTAATATATTTGAAAAGAGCATTATCGATACCTTAGTTAAGTTTTTTCGAATTTCGCTTATTTTTGCGATAAAATCAATATTTGCGGAGATACAGACACTTTTCTAAAAAAGTTTAATAGGGAAGTAATATTTTTATTATAAAAATGAATACTGATAGACTTGGATCCATCCTAATATTTATATGGATTTTTTCAAAAATTTCTTCAAATTACAATAGTTTTAATATATTTGAAAAGAGCATTATCGATACCTTGGTTAAGTTTTTTCGAATTTCGCTTATTTTTGCGATAAAATCAATATTTGCGGAGATACAGCCACTTTTCTAAAAAAGTTTAATAGGGAAGTAATATTTTTATTAAAAATGAATACTGATAGACTTGGATCCATCTTAATATTTATATGGATTTTTTCAAAAATTTCTTCAAATTACAATAGTTTTAATATATTTGAAAAGAGCATTATCGATACCTTAGTTAAGTTTTTTCGAATTTCGCTTATTTTTGCGATAAAATCAATATTTGCGGAGATACAGACACTTTTCTAAAAAAGTTTAATAGGGAAGTAATATTTTTATTATAAAAATGAATACTGATAGACTTGGATCCATCCTAATATTTATATGGATTTTTTCAAAAATTTCTTCAAATTACAATAGTTTTAATATATTTGAAAAGACCATTATCGATACCTTAGTTAAGTTTTTTCGAATTTCGCTTATTTTTGCGATAAAATCAATATTTGCGGAGATACAGCCACTTTTCTAAAAAAGTTTAATAGGGAAGTAATATTTTTATTATAAAAATGAATACTGATAGACTTGGATCCATCCTAATATTTATATGGATTTTTAAAAGGGGGACCCTTACCATAATATCGAGCAATACCCCTATATTAAATACGCAGACCATATATTGAAAAGGGGGGACCCTTACCATAATATCGAGCAATATTCCTTTATTAAATACGAAGACCATATATTGAAAAGGGGGGACCCTTACCATAATATCGAGCAATACCCCTATATTAAATACGCAGACCATATATTGAAAAGGGGGGACCCTTACCATAATATCGAGCAATACCCCTATAATAAATACGAAGACCATATATTGAAAAGGGGGGACCCTTACCATAATATCGAGCAATATTCCTATATTAAATACGAAGACCATATATTGAAAAGGGGGGACCCTTACCATAATATCGAGCAATATTCCTATATTAAATACGCAGACCATATATTGAAAAGGGGGGACCCTTACCATAATATCGAGCAATACCCCTATAATAAATACGAAGACCATATATTGAAAAGGGGGACCCTTACCATAATATCGAGCAATATTCCTATATTAAATACGAAGACCATATATTGAAAAGGGGGGACCCTTACCATAATATCGAGCAATATTCCTATATTAAATACGAAGACCATATATTGAAAAGGGGGGACCCTTACCATAATATCGAGCAATATTCCTATATTAAATACGAAGACCATATATTGAAAAGGGAGGACCCTTACCATAATATCGAGCAATACCCCTATAATAAATACGAAGACCATATATTGAAAAGGGGGGACCCTTACCATAATATCGAGCAATATTCCTATATTAAATACGAAGACCATATATTGAAAAGGGGGGACCCTTACCATAATATCGAGCAATATTCCTATATTAAATACGAAGACCATATATTGAAAAGGGGGGACCCTTACCATAATATCGAGCAATACCCCTATAATAAATACGAAGACCATATATTGAAAAGGGGGACCCTTACCATAATATCGAGCAATATTCCTATATTAAATACGAAGACCATATATTGAAAAGGGGGGACCCTTACCATAATATCGAGCAATATTCCTATATTAAATACGAAGACCATATATTGAAAAGGGGGGACCCTTACCATAATATCGAGCAATACCCCTATAATAAATACGAAGACCATATATTGAAAAGGGGGGACCCTTACCATAATATCGAGCAATACCCCTATAATAAATACGAAGACCATATATTGAAAAGGGGGGACCCTTACCATAATATCGAGCAATATTCCTATATTAAATACGAAGACCATATATTGAAAAGGGGGGACCCTTACCATAATATCGAGCAATATTCCTATATTAAATACGAAGATCATATATTGAAAAGGGGGGACCCTTACCATAATATCGAGCAATATTCCTATATTAAATACGAAGACCATATATTGAAAAGGGGGACCCTTACCATAATATCGAGCAATATTCCTATATTAAATACGAAGACCATATATTGAAAAGGGAGGACCCTTACCATAATATCGAGCAATACCCCTATAATAAATACGAAGACCATATATTGAAAAGGGGGGACCCTTACCATAATATCGAGCAATATTCCTATTTATTAGTTAAGTTTTTTCGAATTTCGCTTATTTTTGCGATAAAATCAATATTTGCGGAGATACAGCCACTTTTCTAAAAAAGTTTAATAGGGAAGTAATATTTTTATTAAAAATGAATACTGATAGACTTGGATCCATCTTAATATTTATATGGATTTTTTCAAAAATTTCTTCAAATTACAATAGTTTTAATATATTTGAAAAGAGCATTATCGATACCTTAGTTAAGTTTTTTCGAATTTCGCTTATTTTTGCGATAAAATCAATATTTGCGGAGATACAGACACTTTTCTAAAAAAGTTTAATAGGGAAGTAATATTTTTATTATAAAAATGAATACTGATAGACTTGGATCCATCCTAATATTTATATGGATTTTTTTAAAAATTTCTTCAAATTACAATAGTTTTAATATATTTGAAAAGAGCATTATCGATACCTTAGTTAAGTTTTTTCGAATTTCGCTTATTTTTGCGATAAAATCAATATTTGCGGAGATACAGCCACTTTCCTAAAAAAGTTTAATAGGGAAGTAATATTTTTATTAAAAATGAATACTGATAGACTTGGATCCATCCTAATATTTATATGGATTTTTTCAAAAATTTCTTCAAATTACAATAGTTTTAATATATTTGAAAAGAGCATTATCGATACCTTAGTTAAGTTTTTTCGAATTTCGCTTATTTTTGCGATAAAATCAATATTTGCGGAGATACAGACACTTTTCTAAAAAAGTTTAATAGGGAAGTAATATTTTTATTATAAAAATGAATACTGATAGACTTGGATCCATCCTAATATTTATATGGATTTTTTCAAAAATTTCTTCAAATTACAATAGTTTTAATATATTTGAAAAGAGCATTATCGATACCTTAGTTAAGTTTTTTCGAATTTCGCTTATTTTTGCGATAAAATCAATATTTGCGGAGATACAGCCACTTTTCTAAAAAAGTTTAATAGGGAAGTAATATTTTTATTATAAAAATGAATACTGATAGACTTGGATCCATCCTAATATTTATATGGATTTTTTCAAAAATTTCTTCAAATTACAATAGTTTTAATATATTTGAAAAGAGCATTATCGATACCTTAGTTAAGTTTTTTCGAATTTCGCTTATTTTTGCGATAAAATCAATATTTGCGGAGATACAGCCACTTTTCTAAAAAAGTTTAATAGGGAAGTAATATTTTTATTATAAAAATGAATACTGATAGACTTGGATCCATCCTAATATTTATATGGATTTTTAAAAGGGGGACCCTTGCCATAATATCGAGCAATACCCCTATAATAAATACGAAGACCATATATTGAAAAGGGGGACCCTTACTATAATATCGAGCAATATTCCTATATTAAATACGAAGACCATATATTGAAAAGGGGGGACCCTTACCATAATATCGAGCAATATTCCTATATTAAATACGAAGACCATATATTGAAAAGGGGGGACCCTTACCATAATATCGAGCAATATTCCTATATTAAATACGCAGACCATATATTGAAAAGGGGGGACCCTTACCATAATATCGAGCAATACCCCTATAATAAATACGAAGACCATATATTGAAAAGGGGGGACCCTTACCATAATATCGAGCAATATTCCTATATTAAATACGAAGACCATATATTGAAAAGGGGGGACCCTTACCATAATATCGAGCAATATTCTATAGTAAATACGAAGACCATATATTGAAAAGGGGGGACCCTTACCATAATATCGAGCAATATTCCTATATTAAATACGAAGACCATATATTGAAAAGGGGGGACCCTTACCATAATATCGAGCAATATTCCTATATTAAATACGAAGACCATATATTGAAAAGGGGGGACCCTTACCATAATATCGAGCAATATTCCTATAATAAATACGAAGACCATATATTGAAAAGGGGGGACCCTTACCATAATATCGAGCAATACCCCTATAATAAATACGAAGACCATATATTGAAAAGGGGGGACCCTTACCATAATATCGAGCAATATTCCTATATTAAATACGAAGACCATATATTGAAAAGGGGGGACCCTTACCATAATATCGAGCAATATTCCTATATTAAATACGAAGACCATATATTGAAAAGGGGGGACCCTTACCATAATATCGAGCAATATTCCTATATTAAATACGCAGACCATATATTGAAAAGGGGGGACCCTTACCATAATATCGAGCAATACCCCTATAATAAATACGAAGACCATATATTGAAAAGGGGGGACCCTTACCATAATATCGAGCAATATTCCTATATTAAATACGAAGACCATATATTGAAAAGGGGGGACCCTTACCATAATATCGAGCAATATTCTATAGTAAATACGAAGACCATATATTGAAAAGGGGGGACCCTTACCATAATATCGAGCAATATTCCTATATTAAATACGAAGACCATATATTGAAAAGGGGGGACCCTTACCATAATATCGAGCAATATTCCTATATTAAATACGAAGACCATATATTGAAAAGGGGGGACCCTTACCATAATATCGAGCAATATTCCTATAATAAATACGAAGACCATATATTGAAAAGGGGGGACCCTTACCATAATATCGAGCAATACCCCTATAATAAATACGAAGACCATATATTGAAAAGGGGGGACCCTTACCATAATATCGAGCAATATTCCTATATTAAATACGAAGACCATATATTGAAAAGGGGGGACCCTTACGATAATATCGAGCAATATTCCTATATTAAATACGAAGATCATATATTGAAAAGGGGGGACCCTTACCATAATATCGAGCAATATTCCTATATTAAATACGAAGACCATATATTGAAAAGGGGGGACCCTTACCATAATATCGAGCAATATTCCTATATTAAATACGAAGACCATATATTGAAAAGGGGGGACCCTTACCATAATATCGAGCAATACCCCTATAATAAATACGAAGACCATATATTGAAAAGGGGGGACCCTTACCATAATATCAAGCAATATCCCTATTTATTAGTTAAGTTTTTTCGAATTTCGCTTATTTTTGCGATAAAATCAATATTTGCGGAGATACAGCCACTTTTCTAAAAAAGTTTAATAGGGAAGTAATATTTTTATTAAAAATGAATACTGATAGACTTGGATCCATCCTAATATTTATATGGATTTTTTCAAAAATTTCTTCAAATTACAATAGTTTTAATATATTTGAAAACAGCATTATCGATACCTTAGTTAAGTTTTTTCGAATTTCGCTTATTTTTGCGATAAAATCAATATTTGCGGAGATACAGACACTTTTCTAAAAAAGTTTAATAGGGAAGTAATATTTTTATTATAAAAATGAATACTGATAGACTTGGATCCATCCTAATATTTATATGGATTTTTTCAAAAATTTCTTCAAATTACAATAGTTTTAATATATTTGAAAAGAGCATTATCGATACCTTAGTTAAGTTTTTTCGAATTTCGCTTATTTTTGCGATAAAATCAATATTTGCGGAGATACAGCCACTTTTCTAAAAAAGTTTAATAGGGAAGTAATATTTTTATTAAAAATGAATACTGATAGACTTGGATCCATCTTAATATTTATATGGATTTTTTCAAAAATTTCTTCAAATTACAATAGTTTTAATATATTTGAAAAGAGCATTATCGATACCTTAGTTAAGTTTTTTCGAATTTCGCTTATTTTTGCGATAAAATCAATATTTGCGGAGATACAGACACTTTTCTAAAAAAGTTTAATAGGGAAGTAATATTTTTATTATAAAAATGAATACTGATAGACTTGGATCCATCCTAATATTTATATGGATTTTTTCAAAAATTTCTTCAAATTACAATAGTTTTAATATATTTGAAAAGAGCATTATCGATACCTTAGTTAAGTTTTTTCGAATTTCGCTTATTTTTGCGATAAAATCAATATTTGCGGAGATACAGCCACTTTTCTAAAAAAGTTTAATAGGGAAGTAATATTTTTATTATAAAAATGAATACTGATAGACTTGGATCCATCCTAATATTTATATGGATTTTTAAAAGGGGGACCCTTGCCATAATATCGAGCAATACCCCTATAATAAATACGAAGACCATATATTGAAAAGGGGGACCCTTACTATAATATCGAGCAATACCCCTATATTAAATACGCAGACCATATATTGAAAAGGGGGGACCCTTACCATAATATCGAGCAATATTCCTTTATTAAATACGAAGACCATATATTGAAAAGGGGGGACCCTTACCATAATATCGAGCAATACCCCTATATTAAATACGCAGACCATATATTGAAAAGGGGGGACCCTTACCATAATATCGAGCAATATTCCTATATTAAATACGAAGACCATATATTGAAAAGGGAGGACCCTTACCATAATATCGAGCAATACCCCTATAATAAATACGAAGACCATATATTGAAAAGGGGGGACCTATATTATATATTATACAATATTCCTATATTAAATACGAAGACCATATATTGAAAAGGGGGGACCCTTACCATAATATCGAGCAATATTCCTATATTAAATACGAAGACCATATATTGAAAAGGGGGACCCTTACTATAATATCGAGCAATACCCCTATATTAAATACGCAGACCATATATTGAAAAGGGGGGACCCTTACCATAATATCGAGCAATATTCCTTTATTAAATACGAAGACCATATATTGAAAAGGGGGGACCCTTACCATAATATCGAGCAATACCCCTATATTAAATACGCAGACCATATATTGAAAAGGGGTACCCTTACCATAATATCGAGCAATATTCCTATATTAAATACGAAGACCATATATTGAAAAGGGGGGACCCTTACCATAATATCGAGCAATATTCCTATATTAAATACGAAGGCCATATATTGAAAAGGGGGGACCCTTACCATAATATCGAGCAATACCCCTATAATAAATACGAAGACCATATATTGAAAAGGGGGGACCCTTACCATAATATCGAGCAATATTCCTATATTAAATACGAAGACCATATATTGAAAAGGGGGGACCCTTACCATAATATCGAGCAATATTCCTATATTAAATACGAAGACCATATATTGAAAAGGGGGGACCCTTACCATAATATCGAGCAATATTCCTACATTAAATACGCAGACCAGAAAAAACTTTCGTAGAAGGCGGACGTGTTTTAATCAATAAAATAATAAAAAAAAAAAGAATATAAAAAAATAAAAATTTATAAAACATTTTCGTGTATATCAATATACATATGTACATACATACTCGTACATATATGTATGTATAAATATTTCTTACCTAAAAATAAAAGCAAATTTATTCTTGTGACAAAGAAAAAAACCAATATACATTTATTAGATTCCAAAATCAATTTAGTGCGGGAATGCACACAAAAAGTGCATTCTTAAGTACAATAACAATGGTAAACCTAAGTGATAATATGGATGATGATGATATAAATAAAACTAAAGAAAACACTAACAATAATGAACAAACTTGGCAATGTGTAACAACAATTAACGCAAATGGATTGAGTCACCGAAAAAAGCTAAAAGAATAAATTCAGATGATATTCCAACTACATCATTCAATAGCAACAAGTTTGCTGTGCTTGATACTCATGACGATGAAGAAAATTGTGATCAAATTGCAACACCAAAACCTCCACCAATTTACATTCCCAATGTAGCAAGTATAAATCTTATGATAAGAAAATTAAGTGAAATTGTACCTAATACTGATTTTAATTATAAGTCTTTAAGGGAAGGTCAAGTAAGATTGATGATAAAGTCCGTTGATTCGTACAGAAAAGTCGTTAAGTATTTAGAGAGTTCAAGCATCTTATTTCATACTTATCAGCTAAAACAAGAAAGAGCGTACAGAGTTGTTGTTAAAGGACTACATCCGTCAATCCCCGCTGAGGATATTAAAGCTGAACTTGTTAGTTTAGGTCACTCCGTTAGATCTGTTACAAATGTTAGAAGTCGTGTAACAAAAGACCCACTTTCAATGTTTTTTGTAGATTTGGAACCAGGACCCAGTAATAAAACAATTTATAATATTAAACACATAAATCATGCTGTCGTCAAAGTTGAACCACCACTGAGAACCAACGAACTGGTACAATGTCATCGATGTCAACAGTTTGGACATACGAAAGCGTACTGCAAAAAACCGTATAGATGTGTTAAGTGCGGGATGGACCACCCAACTTTAGAGTGTAAGAAAACTGCTGATACTCCACCTCGTTGTTTACATTGTATGCTAAATCATACTGCAAATTACAAAGGCTGTAGAGTTTATCAAAGTTTAGTGTCTAGCAGAAGTAATAAGCAAAGCAGCCAAAAAAATCACGTCAATTCTTCGAGTCATATTGATTTCCCTCAGTTAAATAATTATACTGGCACCAATAGTGAAGCAAATAATGGATTGTCATATGCAGATGCTGTTAAAGGGTCTAATATAAATGAAAATAGTCGTTTGGAAAGACTTGAAAGAATGATGGAAAACTTGATGAATATGATGTCAATGTTAATGGCCAAAGTATGCAAATAAATTTAAGGATAGCAATATGGAATGCAAATGGAATATATAGTCACATAAATGAAGTAGAAATTTTCGTTAAAACTAATTATATTGATATATTTTTAATATCAGAAACTCATTTTACGAACAGAACATTTTTCAAAATAAAAGACTACGATTTGGTTATTGCTAACCACCCCGATAATAGAGCTCATGGCGGTGCTGCTATTTTGATAAAATCGAATATTAAATATGAAATGCTTTCTCCAGTTGAAGAAACTTTTTTGCAAGCTGCTGGTGTAAAAATTACATGCGATAATAATGAAATTAGTATATATTCTATTTATTTTCCCCCCAGACATAGCGTTACATGTATGGAATATGAAAACTTTTTTAAACAACTCGGTTCAAGGTTTATTGTTGGAGGCGATTTTAATGCGAAACATCCCTGGTGGGGATCTCGCTTGATAAATCCAAAAGGAAGGGAATTATATAAATGCATTTGCAGAAATAATTATTCTGCACTATCGGCAGGTGGTCCCACATACTGGCCCAGTGATCCACAGAAAATACCCGATCTTCTGGATTTCTTCGTTTTTAAAGGGATAGCAAGGACATCTATGGACATAACAGACTGTGAGGACCTAAGCTCTGATCACAGTCCTGTAGTTTTGACACTTAACTTAGCTATTCAAACCTTAACAAAGAATCGTAAAGTACTTACTTCAAGAACAGATATGCAACAGTTTACATCGTGGATAGAAGAGCATTTAAATCTAAATTTA
The DNA here is from genome assembly GCA_932526305.1 of Epicampocera succincta. Lineage (NCBI taxonomy): Eukaryota > Metazoa > Arthropoda > Insecta > Diptera > Tachinidae > Epicampocera > Epicampocera succincta. The sequence goes on along the minus strand of OW052037.1, from coordinate 10,716,842 downwards.
CAAATTAATGATGGGGATCAGTTGGAAGATATCGTTGAAACTTTCACCAATTTGATTCATGAAGCAGCTTTTATAGCTACTCCACAGCAGCAGCAAACAAACGGTTATAATGTTCGTCTATCGGCTGAAATAAGGGGGCTAATTGCAAATAGGAGGAGATTAAGGAGGATATATCAAAACACTAGAAGCATAGTTGATAAAACTAATTTTAACAGAGCATCTCAACAACTAAAAAAGCGTATAAAGGATTATAAAAACGATTTGTTAAGCAATTATTTGCAGAATTTGGATGCGGTAACTATTGATAATGATCATAAGCTGTGGAATGCAACTAAATATTTAAAGCGGCCAATAAAAAGAAACATACCAATAAAAAATTTAAACGGTGTCTGGTGTAGGTCACACGCCAGCAAAGCTAATGCTTTTAAGGAACACTTAGAGTCAACATTCAACCCATTTATTTTAAACAGTCCCATTGTAAGGGCTGATGTTGAGAACTTTTTAGATGTTCCTTGTCAAATGGATCGCCCCATTAAATCGATATCCCCAGGAGAAGTAGAAAAAGCCATTGATAAATTGAATAATACCAAAACTCCTGGCTACGATAATATTGATTCCAAGGTTTTAAAATCTTTGCCAAAAAAAGGAATTGTTTTTCTCACAACAATTTATAATTCTATTTTAAGGCTGAACCATTTTCCGTCGCAGTGGAAATATGCAAAAATAATAATGGTACTAAAACCAAATAAGCCCGAAAATAACGTTGCTTCCTATAGACCAATCAGTTTGTTGTCAAGTTTTTCAAAAATTTTTGAAAGGCTATTTTTAAAGAGATTAACGCCAATCTTAGAAGAGCAAAATATTATACCAGACTACCAATTCGGTTTTAGGCATAAGCATGGCACGCCAGAACAATGTCATAGGATTGTCAATAAGATCTCATACGCCTTAGAAAGAAAATTGTATTGTTCTGCAGTGTTTTTAGATGTGCAACAAGCTTTTGACAGAGTCTGGCACAATGGACTTTTATATAAATTGAAAACCCTTATCCCAGCGCCATTTTATTTGCTTCTTAAAGCATATATACAGGGAAGATCCTTTTTTGTGAGCATACATGAAAATTATTCAAGTTTCGGCTGCATTAATGCAGGTATTCCACAAGGCAGTGTTCTGGGTCCAGTATTGTACACAATTTTTACAGCAGATATGCCTACAATTGAAAATATAACGACTGCTACATACGCAGATGATACTGCTTTATTAGCCGCCAATGAATCACCGGTAATAGCTTCCGAGTTGCTGCAAAATCAATTGAATCTTCTTCAAGATTGGCTTCAAAAATGGAACATTAAAGTTAATAATTCAAAGTCTGTCCATGTTACATTCACCCTCAGAAAAAATGATTGCTCGCCTGTTTACCTAAATGGTACAATTATACCAAGTTGCATAACTGTAAAATATTTAGGGCTTCATCTCGATCGAAGACTAACTTGGAAGGAGCATGTCAAAAAGAAACGTGAGCAACTTAATTTAAAAACAAGAAAAATGTTTTGGTTATTGGGCCCAAGATCAAGCTTAAGCTTAGAAAACAAGATTCTGCTTTACAAAACAATACTTAAACCGATATGGACATATGGCATCCAGCTGTGGGGAACTACAAGTAATTCTAACGTTGAGATACTACAGAGGTACCAGTCAAAAACCCTACGACTTTTAACAAATGCGCCTTGGTTTATGACCAACAAAAATATACACAGAGATCTTCGAATTTTATTGGTCAAAGACGAAATAAATAACTTCAGCGAGAGATACCTAAATAGACTAAGCAATCATTCCAACGTGTTAGCAATCAGTCTTTTAGATGATAGCAATGAAATCCAAAGACTTAAAAGACTTCATGTACTTGACCTTCCCTTCCGAAAATAGAAAAAGTTAAAACTCGTTACTCTGTATTTTAATTAAAAAGTAAATTCTTCTTGTATTTATTTTGTTTTTGGGTTTTAGGAAACTCAATATATGTTATGTTGTTATGTAAGAGTCATGAAATTTGCTTATTATTTTAATTGTAAAATAGATCGTAAATAAAACAATATTAAAAAAAAAAAAAAAAAAAAAAAAATACGCAGACCATATATTGAAAAGGGGGGACCCTTACCATAATATCGAGCAATACCCCTATAATAAATACGAAGACCATATATTGAAAAGGGGGGACCCTTACCATAATATCGAGCAATATTCCTATATTAAATACGAAGACCATATATTGAAAAGGGGGGACCCTTACCATAATATCGAGCAATATTCCTATATTAAATACGAAGACCATATATTGAAAAGGGGGGACCCTTACCATAATATCGAGCAATATTCCTATATTAAATACGAAGACCATATATTGAAAAGGGGGGACCCTTACCATAATATCGAGCAATATTCCTATATTAAATACGAAGACCATATATTGAAAAGGGGGGACCCTTACCATAATATCGAGCAATACCCCTATAATAAATACGAAGACCATATATTGAAAAGGGGGGACCCTTACCATAATATCGAGCAATATTCCTATATTAAATACGAAGACCATATATTGAAAAGGGGGGACCCTTACCATAATATCGAGCAATATTCCTATATTAAATACGAAGATCATATATTGAAAAGGGGGGACCCTTACCATAATATCGAGCAATATTCCTATATTAAATACGAAGACCATATATTGAAAAGGGGGGACCCTTACCATAATATCGAGCAATATTCCTATATTAAATACGAAGACCATATATTGAAAAGGGGGGACCCTTACCATAATATCGAGCAATACCCCTATAATAAATACGAAGACCATATATTGAAAAGCGGGGACCCTTACCATAATATCGAGCAATATTCCTATTTATTAGTTAAGTTTTTTCGAATTTCGCTTATTTTTGCGATAAAATCAATATTTGCGGAGATACAGCCACTTTTCTAAAAAAGTTTAATAGGGAAGTAATATTTTTATTAAAAATGAATACTGATAGACTTGGATCCATCTTAATATTTATATGGATTTTTTCAAAAATTTCTTCAAATTACAATAGTTTTAATATATTTGAAAAGAGCATTATCGATACCTTAGTTAAGTTTTTTCGAATTTCGCTTATTTTTGCGATAAAATCAATATTTGCGGAGATACAGACACTTTTCTAAAAAAGTTTAATAGGGAAGTAATATTTTTATTATAAAAATGAATACTGATAGACTTGGATCCATCCTAATATTTATATGGATTTTTTCAAAAATTTCTTCAAATTACAATAGTTTTAATATATTTGAAAAGAGCATTATCGATACCTTAGTTAAGTTTTTTCGAATTTCGCTTATTTTTGCGATAAAATCAATATTTGCGGAGATACAGCCACTTTTCTAAAAAAGTTTAATAGGGAAGTAATATTTTTATTAAAAATGAATACTGATAGACTTGGATCCATCCTAATATTTATATGGATTTTTTCAAAAATTTCTTCAAATTACAATAGTTTTAATATATTTGAAAAGAGCATTATCGATATCTTAGTTAAGTTTTTTCGAATTTCGCTTATTTTTGCGATAAAATCAATATTTGCGGAGATACAGACACTTTTCTAAAAAAGTTTAATAGGGAAGTAATATTTTTATTATAAAAATGAATACTGATAGACTTGGATCCATCCTAATATTTATATGGATTTTTTCAAAAATTTCTTCAAATTACAATAGTTTTAATATATTTGAAAAGAGCATTATCGATACCTTAGTTAAGTTTTTTCGAATTTCGCTTATTTTTGCGATAAAATCAATATTTGCGGAGATACAGCCACTTTTCTAAAAAAGTTTAATAGGGAAGTAATATTTTTATTATAAAAATGAATACTGATAGACTTGGATCCATCCTAATATTTATATGGATTTTTTCAAAAATTTCTTCAAATTACAATAGTTTTAATATATTTGAAAAGAGCATTATCGATACCTTAGTTAAGTTTTTTCGAATTTCGCTTATTTTTGCGATAAAATCAATATTTGCGGAGATACAGCCGCTTTTCTAAAAAAGTTTAATAGGGAAGTAATATTTTTATTATAAAAATGAATACTGATAGACTTGGATCCATCCTAATATTTATATGGATTTTTTCAAAAATTTCTTCAAATTACAATAGTTTTAATATATTTGAAAAGAGCATTATCGATACCTTAGTTAAGTTTTTTCGAATTTCGCTTATTTTTGCGATAAAATCAATATTTGCGGAGATACAGCCACTTTTCTAAAAAAGTTTAATAGGGAAGTAATATTTTTATTATAAAAATGAATACTGATAGACTTGGATCCATCCTAATATTTATATGGATTTTTAAAAGGGGGACCCTTGCCATAATATCGAGCAATACCCCTATAATAAATACGAAGACCATATATTGAAAAGGGGGACCCTTACTATAATATCGAGCAATACCCCTATATTAAATACGCAGACCATATATTGAAAAGGGGGGACCCTTACCATAATATCGAGCAATATTCCTTTATTAAATACGAAGACCATATATTGAAAAGGGGGGACCCTTACCATAATATCGAGCAATACCCCTATATTAAATACGCAGACCATATATTGAAAAGGGGGGACCCTTACCATAATATCGAGCAATATTCCTATATTAAATACGAAGACCATATATTGAAAAGGGGGGACCCTTACCATAATATCGAGCAATATTCCTATATTAAATACGAAGGCCATATATTGAAAAGGGGGGACCCTTACCATAATATCGAGCAATACCCCTATAATAAATACGAAGACCATATATTGAAAAGGGGGGACCCTTACCATAATATCGAGCAATATTCCTATAATAAATACGAAGACCATATATTGAAAAGGGGGGACCCTTACCATAATATCGAGCAATATTCCTATATTAAATACGAAGACCATATATTGAAAAGGGGGGACCCTTACCATAATATCGAGCAATATTCCTATATTAAATACGAAGATCATATATTGAAAAGGGGGGACCCTTACCATAATATCGAGCAATATTCCTATATTAAATACGAAGACCATATATTGAAAAGGGGGGACCCTTACCATAATATCGAGCAATATTCCTATATTAAATACGAAGACCATATATTGAAAAGGGGGGACCCTTACCATAATATCGAGCAATATTCCTATATTAAATACGAAGACCATATATTGAAAAGGGGGGACCCTTACCATAATATCGAGCAATACCCCTATAATAAATACGAAGACCATATATTGAAAAGGGGGGACCCTTACCATAATATCGAGCAATATTCCTATATTAAATACGAAGACCATATATTGAAAAGGGGGGACCCTTACCATAATATCGAGCAATATTCCTATATTAAATACGAAGATCATATATTGAAAAGGGGGGACCCTTACCATAATATCGAGCAATATTCCTATATTAAATACGAAGACCATATATTGAAAAGGGGGGACCCTTACCATAATATCGAGCAATATTCCTATATTAAATACGAAGACCATATATTGAAAAGGGGGGACCCTTACCATAATATCGAGCAATACCCCTATAATAAATACGAAGACCATATATTGAAAAGCGGGGACCCTTACCATAATATCGAGCAATATTCCTATTTATTAGTTAAGTTTTTTCGAATTTCGCTTATTTTTGCGATAAAATCAATATTTGCGGAGATACAGCCACTTTTCTAAAAAAGTTTAATAGGGAAGTAATATTTTTATTAAAAATGAATACTGATAGACTTGGATCCATCTTAATATTTATATGGATTTTTTCAAAAATTTCTTCAAATTACAATAGTTTTAATATATTTGAAAAGAGCATTATCGATACCTTAGTTAAGTTTTTTCGAATTTCGCTTATTTTTGCGATAAAATCAATATTTGCGGAGATACAGACACTTTTCTAAAAAAGTTTAATAGGGAAGTAATATTTTTATTATAAAAATGAATACTGATAGACTTGGATCCATCCTAATATTTATATGGATTTTTTCAAAAATTTCTTCAAATTACAATAGTTTTAATATATTTGAAAAGAGCATTATCGATACCTTAGTTAAGTTTTTTCGAATTTCGCTTATTTTTGCGATAAAATCAATATTTGCGGAGATACAGCCACTTTTCTAAAAAAGTTTAATAGGGAAGTAATATTTTTATTAAAAATGAATACTGATAGACTTGGATCCATCCTAATATTTATATGGATTTTTTCAAAAATTTCTTCAAATTACAATAGTTTTAATATATTTGAAAAGAGCATTATCGATACCTTAGTTAAGTTTTTTCGAATTTCGCTTATTTTTGCGATAAAATCAATATTTGCGGAGATACAGACACTTTTCTAAAAAAGTTTAATAGGGAAGTAATATTTTTATTATAAAAATGAATACTGATAGACTTGGATCCATCCTAATATTTATATGGATTTTTTCAAAAATTTCTTCAAATTACAATAGTTTTAATATATTTGAAAAGAGCATTATCGATACCTTAGTTAAGTTTTTTCGAATTTCGCTTATTTTTGCGATAAAATCAATATTTGCGGAGATACAGCCACTTTTCTAAAAAAGTTTAATAGGGAAGTAATATTTTTATTATAAAAATGAATACTGATAGACTTGGATCCATCCTAATATTTATATGGATTTTTTCAAAAATTTCTTCAAATTACAATAGTTTTAATATATTTGAAAAGAGCATTATCGATACCTTAGTTAAGTTTTTTCGAATTTCGCTTATTTTTGCGATAAAATCAATATTTGCGGAGATACAGCCGCTTTTCTAAAAAAGTTTAATAGGGAAGTAATATTTTTATTATAAAAATGAATACTGATAGACTTGGATCCATCCTAATATTTATATGGATTTTTTCAAAAATTTCTTCAAATTACAATAGTTTTAATATATTTGAAAAGAGCATTATCGATACCTTAGTTAAGTTTTTTCGAATTTCGCTTATTTTTGCGATAAAATCAATATTTGCGGAGATACAGCCACTTTTCTAAAAAAGTTTAATAGGGAAGTAATATTTTTATTATAAAAATGAATACTGATAGACTTGGATCCATCCTAATATTTATATGGATTTTTAAAAGGGGGACCCTTGCCATAATATCGAGCAATACCCCTATAATAAATACGAAGACCATATATTGAAAAGGGGGACCCTTACTATAATATCGAGCAATACCCCTATATTAAATACGCAGACCATATATTGAAAAGGGGGGACCCTTACCATAATATCGAGCAATATTCCTTTATTAAATACGAAGACCATATATTGAAAAGGGGGGACCCTTACCATAATATCGAGCAATACCCCTATATTAAATACGCAGACCATATATTGAAAAGGGGGGACCCTTACCATAATATCGAGCAATATTCCTATATTAAATACGAAGACCATATATTGAAAAGGGGGGACCCTTACCATAATATCGAGCAATATTCCTATATTAAATACGAAGGCCATATATTGAAAAGGGGGGACCCTTACCATAATATCGAGCAATACCCCTATAATAAATACGAAGACCATATATTGAAAAGGGGGGACCCTTACCATAATATCGAGCAATATTCCTATATTAAATACGAAGACCATATATTGAAAAGGGGGGACCCTTACCATAATATCGAGCAATATTCCTATATTAAATACGAAGACCATATATTGAAAAGGGGGGACCCTTACCATAATATCGAGCAATATTCCTATATTAAATACGCAGACCATATATTGAAAAGGGGGGACCCTTACCATAATATCGAGCAATACCCCTATAATAAATACGAAGACCATATATTGAAAAGGGGGGACCCTTACCATAATATCGAGCAATATTCCTATATTAAATACGAAGACCATATATTGAAAAGGGGGGACCCTTACCATAATATCGAGCAATATTCCTATATTAAATACGAAGACCATATATTGAAAAGGGGGGACCCTTACCATAATATCGAGCAATATTCCTATATTAAATACGAAGACCATATATTGAAAAGGGGGGACCCTTACCATAATATCGAGCAATATTCCTATATTAAATACGAAGACCATATATTGAAAAGGGGGGACCCTTACCATAATATCGAGCAATACCCCTATAATAAATACGAAGACCATATATTGAAAAGGGGGGACCCTTACCATAATATCGAGCAATACCCCTATAATAAATACGAAGACCATATATTGAAAAGGGGGGACCCTTACCATAATATCGAGCAATATTCCTATATTAAATACGAAGTCCATATATTGAAAAGGGGGAACCCTTACCATAATATCGAGCAATATTCCTATATTAAATACGAAGATCATATATTGAAAAGGGGGGACCCTTACCATAATATCGAGCAATATTCCTATATTAAATACGAAGACCATATATTGAAAAGGGGGGACCCTTACCATAATATCGAGCAATATTCCTATATTAAATACGAAGACCATATATTGAAAAGGGGGGACCCTTACCATAATATCGAGCAATATTCCTATTTATTAGTTAAGTTTTTTCGAATTTCGCTCATTTTTGCGATAAAATCAATATTTGCGGAGATACAGCCACTTTTCTAAAAAAGTTTAATAGGGAAGTAATATTTTTATTAAAAATGAATACTGATAGACTTGGATCCATCTTAATATTTATATGGATTTTTTCAAAAATTTCTTCAAATTACAATAGTTTTAATATATTTGAAAAGAGCATTATCGATACCTTAGTTAAGTTTTTTCGAATTTCGCTTATTTTTGCGATAAAATCAATATTTGCGGAGATACAGACACTTTTCTAAAAAAGTTTAATAGGGAAGTAATATTTTTATTATAAAAATGAATACTGATAGACTTGGATCCATCCTAATATTTATATGGATTTTTTCAAAAATTTCTTCAAATTACAATAGTTTTAATATATTTGAAAAGAGCATTATCGATACCTTAGTTAAGTTTTTTCGAATTTCGCTTATTTTTGCGATAAAATCAATATTTGCGGAGATACAGCCACTTTTCTAAAAAAGTTTAATAGGGAAGTAATATTTTTATTAAAAATGAATACTGATAGGCTTGGATCCATCCTAATATTTATATGGATTTTTTCAAAAATTTCTTCAAATTACAATAGTTTTAATATATTTGAAAAGAGCATTATCGATACCTTAGTTAAGTTTTTTCGAATTTCGCTTATTTTTGCGATAAAATCAATATTTGCGGAGATACAGACACTTTTCTAAAAAAGTTTAATAGGGAAGTAATATTTTTATTATAAAATGAATACTGATAGACTTGGATCCATCCTAATATTTATATGGATTTTTTCAAAAATTTCTTCAAATTACAATAGTTTTAATATATTTGAAAAGAGCATTATCGATACCTTAGTTAAGTTTTTTCGAATTTCGCTTATTTTTGCGATAAAATCAATATTTGCGGAGATACAGCCACTTTTCTAAAAAAGTTTAATAGGGAAGTAATATTTTTATTATAAAAATGAATACTGATAGACTTGGATCCATCCTAATATTTATATGGATTTTTTCAAAAATTTCTTCAAATTACAATAGTTTTAATATATTTGAAAAGAGCATTATCGAAACCTTAGTTAAGTTTTTTCGAATTTCGCTTATTTTTGCGATAAAATCAATATTTGCGGAGATACAGCCGCTTTTCTAAAAAAGTTTAATAGGGAAGTAATATTTTTATTATAAAAATGAATACTGATAGACTTGGATCCATCCTAATATTTATATGGATTTTTTCAAAAATTTCTTCAAATTACAATAGTTTTAATATATTTGAAAAGAGCATTATCGATACCTTAGTTAAGTTTTTTCGAATTTCGCTTATTTTTGCGATAAAATCAATATTTGCGGAGATACAGCCACTTTTCTAAAAAAGTTTAATAGGGAAGTAATATTTTTATTATAAAAATGAATACTGATAGACTTGGATCCATCCTAATATTTATATGGATTTTTAAAAGGGGGACCCTTGCCATAATATCGAGCAATACCCCTATAATAAATACGAAGACCATATATTGAAAAGGGGGACCCTTACTATAATATCGAGCAATACCCCTATATTAAATACGCAGACCATATATTGAAAAGGGGGGACCCTTACCATAATATCGAGCAATATTCCTTTATTAAATACGAAGACCATATATTGAAAAGGGGGGACCCTTACCATAATATCGAGCAATACCCCTATATTAAATACGCAGACCATATATTGAAAAGGGGGGACCCTTACCATAATATCGAGCAATATTCCTATATTAAATACGAAGACCATATATTGAAAAGGGGGGACCCTTACCATAATATCGAGCAATATTCCTATATTAAATACGAAGGCCATATATTGAAAAGGGGGGACCCTTACCATAATATCGAGCAATACCCCTATAATAAATACGAAGACCATATATTGAAAAGGGGGGACCCTTACCATAATATCGAGCAATATTCCTATATTAAATACGAAGACCATATATTGAAAAGGGGGGACCCTTACCATAATATCGAGCAATATTCCTATATTAAATACGAAGACCATATATTGAAAAGGGGGGACCCTTACCATAATATCGAGCAATATTCCTATATTAAATACGAAGACCATATATTGAAAAGGGGGGACCCTTACCATAATATCGAGCAATATTCCTATATTAAATACGAAGACCATATATTGAAAAGGGTGGACCCTTACCATAATATCGAGCAATATTCCTATATTAAATACGCAGACCATATATTGAAAAGGGGGGACCCTTACCATAATATCGAGCAATACCCCTATAATAAATACGAAGACCATATATTGAAAAGGGGGGACCCTTACCATAATATCGAGCAATATTCCTATATTAAATACGAAGACCATATATTGAAAAGGGGGGACCCTTACCATAATATCGAGCAATATTCCTATATTAAATACGAAGACCATATATTGAAAAGGGGGGACCCTTACCATAATATCGAGCAATATTCCTATATTAAATACGAAGACCATATATTGAAAAGGGGGGACCCTTACCATAATATCGAGCAATATTCCTATATTAAATACGAAGACCATATATTGAAAAGGGGGGACCCTTACCATAATATCGAGCAATATTCCTATATTAAATACGAAGACCATATATTGAAAAGGGGGGACCCTTACCATAATATCGAGCAATACCCCTATAATAAATACGAAGACCATATATTGAAAAGGGGGGACCCTTACCATAATATCGAGCAATATTCCTATTTATTAGTTAAGTTTTTTCGAATTTCGCTTATTTTTGCGATAAAATCAATATTTGCGGAGATACAGCCACTTTTCTAAAAAAGTTTAATAGGGAAGTAATATTTTTATTAAAAATGAATACTGATAGACTTGGATCCATCTTAATATTTATATGGATTTTTTCAAAAATTTCTTCAAATTACAATAGTTTTAATATATTTGAAAAGAGCATTATCGATACCTTGGTTAAGTTTTTTCGAATTTCGCTTATTTTTGCGATAAAATCAATATTTGCGGAGATACAGACACTTTTCTAAAAAAGTTTAATAGGGAAGTAAAATTTTTATTATAAAAATGAATACTGATAGACTTGGATCCATCCTAATATTTATATGGATTTTTTCAAAAATTTCTTCAAATTACAATAGTTTTAATATATTTGAAAAGAGCATTATCGATACCTTAGTTAAGTTTTTTCGAATTTCGCTTATTTTTGCGATAAAATCAATATTTGCGGAGATACAGCCACTTTTCTAAAAAAGTTTAATAGGGAAGTAATATTTTTATTATAAAAATGAATACTGATAGACTTGGATCCATCCTAATATTTATATGGATTTTTAAAAGGGGGACCCTTGCCATAATATCGAGCAATACCCCTATAATAAATACGAAGACCATATATTGAAAAGGGGGACCCTTACTATAATATCGAGCAATACCCCTATATTAAATACGCAGACCATATATTGAAAAGGGGGGACCCTTACCATAATATCGAGCAATATTCCTTTATTAAATACGAAGACCATATATTGAAAAGGGGGGACCCTTACCATAATATCGAGCAATACCCCTATATTATATACGCAGACCATATATTGAAAAGGGGGGACCCTTACCATAATATCGAGCAATATTCCTATATTAAATACGAATATTGAAAAGGGGGCACCCTTACCATAATATCGAGCAATATTCCTATATTAAATACGAAGGCCATATATTGAAAAGGGGGGACCCTTACCATAATATCGAGCAATACCCCTATAATAAATACGAAGACCATATATTGAAAAGGGGGGACCCTTACCATAATATCGAGCAATATTCCTATATTAAATACGAAGACCATATATTGAAAAGGGGGGCCCTTACCATAATATCGAGCAATATTCCTATATTAAATACGAAGACCATATATTGAAAAGGGGGGACCCTTACCATAATATCGAGCAATATTCCTATATTAAATACGCAGACCATATATTGAAAAGGGGGGACCCTTACCATAATATCGAGCAATACCCCTATAATAAATACGAAGACCATATATTGAAAAGGGGGGGCCCTTACCATAATATCGAGCAATATTCCTATATTAAATACGAAGACCATATATTGAAAAGGGGGGACCCTTACCATAATATCGAGCAATATTCCTATATTAAATACGAAGACCATATATTGAAAAGGGGGGACCCTTACCATAATATCGAGCAATATTCCTATATTAAATACGAAGACCATATATTGAAAAGGGGGGACCCTTACCATAATATCGAGCAATATTCCTATATTAAATACGAAGATCATATATTGAAAAGGGGGGACCCTTACCATAATATCGAGCAATATTCCTATATTAAATACGAAGACCATATATTGAAAAGGGGGGACCCTTACCATAATATCGAGCAATATTCCTATATTAAATACGAAGACCATATATTGAAAAGGGGGGACCCTTACCATAATATCGAGCAATACCCCTATATTAAATACGCAGACCATATATTGAAAAGGGGGACCCTTACCATAATATCGAGCAATATTCCTATATTAAATACGAAGACCATATATTGAAAAGGGGGGACCCTTACCATAATATCGAGCAATATTCCTATATTAAATACGAAGGCCATATATTGAAAAGGGGGGACCCTTACCATAATATCGAGCAATACCCCTATAATAAATACGAAGACCATATATTGAAAAGGGGGGACCCTTACCATAATATCGAGCAATATTCCTATATTAAATACGAAGACCATATATTGAAAAGGGGGGACCCTTACCATAATATCGAGCAATACCCCTATAATAAATACGAAGACCATATATTGAAAAGGGGGGACCCTTACCATAATATCGAGCAATACCCCTATAATAAATACGAAGACCATATATTGAAAAGGGGGGACCCTTACCATAATATCGAGCAATATTCCTATATTAAATACGAAGACCATATATTGAAAAGGGGGGACCCTTACCATAATATCGAGCAATATTCCTATATTAAATACGCAGACCATATATTGAAAAGGGGGGACCCTTACCATAATATCGAGCAATATTCCTTTATTAAATACGAAGACCATATATTGAAAAGGGGGGACCCTTACCATAATATCGAGCAATACCCCTATATTATATACGCAGACCATATATTGAAAAGGGGGGACCCTTACCATAATATCGAGCAATACCCCTATAATAAATACGAAGACCATATATTGAAAAGGGGGGACCCTTACCATAATATCGAGCAATACCCCTATAATAAATACGAAGACCATATATTGAAAAGGGGGGACCCTTACCATAATATCGAGCAATATTCCTATATTAAATACGAAGACCATATATTGAAAAGGGGGGACCCTTACCATAATATCGAGCAATATTCCTATATTACATACGAAGACCATATATTGAAAAGGGGGGACCCTTACCATAATATCGAGCAATATTCCTATATTAAATACGAAGACCATATATTGAAAAGGGGGGACCCTTACCATAATATCGAGCAATACCCCTATAATAAATACGAAGACCATATATTGAAAAGGGGGGACCCTTACCATAATATCGAGCAATATTCCTATTTATTAGTTAAGTTTTTTCGAATTTCGCTTATTTTTGCGATAAAATCAATATTTGCGGAGATACAGCCACTTTTCTAAAAAAGTTTAATAGGGAAGTAATATTTTTATTAAAAATGAATACTGATAGACTTGGATCCATCTTAATATTTATATGGATTTTTTCAAAAATTTCTTCAAATTACAATAGTTTTAATATATTTGAAAAGAGCATTATCGATACCTTGGTTAAGTTTTTTCGAATTTCGCTTATTTTTGCGATAAAATCAATATTTGCGGAGATACAGACACTTTTCTAAAAAAGTTTAATAGGGAAGTAAAATTTTTATTATAAAAATGAATACTGATAGACTTGGATCCATCCTAATATTTATATGGATTTTTTCAAAAATTTCTTCAAATTACAATAGTTTTAATATATTTGAAAAGAGCATTATCGATACCTTAGTTAAGTTTTTTCGAATTTCGCTTATTTTTGCGATAAAATCAATATTTGCGGAGATACAGCCACTTTTCTAAAAAAGTTTAATAGGGAAGTAATATTTTTATTAAAAATGAATACTGATAGACTTGGATCCATCCTAATATTTATATGGATTTTTTCAAAAATTTCTTCAAATTACAATAGTTTTAATATATTTGAAAAGAGCATTATCGATACCTTAGTTAAGTTTTTTCGAATTTCGCTTATTTTTGCGATAAAATCAATATTTGCGGAGATACAGACACTTTTCTAAAAAAGTTTAATAGGGAAGTAATATTTTTATTATAAAAATGAATACTGATAGACTTGGATCCATCCTAATATTTATATGGATTTTTTCAAAAATTTCTTCAAATTACAATAGTTTTAATATATTTGAAAAGAGCATTATCGATACCTTAGTTAAGTTTTTTCGAATTTCGCTTATTTTTGCGATAAAATCAATATTTGCGGAGATACAGCCACTTTTCTAAAAAAGTTTAATAGGGAAGTAATATTTTTATTATAAAAATGAATACTGATAGACTTGGATCCATCCTAATATTTATATGGATTTTTTCAAAAATTTCTTCAAATTACAATAGTTTTAATATATTTGAAAAGAGCATTATCGATACCTTAGTTAAGTTTTTTCGAATTTCGCTTATTTTTGCGATAAAATCAATATTTGCGGAGATACAGCCGCTTTTCTAAAAAAGTTTAATAGGGAAGTAATATTTTTATTATAAAAATGAATACTGATAGACTTGGATCCATCCTAATATTTATATGGATTTTTTCAAAAATTTCTTCAAATTACAATAGTTTTAATATATTTGAAAAGAGCATTATCGATACCTTAGTTAAGTTTTTTCGAATTTCGCTTATTTTTGCGATAAAATCAATATTTGCGGAGATACAGCCACTTTTCTAAAAAAGTTTAATAGGGAAGTAATATTTTTATTATAAAAATGAATACTGATAGACTTGGATCCATCCTAATATTTATATGGATTTTTAAAAGGGGGACCCTTGCCATAATATCGAGCAATACCCCTATAATAAATACGAAGACCATATATTGAAAAGGGGGACCCTTACTATAATATCGAGCAATACCCCTATATTAAATACGCAGACCATATATTGAAAAGGGGGGACCCTTACCATAATATCGAGCAATATTCCTTTATTAAATACGAAGACCATATATTGAAAAGGGGGGACCCTTACCATAATATCGAGCAATACCCCTATATTATATACGCAGACCATATATTGAAAAGGGGGGACCCTTACCATAATATCGAGCAATATTCCTATATTAAATACGAATATTGAAAAGGGGGGACCCTTACCATAATATCGAGCAATATTCCTATATTAAATACGAAGGCCATATATTGAAAAGGGGGGACCCTTACCATAATATCGAGCAATACCCCTATAATAAATACGAAGACCATATATTGAAAAGGGGGGACCCTTACCATAATATCGAGCAATATTCCTATATTAAATACGAAGACCATATATTGAAAAGGGGGGCCCTTACCATAATATCGAGCAATATTCCTATATTAAATACGAAGACCATATATTGAAAAGGGGGGACCCTTACCATAATATCGAGCAATATTCCTATATTAAATACGCAGACCATATATTGAAAAGGGGGGACCCTTACCATAATATCGAGCAATACCCCTATAATAAATACGAAGACCATATATTGAAAAGGGGGGGCCCTTACCATAATATCGAGCAATATTCCTATATTAAATACGAAGACCATATATTGAAAAGGGGGGACCCTTACCATAATATCGAGCAATATTCCTATATTAAATACGAAGACCATATATTGAAAAGGGGGGACCCTTACCATAATATCGAGCAATATTCCTATATTAAATACGAAGACCATATATTGAAAAGGGGGGACCCTTACCATAATATCGAGCAATACCCCTATAATAAATACGAAGACCATATATTGAAAAGGGGGGACCCTTACCATAATATCGAGCAATACCCCTATAATAAATACGAAGACCATATATTGAAAAGGGGGGACCCTTACCATAATATCGAGCAATATTCCTATATTAAATACGAAGACCATATATTGAAAAGGGGGGACCCTTACCATAATATCGAGCAATATTCCTATATTAAATACGAAGATCATATATTGAAAAGCGGGGACCCTTACCATAATATCGAGCAATATTCCTATATTAAATACGAAGACCATATATTGAAAAGGGGGGACCCTTACCATAATATCGAGCAATATTCCTATATTAAATACGAAGACCATATATTGAAAAGGGGGGACCCTTACCATAATATCGAGCAATACCCCTATATTAAATACGCAGACCATATATTGAAAAGGGGGACCCTTACCATAATATCGAGCAATATTCCTATATTAAATACGAAGACCATATATTGAAAAGGGGGGACCCTTACCATAATATCGAGCAATATTCCTATATTAAATACGAAGGCCATATATTGAAAAGGGGGGACCCTTACCATAATATCGAGCAATACCCCTATAATAAATACGAAGACCATATATTGAAAAGGGGGGACCCTTACCATAATATCGAGCAATATTCCTATAATAAATACGAAGACCATATATTGAAAAGGGGGGACCCTTACCATAATATCGAGCAATATTCCTATATTAAATACGAAGACCATATATTGAAAAGGGGGGACCCTTACCATAATATCGAGCAATATTCCTATATTAAATACGCAGACCATATATTGAAAAGGGGGGACCCTTACCATAATATCGAGCAATACCCCTATAATAAATACGAAGACCATATATTGAAAAGGGGGGACCCTTACCATAATATCGAGCAATATTCCTATATTAAATACGAAGACCATATATTGAAAAGGGGGGACCCTTACCATAATATCGAGCAATATTCCTATATTAAATACGAAGACCATATATTGAAAAGGGGGGACCCTTACCATAATATCGAGCAATATTCCTATATTAAATACGAAGACCATATATTGAAAAGGGGGACCCTTACCATAATATCGAGCAATATTCCTATATTAAATACGAAGACCATATATTGAAAAGGGGGGACCCTTACCATAATATCGAGCAATACCCCTATAATAAATACGAAGACCATATATTGAAAAGGGGGGACCCTTGCCATAATATCGAGCAATACCCCTATAATAAATACGAAGACCATATATTGAAAAGGGGGACCCTTACTATAATATCGAGCAATACCCCTATATTAAATACGCAGACCATATATTGAAAAGGGGGGACCCTTACCATAATATCGAGCAATATTCCTTTATTAAATACGAAGACCATATATTGAAAAGGGGGGACCCTTACCATAATATCGAGCAATACCCCTATATTAAATACGCAGACCATATATTGAAAAGGGGGGACCCTTACCATAATATCGAGCAATATTCCTATATTAAATACGAAGACCATATATTGAAAAGGGGGGACCCTTACCATAATATCGAGCAATATTCCTATATTAAATACGAAGGCCATATATTGAAAAGGGGGGACCCTTACCATAATATCGAGCAATACCCCTATAATAAATACGAAGACCATATATTGAAAAGGGGGGACCCTTACCATAATATCGAGCAATATTCCTATATTAAATACGAAGACCATATATTGAAAAGGGGGGACCCTTACCATAATATCGAGCAATATTCCTATATTAAATACGAAGACCATATATTGAAAAGGGGGGACCCTTACCATAATATCGAGCAATATTCCTATATTAAATACGCAGACCATATATTGAAAAGGGGGGACCCTTACCATAATATCGAGCAATACCCCTATAATAAATACGAAGACCATATATTGAAAAGGGGGGACCCTTACCATAATATCGAGCAATATTCCTATATTAAATACGAAGACCATATATTGAAAAGGGGGGACCCTTACCATAATATCGAGCAATATTCCTATATTAAATACGAAGACCATATATTGAAAAGGGGGGACCCTTACCATAATATCGAGCAATATTCCTATATTAAATACGAAGACCATATATTGAAAAGGGGGGACCCTTACCATAATATCGAGCAATATTCCTATATTAAATACGAAGACCATATATTGAAAAGGGGGGACCCTTACCATAATATCGAGCAATACCCCTATAATAAATACGAAGACCATATATTGAAAAGGGGGGACCCTTACCATAATATCGAGCAATACCCCTATAATAAATACGAAGACCATATATTGAAAAGGGGGGACCCTTACCATAATATCGAGCAATATTCCTATATTAAATACGAAGACCATATATTGAAAAGGGGGGACCCTTACCATAATATCGAGCAATATTCCTATATTAAATACGAAGATCATATATTGAAAAGGGGGGACCCTTACCATAATATCGAGCAATATTCCTATATTAAATACGAAGACCATATATTGAAAAGGGGGGACCCTTACCATAATATCGAGCAATACCCCTATAATAAATACGAAGACCATATATTGAAAAGGGGGGACCCTTACCATAATATCGAGCAATATTCCTATTTATTAGTTAAGTTTTTTCGAATTTCGCTTATTTTTGCGATAAAATCAATATTTGCGGAGATACAGCCACTTTTCTAAAAAAGTTTAATAGGGAAGTAATATTTTTATTAAAAATGAATACTGATAGACTTGGATCCATCTTAATATTTATATGGATTTTTTCAAAAATTTCTTCAAATTACAATAGTTTTAATATATTTGAAAAGAGCATTATCGATACCTTAGTTAAGTTTTTTCGAATTTCGCTTATTTTTGCGATAAAATCAATATTTGCGGAGATACAGCCACTTTTCTAAAAAAGTTTAATAGGGAAGTAATATTTTTATTAAAAATGAATACTGATAGACTTGGATCCATCTTAATATTTATATGGATTTTTTCAAAAATTTCTTCAAATTACAATAGTTTTAATATATTTGAAAAGAGCATTATCGATACCTTAGTTAAGTTTTTTCGAATTTCGCTTATTTTTGCGATAAAATCAATATTTGCGGAGATACAGACACTTTTCTAAAAAAGTTTAATAGGGAAGTAATATTTTTATTATAAAAATGAATACTGATAGACTTGGATCCATCCTAATATTTATATGGATTTTTTCAAAAATTTCTTCAAATTACAATAGTTTTAATATATTTGAAAAGAGCATTATCGATACCTTAGTTAAGTTTTTTCGAATTTCGCTTATTTTTGCGATAAAATCAATATTTGCGGAGATACAGACACTTTTCTAAAAAAGTTTAATAGGGAAGTAATATTTTTATTATAAAAATGAATACTGATAGACTTGGATCCATCCTAATATTTATATGGATTTTTTCAAAAATTTCTTCAAATTACAATAGTTTTAATATATTTGAAAAGAGCATTATCGATACCTTAGTTAAGTTTTTTCGAATTTCGCTTATTTTTGCGATAAAATCAATATTTGCGGAGATACAGCCACTTTTCTAAAAAAGTTTAATAGGGAAGTAATATTTTTATTATAAAAATGAATACTGATAGACTTGGATCCATCCTAATATTTATATGGATTTTTTCAAAAATTTCTTCAAATTACAATAGTTTTAATATATTTGAAAAGAGCATTATCGATACCTTAGTTAAGTTTTTTCGAATTTCGCTTATTTTTGCGATAAAATCAATATTTGCGGAGATACAGCCGCTTTTCTAAAAAAGTTTAATATGGAAGTAATATTTTTATTATAAAAATGAATACTGATAGACTTGGATCCATCCTAATATTTATATGGATTTTTAAAAGGGGGACCCTTGCCATAATATCGAGCAATACCCCTATAATAAATACGAAGACCATATATTGAAAAGGGGGACCCTTACTATAATATCGAGCAATACCCCTATATTAAATACGCAGACCATATATTGAAAAGGGGGGACCCTTACCATAATATCGAGCAATATTCCTTTATTAAATACGAAGACCATATATTGAAAAGGGGGGACCCTTACCATAATATCGAGCAATACCCCTATATTAAATACGCAGACCATATATTGAAAAGGGGGGACCCTTACCATAATATCGAGCAATATTCCTATATTAAATACGAAGACCATATATTGAAAAGGGGGGACCCTTACCATAATATCGAGCAATATTCCTATATTAAATACGAAGGCCATATATTGAAAAGGGGGGACCCTTACCATAATATCGAGCAATACCCCTATAATAAATACGAAGACCATATATTGAAAAGGGGGGACCCTTACCATAATATCGAGCAATATTCCTATATTAAATACGAAGACCATATATTGAAAAGGGGGGACCCTTACCATAATATCGAGCAATATTCCTATATTAAATACGAAGACCATATATTGAAAAGGGGGGACCCTTACCATAATATCGAGCAATATTCCTATATTAAATACGCAGACCATATATTGAAAAGGGGGGACCCTTACCATAATATCGAGCAATACCCCTATAATAAATACGAAGACCATATATTGAAAAGGGGGGACCCTTACCATAATATCGAGCAATATTCCTATATTAAATACGAAGACCATATATTGAAAAGGGGGGACCCTTACCATAATATCGAGCAATATTCCTATATTAAATACGAAGACCATATATTGAAAAGGGGGGACCCTTACCATAATATCGAGCAATATTCCTATATTAAATACGAAGACCATATATTGAAAAGGGGGGACCCTTACCATAATATCGAGCAATATTCCTATATTAAATACGAAGACCATATATTGAAAAGGGGGGACCCTTACCATAATATCGAGCAATACCCCTATAATAAATACGAAGACCATATATTGAAAAGGGGGGACCCTTACCATAATATCGAGCAATACCCCTATAATAAATACGAAGACCATATATTGAAAAGGGGGGACCCTTACCATAATATCGAGCAATATTCCTATATTAAATACGAAGACCATATATTGAAAAGGGGGGACCCTTACCATAATATCGAGCAATATTCCTATATTAAATACGAAGATCATATATTGAAAAGGGGGGACCCTTACCATAATATCGAGCAATATTCCTATATTAAATACGAAGACCATATATTGAAAAGGGGGGACCCTTACCATAATATCGAGCAATACCCCTATAATAAATACGAAGACCATATATTGAAAAGGGGGGACCCTTACCATAATATCGAGCAATATTCCTATTTATTAGTTAAGTTTTTTCGAATTTCGCTTATTTTTGCGATAAAATCAATATTTGCGGAGATACAGCCACTTTTCTAAAAAAGTTTAATAGGGAAGTAATATTTTTATTAAAAATGAATACTGATAGACTTGGATCCATCTTAATATTTATATGGATTTTTTCAAAAATTTCTTCAAATTACAATAGTTTTAATATATTTGAAAAGAGCATTATCGATACCTTAGTTAAGTTTTTTCGAATTTCGCTTATTTTTGCGATAAAATCAATATTTGCGGAGATACAGACACTTTTCTAAAAAAGTTTAATAGGGAAGTAATATTTTTATTATAAAAATGAATACTGATAGACTTGGATCCATCCTAATATTTATATGGATTTTTTCAAAAATTTCTTCAAATTACAATAGTTTTAATATATTTGAAAAGAGCATTATCGATACCTTAGTTAAGTTTTTTCGAATTTCGCTTATTTTTGCGATAAAATAAATATTTGCGGAGATACAGCCACTTTTCTAAAAAAGTTTAATAGGGAAGTAATATTTTTATTAAAAATGAATACTGATAGACTTGGATCCATCCTAATATTTATATGGATTTTTTCAAAAATTTCTTCAAATTACAATAGTTTTAATATATTTGAAAAGAGCATTATCGATACCTTAGTTAAGTTTTTTCGAATTTCGCTTATTTTTGCGATAAAATCAATATTTGCGGAGATACAGACACTTTTCTAAAAAAGTTTAATAGGGAAGTAATATTTTTATTATAAAAATGAATACTGATAGACTTGGATCCATCCTAATATTTATATGGATTTTTTCAAAAATTTCTTCAAATTACAATAGTTTTAATATATTTGAAAAGAGCATTATCGATACCTTAGCTAAGTTTTTTCGAATTTCGCTTATTTTTGCGATAAAATCAATATTTGCGGAGATACAGCCACTTTTCTAAAAAAGTTTAATAGGGAAGTAATATTTTTATTATAAAAATGAATACTGATAGACTTGGATCTATCCTAATATTTATATGGATTTTTTCAAAAATTTCTTCAAATTACAATAGTTTTAATATATTTGAAAAGAGCATTATCGATACCTTAGTTAAGTTTTTTCGAATTTCGCTTATTTTTGCGATAAAATCAATATTTGCGGAGATACAGCCGCTTTTCTAAAAAAGTTTAATAGGGAAGTAATATTTTTATTATAAAAATGAATACTGATAGACTTGGATCCATCCTAATATTTATATGGATTTTTTCAAAAATTTCTTCAAATTACAATAGTTTTAATATATTTGAAAAGAGCATTATCGATACCTTAGTTAAGTTTTTTTCGAATTTCGCTTATTTTTGCGATAAAATCAATATTTGCGGAGATACAGCCACTTTTCTAAAAAAGTTTAATAGGGAAGTAATATTTTTATTATAAAAATGAATACTGATAGACTTGGATCCATCCTAATATTTATATGGATTTTTAAAAGGGGGACCCTTGCCATAATATCGAGCAATACCCCTATAATAAATACGAAGACCATATATTGAAAAGGGGGACCCTTACTATAATATCGAGCAATACCCCTATATTAAATACGCAGACCATATATTGAAAAGGGGGGACCCTTACCATAATATCGAGCAATATTCCTTTATTAAATACGAAGACCATATATTGAAAAGGGGGGACCCTTACCATAATATCGAGCAATACCCCTATATTAAATACGCAGACCATATATTGAAGAGGGGGGACCCTTACCATAATATCGAGCAATATTCCTATATTAAATACGAAGACCATATATTGAAAAGGGGGGACCCTTACCATAATATCGAGCAATATTCCTATATTAAATACGAAGGCCATATATTGAAAAGGGGGGACCCTTACCATAATATCGAGCAATACCCCTATAATAAAAACGAAGACCATATATTGAAAAGGGGGGACCCTTACCATAATATCGAGCAATATTCCTATATTAAATACGCAGACCATATATTGAAAAGGGGGGACCCTTACCATAATATCGAGCAATACCCCTATAATAAATACGAAGACCATATATTGAAAAGGGGGGACCCTTACCATAATATCGAGCAATATTCCTATATTAAATACGAAGACCATATATTGAAAAGGGGGGACCCTTACCATAATATCGAGCAATATTCCTATATTAAATACGAAGACCATATATTGAAAAGGGGGGACCCTTACCATAATATCGAGCAATATTCCTATATTAAATACGAAGACCATATATTGAAAAGGGGGGACCCTTACCATAATATCGAGCAATATTCCTATATTAAATACGAAGACCATATATTGAAAAGGGGGGACCCTTACCATAATATCGAGCAATACCCCTATAATAAATACGAAGACCATATATTGAAAAGGGGGGACCCTTACCATAATATCGAGCAATATTCCTATATTAAATACGAAGACCATATATTGAAAAGGGGGGACCCTTACCATAATATCGAGCAATATTCCTATATTAAATACGAAGATCATATATTGAAAAGGGGGGACCCTTACCATAATATCGAGCAATATTCCTATATTAAATACGAAGACCATATATTGAAAAGGGGGACCCTTACCATAATATCGAGCAATATTCCTATATTAAATACGAAGACCATATATTGAAAAGGGGGGACCCTTACCATAATATCGAGCAATACCCCTATAATAAATACGAAGACCATATATTGAAAAGGGGGGACCCTTACCATAATATCGAGCAATATTCCTATTTATTAGTTAAGTTTTTTTCGAATTTCGCTTATTTTTGCGATAAAATCAATATTTGCGGAGATACAGCCACTTTTCTAAAAAAGTTTAATAGGGAAGTAATATTTTTATTAAAAATGAATACTGATAGACTTGGATCCATCTTAATATTTATATGGATTTTTTCAAAAATTTCTTCAAATTACAATAGTTTTAATATATTTGAAAAGAGCATTATCGATACCTTAGTTAAGTTTTTTCGAATTTCGCTTATTTTTGCGATAAAATCAATATTTGCGGAGATACAGCCACTTTTCTAAAAAAGTTTAATAGGGAAGTAATATTTTTATTATAAAAATGAATACTGATAGACTTGGATCCATCCTAATATTTATATGGATTTTTTCAAAAATTTCTTCAAATTACAATAGTTTTAATATATTTGAAAAGAGCATTATCGATACCTTAGTTAAGTTTTTTCGAATTTCGCTTATTTTTGCGATAAAATCAATATTTGCGGAGATACAGACACTTTTCTAAAAAAGTTTAATAGGGAAGTAATATTTTTATTATAAAAATGAATACTGATAGACTTGGATCCATCCTAATATTTATATGGATTTTTTCAAAAATTTCTTCAAATTACAATAGTTTTAATATATTTGAAAAGAGCATTATCGATACCTTAGTTAAGTTTTTTCGAATTTCGCTTATTTTTGCGATAAAATCAATATTTGCGGAGATACAGCCGCTTTTCTAAAAAAGTTTAATAGGGAAGTAATATTTTTATTATAAAAATGAATACTGATAGACTTGGATCCATCCTAATATTTATATGGATTTTTTCAAAAATTTCTTCAAATTACAATAGTTTTAATATATTTGAAAAGAGCATTATCGATACCTTAGTTAAGTTTTTTCGTATTTCGCTTATTTTTGCGATAAAATCAATATTTGCGGAGATACAGCCACTTTTCTAAAAAAGTTTAATAGGGAAGTAATATTTTTATTATAAAAATGAATACTGATAGACTTGGATCCATCCTAATATTTATATGGATTTTTAAAAGGGGGACCCTTGCCATAATATCGAGCAATACCCCTATAATAAATACGAAGACCATATATTGAAAAGGGGGACCCTTACTATAATATCGAGCAATACCCCTATATTAAATACGCAGACCATATATTGAAAAGGGGGGACCCTTACCATAATATCGAGCAATATTCCTATATTAAATACGAAGACCATATATTGAAAAGGGGAGACCCTTACCATAATATCGAGCAATATTCCTATATTAAATACGAAGGCCATATATTGAAAAGGGGGGACCATTACCATAATATCGAGCAATATTCCTATATTAAATACGAAGACCATATATTGAAAAGGGGAGACCCTTACCATAATATCGAGCAATATTCCTATATTAAATACGAAGACCATATATTGAAAAGGGGGGACCCTTACCATAATATCGAGCAATACCCCTATAATAAATACGAAGACCATATATTGAAAAGGGGGGACCCTTACCATAATATCGAGCAATATTCCTATTTATTAGTTAAGTTTTTTCGAATTTCGCTTATTTTTGCGATAAAATCAATATTTGCGGAGATACAGCCACTTTTCTAAAAAAGTTTAATAGGGAAGTAATATTTTTATTAAAAATGAATACTGATAGACTTGGATCCATCTTAATATTTATATGGATTTTTTCAAAAATTTCTTCAAATTACAATAGTTTTAATATATTTGAAAAGAGCATTATCGATACCTTAGTTAAGTTTTTTCGAATTTCGCTTATTTTTGCGATAAAATCAATATTTGCGGAGATACAGACACTTTTCTAAAAAAGTTTAATAGGGAAGTAATATTTTTATTATAAAAATGAATACTGATAGACTTGGATCCATCCTAATATTTATATGGATTTTTTCAAAAATTTCTTCAAATTACAATAGTTTTAATATATTTGAAAAGAGCATTATCGATACCTTAGTTAAGTTTTTTCGAATTTCGCTTATTTTTGCGATAAAATCAATATTTGCGGAGATACAGCCACTTTTCTAAAAAAGTTTAATAGGGAAGTAATATTTTTATTAAAAATGAATACTGATAGACTTGGATCCATCCTAATATTTATATGGATTTTTTCAAAAATTTCTTCAAATTACAATAGTTTTAATATATTTGAAAAGAGCATTATCGATACCTTCGTTAAGTTTTTTCGAATTTCGCTTATTTTTGCGATAAAATCAATATTTGCGGAGATACAGACACTTTTCTAAAAAAGTTTAATAGGGAAGTAATATTTTTATTATAAAAATGAATACTGATAGACTTGGATCCATCCTAATATTTATATGGATTTTTTCAAAAGTTTCTTCAAATTACAATAGTTTTAATATATTTGAAAAGAGCATTATCGATACCTTAGTTAAGTTTTTTCGAATTTCGCTTATTTTTGCGATAAAATCAATATTTGCGGAGATACAGCCACTTTTCTAAAAAAGTTTAATAGGGAAGTAATATTTTTATTATAAAAATGAATACTGATAGACTTGGATCCATCCTAATATTTATATGGATTTTTTCAAAAATTTCTTCAAATTACAATAGTTTTAATATATTTGAAAAGAGCATTATCGATACCTTAGTTAAGTTTTTTCGAATTTCGCTTATTTTTGCGATAAAATCAATATTTGCGGAGATACAGCCGCTTTTCTAAAAAAGTTTAATAGGGAAGTAATATTTTTATTATAAAAATGAATACTGATAGACTTGGATCCATCCTAATATTTATATGGATTTTTTCAAAAATTTCTTCAAATTACAATAGTTTTAATATATTTGAAAAGAGCATTATCGATACCTTAGTTAAGTTTTTTCGAATTTCGCTTATTTTTGCGATAAAATCAATATTTGCGGAGATACAGCCACTTTTCTAAAAAAGTTTAATAGGGAAGTAATATTTTTATTATAAAAATGAATACTGATAGACTTGGATCCATCCTAATATTTATATGGATTTTTAAAAGGGGGACCCTTGCCATAATATCGAGCAATACCCCTATAATAAATACGAAGACCATATATTGAAAAGGGGGACCCTTACTATAATATCGAGCAATACCCCTATATTAAATACGCAGACCATATATTGAAAAGGGGGGACCCTTACCATAATATCGAGCAATATTCCTTTATTAAATACGAAGACCATATATTGAAAAGGGGGGACCCTTACCATAATATCGAGCAATACCCCTATATTAAATACGCAGACCATATATTGAAAAGGGGGGACCCTTACCATAATATCGAGCAATATTCCTATATTAAATACGAAGACCATATATTGAAAAGGGGGGACCCTTACCATAATATCGAGCAATATTCCTATATTAAATACGAAGGCCATATATTGAAAAGGGGGGACCCTTACCATAATATCGAGCAATACCCCTATAATAAATACGAAGACCATATATTGAAAAGGGGGGACCCTTACCATAATATCGAGCAATATTCCTATATTAAATACGAAGACCATATATTGAAAAGGGGGGACCCTTACCATAATATCGAGCAATATTCCTATATTAAATGCGAAGACCATATATTGAAAAGGTGGGACCCTTACCATAATATCGAGCAATATTCCTATATTAAATACGCAGACCATATATTGAAAAGGGGGGACCCTTACCATAATATCGAGCAATACCCCTATAATAAATACGAAGACCATATATTGAAAAGGGGGGACCCTTACCATAATATCGAGCAATATTCCTATATTAAATACGAAGACCATATATTGAAAAGGGGGGACCCTTACCATAATATCGAGCAATATTCCTATATTAAATACGAAGACCATATATTGAAAAGGGGGGACCCTTACCATAATATCGAGCAATATTCCTATATTAAATACGAAGACCATATATTGAAAAGGGGGGACCCTTACCATAATATCGAGCAATATTCCTATATTAAATACGAAGACCATATATTGAAAAGGGGGGACCCTTACCATAATATCGAGCAATACCCCTATAATAAATACGAAGACCATATATTGAAAAGGGGGGACCCTTACCATAATATCGAGCAATACCCCTATAATAAATACGAAGACCATATATTGAAAAGGGGGGACCCTTACCATAATATCGAGCAATATTCCTATATTAAATACGAAGACCATATATTGAAAAGGGGGGACCCTTACCATAATATCGAGCAATATTCCTATATTAAATACGAAGATCATATATTGAAAAGGGGGGACCCTTACCATAATATCGAGCAATATTCCTATTTATTAGTTAAGTTTTTTCGAATTTCGCTTATTTTTGCGATAAAATCAATATTTGCGGAGATACAGCCACTTTTCTAAAAAAGTTTAATAGGGAAGTAATATTTTTATTAAAAATGAATACTGATAGACTTGGATCCATCCTAATATTTATATGGATTTTTTCAAAAATTTCTTCAAATTACAATAGTTTTAATATATTTGAAAAGAGCATTATCGATACCTTAGTTAAGTTTTTTCGAATTTCGCTTATTTTTGCGATAAAATCAATATTTGCGGAGATACAGACACTTTTCTAAAAAAGTTTAATAGGGAAGTAATATTTTTATTATAAAAATGAATACTGATAGACTTGGATCCATCCTAATATTTATATGGATTTTTTCAAAAATTTCTTCAAATTACAATAGTTTTAATATATTTGAAAAGAGCGTTATCGATACCTTAGTTAAGTTTTTTCGAATTTCGCTTATTTTTGCGATAAAATCAATATTTGCGGAGATACAGCCACTTTTCTAAAAAAGTTTAATAGGGAAGTAATATTTTTATTAAAAATGAATACTGATAGACTTAGATCCATCCTAATATTTATATGGATTTTTTCAAAAATTTCTTCAAATTACAATAGTTTTAATATATTTGAAAAGAGCATTATCGATACCTTAGTTAAGTTTTTTCGAATTTCGCTTATTTTTGCGATAAAATCAATATTTGCGGAGATACAGACACTTTTCTAAAAAAGTTTAATAGGGAAGTAATATTTTTATTATAAAAATGAATACTGATAGACTTGGATCCATCCTAATATTTATATGGATTTTTTCAAAAATTTCTTCAAATTACAATAGTTTTAATATATTTGAAAAAAGCATTATCGATACCTTAGTTAAGTTTTTTCGAATTTCGCTTATTTTTGCGATAAAATCAATATTTGCGGAGATACAGCCACTTTTCTAAAAAAGTTTAATAGGGAAGTAATATTTTTATTAAAAATGAATACTGATAGACTTGGATCCATCCTAATATTTATATGGATTTTTTCAAAAATTTCTTCAAATTACAATAGTTTTAATATATTTGAAAAGAGCATTATCGATACCTTAGTTAAGTTTTTTCGAATTTCGCTTATTTTTGCGATAAAATCAATATTTGCGGAGATACAGACACTTTTCTAAAAAAGTTTAATAGGGAAGTAATATTTTTATTATAAAAATGAATACTGATAGACTTGGATCCATCCTAATATTTATATGGATTTTTTCAAAAATTTCTTCAAATTACAATAGTTTTAATATATTTGAAAAGAGCATTATCGATACCTTAGTTAAGATTTTTCGAATTTCGCTTATTTTTGCGATAAAATCAATATTTGCGGAGATACAGCCACTTTTCTAAAAAAGTTTAATAGGGAAGTAATATTTTTATTATAAAAATGAATACTGATAGACTTGGATCCATCCTAATATTTATATGGATTTTTTCAAAAATTTCTTCAAATTACAATAGTTTTAATATATTTGAAAAGAGCATTATCGATACCTTAGTTAAGTTTTTTCGAATTTCGCTTATTTTTGCGATAAAATCAATATTTGCGGAGATACAGCCGCTTTTCTAAAAAAGTTTAATAGGGAAGTAATATTTTTATTATAAAAATGAATACTGATAGACTTGGATCCATCCTAATATTTATATGGATTTTTTCAAAAATTTCTTCAAATTACAATAGTTTTAATATATTTGAAAAGAGCATTATCGATACCTTAGTTAAGTTTTTTCGAATTTCGCTTATTTTTGCGATAAAATCAATATTTGCGGAGATACAGCCACTTTTCTAAAAAAGTTTAATAGGGAAGTAATATTTTTATTATAAAAATGAATACTGATAGACTTGGATCCATCCTAATATTTATATGGATTTTTAAAAGGGGGACCCTTGCCATAATATCGAGCAATACCCCTATAATAAATACGAAGACCATATATTGAAAAGGGGGACCCTTACTATAATATCGAGCAATACCCCTATATTAAATACGCAGACCATATATTGAAAAGGGGGGACCCTTACCATAATATCGAGCAATATTCCTTTATTAAATACGAAGACCATATATTGAAAAGGGGGGACCCTTACCATAATATCGAGCAATACCCCTATATTAAATACGCAGACCATATATTGAAAAGGGGGGACCCTTACCATAATATCGAGCAATATTCCTATATTAAATACGAAGACCATATATTGAAAAGGGGGGACCCTTACCATAATATCGAGCAATATTCCTATATTAAATACGAAGGCCATATATTGAAAAGGGGGGACCCTTACCATAATATCGAGCAATACCCCTATAATAAATACGAAGACCATATATTGAAAAGGGGGGACCCTTACCATAATATCGAGCAATATTCCTATATTAAATACGAAGACCATATATTGAAAAGGGGGGACCCTTACCATAATATCGAGCAATATTCCTATATTAAATACGAAGACCATATATTGAAAAGGGGGGACCCTTACCATAATATCGAGCAATATTCCTATATTAAATACGCAGACCATATATTGAAAAGGGGGGACCCTTACCATAATATCGAGCAATACCCCTATAATAAATACGAAGACCATATATTGAAAAGGGGGGACCCTTACCATAATATCGAGCAATATTCCTATATTAAATACGAAGACCATATATTGAAAAGGGGGGACCCTTACCATAATATCGAGCAATATTCCTATATTAAATACGAAGACCATATATTGAAAAGGGGGGACCCTTACCATAATATCGAGCAATATTCCTATATTAAATACGAAGACCATATATTGAAAAGGGGGGACCCTTACCATAATATCGAGCAATATTCCTATATTAAATACGAAGACCATATATTGAAAAGGGGGGACCCTTACCATAATATCGAGCAATACCCCTATAATAAATACGAAGACCATATATTGAAAAGGGGGGACCCTTACTATAATATCGAGCAATACCCCTATAATAAATACGAAGACCATATATTGAAAAGGGGGGACCCTTACCATAATATCGAGCAATATTCCTATATTAAATACGAAGACCATATATTGAAAAGGGGGGACCCTTACCATAATATCGAGCAATATTCCTATATTAAATACGAAGATCATATATTGAAAAGGGGGGACCCTTACCATAATATCGAGCAATATTCCTATATTAAATACGAAGACCATATATTGAAAAGGGGGGACCCTTACCATAATATCGAGCAATATTCCTATATTAAATACGAAGACCATATATTGAAAAGGGGGGACCCTTACCATAATATCGAGCAATACCCCTATAATAAATACGAAGACCATATATTGAAAAGGGGGGACCCTTACCATAATATCGAGCAATATTCCTATTTATTAGTTAAGTTTTTTCGAATTTCGCTTATTTTTGCGATAAAATCAATATTTGCGGAGATACAGCCACTTTTCTAAAAAAGTTTAATAGGGAAGTAATATTTTTATTATAAAAATGAATACTGATAGACTTGGATCCATCCTAATATTTATATGGATTTTTTCAAAAATTTCTTCAAATTACAATAGTTTTAATATATTTGAAAAGAGCATTATCGATACCTTAGTTAAGTTTTTTCGAATTTCGCTTATTTTTGCGATAAAATCAATATTTGCGGAGATACAGCCGCTTTTCTAAAAAAGTTTAATAGGGAAGTAATATTTTTATTATAAAAATGAATACTGATAGACTTGGATCCATCCTAATATTTATATGGATTTTTTCAAAAATTTCTTCAAATTACAATAGTTTTAATATATTTGAAAAGAGCATTATCGATACCTTAGTTAAGTTTTTTCGAATTTCGCTTATTTTTGCGATAAAATCAATATTTGCGGAGATACAGCCACTTTTCTAAAAAAGTTTAATAGGGAAGTAATATTTTTATTATAAAAATGAATACTGATAGACTTGGATCCATCCTTATATTTATATGGATTTTTAAAAGGGGGACCCTTGCCATAATATCGAGCAATACCCCTATAATAAATACGAAGACCATATATTGAAAAGGGGGACCCTTACTATAATATCGAGCAATACCCCTATATTAAATACGCAGACCATATATTGAAAAGGGGGGACCCTTACCATAATATCGAGCAATATTCCTTTATTAAATACGAAGACCATATATTGAAAAGGGAAGACCCTTACCATAATATCGAGCAATACCCCTATATTACATACGCAGACCATATATTGAAAAGGGGGGACCCTTACCATAATATCGAGCAATATTCCTATATTAAATACGAAGACCATATATTGAAAAGGGGGGACCCTTACCATAATATCGAGCAATATTCCTATATTAAATACGAAGGCCATATATTGAAAAGGGGGGACCCTTACCATAATATCGAGCAATACCCCTATAATAAATACGAAGACCATATATTGAAAAGGGGGGACCCTTACCATAATATCGAGCAATATTCCTATATTAAATACGAAGACCATATATTGAAAAGGGGGGACCCTTACCATAATATCGAGCAATATTCCTATATTAAATACGAAGACCATATATTGAAAAGGGGGGACCCTTACCATAATATCGAGCAATATTCCTATATTAAATACGCAGACCATATATTGAAAAGGGGGGACCCTTACCATAATATCGAGCAATACCCCTATAATAAATACGAAGACCATATATTGAAAAGGGGGGACCCTTACCATAATATCGAGCAATATTCCTATATTAAATACGAAGACCATATATTGAAAAGGGGGGACCCTTACCATAATATCGAGCAATATTCCTATATTAAATACGAAGACCATATATTGAAAAGGGGGGACCCTTACCATAATATCGAGCAATATTCCTATATTAAATACGAAGACCATATATTGAAAAGGGGGGACCCTTACCATAATATCGAGCAATATTCCTATATTAAATACGAAGACCATATATTGAAAAGGGGGGACCCTTACCATAATATCGAGCAATACCCCTATAATAAATACGAAGACCATATATTGAAAAGGGGGGACCCTTACTATAATATCGAGCAATACCCCTATAATAAATACGAAGACCATATATTGAAAAGGGGGGACCCTTACCATAATATCGAGCAATATTCCTATATTAAATACGAAGACCATATATTGAAAAGGGGGGACCCTTACCATAATATCGAGCAATATTCCTATATTAAATACGAAGATCATATATTGAAAAGGGGGGACCCTTACCATAATATCGAGCAATATTCCTATATTAAATACGAAGACCATATATTGAAAAGGGGGGACCCTTACCATAATATCGAGCAATATTCCTATATTAAATACGAAGACCATATATTGAAAAGGGGGGACCCTTACCATAATATCGAGCAATACCCCTATAATAAATACGAAGACCATATATTGAAAAGGGGGACCCTTACCATAATATCGAGCAATATTCCTATTTATTAGTTAAGTTTTTTCGAATTTCGCTTATTTTTGCGATAAAATCAATATTTGCGGAGATACAGCCACTTTTCTAAAAAAGTTTAATAGGGAAGTAATATTTTTATTAAAAATGAATACTGATAGACTTGGATCCATCTTAATATTTATATGGATTTTTTCAAAAATTTCTTCAAATTACAATAGTTTTAATATATTTGAAAAGAGCATTATCGATACCTTAGTTAAGTTTTTTCGAATTTCGCTTATTTTTGCGATAAAATCAATATTTGCGGAGATACAGACACTTTTCTAAAAAAGTTTAATAGGGAAGTAATATTTTTATTATAAAAATGAATACTGATAGACTTGGATCCATCCTAATATTTATATGGATTTTTTCAAAAATTTCTTCAAATTACAATAGTTTTAATATATTTGAAAAGAGCATTATCGATACCTTAGTTAAGTTTTTTCGAATTTCGCTTATTTTTGCGATAAAATCAATATTTGCGGAGATACAGCCACTTTTCTAAAAAAGTTTAATAGGGAAGTAATATTTTTATTAAAAATGAATACTGATAGACTTGGATCCATCCTAATATTTATATGGATTTTTTCAAAAATTTCTTCAAATTACAATAGTTTTAATATATTTGAAAAGAGCATTATCGATACCTTAGTTAAGTTTTTTCGAATTTCGCTTATTTTTGCGATAAATCAATATTTGCGGAGATACAGACACTTTTCTAAAAAAGTTTAATAGGGAAGTAATATTTTTATTATAAAAATGAATACTGATAGACTTGGATCCATCCTAATATTTATATGGATTTTTTCAAAAATTTCTTCAAATTACAATAGTTTTAATATATTTGAAAAGAGCATTATCGATACCTTAGTTAAGTTTTTTCGAATTTCGCTTATTTTTGCGATAAAATCAATATTTGCGGAGATACAGCCACTTTTCTAAAAAAGTTTAATAGGGAAGTAATATTTTTATTAAAAATGAATACTGATAGACTTGGATCCATCCTAATATTTATATGGATTTTTTCAAAAATTTCTTCAAATTACAATAGTTTTAATATATTTGAAAAGAGCATTATCGATACCTTAGTTAAGTTTTTTCGAATTTCGCTTATTTTTGCGATAAAATCAATATTTGCGGAGATACAGACACTTTTCTAAAAAAGTTTAATAGGGAAGTAATATTTTTATTATAAAAATGAATACTGATAGACTTGGATCCATCCTAATATTTATATGGATTTTTTCAAAAATTTCTTCAAATTACAATAGTTTTAATATATTTGAAAAGAGCATTATCGATACCTTAGTTAAGTTTTTTCGAATTTCGCTTATTTTTGCGATAAAATCAATATTTGCGGAGATACAGCCACTTTTCTAAAAAAGTTTAATAGGGAAGTAATATTTTTATTATAAAAATGAATACTGATAGACTTGGATCCATCCTAATATTTATATGGATTTTTTCAAAAATTTCTTCAAATTACAATAGTTTTAATATATTTGAAAAGAGCATTATCGATACCTTAGTTAAGTTTTTTCGAATTTCGCTTATTTTTGCGATAAAATCAATATTTGCGGAGATACAGCCGCTTTTCTAAAAAAGTTTAATAGGGAAGTAATATTTTTATTATAAAAATGAATACTGATAGACTTGGATCCATCCTAATATTTATATGGATTTTTAAAAGGGGGACCCTTGCCATAATATCGAGCAATACCCCTATAATAAATACGAAGACCATATATTGAAAAGGGGGGACCCTTACTATAATATCGAGCAATACCCCTATAATAAATACGAAGACCATATATTGAAAAGGGGGGACCCTTACCATAATATCGAGCAATACCCCTATAATAAATACGAAGACCATATATTGAAAAGGGGGGACCCTTACCATAATATCGAGCAATATTCCTATATTAAATACGAAGACCATATATTGAAAAGGGGGGACCCTTACCATAATATCGAGCAATATTCCTATATTAAATACGAAGACCATATATTGAAAAGGGGGGACCCTTACCATAATATCGAGCAATATTCCTATATTAAATACGAAGACCATATATTGAAAAGGGGGGACCCTTACCATAATATCGAGCAATATTCCTATATTAAATACGAAGGCCATATATTGAAAAGGGGGGACCCTTACCATAATATCGAGCAATACCCCTATAATAAATACGAAGACCATATATTGAAAAGGGGGGACCCTTACCATAATATCGAGCAATATTCCTATATTAAATACGAAGACCATATATTGAAAAGGGGGGACCCTTACCATAATATCGAGCAATATTCCTATATTAAATACGAAGACCATATATTGAAGAGGGGGGACCCTTACCATAATATCGAGCAATATTCCTATATTAAATACGAAGACCATATATTGAAAAGGGGGGACCCTTACCATAATATCGAGCAATATTCCTATATTAAATACGAAGACCATATATTGAAAAGGGGGGACCCTTACCATAATATCGAGCAATATTCCTATATTAAATACGAAGACCATATATTGAAAAGGGGGGACCCTTACCATAATATCGAGCAATACCCCTATAATAAATACGAAGACCATATATTGAAAAGGGGGGACCCTTACCATAATATCGAGCAATACCCCTATAATAAATACGAAGACCATATATTGAAAAGGGGGGACCCTTACCATAATATCGAGCAATATTCCTATATTAAATACGAAGACCATATATTGAAAAGGGGGGACCCTTACCATAATATCGAGCAATATTCCTATATTAAATACGAAGATCATATATTGAAAAGGGGGGACCCTTACCATAATATCGAGCAATATTCCTATATTAAATACGAAGACCATATATTGAAAAGGGGGGACCCTTACCATAATATCGAGCAATACCCCTATAATAAATACGAAGACCATATATTGAAAAGGGGGGACCCTTACCATAATATCGAGCAATATTCCTATTTATTAGTTAAGTTTTTTCGAATTTCGCTTATTTTTGCGATAAAATCAATATTTGCGGAGATACAGCCACTTTTCTAAAAAAGTTTAATAGGGAAGTAATATTTTTATTAAAAATGAATACTGATAGACTTGGATCCATCTTAATATTTATATGGATTTTTTCAAAAATTTCTTCAAATTACAATAGTTTTAATATATTTGAAAAGAGCATTATCGATACCTTAGTTAAGTTTTTTCGAATTTCGCTTATTTTTGCGATAAAATCAATATTTGCGGAGATACAGACACTTTTCTAAAAAAGTTTAATAGGGAAGTAATATTTTTATTATAAAAATGAATACTGATAGACTTGGATCCATCCTAATATTTATATGGATTTTTTCAAAAATTTCTTCAAATTACAATAGTTTTAATATATTTGAAAAGAGCATTATCGATACCTTAGTTAAGTTTTTTCGAATTTCGCTTATTTTTGCGATAAAATCAATATTTGCGGAGATACAGCCACTTTTCTAAAAAAGTTTAATAGGGAAGTAATATTTTTATTATAAAAATGAATACTGATAGACTTGGATCCATCCTAATATTTATATGGATTTTTTCAAAAATTTCTTCAAATTACAATAGTTTTAATATATTTGAAAAGAGCATTATCGATACCTTAGTTAAGTTTTTTCGAATTTCGCTTATTTTTGCGATAAAATCAATATTTGCGGAGATACAGACACTTTTCTAAAGAAGTTTAATAGGGAAGTAATATTTTTATTATAAAAATGAATACTGATAGACTTGGATCCATCCTAATATTTATATGGATTTTTTCAAAAATTTCTTCAAATTACAATAGTTTTAATATATTTGAAAAGAGCATTATCGATACCTTAGTTAAGTTTTTTCGAATTTCGCTTATTTTTGCGATAAAATCAATATTTGCGGAGATACAGCCACTTTTCTAAAAAAGTTTAATAGGGAAGTAATATTTTTATTATAAAAATGAATACTGATAGACTTGGATCTATCCTAATATTTATATGGATTTTTTCAAAAATTTCTTCAAATTACAATAGTTTTAATATATTTGAAAAGAGCATTATCGATACCTTAGTTAAGTTTTTTCGAATTTCGCTTATTTTTGCGATAAAATCAATATTTGCGGAGATACAGCCGCTTTTCTAAAAAAGTTTAATAGGGAAGTAATATTTTTATTATAAAAATGAATACTGATAGACTTGGATCCATCCTAATATTTATATGGATTTTTTCAAAAATTTCTTCAAATTACAATAGTTTTAATATATTTGAAAAGAGCATTATCGATACCTTAGTTAAGTTTTTTCGAATTTCGCTTATTTTTGCGATAAAATCAATATTTGCGGAGATACAGCCACTTTTCTAAAAAAGTTTAATAGGGAAGTAATATTTTTATTATAAAAATGAATACTGATAGACTTGGATCCATCCTAATATTTATATGGATTTTTAAAAGGGGGACCCTTGCCATAATATCGAGCAATACCCCTATAATAAATACGAAGACCATATATTGAAAAGGGGGACCCTTACTATAATATCGAGCAATACCCCTATATTAAATACGCAGACCATATATTGAAAAGGGGGGACCCTTACCATAATATCGAGCAATATTCCTTTATTAAATACGAAGACCATATATTGAAAAGGGGGGACCCTTACCATAATATCGAGCAATACCCCTATATTAAATACGCAGACCATATATTGAAAAGGGGGGACCCTTACCATAATATCGAGCAATATTCCTATATTAAATACGAAGGCCATATATTGAAAAGGGGGGACCCTTACCATAATATCGAGCAATACCCCTATAATAAATACGAAGACCATATATTGAAAAGGGGGGACCCTTACCATAATATCGAGCAATATTCCTATATTAAATACGCAGACCATATATTGAAAAGGGGGGACCCTTACCATAATATCGAGCAATACCCCTATAATAAATACGAAGACCATATATTGAAAAGGGGGGACCCTTACCATAATATCGAGCAATATTCCTATATTAAATACGAAGACCTTATATTGAAAAGGGGGGACCCTTACCATAATATCGAGCAATATTCCTATATTAAATACGAAGACCATATATTGAAAAGGGGGGACCCTTACCATAATATCGAGCAATATTCCTATATTAAATACGAAGACCATATATTGAAAAGGGGGGACCCTTACCATAATATCGAGCAATATTCCTATATTAAATACGAAGACCATATATTGAAAAGGGGGGACCCTTACCATAATATCGA
This sequence comes from Epicampocera succincta, assembly GCA_932526305.1. NCBI lineage: Eukaryota > Metazoa > Arthropoda > Insecta > Diptera > Tachinidae > Epicampocera > Epicampocera succincta. The sequence goes on along the minus strand of OW052037.1, from coordinate 10,676,970 downwards.
GCAATACCCCTATAATAAATACGAAGACCATATATTGAAAAGGGGGGACCCTTACCATAATATCGAGCAATACCCCTATAATAAATACGAAGACCATATATTGAAAAGGGGGGACCCTTACCATAATATCGAGCAATATTCCTATATTAAATACGAAGACCATATATTGAAAAGGGGGGACCCTTACCATAATATCGAGCAATATTCCTATATTAAATACGAAGATCATATATTGAAAAGGGGGACCCTTACCATAATATCGAGCAATATTCCTATATTAAATACGAAGACCATATATTGAAAAGGGGGGACCCTTACCATAATAACGAGCAATATTCCTATATTAAATACGAAGACCATATATTGAAAAGGGGGGACCCTTACCATAATATCGAGCAATACCCCTATAATAAATACGAAGACCATATATTGAAAAGGGGGGACCCTTACCATAATATCGAGCAATATTCCTATTTATTAGTTAAGTTTTTTCGAATTTCGCTTATTTTTGCGATAAAATCAATATTTGCGGAGATACAGCCACTTTTCTAAAAAAGTTTAATAGGGAAGTAATATTTTTATTAAAAATGAATACTGATAGACTTGGATCCATCTTAATATTTATATGGATTTTTTCAAAAATTTCTTCAAATTACAATAGTTTTAATATATTTGAAAAGAGCATTATCGATACCTTAGTTAAGTTTTTTCGAATTTCGCTTATTTTTGCGATAAAATCAATATTTGCGGAGATACAGCCACTTTTCTAAAAAAGTTTAATAGGGAAGTAATATTTTTATTATAAAAATGAATACTGATAGACTTGGATCCATCCTAATATTTATATGGATTTTTTCAAAAATTTCTTCAAATTACAATAGTTTTAATATATTTGAAAAGAGCATTATCGATACCTTAGTTAAGTTTTTTCGAATTTCGCTTATTTTTGCGATAAAATCAATATTTGCGGAGATACAGACACTTTTCTAAAAAAGTTTAATAGGGAAGTAATATTTTTATTATAAAAATGAATACTGATAGACTTGGATCCATCCTAATATTTATATGGATTTTTTCAAAAATTTCTTCAAATTACAATAGTTTTAATATATTTGAAAAGAGCATTATCGATACCTTAGTTAAGTTTTTTCGAATTTCGCTTATTTTTGCGATAAAATCAATATTTGCGGAGATACAGCCACTTTTCTAAAAAAGTTTAATAGGGAAGTAATATTTTTATTATAAAAATGAATACTGATAGACTTGGATCCATCCTAATATTTATATGGATTTTTTCAAAAATTTCTTCAAATTACAATAGTTTTAATATATTTGAAAAGAGCATTATCGATACCTTAGTTAAGTTTTTTCGAATTTCGCTTATTTTTGCGATAAAATCAATATTTGCGGAGATACAGCCGCTTTTCTAAAAAAGTTTAATAGGGAAGTAATATTTTTATTATAAAAATGAATACTGATAGACTTGGATCCATCCTAATATTTATATGGATTTTTTCAAAAATTTCTTCAAATTACAATAGTTTTAATATATTTGAAAAGAGCATTATCGATACCTTAGTTAAGTTTTTTCGAATTTCGCTTATTTTTGCGATAAAATCAATATTTGCGGAGATACAGCCGCTTTTCTAAAAAAGTTTAATAGGGAAGTAATATTTTTATTATAAAAATGAATACTGATAGACTTGGATCCATCCTAATATTTATATGGATTTTTTCAAAAATTTCTTCAAATTACAATAGTTTTAATATATTTGAAAAGAGCATTATCGATACTTTAGTTAAGTTTTTTCGAATTTCGCTTATTTTTGCGATAAAATCAATATTTGCGGAGATACAGCCACTTTTCTAAAAAAGTTTAATAGGGAAGTAATATTTTTATTATAAAAATGAATACTGATAGACTTGGATCCATCCTAATATTTATATGGATTTTTAAAAGGGGGACCCTTGCCATAATATCGAGCAATACCCCTATAATAAATACGAAGACCATATATTGAAAAGGGGGACCCTTACTATAATATCGAGCAATACCCCTATATTAAATACGCAGACCATATATTGAAAAGGGGGGACCCTTACCATAATATCGAGCAATATTCCTTTATTAAATACGAAGACCATATATTGAAAAGGGGGGACCCTTACCATAATATCGAGCAATACCCCTATATTAAATACGCAGACCATATATTGAAAAGGGGGGACCCTTACCATAATATCGAGCAATATTCCTATATTAAATACGAAGACCATATATTGAAAAGGGGGGACCCTTACCATAATATCGAGCAATATTCCTATATTAAATACGAAGGCCATATATTGAAAAGGGGGGACCCTTACCATAATATCGAGCAATACCCCTATAATAAATACGAAGACCATATATTGAAAAGGGGGGACCCTTACCATAATATCGAGCAATATTCCTATATTAAATACGAAGACCATATATTGAAAAGGGGGGACCCTTACCATAATATCGAGCAATATTCCTATATTAAATACGAATACCATATATTGAAAAGGGGGGACCCTTACCATAATATCGAGCAATATTCCTATATTAAATACGCAGACCATATATTGAAAAGGGGGGACCCTTACCATAATATCGAGCAACACCCCTATAATAAATACGAAGACCATATATTGAAAAGGGGGGACCCTTACCATAATATCGAGCAATATTCCTATATTAAATACGAAGACCATATATTGAAAAGGGGGACCCTTACCATAATATCGAGCAATATTCCTATATTAAATACGAAGACCATATATTGAAAAGGGGGGACCCTTACCATAATATCGAGCAATATTCCTATATTAAATACGAAGACCATATATTGAAAAGGGGGGACCCTTACCATAATATCGAGCAATATTCCTATATTAAATACGAAGACCATATATTGAAAAGGGGGGACCCTTACCATAATATCGAGCAATACCCCTATAATAAATACGAAGACCATATATTGAAAAGGGGGGACCCTTACCCTAATATCGAGCAATACCCCTATAATAAATACGAAGACCATATATTGAAAAGGGGGGACCCTTACCATAATATCGAGCAATATTCCTATATTAAATACGAAGACCATATATTGAAAAGGGGGGACCCTTACCATAATATCGAGCAATATTCCTATATTAAATACGAAGATCATATATTGAAAAGGGGGGACCCTTACCATAATATCGAGCAATATTCCTATATTAAATACGAAGACCATATATTGAAAAGGGGGGACCCTTACCATAATATCGAGCAATATTCCTATATTAAATACGAAGACCATATATTGAAAAGGGGGGACCCTTACCATAATATCGAGCAATACCCCTATAATAAATACGAAGACCATATATTGAAAAGGGGGGACCCTTACCATAATATCGAGCAATATTCCTATTTATTAGTTAAGTTTTTTCGAATTTCGCTTATTTTTGCGATAAAATCAATATTTGCGGAGATACAGCCACTTTTCTAAAAAAGTTTAATAGGGAAGTAATATTTTTATTAAAAATGAATACTGATAGACTTGGATCCATCTTAATATTTATATGGATTTTTTCAAAAATTTCTTCAAATTACAATAGTTTTAATATATTTGAAAAGAGCATTATCGATACCTTAGTTAAGTTTTTTCGAATTTCGCTTATTTTTGCGATAAAATCAATATTTGCGGAGATACAGACACTTTTCTAAAAAAGTTTAATAGGGAAGTAATATTTTTATTATAAAAATGAATACTGATAGACTTGGATCCATCCTAATATTTATATGGATTTTTTCAAAAATTTCTTCAAATTACAATAGTTTTAATATATTTGAAAAGAGCATTATCGATACCTTAGTTAAGTTTTTTCGAATTTCGCTTATTTTTGCGATAAAATCAATATTTGCGGAGATACAGCCACTTTTCTAAAAAAGTTTAATAGGGAAGTAATATTTTTATTAAAAATGAATACTGATAGACTTGGATCCATCCTAATATTTATATGGATTTTTTCAAAAATTTCTTCAAATTACAATAGTTTTAATATATTTGAAAAGAGCATTATCGATACCTTAGTTAAGTTTTTTCGAATTTCGCTTATTTTTGCGATAAAATCAATATTTGCGGAGATACAGCCACTTTTCTAAAAAAGTTTAATAGGGAAGTAATATTTTTATTATAAAAATGAATACTGATAGACTTGGATCCATCCTAATATTTATATGGATTTTTTCAAAAATTTCTTCAAATTACAATAGTTTTAATATATTTGAAAAGAGCATTATCGATACCTTAGTTAAGTTTTTTCGAATTTCGCTTATTTTTGCGATAAAATCAATATTTGCGGAGATACAGCCACTTTTCTAAAAAAGTTTAATAGGGAAGTAATATTTTTATTATAAAAATGAATACTGATAGACTTGGATCCATCCTAATATTTATATGGATTTTTTCAAAAATTTCTTCAAATTACAATAGTTTTAATATATTTGAAAAGAGCATTATCGATACCTTAGTTAAGTTTTTTCGAATTTCGCTTATTTTTGCGATAAAATCAATATTTGCGGAGATACAGCCGCTTTTCTAAAAAAGTTTAATAGGGAAGTAAAATTTTTATTATAAAAATGAATACTGATAGACTTGGATCCATCCTAATATTTATATGGATTTTTTCAAAAATTTCTTCAAATTACAATAGTTTTAATATATTTGAAAAGAGCATTATCGATACCTTAGTTAAGTTTTTTCGAATTTCGCTTATTTTTGCGATAAAATCAATATTTGCGGAGATACAGCCACTTTTCTAAAAAAGTTTAATAGGGAAGTAATATTTTTATTATAAAAATGAATACTGATAGACTTGGATCCATCCTAATATTTATATGGATTTTTAAAAGGGGGACCCTTGCCATAATATCGAGCAATACCCCTATAATAAATACGAAGACCATATATTGAAAAGGGGGACCCTTACTATAATATCGAGCAATACCCCTATATTAAATACGCAGACCATATATTGAAAAGGGGGGACCCTTACCATAATATCGAGCAATATTCCTTTATTAAATACGAAGACCATATATTGAAAAGGGGGGACCCTTACCATAATATCGAGCAATACCCCTATATTAAATACGCAGACCATATATTGAAAAGGGGGGACCCTTACCATAATATCGAGCAATATTCCTATATTAAATACGAAGACCATATATTGAAAAGGGGGGACCCTTACCATAATATCGAGCAATATTCCTATATTAAATACGAAGGCCATATATTGAAAAGGGGGGACCCTTACCATAATATCGAGCAATACCCCTATAATAAATACGAAGACCATATATTGAAAAGGGGGGACCCTTACCATAATATCGAGCAATATTCCTATATTAAATACGAAGACCATATATTGAAAAGGGGGGACCCTTACCATAATATCGAGCAATATTCCTATATTAAATACGAAGACCATATATTGAAAAGGGGGGACCCTTACCATAATATCGAGCAATATTCCTATATTAAATACGCAGACCATATATTGAAAAGGGGGGACCCTTACCATAATATCGAGCAATACCCCTATAATAAATACGAAGACCATATATTGAAAAGGGGGGACCCTTACCATAATATCGAGCAATATTCCTATATTAAATACGAAGACCATATATTGAAAAGGGGGGACCCTTACCATAATATCGAGCAATATTCCTATATTAAATACGAAGACCATATATTGAAAAGGGGGGACCCTTACCATAATATCGAGCAATATTCCTATATTAAATACGAAGACCATATATTGAAAAGGGGGGACCCTTACCATAATATCGAGCAATACCCCTATAATAAATACGAAGACCATATATTGAAAAGGGGGACCCTTACCATAATATCGAGCAATACCCCTATAATAAATACGAAGACCATATATTGAAAAGGGGGGACCCTTACCATAATATCGAGCAATATTCCTATATTAAATACGAAGACCATATATTGAAAAGGGGGGACCCTTACCATAATATCGAGCAATATTCCTATATTAAATACGAAGATCATATATTGAAAAGGGGGGACCCTTACCATAATATCGAGCAATATTCCTATATTAAATACGAAGACCATATATTGAAAAGGGGGGACCCTTACCATAATATCGAGCAATATTCCTATATTAAATACGAAGACCATATATTGAAAAGGGGGGACCCTTACCATAATATCGAGCAATACCCCTATAATAAATACGAAGACCATATATTGAAAAGGGGGGACCCTTCCCATAATATCGAGCAATATTCCTATTTATTAGTTAAGTTTTTTCGAATTTCGCTTATTTTTGCGATAAAATCAATATTTGCGGAGATACAGCCACTTTTCTAAAAAAGTTTAATAGGGAAGTAATATTTTTATTAAAAATGAATACTGATAGACTTGGATCCATCCTAATATTTATATGGATTTTTTCAAAAATTTCTTCAAATTACAATAGTTTTAATATATTTGAAAAGAGCATTATCGATACCTTAGTTAAGTTTTTTCGAATTTCGCTTATTTTTGCGATAAAATCAATATTTGCGGAGATACAGACACTTTTCTAAAAAAGTTTAATAGGGAAGTAATATTTTTATTATAAAAATGAATACTGATAGACTTGGATCCATCCTAATATTTATATGGATTTTTTCAAAAATTTCTTCAAATTACAATAGTTTTAATATATTTGAAAAGAGCATTATCGATACCTTAGTTAAGTTTTTTCGAATTTCGCTTATTTTTGCGATAAAATCAATATTTGCGGAGATACAGCCACTTTTCTAAAAAAGTTTAATAGGGAAGTAATATTTTTATTAAAAATGAATACTGATAGACTTGGATCCATCCTAATATTTATATGGATTTTTTCAAAAATTTCTTCAAATTACAATAGTTTTAATATATTTGAAAAGAGCATTATCGATACCTTAGTTAAGTTTTTTCGAATTTCGCTTATTTTTGCGATAAAATCAATATTTGCGGAGATACAGACACTTTTCTAAAAAAGTTTAATAGGGAAGTAATATTTTTATTATAAAAATGAATACTGATAGACTTGGATCCATCCTAATATTTATATGGATTTTTTCAAAAATTTCTTCAAATTACAATAGTTTTAATATATTTGAAAAGAGCATTATCGATACCTTAGTTAAGTTTTTTCGAATTTCGCTTATTTTTGCGATAAAATCAATATTTGCGGAGATACAGCCACTTTTCTAAAAAAGTTTAATAGGGAAGTAATATTTTTATTAAAAATGAATACTGATAGACTTGGATCCATCCTAATATTTATATGGATTTTTTCAAAAATTTCTTCAAATTACAATAGTTTTAATATATTTGAAAAGAGCATTATCGATACCTTAGTTAAGTTTTTTCGAATTTCGCTTATTTTTGCGATAAAATCAATATTTGCGGAGATACAGACACTTTTCCAAAAAAGTTTAATAGGGAAGTAATATTTTTATTATAAAAATGAATACTGATAGACTTGGATCCATCCTAATATTTATATGGATTTTTTCAAAAATTTCTTCAAATTACAATAGTTTTAATATATTTGAAAAGAGCATTATCGATACCTTAGTTAAGATTTTTCGAATTTCGCTTATTTTTGCGATAAAATCAATATTTGCGGAGATACAGCCACTTTTCTAAAAAAGTTTAATAGGGAAGTAATATTTTTATTATAAAAATGAATACTGATAGACTTGGATCCATCCTAATATTTATATGGATTTTTTCAAAAATTTCTTCAAATTACAATAGTTTTAATATATTTGAAAAGAGCATTATCGATACCTTAGTTAAGTTTTTTCGAATTTCGCTTATTTTTGCGATAAAATCAATATTTGCGGAGATACAGCCGCTTTTCTAAAAAAGTTTAATAGGGAAGTAATATTTTTATTATAAAAATGAATACTGATAGACTTGGATCCATCCTAATATTTATATGGATTTTTTCAAAAATTTCTTCAAATTACAATAGTTTTAATATATTTGAAAAGAGCATTATCGATACCTTAGTTAAGTTTTTTCGAATTTCGCTTATTTTTGCGATAAAATCAATATTTGCGGAGATACAGCCACTTTTCTAAAAAAGTTTAATAGGGAAGTAATATTTTTATTATAAAAATGAATACTGATAGACTTGGATCCATCCTAATATTTATATGGATTTTTAAAAGGGGGACCCTTCCATAATATCGAGCAATACCCCTATAATAAATACGAAGACCATATATTGAAAAGGGGGACCCTTACTATAATATCGAGCAATACCCCTATATTAAATACGCAGACCATATATTGAAAAGGGGGGACCCTTACCATAATATCGAGCAATATTCCTTTATTAAATACGAAGACCATATATTGAAAAGGGGGGACCCTTACCATAATATCGAGCAATACCCCTATATTAAATACGCAGACCATATATTGAAAAGGGGGGACCCTTACCATAATATCGAGCAATATTCCTATATTAAATACGAAGACCATATATTGAAAAGGGGGGACCCTTACCATAATATCGAGCAATATTCCTATATTAAATACGAAGGCCATATATTGAAAAGGGGGACCCTTACCATAATATCGAGCAATACCCCTATAATAAATACGAAGACCATATATTGAAAAGGGGGGACCCTTACCATAATATCGAGCAATATTCCTATATTAAATACGAAGACCATATATTGAAAAGGGGGGACCCTTACCATAATATCGAGCAATATTCCTATATTAAATACGAAGACCATATATTGAAAAGGGGGGACCCTTACCATAATATCGAGCAATATTCCTATATTAAATACGCAGACCATATATTGAAAAGGGGGGACCCTTACCATAATATCGAGCAATACCCCTATAATAAATACGAAGACCATATATTGAAAAGGGGGGACCCTTACCATAATATCGAGCAATATTCCTATATTAAATACGAAGACCATATATTGAAAAGGGGGGACCCTTACCATAATATCGAGCAATATTCCTATATTAAATACGAAGACCATATATTGAAAAGGGGGGACCCTTACCATAATATCGAGCAATATTCCTATATTAAATACGAAGACCATATATTGAAAAGGGGGGACCCTTACCATAATATCGAGCAATATTCCTATATTAAATACGAAGACCATATATTGAAAAGGGGGGACCCTTACCATAATATCGAGCAATACCCCTATAATAAATACGAAGACCATATATTGAAAAGGGGGGACCCTTACTATAATATCGAGCAATACCCCTATAAGAAATACGAAGACCATATATTGAAAAGGGGGGACCCTTACCATAATATCGAGCAATATTCCTATATTAAAAACGAAGACCATATATTGAAAAGGGGGGACCCTTACCATAATATCGAGCAATATTCCTATATTAAATACGAAGATCATATATTGAAAAGGGGGGACCCTTACCATAATATCGAGCAATATTCCTATATTAAATACGAAGACCATATATTGAAAAGGGGGGGACCCTTACCATAATATCGAGCAATATTCCTATATTAAATACGAAGACCATATATTGAAAAGGGGGGACCCTTACCATAATATCGAGCAATACCCCTATAATAAATACGAAGACCATATATTGAAAAGGGGGGACCCTTACCATAATATCGAGCAATATTCCTATTTATTAGTTAAGTTTTTTCGAATTTCGCTTATTTTTGCGATAAAATCAATATTTGCGGAGATACAGCCACTTTTCTAAAAAAGTTTAATAGGGAAGTAATATTTTTATTAAAAATGAATACTGATAGACTTGGATCCATCTTAATATTTATATGGATTTTTTCAAAAATTTCTTCAAATTACAATAGTTTTAATATATTTGAAAAGAGCATTATCGATACCTTAGTTAAGTTTTTTCGAATTTCGCTTATTTTTGCGATAAAATCAATATTTGCGGAGATACAGACACTTTTCTAAAAAAGTTTAATAGGGAAGTAATATTTTTATTAAAAATGAATACTGATAGACTTGGATGCATCCTAATATTTATATGGATTTTTTCAAAAATTTCTTCAAATTACAATAGTTTTAATATATTTGAAAAGAGCATTATCGATACCTTAGTTAAGTTTTTTCGAATTTCGCTTATTTTTGCGATAAAATCAATATTTGCGGAGATACAGCCGCTTTTCTAAAAAAGTTTAACAGGGAAGTAATATTTTTATTATAAAAATGAATACTGATAGACTTGGATCCATCCTAATATTTATATGGATTTTTTCAAAAATTTCTTCAAATTACAATAGTTTTAATATATTTGAAAAGAGCATTATCGATACCTTAGTTAAGTTTTTTCGAATTTCGCTTATTTTTGCGATAAAATCAATATTTGCGGAGATACAGCCACTTTTCTAAAAAAGTTTAATAGGGAAGTAATATTTTTATTAAAAATGAATACTGATAGACTTGGATCCATCCTAATATTTATATGGATTTTTTCAAAAATTTCTTCAAATTACAATAGTTTTAATATATTTGAAAAGAGCATTATCGATACCTTAGTTAAGTTTTTTCGAATTTCGCTTATTTTTGCGATAAAATCAATATTTGCGGAGATACAGCCACTTTTCTAAAAAAGTTTAATAGGGAAGTAATATTTTTATTAAAAATGAATACTGATAGACTTGGATGCATCCTAATATTTATATGGATTTTTTCAAAAATTTCTTCAAATTACAATAGTTTTAATATATTTGAAAAGAGCATTATCGATACCTTAGTTAAGTTTTTTCGAATTTCGCTTATTTTTGCGATAAAATCAATATTTGCGGAGATACAGCCGCTTTTCTAAAAAAGTTTAACAGGGAAGTAATATTTTTATTATAAAAATGAATACTGATAGACTTGGATCCATCCTAATATTTATATGGATTTTTTCAAAAATTTCTTCAAATTACAATAGTTTTAATATATTTGAAAAGAGCATTATCGATACCTTAGTTAAGTTTTTTCGAATTTCGCTTATTTTTGCGATAAAATCAATATTTGCGGAGATACAGCCACTTTTCTAAAAAAGTTTAATAGGGAAGTAATATTTTTATTATAAAAATGAATACTGATAGACTTGGATCCATCTAAATATTTATATGGATTTTTAAAAGGGGGACCCTTGCCATAATATCGAGCAATACCCCTATAATAAATACGAAGACCATATATTGAAAAGGGGGACCCTTACTATAATATCGAGCAATACCCCTATATTAAATACGCAGACCATATATTGAAAAGGGGGGACCCTTACCATAATATCGAGCAATATTCCTTTATTAAATACGAAGACCATATATTGAAAAGGGGGGACCCTTACCATAATATCGAGCAATACCCCTATATTAAATACGCAGACCATATATTGAAAAGGGGGGACCCTTACCATAATATCGAGCAATATTCCTATATTAAATACGAAGACCATATATTGAAAAGGGGGGACCCTTACCATAATATCGAGCAATATTCCTATATTAAATACGAAGGCCATATATTGAAAAGGGGGGACCCTTACCATAATATCGAGCAATACCCCTATAATAAATACGAAGACCATATATTGAAAAGGGGGGACCCTTACCATAATATCGAGCAATATTCCTATATTAAATACGCAGACCATATATTGAAAAGGGGGGACCCTTACCATAATATCGAGCAATACCCCTATAATAAATACGAAGACCATATATTGAAAAGGGGGGACCCTTACCATAATATCGAGCAATATTCCTATATTAAATACGAAGACCATATATTGAAAAGGGGGGACCCTTACCATAATATCGAGCAATATTCCTATATTAAATACGAAGACCATATATTGAAAAGGGGGGACCCTTACCATAATATCGAGCAATATTCCTATATTAAATACGAAGACCATATATTGAAAAGGGGGGACCCTTACCATAATATCGAGCAATATTCCTATATTAAATACGAAGACCATATATTGAAAAGGGGGACCCTTACCATAATATCGAGCAATACCCCTATAATAAATACGAAGACCATATATTGAAAAGGGGGGACCCTTACCATAATATCGAGCAATACCCCTATAATAAATACGAAGACCATATATTGAAAAGGGGGGACCCTTACCATAATATCGAGCAATATTCCTATATTAAATACGAAGACCATATATTGAAAAGGGGGGACCCTTACCATAATATCGAGCAATATTCCTATATTAAATACGAAGATCATATATTGAAAAGGGGGGACCCTTACCATAATATCGAGCAATATTCCTATATTAAATACGAAGACCATATATTGAAAAGGGGGGACCCTTACCATAATATCGAGCAATATTCCTATATTAAATACGAAGACCATATATTGAAAAGGGGGGACCCTTACCATAATATCGAGCAATACCCCTATAATAAATACGAAGACCATATATTGAAAAGGGGGGACCCTTACCATAATATCGAGCAATATTCCTATTTATTAGTTAAGTTTTTTCGAATTTCGCTTATTTTTGCGATAAAATCAATATTTGCGGAGATACAGCCACTTTTCTAAAAAAGTTTAATAGGGAAGTAATATTTTTATTAAAAATGAATACTGATAGACTTGGATCCATCTTAATATTTATATGGATTTTTTCAAAAATTTCTTCAAATTACAATAGTTTTAATATATTTGAAAAGAGCATTATCGATACCTTAGTTAAGTTTTTTCGAATTTCGCTTATTTTTGCGATAAAATCAATATTTGCGGAGATACAGACACTTTTCTAAAAAAGTTTAATAGGGAAGTAATATTTTTATTATAAAAATGAATACTGATAGACTTGGATCCATCCTAATATTTATATGGATTTTTTCAAAAATATCTTCAAATTACAATAGTTTTAATATATTTGAAAAGAGCATTATCGATACCTTAGTTAAGTTTTTTCGAATTTCGCTTATTTTTGCGATAAAATCAATATTTGCGGAGATACAGCCACTTTTCTAAAAAAGTTTAATAGGGAAGTAATATTTTTATTAAAAATGAATACTGATAGACTTGGATCCATCCTAATATTTATATGGATTTTTTCAAAAATTTCTTCAAATTACAATAGTTTTAATATATTTGAAAAGAGCATTATCGATACCTTAGTTAAGTTTTTTCGAATTTCGCTTATTTTTGCGATAAAATCAATATTTGCGGAGATACAGACACTTTTCTAAAAAAGTTTAATAGGGAAGTAATATTTTTATTATAAAAATGAATACTGATAGACTTGGATCCATCCTAATATTTATATGGATTTTTTCAAAAATTTCTTCAAATTACAATAGTTTTAATATATTTGAAAAGAGCATTATCGATACCTTAGTTAAGTTTTTTCGAATTTCGCTTATTTTTGCGATAAAATCAATATTTGCGGAGATACAGCCACTTTTCTAAAAAAGTTTAATAGGGAAGTAATATTTTTATTATAAAAATGAATACTGATAGACTTGGATCCATCCTAATATTTATATGGATTTTTTCAAAAATTTCTTCAAATTACAATAGTTTTAATATATTTGAAAAGAGCATTATCGATACCTTAGTTAAGTTTTTTCGAATTTCGCTTATTTTTGCGATAAAATCAATATTTGCGGAGATACAGCCGCTTTTCTAAAAAAGTTTAATAGGGAAGTAATATTTTTATTATAAAAATGAATACTGATAGACTTGGATCCATCCTAATATTTATATGGATTTTTTCAAAAATTTCTTCAAATTACAATAGTTTTAATATATTTGAAAAGAGCATTATCGATACCTTAGTTAAGTTTTTTCGAATTTCGCTTATTTTTGCGATAAAATCAATATTTGCGGAGATACAGCCACTTTTCTAAAAAAGTTTAATAGGGAAGTAATATTTTTATTATAAAAATGAATACTGATAGACTTGGATCCATCCTAATATTTATATGGATTTTTAAAAGGGGGACCCTTGCCATAATATCGAGCAATACCCCTATAATAAATACGAAGACCATATATTGAAAAGGGGGACCCTTACTATAATATCGAGCAATACCCCTATATTAAATACGCAGACCATATATTGAAAAGGGGGGACCCTTACCATAATATCGAGCAATATTCCTTTATTAAATACGAAGACCATATATTGAAAAGGGGGACCCTTACCATAATATCGAGCAATACCCCTATATTAAATACGCAGACCATATATTGAAAAGGGGGGACCCTTACCATAATATCGAGCAATATTCCTATATTAAATACGAAGACCATATATTGAAAAGGGGGGACCCTTACCATAATATCGAGCAATATTCCTATATTAAATACGAAGGCCATATATTGAAAAGGGGGGACCCTTACCATAATATCGAGCAATACCCCTATAATAAATACGAAGACCATATATTGAAAAGGGGGGACCCTTACCATAATATCGAGCAATATTTCTATATTAAATACGAAGACCATATATTGAAAAGGGGGGACCCTTACCATAATATCGAGCAATATTCCTATATTAAATACGAAGACCATATATTGAAAAGGGGGGACCCTTACCATAATATCGAGCAATATTCCTATATTAAATACGCAGACCATATATTGAAAAGGGGGGACCCTTACCATAATATCGAGCAATACCCCTATAATAAATACGAAGACCATATATTGAAAAGGGGGGACCCTTACCATAATATCGAGCAATATTCCTATATTAAATACGAAGACCATATATTGAAAAGGGGGGACCCTTACCATAATATCGAGCAATATTCCTATATTAAATACGAAGACCATATATTGAAAAGGGGGGACCCTTACCATAATATCGAGCAATATTCCTATATTAAATACGAAGATCATATATTGAAAAGGGGGGACCCTTACCATAATATCGAGCAATATTCCTGTATTAAATACGAAGACCATATATTGAAAAGGGGGGACCCTTACCATAATATCGAGCAATACCCCTATAATAAATACGAAGACCATATATTGAAAAGGGGGGACCCTTACCATAATATCGAGCAATACCCCTATAATAAATACGAAGACCATATATTGAAAAGGGGGGACCCTTACCATAATATCGAGCAATATTCCTATATTAAATACGAAGACCATATATTGAAAAGGGGGGGACCCTTACCATAATATCGAGCAATATTCCTATATTAAATACGAAGATCATATATTGAAAAGGGGGGACCCTTACCATAATATCGAGCAATATTCCTATATTAAATACGAAGACCATATATTGAAAAGGGGGGACCCTTACCATAATATCGAGCAATATTCCTATATTAAATACGAAGACCATATATTGAAAAGGGGGGACCCTTACCATAATATCGAGCAATACCCCTATAATAAATACGAAGACCATATATTGAAAAGGGGGGACCCTTACCATAATATCGAGCAATATTCCTATTTATTAGTTAAGTTTTTTCGAATTTCGCTTATTTTTGCGATAAAATCAATATTTGCGGAGATACAGCCACTTTTCTAAAAAAGTTTAATAGGGAAGTAATATTTTTATTAAAAATGAATACTGATAGACTTGGATCCATCTTAATATTTATATGGATTTTTTCAAAAATTTCTTCAAATTACAATAGTTTTAATATATTTGAAAAGAGCATTATCGATACCTTAGTTAAGTTTTTTCGAATTTCGCTTATTTTTGCGATAAAATCAATATTTGCGGAGATACAGACACTTTTCTAAAAAAGTTTAATAGGGAAGTAATATTTTTATTATAAAAATGAATACTGATAGACTTGGATCCATCCTAATATTTATATGGATTTTTTCAAAAATTTCTTCAAATTACAATAGTTTTAATATATTTGAAAAGAGCATTATCGATACCTTAGTTAAGTTTTTTCGAATTTCGCTTATTTTTGCGATAAAATCAATATTTGCGGAGATACAGCCACTTTTCTAAAAAAGTTTAATAGGGAAGTAATATTTTTATTAAAAATGAATACTGATAGACTTGGATCCATCCTAATATTTATATGGATTTTTTCAAAAATTTCTTCAAATTACAATAGTTTTAATATATTTGAAAAGAGCATTATCGATACCTTAGTTAAGTTTTTTCGAATTTCGCTTATTTTTGCGATAAAATCAATATTTGCGGAGATACAGCCACTTTTCTAAAAAAGTTTAATAGGGAAGTAATATTTTTATTAAAAATGAATACTGATAGACTTGGATCCATCTTAATATTTATATGGATTTTTTCAAAAATTTCTTCAAATTACAATAGTTTTAATATATTTGAAAAGAGCATTATCGATACCTTAGTTAAGTTTTTTCGAATTTCGCTTATTTTTGCGATAAAATCAATATTTGCGGAGATACAGACACTTTTCTAAAAAAGTTTAATAGGGAAGTACTATTTTTATTATAAAAATGAATACTGATAGACTTGGATCCATCCTAATATTTATATGGATTTTTTCAAAAATTTCTTCAAATTACAATAGTTTTAATATATTTGAAAAGAGCATTATCGATACCTTAGTTAAGTTTTTTCGAATTTCGCTTATTTTTGCGATAAAATCAATATTTGCGGAGATACAGCCACTTTTCTAAAAAAGTTTAATAGGGAAGTAATATTTTTATTATAAAAATGAATACTGATAGACTTGGATCCATCCTAATATTTATATGGATTTTTTCAAAAATTTCTTCAAATTACAATAGTTTTAATATATTTGAAAAGAGCATTATCGATACCTTAGTTAAGTTTTTTCGAATTTCGCTTATTTTTGCGATAAAATCAATATTTGCGGAGATACAGCCACTTTTCTAAAAAAGTTTAATAGGGAAGTAATATTTTTATTAAAAATGAATACTGATAGACTTGGATCCATCCTAATATTTATATGGATTTTTTCAAAAATTTCTTCAAATTACAATAGTTTTAATATATTTGAAAAGAGCATTATCGATACCTTAGTTAAGTTTTTTCGAATTTCGCTTATTTTTGCGATAAAATCAATATTTGCGGAGATACAGCAACTTTTCTAAAAAAGTTTAATAGGGAAGTAATATTTTTATTATAAAAATGAATACTGATAGACTTGGATCCATCCTAATATTTATATGGATTTTTAAAAGGGGGACCCTTGCCATAATATCGAGCAATACCCCTATAATAAATACGAAGACCATATATTGAAAAGGGGGACCCTTACTATAATATCGAGCAATACCCCTATATTAAATACGCAGACCATATATTGAAAAGGGGGGACCCTTACCATAATATCGAGCAATATTCCTATATTAAATACGAAGACCATATATTGAAAAGGGGGGACCCTTACCATAATATCGAGCAATATTCCTATATTAAATACGAAGGCCATATATTGAAAAGGGGGGACCCTTACCATAATATCGAGCAATACCCCTATAATAAATACGAAGACCATATATTGAAAAGGGGGGACCCTTACCATAATATCGAGCAATATTCCTATATTAAATACGAAGACCATATATTGAAAAGGGGGGACCCTTACCATAATATCGAGCAATATTCCTATATTAAATACGAAGACCATATATTGAAAAGGGGGGACCCTTACCATAATATCGAGCAATATTCCTATATTAAATACGCAGACCATATATTGAAAAGGGGGGACCTTTACCATAATATCGAGCAATACCCCTATAATAAATACGAAGACCATATATTGAAAAGGGGGGACCCTTACCATAATATCGAGCAATATTCCTATATTAAATACGAAGACCATATATTGAAAAGGGGGCACCCTTACCATAATATCGAGCAATATTCCTATATTAAATACGAAGACCATATATTGAAAAGGGGGGACCCTTACCATAATATCGAGCAATATTCCTATATTAAATACGAAGACCATATATTGAAAAGGGGGGACCCTTACCATAATATCGAGCAATATTCCTATATTAAATACGAAGACCATATATTGAAAAGGGGGGACCCTTACCATAATATCGAGCAATACCCCTATAATAAATACGAAGACCATATATTGAAAAGGGGGGACCCTTACCATAATATCGAGCAATACCCCTATAATAAATACGAAGACCATATATTGAAAAGGGGGGACCCTTACCATAATATCGAGCAATATTCCTATATTAAATACGAAGACCATATATTGAAAAGGGGGGACCCTTACCATAATATCGAGCAATATTCCTATATTAAATACGAAGATCATATATTGAAAAGGGGGGACCCTTACCATAATATCGAGCAATATTCCTATATTAAATACGAAGACCATATATTGAAAAGGGGGGACCCTTACCATAATATCGAGCAATATTCCTATATTAAATACGAAGACCATATATTGAAAAGGGGGGACCCTTACCATAATATCGAGCAATACCCCTATAATAAATACGAAGACCATATATTGAAAAGGGGGGACCCTTACCATAATATCGAGCAATATTCCTATTTATTAGTTAAGTTTTTTCGAATTTCGCTTATTTTTGCGATAAAATCAATATTTGCGGAGATACAGCCACTTTTCTAAAAAAGTTTAATAGGGAAGTAATATTTTTATTAAAAATGAATACTGATAGACTTGGATCCATCTTAATATTTATATGGATTTTTTCAAAAATTTCTTCAAATTACAATAGTTTTAATATATTTGAAAAGAGCATTATCGATACCTTAGTTAAGTTTTTTCGAATTTCGCTTATTTTTGCGATAAAATCAATATTTGCGGAGATACAGACACTTTTCTAAAAAAGTTTAATAGGGAAGTAATATTTTTATTATAAAAATGAATACTGATAGACTTGGATCCATCCTAATATTTATATGGATTTTTTCAAAAATTTCTTCAAATTACAATAGTTTTAATATATTTTAAAAGAGCATTATCGATACCTTAGTTAAGTTTTTTCGAATTTCGCTTATTTCTGCGATAAAATCAATATTTGCGGAGATACAGCCACTTTTCTAAAAAAGTTTAATAGGGAAGTAATATTTTTATTATAAAAATGAATACTGATAGACTTGGATCCATCCTAATATTTATATGGATTTTTTCAAAAATTTCTTCAAATTACAATAGTTTTAATATATTTGAAAAGAGCATTATCGATACCTTAGTTAAGTTTTTTCGAATTTCGCTTATTTTTGCGATAAAATCAATATTTGCGGAGATACAGACACTTTTCTAAAAAAGTTTAATAGGGAAGTAATATTTTTATTATAAAAATGAATACTGATAGACTTGGATCCATCCTAATATTTATATGGATTTTTTCAAAAATTTCTTCAAATTACAATAGTTTTAATATATTTGAAAAGAGCATTATCGATACCTTAGTTAAGTTTTTTCGAATTTCGCTTATTTTTGCGATAAAATCAATATTTGCGGAGATACAGCCACTTTTCTAAAAAAGTTTAATAGGGAAGTAATATTTTTATTATAAAAATGAATACTGATAGACTTGGATCCATCCTAATATTTATAAGGATTTTTTCAAAAATTTCTTCAAATTACAATAGTTTTAATATATTTGAAAAGAGCATTATCGATACCTTAGTTAAGTTTTTTCGAATTTCGCTTATTTTTGCGATAAAATCAATATTTGCGGAGATACAGCCGCTTTTCTAAAAAAGTTTAATAGGGAAGTAATATTTTTATTATAAAAATGAATACTGATAGACTTGGATCCATCCTAATATTTATATGGATTTTTTCAAAAATTTCTTCAAATTACAATAGTTTTAATATATTTGAAAAGAGCATTATCGATACCTTAGTTAAGTTTTTTCGAATTTCGCTTATTTTTGCGATAAAATCAATATTTGCGGAGATACAGCCACTTTTCTAAAAAAGTTTAATAGGGAAGTAATATTTTTATTATAAAAATGAATACTGATAGACTTGGATCCATCCTAATATTTATATGGATTTTTAAAAGGGGGACCCTTGCCATAATATCGAGCAATACCCCTATAATAAATACGAAGACCATATATTGAAAAGGGGGACCCTTACTATAATATCGAGCAATACCCCTATATTAAATACGCAGACCATATATTGAAAAGGGGGGACCCTTACCATAATATCGAGCAATATTCCTTTATTAAATACGAAGACCATATATTGAAAAGGGGGGACCCTTACCATAATATCGAGCAATTCCCCTATATTAAATACGCAGACCATATATTGAAAAGGGGGGACCCTTACCATAATATCGAGCAATATTCCTATATTAAATACGAAGACCATATATTGAAAAGGGGGGACCCTTACCATAATATCGAGCAATATTCCTATATTAAATACGAAGGCCATATATTGAAAAGGGGGACCCTTACTATAATATCGAGCAATACCCCTATATTAAATACGCAGACCATATATTGAAAAGGGGGGACCCTTACCATAATATCGAGCAATACCCCTATAATAAATACGAAGACCATATATTGAAAAGGGGGGACCCTTACCATAATATCGAGCAATATTCCTATATTAAATACGCAGACCATATATTGAAAAGGGGGGACCCTTACCATAATATCGAGCAATACCCCTATAATAAATACGAAGACCATATATTGAAAAGGGGGGACCCTTACCATAATATCGAGCAATATTCCTATATTAAATACGAAGACCATATATTGAAAAGGGGGGACCCTTACCATAATATCGAGCAATATTCCTATATTAAATACGAAGACCATATATTGAAAAGGGGGGACCCTTACCATAATATCGAGCAATATTCCTATATTAAATACGAAGACCATATATTGAAAAGGGGGGACCCTTACCATAATATCGAGCAATATTCCTATATTAAATACGAAGACCATATATTGAAAAGGGGGGACCCTTACCATAATATCGAGCAATACCCCTATAATAAATACGAAGACCATATATTGAAAAGGGGGGACCCTTACTATAATATCGAGCAATACCCCTATAAGAAATACGAAGACCATATATTGAAAAGGGGGGACCCTTACCATAATATCGAGCAATATTCCTATATTAAAAACGAAGACCATATATTGAAAAGGGGGGACCCTTACCATAATATCGAGCAATATTCCTATATTAAATACGAAGATCATATATTGAAAAGGGGGGACCCTTACCATAATATCGAGCAATATTCCTATATTAAATACGAAGACCATATATTGAAAAGGGGGGGACCCTTACCATAATATCGAGCAATATTCCTATATTAAATACGAAGACCATATATTGAAAAGGGGGGACCCTTACCATAATATCGAGCAATACCCCTATAATAAATACGAAGACCATATATTGAAAAGGGGGGACCCTTACCATAATATCGAGCAATATTCCTATTTATTAGTTAAGTTTTTTCGAATTTCGCTTATTTTTGCGATAAAATCAATATTTGCGGAGATACAGCCACTTTTCTAAAAAAGTTTAATAGGGAAGTAATATTTTTATTAAAAATGAATACTGATAGACTTGGATCCATCTTAATATTTATATGGATTTTTTCAAAAATTTCTTCAAATTACAATAGTTTTAATATATTTGAAAAGAGCATTATCGATACCTTAGTTAAGTTTTTTCGAATTTCGCTTATTTTTGCGATAAAATCAATATTTGCGGAGATACAGACACTTTTCTAAAAAAGTTTAATAGGGAAGTAATATTTTTATTAAAAATGAATACTGATAGACTTGGATGCATCCTAATATTTATATGGATTTTTTCAAAAATTTCTTCAAATTACAATAGTTTTAATATATTTGAAAAGAGCATTATCGATACCTTAGTTAAGTTTTTTCGAATTTCGCTTATTTTTGCGATAAAATCAATATTTGCGGAGATACAGCCGCTTTTCTAAAAAAGTTTAACAGGGAAGTAATATTTTTATTATAAAAATGAATACTGATAGACTTGGATCCATCCTAATATTTATATGGATTTTTTCAAAAATTTCTTCAAATTACAATAGTTTTAATATATTTGAAAAGAGCATTATCGATACCTTAGTTAAGTTTTTTCGAATTTCGCTTATTTTTGCGATAAAATCAATATTTGCGGAGATACAGACACTTTTCTAAAAAAGTTTAATAGGGAAGTAATATTTTTATTAAAAATGAATACTGATAGACTTGGATCCATCCTAATATTTATATGGATTTTTTCAAAAATTTCTTCAAATTACAATAGTTTTAATATATTTGAAAAGAGCATTATCGATACCTTAGTTAAGTTTTTTCGAATTTCGCTTATTTTTGCGATAAAATCAATATTTGCGGAGATACAGCCGCTTTTCTAAAAAAGTTTAACAGGGAAGTAATATTTTTATTATAAAAATGAATACTGATAGACTTGGATCCATCCTAATATTTATATGGATTTTTTCAAAAATTTCTTCAAATTACAATAGTTTTAATATATTTGAAAAGAGCATTATCGATACCTTAGTTAAGTTTTTTCGAATTTCGCTTATTTTTGCGATAAAATCAATATTTGCGGAGATACAGCCACTTTTCTAAAAAAGTTTAATAGGGAAGTAATATTTTTATTATAAAAATGAATACTGATAGACTTGGATCCATCTAAATATTTATATGGATTTTTAAAAGGGGGACCCTTGCCATAATATCGAGCAATACCCCTATAATAAATACGAAGACCATATATTGAAAAGGGGGACCCTTACTATAATATCGAGCAATACCCCTATATTAAATACGCAGACCATATATTGAAAAGGGGGGACCCTTACCATAATATCGAGCAATATTCCTTTATTAAATACGAAGACCATATATTGAAAAGGGGGGACCCTTACCATAATATCGAGCAATACCCCTATATTAAATACGCAGACCATATATTGAAAAGGGGGGACCCTTACCATAATATCGAGCAATATTCCTATATTAAATACGAAGACCATATATTGAAAAGGGGGGACCCTTACCATAATATCGAGCAATATTCCTATATTAAATACGAAGGCCATATATTGAAAAGGGGGGACCCTTACCATAATATCGAGCAATACCCCTATAATAAATACGAAGACCATATATTGAAAAGGGGGGACCCTTACCATAATATCGAGCAATATTCCTATATTAAATACGCAGACCATATATTGAAAAGGGGGGACCCTTACCATAATATCGAGCAATACCCCTATAATAAATACGAAGACCATATATTGAAAAGGGGGGACCCTTACCATAATATCGAGCAATATTCCTATATTAAATACGAAGACCATATATTGAAAAGGGGGGACCCTTACCATAATATCGAGCAATATTCCTATATTAAATACGAAGACCATATATTGAAAAGGGGGGACCCTTACCATAATATCGAGCAATATTCCTATATTAAATACGAAGACCATATATTGAAAAGGGGGGACCCTTACCATAATATCGAGCAATATTCCTATATTAAATACGAAGACCATATATTGAAAAGGGGGACCCTTACCATAATATCGAGCAATACCCCTATAATAAATACGAAGACCATATATTGAAAAGGGGGGACCCTTACCATAATATCGAGCAATACCCCTATAATAAATACGAAGACCATATATTGAAAAGGGGGGACCCTTACCATAATATCGAGCAATATTCCTATATTAAATACGAAGACCATATATTGAAAAGGGGGGACCCTTACCATAATATCGAGCAATATTCCTATATTAAATACGAAGATCATATATTGAAAAGGGGGGACCCTTACCATAATATCGAGCAATATTCCTATATTAAATACGAAGACCATATATTGAAAAGGGGGGACCCTTACCATAATATCGAGCAATATTCCTATATTAAATACGAAGACCATATATTGAAAAGGGGGGACCCTTACCATAATATCGAGCAATACCCCTATAATAAATACGAAGACCATATATTGAAAAGGGGGGACCCTTACCATAATATCGAGCAATATTCCTATTTATTAGTTAAGTTTTTTCGAATTTCGCTTATTTTTGCGATAAAATCAATATTTGCGGAGATACAGCCACTTTTCTAAAAAAGTTTAATAGGGAAGTAATATTTTTATTAAAAATGAATACTGATAGACTTGGATCCATCTTAATATTTATATGGATTTTTTCAAAAATTTCTTCAAATTACAATAGTTTTAATATATTTGAAAAGAGCATTATCGATACCTTAGTTAAGTTTTTTCGAATTTCGCTTATTTTTGCGATAAAATCAATATTTGCGGAGATACAGACACTTTTCTAAAAAAGTTTAATAGGGAAGTAATATTTTTATTATAAAAATGAATACTGATAGACTTGGATCCATCCTAATATTTATATGGATTTTTTCAAAAATATCTTCAAATTACAATAGTTTTAATATATTTGAAAAGAGCATTATCGATACCTTAGTTAAGTTTTTTCGAATTTCGCTTATTTTTGCGATAAAATCAATATTTGCGGAGATACAGCCACTTTTCTAAAAAAGTTTAATAGGGAAGTAATATTTTTATTAAAAATGAATACTGATAGACTTGGATCCATCCTAATATTTATATGGATTTTTTCAAAAATTTCTTCAAATTACAATAGTTTTAATATATTTGAAAAGAGCATTATCGATACCTTAGTTAAGTTTTTTCGAATTTCGCTTATTTTTGCGATAAAATCAATATTTGCGGAGATACAGACACTTTTCTAAAAAAGTTTAATAGGGAAGTAATATTTTTATTATAAAAATGAATACTGATAGACTTGGATCCATCCTAATATTTATATGGATTTTTTCAAAAATTTCTTCAAATTACAATAGTTTTAATATATTTGAAAAGAGCATTATCGATACCTTAGTTAAGTTTTTTCGAATTTCGCTTATTTTTGCGATAAAATCAATATTTGCGGAGATACAGCCACTTTTCTAAAAAAGTTTAATAGGGAAGTAATATTTTTATTATAAAAATGAATACTGATAGACTTGGATCCATCCTAATATTTATATGGATTTTTTCAAAAATTTCTTCAAATTACAATAGTTTTAATATATTTGAAAAGAGCATTATCGATACCTTAGTTAAGTTTTTTCGAATTTCGCTTATTTTTGCGATAAAATCAATATTTGCGGAGATACAGCCGCTTTTCTAAAAAAGTTTAATAGGGAAGTAATATTTTTATTATAAAAATGAATACTGATAGACTTGGATCCATCCTAATATTTATATGGATTTTTTCAAAAATTTCTTCAAATTACAATAGTTTTAATATATTTGAAAAGAGCATTATCGATACCTTAGTTAAGTTTTTTCGAATTTCGCTTATTTTTGCGATAAAATCAATATTTGCGGAGATACAGCCACTTTTCTAAAAAAGTTTAATAGGGAAGTAATATTTTTATTATAAAAATGAATACTGATAGACTTGGATCCATCCTAATATTTATATGGATTTTTAAAAGGGGGACCCTTGCCATAATATCGAGCAATACCCCTATAATAAATACGAAGACCATATATTGAAAAGGGGGACCCTTACTATAATATCGAGCAATACCCCTATATTAAATACGCAGACCATATATTGAAAAGGGGGGACCCTTACCATAATATCGAGCAATATTCCTTTATTAAATACGAAGACCATATATTGAAAAGGGGGACCCTTACCATAATATCGAGCAATACCCCTATATTAAATACGCAGACCATATATTGAAAAGGGGGGACCCTTACCATAATATCGAGCAATATTCCTATATTAAATACGAAGACCATATATTGAAAAGGGGGGACCCTTACCATAATATCGAGCAATATTCCTATATTAAATACGAAGGCCATATATTGAAAAGGGGGGACCCTTACCATAATATCGAGCAATACCCCTATAATAAATACGAAGACCATATATTGAAAAGGGGGGACCCTTACCATAATATCGAGCAATATTTCTATATTAAATACGAAGACCATATATTGAAAAGGGGGGACCCTTACCATAATATCGAGCAATATTCCTATATTAAATACGAAGACCATATATTGAAAAGGGGGGACCCTTACCATAATATCGAGCAATATTCCTATATTAAATACGCAGACCATATATTGAAAAGGGGGGACCCTTACCATAATATCGAGCAATACCCCTATAATAAATACGAAGACCATATATTGAAAAGGGGGGACCCTTACCATAATATCGAGCAATATTCCTATATTAAATACGAAGACCATATATTGAAAAGGGGGGACCCTTACCATAATATCGAGCAATATTCCTATATTAAATACGAAGACCATATATTGAAAAGGGGGGACCCTTACCATAATATCGAGCAATATTCCTATATTAAATACGAAGATCATATATTGAAAAGGGGGGACCCTTACCATAATATCGAGCAATATTCCTGTATTAAATACGAAGACCATATATTGAAAAGGGGGGACCCTTACCATAATATCGAGCAATACCCCTATAATAAATACGAAGACCATATATTGAAAAGGGGGGACCCTTACCATAATATCGAGCAATACCCCTATAATAAATACGAAGACCATATATTGAAAAGGGGGGACCCTTACCATAATATCGAGCAATATTCCTATATTAAATACGAAGACCATATATTGAAAAGGGGGGGACCCTTACCATAATATCGAGCAATATTCCTATATTAAATACGAAGATCATATATTGAAAAGGGGGGACCCTTACCATAATATCGAGCAATATTCCTATATTAAATACGAAGACCATATATTGAAAAGGGGGGACCCTTACCATAATATCGAGCAATATTCCTATATTAAATACGAAGACCATATATTGAAAAGGGGGGACCCTTACCATAATATCGAGCAATACCCCTATAATAAATACGAAGACCATATATTGAAAAGGGGGGACCCTTACCATAATATCGAGCAATATTCCTATTTATTAGTTAAGTTTTTTCGAATTTCGCTTATTTTTGCGATAAAATCAATATTTGCGGAGATACAGCCACTTTTCTAAAAAAGTTTAATAGGGAAGTAATATTTTTATTAAAAATGAATACTGATAGACTTGGATCCATCTTAATATTTATATGGATTTTTTCAAAAATTTCTTCAAATTACAATAGTTTTAATATATTTGAAAAGAGCATTATCGATACCTTAGTTAAGTTTTTTCGAATTTCGCTTATTTTTGCGATAAAATCAATATTTGCGGAGATACAGACACTTTTCTAAAAAAGTTTAATAGGGAAGTAATATTTTTATTATAAAAATGAATACTGATAGACTTGGATCCATCCTAATATTTATATGGATTTTTTCAAAAATTTCTTCAAATTACAATAGTTTTAATATATTTGAAAAGAGCATTATCGATACCTTAGTTAAGTTTTTTCGAATTTCGCTTATTTTTGCGATAAAATCAATATTTGCGGAGATACAGCCACTTTTCTAAAAAAGTTTAATAGGGAAGTAATATTTTTATTAAAAATGAATACTGATAGACTTGGATCCATCCTAATATTTATATGGATTTTTTCAAAAATTTCTTCAAATTACAATAGTTTTAATATATTTGAAAAGAGCATTATCGATACCTTAGTTAAGTTTTTTCGAATTTCGCTTATTTTTGCGATAAAATCAATATTTGCGGAGATACAGCCACTTTTCTAAAAAAGTTTAATAGGGAAGTAATATTTTTATTAAAAATGAATACTGATAGACTTGGATCCATCTTAATATTTATATGGATTTTTTCAAAAATTTCTTCAAATTACAATAGTTTTAATATATTTGAAAAGAGCATTATCGATACCTTAGTTAAGTTTTTTCGAATTTCGCTTATTTTTGCGATAAAATCAATATTTGCGGAGATACAGACACTTTTCTAAAAAAGTTTAATAGGGAAGTACTATTTTTATTATAAAAATGAATACTGATAGACTTGGATCCATCCTAATATTTATATGGATTTTTTCAAAAATTTCTTCAAATTACAATAGTTTTAATATATTTGAAAAGAGCATTATCGATACCTTAGTTAAGTTTTTTCGAATTTCGCTTATTTTTGCGATAAAATCAATATTTGCGGAGATACAGCCACTTTTCTAAAAAAGTTTAATAGGGAAGTAATATTTTTATTATAAAAATGAATACTGATAGACTTGGATCCATCCTAATATTTATATGGATTTTTTCAAAAATTTCTTCAAATTACAATAGTTTTAATATATTTGAAAAGAGCATTATCGATACCTTAGTTAAGTTTTTTCGAATTTCGCTTATTTTTGCGATAAAATCAATATTTGCGGAGATACAGCCACTTTTCTAAAAAAGTTTAATAGGGAAGTAATATTTTTATTAAAAATGAATACTGATAGACTTGGATCCATCCTAATATTTATATGGATTTTTTCAAAAATTTCTTCAAATTACAATAGTTTTAATATATTTGAAAAGAGCATTATCGATACCTTAGTTAAGTTTTTTCGAATTTCGCTTATTTTTGCGATAAAATCAATATTTGCGGAGATACAGCAACTTTTCTAAAAAAGTTTAATAGGGAAGTAATATTTTTATTATAAAAATGAATACTGATAGACTTGGATCCATCCTAATATTTATATGGATTTTTAAAAGGGGGACCCTTGCCATAATATCGAGCAATACCCCTATAATAAATACGAAGACCATATATTGAAAAGGGGGACCCTTACTATAATATCGAGCAATACCCCTATATTAAATACGCAGACCATATATTGAAAAGGGGGGACCCTTACCATAATATCGAGCAATATTCCTATATTAAATACGAAGACCATATATTGAAAAGGGGGGACCCTTACCATAATATCGAGCAATATTCCTATATTAAATACGAAGGCCATATATTGAAAAGGGGGGACCCTTACCATAATATCGAGCAATACCCCTATAATAAATACGAAGACCATATATTGAAAAGGGGGGACCCTTACCATAATATCGAGCAATATTCCTATATTAAATACGAAGACCATATATTGAAAAGGGGGGACCCTTACCATAATATCGAGCAATATTCCTATATTAAATACGAAGACCATATATTGAAAAGGGGGGACCCTTACCATAATATCGAGCAATATTCCTATATTAAATACGCAGACCATATATTGAAAAGGGGGGACCTTTACCATAATATCGAGCAATACCCCTATAATAAATACGAAGACCATATATTGAAAAGGGGGGACCCTTACCATAATATCGAGCAATATTCCTATATTAAATACGAAGACCATATATTGAAAAGGGGGCACCCTTACCATAATATCGAGCAATATTCCTATATTAAATACGAAGACCATATATTGAAAAGGGGGGACCCTTACCATAATATCGAGCAATATTCCTATATTAAATACGAAGACCATATATTGAAAAGGGGGGACCCTTACCATAATATCGAGCAATATTCCTATATTAAATACGAAGACCATATATTGAAAAGGGGGGACCCTTACCATAATATCGAGCAATACCCCTATAATAAATACGAAGACCATATATTGAAAAGGGGGGACCCTTACCATAATATCGAGCAATACCCCTATAATAAATACGAAGACCATATATTGAAAAGGGGGGACCCTTACCATAATATCGAGCAATATTCCTATATTAAATACGAAGACCATATATTGAAAAGGGGGGACCCTTACCATAATATCGAGCAATATTCCTATATTAAATACGAAGATCATATATTGAAAAGGGGGGACCCTTACCATAATATCGAGCAATATTCCTATATTAAATACGAAGACCATATATTGAAAAGGGGGGACCCTTACCATAATATCGAGCAATATTCCTATATTAAATACGAAGACCATATATTGAAAAGGGGGGACCCTTACCATAATATCGAGCAATACCCCTATAATAAATACGAAGACCATATATTGAAAAGGGGGGACCCTTACCATAATATCGAGCAATATTCCTATTTATTAGTTAAGTTTTTTCGAATTTCGCTTATTTTTGCGATAAAATCAATATTTGCGGAGATACAGCCACTTTTCTAAAAAAGTTTAATAGGGAAGTAATATTTTTATTAAAAATGAATACTGATAGACTTGGATCCATCTTAATATTTATATGGATTTTTTCAAAAATTTCTTCAAATTACAATAGTTTTAATATATTTGAAAAGAGCATTATCGATACCTTAGTTAAGTTTTTTCGAATTTCGCTTATTTTTGCGATAAAATCAATATTTGCGGAGATACAGACACTTTTCTAAAAAAGTTTAATAGGGAAGTAATATTTTTATTATAAAAATGAATACTGATAGACTTGGATCCATCCTAATATTTATATGGATTTTTTCAAAAATTTCTTCAAATTACAATAGTTTTAATATATTTTAAAAGAGCATTATCGATACCTTAGTTAAGTTTTTTCGAATTTCGCTTATTTCTGCGATAAAATCAATATTTGCGGAGATACAGCCACTTTTCTAAAAAAGTTTAATAGGGAAGTAATATTTTTATTATAAAAATGAATACTGATAGACTTGGATCCATCCTAATATTTATATGGATTTTTTCAAAAATTTCTTCAAATTACAATAGTTTTAATATATTTGAAAAGAGCATTATCGATACCTTAGTTAAGTTTTTTCGAATTTCGCTTATTTTTGCGATAAAATCAATATTTGCGGAGATACAGACACTTTTCTAAAAAAGTTTAATAGGGAAGTAATATTTTTATTATAAAAATGAATACTGATAGACTTGGATCCATCCTAATATTTATATGGATTTTTTCAAAAATTTCTTCAAATTACAATAGTTTTAATATATTTGAAAAGAGCATTATCGATACCTTAGTTAAGTTTTTTCGAATTTCGCTTATTTTTGCGATAAAATCAATATTTGCGGAGATACAGCCACTTTTCTAAAAAAGTTTAATAGGGAAGTAATATTTTTATTATAAAAATGAATACTGATAGACTTGGATCCATCCTAATATTTATATGGATTTTTTCAAAAATTTCTTCAAATTACAATAGTTTTAATATATTTGAAAAGAGCATTATCGATACCTTAGTTAAGTTTTTTCGAATTTCGCTTATTTTTGCGATAAAATCAATATTTGCGGAGATACAGCCGCTTTTCTAAAAAAGTTTAATAGGGAAGTAATATTTTTATTATAAAAATGAATACTGATAGACTTGGATCCATCCTAATATTTATATGGATTTTTTCAAAAATTTCTTCAAATTACAATAGTTTTAATATATTTGAAAAGAGCATTATCGATACCTTAGTTAAGTTTTTTCGAATTTCGCTTATTTTTGCGATAAAATCAATATTTGCGGAGATACAGCCACTTTTCTAAAAAAGTTTAATAGGGAAGTAATATTTTTATTATAAAAATGAATACTGATAGACTTGGATCCATCCTAATATTTATATGGATTTTTAAAAGGGGGACCCTTGCCATAATATCGAGCAATACCCCTATAATAAATACGAAGACCATATATTGAAAAGGGGGACCCTTACTATAATATCGAGCAATACCCCTATATTAAATACGCAGACCATATATTGAAAAGGGGGGACCCTTACCATAATATCGAGCAATATTCCTTTATTAAATACGAAGACCATATATTGAAAAGGGGGGACCCTTACCATAATATCGAGCAATTCCCCTATATTAAATACGCAGACCATATATTGAAAAGGGGGGACCCTTACCATAATATCGAGCAATATTCCTATATTAAATACGAAGACCATATATTGAAAAGGGGGGACCCTTACCATAATATCGAGCAATATTCCTATATTAAATACGAAGGCCATATATTGAAAAGGGGGGACCCTTACCATAATATCGAGCAATACCCCTATAATAAATACGAAGACCATATATTGAAAAGGGGGGACCCTTACCATAATATCGAGCAATATTCCTATATTAAATACGAAGACCATATATTGAAAAGGGGGGACCCTTACCATAATATCGAGCAATATTCCTATATTAAATACGAAGACCATATATTGAAAAGGGGGGACCCTTACCATAATATCGAGCAATATTCCTATATTAAATACGCAGACCATATATTGAAAAGGGGGGACCCTTACCATAATATCGAGCAATACCCCTATAATAAATACGAAGACCATATATTGAAAAGGGGGGACCCTTACCATAATATCGAGCAATACCCCTATAATAAATACGAAGACCATATATTGAAAAGGGGGGACCCTTACCATAATATCGAGCAATATTCCTATATTAAATACGAAGACCATATATTGAAAAGGGGGGACCCTTACCATAATATCGAGCAATATTCCTATATTAAATACGAAGACCATATATTGAAAAGGGGGACCCTTACCATAATATCGAGCAATACCCCTATAATAAATACGAAGACCATATATTGAAAAGGGGGGACCCTTACCATAATATCGAGCAATACCCCTATAATAAATACGAAGACCATATATTGAAAAGGGGGGACCCTTACCATAATATCGAGCAATATTCCTATATTAAATACGAAGACCATATATTGAAAAGGGGGGACCCTTACCATAATATCGAGCAATATTCCTATATTAAATACGAAGACCATATATTGAAAAGGGGGGACCCTTACCATAATATCGAGCAATATTCCTATATTAAATACGAAGACCATATATTGAAAAGGGGGGACCCTTACCATAATATCGAGCAATACCCCTATAATAAATACGAAGACCATATATTGAAAAGGGGGGACCCTTACCATAATATCGAGCAATATTCCTATTTTTTTGTTAAGTTTTTTCGAATTTCGCTTATTTTTGCGATAAAATCAATATTTGCGGAGATACAGCCACTTTTCTAAAAAAGTTTAATAGGGAAGTAATATTTTTATTAAAAATGAATACTGATAGACTTGGATCCATCTTAATATTTATATGGATTTTTTCAAAAAATTCTTCAAATTACAATAGTTTTAATATATTTGAAAAGAGCATTATCGATACCTTAGTTAAGTTTTTTCGAATTTCGCTTATTTTTGCGATAAAATCAATATTTGCGGAGATACAGACACTTTTCTAAAAAAGTTTAATAGGGAAGTAATATTTTTATTAAAAATGAATACTGATAGACTTGGATCCATCTTAATATTTATATGGATTTTTTCAAAAATTTCTTCAAATTACAATAGTTTTAATATATTTGAAAAGAGCATTATCGATACCTTAGTTAAGTTTTTTCGAATTTCGCTTATTTTTGCGATAAAATCAATATTTGCGGAGATACAGACACTTTTCTAAAAAAGTTTAATAGGGAAGTAATATTTTTATTATAAAAATGAATACTGATAGACTTGGATCCATCCTAATATTTATATGGATTTTTTCAAAAATTTCTTCAAATTACAATAGTTTTAATATATTTGAAAAGAGCATTATCGATACCTTAGTTAAGTTTTTTCGAATTTCGCTTATTTTTGCGATAAAATCAATATTTGCGGAGATACAGCCACTTTTCTAAAAAAGTTTAATAGGGAAGTAATATTTTTATTAAAAATGAATACTGATAGACTTGGATCCATCCTAATATTTATATGGATTTTTTCAAAAATTTCTTCAAATTACAATAGTTTTAATATATTTGAAAAGAGCATTATCGATACCTTAGTTAAGTTTTTTCGAATTTCGCTTATTTTTGCGATAAAATCAATATTTGCGGAGATACAGACACTTTTCTAAAAAAGTTTAATAGGGAAGTAATATTTTTATTATAAAAATGAATACTGATAGACTTGGATCCATCCTAATATTTATATGGATTTTTTCAAAAATTTCTTCAAATTACAATAGTTTTAATATATTTGAAAAGAGCATTATCGATACCTTAGTTAAGTTTTTTCGAATTTCGCTTATTTTTGCGATAAAATCAATATTTGCGGAGATACAGCCACTTTTCTAAAAAAGTTTAATAGGGAAGTAATATTTTTATTATAAAAATGAATACTGATAGACTTGGATCCATCCTAATATTTATATGGATTTTTTCAAAAATTTCTTCAAATTACAATAGTTTTAATATATTTGAAAAGAGCATTATCGATACCTTAGTTAAGTTTTTTCGAATTTCGCTTATTTTTGCGATAAAATCAATATTTGCGGAGATACAGCCGCTTTTCTAAAAAAGTTTAATAGGGAAGTAATATTTTTATTATAAAAATGAATACTGATAGACTTGGATCCATCCTAATATTTATATGGATTTTTTCAAAAATTTCTTCAAATTACAATAGTTTTAATATATTTGAAAAGAGCATTATCGATACCTTAGTTAAGTTTTTTCGAATTTCGCTTATTTTTGCGATAAAATCAATATTTGCGGAGATACAGCCACTTTTCTAAAAAAGTTTAATAGGGAAGTAATATTTTTATTATAAAAATGAATACTGATAGACTTGGATCCATCCTAATATTTATATGGATTTTTTCAAAAATTTCTTCAAATTACAATAGTTTTAATATATTTGAAAAGAGCATTATCGATACCTTAGTTAAGTTTTTTCGAATTTCGCTTATTTTTGCGATAAAATCAATATTTGCGGAGATACAGCCACTTTTCTAAAAAAGTTTAATAGGGAAGTAATATTTTTATTATAAAAATGAATACTGATAGACTTGGATCCATCCTAATATTTATATGGATTTTTAAAAGGGGGACCCTTGCCATAATATCGAGCAATACCCCTATAATAAATACGAAGACCATATATTGAAAAGGGGGACCCTTACTATAATATCGAGCAATATTCCTATATTAAATACGAAGACCATATATTGAAAAGGGGGGACCCTTACCATAATATCGAGCAATATTCCTATATTAAATACGAAGGCCATATATTGAAAAGGGGGGACCCTTACCATAATATCGAGCAATACCCCTATATTAAATACGCAGACCATATATTGAAAAGGGGGGACCCTTACCATAATATCGAGCAATATTCCTTTATTAAATACGAAGACCATATATTGAAAAGGGGGGACCCTTACCATAATATCGAGCAATACCCCTATATTAAATACGCAGACCATATATTGAAAAGGGGGGACCCTTACCATAATATCGAGCAATATTCCTATATTAAATACGAAGACCATATATTGAAAAGGGGGGACCCTTACCATAATATCGAGCAATATTCCTATATTAAATACGAAGGCCATATATTGAAAAGGGGGACCCTTACCATAATATCGAGCAATACCCCTATAATAAATACGAAGACCATATATTGAAAAGGGGGGACCCTTACCATAATATCGAGCAATATTCCTATATTAAATACGAAGACCATATATTGAAAAGGGGGGACCCTTACCATAATATCGAGCAATATTCCTATATTAAATACGAAGGCCATATATTGAAAAGGGGGGACCCTTACCATAATATCGAGCAATATTCCTATATTAAATACGAAGACCATATATTGAAAAGGGGGGACCCTTACCATAATATCGAGCAATATTCCTATATTAAATACGAAGACCATATATTGAAAAGGGGGGACCCTTACCATAATATCGAGCAATATTCCTATATTAAATACGCAGACCATATATTGAAAAGGGGGGACCCTTACCATAATATCGAGCAATACCCCTATATTAAATACGCAGACCATATATTGAAAAGGGGGGACCCTTACCATAATATCGAGCAATATTCCTATATTAAATACGAAGACCATATATTGAAAAGGGGGGACCCTTACCATAATATCGAGCAATATTCCTATATTAAATACGAAGGCCATATATTGAAAAGGGGGGACCCTTACCATAATATCGAGCAATATTCCTATATTAAATACGAAGACCATATATTGAAAAGGGGGGATCCTTACCATAATATCGAGCAATATTCCTATATTAAATACGCAGACCATATATTGAAAAGGGGGGACCCTTACCATAATATCGAGCAATACCCCTATAATAAATACGAAGACCATATATTGAAAAGGGGGGACCCTTACCATAATATCGAGCAATATTCCTATATTAAATACGAAGACCATATATTGAAAAGGGGGGACCCTTACCATAATATCGAGCAATATTCCTATATTAAATACGAAGACCATATATTGAAAAGGGGGGACCCTTACCCTAATATCGAGCAATATTCCTATATTAAATACGAAGACCATATATTGAAAAGGGGGGACCCTTACCATAATATCGAGCAATATTCCTATATTAAATACAAAGACCATATATTGAAAAGGGGGGACCCTTACCATAATATCGAGCAATACCCCTATAATAAATACGAAGACCATATATTGAAAAGGGGGGACCCTTACCATAATATCGAGCAATACCCCTATAATAAATACGAAGACCATATATTGAAAAGGGGGGACCCTTACCATAATATCGAGCAATATTCCTATATTAAATACGAAGACCATATATTGAAAAGGGGGGACCCTTACCATAATATCGAGCAATATTCCTATATTAAATACGAAGACCATATATTGAAAAGGGGGGACCCTTACCATAATATCGAGCAATACCCCTATAATAAATACGAAGACCATATATTGAAAAGGGGGGACCCTTACCATAATATCGAGCAATATTCCTATTTATTAGTTAAGTTTTTTCGAATTTCGCTTATTTTTGCGATAAAATCAATATTTGCGGAGATACAGCCACTTTTCTAAAAAAGTTTAATAGGGAAGTAATATTTTTATTAAAAATGAATACTGATAGACTTGGATCCATCTTAATATTTAAATGGATTTTTTTAAAAATTTCTTCAAATTACAATAGTTTTAATATATTTGAAAAGAGCATTATCGATACCTTAGTTAAGTTTTTTCGAATTTCGCTTATTTTTGCGATAAAATCAATATTTGCGGAGATACAGACACTTTTCTAAAAAAGTTTAATAGGGAAGTAATATTTTTATTATAAAAATGAATACTGATAGACTTGGATCCATCCTAATATTTATATGGATTTTTTCAAAAATTTCTTCAAATTACAATAGTTTTAATATATTTGAAAAGAGCATTATCGATACCTTAGTTAAGTTTTTTCGAATTTCGCTTATTTTTGCGATAAAATCAATATTTGCGGAGATACAGCCACTTTTCTAAAAAAGTTTAATAGGGAAGTAATATTTTTATTAAAAATGAATACTGATAGACTTGGATCCATCCTAATATTTATATGGATTTTTTCAAAAATTTCTTCAAATTACAATAATTTTAATATATTTGAAAAGAGCATTATCGATACCTTAGTTAAGTTTTTTCGAATTTCGCTTATTTTTGCGATAAAATCAATATTTGCGGAGATACAGGCACTTTTCTAAAAAAGTTTAATAGGGAAGTAATATTTTTATTATAAAAATGAATACTGATAGACTTGGATCCATCCTAATATTTATATGGATTTTTTCAAAAATTTCTTCAAATTACAATAGTTTTAATATATTTGAAAAGAGCATTATCGATACCTTAGTTAAGTTTTTTCGAATTTCGCTTATTTTTGCGATAAAATCAATATTTGCGGAGATACAGCCACTTTTCTAAAAAAGTTTAATAGGGAAGTAATATTTTTATTATAAAAATGAATACTGATAGACTTGGATCCATCCTAATATTTATATGGATTTTTTCAAAAATTTCTTCAAATTACAATAGTTTTAATATATTTGAAAAGAGCATTATCGATACCTTAGTTAAGTTTTTTCGAATTTCGCTTATTTTTGCGATAAAATCAATATTTGCGGAGATACAGCAACTTTTCTAAAAAAGTTTAATAGGGAAGTAATATTTTTATTATAAAAATGAATACTGATAGACTTGGATCCATCCTAATATTTATATGGATTTTTAAAAGGGGGACCCTTGCCATAATATCGAGCAATACCCCTATAATAAATACGAAGACCATATATTGAAAAGGGGGACCCTTACTATAATATCGAGCAATACCCCTATATTAAATACGCAGACCATATATTGAAAAGGGGGGACCCTTACCATAATATCGAGCAATATTCCTTTATTAAATACGAAGACCATATATTGAAAAGGGGGGACCCTTACCATAATATCGAGCAATACCCCTATATTAAATACGCAGACCATATATTGAAAAGGGGGGACCCTTACCATAATATCGAGCAATATTCCTATATTAAATACGAAGACCATATATTGAAAAAGGGGGACCCTTACCATAATATCGAGCAATATTCCTATATTAAATACGAAGGCCATATATTGAAAAGGGGGGACCCTTACCATAATATCGAGCAATACCCCTATAATAAATACGAAGACCATATATTGAAAAGGGGGGACCCTTACCATAATATCGAGCAATATTCCTATATTAAATACGAAGACCATATATTGAAAAGGGGGGACCCTTACCATAATATCGAGCAATATTCCTATATTAAATACGAAGACCATATATTGAAAAGGGGGGACCCTTACCATAATATCGAGCAATATTCCTATATTAAATACGCAGACCATACATTGAAAAGGGGGGACCCTTACCATAATATCGAGCAATACCCCTATAATAAATACGAAGACCATATATTGAAAAGGGGGGACCCTTACCATAATATCGAGCAATATTCCTATATTAAATACGAAGACCATATATTGAAAATTGGGGACCCTTACTATAATATCGAGCAATATTCCTATATTAAATACGAAGACCATATATTGAAAAGGGGGGACCCTTACCATAATATCGAGCAATATTCCTATATTAAATACGAAGACCATATATTGAAAAGGGGGACCCTTACCATAATATCGAGCAATATTCCTATATTAAATACGAAGACCATATATTGAAAAGGGGGACCCTTACCATAATATCGAGCAATACCCCTATAATAAATACGAAGACCATATATTGAAAAGGGGGGACCCTTACCATAATATCGAGCAATACCCCTATAATAAATACGAAGACCATATATTGAAAAGGGGGGACCCTTACCATAATATCGAGCAATATTCCTATATTAAATACGAAGACCATATATTGAAAAGGGGGGACCCTTACCATAATATCGAGCAATATTCCTATATTAAATACGAAGATCATATATTGAAAAGGGGGGACCCTTACCATAATATCGAGAAATATTCCTATATTAAATACGAAGACCATATATTGAAAAGGGGGGACCCTTACCATAATATCGAGCAATACCCCTATAATAAATACGAAGACCATATATTGAAAAGGGGGGACCCTTACCATAATATCGAGCAATATTCCTATATTAAATACGAAGACCATATATTGAAAAGGGGGGACCCTTACCATAATATCGAGCAATACCCCTATAATAAATACGAAGACCATATATTGAAAAGGGGGGACCCTTACCATAATATCGAGCAATATTCCTATTTATTAGTTAAGTTTTTTCGAATTTCGCTTATTTTTGCGATAAAATCAATATTTGCGGAGATACAGCCACTTTTCTAAAAAAGTTTAATAGGGAAGTAATATTTTTATTAAAAATGAATACTGATAGACTTGGATCCATCTTAATATTTATATGGATTTTTTCAAAAATTTCTTCAAATTACAATAGTTTTAATATATTTGAAAAGAGCATTATCGATACCTTAGTTAAGTTTTTTCGAATTTCGCTTATTTTTGCGATAAAATCAATATTTGCGGAGATACAGACACTTTTCTAAAAAAGTTTAATAGGGAAGTAATATTTTTATTATAAAAATGAATACTGATAGACTTGGATCCATCCTAATATTTATATGGATTTTTTCAAAAATTTCTTCAAATTACAATAGTTTTAATATATTTGAAAAGAGCATTATCGATACCTTAGTTAAGTTTTTTCGAATTTCGCTTATTTTTGCGATAAAATCAATATTTGCGGAGATACAGCCACTTTTCTAAAAAAGTTTAATAGGGAAGTAATATTTTTATTAAAAATGAATACTGATAGACTTGGATCCATCCTAATATTTATATGGATTTTTTCAAAAATTTCTTCAAATTACAATAGTTTTAATATATTTGAAAAGAGCATTATCGATACCTTAGTTAAGTTTTTTCGAATTTCGCTTATTTTTGCGATAAAATCAATATTTGCGGAGATACAGACACTTTTCTAAAAAAGTTTAATAGGGAAGTAATATTTTTATTATAAAAATGAATACTGATAGACTTGGATCCATCCTAATATTTATATGGATTTTTTCAAAAATTTCTTCAAATTACAATAGTTTTAATATATTTGAAAAGAGCATTATCGATACCTTAGTTAAGTTTTTTCGAATTTCGCTTATTTTTGCGATAAAATCAATATTTGCGGAGATACAGCCACTTTTCTAAAAAAGTTTAATAGGGAAGTAATATTTTTATTATAAAAATGAATACTGATAGACTTGGATCCATCCTAATATTTATATGGATTTTTTCAAAAATTTCTTCAAATTACAATAGGTTTAATATATTTGAAAAGAGCATTATCGATACCTTAGTTAAGTTTTTTCGAATTTCGCTTATTTTTGCGATAAAATCAATATTTGCGGAGATACAGCCGCTTTTCTAAAAAAGTTTAATAGGGAAGTAATATTTTTATTATAAAAATGAATACTGATAGACTTGGATCCATCCTAATATTTATATGGATTTTTTCAAAAATTTCTTCAAATTACAATAGTTTTACTATATTTGAAAAGAGCATTATCGATACCTTAGTTAAGTTTTTTCGAATTTCGCTTATTTTTGCGATAAAATCAATATTTGCGGAGATACAGCCACTTTTCTAAAAAAGTTTAATAGGGAAGTAATATTTTTATTATAAAAATTAATACTGATAGACTTGGATCCATCCTAATATTTATATGGATTTTTAAAAGGGGGACCCTTGCCATAATATCGAGCAATACCCCTATAATAAATACGAAGACCATATATTGAAAAGGGGGACCCTTACTATAATATCGAGCAATACCCCTATATTAAATACGCAGACCATATATTGAAAAGGGGGGACCCTTACCATAATATCGAGCAATATTCCTTTATTAAATACGAAGACTATATATTGAAAAGGGGGGACCCTTACCATAATATCGAGCAATACCCCTATATTAAATACGCAGACCATATATTGAAAAGGGGGGACCCTTACCATAATATCGGGCAATATTCCTATATTAAATACGAAGACCATATATTGAAAAGGGGGGACCCTTACCATAATATCGAGCAATATTCCTATATTAAATACGAAGGCCATATATTGAAAAGGGGGGACCCTTACCATAATATCGAGCAATACCCCTATAATAAATACGAAGACCATATATTGAAAAGGGGGGACCCTTACCATAATATCGAGCAATATTCCTATATTAAATACGAAGACCATATATTGAAAAGGGGGGACCCTTACCATAATATCGAGCAATATTCCTATATTAAATACGAAGACCATATATTGAAAAGGGGGGACCCTTACCATAATATCGAGCAATACCCCTATAATAAATACGAAGACCATATATTGAAAAGGGGGGACCCTTACCATAATATCGAGCAATACCCCTATAATAAATACGAAGACCATATATTGAAAAGGGGGGACCCTTAACATAATATCGAGCAATATTCCTATATTAAATACGAAGACCATATATTGAAAAGGGGGGACCCTTACCATAATATCGAGCAATATTCCTATATTAAATACGAAGACCATATATTGAAAAGGGGGGACCCTTACCATAATATCGAGCAATATTCCTATATTAAATACGAGGACCATATATTGAAAAGGGGGGACCCTTACCATAATATCGAGCAATATTCCTATATTAAATACGAAGACCATATATTGAAAAGGGGGGACCCTTACCATAATATCGAGCAATACCCCTATAATAAATACGAAGACCATATATTGAAAAGGGGGGACCCTTACCATAATATCGAGCAATATTCCTATATTAAATACGAAGACCATATATTGAAAAGGGGGGACCCTTACCATAATATCGAGCAATATTCCTATATTAAATACGCAGACCATATATTGAAAAGGGGGGACCCTTACCATAATATCGAGCAATACCCCTATAATAAATACGAAGACCATATATTGAAAAGGGGGGACCCTTACCATAATATCGAGCAATATTCCTATATTAAATACGAAGACCATATATTGAAAATTGGGGACCCTTACTATAATATCGAGCAATATTCCTATATTAAATACGAAGACCATATATTGAAAAGGGGGGACCCTTACCATAATATCGAGCAATATTCCTATATTAAATACGAAGACCATATATTGAAAAGGGGGACCCTTACCATAATATCGAGCAATACCCCTATAATAAATACGAAGACCATATATTGAAAAGGGGGGACCCTTACCATAATATCGAGCAATACCCCTATAATAAATACGAAGACCATATATTTAAAAGGGGGGACCCTTACCATAATATCGAGCAATATTCCTATATTAAATACGAAGACCATATATTGAAAAGGGGGGACCCTTACCATAATATCGAGCAATATTCCTATATTAAATACGAAGACCATATATTGAAAAGGGGGGACCCTTACCATAATATCGAGCAATATTCCTATATTAAATACGCAGACCATATATTGAAAAGGGGGGACCCTTACCATAATATCGAGCAATACCCCTATAATAAATACGAAGACCATATATTGAAAAGGGGGGACCCTTACCATAATATCGAGCAATATTCCTATATTAAATACGAAGACCATATATTGAAAATTGGGGACCCTTACTATAATATCGAGCAATATTCCTATATTAAATACGAAGACCATATATTGAAAAGGGGGGACCCTTACCATAATATCGAGCAATATTCCTATATTAAATACGAAGACCATATATTGAAAAGGGGGACCCTTACCATAATATCGAGCAATATTCCTATATTAAATACGAAGACCATATATTGAAAAGGGGGACCCTTACCATAATATCGAGCAATACCCCTATAATAAATACGAAGACCATATATTGAAAAGGGGGGACCCTTACCATAATATCGAGCAATATTCCTATATTAAATACGAAGACCATATATTGAAAAGGGGGGACCCTTACCATAATATCGAGCAATATTCCTATATTAAATAC
The DNA here is from genome assembly GCA_932526305.1 of Epicampocera succincta. Classification (NCBI taxonomy): domain Eukaryota; kingdom Metazoa; phylum Arthropoda; class Insecta; order Diptera; family Tachinidae; genus Epicampocera; species Epicampocera succincta. Next base: position 10,633,509 of record OW052037.1, on the reverse strand, counting down.
GAAGATCATATATTGAAAAGGGGGGACCCTTACCATAATATCGAGCAATACCCCTATAATAAATACGAAGACCATATATTGAAAAGGGGGGACCCTTACCATAATATCGAGCAATATTCCTATATTAAATACGAAGACCATATATTGAAAAGGGGGGACCCTTACCATAATATCGAGCAATACCCCTATAATAAATACGAAGACCATATATTGAAAAGGGGGGACCCTTACCATAATATCGAGCAATATTCCTATATTAAATACGAAGACCATATATTGAAAATTGGGGACCCTTACTATAATATCGAGCAATATTCCTATATTAAATACGAAGACCATATATTGAAAAGGGGGGACCCTTACCATAATATCGAGCAATATTCCTATATTAAATACGAAGACCATATATTGAAAAGGGGGACCCTTACCATAATATCGAGCAATATTCCTATATTAAATACGAAGACCATATATTGAAAAGGGGGACCCTTACCATAATATCGAGCAATACCCCTATAATAAATACGAAGACCATATATTGAAAAGGGGGGACCCTTACCATAATATCGAGCAATACCCCTATAATAAATACGAAGACCATATATTGAAAAGGGGGGACCCTTACCATAATATCGAGCAATATTCCTATATTAAATACGAAGACCATATATTGAAAAGGGGGGACCCTTACCATAATATCGAGCAATATTCCTATATTAAATACGAAGATCATATATTGAAAAGGGGGGACCCTTACCATAATATCGAGCAATATTCCTATATTAAATACGAAGACCATATATTGAAAAGGGGGGACCCTTACCATAATATCGAGCAATACCCCTATAATAAATACGAAGACCATATATTGAAAAGGGGGGACCCTTACCATAATATCGAGCAATATTCCTATATTAAATACGAAGACCATATATTGAAAAGGGGGGACCCTTACCATAATATCGAGCAATACCCCTATAATAAATACGAAGACCATATATTGAAAAGGGGGGACCCTTACCATAATATCGAGCAATATTCCTATTTATTAGTTAAGTTTTTTCGAATTTCGCTTATTTTTGCGATAAAATCAATATTTGCGGAGATACAGCCACTTTTCTAAAAAAGTTTAATAGGGAAGTAATATTTTTATTAAAAATGAATACTGATAGACCTGGATCCATCTTAATATTTATATGGATTTTTTCAAAAATTTCTTCAAATTACAATAGTTTTAATATATTTGAAAAGAGCATTATCGATACCTTAGTTAAGTTTTTTCGAATTTCGCTTATTTTTGCGATAAAATCAATATTTGCGGAGATACAGACACTTTTCTAAAAAAGTTTAATAGGGAAGTAATATTTTTATTATAAAAATGAATACTGATAGACTTGGATCCATCCTAATATTTATATGGATTTTTTCAAAAATTTCTTCAAATTACAATAGTTTTAATATATTTGAAAAGAGCATTATCGATACCTTAGTTAAGTTTTTTCGAATTTCGCTTATTTTTGCGATAAAATCAATATTTGCGGAGATACAGCCACTTTTCTAAAAAAGTTTAATAGGGAAGTAATATTTTTATTAAAAATGAATACTGATAGACTTGGATCCATCCTAATATTTATATGGATTTTTTCAAAAATTTCTTCAAATTACAATAGTTTTAATATATTTGAAAAGAGCATTATCGATACCTTAGTTAAGTTTTTTCGAATTTCGCTTATTTTTGCGATAAAATCAATATTTGCGGAGATACAGACACTTTTCTAAAAAAGTTTAATAGGGAAGTAATATTTTTATTATAAAAATGAATACTGATAGACTTGGATCCATCCTAATATTTATATGGATTTTTTCAAAAATTTCTTCAAATTACAATAGTTTTAATATATTTGAAAAGAGCATTATCGATACCTTAGTTAAGTTTTTTCGAATTTCGCTTATTTTTGCGATAAAATCAATATTTGCGGAGATACAGCCACTTTTCTAAAAAAGTTTAATAGGGAAGTAATATTTTTATTATAAAAATGAATACTGATAGACTTGGATCCATCCTAATATTTATATGGATTTTTTCAAAAATTTCTTCAAATTACAATAGTTTTAATATATTTGAAAAGAGCATTATCGATACCTTAGTTAAGTTTTTTCGAATTTCGCTTATTTTTGCGATAAAATCAATATTTGCGGAGATACAGCCGCTTTTCTAAAAAAGTTTAATAGGGAAGTAATATTTTTATTATAAAAATGAATACTGATAGACTTGGATCCATCCTAATATTTATATGGATTTTTTCAAAAATTTCTTCAAATTACAATAGTTTTAATATATTTGAAAAGAGCATTATCGATACCTTAGTTAAGTTTTTTCGAATTTCGCTTATTTTTGCGATAAAATCAATATTTGCGGAGATACAGCCACTTTTCTAAAAAAGTTTAATAGGGAATTAATATTTTTATTATAAAAATGAATACTGATAGACTTGGATCCATCCTAATATTTATATGGATTTTTAAAAGGGGGACCCTTGCCATAATATCGAGCAATACCCCTATAATAAATACGAAGACCATATATTGAAAAGGGGGACCCTTACCATAATATCGAGCAATACCCCTATAATAAATACGAAGACCATATATTGAAAAGGGGGGACCCTTACCATAATATCGAGCAATATTCCTATATTAAATACGAAGACCATATATTGAAAAGGGGGGACCCTTACCATAATATCGAGCAATATTCCTATATTAAATACGAAGACCATATATTGAAAAGGGGGGACCCTTACCATAATATCGAGCAATACCCCTATAATAAATACGAAGACCATATATTGAAAAGGGGGGACCCTTACCATAATATCGAGCAATACCCCTATAATAAATACGAAGACCATATATTGAAAAGGGGGGACCCTTACCATAATATCGAGCAATATTCCTATATTAAATACGAAGACCATATATTGAAAAGGGGGGACCCTTACCATAATATCGAGCAATATTCCTATATTAAATACGAAGACCATATATTGAAAAGGGGGGACCCTTACCATAATATCGAGCAATATTCCTATATTAAATACGAGGACCATATATTGAAAAGGGGGGACCCTTACCATAATATCGAGCAATATTCCTATATTAAATACGAAGACCATATATTGAAAAGGGGGGACCCTTACCATAATATCGAGCAATACCCCTATAATAAATACGAAGACCATATATTGAAAAGGGGGGACCCTTACCATAATATCGAGCAATACCCCTATAATAAATACGAAGACCATATATTGAAAAGGGGGGACCCTTACCATAATATCGAGCAATATTCCTATATTAAATACGAAGACCATATATTGAAAAGGGGGGACCCTTACCATAATATCGAGCAATATTCCTATATTAAATACGAAGATCATATATTGAAAAGGGGGGACCCTTACCATAATATCGAGCAATATTCCTATATTAAATACGAAGACCATATATTGAAAAGGGGGGACCCTTACCATAATATCGAGCAATATTCCTATATTAAATACGAAGACCATATATTGAAAAGGGGGGACCCTTACCATAATATCGAGCAATACCCCTATAATAAATACGAAGACCATATATTGAAAAGGGGGGACCCTTACCATAATATCGAGCAATATTCCTATTTATTAGTTAAGTTTTTTCGAATTTCGCTTATTTTTGCGATAAAATTAATATTTGCGGAGATACAGCCACTTTTCTAAAAAAGTTTAATAGGGAAGTAATATTTTTATTAAAAATGAATACTGATAGACTTGGATCCATCTTAATATTTATATGGATTTTTTCAAAAATTTCTTCAAATTACAATAGTTTTAATATATTTGAAAAGAGCATTATCGATACCTTAGTTAAGTTTTTTCGAATTTCGCTTATTTTTGCGATAAAATCAATATTTGCGGAGATACAGACACTTTTCTAAAAAAGTTTAATAGGGAAGTAATATTTTTATTATAAAAATGAATACTGATAGACTTGGATCCATCCTAATATTTATATGGATTTTTTCAAAAATTTCTTCAAATTACAATAGTTTTAATATATTTGAAAAGAGCATTATCGATACCTTAGTTAAGTTTTTTCGAATTTCGCTTATTTTTGCGATAAAATCAATATTTGCGGAGATACAGCCACTTTTCTAAAAAAGTTTAATAGGGAAGTAATATTTTTATTAAAAATGAATACTGATAGACTTGGATCCATCCTAATATTTATATGGATTTTTTCAAAAATTTCTTCAAATTACAATAGTTTTAATATATTTGAAAAGAGCATTATCGATACCTTAGTTAAGTTTTTTCGAATTTCGCTTATTTTTGCGATAAAATCAATATTTGCGGAGATACAGACACTTTTCTAAAAAAGTTTAATAGGGAAGTAATATTTTTATTATAAAAATGAATACTGATAGACTTGGATCCATCCTAATATTTATATGGATTTTTTCAAAAATTTCTTCAAATTACAATAGTTTTAATATATTTGAAAAGAGCATTATCGATACCTTAGTTAAGTTTTTTCGAATTTCGCTTATTTTTGCGATAAAATCAATATTTCCGGAGATACAGCCACTTTTCTAAAAAAGTTTAATAGGGAAGTAATATTTTTATTATAAAAATGAATACTGATAGACTTGGATCCATCCTAATATTTATATGGATTTTTTCAAAAATTTCTTCAAATTACAATAGTTTTAATATATTTGAAAAGAGCATTATCGATACCTTAGTTAAGTTTTTTCGAATTTCGCTTATTTTTGCGATAAAATCAATATTTGCGGAGATACAGCCGCTTTTCTAAAAAAGTTTAATAGGGAAGTAATATTTTTATTATAAAAATGAATACTGATAGACTTGGATCCATCCTAATATTTATATGGATTTTTTCAAAAATTTCTTCAAATTACAATAGTTTTAATATATTTGAAAAGAGCATTATCGATACCTTAGTTAAGTTTTTTCGAATTTCGCTTATTTTTGCGATAAAATCAATATTTGCGGAGATACAGCCACTTTTCTAAAAAAGTTTAATAGGGAAGTAATATTTTTATTATAAAAATGAATACTGATAGACTTGGATCCATCCTAATATTTATATGGATTTTTAAAAGGGGGACCCTTGCCATAATATCGAGCAATACCCCTATAATAAATACGAAGACCATATATTGAAAAGGGGGACCCTTACTATAATATCGAGCAATACCCCTATATTAAATACGCAGACCATATATTGAAAAGGGGGGACCCTTACCATAATATCGAGCAATATTCCTTTATTAAATACGAAGACCATATATTGAAAAGGGGGGACCCTTACCATAATATCGAGCAATACCCCTATATTAAATACGCAGACCATATATTGAAAAGGGGGGACCCTTACCATAATATCGAGCAATATTCCTATATTAAATACGAAGACCATATATTGAAAAGGGGGGACCCTTACCATAATATCGAGCAATATTCCTATATTAAATACGAAGGCCATATATTGAAAAGGGGGGACCCTTACCATAATATCGAGCAATACCCCTATAATAAATACGAAGACCATATATTGAAAAGGGGGGACCCTTACCATAATATCGAGCAATATTCCTATATTAAATACGAAGACCATATATTGAAAAGGGGGGACCCTTACCATAATATCGAGCAATATTCCTATATTAAATACGAAGACCATATATTGAAAAGGGGGGACCCTTACCATAATATCGAGCAATATTCCTATATTAAATACGCAGACCATATATTGAAAAGGGGGGACCCTTACCATAATATCGAGCAATACCCCTATAATAAATACGAAGACCATATATTGAAAAGGGGGGACCCTTACCATAATATCGAGCAATATTCCTATATTAAATACGAAGACCATATATTGAAAAGGGGGGACCCTTACCATAATATCGAGCAATATTCCTATATTAAATACGAAGACCATATATTGAAAAGGGGGGACCCTTACCATAATATCGAGCAATATTCCTATATTAAATACGAAGACCATATATTGAAAAGGGGGGACCCTTACCATAATATCGAGCAATATTCCTATATTAAATACGAAGACCATATATTGAAAAGGGGGGACCCTTACCATAATATCGAGCAATACCCCTATAATAAATACGAAGACCATATATTGAAAAGGGGGGACCCTTACCATAATATCGAGCAATACCCCTATAATAAATACGAAGACCATATATTGAAAAGGGGGGACCCTTACCATAATATCGAGCAATATTCCTATATTAAATACGAAGACCATATATTGAAAAGGGGGGACCCTTACCATAATATCGAGCAATATTCCTATATTAAATACGAAGATCATATATTGAAAAGGGGGGACCCTTACCATAATATCGAGCAATATTCCTATATTAAATACGAAGACCATATATTGAAAAGGGGGGACCCTTACCATAATATCGAGCAATATTCCTATATTAAATACGAAGACCATATATTGAAAAGGGGGGACCCTTACCATAATATCGAGCAATACCCCTATAATAAATACGAAGACCATATATTGAAAAGGGGGGACCCTTACCATAATATCGAGCAATATTCCTATTTATTAGTTAAGTTTTTTCGAATTTCGCTTATTTTTGCGATAAAATCAATATTTGCGGAGATACAGCCACTTTTCTAAAAAAGTTTAATAGGGAAGTAATATTTTTATTAAAAATGAATACTGATAGACTTGGATCCATCCTAATATTTATATGGATTTTTTCAAAAATTTCTTCAAATTACAATAGTTTTAATATATTTGAAAAGAGCATTATCGATACCTTAGTTAAGTTTTTTCGAATTTCGCTTATTTTTGCGATAAAATCAATATTTGCGGAGATACAGACACTTTTCTAAAAAAGTTTAATAGGGAAGTAATATTTTTATTATAAAAATGAATACTGATAGACTTGGATCCATCCTAATATTTATATGGATTTTTTCAAAAATTTCTTCAAATTACAATAGTTTTAATATATTTGAAAAGAGCATTATCGATACCTTAGTTAAGTTTTTTCGAATTTCGCTTATTTTTGCGATAAAATCAATATTTGCGGAGATACAGCCACTTTTCTAAAAAAGTTTAATAGGGAAGTAATATTTTTATTAAAAATGAATACTGATAGACTTGGATCCATCCTAATATTTATATGGATTTTTTCAAAAATTTCTTCAAATTACAATAGTTTTAATATATTTGAAAAGAGCATTATCGATACCTTAGTTAAGTTTTTTCGAATTTCGCTTATTTTTGCGATAAAATCAATATTTGCGGAGATACAGACACTTTTCTAAAAAAGTTTAATAGGGAAGTACTATTTTTATTATAAAAATGAATACTGATAGACTTGGATCCATCCTAATATTTATATGGATTTTTTCAAAAATTTCTTCAAATTACAATAGTTTTAATATATTTGAAAAGAGCATTATCGATACCTTAGTTAAGTTTTTTCGAATTTCGCTTATTTTTGCGATAAAATCAATATTTGCGGAGATACAGCCACTTTTCTAAAAAAGTTTAATAGGGAAGTAATATTTTTATTAAAAATGAATACTGATAGACTTGGATCCATCCTAATATTTATATGGATTTTTTCAAAAATTTCTTCAAATTACAATAGTTTTAATATATTTGAAAAGAGCATTATCGATACCTTAGTTAAGTTTTTTCGAATTTCGCTTATTTTTGCGATAAAATCAATATTTGCGGAGATACAGACACTTTTCCAAAAAAGTTTAATAGGGAAGTAATATTTTTATTATAAAAATGAATACTGATAGACTTGGATCCATCCTAATATTTATATGGATTTTTTCAAAAATTTCTTCAAATTACAATAGTTTTAATATATTTGAAAAGAGCATTATCGATACCTTAGTTAAGATTTTTCGAATTTCGCTTATTTTTGCGATAAAATCAATATTTGCGGAGATACAGCCACTTTTCTAAAAAAGTTTAATAGGGAAGTAATATTTTTATTATAAAAATGAATACTGATAGACTTGGATCCATCCTAATATTTATATGGATTTTTTCAAAAATTTCTTCAAATTACAATAGTTTTAATATATTTGAAAAGAGCATTATCGATACCTTAGTTAAGTTTTTTCGAATTTCGCTTATTTTTGCGATAAAATCAATATTTGCGGAGATACAGCCGCTTTTCTAAAAAAGTTTAATAGGGAAGTAATATTTTTATTATAAAAATGAATACTGATAGACTTGGATCCATCCTAATATTTATATGGATTTTTTCAAAAATTTCTTCAAATTACAATAGTTTTAATATATTTGAAAAGAGCATTATCGATACCTTAGTTAAGTTTTTTCGAATTTCGCTTATTTTTGCGATAAAATCAATATTTGCGGAGATACAGCCACTTTTCTAAAAAAGTTTAATAGGGAAGTAATATTTTTATTATAAAAATGAATACTGATAGACTTGGATCCATCCTAATATTTATATGGATTTTTAAAAGGGGGACCCTTGCCATAATATCGAGCAATACCCCTATAATAAATACGAAGACCATATATTGAAAAGGGGGACCCTTACTATAATATCGAGCAATACCCCTATATTAAATACGCAGACCATATATTGAAAAGGGGGGACCCTTACCATAATATCGAGCAATATTCCTTTATTAAATACGAAGACCATATATTGAAAAGGGGGGACCCTTACCATAATATCGAGCAATACCCCTATATTAAATACGCAGACCATATATTGAAAAGGGGGGACCCTTACCATAATATCGAGCAATATTCCTATATTAAATACGAAGACCATATATTGAAAAGGTGGGACCCTTACCATAATATCGAGCAATATTCCTATATTAAATACGAAGGCCATATATTGAAAAGGGGGGACCCTTACCATAATATCGAGCAATACCCCTATAATAAATACGAAGACCATATATTGAAAAGGGGGGACCCTTACCATAATATCGAGCAATATTCCTATATTAAATACGAAGACCATATATTGAAAAGGGGGGACCCTTACCATAATATCGAGCAATATTCCTATATTAAATACGAAGACCATATATTGAAAAGGGGGGACCCTTACCATAATATCGAGCAATATTCCTATATTAAATACGCAGACCATATATTGAAAAGGGGGGACCCTTACCATAATATCGAGCAATACCCCTATAATAAATACGAAGACCATATATTGAAAAGGGGGGACCCTTACCATAATATCGAGCAATATTCCTATATTAAATACGAAGACCATATATTGAAAAGGGGGGACCCTTACCATAATATCGAGCAATATTCCTATATTAAATACGAAGACCATATATTGAAAAGGGGGGACCCTTACCATAATATCGAGCAATATTCCTATATTAAATACGAAGACCATATATTGAAAAGGGGGGACCCTTACCATAATATCGAGCAATATTCCTATATTAAATACGAAGACCATATATTGAAAAGGGGGGACCCTTACCATAATATCGAGCAATACCCCTATAATAAATACGAAGACCATATATTGAAAAGGGGGGACCCTTACTATAATATCGAGCAATACCCCTATAATAAATACGAAGACCATATATTGAAAAGGGGGGACCCTTACCATAATATCGAGCAATATTCCTATATTAAATACGAAGACCATATATTGAAAAGGGGGGACCCTTACCATAATATCGAGCAATATTCCTATATTAAATACGAAGATCATATATTGAAAAGGGGGGACCCTTACCATAATATCGAGCAATATTCCTATATTAAATACGAAGACCATATATTGAAAAGGGGGGACCCTTACCATAATATCGAGCAATATTCCTATATTAAATACGAAGACCATATATTGAAAAGGGGGGACCCTTACCATAATATCGAGCAATACCCCTATAATAAATACGAAGACCATATATTGAAAAGGGGGGACCCTTACCATAATATCGAGCAATATTCCTATTTATTAGTTAAGTTTTTTCGAATTTTGCTTATTTTTGCGATAAAATCAATATTTGCGGAGATACAGCCACTTTTCTAAAAAAGTTTAATAGGGAAGTAATATTTTTATTAAAAATGAATACTGATAGACTTGGATCCATCTTAATATTTATATGGATTTTTTCAAAAATTTCTTCAAATTACAATAGTTTTAATATATTTGAAAAGAGCATTATCGATACCTTAGTTAAGTTTTTTCGAATTTCGCTTATTTTTGCGATAAAATCAATATTTGCGGAGATACAGACACTTTTCTAAAAAAGTTTAATAGGGAAGTAATATTTTTATTATAAAAATGAATACTGATAGACTTGGATCCATCCTAATATTTATATGGATTTTTTCAAAAATTTCTTCAAATTACAATAGTTTTAATATATTTGAAAAGAGCATTATCGATACCTTAGTTAAGTTTTTTCGAATTTCGCTTATTTTTGCGATAAAATCAATATTTGCGGAGATACAGCCACTTTTCTAAAAAAGTTTAATAGGGAAGTAATATTTTTATTAAAAATGAATACTGATAGACTTGGATCCATCCTAATATTTATATGGATTTTTTCAAAAATTTCTTCAAATTACAATAGTTTTAATATATTTGAAAAGAGCATTATCGATACCTTAGTTAAGTTTTTTCGAATTTCGCTTATTTTTGCGATAAAATCAATATTTGCGGAGATACAGCCGCTTTTCTAAAAAAGTTTAACAGGGAAGTAATATTTTTATTATAAAAATGAATACTGATAGACTTGGATCCATCCTAATATTTATATGGATTTTTTCAAAAATTTCTTCAAATTACAATAGTTTTAATATATTTGAAAAGAGCATTATCGATACCTTAGTTAAGTTTTTTCGAATTTCGCTTATTTTTGCGATAAAATCAATATTTGCGGAGATACAGCCACTTTTCTAAAAAAGTTTAATAGGGAAGTAATATTTTTATTATAAAAATGAATACTGATAGACTTGGATCCATCCTAATATTTATATGGATTTTTAAAAGGGGGACCCTTGCCATAATATCGAGCAATACCCCTATAATAAATACGAAGACCATATATTGAAAAGGGGGACCCTTACTATAATATCGAGCAATACCCCTATATTAAATACGCAGACCATATATTGAAAAGGGGGGACCCTTACCATAATATCGAGCAATATTCCTTTATTAAATACGAAGACCATATATTGAAAAGGGGGGACCCTTACCATAATATCGAGCAATACCCCTATATTAAATACGCAGACCATATATTGAAAAGGGGGGACCCTTACCATAATATCGAGCAATATTCCTATATTAAATACGAAGGCCATATATTGAAAAGGGGGGACCCTTACCATAATATCGAGCAATACCCCTATAATAAATACGAAGACCATATATTGAAAAGGGGGGACCCTTACCATAATATCGAGCAATATTCCTATATTAAATACGCAGACCATATATTGAAAAGGGGGGACCCTTACCATAATATCGAGCAATACCCCTATAATAAATACGAAGACCATATATTGAAAAGGGGGGACCCTTACCATAATATCGAGCAATACCCCTATAATAAATACGAAGACCATATATTGAAAAGGGGGGACCCTTACCATAATATCGAGCAATATTCCTATATTAAATACGAAGACCATATATTGAAAAGGGGGGACCCTTACCATAATATCGAGCAATATTCCTATATTAAATACGAAGATCATATATTGAAAATGGGGGACCCTTACCATAATATCGAGCAATATTCCTATATTAAATACGAAGACCATATATTGAAAAGGGGGGACCCTTACCATAATATCGAGCAATATTCCTATATTAAATACGAAGACCATATATTGAAAAGGGGGGACCCTTACCATAATATCGAGCAATACCCCTATAATAAATACGAAGACCATATATTGAAAAGGGGGGACCCTTACCATAATATCGAGCAATATTCCTATTTATTAGTTAAGTTTTTTCGAATTTCGCTTATTTTTGCGATAAAATCAATATTTGCGGAGATACAGCCACTTTTCTAAAAAAGTTTAATAGGGAAGTAATATTTTTATTAAAAATGAATACTGATAGACTTGGATCCATCTTAATATTTATATGGATTTTTTCAAAAATTTCTTCAAATTACAATAGTTTTAATATATTTGAAAAGAGCATTATCGATACCTTAGTTAAGTTTTTTCGAATTTCGCTTATTTTTGCGATAAAATCAATATTTGCGGAGATACAGACACTTTTCTAAAAAAGTTTAATAGGGAAGTAATATTTTTATTATAAAAATGAATACTGATAGACTTGGATCCATCCTAATATTTATATGGATTTTTTCAAAAATATCTTCAAATTACAATAGTTTTAATATATTTGAAAAGAGCATTATCGATACCTTAGTTAAGTTTTTTCGAATTTCGCTTATTTTTGCGATAAAATCAATATTTGCGGAGATACAGCCACTTTTCTAAAAAAGTTTAATAGGGAAGTAATATTTTTATTAAAAATGAATACTGATAGACTTGGATCCATCCTAATATTTATATGGATTTTTTCAAAAATTTCTTCAAATTACAATAGTTTTAATATATTTGAAAAGAGCATTATCGATACCTTAGTTAAGTTTTTTCGAATTTCGCTTATTTTTGCGATAAAATCAATATTTGCGGAGATACAGACACTTTTCTAAAAAAGTTTAATAGGGAAGTAATATTTTTATTATAAAAATGAATACTGATAGACTTGGATCCATCCTAATATTTATATGGATTTTTTCAAAAATTTCTTCAAATTACAATAGTTTTAATATATTTGAAAAGAGCATTATCGATACCTTAGTTAAGTTTTTTCGAATTTCGCTTATTTTTGCGATAAAATCAATATTTGCGGAGATACAGCCACTTTTCTAAAAAAGTTTAATAGGGAAGTAATATTTTTATTATAAAAATGAATACTGATAGACTTGGATCCATCCTAATATTTATATGAATTTTTTCAAAAATTTCTTCAAATTACAATAGTTTTAATATATTTGAAAAGAGCATTATCGATACCTTAGTTAAGTTTTTTCGAATTTCGCTTATTTTTGCGATAAAATCAATATTTGCGGAGATACAGACACTTTTCTAAAAAAGTTTAATAGGGAAGTAATATTTTTATTATAAAAATGAATACTGATAGACTTGGATCCATCCTAATATTTATATGGATTTTTTCAAAAATTTCTTCAAATTACAATAGTTTTAATATATTTGAAAAGAGCATTATCGATACCTTAGTTAAGTTTTTTCGAATTTCGCTTATTTTTGCGATAAAATCAATATTTGCGGAGATACAGCCACTTTTCTAAAAAAGTTTAATAGGGAAGTAATATTTTTATTAAAAATGAATACTGATAGACTTGGATCCATCCTAATATTTATATGGATTTTTTCAAAAATTTCTTCAAATTACAATAGTTTTAATATATTTGAAAAGAGCATTATCGATACCTTAGTTAAGTTTTTTCGAATTTCGCTTATTTTTGCGATAAAATCAATATTTGCGGAGATACAGACACTTTTCTAAAAAAGTTTAATAGGGAAGTAATATTTTTATTATAAAAATGAATACTGATAGACTTGGATCCATCCTAATATTTATATGGATTTTTTCAAAAATTTCTTCAAATTACAATAGTTTTAATATATTTGAAAAGAGCATTATCGATACCTTAGTTAAGTTTTTTCGAATTTCGCTTATTTTTGCGATAAAATCAATATTTGCGGAGATACAGCCACTTTTCTAAAAAAGTTTAATAGGGAAGTAATATTTTTATTATAAAAATGAATACTGATAGACTTGGATCCATCCTAATATTTATATGGATTTTTAAAAGGGGGACCCTTGCCATAATATCGAGCAATACCCCTATAATAAATACGAAGACCATATATTGAAAAGGGGGACCCTTACTATAATATCGAGCAATACCCCTATATTAAATACGCAGACCATATATTGAAAAGGGGGGACCCTTACCATAATATCGAGCAATATTCCTTTATTAAATACGAAGACCATATATTGAAAAGGGGGACCCTTACCATAATATCGAGCAATACCCCTATATTAAATACGCAGACCATATATTGAAAAGGGGGGACCCTTACCATAATATCGAGCAATATTCCTATATTAAATACGAAGACCATATATTGAAAAGGGGGGACCCTTACCATAATATCGAGCAATATTCCTATATTAAATACGAAGGCCATATATTGAAAAGGGGGGACCCTTACCATAATATCGAGCAATACCCCTATAATAAATACGAAGACCATATATTGAAAAGGGGGGACCCTTACCATAATATCGAGCAATATTCCTATATTAAATACGAAGACCATATATTGAAAAGGGGGGACCCTTACCATAATATCGAGCAATATTCCTATATTAAATACGAAGACCATATATTGAAAAGGGGGGACCCTTACCATAATATCGAGCAATATTCCTATATTAAATACGCAGACCATATATTGAAAAGGGGGGACCCTTACCATAATATCGAGCAATACCCCTATAATAAATACGAAGACCATATATTGAAAAGGGGGGACCCTTACCATAATATCGAGCAATATTCCTATATTAAATACGAAGACCATATATTGAAAAGGGGGGACCCTTACCATAATATCGAGCAATATTCCTATATTAAATACGAAGACCATATATTGAAAAGGGGGGACCCTTACCATAATATCGAGCAATATTCCTATATTAAATACGAAGACCATATATTGAAAAGGGGGGACCCTTACCATAATATCGAGCAATATTCCTGTATTAAATACGAAGACCATATATTGAAAAGGGGGGACCCTTACCATAATATCGAGCAATACCCCTATAATAAATACGAAGACCATATATTGAAAAGGGGGGACCCTTACCATAATATCGAGCAATACCCCTATAATAAATACGAAGACCATATATTGAAAAGGGGGGACCCTTACCATAATATCGAGCAATATTCCTATATTAAATACGAAGACCATATATTGAAAAGGGGGGACCCTTACCATAATATCGAGCAATATTCCTATATTAAATACGAAGATCATATATTGAAAAGGGGGGACCCTTACCATAATATCGAGCAATATTCCTATATTAAATACGAAGACCATATATTGAAAAGGGGGGACCCTTACCATAATATCGAGCAATATTCCTATATTAAATACGAAGACCATATATTGAAAAGGGGGACCCTTACCATAATATCGAGCAATACCCCTATAATAAATACGAAGACCATATATTGAAAAGGGGGGACCCTTACCATAATATCGAGCAATATTCCTATTTATTAGTTAAGTTTTTTCGAATTTCGCTTATTTTTGCGATAAAATCAATATTTGCGGAGATACAGCCACTTTTCTAAAAAAGTTTAATAGGGAAGTAATATTTTTATTAAAAATGAATACTGATAGACTTGGATCCATCTTAATATTTATATGGATTTTTTCAAAAATTTCTTCAAATTACAATAGTTTTAATATATTTGAAAAGAGCATTATCGATACCTTAGTTAAGTTTTTTCGAATTTCGCTTATTTTTGCGATAAAATCAATATTTGCGGAGATACAGACACTTTTCTAAAAAAGTTTAATAGGGAAGTAATATTTTTATTATAAAAATGAATACTGATAGACTTGGATCCATCCTAATATTTATATGGATTTTTTCAAAAATTTCTTCAAATTACAATAGTTTTAATATATTTGAAAAGAGCATTATCGATACCTTAGTTAAGTTTTTTCGAATTTCGCTTATTTTTGCGATAAAATCAATATTTGCGGAGATACAGCCACTTTTCTAAAAAAGTTTAATAGGGAAGTAATATTTTTATTAAAAATGAATACTGATAGACTTGGATCCATCCTAATATTTATATGGATTTTTTCAAAAATTTCTTCAAATTACAATAGTTTTAATATATTTGAAAAGAGCATTATCGATACCTTAGTTAAGTTTTTTCGAATTTCGCTTATTTTTGCGATAAAATCAATATTTGCGGAGATACAGCCACTTTTCTAAAAAAGTTTAATAGGGAAGTAATATTTTTATTAAAAATGAATACTGATAGACTTGGATCCATCTTAATATTTATATGGATTTTTTCAAAAATTTCTTCAAATTACAATAGTTTTAATATATTTGAAAAGAGCATTATCGATACCTTCGTTAAGTTTTTTCGAATTTCGCTTATTTTTGCGATAAAATCAATATTTGCGGAGATACAGACACTTTTCTAAAAAAGTTTAATAGGGAAGTACTATTTTTATTATAAAAATGAATACTGATAGACTTGGATCCATCCTAATATTTATATGGATTTTTTCAAAAATTTCTTCAAATTACAATAGTTTTAATATATTTGAAAAGAGCATTATCGATACCTTAGTTAAGTTTTTTCGAATTTCGCTTATTTTTGCGATAAAATCAATATTTGCGGAGATACAGCCACTTTTCTAAAAAAGTTTAATAGGGAAGTAATATTTTTATTATAAAAATGAATACTGATAGACTTGGATCCATCCTAATATTTATATGGATTTTTTCAAAAATTTCTTCAAATTACAATAGTTTTAATATATTTGAAAAGAGCATTATCGATACCTTAGTTAAGTTTTTTCGAATTTCGCTTATTTTTGCGATAAAATCAATATTTGCGGAGATACAGCCACTTTTCTAAAAAAGTTTAATAGGGAAGTAATATTTTTATTAAAAATGAATACTGATAGACTTGGATCCATCCTAATATTTATATGGATTTTTTCAAAAATTTCTTCAAATTACAATAGTTTTAATATATTTGAAAAGAGCATTATCGATACCTTAGTTAAGTTTTTTCGAATTTCGCTTATTTTTGCGATAAAATCAATATTTGCGGAGATACAGCCACTTTTCTAAAAAAGTTTAATAGGGAAGTAATATTTTTATTATAAAAATGAATACTGATAGACTTGGATCCATCCTAATATTTATATGGATTTTTAAAAGGGGGACCCTTACCATAATATCGAGCAATACCCCTATAATAAATACGAAGACCATATATTGAAAAGGGGGACCCTTACTATAATATCGAGCAATACCCCTATATTAAATACGCAGACCATATATTGAAAAGGGGGGACCCTTACCATAATATCGAGCAATATTCCTATATTAAATACGAAGACCATATATTGAAAAGGGGGGACCCTTACCATAATATCGAGCAATATTCCTATATTAAATACGAAGGCCATATATTGAAAAGGGGGGACCCTTACCATAATATCGAGCAATACCCCTATAATAAATACGAAGACCATATATTGAAAAGGGGGGACCCTTACCATAATATCGAGCAATATTCCTATATTAAATACGAAGACCATATATTGAAAAGGGGGGACCCTTACCATAATATCGAGCAATATTCCTATATTAAATACGAAGACCATATATTGAAAAGGGGGGACCCTTACCATAATATCGAGCAATATTCCTATATTAAATACGCAGACCATATATTGAAAAGGGGGGACCTTTACCATAATATCGAGCAATACCCCTATAATAAATACGAAGACCATATATTGAAAAGGGGGGACCCTTACCATAATATCGAGCAATATTCCTATATTAAATACGAAGACCATATATTGAAAAGGGGGCACCCTTACCATAATATCGAGCAATATTCCTATATTAAATACGAAGACCATATATTGAAAAGGGGGGACCCTTACCATAATATCGAGCAATATTCCTATATTAAATACGAAGACCATATATTGAAAAGGGGGGACCCTTACCATAATATCGAGCAATATTCCTATATTAAATACGAAGACCATATATTGAAAAGGGGGCACCCTTACCATAATATCGAGCAATACCCCTATAATAAATACGAAGACCATATATTGAAAAGGGGGGACCCTTACCATAATATCGAGCAATACCCCTATAATAAATACGAAGACCATATATTGAAAAGGGGGGACCCTTACCATAATATCGAGCAATATTGCTATATTAAATACGAAGACCATATATTGAAAAGGGGGGACCCTTACCATAATATCGAGCAATATTCCTATATTAAATACGAAGATCATATATTGAAAAGGGGGGACCCTTATCATAATATCGAGCAATATTCCTATATTAAATACGAAGACCATATATTGAAAAGGGGGGACCCTTACCATAATATCGAGCAATATTCCTATATTAAATACGAAGACCATATATTGAAAAGGGGGGACCCTTACCATAATATCGAGCAATACCCCTATAATAAATACGAAGACCATATATTGAAAAGGGGGGACCCTTACCATAATATCGAGCAATATTCCTATTTATTAGTTAAGTTTTTTCGAATTTCGCTTATTTTTGCGATAAAATCAATATTTGCGGAGATACAGCCACTTTTCTAAAAAAGTTTAATAGGGAAGTAATATTTTTATTAAAAATGAATACTGATAGACTTGGATCCATCTTAATATTTATATGGATTTTTTCAAAAATTTCTTCAAATTACAATAGTTTTAATATATTTGAAAAGAGCATTATCGATACCTTAGTTAAGTTTTTTCGAATTTCGCTTATTTTTGCGATAAAATCAATATTTGCGGAGATACAGACACTTTTCTAAAAAAGTTTAATAGGGAAGTAATATTTTTATTATAAAAATGAATACTGATAGACTTGGATCCATCCTAATATTTATATGGACTTTTTCAAAAATTTCTTCAAATTACAATAGTTTTAATATATTTTAAAAGAGCATTATCGATACCTTAGTTAAGTTTTTTCGAATTTCGCTTATTTCTGCGATAAAATCAATATTTGCGGAGATACAGCCACTTTTCTAAAAAAGTTTAATAGGGAAGTAATATTTTTATTATAAAAATGAATACTGATAGACTTGGATCCATCCTAATATTTATATGGATTTTTTCAAAAATTTCTTCAAATTACAATAGTTTTAATATATTTGAAAAGAGCATTATCGATACCTTAGTTAAGTTTTTTCGAATTTCGCTTATTTTTGCGATAAAATCAATATTTGCGGAGATACAGACACTTTTCTAAAAAAGTTTAATAGGGAAGTAATATTTTTATTATAAAAATGAATACTGATAGACTTGGATCCATCCTAATATTTATATGGATTTTTTCAAAAATTTCTTCAAATTACAATAGTTTTAATATATTTGAAAAGAGCATTATCGATACCTTAGTTAAGTTTTTTCGAATTTCGCTTATTTTTGCGATAAAATCAATATTTGCGGAGATACAGCCACTTTTCTAAAAAAGTTTAATAGGGAAGTAATATTTTTATTATAAAAATGAATACTGATAGACTTGGATCCATCCTAATATTTATATGGATTTTTTCAAAAATTTCTTCAAATTACAATAGTTTTAATATATTTGAAAAGAGCATTATCGATACCTTAGTTAAGTTTTTTCGAATTTCGCTTATTTTTGCGATAAAATCAATATTTGCGGAGATACAGCCGCTTTTCTAAAAAAGTTTAATAGGGAAGTAATATTTTTATTATAAAAATGAATACTGATAGACTTGGATCCATCCTAATATTTATATGGATTTTTTCAAAAATTTCTTCAAATTACAATAGTTTTAATATATTTGAAAAGAGCATTATCGATACCTTAGTTAAGTTTTTTCGAATTTCGCTTATTTTTGCGATAAAATCAATATTTGCGGAGATACAGCCACTTTTCTAAAAAAGTTTAATAGGGAAGTAATATTTTTATTATAAAAATGAATACTGATAGACTTGGATCCATCCTAATATTTATATGGATTTTTAAAAGGGGGACCCTTGCCATAATATCGAGCAATACCCCTATAATAAATACGAAGACCATATATTGAAAAGGGGGACCCTTACTATAATATCGAGCAATACCCCTATATTAAATACGCAGACCATATATTGAAAAGGGGGGACCCTTACCATAATATCGAGCAATATTCCTTTATTAAATACGAAGACCATATATTGAAAAGGGGGGACCCTTACCATAATATCGAGCAATATTCCTATATTAAATACGAAGACCATATATTGAAAAGGGGGGACCCTTACCATAATATCGAGCAATATTCCTATATTAAATACGAAGACCATATATTGAAAAGGGGGGACCCTTACCATAATATCGAGCAATACCCCTATAATAAATACGAAGACCATATATTGAAAAGGGGGGACCCTTACCATAATATCGAGCAATATTCCTATTTATTAGTTAAGTTTTTTCGAATTTCGCTTATTTTTGCGATAAAATCAATATTTGCGGAGATACAGCCACTTTTCTAAAAAAGTTTAATAGGGAAGTAATATTTTTATTAAAAATGAATACTGATAGACTTGGATCCATCTTAATATTTATATGGATTTTTTCAAAAAATTCTTCAAATTACAATAGTTTTAATATATTTGAAAAGAGCATTATCGATACCTTAGTTAAGTTTTTTCGAATTTCGCTTATTTTTGCGATAAAATCAATATTTGCGGAGATACAGACACTTTTCTAAAAAAGTTTAATAGGGAAGTAATATTTTTATTATAAAAATGAATACTGATAGACTTGGATCCATCCTAATATTTATATGGATTTTTTCAAAAATTTCTTCAAATTACAATAGTTTTAATATATTTGAAAAGAGCATTATCGATACCTTAGTTAAGTTTTTTCGAATTTCGCTTATTTTTGCGATAAAATCAATATTTGCGGAGATACAGCCACTTTTCTAAAAAAGTTTAATAGGGAAGTAATATTTTTATTAAAAATGAATACTGATAGACTTGGATCCATCCTAATATTTATATGGATTTTTTCAAAAATTTCTTCAAATTACAATAGTTTTAATATATTTGAAAAGAGCATTATCGATACCTTAGTTAAGTTTTTTCGAATTTCGCTTATTTTTGCGATAAAATCAATATTTGCGGAGATACAGACACTTTTCTAAAAAAGTTTAATAGGGAAGTAATATTTTTATTATAAAAATGAATACTGATAGACTTGGATCCATCCTAATATTTATATGGATTTTTTCAAAAATTTCTTCAAATTACAATAGTTTTAATATATTTGAAAAGAGCATTATCGATACCTTAGTTAAGTTTTTTCGAATTTCGCTTATTTTTGCGATAAAATCAATATTTGCGGAGATACAGCCACTTTTCTAAAAAAGTTTAATAGGGAAGTAATATTTTTATTATAAAAATGAATACTGATAGACTTGGATCCATCCTAATATTTATATGGATTTTTTCAAAAATTTCTTCAAATTACAATAGTTTTAATATATTTGAAAAGAGCATTATCGATACCTTAGTTAAGTTTTTTCGAATTTCGCTTATTTTTGCGATAAAATCAATATTTGCGGAGATACAGCCGCTTTTCTAAAAAAGTTTAATAGGGAAGTAATATTTTTATTATAAAAATGAATACTGATAGACTTGGATCCATCCTAATATTTATATGGATTTTTTCAAAAATTTCTTCAAATTACAATAGTTTTAATATATTTGAAAAGAGCATTATCGATACCTTAGTTAAGTTTTTTCGAATTTCGCTTATTTTTGCGATAAAATCAATATTTGCGGAGATACAGCCACTTTTCTAAAAAAGTTTAATAGGGAAGTAATATTTTTATTATAAAAATGAATACTGATAGACTTGGATCCATCCTAATATTTATATGGATTTTTTCAAAAATTTCTTCAAATTACAATAGTTTTAATATATTTGAAAAGAGCATTATCGATACCTTAGTTAAGTTTTTTCGAATTTCGCTTATTTTTGCGATAAAATCAATATTTGCGGAGATACAGCCGCTTTTCTAAAAAAGTTTAATAGGGAAGTAATATTTTTATTATAAAAATGAATACTGATAGACTTGGATCCATCCTAATATTTATATGGATTTTTTCAAAAATTTCTTCAAATTACAATAGTTTTAATATATTTGAAAAGAGCATTATCGATACCTTAGTTAAGTTTTTTCGAATTTCGCTTATTTTTGCGATAAAATCAATATTTGCGGAGATACAGCCACTTTTCTAAAAAAGTTTAATAGGGAAGTAATATTTTTATTATAAAAATGAATACTGATAGACTTGGATCCATCCTAATATTTATATGGATTTTTAAAAGGGGGACCCTTGCCATAATATCGAGCAATACCCCTATAATAAATACGAAGACCATATATTGAAAAGGGGGACCCTTACTATAATATCGAGCAATATTCCTATATTAAATACGAAGACCATATATTGAAAAGGGGGGACCCTTACCATAATATCGAGCAATATTCCTATATTAAATACGAAGGCCATATATTGAAAAGGGGGGACCCTTACCATAATATCGAGCAATATTCCTATATTAAATACGAAGACCATATATTGAAAAGGGGGGACCCTTACCATAATATCGAGCAATACCCCTATATTAAATACGCAGACCATATATTGAAAAGGGGGGACCCTTACCATAATATCGAGCAATATTCCTATATTAAATACGAAGACCATATATTGAAAAGGGGGGACCCTTACCATAATATCGAGCAATATTCCTATATTAAATACGAAGGCCATATATTGAAAAGGGGGGACCCTTACCATAATATCGAGCAATATTCCTATATTAAATACGAAGACCATATATTGAAAAGGGGGGATCCTTACCATAATATCGAGCAATATTCCTATATTAAATACGCAGACCATATATTGAAAAGGGGGGACCCTTACCATAATATCGAGCAATACCCCTATAATAAATACGAAGACCATATATTGAAAAGGGGGGACCCTTACCATAATATCGAGCAATATTCCTATATTAAATACGAAGACCATATATTGAAAAGGGGGGACCCTTACCATAATATCGAGCAATATTCCTATATTAAATACAAAGACCATATATTGAAAAGGGGGGACCCTTACCATAATATCGAGCAAT
Source organism: Epicampocera succincta (assembly GCA_932526305.1). Classification (NCBI taxonomy): domain Eukaryota; kingdom Metazoa; phylum Arthropoda; class Insecta; order Diptera; family Tachinidae; genus Epicampocera; species Epicampocera succincta. The sequence continues at coordinate 10,610,318 of OW052037.1, read as the reverse complement.
ACCCCTATAATAAATACGAAGACCATATATTGAAAAGGGGGGACCCTTACCATAATATCGAGCAATACCCCTATAATAAATACGAAGACCATATATTGAAAAGGGGGGACCCTTACCATAATATCGAGCAATATTCCTATATTAAATACGAAGACCATATATTGAAAAGGGGGGACCCTTACCATAATATCGAGCAATATTCCTATATTAAATACGAAGACCATATATTGAAAAGGGGGGACCCTTACCATAATATCGAGCAATACCCCTATAATAAATACGAAGACCATATATTGAAAAGGGGGGACCCTTACCATAATATCGAGCAATATTCCTATTTATTAGTTAAGTTTTTTCGAATTTCGCTTATTTTTGCGATAAAATCAATATTTGCGGAGATACAGCCACTTTTCTAAAAAAGTTTAATAGGGAAGTAATATTTTTATTAAAAATGAATACTGATAGACTTGGATCCATCTTAATATTTATATGGATTTTTTCAAAAATTTCTTCAAATTACAATAGTTTTAATATATTTGAAAAGAGCATTATCGATACCTTAGTTAAGTTTTTTCGAATTTCGCTTATTTTTGCGATAAAATCAATATTTGCGGAGATACAGACACTTTTCTAAAAAAGTTTAATAGGGAAGTAATATTTTTATTATAAAAATGAATACTGATAGACTTGGATCCATCCTAATATTTATATGGATTTTTTCAAAAATTTCTTCAAATTACAATAGTTTTAATATATTTGAAAAGAGCATTATCGATACCTTAGTTAAGTTTTTTCGAATTTCGCTTATTTTTGCGATAAAATCAATATTTGCGGAGATACAGCCACTTTTCTAAAAAAGTTTAATAGGGAAGTAATATTTTTATTAAAAATGAATACTGATAGACTTGGATCCATCCTAATATTTATATGGATTTTTTCAAAAATTTCTTCAAATTACAATAATTTTAATATATTTGAAAAGAGCATTATCGATACTTTAGTTAAGTTTTTTCGAATTTCGCTTATTTTTGCGATAAAATCAATATTTGCGGAGATACAGACACTTTTCTAAAAAAGTTTAATAGGGAAGTAATATTTTTATTATAAAAATGAATACTGATAGACTTGGATCCATCCTAATATTTATATGGATTTTTTCAAAAATTTCTTCAAATTACAATAGTTTTAATATATTTGAAAAGAGCATTATCGATACCTTAGTTAAGTTTTTTCGAATTTCGCTTATTTTTGCGATAAAATCAATATTTGCGGAGATACAGCCACTTTTCTAAAAAAGTTTAATAGGGAAGTAATATTTTTATTATAAAAATGAATACTGATAGACTTGGATCCATCCTAATATTTATATGGATTTTTTCAAAAATTTCTTCAAATTACAATAGTTTTAATATATTTGAAAAGAGCATTATCGATACCTTAGTTAAGTTTTTTCGAATTTCGCTTATTTTTGCGATAAAATCAATATTTGCGGAGATACAGCCACTTTTCTAAAAAAGTTTAATAGGGAAGTAATATTTTTATTATAAAAATGAATACTGATAGACTTGGATCCATCCTAATATTTATATGGATTTTTAAAAGGGGGACCCTTGCCATAATATCGAGCAATACCCCTATAATAAATACGAAGACCATATATTGAAAAGGGGGACCCTTACTATAATATCGAGCAATACCCCTATATTAAATACGCAGACCATATATTGAATAGGGGGGACCCTTACCATAATATCGAGCAATATTCCTTTATTAAATACGAAGACCATATATTGAAAAGGGGGGACCCTTACCATAATATCGAGCAATACCCCTATATTAAATACGCAGACCATATATTGAAAAGGGGGGACCCTTACCATAATATCGAGCAATATTCCTATATTAAATACGAAGACCATATATTGAAAAAGGGGGACCCTTACCATAATATCGAGCAATATTCCTATATTAAATACGAAGGCCATATATTGAAAAGGGGGGACCCTTACCATAATATCGAGCAATACCCCTATAATAAATACGAAGACCATATATTGAAAAGGGGGGACCCTTACCATAATATCGAGCAATATTCCTATATTAAATACGAAGACCATATATTGAAAAGGGGGGACCCTTACCATAATATCGAGCAATATTCCTATATTAAATACGAAGACCATATATTGAAAAGGGGGGACCCTTACCATAATATCGAGCAATATTCCTATATTAAATACGCAGACCATATATTGAAAAGGGGGGACCCTTACCATAATATCGAGCAATACCCCTATAATAAATACGAAGACCATATATTGAAAAGGGGGGACCCTTACCATAATATCGAGCAATATTCCTATATTAAATACGAAGACCATATATTGAAAATTGGGGACCCTTACTATAATATCGAGCAATATTCCTATATTAAATACGAAGACCATATATTGAAAAGGGGGGACCCTTACCATAATATCGAGCAATATTCCTATATTAAATACGAAGACCATATATTGAAAAGGGGGACCCTTACCATAATATCGAGCAATATTCCTATATTAAATACGAAGACCATATATTGAAAAGGGGGACCCTTACCATAATATCGAGCAATACCCCTATAATAAATACGAAGACCATATATTGAAAAGGGGGGACCCTTACCATAATATCGAGCAATACCCCTATAATAAATACGAAGACCATATATTGAAAAGGGGGGACCCTTACCATAATATCGAGCAATATTCCTATATTAAATACGAAGACCATATATTGAAAAGGGGGGACCCTTACCATAATATCGAGCAATATTCCTATATTAAATACGAAGATCATATATTGAAAAGGGGGGACCCTTACCATAATATCGAGCAATATTCCTATATTAAATACGAAGACCATATATTGAAAAGGGGGGACCCTTACCATAATATCGAGCAATACCCCTATAATAAATACGAAGACCATATATTGAAAAGGGGGGACCCTTACCATAATATCGAGCAATATTCCTATATTAAATACGAAGACCATATATTGAAAAGGGGGGACCCTTACCATAATATCGAGCAATACCCCTATAATAAATACGAAGACCATATATTGAAAAGGGGGGACCCTTACCATAATATCGAGCAATATTCCTATTTATTAGTTAAGTTTTTTCGAATTTCGCTTATTTTTGCGATAAAATCAATATTTGCGGAGATACAGCCACTTTTCTAAAAAAGTTTAATAGGGAAGTAATATTTTTATTAAAAATGAATACTGATAGACTTGGATCCATCTTAATATTTATATGGATTTTTTCAAAAATTTCTTCAAATTACAATAGTTTTAATATATTTGAAAAGAGCATTATCGATACCTTAGTTAAGTTTTTTCGAATTTCGCTTTTTTTGCGATAAAATCAATATTTGCGGAGATACAGACACTTTTCTAAAAAAGTTTAATAGGGAAGTAATATTTTTATTATAAAAATGAATACTGATAGACTTGGATCCATCCTAATATTTATATGGATTTTTTCAAAAATTTCTTCAAATTACAATAGTTTTAATATATTTGAAAAGAGCATTATCGATACCTTAGTTAAGTTTTTTCGAATTTCGCTTATTTTTGCGATAAAATCAATATTTGCGGAGATACAGCCACTTTTCTAAAAAAGTTTAATAGGGAAGTAATATTTTTATTAAAAATGAATACTGATAGACTTGGATCCATCCTAATATTTATATGGATTTTTTCAAAAATTTCTTCAAATTACAATAGTTTTAATATATTTGAAAAGAGCATTATCGATACCTTAGTTAAGTTTTTTCGAATTTCGCTTATTTTTGCGATAAAATCAATATTTGCGGAGATACAGACACTTTTCTAAAAAAGTTTAATAGGGAAGTAATATTTTTATTATAAAAATGAATACTGATAGACTTGGATCCATCCTAATATTTATATGGATTTTTTCAAAAATTTCTTCAAATTACAATAGTTTTAATATATTTGAAAAGAGCATTATCGATACCTTAGTTAAGTTTTTTCGAATTTCGCTTATTTTTGCGATAAAATCAATATTTGCGGAGATACAGCCACTTTTCTAAAAAAGTTTAATAGGGAAGTAATATTTTTATTATAAAAATGAATACTGATAGACTTGGATCCATCCTAATATTTATATGGATTTTTTCAAAAATTTCTTCAAATTACAATAGTTTTAATATATTTGAAAAGAGCATTATCGATACCTTAGTTAAGTTTTTTCGAATTTCGCTTATTTTTGCGATAAAATCAATATTTGCGGAGATACAGCCGCTTTTCTAAAAAAGTTTAATAGGGAAGTAATATTTTTATTATAAAAATGAATACTGATAGACTTGGATCCATCCTAATATTTATATGGATTTTTTCAAAAATTTCTTCAAATTACAATAGTTTTACTATATTTGAAAAGAGCATTATCGATACCTTAGTTAAGTTTTTTCGAATTTCGCTTATTTTTGCGATAAAATCAATATTTGCGGAGATACAGCCACTTTTCTAAAAAAGTTTAATAGGGAAGTAATATTTTTATTATAAAAATTAATACTGATAGACTTGGATCCATCCTAATATTTATATGGATTTTTAAAAGGGGGACCCTTGCCATAATATCGAGCAATACCCCTATAATAAATACGAAGACCATATATTGAAAAGGGGGACCCTTACTATAATATCGAGCAATACCCCTATATTAAATACGCAGACCATATATTGAAAAGGGGGGACCCTTACCATAATATCGAGCAATATTCCTTTATTAAATACGAAGACTATATATTGAAAAGGGGGGACCCTTACCATAATATCGAGCAATACCCCTATATTAAATACGCAGACCATATATTGAAAAGGGGGGACCCTTACCATAATATCGAGCAATATTCCTATATTAAATACGAAGACCATATATTGAAAAGGGGGGACCCTTACCATAATATCGAGCAATATTCCTATATTAAATACGAAGGCCATATATTGAAAAGGGGGGACCCTTACCATAATATCGAGCAATACCCCTATAATAAATACGAAGACCATATATTGAAAAGGGGGGACCCTTACCATAATATCGAGCAATATTCCTATATTAAATACGAAGACCATATATTGAAAAGGGGGGACCCTTACCATAATATCGAGCAATATTCCTATATTAAATACGAAGACCATATATTGAAAAGGGGGGACCCTTACCATAATATCGAGCAATACCCCTATAATAAATACGAAGACCATATATTGAAAAGGGGGGACCCTTACCATAATATCGAGCAATATGCCTATATTAAATACGAAGACCATATATTGAAAAGGGGGGACCCTTACCATAATATCGAGCAATATTCCTATATTAAATACGAGGACCATATATTGAAAAGGGGGGACCCTTACCATAATATCGAGCAATATTCCTATATTAAATACGAAGACCATATATTGAAAAGGGGGGACCCTTACCATAATATCGAGCAATACCCCTATAATAAATACGAAGACCATATATTGAAAAGGGGGGACCCTTACCATAATATCGAGCAATATTCCTATATTAAATACGAAGACCATATATTGAAAAGGGGGGACCCTTACCATAATATCGAGCAATATTCCTATATTAAATACGCAGACCATATATTGAAAAGGGGGGACCCTTACCATAATATCGAGCAATACCCCTATAATAAATACGAAGACCATATATTGAAAAGGGGGGACCCTTACCATAATATCGAGCAATATTCCTATATTAAATACGAAGACCATATATTGAAAATTGGGGACCCTTACTATAATATCGAGCAATATTCCTATATTAAATACGAAGACCATATATTGAAAATGGGGGACCCTTACCATAATATCGAGCAATATTCCTATATTAAATACGAAGACCATATATTGAAAAGGGGGACCCTTACCATAATATCGAGCAATACCCCTATAATAAATACGAAGACCATATATTGAAAAGGGGGGACCCTTACCATAATATCGAGCAATACCCCTATAATAAATACGAAGACCATATATTTAAAAGGGGGGACCCTTACCATAATATCGAGCAATATTCCTATATTAAATACGAAGACCATATATTGAAAAGGGGGGACCCTTACCATAATATCGAGCAATATTCCTATATTAAATACGAAGACCATATATTGAAAAGGGGGGACCCTTACCATAATATCGAGCAATATTCCTATATTAAATACGCAGACCATATATTGAAAAGGGGGGACCCTTACCATAATATCGAGCAATACCCCTATAATAAATACGAAGACCATATATTGAAGAGGGGGGACCCTTACCATAATATCGAGCAATATTCCTATATTAAATACGAAGACCATATATTGAAAATTGGGGACCCTTACTATAATATCGAGCAATATTCCTATATTAAATACGAAGACCATATATTGAAAAGGGGGGACCCTTACCATAATATCGAGCAATATTCCTATATTAAATACGAAGACCATATATTGAAAAGGGGGACCCTTACCATAATATCGAGCAATATTCCTATATTAAATACGAAGACCATATATTGAAAAGGGGGGACCCTTACCATAATATCGAGCAATATTCCTATATTAAATACGAAGGCCATATATTGAAAAGGGGGGACCCTTACCATAATATCGAGCAATACCCCTATAATAAATACGAAGACCATATATTGAAAAGGGGGGACCCTTACCATAATATCGAGCAATATTCCTATATTAAATACGAAGACCATATATTGAAAAGGGGGGACCCTTACCATAATATCGAGCAATATTCCTATATTAAATACGAGGACCATATATTGAAAAGGGGGGACCCTTACCATAATATCGAGCAATACCCCTATAATAAATACGAAGACCATATATTGAAAAGGGGGGACCCTTACCATAATATCGAGCAATATTCCTATATTAAATACGAAGACCATATATTGAAAAGGGGGGACCCTTACCATAATATCGAGCAATATTCCTATATTAAATACGCAGACCATATATTGAAAAGGGGGGACCCTTACCATAATATCGAGCAATATTCCTATATTAAATACGAAGACCATATATTGAAAATTGGGGACCCTTACTATAATATCGAGCAATATTCCTATATTAAATACGAAGACCATATATTGAAAAGGGGGGACCCTTACCATAATATCGAGCAATATTCCTATATTAAATACGAAGACCATATATTGAAAAGGGGGGACCCTTACCATAATATCGAGCAATATTCCTATATTAAATACGAAGGCCATATATTGAAAAGGGGGGACCCTTACCATAATATCGAGCAATACCCCTATAATAAATACGAAGACCATATATTGAAAAGGGGGGACCCTTACCATAATATCGAGCAATATTCCTATATTAAATACGAAGACCATATATTGAAAAGGGGGGACCCTTACCATAATATCGAGCAATACCCCTATAATAAATACGAAGACCATATATTGAAAAGGGGGGACCCTTACCATAATATCGAGCAATATTCCTATATTAAATACGAAGACCATATATTGAAAAGGGGGGACCCTTACCATAATATCGAGCAATATTCCTATATTAAATACGAAGACCATATATTGAAAAGGGGGGACCCTTACCATAATATCGAGCAATATTCCTATATTAAATACGAAGACCATATATTGAAAAGGGGGGACCCTTACCATAATATCGAGCAATATTCCTATATTAAATACAAAGACCATATATTGAAAAGGGGGGACCCTTACCATAATATCGAGCAATACCCCTATAATAAATACGAAGACCATATATTGAAAAGGGGGGACCCTTACCATAATATCGAGCAATACCCCTATAATAAATACGAAGACCATATATTGAAAAGGGGGGACCCTTACCATAATATCGAGCAATATTCCTATATTAAATACGAAGACCATATATTGAAAAGGGGGGACCCTTACCATAATATCGAGCAATATTCCTATATTAAATACGAAGACCATATATTGAAAAGGGGGGACCCTTACCATAATATCGAGCAATACCCCTATAATAAATACGAAGACCATATATTGAAAAGGGGGGACCCTTACCATAATATCGAGCAATATTCCTATTTATTAGTTAAGTTTTTTCGAATTTCGCTTATTTTTGCGATAAAATCAATATTTGCGGAGATACAGCCACTTTTCTAAAAAAGTTTAATAGGGAAGTAATATTTTTATTAAAAATGAATACTGATAGACTTGGATCCATCTTAATATTTATATGGATTTTTTCAAAAATTTCTTCAAATTACAATAGTTTTAATATATTTGAAAAGAGCATTATCGATACCTTAGTTAAGTTTTTTCGAATTTCGCTTATTTTTGCGATAAAATCAATATTTGCGGAGATACAGACACTTTTCTAAAAAAGTTTAATAGGGAAGTAATATTTTTATTATAAAAATGAATACTGATAGACTTGGATCCATCCTAATATTTATATGGATTTTTTCAAAAATTTCTTCAAATTACAATAGTTTTAATATATTTGAAAAGAGCATTATCGATACCTTAGTTAAGTTTTTTCGAATTTCGCTTATTTTTGCGATAAAATCAATATTTGCGGAGATACAGCCACTTTTCTAAAAAAGTTTAATAGGGAAGTAATATTTTTATTAAAAATGAATACTGATAGACTTGGATCCATCCTAATATTTATATGGATTTTTTCAAAAATTTCTTCAAATTACAATAATTTTAATATATTTGAAAAGAGCATTATCGATACCTTAGTTAAGTTTTTTCGAATTTCGCTTATTTTTGCGATAAAATCAATATTTGCGGAGATACAGACACTTTTCTAAAAAAGTTTAATAGGGAAGTAATATTTTTATTATAAAAATGAATACTGATAGACTTGGATCCATCCTAATATTTATATGGATTTTTAAAAGGGGGACCCTTGCCATAATATCGAGCAATACCCCTATAATAAATACGAAGACCATATATTGAAAAGGGGGACCCTTACTATAATATCGAGCAATACCCCTATATTAAATACGCAGACCATATATTGAAAAGGGGGGACCCTTACCATAATATCGAGCAATATTCCTTTATTAAATACGAAGACCATATATTGAAAAGGGGGGACCCTTACCATAATATCGAGCAATACCCCTATATTAAATACGCAGACCATATATTGAAAAGGGGGGACCCTTACCATAATATCGAGCAATATTCCTATATTAAATACGAAGACCATATATTGAAAAAGGGGGACCCTTACCATAATATCGAGCAATATTCCTATATTAAATACGAAGGCCATATATTGAAAAGGGGGGACCCTTACCATAATATCGAGCAATACCCCTATAATAAATACGAAGACCATATATTGAAAAGGGGGGACCCTTACCATAATATCGAGCAATATTCCTATATTAAATACGAAGACCATATATTGAAAAGGGGGGACCCTTACCATAATATCGAGCAATATTCCTATATTAAATACGAAGACCATATATTGAAAAGGGGGGACCCTTACCATAATATCGAGCAATATTCCTATATTAAATACGCAGACCATATATTGAAAAGGGGGGACCCTTACCATAATATCGAGCAATACCCCTATAATAAATACGAAGACCATATATTGAAAAGGGGGGACCCTTACCATAATATCGAGCAATATTCCTATATTAAATACGAAGACCATATATTGAAAATTGGGGACCCTTACTATAATATCGAGCAATATTCCTATATTAAATACGAAGACCATATATTGAAAAGGGGGGACCCTTACCATAATATCGAGCAATATTCCTATATTAAATACGAAGACCATATATTGAAAAGGGGGACCCTTACCATAATATCGAGCAATATTCCTATATTAAATACGAAGACCATATATTGAAAAGGGGGACCCTTACCATAATATCGAGCAATACCCCTATAATAAATACGAAGACCATATATTGAAAAGGGGGGACCCTTACCATAATATCGAGCAATACCCCTATAATAAATACGAAGACCATATATTGAAAAGGGGGGACCCTTACCATAATATCGAGCAATATTCCTATATTAAATACGAAGACCATATATTGAAAAGGGGGGACCCTTACCATAATATCGAGCAATATTCCTATATTAAATACGAAGATCATATATTGAAAAGGGGGGACCCTTACCATAATATCGAGCAATATTCCTATATTAAATACGAAGACCATATATTGAAAAGGGGGGACCCTTACCATAATATCGAGCAATATTCCTATATTAAATACGAAGACCATATATTGAAAAGGGGGGACCCTTACCATAATATCGAGCAATACCCCTATAATAAATACGAAGACCATATATTGAAAAGGGGGGACCCTTACCATAATATCGAGCAATATTCCTATTTATTAGTTAAGTTTTTTCGAATTTCGCTTATTTTTGCGATAAAATCAATATTTGCGGAGATACAGCCACTTTTCTAAAAAAGTTTAATAGGGAAGTAATATTTTTATTAAAAATGAATACTGATAGACTTGGATCCATCTTAATATTTATATGGATTTTTTCAAAAATTTCTTCAAATTACAATAGTTTTAATATATTTGAAAAGAGCATTATCGATACCTTAGTTAAGTTTTTTCGAATTTCGCTTATTTTTGCGATAAAATCAATATTTGCGGAGATACAGACACTTTTCTAAAAAAGTTTAATAGGGAAGTAATATTTTTATTATAAAAATGAATACTGATAGACTTGGATCCATCCTAATATTTGTATGGATTTTTTCAAAAATTTCTTCAAATTACAATAGTTTTAATATATTTGAAAAGAGCATTATCGATACCTTAGTTAAGTTTTTTCGAATTTCGCTTATTTTTGCGATAAAATCAATATTTGCGGAGATACAGCCACTTTTCTAAAAAAGTTTAATAGGGAAGTAATATTTTTATTAAAAATGAATACTGATAGACTTGGATCCATCCTAATATTTATATGGATTTTTTCAAAAATTTCTTCAAATTACAATAGTTTTAATATATTTGAAAAGAGCATTATCGATACCTTAGTTAAGTTTTTTCGAATTTCGCTTATTTTTGCGATAAAATCAATATTTGCGGAGATACAGACACTTTTCTAAAAAAGTTTAATAGGGAAGTAATATTTTTATTATAAAAATGAATACTGATAGACTTGGATCCATCCTAATATTTATATGGATTTTTTCAAAAATTTCTTCAAATTACAATAGTTTTAATATATTTGAAAAGAGCATTATCGATACCTTAGTTAAGTTTTTTCGAATTTCGCTTATTTTTGCGATAAAATCAATATTTGCGGAGATACAGCCACTTTTCTAAAAAAGTTTAATAGGGAAGTAATATTTTTATTATAAAAATGAATACTGATAGACTTGGATCCATCCTAATATTTATATGGATTTTTTCAAAAATTTCTTCAAATTACAATAGTTTTAATATATTTGAAAAGAGCATTATCGATACCTTAGTTAAGTTTTTTCGAATTTCGCTTATTTTTGCGATAAAATCAATATTTGCGGAGATACAGCCGCTTTTCTAAAAAAGTTTAATAGGGAAGTAATATTTTTATTATAAAAATGAATACTGATAGACTTGGATCCATCCTAATATTTATATGGATTTTTTCAAAAACTTCTTCAAATTACAATAGTTTTACTATATTTGAAAAGAGCATTATCGATACCTTAGTTAAGTTTTTTCGAATTTCGCTTATTTTTGCGATAAAATCAATATTTGCGGAGATACAGCCACTTTTCTAAAAAAGTTTAATAGGGAAGTAATATTTTTATTATAAAAATTAATACTGATAGACTTGGATCCATCCTAATATTTATATGGATTTTTAAAAGGGGGACCCTTGCCATAATATCGAGCAATACCCCTATAATAAATACGAAGACCATATATTGAAAAGGGGGACCCTTACTATAATATCGAGCAATACCCCTATATTAAATACGCAGACCATATATTGAAAAGGGGGGACCCTTACCATAATATCGAGCAATATTCCTTTATTAAATACGAAGACTATATATTGAAAAGGGGGGACCCTTACCATAATATCGAGCAATACCCCTATATTAAATACGCAGACCATATATTGAAAAGGGGGGACCCTTACCATAATATCGAGCAATATTCCTATATTAAATACGAAGACCATATATTGAAAAGGGGGGACCCTTACCATAATATCGAGCAATATTCCTATATTAAATACGAAGGCCATATATTGAAAAGGGGGGACCCTTACCATAATATCGAGCAATACCCCTATAATAAATACGAAGACCATATATTGAAAAGGGGGGACCCTTACCATAATATCGAGCAATATTCCTATATTAAATACGAAGACCATATATTGAAAAGGGGGGACCCTTACCATAATATCGAGCAATATTCCTATATTAAATACGAAGACCATATATTGAAAAGGGGGGACCCTTACCATAATATCGAGCAATACCCCTATAATAAATACGAAGACCATATATTGAAAAGGGGGGACCCTTACCATAATATCGAGCAATACCCCTATAATAAATACGAAGACCATATATTGAAAAGGGGGGACCCTTAACATAATATCGAGCAATATTCCTATATTAAATACGAAGACCATATATTGAAAAGGGGGGACCCTTACCATAATATCGAGCAATATTCCTATATTAAATACGAAGACCATATATTGAAAAGGGGGGACCCTTACCATAATATCGAGCAATATTCCTATATTAAATACGAGGACCATATATTGAAAAGGGGGGACCCTTACCATAATATCGAGCAATATTCCTATATTAAATACGAAGACCATATATTGAAAAGGGGGGACCCTTACCATAATATCGAGCAATACCCCTATAATAAATACGAAGACCATATATTGAAAAGGGGGGACCCTTACCATAATATCGAGCAATATTCCTATATTAAATACGAAGACCATATATTGAAAAGGGGGGACCCTTACCATAATATCGAGCAATATTCCTATATTAAATACGCAGACCATATATTGAAAAGGGGGGACCCTTACCATAATATCGAGCAATACCCCTATAATAAATACGAAGACCATATATTGAAAAGGGGGGACCCTTACCATAATATCGAGCAATATTCCTATATTAAATACGAAGACCATATATTGAAAATTGGGGACCCTTACTATAATATCGAGCAATATTCCTATATTAAATACGAAGACCATATATTGAAAAGGGGGGACCCTTACCATAATATCGAGCAATATTCCTATATTAAATACGAAGACCATATATTGAAAAGGGGGACCCTTACCATAATATCGAGCAATACCCCTATAATAAATACGAAGACCATATATTGAAAAGGGGGACCCTTACCATAATATCGAGCAATATTCCTATATTAAATACGAAGACCATATATTGAAAAGGGGGACCCTTACCATAATATCGAGCAATACCCCTATATTAAATACGCAGACCATATATTGAAAAGGGGGGACCCTTACCATAATATCGAGCAATATTCCTATATTAAATACGAAGACCATATATTGAAAAGGGGGGACCCTTACCATAATATCGAGCAATATTCCTATATTAAATACGAAGGCCATATATTGAAAAGGGGGGACCCTTACCATAATATCGAGCAATACCCCTATAATAAATACGAAGACCATATATTGAAAAGGGGGGACCCTTACCATAATATCGAGCAATACCCCTATAATAAATACGAAGACCATATATTTAAAAGGGGGGACCCTTACCATAATATCGAGCAATATTCCTATATTAAATACGAAGACCATATATTGAAAAGGGGGGACCCTTACCATAATATCGAGCAATATTCCTATATTAAATACGAAGACCATATATTGAAAAGGGGGGACCCTTACCATAATATCGAGCAATATTCCTATATTAAATACGCAGACCATATATTGAAAAGGGGGGACCCTTACCATAATATCGAGCAATACCCCTATAATAAATACGAAGACCATATATTGAAAAGGGGGGACCCTTACCATAATATCGAGCAATATTCCTATATTAAATACGAAGACCATATATTGAAAATTGGGGACCCTTACTATAATATCGAGCAATATTCCTATATTAAATACGAAGACCATATATTGAAAAGGGGGGACCCTTACCATAATATCGAGCAATATTCCTATATTAAATACGAAGACCATATATTGAAAAGGGGGACCCTTACCATAATATCGAGCAATATTCCTATATTAAATACGAAGACCATATATTGAAAAGGGGGACCCTTACCATAATATCGAGCAATACCCCTATAATAAATACGAAGACCATATATTGAAAAGGGGGGACCCTTACCATAATATCGAGCAATACCCCTATAATAAATACGAAGACCATATATTGAAAAGGGGGGACCCTTACCATAATATCGAGCAATATTCCTATATTAAATACGAAGACCATATATTGAAAAGGGGGGACCCTTACCATAATATCGAGCAATATTCCTATATTAAATACGAAGATCATATATTGAAAAGGGGGGACCCTTACCATAATATCGAGCAATACCCCTATAATAAATACGAAGACCATATATTGAAAAGGGGGGACCCTTACCATAATATCGAGCAATACCCCTATAATAAATACGAAGACCATATATTGAAAAGGGGGGACCCTTACCATAATATCGAGCAATATTCCTATATTAAATACGAAGACCATATATTGAAAAGGGGGGACCCTTACCATAATATCGAGCAATACCCCTATAATAAATACGAAGACCATATATTGAAAAGGGGGGACCCTTACCATAATATCGAGCAATATTCCTATATTAAATACGAAGACCATATATTGAAAATTGGGGACCCTTACTATAATATCGAGCAATATTCCTATATTAAATACGAAGACCATATATTGAAAAGGGGGGACCCTTACCATAATATCGAGCAATATTCCTATATTAAATACGAAGACCATATATTGAAAAGGGGGACCCTTACCATAATATCGAGCAATATTCCTATATTAAATACGAAGACCATATATTGAAAAGGGGGACCCTTACCATAATATCGAGCAATACCCCTATAATAAATACGAAGACCATATATTGAAAAGGGGGGACCCTTACCATAATATCGAGCAATACCCCTATAATAAATACGAAGACCATATATTGAAAAGGGGGGACCCTCACCATAATATCGAGCAATATTCCTATATTAAATACGAAGACCATATATTGAAAAGGGGGGACCCTTACCATAATATCGAGCAATATTCCTATATTAAATACGAAGATCATATATTGAAAAGGGGGGACCCTTACCATAATATCGAGCAATATTCCTATATTAAATACGAAGACCATATATTGAAAAGGGGGGACCCTTACCATAATATCGAGCAATACCCCTATAATAAATACGAAGACCATATATTGAAAAGGGGGGACCCTTACCATAATATCGAGCAATATTCCTATATTAAATACGAAGACCATATATTGAAAAGGGGGGACCCTTACCATAATATCGAGCAATACCCCTATAATAAATACGAAGACCATATATTGAAAAGGGGGGACCCTTACCATAATATCGAGCAATATTCCTATTTATTAGTTAAGTTTTTTCGAATTTCGCTTATTTTTGCGATAAAATCAATATTTGCGGAGATACAGCCACTTTTCTAAAAAAGTTTAATAGGGAAGTAATATTTTTATTAAAAATGAATACTGATAGACCTGGATCCATCTTAATATTTATATGGATTTTTTCAAAAATTTCTTCAAATTACAATAGTTTTAATATATTTGAAAATAGCATTATCGATACGTTAGTTAAGTTTTTTCGAATTTCGCTTATTTTTGCGATAAAATCAATATTTGCGGAGATACAGACACTTTTCTAAAAAAGTTTAATAGGGAAGTAATATTTTTATTATAAAAATGAATACTGATAGACTTGGATCCATCCTAATATTTATATGGATTTTTTCAAAAATTTCTTCAAATTACAATAGTTTTAATATATTTGAAAAGAGCATTATCGATACCTTAGTTAAGTTTTTTCGAATTTCGCTTATTTTTGCGATAAAATCAATATTTGCGGAGATACAGCCACTTTTCTAAAAAAGTTTAATAGGGAAGTAATATTTTTATTAAAAATGAATACTGATAGACTTGGATCCATCCTAATATTTATATGGATTTTTTCAAAAATTTCTTCAAATTACAATAGTTTTAATATATTTGAAAAGAGCATTATCGATACCTTAGTTAAGTTTTTTCGAATTTCGCTTATTTTTGCGATAAAATCAATATTTGCGGAGATACAGACACTTTTCTAAAAAAGTTTAATAGGGAAGTAATATTTTTATTATAAAAATGAATACTGATAGACTTGGATCCATCCTAATATTTATATGGATTTTTTCAAAAATTTCTTCAAATTACAATAGTTTTAATATATTTGAAAAGAGCATTATCGATACCTTAGTTAAGTTTTTTCGAATTTCGCTTATTTTTGCGATAAAATCAATATTTGCGGAGATACAGCCACTTTTCTAAAAAAGTTTAATAGGGAAGTAATATTTTTATTATAAAAATGAATACTGATAGACTTGGATCCATCCTAATATTTATATGGATTTTTTCAAAAATTTCTTCAAATTACAATAGTTTTAATATATTTGAAAAGAGCATTATCGATACCTTAGTTAAGTTTTTTCGAATTTCGCTTATTTTTGCGATAAAATCAATATTTGCGGAGATACAGCCGCTTTTCTAAAAAAGTTTAATAGGGAAGTAATATTTTTATTATAAAAATGAATACTGATAGACTTGGATCCATCCTAATATTTATATGGATTTTTTCAAAAATTTCTTCAAATTACAATAGTTTTAATATATTTGAAAAGAGCATTATCGATACCTTAGTTAAGTTTTTTCGAATTTCGCTTATTTTTGCGATAAAATCAATATTTGCGGAGATACAGCCACTTTTCTAAAAAAGTTTAACAGGGAAGTAATATTTTTATTATAAAAATGAATACTGATAGACTTGGATCCATCCTAATATTTATATGGATTTTTAAAAGGGGGACCCTTACCATAATATCGAGCAATACCCCTATAATAAATACGAAGACCATATATTGAAAAGGGGGGACCCTCACCATAATATCGAGCAATATTCCTATATTAAATACGAATACCATATATTGAAAAGGGGGGACCCTTACCATAATATCGAGCAATATTCCTATATTAAATACGAAGATCATATATTGAAAAGGGGGGACCCTTACCATAATATCGAGCAATATTCCTATATTAAATACGAAGACCATATATTGAAAAGGGGGGACCCTTACCATAATATCGAGCAATACCCCTATAATAAATACGAAGACCATATATTGAAAAGGGGGGACCCTTACCATAATATCGAGCAATATTCCTATATTAAATACGAAGACCATATATTGAAAAGGGGGGACCCTTACCATAATATCGAGCAATACCCCTATAATAAATACGAAGACCATATATTGAAAAGGGGGGACCCTTACCATAATATCGAGCAATATTCCTATTTATTAGTTAAGTTTTTTCGAATTTCGCTTATTTTTGCGATAAAATCAATATTTGCGGAGATACAGCCACTTTTCTAAAAAAGTTTAATAGGGAAGTAATATTTTTATTAAAAATGAATACTGATAGACCTGGATCCATCTTAATATTTATATGGATTTTTTCAAAAATTTCTTCAAATTACAATAGTTTTAATATATTTGAAAATAGCATTATCGATACGTTAGTTAAGTTTTTTCGAATTTCGCTTATTTTTGCGATAAAATCAATATTTGCGGAGATACAGACACTTTTCTAAAAAAGTTTAATAGGGAAGTAATATTTTTATTATAAAAATGAATACTGATAGACTTGGATCCATCCTAATATTTATATGGATTTTTTCAAAAATTTCTTCAAATTACAATAGTTTTAATATATTTGAAAAGAGCATTATCGATACCTTAGTTAAGTTTTTTCGAATTTCGCTTATTTTTGCGATAAAATCAATATTTGCGGAGATACAGCCACTTTTCTAAAAAAGTTTAATAGGGAAGTAATATTTTTATTAAAAATGAATACTGATAGACTTGGATCCATCCTAATATTTATATGGATTTTTTCAAAAATTTCTTCAAATTACAATAGTTTTAATATATTTGAAAAGAGCATTATCGATACCTTAGTTAAGTTTTTTCGAATTTCGCTTATTTTTGCGATAAAATCAATATTTGCGGAGATACAGACACTTTTCTAAAAAAGTTTAATAGGGAAGTAATATTTTTATTATAAAAATGAATACTGATAGACTTGGATCCATCCTAATATTTATATGGATTTTTTCAAAAATTTCTTCAAATTACAATAGTTTTAATATATTTGAAAAGAGCATTATCGATACCTTAGTTAAGTTTTTTCGAATTTCGCTTATTTTTGCGATAAAATCAATATTTGCGGAGATACAGCCACTTTTCTAAAAAAGTTTAATAGGGAAGTAATATTTTTATTATAAAAATGAATACTGATAGACTTGGATCCATCCTAATATTTATATGGATTTTTTCAAAAATTTCTTCAAATTACAATAGTTTTAATATATTTGAAAAGAGCATTATCGATACCTTAGTTAAGTTTTTTCGAATTTCGCTTATTTTTGCGATAAAATCAATATTTGCGGAGATACAGCCGCTTTTCTAAAAAAGTTTAATAGGGAAGTAATATTTTTATTATAAAAATGAATACTGATAGACTTGGATCCATCCTAATATTTATATGGATTTTTTCAAAAATTTCTTCAAATTACAATAGTTTTAATATATTTGAAAAGAGCATTATCGATACCTTAGTTAAGTTTTTTCGAATTTCGCTTATTTTTGCGATAAAATCAATATTTGCGGAGATACAGCCACTTTTCTAAAAAAGTTTAATAGGGAAGTAATATTTTTATTATAAAAATGAATACTGATAGACTTGGATCCATCCTAATATTTATATGGATTTTTAAAAGGGGGACCCTTGCCATAATATCGAGCAATACCCCTATAATAAATACGAAGACCATATATTGAAAAGGGGGACCCTTACTATAATATCGAGCAATACCCCTATATTAAATACGCAGACCATATATTGAAAAGGGGGGACCCTTACCATAATATCGAGCAATATTCCTTTATTAAATACGAAGACTATATATTGAAAAGGGGGGACCCTTACCATAATATCGAGCAATACCCCTATATTAAATACGCAGACCATATATTGAAAAGGGGGGACCCTTACCATAATATCGAGCAATATTCCTATATTAAATACGAAGACCATATATTGAAAAGGGGGGACCCTTACCATAATATCGAGCAATATTCCTATATTAAATACGAAGGCCATATATTGAAAAGGGGGGACCCTTACCATAATATCGAGCAATACCCCTATAATAAATACGAAGACCATATATTGAAAAGGGGGGACCCTTACCATAATATCGAGCAATATTCCTATATTAAATACGAAGACCATATATTGAAAAGGGGGGACCCTTACCATAATATCGAGCAATATTCCTATATTAAATACGAAGACCATATATTGAAAAGGGGGGACCCTTACCATAATATCGAGCAATACCCCTATAATAAATACGAAGACCATATATTGAAAAGGGGGGACCCTTACCATAATATCGAGCAATACCCCTATAATAAATACGAAGACCATATATTGAAAAGGGGGGACCCTTACCATAATATCGAGCAATATTCCTATATTAAATACGAAGACCATATATTGAAAAGGGGGGACCCTTACCATAATATCGAGCAATATTCCTATATTAAATACGAAGACCATATATTGAAAAGGGGGGACCCTTACCATAATATCGAGCAATATTCCTATATTAAATACGAGGACCATATATTGAAAAGGGGGGACCCTTACCATAATATCGAGCAATATTCCTATATTAAATACGAAGACCATATATTGAAAAGGGGGGACCCTTACCATAATATCGAGCAATACCCCTATAATAAATACGAAGACCATATATTGAAAAGGGGGGACCTTTACCATAATATCGAGCAATACCCCTATAATAAATACGAAGACCATATATTGAAAAGGGGGGACCCTTACCATAATATCGAGCAATATTCCTATATTAAATACGAAGACCATATATTGAAAAGGGGGGACCCTTACCATAATATCGAGCAATATTCCTATATTAAATACGAAGATCATATATTGAAAAGGGGGGACCCTTACCATAATATCGAGCAATATTCCTATATTAAATACGAAGACCATATATTGAAAAGGGGGGACCCTTACCATAATATCGAGCAATACCCCTATAATAAATACGAAGACCATATATTGAAAAGGGGGGACCCTTACCATAATATCGAGCAATATTCCTATTTATTAGTTAAGTTTTTTCGAATTTCGCTTATTTTTGCGATAAAATCAATATTTGCGGAGATACAGCCACTTTTCTAAAAAAGTTTAATAGGGAAGTAATATTTTTATTAAAAATGAATACTGATAGACTTGGATCCATCTTAATATTTATATGGATTTTTTCAAAAATTTCTTCAAATTACAATAGTTTTAATATATTTGAAAAGAGCATTATCGATACCTTAGTTAAGTTTTTTCGAATTTCGCTTATTTTTGCGATAAAATCAATATTTGCGGAGATACAGCCACTTTTCTAAAAAAGTTTAATAGGGAAGTAATATTTTTATTATAAAAATGAATACTGATAGACTTGGATCCATCCTAATATTTATATGGATTTTTTCAAAAATTTCTTCAAATTACAATAGTTTTAATATATTTGAAAAGAGCATTATCGATACCTTAGTTAAGTTTTTTCGAATTTCGCTTATTTTTGCGATAAAATCAAAATTTGCGGAGATACAGCCACTTTTCTAAAAAAGTTTAATAGGGAAGTAATATTTTTATTATAAAAATGAATACTGATAGACTTGGATCCATCCTAATATTTATATGGATTTTTTCAAAAATTTCTTCAAATTACAATAGTTTTAATATATTTGAAAAGAGCATTATCGATACGTTAGTTAAGTTTTTTCGAATTTCGCTTATTTTTGCGATAAAATCAATATTTGCGGAGATACAGACACTTTTCTAAAAAAGTTTAATAGGGAAGTAATATTTTTATTATAAAAATGAATACTGATAGACTTGGATCCATCCTAATATTTATATGGATTTTTTCAAAAATTTCTTCAAATTACAATAGTTTTAATATATTTGAAAAGAGCATTATCGATACCTTAGTTAAGTTTTTTCGAATTTCGCTTATTTTTGCGATAAAATCAATATTTGCGGAGATACAGCCACTTTTCTAAAAAAGTTTAATAGGGAAGTAATATTTTTATTATAAAAATGAATACTGATAGACTTGGATCCATCCTAATATTTATATGGATTTTTTCAAAAATTTCTTCAAATTACAATAGTTTTAATATATTTGAAAAGAGCATTATCGATACCTTAGTTAAGTTTTTTCAAATTTCGCTTATTTTTGCGATAAAATCAATATTTGCGGAGATACAGCCGCTTTTCTAAAAAAGTTTAATAGGGAAGTAATATTTTTATTATAAAAATGAATACTGATAGACTTGGATCCATCCTAATATTTATATGGATTTTTTCAAAAATTTCTTCAAATTACAATAGTTTTAATATATTTGAAAAGAGCATTATCGATACCTTAGTTAAGTTTTTTCGAATTTCGCTTATTTTTGCGATAAAATCAATATTTGCGGAGATACAGCCACTTTTCTAAAAAAGTTTAATAGGGAAGTAATATTTTTATTATAAAAATGAATACTGATAGACTTGGATCCATCCTAATATTTATATGGATTTTTAAAAGGGGGACCTTTGCCATAATATCGAGCAATACCCCTATAATAAATACGAAGACCATATATTGAAAAGGGGGGACCCTTACCATAATATCGAGCAATACCCCTATATTAAATACGCAGACCATATATTGAAAAGGGGGGACCCTTACCATAATATCGAGCAATATTCCTATATTAAATACGAAGACCATATATTGAAAAGGGGGGACCCTTACCATAATATCGAGCAATATTCCTATATTAAATACGAAGGCCATATATTGAAAAGGGGGGACCCTTACCATAATATCGAGCAATACCCCTATAATAAATACGAAGACCATATATTGAAAAGGGAGGACCCTTACCATAATATCGAGCAATATTCCTATATTAAATACGAAGACCATATATTGAAAAGGGGGGACCCTTACCATAATATCGAGCAATATTCCTATATTAAATACGAAGACCATATATTGAAAAGGGGGACCCTTACCATAATATCGAGCAATATTCCTATATTAAATACGAAGACCATATATTGAAAAGGGGGGACCCTTACCATAATATCGAGCAATATTCCTATATTAAATACGAAGACCATATATTGAAAAGGGGGGACCCTTACCATAATATCGAGCAATATTCCTATATTAAATACGAAGACCATATATTGAAAAGGGGGGACCCTTACCATAATATCGAGCAATATTCCTATATTAAATACGAAGACCATATATTGAAAAGGGGGGACCCTTACCATAATATCGAGCAATATTCCTATATTAAATACGAAGACCATATATTGAAAAGGGGGGACCCTTACCATAATATCGAGCAATACCCCTATAATAAATACGAAGACCATATATTGAAAAGGGGGGACCCTTACCATAATATCGAGCAATACCCCTATAATAAATACGAAGACCATATATTGAAAAGGGGGGACCCTTACCATAATATCGAGCAATATTCCTATATTAAATACGAAGACCATATATTGAAAAGGGGGGACCCTTACCATAATATCGAGCAATATTCCTATATTAAATACGAAGATCATATATTGAAAAGGGGGGACCCTTACCATAATATCGAGCAATATTCCTATATTAAATAGGAAGACCATATATTGAAAAGGGGGACCCTTACCATAATATCGAGCAATATTCCTATATTAAATACGAAGACCATATATTGAAAAGGGGGGACCCTTACCATAATATCGAGCAATACCCCTATAATAAATACGAAGACCATATATTGAAAAGGGGGGACCCTTACCATAATATCGAGCAATATTTCTATTTATTAGTTAAGTTTTTTCGAATTTCGCTTATTTTTGCGATAAAATCAATATTTGCGGAGATACAGCCACTTTTCTAAAAAAGTTTAATAGGGAAGTAATATTTTTATTAAAAATGAATACTGATAGACTTGGATCCATCTTAATATTTATATGGATTTTTTCAAAAATTTCTTCAAATTACAATAGTTTTAATATATTTGAAAAGAGCATTATCGATACCTTAGTTAAGTTTTTTCGAATTTCGCTTATTTTTGCGATAAAATCAATATTTGCGGAGATACAGCCACTTTTCTAAAAAAGTTTAATGGGGAAGTAATATTTTTATTAAAAATGAATACTGATAGACTTGGATCCATCCTAATATTTATATGGATTTTTTCAAAAATTTCTTCAAATTACAATAGTTTTAATATATTTGAAAAGAGCATTATCGATACCTTAGTTAAGTTTTTTCGAATTTCGCTTATTTTTGCGATAAAATCAATATTTGCGGAGATGCAGACACTTTTCTAAAAAAGTTTAATAGGGAAGTAATATTTTTATTATAAAAATGAATACTGATAGACTTGGATCCATCCTAATATTTATATGGATTTTTTCAAAAATTTCTTCAAATTACAATAGTTTTAATATATTTGAAAAGAGCATTATCGATACCTTAGTTAAGTTTTTTCGAATTTCGCTTATTTTTGCGATAAAATCAATATTTGCGGAGATACAGCCACTTTTCTAAAAAAGTTTAATAGGGAAGTAATATTTTTATTATAAAAATGAATACTGATAGACTTGGATCCATCCTAATATTTATATGGATTTTTTCAAAAATTTCTTCAAATTACAATAGTTTTAATATATTTGAAAAGAGCATTATCGATACCTTAGTTAAGTTTTTTCGAATTTCGCTTATTTTTGCGATAAAATCAATATTTGCGGAGATACAGCCGCTTTTCTAAAAAAGTTTAATAGGGAAGTAATATTTTTATTATAAAAATGAATACTGATAGACTTGGATCCATCCTAATATTTATATGGATTTTTTCAAAAATTTCTTCAAATTACAATAGTTTTAATATATTTGAAAAGAGCATTATCGATACCTTAGTTAAGTTTTTTCGAATTTCGCTTATTTTTGCGATAAAATCAATATTTGCGGAGATACAGCCACTTTTCTAAAAAAGTTTAATAGGGAAGTAATATTTTTATTATAAAAATGAATACTGATAGACTTGGATCCATCCTAATATTTATATGGATTTTTAAAAGGGGGACCCTTGCCATAATATCGAGCAATACCCCTATAATAAATACGAAGACCATATATTGAAAAGGGGGACCCTTACTATAATATCGAGCAATACCCCTTTATTAAATACGCAGACCATATATTGAAAAGGGGGGACCCTTACCATAATATCGAGCAATATTCCTTTATTAAATACGAAGACCATATATTGAAAAGGGGGACCCTCACCATAATATCGAGCAATACCCCTATATTAAATACGCAGACCATATATTGAAAAGGGGGGACCCTTACCATAATATCGAGCAATATTCCTATATTAAATACGAAGACCATATATTGAAGAGGGGGGACCCTTACCATAATATCGAGCAATATTCCTATATTAAATACGAAGGCCATATATTGAAAATGGGGGACCCTTACCATAATATCGAGCAATACCCCTATAATAAATACGAAGACCATATATTGAAAAGGGGGGACCCTTACCATAATATCGAGCAATATTCCTATATTAAATACGAAGACCATATATTGAAAAGGGGGGACCCTTACCATAATATCGAGCAATATTCCTATATTAAATACGAAGACCATATATTGAAAAGGGGGGACCCTTACCATAATATCGAGCAATATTCCTATATTAAATACGCAGACCATATATTGAAAAGGGGGGACCCTTACCATAATATCGAGCAATACCCCTATAATAAATACGAAGACCATATATTGAAAAATGGGACCCTTACCATAATATCGAGCAATATTCCTATATTAAATACGAAGACCATATATTGAAAAGGGGGGACCCTTACCATAATATCGAGCAATATTCCTATATTAAATACGAAGACCATATATTGAAAAGGGGGGACCCTTACCATAATATCGAGCAATACCCCTATAATAAATACGAAGACCATATATTGAAAAGGGGGGACCCTTACCATAATATCGAGCAATACCCCTATAATAAATACGAAGACCATATATTGAAAAGGGGGGACCCTTACCATAATATCGAGCAATATTCCTATATTAAATACGAAGACCATATATTGAAAAGGGGGGACCCTTACCATAATATCGAGCAATACCCCTATAATAAATACGAAGACCATATATTGAAAAGGGGGGACCCTTACCATAATATCGAGCAATATTCCTATATTAAATACGAAGACCATATATTGAAAAGGGGGGACCCTTACCATAATATCGAGCAATATTCCTATATTAAATACGCAGACCATATATTGAAAAGGGGGGACCCTTACCATAATATCGAGCAATATTCCTATATTAAATACGAAGACCATATATTGAAAAGGGGGGACCCTTACCATAATATCGAGCAATATTCCTATATTAAATACGAAGACCATATATTGAAAAGGGGGGACCCTTACCATAATATCGAGCAATATTCCTATATTAAATACGAAGACCATATATTGAAAAGGGGGGACCCTTACCATAATATCGAGCAATACCCCTATAATAAATACGAAGACCATATATTGAAAAGGGGGGACCCTTACCATAATATCGAGCAATATTCCTATATTAAATACGAAGACCATATATTGAAAAGGGGGGACCCTTACCATAATATCGAGCAATATTCCTATATTAAATACGAAGACCATATATTGAAAAGGGGGGACCCTTACCATAATATCGAGCAATACCCCTATAATAAATACGAAGACCATATATTGAAAAGGGGGGACCCTTACCATAATATCGAGCAATATTCCTATTTATTAGTTAAGTTTTTTCGAATTTCGCTTATTTTTGCGATAAAATCAATATTTGCGGAGATACAGCCACTTTTCTAAAAAAGTTTAATAGGGAAGTAATATTTTTATTAAAAATTAATACTGATAGACTTGGATCCATCTTAATATTTATATGGATTTTTTCAAAAATTTCTTCAAATTACAATAGTTTTAATATATTTAAAAAGAGCATTATCAATACCTTAGTTAAGTTTTTTCGAATTTCGCTTATTTTTGCGATAAAATCAATATTTGCGGAGATACAGACACTTTTCTAAAAAAGTTTAATAGGGAAGTAATATTTTTATTATAAAAATGAATACTGATAGACTTGGATCCATCCTAATATTTATATGGATTTTTTCAAAAATTTCTTCAAATTACAATAGTTTTAATATATTTGAAAAGAGCATTATCGATACCTTAGTTAAGTTTTTTCGAATTTCGCTTATTTTTGCGATAAAATCAAAATTTGCGGAGATACAGCCACTTTTCTAAAAAAGTTTAATAGGGAAGTAATATTTTTATTATAAAAATGAATACTGATAGACTTGGATCCATCCTAATATTTATATGGATTTTTTCAAAAATTTCTTCAAATTACAATAGTTTTAATATATTTGAAAAGAGCATTATCGATACCTTAGTTAAGTTTTTTCGAATTTCGCTTATTTTTGCGATAAAATCAATATTTGCGGAGATACAGACACTTTTCTAAAAAAGTTTAATAGGGAAGTAATATTTTTATTATAAAAATGAATACTGATAGACTTGGATCCATCCTAATATTTATATGGATTTTTTCAAAAATTTCTTCAAATTACAATAGTTTTAATATATTTGAAAAGAGCATTATCGATACCTTAGTTAAGTTTTTTCGAATTTCGCTTATTTTTGCGATAAAATCAATATTTGCGGAGATACAGCCACTTTTCTAAAAAAGTTTAATAGGGAAGTAATATTTTTATTATAAAAATGAATACTGATAGACTTGGATCCATCCTAATATTTATATGGATTTTTTCAAAAATTTCTTCAAATTACAATAGTTTTAATATATTTGAAAAGAGCATTATCGATACCTTAGTTAAGTTTTTTCGAATTTCGCTTATTTTTGCGATAAAATCAATATTTGCGGAGATACAGCCGCTTTTCTAAAAAAGTTTAATAGGGAAGTAATATTTTTATTATAAAAATGAATACTGATAGACTTGGATCCATCCTAATATTTATATGGATTTTTTCAAAAATTTCTTCAAATTACAATAGTTTTAATATATTTGAAAAGAGCATTATCGATACCTTAGTTAAGTTTTTTCGAATTTCGCTTATTTTTGCGATAAAATCAATATTTGCGGAGATACAGCCACTTTTCTAAAAAAGTTTAATAGGGAAGTAATATTTTTATTATAAAAATGAATACTGATAGACTTGGATCCATCCTAATATTTATATGGATTTTTAAAAGGGGGACCCTTGCCATAATATCGAGCAATACCCCTATAATAAATACGAAGACCATATATTGAAAAGGGGGGACCCTTACCATAATATCGAGCAATATTCCTATATTAAATACGAAGATCATATATTGAAAAGGGGGGACCCTTACCATAATATCGAGCAATATTGCTATATTAAATACGTAGACCATATATTGAAAAGGGGGGACCCTTACCATAATATCGAGCAATATTCCTATATTAAATACGAAGACCATATATTGAAAAGGGGGGACCCTTACCATAATATCGAGCAATACCCCTATAATAAATACGCAGACCATATATTGAAAAGGGGGGACCCTTACCATAATATCGAACAATATTCCAATATTAAATACGAAGACCATATATTGAAAAGGGGGGACCCTTACCATAATATCGAGCAATATTCCTATATTAAATACGAAGACCATATATTGAAAAGGGGGGACCCTTACCATAATATCGAGCAATATTCCTATATTAAATACGAAGACCATATATTGAAAAGGGGGGACCCTTACCATAATGTCGAGCAATATTCCTATATTAAATACGAAGACCATATATTGAAAAGGGGGGACCCTTACCATAATATCGAGCAATACCCCTATAATAAATACGCAGACCATATATTGAAAAGGGGGGACCCTTACCATAATATCGAACAATATTCCAATATTAAATACGAAGACCATATATTGAAAAGGGGGGACCCTTACCATAATATCGAGCAATATTCCTATATTAAATACGAAGATCATATATTGAAAAGGGGGGACCCTTACCATAATATCGAGCAATATTGCTATATTAAATACGTAGACCATATATTGAAAAGGGGGGACCCTTACCATAATATCGAGCAATATTCCTATATTAAATACGAAGACCATATATTGAAAAGGGGGGACCCTTACCATAATATCGAGCAATACCCCTATAATAAATACGCAGACCATATATTGAAAAGGGGGGACCCTTACCATAATATCGAACAATATTCCAATATTAAATACGAAGACCATATATTGAAAAGGGGGGACCCTTACCATAATATCGAGCAATATTCCTATATTAAATACGAAGACCATATATTGAAAAGGGGGGACCCTTACCATAATATCGAGCAATACCCCTATAATAAATACGAAGACCATATATTGAAAAGGGGGGACCCTTACCATAATATCGAGCAATATTCCTATTTATTAGTTAAGTTTTTTCGAATTTCGCTTATTTTTGCGATAAAATCAATATTTGCGGAGATACAGACTCTTTTCTAAAAAAGTTTAATAGGGAAGTAATATTTTTATTATAAAAATGAATACTAATAGACTTGGATCCATCCTAATATTTATATGGATTTTTTCAAAAATTTTTTCAAATTACAATAGTTTTAATATATTTGAAAAGAGCATTATCCATACTTTAGTTAAGTTTTTTCGAATTTCGCTTATTTTTGCGATAAAATCAATATTTGCGGAGATACAGCCACTTTTCTAAAAAAGTTTAATAGGGAAGTAATATTTTTATTATAAAAATGAATACTGATAGACTTGGATCCATCCTAATATTTATATGGATTTTTTCAAAAATTTCTTCAAATTACAATAGTTTTAATATATTTGAAAAGAGCATTATCGATACCTTAGTTAAGTTTTTTCGAATTTCGCTTATTTTTGCGATAAAATCAATATTTGCGGAGATACAGCCACTTTTCTAAAAAAGTTTAATAGGGAAGTAATATTTTTATTATAAAAATGAATACTGATAGACTTGGATCCATCCTAATATTTATATGGATTTTTTCAAAAATTTCTTCAAATTACAATAGTTTTAATATATTTGAAAAGAGCATTATCGATACCTTAGTTAAGTTTTTTCGAATTTCGCTTATTTTTGCGATAAAATCAATATTTGCGGAGATACAGCCACTTTTCTAAAAAAGTTTAATAGGGAAGTAATATTTTTATTATAAAAATGAATACTGATAGACTTGGATCCATCCTAATATTTATATGGATTTTTAAAAGGGGGACCCTTGCCATAATATCGAGCAATACCCCTATAATAAATACGAAGACCATATATTGAAAAGGGGGGACCCTTACCATAATATCGAGCAATACCCCTATATTAAATACGCAGACCATATATTGAAAAGGGGGGACCCTTACCATAATATCGAGCAATATTCCTTTATTAAATACGAAGACCATATATTGAAAAGGGGGGACCCTTACCATAATATCGAGCAATACCCCTATATTAAATACGAAGACCATATATTGAAAAGGGGGGACCCTTACCATAATATCGAGCAATATTCCTATATTAAATACGAAGACCATATATTGAAAAGGGGGGACCCTTACCATAATATCGAGCAATATTCCTATATTAAATACGAAGACCATATATTGAAAAGGGGGGACCCTTACCATAATATCGAGCAATATTCCTATATTAAATACGAAGACCATATATTGAAAAGGGGGGACCCTTACCATAATATCGAGCAATATTCCTATATTAAATACGAAGATCATATATTGAAAAGGGGGGACCCTTACCATAATATCGAGCAATATTCCTATATTAAATACGAAGACCATATATTGAAAAGGGGGGACCCTTACCATAATATCGAGCAATATTCCTATATTAAATACGAAGACCATATATTGAAAAGGGGGGACCCTTACCATAATATCGAGCAATACCCCTATAATAAATACGAAGACCATATATTGAAAAGGGGGGACCCTTACCATAATATCGAGCAATATTCCTATTTATAAGTTAAGTTTTTTCGAATTTCGCTTATTTTTGCGATAAAATCAATATTTGCGGAGATACAGCCACTTTTCTAAAAAAGTTTAATAGGGAAGTAATATTTTTATTAAAAATGAATACTGATAGACTTGGATCCATCTTAATATTTATATGGATTTTTTCAAAAATTTCTTCAAATTACAATAGTTTTAATATATTTGAAAAGAGCATTATCAATACCTTAGTTAAGTTTTTTCGAATTTCGCTTATTTTTGCGATAAAATCAATATTTGCGGAGATACAGCCACTTTTCTAAAAAAGTTTAATAGGGAAGTAATATTTTTATTATAAAAATGAATACTGATAGACTTGGATCCATCCTAATATTTATATGGATTTTTAAAAGGGGGACCCTTGCCATAATATCGAGCAATACCCCTATAATAAATACGAAGACCATATATTGAAAAGGGGGGACCCTTACCATAATATCGAGCAATATTCCTATATTAAATACGAAGATCATATATTGAAAAGGGGGGACCCTTACCATAATATCGAGCAATATTGCTATATTAAATACGTAGACCATATATTGAAAAGGGGGGACCCTTACCATAATATCGAGCAATATTCCTATATTAAATACGAAGACCATATATTGAAAAGGGGGGACCCTTACCATAATATCGAGCAATATTCCTATATTAAATACGAAGACCATATATTGAAAAGGGGGGACCCTTACCATAATATCGAGCAATACCCCTATAATAAATACGAAGACCATATATTGAAAAGGGGGGACCCTTACCATAATATCGAGCAATATTCCTATTTATAAGTTAAGTTTTTTCGAATTTCGCTTATTTTTGCGATAAAATCAATATTTGCGGAGATACAGCCACTTTTCTAAAAAAGTTTAATAGGGAAGTAATATTTTTATTAAAAATGAATACTGATAGACTTGGATCCATCTTAATATTTATATGGATTTTTTCAAAAATTTCTTCAAATTACAATAGTTTTAATATATTTGAAAAGAGCATTATCAATACCTTAGTTAAGTTTTTTCGAATTTCGCTTATTTTTGCGATAAAATCAATATTTGCGGAGATACAGCCACTTTTCTAAAAAAGTTTAATAGGGAAGTAATATTTTTATTATAAAAATGAATACTGATAGACTTGGATCCATCCTAATATTTATATGGATTTTTTCAAAAATTTCTTCAAATTACAATAGTTTTAATATATTTGAAAAGAGCATTATCGATACGTTAGTTAAGTTTTTTCGAATTTCGCTTATTTTTGCGATAAAATCAATATTTGCGGAGATACAGACACTTTTCTAAAAAAGTTTAATAGGGAAGTAATATTTTTATTATAAAAATGAATACTGATAGACTTGGATCCATCCTAATATTTATATGGATTTTTTCAAAAATTTCTTCAAATTACAATAGTTTTAATATATTTGAAAAGAGCATTATCGATACCTTAGTTAAGTTTTTTCGAATTTCGCTTATTTTTGCGATAAAATCAATATTTGCGGAGATACAGCCACTTTTCTAAAAAAGTTTAATAGGGAAGTAATATTTTTATTAAAAATGAATACTGATAGACTTGGATCCATCCTAATATTTATATGGATTTTTTCAAAAATTTCTTCAAATTACAATAGTTTTAATATATTTGAAAAGAGCATTATCAATACCTTAGTTAAGTTTTTTCGAATTTCGCTTATTTTTGCGATAAAATCAATATTTGCGGAGATACAGCCACTTTTCTAAAAAAGTTTAATAGGGAAGTAATATTTTTATTATAAAAATGAATACTGATAGACTTGGATCCATCCTAATATTTATATGGATTTTTAAAAGGGGGACCCTTGCCATAATATCGAGCAATACCCCTATAATAAATACGAAGACCATATATTGAAAAGGGGGGACCCTTACCATAATATCGAGCAATATTCCTATATTAAATACGAAGATCATATATTGAAAAGGGGGGACCCTTACCATAATATCGAGCAATATTGCTATATTAAATACGTAGACCATATATTGAAAAGGGGGGACCCTTACCATAATATCGAGCAATATTCCTATATTAAATACGAAGACCATATATTGAAAAGGGGGGACCCTTACCATAATATCGAGCAATACCCCTATAATAAATACGCAGACCATATATTGAAAAGGGGGGACCCTTACCATAATATCGAACAATATTCCAATATTAAATACGAAGACCATATATTGAAAAGGGGGGACCCTTACCATAATATCGAGCAATATTCCTATATTAAATACGAAGACCATATATTGAAAAGGGGGGACCCTTACCATAATATCGAGCAATATTCCTATATTAAATACGAAGACCATATATTGAAAAGGGGGGACCCTTACCATAATGTCGAGCAATATTCCTATATTAAATACGAAGACCATATATTGAAAAGGGGGGACCCTTACCATAATATCGAGCAATACCCCTATAATAAATACGCAGACCATATATTGAAAAGGGGGGACCCTTACCATAATATCGAACAATATTCCAATATTAAATACGAAGACCATATATTGAAAAGGGGGGACCCTTACCATAATATCGAGCAATATTCCTATATTAAATACGAAGATCATATATTGAAAAGGGGGGACCCTTACCATAATATCGAGCAATATTGCTATATTAAATACGTAGACCATATATTGAAAAGGGGGGACCCTTACCATAATATCGAGCAATATTCCTATATTAAATACGAAGACCATATATTGAAAAGGGGGGACCCTTACCATAATATCGAGCAATACCCCTATAATAAATACGCAGACCATATATTGAAAAGGGGGGACCCTTACCATAATATCGAACAATATTCCAATATTAAATACGAAGACCATATATTGAAAAGGGGGGACCCTTACCATAATATCGAGCAATATTCCTATATTAAATACGAAGACCATATATTGAAAAGGGGGGACCCTTACCATAATATCGAGCAATACCCCTATAATAAATACGAAGACCATATATTGAAAAGGGGGGACCCTTACCATAATATCGAGCAATATTCCTATTTATTAGTTAAGTTTTTTCGAATTTCGCTTATTTTTGCGATAAAATCAATATTTGCGGAGATACAGACTCTTTTCTAAAAAAGTTTAATAGGGAAGTAATATTTTTATTATAAAAATGAATACTAATAGACTTGGATCCATCCTAATATTTATATGGATTTTTTCAAAAATTTTTTCAAATTACAATAGTTTTAATATATTTGAAAAGAGCATTATCCATACTTTAGTTAAGTTTTTTCGAATTTCGCTTATTTTTGCGATAAAATCAATATTTGCGGAGATACAGCCACTTTTCTAAAAAAGTTTAATAGGGAAGTAATATTTTTATTATAAAAATGAATACTGATAGACTTGGATCCATCCTAATATTTATATGGATTTTTTCAAAAATTTCTTCAAATTACAATAGTTTTAATATATTTGAAAAGAGCATTATCGATACCTTAGTTAAGTTTTTTCGAATTTCGCTTATTTTTGCGATAAAATCAATATTTGCGGAGATACAGCCACTTTTCTAAAAAAGTTTAATAGGGAAGTAATATTTTTATTATAAAAATGAATACTGATAGACTTGGATCCATCCTAATATTTATATGGATTTTTTCAAAAATTTCTTCAAATTACAATAGTTTTAATATATTTGAAAAGAGCATTATCGATACCTTAGTTAAGTTTTTTCGAATTTCGCTTATTTTTGCGATAAAATCAATATTTGCGGAGATACAGCCACTTTTCTAAAAAAGTTTAATAGGGAAGTAATATTTTTATTATAAAAATGAATACTGATAGACTTGGATCCATCCTAATATTTATATGGATTTTTAAAAGGGGGACCCTTGCCATAATATCGAGCAATACCCCTATAATAAATACGAAGACCATATATTGAAAAGGGGGGACCCTTACCATAATATCGAGCAATACCCCTATATTAAATACGCAGACCATATATTGAAAAGGGGGGACCCTTACCATAATATCGAGCAATATTCCTTTATTAAATACGAAGACCATATATTGAAAAGGGGGGACCCTTACCATAATATCGAGCAATACCCCTATATTAAATACGAAGACCATATATTGAAAAGGGGGGACCCTTACCATAATATCGAGCAATATTCCTATATTAAATACGAAGACCATATATTGAAAAGGGGG
Organism: Epicampocera succincta; assembly: GCA_932526305.1. Classification (NCBI taxonomy): domain Eukaryota; kingdom Metazoa; phylum Arthropoda; class Insecta; order Diptera; family Tachinidae; genus Epicampocera; species Epicampocera succincta. The sequence goes on along the minus strand of OW052037.1, from coordinate 10,575,347 downwards.
GACCCTTACCATAATATCGAGCAATATTCCTATATTAAATACGAAGACCATATATTGAAAAGGGGGGACCCTTACCATAATATCGAGCAATATTCCTATATTAAATACGAAGACCATATATTGAAAAGGGGGGACCCTTACCATAATATCGAGCAATATTCCTATATTAAATACGAAGATCATATATTGAAAAGGGGGGACCCTTACCATAATATCGAGCAATATTCCTATATTAAATACGAAGACCATATATTGAAAAGGGGGGACCCTTACCATAATATCGAGCAATATTCCTATATTAAATACGAAGACCATATATTGAAAAGGGGGGACCCTTACCATAATATCGAGCAATACCCCTATAATAAATACGAAGACCATATATTGAAAAGGGGGGACCCTTACCATAATATCGAGCAATATTCCTATTTATAAGTTAAGTTTTTTCGAATTTCGCTTATTTTTGCGATAAAATCAATATTTGCGGAGATACAGCCACTTTTCTAAAAAAGTTTAATAGGGAAGTAATATTTTTATTAAAAATGAATACTGATAGACTTGGATCCATCTTAATATTTATATGGATTTTTTCAAAAATTTCTTCAAATTACAATAGTTTTAATATATTTGAAAAGAGCATTATCAATACCTTAGTTAAGTTTTTTCGAAATTCGCTTATTTTTGCGATAAAATCAATATTTGCGGGGATACAGACACTTTTCTAAAAAAGTTTAATAGGGAAGTAATATTTTTATTATAAAAATGAATACTGATAGACTTGGATCCATCTTAATATTTATATGGATTTTTTCAAAAATTTCTTCAAATTACAATAGTTTTAATATATTTGAAAAGAGCATTATCGATACCTTAGTTAAGTTTTTTCGAATTTCGCTTATTTTTGCGATAAAATCAAAATTTGCGGAGATACAGCCACTTTTCTAAAAAAGTTTAATAGGGAAGTAATATTTTTATTATAAAAATGAATACTGATAGACTTGGATCCATCCTAATATTTATATGGATTTTTTCAAAAATTTCTTCAAATTACAATAGTTTTAATATATTTGAAAAGAGCATTATCGATACGTTAGTTAAGTTTTTTCGAATTTCGCTTATTTTTGCGATAAAATCAATATTTGCGGAGATACAGACACTTTTCTAAAAAAGTTTAATAGGGAAGTAATATTTTTATTATAAAAATGAATACTGATAGACTTGGATCCATCCTAATATTTATATGGATTTTTTCAAAAATTTCTTCAAATTACAATAGTTTTAATATATTTGAAAAGAGCATTATCGATACCTTAGTTAAGTTTTTTCGAATTTCGCTTATTTTTGCGATAAAATCAATATTTGCGGAGATACAGCCACTTTTCTAAAAAAGTTTAATAGGGAAGTAATATTTTTATTAAAAATGAATACTGATAGACTTGGATCCATCCTAATATTTATATGGATTTTTTCAAAAATTTCTTCAAATTACAATAGTTTTAATATATTTGAAAAGAGCATTATCAATACCTTAGTTAAGTTTTTTCGAATTTCGCTTATTTTTGCGATAAAATCAATATTTGCGGAGATACAGCCACTTTTCTAAAAAAGTTTAATAGGGAAGTAATATTTTTATTATAAAAATGAATACTGATAGACTTGGATCCATCCTAATATTTATATGGATTTTTTCAAAAATTTCTTCAAATTACAATAGTTTTAATATATTTGAAAAGAGCATTATCGATACCTTAGTTAAGTTTTTTCGAATTTCGCTTATTTTTGCGATAAAATCAATATTTGCGGAGATACAGCCGCTTTTCTAAAAAAGTTTAATAGGGAAGTAATATTTTTATTAAAAATGAATACTGATAGACTTGGATCCATCTTAATATTTATATGGATTTTTTCAAAAATTTCTTCAAATTACAATAGTTTTAATATATTTGAAAAGAGCATTATCAATACCTTAGTTAAGTTTTTTCGAATTTCGCTTATTTTTGCGATAAAATCAATATTTGCGGAGATACAGACACTTTTCTAAAAAAGTTTAATAGGGAAGTAATATTTTTATTATAAAAATGAATACTGATAGACTTGGATCCATCCTAATATTTATATGGATTTTTAAAAGGGGGACCCTTGCCATAATATCGAGCAATACCCCTATAATAAATACGAAGACCATATATTGAAAAGGGGGGACCCTTGCCATAATATCGAGCAATACCCCTATAATAAATACGAAGACCATATATTGAAAAGGGGGGACCCTTACCATAATATCGAGCAATACCCCTATATTAAATACGCAGACCATATATTGAAAAGGGGGGACCCTTACCATAATATCGAGCAATATTCCTTTATTAAATACGAAGACCATATATTGAAAAGGGGGGACCCTTACCATAATATCGAGCAATACCCCTATATTAAATACGCAGACCATATATTGAAAAGGGGGGACCCTTACCATAATATCGAGCAATATTCCTATATTAAATACGAAGACCATATATTGAAAAGGGGGGACCCTTACCATAATATCGAGCAATATTCCTATATTAAATACGAAGACCATATATTGAAAAGGGGGGACCCTTACCATAATATCGAGCAATATTCCTATATTAAATACGAAGACCATATATTGAAAAGGGGGGAACCTTACCATAATATCGAGCAATACCCCTATAATAAATACGCAGACCATATATTGAAAAGGGGGGACCCTTACCATAATATCGAACAATATTCCAATATTAAATACGAAGACCATATATTGAAAAGGGGGGACCCTTACCATAATATCGAGCAATATTCCTATATCAAATACGAAGATCATATATTGAAAAGGGGGGACCCTTACCATAATATCGAGCAATATTGCTATATTAAATACGAAGACCATATATTGAAAAGAGGGGACCCTTACCATAATATCGAGCAATATTCCTATATTAAATACGAAGACCATATATTGAAAAGGGGGGACCCTTACCATAATATCGAGCAATATTCCTATATTAAATACGAAGACCATATATTGAAAAGGGGGGACCCTTACCATAATATCGAGCAATACCCCTATAATAAATACGAAGACCATATATTGAAAAGGGGGGACCCTTACCATAATATCGAGCAATATTCCTATATTAAATACGAAGACCATATATTGAAAAGGGGGGACCCTTACCATAATATCGAGCAATACCCCTATAATAAATACGAAGACCATATATTGAAAAGGGGGGACCCTTACCATAATATCGAGCAATATTCCTTTATTAAATACGAAGACCATATATTGAAAAGGGGGGACCCTTACCATAATATCGAGCAATACCCCTATATTAAATACGCAGACCATATATTGAAAAGGGGGACCCTTACCATAATATCGAGCAATATTCCTATATTAAATACGAAGACCATATATTGAAAAGGGGGGACCCTTACCATAATATCGAGCAATATTCCTATATTAAATACGAAGACCATATATTGAAAAGGGGGGACCCTTACCATAATATCGAGCAATACCCCTATAATAAATACGAAGACCATATATTGAAAAGGGGGGACCCTTACCATAATATCGAGCAATATTCCTATATTAAATACGAAGACCATATATTGAAAAGGGGGGACCCTTACCATAATATCGAGCAATATTCCTATACTAAATACGAAGATCATATGTTGAAAAGGGAGGACCCTTACCATAATATCGAGCAATATTGCTATATTAAATACGAAGACCATATATTGAAAAGGGGGGACCCTTACCATAATATCGAGCAATATTCCTATATTAAATACGAAGACCATATATTGAAAAGGGGGGACCCTTACCATAATATCGAGCAATACCCCTATAATAAATACGAAGACCATATATTGAAAAGGGGGGACCCTTACCATAATATCGAGCAATATTCCTATTTATTAGTTAAGTTTTTTCGAATTTCGCTTATTTTTGCGATAAAATCAATATTTGCGGAGATACAGCCACTTTTCTAAAAAAGTTTAATAGGGAAGTAATATTTTTATTAAAAATGAATACTGATAGACTTGGATCCATCTTAATATTTATATGGATTTTTTCAAAAATTTCTTCAAATTACAATAGTTTTAATATATTTGAAAAGAGCATTATCAATACCTTAGTTAAGTTTTTTCGAATTTCGCTTATTTTTGCGATAAAATCAATATTTGCGGAGATACAGACACTTTTCTAAAAAAGTTTAATAGGGAAGTAATATTTTTATTATAAAAATGAATACTGATAGACTTGGATCCATCCTAATATTTATATGGATTTTTTCAAAAATTTCTTCAAATTACAATAGTTTTAATATATTTGAAAAGAGCATTATCGATACCTTAGTTAAGTTTTTTCGAATTTCGCTTATTTTTGCGATAAAATCAATATTTGCGGAGATACAGCCGCTTTTCTAAAAAAGTTTAATAGGGAAGTAATATTTTTATTATAAAAATGAATACTGATAGACTTGGATCCATCCTAATATTTATATGGATTTTTTCAAAAATTTCTTCAAATTACAATAGTTTTAATATATTTGAAAAGAGCATTATCGATACCTTAGTTAAGTTTTTTCGAATTTCGCTTATTTTTGCGATAAAATCAATATTTGCGGAGATACAGCCACTTTTCTAAAAAAGTTTAATAGGGAAGTAATATTTTTATTATAAAAATGAATACTGATAGACTTGGATCCATCCTAATATTTATATGGATTTTTAAAAGGGGGACCCTTGCCATAATATCGAGCAATACCCCTATAATAAATACGAAGACCATATATTGAAAAGGGGGGACCCTTACCATAATATCGAGCAATATTCCTTTATTAAATACGAAGACCATATATTGAAAAGGGGGGACCCTTACCATAATATCGAGCAATACCCCTATAATAAATACGAAGACCATATATTGAAAAGGGGGGACCCTTACCATAATATCGAGCAATATTCCTATATTAAATACGAAGACCATATATTGAAAAGGGGGGACCCTTACCATAATATCGAGCAATACCCCTATAATAAATACGAAGACCATATATTGAAAAGGGGGGACCCTTACCATAATATCGAGCAATATTCCTTTATTAAATACGAAGACCATATATTGAAAAGGGGGGACCCTTACCATAATATCGAGCAATACCCCTATATTAAATACGCAGACCATATATTGAAAAGGGGGACCCTTACCATAATATCGAGCAATATTCCTATATTAAATACGAAGACCATATATTGAAAAGGGGGGACCCTTACCATAATATCGAGCAATATTCCTATATTAAATACGAAGACCATATATTGAAAAGGGGGGACCCTTACCATAATATCGAGCAATACCCCTATAATAAATACGAAGACCATATATTGAAAAGGGGGGACCCTTACCATAATATCGAGCAATATTCCTATATTAAATACGAAGACCATATATTGAAAAGGGGGGACCCTTACCATAATATCGAGCAATATTCCTATATTAAATACGAAGATCATATATTGAAAAGGGAGGACCCTTACCATAATATCGAGCAATATTCCTATATTAAATACGAAGACCATATATTGAAAAGGGGGGACCCTTACCATAATATCGAGCAATATTCCTATATTAAATACGAAGACCATATATTGAAAAGGGGGGACCCTTACCATAATATCGAGCAATATTCCTATATTAAATACGAAGACCATATATTGAAAAGGGGGGACCCTTACCATAATATCGAGCAATATTCCTATATTAAATACGAAGACCATATATTGAAAAGGGGGGACCCTTACCATAATATCGAGCAATATTCCTATATTAAATACGAAGATCATATATTGAAAAGGGGGGACCCTTACCATAATATCGAGCAATATTCCTATATTAAATACGAAGACCATATATTGAAAAGGGGGGACCCTTACCATAATATCGAGCAATACCCCTATAATAAATACGAAGACCATATATTGAAAAGGGGGGACCCTTACCATAATATCGAGCAATACCCCTATAATAAATACGAAGACCATATATTGAAAAGGGGGGACCCTTACCATAATATCGAGCAATATTCCTATTTATTAGTTAAGTTTTTTCGAATTTCGCTTATTTTTGCGATAAAATCAATATTTGCGGAGATACAGCCACTTTTCTAAAAAAGTTTAATAGGGAAGTAATATTTTTATTAAAAATGAATACTGATAGACTTGGATCCATCTTAATATTTATATGGATTTTTTCAAAAATTTCTTCAAATTACAATAGTTTTAATATATTTGAAAAGAGCATTATCAATACCTTAGTTAAGTTTTTTCGAATTTCGCTTATTTTTGCGATAAAATCAATATTTGCGGAGATACAGACACTTTTCTAAAAAAGTTTAATAGGGAAGTAATATTTTTATTATAAAAATGAATACTGATAGACTTGGATCCATCCTAATATTTATATGGATTTTTTCAAAAATTTCTTCAAATTACAATAGTTTTAATATATTTGAAAAGAGCATTATCGATACCTTAGTTAAGTTTTTTCGAATTTCGCTTATTTTTGCGATAAAATCAATATTTGCGGAGATACAGCCGCTTTTCTAAAAAAGTTTAATAGGGAAGTAATATTTTTATTATAAAAATGAATACTGATAGACTTGGATCCATCCTAATATTTATATGGATTTTTTCAAAAATTTCTTCAAATTACAATAGTTTTAATATATTTGAAAAGAGCATTATCGATACCTTAGTTAAGTTTTTTCGAATTTCGCTTATTTTTGCGATAAAATCAATATTTGCGGAGATACAGCCACTTTTCTAAAAAAGTTTAATAGGGAAGTAATATTTTTATTATAAAAATGAATACTGATAGACTTGGATCCATCCTAATATTTATATGGATTTTTAAAAGGGGGACCCTTGCCATAATATCGAGCAATACCCCTATAATAAATACGAAGACCATATATTGAAAAGGGGGGACCCTTACCATAATATCGAGCAATACCCCTATATTAAATACGCAGACCATATATTGAAAAGGGGGGACCCTTACCATAATATCGAGCAATATTCCTTTATTAAATACGAAGACCATATATTGAAAAGGGGGGACCCTTACCATAATATCGAGCAATATTCCTATATTAAATACGAAGACCATATATTGAAAAGGGGGGACCCTTACCATAATATCGAGCAATATTCCTATATTAAATACGAAGACCATATATTGAAAAGGGGGGACCCTTACCATAATATCGAGCAATATTCCTATATTAAATACGAAGACCATATATTGAAAAGGGGGGACCCTTACCATAATATCGAGCAATATTCCTATATTAAATACGAAGACCATATATTGAAAAGGGGGGACCCTTACCATAATATCGAGCAATACCCCTATAATAAATACGAAGACCATATATTGAAAAGGGGGGACCCTTACCATAATATCGAACAATATTCCTATATTAAATACGAAGACCATATATTGAAAAGGGGGGACCCTTACCATAATATCGAGCAATATTCCTATATTAAATACGAAGACCATATATTGAAAAGGGGGGACCCTTACCATAATATCGAGCAATATTCCTATATTAAATACGAAGACCATATATTGAAAAGGGGGGACCCTTACCATAATATCGAGCAATATTCCTATATTAAATACGAAGACCATATATTGAAAAGGGGGGACCCTTACCATAATATCGAGCAATACCCCTATAATAAATACGCAGACCATATATTGAAAAGGGGGGACCCTTACCATAATATCGAGCAATATTCCTATATTAAATACGAAGACCATATATTGAAAAGGGGGGACCCTTACCATAATATCGAGCAATACCCCTATAATAAATACGAAGACCATATATTGAAAAGGGGGGACCCTTACCATAATATCGAGCAATATTGCTATATTAAATACGAAGACCATATATTGAAAAGGGGGGACCCTTACCATAATATCGAGCAATATTCCTATATTAAATACGAAGACCATATATTGAAAAGGGGGGACCCTTACCATAATATCGAGCAATATTCCTATATTAAATACGAAGACCATATATTGAAAAGGGGGGACCCTTACCATAATATCGAGCAATATTGCTATATTAAATACGAAGACCATATATTGAAAAGGGGGGACCCTTACCATAATATCGAGCAATATTGCTATATTAAATACGAAGACCATATATTGAAAAGGGGGGACCCTTACCATAATATCGAGCAATATTCCTATATTAAATACGAAGACCATATATTGAAAAGGGGGGACCCTTACCATAATATCGAGCAATATTGCTATATTAAATACGAAGACCATATATTGAAAAGGGGGGACCCTTACCATAATATCGAGCAATATTCCTATATTAAATACGAAGACCATATATTGGAAAGGGGGGACCCTTACCATAATATCGAGCAATATTCCTATATTAAATGCGAAGACCATATATTGAAAAGGGGGGACCCTTACCATAATATCGAGCAATATTCCTATATTAAATACGAAGATCATATATTGAAAAGGGGGGACCCTTACCATAATATCGAGCAATATTGCTATATTAAATACGAAGACCATATATTGAAAAGGGGGGACCCTTACCATAATATCGAGCAATATTCCTATATTAAATACGAAGACCATATATTGAAAAGGGGGGACCCTTACCATAATATCGAGCAATATTCCTATATTAAATACGAAGACCATATATTGAAAAGGGGGGACCCTTACCATAATATCGAGCAATATTCCTATATTAAATACGAAGATCATATATTGAAAAGGGGGGACCCTTACCATAATATCGAGCAATATTCCTATATTAAATACGAAGACCATATATTGAAAAGGGGGACCCTTACCATAATATCGAGCAATACCCCTATAATAAATACGAAGACCATATATTGAAAAGGGGGGACCCTTACCATAATATCGAGCAATACCCCTATAATAAATACGAAGACCATATATTGAAAAGGGGGGACCCTTACCATAATATCGAGCAATATTCCTATTTATTAGTTAAGTTTTTTCGAATTTCGCTTATTTTTGCGATAAAATCAATATTTGCGGAGATACAGCCACTTTTCTAAAAAAGTTTAATAGGGAAGTAATATTTTTATTAAAAATGAATACTGATAGACTTGGATCCATCCTAATATTTATATGGATTTTTTCAAAAATTTCTTCAAATTACAATAGTTTTAATATATTTGAAAAGAGCATTATCGATACGTTCGTTAAGTTTTTTCGAATTTCGCTTATTTTTGCGATAAAATCAATATTTGCGGAGATACAGCCGCTTTTCTAAAAAAGTTTAATAGGGAAGTAATATTTTTATTATAAAAATGAATACTGATAGACTTGGATCCATCCTAATATTTATATGGATTTTTAAAAGGGGGACCCTTGCCATAATATCGAGCAATACCCCTATAATAAATACGAAGACCATATATTGAAAAGGGGGGACCCTTACCATAATATCGAGCAATACCCCTATATTAAATACGCAGACCATATATTGAAAAGGGGGGACGCTTACCATAATATCGAGCAATATTCCTTTATTAAATACGAAGACCATATATTGAAAAGGGGGGACCCTTACCATAATATCGAACAATATTCCTATATTAAATACGAAGACCATATATTGAAAAGGGGGGACCCTTACCATAATATCGAGCAATATTCCTATATTAAATACGAAGACCATATATTGAAAAGGGGGGACCCTTACCATAATATCGAGCAATATTCCTATATTAAATACGAAGACCATATATTGAAAAGGGGGGACCCTTACCATAATATCGAGCAATATTCCTATATTAAATACGAAGACCATATATTGAAAAGGGGGGACCCTTACCATAATATCGAGCAATACCCCTATAATAAATACGAAGACCATATATTGAAAAGGGGGGACCCTTACCATAATATCGAACAATATTCCTATATTAAATACGAAGACCATATATTGAAAAGGGGGGACCCTTACCATAATATCGAGCAATACCCCTATATTAAATACGCAGACCATATATTGAAAAGGGGGGACCCTTACCATAATATCGAGCAATATTCCTTTATTAAATACGAAGACCATATATTGAAAAGGGGGGACCCTTACCATAAAATCGAGCAATATTCCTATATTAAATACGAAGACCATATATTGAAAAGGGGGGACCCTTACCATAATATCGAGCAATATTCCTATATTAAATACGAAGACCATATATTGAAAAGGGGGGACCCTTACCATAATATCGAGCAATATTCCTATATTAAATACGAAGACCATATATTGAAAAGGGGGGACCCTTACCATAATATCGAGCAATATTCCTATATTAAATACGAAGACCATATATTGAAAAGGGGGGACCCTTACCATAATATCGAGCAATACCCCTATAATAAATACGAAGACCATATATTGAAAAGGGGGGACCCTTACCATAATATCGAACAATATTCCTATATTAAATACGAAGACCATATATTGAAAAGGGGGGACCCTTACCATAATATCGAGCAATATTCCTATATTAAATACGAAGATCATATATTGAAAAGGGGGGACCCTTACCATAATATCGAGCAATATTCCTATATTAAATACGAAGACCATATATTGAAAAGGGGGGACCCTTACCATAATATCGAGCAATACCCCTATAATAAATTCGAAGACCATATATTGAAAAGGGGGGACCCTTACCATAATATCGAGCAATATTCCTATTTATTAGTTAAGTTTTTTCGAATTTCGCTTATTTTTGCGATAAAATCAATATTTGCGGAGATACAGCCACTTTTCTAAAAAAGTTTAATAGGGAAGTAATATTTTTATTAAAAATGAATACTGATAGACTTGGATCCATCTTAATATTTATATGGATTTTTTCAAAAATTTCTTCAAATTACAATAGTTTTAACATATTTGAAAAGAGCATTATCGATACGTTCGTTAAGTTTTTTCGAATTTCGCTTATTTTTGCGATAAAATCAATATTTGCGGAGATACAGCCACTTTTCTAAAAAAGTTTAATAGGGAAGTAATATTTTTATTAAAAATGAATACTGATAGACTTGGATCCATCTTAATATTTATATGGATTTTTTCAAAAATTTCTTCAAATTACAATAGTTTTAATATATTTGAAAAGAGCATTATCAATACCTTAGTTAAGTTTTTTCGAATTTCGCTTATTTTTGCGATAAAATCAATATTTGCGGAGATACAGACACTTTTCTAAAAAAGTTTAAAAGGGAAGTAATATTTTTATTATAAAAATGAATACTGATAGACTTGGATCCATCCTAATATTTATATGGATTTTTTCAAAAATTTCTTCAAATTACAATAGTTTTAATATATTTGAAAAGAGCATTATCGATACCTTAGTTAAGTTTTTTCGAATTTCGCTTATTTTTGCGATAAAATCAATATTTGCGGAGATACAGCCGCTTTTCTAAAAAAGTTTAATAGGGAAGTAATATTTTTATTATAAAAATGAATACTGATAGACTTGGATCCATCCTAATATTTATATGGATTTTTTCAAAAATTTCTTCAAATTACAATAGTTTTAATATATTTGAAAAGAGCATTATCGATACCTTAGTTAAGTTTTTTCGAATTTCGCTTATTTTTGCGATAAAATCAATATTTGCGGAGATACAGCCACTTTTCTAAAAAAGTTTAATAGGGAATTAATATTTTTATTATAAAAATGAATACTGATAGACTTGGATCCATCCTAATATTTATATGGATTTTTAAAAGGGGGACCCTTGCCATAATATCGAGCAATACCCCTATAATAAATACGAAGACCATATATTGAAAAGGGGGGACCCTTACCATAATATCGAGCAATACCCCTATATTAAATACGCAGACCATATATTGAAAAGGGGGGACCCTTACCATAATATCGAGCAATATTCCTTTATTAAATACGAAGACCATATATTGAAAAGGGGGGACCCTTACCATAATATCGAGCAATATTCCTATATTAAATACGAAGACCATATATGGAAAAGGGGGGACCCTTACCATAATATCGAGCAATATTCCTATATCAAATACGAAGACCATATATTGAAAAGGGGGGACCCTTACCATAATATCGAGCAATATTCCTATATTAAATACGAAGACCATATATTGAAAAGGGGGGACCCTTACCATAATATCGAGCAATATTCCTATATTAAATACGAAGACCATATATTGAAAAGGGGGGACCCTTACCATAATATCGAGCAATACCCCTATAATAAATACGAAGACCATATATTGAAAAGGGGGGACCCTTACCATAATATCGAGCAATATTCCTATTTATTAGTTAAGTTTTTTCGAATTTCGCTTATTTTTGCGATAAAATCAATATTTGCGGAGATACAGCCACTTTTCTAAAAAAGTTTAATAGGGAAGTAATATTTTTATTAAAAATGAATACTGATAGACTTGGATCCATCTTAATATTTATATGGATTTTTAAAAGGGGGACCCTTGCCATAATATCGAGCAATACCCCTATAATAAATACGAAGACCATATATTGAAAAGGGGGGACCCTTACCATAATATCGAGCAATACCCCTATATTAAATACGCAGACCATATATTGAAAAGGGGGGACCCTTACCATAATATCAAGCAATATTCCTTTATTAAATACGAAGACCATATATTGAAAAGGGGGGACCCTTACCATAATATCGAGCAATACCCCTATATTAAATACGCAGACCATATATTGAAAAGGGGGGACCCTTACCATAATATCGAGCAATATTCCTATATTAAATACGAAGACCATATATTGAAAAGGGGGGACCCTTACCATAATATCGAGCAATATTCCTATATTAAATACGAAGACCATATATTGAAAAGGGGGGACCCTTACCATAATATCGAGCAATATTCCTATATTAAATACGAAGATCATATATTGAAAAGGGGGGACCCTTACGAAGACCATATATTGAAAAGTGGGGACCCTTACCATAATATCGAGCAATACCCCTATAATAAATACGAAGACCATATATTGAAAAGGGGGGACCCTTACCATAATATCGAGCAATATTCCTATATTAAATACGAAGACCATATATTGAAAAGGGGGGACCCTTACCATAATATCGAGCAATATTCCTATATTAAATACGAAGATCATATATTGAAAAGGGGGGACCCTTACCATAATATCGAGCAATATTCCTATATTAAATACGAAGATCATATATTGAAAAGGGGGGACCCTTACCATAATATCGAGCAATATTCCTATATTAAATACGAAGACCATATATTGAAAAGGGGGGACCCTTACCATAATATCGAACAATATTCCTATATTAAATACGAAGACCATATATTGAAAAGGGGGGACCCTTACCATAATATCGAGCAATACCCCTATAATAAATACGAAGACCATATATTGAAAAGGGGGGACCCTTACCATAATATCGAGCAATATTCCTATTTATTAGTTAAGTTTTTTCGAATTTCGCTTATTTTTGCGATAAAATCAATATTTGCGGAGATACAGCCACTTTTCTAAAAAAGTTTAATAGGGAAGTAATATTTTTATTAAAAATGAATACTGATAGACTTGGATCCATCTTAATATTTATATGGATTTTTTCAAAAATTTCTTCAAATTACAATAGTTTTAATATATTTGAAAAGAGCATTATCAATACCTTAGTTAAGTTTTTTCGAATTTCGCTTATTTTTGCGATAAAATCAATATTTGCGGAGATACAGACACTTTTCTAAAAAAGTTTAATAGGGAAGTAATATTTTTATTATAAAAATGAATACTGATAGACTTGGATCCATCCTAATATTTATATGGATTTTTTCAAAAATTTCTTCAAATTACAATAGTTTTAATATATTTGAAAAGAGCATTATCGATACCTTAGTTAAGTTTTTTCGAATTTCGCTTATTTTTGCGATAAAATCAAAATTTGCGGAGATACAGCCACTTTTCTAAAACAGTTTAATAGGGAAGTAATATTTTTATTATAAAAATGAATACTGATAGACTTGGATCCATCCTAATATTTATATGGATTTTTTCAAAAATTTCTTCAAATTACAATAGTTTTAATATATTTGAAAAGAGCATTATCGATACGTTAGTTAAGTTTTTTCGAATTTCGCTTATTTTTGCGATAAAATCAATATTTGCGGAGATACAGACACTTTTCTAAAAAAGTTTAATAGGGAAGTAATATTTTTATTATAAAAATGAATACTGATAGACTTGGATCCATCCTAATATTTATATGGATTTTTTCAAAAATTTCTTCAAATTACAATAGTTTTAATATATTTGAAAAGAGCATTATCGATACCTTAGTTAAGTTTTTTCGAATTTCGCTTATTTTTGCGATAAAATCAATATTTGCGGAGATACAGCCACTTTTCTAAAAAAGTTTAATAGGGAAGTAATATTTTTATTATAAAAATGAATACTGATAGACTTGGATCCATCCTAATATTTATATGGATTTTTTCAAAAATTTCTTCAAATTACAATAGTTTTAATATATTTGAAAAGAGCATTATCGATACCTTAGTTAAGTTTTTTCGAATTTCGCTTATTTTTGCGATAAAATCAATATTTGCGGAGATACAGCCACTTTTCTAAAAAAGTTTAATAGGGAAGTAATATTTTTATTATAAAAATGAATACTGATAGACTTGGATCCATCCTAATATTTATATGGATTTTTTCAAAAATTTCTTCAAATTACAATAGTTTTAATATATTTGAAAAGAGCATTATCAATACCTTAGTTAAGTTTTTTCGAATTTCGCTTATTTTTGCGATAAAATCAATATTTGCGGAGATACAGCCGCTTTTCTAAAAAAGTTTAATAGGGAAGTAATATTTTTATTATAAAAATGAATACTGATAGACTTGGATCCATCCTAATATTTATATGGATTTTTTCAAAAATTTCTTCAAATTACAATAGTTTTAATATATTTGAAAAGAGCATTATCGATACCTTAGTTAAGTTTTTTCGAATTTCGCTTATTTTTGCGATAAAATCAATATTTGCGGAGATACAGCCACTTTTCTAAAAAAGTTTAATAGGGAAGTAATATTTTTATTATAAAAATGAATACTGATAGACTTGGATCCATCCTAATATTTATATGGATTTTTTCAAAAATTTCTTCAAATTACAATAGTTTTAATATATTTGAAAAGAGCATTATCGATACGTTAGTTAAGTTTTTTCGAATTTCGCTTATTTTTGCGATAAAATCAATATTTGCGGAGATACAGACACTTTTCTAAAAAAGTTTAATAGGGAAGTAATATTTTTATTATAAAAATGAAAACTGATAGACTTGGATCCATCCTAATATTTATATGGATTTTTTCAAAAATTTCTTCAAATTACAATAGTTTTAATATATTTGAAAAGAGCATTATCGATACCTTAGTTAAGTTTTTTCGAATTTCGCTTATTTTTGCGATAAAATCAATATTTGCGGAGATACAGCCACTTTTCTAAAAAAGTTTAATAGGGAAGTAATATTTTTATTATAAAAATGAATACTGATAGACTTGGATCCATCCTAATATTTATATGGATTTTTTCAAAAATTTCTTCAAATTACAATAGTTTTAATATATTTGAAAAGAGCATTATCGATACCTTAGTTAAGTTTTTTCGAATTTCGCTTATTTTTGCGATAAAATCAATATTTGCGGAGATACAGCCGCTTTTCTAAAAAAGTTTAATAGGGAAGTAATATTTTTATTATAAAAATGAATACTGATAGACTTGGATCCATCCTAATATTTATATGGATTTTTTCAAAAATTTCTTCAAATTACAATAGTTTTAATATATTTGAAAAGAGCATTATCGATACCTTAGTTAAGTTTTTTCGAATTTCGCTTATTTTTGCGATAAAATCAATATTTGCGGAGATACAGCCACTTTTCTAAAAAAGTTTAATAGGGAAGTAATATTTTTATTATAAAAATGAATACTGATAGACTTGGATCCATCCTAATATTTATATGGATTTTTAAAAGGGGGACCTTGCCATAATATCGAGCAATACCCCTATAATAAATACGAAGACCATATATTGAAAAGGGGGGACCCTTACCATAATATCGAGCAATATTCCTTTATTAAATACGAAGACCATATATTGAAAAGGGGGGACCCTTACCATAATATCGAGCAATACCCCTATATTAAATACGCAGACCATATATTGAAAAGGGGGGACCCTTACCATAATATCGAGCAATATTCCTATATTAAATACGAAGACCATATATTGAAAAGGGGGGACCCTTACCATAATATCGAGCAATATTCCTATATTAAATACGAAGACCATATATTGAAAAGGGGGGACCTTTACCATAATATCGAGCAATATTCCTATATTAAATACGAAGACCATATATTGAAAAGGGGGGACCCTTACCATAATATCGAGCAATACCCCTATAATAAATACGAAGACCATATATTGAAGAGGGGGGACCCTTACCATAATATCGAACAATATTCCTATATTAAATACGAAGACCATATATTGAAAAGGGGGGACCCTTACCATAATATCGAGCAATATTCCTATATTAAATACGAAGATCATATATTGAAAAGGGGGGACCCTTACCATAATATCGAGCAATATTCCTATATTAAATACGAAGACCATATATTGAAAAGGGGGGACCCTTACCATAATATCGAGCAATATTCCTATATTAAATACGAAGACCATATATTGAAAAGGGGGGACCCTTACCATAATATCGAGCAATACCCCTATAATAAATACGAAGACCATATATTGAAAAGGGGGACCCTTACCATAACATCGAGCAATATTCCTATATTAAATACGAAGACCATATATTGAAAAGGGGGGACCCTTACCATAATATCGAGCAATACCCCTATATTAAATACGCAGACCATATATTGAAAAGGGGGGACCCTTACCATAATATCGAGCAATATTCCTTTATTAAATACGAAGACCATATATTGAAAAGGGGGGACCCTTACCATAATATCGAGCAATACCCCTATAATAAATACGAAGACCATATATTGAAAAGGGGGGACCCTTACCATAATATCGAGCAATATTCCTATTTATTAGTTAAGTTTTTTCGAATTTCGCTTATTTTTGCGATAAAATCAATATTTGCGGAGATACAGCCACTTTTCTAAAAAAGTTTAATAGGGAAGTAATATTTTTATTATAAAAATGAATACTGATAGACTTGGATCCATCCTAATATTTATATGGATTTTTTCAAAAATTTCTTCAAATTACAATAGTTTTAATATATTTGAAAATAGCATTATCGATACGTTAGTTAAGTTTTTTCGAATTTCGCTTATTTTTGCGATAAAATCAATATTTGCGGAGATACAGACACTTTTCTAAAAAAGTTTAATAGGGAAGTAATATTTTTATTATAAAAATGAATACTGATAGACTTGGATCCATCCTAATATTTATATGGATTTTTTCAAAAATTTCTTCAAATTACAATAGTTTTAATATATTTGAAAAGAGCATTATCGATACCTTCGTTAAGTTTTTTCGAATTTCGCTTATTTTTGCGATAAAATCAATATTTGCGGAGATACAGCCACTTTTCTAAAAAAGTTTAATAGGGAAGTAATATTTTTATTATAAAAATGAATACTGATAGACTTGGATCCATCCTAATATTTATATGGATTTTTAAAAGGGGGACCCTTGCCATAATATCGAGCAATACCCCTATAATAAATACGAAGACCATATATTGAAAAGGGGGGACCCTTACCATAATATCGAGCAATATTCCTATATTAAATACGAAGACCATATATTGAAAAGGGGGGACCCTTACCATAATATCGAGCAATACCCCTATAATAAATACGAAGACCATATATTGAAAAGGGGGACCCTTACCATAATATCGAGCAATACCCCTATATTAAATACGCAGACCATATATTGAAAAGGGGGGACCCTTACCATAATATCGAGCAATACCCCTATATTAAATACGCAGACCATATATTGAAAAGGGGGGA
Source organism: Epicampocera succincta (assembly GCA_932526305.1). NCBI lineage: Eukaryota > Metazoa > Arthropoda > Insecta > Diptera > Tachinidae > Epicampocera > Epicampocera succincta. The sequence continues at coordinate 10,557,118 of OW052037.1, read as the reverse complement.
CCCTTACCATAATATCGAGCAATATTCCTATATTAAATACGAAGACCATATATTGAAAAGGGGGGACCCTTACCATAATATCGAGCAATACCCCTATAATAAATACGAAGACCATATATTGAAAAGGGGGACCCTTACCATAATATCGAGCAATACCCCTATATTAAATACGAAGAACATAATATCGAGCAATCCCCTAATAATAAATACGAAGACCATATATTGATAAGGGGGGATCCATCCTAATATTTATATGGACTTTTTCAAAAATTTCTTCAAGTTACCATAGTTTTAATATATTTGAAAAGAGCATTATCGATACCTTCGTTAAGTTTTTTCGAATTTCGCTTATTTTTGCGATAAAATCAATATTTGCGGAGATACAGCCACTTTTCTAAAAAAGTTTAATAGGGAAGTAATATTTTTATTATAAAAATGAATACTGATAGACTTGGATCCATCCTAATATTTATATGGATTTTTTTAAAAATTTCTTCAAATTACAATAGTTTTAATATATTTGAAAAGAGCATTATCGATACCTTAGTTAAGTTTTTTCGAATTTCGCTTATTTTTGCGATAAAATCAATATTTGCGGAGATACAGCCACTTTTCTAAAAAAGTTTAATAGGGAAGTAATATTTTTATTATAAAAATGAATACTGATAGACTTGGATCCATCCTAATATTTATATGGATTTTTTCAAAAATTTCTTCAAATTACAATAGTTTTAATATATTTGAAAAGAGCATTATCGATACCTTAGTTAAGTTTTTTCGAATTTCGCTTATTTTTGCGATAAAATCAATATTTGCGGAGATACAGCCACTTTTCTAAAAAAGTTTAATAGGGAAGTAATATTTTTATTATAAAAATGAATACTGATAGACTTGGATCCATCCTAACATTTATATGGATTTTTTCAAAAATTTCTTCAAATTACAATAGTTTTAATATATTTGAAAAGAGCATTATAGATACCTTAGTTAAGTTTTTTCGAATTTCGCTTATTTTTGCGATAAAATCAATATTTGCGGAGATACAGCCACTTTTCTAAAAAAGTTTAATAGGGAAGTAATATTTTTATTATAAAAATGAATACTGATAGACTTGGATCCATCCTAATATTTATATGGATTTTTAAAAGGGGGACCCTTGCCATAATATCGAGCAATACCCCTATAATAAATACGAAGACCATATATTGAAAAGGGGGGACCCTTACCATAATATCGAGCAATACCCCTATATTAAATACGCAGACCATATATTGAAGAGGGGGGACCCTTACCATAATATCGAGCAATATTCCTTTATTAAATACGAAGACCATATATTGAAAAGGGGGGACCCTTACCATAATATCGAGCAATACCCCTATATTAAATACGCAGACCATATATTGAAAAGGGGGGACCCTTACCATAATATCGAGCAATATTCCTATATTAAATACGCAGACCATATATTGAAAAGGGGGGACCCTTACCATAATATCGAGCAATACCCCTATATTAAATACGAAGACCATATATTGAAAAGGGGGGACCCTTACCATAATATCGAGCAATACCCCTATATTAAATACGCAGACCATATATTGAAAAGGGGAACCCTTACCATAATATCGAGCAATATTCCTATATTAAATACGAAGACCATATATTGAAAAGGGGGGACCCTTACCATAATATCGAGCAATATTCCTATATTTAATACGAAGACCATATATTGAAAAGGGGGGACCCTTACCATAATATCGAGCAATATTCCTATATTAAATACGAAGACCATATATTGAAAAGGGGGGACCCTTACCATAATATCGAGCAATATTCCTATATTAAATACGAAGACCATATATTGAAAAGGGGGGACCCTTACCATAATATCGAGCAATATTCCTATATTAAATCCGAAGACCATATATTGAAAAGGGGGGACCCTTACCATAATATCGAGTAATATTCCTATATTAAATACGAAGACCATATATTGAAAAGGGGGGACCCTTACCATAATATCGAGCAATATTCCTTTATTAAATACGAAGACCATATATTGAAAAGGGGGGACCCTTACCATAATATCGAGTAATATTCCTATATTAAATACGAAGACCATATATTGAAAAGGGGGGACCCTTACCATAATATCGAGTAATATTCCTATATTAAATACGAAGACCATATATTGAAAAGGGGGGACCCTTACCATAATATCGAGCAATATTCCTATATTAAATACGAAGACCATATATTGAAAAGGGGGGACCCTTACCATAATATCGAGTAATATTCCTATATTAAATACGAAGACCATATATTGAAAAGGGGGGACCCTTACCATAATATCGAGCAATATTCCTTTATTAAATACGAAGACCATATATTGAAAAGGGGGGACCCTTACCATAATATCGAGCAATATTCCTATATTAAATACGAAGACCATATATTGAAAAGGGGGGACCCTTACCATAATATCGAGCAATATTCCTATATTAAATACGAAGACCATATATTGAAAAGGGGGGACCCTTACCATAATATCGAGTAATATTCCTATATTAAATACGAAGACCATATATTGAAAAGGGGGGACCCTTACCATAATATCGAGCAATATTCCTATATTAAATACGAAGACCATATATTGAAAAGGGGGGACCCTTACCATAATATCGAGTAATATTCCTATATTAAATACGAAGACCATATATTGAAAAGGGGGGACCCTTACCATAATATCGAGCAATATTCCTTTATTAAATACGAAGACCATATATTGAAAAGGGGGGACCCTTACCATAATATCGAGCAATACCCCTATATTAAATACGCAGACCATATATTGAAAAGGGGGACCCTTACCATAATATCGAGCAATATTCCTATATTAAATACGAAGACCATATATTGAAAAGGGGGGACCCTTACCATAATATCGAGCAATATTCCTATATTTAATACGAAGACCATATATTGAAAAGGGGGGACCCTTACCATAATATCGAGCAATATTCCTATATTAAATACGAAGACCATATATTGAAAAGGGGGGACCCTTACCATAATATCGAGCAATATTCCTATATTAAATACGAAGACCATATATTGAAAAGGGGGGACCCTTACCATAATATCGAGCAATATTCCTATATTAAATCCGAAGATCATATATTGAAAAGGGGGGACCCTTACCATAATATCGAGCAATATTCCTATATTAAATACGAAGACCATATATTGAAAAGGGGGGACCCTTACCATAATATCGAGCAATATTCCTATATTAAATACGAAGACCATATATTGAAAAGGGGGGACCCTTACCATAATATCGAGCAATATTCCTATATTAAATACGAAGACCATATATTGAAAAGGGGGACCCTTACCATAATATCGAGCAATACCCCTATAATAAATACGAAGACCATATATTGAAAAGGGGGGACCCTTACCATAATATCGAACAATATTCCTATATTAAATACGAAGACCATATATTGAAAAGGGGGGACCCTTACCATAATATCGAGCAATATTCCTATATTAAATACGAAGACCATATATTGAAAAGGGGGGACCCTTACCATAATATCGAGCAATACCCCTATAATAAATACGAAGACCATATATTGAAAAGGGGGGACCCTTACCATAATATCGAGCAATATTCCTATATTAAATACGAAGACCATATATTGAAAAGGGGGGACCCTTACCATAATATCGAGCAATACCCCTATATTAAATACGCAGACCATATATTGAAAAGGGGGGACCCTTACCATAATATCGAGCAATATTCCTTTATTAAATACGAAGACCATATATTGAAAAGGGGGGACCCTTACCATAATATCGAGCAATACCCCTATAATAAATACGAAGACCATATATTGAAAAGGGGGACCATTACCATAATATCGAGCAATATTCCTATTTATTAGTTAAGTTTTTTCGAATTTCGCTTATTTTTGCGATAAAATCAATATTTGCGGAGATACAGCCACTTTTCTAAAAAAGTTTAATAGGGAAGTAATATTTTTATTAAAAATGAATACTGATAGACTTGGATCCATCTTAATATTTATATGGATTTTTTCAAAAATTTCTTCAAATTTCAATAGTTTTAATATATTTGAAAAGAGCATTATCGATACCTTAGTTAAGTTTTTTCGAATTTCGCTTATTTTTGCGATAAAATCAATATTTGCGGAGATACAGCCACTTTTCTAAAAAAGTTTAATAGGGAAGTAATATTTTTATTATAAAAATGAATACTGATAGACTTGGATCCATCCTAATATTTATATGGATTTTTTCAAAAATTTCTTCAAATTACAATAGTTTTAATATATTTGAAAAGAGCATTATCGATACGTTAGTTAAGTTTTTTCGAATTTCGCTTATTTTTGCGATAAAATCAATATTTGCGGAGATACAGACACTTTTCTAAAAAAGTTTAATAGGGAAGTAATATTTTTATTATAAAAATGAATACTGATAGACTTGGATCCATCCTAATATTTATATGGATTTTATCAAAAATTTCTTCAAATTACAATAGTTTTAATATATTTGAAAAGAGCATTATCGATACGTTAGTTAAGTTTTTTCGAATTTCGCTTATTTTTGCGATAAAATCAATATTTGCGGAGATACAGCCACTTTTCTAAAAAAGTTTAATAGGGAAGTTATATTTTTATTATAAAAATGAATACTGATAGACTTGGATCCATCCTAATATTTATATGGATTTTTAAAAGGGGGACCCTTGCCATAATATCGAGCAATACCCCTATAATAAATACGCAGACCATATATTGAAAAGGGGGGTCCATTACCGTAATATCGAGCAATATTCCTATATTAAATACGAAGACCATATATTGAAAAGGGGGGACCCTTACCATAATATCGAGCAATACCCCTATATTAAATACGCAGACCATATATTGAAAAGGGGGGACCCTTACCATAATATCGAGCAATATTCCTATATTAAATACGCAGACCATATATTGAAAAGGGGGGACCCTTACCATAATATCGAGCAATACCCCTATATTAAATACGAAGACCATATATTGAAAAGGGGGGACCCTTACCATAATATCGAGCAATACCCCTATATTAAATACGCAGACCATATATTGAAAAGGGGAACCCTTACCATAATATCGAGCAATATTCCTATATTAAATACGAAGACCATATATTGAAAAGGGGGGACCCTTACCATAATATCGAGCAATATTCCTATATTTAATACGAAGACCATATATTGAAAAGGGGGGACCCTTACCATAATATCGAGCAATATTCCTATATTAAATACGAAGACCATATATTGAAAAGGGGGGACCCTTACCATAATATCGAGCAATATTCCTATATTAAATACGAAGACCATATATTGAAAAGGGGGGACCCTTACCATAATATCGAGCAATATTCCTATATTAAATCCGAAGACCATATATTGAAAAGGGGGGACCCTTACCATAATATCGAGTAATATTCCTATATTAAATACGAAGACCATATATTGAAAAGGGGGGACCCTTACCATAATATCGAGCAATATTCCTTTATTAAATACGAAGACCATATATTGAAAAGGGGGGACCCTTACCATAATATCGAGTAATATTCCTATATTAAATACGAAGACCATATATTGAAAAGGGGGGACCCTTACCATAATATCGAGTAATATTCCTATATTAAATACGAAGACCATATATTGAAAAGGGGGGACCCTTACCATAATATCGAGCAATATTCCTATATTAAATACGAAGACCATATATTGAAAAGGGGGGACCCTTACCATAATATCGAGTAATATTCCTATATTAAATACGAAGACCATATATTGAAAAGGGGGGACCCTTACCATAATATCGAGCAATATTCCTTTATTAAATACGAAGACCATATATTGAAAAGGGGGGACCCTTACCATAATATCGAGCAATATTCCTATATTAAATACGAAGACCATATATTGAAAAGGGGGGACCCTTACCATAATATCGAGCAATATTCCTATATTAAATACGAAGACCATATATTGAAAAGGGGGGACCCTTACCATAATATCGAGTAATATTCCTATATTAAATACGAAGACCATATATTGAAAAGGGGGGACCCTTACCATAATATCGAGCAATATTCCTATATTAAATACGAAGACCATATATTGAAAAGGGGGGACCCTTACCATAATATCGAGTAATATTCCTATATTAAATACGAAGACCATATATTGAAAAGGGGGGACCCTTACCATAATATCGAGCAATATTCCTTTATTAAATACGAAGACCATATATTGAAAAGGGGGGACCCTTACCATAATATCGAGCAATACCCCTATATTAAATACGCAGACCATATATTGAAAAGGGGGACCCTTACCATAATATCGAGCAATATTCCTATATTAAATACGAAGACCATATATTGAAAAGGGGGGACCCTTACCATAATATCGAGCAATATTCCTATATTTAATACGAAGACCATATATTGAAAAGGGGGGACCCTTACCATAATATCGAGCAATATTCCTATATTAAATACGAAGACCATATATTGAAAAGGGGGGACCCTTACCATAATATCGAGCAATATTCCTATATTAAATACGAAGACCATATATTGAAAAGGGGGGACCCTTACCATAATATCGAGCAATATTCCTATATTAAATCCGAAGATCATATATTGAAAAGGGGGGACCCTTACCATAATATCGAGCAATATTCCTATATTAAATACGAAGACCATATATTGAAAAGGGGGGACCCTTACCATAATATCGAGCAATATTCCTATATTAAATACGAAGACCATATATTGAAAAGGGGGGACCCTTACCATAATATCGAGCAATATTCCTATATTAAATACGAAGACCATATATTGAAAAGGGGGACCCTTACCATAATATCGAGCAATACCCCTATAATAAATACGAAGACCATATATTGAAAAGGGGGGACCCTTACCATAATATCGAACAATATTCCTATATTAAATACGAAGACCATATATTGAAAAGGGGGGACCCTTACCATAATATCGAGCAATATTCCTATATTAAATACGAAGACCATATATTGAAAAGGGGGGACCCTTACCATAATATCGAGCAATACCCCTATAATAAATACGAAGACCATATATTGAAAAGGGGGGACCCTTACCATAATATCGAGCAATATTCCTATATTAAATACGAAGACCATATATTGAAAAGGGGGGACCCTTACCATAATATCGAGCAATACCCCTATATTAAATACGCAGACCATATATTGAAAAGGGGGGACCCTTACCATAATATCGAGCAATATTCCTTTATTAAATACGAAGACCATATATTGAAAAGGGGGGACCCTTACCATAATATCGAGCAATACCCCTATAATAAATACGAAGACCATATATTGAAAAGGGGGACCATTACCATAATATCGAGCAATATTCCTATTTATTAGTTAAGTTTTTTCGAATTTCGCTTATTTTTGCGATAAAATCAATATTTGCGGAGATACAGCCACTTTTCTAAAAAAGTTTAATAGGGAAGTAATATTTTTATTAAAAATGAATACTGATAGACTTGGATCCATCTTAATATTTATATGGATTTTTTCAAAAATTTCTTCAAATTTCAATAGTTTTAATATATTTGAAAAGAGCATTATCGATACCTTAGTTAAGTTTTTTCGAATTTCGCTTATTTTTGCGATAAAATCAATATTTGCGGAGATACAGCCACTTTTCTAAAAAAGTTTAATAGGGAAGTAATATTTTTATTATAAAAATGAATACTGATAGACTTGGATCCATCCTAATATTTATATGGATTTTTTCAAAAATTTCTTCAAATTACAATAGTTTTAATATATTTGAAAAGAGCATTATCGATACGTTAGTTAAGTTTTTTCGAATTTCGCTTATTTTTGCGATAAAATCAATATTTGCGGAGATACAGACACTTTTCTAAAAAAGTTTAATAGGGAAGTAATATTTTTATTATAAAAATGAATACTGATAGACTTGGATCCATCCTAATATTTATATGGATTTTATCAAAAATTTCTTCAAATTACAATAGTTTTAATATATTTGAAAAGAGCATTATCGATACGTTAGTTAAGTTTTTTCGAATTTCGCTTATTTTTGCGATAAAATCAATATTTGCGGAGATACAGCCACTTTTCTAAAAAAGTTTAATAGGGAAGTTATATTTTTATTATAAAAATGAATACTGATAGACTTGGATCCATCCTAATATTTATATGGATTTTTTCAAAAATTTCTTCAAATTACAATAGTTTTAATATATTTGAACAGAGCACTATCGATACTTTAGTTAAGTTTTTTCGAATTTCGCTTATTTTTGCGATAAAATCAATATTTGCGGAGATACAGCCACTTTTCTAAAAAAGTTTAATAGGGAAGTAATATTTTTATTATAAAAATGAATACTGATAGACTTGGATCCATCCTAATATTTATATGGATTTTTTCAAAAATTTCTTCAAATTACAATAGTTTTAATATATTTGAACAGAGCACTATCGATACTTTAGTTAAGTTTTTTCGAATTTCGCTTATTTTTGCGATAAAATCAATATTTGCGGAGATACAGCCACATTTCTAAAAAAGTTTAATAGGGAAGTAATATATTTATTATAAAAATGAATACTGATAGACTTGGATCCATCCTAATATTTATATGGATTTTTTCAAAAATTTCTTCAAATTACAATAGTTTTAATATATTTGAAAAGAGCATTATCGATACCTTAGTTAAGTTTTTTCGAATTTCGCTTATTTTTGCGATAAAATCAACATTTGCGGAGATACAGCCACTTTTCTAAAAAAGTTTAATAGGGAAGTAATATTTTTATTATAAAAATGAATACTGACAGACTTGGATCCATCCTAATATTTATATGGATTTTTAAAAGGGGGACCCTTGCCATAATATCGAGCAATACCCCTATAATAAATACGAAGACCATATATTGAAAAGGGGGGACCCTTACCATAATATCGAGCAATATTTTTGCGATAAAATCAATATTTGCGGAGATACAGCCACTTTTCTAAAAAAGTTTAATAGGGAAGTAATATTTTTATTATAAAAATGAATACTGATAGACTTGGATCCATCCTAATATTTATATGGATTTTTTCAAAAATTTCTTCAAATTACAATAGTTTTAATATATTTGAAAAGAGCATTATCGATACCTTAGTTAAGTTTTTTTGAATTTCGCTTATTTTTGCGATAAAATCAATATTTGCAGAGATACAGCCACTTTTCTAAAAAAGTTTAATAGGGAAGTAATATTTTTATTATAAAAATGAATACTGATAGACTTGGATCCATCCTAATATTTATATGGATTTTTAAAAGGGGGACCCTTGCCATAATATCGAGCAATACCCCTATAATAAATACGCAGACCATATATTGAAAAGGGGGGACCATTACCGTAATATCGAGCAATATTCCTATATTAAATACGAAGACCATATATTGAAAAGGGGGGACCCTTACCATAATATCGAGCAATATTCCTATATTAAATACGAAGACCATATATTGAAAAGGGGGGACCCTTACCATAATATCGAGCAATATTCCTATATTAAATACGAAGACCATATATTGAAAAGGGGGACCCTTACCATAATATCGAGCAATATTCCTATATTGAATACGAAGACCATATATTGAAAAGTGGGGACCCTTACATTAATATCGAGCAATATTTTTGCGATAAAATCAATATTTGCGGAGATACAGCCACTTTTCTAAAAAAGTTTAATAGGGAAGTAATATTTTTATTATAAAAATGAATACTGATAGACTTGGATCCATCCTAATATTTATATGGATTTTTTCAAAAATTTCTTCAAATTACAATAGTTTTAATATATTTGAAAAGAGCATTATCGATACCTTAGTTAAGTTTTTTCGAATTTCGCTTATTTTTGCGATAAAATCAACATTTGCGGAGATACAGCCACTTTTCTAAAAAAGTTTAATAGGGAAGTAATATTTTTATTATAAAAATGAATACTGACAGACTTGGATCCATCCTAATATTTATATGGATTTTTAAAAGGGGGACCCTTGCCATAATATCGAGCAATACCCCTATAATAAATACGAAGACCATATATTGAAAAGGGGGGACCCTTACCATAATATCGAGCAATATTTTTGCGATAAAATCAATATTTGCGGAGATACAGCCACTTTTCTAAAAAAGTTTAATAGGGAAGTAATATTTTTATTATAAAAATGAATACTGATAGACTTGGATCCATCCTAATATTTATATGGATTTTTTCAAAAATTTCTTCAAATTACAATAGTTTTAATATATTTGAAAAGAGCATTATCGATACCTTAGTTAAGTTTTTTCGAATTTCGCTTATTTTTGCAATAAAATCAATATTTGCGGAGATACAGCCACTTTTCTAAAAAAGTTTAATAGGGAAGTAATATTTTTATTAAAAATGAATACTGATAGACTTGGATCCATCTTAATATTTATATGGATTTTTTCAAAAATTTCTTCAAATTACAATAGTTTTAATATATTTGAAAAGAGCATTATCAATACCTTAGTTAAGTTTTTTCGAATTTCGCTTATTTTTGCGATAAAATCAATATTTGCGGAGATACAGACACTTTTCTAAAAAAGTTTAATAGGGAAGTAATATTTTTATTATAAAAATGAATACTGATAGACTTGGATCCATCCTAATATTTATATGGATTTTTTCAAAAATTTCTTCAAATTACAATAGTTTTAATATATTTGAAAAGAGCATTATCAATACCTTAGTTAAGTTTTTTCGAATTTCGCTTATTTTTGCGATAAAATCAATATTTGCGGAGATACAGACACTTTTCTAAAAAAGTTTAATAGGGAAGTAATATTTTTATTATAAAAATGAATACTGATAGACTTGGATCCATCCTAATATTTATATGGATTTTTAAAAGGGGGACCCTTGCCATAATATCGAGCAATACCCCTATATTAAATACGCAGACCATATGTTGAAAAGGGGGGACCCTTACCATAATATCGAGCAATATTCCTATATTAAATACGAAGACCATATATTGAAAAGGGGGGACCATTACCGTAATATCGAGCAATATTCCTATATTAAATACGAAGACCATATATTGAAAAGGGGGGACCCTTACCATAATATCGAGCAATATTCCTATATTAAATACGAAGACCATATATTGAAAAGGGGGGACCATTACCGTAATATCGAGCAATATTCCTATATTAAATACGCAGACCATATGTTGAAAAGGGGGGACCCTTACCATAATATCGAGCAATATTCCTATATTAAATACGAAGACCATATATTGAAAAGGGGGACCCTTACCATAATATCGAGCAATACCCCTATAATAAATACGAAGATCATATATTGAAAAGGGGGGACCATTACCGTAATATCGAGCAATATTCCTATATTAAATACGAAGACCATATATTGAAAAGGGGGACCCTTACCATAATATCGAGCAATACCCCTATATTAAATACGCAGACCATATATTGAAAAGGGGGGACCCTTACCATAATATCGAGCAATATTCCTATATTAAATACGAAGACCATATATTGAAAAGGGGGACCCTTACCATAATATCGAGCAATACCCCTATAATAAATACGAAGATCATATATTGAAAAGGGGGGACCCTTACCATAATATCGAGCAATATTCCTATATTAAATACGAAGACCATATATTGAAAAGGGGGGACCCTTACCATAATATCGAGCAATATTCCTATATTAAATACGCAGACCATATATTGAAAAGGGGGGACCCTTACCATAATATCGAGCAATATTCCTATATTAAATACGAAGACCATATATTGAAAAGGGGGACCCTTACCATAATATCGAGCAATATTCCTATATTAAATACGAAGACCATATATTGAAAAGGGGGGACCCTTACCATAATATCGAGCAATATTCCTATATTAAATACGAAGACCATATATTGAAAAGGGGGGACCCTTACCATAATATCGAGCAATATTCCTATATTAAATACGAAGACCATATAATGAAAAGGGGGGACCCTTACCATAATATCGAGCAATACCCCTATAATAAATACGAAGACCATATATTGAAAAGGGGGGACCCTTACCATAATATCTAGCAATACCCCTATAATAAATACGAAGACCATATATTGAAAAGGGGGGACCATTACCGTAATATCGAGCAATATTCCTATATTAAATACGAAGACCATATATTGAAAAGGGGGGACCCTTACCATAATATCGAGCAATACCCCTATATTAAATACGCAGACCATATATTGAAAAGGGGGGACCCTTACCATAATATCGAGCAATACCCCTATAATAAATACGAAGACCATATATTGAAAAGGGGGGACCCTTACCATAATATCGAGCAATATTCCTATATTAAATACGAAGACCATATATTGAAAAGGGGGGACCCTTACCATAATATCGAGCAATATTCCTATATTAAATACGAAGACCATATATTGAAAAGGGGGGACCCTTACCATAATATCGAGCAATATTTTTGCGATAAAATCAATATTTGCGGAGATACAGCCACTTTTCTAAAAAAGTTTAATAGGGAAGTAATATTTTTATTAAAAATGAATACTGATAGACTTGGATCCATCCTAATATTTATATGGATTTTTTCAAAAATTTCTTCAAATTACAATAGTTTTAATATATTTGAAAAGAGCATTATCAATACCTTAGTTAAGTTTTTTCGAATTTCGCTTATTTTTGCGATAAAATCAATATTTGCGGAGATACAGACACTTTTCTAAAAAAGTTTAATAGGGAAGTAATATTTTTATTATAAAAATGAATACTGATAGACTTGGATCCATCCTAATATTTATATGGATTTTTAAAAGGGGGACCCTTGCCATAATATCGAGCAATACCCCTATAATAAATACGCAGACCATATATTGAAAAGGGGGGACCCTTACCATAATATCGAGCAATATTCCTATATTAAATACGAAGACCATATATTGAAAAGGGGGACCCTTACCATAATATCGAGCAATATTTTTGCGACAAAATCAATATTTGCGGAGATACAGCCACTTTTCTAAAAAAGTTTAATAGGGAAGTAATATTTTTATTAAAAATGAATACTGATAGACTTGGATCCATCTTAATATTTATATGGATTTTTTCAAAAATTTCTTCAAATTACAATAGTTTTAATATATTTGAAAAGAGCATTATCAATACCTTAGTTAAGTTTTTTCGAATTTCGCTTATTTTTGCGATAAAATCAATATTTGCGGAGATACAGACACTTTTCTAAAAAAGTTTAATAGGGAAGTAATATTTTTATTATAAAAATAAATACTGATAGACTTGGATCCATCCTAATATTTATATGGATTTTTAAAAGGGGGACCCTTGCCATAATATCGAGCAATACCCCTATAATAAATACGCAGACCATATATTGAAAAGGGGGGACCATTACCGTAATATCGAGCAATATTCCTATATTAAATACGAAGACCATATATTGAAAAGGGGGGACCCTTACCATAATATCGAGCAATACCCCTATATTAAATACGCAGACCATATATTGAAAAGGGGGGACCCTTACCATAATATCGAGCAATATTCCTATATTAAATACGAAGACCATATATTGAAAAGGGGGGACCCTTACCATAATATCGAGCAATATTCCTATATTAAATACGAAGACCATATATTGAAAAGGGGGGACCCTTACCATAATATCGAGCAATATTCCTATATTAAATACGAAGACCATATAATGAAGAGGGGGGACCCTTACCATAATATCGAGCAATACCCCTATAATAAATACGAAGACCATATATTGAAAAGGGGGGACCCTTACCATAATATCGAGCAATACCCCTATAATAAATACGAAGACCATATATTAAAAAGGGGGGACCCTTACCATAATATCGAGCAATATTCCTATATTAAATACGAAGACCATATATTGAAAAGGGGGGACCCTTACCATAATATCGAGCAATATTCCTATATTAAATACGAAGACCATATATTGAAAAGGGGGTACCCTTACCATAATATCGAGCAATATTTTTGCGATAAAATCAATATTTGCGGAGATACAGACACTTTTCTAAAAAAGTTTAATAGGGAAGTAATATTTTTATTAAAAATGAATACTGATAGACTTGGATCCATCCTAATATTTATATGGATTTTTTCAAAAGTTTCTTCAAATTACAATAGTTTTAATATATTTGAAAAGAGCATTATCGATACCTTAGTTAAGTTTTTTCGAATTTCGCTTATTTTTGCGATAAAATCAATATTTGCGGAGATACAGCCACTTTTCAAAAAAAGTTTAATAGGGAAGTAATATTTTTATTAAAAATGAATACTGATAGACTTGGATCCATCCTAATATTTATATGGATTTTTTCAAAAATTTCTTCAAATTACAATAGTTTTAATATATTTGAAAAGAGCATTATCGATACCTTAGTTAAGTTTTTTCGAATTTCGCTTATTTTTGCGATAAAATCAATATTTGCGGAGATACAGCCACTTTTCTAAAAAAGTTTAATAGGGAAGTAATATTTTTATTAAAAATGAATACTGATAGACTTGGATCCATCTTAATATTTATATGGATTTTTTCAAAAATTTGTTCAAATTACAATAGTTTTAATATATTTGAAAAGAGCATTATCAATACCTTAGTTAAGTTTTTTCGAATTTCGCTTATTTTTGCGATAAAATCAATATTTGCGGAGATACAGCCACTTTTCTAAAAAAGTTTAATAGGGAAGTAATATTTTTATTATAAAAATGAATACTGATAGACTTGGATCCATCCTAATATTTATATGGATTTTTAAAAGGGGGACCCTTGCCATAATATCGAGCAATACCCCTATAATAAATACGCAGACCATATATTGAAAAGGGGGGACCATTACCGTAATATCGAGCAATATTCCTATATTAAATACGAAGACCATATATTGAAAAGGGGGGACCCTTACCATAATATCGAGCAATACCCCTATATTAAATACGCAGACCATATATTGAAAAGGGGGGACCCTTACCATAATATCGAGCAATATTCCTATATTAAATACGAAGACCATATATTGAAAAGGGGGACCCTTACCATAATATCGAGCAATACCCCTATAATAAATACGAAGATCATATATTGAAAAGGGGGGACCCTTACCATAATATCGAGCAATATTCCTATATTAAATACGAAGACCATATATTGAAAAGGGGGGACCCTTACCATAATATCGAGCAATATTCCTATATTAAATACGAAGACCATATATTGAAAAGGGGGGACCCTTACCATAATATCGAGCAATATTCCTATATTAAATACGAAGACCATATAATGAAAAGGGGGGACCCTTACCATAATATCGAGCAATACCCCTATAATAAATACGAAGACCATATATTGAAAAGGGGGGACCCTTACCATAATATCGAGCAATACCCCTATAATAAATACGAAGACCATATATTAAAAAGGGGGGACCCTTACCATAATATCGAGCAATATTCCTATATTAAATACGAAGACCATATATTGAAAAGGGGGGACCCTTACCATAATATCGAGCAATATTCCTATATTAAATACGAAGACCATATATTGAAAAGGGGGGACCCTTACCATAATATCGAGCAATATTTTTGCGATAAAATCAATATTTGCGGAGATACAGCCACTTTTCTAAAAAAGTTTAATAGGGAAGTAATATTTTTATTAAAAATGAATACTGATAGACTTGGATCCATCCTAATATTTATATGGATTTTTTCAAAAGTTTCTTCAAATTACAATAGTTTTAATATATTTGAAAAGAGCATTATCGATACCTTAGTTAAGTTTTTTCGAATTTCGCTTATTTTTGCGATAAAATCAATATTTGCGGAGATACAGCCACTTTTCAAAAAAAGTTTAATAGGGAAGTAATATTTTTATTAAAAATGAATACTGATAGACTTGGATCCATCCTAATATTTATATGGATTTTTTCAAAAATTTCTTCAAATTACAATAGTTTTAATATATTTGAAAAGAGCATTATCGATACCTTAGTTAAGTTTTTTCGAATTTCGCTTATTTTTGCGATAAAATCAATATTTGCGGAGATACAGCCACTTTTCTAAAAAAGTTTAATAGGGAAGTAATATTTTTATTAAAAATGAATACTGATAGACTTGGATCCATCTTAATATTTATATGGATTTTTTCAAAAATTTGTTCAAATTACAATAGTTTTAATATATTTGAAAAGAGCATTATCAATACCTTAGTTAAGTTTTTTCGAATTTCGCTTATTTTTGCGATAAAATCAATATTTGCGGAGATACAGACACTTTTCTAAAAAAGTTTAATAGGGAAGTAATATTTTTATTATAAAAATGAATACTGATAGACTTGGATCCATCCTAATATTTATATGGATTTTTAAAAGGGGGACCCTTGCCATAATATCGAGCAATACCCCTATAATAAATACGCAGACTATATATTGAAAAGGGGGGACCATTACCGTAATATCGAGCAATATTCCTATATTAAATACGAAGACCATATATTGAAAAGGGGGGACCCTTACCATAATATCGAGCAATACCCCTATATTAAATACGCAGACCATATATTGAAAAGGGGGGACCCTTACCATAATATCGAGCAATATTCCTATACTAAATACGAAGATCATATATTGAAAAGGGGGGACCCTTACCATAATATCGAGCAATATTCCTATATTAAATACGAAGACCATATATTGAAAAGGGGGGACCCTTACCATAATATCGAGCAATATTCCTATATTAAATACGAAGACCATATATTGAAAAGCGGGGACCCTTACCATAATATCGAGCAATATTCCTATATTAAATACGCAGACCATATATTGAAAAGGGGGGACCCTTACCATAATATCGAGCAATATTCCTATATTAAATACGAAGACCATATATTGAAAAGCGGGGACCCTTACCATAATATCGAGCAATACCCCTATATTAAATACGCAGACCATATATTGAAAAGGGGGGGCCCTTACTATAATATCGAGCAATATTCCTATATTAAATACGCAGACCATATATTGAAAAGGGGGACCCTTACCATAATATCGAGCAAAATTCCTATATTAAATACGAAGACCATATATTGAAAAGGGGGACCCTTACCATAATATCGAGCAATATTCCTATATTAAATACGAAGACCATATATTGAAAAGGGGGGACCCTTACCATAATATCGAGCAATACCCCAATATTAAATACGCAGACCATATATTGAAAAGGGGGGACCCTTACCATAATATCGAGCTATATTCCTATATTAAATACGAAGACCATATATTGAAAAGGGGGGACCCTTACCATAATATCGAGCAATATTCCTATATTAAATACGAAGACCATATATTGAAAAGGGGGGACCCTTACATTAATATCGAGCAATATTCCTATATTAAATACGAAGACCATATATTGAAAAGGGGGGACCCTTACCATAATATCGAGCAATACCCCTATAATAAATACGAAGACCAAATATTGAAAAGGGGGGCCCTTACCATAATATCGAGCAATACCCCTATATTAAATACGCAGACCATATATTGAAAAGGGGGGACCCTTACTATAATATCGAGCAATATTCCTATATTAAATACGCAGACCATATATTGAAAAGGGGGACCCTTACCATAATATCGAGCAAAATTCCTATATTAAATACGAAGACCATATATTAAAAAGGGGGACCCTTACCATAATATCGAGCAATATTCCTATATTAAATACGAAGACCATATATTGAAAAGGGGGGACCCTTACCATAATATCGAGCAATATTCCTATATTAAATACGAAGACCATATATTGAAAAGGGGGGACCCTTACCATAATATCGAGCAATATTCCTATATTAAATACGAAGACCATATATTGAAAAGGGGGGACCCTTACATTAATATCGAGCAATATTCCTATATTAAATACGAAGACCATATATTGAAAAGGGGGGACCCTTACCATAATATCGAGCAATATTCCTATATTAAATACGAAGACCATATATTGAAAAGGGGGGACCCTTACCATAATATCGAGCAATAGTCCTATATTAAATACGCAGACCATATATTGAAAAGGGGGGACCCTTACTATAATATCGAGCAATATTCCTATATTAAATACGCAGACCATATATTGAAAAGGGGGACCCTTACCATAATATCGAGCAATATTCCTATATTAAATACGAAGACCATATATTGAAAAGGGGGGACCCTTACCATAATATCGAGCAATAGTCCTATATTAAATACGAAGACCATATATTGAAAAGGGAGGACCCTTACCATAATATCGAGCAATATTCCTATATTAAATACGCAGACCATATATTGAAAAGGGGGGACCCTTACCATAATATCGAGCAATAGTCCTATATTAAATACGAAGACCATATATTGAAAAGGGGGGACCCTTACCATAATATCGAGCAATGTTCCTATATTAAATACGCAGACCAAATATTGAAAACGGGGGACCCTTACCATAATATCGAGCAATAGTCCTATATTAAATACGAAGACCATATATTGAAAAGGGGGGACCCTTACCATAATATCAAGCAATATTCCTATATTAAATACGAAGACCATATATTGAAAAGGGGGGACCCTTACCATAATATCGAGCAATGTTCCTATATTAAATACGCAGACCAAATATTGAAAACGGGGGACCCTTACCATAATATCGAGCAATAGTCCTATATTAAATACGAAGACCATATATTGAAAAGGGGGGACCCTTACCATAATATCGAGCAATATTCCTATATTAAATACGCAGACCATATATTGAAAAGGGGGGACCCTTACCATAATATCGAGCAATATTCCTATATTAAATACGAAGACCATATATTGAAAAGGGGGGACCCTTACCATAATATCGAGCAATATTCCTATATTAAATACGAAGACCATATATTGAAAAGGGGGGACCCTTACCATAATATCGAGCAATATTCCTATATTAAATACGAAGACCATATATTGAAAAGGGGGGACCCTTACATTAATATCGAGCAATATTCCTATATTAAATACGAAGACCATATATTGAAAAGGGGGGACCCTTACCATAATATCGAGCAATACCCCTATAATAAATACGAAGACCATATATTGAAAAGGGAGGACCCTTACCATAACATCGAGCAATACCCCTATAATAAATACGAAGACCATATATTGAAAAGGGGGGACCCTTACCATAATATCGAGCAATATTCCTATATTAAATACGAAGACCATATATTGAAAAGGGGGGACCCTTACCATAATATCGAGCAATAGTCCTATATTAAATACGAAGACCATATATTGAAAAGGGGGGACCCTTACTATAATATCGAGCAATATTCCTATATTAAATACGCAGACCATATATTGAAAAAGGGGACCCTTACCATAATATCGAGCAATATTCCTATATTAAATACGAAGACCATATATTGAAAAGGGGGGACCCTTACCATAATATCGAGCAATAGTCCTATATTAAATACGAAGACCATATATTGAAAAGGGGGGACCCTTACTATAATATCGAGCAATATTCCTATATTAAATACGCAGGCCATATATTGAAAAGGGGGACCCTTACCATAATATCGAGCAATATTCCTATATTAAATACGCAGACCATATATTGAAAAGCGGGGACCCTTACCATAATATCGAGCAATAGTCCTATATTAAATACGCAGACCATATATTGAAAAGGGGGGACCCTTACTATAATATCGAGCAATATTCCTATATTAAATACGAAGACCATATATTGAAAAGGGGGGACCCTTACCATAATATCGAGCAATATTCCTATATTAAATACGAAGACCATATATTGAAAAGGGGGGACCCTTACCATAATATCGAGCAATGTTCCTATATTAAATACGCAGACCAAATATTGAAAACGGGGGACCCTTACCATAATATCGAGCAATAGTCCTATATTAAATACGAAGACCATATATTGAAAAGGGGGGACCCTTACCATAATATCGAGCAATATTCCTATATTAAATACGCAGACCATATATTGAAAAGGGGGGACCCTTACCATAATATCGAGCAATAGTCCTATATTAAATACGAAGACCATATATTGAAAAGGGGGGACCCTTACTATAATATCGAGCAATATTCCTATATTAAATACGCAGGCCATATATTGAAAAGGGGGACCCTTACCATAATATCGAGCAATATTCCTATATTAAATACGCAGACCATATATTGAAAAGGGGGGACCCTTACCATAATATCGAGCAATAGTCCTATATTAAATACGCAGACCATATATTGAAAAGGGGGGACCCTTACTATAATATCGAGCAATATTCCTATATTAAATACGCAGACCATATATTGAAAAGGGGGACCCTTACCATAATATCGAGCAATATTCCTATATTAAATACGAAGACCATATATTGAAAAGGGGGGACCCTTACCATAATATCGAGCAATAGTCCTATATTAAATACGAAGACCATATATTGAAAAGGGAGGACCCTTACCATAATATCGAGCAATATTCCTATATTAAATACGCAGACCATATATTGAAAAGGGGGGACCCTTACCATAATATCGAGCAATAGTCCTATATTAAATACGAAGACCATATATTGAAAAGGGGGGACCCTTACCATAATATCGAGCAATATTCCTATATTAAATACGCAGACAATATATTGAAAAGGGGGGACCCTTACCATAATATCGAGCAATATTCCTATATTAAATACGCAGACCATATATTGAAAAGGGGGGACCCTTACCATAATATAGAGCAATAGTCCTATATTAAATACGAAGACCATATATTGAAAAGGGGGGACCCCTAACTATAATATCGAGCAATATTCCTATATTAAATACGCAGACCATATATTGAAAAGGGGGGACCCTTACCATAATATCGAGCAATAGTCCTATATTAAATACGAAGACCATATATTGAAAAGGGGGGACCCTTACCATAATATCGAGCAATATTCCTATATTAAATACGCAGACCATATATTAAAAAGGGGGGACCCTTACCATAATATCGAGCAATAGTCCTATATTAAATACGAAGACCATATATTGAAAAGGGGGGACCCTTACTATAATATCGAGCAATATTCCTATATTAAATACGCAGACCATATATTGAAAAGGGGGGACCCTTACCATAATATCGAGCAATACCCCTATAATAAATACGAAGACCATATATTGAAAAGGGAGGACCCTTACCATAACATCGAGCAATACCCCTATAATAAATACGAAGACCATATATTGAAAAGGGGGGACCCTTACCATAATATCGAGCAATATTCCTATATTAAATACGAAGACCATATATTGAAAAGGGGGGACCCTTACCATAATATCGAGCAATAGTCCTATATTAAATACGAAGACCATATATTGAAAAGGGGGGACCCTTACTATAATATCGAGCAATATTCCTATATTAAATACGCAGACCATATATTGAAAAGGGGGACCCTTACCATAATATCGAGCAATATTCCTATATTAAATACGAAGACCATATATTGAAAAGGGGGGACCCTTACCATAATATCGAGCAATAGTCCTATATTAAATACGAAGACCATATATTGAAAAGGGGGGACCCTTACTATAATATCGAGCAATATTCCTATATTAAATACGCAGGCCATATATTGAAAAGGGGGACCCTTACCATAATATCGAGCAATATTCCTATATTAAATACGCAGACCATATATTGAAAAGGGGGGACCCTTACCATAATATCGAGCAATAGTCCTATATTAAATACGCAGACCATATATTGAAAAGGGGGGACCCTTACTATAATATCGAGCAATATTCCTATATTAAATACGCAGACCATATATTGAAAAGGGGGACCCTTACCATAATATCGAGCAATATTCCTATATTAAATACGAAGACCATATATTGAAAAGGGGGGACCCTTACCATAATATCGAGCAATATTCCTATATTAAATACGAAGACCATATATTGAAAAGGGGGGACCCTTACCATAATATCGAGCAATATTCCTATATTAAATACGCAGACCATATATTGAAAAGGGGGGACCCTTACCATAATATCGAGCAATAGTCCTATATTAAATACGAAGACCATATATTGAAAAGGGGGGACCCTTACCATAATATCGAGCAATATTCCTATATTAAATACGCAGACAATATATTGAAAAGGGGGGACCCTTACCATAATATCGAGCAATATTCCTATATTAAATACGCAGACCATATATTGAAAAGGGGGGACCCTTACCATAATATCGAGCAATAGTCCTATATTAAATACGAAGACCATATATTGAAAAGGGGGGACCCCTAACTATAATATCGAGCAATATTCCTATATTAAATACGCAGACCATATATTGAAAAGGGGGGACCCTTACCATAATATCGAGCAATAGTCCTATATTAAATACGAAGACCATATATTGAAAAGGGGGGACCCTTACCATAATATCGAGCAATATTCCTATATTAAATACGCAGACCATATATTAAAAAGGGGGGACCCTTACCATAATATCGAGCAATAGTCCTATATTAAATACGAAGACCATATATTGAAAAGGGGGGACCCTTACTATAATATCGAGCAATATTCCTATATTAAATACGCAGACCATATATTGAAAAGGGGGACCCTTACCATAATATCGAGCAATATTCCTATATTAAATACGAAGACCATATATTGAAAAGGGGGGACCCTTACCATAATATCGAGCAATATTCCTATATTAAATACGCAGACCATATATTGAAAAGGGGGGACCCTTACCATAATATCGAGCAATAGTCCTATATTAAATACGAAGACCATATATTGAAAAGGGGGGACCCTTACTATAATATCGAGCAATATTCCTATATTAAATACGCAGACCATATATTGAAAAGGGGGGACCCTTACCATAATATCGAGCAATATTCCTATATTAAATACGCAGACCATATATTGAAAAGGGGGGACCCTTACCATAATATCGAGCAATAGTCCTATATTAAATACGAAGACCATATATTGAAAAGGGGGGACCCTTACTATAATATCGAGCAATATTCCTATATTAAATACGCAGACCATATATTGAAAAGGGGGGACCCTTACCATAATATCGAGCAATAGTCCTATATTAAATACGAAGACCATATATTGAAAAGGGGGGACCCTTACCATAATATCGAGCAATATTCCTATATTAAATACGAAGACCATATATTGAAAAGGGGGGACCCTTACCATAATATCGAGCAATAGTCCTATATTAAATACGAAGACCATATATTGAAAAGGGGGGACCCTTACCATAACATCGAGCAATACCCCTATATTAAATACGCAGACCATATATTGAAATATTCCTATAATAAATACGAAGACCATATATTGAAAAGGGGGGACCCTTACCATAATATCGAGCAATATTCCTATATTAAATACGAAGACCATATATTGAAAAGGGGGGACCCTTACCATAATATCGAGCAATACCCCTATAATAAATACGAAGACCATATATTGAAAAGGGGGGACCCTTACCATAATATCGAGCAATATTCCTATATTAAATACGAAGACCATATATTGAAAAGGGGGGACCCTTACCATAATATCGAGCAATAGTCCTATATTAAATACGAAGACCATATATTGAAAAGGGAGGACCCTTACCATAATATCGAGCAATACCCCTATAATAAATACGCAGACCATATATTGAAAAGGGGGGACCCTTACTATAATATCGAGCAATATTCCTATATTAAATACGAAGACCATATATTGAAAAGGGGGGACCCTTACCATAATATCGAGCAATATTCCTATATTAAATACGAAGACCATATAATGAAAAGGGGGGACCCTTACCATAATATCGAGCAATACCCCTATAATAAATACGAAGACCATATATTGAAAAGGGGGACCCTTACCATAATATCGAGCAATACCCCTATAATAAATACGAAGACCATATATTGAAAAGGGGGGACCCTTACCATAATATCGAGCAATATTCCTATATTAAATACGAAGACCATATATTGAAAAGGGGGGACCCTTACCATAATATCGAGCAATATTTTTCGATAAAATCAATATTTGCGGAGATACAGCCACTTTTCTAAAAAAGTTTAATAGGGAAGTAATATTTTTATTAAAAATGAATGCTGATAGACTTGGATCCATCTTAATATTTTAATGAATTTTTTCAAAAATTTCTTCAAATTACAATAGTTTTAATATATTTGAAAAGAGCATTATCAATACCTTAGTTAAGTTTTTTCGAATTTCGCTTATTTTTGCGATAAAATCAATATTTGCGGAGATACAGACACTTTTCTAAAAAAGTTTAATAGGGAAGTAATATTTTTATTATAAAAATGAATACTGATAGACTTGGATCCATCCTAATATTTATATGGATTTTTTCAAAAATTACTTGAAATTACAATAGTTTTAATATATTTGAAAAGAGCATTATCGATACCTTAGTTAAGTTTTTTCGAATTTCGCTTATTTTTGCGATAAAATCAATATTTGGGGAGATACAGACACTTTTCTAAAAAAGTTTAATAGGGAAGTAATATTTTTATTATAAAAATTAATACTGATAGACTTGGATCCATCCTAATATTTATATGGATTTTTTCAAAATTTCTTCAAATTACAATAGTTTTAATATATTTGAAAAGAGCATTATCGATACCTTAGTTAAGTTTTTTCGAATTTCGCTTATTTTTGCGATAAAATCAATATTTGCGGAGATACAGACACTTTTCTAAAAAAGTTTAATAGGGAAGTTATATTTTTATTATAAAAATGAATACTGATAGACTTGGATCCATCCTAATATTTATATGGATTTTTTCAAAAATTTCTTCAAATTACAATAGTTTTAATATATTTGAAAAGAGCATTATCAATACCTTAGTTAAGTTTTTTCGAATTTCGCTTATTTTTGCGATAAAATCAATATTTGCGGAGATACAGCCACTTTTCTAAAAAAGTTTAATAGGGAAGTAATATTTTTATTATAAAAATGAATACTGATAGACTTGGATCCATCCTAATATTTATATGGATTTTTTCAAAAATTTCTTCAAATTACAATAGTTTTAATATATTTGAAAAGAGCATTATCGATATCTTAGTTAAGTTTTTTCGAATTTCGCTTATTTTTGCGATAAAATCAATATTTGCGGAGATACAGCCACTTTTCTAAAAAAGTTTAATAGGGAAGTAATATTTTTATTATAAAAATGAATACTGATAGACTTGGATCCATCCTAATATTTATATGGATTTTTTCAAAAATTTCTTCAAATTACAATAGTTTTAATATATTTGAAAAGAGCATTATCGATACCTTAGTTAAGTTTTTTCGAATTTCGCTTATTTTTGCGATAAAATCAATATTTGGGGAGATACAGACACTTTTCTAAAAAAGTTTAATAGGGAAGTAATATTTTTATTATAAAAATTAATACTGATAGACTTGGATCCATCCTAATATTTATATGGATTTTTTCAAAATTTCTTCAAATTACAATAGTTTTAATATATTTGAAAAGAGCATTATCGATACTGTTGCGGGTAAAGCGGCCCAAGCTCAAGATAGCCAATGTGGATTTTAAACACAACAAGTGTAAGAATTTTAGAAAACTTTAATTCTTTATTCTTACGCTTTAATATGTTAAAATTCCTAAAATTATAAATAAATTCATTATACAAACTTACATACTAAACTGCTGATATACTAACTTTTATGTATGGCTACTCCAAGCGAAGCTTCGTAATCCTTATGACCTGAACGAATGAATATCTTAAATCTATGTAGGTGTTTTATATACTTATGT
Source organism: Epicampocera succincta (assembly GCA_932526305.1). Classification (NCBI taxonomy): domain Eukaryota; kingdom Metazoa; phylum Arthropoda; class Insecta; order Diptera; family Tachinidae; genus Epicampocera; species Epicampocera succincta. Next base: position 10,530,938 of record OW052037.1, on the reverse strand, counting down.
ATGTGGTCTCGATTAAATATGGCCTCATAATTATACCGCGTGGAAAATTAAAAGGAATAATTGAACATTTTGCCATGCTCATCTCTCTACATATCGATAACAGTAATGTCATATCAGCGATTTATGAGTGGCGGTAACAGTAATGTCATATTAGCGATTTATGAGTGGCGGTAACAGTAATGTCATATTAGCGATTTATGAGTGGCGGTAACACTCCCCCACAGTATGGCGAGATTTCGAAGACTTACTCTACTTTCTTTCAGCCACGTCTAAAACCGCTAATTTTGCAGCAGGTCTTTCTAAAACGCCACAAACTGTCAAAACTTTTGCCTTTCGTACTTGTCCATCTTCGGATTTGGCAACTTCGATGACCTTTCCTTTTGGCCACACGTTTCTCGGGTTATTTGTTGTCGTCGCAGCTGCGCCATAAAAATCTTTACGCATGGCAGTCTTCATCGCGTATATAAATCTGATGGAACATTTGTTCGATGTCACCACAGATTGCAATTTGCCTTTGCCGAAAACGAAAAAGAATAGCTGCAAGAGAAGACAGCAAATCTGGCCCTTTGAGCAGCATAGAGTTAAGTGAAATACCATTTGCCTTCGCGGCCGCATCCCAAACTATTCTTGTTTTATTCGGTTTGTTTTTGTTAAATACCGGAAACATTGGTAAATACCATACATTTTGTTTATCATCTTCATTGTTTACTTTGGCTATGTAATTTCTTTCAAAATATTCAGAAATTGTTTTTTCGAAATGTTCAAACAACTCTTTATTTTTTCTTAGAGTTTTTTCGAGACAAATCAGTCGTCTCTTCGCCATATCAAAGCTTTGTGGAAGTGTAATATTGTCATATCGCCACAGCAAAGCTGACTCGTAATGGCCATCGCATCTTTGTTTCGTATATGTTTCTAGCAAACTTAATGCCCTTTGGTCATCTTTTCCAAGAGCTGGAGTATAGTTACTTATCCCTGCTAACTCAGTTGTATAAAACTGTTTGAGTAAGTGAGTAAGAATTTGGTCGTTTTCACCTTTACACTCGCAAGAGTAAAAATTATATTGAATTTGGGCCTTTTCTCCAACACTGGAGTTGCCACATATTAGCCAGCCGAGGCGAGTATGTAAAGCGACGGGTTCGTTTTTCTTGCCTTCTTTAACACGAGTTGGCACACATAATTTCAAGTTATTTAATCCTAAAAGTACATCTGGTACAGCATTTTCAAAATCGGCGATGGGTAGCCCTTTAAGGTGCGGAAATTTTTTACATAACTTTTTATAATTAAAGCTCTGACTCGGAAGCGATAGTTGTTTAACCGTACGAACAGAAATAGAAAATTCAGTTTTATTCATACCTGAAATTTTCATTGAGACTATTTTTGAGTCTTCTTCGTTGCGACCTATTTCACCTGTCCATTTCAAGCATAGAGGTTGTGACTCACCATTTAAATCTAGTTTATTAATTAATTGTTCATTTACCAGACTTACAGACGAACCCTCGTCTATAAATGCAAAAGTATTAAAACAGACTGCTGTCGACCAGTCATATGTGGCACTAAACAAGGGCCATTCTTCAGGAGTGCCGGTAAAAATTGGAAGCTCTTTTGGTACTGACTGCCGCGTGCTTATTTGTTGTTGCGAAAGCCTGTGAGAAGGTAATATAACAGGTTGGAGGTTTGATGGGTTCATGGAAAACGTTGAATCCATGTAACCAAATTGTACAGGTGTCTCTAATGTGTGATTTTCTGCATTTACGTTGTCTGAATTATTACATAAATTTGCCGTTGTCGGCTGGTTTTGGCAATATGGTTTAGTAGTGTTAGGCATTTCTTGCGTTGTTGTGGCTTGTGGTACAAATGTGTAAGGTGGCGTTTCAAACTGACGAGCTGCGGAAACTATATTTTGGTGTGCGGTTGCAATAGCCGAAGTAGGGAGTTGGATTTGATTATCTAACCACTCATGTACAGATCTGACAGCTGAGTGTTTATTAACTGATTGTGCGTCCTCGAAGTCATCTACTGCTTGTTCGAGAATTTGGTATTTCTTTTTAATGAAATCTCTTTCAAGTTGTGTCTCTTCTTCTAGACGTCGTAGCTCAAGAGCTTGTCGGCGGGAGCGGGAAGCGGCCGAAGAGCCACTACGAATGGAAGAGGCAGAATCGATCGTGATTTGATGTTGTACCGTACAATTTTGGCAACTCCATGTAGGTTGGTCTTGATTGCTGCTGAGATTGACACATGGTAAATGAAAATTAAGATGGCACTTGCTGCATTTTATAAATTTTTCGTTGTCTGTGGACTTGTTGCAAATGTTACAGTTGTTCGGTGCAGGACTTAACTGAGTTGGTCGTTGACGACTTAGTGGTTGACCCTGTGAGGGAGTGGAAGGTTGCATTCTGTTAGGACTTACGTTTTAACACCCAAGATGATTCCTTCAAACGATCCGATGAGGCACATAAAAGAATTTTAATGTTGCGGGTAAAGCGGCCCAAGCTCAAGATAGCCAATGTGGATTTTAAACACAACAAGTGTAAGAATTTTAGAAAACTTTAATTCTTTATTCTTACGCTTTAATATGTTAAAATTCCTAAAATTATAAATAAATTCATTATACAAACTTACATACTAAACTGCTGATATACTAACTTTTATGTATGGCTACTCCAAGCGAAGCTTCGTAATCCTTATGACCTGAACGAATGAATATCTTAAATCTATGTAGGTGTTTTATATACTTATGTATGTGGTCTCGATTAAATATGGCCTCATAATTATACCGCGTGGAAAATTAAAAGGAATAATTGAACATTTTGCCATGCTCATCTCTCTACATATCGATAACAGTAATGTCATATCAGCGATTTATGAGTGGCGGTAACAGTAATGTCATATTAGCGATTTATGAGTGGCGGTAACAGTAATGTCATATTAGCGATTTATGAGTGGCGGTAACAGATACCTTAGTTAAGTTTTTTCGAATTTCGCTTATTTTTGCGATAAAATCAATATTTGCGGAGATACAGACACTTTTCTAAAAAAGTTTAATAGGGAAGTTATATTTTTATTATAAAAATGAATACTGATAGACTTGGATCCATCCTAATATTTATATGGATTTTTTCAAAAATTTCTTCAAATTACAATAGTTTTAATATATTTGAAAAGAGCATTATCGATACCTTAGTTAAGTTTTTTCGAATTTCGCTTATTTTTGCGATAAAATCAATATTTGCGGAGATACAGCCACTTTTCTAAAAAAGTTTAATAGGGAAGTAATATTTTTATTATAAAAATGAATACTGATAGACTTGGATCCATCCTAATATTTATATGGATTTTTTCAAAAATTTCTTCAAATTACAATAGTTTTAATATATTTGAAAAGAGCATTATCAATACCTTAGTTAAGTTTTTTCGAATTTCGCTTATTTTTGCGATAAAATCAATATTTGCGGAGATACAGACACTTTTCTAAAAAAGTTTAATAGGGAAGTAATATTTTTATTATAAAAATGAATACTGATAGACTTGGATCCATCCTAATATTTATATGGATTTTTTCAAAAATTTCTTCAAATTACAATAGTTTTAATATATTTTAAAAGAGCATTATCGATACCTTAGTTAAGTTTTTTCGAATTTCGCTTATTTTTGCGATAAAATCAATATTTGCGGAGATACAGCCACTTTTCTAAAAAAGTTTAATAGGGAAGTAATATTTTTATTATAAAAATGAATACTGATAGACTTGGATCCATCCTAATATTTATATGGATTTTTAAAAGGGGGACCCTTGCCATAATATCGAGCAATACCCCTATAATAAATACGAAGACCATATATTGAAAAGGGGGGACCCTTACCATAATATCGAGCAATACCCCTATATTAAATACGCAGACCATATATTGAAAAGGGGGGACCCTTACCATAATATCGAGGAATATTTCTATATTAAATACGAAGACCATATATTGAAAAGGGGGGACCCTTACCATAATATCGAGCAATACCCCTATATTAAATACGCAGACCATATATTGAAAAGGGGGGACCCTTACCATAATATCGAGCAATATTCCTATATTAAATACGAAGACCATATATTGAAAAGGGGGGACCCTTACCATAATATCGAGCAATATTCCTATATTAAATACGAAGACCATATATTGAAAAGGGGGGACCCTTACCATAATATCGAGCAATATTCCTATATTAAATACGCAGACCATATATTGAAAAGGGGGACCCTTACCATAATATCGAGCAATACCCCTATATTAAATACGCAGACCATATATTGAAAAGGGGGGACCCTTACCATAATATCGAGCTATATTCCTATAATAAATACGAAGACCATATATTGAAAAGGGGGGACCCTTACCATAATATCGAGCAATACCCCTATAATAAATACGAAGACCATATATTGAAAAGGGGGGACCCTTACCATAATATCGAGCAATACCCCTATATTAAATACGGAGACCATATATTGAAAAGGGGGGACCCTTACCATAATATCGAGCAATATTCCTATATTAAATACGCAGACCATATATTGAAAAGGGGGACCCTTACCATAATATCGAGCAATATTCCTATATTAAATACGAAGACCATATATTGAAAAGGGGGGACCCTTACCATAATATCGAGCAATACCCCTATATTAAATACGCAGACCATATATTGAAAAGGGGGGACCCTTACCATAATATCGAGCAATATTCCTATATTAAATACGCAGACCATATATTGAAAAGGGGGACCCTTACCATAATATCGAGCAATATTCCTATATTAAATACGAAGACCATATATTGAAAAGGGGGGACCCTTACCATAATATCGAGCAATACCCCTATATTAAATACGCAGACCATATATTGAAAAGGGGGGACCCTTACCATAATATCGAGCAATATTCCTATATTAAATACGAAGACCATATATTGAAAAGGGGGGACCCTTACCATAATATCGAGCAATATTCCTATATTAAATACGAAGACCATATATTGAAAAGGGGGGACCCTTACCATAATATCGAGCAATACCCCTATAATAAATACGAAGACCATATATTGAAAAGGGGGGACCCTTACCATAATATCGAGCAATATTCCTATATTAAATACGAAGACCATATATTGAAAAGGGGGGAACCCTTACCATAATATCGAGCAATATTCCTATATTAAATACGAAGACCATATATTGAAAAGGGGGGACCCTTACCATAATATCGAGCAATATTCCTATATTAAATACGAAGACCATATATTGAAAAGGGGGGACCCTTACCATAATATCGAGCAATGTTCCTATATTAAATACGCAGACCAAATATTGAAAACGGGGGACCCTTACCATAATATCGAGCAATGTTCCTATATTAAATACGCAGGCCAAATATTGAAAAGGGGGGACCCTCACCATAATATCGAGCAATATTCCTATATTAAATACGAAGACCATATATTGAAAAGGGGGGACCCTTACCATAATATCGAGCAATATTCCTATATTAAATACGAAGACCATATATTGAAAAGGGGGGACCCTCACCATAATATCGAGCAATACCCCTATAATAAATACGAAGACCATATATTGAAAAGGGGGGACCCTTACCATAATATCGAGCAATATTCCTATATTAAATACGAAGACCATATATTGAAAAGGGGGGACCCTTACCATAATATCGAGCAATATTCCTATATTAAATACGAAGACCATATATTGAAAAGGGGGGACCCTTACCATAATATCGAGCAATATTCCTATATTAAATACGAAGACCATATATTGAAAAGGGGGGACCCTTACCATAATATCGAGCAATGTTCCTATATTAAATACGCAGACCAAATATTGAAAACGGGGGACCCTTACCATAATATCGAGCAATGTTCCTATATTAAATACGCAGACCAAATATTGAAAAGGGGGGACCCTCACCATAATATCGAGCAATATTCCTATATTAAATACGAAGACCATATATTGAAAAGGGGGGACCCTTACCATAATATCGAGCAATACCCCTATATTAAATACGCAGACCATATATTGAAAAGGGGGGACCCTTACCATAATATCGAGCAATATTCCTATATTAAATACGAAGACCATATATTGAAAAGCGGGGACCCTTACCATAATATCGAGCAATATTCCTATATTAAATACGAAGACCATATATTGAAGAGGGGGGACCCTTACCATAATATCGAGCAATATTCCTATATTAAATACGAAGACCATATATATAAAAGGGGGGACCCTTACCATAATATCGAGCAATACCCCTATAATAAATACGAAGACCATATATTGAAAAGCGGGGACCCTTACCATAATATCGAGCAATACCCCTATATTAAATACGCAGACCATATATTGAAAAGGGGGGACCCTTACCATAATATCGAGCAATATTCCTATATTAAATACGAAGACCATATATTGAAAAGGGGGGACCCTTACCATAATATCGAGCAATATTCCTATATTAAATACGAAGACCATATATGGAAAAGGGGGGACCCTTACCATAATATCGAGCAATACCCCTATAATAAATACGAAGACCATATATTGAAAAGGGGGGACCCTTACCATAATATCGAGCAATACCCCTTTATTAAATACGGAGACCATATATTGAAAAGGGGGGACCCTTACCATAATATCGAGCAATATTCCTATATTAAATACGAAGACCATATATTGAAAAGGGGGGACCCTTACCATAATATCGAGCAATATTCCTATATTAAATACGAAGACCATATATTGAAAAGGGGGGACCCTTACCATAATATCGAGCAATATTCCTATATTAAATACGAAGACCATATATTGAAAAGGGGGACCCTTACCATAATATCGAGCAATACCCCTATATTAAATACGCAGACCATATATTGAAAAGGGGGACCCTTACCATAATATCGAGCAATATTTCTATATTAAATACGAAGACCATATATTGAAAAGGGGGGACCCTTACCATAATATCGAGCAATACCCCTATATTAAATACGCAGACCATATATTGAAAAGGGGGGACCCTTACCATAATATCGAGCAATATTCCTATATTAAATACGAAGACCATATATTGAAAAGCGGGGACCCTTACCATAATATCGAGCAATACCCGTATATTAAATACGCAGACCATATATTGAAAAGGGGGGACCCTTACCATAATATCGAGCAATATTTCTATATTAAATACGAAGACCATATATTGAAAAGGGGGGACCCTTACCATAATATCGAGCAATATTCCTATATTAAATACGAAGACCATATATTGAAAAGGGGGGACCCTTACCATAATATCGAGCAATATTTTTGCGATAAAATCAATATTTGCGGAGATACAGCCACTTTTCTAAAAAAGTTTAATAGGGAAGTAATATTTTTATTAAAAATGAATACTGATAGACTTGGATCCATCTTAATATTTATATGGATTTTTTCAAAAATTTGTTCAAATTACAATAGTTTTAATATATTTGAAAAGAGCATTATCAATACCTTAGTTAAGTTTTTTCGAATTTCGCTTATTTTTGCGATAAAATCAATATTTGCGGAGATACAGACACTTTTCTAAAAAAGTTTAATAGGGAAGTAATATTTTTATTATAAAAATGAATACTGATAGACTTGGATCCATCCTAATATTTATATGGATTTTTAAAAGGGGGACCCTTGCCATAATATCGAGCAATACCCCTATAATAAATACGCAGACCATATATTGAAAAGGGGGGACCCTTACCATAATATCGAGCAATATTCCTATATTAAATACGAAGATCATATATTGAAAAGGGGGGACCCTTACCATAATATCGAGCAATATTCCTATATTAAATACGAAGACCATATATTGAAAAGGGGGGACCCTTACCATAATATCGAGCAATATTCCTATATTAAATACGAAGATCATATATTGAAAAGGGGGGACCCTTACCATAATATCGAGCAATATTCCTATATTAAATACGAAGACCATATATTGAAAAGGGGGGACCCTTACCATAATATCGAGCAATACCCCAATATTAAATACGCAGACCATATATTGAAAAGGGGGGACCCTTACCATAATATCGAGCAATATTCCTATATTAAATACGAAGATCATATATTGAAAAGGGGGGACCCTTACCATAATATCGAGCAATATTCCTATATTAAATACGAAGACCATATATTGAAAAGGGGGGACCCTTACCATAATATCGAGCAATATTCCTATATTAAATACGAAGACCATATATTGAAAAGGGGGGACCCTTACCATAATATCGAGCAATACCCCAATATTAAATACGCAGACCATATATTGAAAAGGGGGGACCCTTACCGTAATATCGAGCAATATTCCTATATTAAATACGAAGACCATATATTGAAAAGGGGGGACCCTTACCATAATATCGAGCAATACCCCAATATTAAATACGCAGACCATATATTGAAAAGGGGGGACCCTTACCATAATATCGAGCAATATTCCTATATTAAATACGAAGACCATATATTGAAAAGGGGGGACCCTTACCATAATATCGAGCAATATTCCTATATTAAATACGAAGACCATATATTGAAAAGGGGGGACCCTTACCATAATATCGAGCAATACCCCAATATTAAATACGCAGACCATATATTGAAAAGGGGGGACCCTTACCGTAATATCGAGCAATATTCCTATATTAAATACGAAGATCATATATTGAAAAGGGGGGACCCTTACCGTAATATCGAGCAATATTCCTATATTAAATACGAAGACCATATATTGAAAAGGGGGGACCCTTACCATAATATCGAGCAATATTCCTATATTAAATACGAAGACCATATATTGAAAAGGGGGGACCCTTACCATAATATCGAGCAATACCCCAATATTAAATACGCAGACCATATATTGAAAAGGGGGGACCCTTACCGTAATATCGAGCAATATTCCTATATTAAATACGAAGACCATATATTGAAAAGGGGGGACCCTTACCATAATATCGAGCAATACCCCAATATTAAATACGCAGACCATATATTGAAAAGGGGGGACCCTTACCGTAATATCGAGCAATATTCCTATATTAAATACGAAGACCATATATTGAAAAGGGGGGACCCTTACCATAATATCGAGCAATACCCCAATATTAAATACGCAGACCATATATTGAAAAGGGGGGACCCTTACCGTAATATCGAGCAATATTCCTATATTAAATACGAAGACCATATATTGAAAAGGGGGGACCCTTACCATAATATCGAGCAATACCCCAATATTAAATACGCAGACCATATATTGAAAAGGGGGGACCCTTACCATAATATCGAGCAATATTCCTATATTAAATACGAAGATCATATATTGAAAAGGGGGGACCCTTACCATAATATCGAGCAATATTCCTATATTAAATACGAAGACCATATATTGAAAAGGGGGGACCCTTACCATAATATCGAGCAATATTCCTATATTAAATACGAAGACCATATATTGAAAAGCGGGGACCCTTACCATAATATCGAGCAATATTCCTATATTAAATACGCAGACCATATATTGAAAAGGGGGGACCCTTACCATAATATCGAGCAATATTCCTATATTAAATACGAAGACCATATATTGAAAAGCGGGGACCCTTACCATAATATCGAGCAATACCCCTATATTAAATACGCAGACCATATATTGAAAAGGGGGGACCCTTACTATAATATCGAGCAATATTCCTATATTAAATACGCAGACCATATATTGAAAAGGGGGACCCTTACCATAATATCGAGCAAAATTCCTATATTAAATACGAAGACCATATATTGAAAAGGGGGACCCTTACCATAATATCGAGCAATATTCCTATATTAAATACGAAGACCATATATTGAAAAGGGGGGACCCTTACCATAATATCGAGCAATACCCCTATATTAAATACGCAGACCATATATTGAAAAGGGGGGACCCTTACCATAATATCGAGCTATATTCCTATATTAAATACGAAGACCATATATTGAAAAGGGGGGACCCTTACCATAATATCGAGCAATATTCCTATATTAAATACGAAGACCATATATTGAAAAGGGGGGACCCTTACATTAATATCGAGCAATATTCCTATCTTAAATACGAAGACCATATATTGAAAAGGGGGGACCCTTACCATAATATCGAGCAATACCCCTATAATAAATACGAAGACCAAATATTGAAAAGGGGGGACCCTTACCATAATATCGAGCAATATTCCTATATTAAATACGAAGACCATATATTGAAAAGGGGGGACCCTTATCATAATATCGAGCAATACCCCTATAATAAATACGAAGACCATATATTGAAAAGGGGGGACCCTTACCATAATATCGAGCAATATTCCTATATTAAATACGAAGACCATATATTGAAAAGGGGGGACCCTTACTATAATATCGAGCAATATTCCTATATTAAATACGCAGACCATATATTGAAAAGGGGGACCCTTACCATAATATCGAGCAAAATTCCTATATTAAATACGAAGACCATATATTGAAAAGGGGGACCCTTACCATAATATCGAGCAATATTCCTATATTAAATACGAAGACCATATATTGAAAAGGGGGGACCCTTACATTAATATCGAGTAATATTCCTATATTAAATACGAAGACCATATATTGAAAAGGGGGGACCCTTACCATAATATCGAGCAATATTCCTATATTAAATACGAAGACCATATATTGAAAAGGTGGGACCCTTACATTAATATCGAGCAATATTCCTATATTAAATACGAAGACCATATATTGAAAAGGGGGGACCTTTACCATAATATCGAGCAATAGTCCTATATTAAATACGAAGACCATATATTGAAAAGGGGGGACCCTTACTATAATATCGAGCAATATTCCTATATTAAATACGCAGACCATATATTGAAAAGGGGGACCCTTACCATAATATCGAGCAATATTCCTATATTAAATACGCAGGCCATATATTGAAAAGGGGGGACCCTTACCATAATATCGAGCAATACCCCAATATTAAATACGCAGACCATATATTGAAAAGGGGGGACCCTTACCGTAATATCGAGCAATATTCCTATATTAAATACGAAGACCATATATTGAAAAGGGGGGACCCTTACCATAATATCGAGCAATACCCCAATATTAAATACGCAGACCATATATTGAAAAGGGGGGACCCTTACCGTAATATCGAGCAATATTCCTATATTAAATACGAAGACCATATATTGAAAAGGGGGGACCCTTACCATAATATCGAGCAATACCCCAATATTAAATACGCAGACCATATATTGAAAAGGGGGGACCCTTACCGTAATATCGAGCAATATTCCTATATTAAATACGAAGACCATATATTGAAAAGGGGGGACCCTTACCATAATATCGAGCAATACCCCAATATTAAATACGCAGACCATATATTGAAAAGGGGGGACCCTTACCATAATATCGAGCAATATTCCTATATTAAATACGAAGATCATATATTGAAAAGGGGGGACCCTTACCATAATATCGAGCAATATTCCTATATTAAATACGAAGACCATATATTGAAAAGGGGGGACCCTTACCATAATATCGAGCAATATTCCTATATTAAATACGAAGACCATATATTGAAAAGCGGGGACCCTTACCATAATATCGAGCAATATTCCTATATTAAATACGCAGACCATATATTGAAAAGGGGGGACCCTTACCATAATATCGAGCAATATTCCTATATTAAATACGAAGACCATATATTGAAAAGCGGGGACCCTTACCATAATATCGAGCAATACCCCTATATTAAATACGCAGACCATATATTGAAAAGGGGGGACCCTTACTATAATATCGAGCAATATTCCTATATTAAATACGCAGACCATATATTGAAAAGGGGGACCCTTACCATAATATCGAGCAAAATTCCTATATTAAATACGAAGACCATATATTGAAAAGGGGGACCCTTACCATAATATCGAGCAATATTCCTATATTAAATACGAAGACCATATATTGAAAAGGGGGGACCCTTACCATAATATCGAGCAATACCCCTATATTAAATACGCAGACCATATATTGAAAAGGGGGGACCCTTACCATAATATCGAGCTATATTCCTATATTAAATACGAAGACCATATATTGAAAAGGGGGGACCCTTACCATAATATCGAGCAATATTCCTATATTAAATACGAAGACCATATATTGAAAAGGGGGGACCCTTACATTAATATCGAGCAATATTCCTATCTTAAATACGAAGACCATATATTGAAAAGGGGGGACCCTTACCATAATATCGAGCAATACCCCTATAATAAATACGAAGACCAAATATTGAAAAGGGGGGACCCTTACCATAATATCGAGCAATATTCCTATATTAAATACGAAGACCATATATTGAAAAGGGGGGACCCTTATCATAATATCGAGCAATACCCCTATAATAAATACGAAGACCATATATTGAAAAGGGGGGACCCTTACCATAATATCGAGCAATATTCCTATATTAAATACGAAGACCATATATTGAAAAGGGGGGACCCTTACTATAATATCGAGCAATATTCCTATATTAAATACGCAGACCATATATTGAAAAGGGGGACCCTTACCATAATATCGAGCAAAATTCCTATATTAAATACGAAGACCATATATTGAAAAGGGGGACCCTTACCATAATATCGAGCAATATTCCTATATTAAATACGAAGACCATATATTGAAAAGGGGGGACCCTTACATTAATATCGAGTAATATTCCTATATTAAATACGAAGACCATATATTGAAAAGGGGGGACCCTTACCATAATATCGAGCAATATTCCTATATTAAATACGAAGACCATATATTGAAAAGGTGGGACCCTTACATTAATATCGAGCAATATTCCTATATTAAATACGAAGACCATATATTGAAAAGGGGGGACCTTTACCATAATATCGAGCAATAGTCCTATATTAAATACGAAGACCATATATTGAAAAGGGGGGACCCTTACTATAATATCGAGCAATATTCCTATATTAAATACGCAGACCATATATTGAAAAGGGGGACCCTTACCATAATATCGAGCAATATTCCTATATTAAATACGCAGGCCATATATTGAAAAGGGGGGACCCTTACCATAATATCGAGCAATAGTCCTATATTAAATACGCAGACCATATATTGAAAAGGGGGGACCCTTACTATAATATCGAGCAATATTCCTAAATTAAATACGCAGACCATATATTGAAAAGGGGGACCCTTACCATAATATCGAGCAATATTCCTATATTAAATACGAAGACCATATATTGAAAAGGAGGGACCCTTACCATAATATCGAGCAATAGTCCTATATTAAATACGAAGACCATATATTGAAAAGGGAGGACCCTTACCATAATATCGAGCAATATTCCTATATTAAATACGCAGACCATATATTGAAAAGGGGGGACCCTTACCATAATATCGAGCAATAGTCCTATATTAAATACGAAGACCATATATTGAAAAGGGGGGACCCTTACTATAATATCGAGCAATATTCCTATATTAAATACGCACACCATATATTGAAAAGGGGGGACCCTTACCATAATATCGAGCAATATTCCTATATTAAATACGCAGACCATATATTGAAAAGGGGGGACCCTTACCATAATATCGAGCAATAGTCCTATATTAAATACGAAGACCATATATTGAAAAGGGGGACCCTTACTATAATATCGAGCAATATTCCTATATTAAATACGCAGACCATATATTGAAAAGGGGGGACCCTTACCATAATATCGAGCAATAGTCCTATATTAAATACGAAGACCATATATTGAAAAGGGGGGACCCTTACCATAATATCGAGCAATATTCCTATATTAAATACGCAGACCATATATTAAAAAGGGGGGACCCTTACCATAATATCGAGCAATAGTCCTATATTAAATACGAAGACCATATATTGAAAAGGGGGGACCTTTACTATAATATCGAGCAATATTCCTATATTAAATACGCAGACCATATATTGAAAAGGGGGACCCTTACCATAATATCGAGCAATATTCCTATATTAAATACGAAGACCATATATTGAAAAGGGGGGACCCTTACCATAATATCGAGCAATATTCCTATATTAAATACGCAGACCATATATTGAAAAGGGGGGACCCTTACCATAATATCGAGCAATAGTCCTATATTAAATACGAAGACCATATATTGAAAAGGGGGGACCCTTACTATAATATCGAGCAATATTCCTATATTAAATACGCAGACCATATATTGAAAAGGGGGGACCCTTACCATAATATCGAGCAATATTCCTATATTAAATACGCAGACCATATATTGAAAAGGGGGGACCCTTACCATAATATCGAGCAATAGTCCTATATTAAATACGAAGACCATATATTGAAAAGGGGGGACCCTTACTATAATATCGAGCAATATTCCTATATTAAATACGCACCCCATATATTGAAAAGGGGGGACCCTTACCATAATATCGAGCAATAGTCCTATATTAAATACGAAGACCATATATTGAAAAGGGGGGACCCTTACCATAATATCGAGCAATATTCCTATATTAAATACGAAGACCATATATTGAAAAGGGGGGACCCTTACCATAATATCGAGCAATAGTCCTATATTAAATACGAAGACCATATATTGAAAAGGGGGGACCCTTACCATAACATCGAGCAATACCCCTATATTAAATACGCAGACCATATATTGAAATATTCCTATAATAAATACGAAGACCATATATTGAAAAGGGGGGACCCTTACCATAATATCGAGCAATATTCCTATATTAAATACGAAGACCATATATTGAAAAGGGGGGACCCTTACCATAATATCGAGCAATACCCCTATAATAAATACGAAGACCATATATTGAAAAGGGGGGACCCTTACCATAATATCGAGCAATATTCCTATATTAAATACGAAGACCATATATTGAAAAGGGGGGACCCTTACCATAATATCGAGCAATATTCCTATATTAAATACGAAGACCATATATTGAAAAGGGGGGACCCTTACCATAATATCGAGCAATATTCCTATATTAAATACGCAGACCATATATTGAAAAGGGGGGACCCTTACCATAATATCGAGCAATAGTCCTATATTAAATACGAAGACCATATATTGAAAAGGGGGGACCCTTACTATAATATCGAGCAATATTCCTATATTAAATACGCAGACCATATATTGAAAAGGGGGGACCCTTACCATAATATCGAGAAATACCCCTATATTAAATACGGTGACCATATATTGAAAAGGGGGGACCCTTACCATAATATCGAGCAATACCCCTATATTAAATACGAAGACCATATATTGAAAAGGGGGGATCCTTACCATAATATCGAGCAATATTCCTATATTAAATACGAAGACCATATATTGAAAAGGGGGGACCCTTACCATAATATCGAGAAATACCCCTATATTAAATACGGAGACCATATATTGAAAAGGGGGGACCCTTACCATAATATCGAGAAATACCCCTATATTAAATACGGAGACCATATATTGAAAAGGGGGGACCCTTACCATAATATCGAGCAATACCCCTATATTAAATACGCAGACCATATATTGAAAAGGGGGGACCCTTACCATAATATCGAGCAATATTCCTATATTAAATACGAAGACCATATATTGAAAAGGGGGGACCCTTACCATAATATCGAGCAATATTCCTATATTAAATACGAAGACCATATATTGAAAAGGGGGGACCCTTACCATAATATCGAGCAATACCCCTATAATAAATACGAAGACCATATATTGAAAAGGGGGGACCCTTACCATAATATCGAGCAATATTCCTATATTAAATACGAAGACCATATATTGAAAAGGGGGGACCCTTACCATAATATCGAGCAATATTCCTATATTAAATACGAAGACCATATATTGAAAAGGGGGGACCCTTACCATAATATCGAGCAATACCCCTATAATAAATACGAAGACCATATATTGAAAAGGGGGGACCCTTACCATAATATCGAGAAATACCCCTATATTAAATACGGAGACCATATATTGAAAAGGGGGGACCCTTACCATAATATCGAGCAATACCCCTATATTAAATACGCAGACCATATATTGAAAAGGGGGGACCCTTACCATAATATCGAGCAATATTCCTATATTAAATACGAAGACCATATATTGAAAAGGGGGGACCCTTACCATAATATCGAGCAATATTCCTATATTAAATACGAAGACCATATATTGAAAAGGGGGGACCCTTACCATAATATCGAGCAATACCCCTATAATAAATACGAAGACCATATATTGAAAAGGGGGGACCCTTACCATAATATCGAGCAATACCCCTATATTAAATACGGAGACCATATATTGAAAAGGGGGGACCCTTACCATAATATCGAGCAATATTCCTATATTAAATACGAAGACCATATATTGAAAAGGGGGGACCCTTACCATAATATCGAGTAATACCTCTATATTAAATACGCAGACCATATATTGAAAAGGGGGGACCCTTACCATAATATCGAGCAATACCCCTATATTAAATACGAAGACCATATATTGAAAAGGGGGGACCCTTACCATAATATCGAGCAATACCCCTATATTAAATACGCAGACCATATATTGAAAAGGGGGGACCCTTACCATAATATCGAGCAATACCCCTATATTAAATACGAAGACCATATATTGAAGAGGGGGGACCCTTACCATAATATCGAGCAATACCCCTATAATAAATACGAAGACCATATATTGAAAAGGGGGACCCTTACCATAATATCGAGCAATACCCCTAAAATAAATACGAAGACCATATATTGAAAAGGGGGGACCCTTACCATAATATCGAGCAATACCCCTATAATAAATACGAAGACCAAATATTGAAAAGGGGGGACCCTTACCATAATATCGAGCAATACCCCTATATTAAATACGCAGACCATATATTGAAAAGGGGGACCCTTACCATAATATCGAGCAATACCCCTAAAATAAATACGAAGACCATATATTGATATGGGGGGACCCTTACCATAATATCGAGCAATACCCCTATAATAAATACGAAGACCAAATATTGAAAAGGGGGGACCCTTACCATAATATCGAGCAATACCCCTATATTAAATACGCAGACCATATATTGAAAAGGGGGGACCCTTACCATAATATCGAGCAATATTCCTATATTAAATACGAAGACCATATATTGAAAAGGGGGGACCCTTACCATAATATCGAGCAATATTCCTATATTAAATACGAAGACCATATATTGAAAAGGGGGGACCCTTACCATAATATCGAGCAATACCCCTATAATAAATACGAAGACCATATATTGAAAAGGGGGGACCCTTACCATAATATCGAGCATTATTCCTATATTAAATACGAAGACCATATATTGAAAAGGGGGACCCTTACCATAATATCGAGCAATATTCCTATAATAAACACGCAGACCATATATTGAAAAGGGGGGACCCTTACCATAATATCGCGCAATATTCCTATATTAAATACGAAGACCATATATTGAAAAGGGGGGACCCTTACCATAATATCGAGCAATACCCCTATAATAAATACGAAGACCATATATTGAAAAGGGGGGACCCTTACCATAATATCGAGCAATACCCCTATATTAAATACGCAGACCATATATTGAAAAGGGAGGACCCTTACCATAATATCGAGCAATATTCCTATATTAAATACGCAGACCATATATTGAAAAGGGGGACCCTTACCATAATATCGAGCAATATTCCTATATTAAATTCGCAGACCAAATATTGAAAAGGGGGGACCCTTACCATAATATCGAGCAATACGCCTATAATAAATACGAAGACCATATATTGAAAAGGGGGGACCCTTACCATAATATCGAGCAATATTCCTATATTAAATACGAAGACCATATATTGAAAAGGGGGGACCCTTACCATAATATAGAGCAATACCCCTATAATAAATACGAAGACCATATATTGAAAAGGGGGGACCCTTACCATAATATCGAGCAATACCCCTATAATAAATACGAAGACCATATATTGAAAAGGGGGGACCCTTACCATAATATCAAGCAATATTCCTATATTAAATACGAATACCATATATTGAAAAGGGGAGACCCTTACCATAATATCGAGCAATACCCCTATAATAAATACGAAGACCATATATTGAAAAGCGGGGACCCTTACCATAATATCGAGCAATACCCCTATATTAAATACGCAGACCATATATTGAAAAGGGGGGACCCTTACCATAATATCGAGCAATACCCCTATATTAAATACGCAGACCATATATTGAAAAGGGGGGACCCTTACCATAATATCGAGCAATATTCCTATATTAAATACGAAGACCATATATTGAAAAGGGGGGACCCTTACCATAATATCGAGCAATACCCCTATATTAAATACGCAGACCATATATTGAAAAGGGGGGACCCTTACCATAATATCGAGCAATATTCCTATATTAAATACGCAGACCATATATTGAAAAGGGGGACCCTTACCATAATATCGAGCAATATTCCTATATTAAATACGAAGACCATATATTGAAAAGGGGGGACCCTTACCATAATATCGAGCAATACCCCTATATTAAATACGCAGACCATATATTGAAAAGGGGGACCCTTACCATAATATCGAGCAATATTCCTATATTAAATACGAAGACCATATATTGAAAAGGGGGGACCCTTACCATAATATCGAGCAATATTCCTATATTAAATACGAAGACCATATATTGAAAAGGGGGGACCCTTACCATAATATCGAGCAATATTCCTATATTAAATACGAAGACCATATATTGAAAAGGGGGGACCCTTACCATAATATCGAGCAATACCCCTATATTAAATACGCAGACCATATATTGAAAAGGGGGACCCTTACCATAATATCGAGCAATATTCCTATATTAAATACGAAGACCATATATTGAAAAGGGGGACCCTTACCATAATATCGAGCAATACCCCTATAATAAATACGAAGACCATATATTGAAAAGGGGGGACCCTTACCATAATATCGAGCAATATTCCTATATTAAATACGAAGACCATATATTGAAAAGGGGGGACCCTTACCATAATATCGAGCAATACCCCTATATTAAATACGCAGACCATATATTGAAAAGGGGGGACCCTTACCATAATATCGAGCAATACCCCTATATTAAATACGCAGACCATATATTGAAAAGGGGGGACCCTTACCATAATATCGAGCAATATTCCTATATTAAATACGAAGACCATATATTGAAAAGGGGGGACCCTTACCATAATATCGAGCAATACCCCTATATTAAATACGCAGACCATATATTGAAAAGGGGGACCCTTACCATAATATCGAGCAATATTCCTATATTAAATACGAAGACCATATATTGAAAAGGGGGGACCCTTACCATAATATCGAGGAATATTTATATATTAAATACGAAGACCATATATTGAAAAGGGGGGACCCTTACCATAATATCGAGCAATACCCCTATATTAAATACGCAGACCATATATTGAAAAGGGGGACCCTTACCATAATATCGAGCAATACCCCTATATTAAATACGCAGACCATATATTGAAAAGGGGGACCCTTACCATAATATCGAGCAATATTCCTATATTAAATACGAAGACCATATATTGAAAAGGGGGGACCCTTACCATAATATCGAGCAATATTCCTATATTAAATACGCAGACCATATATTGAAAAGGGGGGACCCTTACCATAATATCGAGCAATACCCCTATATTAAATACGCAGACCATATATTGAAAAGGGGGGACCCTTACCATAATATCGAGCAATATTCCTATATTAAATACGCAGACCATATATTGAAAAGGGGGACCCTTACCATAATATCGAGCAATATTCCTATATTAAATACGAAGACCATATATTGAAAAGGGGGGACCCTTACCATAATATCGAGCAATACCCCTATATTAAATACGCAGACCATATATTGAAAAGGGGGACCCTTACCATAATATCGAGCAATATTCCTATATTAAATACGAAGACCATATATTGAAAAGGGGGGACCCTTACCATAATATCGAGCAATACCCCTATATTAAATACGCAGACCATATATTGAAAAGGGGGGACCCTTACCATAATATCGAGCAATATTCCTATATTAAATACGAAGACCATATATTGAAAAGGGGGGACCCTTACCATAATATCGAGCAATACCCCTATATTAAATACGCAGACCATATATTGAAAAGGGGGACCCTTACCATAATATCGAGCAATATTCCTATATTAAATACGAAGACCATATATTGAAAAGGGGGGACCCTTACCATAATATCGAGGAATATTTCTATATTAAATACGAAGACCATATATTGAAAAGGGGGGACCCTTACCATAATATCGAGCAATACCCCTATATTAAATACGCAGACCAAATATTGAAAAGGGGGGACCCTTACCATAATATCGAGCAATACCCCTATATTAAATACGCAGACCATATATTGAAAAGGGGGGACCCTTACCATAATATCGAGGAATATTTCTATATTAAATACGAAGACCATATATTGAAAAGGGGGGACCCTTACCATAATATCGAGCAATATTCCTATATTAAATACGAAGACCATATATTGAAAAGGGGGGACCCTTACCATAATATCGAGCAATATTCCTATATTAAATACGAAGACCATATATTGAAAAGGGGGGACCCTTACCATAATATCGAGCAATATTCCTATATTAAATACGCAGACCATATATTGAAAAGGGGGACCCTTACCATAATATCGAGCAATATTCCTATATTAAATACGAAGACCATATATTGAAAAGGGGGGACCCTTACCATAATATCGAGCAATATTCCTATATTAAATACGAAGACCATATATTGAAAAGGGGGGACCCTTACCATAATATCGAGCAATACCCCTATAATAAATACGAAGACCATATATTGAAAAGGGGGGACCCTTACCATAATATCGAGCAATACCCCTATATTAAATACGGAGACCATATATTGAAAAGGGGGGACCCTTACCATAATATCGAGCAATATTCCTATATTAAATACGCAGACCATATATTGAAAAGGGGGACCCTTACCATAATATCGACCAATATTCCTATATTAAATACGAAGACCATATATTGAAAAGGGGGGACCCTTACCATAATATCGAGCAATACCCCTATATTAAATACGCAGACCATATATTGAAAAGGGGGGACCCTTACCATAATATCGAGCAATATTCCTATATTAAATACGCAGACCATATATTGAAAAGGGGGACCCTTACCATAATATCGAGCAATATTCCTATATTAAATACGAAGACCATATATTGAAAAGGGGGGACCCTTACCATAATATCGAGCAATACCCCTATATTAAATACGCAGACCATATATTGAAAAGGGGGGACCCTTACCATAATATCGAGCAATATTCCTATATTAAATACGAAGACCATATATTGAAAAGGGGGGACCCTTACCATAATATCGAGCAATATTCCTATATTAAATACGAAGACCATATATTGAAAAGGGGGGACCCTTACCATAATATCGAGCAATACCCCTATAATAAATACGAAGACCATATACTGAAAAGGGGGGACCCTTACCATAATATCGAGCAATATTCCTATATTAAATACGAAGACCATATATTGAAAAGGGGGGACCCTTACCATAATATCGAGCAATATTCCTATATTAAATACGAAGACCATATATTGAAAAGGGGGGACCCTTACCATAATATCGAGCAATACCCCTATATTAAATACGAAGACCATATATTGAAGAGGGGGGACCCTTACCATAATATCGAGCAATACCCCTATATTAAATACGCAGACCATATATTGAAAAGGGGGGACCCTCACCATAATATCGAGCAATACCCCTATAATAAATACGAAGACCATATATTGAAAAGGGGGGACCCTTACCATAATATCGAGCAATATTCCTATATTAAATACGAAGACCATATATTGAAAAGGGGGGACCCTTACCATAATATCAAGCAATGTTCCTATATTAAATACGCAGACCAAATATTGAAAACGGGGGACCCTTACCATAATATCGAGCAATGTTCCTATATTAAATACGCAGACCAAATATTGAAAAGGGGGGACCTTCACCATAATATCGAGCAATAGCCCTATATTAAATACGCAGACCATATATTGAAAAGGGGGGACCTTTACCATAATATCGACAAATACCCCTATAATAAATACGAAGACCATATATTG
Source organism: Epicampocera succincta (assembly GCA_932526305.1). Taxonomy (NCBI): domain Eukaryota; kingdom Metazoa; phylum Arthropoda; class Insecta; order Diptera; family Tachinidae; genus Epicampocera; species Epicampocera succincta. The sequence continues at coordinate 10,508,362 of OW052037.1, read as the reverse complement.
AAAAGGGGGGACCTTTACCATAATATCGAGCAATATTTCTATATTAAATACGCAGACCAAATATTGAAAAGGGGGGACCCTTACCATAATATCGAGCAATACCCCTATATTAAATACGCAGACCATATATTGAAAAGGGGGGACCCTTACCATAATATCGAGGAATATTTCTATATTAAATACGAAGACCATATATTGAAAAGGGGGGACCCTTACCATAATATCGAGCAATACCCCTATATTAAATACGCAGACCATATATTGAAAAGGGGGGACCCTTACCATAATATCGAGCAATATTCCTATATTAAATACGAAGACCATATATTGAAAAGGGGGGACCCTTACCATAATATCGAGCAATATTCCTATATTAAATACGAAGACCATATATTGAAAAGGGGGGACCCTTACCATAATATCGAGCAATATTCCTATATTAAATACGCAGACCATATATTGAAAAGTGGGACCCTTACCATAATATCGAGCAATATTCCTATATTAAATACGAAGACCATATATTGAAAAGGGGGGACCCTTACCATAATATCGAGCAATATTCCTATATTAAATACGAAGACCATATATTGAAAAGGGGGGACCCTTACCATAATATCGAGCAATACCCCTATAATAAATACGAAGACCATATATTGAAAAGGGGGGACCCTTACCATAATATCGAGCAATACCCCTATATTAAATACGGAGACCATATATTGAAAAGGGGGGACCCTTACCATAATATCGAGCAATATTCCTATATTAAATACGCAGACCATATATTGAAAAGGGGGACCCTTACCATAATATCGAGCAATATTCCTATATTAAATACGAAGACCATATATTGAAAAGGGGGGACCCTTACCATAATATCGAGCAATACCCCTATATTAAATACGCAGACCATATATTGAAAAGGGGGGACCCTTACCATAATATCGAGCAATATTCCTATATTAAATACGCAGACCATATATTGAAAAGGGGGACCCTTACCATAATATCGAGCAATATTCCTATATTAAATACGAAGACCATATATTGAAAAGGGGGGACCCTTACCATAATATCGAGCAATACCCCTATAATAAATACGAAGACCATATATTGAAAAGGGGGGACCCTTACCATAATATCGAGCAATACCCCTATAATAAATACGAAGACCATATATTGAAAAGGGGGGACCCTTACCATAATATCGAGCATTATTCCTATATTAAATACGAAGACCATATATTGAAAAGGGGGACCCTTACCATAATATCGAGCAATATTCCTATAATAAATACGCAGACCATATATTGAAAAGGGGGGACCCTTACCATAATATCGCGCAATATTCCTATATTAAATACGAAGACCATATATTGAAAAGGGGGGACCCTTACCATAATATCGAGCAATACCCCTATATTAAATACGAAGACCATATATTGAAGAGGGGGGACCCTTACCATAATATCGAGCAATACCCCTATATTAAATACGCAGACCATATATTGAAAAGGGGGGACCCTCACCATAATATCGAGCAATACCCCTATAATAAATACGAAGACCATATATTGAAAAGGGGGGACCCTTACCATAATATCAAGCAATGTTCCTATATTAAATACGCAGACCAAATATTGAAAACGGGGGACCCTTACCATAATATCGAGCAATGTTCCTATATTAAATACGCAGACCAAATATTGAAAAGGGGGGACCTTCACCATAATATCGAGCAATAGCCCTATATTAAATACGCAGACCATATATTGAAAAGGGGGGACCTTTACCATAATATCGACAAATACCCCTATAATAAATACGAAGACCATATATTGAAAAGGGGGGACCTTTACCATAATATCGAGCAATATTCCTATATTAAATTCGCAGACCAAATATTGAAAAGGGGGGACCCTTACCATAATATCGAGCAATACGCCTATAATAAATACGAAGACCATATATTGAAAAGGGGGGACCCTTACCATAATATCGAGCAATATTCCTATATTAAATACGAAGACCATATATTGAAAAGGGGGGACCCTTACCATAATATAGAGCAATACCCCTATAATAAATACGAAGACCATATATTGAAAAGGGGGGACCCTTACCATAATATCGAGCAATACCCCTATAATAAATACGAAGACCATATATTGAAAAGGGGGGACCCTTACCATAATATCAAGCAATATTCCTATATTAAATACGAATACCATATATTGAAAAGGGGAGACCCTTACCATAATATCGAGCAATACCCCTATAATAAATACGAAGACCATATATTGAAAAGCGGGGACCCTTACCATAATATCGAGCAATACCCCTATATTAAATACGCAGACCATATATTGAAAAGGGGGGACCCTTACCATAATATCGAGCAATATTCCTATATTAAATACGAAGACCATATATTGAAAAGGGGGGACCCTTACCATAATATCGAGCAATACCCCTATAATAAATACGAAGACCATATATTGAAAAGCGGGGACCCTTACCATAATATCGAGCAATACCCCTATAATAAATACGAAGACCATATATTGAAAAGCGGGGACCCTTACCATAATATCGAGCAATACCCCTATAATAAATACGAAGACCATATATTGAAAAGGGGGGACCCTTACCATAATATCAAGCAATATTCCTATATTAAATACGAAGACCAAATATATTGAAAAGGGGGGACCCTTACCATAATATCGAGCAATATTCCTATATTAAATACGAAGACCATATATTGAAAAGGGGGGACCCTTACCATAATATCGAGCAATATTCCTATATTAAATACGAAGACCATATATTGAAAAGGGGGGACCCTTACCATAATATCGAGCAATACCCCTATATTAAATACGAAGACCATATATTGAAAAGGGGGGACCCTTACCATAATATCAAGCAATATTCCTATATTAAATACGAAGACCATATATTGAAAAGGGGGGACCCTTACCATAATATCGAGCAATATTCCTATATTAAATACGAAGACCATATATTGAAAAGGGGGGACCCTTACCATAATATCAAGCAATACCCCTATATTAAATACGCAGACCATATATTGAAAAGGGGGGACCCTTACCATAATATCGAGCAATACCCCTATATTAAATACGCAGACCATATATTGAAAAGGGGGGACCCTTACCATAATATCGAGCAATATTCCTATATTAAATATGAAGACCATATATTGAAAAGGGGGGACCCTTACCATAATATCGAGCAATACCCCTATATTAAATACGCAGACCATATATTGAAAAGGGGGGACCCTTACCATAATATCGAGCAATATTCCTATATTAAATACGAAGACCATATATTGAAAAGGGGGGACCCTTACCATAATATCGAGCAATACCCCTATAATAAATACGAAGACCATATATTGAAAAGCGGGGACCCTTACCATAATATCGAGCAATACCCCTATATTAAATACGCAGACCATATATTGAAAAGGGGGGACCCTTACCATAATATCGAGCAATACCCCTATAATAAATACGAAGACCATATATTGAAAAGGGGGGACCCTTACCATAATATCAAGCAATATTCCTATATTAAATACGAAGACCAAATATTGAAAAGGGGGGACCCTTACCATAATATCGAGCAATACCCCTATATTAAATACGCAGACCATATATTGAAAAGGGGGGACCCTTACCATAATATCGAGCAATATTCCTATATTAAATACGAAGACCATATATTGAAAAGGGGGGACCCTTACCATAATATCGAGCAATACCCCTATATTAAATACGCAGACCATATATTGAAAAGGGGGGACCCTTACCATAATATCGAGCAATACCCCTATAATAAATACGAAGACCATATATTGAAAAGGGGGACCCTTACCATAATATCAAGCAATATTCCTATATTAAATACGAATACCATATATTGAAAAGGGGGGACCCTTACCATAATATCGAGCAATACCCCTATAATAAATACGAAGACCATATATTGAAAAGCGGGGACCCTTACCATAATATCGAGCAATACCCCTATATTAAATACGCAGACCATATATTGAAAAGGGGGGACCCTTACCATAATATCGAGCAATACCCCTATATTAAATACGCAGACCATATATTGAAAAGGGGGGACCCTTACCATAATATCGAGCAATACCCCTATAATAAATACGAAGACCATATATTGAAAAGGAGGGACCCTTACCATAATATCAAGCAATATTCCTATATTAAATACGAATACCATATATTGAAAAGGGGGACCCTTACCATAATATCGAGCAATACCCCTATAATAAATACGAAGACCATATATTGAAAAGCGGGGACCCTTACCATAATATCGAGCAATACCCCTATATTAAATACGCAGACCATATATTGAAAAGGGGGGACCCTTACCATAATATCGAGCAATATTCCTATATTAAATACGAAGACCATATATTGAAAAGGGGGGACCCTTACCATAATATCGAGCAATACCCCTATAATAAATACGAAGACCATATATTGAAAAGCGGGGACCCTTACCATAATATCGAGCAATACCCCTATATTAAATACGCAGACCATATATTGAAAAGGGGGGACCCTTACCATAATATCGAGCAATACCCCTATAATAAATACGAAGACCATATATTGAAAAGGGGGGACCCTTACCATAATATCGAGCAATACCCCTATATTAAATACGCAGACCATATATTGAAAAGGGGTGACCCTTACCATAATATCGAGCAATATTCCTATATTAAATACGAAGACCATATATTGAAAAGGGGGGACCCTTACCATAATATCGAGCAATACCCCTAAAATAAATACGAAGACCATATATTGAAAAGCGGGGACCCTTACCATAATATCGAGCAATACCCCTATATTAAATACGCAGACCATATATTGAAAAGGGGGGACCATTACCGTAATATCGAGCAATATTCCTATATTAAATACGAAGACCATATATTGAAAAGGGGGGACCCTTACCATAATATCGAGCAATACCCCTATATTAAATACGCAGACCATATATTGAAAAGGGGGGACCCTTACCATAATATCGAGCAATACCCCTATATTAAATACGCAGACCATATATTGAAAAGGGGGGACCCTTACCATAATATCGAGCAATATTCCTATATTAAATACGAAGACCATATATTGAAAAGGGGGGACCCTTACCATAATATCGAGCAATACCCCTATAATAAATACGAAGACCATATATTGAAAAGCGGGGACCCTTACCATAATATCGAGCAATACCCCTATATTAAATACGCAGACCATATATTGAAAAGGGGGGACCCTTACCATAATATCGAGCAATACCCCTATAATAAATACGAAGACCATATATTGAAAAGGGGGGACCCTTACCATAATATCAAGCAATATTCCTATATTAAATACGAATACCATATATTGAAAAGGGGGGACCCTTACCATAATATCGAGCAATACCCCTATATTAAATACGCAGACCATATATTGAAAAGGGGGGACCCTTACCATAATATCGAGCAATACCCCTATAATAAATACGAAGACCATATATTGAAAAGGGGGACCCTTACCATAATATCAAGCAATATTCCTATATTAAATACGAATACCATATATTGAAAAGGGGGGACCCTTACCATAATATCGAGCAATACCCCTATAATAAATACGAAGACCATATATTGAAAAGCGGGGACCCTTACCATAATATCGAGCAATACCCCTATATTAAATACGCAGACCATATATTGGAAAGGGGGGACCCTTACCATAATATCGAGCAATACCCCTATATTAAATACGCAGACCATATATTGAAAAGGGGGGACCCTTACCATAATATCGAGCAATACCCCTATAATAAATACGAAGACCATATATTGAAAAGGGGGACCCTTACCATAATATCGAGCAATACCCCTATATTAAATACGCAGACCATATATTGAAAAGGGGGGACCCTTACCATAATATCGAGCAATACCCCTATATTAAATACGCAGACCATATATTGAAAATGGGGGACCCTTACCATAATATCGAGCAATACCCCTATAATAAATACGAAGACCATATATTGAAAAGGGGGGACCCTTACCATAATATCGAGCAATATTCCTATATTAAATACGAAGACCATATATTGAAAAGGGGGGACCCTTACCATAATATCGAGCAATACCCCTATAATAAATACGAAGACCATATATTGAAAAGGGGGGACCCTTACCATAATATCGAGCAATACCCCTATAATAAATACGAAGACCATATATTGAAAAGGGGGGACCCTTACCATAATATCGAGCAATACCCCTATAATAAATACGAAGACCATATATTGAAAAGCGGGGACCCTTACCATAATATCGAGCAATATTCCTATATTAAATACGCAGACCATATATTGAAAAGGGGGGACCCTTACCATAATATCGAGCAATACCACTATAATAAATACGAAGACCATATATTGAAAAGCGGGGACCCTTACCATAATATCGAGCAATACCCCTATATTAAATACGCAGACCATATATTGAAAAGGGGGGACCCTTACCATAATATCGAGCAATATTCCTATATTAAATACGAAGACCATATATTGAAAAGGGGGGACCCTTACCATAATATCGAGCAATACCCCTATAATAAATACGAAGACCATATATTGAAAAGGGGGGACCCTTACCATAATATCAAGCAATATTCCTATATTAAATACGAAGACCATATATTGAAAAGGGGGGACCCCTACCATAATATCGAGCAATACCCCTATATTAAATACGCAGACCATATATTGAAAAGGGGGGACCCTTACCATAATGTCGAGCAATATTCCTATATTAAATACGAAGACCATATATTGAAAAGGGGGGACCCTTACCATAATATCGAGCAATACCCCTATAATAAATACGAAGACCATATATTCAAAAGGGGGGACCTCTACCATAATATCGAGCAATATTCCTATATTAAATACGAAGACCATATATTGAAAAGGGGGGACCCTTACCATAATATTGAGCAATACCCCTATATTAAATACGCAGACCATATATTGAAAAGGGGGGACCCTTACCATAATATCGAGCAATACCCCTATATTAAATACGCAGACCATATATTGAAAAGGGGGGACCCTTACCATAATATCGAGCAATACCCCTATATTAAATACGCAGACCATATATTGAAAAGGGGGGACCCTTACCATAATATCGAGCAATACCCCTATATTAAATACGCAGACCATATATTGAAAAGGGGGGACCCTTACCATAATATCGAGCAATATTCCTATATTAAATACGAAGACCATATATTGAAAAGGGGGACCCTTACCATAATATCGAGCAATACCCCTATATTAAATACGCAGACCATATATTGAAAAGGGGGGACCCTTACCATAATATCGAGCAATACCCCTATATTAAATACGCAGACCATATATTGAAAAGGGGGGACCCTTACCATAATATCGAGCAATATTCCTATATTAAATACGAAGACCATATATTGAAAAGGGGGGACCCTTACCATAATATCGAGCAATACCCCTATATTAAATACGCAGACCATATATTGAAAAGGGGGGACCCTTACCATAATATCGAGCAATACCCCTATATTAAATACGCAGACCATATATTGAAAAGGGGGGACCCTTACCATAATATCGAGCTTTACCCCTATATTAAATACGCAGACCATATATTGAAAAGGGGGGACCCTTACCATAATATCGAGCAATACCCCTATAATAAATACGAAGACCATATATTGAAAAGGGGGGACCCTTACCTAAATATCGAGCAATATTCCTATATTAAATACGAAGACCATATATTGAAAAGGGGGACCCTTACCATAATATCGAGCAATATTCCTATATTAAATACGAAGACCATATATTGAAAAGGGGGGACCCTTACCATAATATCGAGCAATACCCCTATAATAAATACGAAGACCATATATTGAAAAGCGGGGACCCTTACCATAATATCGAGCAATACCCCTATAATAAATACGAAGACCATATATTGAAAAGGGGGGACCCTTACCATAATATCAAGCAATATTCCTATATTAAATACGAATACCATATATTGAAAAGGGGGGACCCTTACCATAATATCGAGCAATACCCCTATAATAAATACGAAGACCATATATTGAAAAGCGGGGACCCTTACCATAATATCGAGCAATACCCCTATATTAAATACGCAGACCATATATTGAAAAGGGGGGACCCTTACCATAATATCGAGCAATATTCCTATATTAAATACGAAGACCATATATTGAAAAGGGGGGACCCTTACCATAATATCGAGCAATACCCCTATAATAAATACGAAGACCATATATTGAAAAGCGGGGACCCTTACCATAATATCGAGCAATACCCCTATATTAAATACGCAGACCATATATTGAAAAGGGGGGACCCTTACCATAATATCGAGCAATACCCCTATAATAAATACGAAGACCATATATTGAAAAGGGGGGACCCTTACCATAATATAGAGCAATACCCCTATATTAAATACGCAGACCATATATTGAAAAGGGGTGACCCTTACCATAATATCGAGCAATATTCCTATATTAAATACGAAGACCATATATTGAAAAGGGGGGACCCTTACCATAATATCAAGCAATACCCCTATAATAAATACGAAGACCATATATTGAAAAGCGGGGACCCTTACCATAATATCGAGCAATACCCCTATATTAAATACGCAGACCATATATTGAAAAGGGGGGACCCTTACCATAATATCGAGCAATACCCCTATAATAAATACGAAGACCATATATTGAAAAGGGGGGACCCTTACCATAATATCAAGCAATATTCCTATATTAAATACGAATACCATATATTGAAAAGGGGGGACCCTTACCATAATATCGAGCAATACCCCTATAATAAATACGAAGACCATATATTGAAAAGCGGGGACCCTTACCATAATATCGAGCAATACCCCTATATTAAATACGCAGACCATATATTGGAAAGGGGGGACCCTTACCATAATATCGAGCAATACCCCTATATTAAATACGCAGACCATATATTGAAAAGGGGGGACCCTTACCATAATATCGAGCAATACCCCTATAATAAATACGAAGACCATATATTGAAAAGGGGGACCCTTACCATAATATCGAGCAATACCCCTATATTAAATACGCAGACCATATATTGAAAAGGGGGGACCCTTACCATAATATCGAGCAATACCCCTATATTAAATACGCAGACCATATATTGAAAATGGGGGACCCTTACCATAATATCGAGCAATACCCCTATAATAAATACGAAGACCATATATTGAAAAGGGGGGACCCTTACCATAATATCGAGCAATATTCCTATATTAAATACGAAGACCATATATTGAAAAGGGGGGACCCTTACCATAATATCGAGCAATACCCCTATAATAAATACGAAGACCATATATTGAAAAGGGGGGACCCTTACCATAATATCGAGCAATACCCCTATAATAAATACGAAGACCATATATTGAAGAGGGGGGACCCTTACCATAATATCGAGCAATACCCCTATAATAAATACGAAGACCATATATTGAAAAGCGGGGACCCTTACCATAATATCGAGCAATATTCCTATATTAAATACGCAGACCATATATTGAAAAGGGGGGACCCTTACCATAATATCGAGCAATACCACTATAATAAATACGAAGACCATATATTGAAAAGCGGGGACCCTTACCATAATATCGAGCAATACCCCTATATTAAATACGCAGACCATATATTGAAAAGGGGGGACCCTTACCATAATATCGAGCAATATTCCTATATTAAATACGAAGACCATATATTGAAAAGGGGGGACCCTTACCATAATATCGAGCAATACCCCTATAATAAATACGAAGACCATATATTGAAAAGGGGGGACCCTTACCATAATATCAAGCAATATTCCTATATTAAATACGAAGACCATATATTGAAAAGGGGGGACCCCTACCATAATATCGAGCAATACCCCTATATTAAATACGCAGACCATATATTGAAAAGGGGGGACCCTTACCATAATGTCGAGCAATATTCCTATATTAAATACGAAGACCATATATTGAAAAGGGGGGACCCTTACCATAATATCGAGCAATACCCCTATAATAAATACGAAGACCATATATTCAAAAGGGGGGACCTCTACCATAATATCGAGCAATATTCCTATATTAAATACGAAGACCATATATTGAAAAGGGGGGACCCTTACCATAATATTGAGCAATACCCCTATATTAAATACGCAGACCATATATTGAAAAGGGGGGACCCTTACCATAATATCGAGCAATACCCCTATATTAAATACGCAGACCATATATTGAAAAGGGGGGACCCTTACCATAATATCGAGCAATACCCCTATATTAAATACGCAGACCATATATTGAAAAGGGGGGACCCTTACCATAATATCGAGCAATACCCCTATATTAAATACGCAGACCATATATTGAAAAGGGGGGACCCTTACCATAATATCGAGCAATATTCCTATATTAAATACGAAGACCATATATTGAAAAGGGGGACCCTTACCATAATATCGAGCAATACCCCTATATTAAATACGCAGACCATATATTGAAAAGGGGGGACCCTTACCATAATATCGAGCAATACCCCTATATTAAATACGCAGACCATATATTGAAAAGGGGGGACCCTTACCATAATATCGAGCAATATTCCTATATTAAATACGAAGACCATATATTGAAAAGGGGGGACCCTTACCATAATATCGAGCAATACCCCTATATTAAATACGCAGACCATATATTGAAAAGGGGGGACCCTTACCATAATATCGAGCAATACCCCTATATTAAATACGCAGACCATATATTGAAAAGGGGGGACCCTTACCATAATATCGAGCTTTACCCCTATATTAAATACGCAGACCATATATTGAAAAGGGGGGACCCTTACCATAATATCGAGCAATACCCCTATAATAAATACGAAGACCATATATTGAAAAGGGGGGACCCTTACCTAAATATCGAGCAATATTCCTATATTAAATACGAAGACCATATATTGAAAAGGGGGACCCTTACCATAATATCGAGCAATATTCCTATATTAAATACGAAGACCATATATTGAAAAGGGGGGACCCTTACCATAATATCGAGCAATACCCCTATAATAAATACGAAGACCATATATTGAAAAGCGGGGACCCTTACCATAATATCGAGCAATACCCCTATAATAAATACGAAGACCATATATTGAAAAGGGGGGACCCTTACCATAATATCAAGCAATATTCCTATATTAAATACGAATACCATATATTGAAAAGGGGGGACCCTTACCATAATATCGAGCAATACCCCTATAATAAATACGAAGACCATATATTGAAAAGCGGGGACCCTTACCATAATATCGAGCAATACCCCTATATTAAATACGCAGACCATATATTGAAAAGGGGGGACCCTTACCATAATATCGAGCAATATTCCTATATTAAATACGAAGACCATATATTGAAAAGGGGGGACCCTTACCATAATATCGAGCAATACCCCTATAATAAATACGAAGACCATATATTGAAAAGCGGGGACCCTTACCATAATATCGAGCAATACCCCTATATTAAATACGCAGACCATATATTGAAAAGGGGGGACCCTTACCATAATATCGAGCAATACCCCTATAATAAATACGAAGACCATATATTGAAAAGGGGGGACCCTTACCATAATATAGAGCAATACCCCTATATTAAATACGCAGACCATATATTGAAAAGGGGTGACCCTTACCATAATATCGAGCAATATTCCTATATTAAATACGAAGACCATATATTGAAAAGGGGGGACCCTTACCATAATATCAAGCAATATTCCTATATTAAATACGAATACCATATATTGAAAAGGGGGGACCCTTACCATAATATCGAGCAATACCCCTATAATAAATACGAAGACCATATATTGAAAAGCGGGGACCCTTACCATAATATCGAGCAATACCCCTATATTAAATACGCAGACCATATATTGGAAAGGGGGGACCCTTACCATAATATCGAGCAATACCCCTATATTAAATACGCAGACCATATATTGAAAAGGGGGGACCCTTACCATAATATCGAGCAATACCCCTATAATAAATACGAAGACCATATATTGAAAAGGGGGGACCCTTACCATAATATCAAGCAATATTCCTATATTAAATACGAATACCATATATTGAAAAGGGGGGACCCTTACCATAATATCGAGCAATACCCCTATAATAAATACGAAGACCATATATTGAAAAGCGGGGACCCTTACCATAATATCGAGCAATACCCCTCTATTAAATACGCAGACCATATATTGAAAAGGGGGGACCCTTACCATAATATCGAGCAATATTCCTATATTAAATACGAAGACCATATATTGAAAAGGGGGGACCCTTACCATAATATCGAGCAATACCCCTATAATAAATACGAAGACCATATATTGAAAAGCGGGGACCCCTACCATAATATCGAGCAATACCCCTATATTAAATACGCAGACCATATATTGAAAAGGGGGGACCCTTACCATAATATCGAGCAATACCCCTATAATAAATACGAAGACCATATATTGAAAAGGGGGGACCCTTACCATAATATCAAGCAATATTCCTATACTAAATACGAATACCATATATTGAAAAGGGGGGACCCTTACCATAATATCGAGCAATATTCCTATATTAAATACGAAGACCATATATTGAAAAGGGGGGACCCTTACCATAATATCGAGCAATACCCCTATATTAAATACGCAGACCATATATTGAAAAGGGGGGACCCTTACCATAATATCGAGCAATATTCCTATATTAAATACGAAGACCATATATTGAAAAGGGGGGACCCTTACCATAATATCGAGCAATACCCCTATAATAAATACGAAGACCATATATTGAAAAGCGGGGACCCTTACCATAATATCGAGCAATACCCCTATATTAAATACGCAGACCATATATTGAAAAGGGGGGACCCTTACCATAATATCGAGCAATACCCCTATATTAAATACGAAGACCATATATTGAAAAGCGGGGACCCTTACCATAATATCGAGCAATAACCCTATATTAAATACGCAGACCATATATTGAAAAGGGGGACCCTTACCATAATATCGAGCAATACCCCTATATTAAATACGCAGACCATATATTGAAAAGGGGGGACCCTTACCATAATATCGAGCAATACCCCTATATTAAATACGCAGACCATATATTGAAAATGGGGGACCCTTACCATAATATCGAGCAATACCCCTATAATAAATACGAAGACCATATATTGAAAAGGGGGGACCCTTACCATAATATCGAGCAATATTCCTATATTAAATACGAAGACCATATATTGAAAAGGGGGGACCCTTACCATAATATCGAGCAATACCCCTATAATAAATACGAAGACCATATATTGAAAAGGGGGACCCTTACCATAATATCGAGCAATACCCCTATAATAAATACGAAGACCATATATTGAAAGGGGGGGACCCTTACCATAATATCGAGCAATACCCCTATAATAAATACGAAGACCATATATTGAAAAGGGGGGACCCTTACCATAATATCGAGCAATACCCCTATAATAAATACGAAGACCATATATTGAAAAGGGGGACCCTTACCATAATATCGAGCAATATTCCTATATTAAATACGAAGACCATATATTGAAAAGGGGGGACCCTTACCATAATATCGAGCAATACCCCTATAATAAATACGAAGACCATATATTGAAAAGGGGGGACCCTTACCATAATATCGAGCAATACCACTATAATAAATACGAAGACCATATATTGAAAAGCGGGGACCCTTACCATAATATCGAGCAATACCCCTATATTAAATACGCAGACCATATATTGAAAAGGGGGGACCCTTACCATAATATCGAGCAATATTCCTATATTAAATACGAAGACCATATATTGAAAAGGGGGGACCCTTACCATAATATCGAGCAATACCCCTATAATAAATACGAAGACCATATATTGAAAAGGGGGGACCCTTACCATAATATCAAGCAATATTCCTATATTAAATACGAAGACCATATATTGAAAAGGGGGGACCCTTACCATAATATCGAGCAATACCCCTATATTAAATACGCAGACCATATATTGAAAAGGGGGACCCTTACCATAATATCGAGCAATATTCCTATATTAAATACGAAGACCATATATTGAAAAGGGGGACCCTTACCATAATATCGAGCAATACCCCTATAATAAATACGAAGACCATATATTGAAAAGGGGGGACCCTTACCATAATATCGAGCAATATTCCTATATTAAATACGAAGACCATATATTGAAAAGGGGGGACCCTTACCATAATATCGAGCAATACCCCTATATTAAATACGCAGACCATATATTGAAAAGGGGGGACCCTTACCATAATATCGAGCAATACCCCTATATTAAATACGCAGACCATATATTGAAAAGGGGGGACCCTTACCATAATATCGAGCAATACCCCTATATTAAATACGCAGACCATATATTGAAAAGGGGGGACCCTTACCATAATATCGAGCAATACCCCTATATTAAATACGCAGACCATATATTGAAAAGGGCGGACCCTTACCATAATATCGAGCAATATTCCTATATTAAATACGAAGACCATATATTGAAAAGGGGGACCCTTACCATAATATCGAGCAATACCCCTATATTAAATACGCAGACCATATATTGAAAAGGGGGGACCCTTACCATAATATCGAGCAATACCCCTATATTAAATACGCAGACCATATATTGAAAAGGGGGGACCCTTACCATAATATCGAGCAATATTCCTATATTAAATACGAAGACCATATATTGAAAAGGGGGGACCCTTACCATAATATCGAGCAATACCCCTATATTAAATACGCAGACCATATATTGAAAAGGGGGGACCCTTACCATAATATCGAGCAATACCCCTATATTAAATACGCAGACCATATATTGAAAAGGGGGGACCCTTACCATAATATCGAGCAATACCCCTATAATAAATACGAAGACCATATATTGAAAAGGGGGGACCCTTACCATAATATCGATCAATATTCCTATATTAAATACGAAGACCATATATTGAAAAGGGGGACCCTTACCATAATATCGAGCAATATTCCTATATTAAATACGAAGACCATATATTGAAAAGGGGGACCCTTACCATAATATCGAGCAATACCCCTATAATAAATACGAAGACCATATATTGAAAAGCGGGGACCCTTACCATAATATCGAGCAATATTCCTATATTAAATACGAAGACCAATTATTGAAAAGGAGGGACCCTTACCATAATATCGAGCAATATTCCTATATTAAATACGAAGACCATATATTGAAAAGCGGGGACCCTTACCATAATATCGAGCAATACCCCTATAATAAATACGAAGACCATATATTGAAAAGCGGGGACCCTTACCATAATATCGAGCAATACCCCTATATTAAATACGAAGACCATATATTGAAAAGGGGGGACCCTTACCATAATATCGAGCAATATTCCTATATTAAATACGAAGACCATATATTGAAAAGGGGGGACCCTTACCATAATATCGAGCAATACCCCTATAATAAATACGAAGACCATATATTGAAAAGGGGGGACCCTTACCATAATATCGAGCAATATTCCTATATTAAATACGAAGACCATATATTGAAAGGGGGGGACCCTTACCATAATATCAAGCAATGTTCTTATATTAAATACGCAGACCAAATATTGAAAACGGGGGACCCTTACCATAATATCGAGCAATGTTCCTATATTAAATACGCAGACCAAATATTGAAAAGGGGGGACCCTCACCATAATATCGAGCAATAGCCCTATATTAAATACGCAGACCATATATTGAAAAGGGGGGACCTTTACCATAATATCGACCAATACCCCTATAATAAATACGAAGACCATATATTGAAAAGGGGGGACCCTTACCATAATATCGAGCAATACCCCTATAATAAATACGAAGACCATATATTGAAAAGCGGGGACCCTTACCATAATATCGAGCAATACCCCTATATTAAATACGCAGACCATATATTGAAAAGGGGGGACCCTTACCATAATATCGAGCAATATTCCTATATTAAATACGAAGACCATATATTGAAAAGGGGGGACCCTTACCATAATATCGAGCAATACCCCTATATTAAATACGGAGACCATATATTGAAAAGGGGGGACCCTTACCATAATATCGAACAATATTCCTATATTAAATACGAAGACCATATATTGAAAAGGGGGGACCCTTACCATAATATCGATACCCCTATATTAAATACGCAGACCATATATTGAAAAGGGGGGACCCTTACCATAATATCGAGCAATATTCCTATATTAAATACGAAGACCATATATTGAAAAGGGGGGACCCTTACCATAATATCGAGCAATACCCCTATAATAAATACGAAGACCATATATTGAAAAGGGGGGACCCTTACCATAATATCGAGCAATATTCCTATATTAAATACGAAGACCATATATTGAAAGGGGGGGACCCTTACCATAATATCAAGCAATGTTCTTATATTAAATACGCAGACCAAATATTGAAAACGGGGGACCCTTACCATAATATCGAGCAATGTTCCTATATTAAATACGCAGACCAAATATTGAAAAGGGGGGACCCTCACCATAATATCGAGCAATAGCCCTATATTAAATACGCAGACCATATATTGAAAAGGGGGGACCTTTACCATAATATCGACCAATACCCCTATAATAAATACGAAGACCATATATTGAAAAGGGGGGACCCTTACCATAATATCGAGCAATACCCCTATAATAAATACGAAGACCATATATTGAAAAGCGGGGACCCTTACCATAATATCGAGCAATACCCCTATATTAAATACGCAGACCATATATTGAAAAGGGGGGACCCTTACCATAATATCGAGCAATATTCCTATATTAAATACGAAGACCATATATTGAAAAGGGGGGACCCTTACCATAATATCGAGCAATACCCCTATATTAAATACGGAGACCATATATTGAAAAGGGGGGACCCTTACCATAATATCGAGCAATATTCCTATATTAAATACGAAGACCATATATTGAAAAGGGGGGACCCTTACCATAATATCGAGCAATACCCCTATAATAAATACGAAGACCATATATTGAAAAGGGGAGACCCTTACCATAATATCGAGCAATATTCCTATATTAAATACGAAGACCATATATTGAAAAGGGGGGACCCTTACCATAATATCGAGCAATATTCCTATATTAAATACGAAGACCATATATTAAAAAAGGGGGACCCTTACCATAATATCGAGCAATACCCCTATATTAAATACGCAGACCATATATTGAAAAGGGGGGACCCTTACCATAATATCGAGCAATACCCCTATAATAAATACGAAGACCATATATTGAAAAGCGGGGACCCTTACCATAATATCGAGCAATACCCCTATATTAAATACGCAGACCATATATTGAAAAGGGGGGACCCTTACCATAATATCGAGCAATATTCCTATATTAAATACGAAGACCATATATTGAAAAGGGGGGACCCTTACCATAATATCGAGCAATACCCCTATATTAAATACGGAGACCATATATTGAAAAGGGGGGACCCTTACCATAATATCGAACAATATTCCTATATTAAATACGAAGACCATATATTGAAAAGGGGGGACCCTTACCATAATATCGATACCCCTATATTAAATACGCAGACCATATATTGAAAAGGGGGGACCCTTACCATAATATCGGGCAATATTCCTATATTAAATACGAAGACCATATATTGAAAAGGGGGGACCCTTACCATAATATCGAGCAATACCCCTATAATAAATACGAAGACCATATATTGAAAAGGGGAGACCCTTACCATAATATCGAGCAATATTCCTATATTAAATACGAAGACCATATATTGAAAAGGGGGGACCTTTACCATAATATCGACCAATACCCCTATAATAAATACGAAGACCATATATTGAAAAGGGGGGACCCTTACCATAATATCGAGCAATACCCCTATAATAAATACGAAGACCATATATTGAAAAGCGGGGACCCTTACCATAATATCGAGCAATACCCCTATATTAAATACGCAGACCATATATTGAAAAGGGGGACCCTTACCATAATATCGAGCAATATTCCTATATTAAATACGAAGACCATATATTGAAAAGGGGGGACCCTTACCATAATATCGAGCAATACCCCTATATTAAATACGGAGACCATATATTGAAAAGGGGGGACCCTTACCATAATATCGAACAATATTCCTATATTAAATACGAAGACCATATATTGAAAAGGGGGGACCCTTACCATAATATCGAGCAATATTCCTATATTAAATACGAAGACCATATATTGAAAAGGAGGGACCCTTACCATAATATCGAGCAATATTCCTATATTAAATACGAAGACCATATATTGAAAAGCGGGGACCCTTACCATAATATCGAGCAATACCCCTATAATAAATACGAAGACCATATATTGAAAAGCGGGGACCCTTACCATAATATCGAGCAATACCCCTATATTAAATACGAAGACCATATATTGAAAAGGGGGGACCCTTACCATAATATCGAGCAATATTCCTATATTAAATACGAAGACCATATATTGAAAAGGGGGGACCCTTACCATAATATCGAGCAATACCCCTATAATAAATACGAAGACCATATATTGAAAAGGGGGGACCCTTACCATAATATCGAGCAATATTCCTATATTAAATACGAAGACCATATATTGAAAGGGGGGGACCCTTACCATAATATCAAGCAATGTTCTTATATTAAATACGCAGACCAAATATTGAAAACGGGGGACCCTTACCATAATATCGAGCAATGTTCCTATATTAAATACGCAGACCAAATATTGAAAAGGGGGGACCCTCACCATAATATCGAGCAATAGCCCTATATTAAATACGCAGACCATATATTGAAAAGGGGGGACCTTTACCATAATATCGACCAATACCCCTATAATAAATACGAAGACCATATATTGAAAAGGGGGGGAACCTTACCATAATATCGAGCAATACCCCTATAATAAATACGAAGACCATATATTGAAAAGGGGGGACCCTTACCATAATATCGAGCAATATTCCTATATTAAATACGAAGACCATATATTGAAAAGGGGGGACCCTTACCATAATATCGAGCAATACCTCTATAATAAATACGAAGACCATATATTGAAAAGGGGGGACCCTTACCATAATATCGAGCAATATTCCTATATTAAATACGAAGACCATATATTGAAAAGGGGGGACCCTTACCATAATATCGATACCCCTATATTAAATACGCAGACCATATATTGAAAAGGGGGGACCCTTACCATAATATCGAGCAATACCCCTATAATAAATACGAAGACCATATATTGAAAAGGGGGGACCCTTACCATAATATCGAGCAATATTCCTATATTAAATACGAAGACCATATATTGAAAAGGGGGGACCCTCACCATAATATCGAACAATACCCCTATAATAAATACGAAGACCATATATTGAAAAGGGGGGACCCTTACCATAATATCGATACCCCTATATTAAATACGCAGACCATATATTGAAAAGGGGCGAACCTTACCATAATATCGAGCAATACCCCTATAATAAATACGAAGACCTTATATTGAAAAGGGGGGACCCTTACCATAATATCGAGCAATATTCCTATATTAAATACGAAGACCATATATTGAAAAGGGGGGACCCTTACCATAATATCGATACCCCTATATTAAATACGCAGACCATATATTGAAAAGGGGGGACCCTTACCATAATATCGATACCCCTATATTAAATACGCAGACCATATATTGAAAAGGGGCGAACCTTACCATAATATCGAGCAATACCCCTATAATAAATACGAAGACCTTATATTGAAAAGGGGGGACCCTTACCATAATATCGAGCAATATTCCTATATTAAATACGAAGACCATATATTGAAAAGGGGGGACCCTTACCATAATATCGAGCAATACCCCTATAATAAATACGAAGACCATATATTGAAAAGGGGGGACCCTTACCATAATATCGAGCAATATTCCTATATTAAATACGAAGACCATATATTGAAAAGGGGGGACCCTTACCATAATATCGAGCAATATTCCTATATTAAATACGAAGACCATATATTGAAAAGGGGGGACCCTTACCATAATATCGATACCCCTATATTAAATACGCAGACCATATATTGAAAAGGGGGGAACCTTACCATAATATCGAGCAATACCCCTATAATAAATACGAAGACCATATATTGAAAAGGGGGGACCCTTACCATAATATCGAGCAATATTCCTATATTAAATACGAAGACCATATATTGAAAAGGGGGGACCCTCACCATAATATCGAACAATACCCCTATAATAAATACGAAGACCATATATTGAAAAGGGTGGACCCTTACCATAATATCGATACCCCTATATTAAATACGCAGACCATATATTGAAAAGGGGGAACCTTACCATAATATCGAGCAATACCCCTATAATAAATACGAAGACCATATATTGAAAAGGGGGGACCCTTACCATAATATCGAGCAATATTTCTATATTAAATACGAAGACCATATATTGAAAAGGGGGGACCCTTACCATAATATCGAGCAATACCCCTATAATAAATACGAAGACCATATATTGAAAAGGGGGGACCCTTACCATAATATCGAGCAATATTCCTATATTAAATACGCAGACCATATATTGAAAAGGGGGGAACCTTACCATAATATCGAGCAATACCCCTATAATAAATACGAAGACCATATATTGAAAAGGGGGGACCCTTTCCATAATATCGAGCAATATTCCTATATTAAATACGAAGACCATATATTGAAAAGGGGGGACCCTCACCATAATATCGAACAATACCCCTATAATAAATACGAAGACCATATATTGAAAAGGGGGGACCCTTACCATAATATCGATACCCCTATATTAAATACGCAGACCATATATTGAAAAGGGGGGACCCTTACCATAATATCGAGCAATATTCCTATATTAAATACGAAGACCATATATTGAAAAGGGGGGACCCTTACCATAATATCGAGCAATACCCCTATAATAAATACGAAGACCATATATTGAAAAGGGGGGACCCTTACTATAATATCGAGCAATACCCCTATATTAAATACGCAGACCATATATTGAAAAGGGGGGACCCTTACCATAATATCGAGCAATATTCCTATATTAAATACGAAGACCATATATTGAAAAGGGGGGACCCTTACCATAATATCGATACCCCTATATTAAATACGCAGACCATATATTGAAAAGGGGGAACCTTACCATAATATCGAGCAATACCCCTATAATAAATACGAAGACCATATATTGAAAAGGGGGGACCCTTACTATAATATCGAGCAATACCCCTATAATAAATACGAAGACCATATATTGAAAAGGGGGGACCCTTACTATAATATCGATACCCCTATATTAAATACGCAGACCATATATTGAAAAGGGGGAACCTTACCATAATATCGAGCAATACCCCTATAATAAATACGAAGACCATATATTGAAAAGGGGGGACCCTTACCATAATATCGAGCAATACCCCTATATTAAATACGCAGACCATATATTGAAAAGGGGGGACCCTTACCATAATATCGAGCAATATTTCTATATTAAATACGAAGACCATATATTGAAAAGGGGGGACCCTTACCATAATATCGAGCAATACCCCTATAATAAATACGAAGACCATATATTGAAAAGGGGGGACCCTTACCATAATATCGAGCAATATTCCTATATTAAATACGCAGACCATATATTGAAAAGGGGGGAACCTTACCATAATATCGAGCAATACCCCTATAATAAATACGAAGACCATATATTGAAAAGGGGGGACCCTTTCCATAATATCGAGCAATATTCCTATATTAAATACGAAGACCATATATTGAAAAGGGGGGACCCTCACCATAATATCGAACAATACCCCTATAATAAATACGAAGACCATATATTGAAAAGGGGGGACCCTTACCATAATATCGATACCCCTATATTAAATACGCAGACCATATATTGAAAAGGGGGGACCCTTACCATAATATCGAGCAATATTCCTATATTAAATACGAAGACCATATATTGAAAAGGGGGGACCCTTACCATAATATCGAGCAATACCCCTATAATAAATACGAAGACCATATATTGAAAAGGGGGGACCCTTACTATAATATCGAGCAATACCCCTATATTAAATACGCAGACCATATATTGAAAAGGGGGGACCCTTACCATAATATCGAGCAATATTCCTATATTAAATACGAAGACCATATATTGAAAAGGGGGGACCCTTACCATAATATCGATACCCCTATATTAAATACGCAGACCATATATTGAAAAGGGGGAACCTTACCATAATATCGAGCAATACCCCTATAATAAATACGAAGACCATATATTGAAAAGGGGGGACCCTTACCATAATATCGAGCAATATTCCTATATTAAATACGAAGACCATATATTGAAAAGGGGGGACCCTTACCATAATATCGATACCCCTATATTAAATACGCAGACCATATATTGAAAAGGGGGAACCTTACCATAATATCGAGCAATACCCCTATAATAAATACGAAGACCATATATTGAAAAGGGGGGACCCTTACTATAATATCGAGCAATACCCCTATATTAAATACGAAGACCATATATTGAAAAGGGGGGACCCTTACCATAATATCGATACCCCTATATTAAATACGCAGACCATATATTGAAAAGGGGGAACCTTACCATAATATCGAGCAATACCCCTATAATAAATACGAAGACCATATATTGAAAAGGGGGGACCCTTACTATAATATCGAGCAATACCCCTATATTAAATACGCAGACCATATATTGAAAAGGGGCGAACCTTACCATAATATCGAGCAATACCCCTATAATAAATACGAAGACCTTATATTGAAAAGGGGGGACCCTTACCATAATATCGAGCAATATTCCTATATTAAATACGAAGACCATATATTGAAAAGGGGGGACCCTTACCATAATATCGAGCAATACCCCTATAATAAATACGAAGACCATATATTGAAAAGGGGGGACCCTTACCATAATATCGAGCAATATTCCTATATTAAATACGAAGACCATATATTGAAAAGGGGGGACCCTTACCATAATATCGAGCAATACCCCTATATTAAATACGCAGACCATATATTGAAAAGGGGGGAACCTTACCATAATATCGAGCAATACCCCTATAATAAATACGAAGACCATATATTGAAAAGGGGGGAACCTTACCATAATATCGAGCAATACCCCTATAATAAATACGAAGACCATATATTGAAAAGGGGGGACCCTTACCATAATATCGAGCAATATTCCTATATTAAATACGAAGACCATATATTGAAAAGGGGGGACCCTCACCATAATATCGAACAATACCCCTATAATAAATACGAAGACCATATATTGAAAAGGGTGGACCCTTACCATAATATCGATACCCCTATATTAAATACGCAGACCATATATTGAAAAGGGGGGAACCTTACCATAATATCGAGCAATACCCCTATAATAAATACGAAGACCATATATTGAAAAGGGGGGACCCTTACCATAATATCGAGCAATATTTCTATATTAAATACGAAGACCATATATTGAAAAGGGGGGACCCTTACCATAATATCGAGCAATACCCCTATAATAAATACGAAGACCATATATTGAAAAGGGGGGACCCTTACCATAATATCGAGCAATATTCCTATATTAAATACGAAGACCATATATTGAAAAGGGGGGACCCTTACCATAATATCGAGCAATACCCCTATAATAAATACGAAGACCATATATTGAAAAGGGGGGACCCTTACCATAATATCGAGCAATACCCCTATATTAAATACGCAGACCATATATTGAAAAGGGGGGAACCTTACCATAATATCGAGCAATACCCCTATAATAAATACGAAGACCATATATTGAAAAGGGGGGAACCTTACCATAATATCGAGCAATACCCCTATAATAAATACGAAGACCATATATTGAAAAGGGGGGACCCTTACCATAATATCGATACCCCTATATTAAATACGCAGACCATATATTGAAAAGGGGGGACCCTTACCATAATATCGAGCAATACCCCTATAATAAATACGAAGACCATATATTGAAAAGGGGGACCCTTACCATAATATCGAGCAATATTCCTGTATTAAATACGAAGACCATATATTGAAAAGGGGGACCCTTACCATAATATCGAGCAATATTCCTATATTAAATACGAAGACCATATATTGAAAAGGGGGGACCCTTACCATAATATCGAGCAATACCCCTATAATAAATACGAAGACCATATATTGAAAAGGGGGACCCTTACCATAATATCGAGCAATACCCCTATAATAAATACGAAGACCATATATTGAAAAGGGGGACCCTTACCATAATATCGAGCAATACCCCTATAATAAATACGAAGACCATATATTGAAAAGGGGGGACCCTTACCATAATATCGATACCCCTATTTTAAATACGCAGACCATATATTGAAAAGGGGGGACCCTTACCATAATATCGAGCAATACCCCTATAATAAATACGAAGACCATATATTGAAAAGGGGGACCCTTACCATAATATCGAGCAATATTCCTATATTAAATACGAAGACCATATATTGAAAAGGGGGGACCCTTACCATAATATCGAGCAATACCCCTATAATAAATACGAAGACCATATATTGAAAAGGGGGGACCCTTACCATAATATCGATACCCCTATATTAAATACGCAGACCATATATTGAAAAGGGGGGACCCTTACCATAATATCGATACCCCTATATTAAATACACAGACCATATATTGAAAAGGGGGGACCCTTACCATAATATCGAGCAATACCCCTATAATAAATACGAAGACCATATATTGAAAAGGGGGACCCTTACCATAATATCGAGCAATATTCCTATATTAAATACGAAGACCATATATTGAAAAGGGGGACCCTTACCATAATATCGAGCAATACCCCTATAATAAATACGAAGACCATATATTGAAAAGGGGGGACCCTTACCATAATATCGATACCCCTATATTAAATACGCAGACCATATATTGAAAAGGGGGGACCCTTACCATAATATCGAGCAATACCCCTATAATAAATACGAAGACCATATATTGAAAAGGGGGACCCTTACCATAATATCGAGCAATATTCCTATATTAAATACGAAGACCATATATTGAAAAGGGGGGACCCTTACCATAATATCGAGCAATACCCCTATAATAAATACGAAGACCATATATTGAAAAGGGGGGACCCTTACCATAATATCGAGCAATATTCCTATATTAAATACGAAGACCATATATTGAAAAGGGGGACCCTTACCATAATATCGAGCAATACCCCTATAATAAATACGAAGACCATATATTGAAAAGGGGGACCCTTACCATAATATCGAGCAATACCCCTATAATAAATACGAAGACCATATATTGAAAAGGGGGGACCCTTACCATAATATCGAGCAATATTCCTATATTAAATACGAAGACCATATATTGAAAAGGGGGGACCCTTACCATAATATCGAGCAATATTCCTATATTAAATACGAAGACCATATATTGAAAAGGGGGGACCCTTACCATAATATCGAGCAATATTCCTATATTAAATACGAAGACCATATATTGAAAAGGGGGGACCCTTACCATAATATCGAGCAATACCCCTATAATAAATACGAAGACCATATATTGAAAAGGGGGGACCCTTACCATAATATCGATACCCCTATATTAAATACGCAGACCATATATTGAAAAGGGGGGACCCTTACCATAATATCGATACCCCTATATTAAATACACAGACCATATATTGAAAAGGGGGGACCCTTACCATAATATCGAGCAATACCCCTATAATAAATACGAAGACCATATATTGAAAAGGGGGACCCTTACCATAATATCGAGCAATATTCCTATATTAAATACGAAGACCATATATTGAAAAGGGGGACCCTTACCATAATATCGAGCAATACCCCTATAATAAATACGAAGACCATATATTGAAAAGGGGGGACCCTTACCATAATATCGATACCCCTATATTAAATACGCAGACCATATATTGAAAAGGGGGGACCCTTACCATAATATCGAGCAATACCCCTATAATAAATACGAAGACCATATATTGAAAAGGGGGACCCTTACCATAATATCGAGCAATACCCCTATATTAAATACGCAGACCATATATTGAAAAGGGGGGACCCTTACCATAATATCGAGCAATATTCCTATATTAAATACGCAGACCATATATTGAAAAGGGGGGACCCTTACCATAAAATCGAGCAATATTCCTATATTAAATACGAAGACCATATATTGAAAAGGGGGACCCTTACCATAATATCGAGCAATACCCCTATAATAAATACGAAGACCATATATTGAAAAGTGGGGACCCTTACCATAATATCGAGCAATACCCCTATATATATATATTAAATACCCTATAATATATATTAAATACGCAGACCATATATTGAAAAGGGGGGACCCTTACCATAATATCGAGCAATACCCCTATATATATATATTAAATACCCTATAATATATATTAAATACGCAGACCATATATTGAAAAGGGGGGACCCTTACCATAATATCGAGCAATACCCCTATATATATATATTAAATACCCTATAATATATATTAAATACGCAGACCATATATTGAAAAGGGGGGACCCTTACCATAATATCGAGCAATACCCCTATATTAAATACGCAGACCATATATTGAAAAGGGGGGACCCTTACCATAATATCGAGCAATATTCCTATATTAAATACGCAGACCATATATTGAAAAGGGGGGACCCTTACCATAATATCGAGCAATATTCCTATATTAAATACGAAGACCATATATTGAAAAGGGGGGACCCTTACCATAATATCGAGCAATACCCCTATAATAAATACGAAGACCATATATTGAAAAGGGGGGACCCTTACCATAATATCGAGCAATACCCCTATATATATATATTAAATACCCTATAATATATATTAAATACGCAGACCATATATTGAAAAGGGGGGACCCTTACCATAATATCGAGCAATACCCCTATATATATATATTAAATACCCTATAATATATATTAAATACGCAGACCATATATTGAAAAGGGGGGACCCTTACCATAATATCGAGCAATACCCCTATATATATATATTAAATACCCTATAATATATATTAAATACGCAGACCATATATTGAAAAGGGGGGACCCTTACCATAATATCGAGCAATACCCCTATATTAAATACGCAGACCATATATTGAAAAGGGGGGACCCTTACCATAATATCGAGCAATATTCCTATATTAAATACGCACACCATATATTGAAGAGGGGGGACCCTTACCATAATAACGAGCAATATTCCTATATTAAATACGAAGACCATATATTGAAAAGGGGGGACCCTTACCATAATATCGAGCAATACCCCTATAATAAATACGAAGACCATATATTGAAAAGGGGGGACCCTTACCATAATATCGAGCAATACCCCTATATATATATTAAATACCCTATAATATATATTAAATACGCAGACCATATATTGAAAAGGGGGGACCCTTACCATAATATCGAGCAATACCCCTATATTAAATACGCAGACCATATATTGAAAAGGGGGGACCCTTACCATAATATCGAGCAATATTCCTATATTAAATACGAAGACCATATATTGAAAAGGGGGGACCCTTACCATAATATAGAGCAATACCCCTATAATAAATACGAAGACCATATATTGAAAAGGGGGGACCCTTACCATAATATCGAGCAATACCCCTATAATAAATACGAAGACCATATATTGAAAAGGGGGACCCTTACCATAATATCGAGCAATATTCCTATATTAAATACGCAGACCATATATTGAAAAGGGGGGACCCTTACCATAATATCGAGCAATATTCCTATATTAAATACGAAGACCATATATTGAAAAGGGGGGACCCTTACCATAATATCGAGCAATACCCCTATATTAAATACGCAGACCATATATTGATAGGGGGGGACCCTTACCATAATATCGAGCAATACCCCTATAATAAATACGAAGACCATATATTGAAAAGGGGGGACCCTTACCATAATATCGAGCAATACCCCTATAATAAATACGAAGACCATATATTGAAAAGGGGGGACCCTTACCATAATATCGAGCAATATTCCTATATTAAATACGCAGACCAAATATTGAAAAGGGGGGACCCTTACCATAATATCGAGCAATACCCCTATATTAAATACGCAGACCATATATTGAAAAGGGGGGACCCTTACCATAATATCGAGCAGTACCCCTATATTAAATACGCAGACCATATATTGAAAAGGGGGGAC
Source organism: Epicampocera succincta (assembly GCA_932526305.1). Lineage (NCBI taxonomy): Eukaryota > Metazoa > Arthropoda > Insecta > Diptera > Tachinidae > Epicampocera > Epicampocera succincta. Next base: position 10,479,377 of record OW052037.1, on the reverse strand, counting down.
CCTTACCATAATATCGAGCAATATTCCTATATTAAATACGAAGACCAAATATTGAAAAGGGGGGACCCTTACCATAATATCGAGCAATACCCCTATATTAAATACGCAGACCATATATTGAAAAGGGGGGACCCTTACCATAATATCGAGCAATATTCCTATATTAAATACGCAGACCATATATTGAAAAGGGGGGACCTTTACCATAATATCGAGCAATACCCCTATAATAAATACGAAGACCATATATTGATAGGGGGGGACCCTTACCATAATATCGAGCAATATTCATATATTAAATACGAAGACCATATATTGAAAAGGGGGACCCTTACCATAATATCGAGCAATATTCGTATATTAAATACGAAGACCATATATTGAAAAGGGGGACCCTTACCATAATATCGAGCAATACCCCTATATTAAATACGCAGACCATATATTGATAGGGGGGGACCCTTACCATAATATCGAGCAATATTCCTATATTAAATACGCAGACCATATATTGAAAAGGGGGGACCCTTACCATAATATCGAGCAATATTCCTATATTAAATACGAAGACCATATATTGAAAAGGGGGACCCTTACCATAATATCGAGCAATACCCCTATATTAAATACGCAGACCATATATTGATAGGGGGGGACCCTTACCATAATATCGAGCAATATTCCTATATTAAATACGCAGACCATATACTGAAAAGGGGGGACCCTTACCATAATATCGAGCAATATTCCTATATTAAATACGAAGACCATATATTGAAAAGGGGGACCCTTACCATAATATCGAGCAATACCCCTATATTAAATACGCAGACCATATATTGATAGGGGGGGACCCTTACCATAATATCGAGCAATATTCCTATATTAAATACGCAGACCATATATTGAAAAGGGGGGACCCTTACCATAATATCGAGCAATATTCCTATATTAAATACGCAGACCATATATTGAAAAGGGGGGACCCTTACCATAATATCGAGCAATACCCCTATAATAAATACGAAGACCATATATTGAAAAGGGGGGACCCTTACCATAATATCGAGCAATACCCCTATAATAAATACGAAGACCATATATTGAAAAGGGGGGACCCTTACCATAATATCGAGCAATATTCCTATATTAAATACGCAGACCATATATTGAAAAGGGGGACCCTTACCATAATATCGAGCAATATTCCTATATTAAATACGCAGACCATATATTGAAAAGGGGGGACCCTTACCATAATATCGAGCAATACCCCTATAATAAATACGAAGACCATATATTGAAAAGGGGGGACCCTTACCATAATATCGAGCAATACCCCTATAATAAATACGAAGACCATATATTGAAAAGGGGGACCCTTACCATAATATCGAGCAATATTCCTATATTAAATACGCAGACCATATATTGAAAAGGGGGGACCCTTACCATAATATCGAGCAATATTCCTATATTAAATACGAAGACCATATATTGAAAAGGGGGGACCCTTACCATAATATCGAGCAATACCCCTATAATAAATACGAAGACCATATATTGAAAAGGGGGGACCCTTACCATAATATCGAGCAATATTCCTATATTAAATACGAAGACCATATATTGAAAAGGGGGGACCCTTACCATAATATCGAGCAATATTCCTATATTAAATACGCAGACCATATATTGAAAAGGGGGGACCCTTACCATAATATCGAGCAATACCCCTATATTAAATACGCAGACCATATATTGAAAAGGGGGGACCCTTACCATAATATCGAGCAATATTCCTATATTAAATACGCAGACCATATATTGAAAAGGGGGGACCCTTACCATAATATCGAGCAATACCCCTATAATAAATACGAAGACCATATATTGAAAAGGGGGGACCCTTACCATAATATCGAGCAATATTCCTATATTAAATACGAAGACCATATATTGAAAAGGGGGGACCCTTACCATAATATCGAGCAATACCCCTATAATAAATACGAAGACCATATATTGAAAAGGGGGGACCCTTACCATAATATCGAGCAATACCCCTATATATATATATTAAATACCCTATAATATATATTAAATACGCAGACCATATATTGAAAAGGGGGGACCCTTACCATAATATCGAGCAATACCCCTATATATATATATTAAATACCCTATAATATATATTAAATACGCAGACCATATATTGAAAAGGGGGGACCCTTACCATAATATCGAGCAATACCCCTATATTAAATACGCAGACCATATATTGAAAAGGGGGGACCCTTACCATAATATCGAGCAATATTCCTATATTAAATACGCACACCATATATTGAAGAGGGGGGACCCTTACCATAATATCGAGCAATATTCCTATATTAAATACGAAGACCATATATTGAAAAGGGGGGACCCTTACCATAATATCGAGCAATACCCCTATAATAAATACGAAGACCATATATTGAAAAGGGGGGACCCTTACCATAATATCGAGCAATACCCCTATATATATATTAAATACCCTATAATATATATTAAATACGCAGACCATATATTGAAAAGGGGGGACCCTTACCATAATATCGAGCAATACCCCTATATTAAATACGCAGACCATATATTGAAAAGGGGGGACCCTTACCATAATATCGAGCAATATTCCTATATTAAATACGAAGACCATATATTGAAAAGGGGGGACCCTTACCATAATATAGAGCAATACCCCTATAATAAATACGAAGACCATATATTGAAAAGGGGGGACCCTTACCATAATATCGAGCAATACCCCTATAATAAATACGAAGACCATATATTGAAAAGGGGGACCCTTACCATAATATCGAGCAATATTCCTATATTAAATACGCAGACCATATATTGAAAAGGGGGGACCCTTACCATAATATCGAGCAATATTCCTATATTAAATACGAAGACCATATATTGAAAAGGGGGGACCCTTACCATAATATCGAGCAATACCCCTATATTAAATACGCAGACCATATATTGATAGGGGGGGACCCTTACCATAATATCGAGCAATACCCCTATAATAAATACGAAGACCATATATTGAAAAGGGGGGACCCTTACCATAATATCGAGCAATACCCCTATAATAAATACGAAGACCATATATTGAAAAGGGGGGACCCTTACCATAATATCGAGCAATATTCCTATATTAAATACGCAGACCAAATATTGAAAAGGGGGGACCCTTACCATAATATCGAGCAATACCCCTATATTAAATACGCAGACCATATATTGAAAAGGGGGGACCCTTACCATAATATCGAGCAGTACCCCTATATTAAATACGCAGACCATATATTGAAAAGGGGGGACCCTTACCATAATATCGAGCAATATTCCTATATTAAATACGAAGACCAAATATTGAAAAGGGGGGACCCTTACCATAATATCGAGCAATACCCCTATATTAAATACGCAGACCATATATTGAAAAGGGGGGACCCTTACCATAATATCGAGCAATATTCCTATATTAAATACGCAGACCATATATTGAAAAGGGGGGACCTTTACCATAATATCGAGCAATACCCCTATAATAAATACGAAGACCATATATTGATAGGGGGGGACCCTTACCATAATATCGAGCAATATTCATATATTAAATACGAAGACCATATATTGAAAAGGGGGACCCTTACCATAATATCGAGCAATATTCGTATATTAAATACGAAGACCATATATTGAAAAGGGGGACCCTTACCATAATATCGAGCAATACCCCTATATTAAATACGCAGACCATATATTGATAGGGGGGGACCCTTACCATAATATCGAGCAATATTCCTATATTAAATACGCAGACCATATATTGAAAAGGGGGGACCCTTACCATAATATCGAGCAATATTCCTATATTAAATACGAAGACCATATATTGAAAAGGGGGACCCTTACCATAATATCGAGCAATACCCCTATATTAAATACGCAGACCATATATTGATAGGGGGGGACCCTTACCATAATATCGAGCAATATTCCTATATTAAATACGCAGACCATATACTGAAAAGGGGGGACCCTTACCATAATATCGAGCAATATTCCTATATTAAATACGAAGACCATATATTGAAAAGGGGGACCCTTACCATAATATCGAGCAATACCCCTATATTAAATACGCAGACCATATATTGATAGGGGGGGACCCTTACCATAATATCGAGCAATATTCCTATATTAAATACGCAGACCATATATTGAAAAGGGGGGACCCTTACCATAATATCGAGCAATATTCCTATATTAAATACGCAGACCATATATTGAAAAGGGGGGACCCTTACCATAATATCGAGCAATACCCCTATAATAAATACGAAGACCATATATTGAAAAGGGGGGACCCTTACCATAATATCGAGCAATACCCCTATAATAAATACGAAGACCATATATTGAAAAGGGGGGACCCTTACCATAATATCGAGCAATATTCCTATATTAAATACGCAGACCATATATTGAAAAGGGGGACCCTTACCATAATATCGAGCAATATTCCTATATTAAATACGCAGACCATATATTGAAAAGGGGGGACCCTTACCATAATATCGAGCAATACCCCTATAATAAATACGAAGACCATATATTGAAAAGGGGGGACCCTTACCATAATATCGAGCAATACCCCTATAATAAATACGAAGACCATATATTGAAAAGGGGGACCCTTACCATAATATCGAGCAATATTCCTATATTAAATACGCAGACCATATATTGAAAAGGGGGGACCCTTACCATAATATCGAGCAATATTCCTATATTAAATACGAAGACCATATATTGAAAAGGGGGGACCCTTACCATAATATCGAGCAATACCCCTATAATAAATACGAAGACCATATATTGAAAAGGGGGGACCCTTACCATAATATCGAGCAATATTCCTATATTAAATACGAAGACCATATATTGAAAAGGGGGGACCCTTACCATAATATCGAGCAATATTCCTATATTAAATACGCAGACCATATATTGAAAAGGGGGGACCCTTACCATAATATCGAGCAATACCCCTATATTAAATACGCAGACCATATATTGAAAAGGGGGGACCCTTACCATAATATCGAGCAATATTCCTATATTAAATACGCAGACCATATATTGAAAAGGGGGGACCCTTACCATAATATCGAGCAATACCCCTATAATAAATACGAAGACCATATATTGAAAAGGGGGGACCCTTACCATAATATCGAGCAATACCCCTATAATAAATACGAAGACCATATATTGAAAAGGGGGGACCCTTACCATAATATCGAGCAATATTCCTATATTAAATACGCAGACCATATATTGAAAAGGGGGGACCCTTACCATAATATCGAGCAATACCCCTATATTAAATACGCAGACCATATATTGAAAAGGGGGGACCCTTACCATAATATCGAGCAATACCCCTATAATAAATACGAAGACCATATATTGAAAAGGGGGGACCCTTACCATAATATCGAGCAATATTCCTATATTAAATACGAAGACCATATATTGAAAAGGGGGGACCCTTACCATAATATCGAGCAATATTCCTATATTAAATACGCAGACCATATATTGAAAAGGGGGGACCCTTACCATAATATCGAGCAATACCCCTATATTAAATACGCAGACCATATATTGAAAAGGGGGGACCCTTACCATAATATCGAGCAATACCCCTATATTAAATACGCAGACCATATATTGATAGGGGGGGACCCTTACCATAATATCGAGCAATACCCCTATATTAAATACGCAGACCATATATTGATAGGGGGGGACCCTTACCATAATATCGAGCAATATTCCTATATTAAATACGCAGACCATATATTGAAAAGGGGGGACCCTTACCATAATATCGAGCAATACCCCTATATTAAATACGCAGACCATATATTGATAGGGGGGGACCCTTACCATAATATCGAGCAATACCCCTATAATAAATACGAAGACCATATATTGAAAAGGGGGGACCCTTACCATAATATCGAGCAATATACTATAATAAATACGAAGACCATATATTGAAAAGGGGGGACCCTTGCCATAATATCGAGCAATATTCCTATATTAAATACGAAGACCATATATTGAAAAGGGGGGACCCTTACCATAATATCGAGCAATATTCCTATATTAAATACGCAGACCATATATTGAAAAGGGGGGACCCTTACCATAATATCGAGCAATACCCCTATATTAAATACGCAGACCATATATTGATAGGGGGGGACCCTTACCATAATATCGAGCAATATTCCTATATTAAATACGAAGACCATATATTGAAAAAGGGGGACCCTTACCATAATATCGAGCAATATTCCTATATTAAATACGCAGACCATATATTGAAAAGGGGGGACCCTTACCATAATATCGAGCAATACCCCTATATTAAATACGCAGACCATATATTGAAAAGGGGGGACCCTTACCATAATATCGAGCAATACCCCTATAATAAATACGAAGACCATATATTGAAAAGGGGGACCCTTACTATAATATCGAGCAATACCCCTATAATAAATACGAACACCATATATTGAAAAGGGGGACCCTTACCATAATATCGAGCAATATTCCTATATTAAATACGCAGACCATATATTGAAAAGGGGGGACCCTTACCATAATATCGAGCAATACCCCTATATTAAATACGCAGACCATATATTGATAGGGGGGGACCCTTACCATAATATCGAGCAATATTCCTATATTAAATACGCAGACCATATATTGAAAAGGGGGGACCCTTACCATAATATCGAGCAATATTCCTATATTAAATACGAAAACCATATATTGAAAAGGGGGACCCTTACCATAATATCGAGCAATACCCCTATATTAAATACGCAGACCATATATTGATAGGGGGGACCCTTACCATAATATCGAGCAATACCCCTATATTAAATACGCAGACCATATATTGAAAAGCGGGGACCCTTACCATAATATCGAGCAATACCCCTATATTAAATACGCAGACCATATATTGATAGGGGGGACCCTTACCATAATATCGAGCAATATTCCTATATTAAATACGAAAACCATATATTGAAAAGGGGGACCCTTACCATAATATCGAGCAATACCCCTATATTAAATACGCAGACCATATATTGATAGGGGGGACCCTTACCATAATATCGAGCAATACCCCTATATTAAATACGAAAACCATATATTGAAAAGGGGGGACCCTTACCATAATATCGAGCAATACCCCTATATTAAATACGCAGACCATATATTGATAGGGGGGACCCTTACCATAATATCGAGCAATATTCCTATATTAAATACGCAGACCATATATTGAAAAGGGGGGACCCTTACCATAATATCGAGCAATACCCCTATATTAAATACGCAGACCATATATTGATAGGGGGGGACCCTTACCATAATATCGAGCAATATTCCTATATTAAATACGCAGACCATATATTGAAAAGGGGGGACCCTTACCATAATATCGAGCAATACCCCTATATTAAATACGCAGACCATATATTGATAGGGGGGGACCCTTACCATAATATCGAGCAATATTCCTATATTAAATACGCAGACCATATATTGAAAAGGGGGGACCCTTACCATAATATCGAGCAATATTCCTATATTAAATACGAAGACCATATATTGAAAAGGGGGGACCCTTACCATAATATCGAGCAATACCCCTATATTAAATACGCAGACCATATATTGATAGGGGGGGACCCTTACCATAATATCGAGCAATATTCCTATATTAAATACGCAGACCATATATTGAAAAGGGGGGACCCTTACTATAATATCGAGCAATACCCCTATATTAAATACGCAGACCATATATTGAAAAGCGGGGACCCTTACCATAATATCGAGCAATATTCCTATATTAAATACGCAGACCATATATTGAAAAGGGGGGACCCTTACCATAATATCGAGCAATATTCCTATTTATTAGTTAAGTTTTTTCGAATTTCGCTTATTTTTGCGATAAAATCAATATTTGCGGAGATACAGCCACTTTTCTAAAAAAGTTTAATAGGGAAGTAATATTTTTATTAAAAATGAATACTGATAGACTTGGATCCATCTTAATATTTATATGGATTTTTTCAAAAATTTCTTCAAGTTACAATAGTTTTAATATATTTGAAAAGAGCATTATCGATACCTTCGTTAAGTTTTTTTCGAATTTCGCTTATTTTTGCGATAAAATCAATAATAATCAGAAGCAATTCTGACATGTCCTTGAGCTGTCTCAGTGACTCGTTTAGTATATCCTCGTTTCGTTTACATAATGTCATGTGTGTTTTTTTAATCTTTGGAACAGGATATAGTTGCAGGAGGTGAAATCTGCCGAATACAGCGGCTGAGGCGTTATTACCAAGAGGGTTTTGGCTGCAAGATGCGAACATGTTTTTTTTTCTAAATTTCAACAGTTGTAGAACGATCTTGGTTGGCTCTTGAACACTTCGTACCCAACACATCTGAAAACTCACATGTCTAATAATAGTGATACGAGGCCTGTCGATAACAATTTTTTTTAATTACTTTGTCAACACTTTCGGGGGCTGGTGAGGTCTACGGGCGTCCAGGCCAAGCGTCGTAATTCGTAATATATACAAGTATTACGACTTTCATCATATTTTACTAGAAACAAATCTAAAGACGTGTAGTGCAACTGTCAAAAAATCCAACATAAAATGACATTTTGTTGTCACACCATCTCACCCTCAAATAAACTGAAATTACCGACACATGTTCAGAATCAACATGTGCATCTTAATCGTTGATTAGCGGCGGCTGAACGGTTTTATGTAGATGTTAAACGTGCCGAACTTTGATCGTTTAGGAAAATCAAATCAAAAAATTATGATGTATTTTTACATTCACATTATCTGAATTTTTTACAAATATTAATACAACGTGTAATACTCTGACGGGTCCTTAAATAGCTCAAACTGTGAACACATGTTCGAGACGAGTGTAGCCGCGAAATTTACTTTCTGAACACACCTCGTACCTGTATAAATATTTACAACTAATTCTTTAGACACACATCAAAGTGCACTGTTCCAGTCACACTCCTCAAGCTGCCAATAATTTATTCTGAATTCTTGAGCTGGCATTTTACGTGATTTCGCTTTGGTCTTAGTTTTTTTTTTTTTTTTGCCAAAGAAATAAAAATGTTTTCCAAACACTTAATTATTCCTTTAATGCTAAAGTATCTGTTGCATGAAGGATGAACATGTTCGAAACCGAATCATCGAATCGAAAAATCATTGCCAAAGTCAATGCTGACACTGGGCTATTAATTAAATATACAATACTTTGTTCTATTAAAACACAAGCAAATAGAATTAAATTATAAAATGTGTAATAAAATTAAAAAACACATGTACATACATACATACATACAATATATTAATATGTATGTACTTGTACTTGTAAAGCAACTTATTGTCTAGGTGTAGGCTCCTGTGTCTATCGTATGGAAACAAAACAATTTATTAAAATTTTAAATAAAGTTTTGTTTACGCCACAACCTCACCGAAAGGCAATCCTTAAACTGTGCAAAGGATCGCCAGCGAGTGTTACTGCCAGCTGGACCTTTTGCTGTTTAGCTGACATTAGAAACTAATTTTGGACCCCATTTTCTCCATCTAAATCTGGTTTTAAAGTCAAAAAATTAACAACATATTCAGTAAAGGGCATTTCGGACCAGAATAGTTTGCACAAAACTTGTCAAAAGCTAAAATTATACCCGACGGAAAGTAAAATTTGCTATAAAAGACAAACATCCCATAAAATTTCCTCATATTTAGAAACTTATTTTTACACAATTTTAGATTTTTTGTAGAGATATTTTATTTCTAGAAACTATAAATTGATTTCATTTTACACAATTTTAGATTTTTTGTAGAGATATTTTACTTCTACGAACTATAAATTGATTTCATTTTACACAATTTTAGATTTTTTGTAGAGATATTTTACTTCTAGGAACTATAAATTGATTTCATTTTACACAATTTTAGAATTTTTGTAGAGATATTTTATTTCTGGAAAATTAAAATTGCTTAGTCGAGCGTTTCGTAGGCGATGTTGTAGCGTGTCGCTGTTGATGGTATTCAACTTCAATTTCATTTTCCAAATCCTTATAAATAGTACAACCAAAGAGTCATATACACTTAAAAATTCATTACCTGCTAAGTACTTAGTATTAAATATGTACCATCTGAGCTGACCATCAATTGAAAGTATTTTGCAAAGAACAGTTTAAAGGAAAAAATTCCCCCAAAAAAAAAGTAATAAAAAGGGAAAACTAAACACTTAAAAACTTACTACAAACTAAAAGTTTAAAACTAAATAAAAAAAGAACAAAGGAACAATTCAAAAATAAAGAATCTATATCCTTCTAAATGACAATTGTGCCGTATTGTCCGAATTCGTCTATGTGTAGAATAGAGAGTTTGCAGCCTCGAAAACTAGACCACCGTCCCTGAGTGTGAGCGGGTGCACAGCCGAAAAATAATTTCTTAGGCCGAACGTTCTCCAAGTCAGGCGCCAATGAGAAGCAGCGGCGAACCAAAGGGCTGTCCGAGGATTGCACACCCGCCAAGAATCTGTTTCAACCCCACTGTAAATGGACCTGCAGGATGGCCGATAATATTCAATGTACGGCCTGGTGCCAAGCCAAAATACCAAGATTGTCCTCTCCCATTTCCTAAGCCTCGGCATCTGGCTTAAAGAAATTCCAAGCCAAACAGGAAAAGCGTAGGCGATGACAGGTCGAATGATCGGGCGGCCCCGCCAACCCAATGTTTCAGTATACCCTGGTACGAACCGTATATGCGTTTTGTCCTTTCAAGGAAGTCGTTCCTCTAGATGCCGGTAATATTCTGTAATTTGTAAATTGATGCGAATCATTTAGTACGATAGTGTTTGTTGTATCGTTGGCAGCTTGAAGCAAAATCAGGCAATTTTGATGTCATCCAGCACCTTCTGTCATTCATTTCACCAAAAACAAAAAAAATGCTTCTTTTTAATTAAAAATGAAAGTTTTTCAAAAACTCTCTCAAAATGATTGATGATGAATTTGACAATAAGCGAAAAAAAAACAAAAATTATAAGTTTTTTATTTTATTAAGCGCTAAATTTAACCATTTTTTATGTCCATCAATCAATCAATAAAGTTGATGTTAAACAGAAATGCCAGTTTTTTGAGAGGACAATAAATTAAAGATATATCTCATCTCATGATGTCATACCTGCTCCAGCAATCTGCGCCAGTTGCCCTGAACAAAATAAAAGCTAAACACTAAATGTTAACTAATTCATTAAACATTTATGTACATTTACATTTCAAATTGTTTATTAACAATTGAGGCAGCTAAAAAAAATCAATAGATTTTTTACTTTTACGAAGTATTTTACAATAAATAACACGTGTAGCAAATTAAACAGCGTGCAGCACATAATCAGCAGTCCCTTCACTTTGGCTGGAAAATAAAGCGCATGATTTAGAAGGCGACACGTTGTGTTGCCGAACTCTTCATTTTCCTATTTCAAAATAATAAAGTTATTCGGTTTAATGGTTTTTTTTTCTTTTTTAATACAAAATTTTGTTTTGACCTTAAGCGTTTTCTATTTCAGTTCACATGGTTGTATGTGTTGAAATAAAACTGCCGGCAATATCTGGCCAATTGCAATTACGGGGAGCGGAATAAGCACCGTATAAATTTCATTTAATTTCATTTTATTTTTTTGCTCAATAGGGTTTGCTGTCCTGAAAATGTAAATGGACAAGCCCAGCGGTAACAGTAAAAGAATTTGTGTTGGTTTGCAGCTGTTCACCAGTAATTTATATAAAATTCGTACAACGTGTTTATACTTTCCGACATAACTGTATCATTAAATTGGATTATGCTTCTTAGCATACTTTAGGGGGGGTTGACGGAAAACATTAAACGACCGTTTCGCTTATATGAAAAGTTGCCGCCAACAGTGATGGACAAAATTTGTGCTACTTCAGAGGAGTAAGTTCAATGATATTAATATGCACAGCGAGGGAAAGAGCTGCGAGTGCAGCACTTGCTTGGGTGTCGTGCGCATTCCAAGGGGAGGCACTTAAAAAACCCATTTTACAGTCATTTATTGTTACTTTAAATAAGATCTGGGGTCTCGCCGTGGGCTTTTATAAATTTCAGAAAACCTTTTTTCGCAACTAAATTATTCAAGAATTTTCCCTTTCAGTCGGCTGAGGACAATATTATTAATCATAATCCCCGTCTCGTCATAGATTGGCTTTATAGAAGCCATATTTTAAAGAATAGCAACAACAAAAATAGCTTAACAAAACTAAAAACTCTTGTATTTAAGAATTATATTTTAGATATATGAATTTTAGAGCTTTTTTTTGTAGCAACAGTTGGCATCACCGGCTAGAGACTTTAGCCGCCTGTGTGAGTGTATGAAACAGTTGTGGCTGCCAGTGTATGAGAGTAGGAATGTTGTGTCGTATAATCGATGTGACAAAATGACTTCGATGAAGAACTCATGCATGTGCTGCGCATGCGTTCAATTTACGAATATTAAGTGGTTTTTGTTTTTGTGTTTTTTTTTGGTTGAACACATTCGTTGTTTATAAATAGATTTATAATTTTGTGATTTAATCGTTTTCTCACATTTTTTGTTGCGGGTTGCCGGATTTTTGTGGCGGCAGCCGCGTGCTGGTGATAATGATGACGCAATTCTTTCTCTACAGGTAGGCAAGTACTTATGTGTGTATGTGTGTATGTACATTTTATAAGCGTATGCTTCGCTTCGTAGCCAAACAGCAGCTTTTGCTGCCCAAAAAAAATATGCCAGCAGACGAATACAAAATTCATATAAATATGTATGTCTGCATGTATGTACGTTTGTAAAGAAAAAACACCAAAGAATTAAGCAAATAAAATAAACCAAACGACAAAAAAAAATAAAGAAATATGTATGAAGAAGACAACAACAAAAAAGTTACCAGCAAAATGCTCACATTAAAATCGTCATCGCCTCTGAACGATGACTTTTCAGCGGTGACAGTCAAGTATGCAGCGAGCCATAAGCGGGTACGGTCGATCGTACGATTGTTGGCAATAAAACAAACAAACTACTCCGCATATAAATAATTTTCAAAAAGAAATACAACAATTTACAAGTTTAATAAATTTATGGTTTTTGCCGCTTGTGCTGCAGCCGAGTTGTTTTGAGTTCTTTCAAGACCAAATTCAATTTTAATTCCAACTGAAGTATAAAAAAATTTATTTATAGAAGTATTTAAACATAAAGTGAAAATGAGAAATTTAATTAAATAAGAATTTAAATGACTGTTGAATTTGTATAAAATATTTGTTTAGAACTACAAAGTGATTGCATTCCTTTAAAGTTCAAACCAGGAAAGTGAAATGAATTTCAGAAATTTTAGGCTTGAACTTTAATATCAATATCATACGATTATCGTTTAATAGTTTAAAATTGGTTTGATGACCATTAATAAGCGGGTAAGTTTGTGTTTTAATCTTCTGGAATATAAAGTTTAAAATTATAGATTTAAGCCGGTTTTTGTTTAAATATATAATATGAGGTGTTTAGCCCAGGTGAGCCAGGACAAGGCTACTGAGTTGCTAGCCGGAAATCCTCAAGGAATAGCAGGCTCTAACCGACTTGACGGAACATGCTTTTACACATAAACACAGCCTGTTGCAAGACAACAGCAGATCGTAGACAAGGACGAGCAGGAAGCTTAGCTGCTCCAGTATATTTTGTAGCCTCTTTCTGCCCCTCGGGGAGTGTAATTGGGGCAATAAAATCTGTCTCACAATTGCCCCCCAAAAACACAAATTAGCAAATAATCACGTTTAAGGCCAAAGCTGTGACACATAAATAATGCGCAACTCAGATGCCTGGCAATAGAAAATCCCAGCTGGTAACTCAGTTACGCTCAGTGAAGGCTAAAGCAATACCAATCTTATAATCTTATACTCTTCCTTTGTCGTCAATCTCCCTCAGCCCACCGTCTAATTAGAGATGAAAATCAGTGTCTGCACAAGAACTGTAATAAGGGGTTGTCGGGGCAGTTGTGTAAAAAGTAATGTTTGCGTATGTCTGTAATTGGTATAAAAAAACATTCTTTTATTGACTTTTTCTTATAAGATTTGCAGATATTATTAATATGCTGGTGCCGGCAAATAAATTATCATTTAAATTAAAACTTGCAAGATAATTTTAATTTATAGAAATGGTTTTGTCAAGCAATTAGTTTTTGAAATTTTAATAAATCGTCTTGGTTAGATTGAAAAATATTGTTCTTAGGCTAGTGTTACGCGTTACACATTTCAAACGTGACATCATTTCCATTATGCCTCATTTGGTTACCAAATATTAGTTAATTATTAATATAAATTTTAAATGAAATGCAGTTTGTGGATACCAGGAAAAATAATAAAATATTTAACAAACTTGACTAGACATCTTATTTTCTTAGGAATCAAAATCTAAAATATGCTTCTCTATGAAAAATATGATAAAATAGCCCGATTTTAATAAGTTTTAATTCTTTAAACAGGCTGAAGGTTTTGGCGGAAACGCCCGTACATTTATTGTATTAAATAATTTGGTTTTTTCTTGTTTTCTTGTTCGATGATGTATTGACGCCGGCATATTTGCACACATTTAAACTTCATCCTATTCTTACATCATCCGTCAGCTGGCGTTCATGTCCTGGTGACAACAAATTCTTACGCCAAATTTGTTGCTGTCATTGGAAACATCGTCGACGTACAAAAATTTTCATCTCCTGTGGCTCACTATTGTGATAATTTCACTTGAATTTTCAACCTTTTCAATGCAAGACGTGCACATTCTGACTGCAACATAATGACCGTTCAGGCCGTTCGCAGATGTTGCAGTGTATTTGTGACACACTGTATAGCACACGTTCCGATGAATTGCATTGGCAACAAAACAAATTACAAATGTGTGTTAATGGCAAGCAATAACGATGACAACAACAACAACAAAATATGTACTCTTACAAGAAGTGTGCATACATGCATGAATAACCCAGTTGACCAAACAGTTTTCGTTGCAATAAAACTGCTCTTGGCAAATAAGTTGTATTATGGCATTCCAAAATAAAATAGTTAGAATTTCTCTGCAGTTTTTCTTCCCGGCGAGTGTTTTGCGAATACTTCTAGATAAATTTTACTAATTGGTTTTAAAGAAAACTGCTAATGGTTGCTGGTACTTTCATCTCCTCTATATTGTTAATAGAAAACAAAAACTCCAGCAACCAAAATTCCCTATTTTTATAAAATTTAAGCTGGTCTACAAATGACCCATATAATTGGGCATCATGTGCTGATCCCACAGAACGCGGTGACATATGATTTATACTGCACATACTTGAGGGGAAGACGTCTTTAAAAAGCAGGATGTCTGAACGACTTGGCCAAGTGTGTGGGCGCTTAAAACATACTGGGTTACCTGATGCTTAAACCTAAATTTGTCGTAACTTGCCTGGTTTATTATTTTTTTTTTTGATTTGTTTTGTATCTTTTGCTTCGGCTTTAAGAAATTCCTGACGTTCATCATTTTGGTTGTTGTTGTTTTTTAAAGGTCACCAACAAAATCTGCATTTTGTAATTTGTAATTTGTTGTGTTGCTGCTGCATTTCGGAATTTTTGCTATTCATTGTTTTTTATTTGGTGTTTCGGTTTCTCCTCTTTTCTTCAGTTCTGCTTTGTTTTTTTTTTTTGTTTTTTTGTTTCGGTGTTTAAACGAAACTCACAAATCAAGTGTTAAAATTTTTTGGATATTATTTTCCATAATAATTGCTGGTGTCTCAGCGCCAGCGCCAGCATCAGCATCAGCATTATCATATTCGCTTGTCTGGTCACCAGAGTTTGTTTGTTGTTTACGGAATTAAACAGTTTCACTTTTATTAATTGAAGTTTATTGTTGTTGTTCTTGCTTGTTTTTGTGGTCCGCTGTTATTGGTCTTGGGCTGTCCCTCATTCTCTTAAAGTGGTTTATGGTTATTGAAAGACAATTAATTTTATACACGTTCATTTGTGCTTTGAGGCAAACCCTGAAGCAGGGTTTGTTTCTTGATTACACGGTGCAGCAAAATTCAATTTGTTACGTAGTGAAAACATTAAGAGTCTGGCCATCTGTTTAGGCGGAAAGAAAACCAAATAATGATCACATACATTTACAGATATTTAACGTCTTTAAGTTGACCTTAAAATCCTATTTTTTTTTAGTAATAAAATGCCGTAAATATATTTTTCATAAATTGAATCTTCCATAAAGAAATCAAAGTTTATAAGAAACACAGTAATTTCCGTTTAATTGAGTTGTTAAAAATGTCTGGTTTTGGAAAATCATTTATGCAATAGTCTTTTAATTGATCCATTGACTCAATTAAAACAAAACAAAAACTCTCTTAATTGAGCAGCACAATCAATAAAGCGAACAAAGAGTACAAAAGTAAATAAAAACACATGATTATGAAAGTTGCCAAATAAATATGTACTTAACGGTGACGGCTCTCACCAACGTGCTAATCAGCTCGCCGGGAGAAAATCTCTCTCTCTCTCTCTCTCTCTCAACAGCAACTTTTTGTGGCTACGGTTTTGGTTCGAAATCTCAGATTTATTATTATTGCTCTCGAGATCTTCGAGAGTTTGGAATAGATTAAAGAAAGTTCGGCCAGATTTTGTTTAATCTACATAATAAAAAAATAGAAAAGAAAATACACTCTTTAGCCGTATGAAGGTTTTAAGCCTTAAATTTTGTGTATTTTAAATTTAAATCTATTCCAGGTTTTTTTTTATTATTATTATTAATAAATTAAAAATTTGCAGCTTTTTAACTATAATTATAGTTTGCTAATTTTCTTACAGATCACCATTCCCTGAATGGACACCTGAACCCTTCACCAGCCCAAAATACTCTCATCGCCATGCATTCGCCGCCCGGCAATAGTTTATTTCTGAAACTTTTCACCACTTTAATAGTTGGCATCGCCATTGGCTTTACATTTTCCCAGCTGATAAACACAACCCAGCATGACGTGCTCATGACACAGAAGCCGCTGAAAACATCTTATTTCGCCAAAGAAACCGAAATTTTGACACAGCCAGGCCACGCATGGCTGAATTTCAATGACAATGAGCCGATTAATACGCGTCATGTTCGAAAAAACTCCACATCGGCGTATGATTTTGAAACCGAAATGGCGGATCGTTTGTACCAAGAGGTCAAAGTGTTGTGTTGGATATTGACGGGGCCGCAAAATCACGAAAAGAAGGCCCAACATGTTAAAAACACTTGGGGTTCGCGTTGTAACAAATTGATTTTTATGAGTTCCCAAGACGACCCAGTTTTGGGCGCCATAGATCTGAAGGTGAAAGAAGGACGTGGCAATTTGTGGAACAAAACACGTCTGGCATTTAAATATGTGTACGATCATCATTTGCAGGAGTACGATTGGTTTCTGAAGGCTGACGATGACACGTAAGTGCTTAAGCAATTGCTAATAGCAGTTCATTGAGTTTCCACAGCAGGCAGGCAGGCAGGCAGGCAGGCAGGCAGGCAGGCCGTCCGTCACAAATTAGTGATTGCCACAAAGATGCATGCAATTGCTGACGGCACTACCACTACCAGATCTGCACTATCGTTTGATCTGGTGCGACTGACTGCCTTATCATTTTTCAGTATCTGGCAGCTCAACTGCAATTCGTGGATCATAAGTAAAAGAGACAAATTGTCGCTGTCGCCACATCAACTTGGCGTTAAAACGCATTTGGGGTTGCACATTTGTGGCATTATACGAATATCGAATTTTAAAATTACAAAAACTGCCTCGAATTCCAGTAATTTGAGAAAATATTATAGTGTTTTGTGTGGCAAAATTCTTTTTCGTACAGATCTTATTTATTGTAATTTTTGCCTTAATAACATTTACTAGCAGATGCAGTTTTCCCTTGAAATATGTATGTATGTATTTATGTATGTGGCAAAAATTTATTTTCATATTATCTCGACTTAAGATATTATGATAAAGTTGCACCGCTTTAATTGTGGGCTGGCTTTTGGTTGATTTTTCTATTTAAATAGTATTGACAACAACAATTCTCTCGCTGTAATATGTATGTACATACAACAACAAATACATACATATACTAAACGATTTTCCTTCTTTTTTTTTGGGTGTGTGTGTGTGTGTTTAGTTATGTTATAATGGAAAATCTGAGAGCCTTTTTGTACGCCATGTCGCCCGCAGCACCGGTTTATTTTGGCAGTAAATTTAAACCTCATGTGAGGCAGGTGGGTGCGCACAGTTTTCATTTGTTTTTTTTTTTTCTTTTGTCACACTTATTTCTTATTTTGTTGCAGGGTTATATGTCCGGCGGTGCCGGTTATGTGCTGAGCAAAGAAGCCGTCCGCCTGTTTGTGGAGAAAGCTTATAATAATGCCACCATATGTCGTAAGACGCCGGGAGGCGCCGAAGACAAAGAAATGGGCATTTGTTTACAAAATGTTGGCGTGGTGGCCGGCGATTCCAGAGACGAAGAACGCCACGCCCGATTTCTGCCCACCCACTTGTACAGTCACATAATACCGAAACAAAAGTCCAGCTGGTACTGGCGTTACATATTCTACGCCACCGAGGATGTTAGTACTTGTAATTACAGTATTTTCAACATAAACTTTATTTTTGTATCATATTTTTGTTTTCTCTTTTTTTTTTTTTTTTTTTTTTTTGTTCAGGGTTTCTCCTGCTGTTCGGACTTTATTGTTTCGTTTCACTATGTGTCGGCCGATGACATGTATGTCATGGAGTTTCTGGTTTATAAATTGCGGCCATTTGGCATATTGCCCAGACCGTACACTTTGCCTGGGAAAAAGAACATGACGGCATTAGTGGAAAAATGGCGTAATGAGAAATCCGATAATCCTCTGTAATCGGCCGGTACTCGCAAATGCCCAAAACCAAGTTTTAGCCAGTAGACTCAGTTCAGAACAAGTAAAATATTGTATATTAATATTAAAGCGCAATGTGATTTAAACATATTTACATGTGATTAAATGAGCACGTGCTTGGCATTCTTCCCCTAACCATGAATGGCGAATTAAAAAAATCTCTATGACCGTTTTGTACTAGATTAATGAATTAGTCAACTTGTTCAGTCTGCTACAAAACAAACGTAGACATTTTTAAAATCCGCCTACCAAACGAAGAGCCATGGAACGTATTAAACGGACGTTTTAGGATATTAACGCTCGCTGGCACTTTGAATGGGCAACAAAAACTGCTATTTCATAACTCGCCCACAAAGTGTAAATTTGAGCAAGAAAAGCTGATGGGTGTGAAGCGGCACTTATGATGCTGCTGCCAATCGTAGCATTAAATTTGACAGTCAACTGTAGAATTTGGCAGCACTTTTTGCAGGATTGTATTCCACTGGTCACTTGAGTGCTAATTCTAAGGCACAATAGTGACAGCTGTTGCTTTATTTTAGGCAGTGGAAGGGCTTTCCGGAATTTTTATACATCCGCGTATTGGATTCTAGGTGCCCCGGGCTTTACTGTACTTTTTTTTATGTATATTCATGTTAGTTTGTTTGCTTACGGCAGGTGGCGACTAGAGTTGCCATTGCCCGATATTTCTGGCTCACAATCTTATAAGAAATTGGCATCGGACATTGGCATAACATTTATGTACGTAATTCGATTCGAAAGAAAAACCTTTCGCCTGCTCCATCGAGTTACACAATAGGCCCCAGCAACTTTTTCCCCAAAGTTTTAATTAGACGCTAATATTACGTTAATATAGACTTTGGAACTGCCTATATACGAGTACACAGATTATATGATCAATTGTTTGAGCCCCTCTTTCCACCAATCAAAACTAAGAAATACTTTCTCTTTTTTTTAATTAATTTATTTATTTGAATTTTTTATTTATTTTTTTTTTTGTTAATTCTTATATTCACCTTAAAATTTATAATCAATATGCGTTATTAAATTTATGGTAAATGCGAGCGAGAGCTTTAGCTTTAATCATAACAAATAAAATTATTCAAATCTTTTGTGCTTCAAAAACAAACAAAAAACAAAAACATTTTCATAAAATCGAAAAGAAAAAATAAACGCCCAAAAAACAACATAATACAAATAATTTAAAATTATATTTGATTTAATCAAATTTTCGTCATAAAATTGAACTTGTTTTTAAATGAAAGAGGTAAGAAACGCGTTTGTACAATAGTTGGAAATAAAAAATAACTAAATTCATATATCGCTGTATATATTTACTCGTATTTTAGGAATTTATTAAAATGGTTTTAATAAAGTGACTAAATGAGAGTTGCCAGCCTTATATATATATTTCTTCTGATGTGGGATTTTACATACATACATTTGCAAATTGCGTCATGCGGTTCTAAGCAGTTGATAAAACTTTGTAGAATGTTTTTTTTTTGTCTAAATAGTTTTGAAAATTTAAGGTGGGGGAAATAGGAAGCTAAAATTTACAGTGCAACGGGAAGAAGCTCATTTTGGCATTGAAAGCCGACGTGAATGGATATGGAAAATTAAAATTTCCGATTCGGATGCACGACAAATGGCCGATTTGTCTTTTTTTCTAAATTCAGAAAAATATAAAACGTAAATACTGCACCTGTCAACTGTGATGGATATATACATCAAGCCTGATCGATCGCTAAGATTGGCTTGTTAAATATAATTTTATAAGACGATGCCAGGCATGATTGGAAAAATTTCAGTTTGATTTTAGTGGCTGCAGAAAACTCCAGTTGTAAGTCACAAGAATTTTTTTTTTTAAATAAAATTAATTTTCTTGCCCAAATATATTGTTGAGAATATATAAAAAGTAATAATTGCCTGCATCAGCTGTGATGGATATATACATCAAGCCTGACTGATCGCCAGCATTGGCTTGTTAGAATCAATTTCGTTAGTCTATACCACTCATAAGTTGTAGGACAACTATAAATCATAGTGAAATAAATCTTGGAGAAAGTTCGAGCTTATGGCCTCTACACAAAGAACATGTTCTTTCCAATATTATACATACATACATACATCCATATATAATTTTTTGCAATAAAATGAATTATTTTGCCAAACTGTGTTGTTGTGTACACATCCTTCATCAACATTGATGGCTATATATGTCAAGACTGACTAAATGGCTTAAATGTAATATGGCAAGCTGTGTCCTTAAATATTTTCCAAACGTTACAAGCAAGTGCTGAATTTGTGTAAGATAATACAAATCTGCTTATTCTAACAAAAAAGAAGGAACGTTGGTTAGCTTTTTGGCTATTTTTCTGTATTCACAGTATTTTTAGTTTAAAAAGCAAATTTTTCTAAATTTCTTGCAAACATTTTATAAAATTAATTTTTTTTTTATTGTATATAAATCAAAAGTTAGTTTAAGTCCGCATATATAAATAATAAAATTAAAATATTAAAAGTTTCATTATATGATATAAACAAATTAACTACAATTAAATTAAATTAAAAAAAAATAAATTTAAAAAAAAAAATAAATTTAAAAAAAAATAAATTTAAAAAAAAAATAAATTAAAAATAAAATTTTTACTGCTAAACTAATTTTTTTTTTGTGTGTTCGTTTATTGATCACACTGGCGCAATTTGCTTTTGAACATAAAATATTGCCAATAAAAAAAAATAAAGTCTATATTTAAAAATTTAGAGCGGCAACCCTTTAATTGAAAATTAATAAAATATTTTCTCTAAAAATTTCAATCAATTTACAAAGCAATATTTTTAATATAACAGTGACAATTTGACGCACTTAAAATATAAAAATGCCCTGAATAGTTTGAAAAACTATAAAATAAATTTAATTTATTGTATTCAAAAAGGAGTTTTGAATTTGTTTTTATTATTGTAATTACCTAAATATGTAAGTTTTTATTAAAACTAAATCAATTATATAAACAAAAGTTATGCAAACGAGTGAAATAACACATAAAAAGGGGACGGGGCAGGAGGGGGGGAATATCTATAAACAAAAATTAAATAAAACTTTATGGCAATATTACAGTAATAAATTAAAAAATCTACAGCTATTCTTACATACAAACATACATACACACATACATATGAAGTAGATATATACAAAATTGTTTTTATTATATTGTATCAAAGAATTAATACAAAATTGAATTTAATGTAATTTTATTAAAATTGTTTTCTAGTTATTCAAGTCTTAGTCGTTTAGAATCTATTTATGACTCGGTAGTTTCAGTTGCACCTGGTTGAGCGCCCTCAACGGGTGGCGGTTCTATTTCATTGACTTTTAATTTCTCCAGCAGAGGCTCCGGCGCCATAATCAGACCATACGGTCTCAGATGATAGATAAGATAATCAAAGACATACATTTGATTGGGGGTAACATAATGAAATGAAATGGCGTAATCGGAACAACAATCGAGACCCTGTCAAATATAAGAGAAAAAAAGCACAAAAATAAAAGGAATCTTGAGGATATTGAAAACGCATCAAACGAAATAGAGATTTAAAACGGAATAGTTTTGCTTAAAATAGATTTTTTTTATAGATTTTAAGATTTCAATTTGATGTAACGAAACTGCCCGACAGTGACCGCACAATAACCCATAAATCAGAAAATCACAACTCAAAGGCTCTGCCATCTGATATAGAATGCGACACTGTCCAATGGCGGCTGTCGAACTTTGAACATTTGTGGGCGGCGATATTGCTGTCCAATTGGCGGTTCAACACGGAGCAGAAATGGCGAAATGTTCGCCTCAAAGTGGTTGTTCTGGCTTCACTCATTTGCTGGGCCGATAAATTTAAAGATGTGCCCCCGTTTTTGTCATGACAATTTTTGGATTAACAACGAAACTGTTGCGGTTGACAGCTCCTGTTGTCTGACAAGAGCTGCCGTATGAAGCTGTGCTATAAATTGGCGGGCGGGCGAAGGTAAAGGAACTCTTGCGAGCCAAGGGTTGTTACCAGAAAACGTGTTCATCCCCTTCATCATCATCATCATCCTCATCATCATTAATGATAATGTGGTGCGGTGCGGAATAACCGCCCTTCAAGTCGACAGATTACCATGATTCACTGCCGCCGCTGCCACGTCTCCAGTACAGATTGTGCAAAGTCGCCTAAAGCTATTCGTGGTTTCGCTAATATCGTTTGACGCCAATTAGAACCCAATTTCATAATCTCTTGTTAAGGCTCTTGTGATCACAAGATCGTGGTTGAGCAGAATCATACAATAGATCAGTCTCGGAATTGAAATAAGAGTAGCGCAATATTCTTACCTCATCGGTTTTGTAGTAGATGTACTGCCAGTACCAGAACTTTTTGTCTGTATGATGGGGTATCAGATGATGTTCGGGCACGAAGGGAAAGAAACGACCTCTTGCCTGGCGGTCACGAGAATCGCCAGCGATTACGTTTACGTTGGCCAAGCACTTGCCCATCTCCACATCCTCGGCACCGTCATTGTCGCTGCGACACAACGTCTTATTTGGTATGGCCTTCTCGACCAAACGGCGCACAGCCTCTTTGCTCAGAACATAGCCCGCACCGCCCGACATATAGCCCTAAAAAGAAACAGAATCCTTCAATAGCAAACAACTCCCGAGTACAAAGAGCGAGCGAGAGAGAGAGAGAGAGAGAGAGAGAAAAGTCTACGCACCTGCTTAACGTACGGCTTGAATTTACAACCGAAATATATGGGGGTCTCGGTCTGATAGCGGTACAGCATGTAACGCAGATTCTCGACAATGGCATAGGTATCGTCGTCAGCCTTATAGAACCAGTCGTAGTCGTTCAGATAATGTTTGTGTATATATTTGTAAGCTTCTTTGGTTTTGGCCCATAAGTTGTTGCGGCCCTCCGCAACGGGCAAAGCAATTGTGCCCAGATCTGTGTCCTCCTGCGAACTCATAAACACCAGCTTGTTGCAGCGCTTGCCCCACGTACGCTTGACGTGGCGTGCCTTGGTTTTGTGATTTTTGGGATTTGTCATGATCCAGCACAGAACACGCACCTCATTGTACAGCTTTTGGGCCACTGTGCTGTTTTCGTTGTCGTGCTGATGATAGCCCACATCCAGTTCGGGACCAGCGGCATCCATGAGATCATGACTGGCATGGGGATCGTTGATATCGCCGTGCTTGTGGCCATCATAAAGCATCCATTCCGGTTTCGAGGGCGTCGACAGGACAAAAAGTTCAGCCAAACAAAAGCCTAAAATAAGGCCGAAAATCATGGATGCCAGCGAGCGGCGATTCGAATGGGCAGCTGTTCCAACACAAAAAACAAAACTAAAAGTTATTCTAAATGAAACTCCGTGTGCCGGTGCACAGTCTCACTTGTTATTTATTGTTCGTGTACAATTTGCAACGCTGTGTGCGTCCCACAAACACGATAACGATAACGTTCGTACACACACACACACACACACACACAATTCATACGTACGTACCTTCGTGTATTAAAATAGATCGGCCGATTAAATTCATTGATGACATTTGCAGGCCTCCTGTATACAATTCTTATTGGAGCGCGTCAGTTGGGGTCTTGGCTAGAGCGTTCCTTCCTAACTTATGCGCGTCTTAAGTTGATCCTAAGTCTATGTTCCTGCTTTGCTTTGAGTGTTGCGTCCCCGCTTCTTAATCTGGTCAATATTTCTAAGCAAATATTGGCCGCTATCACATTGAAAAACTTAAACGTAAATATTCTTTGGTATTTGATTTTGGGGGTTTATTGGCGGTTTCCTGAAGTATTACATTTTCTGAAACAGAGAAACAGAGAAACCAAATCAGTTTGTTAATTTATTGTCTATAAACTATTTACATATATATTATGGCAGGATAATGAAATACATGAAAAATAGCAACGAAACCCGAACTGAAAGTTTCATAGAGGCTCCACGTGGAAACTGGTCATTTCCTGGGGGCAAGTAATTGGAAATAGGATGTCTCCGCTGACACCACGACTCTCACTTATTCAGTTGGACGTACTAAATCACCAAAAACGCTACTGATCGGTGCCAGCGTTCATTTGATGCCCTTCAGCCATCCTCATGCCCCACATAACCAAGAAGTCTCTTCGCTGTGTGATTGATAAATTTCGGTTCCCTGAGGCGGTAAACAGTCAATAAACCGGCGTACGACGCCCTAACATTTACATTTTCACAAGACTGCATTTGTCAGCCACTTGATTTCGTGTCACTTACAAAAGATATCGGCATTTTTCAGATCACGAAATGTCATCACTTTTCAACTGACCGCAAAAAAGTTAAAGGTAAAGGAGCATCACGCACAAGATTAGGCGATTGCTAAATAAACCTTGGAGCAGGGTCAGTTGAAAACTGATCCATTTCATTGAGTTTGAGGCGAAATTAAACCACATGAAATACAAAAGTGGATTTCGAAAGAGTTGCAACGTTAACGGTTCGTAAATTCCTTGAGAGCCAGTTTAGCCACAACTTATTTTGGCCTGAATTGTATGACACTCTTGCAACCAAAATTATGTGGTCTGAAGAGGACAGCGCGCTACAGCCAAACAATGCCACCCTAAACCTTGAAGAGCTCCATTCAATTTCATTCAGTCAAAATATCACCGACTTATTGACCCCCACCCTCGTAAATTAACCGAACATTAATTATAAACTGGTTTTGCGCAGCAACATTTTATAGAAAAGTAGCGATGATGTCGACGGGCCCCTTATAAGTAGTGCGTTTTGTCTCCGATTTGCCTCGATCGCTCAGCTGTAGGCGAATAAGTCCGACGCCATATCGGTGCGGTCGACTGATTAGCCACAATAAGGCAAAATTATATATTGCGGATGCAGGATAATCGGCGCTGCATAATTTTATATTCCCTGTTTAGTGGCTTCAGTGGTCCAGTTTAAGCGATCAACACTTTTTGCTTAATTTTTCGTTTGCCCTCAGTTTTTTGTTGTTTTTTCTTTGGCGCAGAATAGAACATGTCTACGGCAATTTAAAGCTAAACGAATTCTTAGGGGTAACACTGGACACAGGTAGAACAATAAACCACGCGACAGCAAATTGTGAATTTGCCGGCCAGGAATTCGGCCGATTTCAAATGATTTTGCTTAAAACCCTCTACTGTTTAATACTTTTAATTAATAATTTCAATTAATAATCAAATAAATTAAATTTAAATCTCAAATTCTATTCATTTGTTTCAAAAGTCAAAAGCCGGAAATTTAATTTCTTTTCCTGTAAATTTTCTTTTTTTCCATAAATTTTAAAACAAAATAATTTTCGCGCAAAATGGTCAGAATTCGTCAGCTTATTGATGTGGCGATTGGTTTTCCGCCAACGGGCCAGGTTAACTTTGCTGCCCTACATTGTCTGCTAATTTGCGTGACGGAAAAGTTGGGCATCGCAGATGATACATTCGACTATAACGAAATTGCCGACGATAGAAGTCAACTTTTGATTGGTGAGTTTTGGAAGAAATTTTGTAAAATGTTGCATAAACCCTCTGTTTTTCTTTTTTGTGGTTGTTGGCTAGAGCCGGCCTTAAAGAAGCAAACGCGATTAATGGCTGGCCTGGCTACATCTGAAGACAAGGGCGATGAGAAAGTCAACGAACCAGATGAAAATTCTTTAGCACAAGCCGTGGAAGAAGAGCATGAAAAGGATAATGATTTGCCAAAGGAAGAAGAAACTGAGGCCGCAGTGGAGGCCCCGAATGTGCCAGATGCTGAGCAACAGGATGCTGGGGAAATTACAGCCGGTACGAGAGACTCGGACTTAACAGAGCTGCCCTTGGAAAAATCAAATGCCCGTATAAGTGAATTAGCCAATTCGCCAGAAGCCGCAATGGCGGCCACTCATACGCCAGCCGTTGAACAACTAGACGTTACTAAGGACGTCATAGATGAGAGCCTGGCATCACCGGAAGATTTGCTGTCAGGAATCTCAGCGCTAAAACCTCAACTTGAACTGGCGGTGGAGCAATTACTGCTCCTAACATTCGTCACTTTGAGCAGAAAGCCGCCGTCTGACCAAATCCAGCAACTTTATGATATGGCCCAAGCACTCAGTGAATTGAAGAAGGCAAGCAAGCCTATGAAGGGATTGCCGTTTGATTTGTCCCTCAATTGGACCAGTTCAAATTTGAAACCAAATGAAGAGGTTTTAGCAGAAAATGTGTCCGCCAGCTGTTCTCAGGATACGCTCGAGGGCCACTTATGCTACTCCCCGGCCAAGCTGCTCGATCAGCTTATGAACCTAAAAACTGATTTCTGTCTACTAACAAACAACGTAAACGACCTGTCCTCCCGCTTGCTGCAACAAGAGAGCCACCATTTGCCGTCACTTGCCCCCGAAACGCACAAACAAATACGTGACCTACAGCTGGCAAACGTTGACCTGAAAGAAACTCACAGTCGGCTGGAACTGCGCGTTACTACCATTCAGAACAATGTAGAAAACTTAAAGCGCAGCCAGGAGGACATCTTGCACACAATGGTGGACAAAAACGAGTTCGAGATGCAGCTGGCCAACAAAGTTGACTACAGCCAGTTGCAGGCAAAGGCTTCACTGGATCAAATCTTGGAGCTGCAGTGTCGCCTTGATAACAGATTTGCCGAAATATCTAAGCGTTTCAGCGAAAGCGATAAAACACTTGCGGATACTGTTGAAAGTTTGAAAAGTACTCTCGGCCCAACAGCTGTGGAAGAGCTGTTGGCAAAGTTCAAGGAAACTATTTCCAACGATATGCAGCGGCTTAATGAATTGCTTAGGAATTATGTGGCATCCACGAATGACGAGTATGCCGCAGCGGGAGCTCGTGTTAAGGTGCGCCCAGATCTGGTTTGCCTGTCCTGCAACACAGATTGTGTTATGCCCGTCCGCGAGAAGGTAAAACTTGCAAAATTGCCCAGTGCTCACGCCTCCAACATCATAAGTCCGCTGGTAACTTATGAATTGGGTTCTATACGAAAATCCGGTATAATGGGTTATTATCGTAGGGACGAATTTCCCCACTCACCAAATGCTTGGCTGGCCCGGCAGTCTCCAGCTGTCGCAGATCTAAAGCAGAGCCCGGCACGCGCAGCCGGTGGACAGCATACACCGAACAGCGCCAGGGAACGATTTCAAAGCACTTTGTTGAACAGAAAATAGATGTGTGATCTTACCAAATGTTTCCGAATAAATCATATCTGCCGGTGGGCCGATTTTCAGTTTGACAGAAAACATTTATTGGAACCAGTTTGAAATTTTTCATAACTCAAAATTTCCCTCTGTCTTTTTTTGGGTACACGAAATGTTTTTTTAAAAAGAAATGCTTTTAAAACTAAAATGTCCGGTTCGGGAAATTTTTATGGCATAAAAGTTTTTATAAAAATCCCTTTAAATTTGTAAAGCAAAATGAGAAATTTTTAGTTTTTTGCAGATAAAATAAAAGCAAAATATATCAAAAGATTTTCGGACAATAAAATGAAGAAAATGAACTTTTCTAAAGGGAAAAATTTTAATGTACCCAAAAATTGAGCCGGTAAAGAAATTCCACTGAAAAAAAAAAACTAGAATTTTGCTAGCAAAAAATTTCCCTTAAAAGGAAATCTAAAACAAGAATTACACTAAAATGATTAAAATGGTTTTTCCAGAGGAAATTTTTTTTACAAAAATTCTTCGCCTAAAACTTGCTATTTAAACTTGGAAGAAAAGGTCTATTGAAAAACGCTTAAAAAAATTTTGTCAACAAAAAATTTCCCTTAAAGGGAAATTTTTATTTTTAGCAAATTAAAAAACACACACGATAAAACTTACTGTTCAATCAATATTTAAATATATATTCACCAAAAATTTGAAATATTTCAAATTTCCTTGACTGGGAAATTTTTATAGACTTCAAAAATTTTTGTTTAAACAATTCAATTACTTTAATATTAATCTAGTAACGAAAGTCTATGCAGTCGACTTTCAAAAGTGCCAAAATAAGAATTTCCATGGAAGGGAAATTTTCAGAACAGGTAAATTTTGGGAAAAAATATATAGCACTGAATACTTATTTAAGATTGTGGCAGTTCTTTTTCAAAATTATATAAAAAAAAAATAGCCAAAATAAAAATTTCCCTTCAAGGAATTTGTTTTTAATATTCTCACCTCACTTTCATTTAATTGAAAACACCGTATCGAAGGCATATTTTAATTTATATGAACACAAATTGTGTACAATTACGACTAGTGTATTGAAATTCACTTATATATTTATATATGACACTTTTCATGCTTTGGCATTCGGACTTTGGGTATGGGCTGTGTTCTAGAATCCGAAACCACTCGAAAGCGGATTACTTTTTGATTTGTTATTAAACCTAAACAAACTGAACTGGAGTCAAACATCGACGCAACGAACAGACGCAAAAACATGCGGATTTTAGAACCTCAAATCATGAATTATGGGGAATTCAAGCAAATTTTGCTTCTACAATCCGAGTCGACACGTCGCACATACACGTACATTTATTGAATAGAATTTCCTGTTATTAGAACGACGACACGTAGTTCTGCTTAGTGCTCTGGTTTAAGAAAAACTAAAACGTGCGCATTGAAACAACTCCAGCTTTTATACATTCAACGACAGTTTTTCAACTGTTTTGTAAAAGAAACTGGGTAAATATTTAGAATACCTGAAACAAACATCTACAAAATTAATAAAACTAAAATAAATATTTTAATGTTTATTTACGCCACATGAACATTAGGGCATACTCCTAGACGGGCTAATGAATTTTGCCCAGTTACAGATGATGAAAAGGTGTTCGTGCGAACAAAAAATCTAGATGTAAAAATAATAATGGCTGTGAAGATAAATTTTTAAAGTTTTAACCCCAGACTCAAGCCTCCTGCAATATTAACATACCGCTGTTAATTAAGTAGCAGAGCTCTGTTAAGCCTAAAAAAATTTATATTTTGCACTGAAAACGTAGTAATAATTATATTAAGAAATAAAATAATATATTTCTAAAAACATATTTATATTCTATAAAAACGTTGTTTAAGAAAGTTCATGAAAATTCTTGGAAATAACGACAGATGGGCGAAATAAAATTATTGGAGAGCATTTCTATGAATGTCCAATATTCAAAAGTCCCAACTGTGGGTTTTTTTTTTTTTTTGTTTGAAAATAGGAGACATTTTTCCAAATTTCGACTTTTGAAATTTTAAAAAGGAAAATAATCCCCTGCGGCGTGGTTTCGTATTCCAGGATATGGCCGCACACAAACCTCCTAAATTAAATGGTTTTCAAAACTACAAATTCTCACCCCAAAATTTTTTGAGTTTTAGGGAAAAAAAATTATAGTTTGCTTTTGTCACACAACGCCATTCTGTGCAATTGCTTGGTTGCATATGTTTTCGAAACGGTATTGCTGGAATTCTCACCCCAAAATTTTTTGAGTTTTAGGGAAAAAAAATTATAGTTTGCTTTTGTCACACAACGCCATTCTGTGCAATTGCTTGGTTGCATATGTTTTCGAAACGGTATTGCTGGAATTCTCACCCCAAAATTTTTTGAGTTTTAGGGAAAAAAAATTATAGTTTGCTTTTGTCACACAACGCCATTCTGTGCAATTGCTTGGTTGCATATGTTTTCGAAACGGTATTGCTGGAATTCTCACCCCAAAATTTTTTGAGTTTTAGGGAAAAAAAATTATAGTTTGCTTTTGTCACACAACGCCATTCTGTGCAATTGCTTGGTTGCATATGTTTTCGAAACGGTATTGCTGCAATGATTTTGGTTTAATTTAGAATTAATAGAAAGTATTTTGTTCTTATACTATGAAATTTATAATTCACATTAATACTGTCACGTGTGTGATTATGGAAATATCCCCATACATATTGTATATATAACTAAAATTTATAATCCATTCTTTTCAAATATCCAGTTAAACAAGTTGCATTTATCGAAAGTTTTCATTTTAATTGAAGTGAAATTCATCGTCCCATGAAAAAGTTTTAGCAACGTTGAACGTTATGAGAATATGGAGGGAGACAAGTAGTTGAGGTGAAGAAACTTTTAAATACACAAAACCATATTAAACAAGAATAACTTGATGAAATTCGAACGTCTTGTTTTTTAAGTTTTAAATTGGAACTTAAAATTGTAACTCGTGTATTTAATTGTTTAACTGAACGAACGACCAGTTGTGTAAATATTTCTCTTTTATGAATTCGCAGCAGTTTAACTCAGCCTCAAAAAGTTCGATGAAAGGCCAAGTTAGGCGCGGGCATTTGGTTTTTGGCAAACAATGGTGATGACATAATCGGACTTTATTCCGTTGCAAGAAATGAAGCTGTCAATAGGCCGGCCCCCATCCATGTGCCATTTGTCAATCCCTGCTTATTTACTGTGGTGTGAACTAAAGTCAGAATGGGATTACTCTTATCTGAAATAACGAGATGGCCGATTTTTATGTTAAAACTGCGACTGAGGGCAATTTTCCTGTATCCACTCCAACTGTTGCCCTCAACAGAAATCTCCTTAAAGGCGACGTTCAACAAATGGGTATGGGATGGGATGGTCCATGGTACATATTCCAAAAAAAAATGTCTAACGTGTGATGTCGGGTTGGCCAAAACTCTGCTAAAACTGTATGGAACAAAAAAGCCTGAGAACGCTGTTGGGGAGACACTCACCGAACCTTATGCCTGTCATAAGCATCTACATAGAACGGCTATAAACAACACAGACACTAGCAGATTCTGTGCTGAAGAAGAGAAGTCAATGGAGCACTTGACTACCAACTGCACGACACTGGCTCGCCCAGATCATACTATGCTGAATATAACGAGATTAAAACCTTGAAGGAAGGGAACTCAAATAGATCACTAAGAATAGCCGCAGTGTACGAGCGGTTGAGGTCCACACAACCCCACCTGTTTGTTATTCTTTCAACGTAAATTCCGAAAACATTGTTGTAGCGTCGTGAAGTGGTTCCACCAAAGAAATGCGCCAGAAAAAGAGAGGCATATGACTGAAGACATTCCTGAGAGGTATTACGGAGACGCGGCATTCAATTGCACCGAAAAGGCCGAAATCCTGTTATGGGCCAGACGGCCACTATAATTCATTCACTCATTGGGCTGCAAAATATCCTTTAATAATTAAAATACTGTCAAATTGTTAGAAGCAGAGAGTAAAAAGCTGAAATTTATAATTCATCAACCCTGAGCAGCACCACCCCGTTCCGAAAATCATTTCCTTTCATGTGTAAAAATGCTCAAAGTTTAAGTTCGTCGTCTCAAAACTTCCCACCTTTTTGTTAATATTATGATGACACACACATTTCTTGTACGATGCCATTTAATCTAAACTTAAATAATTATTAATTCCGCATACCCATATAATTAAATCGTTTATGTACGTTCGCCATGGACACTAAACGTGAGGGCACAATTCAAATGAATGTGTCTAGTAGCAAAACAATTGCAAATGTTTTATCAGCAGGCACTTCTAATTAATGAATATAAAAATAGTCAAATCGAAATGTATTGAAACTTTTAAATGAAATGACTTAATTTTTAAAACAATTTAAACGCACACGCGTTCTTTAGTTTTAATTAAAATTATTATTATGCTGCATATTTTAGGGCTGGTAATTAAATCAGAACCGCATTGCGGAATTTTTATTGGAAAACAAATGATAATGGTTCATATCCTTTTCAAAATAGGGTCCTTCGTATTTATAATATTAGATTTCAAAATATTTCTATTTCCAAAAAAAAAAAACAAACTGTTGCGACTTTTGAATATTGGACGGACATTCATGGGAATGGGCTAAGGAATGTTGTGCCATATTTTGTTCGCCCATCTGCCGTTATTTCCAAGAATTTTTAAGAACTTTCTGCAACAAAATTTTCTATCTTCTTTTCTTCTTTAATGAATGTCTTTATTTTAGATTTTTTTGGCATTATTTTATAAAATATGGTTTTAAAATTTATATGATTTTATTTGTTAATCTAATTATTACTAAATTTTTAGTTTTAAATGCATTTTCAGTGCAGGCTACTTGAGTCTGGGCTTAAAAATGTTGAAATTTATCTTCACACTCATTCTTAAAACTCCAAGAGTTTTAGAAGAAAAATTGATTATTATTATTGTTTCAATTGGAACAAGAAAAAAAAAAACAATATTTATTTAATTTACAACCTGAAGCAATTTTTTATTAAATGGGATCAATTGTTTGGGGTTTTTTTTATAATTTAAAAAGAAACCTCCTCCATAAATTGTACTTTTTTAATTTTTTTTTTTATTGTTTTTTTTTATTTTTTTTTTATTTTTATTAAATTAAAAATTGCTTGTTTAGCAAAATTCGCAACGACAGCGCCTGTTAAATGAGCTTCGCTGTGCAATTTTTTCTATTTTAATTTTCTATTATTAAATTGAACTCATTTGACTTTTTTTGTGTTGCGATCTGATTGTAGCGAAATGGTTGGCCGATACCAAAATGAAACTAAATAATAATTCAATTAAAAGTATTTAGTTGTTGGGCAAATTGTTGTCTGTGCAAAGAATATTTTTTTGCATTTTGATTAAAGTGCGATTTAGTTCCAAGCTGCTCTGCAGCGTTACGCGACGCGACGCAATGAAATGAATTTTTTTTTTGCTGGCGATCTGCTGCATTATGCAAATAAAATGATATACAATTTATTTATAAAGCTGTTACTGTTTTGATATAAAATAATTAATGTTTTCTGTACAATAGCACAAACTCAGATAAATTTCTATGATAACAGATTTAATCATGTTTGACATGTCATGCAATTTTGTTTAGGCGTCGGCGCTCGTAGACTGTGGCTAAGAAAATAAAACGCATTCGCTTTGAGCCGGTACACAGGAAACAGTTATGACTATTTTTTGGCCAAACAATTAACCAATTAGAAGAATGAATATGCCGCATTCAAGGAATCATAACATTTCTATTGAAGAAAACTTCAGCCACATCTTCTAAACATATTCCCAAAAATTTGTTTAATGAAATAAAGAAAAAAAGAAATTTTTTGGACAACAATTCGACTAAGAGCGCCTGAAACCATTCGTGAACAGTCTGATAGGTCCTTATCAGTGTGGTTTCAGGCCGGGGAAGTCCACCATCGACCAAATTTTCACACTACGGCAGATCCTGGAAAAGACCCAAGAGATGCAAATCGACACCCACCACCTATTCGTATAGGGACGAGCTATACGAAGCCATGTCTAGTTTTGACATTCCTACTAAACTCGTCAGGCTGTGTAGGATGACGATGGAGAACTCTCGCTGCTCCATCAAGGTCGGTATTGGTCGAACACAGCGAGCCGTCACTGAAGCGTTTGCTGGTATTTCAACGGAGGCGGCCAAAATGGGTCTAGCGGTGAACGAGGGCAAAACGAAGTATATGCTGTCATCAAAAAAGGACGCGCAACACCGACGACTGGGCCAGAACATCACCATAGGCAGCTATAACTTCGAGGTAGTGAAGGACTTCGTCTACCTTGGCTCCCAAGTCAACAGTATGAACAACATCAGTACCGAGATCAAACGCAGAATAACTCTTGCCAATCGCTGTTTCTTTGGGCTCAAGAGGCAATTGAGTAGTAAGGCCCTTTCTCGAAAAACCCAGCTGACACTATATACCACTTTGATAATCCCTGTACTTCTCTATGGCGCAGAAGCATGGACGGTGTCGAAGGCGGACGAGGAAGTCCTTGGTATTTTCGAGAGAAAAGTTCTGCGTTCAATCTTCGGTCCTGTTTGCGTTGATGGTTGCTGGAGAAGAAGATTCAATCATGAACTGTACGGGTTGTACAGCGACATGTGCCTAACCAGGCGCCTACAGATCCAACGGCTAAGATGGTTGGGCCATGTAGAGCGCATGGAGAATACTGCTCTGACCCGTAGAATCTTCGATTCCGAACCTGTGGGACAACGCAGTAGAGGACGCCCACGGAACCGATGGCGCACACAAGTGGAGAGGGACCTCAACCAACTTGGTGTGCAAAATTGGAGAACGCTGGCTAAAGACCGTGCCAGCTGGAAAACTTTGTTGGTTGAGGCCCAGGTTCACCACGGACTGTAGCGCCAAAAGAATAAGAAGAAGAAGAATTCGACTAAGACACCACCAGGCTGGCGCACGATATCACTGGACAATAACTTACGATCGCCACAATAAGTCATTCGTTCTTTCACTCCGAATTTTCTCAATATCAAATAAAATTCGTTATTTTAGTTGTAATTTTCTCAGTTTTATTTAAAATTCTGTTGATATATAATTCGCAATTGCATATATCCGGAGCTACATGTTCACGTAAGAAGAACAAGAAACTTCCTCATTTATGTATGCAATTTTGTCAACATCAAATAAAATTTGGCAATTTCATTTGGAATTTTCTGAATTCAAAATTTAAAATAAGAATTTCAAATTTTGTTTGAAACTACATATTTCAATATAAAATTTGAATTCTGTAGAAAGAAAAATATCCATTCTATTTGGAATTATCTGCAAATCAATTTCATATGAGATTCTCTTCATATCAAATAAAAATTCTTTAACTGTTTGGGAGTTCTGTCAATTTGAATTCGGAGAAACCGTTAAATAAAATTCAAATTTACTTTTTGAAATTGAAATAATTCAATAATCAAATCAAATAATTTGATATCAAGAGTATTTCTACATAGAATTCAAAATACCAGTAAAACTTTCAAATTGAAAATTTGCTTTTATTAAAAAAAAAATCAAAAGAAATTACGAAAGTCTATATTTTTTATGGAGAAAACTTCCAAAGAAACTAAAAATCTTCATTTGATATAGACAAAACTGCAAAATAAAATTGAGAACAAATTGCAAATAGAATAGAGAGTTCTGTGTGACATGAAAATACATTTCCATTTCCAAATATAATTGAAAAGTTTCATTTTATAAAGAGAAAATTTCAAATAAACTTCTAAATTACTATTTGCTAATGAAAATATTCACATTAGTTTTAACTGACAGGCCAATTGACTGCTGAAAGCGGCCGCGAAACTGCCTGTTGCTCCTCCCCCCCCCCCTCATCATATTTTCTTAAGAAAATCAATCGCCAGCAAACAAGTAAAAACATGTCTTTCTTAATAAAGAACAACGTAAACAGAAACTATTTATTATGATAAAAGTTTATACATGTTTAGGAATGAAACAAATTGTACAATTTCTTTATATTTCAGAGTTTTATGTATTGGAGACATTTTCCACACACTCATTTATGTATGTATGTATGTATGTAGTTGATAACAAACTCCCCCACTCATATGCATTTATCAACACACAAACACACACACACACACACACACACACACCCATAGATAGTATTTCTCAGTGTCAGCCAAGTGATAACTTGGTGCCAAGTGTACGAGTGCACAGAAAGAACTGATGACAGCTGACGTTTGCTTTTGCTTTTGACAATTGTTTCAGGGTTCCCAGTTTTATTTTATACCTTATCCCCGATTTGCGATTTTGTGTTTCCCAAATTCTCCAAAATAGCTAATTTCTTATCCCCAAAAATCCCCACAGAGATCTATAATAAGAATTTGAAAGCTTAAGGTGCAATTTATATACTATAAACAAATAATAGAACCCTTATCAAATTCAATATCTCGCAGTCACAATGGATTAACTCTTCTGTAATATTTAACACTTATTTGTAAACAAACTTTTAACAATATAAAACTTTTTCTTAACAAAATTTGCAAAATATTGAATAAAATCAAGCTTTTTGTACACATAAATTTTTATATATTAAGATTTTTCCAATGTTACCACCAAGGAGAACAATATAATTTGTCAATACATGAATTTGAATACAAAAAGGAAAAACTAATTAACAAGATTTATAATAAATATTATCCCCAAAAATCCCAAGCGGAAAAAGTGATTTTTCCCCAATAAATCCAGTGGGGATTTTCCCGAAATTTTTATCCCCAATCCCCTATTTGGGGACAATTCCCCAAAACTGAGAACGCTGAATTGTTTTTCACTTTAAGGAATCGTTCTCTCTGCCTGTCTGAGCATGATTTTAAATGCATCGCGCATATAAAATGAAATCAAAATGAAATGAAATGACAAAACACATCTGCATACGCACTGACTTCAACCACTTACTTGCTACTGCCGTTATGCCAACAACAACTCTACAAGAGCAACAATTGAAATATTATCTGAAGTATGTATGTATGTATTTTATTTACAACTGCCGCAGTCGCACTGATTAATTACGTTTTAGAATGTGTTTTAAACACAAGAGGGAATTTTTGCTGTGTTTTGATATGAGGAGGCGTTGACACGAGGAAAGTTCTCATTATTCAACGTTGCTGCAGGCTTAACTTTATCGCCACATTTTATTCGGGTTGGAAAAAAAAAATCAAAACAAAAAAATAAAACTATACAAAAAACAAATAAAACTAAATTAATTTGAATATTCAAAAAGTATCAAGTCAAGACGAATTGCTGAAATGCTAAATTTTCAAACTCTGATTTAAAATTAAC
The DNA here is from genome assembly GCA_932526305.1 of Epicampocera succincta. Lineage (NCBI taxonomy): Eukaryota > Metazoa > Arthropoda > Insecta > Diptera > Tachinidae > Epicampocera > Epicampocera succincta. The sequence goes on along the minus strand of OW052037.1, from coordinate 10,441,620 downwards.
AACAAATTGTGTTATAAAACAAATGGTGTGAAATTTGCTTGACCTTTTCTGGCTGCAAAGTTGTTCACAATATCGATTCTACCATTTAGATAACGTATGGCATTCGTCAAACCAAGTAATTCTCAGCTGAAAAGCAAATAAACGCAACGAGCGCATCGAGAGAAATGTTTAAATTCCCACAACTGGGTTCAAAAAGACGCTGGGCGCCAGACATTATTGTTTCAATTTACATAAAATTATGTAATGTCACACGATATAACATCACGCCAGATATTAAAGCCAATAAAAAAAAGGAGAGAAGATTTCTGACTGAAAGCTTTAAAAAATAATATTAAATTATAAACTAAATGTATAAAGAGTCTTGTCGAATTAGTAGATTTATGACCCAACTTAAAGCAAACCTCCGATATTTGTAACGGAACGTCAGATCATAATTTTTTGATTGATTGTTTTCCTACGATATGGGGAAATAAATCAGCATTTAAGCTGTTTGGTAGACCAACAGAAACTCATATTTTAGTTTAGACATTTTTAAATTATTAGTAGAAAATAATCAGACGTGTCTGATTTTTGTCGCCAGTTCTTTAATTTTCTTATAAATTTTATAAAAATTTGTTAAACAGATGAAATAGACCGGCTTTCCAATCAGCATTTAAGCTGTTCGCAGACCAACAGAAACTCATATTTTAGTCTATACATTTTTAAATTATTAGTAGAAAATAATCAGACATGTCTGATTTTTGTCGCCAGTTCTTTAATTTTCTTATAAATTTTATAAAAATTTGTTAAACAGATGAAATAGACCGGCTTTCCAATCAGCATTTAAGCTGTTTGGTAGACCAACAGAAACTCATATTTTAGTTTAGATATTTTTAAATTATTAGTAGAAAAAAATCAGACTCTTGTCCGATTTGTCTGATTTTTGTCTGCTGTTTTCAAATTTTTTATATAATAAAACATTTTTTAAATTTGTGAAACAGATAAAACAGACCGCTCATCCGACTTGTCTGATTCTGTCGGTTTTTTTTTCTTTTGATTTGCTAAACAGATGCAATAGAGTCTCTTCCGAGTTGTCTGATTCTGTCTGTTTTTCGGTTTGTTAAATAGATGCAAAAGAAAATATAGCACTTCTGAGCATAAAAGTGCCTGCTAAAATATTGCAATTGCTAATTATATTTATGCGTTAAATAATACAGACTTATACATCGTGCACAGTTTAACTGATTGTATCCACAATTGCGTAGTAGCGACCATAAGAAATCCCACAGAAAATACAAATAATTCTCTACTTAATTGAAGGAAAGAAAATGTGATTAAAAGTAACGCTCATTGGCTGAATACATACATACATACACACAACAGCTTTTACATGTTTAACATTTAAAAGTAATTTTATCAATTTAACTTCGTGGAATCTTTTTTTTTCCTTTTTTTTTGATTTGCTTCTTCAATGTTTTACGCTGAATAAGATCCGTCTTAAATGATCCGTTTTGAAAAAACAAAATACTTATATTGAAAATAGTTCCTAAATACTGAGTCAAGTCTTAGCACGAATTACGCAAAGATACATACATACATACATATGTATTTATTATTTGCATAAAAATAATGCCCAAAGACCTGTCAAGTTCTTACACCAGTAGTTGGTTGATATGCTACTTAACAGTCACTTAAGACTGACTGTACAATAATTTATTCTGTTGGTCAAAGTTCCACTGTGCGGAGTCTTCTATATTTTCTTTCTTTTTTATATGTAACTGGCTCTTTTGTTCAACACATCCGGTGGGTTTTGAATGAATTCTATGAGTGTTTTGAAGTTTTAATGAACCATAAAATCAGCAAAACAAAAAAAAAAAACAGAAAAAATCAAAGCGCAAATCAGCTTGTGGTCATTGGACCAGCAGAAAAAATAATAACTTAAGTATAAATACGGGGTATTTCCTCTTTTTTAGAGATACACTAGTTTAAATCATATTAAAACAAAGATCATATATATGTATGTATGTATTTTTAATATCAATGAAATGGGCCTTATTGAATAGAAAATTTTAGGGCATTACAGGTTTAAATTGTATGTCGTACAAGGCGCAATCTGGAACATCAATTTTCAACGTTTATGAAAACATACAGACCAATAACTCTGTCAGCCCATAATGCATAATAATGATGGATATCCTCACGCCACATTCTAGAATTCTGCAACCCCATTGACGGAGAGAACCATTATTTTGCTAATAGATTTCAATCATTTGCAAGTGTTGCTCTGGTGTAACTTCTATCCCTCGTGAACTGCCAAAGCAGCTGTTAAAGGATTATCAAATGCAGAGGTTTCCGCCGATGGACTCTGCGTCCACTCTAGGAACCTCATGTAGACTACGAATCCTTCACCTAAGGACAATTGGCAAAACGGGGATTAACGTACTCCTCGGGATGCCTTGAAAGAGGATTGAAGTGTCTACTTTGAACGAAACGCTGCTTCAGTATGTCCTCAAGCTGTTGTCGTCTTATAGTAGATTTCTGCTGTTATGAATTAGGCGAGGGTTCTGCGCCACTGCTGCTGTCTGGCCACAGCTTTCTGTTCTTCGTAAGGAACTATATGGTGGGATGAATGTACAGGCTAGTGGCATGTCCCTCAAGGATTCAGGTGTAATCTCATGTTTCTCTTACTGCATAAGGTATTCCTTACTGGCATAAGGAATTAGATAGCCCAGAGTTTCGAACAAGGGTTTGTTATGTTATGCCACAATAAATCAGTTGCCACTGAGGTGTGCCGAGTAAGTCACATGGAGGAGGGGTTGAGCCATTGTTTAAGTGCTCCAAACGGCATTGGTCCACTTTCAGATTAGCCCATATTGGGCTGCAGCAGCTGCTGTAAGTCCATTCTACAATATGTTGCTCTTATTCCTGCTCTTAAACTAATCGATTAAGTGTGTAAAACAATTTATCGTTAAAACGGCACTTGCAACTTTAAACATGTTCAACACTCATTCGATTTTCCAATCACTGATCTACTTTAACAGTTTTGATTTTCACAAAACGATAACATTTTTGTGTCATGAACTTTGTAGAAAATTCATTTTGATTGACTGATTGCCAGCAAATTGTTTAAGCATTTGTTTGCTTGAGAAAACTTTTCTAAAAACAAAACACTGCAATCACGAGTTTCTTATCGAATTTTAACTTATTTGTGGGGAATTACGAAAAAAAAAAATAAAAACAAATGTTAAACTAATTACAGCAAAAAAACAGAAACTCTTGTTTTTTATTTACCGATAAATTAATCATTTTTTTCTTCTTTTTTTTAACAGACGGACTTAAATTTCAAAAGAACTTTGAAGGAACGAGTATTTGAGATTGAAATATGGTATCGAACGGAAACATATAAATTAAGAAGTAGTATATCTTATCAGGTGGTGTTATTGCTTTCATATGTATAAGAATTTAACATTTTGTGGAACTTTTGATTAATATTTAATACGTACAAAACATAAAGAAATGAGTTTAAAAAATAGGTTGTTGATCTCCAAGAAAAACTTAAGTTTTATTAGATATGAAAAGTTAAATTTTACATTCTATAGCCCTAGACAAAAACCAGCAGTTTTGGTTAATGCGTTAGCAAAGAGTTTGTGCAGATTTTCAGGCGTCCCAATAGTACGTTCGATAATGTTTTTCAAAAACTTTTAGCCTCCCATCTTCGAAATAAAATTACAAATGATGGAGCCCCCTCCTGCTATTTACTTGCACTGAGACATGGAACAACAAACATCATAATAAATAGTACAAAGCGAAATGAAAAACAAAATCACAACTCATATGAACTGATAACCTTTCACTTTTTATAGCATCGCATAGTCCACGACAAAAACAAACAAGGGAATTTAAACAGAAGCAAATAAATAAACACGTAACACTTGGCGAAAATGTGGCACTAAAACTAGTTTTATCTATTGAAAGATAACATTTATTTTTGGCCGCAACGCACTTTATTAAGTTTTATTGATGTTAAAAGTAGCTGGGATGTGGAAAGATATAAAAAATATGATTTCAATCATATCCCAATGAGGGCAGTGGGAGAATTTGTTCGCCCGCGTGACGTGTGTTGTCCTTTTCGGGGTTTTTTGCCGTACACAGCTTGTGAATTAATTATAAGTAATTGTTATACAATTTGAAAACCAAATAAAATAATTTCATTTTATTTTTTGGCTTATGATAAACTGCCCGCAGTTTTAAATACCGCCATGGGGCAAACTGCAAGTTAAAGATTAATGTCAGCAAAACCAATTTAATTTGCGTTACATTTCAATTTATATTCACTAGAACTACGTTTTCTTTTTTGTGGCAATTTCCTAAAAGGGAAGTATGCAAAACATTAGTTGTGGCCCTTTGACAACGTCGGCATATTTATTAATTGTTTTGGGCTGGATAGAAGACAGACTTTGAAAATTATTCAATGTTCTTCTTTAAATGTTTAAGGGTAGGCTGAAAACCTGTAGTTGGCAAAAAATTTTATTATAGTTATTATTTTGAAGTTTTTGAAAGAACTTTTTTATCCGTAGGGGGGCCAACTAACAGTTTCATGGTCACCTCAATATTCATAAGATCTCCATTGCACAAAACCAACAATTTGGTTATTTTTCTTCTTAATTTTGTTTTATCTTATTAATTGCTTCTTTCAATTGGGTAGAAGCTCTCTGATATATTAGGAAACATAATATCCATAAAAATCTCAGAATCCCAACAATCAAGAAAAAGTTTCAGTGACAGATATCTTACAGGTCTTAGCTATCATACCAAACACGCAGACTAAAAAGTGTACAAATAATTGGCCCTCCTTTCGGGAAATAGTAAAATGAAAATTTTGCAAAAATTTTCTTTATATTTTGTTAATAAAAATATTGTTATTTTCACTTATTCTTGTTAGTTCTTTTCCCACACTTACAAACACACATACATACATTTATAAATATAATTTACTTATTTAATTTAATTTTGTAGAATAGAATAGAATAGAATATACATATTTATCATAAATTTGTTACTTTTCTTTGCTGAAACTATAAATAATTTCACTTTTTTCGAACTCAGATTAACGTAAATATACAGTGGGGCACATAACTGCGGGTAAAACCCCTAAATTTCGTAAGTCTTTAATATTAAAACAAAAGAATTCAAATCATTATATGTATGTACATATGTGCGAGTAGTTTCACTTCCGATTCATCAAATTTGCTGTCAAAAAAATGTCATAATTACATAAATGAAAATATTTGGCATAAAAGTCGTCGCAAAATAATTGTTTCAATTTTGTTTTTCAATAAAATTTTTTGCTAAACTAAAAACAATAGAAAAGGAACATGATTTTCAGTGATGGAAGTCTTCTTTTGATCCTTTTTATGAAATGGAAAAGATGATAATCAGCCAAGTGGTTGATGCCACTCTTGATGTTTATTTAGGATTGTTTTCTGGCTGGGAAAAGCTTAATTATTGCAGACCTTCATTAACAGCGAAAATCGCTCTCCATCATTCTTCGGTGACACAGGAAATTTGTCACATTTCCGATTGCAATATATTTTAAACATAAAGTTTTCTCCACCGAACGTGAATTTGTAGTAAAATAGTGTGATTTTGCTTTGCACTCGCTACATAAAAAGGTGGTGGCCATTTTGGTTTTTTTTTTAATTTAAGCATTTAGATTCGAAATACATATGTACATACATACATACTTACGATTTTTCAATTTTAAAACATTGTTTTTCTTCAGAAAAACTAAGCAAACATTTGTTTTACTTTAATACCGTTTTACATTTATTGAGATAAGCCACATGTTTTGCGTTGACGCACACACACACACACACACACACATTATATAAAAATTAATTTATTGCAGTTCAAAAGGGAGGAAAATTTGTGTTCTTTTTCTTTGTGACATTTGCGTGTTTTCAAATTGAATAGTAGCTGACAAAAGAACAGGGTTTCACCACCCTGCGAAAAATGTTATAAAAATCAATCTACTAAAAACAACAAACACATACATATGTACATAAATACACCAATATGAAGGGGCAAATGTTTTTAAATAATAGTAAATTTATTAAATACATATTTACGTAATAGTTTTTAGTACAGAAATACACATACACACACACACATCCAACTTGTAGTATGTCACATTTTATTTATTACAATTTATCTTTTTCGCCTTAGCCGGATTGTACTGTTGTTTTTCAGTTTTTGTTGAGTGCGAACAAAGCACGTTAGTTTTTTTGCTTTACGTTTTGCTTGGCGGCAACAAAACAAACAAAAACAATAACAAAACACACGCACCCATGTGTGTGTGTGCCATCGAGTAGCAGAAGAAACTTTAAACATAAACAAAGCAACAACAAAAAATATACACAGAGTTCCTCTTACTCACTTACTCGCACACATAAACCAACCAAGCCCAACTGTCAATACGGCCATGCATTTAAATTTTAAATGCAATTGGATTCATGCAAACATACACACACCCATTCAAAAGTATGCACGAGCATGAAGAGACACAGAAATGAAGAAGAGCAAAAACAAAACAACAATCGAGTTGAGAGACAAAAATTGATTATTAAAATTGGCATAAACAAAACTACAAACTGCATTTTTCGTTTTAAATTTATTTGCACAAAACACAGAAAAAAAAACACTAACAGTTTCCTACACAAAAACTATTAGTATTTGCTATTTTAAAAACCGATAAAATTTTTGTTTAAAAAACCCTCACCTTTTTGCATGTGATATTAAGAAGACAAGGATAAATTTTTATTTCTGACGGCTTCGTGTTTTATGCCGTCACATTGATTTTTTGCACATTTCTGCTTTTGCTCTGGCAACTTTTTTCCATAAAAAGCACTTTAATCAATTTACTTAGCATTTCATGTCAATTAAAGCACATACACATGTAAGTTATTGCTATATTTTCTATAATTTTTTATTAATATATAAACACCCTTTTTTTATAATTTTATTGGAAACTCAAGTTAGAACCTTCGTTGGTTTCTTTTCTTTAGATGTATGAAACTTTTTCTCTTTGCGAACAACAACAGCCGCTGTTGTTGCCACACCAACCCGTTTGTTAGAACTTACACGCAGCAACTACTGCCGTTTTCATTTCATTGTTTTCAACAAATAGCACTCACTACTCAGTTTGAGCACAATATAGTATTAATAAATAATCACAAAAACACACCACTTTTACGCCAAAAAAAAACACACGAACATGTCTGCAAGAGACTTATTTAACCGCTAGTCACGTTAGTTCGGCAGCAAAATACACTTCTCTTAAAACCTGTATACTCCCCTGAAAACACGCGCTAATGCACAGCGCTTCTGCAAATCATATACATACATACATACATACATACATATTTGGACATTAGAACTCAACAACAGTGTGACCAGTCTACATGGCCCAAGATTTGCTTTGTGCTTTAAGGCTTGTGGCAGCATAAATAATAAGAGAACAATCAAATATACCCTAAAGTTCGTAATATATTCAATTTTCTCTTAAATTTATGTTTCTCCCCTAAAATGTCACACCAATTGGCAAATATTTGTGCTCTATTTGTAAGTTCAACAGCAGTGTGGCCAATCAATACTGAATTGCCGTTTCAAACCTAAAAATACCAAATATGTTTTTTTCTTTCTTTTTTTTTCAAAAGTTATTAAATTTTTCTAACAATTAATCGAATGAATTTTCAAATCAATATGCGCACAATGCCACGAATTATGATTGAATAAATACACATGTTTAAATATTATCAAACAGTCATTACAGACAATTTTGAAATAAAATTATAAGAATATTTAATCGATTATATGTATATTCGTATTAAATGATTGATTTAATTAATAATCGCAGAATAGTTTGAATTATTATTACATAATCGCAAATTTTTAAAATACATATTAAAATTTTAGCAAACAATCATTTGGATTCTAAAACAAAATTATTCGAATATTTATTATTTGATTAGTATTTTTTTTTTGTAATTCAATACCAGTTATACCAATGTTGAATATCAAAACATCAAACGTTTTGTTTTTCTTTTTCAAAAGTCAATTTGTCTAACAATTATTCGAATATTTTTTCAAACTCCCCCAAAAAAGTGAATTATTATTGAATATGTATATGCAAACATATATCAAATACTTCTTTATATTTTATCAAATAATCGTTTGAATTTTGACAAAAGTAAATAGTCAGCTAGACTTGAATATTTAATCGATTAATTATTCGAATATTTAATCGATTAAATTGTTCGAATTATCATTCCTTGCCTTTTTTAATTCTATATTCAACTGACAAGAAAATAATAAATCGAATAAATAACTCGAATAGTTGTTTTATTCCTTCCAACAGCATTAATTGCCAGGCATTTTTTTTTTAATTTTGTCTTTCACAAATTGATTTATAAACCTTATTTAAGCAATTAAAAATTATTATATGCGTTTTAATTTAAATTGAAAAATATTGCTTATTTCTGCTCTGATGAATTCGGTTGTCTCTTTTGTTTTCCCATCAAAATGCTAAAACTGCAATTTCTGTTTAACAATTTTTTTTTTTTGCTACTGAATGTAAACTTTTCTGTTGACTCAATTTAAAATGATTTATTGGATTGTTAACGCTTTTTTGTGCACTCATAATATAAAAATAATTAAAAGCAAAAATAAATTAAAATATAGATGATTCTGTTTAATGTGAACTTTTCATGTTCGTTTTGGGAAGAGAGTTGGTTTTGTTTGAGGTCAATCGATCGAGTTCGTAAAAAAGTTGAAAACAAAAATAAATCAGAAATCAAAAAAAAAAATGAATTTTTAAAGAATGGACTAAGAAAAACCAACCCACTTTAAAAGAATACTTCTTTTTTATTGCAATTCAAAAATTTTATATTTAACTTTAAAAGAAAGAAAGGAAAATTGTGAAAGTAGAATTTGTTTAACCTTTCGTTTAAAGCTAGAGTTTCAGGCAAGTTCATGCCCATCATAAAAAACCCCTTTGGCGCTGTGCCAACTTTCAAGTGAATCGGTTCCCGCATATGTCCATGTCTCATATATCCTTTATTTATAAAAATAAAAAATTTTAATTATTTGAGCTTCAAAAACTTCATTTTGTGAATGTTAAAAATCAAAGCTGTTACAAACTGCAATTGAATCGTTTCCAGGATATATTCTTTATTTGTAAAAGAAAGCAATTTTAATAATTATTTAAGCTTTAAAAATTATTTTTTGTTAATTACAAAATTTAATTCAATGCAATGGGTTCAAGGATATGCCACCATGCAATATAATTTTTATTTAAAAAACAAACTTTGTTAAGAAAAGAAGTTAATATTTTTTTTTAAAAAAGATTTATTTAACATGAAAATGGTGAAGAAAAAATCTTACTTACACCTGCTACCATCCACAATTAAGATAAAATAACACAATTTAAATTTTTCTCTTTATTTAAAAATATTTATCAAAATAACAATTTTAATTTTTTTTTCGACATTTTTCTAATTTATTTTATTAAAATTATGTTAATATATTAAGTTTACTGGTATTGCAAAGCCTTAATGTTGATCGTTTTAATATTCATTTATCCTGATATTGTAAGAAGATATGTATGTACATATATACTTATATGTATATAGAATCGGTCTGAACATTGTATTTATTATAAATCTTTTACTCTTTCTGACAAACACATACATACATACATATACCCGACTAGATCCCCTTCGTGCGATTATTTGTCAAGTGCTTTTCTTTGGTTTGAATTTGCCCATTTCGCACCACCAAAATTGTGTAAAACGAAACTAGACTTTAAATTAAACACTTACAAGAAAATAGACTATTGATTTGCCAGACACAAATTTCTGCCACAGAGACCATTTCTTCGTACATTTATGTCCATTTTTTTTTTGTGAATACGGAGCTCCGAGCACATTTTGCAATTTCAAAGAAATTTTTGTGTTTTGTGTTTTTTGTTATTGTATTTTATTTTTTATTCAAAACAAAATTTAGCAACCGCAAAAATGAAACTTTTTTGTTCTTTTATTACTTGTTCTTGCAATAATGTCAATCACTGGTAATGGATAGCACACAGTTATAAATTTTAGCAGAGACACCTCCCAGTGTTGGGCAGAACAGTTTTTCGCCTGTTTAGCAGCCAATTTGAGGTGCTTTCGTTTTGATCGTATGCAAAATGTTTGCGAAAACATGTTTGTGCATGTTTGGATGCAAAGCATTCGTCTTTGAGAGAAACATACATACATACATACTATTAGACTTAAAACTATTTAAAGGCAAAACAAATATTTAAATGAAAAACTTACGCTTAATAATAATTTACATAAATCGTCCTTAAACTGCAGGTACTTCTTAAAGGTTGTACATATGTATACTATATGTACATATGTTTATAGCGATATGCAAATTTCTTATTATTATAATACAACTTAATTATAACTAGTTAATACGTTTTTTTTTTCTAAATAAACTTATAAAGTTCTATAATCTAAATGGCCCAAACTTAATTAGTGTACAAATAATCGTTTAAGGGTGCTTTTAACTTTTTAATTATCATTTAGGTGACCTTTACTTGGGACTAATATATAGCGCAGGCATTTGAGGCAGGTTTTAAGAAGTCAAAGCAAAAGAATAAATTTTGGGTATTATGCACTCATATTTAGCAACCATTTTGAGCATTTTATTGATTAAAATTTCAATTAAACGTTAATCTTTTGTATACCAGTTCGATAGTCATATTGCCAGTGGCTTTGTTAGGGTGAATTGCTCATGTCGGAGCTAAAATTTTTATGCCTTTAGACCTTTTCTTGTGGAGTGTCCCTTATGAAACCTTCATAAAGCGAGTGTTATTTCGACAAGTGTGTTTATTATTGTCCTTTTGTTTGAAAGAGATGTATGCATATCTCCTTCCTATCTTGGTAATTTTTTTGTGGAATTGCTGCCATTATGTGTAAGATGATGAGTCCAAAAACTGTACACAAATTGAGCGAAAACTTAATACAACTGAAATCTTGAAATACAAATTATATTTAAAAAGATCATATTAAGGCCAAAACAAGGCCCGTTGCATAAAACAATTACCGTGTATACGATCTGTATTTCTTAATCTCGAAACAGGATATAGCAAAGACTTTTTTGGAACCTAAACTAGTCTGCCTCCTGAGCTGAAATGCTAATTCTTTCTGTAGCCTTTTCTTTAATATATTTTAGTTTTGTTAAATGGATATGCAGCCAATTGCATGGACTTGCGGCCACTTTTTTAATCTATTCAATTTAAAAAACGAGACAAATTCAAAATAGCGTTCTTTAAACTCGTTGCGTAAGAACTGCTTATTTGCTTTAGGTTGGAAGGAAAACTCCATTAGTCTGAAAAGAAACGAAACTAGTCTTTTGGATGGCACCATATTTGCAAAAATCATTGGGTCTCGATCCAACGAACTTAAATAAATATTACTTCGAATTTATAGCGTCCCCCACCGCCTCACACGTTTCTCAATATTGAGCATATTTCTGCGTTTGTTTTTCACCAAGTTTTCCTTTAAGCTGTTTGCGGTACCCTTAAACCAGCAGATTTTCAACAATCTGCTACATTTCTGGGCTGTCTTAAGTCTCAACGATATTTTTCTTTTTTAATTTTAACAATCAAAATCTGCACAGAATCCATCACAAGCCCCGTGTAATTTATCAACTTCCGAAAAGTTGTAAACAAAAGAAGAAGAATCAGAGCTTCCCAGTAAATGCCCCTCCTATAAAAATGAACAGCTTAAGATTAATATTAAAACCAAAATAGGAAAGATCGCATAGATTTCGGTACGCGGATGGCAGGTAGAGATCAGATACGTGATGTCGTCCTCATCATGTTCGATGCCATCACGTGTAGGCACTTCGACCACCACAATTTCATCGGACATAAAACCAATCGAAAATGTACAGTTGGTAACATTGACACACACCTGTTGATTGCTTAGATTTGAATACTCAAAGGTGGGTTTGTAAATGTCAAATATGGCGTGTATGTCATTGCGCACCATGTCATTATCCGAATAGAATATGTAGTAGTAATAGCCGTCGGCCTCGATTTCGTGTATGGACAGCATCCGATGCGAACCGTTCTCCAAGAAATGGGGATTCAAGCAGTCGGCCATGGGCGGAAAATTGCCAAAGGAGAGTTTGTTGGTTTTAAAACACTCTAAAAGACCATTTTCGAAACTGGAAATCGAATTGGATTCATCGGTCTGTGTGAAATTCATGGCATTGCCGCCATGAGTATATTTACGATCGTACACGTGATCTCGTTTGGGCCGATGTTTGTACAGCAGATCGTACACGGCTTGTTGGCGTTGCTCCTGACCCCTGGCATGACGGGCCCTAAGGGCACTGTGCTGAGCATGTCTGCGGTGCCTGGGTAGATTAAACTGCTCTTGTGGGGACACTCTCTTACGCCCAGCGATATCCTCTTCACTTACTTTGAGACTGTTGTCCGCGTTTTCTCTCTGTTTTACAGAATAGGGCGAAGCTTTTTTCAATTTTTTTCTGCGCACTTTGGTAGTCTTCGGCACTTCTGTTGTTGTGGTCGTTGAAGAGGCAGCTAAACTATCCAGCGCATAGTCTTCATAATAATTGAGATCTTCTGTCAAATCTTCTCCCCCCCTGTTCTCCAGCTCCATTAAACGTTCGGAATTTTCACCAATATTATAAGACGATGTTTTATTTACCAGCTCATCGCTATGTATGTTTTCACTTATGATTTCTAGATCTTCAAAGAATACCTTAACTTGCTCGTGGCCCTGGGTCCAGTTGGGGCCAAATTTCTTTTTATTGTGATCCAATAAGCCGCAAGTATCCAACTCTCGGGCACCTTTGACCACCAGCATGCGCGCACCATCGTAACGCGAACAGAACTTCAACAGTACTCTGGCTCCTTTGAGCAAATAGAAGCCCCAGTATTCAAAAGTATCGTCGGGCAAAGTCATGGACTTTTTCAATCGTATGTGTTTGTGAGTTGTGGAAATTTCCGGTCGGCTGGCCAACTGAAAGGCATTAAAATTACTGCTCATCTTAAGCGAATGCTGCTGGCAGAACAGCGACGAAATGCCATCACGTATTTCGATTATATCCGATTCGGCCACCGGATAAACAACATCGGCGAACACAGTTCTTCGCAAGTACACGGGAATTATAATCAAAGTGGCCGGCAAAATCACAATTAAAATGCAAAAGATTAGCACTCTTTTGACGCCATGCATCTCTTGGGCCTCTGCAAAGAAACCACAAATTAAGATAATGTTAAGAAATGAACCAACAATAAAACAAATTGCAATTTAACACCTTCAAAGTGATACTCAGTGGAGCGAACTTTATAACTTGGTATCATGTACATATTGAAATTTCTCGCAATGACTAACGAAGTAGAAGTTCTTGGCAATTTCCTGGCCAGCGATCTCAACGTTAGCGGCAACGTTTAACAAATGAGACCGACTCTTCTAGTGTTGGAGTGTCAACTTGATAAAGCAAATTAGAACATCGTATCGCTACGCGCTCCCCCCTTCAAATTCCCTCGGTAATGAAAACTGATGCCATATCAAAATTTCATTATCACACAAATTATCCGTGTTGGTTTAAATAATTTTAAGTTTTATTAAAGTTTTTGTTGCAGTGAAATTCTGTGGATGGTTTATGATTATTTTATGAGAGCGCGGTTAAATAATCTCAATTATGAGTATAAGATTACGATATATGTATGTACATATGTACGGTGGGCGACAAACACAGTGTTTCTAAAATCGCACACAAAAAGGAAAATGAAAACTATTTGTTAGTCTTTTCGGGACTCTCGTTTTGCGCTAAAACTTTTAAAAATTTCTAAATAATTCGCCGAATGTGTCACAAAATGACATCCAAATTGCAGCGCGAAATAAATCAAAACTCTTCATCTGCAGCTAACTTCAGGTATATAATTATAAATGAATTCCTAACCAAACTACAAAAGTTCAAGTGTCCGAACAGGGATTCATATTTTGGTATTTTCGAGAGAAAAGTTTTGCGTTGATGGTTTCTGGCGCAGAAGATTCAATCACAAACTGTACGGGTTGTACAGCGACATGAGCCTAACCAGGCGTCTACGGATCCAACGGCTAAGGTGGTTGGGCCATGTGGAGCGCATGGAAATACTGCTGCGACAAACCAATAGAGGACGGCCACGGAACCGATGGCGCACACGATCAACTTGGTGTGCAAAATTGGTGGCTGCCGGCTAAACAACGTAACAGCTGGAAAAGCTTGTTGTTTGAGGCCCAGGTTCACCACGGACTGTAGCGCCAAAGGAAGAAAAAGAAGAAGATGTACAGACGGGGGAATACCAAAACCGTGCTGACATGTCATTATAAAACTAATAACAAAGGAAGCCCTAAAATACTGCCAGTATATTTTGCGAGAAATATGCAAAGTTTTAGAAGACAATACTTTCGAAACATTTTCGTATTGATTTGAAATTCGTCTACATCATTTACAAGTTTTTTTCAATTTGCCAGCTTTTAGCGAACATTTTTTTGCAGAATTTTTCTAATTCTAATAGAAAAAAGTGCATGCAAATCATTTTGGGATTACCTTTATGAACCAGTTAGTTCATTTTTATACTCATACATATATATGTATGTATATGACAGCGGTTCCCACTCGTTGCATGATGTTTAAGATACCTTTAAAAATATAATACTATTTTAAACTTCCATGTGTGAGCGAGTTTTTGTAAACAAACCGAAACAGCTGACTCTTGTTTACATATTTCTTCAGTTGGTGTTTCGCGAACAGAAATAAAAACTTAAAAAAACGGCTAAAGAAATCGCAAAAGAATAGAATAGATCGATTATATAGATTTACTTTATGAACAGCACAAGAAAGAAAAAGAAAACAAAGCGGCGCCAAATCTGCCAGCTGTTTCATGCTTACAAATAAATGTACTGACTACGTTTACTAAATCTACTACGGTTTTTGGTATTGTACAGGTTGTTGTTGTTTATTTAGTAAATTAAAAATCTATAAATTTGATTGCGGTCAAGTTTCAAAATTTATCAGGATTCCCTAAATCTGCAATATGTACCAGCTCTACAATACAATAGCACTTTAATACGAAGCATGAGAACCGCTATAGATATATTTCTATCTAGATATCGCTTTCCGGTTTAAGAATCCCTGGTGTAAGAACATTGATATAACACAGATAAGATTATATCGTTTTCCTTGTAAATAAGTTTAAATGTATAGATATTATTGTGGGTAAAATTTTTGTTATAAATGATTTGCTAAAAATAAAACTTTAATAACAAAAAATTTAATGCGTAAGAGAATTTCATAAAAAGTTGAACTTGTTTTTAGTGTTTCTGTTTTTAAAGCTGATATTTCGATAAGAAGTTAAAATATTTGTCAAACAAATTATACAAATCACTTAACAAGACGACAATAGATCAAAAAAATAAATATTATATACAGTGGACAATAAATTGTATTATATAATTCCTGGTGTTTTCCTAATGTTGGAAAACTTCTATTACAATTTTTTTTGGCCTTAAATCCCTATTTCTGCTCTTTGCCATAAAAGCCACTCTGGTAACCATTGGATTTTGCGCACCTGGACTGCAAAATCCAGGTTCTATAGTGGCATTTTTCAGTGCAGCTGTTTTTTGCCAGCTAAAAGTTGTGCCTTCTGTTTTCTAATAGTGCAACTGATAAATGTTATTCTTCTGTCGTTTATTTTTCTATTGCACGAATCAAATTCAGGACACACAACACAGGACACTTGTTGCAACAATTCCAATTCATATCGGCTGATTATGCAGTTCGACACAGTTCGCAAATGCTGCCATTTGTCTTTTGGAATAGCCACGCATTTTTAATTCATGCTGTAGAATAGGCAGGGCAAACAATTTGCCCTTCACACTAGTACAACTTCGTGGTAACGAAGTAGTGTTCTATTGGACGGCCACTGTATTTGCTAATTAATCAAAATACTTAAATAAATATGTACATGTATTTATATGTGTGTACATATTTAATAATATTGTCACAACTAATTTAATTTTAATGAGACACTAATTCTTTTCAAATTATTTTTCACTGATTTTCTAAACAACAAAATCAAATATTATAAATATTATTCAAAGTTGTTTATCTTTGATAAAAAAAAACAAAACAGCCAGCGGCAGTCGCATTCTGCATTTCTGATATTTCACTACGAGTGCATTTGATTTTGAAATGTGAAATGTGTAATCAGTAAAAATAAAAATTAGTTTTTTATGAAACCATCAACTAATTCTACTGCTCATAAAAAAAATTATTATTTACTAGAAATTATAAGAATAAAAACGCTGCTGAGTTGTTATTTGTTTCGTTTAAAGAGTAAAATATTTAGTTCGAATTAGATTGGATGGCGATAATTTTGGTTTAAGGGAAAACTTTTGATCAGAAAAAATTGTTTTCTCAGCCTAAAACTAGATATCCGCCATTTAGTTCACAGAAAACTTTTAACCACACAAAAATAGAGTTGTTGTCTGGTAACACAATTCACTAATTTTGAAAAAATTTTCGAGCAACCTAAAGCTGCCATATCCATAATACAAAGCAGCTGTTTATAAATAAAATATTAACAATATTTATTTTAATAAATCTTTAACAATAAAACATTAGCGACCAAAATAATTTATTTTATTTTTAACAACACTTTTTCTAATATTTTATAAATTCCTGATTGTAATTGATGCGCAAATTTGTCATTTAACTTATCTGGTCACACTGGTGCTAATTCTTTATCTTATATTTTCGACATTTCTGATTTTTTCTTTGTAATTGAACTCAAGCCATCACGAATGATAAGCAACTTTTTCATTTAACTTTTCTGGTCACACTGATGGCGAAATGTTAACGGTCTTCATTTACAGAGTTAATCGAAGATGCAAAATATAGTTCATTTCGAAATTGAAAAAAGTATAGCATACTTTAAGGGCGCGCAGAATTATTTCTGTAACAGAGAATGAACTTTTTGATCGTTGTGCGATTAGTAATGGCCAATTTTTAAATATTATTTTTGTTTAAAAAATGTTCAGATTTTATTATTTCATTAAAACATTAAAAAAGAATTAAACTTAAGTGCTGAAGAGTAGTTTTAGAAACACACATTGTAACTGTTACGGCTCCTGGCCTACCTCGTTCATAAAATAAGTTGTCTTTCTTTCTATTAAGCAAATTTTTGTTTATTTATCGGTTGCTGTTTTGTCTCCTTCAAAGTGATCGTCCTTAAATATAATATCAACATTTTCCCCAAAAGAAATGGTTGCTAATATGGCGCATATAACAATAATTACAGTGCTTTTATTTTTAAGAAATCTTGTCAATCTCATGTGTCCACGAGTGTTTATGGCTTTAAGGGAATAGAATTGTACTCAAATATAAAATTGGAAAACATTTTATAGACTTATCAAAACTATTTGTTTTAAACCACCAATTCACAGATAATAAAAATATTATTCAAGGCAACAAGTTTCGCTGTAAATGTTTGTGTGAGGGGGTGTGGCAACGAAGTTCTTTTGCCAAATATTTAGCATTACACAGTCAAAAACTTGCCCAAGAAAATATTTTAAACACGAACCAAAAAACCAATGATTGCGCCAGGCCAAAAAAAAAAATTAAAATTCACGTGAATTAGTCTAATTTGCTTATCCGTTGCGGTCCACCACCAATCGGCTCTCAATTGGCATTTGTGGTGTCTTTTTTCGGTGTGTGTAAAGTTCAAGCAATAACAAAATCATTCTCACACTCTTAACGATTCTTGACCGTCATTTTCTATTTGTTCTATTTTTGTCTGTTTTGTTTATCGTATTAGTGTTCTTTGCACACTTCTTGTTAATTATGATTCAGCTGTTTAATACTGACACTTGTATGCCTCATAAGAAACTGTGCAAATCAATATTACTATATGTAATACAGTAAAGTAAAGCTTTTACGAACTGGTGTGGTAGTCAAAGAGACATCAAACTGTTAACGACTGTTTGGATAGACCAACTGGGGGCAAGTAAAATGCTACTAATCTGGATGACGGCAATGCATCATTCGAGTAAGCCTTGCAACCAGATCCTCCAAACAGGTCACCAAACAAAGACTAGTTGGCAATAGGAGTTGCGGTAGGCTCATCACTTCTTTTGTTCACAACAATTCCTCGATCATGTTCATGAAAGTGTCTAACTTGAATTTAACATATTGACGCGAAATACATACATATATGCATTTTGTTTGTTCTTTCTTTTTTTTATCAATTGTCACACCATTTTGATTTAACAAACCGTTAAACGCAATAGCCTTTTCCGACACCCCCTCTCCCAAGAAATAAACTAAAAACTTTCCATACGAATGCCGGCCAATTGTTTCAATAAAAAAGAAGATACATATGTAAATATAAACAAACTTACACACATAATGTAATATAATAATGGAACAAAAATTCCATTTTTATTACAACACTTATACCTCGTTTGACAAAATTAAAAAAATTACTACAAACTGCAATTCGTTGAGGCTTAATCCAAACAAAAATATTTACAGAATAAATACTTGCTTCTATCAAGTAAGTTGTTATCGAAATTGTAATAGTGATCTCGAAAACGATGTAAAAGTCAGTGCGTGCCTTAGTTCTCTTTATATGTATGCAAATAGTTTGTACATATTCAATATTGAATTGTTATATTATAGTACAAATAATATATGTTATATTCCTAATAAATCGATTTTTATCACAATAGAATGAATTAAAGAATATGTGTCTTAGTATAATTCAGGTGAGAAAAGTACAATTTTTCCAGCTACAATTTTAACATTTTCAATACCCTCCCTGGTTGGTACAAACGTAAAATTTGCATTTGTTTGCCAAACCATTTGTACAGTTTATTTGGCCCTTAACACAAACCGCAATTCAAAACCACCAAAAGCAAGTGTTTTTGTTAATACAATATGATAGACTGTTGATAGAGGTAGAGGTGTACGCGATTGGATTCAACAACAAACACTGAGAACAAACGAAAATACATACATACTTACAATTTGGATTGAGTGTGTGACGA
Source organism: Epicampocera succincta (assembly GCA_932526305.1). Taxonomy (NCBI): domain Eukaryota; kingdom Metazoa; phylum Arthropoda; class Insecta; order Diptera; family Tachinidae; genus Epicampocera; species Epicampocera succincta. The sequence continues at coordinate 10,422,469 of OW052037.1, read as the reverse complement.
ATAAGTCGGAAAAAATAGCTGTTACACCGGTAGTTGGCGTACAAATGCGACATTTATGTTGTATGTTCCAATGGTGCGGGGTGGTGAAATTCTAACGACACTATTTTGCCACCACTGGCGGTCGTTCTTTGGCATTACAATAATAAAAGAAAGAACAACTTTTAAAGAAATATGTAACCGACAGACAGACAGACAGACAAACGAAAATATCAGCTGTCATAAAAATAGACCAAAAGTGCAGTAGCAGCCAAGACGTCGGCAGCGGCTGAGCAGTTTAGAATTTAATCACAATCACAGACAATAATAACAACAACCATTATGAACGCAATGTAAAAGTGGTAGGAAATTGCGAGTTGTTTTAATTTCATTTATTTTTCTTTGTTTTCTTTGATACGCCGTTGCCGTTGTTGTTTGTTGTTGTTATTTCTTTTTTTCTTTATTATTATTTATTTAGTAATTTGCATAAATTTTCATACAAAAACTTGTAATTTCTTGTTTCGGCAAATACGAGTAGTAGATCATATACATATGATGTTTATATATCAAATTCATTGTGAATTATTCACCTAAACTATATTTATTATTATTTTAGGTTATATCTCATATTGTTTTTTATTAATATTAGAACACTTCAACTGTAACAAATAACACTTCACGTTCATTTCTTTTTTTTTTAAATCAAGATTTTCACCGTTTTGTTGGTGTTTAAAAACGATAAAAATTTCCAAATAAAACTACAAATAACAAAACAAATTTCGAAACCGTTCCCTCTTCGAACACTCATTATTATCAACTGATAGTTGGTTGTGCCATTCATTTGTTTTCAAATTTATTTCTTTACTTTGTTGTTGTGTTGTTGTGTTCTCTGCACGTTACACAAACAATATAATAGGGTTTGTTGTTGGGCGACAGATGTGTTGCCAGGTGAGTTGTTTTTGCGTGTAATAACAATAATAATAATAATATAACAAGACTAGAGCGAAAACACCTATAACAACTAAAATACAAATTTGACGCAAAGGAAGTACATGCCGATTTGTGAGCTTGTGAGTTCTAGCGATCTGTCAAAAGAGTTAATTTAGTGTATTTGCGTACAACCAGCTACATAAAACACATTTTGACGCTTTGCAGGCAGAAAGTCGTTTAATTTTCAACTTTTTATACATTCCATATGATTGTACATTTTTGCAAAGTTATCAGCTGACAACAAAACGAAGAATAAATTAAACAAATTTTGTAGCGTGGACCAAAAACTTATTGCCGGGTTCTCAAAAAAAAAACGCAAACAGTATTGTATAAAAAAGGAAACCAAATCCATTTTCATAGCCAAAAAAAAAAACAGCTGGCGAAAAAAACGTTTTGTATAACTTGCAATTTTTAATTAGGACTTTCCTTAAGGCTTGACAGCTAAATGTTGAAAATAATACAATAAGAAATAAGATATTCCAAAAAAGTTTTTTTCATTTTTAGCATTTTTGTGTTGAAACGTTGCAAAGTGTTTTGCATTTGATGAGGGTTGCGTCACTAATCTCGTTTGTGATAAGTGGGGTTCAACTTCATGGCACACTTTTGAAGTACCACCTAAATAGAGACTTCCGTACTGGCAACACTGCAACATATGGTACAAAAAATATACTCACATTTATTTCTTCGATTTGGGTTTGTGAGAGAAACTGAACGCAAACAATTCAACTTAAGCAAATCTCTGGCATTTTATTAAAACAGCTTAAGTCGAATTCTTTCGATTACCAAAAGTGCATCTTAACTTTACTAATATAGGGAAATAGTGCATGTTACGTTTGGCTAACTTCTTATGTTGTTGTTGTTACTTTTGTTTTAATAACATTTTTAATGAAATGGAGTTTTTCATTGAAATCTGAGGTAAAAATCCATTTTCATGTTATCTTGACTTAAGCTGTTGTAATAAAACGCGACAGAAATAATCAAATGGACGCATTTGCATATCCATACATACATACATACATATTTCTTGTAAAAGGCACACGCCAACATCTGTTTCAGATATAAAATCCGAAAGTCTAAGTTTCTAGTGCTTTTCCTTCGCTATTTGTTATAGTTTTAATTCTAACAAATTTGTAATAAAATAAATAAATAAATCTGTTTCGAAAGTCTTACATACGCAAGAAAGAGAAACTTCTTAATTACTGCAAAGGAATTAAGAAATTTGTGTTTTTTCGTTTTCTTTGAAGATATTTCATTTGTTTGTGCCCAGAAGTTGGTATGTATGTATGTCTGTATGTAGTTGCTTATTATCAATTTACTGGCTGCTTGGTTGTTGTCTGTGCTCGACGATAAACAACAGACAGATGTTATTAGTCTTTAAGAGCTAAACACTACACAGCAATCAAATGTACAGCCCATCCTGTTTTTATTAAGTTTCTTAAAAATGTGATTCTTTATTAAACAAAAAATAATAATATTTTAAGAAAACGTGTGAATTATTGCTTTGTTTTTATGTCCTCGAAATCAATTAAATAATAGCAACGCTGTATGGATGAAATTAAATAAAATTTTTACATTTCATAGAGACAACAATCTGCAACGTATGTACCGTGTAAATACAGGCTCTAGTGTATATCTATAATAACACTAACTGGCGGGTATTTTTTCCACGATATTGTCTTAGGCTGTATTTACACATGCAAGCAATTTCAAGCAGTTTTTATATATGCATGTATGTGTGTATGTATGTAAGTGCTATCAAGGCGAATTCATAAGCAGTTAAATTCGCTGTTACAACAATTTTCATTTAAATTCAAATACGGCTTAAGTTTTTCAGTGATATTAATCGTTTTTAATTGTAATATTTTCATCCTGATAATTTTTTTCATAAACAGCTGTTTCTTAGTGTTTGTATAATATACTAGTCCCAAGGCGACTTAATATCAGCACAGCTGATTTCCTTTTAAATGGCTTGCACTCCCTCAAGTGTTCACAGCTTAATACTAATTTTGTTTTTTTTTGTATTTAACATTTAACGAAAATGTTTAAGACATTTAACAAAATGCTTAGTTTAATGTTTCGCGATGTAGTTTCTCAAAATAGAGTGAAACAAGTCAAGCGACTCGTTTGCAATAAATTTTTATCAAGTTTTTACACCCCCACTATTGAGATCAGTGAATCTTTTTGCAAGTGATAAAGCTTTTTTCTCAGAGTGTGACTGCATTTGTTGTTGTTTTTACAATCTTAGCACATTCCTTCTACTACTGATAAAATATTTAGTATTTCTAATGGGATTGTAAAATATACTTAATAGTGGTAATTAAATAAAGAAGTCAGCCCACCAGCACTCTTTAAAAAGTGCAATATTCGTAAAGCCATTAGATCTTAATTACTTATTTATATTATTATTAATAAATTTAGATAAATTAAGGGCGCAAACACAAATTGCACCAGATGACAGAACAATTTTTATGATGCAGGAATGCAGAAAATTATTTTTGAAGCTGCTGTTAGTGGCAAAAGAATGACGTTGCCTGGAAAATTACTTTGTCAGACACAAGGCGAATTCATAACAGCTGAACTGGCCAGCGCTACTGACAGTTTTGTTTTGCTTATGTTTTAGTAAAGCTGGAATATCAATATGTATTTCAATAACAAAATTGACAAGTTTACTTGTTACGAATTAGTCTTGGTTTAAAAGCTTAACCAAGGCCCCCTAACAACAGTTGGCCTAGTCCACAGAGGTGAATATTTACTGCTGGCTTATTTTTGTTCTTTTTAGTTTATCAAAAGTTTTTATTTCGTTTAAAAATGAGAAATTATATAAAAATTAAAAAAGCAATTGATTTCACTTGCAAATACATACAGATATCACTCTTTCAAAGCGAATTCAGGCCATAGAATTTGTCTGGCAGGCAACTTTTAACTGTTATGAATTCGCCAGAAACTAAAAGTTTAACCAAAAATTAAGTGCAAATATTTCTTGTATATTTTTTTTATTTGTATTGAACAATTTTAAGTTAATTGAAAGCAAACCAAGTGACGTAATGGCGTCATAATGCGTCGAAATTTATTAATGCGAGCGATAGAGCCCAACAAGTTCATAAATAATGTACAAACCGTAACGTTCGAGATGGTGGGACACGCCAAATGCTCAAAATCTTTTAATACTTACTATTAATGTCCGGCATCGAATAGTAAAAATCCGTGTGATAATAATGATAAAGACCCACTTTTTGGCCATTAGTTTTTGAGTTGAGATATTTTTTGCTTTCCATACTTTTTGTTTTATTTTCTTAATTAAAGGGAAATTTATTCTTAATTCCAAGTGCTTTGATTTGTTTTCCCAAATCACTTAATCACTGGCAAACACTTTGCTTGAGATTTGTAGCAAAACTAAAACGTTCAAAGCGTGTGAGTTTATCGTTAATAGCTCTTTGTTGTCTTCTTTACTTCAACTGTTTTGCTGCAGAGAAAATTGGGCAGGCCTGTGTGCTCGACCGTTATTGTCTGATAATAGTGTTTTCGTAACTGACTGACTGCAAGTCTATTGACTTGGGTTGGCCTTAAGCTAGAGAAGGAAAGCCATATGTAAGTATGTAAACATAAAATAAGAAGTGTATGTACATATGTATGTATGTATGTATGTTAATATTGATAATGGCTAGAATGACAAGAGAAACAACAAGACCGACAGCACGACAGCACGACAGCAGCAGCAGCAGAACTTCTCAATCCCAAATAATCACTGGAATGACAACAATTTACCGCGATTTAAAGAATAACCGAACAGCGCGATTTATTTTAATAAGAAAATATTTATTGAATGATTCAAGTTTTCTTTGATTCCTGCAAGAAATTTTGGCAACATTTCAAAATCTCGTAGTCGAGATTCGAGATTCGAGAATTCCAGACCAGAGAGCAGAAACCAGGTTCAAGTTTTTTCAAACGACTGGAAATCTTTTGCTATTAATTTGTTCAATATAAAAACGTTCAACTCAAAACTTAAATTTTCACTGTGTGACTTTATTTTTATATTTTTTCCGGTCCAGTTTAATGAAAATATGTTTTAAAAAATTACATGCATGTGTATAGAAATTCAGTAAGGCCAGACAGTGAGGGGAGTTTCCATCAAAACTTGCAAAATAGCAGCCTGAAAATTTCTTTGTTTTAACGATTTTTATGTATTCTAGTGTTTGTTTAGAGTGAAAACAAGTGATTATTTCCTTTTATAAATATTATGATGGAAATTTCCATCATCTAGAAATTTACGCAATATTCATATTAAAGCCAGAAAGCAATACAACTGTTAGGATGCACTTACTTCTTCGACTGTATAATGATGGAAATTACCCTCATTCGATATCATATCAGATGCTGGCACCAACAAAAAAAAAAAGGTTGCGATAATGGCAACTTTCTTTACCTTAACAAAATTTAGTCAATAGTTATATCAAAGGCCAGAAAAATTTAACTGCTTGTACACATTTATGCACTAAGTATTATGATGGAAATTTCCATCATTTTAAAATTTATGAAATAGTTTTGACGAAGGCTAAAAAAAAAAAACAAATACCTGGCAATACAATTCATTTATTGCTTCTATAAGTGCTATGATGGAAATTTCCATCATTATGAAATTTTATCAGTAGTAACGTTGAGTTCTGAAAACATTAAGAAAAACTTGCAACACAATTGTTTGCATTGTTTAATCATAATAATTATGATGAAAATTTCCATCATATATGATCAGGCCAAATGGTTTATTTAAACACCGTTTACACATTTTCTGCATCAAAGTAATTCAGCAGCTCCTTTCGCTTAACACTTCAATAAACTAATTGCTTTTTAAACTAAAAAACGATTTATTTATTTCAAAATTTTTCAACTTATTTAAAACTTTAACAACGGCTTACAATTTAAATCTTATTCATAACTTAATTAGAGACTTAAATTAGTTTCAAATCCGATCTCTTATGTACATACATACCTACATACGTACGTACGTATGTATGTATTCTTAAAAACTGCCTGCTTTCCAATCAAATAAAAGTTTTAGCAATAGAGGCAAATATCTATGCACTTACATATGTATATAATTAAGAAATTCATAAATAAATAAATAGTCCATTTATATGTGTAAGTTTGTATGTATGTGAACTATCAAAATATTGCCATATGTTTAAAATTAAAATAAATAAAAATTTATTTATTTTATTCAACAAAGAAAAGTTACCAGAATAATATTTTAAAGCAAATACTTTAACAATATGTATCTGTGTATGAATTTAATTAAATATTTATTAAAAAACAAACGATTATCGCAATAATTTGTTAACCTAAATATTATTAATATAATTTTGTTGTTTTTTAAAAATAAAAACAAAATTAAATAAACTTTGATCTTCTCCAAATTTAGTTATATATAAATTTTTGTTTTTTTTAGAAATATCAAATATATTTTTATTATTTATTTTATATTTAAATTTAAAAACAAAGTGTCTCTTATTAAACTGTCTTAGTGTAATGAATGTATAAATTTCCTTTATTAAGGGATTAGATCAAATATTCTATTCAACAAAGGATTTTTTCTTAATAATAAAAAAATGTTTTTTTTTTCTCTTTCTTATATTTTATTGGTATTAAATTTATTTTAAAGCTGCAAACCATTCATTAACTTTAACTTAACATATTTTGTGTAGTTTAATTAGTAATTCAATTTATCATTTCTCCTGTATACCGGGTGCCTTTCCCGGCTCTTTTTAAACTACATATCTTTTGATTTTGCTGAACAATTTACATTGTTGCCGGCATGACTCTTTTAGGAATTGTTATTGCCCCTTTTTATCAAGTTACCCATCCGCTTGGCAACGCAGTTGAAATTTTTTTGCCAGTCGCAGTCAAGCCTTCGAAATTAATTGCAGTTGTTGTGTTGCCTGCCTGTGTTTTACATATACGAATCAACTGGATACCGTTCGGCCTCCTCCAACATGTGTCGAAAATCCATTGTCTGGCCATTTTTAGCAATATTTCCGTTCATGTAGGCCGTCGTTTTACTATTCGTATTGTTGGCCAATTGATTAGCACCTGTATTGTGATTTTTGATATAACCGTTCATGAGACTAACATGATGGCTTATAGTTGGCACTGCTCCAGGCACATTGTTCTCAAGGTCGTGTATTATGGCATCGGTTTGTTGATCCATAGTTGGCTGTTGACGGCTTGAGGGCCGCTGGACTTGATTTTGCTGAGTATCTGTGAGATTTTGTATATGACTACGTATAGATTTTTCGAATTCACGCTGAACCGACGGACTATCGGTATCGCCATCGATCTGAAATCGATCGTGTAAAAACAAACAGAAATTTAGTTTAAATGATTAGAAAACTTCAAATAAAATCTAACTAACAATTTGCAAACGATTACTATTATCCATGGCCTTAAGCATGGGCAAAGTTTGTTCCCTAAATAGTTCCAGGCGGCGGCGAAAAGAGGAAACCGTGTCATCAATGCGTCCTCTACCCAGTTGCAGTTTAGAACAATCTAACAAAATAACGGGGGGCCGCTGTTTGTACTACAAGTGTAAGAGTTTACAGTTTAAAAACTGTTATTTTCTTAAGTTTTACTCTTCTGTTGGCATTACCTTATCTTCAAAATATTTGACCTGTTCCATGTTTCTGGGATAACCATCTAAAATAATGCCCGCTTTGTCTGACAATTGTCTTAAGTTCGTTTCCAGTATAGTATTAATGGCATTTTCGGGCACCATTTCACCAGCAGCTAAAGCTTCTTTAACGGCATAACTTTCGGTATTGGCACGTGGTGCTGAGTCGGTAATAGAACGCAGCAATCGGCCCACACTGAAATCGTAAAATTAAATTTATGTGGCTGAGTGAAAGTGAAGGTTTAAATAAATATGACAGTAGTTGTGGCGACGAATTCTTACAAACTCTTATTTGGGCGGGACTTTCAAATTTATTTAATTTCAGAATTCGTAGCCAGCACTTTATTATTTCCACAAAACTAATCAATTTGCTGAATCTAACCTGAAATGGGCCCAACCCTGATTTAGTCCAACAGCTTTCATACACAAAGTGGCCTTATTGCTGCCCGGCCCGCCTATGACCCATATAACTGGTGGTATGGCATTCATGTCCGTGCTCATAGAGGTGGCAGCATTCGTCAACAGCGGCTGCTGTGTAATAACATGGGGGGCCACCGCTTGGGCTGCATTTGAGGCTATATGGGAAATCACTGCATTTGTTATATTATTGGGTGCATTTTCTGTCATCTGTGAGAGAATCCCTGCTCCGGCCGGCTGCTGCTGGGATAAAACTGTTGAAATTGGAGCAGCATTATGATTCTGTGCTTGACTAGGTGCCGTATCTACGCTAACTATACTGCCCGGTATATCATTAATTCCTCTGCCCATACCTGTTACTCCGTTTAGCATGGCCTCCTCATTCTCCATTGAACTCAATATTTCAAGCACAGCCGTACGGAAATCTTTATAAACTTCAGAGGGCGCACGCTCACCATTCACCTTAAATACAATAAAGAAATCTTTTAAAACTTAAGCTTTTGACAAAAGAAATCTCTTCTTTAGTACCGCTATTAGCATATCGCTTTGATCGAAATAATCCGCTACTGGCATGACATTTTTAAAGAAATTGTCTAATTCCATTTTGGCTAAGGAGAGTACAACATGACCTAATTTGGCACCATAATCGATTTGTTTCTGTAACACCGACTCACGCCATGATATCAGAACAACACCATTCACTACTTGAATCTGTAAAAGAGTAAAATATACGAATTATCAAATACTGACATATGTACATAAAGTGCAAATGTGTTTAAAATCAAAGCTGTAAACAGAATTTCCAAATTTCTTTCGACCCTGACCTTCCCAATTTGAACATTTTCTTCCAATTTATTTTATCTTCAAGTCTCGCTGCGATTTTAATTCGATTAAATATCCAATTCAAAATAATTTATTTGCAGTAAAACAAAAACAAAACGGCATAAGCACCAGAAGCCACAATATCTATCCCCCAAAAAAGAAACGTCAAAGTTTTTTGACCTTTTAATTAGCAATATGACATAGAAACGCACCAATGTTAGAATTTATTTTTTATTTAAAATGTTTATTGAATTAATTTTGCATAAAAAGCGGCATAATATACACTGGTTGACAGCTAATTAGAAACGCAGTTTTTATATTAGAGCTTGGTAATCATTATTGAAGTTTTTGCAAATTTACCGTAATACTTTTTGTTTAAAATTATTATATTTTATTCATCACTCTTTTTGTCATCATATGAACTCAGTTTTCTTGTTTTTAATTTTAAAATACGTTAAAATTTCACAAAGTTGTGTACATATCGTTTAGTAAAATCATAAATACGTGCGACACCTAATTAGAAACGCGCAATTTTTTATAAAAATTTTATTTGTTTAAAGCTTTTTAAATAAATATTATATATTTTTACGGTAAGTAAATTTATTTTAAAGCTTTTCTGATAAATAAGGAATTATAATTCTTAAGATTTATGATGAAAAAAGCAAAAAGTTGTACTCCTGAAAAACGGAGCGCAATTTTTGAACTTTGTAAGTCTGGAGTGTTCCAAAAAATTGTATTTAATGCCCTGCATCATATTAAAAAAATTAGACTATAGCCAACTTTCCACGCAAGAAGAGACCCAGAAAAACATCAGCGCATACCGACCGACTAATAACACGAATCTCCAAATCTGAATCAAAAAAGACATCAGCGGACATTTAACGGGATATTCAGGGAAATTTAAATGTCACGGTGTCTAAGCGGACTATTGCACGTCGTTTGGTGGAAGCAGAGCTACATGGAAGAGCATCACGAAAGAAGCCACTTCTGACCAAAATTCAAAGAAAACGACATATGGATTTTGCCAAGTCCCATTGGAACTGGAGTACCAGCCAATGGAAATATGTGCTCTGGAGCGATGAAAAAAACATTTATCGCCTTGGAATTGATGCTCAGAGGTATGTTAGACCAATAATGTAATCCTCGCTACGTTTCACGAGTAGTGAAGCATGGCGGAGGATCAATTATAGTGTGGGCATGTTTTTCATGGAATGGCGTTGGCCCAATTCACAAAATTGATGGGATTTCAAATAAGGAATAATATGTACAAATCTTAAATAATGTGATACTCCCATGGGCTGACGAAAATTAGCCTGTAATATGGCAATTTCAGCAGGATAACGATCCGAAGCACACGGCCAGGTTGACGAAAAATTCTTTCATGGTAATTCTATCAATGTTGTAGAGGGGCCATCGTCCAGTCTCGACTTAAACGCTATAGAACATATATGGGGGGGCGCAAAAACAGCCATTAGTGGCAAAAATATCATAAATATGGCGGCTCTTTTTGATGAAGTAAAAAAAGCGTGGGAGGCAATACCTATAGAGCGATATCGACGTCTAATAGTATCAATGCGGAACCGATGTGAAGCAGTTATAAAGAAAATGCGCTTTGCAACAAAGTATTGACAAAAAATAAGTAAAATAGCTTAAAATAATTCTTTTTTATCTAATAATGCGAAATCGTTTCTAATTAGGTGTCGCAGATATAATTAACAAAATAACATAAGTTCGCAAAATATTTTTATGAGTGAAAAGTATTTCAAGTTTAACTTTATATTTGTTTAATATTGACTATATGTAATTAAAATATTATGAAATTAATGAATATTTACTTTGTTTTATAAAAAAAAATTGAGTATGTTTTTTTCAATAGAAGCGTTTCTAATTAGCTGTCAACCAGTGTATATATTTGTATTAAAAATTAAACAACAAACTGTTGTAACAGACTCGATAGCAGTTTTTACTGCAAAATTTTACAAAAAAATTAATTATGAAAATCTGAAAGTGAAAAAAAACTACATACAACGTTTCTTTTTCTTTACACAACACAATTTATCTACAACAACAAAATCGCTTTGCTCCCTGCATATGATTTGGTACCTCCTAAACATCATTGCTACTTGTTGTTGTTATTGTGGTCTATAAAATTGATAGCACTTTTGAATGATATGGTATTGAAAACAGATGTATTTATTTTTATTGTACAACAAATTACTTCTCTCACACTTTAACAAAAACCCCAGTTGAAATTAAAACGCACCGCGTATCGTTCGCGAACGACGGGGTTATATTGAACGGATCATTCACATAAACGATTTTCGGTCAACAATGATGCTTTGTCCGGTAGCCAAGTTTCCCTTGTATTCTGTGCTTGCTTGCGCTCATGTTCTACCTCTTATGAAATTCCTTCCTCTTTTTCCAAAATATATTATTTTTAGTACTGGTTGTTCAAAGCGACCAAAATGAACGAACGAACCAACATTTGATAATTGTTAAAATGGAGCGACTTAATTGCCACTCTCTACTCCTACATTTTCTTTCCACTAAAATTTATCATTTATGGCCCTCCTTTCGGAAGGCATACGAAAAATTGGTTTTAGACTCATTAGAGTGCTCCTCTCCACGGAAATCTTTAGTAAAAGGCGAAAGATTTATTCGACAACTGAAGAGAAACCAGAGTAACGAAACAACACACAAATTAAAGATTATATACATAATTAAATATGATCTATATGAGAATTATTAGGCAGCTACAAACTTTTCTTTTCTATACAAATGGTAATGTGTATATGTTGTGTGTGTGTATGTGTACATAAACAGAACGTGTATCAACTTGAAAAGTAAAAACAACCACCAGACACAGTTATACACACATTATATGTATATGTACATACATATTTGAAGTTACGTTAGCCAGGTATGCTAAACTCAGTACACTTGTCAATTTTAAACAACAATTCAAGTTATTTTATTTATGCAAAATTACAAACACCTTTTCAATATTGTAACACACTTTCTATATTGTAACACTATTGTACCCAGTAGCGTTCATTTATGGTGCTAAATTTTGGATCAATCATTAGCACGGCATAGTTTATACGAATATGGAGTTCTGGTAATATACAAAATTACACTAAATACACCATCCCTGTTAAAGACAAACAGCATATGTATGTACAAACATATGTATGTATAAGATTTTAATCTGAGTAGGTACAATCAGTGTGGCCAGTTTTTAGCTTATAAAAAATATTTCTTACAAAAATCTATAACTTTCACAAACGACAAATTTGTTGAGACTTTTAAAATCCGTTCATTATAGCTTAATTATTTCAAAGTTTGGCATAAAATTTGTACATATTTATAAAAACAGTTTGTTTACTGGAAGGTTTGGTTTTATGATTTTAATGGTTTTGTTCTTTTGTCAGGGATGATAAAGTTCATATTTAAACGAGCTTAAACTATTATACAAATCTTAAGATTTTCTTTGGATTTTGTGTGAGGCATCAAAGGAAATTTGTTACGATTGTTTTCTAATTCAGAGCCTGCAGTTTTGCTCTAGTGCTGCCACCTTCTAGCTAAAAACTGCAGCTTGGCAGAGGGTATGTGGTTTTCGTTTTCTGTGTAGCTGTACGGAAACACACACACTCACACGCTCTCTTTTTAGCATTTTACTTCTTAAATATGCTTTAAATTATTTATGTGTAAATGTTTCCAAAATCAACTGAATTTATGTTTTGAAGAAAAAAATTTGTTTAGTTTCCCATAATTAATAAATGTAAAGAAGAAACTATCCCTCCTTGAGAGAAAAACGATTGTTTGTTACCTACATACATACATACATATAAGACAAAAAAGTGAATTCAATTTAAGGCAGTTTTCGCCCTCCAAGAAATAACAATAATAACAAAATATAGACGGAATTTTTAAGAAGAATATTTGAAATATAAATGAAAAGAATGGGTGGGTGGCGGCAAAATATGAGGTATTAAATTTTTAATAGACAGAATTGATTGCTTGTTAAATAATAAAGACCGAAAGTTTGTCTTTTTCAAGGACAAAACCACGCGTTCATTGTTAATGCCGCATGTTTAGTTAATAATTAAACATTTTAATTAATTCACCAGCTTGAAATTTTTTTCGATTATTCACTTTTCACCGAACCGTAAATATTTCAAAAAAATACCTACAAAAAAATCAATTAAAATAACAAATTTGAATCAAAATCGAAATCCAGAGGAGGTGAAATTAGGAATGAAAGTCCAGTGGTCAAGTAACTAGTTTGACTTTTGTTGGCATTTGTGGCAGCGAAAGAAATATGTATGTTAATATGTCTTTAAATTTTCATGCAAAGGTTTTAGATGATGCAGAAGCAATATGTTGCAATATTCGTTCCGCATTTAAAAAGAGATAAGAAAAGTCTGTTACAGTGTTTTCCGCTTAATTGGGTTTTTAAAAATGCATGGTTTTTGGACCTTTTAAGCGGTAAATCACATACCCGATACCATTTTAATTCAGCCATTAAATCATTATAAAAAAAATGTCTTAATTGAGCAGCGCAATCAATAAAACCAACAAACATGATTTTGAAACTTGGAGCTATTAAGCGGTAAATCATGTACCCGATACTCGTTTAATTAATCCATTGCCTCAATAAAAAAAAAACTCCCTTAATTGAGCGAACAAACATTACAAAATATATAAAAACACATGATTTTGAAATTTGCCAAATAAATTCTTTTTTACTGTTTACACGATTGATGTCAACGACTTGAATATAATATGACATGAACTGCAATATTTTTTTTTTCACGGCGATCACCGATGCCCAGCCATATGTTCGGGCATCGAGCAGATACTCTATGTGGTGTCTGAAATAAGGCTCATGCCAAACTTTTGGCTATGAAGGCTCCCCATTAAGTAGAATCAAAGTAAAATCATTAAACAGCTGATAAAGAAAAGCAAAACTTGGAACAAAATAGCTGACGATTATAACTCTACAGGATTTTAAAAGTTTCCTTAGTGGATTTTGGGCTGGTTTTTGCAATTATTATATCATTCCTCATTATACAGAGATTTATGATAGATCCAAGCAGTTGTAATGCCGTTTATAGGTTTGATATAGTTCTTTGTGCGCTAATATATGTACATACATACATACATATATAGAATGTGCAGTCCAAAAATCATGATGGATAGAGGGCCCTTTTTTGAATACACTTAAAGAGTTGCAAAGACACAGGCGTTTACTAAATTTTACCTTTTCTGAATACTCGACAACATCTCGCATTGATCGAGGATAACCTGAGATGAGGTATGCTTTGGCAGCTGGAGCCATTTTCATTTCTAACATTAACACTTCCGTAACGGTTCTTGAAGATAATTGTGAAAAATCTTGCATGTCTAAGAATAAGAGAGCAAATTTTAATATATTGGCACATAAAAGTAGTACGGAAGCTAAGAAATAGATTACCGTTCCCCATGGCATATTGTTGTAATAGATCCATCATATTGATGTGTGTCACCCCACGGCGTTCCTGCATAAAAGTATCGCAGTGGGTCACTTTGCCACTACCTGGGCCGCCTAAAACAAATATCACTGGAACTTTGGGCGGATCGAATTTTATTTTTCCAGCATTTTGCATATCGATAACGTTTGTGTTCGCCGATCCAGGAACGCGTCCACCACTTCTGCTGGCACTGTTTTGATTCTGTGTACGATTCCATTCGTTGCCTTGTCCGCCAGTGTCTTGAGCTGCACTGGCATCTGCAAATAAGAAAAAAAAAAAGGTTTCAATCCCTTACGACATGGTGGCCCAAACCACAATTTATTAACAAATGCCTAAAAATTAGTTAAAATTAATATGTAGTACAATTATTAGGAAGAAAGATGCTTCGTATGAATAAGTCAAACAAATGAAGAATAGCAAAAATGTATCTTGTATATTTTTAACGATTTTTTATAGTTTTGCTATAATTAAATTAATTAATTAAAATGGAAAGGCTAAAATATAAGACAGGCTCACAGACTCAGGCGAACTATCAATTCCACCTGTTACGACATTGGCTTGATTAAAACACAAGCTGACAAGACCATCTGTTATTAATTCGCCTATTTGGCGGCAAATTCATTTACTACAAGTTTAAAGCCTATTAATAGTATTTAAACTCTTTAGTAAAACAATATAAGCTTGGGAAATCCCAAGCGTGTGTTTTGGTTTCGTTTTATTACAATATTTGCTTACGTAGTCTGGAACTGTTGACATCCTAAGGTATCTAAAACATAGAAAAGCAAATAGCTGCGCTGTCGCCTTGATCTCAGCTAACAAGACTAGTTGATGACAAGACGATTATGAATTCGCGTCTCGCTATGAAGTCACCTGGACGCGAGCTGTCAAGATTAGCTGGCGATCATGAATTCGCCTGGCTACAGCTGATGGGATGGTTTGTCTCTGCTTCTTTGCTATTTTGCTTAAAACGTCAATAACAAGTATTTTTGTCAACATGTTTTTTTTATTAAAGGTTGTTGTAACGTTGTGAGTTCTCCTTGGTCTTCTAATGGATTTGATTAGAACTTCATCTTTGTTCTGGTCTACGTACATACATATGTCTGTTGTTAAATATCGACCAGACAACGAAAATATCTATTTAGTGCTAATTCTAAATTAACATCAAGTCAACAGGCGTTTAAGTAAAACAAGTTAAGCGAAGGTAATCGGCTGCACAAAACTTGGGCTATATTAATCAGCATTTGAATTGCGGAATAACGATAACAATTCACATTGACGTGCTGTTAAATGTTTTAATTGTAGTCTACAAGTGTTTTTGTTCTGTTCAAACATTCAGAAAATGAAACATAAATAAAAAATTAGACCAAAAGACTGCAATAAAAAATAATTAGCAGGCAAAAAAACTCCAGTCGTTTGCCGGCAAAAAAACTTTCATGTTGTGTCTGCTGCCATGTGGCTGAACGTGTGTGTGTGTGTGTGTGTGTGTGTGTGGATATAAAACTGAGTATTTCCGTTATCATAATGTATATATGTATGTGTGTGTGTGTGCGTGCTTCTATAAAAATTGTTTAGTGTGTGTGTGTTGTTAATGTGATGTTTTTATCGCTGTTTTTTTTTGTTTTTGTTAAAATGGCATGAAATGACTACAAAAGTTTTTGCAACTTCTTTTGTTTTGGTTTCCAATAACTTATAGAACTTTTTGTGAGAACACAAAATACCATCTACTTTTCCCGAAACCAGTAATCCGGTGTACAATTCAATATGTTTATCAGTTTTTAAAGCTGTAAAAATTTAAATTCTAAAGTTTGCCTAAATTAATGTGATATTAAGTTCAGTATTTGAGTTTTAATTCATCGTGTGTTCAAAATAAAAGCAACCTACAACTATACAAACGCTTTTACAAAATATTTTAAATCTGATTTTCGGTTACTTCTCAAAAGCACTTACGAATTCGTTAACAATTTTAAATAAAAAAGGAGAAGATAAAAACTTTAAAATTCAATAGCTGATTTTTTTAAGTAAATAAGATAATAAATAAGTAATTAAGGGCCAGTTTTTAACTTAAAAATTAAACGGTGTTTAAACTTAAGTTCTGTTTAAATATCGAATTCATTTTTATAGATCATATTTAAATACAACTTAAATCACTGATCACGTCCATTTAAATGCAACTTAAGTTTTTTATGCTACCATATGATTTGGACAGTTCTGCAAATTATGAAAATTGCGCATCGAAGTTTTTTCATTATTTGAGCAGCATAATCGAGTGCAAAAAGACTGACCGAGTTGGTGCAGAACAAAAGGTGAATGTGTGAAAGGATGTGGAGCGAGAATTTAATAGCGAATTCAGGCAAACATTTCGCAACCACAAAATTTTTAAAACAAAATATTTTAATATTAAGTTAACTAAATAGTAAACAGCTGTTATATTTTTGCCATATAATAGTGCTACCATACTTTTATCATAATTAAATACCAAACGGAATTTGAGACTGAAAAAATGAAACCATATTTAAATACAACTTAAATATGTATAAGGAAAAATTAACTGATTTCGTATTTAAATATTAAGTTAAAAACTGGCCATAAATCAATCACGCAGCTGTTTAGCAGAGCAAGGTTTCGATCCCCGGACCTCTGGGTTATGGGCCCAGCACGCTTCCACTGCGCCACTCTGCTCCTTGCGTTCCAGACTCTGAAACTAATTGACATTTAATTTACATTTTCGTTGGTGAAACCCCGACTTGTGCGAAATTAACATTATTTTGAAAAATATTTCCTATGGAATTGTTTTACAATAAAAATTTCTTCTTGAACCAAAAATTTTCCATAAAAGCTTACCAAAAAAACTAATAATTATATAATTAATATTAATAATAATATAGATAAATTTTCTATAGTAAAATATTTGTAATGGAAAAATTTTCTTGTTCATGAATCTTCTGCAGCAACATTTTGCCATCGATGGATTTTATATAGTAAATTTTTTGCAATGGTAATATTTTTAATAGAATATTTGTGTTATCGTTACATTTTTTCTATAAATAATAAGACTAATAAAAATATTTTTGCCATCCATAAATTTTCGTTATAGATGAATATTCTATAGAAAATTCTGGTTACTTTTTAAAACTTCATTTATCATTTGGTTTTGCCGGCACAACTGTCGACGTGTCATTCGATACCTGATGGCTTGTTTGGCGTATGCAAACAATTTTGAAGGGCCTCTAATTACAGTGCACACACACCTGCATCGGGATTGATTCATTTTAAAGCTGAAGTGAATCTAAAAACGAGGGAACTACAAGAACTGCAATTTCTAAATCGATTTAAAAAAAAAAAGACAAGTCTGAAAACCGCTTAAGAAAGACTAATACACGAACAGCTACAATTATCCAGCCAACACACACGCACACACTGAATCGAAATCATTTGTATTTGTTCAATTTTATTTATTGATTTCCTTGATTTGTGCTGTTGTTGCGTGCTCGTTGCTGCTGTTTTTGTTGTTGTTGTTATTGTTGTAGTCACATTCAGTCAACATTTTAATTGATATGTTTTATTGTGTTTGAATGTCGCTGGGTATCTGTGTGCGTTTGTATCTGTTGTTAAACATTTACTCACAAAATTGTTATACAGACTGATACCGAAAGAAGGTGTAAGTGGCAGGGTGTAAGGAGCAGGCTGTGACAGAGAAAGGGGGGACAATGAGAGAGGTCGTAACTGGCTTCAGTGAGTACTGAGGACATTCAGAGCGGGAAAAATCATATTTTTTTATTGCATTTTAGTGGTCAGTGAACGTTCATACACACGCAAGGACTATTTTAATTTTTTTTTTTTATTATACATGTATGTACATACATATGTATGTATGTGTGTGTTGTTGTTTGTTGTGTTTTTAAATATTCACACATAATTTTCAACTGCTTTAGTAACTCTTTTTCTAGGATTATTTCTCTATTTTGTTTTGCTTTCAGTTTTCTATGGCACAATTAACATTTCGAATGGCCGCTTGTTCGTTTCTTTTAGTGTTTTGTTTTTAAATACAGTAGGAACTCGATTACCCCTAATGGTCGATATCGGCAGCATTAAATATAAATGATTTTCCCGCATACTAGATTAACAATTTTCTGTATTTTTTTCTATATATTTTTTATTAATTTTCACTTCTTAGGTTGAACTAAACTTAACATGTACGATTAATGGCAGGAACACAAGCGGCAACGAACAACAAATTCGACGCTAAATATTCGCTGCATAAATTCGTCGTGTGAAGCACTATAACGACGAACAAACAAAGCACACCTGATGCTGTTTTGTGCGCCCTTCGCCGGCGAAAAAGTCATAAATAAGTCTATTTCAACTTTCGCCAAATATGACGAATTTCAATCAACACCACGATTTTTATTTTTGGCGACGAGTAGTCAGTCGCATCTAAAAATTCATCAGGCAACTCGACATGGAGTTGAACGAGAACGAGAACTTCCACGAAGGTCTTCTACACAGTTCGTGGTACGCCGAACTTCCATACAACCAGAAGTAGAGCTTCTGATGAGATCTCGCAGTCCTGCAATGTACTACTACCACTAACTGTAACTGAAAGACTTGGAATCCATAAAAGTACACAACAACAACAACAACAACAACAACCATAAGAAATACAACAAAGAAAGAAATCAGGAATAATAAAATGGCGCAACAGCAGAAACATCATATAGAGTTCAGGACGAGCGCTTCAGAATACTAATAACTGGTTTATGCATTTTCGCTCCAATTGCACGTGATAGAGATACATGTGATTACAGTAGAATGGAACACTGTGACGCATACTGGACTCCGCGGTGCACATTCTGCACGAACGATTCGAAGGTACAAATTTCTACAGAAAATATTTGTAAGCATTAAACTTTCCACAGAATAGTTTTTATGCGATAAATTTCCAACAGAAAGTTGTTGCAAGCGAGTTGAGGAAAGCCATCAAAATGGGCTTATGGGCGTGAATACGTTGCCAAATTAAAGGCATGCCCTATTGCAGGCATCCACAACAGTTTCAGAACTGATAGAAATCAATAATACAATTAATATATGTAAGTGAAAACGCCTTAAAAGCCTTTACAGACACGTTTAAAAGAGGCAAACAGAAAAAGTCACCAAAAAGCAAATAAAAAGAAGACAATTATTTATGTGACATAAATCATTTTACATTAACAATTCTTCACTCCCAATTAATGCGGCGCTATTTATCCAACACATACATATTTTCTCTCCCAAAGGCAACACAAAGAAAATGAGAAAATGAAAGCGAAATACTGAACGGAACAAGACTGAAACAGCCGTACAAATGAAGGAAAAAGTTAAACTACTATATAATAGGATCAAGGTCGTGTACGCGGGTGTAGAAGGCGTGAAACACCCATGCAACTACACGGCTTCATACAGGCGTGTGTGTGTGTGTGTGTGTGTGTGTTTGTGTGTGTGCATGTGTTAAGCAGACGCAAGAGGAAATCGAGCGGTTGGACGTCTGCTGGAATAGAGGAAATACGAATACAACTTTTGTTGTAACGTGTGTTTTTCTAACACGAATTTGACCACATGAGAGACATAAACAAGAACGACAACACGACTTCCCATTAAACTGCTGCACGAACAGATATACCAGAAGTGGTATGCAGGGACCACTCTCTCAAAGCCCTCCATTTCGTCTTTACCGGCGTAGCCAGTAAAGACACGTGTTTGGAAATATCAAGAGACAGCACTTCTAATGGGTTAATTATCTTTCATTATGTGGGGAAGAGAGCGATGAAGAGTTCAAAATTGCAGTTGCTTTTCATTTCTATTGACATTTTTAAGATTTATTTGCAGAGGAATCGGCTTAAGCCAAATGACACGGAAGCGAAGGAAGTTCAGCCAGGAATTACACCGTATGAGACAATATTTAATTGGTGTTGTCATACAATAGCCTTCACCTTAAACAAATACCTACTGGTAATTATTTAAAACACTTGTTATTTCGTTATAAAAAAAGCGTTTTTATTTCAAAAGCAACCGTAACGAGAAAGGAGTGAGAGAAAGAGAGAGAGAGAGAGAGAGAGAGAGGAGAGAAAATCCCATTTTCTCCAAAGAAATTTGTAAAAATTGTTATTTGACAAAATTTTCTAACGAAAATGTAGACGATAAAATTATGTAGGATGTTAGAAGACATTTATTTATTTTGTGCAAATGACAGTTTTTGTTATCGATAAATACTTTTAATCATTAAAGGATTTAATGCTAAACTTTTTAAAAATACGTTTCAATTAAATCTTTGTCATTTAATGTTTGTTACCGATAAATTTTCTGTAGCCAATTTTTATAATCGATAGATTGTGTCAAGAAAAAACCTGTTATCGATTAATTTCGGAAAAAATAATAAAGTTTTGATACAATATTTTTCTATATTTTTTGTATCGACAAATTTTTTTTAGGCAATTTTTGTAATCGATAAATATTTTAGTGCAAATTTTTATTATCGTTAAATTTATAGCAAATTTTTGGCTATCGATAAATTTTTTACAGAAATTTTTGGTCATGGAGAATTTTTTCACAGCAATGTTTTTTGCATCGATAAATTTTTTAAAGAAATTTTTTATTATCGATAAATTTTCTACGGAAAACTTTTGTCATCGATGTATTTACTTTCTTTCTTGTGTTCTTGCGGTTGATAAATTGTTGTTATTTAGTTGTTATTACACAATTTTGTCTAACGATTATTATTATAATATACATTTTGATTATCGATCAATGTAACAAATTATTTTATTATCGATAAATTTTTTTCAGAAATTTTTTTTCAATTGATAAATTTTCGCTAGACAGTTTTCGATAAATATTTTAGTTTAAATTTTTGTTGTTGTTCAATTTATATAACAAATTATATTATTATCGATAAATTTTGCTATATAGAAATTTTTTGTTATCGATATTTTATTTTTGTTATAGATAAATTTTTTACAATTTTTTTTAACAATAAATTTCCTATAGAAAATAGAATAGAAAATTTTTATTTTTTGATAACGAAAATGTTGTCCTAAAATACTTGATAATAAAAATTAACTAAGAAAAAATCATCGATACCAATAAATTTTCTATAGAAAATAGAATAGAAAATTTTTATAGAATATTTATTTATCAATAAATTTTCTATAGAAAATAGAATAGAAAATTTTTATAAAATATTTATTGATCAATAAATTTTCTATAGAAAATAGAATAGAAAATTTGTATAGAAAATTTATTGGTTGTGATGAATTTTTCTTAGGTAATTTTTATTATCAATAAGTATTTGAGGACAAAATTTTCGTTATCAAAAAATAAAAATTTTCTATTCTATTTTCTGTAGAAAATTTATTGTAAAAAAAAATTTGTAAAAAATGTATCTATTTTAGGACAAAGTTTTCGTTATCAACAAATTTATTTTTATTTTTTTTTATCATCGATAAATTTTCTATAGAAAGTTTTTGTTGCTAATGAATTATCCATTTTGTTATACAAATTTGTTGTCAAACATTTTTTCTTATAAAAAATTGTTGTTATGGATGAATTTCTTATAGAAAATTTAAATTGGCGATAAATTGTCACTAGTATAGAACATTTGTGTTATCGTTAAGGTTTTTATAGAAAAAATTTAAACGATAAATTTCGCTAAAGGGCTTGAGGAAAATATTTGATATTGATAAGATTTTTTTAAGAATTTTTTGTTATTGGCATAATTTGGCATAGAAAATTTTTGTAATCGATAGATTTGCTAGAATATGTATGTTATCGATAGTTTGCCGCTAAACAAATTATGTTATCGCTATAGGGCTTTTTCTTCTTGGCATAGAAAATTTTTGTAATCGTTAAAGTTTTGAAGGAAAATGTATATTATCGATAAAGAAATTGTGTTATCGTTTTGGGGGTTGGACGAAAATCTTTGATAAAATGCTTTTTTACTTATTGTATAAATTTTGTATAGAAAATTTTAGTAATCGTGATTTAATTGATGAACTTTTATAAAAATTAATGATAAATTGATTAGAAAACATTTTCCTTCGCTGACGATACACTTCCGAAAGCAAAGTTTAGTTTGTCTTTTAATTAACTCTTGCAGAGAAGTTGCATTGTAGGAGAAAATAGGAAGAAAACACATTAATGTAGAATGTAGTACCCACCTGTGTCTAAACAAATACCCATTATCCATTCGGTGGCCAATGTAGCGGAATCACAGCTATTTCCGTTGTCGTGTTTTTCTCCCTCCTGCTGCTGCCCCTTTCTAGTAAAATATGATTTCCGCGCAGCGCAATTAAAGAAAAATTTCCTTAATGGTTAAATTTATAGATTATGATTTTCGTTTTCCTGCTCCTTCAGGCTTAATGTACTGACTTGCTTTAAGGCAATTTAACAACTTTCTGTCAATGGATTATATGTAGATTCTTATTACCAGCAACGCGCACTCTGGTGACCTTTTAATAATGTGCCTTAATGACTTGTAAGGAATACTTTTTTAAATATCTTTTGAATTCTTTTATAATAAATTCACCCATGTTGGTATATTTTGGTTTTTTTTTTATTGTATTTTCTTTTCACAATTTCAAAGCAATTGATTTATTTGATTATTTTATTGTACAAAACAGTTTGAGAGCTGAAATTTAAAGGTTTTTTTTCCCGCTTGCTTTGCTCTATTGCAATTCCAAAAAGACTATTCAAGGACTTTTTTTCTGGTGCACAAATCTGTTCAGCGCCGGAAGCTCTTGAAACCGTTTCGCTAGTTTTTCTCAACAATAAAATGCGTTGCCCGTTAGTGGAATTTTTTTGTTTATAATATGCGGTTTTATTCCGTCTGATTTTGCCACCGATTTGATGTTTCGAAGGGTTGAACGCTCGCCACACAACTGAACTCTATCACCGTCTTATAGTTAAAATTTCACCTCTGCCGTTGGCTGGTCTGGCTGGTGCTCGCTGCTAGACCTGGAATTTATGTATTTGCCTGTCAATATTTTATGAGTTCTAGCAGTCTGTTTGTTGAGTCCTCTCTTGTTTTGTTTTTCTTGGCGACTTTTTCAGTTTTGTTTTTGTTTTTGTTGTGTTAAGGTTTAAGTTTTGGTTTTATTATTCCTTTCCGTATTTGCTTTGAATGGTGGGTGGGTATTTAAGTTCTTGGTCACGTTTGTAACTTTTGTTCAAGGGTTTATTAAAAATTTATCAATTGAATAAAAACTTTTACCAGCCATTAATTGGTTGCCGTTTGACAACAACAACAATAACAACAACAACAAAAACTTGTAAAATCTTCGGTTGCGGCTGGTTGTGGAACTCCATTAGAATGCCTGAGGCTGAGGCTGTGTTATCCTGTCAAATTCCATACTTAAGCCTTTTAATATTAAAATTACAAATTAATTTATAAAAAAAATTCCATAAACTTTTCTTTAACATCTCAAGCCGAACGATCTCTTTTATCTTCTGCCATAAAAGTGATGTTTCACGCGGGGGATTTTAACACATCGTAGACCAGAAATTTGCAGAATGAATTGGCTCAGCAAACGTGGCCATTTGTAAAAGTTATAGGGAATCGGCGCGAACGCTGTAAAATTGATTAACGCCTGGCCAAGTACGCACGACATTTGCTAGTCCTAAAACCGGCTTAGGAACAGTTTGCATTTTCATAGGACTAGACAATTGAATTGATTTTTGTAAAAATTTCATTCATTTCACTCAGATACGAAACGTTTAATGGCTCGTTATCAAACGGTTTGTCAACGCTGTTGCCCAGATCAGTTATTTGCCAGAAATTCATCCAAGGATCAGGCTGTATCTGCTTCCTGAATAAAACAAAAAGAATTATTCTTTTTGGCAACCCGCTTCAAACCTCCCACAGGACCCAGTACTGGTTATTTTTCCATTGTTTTTGTTGTGGTAACAATTTGGAGGCAATAATTTGCTCAGTTTTTATTAAGTATTTTCTTCTTTAACCTGCTGGTGAGAACGTGTTAAAATACTCGCGTGTGTATGTGTTTCATATTTGTTATCTATGCACACACATACATACATACATACATACATACATTTAACTGTGCTTTGCGTGCTTGTGCATGTTTATGCATGTTTTTGTCTGTCTTGTTTTGTTTTGAGTGTGTAAGTTGGTGCTGCTTTTTTCTAAAACAAAATCGCTCTCTATTAACAAGGCGTATGGTGGGGCAAGACCCCCTCAAATGTCGAAACTCACAAGTTGACTTTGCTGCTGCAACTCACAGGTGATACGATTCGTTTCGCTGGAAAGAAAAAACAAAACGAATAAAGGTTTCTGCCAGATATTGTGTGACAGTTGCATTATTTATAGTCCTGTTAGAACTGTAACATACTTTTGGAAATGGCTTTAATAAAATTTTAAAGAGTTGAAACATGAAATTCTCTTAAGGCCAGTTAATTGGTTTAATTAATTTAGTATTCATATGTTTATTTTTCCTAAACTAGTATATTGGACTTACATAAATATGTACATATGTATGAATGTATGTATGTATGTATGTATGAATGTATGTATGTATGTATGTATGAATGTGTGTGTATTGTCTGTAGACTAATTTTTATTTTTTTTGTAGTTTTTGTTCAAATGAAACTTAAAAAGTTTCTTTTTTATAGGGAATTTTTTTTTTTTTTTTTTTTTTTTGAATACTGTTTGTTTTTGTTATTCAATTAATTTTTGATTTAGTGTAATTTCTTCAATAGTCAATAGGTCCATAAAATTATATTTTTATAAGCCACAAACATTTTATTATTGTATTATTTTTTTTAAGCTTCAAACTGAAAAAAAACACCGATTTAATTGGTTTTAAAACAAAATTTGGAACAGCTGTCAACAATTTGAGCTCATTTTGGACTCATTGTGAGCCAGCAGCAAGTGATTTAAAATACAATTATTTATTTAAAGAAACAACTAACGACTAAATAAATAATAAATAAATAGTATTAGAAAAAAGTTTGCTGCTGAAAGTAAAATTACCAAAAAGTTTAAAAAAATGAATAAAGAAAAAACGAAATTTTTAATAGCAAAAACAAGTCGGTAATTGAAAAGAAAATGTTATGTTACCAGCTGTTAGCGGCCTTAACCTCACATTTACCCATCAAGAAACATTCTCATTTAGCAAAGAAATATATATATTTCATTGTATGTTGATGCCAGGATCCAGGCAGGCGGTTGGTATCCAACTTATTTAAGTCTTATTTGGAGATTGTGGACATAAAAAAAAAAAACTGTGATTTTAATCGAACCGGACCTTGAACATTCTGCACGCGTGATTTGAGGGCAAAGTCAGCTCAGTGGGAGATCATGTGAACTGGGTGAAGCAATTTGACCTGGTTAGCGTTTTTCTAGTACCGATTTTCATAAGTTGCCGGAGATGAGGAGAGTCATGTCACCATAAGAATTCAAGTTGATTTAAGCGCCATATTTCATGATTTCTGGCTCGCATTTTGTTTTGCTTAAATTTCAAGCTGGACAACCCCTAAGGGAAACCCCTTTATAAACTCTTGGGCAATGTCAAAGCCTAAAGGATTGTATAAACATACGTATGTATGTACAGGTAAGTCTTTTAAGATGGCTAAAATAATATATGTATTTAATAGTAATAAACGTTTAGTGGCAACAATCCTGGCTAAAGCAAATAATATTTAATTTCTTAACAACTTTATTTTAAGCCGGACATTCAGAACGAAACATGACGTCTTTGGCAATTGCAATCGCAACGCACCGTTAAGGAGCACATGCACACACACACACACACACACACACACGCACTCGGCCAAACAAGTTCGTGCATGATTCAGTTTTTTTTTATTTACTTTGCGCTGCAAAAAAAAAAAAAAGTTTCGATTTCATTTACTCGTCCATTCATTTCGACTTTCATTCATACTTTGACAATAAATAAAAACAGTGCAATGAAATTATCCTTGCCAATGAAAAACTTCGCATAAAAAAGAGAGCGAGTCTAGTCCACCTTTTGGCCCTGTGGCGCTGTTATGACAAACGCAGTTGGTGGCACCACTAAATTGCACAGACAATGAATGCAAAAGACAATTTGCCAGCAAAAAGTGTGGCTTGTTTGACTCATGGCTGGGCTGGGGTTAAACAGTAGACCCACTTGATATAAGATATTGCATACATTTTTGTTTTAAAGTTGTTAAGGATTAATGAAAAGGTTAAGAAAATCTGTTGAGGGGTTTCTCCCTCCGTCTCCCTCCGTCTCTCTCTCTCGCTCACTCTCTTCGGGTAGGGCACAAGTTTCAAAGCTTTCCCTAAGTTTTCCTCCCTTCCTATGAGTTACCACTGTTGATTCTATACATTTGTACACACCAACATGTTTACAAAATAATAACGATAATAATAAAAATGTCCAACAAACTTTCAAGGACATTTCTTATGATTCGTTTATTTCATACTCGTACTTGTAGCACGTTAAAGGTAAAAAAGAAAAATATCCTGAAATGTGTACAAAATGAAGGCATTGACAGTGATTGAAAGTGTCAATGGCAAACGGCAATATTTTTCTTTATGCCGATATTAAATACGTACATCTTAACAAGAACTGTTACGTTCTGCACATTCATTTAAATTTTTAATTAATTTATGGGTATTAGGAACGGAAAGTACGACAATAAGACTGTCAAAGGGGGGGGGGGGGGGGGCAAGGGAGACAGAAAGAATTTTTCCCCTGTCAATTGTAATTAGAACAAGTTGCCGCCAGTCTTCTCTTGAAACTTCATCATGTCATAAGATTTTAATTGTGCCAATTGGTCAGAACGTAAAAAATAGGCCTAAATATGACTTATAACTGGCAAGTTTTGTTTGACAATGTCAACGTCCTTTGACAGTTGTCATCGTTAGACATTTATAAGTTCAATTGACACTACAGCACCTGACAAGGACACATCATCACGTCACACCGATATTTCAATCAATCGTCAATCCGTGCCCGAAATGTGAATGCTTTAAACAGGACATTGCGACGATGTCCAACAACTGGTTGTGGCCTTGACGTGTCGTACACTGACAACTGACAACTGACAATATGAACGGACAAATTTTGTTGGCAGCTAAATTTAATTGTCTGACAATGAAATTGCCCAGTTGTCTTTGCCATCATCTGAACTGTCAAATTTTTCAGGGCCAGCCGAAGCTACAGATCTTACAAATATTAAAATGTGGACGCATGTTTTATTGGATTGATCGACGCAAACAACTGGATTGCCTCCAGAGCGCACTAATTCAAGTTGTTGTGCTGACAGTCCATCAAACGGATGGATGTTTTCTTATTCAGGGCAACAGCTTTTCTTTCTTTTGCTTTGCTTAATTATCTACATAACCACACTTTTGCCCCTTAAGGAAGATTTTTTGATTTATATACATACATACATATATACCGATCAAGTTACATATATTAAAATTGGCACTATGAGTTAAAATCCAAAAGCAAGACTCCGTCAAACTTAAGAAATAATCTTTCAAGACAATCAATCAAGATTAGCGAATATTTGAGGCTCCAACAAAGTCTTAATATTGTTACACTTTTTACTTACATACAGATGTATGTAAATGCATGATTGATCATGTCTCTGGATTTGTTTTTATGGTTGGTTGGCATAAGAAATATGTGTGTTTTAAAGGCACAAAAGTGCCCTGATAATCTTGGCAGCATAAATTTAGAGATTTTTTGCAAAATTTTCATGTTTCCAGAGAAGTTTAGAAATATTTAAGAGCAAAATATTTCAGTGCCGGTGATGGCCCTGTTATTTATGCCATTTAACTATTTTACATATTATAAAAGAGGGCCGAAATTTTAAATTAATTTTAAAAAAAAATTAAATGCTATTGAAATACTAAAAGTGCATTTTTAAAGTGTGTGGTGTGCGATTTACGGTCATGAGTTGTGCACGTATGAAGGAACGCATCATTTTATCACCCACCAAACATTTGCTATGAAATATATGCCTCAACTTAAATTGAAAAATTACTCTTTTTGGGCTGTTAAGTCTAGTTTTTCAGAATTAAAACCCAATCAATAAGAAACACCTGGCCGCCTGCCACCTTCCGCCATCGCCACCTCATAAAACAATAATTAACAGTTTAAAAATGCAAAAGTTCCCCTGGGAACTTGAAAACTGTTTTGCATTTTTTTTTTAATAATTATAATTAAGAGCAAAGAAAAAAATACAAATTTCTTGGAAAACTATTGTCTATTGTCACCAAACACCTACACACGTACGAGTACAGACATACGAGTACGTACAACCAACTGCTATGATTAAATGACATTTTGTTCCTTAACCGTGACTTTGTTGTTGGTGGCAATTGAAGCAATAGTGGGATAGTTTTGTTTTTTCGATGTTACAGTGATATATATTAATATTGTGTCACAAACAGACAGACGTTAACCTGGTGCCTGCCAAGCACAATGGGCCAAAATCCAAGAAGTTGCAAAAGAAATCTGTGATTTTTTGCTCGCGAACATTCCATGAAAACGGCGGCAAGTTGATGCTTTGGCCGATATCGAAGGTTGGTAATTTGAAATCATGTCTCTAGATAAATCTGGCCGGCTCTCCAGCTGAAAGTTTTCCAAACAAATGCGCAAAACTTTCCTATCATAAAGTATCTTCGTTATCAGTTTTCATTTAACACTGGATGACAACACAACTAAATTAAAATCTGTCGAAACTACTACAATTTCCAACATGTTTTACTTCTTATCCATTGAAAGCCCAGCTGCTGGGCGACTCCGTAACACGAGTCGAGGCAAATTGTTTTCGACTTTCCATTTTAAATAATTGCACAGCAATTCATTCTGCTGAATTTGTTGGGCCGCCAAAAGTATTTAATAAAAACTCAACATTTTCGCCTTCATTTACTTTTCTTCCATTTATTAATATATTACAATTTTTTTTTAAATCATTAATATTTAAAGACAGAGATTCACTTAAAATACAATAAAATTCAATGTGTGGTAATTTTTGGCCTGAGTCTAGTCTAAATACTTGTACTCCCATAATCATCGTGTCTAATTTTATTGAAATTACATTAAAAATATTATACATTTTTTACTATTACAAATAAATATCTTAAAGAATTTAAAGGTTTAAGTTTAAGTTTTAGGTTTTTACTTAAGTTTAAATTTAAAAAATTTATAACGTTGGAATTCTTAAAAAAAAAAAAATTTTATTAAAAAATTTATGTATTACAAATAGAAAAACCCCAAATCAGTGGCTTAAAGGTGCCTTCCATCGTACTCTACATTCCTTAAATATGTTTATTGCCTGTCCCACAATATCGAGCGTGTTAACCTTCGCCAGTATCTTGAAGTTAAAGGCAGTTCATTTATTGCCCACCTTAAAGATTATATTTCTCTTAATCTTTTAAGTTTTTTTTTGTTTTGTTCTTGAAAATATTGATGAAGTTTAACGTTCGACAACGTGGAACTGGCCCTTAATAACTAAATTATTATTAAAATTCCATATTAATTGTTTTAAAAACGAACAGTAAAATTCATTGATTGAAATTGTTTAATAAAAAAAAAAATTAAAGGCAACTCGTTTTTCGTTTAAACTTGTTCTTGGCTGGCTGTTTTTTGCTAATCATATCGTTAACAGTGGCTCCACTTAAACCTGTACAGATTGTAATTCACCTGTTTACGCTGCCCGTGTCGTTGTCATTACAATTGTGTAGCCAACTGCAGGGCGACGACAACACCAAAAAGGAGCCTGGACGTTAAAGGTTCAAAGATATTCTTGTTTGTTACGGTTGTCGAAACGATCAAAGCGAGAACGCCGACAGCATTTCCTTTAATCTATTACCAACTTGAGACTATTTCGGGTACTGCCATAACCCTGTTTATGAAATTCTATTCGTATAGTTAAAATTGTTGCTGGTGTTTTGCGTTTCCACGAGTTGTTAAAAGGCAAAAACAATAAGTAAATTAAAAACAACAATGGATTTGCTGAGTTTATTTTATTTGTTTACGTGGCAATGCAATGCAACTCTGATTTAATGCTACCAAATTGTGTTCATTTCACTTATGTGTAATAGATCAAAAGAAACACCAAAACAATAGAATTTCCTTTCATCTATTACCAACAAACGATGGTCTGTATTCTGGTACACGATATTGACGGCGCGTACGTCTTTGTGCTCTTGTCCAAGCCTCGCTTTAATGATAATTGTCAGCGTGAACTGGTTTTAGCAGCAGCTGATTTTTGTTTTTTTTTGTTTTACCCAACTTCGTGCCAACATCATTTTGCTATATGCGCTTTAAGAGCTATCGGAACCCTGTTGAACGTTCTGTATTATTCTAAGCCCCCGTCATTAACAGCTGATTGTTTTTAAAGCGCACGAATTGTCAAACCCCCCATTTGCTAAATGCCGGAATGCTGAAATTGTCCAAGACCGGCTTAGAGTTTACAACAGCCGTGTAATCCGGTGAGGTGGATTAGTCTGCAATTCGAAACGTTTGACGTTTGACAATTATGTGGGCCAGACCAAGACAAAACTGACATGTGATTGCTGTACATCGTTAATTAGCCAATTTCTTCGAAATGATGTGTAACAATAGCGGCACAAGGTGTGAACAGCCTGGCCCTACCTGACACCGGATGCAGATGAACTGCACTCAAATTTTATTTCAAGCAGCAAACGTTTTAAATTCATTTAAAAATAACTTCGAAAACTTAAAGTTATCAACAAAAAGGAGAATTGATTCTCAAGTTGAGCAGTTCATTTATGCTGCTGCCTTCAGATGGCCATAGATTTTCGAATACGAGTCTACTTTATAAATTACAATATTATACCAGGTTTGTCTTATACCTATTTTCTGAAAAGTGGCAAGAGAGAGGAGAGTAAAAGTCTCTCTCTCTCCTTAAAACTACAATATAAAATTCAATTCCTTTTACTTTTTGGTTATGTTTTCCGAGCTCTTGGAAAAGGCTGGATTGGTGTGATCTTCTAGGTTACCCAAGACCATAGAAATGCCCGATGAGCTGTGCTTGATGCCGGTGCCGATAGGTTTTTTGGACAGCGGCGGCGGCGGCACTGTTGTCGGCAGTATGAAGCTGGCGTTATTAAGCCGTCGGTACAGCAGCGTTCTCAGTTTGTAGATCGTAAACAGCAACATGTACACGAAACAGGTGAGCAGTACAACACCCGCTACTGTTAGGCTGGCGGAAATGGGCTGATTCCAATCAATCACATGATAAATATAAGGTTTACCCTTTCTGCAAAAGAAGAATAATATAACATAACCTCAATATAACATAACCTGCAAGATAAAACCTACTTATTATGGCCTCCACAAAGCTGATAGATGAAGGAGAAAAAAGCATAGAACAGGCCAACGGAAACGGGCAGAAACATGTGCAACAGCCTCAGCGGATGGGCCACAATCATTAAATCAATGAACATGCAAATGGAGTTGAAGGCGTGTGTTAGAACATTTGTGGCACTCAAACCGTCCTCCTTAGCTGCAACGAAAAGAAAATAATTGATGAAGCCAGGGTTTCCTGTCCAGAAAGGCACCAGAAATTAGTTTCACTACCATCGTATAAAATGCTCCAATAAATGATTGTTATCACCATCGATACGACCAAAGTGATGATGTGCAGGCCCCAGTAAATGCGAAACGGACTTTTTAAAGATTCCCAACTTAAAAGTTTATCTGAAATGAAGACATTTATGACACTTAACGACAACCAAAAGAGAGAAAAGAGAGCAACAAAATATGGCAACGGTCTGTTTAGTGTCGAGTGAAAGCATAAAAATCGTGTGCAAATAAGATGGCGCTGAAGGATAATTTCCGAAATGCTGAAGTTTTCGTAGGATATTAAGAGGGGTATTATGAGAATTTAAGTACAACGAAACCTTAATTTGAAATATTTTCCTACATAGTTTAGGACACACGCCACGACTCTTCCACCCGCTATAGTGTTTCACTAGGACATCAACCGCAATTAATCACCGCTTCATCGCTCGATTTAGGTTTCCATCACAGCCACAAGATATCAGCCAAATTGAAACCAGATTGTCTCCTTGAAGACAATCATGGAAGCGAACTGTTCCTAATAATACTGTCAGTATTGGTAGTTCCTGCCTGATGAAAAAGCCAGTTATGAGCGCCAGAGCAGCACAAAACCCTGATTTCAGTACTACCCCAGTTGTTGCTCCGCCAGGTGATTCAGTCATTTTCAAAGATTATTAAATTGATTTGCGCCAGCCCAGTTAAAACAGGTAAATATCACTAACTCCTTGCGCAAGAGCTTGTTCTATCTATTCCCTTTTTTTATCACTAAGTCCCTGGAGAGTTGAGGAAGTCAAGACACCAGAGTCGATAACCTGACGCTTCCAAGCATCATCAGACCTTAACTAGAGTTCCTCCCCTTCACTTTCTTACGAAAACAAGTATCTGTTGCAAGACAGCCTTGGCGACAATTGGATCCCTGAAAATGTGAATATGTACAAACTCTGCATTATCAGGAACTACCAAAGCTTGAAATTGAAAGAGGATGCCTCTTTCAAGGTATCTGGGGGCATGTCGGTCGCCGTTTCGTTTTAGGTTTTTTAATGTTGAGTAACAGGATCACTGTTTCTAGGCATAAGGGGGGCACGGCCGTCTCCTCTTTTCCAACTATTCTTGGAACAAACTGCATAAACGATGTGATACCACAACTTTTTGGTACGCCTTTCCTACTACATCCCATAAACCAGAGTCTCCCAGTTTGGAATACGCCAAGGCAAAGCCTGTTGCCCCCAAAACACTTTTGTTTTACAAAAATCTACCGTAAGTCTCAAGATTTATTTTATACAATAGTATAGAAAAGGGGATTAACTAACCCAATAAAGAGTACAAAGTCGTATACACTTTTTTGGGCTACTCCTATCCGACTCTGGTGGCCGAACCTTGTTACTTGCAAAAGTCTTCTTACACAGTCCAAACTTTCCGGTTTTGGTGTATTCTTTTTGCCAACCTACCGCGATTTTCCGGCTCACATCCAACTCATTTAACTTACCCGCATATTCCGGATGATAATGCCAAATTGTGACTAGAATAGCCGCATATAAATTGGTTATCAGGCAGAGCATGATGCCCCAATTGGTCATGTAAATGAAATATAGCCAAAAATTGGATGCTTCGTCTGGATCGATCATGGACTCGATAACAATGGCGGTGAAAAATAGCGCCAAGCACCAACGATATGCTAAATAAGCAAAACTTTTGGTGCGATTTTGCCACTGAAAAGAAAAAAACACAAGGAACTAAATCAAATAACAAGGATCAATGGAGAGGGCAGCAGAGATTTGTCCCGTGAGTTTAAAGTTTTGTTCTCGTGGCCACTAAGAAATTAAACTCTGGGCAGGAGTCGGGGAAAAATTAAATTAAATTTACCGTTATAATGTCAATGTTTTCTCTTATAATTGTGTGTAATTGTTATTTACAATAATTGCATCCGTCAAAACCCCCTATAAGTATAAAGGATCTATTAACAGTCTTCCATTTTTATTTGGATATGAAACAAAACGTGTTTAAGATGTCATTGAAAAGTTTTATTCACGCCAGTCTTGCACCTGTCATTTGTGTGTGGAATATAATATCGTACAAGTGCCCGCCACGGTTCATTCCCAGCGACAGCAGAAAACCGCAAATAAAGTCATCTAACCGGGTCAAACTACACAACTACATCCCTACCAAATGACATTATTCTGCTGCCAAATTGCACCGGGTGGAGTGTCCAATGCGCCATAAACTGTATGACACGTTACATTAAAAGGACATGTCCTTGATGTCCATATTATCCTAATTCAGGAGAATAGAATTTGTACATTGAACCTGACGCATTCCCCCTTGAGGCAAAATACCGACATGCAAATGTGATCGGCAAAAGCCGAAGTTCGCAGTTTGTTGGAGTACCCGTTGATGACAAAACACGGGTCTCGTCTCTAAAGATTGGTTTTTGATGAAAAAATCAGGGTCTCTTTTTATTTAGCGAATACATGTCTTGTGGTATGGTCGCTTCCTTCCTTCCTTCAAGTGGCTCAATGGAAGAACGTGCAGGCCACGACCCAAGTTAAGTAGTAAAACGCGTTAAAATATGGTCTGGGAGTGGCAGAGGTCGGAAGTGTCGATGTTTTCGACAGATTTTGTGTTCTACGAGTGTTTGTCATCATGTACGATGTGAGCGGGTTGTTGCCCGCCCAGAGCATCCGTTTCGATAAATCAAACTTTTTCTTAGAAATTACAAAAAAAAACAGAAAAAAAATTTTATGAAACAGGTGGCAAATCAAATCAGAAATTATTGCATTCGAATATTAATTGTGGCAACGTTGCACAAACACGGCTGAGCCGTGTGCCGCACTGCACTAACATTTTGTTTCGACATATGACAGTGCTGCCAAGTATTTTACAGCTGGTGATTTCATTAATGTTCGACTTTTCTAAAGCGCCGGCGATGCTCAGCAGCTGCTTTTGTGTACGTTCCCAAAATGTATGTACGTGACACACGAAATCAATCGGGTTTCTTGCAGGACATTTTAAAGCGATTTTCAAGCCAAATTGCAGTCATTATGAAGGCGGCTTCCAACAAAAATGTCACATTTAAATTGTAATATTAGAATAACGCGCTGCTTTGTTTGTTTTCTTAATGACGTTCCCAGTTTAGGGTCTCTTCAGTTTTACGCCTCTGTGTTACAGAAATCATCATAATTGCGTGTCTTGTAGTCGTATGTCAAGGTTTCAACGCTTTTATGAGGCGTCCGTAAAGCGCACTGACCTATTTGACCTCCAAAGAAGAAATACTCTTGCATCGCTAATGATGTTGATTTTAAACAAAGTGTTTTTCCAACTGAAATATTTTCCATTTTATGTTTCATTTTTTGTTTTTTTTTTCATTTATATTAATAAGAGACAAGGTGACCCGTTGACATGGACTCGTCGCACTGAGCAGCAACCAAAACACCCAATTACATACATAAATGGAAGAATGCGTGTCCTAAATTCCATAAAGGACTGTGGTACTTTTTTTTTGAGAGGGTGCAGGACACAAGTATGTCCTACATACATATTTTTTCCCCAAAAATATTGATATTTTTGTTGACGCTCGTTTTTTAGGAATCTGAATTTTTAACTTTGGGATTTGAAACACATGTTGGATTTTGTGTGGCTTTTTGGTTTGATGAAATTTAAGGGTGGCATTAAAAACAGGCTGGGGAACGGTAATTTCGTGTCAATAATTTATATTCTTGTTAAAACTTAAATAGTTTGAAATTTCTTGCCTCAAGCTGATTTG
Organism: Epicampocera succincta; assembly: GCA_932526305.1. Classification (NCBI taxonomy): domain Eukaryota; kingdom Metazoa; phylum Arthropoda; class Insecta; order Diptera; family Tachinidae; genus Epicampocera; species Epicampocera succincta. The sequence continues at coordinate 10,386,757 of OW052037.1, read as the reverse complement.
ACGAAAGAGGTCAAGTGGTTGTAACTGGATGTTGTGGTTATACCTCTTTGGAGATATTCCAAGTGCACCTGCACGTAAAAGGGTAGGACAGGTGGTGTCTACTACACTATACAACTGAACAGCAGTTGGCATTTATAATGCGGTGTATGTGGTGGCATGTGGTGGCATCCAGCCAGTCTAAGTCTTTCTAAGCTTTTAGCTATTGTCTTTCCTTCTAATTGCAAAGCAATCAACTGATCGCTATGGACGATACTCGATACAGTTCCGATATGCAAAATCGCCTTTCAACGTTTCAATTCATATGGGACCCAATTTCCCTGCTTTTGAATGAGTCTCAATGCGTTTAAATGTAGGGAAATGATAATGCAAGTTCGACAATCTTCGTCGATTAATGCTTCCGATGCCTCATCTTCAAACTTTTTCGGCTGACCAGGCCTCTGCCTGTCTTCTGTGTCGAAATCATCATTTTTGAATCGCGCATATCATCGTTCACAGATTTTTTTTAGTTGCTGCATGTTGGCATTAAGCTTCTACCAACAATCGATAACTTTCAGCAGCCGTTTCCCTCAAATGCAAGAAAGTTATCAGAATTCACCGTGAAACATATTTTTTTTTTGGGCACAAAATTCGTCATTTCGTATTAAAGCGCTTGAAAAAAGTGTGTGTTTACACGTTGGCCTCTATCGAATACTGAATTATAATGACAGATTTGTTATTATTGACACAAACCACATGTGATAGTTTTGCCCGCTGTTGTTCAAATCTAATAGTAAGATTCGTATGTAAGTCTACTCTATTGTATAGCAACTGCAACGTATCTATATATTTGGGCCAACGACTTTCAGTTTTTTTCTGTTAAGTGTCATATAGGCGGGGCGTATCAAAACGTCAGCTGTTTTGGTAGCTGTAAAAACTCAATCTCGCTTTACTTACTTGTGATTTGACAAAATCGTTTGGCGGCGTGTGTTCAAAGCCGCATTTTTCTCGTTGTAGTTCTTTCTTTACCGGATGCAAAATATCCTTTAAAGCTTTCATCCTTTAAAGAGCGACTATTGTTTAATTGGCACGCCACTATTATTTATTTTTTTAATTTTCTTTGGCAAATTAATTTGTTAGGAGTTTTTTTTTGTTTTATTTAAGGCCAAAATATCAAACAATTATTGAAAATTACGCTCAATAAAAAAAAAACAAATTCTTATACCGAAATTTTCACCATAACTTCGTATCAGCAACTGAAGCGTTAGATTCGTGCAGCCGGAGCAGTGAAATCGTTTGATTTTTGATGAGCTGAAAAACAAAACAACAATTAATTATTATATTGTTGTATTTTTAAACTAATTTATTATAGATAATAAGATAATATGAGAGCTCAAGCGTTACAGTTTCAAAAGCCAACAATTGCCCAACTCATGTTCTACTCGTGTTCTATAAATAAAGTTGTCAGCTGATTTGCGCTTCTACTGTTGTGAGGCCATCGTTTTCACTCACAGCACATTTTTTTTAGCAAAATTTTGTTATAGTTCGTAGAAGTTTCATGTGATTGAAAAGCTAAAGGTCAACGATCATAGACTATAATGCGTGTTCGCTATTTGAGTCCCTGAGGAGCTGCAGCTAATTTTCAGCATAAAAGTATCATGAGAGTGTCATGTCTATTCCCTCATCTCTATCGCTTGTTGAGGAAACAAAATTTCCAAATTCCAAACAATATCAATCCATTCAATTCATCTCGTCTAAGTCAATGTTTGGTAAGGATTTTCCATATTTCAACGACGAGACCTATAGAGCGGCGCAGCTTTTGTCTTGGAGTACCTCAAACTGGGACACTCTGCTTTTCTGGGTATAGAAAGTTGGCGGTTGCGGCACCTAAAACTCTCGGAAGTTCATGTATGACTTTTTTATGCAGATTTCTTTCAAAACCTAAAACTGGTAGGAAGGGGGCACGTTGAGCCTTTGGAGTGCCTTGACAGAGGGATGCTGCTAATAATTATAGGTTGAGGTGTCTACCTTGGCTGTGGTTTAATCCTAAAAATTGGTCTCTGCTCGGTGATCCCACATTTCGTTTCTTCGCAAGCAACTAGAAGGTGTGGAATGTGCAGGCGCGTCTGGTTAAGGCATGAAGTTCCTTTGGAATTTAGGGCTACTAACTGAAGTACCTTGTTTCCTTTTGCCTTCTAGGTAATTAAAACCCCCGGGGGTAGTATCAAGCATGTTCGTCCGAAGGCTTCACCAGACGTCAATTGGCAGCCCCCGGAATGTTTTTTGGGATTCTGGCGTGGCGTTGTTCATAGATTGAGCAGCCTTCTTGCCGGAAACGTTTTGGCTGTGGTTTAAACTTAAAAACGCATGAAGAGGCTGGCGCGGATACTGAGATCCTTGTCCACGAGGTGCTAACTCCGTGTGCCTGGCTAGCGGCTGGCAAGTTCACCAAACCATTATTTTGGGTCCGCAGTAGACTTTCTGCACGAGCGATTGAGGCATGCGACTCGGTCTGATTGAGTATCAAAACGAATGAGCCACAAGCTATAGCTGCCCTCCCGCCATGAATCAAATTCAGCCTAATTTTGTTGAGATTCCCTGGGAGTCTCAAGCATTTGTTTGAAGCAGAAGAGCGTTTAATGACAGATCTTTAAACTAATTTTTCCAATCATAAAACCCATAAAAAAATTCTACACTTTTTTGCTTTGACTTAAATTTATGGCTCTTTCGTAGTAAAATACCAAATGAAAGTGAATTCAAAGAAATCAAAAGATGTTGGTCGCCTGCCACTCATTAAAATGCAAATGAATTCGTTCATTCCATTCATTCATTTGGTCGATAGACAAGAAGGAAGAAAACAAAAAAAAAAAATATTGTTATTATTGATGGAAATCTTGCTTTCAAAAAGCGAAACTGTGATGCAACTGTTGCCAACACGATGGAAGGATGTTGTTGGTATTAGATTTGTTTGGTTTTTGTAGAAATTATTATTCATTAGGGAGGTTCATACTCTCTTGGAGTTTTGAACTCCATAAAAAAAATTAAAAAATTATTATTGAAATATTAAAGAAGAATAGCAGCAAAACAGGCCGAATAATGGCTTTGGCGCATGTGAAAGCCGCTTCCCTTTTTGAACTTTTATAAAATTTATATTAATATATCAACGATTTTGGTCAGCGATGATGTTTTTGGGCCAACGTGCTTCTTTCGTTCGGTGAGTCGCCTCTTTGTAAACCTTCCGGTAGATGCCTACAACATGTGAAAGTCTAAATCGTGTGGTGTAGTCTTTCCGCTGAAAGCCCATTGATCTTGTTCAGATTAAATAACATTCCTGGAGGAATACTTCAAGTGGACTAATCACATATTTTTTCGATATACTATTACACGTTGTTGTCCAAATAAAGAGAGAGGGAGAGAGAGAGCGAGTCCTGCAGTATTGCGATCTTACGCAAATTACTGTAATTCAAATGCTAAGGAAAAGCAGGAGATTTTTGTGAAAATTTTGATTGACTGGTAAATTAGTATCGATGAAAGAAATACGACTGGAACAAAGTGATTTGTGCGGTAATAGACTTTGATCAATTCAAATTAACATTCATGCACTTTAATTTCATTTATCTATCCTTAATTTATAGATTTAAGAGAACAATTAGCGTTACAGCACCTGAGGAAGGCGTTTGCACGGAGTGTAGAATTTAATATCTTTGAGGCGCAATTACGACTGTTTACGTTGTGTTTTTCGTTGGCTTTAGGGCAAAAATGACTGCTTTCGCGAGCCAAAATATGAAATCATTGGCTTTAAAGCAAGTCACTGTCTTCGCGAGTCAAAATATGAGATCTTTGGCTTTAGGCCCAATCACTGCGAGTCAAAATATAAAGAAGATGAACGAGAAGCAAAACTCCAGAGCCCCCCAAGTCATTTGTCGCAGATTTTAAAGTAAATAAACCAGGGAAAAGTACCCTAAAAACAAGCCCCTAAGCCATTCTTAAGCTGGTTTTGAGAACTTGGTTGGTCATTATAATCCCACTAGTGGCCACGATAGACGCCTGAGCTATTTAATGGGCCGTAAAAATCGTTGGATTCTACTTTTCGTATAAGAATCTTTCATGCCAAACCAAAAATATTAAACCTACGGTAGGTTTTTGCGCGCTAGTTTTAACCTGGTACCCTCCCACCATATACTATTTTTATGGCACTTTTCAACAGGAATATTTTAATTTGATGGCATTTACAATTATAATTATTTTGTTATAAATAAAAAAATAACAACTTTGAATAATTACTGACAAAGTTATTGCACGTTGGCCACGCCTGACGGCAATTATTTTAGAGTGGCAACATTGATTTTAGAAGGCTTCAAACTAAAGATTTTCTTTATTTTCAAAATAAGTGTTAATTTGGCAAATTTAAAATTTTTATTAATCGGATAATAAATGTTAATATCACTGATCGCCAGATTTTTATTCTGCGCTATTGATAGTGCCAGTATGACGCAGGGCAACCCTTGTATAATAATAAGTCAGTTACATGCTGATTTACTCATCCCTGCAATATAATAAACAAATAGCGAAACACTACATCTTCTTTACTCCCTTCCCCAACCCAGAAAATTTTGACATTTCACTTTAAATGAAATCATTTGTACATCATGAAGTTATTAAAGTACATTTAACAAATATTTGTAGAGCTTGAAGTCCCGGCCAGGCTTTTGGCAACTGTAACATTTGGCCGCTGCAGAAGCTGTTCGTAACAGCTGCACCATCCTAATAATTTGCGTGAGATAGTTTTTCTTTAATTACTTTAACTAATTATACAGTCACTTTGAACATGTTTTTCCCCCCCGTCCCACTGGCATTTCGACACTTAGACAGATTTATTTCTGTTTTTCAGATCCATTCACCGCATTTTTATCAAAGTATTGTTTTGTGCTGGGATCTTTGCGTTTTAAAAACTTATTACTTCATCCAAACTTTGATATAATTTCTATACATGTGAAACGAACAAAAAGTTAGACGAATGTGTGTAAAAAATATCATAAATAAATTAATGTTGGCAAAATTGTTAAATGCCAAGAAATACGATAATATAAGCGGTTCTCATGCTTCGTATTAAAGTACTATTGCAGAGCTGGTACACATTGCAGATTTAGTGAATCCTGATAAATTCTTAAACTTGATAACAATAAAATTAAATTACTAAATAAATAAAACAACCTGTACAATACCAAAAACCGTAGTAGATCTACTAAACGTAGTCAGTACATTTATTTGCAAGCATGAAGCAGCTGGTTGAAAAATTGCCAAGTACTCATTTAAGGGATAACAAGAACCGAACTGGTGTATAAACTTTTTTCTCTCTCTCTCATTCAACTGAGTGATAATAAGTAAATTTTATTTAGTATAATAATACCGATCACTGCTGAACCCCTGCGAGACCGGCAATATATCACAGGGGGCGACCTGTACCGAAGACAAATGATTCGTTTGAAGAGAGAAATCAACGAAATACGACCACAATATTCGACCAGACCACGAGGCCATAATCTTTCATCATGACAATGCTCCGCCACATGTTGCAAGACCGGTCAACAGCTATTTGGAAAACAGTGGATTTGGCTCAACCGCCTTATAGTCCATACCTTGTTGCCCCTTCTGACTACCATTTGTTTGGATCGATACTGTAAAACGCTTCAATTCAGAACAGGGTATCAGACATTGGCTTCACTCATTCTTTACCTCAAAATCGGAGCAGTTCTTTGGGCGCGCAATCCCTATGCTACCAGAAGGATGGGCACAATGTATCACTTCATTTTACCCAAACCCCCTAAACTGCCAAGTCTGAGCTTAAAGCCAAGAACCTGCTGTCAAAAGTGAAAAATGTTTAAAAGATTGTTGTCGTGTTGCCAGAGTTTCTTAAATTCCATCTTGCGAGTATTTTTTCACCTAAATAAATACATATCGTCACCTTAATATAGAAAGGCCTTAACTCGTTTTTTCTTAAATCGAGTTTTTTTTGTAAATTTCGAAAGATGATCTTCCCACACATCAGTGTTAAATCAAAATGACGTGATCCGACTAAAAATAACAAAAAAAAAAAATATAAGTAATTGAAAAAAGTTTCGCGTCTACAAAACTTTAGTTTTTATTATATTTTTTTTAATTCTCCTGAGAAGTTAGAAAAACGTTACTCAGGAGGGCCTTTCTATATTAAGGTATCGATATGTATGTATTTGTTCGGCAACACCAACCCATTCAGTTCTCTTCCTTCATTCCAATTGTTTTAGATTTCTATAGCCGACTTTCCTGCTCAGGTTGATTCAGTTCCTTCAGTCGCCACAACTAATTCTTCAACTACAACAAGTATCACTTGTGTCTTGTTGTTGCCGTGTACAGTTTTCGCAACTCGTTAAGGTCTTGAAAGTTCAATTACATCTCCGACTTGCCGACAAGCTGATGGTACAACGTAACTAGTTGTTCCATTATAACAGCAAAAATAACAAAAACAAAAAAAAAAAATTCGTGTTCGTGTTTGAAACTAACCTTCAGTCTATTTAAAAACAATAAATTTCATTAAGCCCATAATTTTATTAAAACAACAACAACAACAACAATAACAAAAACAAGCAACAACTTAATGAATACTTAATGTCACATTTAAATGGCACTTCTGTCCAACGAGCGGCCATTGAATAATTGTCCAGGTTTTGTTTTCTTTATTTTTAAACTTAAATAAATATCTTGCGACTCGTAAGTGTATCATTTGCTTAAAGTTATTACTAAAATATGTACTTCGAACAAATACTTGAAATTTTTGTTTTTTTTTTGTTACAAAATTGCTGTAAAAATACTTCAAATATCTTCAAACTTTTCCAGTGAAAATTCTCATTTGCAGCAAAAGTTTAAGCTTTTAAGTGGGACGCGCAGTGGTCATGGTTTTTTTTCAGTTTCGAGGATTTTACGCTTGACGCCATATGGTTGTATTACAATAGTTTTTCATCGCTTTGCTCGTATCTGAATTTCCATACAAAAAAAAAACTCAGTTTTCATCCCTGACTTGTAACCACATTTTTCATCGATTTGTTGTTTTGAAATTTTGAAAGTATTTCTATAAATAATTCAGTTTCCAACTCTAAAGCCCGTTCGTTCAATTTTTAAATGGTTTCAAAATCGATTTATTTGAAATTTTGTGTAATTTAAAATGTTTTTTGTTATATGAAATTTAAAATTTTGTTTTATAAATAATTTAGTGATGGGATAAAATTTTGTTTAATTGATTTATTTGAATTTTAAATTTCTGTTCATAAATTATGGGATTTTCATACCTGAATTTAGGAGGTTTCACGCTTATTTAAACTTTGGTGTAATTTAAAGTTTAAATTTGTTCAGTTTTCAACTCTGAAAAAGGAAGAAGGAGGTTTCACACTTTAAATCATATGGCCATATTTTTTATTGAATTATATATTGAAGTTTAGTGTGATTTGAAATTTAAAATTTTTTTTTTACAAATAATTGCGTTTTCATCTGTAAAATTATATTAGCGGGTTTCGTGCTTAAAAAACTTAAAACTTAAAACTCTGTTATATTTACTACGATTTTTACCACACAGCGGCAGCCGAATCGTATAAATCAATTTATTTTTTCAAATCTCAGCTGTAATCATCTCAACACGGTTTCGTGCTTAACCAAACCTCCTTCTTCCTTGAGTCGTACACGAAATCTATGAAAAACATTTTCTTAAGCAAAAATCTTAAAATATTGACGAGTTTCTGTTTGGCAACAAATTTAGTTGCGTGCGGATATTATTTGCTAAAGTAAAACGAAAACTTTTGTAGCTGATTCAGCCATTTAACAAACTTGATTTTTTTTTTTTATAAATAACGACTCTTAAAAATTGTTATCTGTACTTTTAGACAAGTGTTTTTCTTCCATTTACAAGTGTCTTGCAGCAATTAAAAACTCATTTCAGATTTCAGCTCGAGTTTCAGCTGTTTGCGCCGGAATGTATGTCAATGTAATGGTTTTGAAATTCTTTAAGCTGCTTCTAAAACTTCAAATAAATTTTTGATATAGAATTTATTTAATTTTAAGTTAACAAAATTTGGCAAAATTTGTATGTGTAAGAATTTACACTGTGTAACAATATTAATGGATGGCAAAAAAGAAAATAATACCAGCTTGTTAAAAGGTGCGTACAACACATGTTCTGCCACTGCTGCCATATGTTTTCTGTTTTCATAAAAAAATAGAGTAGTAGCCTTCTTTCTAAATACGTTTAACTTTTCTTAGCAGACCAGTTATCGCTAAAAAAAGGAAGACTTCTTTGTTTTATTGTGTGTTTTGTGACAAGTATTTATACAATAAAATAACAAATAATATAAAACATTAAAAAAAAAGTTATATAGTTTTAAAAGTGTCATACAAAATGCTAATATTTAATTCAACGTATATTAAACTTTGTTAAATTAATATGATATGTAATTTAAAAGTATAAAAAATATTACTAATATGGACATAATAACACTAATAACAAAATAATAATAATAATATAATAAAAATAGTAATAATAGTAGAAATAATAATAAATACATATAATAATAGTAATAATAATAATCATAAACATAATAATAGCAGTAATAATAATAATTATAATAATACATAAAATAATAATAATAAATATAAATAAAAATAGTAGTAATAATGTTTTTTTAGGGGTGTAAGATGGGAAAATGCTCTACACATCTAACATGGACCGTCGTCCATATCGTATGCCGGATTGCCGTGATAGGTCACCGGCTAAAACCCACCTTAAGCGCGCTGGGGATGTGTGTCCAGTATTAATAATAGTAGTAATAATAGTGTTAATAATAATTATAGTAATAATTATAATAATAATAATAATAATTAAAATAATAATAATAATTTAAATAATAATAATAATTAAAATAATAATAATAATTTAAATAATAATAATAATGAAAATAATAATAATTATTATATTAATTTATGTAATAATTATATTAAATTAAATAATAATTAAAATAATAATTAAAATAATAATAATAAATATATTAATAATTTAAATAATAATAATAATTAAAATAATAATGATAATTAAAATAATAATAATAATTATATTAATAATTACAATAATAATAATAATTAAAATAATAATGATAATTAAAATAATAATTAAAATAATAATAATAATTATATTAATAATTACAATAATAATAATAATTAAAATAATAATGATAATTAAAATAATAATAATAATTATATTAATAATTTAAATAATAATAATAATTAAAATAATAATGATAATTAAAATAATAATAATAAATATATTAATAATTTAAATAATAATAATAATTAAAATAATAATGATAATTAAAATAATAATAATAATTATATTAATAATTACAATAATAATAATAATTAAAATAATAATAATAATTAAAATAATAATAATAATTAAAATAATAATAATAATTATATTAATTTATGTAATAATTATGTATATTGAATTGAATAATAATAATAATTATAATAATAACAGAAATTATACTAATAATTATATTAATTTGAATAATAATAATAATTAAAATAATAAAAATAGTTATAAAAATAGTAATAATATTTTTCTTTTCATTCTCATTGTTGTTTTTTTTTTTGTAAAAACAGTTGAATATAAATTAGACAGCTGCAAAACATACAAAAAACTAAAATTTTTTGCTTTGTATAGATTTCTTATGTGTTTAAATTTCATTTGTGCTAAATAATCTGTTTTCTTTAGTTGCCTTTTAAACGAACAATTCTAATTGTATGTAAAAACAAAATTATTGGTAAACAAAAAATCAGTAGAATTAAATAGGAAATCATGTGAATTTGACATGAAAATCATAAAGTCGTTTTTTAGCTAAAGTCTGAATGTTACAAATTAAATATTTTATTTGTAAAATCTTAAACTTAATTGCTGTGCTTGGATTTCGATGGATTTTCCTGCTTTTCATACGACGGTACGAAAACAGCTGCCAGCTTTGTCACGTTCGCGCCGCGCAAACAAGGCTGAGTTTGATATTCACTGTTGTAACAGCATACAGACAGGGATTTTCAAATAAGTGTGTAGAACCAACAAGTTTTAATGTCTTTTTGTTGGTATGTTGTTGGCATAAGAAATATGCAAATGAATAATTTCAATGACATCATTTACAAACCATGTTTGAGGTGTAATAAAAGACAGTAAATAATTAATGAATTTTTGACACAAAAAAAGACAAGTTAAAACTAAATTATGATATAGTCAATAATTAGTTTGGGCTCAGACGTGCCTAAACATAAATTAAAGACTTGTATGTACGTATGTATGTGGATGTTTCCATGGTGTCGAACGTGACAGTCGTATAAGTTTAAAACAAAACATATTTTCAAATATATTATAAATTTAAGTTTAAACTCCTACTAAAGATTATTACAATGTCTGTTCCAAAAATTATAGATCAAAGAAAATGAAGAGTTCGGCGCAATCTATTATAGTTTTGCAGAGAATTTTATATACTAAAGTTTTTATTTTATTTTATAAAGCCTAAAGCTAAAAGCACTGGCCATCGGCTGTTTAAGTTAGTTTTTTTATTTGATGGACAAATCTTGCGTATTTTTATAGCCATAATTAAGACGTAAAGAATGATCCAATTATTTAAGTATTAGAATCTTCTTAATAGAGTCTATCGAAAATAAATGGATATGGAATGGAGCCGGCTTTGGGTACTAAAAGAAAATATGCATTAAATAAAATGTTGGAAGAATTTGTAAAGTTTTCTAACTAAACTCCCGAGTTGGTAAGTCGGATGTCTACCGAAAACTCTCAGCGTTTGTAACAACAAGCAATAAACCTGGCCAGAAAATAAAACTATATGTACAACTCTGTTATATTTACTATGGCTTTTACCACAAAGTCTGAATAGCTTTTTATGTGCATTGAAAATGATGATAATTTTGATCAGTTTGAAGTTCTTTGCCTGACCAACTTTTGTTGCACATTCTTGCCTCTAAGAATACGTTTTTATTGTATGTATATTTGTTGCCCATACTCGATTTATTTATCTGTATGTAGTCTTATACAAATTTAAATCAATTAGTCGTGCCAGCTAAACAATCGATTCTTGTGCTGTGGTATAATTACCACGAGTGTTGCTTGTGCTTTTGTTGGTTTTTAATAGCAACAACGTAGTAAATAAATGTTTATCAGGGTTGTAAATGTTGGCAAAAGTATTGTTAATTTTTTTAAATCTAAACAGATCTACAATATCTACGAGGGTGGTTACTATCAAAATGCTTTCATCAGAAATTCTAGACGGCCAACTTGTTCATCATAGTGCAAGAGTTTGAGGTTAAGTAGCTTCATTTTGTAGGCATCTAAATACTTACATAAACACTATAACAATATGGTAAAATAGCCCGTTTTTAATAACGTTTAATGTTTTGGCCACGTTGGTCTTTTTGGCTGAAACGCCCAAATATGAATGTACATATTTTTAATTTTATTTTTAGCACTAAAAACAATGAATTGTTTTACTCAGTTTTAACTTGAGGCCATTTAAATTTGAAATTAAACGAAAAGCAAAAAACGACAATAACAAACTACCAAAATTTTCAACAACAATGAATTACTTTTAAGGCCAGAGACAGACTTTAAAAAACAAATAATAATAAAATATATAGATATACATATAAAGAAACACACAACGAAGAGGCAATAAAACAAAGCAAAGAATAACTAATAAATAAAGAATCAAAAACAGGTTCGAATTATTGCAAAATAATAACAACAACAAAAACCGCTTCCAGATCCACCAATTCATTGGTACAAAAAATATTCCATTTAATTGGGATCTTTTTTCTGTTGCGTTTTCTAAGCGCCATAAAAAAATGTAACAGAATAACTGGTAATAATTACTACACCTTTTAAATATTCTCAATATTAGAAAAAGTACACAAAAAATAATATATACGAGTAAAATAAAATTTAATAAAATGAACTCCTTTTTTTCCAGTTTAATTGTTGCTAATAGAAATTGATTGCGTTCTAGTTTGTGGTACAAAATGGTTAAGATTTCTTACATGATATCAGCAGCTTCCCATTATAACATCTTTATTATTTAATTATTGTCAATGTTGAACTTATTTGCCTATAAAGTGCACATCGTTTCAAAAACTCCTGATTTAGGCGATTTTCAATTAATTGTAATCCTTGTTAGTTTTAAAAGTTATCACCCTTAAAAGTTTCTAGTAATAAGAAACAGCTGTTCCAAAAAGGCCCATCTCTCACCTTCAATAAGTTTAACCTTTCACTCCCCACATTTTCCTTTAACAACAACAATTGAACAGTGTAAATTGTGACTATCGATCTCATCAATAAGAAATCAAATCAAATTAGTCCCTTTTTTTTTGGCAAACGCAGAAGTTGCAACGTGTAACACTGCAGCCACACTCTCAATTTCTGGATTTCAAATTGATAAGACAAACTGCTGGTCAAAACTGACATGAATCGACAGCTGTGACACAGGCTCAATGGGTGGTCAATTTCATTACAAAAAAAATGCCTTCTATTAATTTTTATTTTTAATTTCATTAATATTTTTTTTATAAAATAATTTTATTGAACAAGGCCCAACTTTTACGTTTTTGTTTTTGTTGAATTATTATAAGCGTGTGTGACACACACACGAATTTTTCTGTGATCAGCTGTTAAAAAGCCACAAATTAGCCACCATCTAGTAGGCAATTTAAAAAGTGTGAATGTGATATGTAGTCGAAAAAATCTAAGTGAATTGCAAATTGAAAGAGTATTGAAAGGTCAAAATTGAAAGTGTGGCGACCCCGTCAACAGAGACTGGCTGGTCATAAATGTTCTACAAGATTTGCAACTCTTTTATGTAGACAAAACGTATCAAAACATGGTTAAGAATTGTAAATCTACCATAATTTCACACACACACACACACACACACATTTTTGGTTTGTTTTGTCAGTTGTTTGTTTTTGCCATTAAGTTTATTTCAGTCAAGCAGCTTAAACGAATTCATACTTTAAGCATCTGGGTTAAAGACCATTAAAAGCGGCAACAGCCGCAATAGAAGCAGCCACAATAACCACAACAGCACTAAGTGGGTCAATTACATGCAACAATAAATTTCCACTAGATCGCTTAAAATGTACACACACACACACACACACACACACAAATCCATACATATCGACATTATGTTTTTGTTGTATACAAAAATTTAACTGTTACAACAACATTCAACGAAACTCTTTGATTTTATAACAAACAAAAACAACACATTCTGGCCATTTAACCGCAAGTCATATAAAATGTGGCCGTCATCATTCGTGGCGAAAACAGACATCAATTCTTTTCCCGCAAATAACAAAAACAAAACAAACTCCACTCACCGTTGCCACTAACAGCTGTTTACTTGTTGTTTTCTGCTTGTAAATATGTATGTATGTATGTCTGTATGTAATTGGCGCTGGTGCCGCCAACTTTTGCATCAGACCGACCGACCACTTTGACTTGAACTTTGGCTCTTAACCAGAGATCATGATTGCGTTAATTCGATTAATGCTCTTTTCAACTCTCTTTTGCAATTCTTCACAGCCCTGCACAAACTTCACGTTTTATTAACACACACGACACCTGTAGTTTTTTTTTTTTTGATTAATTTAATTTGCACGCGTTTTAATTGAACATTTTTTTGGACGCACGCATTCGTCGATCAAACGGCAGAATCCACGCAATCATGCAAAATGCGAAAATCTAAACTTCACGTCACCGCTCTCAATCACAGACTGATTTGAGACTCAAAACAAAAGATGATTTTGTTTACAAACAAACCGTGTTGCCAGTGTACCAGTATTCGTATGTATATGAATAGAAGAATTTCAACCAGCCAAAATACATACATACATACATGTGTACTTGTTTTATCTTAGCAAGCAAACTTCGTTTTTGGCTCAAAACACCAGCTCCCAAATGCACGGAAATTGGGTAAATAAAGCTGCGAAAATATTTACTTTTATACACAATTGTTAGTTGTCACTTTAATTAAAGTTTTTATTGTTTTTTTTTCGTCAGCCTTAATTCTCCATGACAAATTCTACGGCAACTTCTATAGTTTGTTACGCAATTGAAATAAGTTTAACAACTGGTTTGTATCATGGCAGCGAATAATTTTGTTTCATGGCGAAAAAAATTGGCAAGAAAAACGTGGATATAATTTCTTATGGTATATTTAGGACCCAGGCACTCTGTTACTACCCGAAGCCAATATAATTTGTGTCGAAATTGAAATAAGTTTTGTAACTTAATGTCTCCTAGAACCGAATATGTTTGTTTTACTGGTATTTCATGGCAAAAAAAATTGGCAAGAAAAACGCCCTTCAAAGATGTTAAAAACACCGGATATAATTTCTTATGGTATATTTAGGACCCAGGCACTCTGTTACTACCCGAAGCCAATATAATTTGTGTCGAAATTGAAATAAGTTTTGTAACTTAATGTCTCCTAGAACCGAATATGTTTGTTTTACTGGTATTTCATGGTGGAAAAAAATTGACAAGAAAAACGCCTCTTCAAAGAAATTAGGGACAGGAAAAATAATGGTGCGTTTAGAGCCCAGGCAAACCAGTTATGATATAATAATTGAAGTGAGGTTGTGTCTCATAGAACCTGTCAATTCTGTTTTTCTGATAACAGAAGAAGAACAAATTTTTTCTTTGGACCGCTGCACCAATTTTCCTGAAATTTTCACTAAATTTAACTGAGACTCTGAACTGAATTTTAGGCTACTTTTTTCTAACCACGCCCACATAGATTTTAGCCGATTTTTATAGTATACACGAGCATAACTTCGCCATTTGTAGACCAATTTTCAAAATTCCTTTTAAACCTGGCAAAGGTCCACTAATTGCTTTTTTCTTAAATAGGGGCGTGAAATGTGGCCCCCTCCCCCGAAAAATTACTTTGATGTTTGTGTAGCAATTTATTTGCATTTCATTTAACACGTGACAAAAGGTTCACTAATTGTTTTTTTAAATAGGGGGAGCGAAATATTCCCCAATAAAAATTACTTTAATGTTTGTGTGCCAATTTTCGAAATTCCCGTTATAAACGTGGAAAAGGTCCACTAAATTGTTCTTTTTTTAGTTGTTTTGAAATTTGAACGGCGGAGTTTGTCGCTAATTGCTCGCCCCAATAATTGATTATCAAATAACTGCGTCATTTTTAATAACTAATTTTCAAAATCCTTTTTGCATATAGCAGAAGTTCATTTGATTATTTTGAATGGTGGAGGGCAAAGGCTGCGGAGTAGCAAGATCTACCGGCCTAATTTAATTTTCATATAAAATTAAGTTCAACAAAAATGAATATTAACTTTTGATTTCTTAGGAAGTATTTTAAGGTTTAAGAGTCTCATAACAGATGTCTTGGTTTTCCTTCCATCTGACATTTCACTATGGTTTAACACAACCACAGTATGTACAACATAATTACTTGGAACTGGGCCGAGTTTTATTATTATACGGTCCATTCCGTTATTACAACTGTCAGAATAGGAAACGCGCTTACACTAAACGGTTTTTTTTGCCCTGTGTAGCTTTTACGTTTGCAAATTAAAAAGTGTTTTCGAAATTTTCAACAAGCAAAATAAGTCTGGAAATGTGTGTTTTTTTTATATTTAAAACCAATAAATTATGTTGCTTTCGACCTTGGGAAGAGGTTATCTTCCTTATTTCTGTTGGATTTGCTTTTATAGGTAAAAATTTAAATTGCATTTTAAAGCATTTTTCTAAGTATTCATCGATGATTAATCGCTAATGCCGTTTTATAATAATATTATGGCATATTTTTTGAATGCTGTGTATTGAAACGTTTATAGAGCGCCCCCCTATAATAATACAATAAAGAAATTAATTTGAAATAATTATTGTAACATAAACAAAATTCGTTTCTTTTTCATATCAGTTGGACAAGCTGTAAATTGTAGTCGCAACGTATAAAGGTGCCTTTACACGGCCCATACAAGTGTTGGGATCTGTCATGCAGTTCTGTAGAATGAAGAAAGTCTTATTTTTTAAAAGCAAAGCAAAATGTTTTTAGTGGCAGAGAAAAACGAAAACAAAATTTGACCAAGGATCAGTAATTGTTTATTTTCAAAACTGATTTAGTCTCATCACACCAGAGCTGTATTTTAAAGTGAAAACTGGCAGCATTATCAGCATGCCTTGAAGCTGGTTATATTTTTATAACATTATTACAAAAGCCCGTCAAAATCAACAGCAGAAACTTTCAAAATTTTGCTGAATTATAATCATCCGCTACTTTCGTTTTATTTTCTGTTTAATGATTTTACTTTGATTCCACTTAACGGGAGGGTCGCCATAAGCCGCATGTCATATGACGCAGATCGCTAATGTAAATAGATGGCCCATGTCCTTGCTCTGCCATTGGTAGCCACATATATATATGGCTGATCAATGATGGTTGGCCCTCAAATGTCTGACAGTTTCGTTTTAATAAAAAGAAAATAACGCAATTCATGTCATAACATGTTCAAGTCGAAGGATTCGAATAATCCAATCGTGTAGAACTCTCTTTTTAAATATGAAATGAACTTTGCAACATTTTGCTTCTACAAAATCTAAGCACTTTATGTTGTTGTGTAGAGGCACTTTAATATTTGATGAATCCAGGATTTGTGCCTCTTTATATTTAATTGCTCATTAATAGTCGATTAATTATTTGAACTAAATTCCATATAAATTACAGTTTTGTTACTAAAAAACATTTGTTTTAATAATTCATAGCAGGTCCGTTACAAAACTGTTGCCGTCAGCTGACACCTGGGGGGGAATTGTTTGCCGATCGATCTCTTATATGTTTAAAAATCGTTCAAGATGTTTACAAAACATTGAATTTTAATTTAACATTGCCTCAGTTTAAATTAACTTGATAAACCAATAAAATCGATGCAAATTTGTTTAAAATTCTAATTAATTCCATTTAAATCACTAAATAATAAAAATTATAAAAAAGGCGATAAATTTCATCATTAATCATTCATCCATTTTATAAATCAGAGTTTTGCCATAATTTTCTAGCTGGCGGGTATTTTGTCTTGACGGATGAGTTGGTAGAGGTTTTGTAAGTTTGTTAACCACCAAAAACTCCCGTTGGGGTGTTTCTCTAGGCTTGTGCCAGCTGTTCAAAGAAGAGCAGAGCTTAAAAACATTTTTAAAGAATAAATTCTTTATTTTATTTTACAATTAATATATATTTTGTTAAAAAAAAATTAAAAAAAAAAAATATTTTATTGTTCTTAATCCCTACAAATAACGGTTACAGTTTTAATGCCGTTGAATGATAATAATAATAAGAAAGAAAAAAAACAATTAATTGTCACCATAAAGCTGAAAAATACGCATCATGAAATTAGTTTAAGATCAAATGGGCCCAACACAATGGGGTGACCAAACGACACTGAAGGAACGATGCAGGAAACGTTTCAATTTAAAAGCCCCGAACAATAGCAGACCATAAATGCAGTACAGAACAAAAACACCAACAAACGTTAGAATGCCACGGAGGGGTGTAGTCCAGTCCAACAGCGGATACACGTAATGATTCCCATACCTTGAAATGAATTAATCAACATTATTTATGAGGCAGTAAGAAAAAAACACATTAATTTAATAATTGTTGTGCGGTAATTTATAGTTCGTACATAAAAATTTAGCTGAAAGTAGACATCTGCAGAGTGTGAATTCATTAGGCGACAGAGAAAAGTGTGTGTCTATTTGACTAATGACTTAAAATATTCGGTCACCCATTTAAAGAGAACTAGTTCTGACACACCCACTAATTGGAGAAAAGATAACAATTTTGATTTTTTCGTGACTGGTGCTGAAAGTGACACCGATTTTTGTACGTGCTCATACGTAATACTTATTTGGTTTTTAGTGAAGAAGAAGAAATAGTCAGTCACCTATTCCACGACATCGCACGTTAATGTTCGTCGGAATTTTGAAGGGCAAAGACAGTTCTTTGATTTAGGATCCTATTTATTGGCATTATTTTAAACGAGTTCGTCTGCCACTCATGAATGGCAACTTATATTCGAATAAATATTCATATAATTTATTTAATTATTATTATTATTTAATACGCAATAATAATGATAATTCGAATATGCGAATAAGAATTAAATAATAATACGAAAAAAACTCTAATATTATATAAAAATAAAAAAATTAATCCAAAGTACAATCGCAATAATGTTTGTAATATTTGGTCTTAAAACGAGGGAATACATTTCTTTTTTATATATTTTTATATTGAATAGATGTATGTATGTATGTGCATATACATGTCGAACCGGCTTAGCAACGAAACTCAATCAGTTCGGGAAGCGAAAAACCGAAATTGTTTTTCAAAATGAAATACTTGCAATCGAATTTCGAAAGTACGAATTATTTTAATGAGGCATTAAAATTCATTTTCATTTTTTTTCATTAGGAAAAAAAAATTTTAATTTTGTTAAAATTTTTAAAAACCAAACAATTGTAAATTATTTGTTCAAAAAATATTCGAATACATTTCCGAATAATTGTTCGATTAAATGTTCGAATATTTATACGATCAAGTTTTGATTAACTATTTAATTAAATATTCGAATAATTATTCGATTATATATTCAAATAAGTATGCGAATAAATAGTCGAATATTTATTCAATTAAAAATTCAAATAATATTTCATTATTTTCTATTAACAAACTTCAACTAAACAAACACTTTTATTTGCGGTATATTTGAATGCCTGGCACAACTATCCAGCTGTCTAGTCAACGGTGTGTAATCGTAAGTACTTACTCATCAGTTCCGCCACAGAAATAGTAGACCACCGTAAACAAACAGAATATTGTGGGCAACAGCATTGCATACAGGGTGTGCATCAATCGCACCGGAAATGCAACAACAAGAAAATCCACCAGCATAAAAACGGAATTAAGGCAGTGCGTGATGAAGCTGATGGTGGGAAAACGTGTGGGCTTATCTTTAAGCAAGCAAAACCAGTATCAAATAAATCAGATGGAAAGCATATAAAGAATTAACTCTTCAACTCACTCATTTTGCCATGTAAAAATAACCAATAGACGGTTGTGATGACCAGCGCCAGCGGGAGGGCCACAACATACAGCAACCAATAGCATTTTACAAGCAGCGATGCTTTGCCTCCCCTCTTCGGGCGGTCCGTTCGAATGGCACCTAAATTAAGGTGCCAGCGTGTCACTAGAATGGCTGCCAACAGTTGACTCAGCAGGCAGAGGATAATGCCCCAATTTGTTAAGAAAATAAAATATTTGCCTTCGCAAAATTGCAAAACTAAACAGGCTAAAAAGACAGCTATAAAAAATAAAGCCCATATCCAGCGATAAAATAAATATAACCAGCTTTTCTCGCCACTTTGCCACTAGAAAAACAACAACAAAATAGAAATTAATTCAAAGTCGTCCTTTAAAATTTTGCCGGCAAAGCAAAACACAAATATTTCTACATGTTCATTATATCTCATATACTGAGCCTGAAAGTATGCTATTATTTTTAATAAAAAAAAAGGTTTTCATTTCTGTTTGCCAGGGCTGGTAAGTAGGCAAACTGAAATTCTAGCGATGATCATTTCCAAGCAATTCGTTGCCGTTCGAAAACAAAAATTTAGTGCGTATAATCCGACTTCTCAGAAAAGGAATTAATATTTTCATGCCAAGAAAATGTTACTCTATTTTCATTAACAATCATATTTAGTCCGTATTTTATACTTTAAGAAATTAAAAACAACATTTTTTTCGTTATAATTGACTTAAAGAAAATAAATAATTGCATTCTGAAAAACTTTTATTCCGTTGCCGATCGCAAATTTCAGCAAAATGCAAAACAAACCAAACTCGCTGTTAATTTATACAAACCGAATTAATATTTTCATTCCGGAAAACTTTCACTCTATTTTTAGTGGCAAATGAAATTTAGTTCGAATTTAAAATTTTTAGAAATGTTTTCTGACACCAACAGAATTAATATTTTCCTTCTGACAAAACTTTTACTGTTTTCTTCCAGTCAACAGAATTCGTTTGAGTTCGAAAATGGAATCCAGTCCGTAATTTATATTTTTAGAAAATGGAAAAATAAAAAGAAATCGTTATTAATTTACAGACATTTAAAAAATTTGCTGTTAAAAATAATTTCATTTCGAAAAACACTTTTCATGATTATCTGCGTAAGAACCGTTTCAAATTGTATATTTTTTTTTATAAATTTGTTGTTTGCATTTTAAAACCGCCCTCGTGCAGTACGAATAATTTGCCATAATTAATTTTACTTATTGGCCATTCAATTTATTTCTTGTTTTTTTTTCACTTTTACTCATCGTTTTTCTGTATTTCTGTCGTATTTCGTTCAAAAGAGATTTTCGTGATTAATACCTGTGATCGATAAAATTGCTCTTGATGATCGTGATCGAAACTGAATTTATTTAGTTTAAATTCACTGCACAAATTTTCACAACGTTGGCCGGTTAATTGCATTTTTTATACTATTTACTAAAGGAACTGAATGCACTTTTCTAGCATTTAAATAATTTTAGTTTAGCTTTTGATTAATTTCAGATTTTGCTGATCATTTTAATTAAATTATAAAATCTTTCGTTTATTTCTTTTTTCTGCTGTTGTTGTGTAATATTTAAAACGTCATCTAAAGAAAGTAACAGAAGTGGCGTCTCCCAGCGGCCGGTTAACGTTTTACGGATCCACCAGAATCTTTTCAAATGATTTTTAATTTTGTATTGACAAATTTTCTTATATGTAATCGTTGCTTAATGACTGTCGGTGTGGCGGCACCGGCTGTCTGTCATCTGTCAGTGTGTTCGTTCATTCAAGCGAATGTGTCAAATATCATCATTTTGTCTAATTAAATTAAATGTCCGTTTGTTATTGTTTTGCTGTTCTTTTTTTTTTTTTTTTTTTGTAAAAGCAAAACCGTAGTAGTGCTTTTTAATCTATACCCGCACACACACACACACACACACACACACACACAACACACGTGTGTACATACATTCATGTGTGTCTGTGTTTGTGTTTGTGTGTGTGTTTTATGGGCTCAATCCCTACTAGCATTTGGAAGATTGCATTATCAAAAATCACTTAACTAAGTCTTCCTCGAGTACTTTTGACGATTAGAAACTTATTAATCATTTGCGCGCTTCAAAAAAGACTCAAAAATGATTCGTGCTTATGCTTAAAAAGTAATTTATTGAAAATACAATAACAAAACATACAGCAGTCGAAAATGGATCATACAGGTGTTTGAAATATCACTGTTTTGAAGTTATTTATGATAAATAATAAATGAAATATTATGGTTCCCTCTAGGGACTGCTAAATCGACTTCAATTCCACACGAAATTCGAAAAAACTAACCGATTCAGCCGACAATGATTTGTATCCTCTTCTGAATCGATTTTACTTTCACAACATAAAACACTGGCAACAGTTTAAATTTTTAAATGCCAAATAAACGATATATTCAGCCCTTATACAAAATTCCGTCCATTAAACAAAAATCAAAAGGCTGAATTAATTAAGGAACAGGATGAGCCGCGACCACATAAACCAACAACTTTTATGTTGAACAACTCCACGAGACAACAACAACAGTTTGACAACGGAGACCTATTTTTGAATTTATGCCAATAAAAGTGCAGAAAAAGTGTAACGTTTTTTCTATTCGCCAACTGAAATTTTTTTTACAACATGAATTCATTTAATGAACTTGAACCTTTTTTTTTATAATAAGTTTTTATTTATTATTTTATATTATTATTTTAAAAATATATTTTTTATTTTTTTTGTAGTCAAAAGAAATTATTTATATGATCCTTTAGATTTTTAGCAAGCGACTAAAAATCATCGTAGTTTTTCAAGAAATTTGGAATGATTTTAAGAAAAAAAATTGATTTTGAGTACAAAAATTCAATTACAAAAAGTTGAAGGAAAAATGGAAAATCTTTTGCCAATCTCTAGTTCCTTCAACTCTGTGGGACTCTAGTTCTTAGTCCAAATGTAAAGGCGAGGCAAAAAAAAAACACAAACAACGCTTTTTCCAGCTGATGTCAGTTTTGTTGTCACAGTGACAATGACAGAAAAGGAGGCGTATCTAGAGAGCTTAAGTCTGGCTGCGATTTCGGTGATAGTTGACGCGCTCTTTTTTTTAGGTTGTTGTTTTTTTTTTATGTAACAGTTTGACATAAGAAATAAAACATTCAATTCTTATGTGAAATTTATACGAGGGTAGTTACATAAATCTGAAGACACGTTTCAGTTTTTTTTCACTTCTTCTTTCATTGTCTTGTTATATAATTGTAATTTTGCTCCAGCTTTTAAACGCAATTACACCTTGAAACAAATATTGTCTACTTTTAGAAAAAAAAAAAACTTTTATTTTAGATTAGCCCTTTACACTGTGCAAAGGTTATCACCATTAATCGCTTTCTCCGGCACTTACAACAAATACAGAAAATTACTTATTGAATGCATTGATTTTCACAACAATTTTGTAACAATTCAAGGTTCGATCATCACAACTCGTAAAGAGATTTTAATTTTAACAGGACGAATTCATAACAGGTAAACTCACTAACACAATACCAAAATGCCGCATGAATGGCAAAAAGCAAATATATTACTCATGTCCTACTGACATCTAAGACAGTCTAAAGCCAAACGAAAGTAATCAGCTGGGCTGTCAACTTTGTGTTGGATTTTATTATACTTAAACTCACCACACACAGAGCAGGAAAGCTGCTTCTTCTAGGGTTAATCGAAACATGTATGTGTATCTATTAAAATTAGAATTTTTTTAGAACGCTGCTAGACATACTTTTCCCCAAACGATGTTCTTATATTTTATAGCGCATATCGGACACGAAAATAAAGGTAATGCCTAATTTGGTGTTACTCGATCATATGCAGGATAAGGCGAAGAAGCTCATAGCTGCGCATCCAACGTTTTAGCAATCAGTCAGTTCGGAATGTGTGGAACTTTATTTTGACGAGATCAGGCATCTTGTTGCTGAAATTATTGTGCATCATCATCAATTTCTATTTGTTCCACAGTGCAGAGAAAATTCGTTCTGCGGTCGTAGCGTTCATTTATAGATTTAAATATTGCCAAGCATTTCGCCCTCTTTCCCTGCACTGCATTCAACTAGTTTTCTAGTTCCTGGAATGCCTGGAAAGAGAAAAATTATATTTAAACATTAATGTCATATAATTGTTCAATCTACATACATATATTTTCATGATGATTTTAGTCTAGAAAACAAAACACCCTGTAACTGCGTAGAAGAAATTTTGCTGTTGTTGGTGTTGTTGCTTTCCGCTTTAGTTTCCAATCAATTTTGATTTGAACAAATTAACATAATTTTCCCATTCATCATAATTTGTCAAACAATTTTTTTTATGAAAAAGGTCCGCAACATTTGACTGTTGCTGTTGACAGTGACGCTGTGAATTGTTTAATTGGCAGACAGTCATTCTTACTTAAAGTTGTATGTATGTATGTACGTGTGTGTGTATGTTTGTGTAGACCGCATGGAACATGATTGTGCAAGCACCGTTTTTAAACCCTCGTTTATGATGGCATTTCAAATTGACAATTATCGCACTAGTGCGGGCAAATTATGTAAATTTTATACAATAAATCAATTGATTTTTTTCTTTAATTGATCGGCCAGCAAAAGTCTTTTATAATGCAATAATAATTGTAAAAAACACCAAAAAAATATTACACTACTAAAACTATTTTCACACAATATGTGCAACATTCTCAAGGTCATTATGTTTGCAACTCATTTTGATTTTCGCAATCAGCAAAAACACGTTTGTTGGCTTAATGGTTTGAGCCATAACAAGAATAAATTTTTTTTTGTTTAAATACTTGCATATGTATGTAAGAGTGATAAAGCTGACTCCAAACAGTTTACGAGTTATGACCGGTTATGCCAGGTATCCGCTGGATTTATAAAAAAAAAATCCTGATAAATGTACCACAGTACAGCCAAGGTTCAATGGGTTTAGTAGATATAGCCGTTAAGAAATACAGTGATATCAGCTTCCATATGCGGAAACTCACCGCTCGTCACAGTTGCCTGCTAATGAAAGAGTTACATTTTCCTGTGGTAAATGTACCAGAGTACCTGCAAAGTCTATCACTCTATTGGCTTTTAATTTGTTTTACACCTTCATACAGACAAAGAAATGCACATGGTTAAAAGATAAACAGAAGTCAGTTGATGTGATAACATTCTATTGTATATCTGAAGAAGTTGGTTGTGTTTTGTGGTAAAAGCCGTAGTAAATATAACAGAGTTGTAAGTTCTATATTTGTTTTTTCGTTAACAACGAACAAAAAAAATTGCAAAACAGCCTCGAAAACTTAACAAACTTAATATATGTATAAATTATGAATATTTATATATAAATTTAGACATATAAAATTATACAACTTAAAATTATTATGATTAATAAATAATTTCATTATAAAAAATTATTTAATATATTATTTTTAAAAAATCTGTTCATCTTCATATTTCATTCAAGCTTTTACGGCACCCAGTTTTTATATTGACCCTTTTTAGTCTCCTTATGTACATACATACATAAAATGATTAGTAGATAAATATTTAATTAATTAATATATATCTAATAATTTTGAGGTAAAAAAAAAAAATTCTTAACATAAGAATATCATTCATAATTTTTAATGATTTGTCTATTTAATTATGAAGAAATAAACTATAATTTTAAATTATTAATAATGTATACATATATAGATAAAATTATTTATATATTAATATAAATAAATTATACATAAATAAATTAATAATAATGAAAACTTCTAATGTTTTATTTAGTACTTGTTTTTTGCTGGTAGCGAAAATCGGCGCTCATTTTCAGGCCACGGTGATCATATAAAAAAGCAGTTGTGACTTTATGGGTATTCAAGAGATTCATGTAATTCGATTTTTAGGTATAAAATTTATTAAGCAGATACTAATCGTTAAGCAGTCGAATCATTCTGGCAATAAGTTCAGGTTCGACATGTCACCCAACGGCTCTGATTATGGCTTTAAAGCAACATAATAGTTGTCCATTAATTTAATTATTTAATTTTTTTCCAATAAATTTAAAAAAATAAAAGCAAAGGACAAGTTTCTTTCTCTCTTATTCACACTTTTTAAATGACGAATATTTATTTAATACTTGATGAAAGCTCTTATTGACTGTGAACCCGAACATATTGCCAAACCAAAAACAGAAACAAAAGATAATTTAAAATGCTCGGTTCGCGTTTAGGGGGAAAAACAAGTTTGTTTGAAAATGAGAAATATTGATTTTTTCTTTGATCAATAACGCGAAAAATTAATGGGAATGAATCACAAACAAGAACAACCAACCAGCTGACAGTCTCAAGCACATGAGTTTGGTTTTCCGGCTGCCACCCAATCCCGCTTTTGTCTAAAATAAATTTTTTTGGGCAAGTGATTTGAAATCGCTCGGAAAAGCAACAGCTGATGCCACTCTAACCAGTTGTTTTCGAGGAATTTCCATCCAGCTGAAATAAATTATGGCTTTCGTAACATGTCAACTGTTTTAATTTTAGTTATACAGCATTTGGTGATTTAAAATCACGCAATACTCACACTTTTCACAAGCAAAACTTTGCAAAATCGTTAAAACGGGCTTTTTATTTCTTTTCCTTATATTTTTTTCATAAAGTGATTCCGATGTTATAAAATTAATACACAGAGTGCCTGAACTGTCGTCGAAATTTTATATTCTTTTGAGAGGTGCATATAAACGGCGTGATTCCGCTGGATAAAGTTGAACCGAAACATCCAATTGCACATGCCCTTGAGGCATAAATCGATTAAGTTTTAACGATTTTCAGGGTTACATACATACTTACATATGTTGGCTTTGAGGAACACTGTGCCTTATTGCGTTTTTGCACAGACGTTTAACTTGAGAAAACCATACAAGAAAATAGTCAATTAGTATGTAGACCTCGCTGGCCAGCTTACATCGGCTCCACGTAAAATTACCCCGCCTTAAAATCGGTCGTACGGAATATCCAACAGAAAGGACTTGATCTGTATCACAAGTATTGCTGTCCTCTTAACACCAAATATCATTCCATTTGGGCCCACAAATGTTTGGTAATCATTGTCCTATAGCACTTGGTAATGATTTGGCCAGTGACGTTTTTAAACAATTTTGGACTAGTGGTATCGATAGTCCAAAATCTACTTTCTTTTGGAGAATTCCTTGGACGCTCTTGGATGTCATGTCGATGGGTATCACATCAAATTGAACAGTTTTGTTTTTGTTGCTGTACTCATGCTTTCCAGAAATGGAAGGTTTAGGGCATTTTATATTTGCTCCAGAGCCAACCCACTGGTGGCTGGTGTTTTGGCTTTAGCTTCTGGATGAGCAGACTAAAGTCACGATGAAACCTGCGAAATTGTCTACCTCAGACTCTGACGGACGTTCTATTGTTGTAGACTGTTTTTTAGCCGAAACACTACGAATAAACCTGGCGGTAACACGATTATGATGATCCTAATACGCCGCAAGCATGCGGAACGTTGCCCTAACAGGCCAGTCATTTTGGTACAACAATTCTTCTCAGCTGTACTTGTTGTTGCACATTTTAGTGGAGTCAACAGCATAAATGACAGTCTATTCGGCAAACGCAGCTTCAATATTATTTCGGTGCAAGCACGAAAGCCGCCATATGGAAAGATCTTGCACCTTCGTAATTTTAAGTAAAATATTGGCAGGTGCATTTGACCTCATGTTCATTAAAAATTTAAAATCCTAAGAAAGTAGTTGTATTAGAAACATATGATGCTTTAAGGGTGTTGGTGATGACATTAGAGCGACTCATGTTATGCGCAGATGAAAATTATGATTTCGATTTCATATTAAAAATGGGGCTCGCTTTACAAAGGACTTCCCCAACATTTGGGAACTGTATAAATTACTTCATTCCACGTCATTAAAAAATAAAGATTTGAAAGCTAAAACTATATTTTTGTTTGTGAAAGCTAACGAAAAGCTTTCGTCCGCACAATGGGTGCTCCCAATTTGTCCTTTTTTCATTCGATTAAGTGTCATCAATATGGTCATCTTATTTTCATTCGTTATTGTAGCTAAATTATTCAAGGCTCTAACGAAAGCCAACATATGAAACAATCCCCAATGAATACCGGGCACTCATGGGAACCTTAAGGTACCTATTCAGGTGTTTTGTTTACAGAGCATCACGGTTCTAATTACACAATTTTCGTTGGAACTACGCGCGGCGTTGGTGACTTCTCATAATATATGTGGGAACGAGAGAGTCCGTTTTCAGGATCCAATTGCTTTTCGCGATGCTGGTCTCTCGCATGTTTTATATGTCTAAATAGGGAACTAAATGGCGAGGAACTGCAGTGTGGAAGAGACGTGATTGAATGCCTCGATACACCCAACTCTGTCTAAATATAAAGGCCTTAGTTTCTAAACTGTTTGTGTTGGATGGAACTCGAGTTCGAAAATGGGAAACTGGCTGGCCAGGAACTGAAGGTTTAAGGAGAAGTGAGTAAGGATTTTGTTTCACACATATTTATGACCTGATTTCTAAGCTGTCTGGGGGAAGGGCTGTCATGGATGGGATTCGAGCTTGAGAATGGGAAAGTGGCTGACCAGGAACTGAAGGTTTAAAGAGAAGTGAGTAAGGATTTTGTTTCACACATATTTATGACCTGATTTCTAAGCTGTCTAGGGAAAGGGCTGTCATGGATGGGATTCGAGCTTGAGAATGGGAAACGGGATGGCCAGGAACTGAAGGTTTAAAGAGAAGTGAGCAAGGATTTTGTTCCACATATATACTATTTATGTTTTGATTTCTAAGCTGTCTGGGGAAAGGGCTGTCATGGATGGGACTCGAGCTTGAGAATAGGAAACTGGATGGCCCATGTAAAGTACACAGAAGCGTTAATGCTATAACTATCGTCAGGTCAATCATTTCTCTTTGAAATCAAAAGGAAGCTAAACGTGGCGCATTTGAAAAAGAAAACCTCACTGCTTCAGCAACTGCCCTGGTTCAACTCGTCTTGAAAATTTTGGAAAAGCTTCATAAGCCAAACCACACAACAGCCAGTGATTCCCCCTAATGTAACATACACTTTTTCAAATGAGAACAAGAACAATTGTTGAAACAACCTTCCACCCACTTTTGTTCTAAAAAAACAAACGACGGCTGGTTTGATGGTATGAAATGAAAACGTCTAATTGCATTTGAAAATTTATGAAAATATATGAACTGTTGAAGTACTTTGCAGTCAGAAGTGTGTTCGAAGAGTTGTTAATACGTTTGATAAGAATAAACAACGTTGGATAGAGCTAATGGGCTTCACTTTATACATACTCGTACATATGTATAGTCATAGTGTGTTATATTAATCACAATTTTACGCAAATTTGATAAGTTTAGCAGATAAAACATTTCGATATGGAAGCTTTGGCGAAAAGATTTTGGTATCAGTTGACGGGCAACTGGCTACGAATCAATTGTGGTGTTTTGTGGGGAGCGGCCTGGGAAATAATAAAGGTATGCGAAGTGTTTTGTTTGAGCGAATTGACACTAAAGCAGCGAAAAGTGAAGGTAAACAATTGAGAAAATCGTGCAATCATGCATTCAAAAATTGCCACAAACGTATTCGTGGTTTTTGCTATCGCCAGACAGTAAAAGGATAAAGAATATTATTTCATCCATGCCAGTGGCTTCGACTGGTCAGCTTGAGCACAGAATAATCGTAAGTGTCGCAGACATTTTAGGCTTCATAGCATTGAAAATATATTCGTGCCTGTATCCGGCTGAAATCTACACAAACCTTAACATTGGTCATCGAAGGCCAGTTAACTTCTCTACAAGTGTCCAATCCTGTGTGTCCAATGTAGCATGAGTTGTGGGGCATAAAGTGATGTCGTTCCACATGTCGTTGGTATCTACGACATCCAATTCCGGCCAAAAGCAGTTAACAATCATCTAACCTATAGCGCTTGTCATGGCCGGCTATGGCCTGGTGAGTACTAGTCTCAAAGTATTTGGAGCAAGGACGCCGCCCGCCTAAAATCCACACCCACAACAAACAATACATGTTTGGGAATGCATTGCAGGCGTCTCTTAGATCTACTGTGAATTAGAGTCGTTCCAAGCTCAACAATTTTATCTGTTGATGTGCCATTCATCCGGAAATGCGCCTCATTGATGATGGTGTATTTCTTTTTATAAAAATTAGGTTCAGTTTCCAACTGCTCTCGGACCCTATATTGTCTATGAATAGTTACATGCAGCATCTGAGGACAGTTGCAGTTTCAGGAGCCGACATTGTTTGAATCGGATGCTGCTGAACATTCTCATGCACAGCGGCGATGTTTGCGGCGGTTCCTGAATTTTGTTCTCTTAAGGGCTCATTGTTTATTCATCTAGTGTAATTAAATTTATTTGTGTTATCGCGAATAGGCGTATCAATTGCAGCAACCGTAAAATAAGCGGGACTTCTATTTTAATAGGCTGCACAATGTGACCGCTATCATCTTTTCTAGCTGAGAAGACCCTATGACCTGCGCTAATTAATATAGGTAAAAGATGCGATTTCTTAAGGGGGGATAAAAGCAGGTTTAACACTTTATTGTCAGTACGCCAATTATATTGCAAGATGGTTTCCACTCAGGCGCGGCTACAAACGGAGAAATCAAGAATGTTTGTATCATCCTACTGGCTACTTAGTCCTACTTACTTTTAAATAACGCTCCTTAGCAATAACCAACATTAAGCGGAGGCTCTTCTGGTGCTCTTTTATGCAAGAACTTTCAAATGTGTTCGTAAAACTCAAACTGGGATTAGAATGCAGCAGCAAAAACACGTCTCTTTAAATAAACGTGTCACTGCAAACAACTCCTAGGGCCGTTTCTACAATAACGAACGTTAACGTTCGCCGTATGTCAGCATTTCGCTGGCCAACAAACTGTCTTGATTATAATTTTTTAAACTTCC
This sequence comes from Epicampocera succincta, assembly GCA_932526305.1. Lineage (NCBI taxonomy): Eukaryota > Metazoa > Arthropoda > Insecta > Diptera > Tachinidae > Epicampocera > Epicampocera succincta. The sequence goes on along the minus strand of OW052037.1, from coordinate 10,356,559 downwards.
AACATCAGCAGCCGTTCGTTTAAATAAATTCCTATTTTCTAGGGATCAAGCTGATGGCGAACGTTTGCGACAATGACTCTTATATTTAAAGATTTCGTCTAAAGGAATGACTTTTTGCAGACTTCTGCTTCTCTCGTTCCAGATGAGCCGTAGTGAACAAACCTGTTGCCATCGCACACTTCATGCCATCGCTAAAGAACTTCGAAAAGAAAACTTCACTTTGAAGCATGAACCCGTCGATGATTTTCTCAAATCTCAAGTAAGTTTTAAGGCGATTTAAGACCAAAATGTTCGTCCTTCTTATACATTTTTGCAGTGGCAATCATCGCAAAAGTCTTATTTGTGGTTAGTCTATCGCTGGGGTCTGGCAGTTTGCTTTTGCGTTGGAGTGTTCGGCAGTTTGGTACAACAGTGGCACCAGGGTCTTTGGTTCATTTATTTGACCGACTGGGGCTTCTTTCTCTGCATGTTTGTCAGTGTCTTTGGTGCTGTACTGGCAACAATATATCAGCTCACAGCCTATAAAATTGGTGAGTTATTTCCCGGCAATCTCCAGTTGATTGTGAATAATTTATGGTTGTTTTGTTTGTTGTTTTTTTTTTTTTTTTTTGCTTGCAGAGGCAAATAGTTTTGTGGTAAAATGTTATTGGCTGGCGCATTGGTCGACCCTGGCAATTGCCACCGTGATAACATTTATTTATTGGCTGCTTATTTATCCCAGTATGTATTAGTCTGTAGTACTCCAGTTATAATCACAGAAATACGCGATTGTGGGTAAAGCGAAGCGATTAATCACGCTAAGTGAGCAATTTCTGGAATTTAAATGAAATTTGATTAAAATGCGGCGAAAAAAAAAGTAATTTTCAGATCAGATAAAAACGCCTCAAATTGATTTTTTTTTTGTTAATCTAAAATATTGATTAAAATTATATGAGCTCGAAACATTAGAACCTTCAAACTACATACACACATCCATAAAAACTTATTTATATAAGTAATTATTTAATATCATTCGCTGAACTCATTCAAACAGTTTAAAGACTCTACTCCCATTAGCAAAAATATTTGATCACCAGCTTTTTTTATACTTTTCCAGCCGATAATTCGCAAGCCTCGGACTTGTACAACTTGTGGGCCCACGGTTTCAACTCCATTTTGATGTTAATAGATCACCTGGTGGTGGCATTTCCCACGCGCTTATTACATTTTGTGTACCCTTTAGCTTTAGGCCTAATCTATGGCATTTTTTCCTTAATCTATTATTTTGCCGGCGGTGTGGACATGTAAGTAAAGAAAAATATTATACAAACATGAATACAAAATACATGAGCAAAATGGTATTAAAACGTTTAGGGTCATATATTTAAATACTCAGTTATGTGATAGAAATTAACAATTGCCCCGCCATAACGAACGATAACGTTCGCCAGTAATTTGAAGGGCAAAAAAAAACTGATGGCCAGACTATTTGAAATGTGTTACGATTAAATCACTTAATTGGTTCTTGAATCAGTTTTCTCATGTTCCAAATGGTTGGGGGAGCACTAACGTTCGCCATCGCTGAGAATTGCCTTTAATTTCGAAAACGATGCGTTTTTAAATAAGAAAAAAAATAATGTGTGATAAAGAGATTTATACACTTGGAATAGATAGAGAAACAAAGTTGTAATACATTTTTTTTTTTATAACAAATTCAACTCTGATTATGTCCAGTTTTTCAACAGACAATCATTCAATAATTTTACCACAAAATTTTAATAAAACTTATCGTTTCTCAATTCAGCGATATTTTTTTAAATTATTGCATATTTTTAATGAGAAAAAAAAATGTTAAGGTGTATCCTTATAAACCAAGCGTTATTTTAAGGATAGCAAACCGATATCATGTAGCTGATCAAATCTATTATAAGTAAAATCGTTTTCGAAATATGTCAATACAAAATTCTTTACGAAAATTTTTCATTATAAAGTTTAAAAGTTTTAAAAAATATATTTGCAGCAGACATTTTTTTCTTCGAAATATTTTAACCGACATATTCTGAAAACCACATGTTTTCAAATCACGGAATTTCTGAAAATAAAACTAGTATTATTTTTTATTACAGCATAATTTTTAATGTTAGATAAATAATGAAAGAAAAACAAAGTCTGCCTTTTGATGCAATTTGCCATGTGATTTCAAATAAAGCGAGTTTCTGAACCGACCTGATACTAAAAAGTAGGGTTATAATATAAACTCAAGTTTATTTATCTATTATTACCTACTTGCCTTTAAGCGACAAAGTAGTACAATTCAAGAACCGCTTTACCGTTGCAAGAACTTCATGAATGCTAAATTTTGCACAAAAAAGAGCAAAACTGTATGTTTTGTAACTTATTTCTCAAACAGATAAACTGTTATTTGATAGGAAAACAAAACAGCTGTTATTTTTGTAAGAAAAATATTTTTGTAAAGAACTGTTATTTATGAGAAAAAAGTAAAAGAAAAAAAATCAATATAACAAAAAAAAGCTGTTTAAAAAAAGAAAATAATTTTTATAATTTGGTAAAAATATAACAATAGTTTTTGCAAAAAAACAACTGTTATTTATGTAAAAATTACAGTGTTTTGTAAAAAAAAATAACTGTCATATTTGTAAAAGGAAATAACACTAATTATTGTAAAGGTAACAGTTAGTTTGGCACAAAGAAATAACAGTTATTTTTATACAAAACATAACTGTTACTTTCGTTAGCAAAATATTACTGTCATTTTCGTAAAAAGAGAATCCTCTTATTTTTGTGCTGAAAAGGGATCAATATTTTCTTAGGGAAACATAAAAATACTTAAAATTGTTTTACAATTATTTCTTTTTTGTAAAAATAATAAAATTAAATCAGTTGTTATTTTTGTGAAAAACAAAAACTGTTCATAAAGAATACACTTAAAAAATAACTGTTATATTTATCAGAAAAAAGTAAAAGATTTATTGTGTAGGAGGAAAATGACAAATTCTGATAACGTTTTGGTATTCAAGTTATTTTTGTGGTTTATTAAAGAAATAATTCATTTCATAACTCATTTTACCAAAATTGTTAAGACTAAATGCCTGTTTTTTGAAAACTTATAAAAATTTCTTATTCTTGAGACACAAATCGTTGTCATATATTATTTTAATTGTTAATATAAATTGAAGAAAGACAATTTTTATACGTCTTCGTAAAGTTGACAAGCGTATCCTATTAAACGCCACTCAAAATATATTCCAATATAATTCTTTTTCTTTTTTTCAGATACGGCAATCGTTATGTTTATGAAATTTTGGACTGGTCCAAGCCAGCCAAGGCAAGTTTATCACTTGTAGGTGCTATAGTCTTACTTTTAATATTTTCTTTCTTATTATTTTGTTTATACAAGTTAAGAAGAACTGCTCATAGTAAATGTCATAATACCAAACTAACAATTGCAAAAGCTTAGAAAATAAAAAATAATATAAACTTTTTTTAGATAAAATTTGACTTTCAATTAAGTTCAACTGTTTATTGTTTTACGAAAGAGCTGGTATAAGAATGCTGGCGTTTAAGCGATAGTTTTCAGGCCATTTTGTTGATGACAGCCATTTGTAGGGATTGTATTTGATTGGACCATTTATCAATGGCATTGTAGCGTGAACCAGTGCTGTTTTCTTTGTCCAATTGCAACACCTGATTGACCTGATCAATACGGCCCTGGATAGTGCTAAAAGTTTAATATGAACATAGACAATTGTTTACTTTTTTTTTTGAATAGGAAATAAAAGAGCATTAATATTTACTTATCCAAAATGCAGGATACCAATAAACTTTCCACCTCCGCCGGTTCGATATTAAGAGCATTTGCAATAAATGGTATTGCAATATTTTTATAAGGCTTTATCAGTTTAATCAGCACCTGTGTACGAATGTTGCGCAACAAGTCCTCGATGTGTTCCCTTATGAATGGATCGGCCATTATGTTGCTGCGATTCTGCCTTAAAATCGATTCAAATTCATTAATATCATTATTCTGATACGAGACAACCAAATTGGTCATTGCTAAAATTTCTGGATCATTTTTGTAGGGTTTGGCTTCTTGAGAATCGAAAGGATTGATACCAGATTTCATGAGCCTGCAAGAGAGAAACAGTTTTAGTTTTATTTCTACGAAAGAGTTAAAACCCGTATAAGCTGCTTATTAAAACAAAAATAAGAACAAACGCACAAATTTCATTTCCTTAGGAAACCTGTCTCGAAATAATACCCGTATTTTAGCAGCAACATTGAGTCGACATAAAAAATTTGTTGCTAGTGTTATTGACAGTCTATATCGATTGTCTTAGGTTTAGAATATGTCAAGTGCCTATTTAAAAATTAAAAAACTTTTTTCAACGACGATGCCAAGACAGCATTTTTTAGTGTCGACTTGATGTTACAACGATCAAGACTTTTGGCATAAATAGTTATTATTAAATTAAAAACTAAATTTTACAAAATTCACTTACATGTTAGCTAATACCAGATACTTTAAACACGTTGTTCGTCGGGGCGAGCCTGACTCATCGTAATTTTTAAATGCCTCAAAGAAATCTGTATGAGCCTTTTCAAATTCACCTTCACGCAGATGCATTTTACCGCCGCATTCTCTGATCACACCCATAATCAGAGGATGCGGGATGGCGGACTTAATGTGTAACGATTGCTCGTACAACGCTTTAAGTTTTTTATTATTTTTCTGCACTGTGTACATTTGAATTTCCAAGGCATAGATTTCTAAGAGTTGTGTGCCCTTCTTTAAATCATCTTCACCATCATCTGTTTGACATGATGAGTGAAGTTGTTTAAGAATCTTTTGCAATTTGCCAAATTCGCTGCGATCGAAATACAGTTTGCCTAATTTGGTATTAGTCTTGAACCACAGACGATCGTTCTTGGCATCCTTTAAGGCCTCCAACGTTGTTTCATAGAAATTTTGCAGCAACTCCATCTTATTAATAAGTTTAGAAAAGAGTAGTTTCTTATATATTCATTAAAAAATGTTATTCCACTTACATTTTTGGAGGTGGATATATAATCTAATATGGAGTTAATAGACTTTTCCGAATGGTTGCGCGTTACAGCACTCTTTATATAAGTAAGAAGTTGTTTATATCGCACCATCATCTCCTCGTAATTGTTCTGAACGTAAGTTTTGCATTAGTTTTTAGGATACTAAACTGGTTCAATTCATTATATTTACCAATTTAAAATTGATCTTGATCATTTGTTTAAGTGCCTTAAATCCCCATTCACCTTTTTCGCCGTTTTCTAAATCTAAGACTTTCTGAAACGAGGCCAAGGCCGCTTTGGGATCATCTTCTTTTAAGGACTTGCTGTTATAGTATTGATTTTCCAAATCAACATCAGGTTCAGAATTACTGTCTTCCGAATATTCCTATAGGGTTTTATATATAACAAAGTTTATATTATAAATGTGTGTGTATGTACGTATGTGCACAAGCATTAAAAAAACTTTTCACAAACAAGCCGCTGCCGGTTGTTTTCTTTTTTCAGCATAAAAAGGCTACAGTTTTGCAATTACCAGACCATAATCCTCATCATCTTCGCACATGAAATCATCATCGTTATCGGACATTTTGGTCTTAATTTAAAATTAAATCTACTGTTTCAGAATATCGAAAAAATGCTTTAATTATTCTTTTTTTTTGTTATTGGAAGCAAATTTATTTCGCACAACTTTTTCCCAGCTGTAAATTCTGGTTGCCAGATGTGAAATCAGCAGCCAAACATGGTTGCTTTAGTTGGGACTATAACAACTACGTTTTCTATGAAATTTTAAATTTAAATTATTTAATTTCAAACTTTTCAAATGTAATATAAATTTCCTAACAACTTTAGTTAATTATTCCAATTTGAGTTTAAGAAAACAACTGATAAGAATTTGAAAAGGTGGACACACAATTTTTTTTTCATATTGTACATCTTCTGCGCCCTTTCACTGTTATCAGGAATTTTTGTGCACTTTTTCAGAAAAACCACCATCGCTGTTTTATAAACAGTAGATGTGGCAGCACTAAAATCAAACGTCAATATACAAAGAAAAAAAAATTATTTTCCACTTGAGCACAAAGTACAATTTGGGCATATTATTTTTTTTTTGGCGTTTCATTTAACAAAATTGATCGAATTATTCAAGGTTTTTGCTAGAAAATAAAAGTGTTTGTATTAAATTTATATAGAATCTCAGCAAAAGTTTTATGAAGACAAAGAAAAGACTCGGTTTCAAAGGAAAAACAAAAGATGCCCGTTCGTAAATATCGCCATGAAACTCGAGATGTAAATTGTTGCATGAAATATGTTTTGTTTGTTTGTAACACAGTGCTGTGGGTAAGTAAATTATTCATTCACAAAAGCAATTCTCTAATTGTAAGTTCGACGTCATAGAATATATGTAAAAGCTATTAGTATTTAGCTGTCTTGCGTCCCATTGGAATACGCACTCTTGTATCTTTTTCATTAGCCATTATAAGACTTAGTCAAACCAACGTTGGTGGCAACTTCTACACCATAATATTTGTTATAATTTATAAATATTTGTTATAATTTATAAATATTTGTTATAATTTCTGTAAAACTGTGCCCGTCTCTTCAAGCATTTTACAACAGCCCCAATATTTTAGTTGAAAGCAGCCAATGCGAAAATAATTTTAATTTTTTCAATACTATATTTAAATGGTTCAATTTTCTTATATATCTATCTTGTAAGTGAATAATAACATTGTTTTTCCTAATTACTGCAGATGACCGGTTTGGTTGTATTGGCGGCTGGTATTTGGGCATGGAATGAAAAAGACGCTTTCAGTAATTTAAACAAATTGACTTTGTTGGTATTGGATCCGGCATTCGTTTTAATATGTCTGGGAATTACTGCCTTTCTTATAGGATTTACAGGCGGCGTTGGAGCTCTTCGCGAAAATACCTGTCTGCTAGGAACTGTAAGTAAAATTAACAAGCAAAATTTAGAACAAATTTATCTATTTCGCATCTTTCACATCATTAGTTTATTTTGCTGGTAATTGTTCTGCTAATAGTAGAAGTTTGCCTGGGCGTAATGTATGTTGTGCTAAAAGACAAAGGCTGGGTAAATCATGTTTAAATGTTTCAATATGTGATTCATTCAATATATCATTCGTTGTCTGTTTCAGATCAAAGATCAGGCTACAGAAGGTTTGCGTGCTTTCATTATCCACTATAGGGAAGATCCCGATCAACAGAATCTAATTGATTGGATACAAGAAGATTGGCTACAGTGTTGCGGCATCGATGGTCCCAAAGACTGGGATAGTAATAATTATTTTAACTGTTCCTCGTTGGCTATTGGCAGCCGTGAAGCGTGCGGCGTTCCGTTTTCATGCTGTCGTCGCCAGTCACACGAAATAATTAAGAACAAACAGTGTGGCTATGATGTACGCAAGGAAGGATATGTAAGTTGCTGTAGTAAAATGCATTTAGAGAATTTCGGCTACTAGTTGGGCAAATGTGAATATTAAACTTTTATTTCTTAAAATATGAATGCGTTCCGGTAACTGCATGAAATATAGCCAATTGTAGATATACAAGTTTGAAAAAGAGAAATGATATTCGATTTTAATTTGATAAAATTTTTGTTCAATCTTTCGGTGAGCTAAAACTGTTCTATGGTAATGGAATTTTTCGTGACAAAAGAGTTTTTCTATAGAAACTTTATCATTAAAAATCTTTTCCCATAAAAAAATTTTGAAAAAATTGGCTTCAAGTAAATTTTTTTTTTCTCCTAATTTTTTGTATAAAAAACTTTTCTGTTTAAATATGTTTTTTGTGTTTTTTTTTCAAATAATCTCCAAAGAATTTTCTTTTTTACAAAAAATATGTAGAAAATTTATATATTTTTATTTTGTATTTTCGTCTTTAAACGTTCCCATTTCTTGACTTAAATAAAAGCCTCTTGATAGACACATTTATGAGCGCGGTTGCTTGCGAGCTGGAGAGGAATATTTGGAAACCCATATTGTATCGGTTTGGATCTATATAATGCTTACAGTATTTTGGCAGGTTAATAAAAAAACTGTTTTACTGTTTAAACTAAACTCATTTTTTTAAGCTTTTTTTGTCTTTAGTGTGGTTTTTATACTTCTATTAAATTTGTATTTTTTTTATTTGTACAAAAGTTTTGGTTTCAATACATCGTTGTTAGTCCCAGCGCCTTATAGGCATTATTGGCAAAAGTTGAATAGTTTCACTTAAAGCCTTCAGAATAGGAGTGTAAGAAAAAAACAGCTTTTGTTTTGTACAAGAAGGAAATAATTAACGAAAAAATTAAGCTTAACTATTTCGTGTGCTAACAACAAATTTTTAAAATCTTTTTCTACCAGAATCAGGCAGGTGCTTAGGACAAATTCGTAGAGATTGAAGGTTGCTTTAGTTTCTAACTGTTTTATTTCTTTATTTTGTTTTCCTAATTTTTATTATTTTGTTGGTTTTTTTTTTACTTTAAGAATTTCGAAATTGCTAAAATTATATACGAAAAAGGATGTGTCCAAGCTGGTGAAGAATGGATTGAAAGAAATCTTATAATAATAGCAACAGGTTTTATTATAATGATTTTTATACAGGTTTGTTGATTTGTTTATTTTGATTTCTTTTCTTTTTTGTTTTCTGATTTTTATCAGAAAAGTTATATTAAAACAGTTATTTTGAACTTGGGTTTTTTTTATTGAACTAAAAAAATTTATTTATATTTGATATTTTCAAAAGGTGAATTTATAGGAAGTGAAATTAATTTTTTTATGTTTTAGTCTCGATTGGTTATCAAAATTTGCCACACTAAAATATTTATTTTGTTGGCTTTTCTCCGCAATTTAAGAAAAAACAAAATACTTACTTGGCGATATCGCCATGTTTTGTTAGAATATCTCTTTAGAATAATTGTTAATAGATATTTTTTTCTTGGTTTTAATTGTTTATACATTTACAACTATTCTTTTCTATTATAACACAGTTTTCAAATATTTTTTATTCTTGCTTTTATCTACTAATTGCTAAATTTTATATTAAATTTTTGTTTGCCACAGATATTATTCATTATATTCACCCAAAACTTAAGAACCGAAATAAATGCTCAGAAATCTAAATACCACTGACAATTATCAACGACCCCTTAAGACAGGCTTATGGCAGTTTAAGCGGGTTTTAATGGAAATTTACGGCGAAATATGTGCGTGTATGTGGCCTGTCTGCAAGTAAATGTTGCCTGTTAATCATGTATGTACATAAATCTTTATTTTACAAACAAAACAAACAAAAAAAAAACAAGTACTTGATAACTAAATTATATTTAAGTTGCCAATTCTTAACTAGTGAATATTTATATGTTAAGCCCTTTTTCTATATGTACCTATGAAAATGTTCCATAACTATTTTGTGTATATCTTTAGGTTTTTCACTGTTTTTTTTTTTTGCATTTAAACAAAATTTACACTAGACTTTAAAGTATGCAAATTTACTAGACTTGTGAGATTCAACAGCAGTGACACTTTGCGTTACATATTTATTTAATGACCTGTATGTGGTTTTACTTTATGATACTTTAAGTTATATTCACAACTCTGTTGTACTACTAGACACAATATTTGCTTTAGCATCATAAATAGGGTTATATTAAAAACGCGGCAGTAGCGGGTTTCACCCTCTATGTTAGACATGCTTTAGCCTAATTAATATTTACATTTTAAATTTTATTTAGAACTCTATAATACCAACTGCAACGATAAATCCTCCGGCATAATATGACTTATATGAAAAACCCACCAGTACGAGATTTCACTCTTTATGTTGCATTTACTACTTTGTTACAATTACTGCATTTTTTTTTACCACAAGGCTGGAGTTGGTTTTTTCTTTTGTATTGAAAAGTATCGAATCAACTGATTTTGGTTGTTTTTTTTTTTGTTAATTAAAGTTTTGTTTTACATATTTGAAGTACGGACCTATAGTAAATTAGGCGCGCTACAGCCGAACACATTTGTGAAGCTCTACAAATAAACTTAAGATCAACTGGATGTTAGCAGCAATATTTTAATATAGAAACTTGACCTGATCAAGTCAAATTCCATTACATTTTGCTTTCAATATATTTCAAAACGATATTGAATAAAAAACATGATTCGATTTGTCATGTTTTGGTCTGCTCCTGCTAAAAAAAAACCTATAAACGGTTAAATAAAACCAATTGTGTGTTCTTTGACGATATTAACAGCATTTTTTTTTTACACATTTTAAGATCTTGCCACAGGTCTGTGAGTTATTTGTCAAAGTCTTCATTGTTTATAAACTTCATTTCACACAGAATTTTGATTAAATTTAACAGACTTATTGCCACAATTAAGCGTCTGATATCGTGATTTTTACGGCATCGTTGCCACAATTAAGCGTCTGACTTCCTGCTTTTAACACAATCAAATTTATTTAAATGATGCTTAGAAATTTGCTTACCTTGTGTCTACCGGAAACCTGAACGAAATTATAAATCAATGCAAGACAAGTGAATCTTGAATCTCAAAGTTGAAATCATTTAATTTTCTTTTCCATTTTGCAAATTATTCTCGAAATGCAGCTGTGATAAAATAAGGAAAATATATTAAAATTACTCTTAATGTTTCTACTACATTCACTTATTAAGATATTAAAAATCAATTAAAATAATAAACAAAACAAACAAAAAAACACTTTTAAGTGTTAAACGAATTTTAAATAAGCAACAAACTTGTCAGAAAAATATATATGTATGTTTATTGATATTGAAATTAATTAATTTATAGTCCTTAATTTCCAAATTGTGAGCGGACTGACAAGCAATCGAGTTGTGTCAATTGGCGAAAATAGCAGAGTTTTTTTTTGCTTTTTGTTTGCAACCAAACAAATCTTTAATATTGAAGGTGTTCATATATGTCTGTCTCCAATAGCTTACAGGCTTTCTTTTGGCTATTAAAATAAAAAAGCTTTCACTGCGAACAATTGAAATAAGACAATTTCACTCTTTCGCTCTTTGTCACAAACAACTGTTAATCTGTCTCTTTTTTGATTAAAATTTCATATATATAAATCTCTTAAATGAATGTCAATAATGAAATAATGCACAAAACTGACATTTCGCATCATAAAATAATTATATGTGTGACAATTCTCATGGCACTCGATATAATGCGCCATATCCTGCTTGGCAAATAATAAAAACAAATAATTAAAATAACTTTGTAATGATCAATTAACTTTTAATGACCCATTAAATTTGTTCTCTTTAATCTGTTACAAAACTGACGAAAACGTTTTAAAATTCGAAAAAATTGGTAAAAATCAATTTGTTCTCCTTAATCTATTCCAAAACAGACGTAAACGTTTTTAAAATTTAGCAGAGAAATGTCTGCAACAGTTTAATGATTAAATAAATTTATTGTCTATAATCAAAACATTTACGCCAAAATAAGCCAATTAAAAACGAATATAATAACTTTTGTAACAGATTAATAGTTAAATAAATTAGATTATAACAAAACTGAAAAAAAAATTAATTTGTTCTCCTTAATCTATTTGAAATTGAGAAAAAACACCTGCCATAACTCTGCAACAGGTTAATGATTAAATAAATGTATTGGCCATAATCTATTACGAAATTAACGCCAAAATAGGCGATTTACAAAAACCTCTAGACCTCTTTAGTCTATTACAAAAATGTCGTAAAAATTTTTAGAATTCACCAACCTCGATAAAAGCCAATTTCAGATCATAACTGGACACAGTCAGTCTGCTGCTGATCGATTTTCATCGTGTTAAAATTCACATCTTCTTGTTATAAATCCATCAGTTCATTTGCCATTTCTGAATGGTTCTTTTAACAATTAAAATTTTAAAAAGTGTTTAAGGAAAAAAAAACTATTTTTACTTGACGACATTTTTTTTTTTTTTTTAGTAATTTCACAATTTTATCTCTTTTACAATAATAAGTCGTCATTCCATTTACATTTAATTAGAATTTAATTTAATATACATATATTTTTAACTAGCAAAATACTCGTATGCAAACTTTAAAAACAGACTTTCTAAAACAAATCCTGTTTTCACGATTAAAATTAAAAGCATTTAAATACAATTAAAAAAGAAACAATTAAAAGACAACAACCTTCACAAATAACTTTAAATTAAGTGTTCATTTCCTAATGCCAGTAAACACTCAAAGAAAACTGTAATCTTTTATTTGCCTAAATGTATGTATTGCCTTGTTTTTTTACTATGAAGCCATTGCGAAATTGCATCAGTGCTCTTGTGCAGAACTTTAAAAGCAGATTGATTTTACGAGAGCGAATAAAATGTTCACGGGCCTGAATTCGCCTTTCAGTTGTAACAAATTATACCAAAAGGAAATTGTGCTAGACTGAAAAATTAATGTGTCTCCCATTCCTGGTTACTGATTACTTTTGTCTTTTCCATAATCAAAATATCTGCTCTTTGTGTTCTTAAAAGATCTAAAATTTCGAAACGAAACTGCCAACGCAGCATTTACACATTACACACAGTGACGGAGTTTCGCAAGGGCCCTGTATATTTTTGTACTTAAGAAAACTACTTATTACTAACAGAACAAATAATAAAATAAATCAATTATAAAAACTCAAAAAAAAAAAGTTGTTTGAAAACTCAAAATGGTTTTACTCAAGATACATAAATAAGTTGAATAAATTGCTGGAGAGTGGCAGCACTGCTGTAATAATGCCGTCTATCTCAGTTGCAAGAGGACACTTGAACCAGCAATAGGGAACCAAACAAGACAATTTCATAACAGATGAATTGCAAGCCGCAACTGTTTAGATTGGTGTCGCGGTTGCATGTCACCAGCTCGGTTTTGTGAGTGATATTTTACAATAAAAACAAAATACAAGCCACTGTCAAGTTGTGTTTGTTATGAATTCGCTGGCCTTGGAACCAATCGCATCAAACCAAATGACCAAAAGTCATCACTCTATCAGAAGGTGCTATAACTTCTGTCCGTTCTGTTTGGTCATTTTTAAAGTAAAGCGCTACAAAACTTCTCAATCTCAGTGAAACATGAATCCCTCGACTTCTCAAGAATGCTGTGTAATTGTTTCGAAATTAGCTTTTCAGCGGAAATCATAGGGGGGCATTGCAGTGCATTGCCATCACTGTGGTTGGATGCGTGAACCAGCAGACAACCACTCAATATGTTGCGGTTGGGAGGGCTGTTTGCAGCGGAGGCGTCATCGGGCCTTATTTTTGTTTCCTCAACTAAACGACACCAGCAAACAAGTAAATATTTTCTAATCCCCGATGGCGATGGCGACTGTAACTGATAGGAACACTAGCAAGTCACTAAGAAAAACTCTTGTTCAAATGTTGATAAACTTTACAATTTCCTCTTTGTTTTTTTTTTATTATTATTAAATCATAATAAAATTTAATATAAAAATTATGAGCGTTTATAAATTATTTAATAAAATTTAACTAAGTAGTTGGGTAACACAATCAAAAACTTAATTTATAAACTTAAATACATACATATGTATGCATTAGTGTTAATAGTAACATCCATATGTATTTACAATGTACACAAGTGGGCAAACAGTGTGGGCTGAAAATAATCTTAGATGACACAAATCTGTGGTTTTGTCGTATAACCAACCTGAAGCCTTAAGAGATTTTATACATCATTTATTGTTAAACAGTGGAGACCACAAAACCTATACAATTATACAATACAATTAACTAAAACGAATTATTATTACAATATTATGTTTTCTCAATAAATAAAATATGCGAATGAAATAAATAAATAAATAATTTAAAAAATATATAAATACAAAAATTGATCTTTTGTTTGAAGGAAATATTTGCTTTAATTTTGAAATTTCTAAGTGTATTGAATAAACTATTTAATATTATTTAGTACTTTTTTTTATGCTACTTCCTTTAAGAATGTGTTCGTTATAAGGCATATTGTAAATGCTTAACATAACAAAGCGATTAACTCTAGTCTGTGAAGTGTGTTTGTTTGATTTGACACCTTGAGAGCGTCTTGGGAAATTGAAGTTTCCTTAAAAGGTCTCAAGTTGGAGTTAGTCGATTTGGCAAATAAAGCTGCTTTTTTATAACAAAGTTGTTTAGTTTATATAAAATGTATGCCTGGTTTGGTGTTTTTGGCGGCATTAAGGCAGAAAAGTTTCGTTATGTCACATCATGCCATCATGTTTAACATGTTGCTATAAGATAGAAAATCTAGTGTTCTAACGAGCTTGAAAAGTTCTACCAGTAAAAATTCATGTAAAATAATGTTAAGCGCTGTACCGTGATGTGACGAAATTATCTAAAAAGATGCAAATCATACTCTGCTGTAATCCACTCACTTTAAAAACTTTCCATTAAGCAAGCAAATAAAACAAAAGCAGTCGGTGCACCGTGATGTGACAAAAGTCACATCAAAATGGGAATTTGCTGTAATAAGTTACTTTAAAAATTATACATTAAGCAAACCAATAATAATTCAAACGATTTCGGCATGTTAATCTAAAAAAAAAAGCAGTCTGTGGACCGTGATGTGACAAAATTGAGCTCAAAATAGAAAGTTGCTATAATAAATTGCATTAAAATTTAGAAATTAAGCAAAGCAAATAAGAAATTGAAACGATGTTGGCATGTTAATCTAAAATAAAGTCAGTAGCTGTACCGTGATGTGACAAAAATACGCTAAAAATCGTTAGTACCTTAGATTTCTGTTGTTCTATAAAACTACTAGCAGGTTCATCGAACACAGAATTAGCTTTTGTACCGTGACGTGACAGAATACCATTTTTTCTGCTAGAATGCGGCCTTATTAATTTCTATTGTATATTCCATATATATACGGAATATAATTTATTTTATAAAAATAATTAAAGAAAAGACGTAACGTGCTGGAATACTCGTCTCCTTTTTGGTAATTTTAAATTCTAAACATCAATGACCGTGTCGTTCTTTTTCATCTCCATAATGTGAGTTTGTTTGAGCTTTTCCTGCATTTGTGTCAGCATATCCTGCATTCGTCGTATTTCTTCGTCCTTTTGCAGCAGCAAACGATCGGTTTCGGAAATGGCAGCATCAAAACCGTTTGTTGAACTGATCGAGTCACGTTTCAATTTGCCACGTTCGCGCAACGCGTGTTGCGATATTTGTGAAATGCATTGTGCGCGAAAATTTTCATAATGCACATCCTGGGTGGTGTCCTTTAAATCTTGCATGTGTGTTGAAATAAGAAAAGTTCGCAATTTAATGAAATCGCTGTGTTCGGGATCTTCCACATTGACCACACCCCAGGGATACTGGCGGCCACGAACTTTTTTACCAGCTATATCCAATATCGTGTTGCTGCCTACAACCGCGAATGGTATAGACGCCTTTAGTTCGCGATCTTGTTGTTTGAAGTCCTCATCCTCGTCCGAGTCACATTCGGGAAACTGATACAATTGTATATGACTTTCTTCCAGATCCCTTAAAATGCGTTCCTTTAGGTTGCGTATTTCGGTTTTGGTCAGACAATCCGATTTGCCAATAACTAAAACAATATTGACTTTTCGATGTAAGCGCCTTAACAGGTCCAAGTCCATTTGCCGCAAACTATATCCGAGCATATAAAGAAGATTTGAAAAGAAATTTGATTAAATAGAAAATATATTTGTGACAAACCTGTGACCCCAGGGAGGCACAAAATACAAACAGCAATGAACTCGATTGTCTTGTATATTTCGTCTATTTAAACCGCTCTCGTCCGTGAAATATTGGCGAAACTTTGCAAATAAAACAAATGAAATTGCAACTCATTTCTATACGCAAACGGTTAAATTTATCACTTCAGTACCTGTTCATCAATATACGCTGTACACACTCTCCAACTGTCTTCGCAATTAATAGAATCTCCAAATCCGGGAGTATCGACAACAGTTAATCGCAAGCGTACACCTCTCTCTTCAATGTCCATGGTTTTCTTTTCAATTCTAGTGGTCTTTTCGACCCTTTCTTCCACCGGCGGCATAAAACGATTCTTGTACAAATCTCCCAGAAATAAGCTGTTTATCAGAGTGGATTTTCCCAGGCCCGATTCGCCCACCACCATCAAGGTGAACTCAAAGCCTCGCTTAACCGATTTCCTGTGCACCTGTTCGGGTAAGGTGGCAAAGCCTATGTAATCTCGGTCCTTGTCAAAGGAGGGTGTTTTAGCTGAAACAAAACGATGTAATTGTTTAATACATACTCGTATTTTCAGGTAGGAAATTAGGTTTTGGGGAGTTGTTCTACCTGAAAGGAATGACATTTGTGTTTTCAGGTAGGACCAGGATAATGTCTTGTACTATTTAATAAAGAAGAAATTAGGTTTGGCGGAGTTTGTTATACCTGACAGGAATAACACTTGCATTTTGAGGTAGGACCAGCATAATCTCTTGTACTATTTAAGAGGTAAAATTCAGGTAAGACCAGGATACTCCCTTGTACTATTTAATAGGTAAGGAATTAGGTTTTGGGGAATTTGTTCTACCTGCCAGGAACGGTGTTTGTATTTTCAGTTAAGAGCAGGACAATCCCTTGTACTATTTAATAGGTAAGAAATTAGGTTTTGCGGAGTTGGTTATACCTGACAAGAATGACTTGTTTTTTAATATTCAGAGTTTGACTAAGGACCAAGTTTTTCTCCCCCTTTGATTTCGGATAAGCGGATAAGTTCTTAACGAAGTTTAGGTTATTGTATAAAACTAAGATTCGGGAAACACGCTCATGGTGACAGGTCTTTTATTAAGCGCTTTCCACAATTAAATTTATATGAAACAACTCGTGAGTGAAATATTATCCCAATTTGTTTTTAAGCCATTTGCATGAAACGATGTCTTTATGTAGGGAATAGAATAAAATCGTACAACCGCCGTATGAAACGGTCATATCGGCGAATTGTCCGTGTAATTGCTGCTGTCGTTTATTTGTTGTGTTTATTTGCAATCGAAATTTTGACTAAATATAAACCAACAAAAATGATTCTTTGAAATAAATTTGGTGTTCTCTTCGTGCTGAGATTTCGTGTTCTACATGTTTTGGGACTGATATGGTATACAAATAGGTTATTCGCGTGCCTAAGTCTTTGGCTATAAAGCACCACCATCAGGACATCATTTTCAAACCGATTTTCTGGCTTGAACTGGATCACACGAACACCAAGTGCTTCTATAAGACGGTGCTTACAGCTGAGGTCACATGGGACATGAAATCATGTGAATTGCGGGCGTTACTCAGATTCTTGTTGGGTGTTTCTTAATCCTCAGCAGCCGGTTGAATGCACTCGGATTAATGGAATATTAAATATTTCTGATGAGCGCCAATCACTGAAATCACGCAGGGCATTTCATACAAAGAGCCCTTGTGGGACCTTTTAAAGGCCTAAACTCCTTTCCAGATGACTTCACTTGCACTTTATTTTATTTATATAGAAAGAAAGCAAATGCTCCCATATTTTGCATTGATTTTTTCAGTGTATTTATTTGCTCTTTTGTGTATGTATGCATTTGCCCCTGTGTGTTAGTATTTAAGTGTATTCAGTTTTATTTTTCTTGGAGCTTAAGAATTTAATTTCGAAAAATTTCTTATATTAAAAGATGACCGACTGCCAATCAAGTAAAAGGAAATTCATCATTAATTCGAATTGATGATAAGAAAAGTACTTTTTCACCTTTTCTGATTTTATTTTGTTTACTTACACATTTTAAAATTATTTTTATATGTAAAGAAGTTGTTTGGAATCTTTTAGGAAGTGGCTTAAGTGGCACAAACAAAACGTGCAATATTTATGTGGTTATTTACTTTTTTTGTTGTGAGAAAATACTTATATTTTAATCAATACTTTTAAATAAATAATTCGCGAGTCAATTGCTTTTTTAGGAAATAATTTTATTGTGTTTTCTCTGCGCTTTCCAGTAAAGAACTAGTTTGTGTCAGTCTTTCACTTCAGCTGGAGCTCTTAAAAGGATAACAGAAGTTTCAGACAACCGCACACACACACACACACACACACACACGCACACGCACACACAGAGCCACTGACAACGAATTTGTTGTCTTTTTGGAAATTCAAACGTTTTTAGGGCATGATTTTGCACAAGATAGAACAAGCATAGACACACATACGACCGACACTGTGTTCTTTTTTCTTTTGGGGGGTGTTTTTCTCACACAAACCGAGTGTTAAACATGTTTAGAGTATCGTTTCAGAATATTTGTTTTATATTTGTGGGTATTTAACAGAATTCCAGTTTGTTATCATTCTAATAAGATGTTTAATGCGCATGTCCTTGCACTACAACTTAATCATTTTCTCTCGTGACCAAATGCAGCCTAAAGAAAGAGTAACAACACAGTATAACACGGCGGAAAAAACAAGATTTGAGTATTTCATAATATTATTAAGGGCGTTTTTAAGGTTTTCTTCCTTTTTGGCATTTTTTTTTTTTTTTTGTTAAGGAAAGCCTAGAACTTAAATTAGCTACCAAAACAATTTTATCATTTGCCGGTGCTATGGAGCGCTCTCTGCCGTCATTATCGCAGGGCCAAGCAGGCGGCTTAAAAGGCAGCCAATTCAACAGATGTGACCTCAACAATATGACTACAGTGGTCGTCCTGTGGGGGCGATTTACCTAATTTCAGGTAATTTATTGATGTTGGATAATTTCAGTTATTGGCCCATAATTTGTTTAACTGTCTACTTATTAGTGAAGTAGGAGATTGTTTTTGCCATAAAAACCTGCCCGGTATCCAATAATTTTTTCTGACTTGTTAAGTTCATATTCTGTGTTTTTTAGGTTAGAGCGCTAAAGTGTGATTTAGATAATTTATTTGATATATAAATTTTAATTCTTCTGTTGTTTCTTTCTTACTTCAAACATATCGAATTGAGGACACGCCATACAAGACACACCACTTTATATCAATAGACTAGTCCAAAAATACCATAATATTATGGATTAGGAAATGGTGTAAAACGAGTATGTTTCAAAAGTCTCTATTGCAAGATATTATATAAATTAAGAGATTAGATATTAAGGATGACTTTTTGCTACAACTAATTTTGTGAGGTTAGAAAAAAAAATGCTCTGGCCTCGACTCTGGCATATGCAGTGTATTGTACCAGAACTGGGTTAGGGGGAAGAGGCAAGAAGTTGTAGTTTCGCTATTTTTGTTTTTATTGTCTAGTGCCGAAAAAAAAATCAGAAAGTGGTGTGCACACAAAAGCGGGCTCAAGGAGGGCCAAAGAAATTGCCGAAAAGCTTCCTAACTTGGCCTGCATCATTATGTAAATAGACTAAAATGTTACAGCGTTTCCTTCTGCCTCTATATTTTCCTGCCCGATTGCCTTATTTTTATATGTAAATTTGGCTCCAATGCTGGCTGCAAAGGAGGGCATTTTATTTCGGGAATACATCAGTACAGGGATGCCAGACTGAACATTTTATCTTAATTTTCAAGATTTTTTAATCACAATAAGATTTTAAGATAAGAATAAGATTTTTGCTTCGTCCAGACGAGGAGCTCAATTACAATCTTACTAATTTTTTAAAAACCCCTAAATAAACTTAAAATTTTGTAAGGATATGATCTTCATCATCGAATACTTAATACTTTTGCTGTTTCATTTACAAGCGTTTCGGCCTTAACGGTACCAGAGATATGTTTTGTATGTTCACACTTTCCCATTTAGGGGCATTTTTCCGTTCTATGCGGAATATGGGCTGGCAACGGTGCTTAATTTGAAAAGTTTTCCTGTTAAAATATTTCAGAAAAATACCAATAAAGTTTTAAAATTTTATCAACAGTTTCTTCTTCTATAAAAATCCGGCGGCAGAGTCTTAGTATTTTCAAAATAATTTGATTTTGTTGAACTGTGTAAATTAGAAGTTAAATGTATTCCATTCGTGTGTGTGTGTACACAGCACTGAGTGTTTGCTGAAATTTTGCTATTTTGAAGGTGTTAGTGGGCGGGGGTTAAAGTAGTAGAGAGCAGTAAAACCGAAGCCCGGGGATGAAAATCAACATTTACAGAGCGCCTTCACGTTTCGACTTTCCAGCCAGAGTTGGATTGTATTTCTTTTATGGATTAAAAACGTTTTGCCCAATCTCTTAAAGTTTTAACTAAACAGTTTTTTGCTCACAAAATTTTTGGTAAATGGATGGATGGGCTGGCAACACCTTTAATCTTGCTGGTCGCTAAAACTAATTTTAGTGTTGTAAAACATTATTTACTAATTTACACAGTGTTGGTAACGGAACGAATATCTTGTTGCTGCATTTAAGAAAACTTTTTGTTTTCGCTCTAATAGTCAAGCAGAAATAAGGATAAAAATTAAAAAGAAAACAAAACGAAAGGGTGATCATATTTATACATGATCACACTAGTGCTTAGACAACATAAAAAAACTCTGCATATGTAAATAAATCAAGGTCGCAAAATATTAACAAACTTGTTATAACATAAAGATGACAGGGCAGATGGCGTCTCTACTGGCAGGTTAAATATTGTCTAGTCGAATTTTTTCGTCCAACAAATTGATGTATAAAAAAATGGTTTTACGCTGATACACTTTTAAGCAAAGATTTAAATAGAACTTGTGGCCCAAATGTTTACATCATTTGTATGCTATTGAGTAATATAACGACCGCGAAATAACTAACTGCCTCCCCGCTAATAGTCTACAATTAACTTTTCTTGCTCCCTGAAAATATTAATAACATCCACTAGTTGAAATATCTTCCCTGTTAAATAATATAAAAAAAACTAAATTAAGGCCGATTGGATAATTCCGTTAAATCCATGGAAAATAGTTACATAAATACAGTTTTTTTTGTATGTCATAAATATATAAATTTATGTTATTTTGCCACGTGAAACCCAAGTAGTGAATGTGAATGTAAAAGTTAAGAATTTAAGCAAGAATAAAGAGAACAAGATCAAACGCAGAATAACTCTTGCCAATCGCTGTTTCTTTGGGCTCAAGAGGCAATTGAGTAGTAAGGCCCTTTCTCGAAAAACCCAGCTGACACTATATACCACTTTGATAATCCCTGTACTTCTCTATGGCGCAGAAGCATGGACGGTGTCGAAGGCGGATGAGGAAGTCCTTGGTATTTTCGAGACAAAAGTTCTGCGTTCAATCTTCGGCCATGTTTGCGTTGATGGTTGCTGGAGAAGAAGATTCAATCATGAACTGTACGGGTTGTACAGCGACATGAGCCTAACCAGGCGCCTACGGATCCAACGGCTAAGATGGTTGGGCCATGTAGAGCGCATGGAGAATACTGCCCCGACCCGTAGAATCTTCGATTCCGAACCTGTGGGACAACGCATTAGAGGACGCCCACGGAACCGATGGCGCACACAAGTGGAGAGGAACCTCAACCAACTTGGTGTGCACAATTGGAGAACGCTGGCTAAAGACCGTGCCAGCTGGAAAACTTTGTTGGTTGAGGTCCAGGTTCACCAAGGACTGTAGCGCCAAAAGAAGAAGAAGAAGAAAGAGAACAAGATATATGCTATGAGAAAAGAGAATCACAATTGAAACAATTTCCTTAAATAAACTAAAATTATTTGCTAACAATTATTAAATTTATATAATTATAGTCTATATGTCTATTTTATTACTTGCAACGAAAAAAAAACCTGCCATAACGTTTAAAAGTTTTATTTAACAGTTTTTTCTACTTCGTAAAACCTGCGCTTGCAACGTTTTAAGATTTGATGAAAGACTTTTTCCTGGTTTGATTTGACGGCGCAACAAATAACTTTTTTTTTTGTCTGCTATAATAGAGACTCCACATTAAGAAAATTTGACAGAAATCAGAAAATCTTATGAGTTATCACATTCCTTAACGTCCGATTTCGCACTTGAAGCGAAAAAACCGCGCTTTAGTTCGATTTAGGAAGTTCTTAACTTTGACCACTAACAGCGGTCATATTGTCATTTATTCAGCCCAATTTGTTAAAATAACGTGGACTGATATAGCGTTCATGTTAATGTTAAAATTGCCTTGTCAAAATGGGCCTTGGGTTTGGACAACGTTCCACACCCTCTGTCTATTCCGCTGGTTTTATAACGGTAGGAGTAGTCGCCGTCTAGTTAATAAATTTAACTTGATTTAACAAAATGAATGAATCAAAAGCCGGGAAAAACAAACTTCGCCGCTGACTGTAAGACTCCCAGGCAGTCGTTATTACACTGCTCGCATGAACTGGTTTCCTTCACCGGCTACAATGTGATGTGCGATGCGTAATCCTGTTTTTGCCAAAAAAAAAAACATATTTTGTCATTAAGCCAATTCAAAAACTGCAAAAAATTGCTGCGATTTGGTATAATATTAGTCAGCGTGAGATCCAATAGCGTGTTGTGGGTTTTAGCCAGCCAAGGTCATCGTTATATACATATATTTCTAAGGAAACGGTGCTGAAAAGCACTATACGCCGATGACTAGTAAATTGTTCTGGCCTGAATGGGAGAATATGGCCACAAATGGCATGTGGTTATTTGCGGACGTTACTACCCGTCTTACCGGACCTTCTGTACGAATGTGTTAATTTCATTTGCTTGTGTGGGGGGTTTACAGGCTTAAATCAGCCTGATTAAAGCATCATAGTCAAGCACAGTTGAACATTGGGAAAGCGATATATAAATTGTTGGGCCTTTCAGACGATTAACTAATTTCGATCATGTCTAACAAACAATCCCATCTTAACGGAAAAACCTTTACCAGTAGCGAACACGTCATTATTTTAAAACAAGTTGGTCGTTTTCTTACGGCCCGAATTTTTTTCGTTTGGCTTTTGCACACAAAGTCTATGGAATATCATCTTATAACGATCATGATTTCATCTAAATATTGTCGATATACTTTTTTGTACATATTGAAAACACATCTGTTTAATCTAATGAAATCTCATTAAAATTACATCTATTTCACAATTTCTTTATAATTCCGATGCATTTGATGAACAAAGAATTTACATGTGAAAAAAAATCTCTGCTGAAAATAGTATCAGATGAAATTCAATGAGCCATCATCGATGACTTCACACCACATTTCGGAATCAGATTCACTTGTTAATCAATACTCGTTTCGTGAGTGAAATTTTAATAAGTGCTTAAGCAATCAGCCGCATCTTATCAGTTTGCGACAAAACCCGAAACGATTTGCTACACAATTTGGTATTCTACAATATTTATTAATAACACAACAACAACAAAAACAAAATCAAACGCATTCAGTTACTTGCAGGCATTTGGAGCGAAGTGTAAACAGCATTAGCGAAAGAAATATTTCCTAACTGTGATTAATATTAATATAATGAAATAAATTAATTGTAAAAAAAAAAAAGAAAATTGTTCGTCCATGCGAGGAGTTACTCTGATTTGTTTTAACGCTTCACTGCTGTTCGCGTAAAAATATTTCAAATTGTTTAAAAGATAAAAAATACAACAACAAAATTACAATAATAAAAACAAAACAATAATTGTAGGTACATATAACATATATGGATGTATATATTTATGTATTGTATGTACTCGTATATGTACATGTGCAAATCAAAAGCTACGATTGAGGTGCACGTCAAACTGATGCGGCAACTTTGGCAGAGTGTTAGAAGTTACTGTTTCTTTTATGCACAGAAGGCGTGTTAAAAAACTAGGAAACCCCGAAACGTGTCAGAATCGCAGTAGTGGGCGTGGCAAGTACCAGGCCGTTTTGTGTGAGAAATTCTTTTAATCATTTCCAACGTCTTGGAAATAACAGCAACTTGGGAACGCACCAGTTGCAAGTGGTGGCAAGTACCTGGGCGATAATACTAGTCGGCATTCACACTAGGCAATTCTTTCAGTTAAGCTGTTGAGCTTTTCGGCATCGGGGTGAAAGCAACATAATAAATATAAGTACAGACTTGTGTATCTTTCTTATCAATAAGAATTGAACAGTGCAAGTTGTGGCTCAGTTTAGCAGTTTCAAAACGTCATTTTTTTGCTGCCCCAAAGCCGGGGATAGCGCCTACTCTTAGAGTATATTTCATACTAAAATAGCAGCGTAAGAAAAATCGCATATATTTTTTTAGATGCTGATCGTCAATTTCGCAGGAAAAAAAAATTTCCCAGTCTAATAATTGCCCAATAGAATAGAATTATGAACTCGTATTATGAATTGGGGAAAAAATTGAAATTCTTTGTAGTTTTTTTTCTCCAGTTTTTCTTATGAGAGAATAATTTAAAAAAAAAGTAGTTGAAAAGAATTCTTTTCTTTATTAAAAAAAAAATCCAGAAATGTAAATATTTAGTGCAAGAAGTAAAAACATACAATATGTATGTAAATATATTTGTTATGGAGGCAGCTCTTTTGGACTGCCCAGCAGACATAAACATGTAAAAACTAGACAGACGGAAGAAGTTTTATGGAACCGATAATACAATATTTCGGTGTTTGTTGAAATTGTTTTTAAATTTTTCCAATTGAAGTAATTTTATATTCTGAAATAACTGCACTTTAATGTAAACAAACTGAACAGCTGGCATCAACGCTGCCAACTACTTATTCTTGTTTTTTGTTCTAGCGGAATAGTTTCTCGCGAAAAGTTTTTAACGTGCCGGCCAAAATTTCCTGACCAATTTTTATGATTGAAAGTTGTATTTCTTAGAAAATAAATATATTTTTAATAATATATATAAATCTTGAATAGACAAAAATCACTTAAAAATTTATGAAAAAAAATATAAACAGAGATGTTTGTGTTTTGAAAATAAGTGCGACATCAATATATTTATATTTGTTTTTATTTTTTTGGGACATAAAATTCCATTTTCAGTAAAAAGAAACAACGCTTTTAATCTTGTAGGACTAAAGACTTAAATAGTTGTTATTTAATTGCAATGAAAATATGTCAGGCTGATTGAATTTCCAAATATTCTGCAGGACCTTGTTTTGGTTTAGTTGCTTTCATAGTGGAAACTGATGGCAGTGTCTACATATGTGCGCCTGCATAAGAAAATCCACCTATTGTGTCAAAGCCAGTTTTTGAGTAAAACCCTCTCTGTTGCATTTTCATACTGTCCGCGTTCGCATTTCATTGTTGAAACACACTAAGTGGATTGTTACGATTTTATAGAATTGCATTTTTACATTAATTTCCGATTAGACTCCCCAGTCCCAGCCAGCCATATCATATTCTATTTAAATTATAATGCCAGCAGTTTATTTTTCGAATAAAGTGAATTTCCTGTCGATTCTAAAAATTGATGTTTGTGTTATTCATATTTCAAAGTTCTGTAACTCTCTAAAAAAACACCCTTTATAATAGCATTTTTACATTAATTTCTGATGATTTTGAGATATGAAAAATTTACAGGATTTTTACTTACAAATCCACAAAAAAAATTCTGAATTCCAGAAATTTGACACACTAGGTGGGTTTCCTTGTGCAGGCTCACATTTGCATGTACTTATATATTTATCTACCGGAAGTGTTTATGACAGTGACTTTTAGCTTTATCAAGTTGACGCGCACCATTGTAATTATCATACATACCTAGAGAGGGCGTAAGAGCGGGAGAGCAATAGAAATACTTTTTACTTGTTTGATTATCTCTTCAAATATGATTTTTAATGAAGTGCCTTAAATTACAAACAGGTGAGCAAACAATTTTTGACTGACTAGCGCGCAAAAATTGTCTGCCCTACAGCCCCCAAAGCATGGCGGACAAGTTGCCCGTGGCAGCAGTCAAACCAACAGTTCCAGCACAACAGCCGTTCAACGAAACAAAAACGCTGAAATTCAAGGGCGGCAATATTGTTGCGTTTATTACCTCATCCACCTGTTTAGTTTTAATAGCGCTAATACTTTATAATTTAATTGTGCATTTCACGTCAATTGCAAATCAGGTGAGTATGTGCAACAACAACAAAACAAACACACAAATAATTCTGAACTCCAGCCTCTTGTTTCTCGTTACTTTTTCTAATTATTGTAGTTCTGGGCAATTATCTGTTGGCCCTTAAGCGGTTACAAAGAAATTCTTTTTGAGAAAACTTTATTTGTTTTAAAACATGGGCGTTGTTTTTTTTCGTTTTTTTTTTCAAAATTAAGCGCATTACCATAAATTACTATAATTAACTTGTTGCAGTTGTCGGTATTTTTTTTTCTTCCATATATTTAAATTCGTAAAAGATTACTCAAATAGATGGTACTTTTTTTCTTTTTTGCTTGTTCTTAAAATAGACAGAGTTGATTATTTTCACAAAATTTTAAAACCCATAAAATTTGTTAATGAGCAGGACGCATCACATTGTGTTAAAAAATAAACAATTTATTAAAAACATGAGAAACTTAACCCAGATTCAAGTGCATATTCGGCTCTGGCGTTCAAATAAAAAAAAAACTAAACGTTTATTTTGATGTCTGTGCAATTCAAGTAGCGGATAAAAACTGTTGAGCTTTTGTTTTAGAATCAACCCATAAATGAATGTAATCCACTTAACAGATACTCACAGTTTTTATATTATCATTTTATAGTCATTGTTTTTTCTTTTTTTTTTTTGCTATTGTTATCTTGTTCACAATGACTGATAAGGCTGCAAAAATGGATTAAGGTGGTGCTAAATTGTGCAAGAAATATGCCAGGTGTGTTCAAAAACAAAGGAGAATTTTTTAAAATTTTGTATTAAATATTCTTCATATACGAGGTGTGTTCGAAAGCAATCGAGAATTTTTAAAATTTTGAAAGAAATTTTCTTCATATACGAGGTGTGTTCAAATACAACGAGCATTTTTTAAAATTTTGTATTAAATATTCTTCATATACGAGGTGTGTCCAAAAACAAAAGAAAATTTTGAAAGAAATTTTGTTCATATACGAGGTGTGTTCGAAATCAACCGAGAATTTTTAAAATTTTGAAAGAAATCTTCTTCATATACGAGGTGTGTTCAAAAACAAAGGTAAATTTTGAAAGAAATTTTCTTCATATACGAGGTGTGTTCAAAAACAAAGGAGAATTTAAAAAATTTTTAAAGAAATTTTGTTCATATACGAGGTGTGTTCGAAAGCAATCGAGAATTTTTAAAATTTTGAAAGAAATTTTCTTCATATACGAGGTGTGTTCAAAAACAAAGGAGAATTTTTTAAAATTTTGTATGTAATATTCTTCATATACGAGGTGTGATCGAAATCAACCGAGAATTTTTAAAATTTTGAAAGACATTTTCTTCATATACGAGGTGTGTCCAAAAAAAAGGAGAATTTTAAAAATTTTAAAAGAAATTTTCTTCATATACGAGGTGTGTTCAAAAGCAATCGAGAATTTTTAAAATTTTTAAAGAAATTTTCTTCATATACGAGGTGTGTCCAAAAAAAAGGAGAATTTTAAAAATTTTTAAAGAAATTTTGTTCATATACGAGGTGTGTTCGAAATCAATCGAGAATTTTTAAAATTTTGAAAGAAATTTTCTTCATATACGAGGTGTGTTCAAAAACAAAGAAGAATTTTTTAAAATTTTGTATGTAATATTCTTCATATACGAGGTGTGTTCAAAAGGAAAAGAGAATCTTTAAACGCTTCTTTATTATCTTACGGCCGTAAGTAAACATTTTCCTGCTGATCACCTTTTGTGGAAAAACTCAAAAGGTTTGTAATCGATTATCAGGAAAAATACTCGCATTTTCTTTAATTTTTTACAAAACTCTTGTCGAATCCAGGAACCTTAATGAGCATCTTTATCACTTTGAAATCATTGGAAACAAAATACTAAAGCTGAGCCTGATCTGTGCGGCACAGTCATTGTCGTTGAAAAATGGGCCACTCGCATCCGTATCCTAGTAGGACATAGCAAGGCTGTTGTGTTCCCTCCCTTTAGTTATATTCTAGTAGCTCTTATTCTAATCGATTTCAATATCTATTATCTTAATATTATAATCAATTTTGCAGCAACAAATTTTGAAAATCGAAACACGGTTTTACGATGTATTTGTCATTTTGTTGAGAAATGTTTGTTTTGAAACTATTTCGTGATTGTTTGCAGCAACGCAGTTTTACCATCGACCATGAGGCCCACACATTTTTAATGGATGGCAAACCATTTCGTTATATATCCGGCTCCATACACTATTTTCGGGCCGTACCCGAAGCCTGGCCTAAACGCTTGCGTTCTATGAAATCAGCTGGCCTTAATGTTATTGACATGTAACGAATTCTGTTCTGAAACCAAATTAAAGTAGAATACATTTTTTGCTTATTCCCCCTCCCCCCCGAAAGATACGTTGAGTGGTCCTTGCACAATCCACGCGATGGCGTCTACACTTGGACCGGCATGGCTGATGTAGAGACATTCATTAAATTAGCTCAGAGAGAAGGCTTTTATGTTATACTAAGACCGGGTCCCTATATCTGTGCCGAAAGAGATAATGTAAATAGTGACTGAATATATTTTTTATTTAGATTTTTTCTTTTCCTTGAATGTTTAATTCTTTTTAAAGGGCGGTTTGCCCTATTGGCTGTACCGCAAATATCCCGGCCTAAAAGTGCGCACTACTAATGCCAATTATCTGCATGAAGTTGCCAAATGGTATGGCCAACTGATGCCGCGGCTTCAACGTTTTTGGTATGGCAATGGTGGTCCCATTATAATGGTGCAAGTGGAGAATGAATATGGCAGTTTCGGTGCCTGCGACCCTGAGTATATGCAGTGGATGAGAGACGAGACTCGTAAATATGTGGCCGATAAAGCTGTGCTCTTTACCGTTGATTATCCGGCTGAAAGTTTAGAATGCGGCAGCGTTGAGGATGTGTTCGTTACGCTGGACTTTGGCATAGATGAAAGTAAGTTGTAAACAAATGTTTGATAGGACTATATGATGTGAAAGTTTTCACTAACTCTTCGCGAGAACTATTCAGTATCGGCGATGCTGACTGGAAGTCAGTTTTTCACAGACCACAAACTTTTTTCAACGTGACTTGGATCTGTACAAGATTCATGTGACCTCTGAGCTAAAAGTAAATAATCTGGTCAGCGACACGTGCCCGTGGAATGGGTTCAAACATAGTTTGCCGAGTTCGGAAGAATATCACCCTAACGAGATCCAAGATCGCCCAATATGTTTCGCCAATCCTCAACGGCGACTACTCTTTGTCGACGCTGAAGCGGAATGATACGTACATATAACAACGGCATGAAGCTTCCCAGTGTCACTGGGGCCACTCTACTCGAGCCATTTGAAGTCTTGGTAAATCTCAACTAGACGTGTAACCTGAACTGGCCCTCTTCAATAGCGCCCAGATCTTAAGCATTAAAAATGTCCTACTGTGTATTTCCTTGTCGGCTCCTTTAGTAACCGTCAGTATCATTTTGTTATATTGATGGAAATTCTGACTTTGTCGTTCAATGTAATTCATATCCTTTTAGTTCAAGCATTCGGGATTAACATCAAAATAATTGTTGGTTTTTTCTTTCATATTACAAAAATTTCAGGCAAAGATTTGGAGGCAATTTGGAATAAGTTAAGAGCCGTCCAGCCAACAGGGCCGTTAGTGATTTCAGAATTTTATGCCGGCTGGTTGACCCATTGGCATGAGCAGAACCGCAGACTGGATCCACAAGCTGTAGCCGATGCTTTAGAGTAAGTGTTTTTTTTTCGTAAATTTTGGCTGCTTAAAAACGGGTTTCGTTTGCTTTTATGCACTGGAGCTTGCAAAGAGAGGTTTGCTCCATAGGCCTACAGAAATTACAGTGATGCAGCAAAATGTTCACTGTTGATTCTTTATTGTGTATTTTCATTAATTTTTTTTATTGCAGCCTGATTTTAGCCTCAAATGCCAGCGTTAATTTGTACATGTTTTTTGGCGGCACAAATTTCGGGTTTACAGCCGGCGCTAATGACTTCGTTGCTACGAAATATGCTCCCGATGTCACTTCCTATGATTACGATGCTCTATTGAATGAATGGGGCAACACAACGAAAAAGTATGATTTAGTGCGTCAAGTGATCGGCCGCTATTTTCGCCTGCCAGCCCTTAAACCAGTTAAAGAGAAAACTTTCGCTTATGGTCAAGTCGATTTAAGGCCCGCCATGAACCTACTTTCCCCCGAAGGCCGTTCTGTAATGGGAAACGCTGGAACCACCGGCACGGCTATTAAAACATTTGAAGAACTAGATCTTTATTCCGGTTTGTTATTATATGAAGCCGATATTGAGCAGCGGCAATTGGAGGGCAGCCTATTGACTGTAAACGAGTTAAGAGATCGTGCTTTAGTGTATGTGGACCAAGAATTTCAGGGCATTCTGTCTCGTCAAAAAGCTATTTTCTCTTTAAGTTTAAATAAAACATCTGGCTCTATTTTACAAATATTAGTGGAGAATCAAGGCCGAATTAATTACAATGTGGCGAATGACACGAAAGGTATTAAGGGTGCGGTAACGTTGACCTCTGCCAACGGCAGCTCGGCAACCCTGACAAAATGGCAGCACACCGCCTTTCCCCTGCAAGACATAAATATTGAAAAGATTTTACTCAGTTCTAGACAAGTTTTGCCAGAAACTAGTCATTTACTGCTGCAAGGTCCTGTGATTTACTATGGCGAGTTCGTGGTGAAGAAGCCTCATCATACATTTCTGAATCCCACCGGCTGGGGCAAGGGAGTGGCTTATGTGAATGGCTTCAATTTGGGTCGCTATTGGCCTGTAGCTGGACCTCAGTTGACTTTGTATGTTCCCCAGGAAATTTTGGTTAAAGGTGT
Source organism: Epicampocera succincta (assembly GCA_932526305.1). Lineage (NCBI taxonomy): Eukaryota > Metazoa > Arthropoda > Insecta > Diptera > Tachinidae > Epicampocera > Epicampocera succincta. The sequence goes on along the minus strand of OW052037.1, from coordinate 10,325,694 downwards.
AAATACACTGGCACTGCTGGAATATGAACAGACTAATTGGGCCAACAAGGATAAGGGTCCTTATGTTACTTTAGATAATAAGCCCCAGTTGGATAACTAATTTTTATTTGTTTGTGATATTTTATTAATAAAAAGGAATTAAATTTAGGTTCTTAAAGCCAAGATGAGCAGATTTCCCTCTGTCAAAGACAAAATGTGTAAATGTATCCTTGTGCCACTTCGAAGTCAAGTTCATCAGTGTTAAATGGCTGAATATTTTTTAGGTGATTAAAAATAACAAAAGTTTGGCCAAAAGATTCTGGAACAGTTGCCTCTCTTCCAAACCAAGCAAAACTAAATGCCCTCGGCGAAAGGCAGCACAACTCGTAGCAATCAATGTCCTATCGCGCACAAAACGTTATCTTTTGTATACAAGAAATGGATAAAGTTTGCATTGCAACTTGGGTCGGATCGCGTGTAAGAGCTGAAGTAAAAAAGTCGATAGACAACGACGACGGAGGGACGCTGAAGGATTCTGGTAGCAGTTGAAAATTGTTTTGAAATTTCATCGACAAATAGCTGGGTTGGCGCCCATTCCTGAAAGATCAGATGTGTTAACAAACAAAAGGATTGAGTTTGGGACGATATCAATCCATAGGCGATGCCAGAGAGGCCACTTTATCTGGCGAAATCTGCTACTTGGCTCTGGTTCCTTTGTTGCAGCTCAGATCAGATCAACGGCAACTTTATACACCAACGATTATCGACTTTTTCCTTTGGCTTGAATGGCATACAGACCAAAACAAAGTTATGTACACGCATGTGGCATGGCGCTACCTTCGTTAAGAGCTTGTTTATTCGGCACGAGAGCTTGGATAGCATCGCAATTATCGCAGTGGCCCTTAAAGCCAACCTAATCCATATTAACGGCCAAATTTAGTGTCATTTTGCGCCAATTACATGGCTGTGTTTTGAATATCACATTAGTTAAAATCACGTGACTTGTAAACGCTGAACTTTATGCTACTCCTTTGTTATTGATGAAGCCGCCACTCAGTGGAGTCCTCAATTCACAATATGAGTAGAGAACTTTATCTGGTTAAAATAATATTGTATTTGAATTCAGATATTTGGTGATTTAAAAGCATGTGGATTTGCAGAATATGCCTGATCGAAAACTGCATACTTTGGTGGGATAATAAGCAACGAAGTCTGGAAGACAAGACACTTCCAGGGTGTTATAAACCATTTCCCTCAAACACAGAGTGATTTATTTTCAATGGAACTTAACAAGCGCTCAGTGAGCTACCCTTTGAGTTATTCTTAGCTTTTTTTTTTGGTTTTTCAGCCACTTAGAAAAAAACCCAGTTAATTTAAATATATAATTAATTTTAATTTAATTATTGCCTCTTATTGCCAGACTCGTCAATCGTCGTTTGTGCAATTTTATTCCAGACCAATTATCCATCCTTCACATTTCCTTAGCCATCGAGATATACATACATATAGAGAAATTGTCAATAAATTTCAGCTATTGCTTACGAATACAAAACAAACGTCAATTTTTTTTTATGGCGAGGACTCTTTGAAATGAGGGGAATAATGTTTTGTTTTTCTAGCAGAGAAATTTTTTTGTGGGGATCCCCTACTTTTAAGCGTGAACCAGAGAGACTTTTAAAATAAAAGTGAAATTTATTCTGCATCTGCATCTGCCGTTATCGTAACAAATGTGTATGTATGTGTCAATATTACAAGTCATATGACAACAAGACCAGGTCAGTTGGCTTTCAAACGCTTTTAGTCAGTTACAGGACAAAATATTTAAACTGTACAGTCACGTCCACGCAAAGCCAAGAGGTGAATGCCAATTGTCTTCAGAGTTGAGGTTGTCTTTCAACCGTGGGCCACTGTGCATTTGTTTATTTATTTAGCAATAAAAAATCAAGAGATTTATTCTAGAGTGTTCACTTCGTTCGCGTCTAATCAATATGCCCAACGGCGTGTTCAACAATTTGCTGTTAGTTTGACTTCTTCAAACTTGGAGGAAAAATAAATATATACAAACAGCAATAAAAACTTGTAGATAATCACATGTCAAGTAAAACTGAAGGGTTCTCAAGCCAATATAATAATAAACACAATAATAGAATAATTAAAAAAAAAAAAAAACAAAAAAACAATTTATTTTAATGAACTTCATTAATGGGTTTTTTTTTCGTCACTTGCGATTCGTTAAACAAGCGCTGACCTTCTCGTAACGCAAAAATTAAACAGTTCAGGAAAAACCACCAACAAATTAAATTAAGAAACTTTTATTTAAGCAGTTTTGGCCTAGAATTATAAACAAAAATAAATTCTCTTTGCGTACAAAAAAAAAAAGAAAGGAGAAATAAAAAACTGAAAAGAAAACAAAACAAAACAAAACCCAAGAAAAACTTAAAACTCAAAGAGTTGTTGGGGAGCGAAAATGAGCGACTTACAGCAAATCGAGGCCCAACAACAGCCGGCCGTAGTGGAGACCAACAAAACGAAAAAAATCATGCGCAGTGATGTTTTAGCGATGGTGGTGTCCGGTGTGAGTGCGGTCCTGATCGTCATCATTCTATACAGTTTAATTATGCACTTTCTCGGAGCCGAAGCGCACGATGTGAGCTTAACATAATTACCGGCGTGACTTGACTTGATTAAATATTATTGTACCGATTGTTTCAGCAACCCTGTTTTAGTTGTTGTGATTTCTTCATTTCAAGTAAAACACAAAAAGAAACGAAAATTGTGACTGGTTTTTTTTTCTTTTGTTGGTTGTTGTAGAAAAACACAAACCTGAAAAAATTATCATTTTCCAAAGTGCACCATCAAATCTGTGGAGTTTTAGCACAATAGCTTAAGTCAAGATAAGAGGAAAATAAATTTTATAAAAAAAAAAAGAAATAGTTCATCAATTATAGGAAAAAAGAATTTGGTCAAATAAAATATATAATAAAATTAGATGCACAAAATTCGACTTAAGCGGTTGTGACAAAACGCCACAACATCTGTAATCCGTATGTGTGTATGCAGGTGTGTCCAGTTGCCTTAATATAAAGTATGAACAGTGGTGCACAAAACTATGCTTATATTTTCAGTCTCTTTCAACTCTTTGTGTAGCGACATGTGCACATTAAAATACACAGTGACGCACAAAAGCATACACACACTTCCACTTCCAACCATTCAGTTGACATCACTGTATGGCTTTTATAAGCTTTTAGTGATTTCAAAAACACACAGTTTGACTACAATCCCCCCCCCCCCCCCCCCAGTCTATAGTGCACAATTTTCGCATTTCTGTCAGTACGATTTTAGGGGCGCGAACTGCCAAACAGCTGATTTCTTAAGTGACGAGTTGTAAAAATGTGAATGCAGTCGTTTCAAAAAGTGAACAAAACAAATTACTAGTATTTGATGGTTTCCTTGAGACCATCTACACTTTGCTTAAGGTCTCAAACCTTAACTGTAAACACTCCCATGAAGATAGACTCATATGAGGTTGTGCAAGCAGTTGGGTCTCGAACGAAGTGAGTGAAATCACAAAAATTCGGGCCATCAGTTAAGGTGACATGTATTTTATTAGGAATAAAATCATAATCGTCCTTCACAGCTTCCACCACGCCGCGCTCTACAGCAGCAATTACTTCACTCCAATTTTGTGACTTGTGACAATTTGTAATGACATTCGGTTGGCGAAATGTGAGTTTCAGCTCATGGCTGAATGTCTGCCAAATTTTTATGATCGCGCTTGATTATTTTTGTTGATAGGTTTGATTACTGGCTGTTGTTAACTGGCTGGAACTTGAACAAAAAAAAAAAGAAAAGAAATAAAAAGCGAAGTCTTTATGTCATAAACAGAAAATGTCATTTGATAATGAATCATCGCTCAGCGCTTGCAAAACTTAAATGATGCACCACTTGAAGAGAATAGCATGTCCGTCGTCAGTGGTTTTGTGACGTCATTTTATTATTATTGACACGGCTTGTACGTACAGTTACGACCTGCACTGTATAAATGTGCATGTGCCATGTGAAATGGCCAGTATTGGGATTGTTGTCTTTATTATTATTTTGTATTGAGTCCTTCGTAGTTATTTACGGTTGGTTTGTTGTTTCCTCCATAGAATTTATCAGACCCCGGAATGAATCGGTCTTTTACTATTGATCATGAAGCCAACACGTTTCTAATGGATGGCAAACCTTTTCGTTATATATCGGGATCTTTTCATTATTTTCGTGCTGTACCCGGGGCGTGGCCAAAACGCTTGCGCACTATGCGAGCGGCGGGCTTAAATGTTATTGACACGTAAGTTGTGACATTTGACATCTGAAAATCTATTAACATCTTTCGATATATAATTTGGATAATTTGGCTCCAAAGTTATGTGGAATGGTCGCTGCATAATCGGCAGGAAAACGTGTACGACTGGAGTGGAATGGCTGATGTAGAGAATTTTATTGATTTGGCCCAACAGGAAGGCTTCTATGTGATTTTGCGTCCCGGTCCCTATATATGTGCCGAGAGAGATAATGTAAGATTTGTTTTCTACAAGACTATTAATTTGAAATGAATTCTGTCGGTTCTGTAAAGGGTGGTCTACCTCATTGGCTGTTCGGCAAATATCCGGGCATAAAACTTCGCACCAGTGACGCCAATTATCTGCACGAAGTTGCCAAATGGTATGGCCAACTGATGCCGCGGCTTCAACGTTTTTGGTATGGCAATGGTGGTCCCATTATAATGGTGCAGGTGGAGAATGAATACGGCAGTTTTGCGGCCTGTGATCGTGACTATTTGAATTGGTTGAGAGATGAAACCCGAAAATATGTGGGCGACAAAGCTTTGCTGTTCACCACGGATATACCAAATGAACGCATTAAATGTGGCACAATCGAGGGAGTTTTTGCCACCACCGATTTCGGCATTGATCGCAGTAAGTTCCGGCCATTGTACAGGAAACAATATTTTGTACCACTTTAGGAAAAAATTTCGAATTACAGTTCATGAAATCGACAACATTTGGCGTATATTAAGATCGGTACAGCCAACAGGACCTTTGGTCAATTCGGAATTTTATCCCGGCTGGCTGACACATTGGCAGGAATCGAATCAAAGGCGGGATGGCCAACAAGTAGCTGAAGCTTTAAGGTAAAACAGTGCACGGAATTTCATAATTTTGCGGAGTTTCAAAACAATGTCTATTTTCTGGGAGAGAAAGTCCGAAAAGTATAACGGGTCAAGGGACTTGTTAAGTATATATGAACTCTTGGTTTGTACGATTTATAAGATAACCAGAAACATACATTTAATAATGAAACATGTTGATTTTACACTTTTAAAAAAATATACTTAAATTTTTTTTTGTGCCGCAAAAATAATTGTTTTAAAGCTCCAGACCACCAGAAATATTCTATTTTAATAGACTAACGAATACACACACACACGTTTCTAATCCACTCCATTTGCCAACGTTTATGTTTCCTTTTTGTCTTCCAGAAAAATTTTATCCTCCAATGCCAGCGTCAATTTCTACATGTTTTTTGGCGGCACGAATTTTGGTTTTACCGCCGGCGCTAATGATTTCGGCGATTTTCAATACACGCCCGACATCACGTCTTACGACTACGATGCCGTCATGGATGAACCCGGCAATATAACCAAGAAATTTGAACTAGTACGTGCAGTTATAGCCGAATATCTGGATGTACCTATAGTGGATGTAATCGCAGAACAGGCAGTGGCGTATGGCCAGGTCGATATGCGGCAAATATTCAATCTGCTGTCAAATGAGGGCCGGGCTACTTTGGGCAATGGCCATGGCATAGAATCTATAAAACCCAAGACATTTGAACAATTGCTGCAGTATTCGGGCTTGATTTTATACGAGACCAGTTTGCTGGGCATCGACACAAACGACTGCCTGCTCACAGTTAACGATTTGAGAGATCGTGCCCTGGTTTATGTGGATCAACAGCTGGTGGGCATTTTGTCAAGACAGAATGGCAACTATTCATTAAATATGAATCAAACAGTCGGTTCAAAACTGCAAATATTAGTGGAGAATCAGGGCCGCATTAATTTCAATGTGGCCAGTGACACGAAAGGCATTTTGGGTGCGGTAACCTTGCAAAAACTTACCAGCGCCAAAGTGACGGTCTTGGAAAATTGGCTTAATACCGCTTATGGGCTGGAAGAACCGCATGTTTCGAATTTGTTAAACAGCATCCATAAGAGTTACACTTCTCTGGAATTGGAGGCGGACGAGAAGAGTGCCTTGTTAAAGGGTCCCATGGTGTATTATGGAGAATTTACGGTCACTGAAGTTTGTCATACTTTTCTGAATCCTTTGGGTTGGGGTAAGGGAGTGGCTTTTATCAATGGCTTCAACTTGGGGCGTTATTGGGCTACAGCTGGACCCCAGTTAACGCTTTATGTGCCAGCGGAAATTTTGGCCACCGGCCTGAACTCTGTACTGATCATAGAATATGAACAAACCAATCGTGTTAGCAAGGATCTAAACCCTTTTATCACTTTCGATGACAAGCCGCAATTAGATACATAAGTTTTGATTTTTAATAAAAAAAAATATGATTTTCCTCAAATTTGTTTCTTAAAAACAAAGTATTTCACCATCATTGTCTGGTCAGGGGAATTAACAAACAACAAAATTCCCAAATTTCTCGGCTGGCAGAGCATTATTGTTCTGTTTAGGAAGGCCTGCACCAGGAATACCCCTACTTCTACATTTCTAGTTCATGTTTGTGCTCCTTTTTGGGTGGTAACTAATGAAATCTTCGCAACTTTTTAAACGATTAAAGTAAAAAACTTGCGAGTTTCCTTGGATCTCTCTCCAAGATTTCGAAAACAATAAGTAACATGAATATTGTCGCGTGGCGCCAGTGTGACCAACTTCAAATTATATATTTATTTATTACAAATTATAAAATAAATAGAAAAGATAAGAGCAAAAGCAGAACTAGAGATATATGGTAAAAGAAAGAGTTACAGTCTAACCAATTTAAACTTAAACTTCATTAAGCATTTTAAAACTTTTATACGATCACGCTGGTGGTACAGCACAAGCGACTGCACTACCTGCTCGTAGGAATTATTTTTGTTCTCTTCAATGCTCTGAAAATATGCGGTATTTCAAAGATCACTGGATCACTCAGGCCTACCAAAACGGTTCTAGATACTCGTAGATGTCCATGTTCGTTAGACAAGAAAAAGAAAACTGCCTACCGCCAGTCATCTTATTCATTCTTATGATGAAGCCTGCAATGTTTTGTAGTCCAAATTCGCAGATATCGCAAGGAGCATTAAGGACAAGAAGTGATCACAGCAAACATCCGCAGTACTTTGTTTGCATGCCACGAACGTGGCGTCAGGACACTCTGCCGTGTTGGTAGGATTTTGATTAAACATGTTCTTGTGAAGCCAAGGTCAATTGGCAGAAGGGGCCCCTTTCTTGGCGCAAACGTTCTGGTTGTGGTATAAACCGAAAAACGCAGGAAGAGACTTGCAAAAATCTAGGATAGCAAAGTTCCTAGTAATTCTTGTCTGCGAGTTGCTGTTGTCTTGCAACAGACTCCGTTTATGTGAAGAACTAAGATCGGGGGAATGTACAGGCGAATTGGTTTGTCCTCCCTTAACTTTCTGGCGAGCTGCAAACCCGAAGAGATGATATTAAATATCCGGCGCTGTCCAGCAAGGAGTTTATGATTTGTGCCGTGCTGCACATTATAAGAAGCTGCCACCTGTGTGAGCCTTGCAAGCCATATGGCGGCGTTAGTGAACCATCGACCAGTTCACTGCTGTGGACATAAGATGCTCACACAAATCACTTCCAAATCTGGTCAACTCAGTTGCTGTTTTGTGTAACGAGTATAAAATGGCTCCGCAATCACCTCAATCTCGCCAAGTTTTAAGCGCCCTTCAAAACATGGCGCCGATTCGTAACGAAATATTGATACGTACCGGCTCTTGAATTGCACTAGAGAAACGAATTGAATTTCTGTCTATCGATTTGTGATATTGTGTAATTAATAAACAAACGATTTGATTTCACGTATTTATGGATATTGCCATTATTTTGATTTTATTTTCAGTTTTCTTTTTGTTACAAATATTTGACGCTTTCAGTTATAAATTTGGTAAAAATTTTGTAAATGCATTTGATTATTTTTTATATTGTCCGATATATGTAAATCTTTTTTTTCTTCTTTAATAATACAATATTTTTGTATGTTTTTGTTACAATTAATACGTATTAGGACATTAAGGTAATAGACGATTATTTTATTTCATTATAAAAATGAAAAGAATTCAGTGTGAAACATTTCAAATAAAACCACTCGAGAATTTCAGGTGAGTGAACTGAACTATTTGATTGTTGTTTAAGGGTGATGAGTTGTTTTTTCTTTCTTTCTTTTTGTTTTTTATTTTTTTGTTTTTTTTGAAGCGGTAACAATTGAAATCTAGATAAGAATTGAATCAAGCAGAACCATGATTTGCAACAAAATTGATTCAGCTTCAGCGAGTGAAGTTGTGCTATAAAAAAAATTTGCTCACAAATTTCTGATTGCCAACAATTTGGTTGTACCAGTTTGTGGAGCTGCATTATCATTTGATCGATCTGCCTTACCATTGGCAGTTCGGTTGCCATCAGTTGTTTATTCAATTAAATAAATTATTGCGCGTAGGCTGTTGCAAACATTGTGCTCATATCCGGATATCAAGTTGTCAGCTGTCAATTTAGCTGGTACTTGGGAAGGCCACTCGTCAGCTGTTACAGCAGACTCGCATAATGATTACATCTAAAATCGAGTCCGTGCTACAACTGGAACTATTAAATACTTTCTTTTTCATACGTAGGCCGTAGTAGGCGGACTTTTTAATATGTCCTGTGATAGTGAAAATCTTAAAATTTATATTAAAACAATTTATTAATTAATTAATTAATCTGCTTACTAGTTTTGGTAACCGGTTACCAAATTATTACCAAGTCATACTCAAGCTTTTGTAGGATATTGATTTTAAGCAAATTCTTGTTGTAATTTCAAGCAAAATTTTGCCACATTTTCACTCATCACAAATTTTGTTGATCACATTTTTAATTTCGCCTAAACGATTTATTAAAACTAGAGGGTGATCTTAAAACAACTCGGCTTGCGCCTATATCTGTGTGTGGGCGTGTTTTATGTGCCCAAGCTGTAAAAAGACAGCTTTATTCCAGTTGCTCTGAGCGCAAAATAGTCAGCTGACACGCGGTGCTGCCTTGCGCTCCTCCTTATCTAGATTTCAAAATGAGATTCTGTCTTTATTACCGTTTTGTTTTTAGTTTTAGTATAAATTAATTAAGTTTTACAAAAGTTAAGCACACAATTCCTTGGAAAAATCTAGTATTATATTTATTTGTTACTTTTCACTTTTGTTTAGAAAATTTTAATAAATATGTAGTGTTGATCTAATTTTAGTAATTCATAAAGAGAATTTATTAAAAATTAATTAAAATACATTTTTAAATAACTAGAAAATAAATAGGTACGTGATATCTTATTAAAACTCTAAGGGCAGAGTAAGAGAGTGATAGAGACAGAGAGGGAGAGAGTGAAAGAATAATGCTATTAATTAATAATCAAAATCTAATATCTAAAAATTTATTATTTTAAAATTAATTAAACAAAAATAAAAATAGTTTTTAACATTTTGATGTGCACAATTTTCAATTGAATCACAAAAGTACAGACTTAAACTAAAAATAAATAAAAAAAAAAACAAACGGAAAAATTATTGCTTCGTTAACAAAACCTGCAAAAACGATTATATGGTTTTGTTGTAAATTTTTTGTTTGTTTTTAGTGGATGAGAGAATTTGGCAGTAGTGTGAGACAGCCTCTAGTTTTGTTTCAGTGTATTGAAGGACTATTTCTTATAAAAAAAAGTTTTTTTCTTTCTTCTTTGTTTTGGCTATTTCTTTCGTTTTATGCATTAATCAAATCAATGTTGTGTTATTGTGAGGTAGTCATTAGTCCGGTTCCGGTTGCCTGGATTAAAAGAGTTTTGACTTAAAGAAATCCTGATCGAAGGTATTAAAAATTCTTGCAAACTCAAGTCTTGCAACAGAACTATTATTACAAGTGCAACTGTATGGAATTGAAGCTTAAATAAATCAAATTAAAATATATAAAAATATCGTTTTTATTAATAATTTCATAATGATATAGAGATATAAACGACAATGGCAGTATGACTAGTGTTTATTGTAGTAGTAAAAATTTTGATTTTTTTCAATTGTAAAACAGAGTCTGCTGGCCAACATGTTTATGCATGCATGGACTTACATATATGTATGTATGTATGTATGTTTGTATGTATATAGGAAAATTATTCGCAATATGTTTAATGAGTGTCATTTTTCAGATTTAAATGGTCGTCAGCAACGCGTCGTCGGAAAGTTGATTTTAGAATAGACTTCAATATAACACGTCGTAAGTCCGGTTCCATCATTCTTTTGGTAGCCAATATACTCACACACACATACATATATATAAATGTATCTCACAGTTGTGGTTTTTTTAAATGCATTTTCTTCAATCTTAATTTTAATCGTATAAAAATGTTCAAATTGTTTTCTACCTTTTTCTCCTGGAATAAATTTAAATTATATACAGAACTATTTGTGGTAATGTAATGTTAAAATTTAGGCAGTTGTTGTTGCACCATTATCGGCAGTACAAAATTTGTCCGCCATTAAGGCGAGCACTTTTTCTAATTTAGAATGTCGATCATCGGCAGTGGCTGCAGCTCCTTTACTGCCCCACAGGAATTTTATGTGGAATTCAGTTCTGTAATATAAATTGTAATAAAATAATTAGTTATCAGAATGTGGAATGGTGTTGCAAAAGTGCCAGTGGTGTTGCAAAAGTGCAAGTGGTGTTGCAAAAGTGCAAGTGGTGTATTGGAAAAGTGCAGCTAAATTGTAAGTAAGTAAGAAAAATTTATATTATTTTACAAAAATCTAAAAATTGTGAAATGGGGTCTTGCAAAAGTACAAATAATGTTCTGCAAGTACTAGAGGTCTTGATAAAACACAAAAGCATGTAAATAAGACATATTGCAGGACTTTCTTAAAATAAGTCTATGTATTGTTTTATAAAAGGCCATGATTCAGAATGTGGTTCTGAATAATAACAAAATAAATTAAACAAATGTGTGATTTATTTATTCTAAAATAAATGTTTTTGACATTTTGAAAAACTGCAAGTGGTCTTGCAAACGTGTAAATACTCTTAAAAAGTTTTTTGATAAGTTTTATTGTTATTAAAGCATGATGCATTTTCCACATCCCTCCTTTCGTTTTCAAGAAGGAATAATATGATTGGATGGTGTATTCACACCCTTGTTATCTTTATTCATCATGCCAAACAGCAAGTGGTCTTGCAAAGTGAATGTTGTCTTGCTAAATTGCAAACACAATATTGTTTTTATTTCGCAGCTGGCAACTTGTCGTTTGGACTTCTCTAACGTCTGCTTGAAGTCTGAAGTCTTCACGTATATGCATATAAGGACTTATATATGAAAGTCAGTTAGAATTTAGCACCAGCAGTACAAAAATGCTGGGCAAAGAAATACCAAGTTGGCAGATATACAGTAATCGTAGCCCATGTTTAATACTTTATTAGAAGTATTTTCTTGAACTTAAAACAAAGATTTTTTGAGGTCTCATTATATCGATATATTTTCTCTTCGTACCACCAAGAAATATCTTTACATATATGTATAGATTTCGCGTTTGTCGATTTCTAACTCACCTGAATGCATCGCTCAGCAGCTCATCCAATCGTGATATAGATTCCTCCAGAATGATCCTGGAATTCTTACGATACAACTTCAAATTGTTCAAGAAATTACGCGACGAGTCCAGATGGGCATAATTGATGTACATGCCGAAGTCGTCGGCTTTGCTCTCCCACGACGTTACGCACATGTTGTAGAGCGAGGACTTCTCGGTCGTGTTGTTGAAATTCAGAATATCAATAACGGGACGATCCTTGAGCAAAGCGTATAGCAGAACATGCGGCACAGTAGTGTTGGGAGCCTGGGGATTTGAACACTCGTTCATGCTGCTCAAGGTGGGTCTGAGCTTCGCCTCAAACATGAAAGCATCATCGGTATATTTTTGCCTCAGCAAATGCCAAGCGGAATTCAGTTTTTGGATCTATGCAGGAGCAAAAATGTTCAGTAGAGTTTAGAAATAGAAATATAAAAAGCAATTCAATTGCAGGCAGTACCTGCGGCATACACAGGCCCAACATGATGGTAGCGAAACCAAAAAGATTTCCCAATGCAGTCTTAGTCTCCACGGCTACCTGTATCCATTTGCTTAAAATTTCGGCGCGATCCAAATCCGTTTGGCAGGTCAGTATGGTCACGGCCACCATCAGCTTCATACACTGGGTGCGTTCGATCAGATCCTGACGAAAAACTTTGCCCTGCGGCAAAGTCAACATTTCCAGGCCCGAACAGTCCAGCACATGGCACTCATTGTTCTCAGCATCGGCTTCCGGGTCCGGCTTGGGCTCCTCAATGAACAGATGGATGTCTATGCGCGTTATGTGCTCGGCTAACATTTTGGGCCCCGTTTCCAACAGCATTATCTTAAACGTATTCAAAGCATCGCCGTCCAGGGGGTTGTTTTCGCAAGAGGGCAGCAGCAGAGTGCTGAAATTCTCCACATCAAATTTGGAAATCTTAGGAACAGAAATCAGAGTTACGAATATAGAAAAAGAGTTGGATAGAGAAATGCGTTCGCAGTTACCGGCTTGAATTCGGTTATTTCTAAAGTAAATAACTGATCCTCGGCGGCCTCTACATCAAATTCGCTTAAACTCTTCAACGTCACCGATGACATAGAAGAGGTCATGAAGCGGGGATTTTTAATGACCACCCCTCTGTGCACTATGAATTCGTTCATATCGCCCGGCATCGAATCGCCCGAGCCGTTGCCCGAATCGGAGCCACTCAGCTGATAGATGCCGGCCATTTGGTGTTGCCGCTGCAAGGGATACTGTTGCTCCAAGCCGGTGCCCTCCTTGTTGTGGCGCGTCAAAGTGCCCGCTGCACTCCCACTCCCAACACCACCACTACGATTGGGCTTGGGTGGTGGACTGGGTGGCTTTTCGGGCAGCTCCGGTATTTTGCCGATCTCCAAGCTCAAGAACATGCTGGCCCCATGATCGTTGCTGAAATCTCGGGCCAAACTGGAAGTGCGGTTGAGATTGTTGCGGAAAGCATTTGTGGCTGGTCGGGGCAGTGAATGGGTGGTGAACTTCACGTGATTCTCCACAATATCGTTGGCCGTGCAACGGGCTATAGTTTGAAAGCCATTGGTGGGTATTTTACCGCACATATTCAGATTTTCCAAATGCGTGTGCAGTTGGCTGTCACCGGGCGAACCGCAAACGCTGCTGCTGAAGCGTCTTGCCGGCTCCGGCCGATAACCGTGCCCATTGGCTTGATTGAGATGGTTGAAGGAACCGCCATTGGGTGGCATTTCGGGCCCGTTGTTGCCACCAGCTTGAATGATGCCATCAGCACTGTTGCCAACCTCGCAGTTTTTTATATTCGACACCACTATGGCCTGGGCGGGGGTTAGGCTTTGCGAGCGCTGTTTCTTCGAGGGCAGTCTAGGAGCTGTGCTCAGTTTGCCACGTGGCGGTGAAGACATGGGGCTTTGCTGTTGCATGGCTGGCTGGCCGATATTTGCGGGCAACGACTGCTGATGCTGCAGCAAAGCATGAGCAGGTGTTTGGGGCTGGTTGCTGGTTAAGGAGGTCATGCCGCCGAAACGAAATCCAGCATTGGCCGCCAACGGCGAGTTAAGCGGACTGGGTCCTCTGAGGCCAGCCAACATTTGGCTGTGCAGCTGGTTGCCCACGATCTTATGGCCATAAAAGGACAAAGGATACGATCGATTGCAGGGGTACTGTATGCGTGCGCCCGAGGCCAAAGAAATGGGTTTTCCTGTACAAACAAAAAAAAGAAAGAAAATTAATAGAGACATCCCTTAACAGCGCGGCGTCCTCCCTTACCACAACCCACATAAAACGTGATCAGATCCGGTATGGCATCGAAGGCATCCTCCTCAAATTGATACTGTATGCGCTCGTAGACGGTTTCTGGCTGCACCAAAATCTGAAATTGCAGCGGCGTTTTTTTTTTCGTTTCTCATTATAAAGTAAGTTTTAATTAAAGAGTAGAAATGGGGGGGGAAAACTGCTTTTTAATTATCACTTACCTTGTTGAGAACGAAGTGCAGGACAGCCGTTTTGGTGCGGCAGGTCAGCACATAATTGTCCGGCTGTGAAGTACAGTCTCGTATCAGAAAGTCGCCTTCGCGTTGAACAATTTCTTCGGCCCGTTGGCGCGGCAGCGGTCCATGATACCAGGCATGCGAGCGCATGTCTCGCGAGTCCAAGCTGAGTTCCCATTCTAAAGCTTTTTTGAGGGCCAAAGCTTCTTGCTGCTCATTGGTGGGAGGCAAGACTGCACCCACCAAGGAGTTGGGCTGGCTAAAGGAACCAGAGTTTAACGAATCGCTGTCCATGGCAGCGTCTGAGCTATTTGAAGCGCAGCTCTTGTTACGAGGTTTTAGTGCTTCATAGCTGTTGAAGCAAACCATACAACGGCATTAGTATTTCATTAATAACAAGGAAATTAAATGGCAGTAAAAGAGGTGGCCAGTTTTTACTTTCACAAGAGTTTGTTAAAGACTTTTCTTTCCAATTATTGCCAGTTTAAGTGTAATCGCTACAAGCACATACCGTTTTCAGGGTCTCTAACTCAGATTGTCATACTGGCATACCTATAAAATTCTTTATAAAAGCCATGGCACTAGTTTAGGGGAACAAATAGCACAAGTGTGCTGCAGGTCTCTATACAACCTGCTAATTAAAAATTACATGTTTGTAACAATTTGAAACATATGCATTAATAAAGTAGGTAACTTTATGTATTGATGAAATTTTTCTTGCCTCAGTAAATGAATTTGTCTTCTTCCCATATATCCTTTTTCTGGGCAAGCAATTTTTTGCCACAGCTTGATTCCGAATACTTAAAGATATGGCAAACTATTTGTAATATTACATTCTGGGCCCTTCAATAGCCATAGAAAGTGAAGAGAGAACACTTCACATGTCCTTTTTTTTTCTTAAAAATCAAATTTTTTTACACAAATTTGCATTAAATTGCTTGCAAAGTCAATAACAACTTGTAATATGATGTGTTGTATCTATGTGCCAAATTTTGTGGTAATCGGCTTAAGGATACGGTTTCTATCCATATATCCTTTTTCTAGCAATTGAAATTTTTCTACGATTCTTGTGATAATATTGTACAATGTAGTAGTTGTTGAAGAGATTCTCCAACAAATTATTCAGCATATTTTAATTACGCTTTAAGCTGCTGGCAGAGTTCTTAATATGCAAATTTTTTCTTTATGCCTGTTAAAGAGCACATAACCCCACTTTTTTTGAGACTGGTATACCACCCTCATAATTTACGATTTCTTTTTAACACAGCCCATACACAAACATCCACATGTAACATACTACTTGTATGGCAGGACACATATGAGAGAAAATTTCACTAAAAACTTTGCAAATACTTCAAAAAAAATCTGCCCAAATTGTCACTGACTTAAATGAATTAAAATTGTGTGGCCAAGGATTTATTTTATATATCAAAATTTTCTGCAAACATTAAAAATATTTCCTACAAATTTTATGCAATTTTAATGCTTTTCTTTAACTCTAGTGTTAATCTTACTTTTATTTTTTTGCAATTCAATTAACCCGTTGCTTTATAAATCCTGTTTTCTTGAAATATTCCGCCTTGTCTTAAACATTTTGTTGTGAGAATTTTTGATTTTATCACAATTAATTGAAGAATCTGTCCGTTTTCTTTTAAAGCGGCCCAGCCCAAGAAAATTTTTCTTCCTGATACTCTGTCTATAAGTGATTTTGTTTTACCGTTAACACTTTGTTCTTAATGTGCGCGTTTTTATGCCTACGAAACGACTACGACGCTCCAACGTGTATTTTCCATCTGTTTTATGTGTATTTTTCTATAAAATATTTTTTACTAGTGGAAGTGTAACAATCGCTGTTCAGTTTCTTTGACTTCGACAGAAGAGAGAAAGAATTTCTCTTGTTATTGCAACTGCTCCCTTGAAATGCATATAAATTTGGGCATGTTTACACGCAGAGAAATTAAGCCGTACTGCTTTTGCTGACTTTAAAAATTTAAATAAATAAATGGACAAATTTTCTAAGGAATGGCCGCTTCTCAGCTTTTGTCAATTGAGGCTGAACAAAGTTTTGTAAAACATCAAAACTATTAAAATTCCGCTGTCAAAATAATTAAATTTGTTACAGTTTGTCTCTGTGCTAAAATTCTTTTCAATGGGCACAATCGTTTGTCGTTCTTCCATATATCCTTTTTCTCCAAACTCAAATTTATGGTACTAATCGTATCGAAACGCTTCGAAAATCAGTAACTACTTGTAGTATGACGTATTGCTTCGATGTGGCAAATTTCTCTTCGATCGGCGCTAGGATGTGCTCTCTGGCCATAAATCCTTTTTTGTTGAATTGATCAAATATCAGCTAAAAAGTATAAATCGTTTGTAATTTGTTATAATTTATGGTTTTGTGAAAGTTCTCCTCAATTGGCGGACGCATGTTCCGCTTTCCCATATATCCTTTTTCTAACAACTAAAATTTATTACAAAGTTTTCATGGCAAACTTTTTTACGATTACGTATCTAATTAATGTGTAGTTCATACATCACTTTAGTCCGCCTAAGATTGTATTTTCTGCCCATGTATTCCTTTTGCCTAAAGATATATTTTTTTATACGTTTTGCATGGGAATTGTATAAAAACTAGCCACTATTTGTAGGATGATATGCTTTATCTGGGGCCCAAATTTCGTTTCAATCGGCTAAAGGATGTGTTTATGTCCCATATATCCTTTTTCCTTAAACACCAAATTGATGTACTTCCCATTAGATTACCTCAACAACTAGTAAACTATTTTTAATATTATGTATTTAATCCAAAGGCGAAATTTCATTTTCATTGCCACGAGAATATATCTCTTTGCCGTGTATCCTTTTTTTCTAGAAAATCAATTTATTTGGCGCAGTTTATAGCGGAATGTTTTAAAATCATGTCAACTGTTTGTAACATGATATGACTTATATGTGGCACAAATTTCACTTGCATCAGCTGAAGAATGTGTTTCTTTGCCATATATCGTTTTTTCTTAAACGCCAAAACTTTTTTGCTCAGTTTGTTTTTAATTACTTCAAAACCCACTAACTACTTATAATATAATGTATTTCGTTTAAGTTTTTAGTTTCACTACAATTGGTGCGCGTACAGGCTTTTCTGCAATATATCCTTTTTTCTGAAAAAGCAGATTTACCGCACAAAACGCAACAGATTACTTTGCAACCCGGTATGTACTTGTAGTATGACATGTTCTATCTGAAATTCAAGTTTCCATTCAATTGTGCCAAGAATACGACAGGCTCTCGAATATCCTTTTTTTTTTGCCATGTATAAATTAAGCCGTTTGAAAAAGTAGTTTTATTTTAACTATGAATTATTTGCTTTTTAAAAATGAAAGATGAGAATATTTTTTAACAAATTCAATATATTGAAATGGAATTGAGAACTAAATATAGAATTTTTTTATCGATTAAAGTCAGTTAAAGTGAGCAACAGCGAATGCAAATGTACTAGACAAAAACCGAACAGTGAATGCCAAAAAGCTTCCTGAACTAATTGCTGAACTTTTGGGAATTTTTTATTCATATTTTATACATAATTATTTGCAATTTCTGACGCAACCCAAATTTGTGTGACCTGAAGTCAAATTTAAGTTTTACTTCAGCGCATATTTTTCCCGTATTCGGTTATTTCTTGAAGTGTATCACGCACGCCAATCAATCAACCCTCCTTTTCAATGTCTTACTTTAAAGGGATTAAATAGAAGAAATTATTAACAAGACATACAGAAACGGAGAGCGAAGAATTTTTTTGAGCTGAATTATTGTTTCATGATTTTTTTTCTCACGCTTGCGCAAATCTTTTGTTATTATTTATATGATTCGGCCATTAATTGCTGGTGGGCCGCAGTAGCAGCAACAGCAGCAGCAACGGCACCGATAGATACCATCAACGATTGTAAAATGGGGTGTGTTCAATGTCAGTGAAACCAAAGCCGCTGACACTGTATCCTTTCTTTGCTGCTGTCTACCATCCATTCTTTTGTTATTGTTATTAAAATTCTAAGACCATCACATGAAGTGTCAGGATTTGAGCGAACGTTAGTTTCGAATTGACACAACAGAAGTGATGATAAATGCAAAATAAGACCTGGCCACATAAATAATTATGTATGTAATTCGATACTTACATTGTGTCCTGACCACTAAATGTAAGACGCTGACGTTGTGACTTTCGTTGTGGGGATTGTGTAGCGTCCGCCGAATGGGGACCGGCCCTTAAGTTCATGACTGGGCAAGAATTCCGGCAGCTGTGTGGGTTGGGCGACAATTCCGTTGTTGCTATAGGAGTTTTTTATTTCAAACGATTAAATTGAATATCTTAGTTTCTATTGGCCACAATCAAGGCGAGTCCATAGCAGGTAGCATAACAAAACGACCTGAAATCCCCAGTAAGTATTTTGTTTTGGTTAAATATTCCGTGGGATGAGGCGCACTCAGCTTCACCTGCTATGAAATCGCCCCCGGGCGACCAACTATACCATTATCAATGTTCATGGAGATGCGATGTTTCGCCTGAAGGCTCAACAAACTGTTTAAGAATTTGGTGCGATGTTGTGGATTTTGGACGCCTTTTAACTGCAAAACGCCATCATCTAAGTGCCACAAGTCTGCCAAGCAATTGTACACCTTGAAGTTGGCTGCGAGAGGTAAAATTTAAAAAAAAAACATCAACCGCGAATCATATGATATAAAACGGAACCGAAAAGTTATAGAAGTTTAATTTAAAATTAAAAAAAAAACTCAAATCTACAAAAATAAAGAAAATCTGTATAAAATCTATATGAGTTTGACCTAAAAAGACCCTAAAAAATATGGCAGAACGAGGCAATTGAATGTGAAAAATCGAATATATATATTTGAAACACCAGCAGGTCAAAAACGCAAAGAACTAAATAAATGTTAGAAACAATTTCGCGGCATTATTAAAAAGAAACTAAATAAAAACAAGATCTTTTAAGAATCTTGCCAACAAAAAACCAGGTATTTTTATGATAAAAGAGTGCCAACAACTTTCCACAAATTATTTGGCGCCAGAAATTAATTTCATTTATATTCATAAATTCTATTTTAATTTTAGCTTTAAGCATAAATTTGTTTAAATGATGCTAATCGAAACCAATTCCGAATGCCAGTTTATAACGAATGCCGTTGTCCAGGCCTGCAACGATGCGTGCTTGCTATAGGCCAATGTTAGCCGGCAATAGGTGATTTTGGATGGAGTCGTGCAGCACTTTTGTCCGATATTACGCTCCATACACATTTCGAAATCCTTTCGAGAACTACAACATTTCGATTCGATATTTCATTCTTACAGAATTTTCTTTTAATCGAATTTAAAGACAGTGAAACTTAAAAACGAGTCCTTTTTAAATTATTGGCGGGCTGGAGTTTAAGAAAAATTCAAAGATCTTAAAAAATGGTGGAAACTTTTTGCAATAACTGCGTGTTTTGATGGCAGTGTTCGATTGTTATGGACTAGGCCGGTCTCCATGTGAGGTCGCACTTGAGCTGGTTTGACCCATAGCAAAGTCTAGCTTTGCTTTTGAACCTCTTTCTTTTTGCTATTCTTGTCAAACATACTTTCATATTGTTGCAGATTCAAAAACTCCAGCCACTCTTTTATTGTCATTTTCGAGTTCAACACCGTCATGGTGCTGGTGCTGGTGCTGGCATCTTTTCGCCGCACTGAAGAATAATGAAAATTCCCATAAATGCTGCTGCGTTGTGGATTCATGGCCCGGCCATCTGTTCGCCTGGCTTGAACATTTCCCATCTTTTATATTGATCCTGATTTTTTTCTTTTTGACACACTTTAAGACGGGAATGGCTTCAAAATTGTTTCGCTTCACTTTCACGCGTTTGTCGAGTTTGAATGGTTCGATAAATCGCTGACAACTAAATCCCACTGTCAATGTCGCCCTAAGCAAAAGCATTTAGTTTTCAATGCGATTAAACAATAAAAATGCCAGTTTATGGTTTTTTCTGTGTGTGTGTGTGTGTGTGTGTGTGTGTGTGTGTATGTTATAATTGTGATATTATTTTACACGATTAACCCATTGAGGCAGGCGAAAAACATTTGGGCTGAACACAATATTTTTCTTTTAAAATATTAAGCGATTGTTAAATTTTTTTTAATATATATAATAATCAAGGCGGTTCATAGCAGCTAAACTCTTTAGTACAATATTTAGTTCTTGTTAAATCTTAGTGAAAAGTCAAAAAAAGAAAAATCTTTTACTCCCAGGGAGTTGCCAGTAATCAGCTGGACTCTGAAATTTCAGCTGTTTGCGTAAACGTTTTGACAAAAATACTTCAGATTCTCATAATTCTCATTATGAAAATTAGATACGATAAAAATCGTAAATAAATCAGCCAGACATTTAAAAGTGGCCTCAATTTGCTGCAGAGAAGGCCAGAGTCAATGAAACTGGTATTTAAAGAACATTTTCTTTATTATGGTGGGTCGGTGTTGCTTTAAATACCCCAGGATAGGAAACAACTGCTCAAATCTAATGAAATTCAGCACCCTTCACTGGTTCATGAGATGCGAGGAACCAATTGGTCAAATCGAATTGAGTTTTCCCCTCTTTATGGGTTCATATGATCGGGGTTAGTGCTCATAACCCATTACATACATAAATACAGGTAATATATATTTCTTTTCACCCTTAATGGGTTAAATAATTTGCTTTATGTTATTTTTGATTCAATGAAAGCATAAAGTATTCATGAATATCCATCTGCGGCTTCAGATCAACAATTTGTTTGTTTGTTTATATTTTTCTCTAGATTAGAACTAAAACAAACGCTTTTTTCTTTTTGTTTATTGCCGCTGCTGTTTGTTTTGAAAAATATATTTATTTTACTACAATTACACACTTGATATGAAATATTCGCTGACCGCAGCAAAATTTCCTCAATTATTGATTTGTTTTTGCCAGCAACGAGAAAAATCATCTGTTTAACAATATTTTGTTTCAATAACAAAAAGATCAGCTGATTTGCTTAATTCAATAATTAATTTTCTTCTAGTTTTCTTTAATTATTAAATAATTTTTACATAAATAAAACTAATTTGTCTAATTATGGTCCAGCGCTGTAGAGCTGAAGACGCACATTTTATTTCTATTTGTTTTAGTTTAAAGCGAAAGCGAAAGCTGCGCAGATAAGATATTGTTTTTACTTAAAAGTGTAAATTGAAATTGCAAAACTTAGTGGGAAACGGTCTGTACTATTACTTTAAGTTTTTCTTACCAAAAATATTACACAATATTATTTCTAAAATGTTGTAAAAAAATATTTTTGTTAATAAAATAATGAAATAACATTTTTTATTTTTTTTATAAGAGCATAAAAATACTGTAATTTTTTTGGTTTTTTTGATTAAACACACAATATTTTTGTAAGTTTTTCTTACTAAAAATACTACACAATAATTCCTAAAATTTAAAAAAAAATATATTTATAATATCATATATAATGAAATAACATTTTTTATTTATTTTATAATACTATAATATCCTTTCAACAATACTATAATATTTTGTTTGTTTTTTTAATATCTTCTTATTCCAAATATTGTTGATATGTTTTAATTTTCACTAATATATCCATAAATCCTTTGGATATATAACCATTTTTTAAAATACAAATAATATCACCATTATTTCTCTATTTATTTAGTTTTGTGTCGTTTTTCTTATTTGTTCCCTTTCAAATAAATCAATTACGAAACGGCCGTGTTGGTATCGCCAACGAACTTAATGAAAAATGTGAAGCATAATAATAACGATATAGAACAGGGTGTTTAATATACGAATTGTCATTGCCACTACTTTAACACAGATGGCTCTGATACGTTGCCTACGGTATGGCAGTTCATAGACAGTTACATCCAATCTTGCTCGACCACATGAATTCAACAATATTATCCAAACGCAGTTCGCATATTTTTTCAAATAATTCATATTTCGTCGGGCATTTATTCTCGAATATTTTTATTCGAATAATTGTTCAGATTTAAGACAAATTAATGAAGTGTTTTTTTTTTTGTCTAACTGGATAGAAATTGTAAAAAGGATTAAGGAAATCAAAAACGAAAATCTTACCGATTTGGCTTGAAATGGCCCCGATAAATACGAGACCTTGAGAAATCAACAAATTTTTTGCTGGACTTGTTTTATTCATTAAAAACTAAAACAAAAAATAAATAAAATATTTAACTAAAAGTTAAACTTAACTTTAACCATTTCTTATTCTACAACATTGATTTCATCGTCGTCATCCTCAACATCGCTCATCTCTAAGCTGGAAGAGCCATCGGACGAGTAACCGGGCAAATCAATGCCAGCAGCGCTGTCTGCATTCGCCTTTACAGCGTCACTGGCGGCCGAATCACCAGGCTGTTTTTCTTGGCCACTCTTTAAGTTCTCACGGGTATGACGCCATTTCATGCGGCGATTTTGAAACCAGACTTTCACCTGAAAGAGATACACATAAATTAAGGAGGGGGCTGGCAGCAAAACGGCGAATACATTCTACGTTTTCGTTCTGCTTGCTGTCAAAATATATAGTATTGAAGAATTATTCGAATAATAATTTAAAATGTTAATATATTAGCATAATTTTGCGAATAAATATTCGAACTGGTATTTTTATGAAAATAAATTGTAATAGTTCAAATAATAATATTAAATCTACGAGTAAATAAATCGAATAAATAGTCTAGTCGAATAATTATCTGAATAAATATTTGAAAAAAATTTTTAAATAAATATTTGAAGATTTCCTCAAATAAATTTTTGAATGATTATTCGAATAAATACTCGAATAAATATTTAAATATTTATTCGTTTAATTATCCGAATATTTGAATGATTATTCAAATAGATATTCAAATAATTATATAAACAAATATTCGTTTAACTATTGGCATAAATATTCAAAAAAATTTTGGTGTAATTTATTTCACTTATTATTCACATTTATATTCGAATAAGTGTTCGAACAAAAAATTGGATAATTATTCAATTACATTTTTGAATAAATATTGGAATGAATATTTAAATAACTGCGCGAAAAAATATCCGAATAATTAATCGAATAAATATTTGAATATTGATGATAAATTTTCTAGTTCAAATTTTTTCATTGCTGGTTTCAATTTGTGTTGTGAACCAAGAAAGTCTGGCGAAATAAAATTTATTTATTCGCCCTGAATTTCATCTTTAAACTTTTGTTGTAATATTAAAGCCCATTTGCGTTACCTGTGCATCTGTCAGATTCAAACGGGCGGCCAATTTTCGTCTGTCCGGCTTCGTGATGTATTTCTGTTGCTGAAATTGTATTTCTAGACCTTTGCGCTGTAAATTACTGAACACCGCCCGCGACCAGGAACGTTTTCGTTTGCCGCCGCCCACATTGCCCGCCGAACTGCCGTTATTGCTGTTGGCGGTCGTTGTATTTGCTGGCGCAGCTGCTGTAGTACTAGTGCTATAATTAAGATGGGAATGCGTTTCACTGGAATTCGTGGCGCCCAAATGATGATGCCGTAACGTTGAAATACACGTCAGATTTGGCCTCACGATGGGCATGTCGAAATTTACTTTCGTGTTAAATCGGTTGTTGGCGGCAGGTGAAAAGTTTTGCAAGCCCATTTGTTGGGAGCTCAATTGTAATGTTTTGAGGCCGCACAAGGGATTCATCAGTGACGAAAGAGAAAAGTTTTGTTGGGCGGGTATGTGATGTGCGGCAAGTTGTTTTTGCTGTTGCAGATGAGCCTGATGGAAGCGTATCAGTGATGTTGGCGGCAGCGAGGAGAAATGCGCCAAAGGTAGAACTGAAAGAGAGACGGCAGAGCAGGGAGAGCTTTAAGTGATATTGAAAATTTCCGGGCGTTTTATTGTTATTATTTTATTTATTTATATGAAATGTCAAACCAAACTCAGCTGTTAAATGGGGGTCAAATAAAGCAGTGCTGCCAACCTCTGAAAAACACCGAACACAAGAAACAAAACAGAATATGAATAACTAAAATATATTTTTTTAATTAAAAACAAATATGTTTATTAGACAATATTATTCAAAAAAATTAAAATCAATATCCTACCGCGTTAAATACATAAATATTTTATTTATTGGCGATTAGGAAATGAAATTCAAAGCTGGAAAAAAACATTTAATAAACCTGTTCATGTGGGGCTGGCTGGTCTTGGAAACAGAAACTCATCTAAGAGCACAAAAGATTTATCTGATTATGGGGGCCTACCACCCACTGTGCAGAATTAGATTTAAAACATTTAAGCGCTGGTTTTCATTTATTGGCCGCAAAAACAGACGTTCAGACTTCATCACAATCTAAATAAAACAAAAAGAATTGTGGCAAATTGTTTTGTTCGGATTTATTGTTAATAATTTGTTTATTGATTTGCCAACAATCATAAACAAAAATGTTAAAAATTTCATTGGTACATCCAAATATAAATATCAAAAAGCCTTTCAAATGCAGGAGAAAAAGGATAAGGATCAAGCCAGCTTTTCATAAAATACGAGGCGTGTTCAAAAAAATAAGCCGGATATGCATTTTCCTCAAAAAAAATATTTATTTAAGCATCAATTCCTATTTTGAACCCATGACAGTAGCCCGAGTAATTTTTCTATTCCTCGAAGCAGTTCTGATATAAACTTTTTGCTATATCCTTGAACTCTGCCAGCGTTTCGGGGTTTTGAACCTCTAGCGACGCCAAACGTCGTCCTTTTATGGGTCTCTCCGATCTTGGAAACAGGAAAACGTCACAGGTGACCACAGCTGGTGAATATGTGGGCTGTGGCCTGATTAAGGTGTTGCTTTTGGCCAAAACATTTCGGGGTTTTCGGTCAAAATTTAGACGAACTTCGCTGCCACAAGTTTTATGTCAACATTTTGTGGAAAAAGGTTACATGGCATGAGCCAGCCGCCCTGTTGATATGTTGATGATAGATGTTGATATCCTCAGCAACTTCTCTAATAGTGCTGAGTCAACGATTCTACATAACACTTTTCTTCACTCTCTCAACATTTTCATCAGCTTTTGAGGCCTCCCAAGCGAGGATCGTCACTCACATCTCCTCCACCTTCTTGGGAAAAGTCTGTACCGCAACTGCAACTTCATTTTTGAACAGATCTCTTGTACTCTAGCAAATCATATCTATCGAATTTTGATATTATTATTAAAGAATTTGAATTGAAATAAAAAATAGCCGATTTTATGTGTAAAACTGTTACCTGTTGGTGGTCATTTACCAGTGATCATGTACTCGCGTAGACGTAGTAGTTCGGAGACCACAACAATTTCAACATGATAAATAAAAACAATCAAACGGTAATAAAAATAAATAAAACAACAACACTAAGCAAATTAATTAATTAACGAATACCTCCTACTTAACACTCATTTATCTTGATCACTTATGGGCCAAACAATCATAAAGAAACCATCAGGGAAGACATAAACAGGAATAAATACAGCATAAATAAATTCATTAACGTATTCGAATGGACATGTTGATAAACAGCGTCGAAATGTTGGCACATCCCAGTTGGCCATGGCCGAGTTGTGTGCGGAAAAAGTGTTGCTTTTGGCTTTCAATAACAAATAAATAAGCAGTCGCCTCCCAGAGTTTAAGTCGATTCAAAAACGAAATTCTATTAATATTTTGGTGCCTCGGAAAACAAAAACTGGAAAACTGTTTGCGCAATAAAATCATTTTTGAATAGAAAATATCAAGTGCGTTCATGATATTGAAAATGATTTCATTTCGAAAAATATTCCAAGGAACTAAAAACACGGAACAGCTTCCATTTTCGAAGAGAATTCGGTTCTGTGACATGACTGATAATCTTTCATTTAAATTTCCTTCCCCTTAGGGAACAGGTTTTGTCACGGCGTATACCAAACTGGGCCATTTTTCCTTTCGGGCTACAAAGTGGAGGAGCTCCCTCACTCGGAACGGCAACCAAAAATCTTCCAAAGTCCTCATTAAGGTCTAGTTGGCACAAATGGGTATCAATACGTGCTCTGTATGCTACTTAATCCCTCATATCAGCCACTCCCTGAGCCAATAGCCCCAAATCTGTGATCCGTAAAAAACGTTAGGAAAACAAGTGAAATAATGCCCAGGCAATTAATATCTGCAAGTCCTTATGTTTTTACAGACTTCGGGCTATTGGCTCAGGTGCTTTGATATCCTTCAATCTCCAGCGATTCGCTGATATGAGGGTAAAAGGAGCGAGCACTCGACCAAGGAGCTTTTAATGTGAACGTATTTGAAACATTTCAAGGAGTAACTGGAACCTGTTTGTGCGTCACAAATTACAAGGGGCACTGATAAGCCATTGACAAGTTCAAGCCTAGGCTTAAGCCATCCAAATTTTAAATTTAAATACATCAAGTCGCATATCTTTAATGACAAATTTTCGTTAATCCTTAAGTGCTTAAGGAATTCTAAGCCGAGCAGAACATAGTTTTGATGTTGTTGTCAGAATTCCTCTAGTGATTAATTATTAAAGAAAATTTTGTCATTAAGGAAATGTTGAGAAGTTAAAAAGTATTCATGAAACTTGTTCACCATAATACGCGAGTAACAAAATTTCCAAAACACTTTTCAATTCTTGTATATACATACATAGATATGTATGTATGCTTTGGTTAACTGGGATATGCAGCAAACAAACATAGTAATATGTTTGTCGGCGTGGTGTGCACAATTTACTAAACAAATATTTCCATGATAATTTCGTGTTTTCAATTTTACGAAGCGAGAAACGATATAATCAATCAGGTGCTTCCAACAGTATCCATCATTCAGCCAATCGATTTTCAAATTTTGGAAAAAGAAAATTCATTGGAAGATTTGCGAAGAGCTGAGCGGAGATGAAATAAGATTAACGACACACCACAGCAGACTGCAGCATATTTTGCTCAGGTTCATTGTTGCCAGACTTTAGGCAAGAAAATTCGATTTGACAATTTTGTTAGTTTTTATTTCAAAAACGTGTTAATTCTATATCATTTTGAATTCAGCACAGAAAATTGCAATATTTTGTTAGATGGTTTAGGGGGCATTTACGCACCTCCAATATCAGTAAATCATGCGGCCTCCTATTAGTGCTGCGTCAGCTCAGTATTAAGTAAAATTAACCCTAAAAGTGAAACTGCTCCAGCAGTTTGCCGGCCATCACTACTGGGCCAGTGTCTATTCCATGATTTCTAAGTGTTCCCTTTTTTTCACAAAAGAAAAGCCCCCTATTCATACAATACATTTCACCGAAACTGGGAAAATTGGTTTCGGAACACGGATAATATAAGAAAGAGTGCTGAATTTAAACTTTCCAATTGTTATATGTTTTGGAGGTGATCAATTGACCTTAAGTGAATGTCCTCTTCTAGGATGCAGAAAACTTTGGTTGCAGCAGGATTTCTAATTTCACGGTGGTGGTAACGGTGGAACTTCGTATTCTCAAGATAAAGCATCAATAGAGTCATCCATAAGCCAGTTTGACCTCCGCTGTCACACAGTGAAGTAGACGATTTTGAAGCACCTGCTCCTGCCGGTGCGAACGAACATAAGCCGCTTAAATAATAAGCAGTTCAAATGAACTAGAGTAAATTTTTCACTTGAGTCCATATTTTGGAGACATAAGAAATATCGTCGGTGTAAGGAATAAATAAGCCAAATAGATTAAATGGATCCAATCCAGACCTGGGCTTATCAATCATATTATGCTGCATAGCCCTGTTTTCTTAAAATGCTTGGTCTATATTTGAATGGAAATAAATGAGTGGCAAATGCTGCTTTCATGGAGGTCTATTTAAACACAACTCTGGCAAATTTATACCAAGTCAGTAAGGATCATTGTCTTGGTGTCAAACGAAGTTGCTTAGACGCGCTTGGCCGTCCTCCATAACCGTTTTGCTCAAGAGTCTCTACGTTGGCTTTTAAATATTTAATATATTATATTTAACAGGCAGGAAAACTATATTTATGCACTAGAAACCCAAATCTAAAGCTGTGCCAATTTTGCATTCGCGCCAGTGAAAAATTAAACATCAGTCCCAGCTAAAGGTACTTCCCCCAACGGCAGTTTCCATTCCGTGGTTTTGCCACGGCTGGACTATTATTTGTAAAATTAATATCTTTTTACGATTTGTTTACCCTGGTGCACAACCACAACAACAACAACAACACAACACAAAAACATCCCAACCCCATGATTACAGTGATAAACTTGAATAGAATTTAAGTGTACACGGTTGGAGATTTTGGTTTCATTTATGTATCTTGCCAGTGACCAGAGAACAGCGTAACTAAATAGGCCTTAAAGATTAAAAGGCGATGAAAATAAATATGTTAAGAAATAATTGAGGCGATGTGACATGATGGCACACTTAAGTGAATACCCGTATTAGTAAAATTAATTACAATACTACAGAAAATGAAAACCCAACACACCGCAGGTGCTTAAAAACTCGTAAAACATGAGCAATTTTCACTCAAAAAACAAAAACACTACAAATAACTTAGAGTGCAGACGAGACTCCCTCCCTTGGAGCTGTTACGGCAACAATTGACAAAGCTAAAAATCGCCTTAACTGTTCTTCTTGTTGTTGTTGTTGTTGGTTTGGTTTTGTTGCTGTTGTTAGTGTTGTTGTTGTTAGTGTTGCAACAATACGAGTACAGCATGTTGTTTAGGCAAATGCCTCCTGCTTCCTGCCGATTTCATCATAACGATCATTTATTTTACGATAATGATCATTTTCAGTTTATTAGCGATCATTATCATAAAATTAAGATTTGTTATTTTTACAAATGAATTGAATGGCGCTGACTTTATCACTGCCAATGAGGCGCCTCATTTATCAATGAATGATCTGTATTTACTTATGTATTTACATACATACATACGAGTACAGACATAACGTCGATCTTTATAAATGACTGAGATCTGATTGTCGCATCGTTTGTAAAAATTTGGTAGTTTAAAATTGTGATGATTAATTTGATTTAATTTCTTGTATTTGTTATCGTTTTATTAATCGCCAGAATTAATCAGGGAAACCAATCGTTTGGTGTTTATGTGGATGTTCCAATCACTGTTGCTACTTCCTATTTAAAAAAAAAATGTATATATTTATTTTTATATACATAAATACCTCTTGTTTAATTTGTTAAAATAAAATAAACACCCTGTTCAATTATGTAAATATGTATGTATATTCGGAAATGCCAAACTGATTGTATGCATACGATTGGCACTGAGTGTTGTCCATATGGCAACTTGATTCTGCCAACGCGAAGACGAAGATGGCAATAATAATAAAACTTTATGTAAAGTAACGGTACTAACATACCAGACGACGAACACAAGATAATTATTTTACATAAAGAAGGAAAAGACTGTTTGAAGTCTTTCTAAAGAATTCTTTAGTTATTTTTTCACATACTTACATACATACATACATAAATAGTTCATAAAATAAAAAAATATTATATATGAAGAAGAAGAAGAAGAAGGAGAAGAAGACCACAAGCACCAAAAACCAAGTTTGTTTGTTATCAACGAGTTAAAATGTAATTTATTGTATGGAAAAGGGCCGGAAAATTTAACATTTCATTTAAAACAATAGGAAAAATATGGATAACACATAAAGGATGTTAATTCTAAATAAAACAACAAGTTTTCACAGAATTATCTTAATATTTTTTATTGTGCTGGAAGTATCTTTGACAATTATGGGTAAAACAAAGTATCGGACAAAAGCTCGTGGTGGCGCTGACATACAACATACCTCTATCCGATGCCACTTAGTTTTAATGACTCTGAGACATACATACATAATTGAGGTTCAGTGTAGCTCTTAAATTCTACTAACTGTAGCTCGGCTTATTGACCTAAACCTTTTTTTTTTTAAATGTTACCAAAGAAAGAAGTTCAACGGTGTCAAAGCACAAGATCATGCGGCCAATTAACTTCGCCACGATGTGAAATAACACGAAACCTCTCTGGGAATATGCAAATTCAGATTTCTCAATAAATTCCCAGATCAATAAATAGACAGGGATGATAAGAGCTGCAAAAAAAAAAAACGAAAGTTGTGCAGGAAAATTTTACAAAATTGATGGCTATATCAATGCAGAAATGTAGGACTATATAAAGGGAACTTTATACACATCATACCAGCCTTAAGATACGATTCTTGGCCAAGCTTAATACAAAGTATTATAGTGTAAAATGATCTTCAGTTTCTTTGAGTCATTATAGTTGAACAGTCTAGAAATATGTACATACATACATATGTAAGTATGTAGATGCTCCTCCTGATTATCCTGCATGGTCGGGCTGATGTTTACTTATACTACAATATATTATAAAATAAATTACCTGCTACAAAATTTTTTGAATCAATAAATTCCATTAACATTTCAATTCCTTTTTTTATTATTATTATTATTATTTCTATATAAAGAAACAATAAATAAAATATGTTCCAGAACTACTCGCACGAGTATTTTCCATACCAATTACACAATATACATACATACATACATACATACATACATACATATTTATAATGCGTTTAAGAAGATTTTTCACACCTGACCAAAGTGAGGTTATAATATAAACACTTTCTGTAAACGAATTCTTGCCGTCAAGTTCGAATGTGCACTCGTATGTTGTTGCAGCAGTCCTCATTAGCATGAGGATAATTAGCGTACAAGATCATCAATATCGGCTCATTAAGACATTACGGCGGGAATAATAGTTTTGTAAACACATTTTGTTTACACTGTGGAAATGAACTATAGACATGCTGCGTTACAACTGCAACAGAACCAAACGTGTAGTAAGTGGCAGAGAAAGAG
Organism: Epicampocera succincta; assembly: GCA_932526305.1. Classification (NCBI taxonomy): domain Eukaryota; kingdom Metazoa; phylum Arthropoda; class Insecta; order Diptera; family Tachinidae; genus Epicampocera; species Epicampocera succincta. The sequence continues at coordinate 10,294,424 of OW052037.1, read as the reverse complement.
TAAAATATGATGAGAACGTTGTTTAGACCACGAACAGTTTCACAACTGAGCAGCCCTAGAAGTTTAGAACTTCTAAACTTCTAGGGTAAGATATTTTCATATCCCAAACATACTTAAGGCAGCTCCCATACAAAAGTATCCGTCCAAGAGTTGTCATCGTCAACAAAACACGCATTTGCACAACACAAAGTACATACTTACATATGTACATACATACATACATACATACATATATATACATACATATGTATAAGTATATCACTTTGCTGTGGGTTTTTGCTCATTTGGTGGTTGTTTCTGGTTCTTAAATTTATGCCCCATGTTCTCGTAAATATGTACAACGTAACTGTTAACATTTGCACTGGCACTCATGCTGACTAGATTTGTTTTGTATTGCTTTGGTTGCTTGTTATAATTCTCATAAAGTTCATGTATAATTCTGTATATGATATATAATTTGTGGTGTTTTTCTTTACTCTGGCTTCTCTTCAGTTGTCGAATAAATCTTTCGCCTTTTACTAAAGATTTCCGTGGAGAGGAGCACTCTAATGAGTCTAAAACCAAATTTTTTCCGATGCCTTCCGAAAGGAGGGTCATTAATAATAAATTTCAGTGGTAAAGTGGTTTATTGAAGTACATACGTACAAGTATTCTTGATGTATAAAGCATTTTTCAGATAGAAGAAGAAGTGAGAAAACGCCAAGTTTTTTGTCAGTGCACCCAAAATGCCCCATCTTGGATTAAGCAGAGAATGTGCCGAAAGTTTGTGCTCTCAACGTCTTTACCAAGCCTAAGATGCTCCTGCGCGAAGCAAATATCTAACGGATGTTCAATGTTGCTGCGTGCTAAATTTTTACCCTCCTTAAAGTCATTCCCATACATTATTTTCTCACTTCAATAAAACAACTAAATATCGAATGCAAATTCGCGTTGTAGCTGACGATATTCTAATTAACAAATTATATTGTTTGTTTGTCTTTGAGTTTGTTGAGAGAAAGTTTTTTTGTAGCACAAGTAGACCAATCGAATTTGTAAGCAACTAACAAAGAAAGATAGGACCTGATTAGACCGTTTGGGTCCACTTGAATTTAAAAAAAAAAAACTTCTTTCCTTTTCGAACAATATAAACAAACAACGAATTTGATTGCACTTGGAATTCATTCAATTATTTCCTGTTTACAGTTCTTAAATGATTTAATGAGAAAATAAATTAAACAACTGTAATAACGATAATGTAAGTTAAAATTTAAATAAATAAAAGTTTTGAGGTTATGTTTATGAGCAGCGTGGTAAATACTGAGCACTTCGGCTCATAAAAAACTGATATACAAGAGCTACAGAAAGGCCTAAAATTGGAATCGATCACTTTAACTTGACGCTGTCACAAGAGGGGAAATTTGCTGCATACTGAAGCGTGTGTGATAAGTCACAGAACGATTGCCAAAGAATAAATTGAGTAGGATTATAAAATGAATAAGTAGGATTATTTTAAATGAATAAAAACAATTCATTTGAACGAAAACAACTAATGCGAAATTAAATAATTATCTCGAATTACTTTAAATATTTAACTCTTTGGTACATACACACATGTGTATCAGTTATATAAATAAAATATAGTTTTATGTAGCAAATATGGCCCAGTGTGCGACCATTAAATGCCTGTACAGACTATTTGGCAGCAATAAGTTTGAAATTCATACTCATACTCGTTTATTACCTGTTTCCGGTCCATTGCCCATGGCCCGAACAGGCGTTGGTCGCACCACAGATTTAAAATCCACGAAATTGAAGGCGGGCGAAATTAGCATTTCGTCATCAATATCCTGATTCAAATTCGCTTTACACATCGTTGTCGCCGCAGTTGTTGTGTTCACCAAACAGTTCGCCAGGGAACAGCAGGCATACGATGAGCTTAATTCGCCGTAACATTTTTCGCCCAGCCGATCACTGACTTCAGTTTCGCACTGTTTTCGTCTGGTCTGCGAGGATTTATCACTTAATAAACGATCAACACTAAAACTTAATTGAAGACGGGTTTCACTTGGAAAATCGTTTGTTTTCATTTCAATATCTGCACAGATATTTTTATTATTTTTACTATTTTCGTTTGCATGATCACCGAGATTTCTTTCGCTCTCTGTTTGCTCGGCTTGAGGCGACAAATTATCACAGCTGATTTTATCTAAACTTAAACTTTTTGGCATTTCATTGATGGCGTTGTGTGACACTTTAGTGTCATCCTCCAGTACAACCATATTTTGCTGGGACTTGGAAATCATTTCATTTAGATTTGGTTGTTTTTAGTTTCAAATAAATTTTAGGTATTTTTTATTTATTTATTTAATTGTATTTTTATTTCTATTGTATAAACAAAACAAACAAAAATATGTGTCTTGCCACACCGTTTTGCCGACGCCCGAAATTAATCAATTAACTCTTAAATGTGAAATTAAAACGTTGATTATCCGCTTCATTTGAAGAAACACAAATCAATTCGATTCGATTGCAACGAGTTGAGAGGCATCCCACATTAAACTGAAAATGCCTTCAGCGATCGATCGATGGATCGATGTGTGTAAACAAATTAATACTTGCCGTGCAACTGGTATCTCTGGTTTATCACTAAACAAAGACCAACATGTGCATATGTAAATATACACACATACATGTGTACACATTTCTGTACAGTGGGCTAAAAGCCAAATACGATAATATACAATATATGGCCTACAGATTATGATGTTGCACTTTGTGATATTAGTTTGTTTTAAAACATAATCACTCGAAGAAGTTTAATAAAAATCGTTTAGAAAAAGGGCCACTGATGGAACGTACGCCCACTGTGATATAACACTTGATTTTGTACTCCGATTGCTGTTTTCTTTTCTTGGCAACGTTATTTGCCGCCGGAGTGCAGATTTCAAATCTACTTTCGGTGAATGTGGAAGCTTGACGTCAAAATTTTAGTTGTTGTTGCTTTTTTTATTTTTCAAAAAATATTTTTATACGATTAAAAATGAAGTGGCTTAAAATATACCAGAAAAGCATCACAAAAATAAGGCGAACTGCAACTTTCCTCAAATGTTTTTGACAAGCCTGTTTTTGTTGTATTGTGATAATTTTTCATTAGCGCTGCCACCCTGCAGATGTAAATGCCTCCTGTTTGTTGTCACTTTAATTTTGGCATTTTCTTGGCTTAATCTGTTTGTTACATGTTTTAATTAATATATTAAAACTTTTTCAGTCCACTGTCTATTACCAACATATTTACAATTTTAGTAGTTTCAAAATCTCTGCTGGTACGTGTGGACACACACTAAACAGTTTTTGTATATTTTTTGTTTTGTTGTTGCTTAGACCAGCAAACATTTAATAGGTTCACTGGAAATACAGTTTGTAGGTTCACACATTAAATACATATTTGTTATACATAATATTGTAGTTTTATTTGTAAAATAGTGATATTTTTATTAATTGCTTGAGTAATATTTTTCATTTCAAAAGTTAAAATCAAGCAAATGTTGATTATACATATTCGCCTTGCATTTAATTGGGCAATCAGCATTCAGACAAAATGCCGAATAAATAATACAAAATATTAAGCGACACATAAAAGATATGAAAATGATATGGAAGTAAAGAAAAAAAAATATATATCTTGCCGGACCTTGATATGACCTTAATTGTGTTACATTTGCCAACCTTCTAGCCATTTGTTTGCTGGGTTGTACCACATGCCGTTGCTAGTTCCACAATCATAAATACCATGTTTCTTTTCATTCTTTTTTTACTGCACCCGCCGCTCATCAAGTTCACAAAAGGCGAACACATTTCCTACACACACGTCACATTTTGATCGGTCTGTCCGTTCGACGAGTTTGTGCCGCTCTTAATGATCTTCAATCGCCAATCACAGCGAAATACTCAATTTAGAGGCGGAGCTAAGTCGCCTGTGTGTTTTATTTCTTGTGGGCCGCGTTGCCATAATTTTTTTCTACAAAATCTGCAAATTTAGAATAAAAAATCTGCTTTAAAAGCTACATTTTGTTTTATATTTAGACATATAAATATGTTTGTATATAAGAAAGCGACAAGCAAGGAAGAGCTGCACGACGGCTCAAAGTTTCATATCCATTTCAAACCCATTAAATTAGACTCAATGCTACGCTACTCTTTTCATTTAATTAGTGTTGCAAAAAAAGGATGTAATAAAAACGCTTTTTCACAAATTGAGTCCCTGCAAATGCATCATATTTGGATCTACTAACCGCAAAATCATTTAACCGATGCCCTCTTAATTGATCCATTAACTCAATTAAAAGAACTTCCTGAATTGAGCAGCGCAATCAATAAAATGAACAAACATTACAAAATATAGTTTTAATCGGGTGCGATTATTATATTCTACTTTTGGGAATTCGGAAGTGACACTTAAGCGTCACGTTTGTAAGTGACTTGTTTAATTAAAGGGGAACCGTTATTAAAGGGGACTCAATTAAGCGGGACTTTTTCCTAGAGTTTTTGTAGAAATTATTCATTTAATTTTTTTGGGAGCATTTAAGCGGGCAAATCATTTATCTGGTGAATAATTAACCGGAAATGACTCCAATGGGATAAAACTAAAACTTCAAAAATAAAAACGTTGAAAGTTAAGAGTTTAGTTAAAAAAATATGGTTCAAAAACTGCAAAATCTGCAAAATTTGGGTATAAACTGATTTTTAAAACAAAAAACTTCAAAACTGCTTGAATACTTCGAAAATAAGTCTGCATATTTGGCAACGCTGCTGGTGGGCATCAATAAAGCAGACACCATATTGTTGCTCTACTAATAAATTAATATGACGGTTTTATTGTAAAATACCTAAATAAATAAATAAATAAATAGGGGCCTAAGAAGCGAGTGATCGCTTTGGTGGGTGAACAAAAAATGGCCTCCATTAGTCTATTTCCATGAAAGTGTGTGTTTTGTAACTGAAAACTCCTCTAATTGATTTCTCTCTTTAAGTAATAAAAACTTGTATTCAATTATTTTATATACAAATAAAATTTCATTAAAGTGCTAAAGTGTAAAGCATTTAAACAAGTTTCTACCACTTACAGGCACTTGGCCATTTTTATTGAGATTGATAACAGCAACAACAACAACAATAATGAAATAATTTTGTCTATTTAAATTACAGGAAACAGGAAAATTTTATTAAGTGAAAACAACGAAAAAAAACTTAAAGGTGTTACAAACTTTTTTAATATCGTTGGCATTAAAATAAACTTCAGTTTATGCCACAAAATTAATCACTCAAGCATTAAAATTACAATAAAAACAAAACACAAAAACTAAAAATGCCAAATCCATTAATCCTGCCACAATTTAATAATGATTCTTTTCTTATTTCAACTCGAACTTTTAGCCAAAAGAACATTTACAACTTTACAAAACGTTTTAACGTGACACGCAAAAAGTGTAACAAAAATGTCAATTTTCGTTTTTGGCCAACAAACTTTGGCCATTAGAAAATAGTTTTCAGGTTGCAAACAAAAACGGAAAAAAGGAAAAAAAAAAATACCAAAAATTGCTCTAAAAATTATTTGAAACGTCATTGTGTTGTGATAAATTTTAAATGTACGCTATTTTGTGGGCGAGTTGCCACACTACGCGTTTAGAGACTGTATTATGGCAGCGTCCATAACCATCGTCATGTGATTTCAAAAAAGTCGGAAATCGATGGTTGTTCTATTTTCCTGGAAAATTAGGTTCTTATCGCCAGAAGGCATTCTGGGGTCGTGTTGATCCCCGTTCTGCCAATTGACCTTTGATGAAGGTTCCGGAAGAACATGCCCAACCGAAGTAATACATGAACTTCCTAGAGTTTTGGCTGCTATGCCAATGGACGGAGCCCTTCCCCTGTATTCCCCGGAAATTAGCGTACACTGACTGGGTGTAGATAAGTCGTCAACGCTTAACCTGCCCCCCGAAGGAAACACAATAAACGTACATACAGATGGCTTTTAATTGTTACTAAAGTCGAAAATTTACTTAAAATAAAGTTTAGAATTTAGAAATTTGCCGTCTGGGTGAGTAGAAAATAGCCTTAAAGGCTTGTTGACGTTTTGAAATGAAGACGAAATGGAATATTGACGTTATTCCGAACGACAGATGTCGCCCGACTTTCGCAATATTCCATAAAAGTTATTGTACTCTAATTAAAAACAACTAATTCACCTGCGCTAGAAATAAAAGTTATCAAATGATTCATATTACGTGGCATTTAAAATAAAAATGATCATAAAATTTACGTTCCCTGGCCGACAGTTTGAGGACACACAGAACAACAACATATAATAAACTTAAACACCAACTTGCAACATGCATTGGCAGCACACAATGATTTCGTATTGTACCCACAACTTTCAGTTGTAGACTGTTTATGTGTTTTGGTGCAAAAGATCTGGGGATAAAGTTTGAGAACTACAAGTATTAAAATATGAGATAATTTATGAGAATGAGCCTGATAACAAGTTATGAAAGGAAATAAAGAGCCAAACATTGACACAAGAGCCCAACAGCCTGGTCAGAGGCCTTAAAGCTTAACACGCTGCGGCATACATTGCGTTCAATATGTTCGATGCACTGCCAGAAATATTGCACTCAAATATATTGTAATGGAAAAGATATTTAAATTTTCTCTGCTATAAAAATTTATTCTTCAGAAATTTATGCCCTTAAAGAACTCCTACTCGTTGTGATTGTCGCGTTTCTTCTGTTTTCTTTTTTGCAGTGTAACGTATGTGTTGGCATTCGTGAAGCTGACAACAATTATGTTCTGATCGCAACGACCACACATTTTTACTCTCATACCTGGAACAGCAGGACATCGTTGGATACGTTTCTTCAGTTCAGTTCAGTTCAGTTCAGTTCAGACAATTAATAAATATCAACACGTGATCTGATCAATAAACGCTGTACAGTTTGTAGCGTTTTGTAAATCTAAAAAGACATGAATATTTTACTTCGCATTCAAAGACATCAACTGAGATTATACAACAATAAAAACAACACATGTGTATAAATATTTATGAAAGTCTACAGCTTCTTTTACTTCCTTCTTTCTTGGGGTTTTTGTAGGCGATAAATAATAAATTTAATTTAACTGTTACAAATTTATTTATTAAATGGTTGTTAACAAATTAGAAAAAGTCCAGTTATTTGATGACATGACAATCAACATTTGCTTCTCAACTACATACATATGTATGTGTGCCCTTCAACACCAGGGATGGAGAGTTCGGTTTTCGTGGACCCATAGAAAGTACCTTTTTTTTTAAATGATTTTTATGTTGTGAAATTACAACAATAAAATACAGAGAGAAATAGGATTAATTTTCCATCTCATGCCATTATATATGTAGGCAAATATGTGCTACCGGTTCCCGTCACCAGACTCGTACGGAATATCTAATTTGATGTGACTCTGGCGGAACTAAATCGGTAGCCTGGTGTTCATTGGCTTTAAGGTGTGTTGCGGCTGTTGGTTGACTTATTCACATGGAATTGTTACTTAAAAAACTTTCTGTCTCAAAACAGAATCTTAGTGGCCAGGTTGCCATCGAACATCCGCCTTCAGATGAACATAAATCTAGTTCGTAGGCAACAAAACTCAAATATCTCGGATTCTCCTGCAGATTTTCAGGTATAGTGTAGTTCGATTATTGTTTACTGAGCCAGTGGACTCACATTTATCCCTCATACTACTACTACTAATCTTTAGGGTAACGCGTTATATGGCCACTGCCAAATTCTTGAAGCGTAACGGCACAGAAATCTCAATTTAATCAAAAAAAAGTTTGCCATTTACTTATATGTGTATATGTTTTGCTGAAGTTTTCTGTCAAGACGGGCTGATCAAATTATCGGCAAATCAGCTGACCTCCTGGCATCAAAATCCGAAGGCATTATTGAAACACTCTTAATTGGCGTAGAGCAGACATTTGCCATCGTAATAATAAGTGGAGTATTTTATCTTAGCACCTGCTGTTCAATTTAACATTCTTCTTTTCCTGCTATAAAACAACCAGTTAACAATGATTACAAATCACAAACATTTTACACACACACACACACACACACACACACAAACACACACAAACACACACACACATGAACACATCAAAGTTCTCAAATTTAATATGAAACTAATTTAGTAGCAGCCACCAGCCCAGCCTGTTCATCCGCTGCCGCTGTGCTCGTCTATGAACATCCGCTTGTGTTGGTTGCGGCAACTTTTAACATGAATTATGTGAAATTTAGATGTGATTTAATAACTCGTTCCGTTAACACTTTATTATGGCGGAATGTTCATAAATTTGTATCGTAAATTGTGTTCGCCCCATAAAACACCATCACCACGTTCGGCAATGACTTGCGAATTGGCCGTTGCTATAATAGCAAAATGCTGGTGCTAGCAGCATCACCAACACCAGCACCAGCAACAGCAACCAGGGATGAGGAATCTCGCCATGTGTACGAGTATGTATGTGTGTGTGTGTGTGTGTGTGTGTTTATGTGAAGCCACCAACATGCGGACCAATAATAATGACAACGTTGACATGAAACACAAGATTATGATTAATCGCCGATTATTCAGTTAAATACAATCGCCACAACAACAAAATGAAAGTAGCAGCAGCGAAGGAGCCAACAACCACAAATGTGTGTGTGTGTGTGTGTTTGTTTGTATTTAACAAAAAAAACCAACCAACAAAAAAAAATGTGTTAAGATGTGTTTATTGAAAGAAATTGTTTGTTAATTTTATTGTTTTGTCCGATAAGTGTCAGATAATACGAATGGGTACCCTACACTTGCGCTTAGGCTACAAGGTTGCCTTCATGGTGGCGGGTTTTCTTTTGGGGACAAATTTATTCTGGTTGCTGAAAAAATGGCCTTGGGAATACAAACTTTTGTTAAAGAATTTAGCCAATTTGCGGATACGGCAACGCGTTGCCTTGACTTAATACATCAATTGTAAGTCCTTAAATCCAAATTCTTATGGCAAATTTACCCAGCAGAGATTTGTGTTCGCCGGGTAGTAAATTTCGCCGTATCAAACTGGAGCATTCTGCCTTCTGAGCGATAGAGAGGCCCTGGTGTTGCCAGTGATTTAGTAACTCAAGCTGGCGAGGCTGGCTGCCAGAACTCCCCAAATCGTTCCCACCCATTAATTGGTTGGCATGAGGATCAGCATGTGGCCGGGTTATTTTATTGACAAAACATTGTGGATACATTATCTGGGCAGAAACCTTATGGCTGTACTTCGAACGGTGGCAATGGTAAATTCTGATGATGAAGGTACCTACTACTGATTTCTTTTTCGAAAATCCAAATGCTTGGCGAAGGGCCAACGTCCTGCAGCCGATGCCAATTTTCAGAAGACATTAAATTGTGATTTTGACAAAGAAGATTTAGTCTTAACTAAATTGCTGTGCTGAATGGACTTTGTTTTATCAATACGTCTGCCACGACGTGGAAGGCACTACTTGATGGATTAGGGGGTTGTTTGAAAAATCAAACCCACCATGTGAGACAATGGGCCACCAGTGTTTGGCTGGTAAGTCACATAGAAACAGTGGCAGACCGTTCGTTCTTAGATTCATCCGCGACTTGGATCAATTTGAGATCAGGCCTGCTGACAGCTGTTTTGACAACTTGCCTTAATAACGTCGTCGTAGCAGGAACTCTTTGGTTAAGGATTTTGTATATAGATGGAAAACACAAAATATGAAAAGCATCACATAGTTTCGTTTATTTCCACCCCTCCATTTTGTGTGATGGAAATGTCGGTCACTAGCCATGTTCATGTCAACTGACATTGGTAAAAATATTTGAAAAAGAAAAGAATGCCAAACACTAAAATCTATATACATATAAAAATATATACATATATAATAATCACATATATGTTGACTCATTATGACTTTTGCCGCATAGCGTCACCGTAATTCGTTGCAGTTCATTTAATAAATATTAAATACTTGCAAATCAAACAGATAACGCCTAAATTTTATGTAGTCAACGCCATATGCCTACAATGTCACAGTAGTGGGCCTCTGCTACAAAACACATAAACAATAAAGCCCAAAACAACATCGACTGGCGAAACGCACGCAAATGTCTCATACTCACATGTGAATGGTCAATTTCATGCCCATTAAGCATTCGAGGCAAATGCTTACATCTGCACATCTGTATGTATAAGGATTTTTTGTTAGTTCTGTTGGCAGGAAAGTCTCATATTACCACGAACACGGACTAAACGATTTTTATGGGAGTCTGTAAGTCTTTGAAGTATCACACCTACACGATCAAATGCCTGCTCACAGTAAGAAAAAAGCCAGCAACAATCTGGAGAATTGGGTATAAGGTGAGGAGGGGAAGGGGGCACAAATTTCTACTTATACAAGAATTTTGTCAGTTTTAAAACATTGTATAAGAATTCAAGTGGCTGGGAGCACTTTTTCTCAGACTTCTGTGATCCTGTCAGCCCCATAGCAGCTATTTAACTTGCTTCCCCGAAAAGTCGAATGTATTTGTTGCATAACAAATATAATTCTATATTCATTCAAAAACAGCGACTTTGCTAAGCGGCAAAATGTTTTTTTTTTTCTTAAAAAAATTTGGTTAAATAATACCCGACTAAATGATCAATTTTAATTTATTCAAATATTATATATTTTATTGTCTGGCATTAAAGCCAACAAGAAAGGGAGTCCCTTTAAAAGTTGAACTGAAAATAATAGTTAGACTATATTTAGTCTTTCCTTATTCGGCCTCTTTCCTTTGTGCTAGAAGTGCCAATCGAATTCAGGTTCTATATTTTTCTAAATATTTTGCTGGCATATTTATGCGATCCGCTGACCCATTTGAACATAAATATAAGCAGTATCCGCTTGCAAGTATAAAAATTAAACATTTCTGACAAATTTACGTTTGTTTTTTTGCCCCAATATTGACAGCAGAATGTTTTTTTTTTTTTTTTTTTTTTGTTTTCTTTGGCTGATTGCATTTCATGATTGTTAATAAACCAGTTTCAGCTTCATTTTCTCTTTTTTTCTCTCTCTCTTTTTTTTTTTGAGAGACAATTCAACAATAAACATTGATGTGATTTAAAATGCTTGAATTAGTGTAACTGTTTTATTTTATGATCGTTTTCTCATGAGAGTGGATTTGCTTAATTTTGGATTATGTTTATAAACACATTTGTATGTAAAGGGAGTTGCAATTGGCGCAATAAAATATTTTTAAATATTGGTGGCTCCTGGCCGTCATTTTTTTTTTTTTGGTTTCTATATAATCTACGGAAATTAAGTAACATATCAAAATAATTAGGCTTTAATATCAAAACAAGTGTTCGCTTAGCGTTTTGCACTCATTTTAGGCAGACGCGGTGGCCTTTCACCGTGACTGCGAGCCAACCGCCTCGATAAACAATAAGCCAGCCGTCAAGCCAGTACGTCAAAGTAATGCCCGATCTGCTGAGAAAATTACCGCAGTTCCTGAAAGTAGGGAAGCAGAACGCAAGACAGCGAATTCTTCGCCTTAAACACGATTTCGACCTTTAGCTGAATTCAATTAACAAAATTTTACTTTGCGATTTGAACCTACAGCCTTAAAAGATCCCACTTAATCAAAAGCTCAAAGTTAAGGACCATATAAAACGCCATTTATTCACTTATTAGGCTTAACAGTGTTTTTGGAAATGTGTCTCAATTTTCGTGGAAAAATCATCTCTAGTGACGATCTGCTCGTTTGACTAAATATAGCGGTGCCAGCAAGTAAACTTGCCGATCCAAACGAGTTTCACTAGGTGGGAATGCATCCGCAAAATGTTACTATTCGAATTTGGTGGCCGCATCGTTTGGGAAAACGACTTTGTCGAGGCCAGCTCTGTTAATGGCGAACGCTACAGAATGTTGAAAACCGATTCCTTCTGCCTTCTAGACGATATACATATATATATATATATATATATATATGTAGTTCCAGCAGGATTGTGTTAAGTGCACAGAACATTCCAGGGTGAACATTCCTGCCTGAACAATTTGCGGCTTACGATTATCTCGGGCAAAAATTACATGAAATGGCCATCAGGATCGTGCGATTAGATACCACTGGACAGTTTTTTTGTGGCGAGTTTCCTAAAAGTCTCAGGTCTATGCCATTAAGTCACAAGGCACCGATATCCTTACAACTCTCCTCAAGTACTGACGGCTTTATTATTTAAATATTTTAACACAAAACCAGTTTTATAAATTGTAGAAGCGTATTTTAACTGAATTTTATAAACCAAAATGATGTAAAAGAAAAAACTTTTAGGCGTTTTTTTTTATTATTATTGTTAAACTTGTTTTATGATCATGTGCGCGCCATCCTCCATATGATGAAAACTTTTGCTCAGCCAAGCGTTACAAATCCCCAAATGCATTGTCTTTTTCAAAAGCCATTGTGCTTGAGTGTAACATCAGATTTTATGAACTTTGAAGAGAATTAAAAGGCAAACTTGTGCCGGCGTAAAATGTTTGTTGAAATATACACAAAAAATATTGTAGAAAAAATATGTATAATTCAAAAAGGAAGAAAATTTTAAAATAAGTTTGTACGAGTGTGTAAGTATGTGGGTATATTAAAAAATAATGAAAAACTAAATCCAGGTATATAGTATGTATGTAGTATCAATGATACATGTATATCTCTATGTTAAGTCACACAGAAAAGTCTTTAGATTTTTCAATTACAGAAAACCTGATAGCGATTAATAAAAATTAATTAGAAAAATACAACAGCAAGGCGTTAAATTATTGATGCTTGTAGCATCATTAGGGAAGTTTTAGGGCAGGGAAAAAGTCTACATACTGTTTACTTAAAATGCCAAATTGTACCAACCCTGCAATAAGTAAGCAGGGCTACCAATTATTCAAACTTACGGTTACGTTTGTTTATCGTAATTTGCATATAATAAATATTTATTCGAACAAAAATTTCCGTACATGAAAAAGAAAAAAAGAAATATATTTCGAATTTCTAATTCGTCTCATTAAACTGAAATTACATTAATCTTAATTAGTTTATTAAGGCAATTGAACATACATATATTATAATAATTTACCTTTTTAAAATAAAACATATAAATTAATAACCCCTAATTAATTTATATATATTTTTTATAATAAAATTTAAATTTTATTAAGTTAATTTTTTACCAAAAAAATATATATACACACAATTATAATAAAGTGAAAAATGCATCCGTTTGTTTTATTTTTTACTTTTACTTACACCTGCATTTGTGTACTTATTTCAGTCTTCCGGTAATATAAAGCCTAGAAGAAGACCTTCACCAACTATCCAAGATATAAAATAAGACTAACAGTCTGGTTCACAAAGTCGAACGTTAAAGTTTCGCCAACCTTTTGAACAGCAGAAAACGGATTAAGAACAAAGTAATTAAACCAATTGCTATATATTGGGGTCTGCTAACATGAGTGGCAGCTGATCTTAGCAAATCGAAGTGCCCAGAACACTTTACAAATCAGTTGTTGGCGAACATTAATGTTCGATATTGTGGGACAGGCCATAAAAATATTTGACATCTCAATTAAAAAACTTTAAATACACATAAATATGTTTTATACACCATTTCCAACTCTTGCATATTTTCCACTCATATAACAGAAATTTTGTCGACTTGTCCTTAATTGAGTACTTTCCATAGAAATATATTAAACGTGTTGTACGCAGGCTTGTGTTCTGTAAACACCATATAAGTTGTTTCTTTGCTCTGAGTTAATGAAAAAATTCACTCAAATTTAAAATGAACACTTTCATTCATAAAATCATAGAATGTGTTTGTACCGGCGCATAGAACGCTTCCCTGTCGTATTATAAAGAGCGAAATATCAAACTGTTAGTTGACTTTTCTCAACCAGTTGATGATATGTCTTAAGCTCGACTGGACTTAACTATTATCTGATACAAAATGTAAACATACATATAATTGGATATGAATTTATGAAGCTTTTCATAGACATTTTTTTCATTTGCGTTGTTGTCTTTGATATTCGTTCGCGCGTTTTTTCCAAACTTCATACAATCACGTTTAAGGGTTTTCTATTTTACACTTAAGCAAAATTTGCTTCCTGTGAACTCAAGTTCATATTTTTTAACGGTCGAAATAATTTCCTGAAATTCCTTGAACTTAAGCAAATTTACTGTTGACTACTGGCCAAAAATTATAAAAATGTTGTGGGCGCCATACGAAGAACCTTTTGGAGTGTGTCAAATACACTACAGGCGTTTTGAAAATCTCTCAGACTCTAAGCAATTTTTACTCATACGGCTGAGACGACTCCCCGCGCATTTTGACTCCAACAACCTTTTTTTTTTGTTGTTGTTGAAAACGTACTTCGGCTTTCGGATGTCTTTAACTGTTTTAAACAATATTTTTCTGAGATTTCATTAGAACATCTTATTGAGGAAATTTCTGGCTGTCTGTTGTTGTTGGTTTAAACTGCCAGATCATTTACCTCACAATGATGACCGCTAATTGTTTACCGCACTGATCATTATCATAAGAAACAGATTTGTTATTTTTATAAATGAGTTGAGTGGCGCTGACTGGTATCACTTGCAATGAGGCGCCTCATTTATCAATGATCAGTGTGTGGTTTGGTTGAGTGAATGAGTGAGTGATTTTGTTACTGATCGTTTGGCAGCCTAAAATGTTGCAGGGCCCATCATATCAAACGAAACAGTTTATGGCTGAAATTGAACGATTGGTCTTCTTAATGTATCTATTTTTCTTGTTTCGAAATATTCGAAAAGTAATCAGCTTGTTAATTGAAACAAATTTGAATGATTTACAATATAAATTTGCTGTTGTTTTATCGTAATATGTTGTTTTTGTTTTGTTTTGCGCTTAGCATAAGGGCGAATTAAACAAATGAATTTGCTTTGCTTAGAATAATACCGTTAACTGAAGTTAACACAGAGTTGGTATGCATATTTGATTTTATCTTTTCTGTTGATTTGACTGTTGGCAAAAATTGTTAGACGTCTATATGGTGGCAGCGCTGAATACATATTGGTGCTAATTGCCCACGAGAATCCTTCCTTCCCCCTCCTAACATCCGCCCAACCCAACCCCCGGGGACAGCCATCATGTATTCCACACTGGTGCACTATGTTCTCCGGTATTGTTTTGTATTGACGTTAATTTTCCCTAAGAATTCCTCTGTGAAGTAGGTTTTATCTTGGTGTATTCTAAACCTGAGGCGCTCTGTTTTCCACGGTATAAAGGGGAAAGGGGTGCCTCGGCTATGGCAACTAAAACTCTAGGAAGCTCCTGTCTGAGTTCAGCTGTTTAGGTTCTGGGGCAGGTGGCTGGCCACTAAGTGTAATAAATCCACCGTCCGCGTTGGCTATAATGGCCTAATGCCGTAAATCAATTTTACAATTTGTGTACTCGATTAAGGATAGTCAAAAATTATCATCTGCCTCAGTGCTGCCATATCCTAGACTTATGTAATTACCCCTTGAATTGTAAGTTTTCCAAGCCTAAAACAAATTATTTTGATATATTCTTATAGTTCACATGAGAAAAATAAATAATATTTGAATTAAACTCAAATAAACTTCTGGCCATTTATACACTGGAAAAAACTCTTACAAAAATATGCGCAGCAAGAAACATAACAAGGCCAACACTAAATTAATGGGAATGTATACATATAATTATGAATATATTGTTTATTATTGCATATTTTAATTATAACAATAAACGCATAGAACAATTTAATACAATATCCTCGCAATATCATATGGTTATTGTTTTCTATCGCAATTACATCATAACAGGCTGGAGAGAAATTTTCACACCTCATTAATACGAATTAGAATAAACAATTCGTTTAATCGATATTGTGCAGCCAAAAACGATGTTGCATTCGAACCGTGTTGGAAAGACAAGTGATCATTAGCAACACGTTAATTATCGTTGATGATGTTCATCAATGTCAGCTCATTAAGACGTTTCGGCAGGAAAATATTTCTGTAAACACATTCTTCTTTGCTCGCCTTCCAAATAGATTGCAATTGGGTTTAGGAAAAATTTAAATAAAAAGAAAAAAACAACAACAACAAGTCAATTGTTGAAGAAGGTGTCAGAGACAAATATTCATGCTGACGTCAATTAAGAAATTTTATTGATTTTCCCAACAACAACAAACAAGAAAGTGGAAAGTCTGTCAATTTCATTAGTTCATGTAACACCAAATCGTACGAGATTTGTTTTAATTAGATAAACTGAAAATTATTATAGCATTTTAGTATTTATTATTATTTTATGCACTCACAAATAAAATGAAAATGAGATTAAACAAAACAATTGCAGATTTGAGAGCGTTTTTTTTTTTGTTTTGCTTTTAAGAATAAATAAATTAATCAATTTTAACGAATTATGGGTATTGCGTAAACAAAAGAAATTCACATTCAATTAGAAAGAAAAAATTAATACATCAGTGGCGGCGGCAAAGCAATCGGCAGCCATTAAAGTATCAGCAATCTTGTGCTCAACAGCCTAAATTATGGCGCCCAGCGTTGTCTGGCTGTCAGAAATTGTCGCATGAAATGCGACATCAATGCCGTTCAATTGACAAATACTATTTTTACACAACTCTAGAAAGTGAAGTTGGCTGCGACAGCTCTTTTCACTTTATATCTAGTGTTTGAAATATGTGAGATTTTTAAAACACCAGCAAAAATTGTCGAAAAAATTTAAGCATTCAGTAGTCGGAGTAATTTCTTTGGAAATTTTCCTTAAAGGCGATGGATTTTGTTTATGGCGATATAGTTGTTGACAAAGCGTTACAAGTATTGTTTAATAGTTAGTGCGAGGCCCCAGGCAACTCCTGAACTTCTGTAAACTTCATCAAATGGTAATAGGCAGAACGGAGAACAACATTTTCAAGAAACATCCTGGCGGTGATCATGGGCTGAGCTGAAGTTCGGTGTAAACCTAAAGTTGCAGCACATAACGATATAGCTGATGCTTGATCCTATTTGCGGCGCTCTTGCAATACATACATATGTACGTAGACATGTACATGTTGCTGAGTTAGTTAAGGAGTGATATTCTTATTGGACTTTGATCGAACAAATTCTCGTACTACAACCTCAGTTGCCTAAAGTGTTGGTGGGGACTTGGTAGCATCATTATACTTAAATATATAATAAAAAATACGCCGCGTGAATGCCACACAAGTCAGAAAACCGGGGCAGTGGTGGGGACCACTATGCTTTTAGGCTAACGGAAATAAATTTCTCACCCTTCAGTGCATATTGTTATCACGGG
Organism: Epicampocera succincta; assembly: GCA_932526305.1. Classification (NCBI taxonomy): domain Eukaryota; kingdom Metazoa; phylum Arthropoda; class Insecta; order Diptera; family Tachinidae; genus Epicampocera; species Epicampocera succincta. The sequence goes on along the minus strand of OW052037.1, from coordinate 10,277,020 downwards.
TAGTTTCCTTCAAGATTCATATAGTATAAAAATTTGTATTGCTTCAGGTTTTTTTTTTTTTTTTTTTGTAATTGCATTCAATTTGTTTTGTTTAATTTCACAGTCGGAAAAGTTTCTTTTAATATTTAATAAAATTGCACAAAACTTTGCTTAAGAAAATTCCAATGAAAACGGTTTTAAAAAGAAAACAATAATTAATTTCTTGGCAAAATATAATGCAAATTGTCTTCATCAGTCGATAAACATTTACAAAATACTTAATTTCAATATTTAAGCATATAAAATTGTTTCATCTGCGCAATAAATATTTCAGAAGCACCTGCACAAGCTGGTGCCAAAATGATATTTTCATAGAGAAAAATATGGCCCAGAATCAATAAATGCGATGAACAAAGTAAACAGAATTTTCGAAACAGTTCAACGCCGGCCACACCGAACAAGAAACGGTGTGTACGAGTAGGAGACAGGGGGGGAGAGGACCATACATACACGTACAGACGTTCGCAATCGCGCGATCGCTGAAGCAGCCCGTCCAACCAACCAACCAGCTGGTTATTGTTCCGCGTTGGCAATAAGAAAACATTCGAATAATTTTCCAAGTCCAGGCAGAAAAAAAATGCTGTCTTCCTGCTGTGCGGACATCAAAGTGCACAATTTGTTTCTACTGGTTTTCTGATCTCCAAAGAAATGAAGCCACCACTTTGTTGTTGTTGTGGCGAGCACTCGTTTTCTTGACTCGAACACTTGGGTGGTTTTCGCTGCTCGTCATTGTTTCATTGTTTGTTTAAACTTCTTCAGCGGAGATATTCTCATTAACGAATGTTTACGTTGTTTCTCTTTTAAATATCAATTGTTTTGCTGTTCCACAAACAAACAATTGTAGCATTAGATTGGAATTTGTATGAGTTTATTTCACCAGAAGGCACCACAGAATATCATTTTGATGGGGGGCTCATTAGAGACCGCATGGGTCCATCTGATTCAATGAAAATTCAAAACTGAAGAACAGTTTGTTTTATCACTTGTGAAAATAAATAATCAATTTATTGCCTTCAAAATAACGCAAATTGTTTTTGAATGTTTCCTGTTTACCATCTAAAAAAATCTGATTTGAGAAAATTAATTTAATAATTTGAATTTGTAAAAATGATGCATCGATGCCATGATGAACCGGGAATCATGTTTTGATGTAGTTGAAGAGAGGGTAAAAGAGAGTGTTAAATGCTACGCCAATTTTATAAATGAAGTTGGCTGCAGCTTAATACTTTCGACATTTCTTTTCTTTCCAGCCAAACAAGGTGATAGAATTGTGGATAATAAAAAGGAAATACCAAAGAAAAAACAACTAGACTGGATTATTTAGCCTTTTCCATAGAATTTGTTTGTGTGACTTTTTTTTTATCATAGAAAAACAACTGTAATATATGTAGAATTTAAACGTAAAACAAAATAAAAATTCTTAAAATAGATTTCTTAGGAGGAGGCTTGAGGCAACTTTAAAAGCCCGGACTTTCTGGGCACATAAAGGCCGCTTTAAAAAAGAATTAGAAATTTTAACAGCAACTAAAAAAGCACTTTCCCTCTTTTGCACGGCTTTTTTGATATTCATTTTTGAGCTCTCTTTTTATTTTCGTGTTACTATTTATTCTCTTTTAGTTTCACTGGCTTGTTGACATATTGTACAGTGTCAAAAAAAAAAAAAAAAGAAATGAAAAAATGTTTGTGATTGCACTGAAATTGTGGTAGAAATTTCAAAACATATGGTTTTAAATCATAATATAAGTAAATGGCGCATTAGTTTTAGTTTTAAAAATTCCTGAAAATATGATTCTTTATCCTGATGCTTCTGTTTTCAAGCCTCTTGAATTATTATACATATTAGCAATATTCTTTCCTGTAGTGACACGGTACACATGTCCTTTCCAAAGAACACCGTGTAAAGAGAATTGTGCAAAAAAGAGTACATATTCATAATTCAACCTTAAGAGTGGCCTAAAAGGTCAAGATTTCTATAAAACACAAACATATTTTTATTTCTTTTGCTTCATACAGTGTTGATTTTATTTGATTTTATGATTTCTAAGACATAAAACCAATTAAAAAAGTCACACGTTTTGTTAATTTTATTTTTGTGGTTTTTGTTCTAATTAACCAATCACATTTTTAAGCAACTGAATAACTCTGTAGAGACCGTGTTATTTCAAAATCGTGTAAAACCAGCAGTGGGCGTATTTTTTATGATTATTTGCGTTTTCAAAGGCAAACAAATTATCACCAAAAATCTACAAATCCATAGATTTTCATACAAAATTAGTTTCCTGAAATTTCTTCTGCCAGCCTTCCAGATAATTGTTAACCGCTCCTGATAGTTTCTTTTTTTGTTAACGTGGATACACTATATACATACATATGTATGTACATACATACACATCCCTGGTTGGTTTAAGCTGTTTCATTTAGTTTCTTAAACAAACATTTTTCACTCACATCGATCGGTTTGCGTGTGTGTGCGTTTGCTGTTTTTTTTGCGCCTTCAGTGGCCAACCAGAATTGCTGAAATTAGGGGCGGAGCCAAATTAAAGCCGACATCATTTTGAAATTGTTAGACTAGATTTTTTATATTGCGCCACATTGTCCTTGCTTTTGGTCAAGGCATCTTATCTCCTATAATTGTTTTTCGGTCTGCCACCCATCCATGCAATGCCGCAGCATTCTGGCTACGAGAACCCATAAGACTTGGAAGTCTAAAATTTGGCAATAAAAATAGTTTCTGCAGGAACAAAAACAAAACAAAGTTGGAAATTGAAAAAAAAAAATCCTAAGCCGATAGTCTTTAGTTGCCAGTAATTAATTATATTAAATTATAAATAAATAAAATAAAATACTGCCGCGTTTAAATTGAAATCAAGGCAGATTTTTGCAATAGTACGAGTCCTTTGGAGATGCTTTAGAAACTTAAGGAAAAAAATTATAATATAGAAATGACTATTCGAAGCAGAAATATTCCTGGGATGGCAAACGTTTTCGTTCTGGGAATGGGTGCCAGCCATTTCCTTAGTTTCATCTTGATTTCATTTACCACAAATAATTTCAATGAATAACTAAAATTTAAGAATTTTAAATATTAAAATATTTTGTATAAATTTGAAGCTGTTCTGGTTGGAACGCAGCAATTGATTTAGACATCTCAGTATCTCCTGCCACTTAAGATATGCAGCCTCATTTGCCCCACTTACGCCAGATTTTCCTAAAATTTATTTGCCTCAAAATTGATTGATTTTAATTGCCTCAAAATGTTTGTGCACGAACTTTTTCGTCAATTGCGGCTTTGCCGCGCTCAAGTCACTCAAGCAATAAAATTACAATAAAGAAAAATTACAACAACTGCAACAACAACTGCCTCCATTAATCCTGTAACAATTTAATAATGTTCGTTTTCTTAGTACAAGTAAAAAAAAAGCCCAAAACTTTCTTGCCCAAAAAGCTTTACAACGTTACAAACCTTTTGACTCGGCATAAAAAAAGAAATGAAAGTGTAACGAAAAAACCTGTTTATTTTTTGCCCCGAAAAACTTTAGCCATTAGAAAATAGTTTGCTGCTAAAAGTTTTATACACTGAAAAATATATATATATATATATATATATATATATTTATCATGTCATAGTAGTGTTCACGAGACAAATTTGGATGTAGCATGTCATCCATGCCAAAAATAACTCAAAGAATATAAAGAACAAACATTTTGTTCAATAAGTATTTCAGTGCACTATTATATTTTGAAACATTTTTGCTTCAAGCGTTTTTTTCTCAAACGAAAAGAAGTCCATGTTCAAACACTTCAATTCTTCTGCATCCATTTCTGTTTAATTCTCCTTTAAAGTTGCTTTAACATTGACACCAAGAAATCTATTTATCTATAATTTCAACACAAAACTAAGTCTGAAGCAGCAAGAAATAAAAAGAAATGCCAAAAATATTCATCTGCGGCTAACTTCATGTGTATAACTGGGAGACGAATTTCTCTATATAGACAACTATTTACATACGTACTCAACTACCACTCATGTTGGCCGCAACCTCAAAATGGCGTCCAAACAGAGGAATAATTTTCAGCTTTGAAATATCTAACAATTCAAATGACATGACTTTTCTCATATGTCTCTATATAGCACAAATGTAAGTGAACGAAAAATATTTCAAAACCGTATCAAAAGTTATTTATTTATTAAAGTTTTTGAAATTTTTCCTCCAACAGGATAACAGCAACTACCAACGTAGGCAAACGCTATTGGTACGGCTTAACCGATGAAAAGTTTGCCAAAATTGAGCCCCTCAAGCCAAAAGCAAGTCCCTTGTCGTCTTATAAATTTCGATTAAATCCTCGAATAGAAGGACAAACAGATGTAGGAGAATTCGATAGAAAGGATGTGCCACTTGTTTTCAAGTGCAGTCCCGACAAGCTGCTAAATTTATGTCTAAGGATATTAGATAGCTTGCCCTTGCCCGAGGTTTATAAGTGGTCCATAGAGGAGATTTGCCAGTGGCTGAGAGACGGCGGCCTTAAGCAATACCAGGTTGTAGTTTATAAGTATATAGCAAGTTTTAGCATTCCATTAAGTATTTTCCGTTTTTTCTCCTGCAGAACACCTTTCGTGCGAACCTTATTAATGGTCGCAGTCTTCTGCTTGTCGATGCTTCGGCCCTGGTGGCCATGAACATCAGAGATTTTTATCATATTAGGAAACTTACACGCAGCATACGCGACCTCTTTTATTATGAAATGACAAAATTTGGACGCTCTCTTTCCCTGTACACGGACTTTCACCAGGAGCTATACAAGCTGGTGCGCCTTAAGACAGGCACCAAGTACAATATGCAATGTTCTGCTGTTTGGCGCAAAATGCAGCTGATTCGCCAAAAGGAACCCAATTACACGCATTGGGAGATCTTAGAACAGTGGCTGGGCCACAACAAACAGCCACAGTCCAAAGAGCTCATAGGAGGCGTACAGAGATCCGCAATTTGCTCGGCCGACACGCAACCATTTAAGCCAGCCTCGGTCGAGAAACCGTGTGAACATTGCCCTTGCCTGCCGCCGTGTGATTGTTTTGCCAGCGCTGTGGATTGTCGACCACCCTGGAATTTGAAATGCTTGCCTCACCTTAAGCCGGACCAAGAGTTTGTGCAGCTGTGCGGCAATTGCGTTCCCATCTGTAATTGCCGTTGGTCTTACAGCAAGTATCATATTCGCGGCGTATTAACTTATCTGACGGAGAGTTTTCCCCACAAATATGGCCGCCCCAATACTCGGAAATCTAAACAAATAGCACGAATTTCAATTGGTACGAAAACCTGAATTTATACATGCGATTCCGCGCGCCTATATTTGTATTATATTAATATACATATTGTAAATGTTTTTAATAATTATATTTTTGATGTTTTTATATTAAAAATAAACTTATCTGATTGTGGATATGAGTTGTGGTATGTGTAATGAAAACCGTGTGCGATTTAAAATCGCTTGAAACACGTAAAGAGCAATTTTATTTTAGTTTTGCTTGAACTTAAGTTCAAAACAATTTTTATTTTACAGTTTTCTAGATATCGATCTTTGGAATTCCAGTAAAAAACAATACAAAAATGTATGTCCAAGAAAAATAATGTCAATCAAAAAAACTTCTGTTTCAATAGATTGCAATTCCATGACTTTTGTTTATATTGCCGTTAAAATTGTGCTCTGCAACCTGCAGCCAACTTCAACATGATTGACTTGAACTTTATCTTTATCTCTTTCTTTTATATTTGATATTTCATGATTATTTAACAAAAACAAAACTGTGCCTTTCCCCTTTCTACAATTCGATTACAGTTTGTACAAGATTAAAAGAAACTCGAATATGTTTCTTCAATCTATTACCATTTCGAATACTTCGAAAACCGTATTAAGCGTGAATATATGCTTTGGAATTCGCCGCATTTTATTGTTGTACTAGTGAATTTGCCTCCCATGAATTTGTTCGAATGAATTTGTTGAAAATTTAACAGATTTGGAATACGACATCGATACGTTTCTTTTTAAATCTTTTATACGTTTTTAAATAGAAAAGACTTTATAACCGGTGAAATTGAAGGAACAGCTGATTGTTTTTTTTTTGCAGGTTTTAGTCTCGCTTCGATGGCACTAGTGTTGACATTTCACGTATATTTAACAAAAATCAAATAATATATTTCCCCCGTTTTGATTTTGTACTGGAGAATTTACCAGCAAATGAATTCATGCGACAGTTTTGTAAGAGATTAGTGAATGTGTCATACTAGTTCCTTGAATCTACGTCGTGTGTGTTTTTAGATGGGTGAATATTTATCGATTTTCAACGAATCTTAAAAGCTGAAGGATAAATCAAAATGAAATCTTCCGATGAATCGATTCGATTGCATCGACATTTTGAGCGTAGGGTATGACAAAGCAAATTGTTTCCCAACCAAAAGGTAGACAAAGTTTCAAAACATATACCTTGTATTGAAAATTATTCGGTTTCCTAAATGTTTTATAACTGGCTCAAAGGAAATCAATTGCTAGAACTTTTTAATGCTCTAAAACCGACAGGCAACAATCACTTTTTGTGTAACAATAAAAATAAATTAAATCGAACTAAGAATAAAAACCAAAACTACACAAATCAAAAGTTAAATTTATGTTTATTCGTAATGGAGAAACCAAATCAAACGGAGGGTAAACGTTATTTGTATGGCAAAGCAGATGAGAAATTCGTCAAGGAGGTGGCCAGAGAGGCGAAGAAAACTGCCATGTCGTCGTTCAAATTCCGAGCAAGTGCACAAGTTCGGGCCGAAACGGATATAAGAGCGTTCGGCAAAACGGATGTGCCCATTGTTTTTAAATGTAGCCCGGAGACGTTAATAAATTTATGCCTTACAGTCTTAGATGCTTTACCCCTGCCGCAAGTTTATGACTGGTCTGCAGCGGAGATTTGCGAATGGCTGAAAGAAATTGGTTTTAGACAATATCAGGTAAATGATTTAATAGGAAAACTTAAAAGTTTTTGTAAAACGAATGGCTTTTTCACACCTTCAGAACACCTTCCGCATTAACCTCATCACCGGCCGCAATCTACTGCTGCTCGATGCTGCAGCACTTGCCGCCATGAATATTACAGATTTCGATCATATTAGGAAAATAACTGGTGCTATACGCGACCTGTATTATTATGAAATGCCTAAATTTGGACGCTGCCTCTCACTGCAGCCGGAATTCCATAATAATTTATACAAACTGATGAGCCTTAAGACGGGAGCAAAATATAATCTAAGACGCTCTGATGTTTGGCGTAAACTGCAGTTGATACGCCCAAAGGAACCAAACTATACGCACTGGGAGGCGTTAGACCGCTGGCTGGTTCATGATAAACAGCCGCCAATTAAAGAATTGATTGGTTGTGGTCGCCGCGCTAATCTCTACGCCTGTAAAGCTGAACGTACCAAAAACCCAGTCGCTGAGCAAAATTCAAATTCATACTGCTGTTCTTGTATACCGCCCTGTGAATGTTTCTCGCGGGATCTGAATCTGCGTCGGCCATGGCTTTTGAAATGTGTGCCGCATTTAAAACCAGATACAGAATTTTTTGAAGCCTGCAATAAATGCGTTCCGCCTTGTAATTGTCGCTGGCCTTCGAAGAGTTATCAAATACACGGTGTTTTAAGTTGTCTGAAGAGATCATTTCCACATAAATACGATTGCAATTTTGGTCTGCTGCATGAACGAAAGTCTGATCAAATATGTTTTTCGTTTTTCCCGAAAATTTAAGGGCTCTCAAGTGCTGGAGATTATTCTTAATGCTGCTAATTTTTATATGTATGCATGTATGTATGTATGTATGTATGTATAAACAATGCGATTAAAAAAAACATAAACTTGATGTATGTATGTACACACATACGTATGTATGTACATGCGTGCTGCTACTCTTTTTATAAATAACGGATTTTTTTCTCACTTTGAAAGCAGTACTTACATATCTCTGCTAGTTTTGAATTTTGTATTAACATCCCTGTTAAAGAGAGCAAGATATTCACAAACTGAACAAACTTTGTTGTAAAGAATGTGTCAATAATGGCGAAAGAACATGCAAACAAATTCGAATCTCAGTTGCGAACACAAAGAGTTAACACAAATGTTTATAAGCATATGTATGTGTATACATGCATACATACATACATACACATGTATATACATATGTAGGTATGTATGCATGTATTTTTGAAAAAGTACTAGTTCAAAGTGAGCTCTCAATGTGTCATTCCTACACACAGACTTTACAAATTGTACCCACAATTTTTGTTTTTTTTTTAGTTTAAAAAATTTGCTTTAATGTTAAAGATCCTGGGATAAAGTTTGAGAACTACAAGAACTAAAAAATTGAGATAATTTATGTGAATGAGCATGATAACAAGTTGCAAAAGGAAATAAAAACCAAAACATTGGCGCAAAAGAGCAAAAACTTAGTCAGAGGCCGGAATGCTGAACACGTTGCATGTAGTGTAGTGAGAGAAAATCTTAGAGGAAAATAATTTTTTTAAGATTTCAAGAAGTTTTTAACGATCCTCCTAATATTTATATAATGCTGTATTTATCAGTATTTAAACATATAAAATATTAATCTGGCTTTATATAGCGAATTCAAACTGTTTTTATGTCACAACCGTTGTTTAACTTGTAACTGAAAGAATTTATAATTTATGACTTATTTTGTAAAGATTTGTATAATATTGTCTTAAAACTATAAACGAATTTAATTCTTAATGTTCTTACATAACCGAATGAATATAAAAGCAAAAGCTTTTCTCGCCGTGCAAAAAAATGTTGTTTGCCTTCGCGAAGCTGACAACAATTGTGTTCTGATCGCAACGACCACACATTTTTGCTCTCATAGTTTGAACAGCAGGACATCGTTGGATACGTTTTTGTGTTCAAACAATTAATAAATATCAACACGTGATCTGATCAATAACCGCTATAAAGTTTGTAGCGCTTCACTAAACTAAAAACACATGAATATTTTATTTCGTATTAAAAACATTACAAGAGTTTAAGTCAAACGTCTAAACTTCATATTTCCCTCTCGCCAATTAGATTAGCGATAATATAAATTAATTTTAATTGGTACATTTTATTTATTTATTTAAAAGTGATTATAATTGAAAGATGATTTAAATTGTATTATAACTTGAGTTTTAATCGACGTAAGCGTGTGCCATGCATGAAATAATTTTTTATTAATATTATAAATTATGCACCATAAACAAATTTTAACTTTTTTCAGTTTTTCAGTTAAATTCAAGTTATTTTTATTAAATTTTTTTGCAATGAAACTGATCGATATATTGATCATCAAAACCAAATATAAAAAATTTTGAGGTTTTACGTACGCTCATGTTTTCTAAATAAATTAAATTTTTATTATTCGTAATTATAAAAATGATCGATATTTCGGTCATTTGTACCGAACACCAAAACAATTAAAGGTTTTTGAAGATCAAATAAATTTAATTAAAATTTAATTTATGTATATTATATGCATTTTTCTTTTGTTTATCAAAATGATGGATATTTCGCTCATTTCAACCAAATATTAAATATAATAGGTTTCAATTTTTTAGTCTATAACTCATTTGAAATTTAACAAAATTACTGTTATTGGTAGCTTATCCATAATTTTTGATCTCATTTTATCTGCGAATATTTGTGCTTGTCTATGGCCATCTGTTCTTGCTCAACTATTTTAAATAAAAATTATGTGATATTCAGATGTGATTTAATAACTCGTTCCGTTAACACTTTATTAGGGCGGGCTGTGCATAAATTTAAACCATAAATTGCCATCACCACATAAAACAAATGAACTGCAGCAACTTGAGAACCACCAAACGTTTTACAAAAACTATAAACAGAACATGCAACATCTTATGAACAACAGCAACAACTACAACTACCATACAAAGAGGTGGGGAACCTCACAGTACTCGTACATGTAATGCCACCAACATGGAGACCAATAATAATGACAACGCTGACACAAAACACAAGATTATGATTAATCGCCGTATAATCAGCTAAATACGATCCAGACAAAAACTGAATGAACCGAGAGGCGAAGAAAAACACAAAAGGAACAACAAATATATATTTATAAATAGTGTTAAGATGTATTTATTGGATGGAAATATTTGTAAGTTTAAAATAATATTATGCGATAAAAATCAATTATTTATACAAAGTGCGCTACAAAAGGTATTGAAAATAAGTGGCTGCCAAGCCGATGAATAACAATAATTCTTGGAAAAGTAGCCAGTTTACCAGGATGTTGCTTTATGAGGTTTAATGTTAATGACTGCTGTTTAATAGTGTCTCCATAAGTCGTTGATTGTGTATCTACTATGCAATTATTACACTATGTGTCATAATTATAGACACACACTGGTTATGTGTTCAGCTCTTACACAGAATTGTATAAAGCAGAACATCTTCAGGATATGTCTCCGTTTGCTTAGCTGGTATAATGTGTAAAGAGTCCGAAAATACTAGTCTAAAGAAATGTCTATTTAGTACAAGCGTACCAGTTATATATACATACATACATATATATATATATATATATATATATATATATATATATATATATATATATATATATATATATGTGCTTAGTGGTACTAGACAGTGTGTTCGACATATAAAAGTACTAAAGATAACGCCAACTTTAAAAGCACACAATGTCGCAGCGGGCCCATGCAACAAACAAGCCATAAACAATAAAAAAACGACATCGACGTTCGAAATGCACGCAAACATCTCAGACTCACATGTTAATGGTCAATTTCAGGCTTATTAAATGTTTTAAGCAAATAAGTTTTTTTTTTCCTGTTGCTTTTAGGTAATTTCTCTTAACACAAAATCTCAAGTTACCAGAAAACTGAAACGAATGATCTCTATGGGAGTTTTATTTGCTATGGTCTCTGAAGTATCACACCTACACGATCGCAGGCACGCACATGATGTTTATGACTGAAAAACGGAAAGGCAGGCTCACGCATGCATGTACATACAGACATACATACATACATATGTAAGTAGATTATAAAAATAATAGTTGAGTTCACACCGAAGCTGAAATGTAATTCTCTCACTTGTGTGCTTTTCATATTTTCCACTAAAATATGCCGAATTATTTATATATATATTTAATAAAGAAAATCTTTTCTTTTAATATTTTTACACTTTTAATATAAATCATTCTTTCCTCTGCACAAATTTATTCTTTGTTTAGATTTTTTCTGTTCTCTCAGCCGTCACAGTTGTTGGAAATACAAGTTGGCAACTAAGAAAATATTACCAGATCGGTGTGAGGCGCAAACGGTCTAAAACAACAAAATTTATGGAAAATTTAACCACACAATTATGAAATGTGGTGTGAACGCAACTAATAAAGCAAAATATTAGTAAATTCGATATTAACAAATACTTGCTGGAATATTCGCTTAAAATTTAAAAAAACTGGCAAGAAGTCGCGTGCTGGTTTATTGTTTAAGTACCCTTAAGATGATGCCAATAAGTGTGAGATTTTGTGTGTTTTTTGGCTAATTGAGGCGGGTGTTTTCCTCTATTGGGTGATATTCAATATTTTTCTAATTAAATGTTTATTAGCATCACTGGCAACGAATGCAACAGTCTGATGATGACTTTAATTGATAAGGAAATGAACTTACATATATGTTAAAAGAACGCAAAGAAACCATAAGTTTTCATTACTTTGCTCAATTTTTCCAACTGTGTTAAACAAAATAGTTTTTTTTTTAGCATCAAAAATGATAATTGGCACAGGCAGCAGACAGCAGACAGCCTAAAACTGCCATTACACTTAGCAAAAAAGAAGAGTACAATTCATGTAATTTTCGCTTAATTAGATTTCCAAAAATCACTGGGTTTTGATACTCTTTTAATTGAGCCATTGACTCCACTAAAAAGAAATTACCGTAATTAAGCAGCGCAATCAATAAAACATATATTACAAAATAAATAGAAACAGATGATTTTGAAAGTTGCCGTACACTTTTATTTGGATGTGCAAAGTGTGATCTATTTTTGGGAATTTGCAAATGACGAAATTTGTTTAATTTTAAGAGTCAATTGGAAGGGCACGGCAATTAAACGGAACTCATTTAAGTGGGAGTTTTTGTCACTAGTTTTTGTTCCAATTAGGTTTTTTGGGAGCATTCAAGCGGCCAAAGCAATTGTCCCGAGAACAATTAACTTTCATTTGATTTATATTTTGTCCATTAAAAAGAATGTCTCTGGGGCCATACAAAGTACATTTTATTAATGTGTTTTGTGTGTATGCGATCGTATTAGAATTTACATTCCGAAATGGCAGCCTTTCGGAATGTCAGAAGCTACACTAAAACTGGATAGTAAAATCCTCCATACTGTCGGACTAAATGAGCTGACATTAATTTTGTTATAGGCATGGGCGTATCCAACACAGGCATCTCCTGCAGATTTTGTGGCACAGACGAAAAATTAATGGCAAAATGAATTATCAAATGCGTGGGACTGGCCTACAGGAGATACAGAACTTGTTAACACTACCATTGAAGGAGCTGGTATCAAGCCTCCTACTATTCATTTATTCATTGAACCGTATTACAATTATTACTATTACGCTACAAGTTATACCCTGTAATAAATAAATAAATTTTATTTCTATCAAATAAATAATTTACATTTTTATAAAGATTTAGATGTACAAATCTGGCTTGAGGTATTTATCTCAGTACACACCGATCTTAACGCTTCTTCGAACGTCGAAAAATATGATTTCTAGTTATTCCAGCTTCATGGTACAACTGCGCCATGAGGGCATTTTTATTATGAAAACTGAAACTTTTCACGTTTCGGCTATAAAGTTACCTTAAAGTACGCTTTATAAAATTCTTTGATGACGCATCACTAATAAAGTGAAATAAAGTTGTATTTAAAATGCTTTTAAGTTTCTATGGCTACGAATAATCCAGACAACAGCTTCATTTACGGTTTGCTGGGACATGCCACTACGATCTGCCGGTCAGTTCTCATGTGTTCGTATTTTTTCTTTATTAAAAGAAAAAAATATGCTCTGACACCATAAAGTGCAATTAATTGACAAATTTATGCAGATTTCTTTTATGGTCGCTTTAATACGCCGAAATAAATATGAAATATTGTTTGTGTGATCACAACTAATTGAATTTCTTTATTGATCTGTCGCAAACAACAAACTTTTGTTCGTTTTTTTCCTTGCCAGCAGCAACTTAAAGGTCATTAAAAGCAATAAACCAAAATTTAATCTGATATTTTTATTGCGATTTGTTGACTCTGTTGGATTTTGTGCGGGTAAACAGTTGTGGCCGTTAAGTATAAGTACAACTCTGTAACAGCAGTTTAGAAATTTTTTAATAAAAATTAATTCTTTAATAAAGAATATATTCATTTGATACTATAAAGGAGAGAAAGTAGCAGATAATCGAAGGCATTGAATGATACAGGGATGGGGTTTTCAGAGCTATAGAACTTTGGATACAGATAATCTCTAATTTACAAAATTTAACAAATCAGTCGTGGAAATTTATTTCAAAATACTGAATTTAAGGCGAACACGATTTTTAGTGATTTTTTTCAGAGTTGAAGACGGTTGTGTGTTCTTTCTTGTAAGAATTATTTTTTCAATATTTTATTTCTTTTTCTTAAGTAGTTTAAATATAAATCATTTGTTAAATATTTTTTGTTCAATAAATAAATATTTACAATCTATTTATAAATGTTTACAAGTTCACAACATACAAATAGATAAATATACATATAATTTATGTTTATAATTTAATACTTAATGGTACTTAAATTTATATGGTTATCAAATCAATATTTTCTAAAAGGCCAGTTTAAAACTTAAACATTCCTATTTCCTCACTGTCATCTAATAAGGCGATGGCCAGGATATTTGTATAACTACAGAGCTAAAATATAATATAAATATAAAATACAATTTTTTTTTAGAAATATTAAAATTTTTAAAGCATAAAGGAAATTTTCAAATTTAAAATATCGTTTTACTTGCCGCACTGCTGCGTACTATTTAGTTTTTTTTATTGTCGTTTTAGTTGTTGTAAAACGAAAAACAAGAGAAAAACAACGAAAACATAGAAAACTGTTATAATTTGGAAGTATTTTTGAACTGCAGAGAAATCAGTTTTCCAAACAGTTTATTGCGACAAATAAATTGGCCACGTACAACTTGTGTTAAACGTGATTGAAAAAAGTTCAACTACAATTTGAAAAGTTTGTGTTAATGACAACAAAACGTGGTCAGCACTTGACAATTTTGGCAAGTTACAGAAAAAGGGATACTATTTTACAAGTCACTAACGATGATAAAAAGAAAATAGTAAAGAATTTAGCAAAGAAATATATATATATAAATATTTTAAATAGAAAAGCAAAAGTTGATCGCGTATATATTTCTCTTAAACAATAACATGAAAAAAATTGCCCACAAAACACCTTTCGCTTGCCATATTAAAGTTATAGAACAGAAAACCATTTTGGTCCTGAAAAAAACTGTTTCTTCTATATTTTGTTTTTTCATTGAATTGCAATATTCTATAGAATTCCTTGCCGCACTCAGTGAGCAAAACTGGATGGCCTTTATTCAAATGTTGGCAAAAGTATCATTAAGAGAAAATAAAATAAATAAAGAAAGTCATCAAGTGCTTGAAGTTTTTAAGGTGTTGGCTTAAGAAATTCAATGCGGCGTAGAGGTGAAGCATGCCGCATATTTTTATAGAAACTTAAGTGACTTTTTGCGTTACGCTTGACTTGATTTGTTTTTATACGCTTATAGCTCTTCTTCAACAAAAAATTTTCTTTGATTTTACCATAATCTGAATTCAATATCGTGATAATTAATGCAAAAATTACAACAACGAAAAAACAAAAATCATTAAACTTTAAAAATAGAAAATTAGATTTTAAATTTTTTAATTTTGTGACAAAAATCTAAAGATATGATAAGATTTTTTAATATTAGGCTCCGGCCGAATACAGCGCAACATGCATAACCACGGCGTGACCAATTTTTTTTCACGCAAATTGACATACATGTGAACAGAACAGCAACGTTAACCCATATTTCTCATACAAATTGTCAAGAAAATTTTCCTGCAGTCCAGAAATTTGATAAACAGAATTGCGGTGTGGCCACGTTTCCATACAAATTGAACAGAACCATGTCATGACCACATTTTCTCCTTAAATTGTCAGAGTCTCTAGAAGGTGGTCGAGAAAATTATCATGCACGACCAGGACAAAAATTTGCCATGGAACGGGTTGGAGGTAATAACGAAACAGAAATATGTATTAACCACATTCTTCATATATTCTTTATAAAAATGTTGCCGTCGAGGACATTTCTCATACAAATTAAGGCAAAAATTTTGCAGCAGAATGTTGACGTGACATAAAATCTATTTAATTTTGATATCATTTTATTTTTTGCTCTTAAATAAATATATAATCAAGATGGCCGCCACACTTTGCTAAAATTTTTGCTCAACACAATCCAATGAAAATTAAGCACAAAAGAAAAGAAAATAATTTAATGGAAACAATAAAGCCAGAGAGAGAGTTTGTAAATTTAACAGCGATTTTGCTCGAAGCTGCAGCTTTATTCCATTCGATCGCTTAAGCTTTTTCGTATGATGCACAAACGCTGTCAACTGTGCGCTGTCTTTGCTTTTTCCCCAGTCCTTGTTTGCTTATTTGTATTGATATTCGTATTGTGTTTTCTTTACGGCAACTTGAGTTGAGTATTTTCCTGCCTTGGGGGGTAATTTAAAATATCACAAATATAATTGTTTGGCTTTTATTTCAAAACTAAAATTCTATTTCGAATAGTTGCATTAACATCTTAAAAGTTTAGAATGTTTTAGGCAGCTGTTTGATTTTTTAGTTTTTTTTTTGTCACTTTTTCCCATATAAATCTGTCCCATTTTGTCACAACATCTTAAATCCAGATAAGACCACAAAATGTTTTTAAGAAAAAATTTAAACCAACAACTTTATTTAAGAACAATTAAAAATAACCAAAATAGCGACGAAGTTTCGTTAATAAAACGGGAAAAAATTGTCATAAAAATATGTCTTATATCTCTTAAATGTTAATAGTTCAAGAGTAAAAGTTGTGTTTTTAACATTTCAGGCACATTTACTATAAACAAAATGCATACTTGGATTTCGACGAGTTCTGTAGTTTAATTCATGAGTTTGACTGCAACAAATTTTTTAACGTGGCCTTTAAACTATTTTAACACGGCGTAAAGTCTTTTAACGTTGCTTCAAATATTTTTAAGGCGGCATCTAATATTTTCAACGCGTCGTTTAATTTTTTAACGTCAGAATATTTAACTCACAGTCAAATTATTTTAACGCAGTGCCAAATATTTTTAGCATGGCGTCAAATTATTTTCCGTGGCATTAACATTTTAACGGGGCGTCAAATTTTTTTTTTTGACGTGTCGTAAATTTTTTAACGCGGCATAAAGAAAAAACTTAAAAGTTTGACTTAAGTTTTTATTACATAAAATGCCACAGTTTGTATATTTAAATTTATTTTTTTTAATGTATTCTTTATTTACAATCTATCCATTTATGGATTTTAAACTTATAAACAAGACATTTTAATTGTACCCATATTTACATAAGAAATAATATTATTTATTTAAAAGAAATTGTCATAATCATCTGTCTGAATTTTTATTTTAATTTTACTAAAATAACAAACATTTCCTTTTAAGTACTTTTGGTGTTAATCGTGTTTTCAATCAAAGAAATAAAATACACACAACAAGGATAAAACTTAGGGAAAAAAGGAAATAAAATTTATAAATGTAAATAAACAACTCAAATAAATAATCAACTAATTAAAGAACTAAACGTTAGTGTCAAAAGAAGCAAAGCAGGCAAAAAGATTAAAACAGACATTTGTTAATGTATTAAATCATAAAAAAAATTATATCATAAAAAATATTAAATCATAAAAAAACAAATAATTAAACTTTAAAATTTAATTGTATTAAAAAAAAAACAAGATGTATATGATAAGTTTCAAAGTATATTTTTATTACCTGCAAAACTTA
Source organism: Epicampocera succincta (assembly GCA_932526305.1). Lineage (NCBI taxonomy): Eukaryota > Metazoa > Arthropoda > Insecta > Diptera > Tachinidae > Epicampocera > Epicampocera succincta. The sequence continues at coordinate 10,259,774 of OW052037.1, read as the reverse complement.
TTTTATTAGTTTAATTATTGAAACCGAAGTGATTATAGAGATGCATTTTGTCACAAAATTAAAATTTTTAATTCTTTTTAATTTTAATTCTATATTTTACATATTTTATTTATAAAATTACTGTAAAAAAATTCATTCGGGGCTAAAAACACAACTGACCACGAATGGCAAATTTTTGTTTGCAAATATTCGTTGTAAAATTTATAGGGTTGCTAATTTTTAAATGTTTTTTTTTTAGAGACATGAGGATCCACCGTATCAATATACGTGTTGCTGGATAATATAACAACACGCTCTTAGCCTCCCACAGCAAGTTTTTTTTATTTGATTTAAGTAGTTTTTCAGTTCGTATCTCAGCAAGTAACCTTTAAAAAAACTTGATATATGTCTTGAAACAATAAATCTTTAACAAAAATTAAGCTTGAATTAGAAAAAGAATTTTCATTCATAAACTATAGTTTTACATATTAGTGTTTTTTGTTTGTTTTTCTTATTGCAAACTTTTCTCTCAATTTATGCCACATTATTTTTACCGCGAGATTTTTCCAACAAAAATAGTTCTATTCAAAAACGAAGTAATAAGAGCAGAGAGAAAATTCTCCCAAAACTTACACTCACGATTGAACTGTATATTCAGCCGCAACAATATCTTGAAAAATTCAAGCTGGGCGTATACGCGATATTTGAACTTTCTTGTGAACCTCATACCACGTATACGCAGATGGAACAACAAAAATTACAGCCAATTTGAATAAATTTTCTACGGCTCATAAACTTTCTACTAGTGAATGTTAAAAATAATTGTAGCCAAACTCCAACCAGTTTTTAATATTTAAAAGCATAAATAGTCAAGTTTAAAACTTAGAAACATTAAAGAGCCGGCAAAACAAAACAAAAAGTTGTTTTTGGTAAATTTTTGCTGCAGCACCACCTTTTTGTGGTGTCTACAGTCCACAACTATTACAGTCGTGCAAACATTTAAAATATGGCCAAGCCATCAACAATTTGTTTGGCTGCTGCTCCACAAGTGAACAACAATTGCAACCAAAGTTTTATTGTTGACAAATTAAATGGCAATAACGACCTATTGTAAGTGTTTGCTATTCAAAACTAAAAAAAAAAAATAAAAATTATTTAAATAAATAATGGTATAAAAAAAGTTTTGCTTACCATTATAAAGAGTTTAAAATGTTTTTGTTTTCCTTCTGTAAATAATAATTTAAATTCATATTTAGAGAATAAAACTAAAGGCTTATGATTATTAAAGTGCAAATAAATTGTTAAATGGTATAAATAGGGCAAACTTAGGGTGAATGATTTCCGTTAAAGACAAACTCTTATGTTTTGATACTAATAATTAATACTCTATGAGAATACAAGAATCGGCGGTACTAGTTATTGGCTTAATATTCTAACGACTGCTGTAATTTGATACATTTTATAATGAAGCAAAATTGCAAGCAAAGAAAAAACATTTCTAGCAGAACAAGGTTTCGATCCTCGGACCTCTGGGTTATGGGCCCAGCACGCTTCCACTGCGCCACTCTGCTTGTGCCGAAAGTGTGTCTTGCATGATGAGCATCTCAATTGCGAGTTTTATGGTTGGCCAAAGTTTACTGAACTCAATATTCTTAATATTAAAGAAATTTCTATATAAGAAAATACATGTATATACATACATATATAAAGCAATTTCCGGGTACCAATTTTAGTATAAGTGCGGCCATAGCAAGCCGAATTTACCTTGTGACCTCATTGTGCCACAAATAAAATCTTGTAAATAGCAATTAATGATTAATATTAAAATCACAGTCTTTGTTTCGCAGCCGCCATTAATCAGAAATCGAAGAAAACCAAACATAAACCTGGCATTAATTTCCAGACTAAATTGCCAAAACATTTCTTCTCAATTTTCTTATTTCTTTACAAAAAAGAAGAAGAAAAGAAAACAGACACAACCAAACAGCTATTGAAGCAAATGCTGTAAATCGTTGTTTAAAAATCAACGCACATTTAAAACTTTGTGCATATTATTAAGTTTAAAAAGTTTCGTAAGATTCCTTTTAATTTGTTGCTCGTGCTTTTCTTTACTGTTTAGAATGAACAACATAAACTGAATTTCTTTTGAAAATAAATTAACACAAAATCTCCAAAGTTAAATTTTTCAAAATAAAAATCTTGTTTCTTTTTGTTAAACAAAATTTAAAGAAGGAAGTTTTAGGATGAAAATATGGAGTCAGATATGCAAATTGCTTTTGAATAAACATATCACAATATTTTTATATATTAAATATTAATAAAAAATATATGTACATACAGGCGTATACAAAAAAAAATGTGTATAAATAATATATATATAAGACATATAATTTCTTCTTCTATTTTTGTTAAACTTTATTTCACAACCTGTTTTTCTTAAAGGTGCGAAATTCATATTTTTTTTTATTTCTTGTTCAAAACAATAATTAAGCACGAAAATTAGTTTTAGTTTGCAATTTCAATTCGAAAAAAAGTGTGTTTTATGTGCAGATTAATTACATTTTCATCAGTTAGTTTTGAAAAATGTCTGGTTTTTGTCTGATATATGTGGACATTTTCGAAACAAAGTGCTTTTTAGTTTTTATAATATAGTTTTCCATTCCGAACATAAAAATGTCTGTTTCATTTAATTCTTGAAATCAAATTGCCACCAATAACAACTCTGTACTTGTATAAATGACGACCAAATTATATAACAATTTTAGGAGTGGATCAAAATCTGCACTCACTTGCATTCCTTTTTAACTTCTGCCGCTTCTAATTGAAGACTTTGCAAAGTAAAGTTTGGGCTTGCAAAAAAGTTTTTATTTATTGAAACTGTAACTGTCAAACAGCTGACTGACGCGTGGTTCGGTTTTGCTGCCGGCGAAATAGTGCGACGCACACACTCAGCATGTGTGCAATTATATGAGTTTTAATAATTAATGGCGTCAATATGCTGCCAATGAACGGCAGACATAAAATACTTGAAAACGATGAAAACAAATACTATTGCATTAATCAGAGCTGGAATTTTCCCACACCAGGATGCTACTCATACACATGAATACCATCGTATGAATATGAAATATAATTCATGAAATTTATCATATTTATTGTGGTTGATGTTGTATCCTTAAATCAATGTACACAATTCGGATCATTGAAGTGGGCGCAACGCCGATAACTTGTTGTTCAAATCCGAAGCTGAACGTAATTGAAACAAGCAAAATGATTAATATAAATATTTAGTTTAAAATGCGAATATTAAAGCAGTAGAAATATTGTTTTTAATTAGAAATTAGGTAGACAAAAAGAAATCATAATTCACAGTTTATAGCAGAACAAGGTTTCGATCCTCGGACCTCTGGGTTATGGGCCCAGCACGCTTCCACTGCGCCACTCTGCTTGTGACAGAAACCTATTTGTTGTTCTTGGTCAATTATTGGCAATTGAATGGAGCTGGAGTTTGGTCTTTGTTTCGTGATTGTTAAACACAAAATCATGCTTAATAATATGTAAAATAAATTACTATTTATTTAAGTTTTTAATTGTGGTGCAGTGAAGGAAGTTGCACGATGAGACACCTCTCTTCATACCAATTGACAATGAAAAGCTTGTGTTTGGTCTAAAAATCGGTTTTTGTCGTTACAAATGTGTACCAACGTTAACGTGCGTGATCTTTACGATAGGGCTTTATGGAACTGGTTACAAATCTAACACAATTTAGAAATTATTGTTTTTAAATCAGCCTTTTTTTCATTAAAAATAGTGACTAGGCTAAGTTTTAAAATGCCATTGAATCATTTATGACATAAAACGTACTATATTTAACTAAATGTCACTCGGAGCAATTTCTAGATTTCTTCTCGTTCCGTTCAGCGATTAGAACTTGTTGTTGTCTATTGTTTATTATTTGCCAAAGGTCCTGTAGGTTCCGTATACTGGTTCAAAAAGATTTAATACGTTCTTTTTCCCCACAACCACATAACTCGTTATCGCTTAATGCCTTGACAACTTAGAGAGTTGCCAAAGTGCAAGATTTTTATTTTAGAAATTTATTTATTTTACAAAATAGGCTGACTCTAGTCTCGCCTGTAATTTGATAGATTAATAACAGATATTGTATAAAAATTTTAATTTCTAAATTTAATTTGACTGAATTTAAATTTCAGCTTTTGCATTTCGTGTCACTTCTTTTCATCTGTCAAAGTTCCTGTTTTTTCTTCTGTTTAACATTAATATAATCTTGTTAACACCCTTAAGGCTTAAAAAGTTTTACACAAGGATATTAAGCAGAAATTTATATGACATCTTTTATGGGAGACTTAATAAATAGAAGGAAAAAAATTTAAACAAAGAGCATAAAAGAAACCATATTGTAGATTTAAAACGTACTTGATAAATAACTTGATGGCAGAAAACTTTAAAACAAAATTTAAAGTGTTAAATTTTGACTCTTTTTAAAATTTTTATTAAAAATTTAAATTATTAAACACATGTTTTAGAAAAAGGTTTTTTCGATGCTTTTCACCAAAAATTTTGAATCTAATTAAAAACACCTTTTTTTTTTTGCAACAAAATTCAGGTTTCTGTTACCCCAAAACGTCTGGTTAAAATGTTGTTTGCCTTCGGAATGAGAAAATGTAGAAAATTTCAGAAGGTACTCAACGGTAAAACTGACCAGGCCTTCGAGGGCAGTGGTTTTCTCAAGGAAATGCTTGTTTTTTTTTCTTTTTAGGAGTCCAGTGCTTAAATAGTAACCATAAGTTCCATTGTTTAGGCAACAACGTCCAGCTATTCGTTTATTTAGCTGATGGTAATGAATTTTCAAAGTTATACTTTACAAATCCTTTGGAATCGTAAGCGAATTTTCAAACAAAATCGTTACACAAAAAAATCTCTTAAATCCATTAAATTCAACCAAGATTTTACAACTTTAGCTGCGTAACTTTCTTAAATTCTTTTCTTTAACCGCGTGCGTGTCCAGTGAGTGAAACTTTTGTTTTATAATTGACTTGCTAGTTTCTTCTTCTTCTCAATATTTGCCAAACTCAGCAAAAGTTCACGCAAGTACACTGCTCTTTCGTCCAGCACCAACAAACACCAAAATTATCGCAGATGGTAAGAAGTATGTACCGCTCTGTTATTTGCACCACTTATATATCAAAGCTGCGTGCTATAAAATCATTTTATCTCGTTGCCAACTAGACAGTTGTTTTTTTTTTTTTTTTTTTTTTTTTTTTTTTTTTTTTTTTTTTTTTTTTTTTTTTTTTTTTTTGTATGGTAAACAATTATCTAGGATATTTCTCATATCAAAAACTGCATATCACAACTGCTGCGAGGATGGAACTGAGGGACGAAATTGATGAATAAATAAAAATTCAGTTAATTTGTTTAACCGGCTGCGTATAAGCGTAATATTTGCTTCTTTAACCAAGTGTAGAAATGACATAGAATATTTGTTTATCTGCGATCTCTGGCTCGAAGGACCAATGTGAAGGCAAGCATTTGTTAAGCTAAAGCTCTTTTCAGCACCAGCTGAGAATGTACTACTAATGGAATGCTTAGTAAATGGCCTTTTAGAAGAAAGGCCCTCAAGTTCTTAAATTTTACCGCCAAATGGTTGCATGTAAACTTGCATGCATATAAATCAAATAAATACAGCTCTAATTAAAAGATTTAACTGCATATCCAAAGAACAAAAAAAACAAGATAATGCCACAAAGGATTCTGTTGCTGTTTCTATGTGTTTTTGTGTTTGTTTCTTTTGCCATGTTTGGTATTTAACAGGCAGCATTTAAACTTACACACACACACACACATACACACTTGGAAGCCATGAACATTTTCTAAATACGAATATAAGCCAAGTAAAATTTGTTAATTACTCCTTAAAGAACTGTGTATTTGTCTGCTCATTAGGAATATTTTAATTAAAACGAATATAAGAAAATAAAAAATAAGTAAAATAAAAGAAACAGGTGAAGATAGCAACATGTAGGCAAATTTGTTTATTCGTTTGTTTTTTATAAACTACATTTGCAAATTGACATACAAAACTGGTGTTGGTTTAAACAGACTGCAGCTGTTCCAGCAGAAGATGCTCTCAACTCTCAAGCAGTTCAAATCATCACATAATAACGAATTTACTGTTTTTGGTAAAACTTAAAATATTTTACAATAAATAATTCTGTTTAATACAGAGAACCCCTTCAACAAAATCCGCTGGTGTTGCCAAAGCAAAGTAATTAATAAGATTTTAATCATTATAAGGCATCTATTTTACGTTGCATGTAACAATTTCATGCGAAATCTGTGATCTGTTGGACGGCAAAACTCTCGGTGTGAAAATATTTATTCATAAAATTTCACCTTCAACAACCTGTCAAGGAAAATCTTTTTGCTGCCAAATTTTCTTCAAAACTTAACTTTCTAAAGTTTTGCTTTCAAAAAGTTTAAATCTCTAGATATTTGTTTGCTGTTTCAATTTTAAACTGAGGAAATCTTTCACGTGTGTGCTCGCCTGACAGTGAGTGACTCAACAGACAAACAAGCCGCTTGGGAGTTTTGAGCTGAAAAAAAAACAAGAACCGAAAATACTTTAAGTTTTCATGTTTGGCATTTTATTGAAAACTGAACATAAATGAATAATGTCAGTTAGGAAATAATCAAGATATGACAAATAATAGAGGAAAATAAAGACACTGCAGCGTAAAAGTACAAAATAAATTTAAATTATTATAACACCGCAGTTCTTTATATAAAAATTTATACTGGCAGGCAGTGAATATTTTGCTTCGAATTTAATTAAATTATAATTTTATTGATGAGCGCCTGCGCCTATAAGTAGTGAATTAGTTCCGACTCTACGGAAATGTGGTGAATTCTGTATTTTTAACGAAGGCTTCAATTTAAGCAAAACGTGCAGTTTTTCTTCATTACTTTTCTCTCAATACGTTTCTTTTGGCAATCCTTAGCAGACACAAACCTTTAAGCCAAATAAATGCCACATTTCACCAAGATTCCAGACAATGATTGAAATCGCTGGTAGCTTCCCTTCTTTTATTTTACTACTCCAGGATTTGCTATTTTTCTTAATTAAATAGTAGCGAATTTGTTAACTAATTTAAGATCCTTAATGTCCTGGTCTCTATAATATATAACACAGAAATGAGAATGGGTTTTAATGCTTCAGTAAAACAAGGGATGAACTAAAAAACGCCGACTTTATAGCAGAACAAGGTTTCGATCCTCGGACCTCTGGGTTATGGGCCCAGCACGCTTCCACTGCGCCACTCTGCTTGTGCTAAAATTGCCAAACAAATGCCTTTTTAATTTGTCGTACTATTTAATGCCTCTTTAACTAAAAACCAATTTTATGACTATGTTTTTCTTATTTGCTGATTTTTACAAGCCCTCAATTAAAAAGCAATAACAGGCATCCAATTTCTTATTTATTGTAATTTATTGTAATTTATTGTGTGTGTTTTGGGAAACTGTATAATATTTGACCTGTTCAAACAACTCCAACAAATGTTTATTTATCGCCCTCTAAGATTTAATCAGCATTTATACCAATCACTTGCTATAAGAAAATATGGGAAGGTTAAATATTGTTGGTTTCCTCTTTATTGTTAAAGGCAAGAAAAATGTAATTAGAGTATTGATTTTGTTTAAGGGGTTTTTTTGTCGTAATAAATTTGGCAGCACACTTCCAAATACCATTCATTAATCACCCTTAATCACCGTCAATACTCGTAGTTAATGCAGCTCTCTGGTGATAAATGAACAAACAATGATCTAGATTAGAAAAATAAATGAAACGCTTTTACCAAAGGAGAACTTTAAAGAATATTAAACTCGAATGTATGTTAAATTAATGACTAACATTTAAAGAATGATTTAATACAAGACGACTTTTATAAGTCGCGCAACGTGTTTTATTCGAATAAATATAATCGAATTTAATTAATTCGAATAACATTAAAATTTCCAAATAAAAGATTCAAAAACTCAAGTTGAAACAATCTGATTAATGGAAAAATATAATATTCGAGTAAATGTAATCGAGTATATTGTTATTCGAAAAATATTTAAATTGGATATTCCAGCATAGAAATACTTAGTTTTTTTAAGCTAAAACAATTGGAAGAAATGATCGAATAATATTTTATGTAGCAGACAAAACGTTTGTTAAATTCATGTATTCATGAATTCATTCACAACACCGCAATTCCCAAAACTTTGCAATCGAGTCCTCGCAAAAGAGCCAACATTTGTTCTGTAAACAATCCTTCGATAGGGAAATATTTATTTCAAAAGATTTTCCTATTTTTGATAACATTTTAAAATAATAAACCGCGCGCCATGAAAAAAACATTTGACGCAGAAATATTTGGCCACCACTCATTTAAATGAGCATTTTGTAACAAAAATAAAAAACTTCAATGTTTGATGGTCGTTCACCAAACAACGTAAAATTTAAACAGCTCAACTCATTCCTTTAAAAATTAATGGTTTTTTTGGTCTCAAATGATTATTTTAATGGACGAGGTTTTAACGATGAAAACGTGACTCTCCTTTTTTTAACGGGTGAGAAGGTTTGGTTTTAAATTTCCATAAATTGTTATAAATAAAGATTTTTGGGGAAAATGTTATGGATCAAAGTTTCAGTTACGCTTAAAACTTTCGCAGTAAATTATTAAATTTTTAAAAGAAAAATTACAAAGAAATTTTTGTTTAAAATCCGTGGCTTTACTTTTCATGAAAAATAAATTCCTAAATATATAAAGTGTCTAAACGAAGTCTGGGACATGCAGTTGGTGAACTTGTCATGGCTCAGAACCGCCCCCATGACCTGCCGCCCGACACAAAAAGGTGGCAACTTCTTGCCATATATAAAAAGCGACATATAACACAAGTGGCTAGAAATCGCATGGTATCTAGTTTTTACTGCCAGTAATTGCCCGGATAATGCAGGAAATCGTGGCACTTGAGTTGGTGGGCCGAACACCTCCAGGCACATCTGGCGTTAACCAGTATCGGCTGAAAAATCGCTGGAAAACAGTTTTGGCCAGCGTAATATTTTTCAAATATTAGAACTGTTAAATATGACCTCTGCTCTGCTACATGCTTGTTTTTCCTACTAAACGATTTAAATTTCTGTGACAACTCATTGTAATTGTATAGTATTTTTTTTTTCTATTTATTCATTTGCTCCCCCGCCAGCTTGTGCTCAACTGAAAATGAACACTTTTCATTCATAAAAACAGAATTTATTTGTATCGGCGCACTGGCCACTTTCACGACGCCACTTGTAACGACTGAAATCACAGAGTAGTTTGTCACATTCCACACACACAAATAATGAAAATATAATCTTATTTACAAACAGTTGATAGAAGACCGTCGCAGTGAACGCAGCGTGCCGGTCTGTAGCAATTTCAATAAACGGGCGATTGTCACGTGCCAGACAGATCAAGTAAATAAATATAATTCTCAATGTTAATGATTTTAAAGGAGAAAAAAACTAGATGATCATGATCTACAGCTAAACGAATAAACTATATCAATTTCAATCAATTAAAAGCCAGCGATAATAAATATTTAGTGTTGAGTGGAGATGAGTGTTAAGCAAAGGCAGATTACAGTCGGTCGCAAAAGTACATAAATACAACAACAAAATTAAACTGTTAAATTCTACACATATTTGCAATCGTTTGTATGCGCTTTTCATATATTTCTTTTTCTTTTTTAAATTGTAGTTATTGTCCAACTATGGAAACTGTTTTTTTTTAACATAAAATAAAAAGGATGCTACTCTAATATCCTTTCCTTTAAATAAAGATTTATCTTTTAAACAATTATTAAAACCTAAAGTACCAACAGCGGAATATGATGTCATAAATAATTTTATATTTATTTCCTACCTATCTTTTCCATTATTGTTGGAAAAAAAATTATTTCTTACAATAAAAGGTACGTACGTATCCTTGCATCCGTAGCAAACAAATTTTTTCACAGAATTACAAGACATAATTATTATTAATAATTATCTGGTTTTCCTGTTATTTTATCTTTATTGAAACAAACATTGTTGCTTGAAAGTAAAGGATATGTGACAGAAAGTATTATCCTTAAACCAGTTAAAGTAAAGTAGAGGGTATAATTTCATAAAAACTTTTCAGTTCATCATTTCTGTAGAAAGTGCTAAATTTTACACTAAAGGATATAAGAAATATATCATTATATTTATATATTTCGCTTAGAATTAAAGCGTATAATTTTGAAAATAGTAAGCTGGTACTCCTTAAATTTATTACTTCGAAAATGTAATATTTTAAAAAAAGGATATAAGGAAAACGAGGACAACTTGCACCTACGGCAGAAAAATTTTACACAGTTGCAGAAGGTATAACTTCCAAAACCGTTATTTGGTATTACTTATCTATAATACTGCAAAAATTAAATTTTTCAAAAAAAGGATATATGGAAGACTCAATTATTCTTGTACCAGTATCTGAGAAATTTAACACAGATATAGAGGGTATAATATTCGAAATTGTGACAAGAGTTTCCAGCTTAAATTATACTTTTAAAATAAAGGATATATGGAGGAAAGTTTTATCCTTGCACCAATTGAACTAAAATTTGGCAAATATTTAAAAGGAAGTATTTCAGAAATAGTAACTGGTTTGTTTTCCATTTTCTTACAATTTTCTTATGTTGTTACAATAAATAAAGTATGTACATATATATAAAAGACGGGATTTCTCATACCATGCTTAAAATAAATCTATGGATAAAAAAGTCATATATTTGAACCCTTTTTTTAAGAAAACTTCGCATAAAAATGTTTAAGCACAATAAATTTTTTCATCATTTTAAATCTTATGAAAGAGCTAAAAATTTGTATGTACGGAAAGCAAGCCCTTGAAAGGACGAAACAAATTGAAGTTCCTGATTTTCAGATATGAGCTTAAAATTGCAAATTGTCCTATAAATATAGTACTTGTACTTGTGTTAAGCAACACTCGCCAAAAATTGGCCGCCAAATTTTTATGGCCTCTGTTTTCAGCTTTCACAGTTATTTCATCATATTAATTCTTTTCATTTTCCTTAATTTTAAATTTTCGCATAATAAATCAGGAACTCACAACAGATTCCAGTAAACTTGAAACACTAAACGAAAATTAATAGAAGTGTGAGCAAACTTTGTCTTATTTACACCAAAAGTACATGTTTGTGCCTACAAACAATTCAATTGATCAATTGTAATTGTTTATTCATTCTTGATTAACTTTATTGTTTTCTCACAACAAATACCTTCAATCACCTGCACACAAACAAATTTGCGTACAAACGCTGGCACATGTACATATTTGTAGACAGACATCTTTGCCCGAACACATCCTTGAGCAAACTTATAAATTATCTATGCAACTAAATTGTCCTTTAAGAAACTATTGCATTGTCAAATAGATAATAAACGTATATTTATTTATCTTAATTAAGGTTTAAACGAAACTATTGTACAAAATCAAAAAAAAAACAGATTCCATTGATTTTAAAGCATAATTTACAATAAAAACAATAAAGCAAAGGCTGGCCAAATTACAACAACGGCAACGGCAACGGCAACAGCAACAGCAACGTCAGCAATAACAAAATGAATTTAATACATTGTATTATTGTGTTAGTTGTAACAACAACTACAATTGCCACAGGTAAGTTTTAACTCAAATATAAAACTAATAAATTCGTATTTCGGACAAACAGAGGAAATAAATGTATAAAATAAAAACTTCCATTACAACAAATTATAAAATAATTTAAAGGCTCTTCCAATAAGGATTTTTCAGCTTGAACAAATGACGATAGTTTATAAACAACTTTGACAGTTGACAGCTGTCAAATTGTCTGTCTTGCCTTTAGACTGTTCAGTGAATTTGTTATGTGCTTCAGCAATTGCTTGGGCAAACTGGGAGTTCTGTTTGGGGATCATTCCGTCCCCTGTATGGCCATTATAATCTTTCTACCGAGAGGCCAATGGCTCCATAAATAGCCGCCCATGATGAAAACGAAGATCTGCTGAAAACGTTGCCACTGTCTATAAAAATAAGCAAACGATTTGAAAGCAGCCTGTTTCCAATCACGCACAAGAGCTCGATCTTTAGCAGACGATTTGACAGTTTTTATACTCCAAATTTGAAGCGAAAAATTAGCAGCTGACGAAAAACGATCATGTCTTTGCTAGAGAAATTGAAAGCTGGCTTTAATTTGCAGCGTTTAGGCTGGTTCGAGGTAAAACTGAACACCTCAGAATACCAAAATTGTCGAATTTGAATCTAAAACGTTAAATCACCATTTGACACGGATTTTGGATAGAGGGTGTAGGTCAGGCCACCGCTGTCAACTGCGAGCGCTGTAATTACATTATCACTCTGTCCTTTTGGCCTGGATTGTATAATATGGATACCAACATCCTGTGGCTTCAGCAGGAGGACTCCATGCGCTGCACAGCTCATTTCACCACAAACGATTTGAGTACGTGATTATGTCGCGAGGAGATTCAATCCATTAGACGTTTTCTTGTGCGGTTCTAAGCAAATTAACCTTTAACGGCAGCGATTCCTAAAAGCAAAAATCAACTTGAGTCATGAGAAATTGTCCAACTTTAACGACGCAAGATATTAACGCGATATTATGTTTCTTCGATGTTATCACACACACTCTATTTGTCGGCTGTGCCGCGATACCGAACGTTAACGTTCGTTAACATTTCGAAAGTCAAAAAACAGACTTTTGAGTTTTCTTTTGGCAAGTGCCAAATATTAGCGAACGTTAATGTACGATATTGCAAAATAAGTCCTTAAATCCGAATGTAGAAAGCTGAGCATGAAAGACCCTTTAAGTGAAAAGTTTTTATATATCCAATAAAAAAAATTAAACAAATATCTCCAATAAATCTTTTAATTAATTCTTCTCAAAATCGTTTAAAGCGCCCACAATCGATGTAGTCGTAATCATACAAAGTCCGAATGCTCAACATCACAACGAATCGAGTAAGAAGCTAAAAAAAGATCTGCTTAAACAATCCAAAGAGCTGCAATCAAACATTAGAATAAAAGTACATTTATTGCATGAAATATTCAATTACCCAGGGGGCTGGACGATACACAATTTAATACCACAACTAATGTCGCATCGAAGAAAACAACACTCGGACACAACGGCAGCGGCAGCGGCAGCAGCGAACACACACACAGCAACTGACAAGGATGTGAACACCGATGTTGAGCTAATCAATGACAATACAAGATGGATTATATTTTGTGAGGACAAAACAAAACTTAAACTCAAGCTACTGATGGAAAATTTGAACAGAGAAAATCATCTGCAGGTTTGTAAAATATTTGTTCCTTTCATTTACATATAATAAAAATTATTAAATCTATTTTGCCAGCCCTTGTTCCTGGCCCATCCGTTGTACGACCGTGAGGCCACAATTATACATCATTTTGCATTCTTTGAGAATCCAAAATGGTTTCCCTATCCCATGCTCTGTGCTGGAGTTATCTTTAGTTGGCCGTTGATTAAAAGGTACTTGTTAGCAAATTTAACGGCTTGCTCTTAAGCATGCGATGCGTTTTTGTAGTACACTCGAAGAAAAAACATTACAAAGAGTGAAAAATATACTTACATTGCCAAAGTAGGCTGCTCCTACGAGTATCAATCTACTGTTCAGCTTTAAATAATAAGTATTCGATTCAGCTTCCATTTTGTGCGTTTGTGGCTCTAAATGATTTTGTTTTGTAAAATTTCATAAGTGCATTTTATTCCATTTTATTTTACTTTTTGTAGAATAATTTTAAAGCCACCAAAAATTATTATTTTCAATTAAAGCATAGCGAATACCCTTCTAAGCAACAGAGAAACCGATTAATTCGATTTTTTTTTCTTTCATAGAAATTTTTAACTCACAATGTATTTCTATGAAACATATTTTATTATTTAATATATATCTTTTTTAAAGCTAAATAGTGCTTTTCAAATATCTTTTAAAAAAATACTTTTTAAAACGTGTTTTTTAAATGCTACTAATTTTTATTAACTAAAATCTAACTTTTTTTACAAGGTACGTTTTTCAACAGGTACTTGTGCAAAAAGTGCTTTTTTTAAAAGCTTTATTTTTAAGTAATTTAAAAGAAAGGTATTTTAATAGCTAATTTTTTTATGGGGTACTTTTTTAAAAATATACTTTTTTAAAAGGTACGTTTTTTATAAGGTACTGTTTTTAAAAGGTATTTTTTTAATAGGTACTTTTTTTAAAAGGTACTGTTTTTAAAAGGTATTTTTTTAATAGGTACTTTTTTTAAAAGACAATTTTAAAAGGTACTTTCTTTAAAAGAATATTTTTAAAAAGTACTTATTTTAAAAGCTACTGTTTTTAGAAGGTAAATTTCTAAAAAGGTATTTTTTTTATAAGGTACTTTTTTTAAAAGGTACTTTTTTCAAAATGGTATTTTCTTTAAAAGGTACTTTTCAAAAAAATACTTTCTTTAAAAGCATCTTTTTAAAAGTTACTTTTTTAAATGGTATTTTGTTTAAAAGGTACTTCTTACTTCTTGAAAATTACATCTTTTTATCAATTCCCTTTTTTACCATGATTTCTATCTTTGGCAGGTATTTGTTAGAAAGTATATATTTTTTAAGATGATTTTTAAAATTTTCTTTTTGAAGAGTTATTTGTTTTAAAGAATACTTTTTTCAAAAGGTATTGAATTTGAGAATTATTTGTTCAAACGATATTGTTTTGCAAGTAGTTTCTCGTAAGGAACTTTCCAAGAGTACTTTTCTTGAAGTAACTTTTTAGAAAATATGTACTTAATTTTTAAATTACTTTAAAGATAATCGTACTTTCTTAAGTACTTTTTAGTTTTAAAAATGCTTGATTTTGTGAAATATTTACATACATTTTCTGAAATATAGGTTTTATTTCTAACTTTTCCAACGACACACAATTTTTATTTATTATCACAACTGATTACTTGTGCTCCTGAGTTAAAGTGTTATGCCTCTCTAAGCTGTGGATTATGCTTTTGTGCAAATAAAAAAAAATACTGTATTCTTATACATATATTGCATTTTCTTTGTTTTTTTTTTTGTATTTAAAATCTTTTTCTATTTTGCTGCTCTATTGCAACAATAATCATTTTGCTGTTAACAACATGTTGCCAGTATTGCCGAAATCTACAACAATCAAAACACCAAACAGTTTAAACAACAGTTTAGTATCGATGCTGGGCATGAGCTGGCTCGATTTATTTACGACAATATTCACGTTCCACTGACGACTGCACCGATTGCACAATACAGATCTGAACAGGTCACCTGCTTAAACAACACAACTTCAGCTACAACTTCAAATGTGGCAAATACAATAAATTTAGCTGCAACAAGCGGTGAAAAGATTGAACTTCGGCACAGGCCTTCCGCAAACGGTGGCACAACAAATATTTCATTTTTGTCATCCAACAATTTGCGCACCATGACTACTAATGAAATGAAAGGCATACAAGCAACTGAAACCTTTAAGCCCAGTGGTGATAAAAAGACTACAACAGCAACAACAACAACAACTACAACTGCGACTGCCACTACAGTTACAACTATAACTAAAACAAAAACATCTTTTATTAAAAAGCAAAAAATAATTTTAAAGAAAGCTGCCTATATTTGTCCTACGGCCACATGGGAGAGCAGCAGCCCCAGCCCCAGTGCCAGCGCCAGCAGCGCGAGCAGAAGTACGAGTAACAGCAATAATGACAATGAATCATGTGCCATGTATGCGGAACAAACAGTTAATCCCGTGTCAACAATGACTTGTGTAAGTATGCGTGAGGGAAATGCACAAAAAGCAATAAAAGTGGGGAAAACAAACAGGGTTTCATGCGGCAGATTCTTAAAACCAAACTCATAAAATTCCATAATACAGGGTATTGCAAGATATTTGTGAGGAAGATGTACTTGTGAGGAAGATGTGCAAAATAAAAACTGCCACAGTGGCTTGCCGCTGTGTAATGAATTGGTAAGATTGTAAATAGAACTTTTTCTGCCAAAAAGAAATTTGTACAGCAATTTCGATTAAAAAGGTTTAAAATGTCCGTCTGTGTAAGAGAAAATGAAATGAATTTTAATTTTTCTGGAAAAAAATTTATTTATTCATCCATGATACACTCGTGCTGGGGTTTCTTCCCATTCTCGAAGCCCTGCTGCTTGATATTTTCCCATTTGGTTTGTCCAATGATTCGGTTTTTATATCTTCAATCGGCGGAAAAATGCGCAGGCGAAAAAAAGGCAAAAAGAATATACGAAAATGTAACAATTTTTTTTTTAATCAAAATTCACTCATTTTGGAGCGACCGTCAACACAAGTTCCATGGCCTAAATTTCGGGAAAAAGTTGCATGGCATGGGACAACCGTTACGCCGGAATCGTCAGCAGCTTCGTTAATAGTAATCCGGCGGTTGTTGAGGTGCAAAAGCGTCCAGAGCGCCGCCTATAATCAAAATACCCTTAACAATTATGCCTATGCGGCAAAAATACAGTGCGCAGTTTCATTCGGAATTTTTCCCAACAAAATAAAAACATTCTAACCGATTATAGTATTAGATTTGATCCTCCCTGGATGTAACCAAAATACCCTCAGCAGCCATTTATCATATTATGTCTATGCAGCAAAAACACTGCACCGCAATTGTTGTACCGCAGCAACCGTTTAGAATCTTGAAATTTTTACTCACTAAATAATAATAGCAGAAAACTTACAAATCCTACCCCACTGTGCGTTTGACGCCGAAAAGAAGGAGCAGCACAAACATGTGTTAAACATCATATTCGGGAAGATGCCAGGATTTCCTTAAAACATGCAAATCAAAATAAATTTAATTAATATTGTTTCTTGTGTCCTCGAAGAAAGAGAAGCAGCAATACGTTTAAATCAATCTATTTAAAATGCATTTAAGTCTGTCAACAGTTTTCAATTTCATTTCAGCATTTATTTCCTTTTCTTGCCCTCCCTTTTCTTTTGCCGTAACAAAATTTTTGGAATTTTTTCTTTTACAGACGGCGTTAAGACGTGAAGAAATCTATTTTGCCGTTAAGACATGTTCAAAATACCACCGTGAGCGTTTGCCGATCATACAGGCCACCTGGGCACCCTACGCCAAACATATCAAATATTTTAGCGATACACAAGGTGACACTTTTTATAATATAATTTTACATCAATCGGTTTTTTTTAGCAAATTTTTTGTGATCATAAGACGAAACCGTTCAGATTGTAGAAAAACCAACTTTGATATTTGATTTGGCCGAATCAATTTGTGACTAAATCTACCGGCAGAGACTTTTCAAACCACTCACCTGGAGAAATGCTAAAACGTCTTAAGCGGTTTTAGCTCATGAGCACATGCTTAAGACGTTTATTGGACTTTATTTGCCGTACAAAGTGCGTCAAAGCACCCATAATTGTCACAACTAACAGCTCAGTTCCGAAAATCACTTAACTTCAAATCACGTGATATCCAAAACACAACAAATTGTATATCTTGCTGGCTTCTCTAAGATTAATATGTATGAAATATTATTAGTTATTTAATTTATAATATATAATTTTATTTTATTGAGGTAAAACTATCAGGGATTTCAGTAATTTTATGGCTTTCAGAACATGCCTGTGCATGCAAAAATACACATAAACGTATAGTAAAGCTTGAATATACTCGTATACGTCACATCATGATTTAAGTCAATTTTCCTGAAAAAAAAAACTTTCACTGGAAACAGACTTAAGTTTTCTAAGCCTTAACACTATTTATTTTTGGTTTACTTCGCTGTCCAGATGACTTCATACCCACAACTAATACCGGCTTGCCAAATGTTGAAATGGGCCATTGTGCAAAAACACTTAAAATCCTTAAACTGGCTCTGAAGGATATTGAAGTACACCATAAAAAACACAAAAACTTCTGTCAGTTCAATCAGCTGCAACAAGAGAACTATCAAATAAAATGGTTATTTCTCGCTGACGATGATACCCTGTTAAGGTGAGTGTTAACAAAACAATATGCGAAATTATGAGTTCACATATGGTGGTTTTTGCACATATATGTGCGTTTGTTCCCTTATAACTTCTTAAGTCTGAAATTGTCCTCCAAAAACAAGTTGCTTTAGAGTGAGTGTTATGCTTTAATTGGTTATTGATGCTAATAAACAGCTTTATCGCATCGATTTTCGCCACCATATGGCAACACTTGTCTGCTGTTGTCTTCTATTTCAAAATTATTATTGCACCTATTCAAAAACACAGAATGATGTTCGCTATTTAATCTTGTTGGTTGCTATCGGTGTGAATAATTTTTGCCATTTTAAACACAAAACTGTGATTATTCTCCCACAGGCACTTCACAAAAGCCCTCATTTAAAGTGATCGATGTGACCAGCCTTAAAGTATGTACTTTCCTTCCCCAGTTGACAGCAACCTGTTCGTATGTTGCTCAGCTGGCAAATTTATTATTATATTATATATTATTTATTGATCAGCTGTGACACTTTTTATGCCATTGATGGTGTGAACAATAAATTTCTATAGGCATTAAACATCCAATATTCAAGTACGTGATAAATATTTTTAAAAATATTCGTTTTCTTTTACAAAATCTTATTTAATATCAGCCGTCGAATATGATTTATGATATCTGACTCAATGACATTCTTTGAGTTTCCCGGAATACTGGCTTTCCTGTTGATGATATGACTCTTCCTTTCTCTCTGACTTTGTGTGATGTTTTTGCCAACACCAGAATCATTTGGAATGTATCTACTTACCATCCATACAACCTTAGGCCACTCTGGTGAATACTATAAATACGTTTTGCTTTTCAATGGCAGTCAATGCTTATTTGCTTAGATATTTTTCTCTTTCTGAAGGATTAATTATCCTAAAACTGTTTGTAAATTGTTGTAGTCTTGATGTTTAGTCATTTAAAATCAATACAACTTTTAACACGCCGTCATGAACTCTTTAGCTATTTAAATTGAAATGGTTGCTTATTTGCACAGATTTAATTTATTCCTCTTTCTGAGGGATTAATTGTATTTGTTTTATTGCAATGAGCTCAATATTAAATTGGTTTTTTAATACATTTTTTTTTTATACCATAAGCCTTAAACCCATCATTTATTAACAAAATGGTCTGTATTCGTACTTTGCCCCCTCTGCCCCACCCTCACACCACCGCTTCCTTCCGTTGACAGCCAGTCGTCTATATTATTGAAAACTTCCAATGTTTGCGGTTCTGTGGGCAACAAGTTTGCTCGCCAAGCAGCCAAACCATCTACATTATCCATTCGTCAATATTTTGGTTGCCAGTGGTGTTTTTTTCTCCTCCTCACTCTCTGTCTCTCTTTCTCTCACTCACTCTTGTTCGCCATGTACTGAGATTTACATATAGTGCAAAAAAACTAATTTTTTCTCCATTATGAGTCACCGAATGTATTCAATTTCTGTTGTTGCTTCTGCTGGCTGAACTTCACATCCTTCTCATTATCATTCTTTCAACAAAAAAAAAAAAGAAACCCGAAAAAAACTTTATATTCTGACTTATTTGTTTTTTCTTAGCATTTCAGGTGTTTGCCAAGTACTTGGATGCTACAATTCAATGGATGAAATATATCTGGGTGAACGTTATGGGTACCGTTTGTTTGCCCAGGACGGTTTCAATTATATAACGGGTGGTGGTGGCATTGCACTGTCTCTGCCTGCTGTGAAACTGATTTTGCAGCATTGTTCGTGTCCTTCGCCCACCGCACCGGACGACATGATTTTGGGCTCTTGCCTGCATTCGCTTCAATTGAAGGCCGTGCATTCAGCGCGGTTTCATCAAGTGAGTACTTTTTCTTCTGCTGGTTTTTCTGCATATATCAAATGAAATTTAAGTATTTGGTTTTGTCTTAAAATGTGACAACAAAAATCACAACAAGACAATTTATAATATAAATTAAATTTTAAGCTGTAAAAAGATAATTATGTAGCCGCAAATCGTCAGCTGATATGCAAAACTATCTGGCTAATACTTTTACTAATTCACTAGTGGAAACAAAATAACGACACGCCAGTGAAAACTTCCATTGAAACTTCCATTTTAGATCGCCATTTTAAAAACTTATTTCAGAATAACTAATTCCGAAACAACTACTTATATATCAGATTATAATAAACTCATTTGTTTAAAACTTTTTAAGAATACAGGCGAGAAATTTTTAATAGTGATATGGAAAACTATGCACAGCTACTTATACAAGTCATTACTTCACTGCTTCTAAGTAATGTTTACGGTAAATAGTACCATATTGAGAAGTAAATTGTAAGTGTCCGCTTAAAGGCTATTGTGGCTTTTTTTTCTTTTACTCGTAAAATGATGAATTTGTATTATACGACAGTAAGAATTGGAGAAAACAAGAATGCGATTTTGCAAATTTTTTGTTGCAATAAGATCTCGATTATCCGCAATGTTCGTGATCGGCTGAATGCCGGATAGTAAAGTAACAATTTTCTTTTATTAATTTTTACCATTTTTACCCACTTGAGTTTCAAAATTAAACTAAGTTTAGCACGTGACTATACACCTCGTATTCCCCGTAGGCCCCAACATATTCGAATTTGATTTAGTTGTTCAATTTACAATCGAAAAATACGCCATGTAGCCCCCAATAATGGAGATAAAAACAATTAACCGATTTTATATCGGATGAAAACGATGTAGAGAAAAAGAAAATTCATTAACGCCCCAATCTATGTATGGAGTTTGGCAGTTTTGCTAACGATATATTACAATTAAATTATTAATTATTTAAACACGCACGGGGGTATTCATCGGCTTCAAGGTCGCCAAGACGGTTATTAACATCGCCACTAACTGAACTTTGTGTTCATGATACTCTCGACAAAAACAACAACAACAAAGCGCCGTTATGTGGTGTCGGTCCCAGGATTGTCCACACAACAATATGGACGAAGAGTAAAAAGTTAAACAAAAAGAAGAAAAAACTTGACTCTAAAAATACAACATTTTAAACATTTAAATGGCCTGAATTGGTGGCAATCAAATTGGCTGTTGGACGCGAAATATCTATCGCCGTGCTTGAAAAGTTTGCCGTCTTTAAAAATCAATTGCAACATTTCTGTCTTAATTAAGAAATGAAAAATGATTTTCAGCCCGATTTAATAGCTAAAAATTGTATTTAAAATCTTAATGTTCCTTCGCAAATTTGTAACCATAACCTCAATTTTTGTGCTCATTTTCTTTAATTTAAAAATGAAACATAAACTGGTTCACACATCTCAACTTCAATTGCTTAAGTTAATAGCAAGTGAGCAGTGCCTTCCCTTTCTATCTTATAGAAAAGCAAAAAATGTATGCATGGGAACCGGCACATTGAATAAATAATTAAATTGTTGTAATAAAAAAAAAATATATAAAACAAATTTTAATAATAACAAATTCAAACCTTTTGTATTTCCTTTTCAGGCCCGACCAAACGACTATCCATTGGAGTTATTGCAACAGGAGCCACCCATTTCCTTTCACAAATTTTGGCAACTTGATCCCTTAGAGGTTTATAAAGAATGGTTTGCTGCCGGCGATCAGCAACTATTTGGGAACACCAATTCTCATTTTGAACACCTCTACAAAGACGGCCATCATTTCAAAAAGCCTGACATTTGGCCAAAAAAACATACTTTAAATTTGAACAAAATGCCGGTCTCCATAATGGCCTCAATGCATCATTCCAAGGAACAACATGAAGATCTTTAGTTTAGAATTTAATGTTTGATTTGTTTGTAAATAAAATTTTAATTACAATAATAAAACGACGTTTTTGGAAAAACAAAATATATTTCAACAGAAGTCAAGGCATTCTTGGCAGCATGTTTACAAGTGTAGTAAATATACCACAGCTTTTTATAATGCTGAAACAAATATATGTATGTTTCAAGTGAATAAATATTAAAATACCAGCTGATTTAAAACTAAATTTCTAGTATTACAAATAAAAATTAAATAAGAATTTCTGTTTAAATAAAAGTAGCGCAACCTTGGAGTTGCATTACAAGTATAAGAATATGGTATTGGTCAACTTTTAAGACTTGTAAATTTACAATGAGCCCAGAACACCGCTTGGCTTAAAATGGAATAGAATTGCTGGACTTAAAACCTAAACAAATTTGCTTAAGTGCATTTCCTTTGGTGTATGTTAATAGTGCACATTGTTTTGTTGGCAACTGTCATTGTTTTTTTCGTTTCTTAACAGCCCTCCCTATAAAAAAAAACAACAAGAAAACAACTATCAGATTATGACCTTGATAGCTTAACTTCATTTAAGTTAATACATGTACAAATGGTGCTTTCATTTGCTGTTTTTGCTTTTGTCGCAAAAAACCCCCGGAGCTTAATAAAATTAAGTAAAAAACTCACGACAATGTTGTATTTTTTTATTACTGCTGCTGCTAGAATATAATTTGTGAAAATATTCTGGTGATTTGGGGGATAAGAAAAAAAGTTTGTTCAAGAGTCTTGAAATCAAACAAAATTAGCTTCCTTTTAATACGCTCCCAATGGAACAGTGTCAAACAAAAGGGTGCAACAAAAGCAGAGAAACTGCAAGTAAACGAATTAATATGCAAAAAAAACCATAAAAGAAATCTTCTACTTTGAAGCAAATTTCAAAACTCATTAATGATGGTCAACTTGTGCTGCCCGACCAGAGGAAAACGTCTTCAAGGAATTGCCACACTTTAACAACAAACTAAACAAATTTTTGAATTCCAAGACCTGAAGAAACGTCCGCAATTGGCTTTCAAATTTATATTTGGTTGTTGGCCAAAATCAGGGTAAATAAGAATTTTTCAGTTGCAGTTGTTAATTTTTTTCAAACAGCTGTTTTGTTTTAAAATATTGTATATATTATCAAAATGGGCAAAGTAAAAAGGGAATGGGTAATTGTGTGCAAGTCAAAAGAAGAATATTTTTCACTCGAAATCTCCCTTGACTTATCCAAACTCTCAGATATGCAAACAGTTTTTGTGCATCCCAATCCCAAACGAAAGTGACTGCAGATATAATTAGAAAAAGTCTTTATTTTTCCAGCGAATACTTTTTCTATACAATAAAATAAATAAAACTCGTGTGTGCAAGTGTTGGAGCCAGTGTATGTTAAAGTAGTGGGAGTGTAAAATGGATTTAGGTAACAGCCTAACACCGGACCAATTTCATGGCCTGAACTTATTAACGGCTCATCTCAGCTGTGATAATTAATACTTGTGAGCCACACGGCGTTCAATTTCTTGTAATATGTTAGACATTGTCACGCTATAATCGCCTACCTGGCGCGAGAGCTTGCGACACTTGAGTAAGTTAGGAAACCTAAAACGTTAACTTGAAACTTGCAAGCAACATCAGGCCTTAGCCAAACTCGTCCAGTGTTAACCCATCCAGCTTCTTAACAAAAAAGCACTACGGTGACATTTTGATGCCTAAAAATAGGGCCAGGAAGCACCATGCTGTCATTGGGAAATATCAAAGCCCATGCTGGCGTCTTTAGAATACTTCAGCCAACTATAGTTTCCAAATGACTAGACCAGAATTCCTGTTACAAGACATCCTGGAAGCGTATGAATCTCCATTCTAATAATTGCACTTTATTGAAGGTTTCGCAAATGTCCTGCGCAGCCAAAACCAGGCATTCCCTTTCTATAGTTTTGGTGGCTGCGTGAAAAGAAGAATCCCAACCATTTTATACATATGTACATATATCCGAGAAAGCAGAGTACTGACGCTATAACTGTGCTTTGGCATAAAAAGCTCCTGGATGGCTGTTAAATTAATGTATTCCAATTTTTGTTTTAACAAATAGAAAAACAGAATTGAAACCTTAGGGCCAGTGCCACTAACTAACTAAAACTAAACTCTTCTAACTGATCTAAGCGAGAGACTTATCGCTAATCATTAATTTTATATATTGCAAAATGTTGGCCACTTGGAGATTTCCAGGAAATTTGTTTGAATTTTGAATCTTTTTGCACTTATCAGATTAAATATTAAATATTTCTTGGAAAGCGCAAAAAAGGTCACATGATTCTCATACTTAAAATGTGACTGACTTAAAGGAAAGGCAATAATTCCAACATAAACTCATATGAGTGCTGAGGCTCAGTGTGGCCAAGTTGTTATTTTTTTTTGAAGTAGACAGCGCCAAACAAATGCATTAATGAAAAAAAAAATTATATTGTAGTTAATTATGGAAATTGTGTGGAATATTAATTGTTTGAATAATGAGGCTCGCAACTTTGTTTTGTTTTATGAAAATGTTTCCTTTACACGTATTTGAATTATCAACTACAATTGTCACAAATGACAGCTGCTAAAATGTATTTATTCCCTTATTGAAGCAGTTAAATAAAATACTATGCGGGAATTTTCAATAAAACAAAAAGGATGCAAAATTTGTATCACTGTTTTGTCAGGAGGTGTTTGGACAAGACGCCCTCGAACTATTAGCAATAATCGCTTAAAGTTTACAAACAAACTGCGGAGCTGTTTCAGAGACTTGGCTGCTATTTTCTCAAACGTAACAAAGCGCCGTTCTTTCAGGGCTCTTGGCAATCTTGGAAACAGAAAACGGTCACAGGGGCTAAAATCTACTAAATACGATGACTGCAGCATGATTACAGTTTTGTTGGTGGCCCACAACAAAGATTATGACATTTTTATAATGAACTTGCCCAAAATTTCCCAAAAAAAAAGAAAATAGTTGCACGATCCAAACGATATGCCGATATTCTCAGCAACTTCTTTTGCTAAAGTGTTTCGATGATGATTTTCGTAACAGTTTTCTTTACTTTCTCGACATTTTCAACGCCAGTTGATGTGCCAGGCATTCCTGAACGAGCTGAGCGCCCCAATATCGAAAAACAACAATGTGAATGTGAAAATTCCCCTTATTGCTTGAGCGGACCTCGTATGTCACACCACGATATTAATATTATCACGTCCCCAGATCTTGAATTCAGATTTCCCTAAAAAAAAGCCCACTTTAATTTTAAGTTTCAAGCACAATTTTTCACAACAAAAAAGCAACAAAAAATCATTTAACCCAACAACAAATTTCTGACTCTGGTAACCCTGACTGCATATATGAACACACATTAATCGCACGCAGCAACACAACGAAATAAAAAGAGTTTAAAAACAATGAAGGCAGCCATGAAACGACAGGAATGAAAACATTTGTTATTTTCGTTATCAGATCACGTGTAAAGCATTACGAGTGGTTAAGGTAACAGGACTGGGTTTTCCGTTTGTTTTCTTCTGTTTGTTTTCTTTAGTTTTTTCTTTTT
This sequence comes from Epicampocera succincta, assembly GCA_932526305.1. NCBI lineage: Eukaryota > Metazoa > Arthropoda > Insecta > Diptera > Tachinidae > Epicampocera > Epicampocera succincta. The sequence goes on along the minus strand of OW052037.1, from coordinate 10,234,291 downwards.
CTGTTTTTAATTCCATATAGTAATTTCTTTCTTTCATATATTACACTGTGATAAGAAAACTTGAATGTAAAACTACTGAAATAATGAAAGCAAACGCATACGGGTACACATACATACCTTTTAGACAATTTACTATCACACAATCAGCGAAGAGAACATTTGTTGCCGTAAAGAACTAACTCAAGTCCATTAAACGCGAAGGAAATTGTAATTTAGATAGAATTTGAAGCTTATTTGATGTAAACTATGCTTTGCCGCAAGGCACACTCAAGAGATAAATAAACTTGTCCGCTGCTTAATAGATTTTTTTAACGCTATGAACTTGCGTAAATTAGACTTATTAAAACTTATTTCATGTAAATGATGTTTTGCTGCAAGGCACACTTAAAAAATATATGTATAAACTTTTCAGCTGCTGCACAGATTTCCTCAACGCTATGAACTTGAGTGTGGTCTGCCGCAAGGCACACTCAAGAGATACTTAAACTTGTCGGCTGCTCAACAGATTTTCTCAACGCTATGGACTTGCGTAAATTAGATTTTCAAACCTACTTGATATAAATGATGTTTTGACGCAACGCACATTTATACGAAAATTAAAACTAAGAACTCATTGAAAAATTCTCACATCTGATATCGAATATCACAGCCTTTTCCTATGACTTTAGCTTCAAACCAGAACCTTTCGGCCAAGGATAAGCTTCTCAATCAAGTGTTTATTAAGCCGGTAGAGTGCCTCCCTCATGTGCTGACTTTCTATATATTGCTTTGCTGCACACACCACTATTTATTCCAAGTTCGAAATTTTCCAATGGAAAAAGTACAAAATCTGTAATTTTATTACACATGTGAAATATTCGCACAGAAAGCAGATTTATCTATAGAAACAGTATTTTAGCGGCTATAGAGCAAATTTTTGAAAGGAAAATAAACTGTTTGCTCTTTTTAACGGCAACGCATTTTATGGACTTTCAGCTCAAGTCTGTTGAATTATCATTTTGGGTTTGGGATGGTGATGGTGATGAAAAATTGGGGTATTTTTGCACATTTTGATCATCCTCTCGACAGTTTCTTAACATTTAAAGTGTTTGGCAACAAGACTACGACTACAGCGTTGCATCTCTGTGCTGCCTATTGTCCAGATCTGTTTAGAAAAATGTTAAGCAAAATTTCCAATTGTACTAATACGTGAGCAAGTCAGCAAACTGTTGAGTTTGTGGCTTTTCTCCGGAGAGTTTATTTATTTTACTACTTTCTTTTCTCAATATGTTTGTGTTTGTGTAACGTGTTGGCTTTAACCAAAAAAAAAAGAAAAAATAATACTCGTATTTAGTTTAAGATTTTATATATTCGATAACAGAATTCGCATACTAAATAAATGGGAAGTGCGTTAAAGTTTCCGAAAAGAACAAAAACAAAAGAACGCTGCTTATCGCACGTCTTTATAAGCGCACAAAACAAAACTAACAAAATTATTTAAGCAAATGTATTTTTAGATAACAGACAGGCCTTTTAAGTTTCATTTCTCTTTCCAGCAACTGCCGCAGCACATGAACAGCCAACGCTTTGAAGGACGAAAACTTCTTTAAAAATTGTAATATTATTTTGGTTTTGTTGTTGGCCGACGAAATTAAGACTATTTTATGCTGCTGCCCGCAGTAATTCTTATGCTACAGTTTGTTGTTTTTGTTATTTTGCCAAACTGACAACATTTCTTAATTCGTTGCGTTTTTCGGTTTTTAAATTGTTTTTAAAGCAAAAGTAACTCCCTTTTACTATTAGTTTTGATCAACTGAGAGGCTTTAGCTGTACTTGTGTCACTACAAGGTGGCAACACTACGTGTACGCTGAAAATGTTTTGCTTATCTCGACAATTAAGGTCATTAAAAAAAATATATAAAATAACCAGCATAATGCAATTTTTATTTTCTTTTCGTAATTTTGTTGTAGCGCGTTTAAACACCTTTCAGAATTTTGACAGTTGATAGCACTTATGGCATGTGGCTAAAGCTATATGTGTCAAACCAGCTGTCACAGCAATAAGATATAAAGTTTGAGGCAAAATCTGTAAAAAAAAATATCCAATCCCCCCCCACCGGCCAATTATACTAAAGAAACCGCTACTGCCGATTCCTAAACGCAAGATCTGCCGAAGTCCATACAATTGTACTGAAAAATTCCCAGCTGCCGAATTCAAAGCGCGAGTTCTACCGTATACGTCAGCCAATTCAATAAAATTGAGCTGATAAATGCCAGCCTGCAGATTTCGTATCGCTTGCCAGAATCTCGCTCTTCGCACACTACAATTTGATGAACTTTTGGACGTTCTTCTATACACACAATTTGCGAGTATGTGTCAATCCCGGTTCACACCTCTTGTTTTCGTATAACTCCAAAGTTTTTTTTGGGAAAAAATTGTATATAATGTCATGCTATTGATAGCTGACATATAAGCAGAGTGGCGCAGTGGAAGCGTGCTGGGCCCATAACCCAGAGGTCCGAGGATCGAAACCTTGCTCTGCTATAGGTGAAACCGTTTTTTAATCTTCCATTATTTACAATAATTTAATTTTTTGTTATTACTTTAGGATTCAAGTTTCTTAAAAACTAATATTCAGCGAATTTGAAGTCTTCGGATGAAAAGCTGGCAGCTCAGAGCTGTTGACATGTAGGCAACTAAATGTTTTCATTTCTTTAATTAACTGGAAAAATAGCAATTCATTAAGTTGCTAATGCAGCACATTTGATATGAATCGCAATAAATTATGCATGAAAATGCGCTGGCGATTTGAAATCGGTAAAGCTGTTATTGAACGTTTTAAAATCACATGACACCGAGCAATATGGCTCTACTCTAGTGACTAATATTATGAAAATAAATTGAAAATTCCCTTCATGATGCGTTCATGATTAATCGTGCAGCCACTCTACACTTTATTCATTCGAGACGAACACACATAAGGAAGCGTTACATTTTCGAAAGCATGGCCAAGTTTGCCTGTCTGTACCCAACTTGTCGCTATTCATTATACTAACAATTTAATATTTAATTGCAACAGCTGCTGTTGTTTTTAAGGCACAACTGCAAAATCGAAAACTTCTTCATTCAATTTGTCAACAACTCAAAAATATTTGTTTGTCTGAAAATGTTCGTTGGTGTTTCTTGTTTCTGTGCCAACTGTAACATAAAAATTGTTGTAAGTTTAACCACAATTAAAGCAGATTTGTTGGTGGGGAAAAAATGCTAACAATTGCTGCAGGAAGAACTATGCGACAAAAAAGTTTGTTTTTTTTAGTTTTGTTGGTCTGTTTTGGGTTTAACACTTTCAAGTTCTCAATTAATTACTTAGCATTTTTCAGACACACACAGTTTCTTATTCGTTCAGGTTTTAAATAAATAAACAATATGGTTAAATACATACATTCACGCACACACGCACACACGCACACACACACACACACACATAATTATAAGCAGGATGATTAAATTTAAATACATTAACATATATTAAATAATAAAGGTTAGTCGATAAAAAATACTATTTTATCGAGAGGCAGTGCTTTAAAAAATATCAGATAAATATTTTACATGACTCACACAAAATTGTTCTTTATGGAAATAAAAACTAGTTAAAATTATAGAAATTGTTAGAAATATTTTAAATCCTGTAAACTGTCTTCTTTGTCTATACTTTTTGCTCAGCTCATTTTTGTATGGAGTTCGTAAGTATTTCCCATGAAAGAAATTTTAAAAAATATTAGTTAAATATTAGAGTTTGACATCAGCAGAGTGGCGCAGTGGAAGCGTGCTGGGCCCATAACCCAGAGGTCCGAGGATCGAAACCTTGTTCTGCTACAGTTGAAGAGATTCGTTTCCCCATAATTTTTGTCCTTCAACCTTAAATTATTTAATTCTTTGCTGTTTTATTTAGTTTCAGTTTTTTTTTCATTCATAGAACAAATAAATGAATTCAAAAACTTTTTTGATATTAATTTATTTAATTTAACTTAATTTTATTGCAGTTTTTTTTTTTAATTTAGTTAATTTTCTATTATTTTGTTTTATTTTATTTCGCTTCATTTTACTCCTTAGTTTTAATTTAGTTTATTCTGTTTTATTTTATTTCTTCTCCGTTTTTTTTTTTAAGTTTTATGTTTAAAATGATTTAAATAAATTTTACTTAAAATTAAAGCAAGTCTTACGCACCACAATCCTGTATCCCCTAAAGTATGCTTTATATTATACACATCAGCTAAAACATACATGACGTATGATTAATACCTGGAGATGCAGTAAAACTGTTCTGGCTTACAAACTTATACTCAATGGTGTTTTTGCCTCTAAATTTCCGTTAACTGCAGAAACTCTCTCATTATGTGGTACTGTTACAGCAACAACATCACTGTAACAATAAATTCAAGTGACAAATCATATTTATTTCCGTTTTGCATCTTTTTCTTAAATATATTTTTGTTGCTTCACCCTTTTTCTTCATTTGAAATCTATAGATAATAAAAACTTGATTTTGTATATCATATCTTGTTTTCCAGTTTGTAATCAGAACTCAATATTTTTCAGTTGTTCATGGGGGCGACGAGAATTAGTTTGAAATTTGACCGCATAAAAATAATTATAAAGCTCTTGTTGTCGTGTGTCTGCGTTACTTTTGACTATAAACATTTTTATGCAATTTAAATTTAAAACACGTTTAATCAATAAAACTTTAACTCATTTTAAATGAGGCAAATTAATGCCGCCAGAAAAGTAGTGAAATAAATATATTTTTTATGTATGTGGTACATGAAATAGAGCCATTATTTTAAAAAGAGGTTGAACTTAAAAATAGAAAACAATGGTCACATTTTTCTAATTTAAAACCTTCAACCTTAACTTTTGAACCCCAAAATAATGGAATTAAAGCAAGCAAAATTGTTAGCATTAAGTTATCAGATCACGTGCTAGAAAAGTAAAACCAAAAACAAAACAAAAACCTTGTATTCTCACTTCATTTGTTCCCTTCAGACACACCAAACAACGTCATCGGACAAAATCTGCCAACAAATAAAAATTAGAAACGTTTAAACTTTATTTCCCAAAAGTTTATAATAAATTCTAAACGTTAAACCGTTTGCGGTAAAGGTTTCACATGTGTATGTGTGTGTTTGTTTGTTGTTTTTTTTTCTTATTTTTCTCTTCCACAAACAGCAAAACAGAAAGAGAAAAACTCCGGTATCAGCACTTGCACTGGCAGAATTAAATCACTGCAGTTGAATTGTTTTGAAACAAATTTGTTCAAATAAGTTGTGCTTGGAAAAGGTGCGACTACAATGTGATGTGGGTATTTTTGGCCTTTAAGACGCTCTACAAATAATATGGGAATCTTATTGTGGCCTTTAAAAATATTGACAACATGAAAACACAACAAAACACATATTTACATATTTAAAAAAAATTGAAATTTTTGCTCGAATTTAATCAAATTTAATGCTTGAAATTATAGCAGCTTTATTGATCTAAATTAAAAATTACTGTAGAGTACATTTTTAAAAGGTGTACCATGAAAAATGCTTGTTGCAACAAATACATAAATTACTGTTCACGTACAACTGTGTCAAACGTGATTTATTGTAGTTTCTTTTTTTTTTTTAATTTCACCAAATTTCTGTTAATGACAAAAGAAATCAGCCCCCCCCAAACTTGCAACGAAGTAAAATATTTAAGTTAATTTAAACTTTATATAAAAGTAAAACGGATTCATTCATTTACAACTTTCGCATCTTCGAGAAGACTTACATATGTATGTATGTATGTATGTATGTATGGGCATAAAATTATTAGAACACAAATGAAATGTTAACGACACGCGCACACTTGTTTTTGTACTGTAATTATGTACATATGTATGTATGTGTGTAGTCTGTTTGTGTACAAAAATATGTAAATAAAGTGATAATATTTTGTTACATTAACACAGTAAATACCAATGAAGTAGTTGGTGAGCACTGGCTAATAAAAAAAACAACAAAATGGCGTAAAAGAGTATGATCTCTTGATTTCATTTACAGCATTGTTTTCTTTATAATATAAAAATGTACACATAAACAAGTGGGAAATTGTTTTGTTTTTGTTTTTTAATAAACGAATGTATTTTATACGAACACTGTTTAGAAAAGGAACAAAAAGAAAAAGTTAACATTCTTGTTGACTACAACAGCATAAATACAAACATATGCACAAGCGTAAGCGCTGCAAAGCATTTTGTACCATAAATGTTACTAACACATAAAATTAGGTTATGTTAGAAACAAACATTTTATTATCATCGTTCGGATCGTCATCGTTCGAAGGAAAAAAGAGATTTCTTTTTAAATACCTCTGAGATTATTATTATATAATAATTTAATTCCTAATATTTTAGGTGCTAAATTCTGTACATTATTAAACTTTAAAAAGTGAACATCCGTTTTAATAAGAAATAAAAATTATTTATATAATTAAATATACATATGTATGTGTGCACCTCTATATATGTACATACATACATACATATGTATGTGCATATATGTACATACAAACATGTGCATATTTTTTATCTTGTTCTCGTTTAAATAAATAAATATTAATAAAATTTCATCATTTTTACAAGATCCTCAGCTGCGACAATTTATTAAGTAATTATTTTCGTAATAAAATCCAATTCATAAAAATATAAACTTATTTAGTTATTTTCTTCAATATTGAATATAATATACATATACTTACGTGCAACAGCAGCAGATGATTAATCATAAAATTAAAAACTTATAATTATAAATTCATTTATATATTTATATGTACTATATATTTGTAATTCATTAGCATTTATTTCAAATACGTTTTTGTAAAGCAATTATATTGGAGATTTCTTATTAATGTATGAAAATAGTAAATTAAATTCTTACAAAAAAACATATTCCCAACGGAAAATGCAGAGTTAAACTGAAATGAAATTCATTTAGTGCATAGGAGATGCCAAGCGCGTTGAGGGCTGAATAGTCTGGCGCATATTCGCTTTCATGCGCTTCTCACTAACCTGCTTCACAAGCTGCTCCTGCAATGCCAACAGTTCACGTGTACGATTGTAAATTTTATTTTGTGGCCTCATGCTGGGATTCCAACGACAATACAGACCTTTCCAGATCTTTACAATGCGCATGCTGGCAATTGGTCGCAATATATTCTGAGCTCCCTGAGTAAAAGTTGGATAAAGAGGATTTAAATATTGATCCAAAGAGGCATTAATAAAAGTCCATAATGAAATGGTTTTGTGCTTAAGGTCTGTAAAAAAAAAAGAAATATCTCTTTAGTAGGCCATAAAATCATTTTATTAATGTGTTTAATTTTACCTTCTTGTAACCTATCGGCTTCTGTGTTGCATAGAAAAGTTCCAAATCGACATGAGTACAAGTGATCAATTATGGTTATAAGAAAATATTCATTAAACTCAAAGGCATTAGGATATTGTTGCGATACCTGCCAAACGCAGTCGATAAATTGCAAGAAAACGGGTGACCGGTCTGCATCTGAGTGCCGATTGTCACCGTGGCCAATACGTTGTTGAAACTTATGACCAAACGAAAGCCATTCCTTTTCAATAAGTACTTCAAAGCCTCTAAGAGTGCGGTAATAAGGATCTAGCAACAACATGGCCAAGGCTGTAAGTTGAGCTGTACGATCCCAGCCGTCGGAACAGTGAACCACAACAGAAGTGCTCATAGTTTCAACTTTGTCAACAATACGAACAGCTCCTGCTAAAATGCACTTAATATGCTTCAACCATAAACTATTGTCAATAGATGACAACCACTTCGAGTCGTCTATAGTTGGATAGCAAACTTCTTTCACCTTACGCAAGCTTTCACGCATTACATGTATATTATGTATGTCTAGGAAATGTATTTCTACATTTTTGTAGGCTTCTTCAGACTCATATCCGCCACCTTTAGCTTTGTTAGCAATAGCATTTGCACTGGGACGCGCATCCATTATGGCCAATTTATCAGATTGAGCGTTGGCTTCCATTATATAATTTAAATATTGTTCGTCATCTGCACTCCGCTTGCCGCCCACGCCCACTAGTGGTTGCGAGCATCTGGTAATTGTGGCCTGCGATCGGGGATGCATCCAGGACAATACCGGTAAACGGCACCTAGAACGAAACTGTGCTACTCGCCGCAAGAAATCATCAGAAGCCTGTTTTGGTACAGCCCATACCGCTGGATAGCTGTCACATACCCCATACGATTCGTTTATCTTTGTGGCGCGCCACATATCGTTGGGCACTCCCAAACGTCTTAACTCAGCTAAAGGTTCGTAAACAGCCCAACCGTTTTCGCCTGGCGGTGAACTGCTCAGAGCAGCGGCATGGGCAAAGGCAAACAATCGCCCACTATAAGACAAAGGAAACGCATATGATTGCAACTTTTCAAATACTGTTCTACGGGAATGATTTTGTTGTTTGTGTGCAAAACGCAAATTTCTCATATCTTTGCAAAATATTTCAATGCCGTACGAGTTTTCACCTCTAGAAGTGGAGCCTCCAATCTTTTCCACTCGCGCTATAACTCCCAAAGGAACATCTACCACAACTGGTGGCTCGTGGTCGCGTAACGGCAGGGAGCGAAAATATAAACGATAGTTTGTTATAGTTAAAGCTCCATAGGCGGGTCCTCGATACGGACACACATACGTAACATCATTTTTTTGATCCTGATCTTCTTCGCCATCCAAATAGACAAAGGGTGTGTCTTTTGATGAGCCCATTTCCGCACCGTGTTTCGAACCCGTGGAACTTGACTTTGAATCGGTATCTAGAGAGTTTGTGCTGGCATTTTTCGATATTACCTTGTCCAATAAATTATTTGTTAGTTCTATGCTTTCTTTACTATCCATTTCCTTTGTTAAATTTAAACAGAAAATTTCACTTTGTATTCGTTTTATGTTTGCAGATAAACAAGTTAACACAGAGACGTTCAACGAAAAAGTCTTATAAGCAATTTTACCTTTGTTAGCAGCATTGCTTTTGTTTACGAAATGTGAGAACAAATAAAAACGTAGAAAATTCAGCTGTACCAAGTGCTGCCAGAAATCATCATCAGTAATATTGAACAGCAGTTCTGCGTCAAATACATCTGGCATCATATATTCTTTAACAATATTTTGTATCAACAGCTGATCAGAGTTTTTTTTCAATGGCAAAACATAAAATATAATAAAAAAAATGTGCAAATTTTTACTGTAATATAAGGAAATATTGTATGAAATAAATTTTTATAAAATGTATAAATCTGTTTTAGCAAATAAACAATTTAGAGTGATAAATGCTTCTATGAAAAAACAACAATTTCAAACTTTATGTGCCAGTTTTAAAAACAGAAAAAACACATTTAGTGACCTCACCAATAAGCCTTATTCTTCATTTGGAATTCGGCCAAACTTAAGAATTCAGAATCAAGCAACATATAGCAGTATCACACGACGATTGTGTACAAATCAAAATGGAAATCAGTTTCTTACATCCAAAAGCGAAAATAGGAGGAATGTAAATGATGCAGGAGAAGAAGAGTTTTTAATACAAAAAATACATCGTTTGAAACAAAAACTGTATGCTGAAGGAGATGATATAATGAAGAAATTAAGTACCGCTGACGGTATAGATGAGGTAAAATAAAATTAGTATGTAAGATTTTCATTTTTGATTTAAACTTTTTTCAAACTAGTATTTTATTTTAGGTAAACAAAATATTGGCCGAAACAGATAAGGTCTATTTACGCAAAGAACATATAGTACAATCCATACTTCTAATCTGGGCGTTTAATAAACTCAACTCTTCCATTAGCAAGACAAAAGAACTAGGCAATCTAGACAATGTTTTACTTGCCCTCAACGATTATGTTCCTTTCTTAGATATTAACGAATTAAGCACATGTTATTTGCATCTACGTAAAATGGGAGTTGAAAATAGTAATACCGTGCTGCAGCAGATTTTAATAAGGGCTTTAGACAAGATAGAAAAATCTGACGAGATAATTGCGCCAACGTCGCTGTCTCAATTAGTAGTCGGAATTAATATAGGTAGAGATTTCTTCACGCCGATGTTATGCGCCTCCTTTATAAAACATTTACAACGTAATATTGGCTGCTGCCAAAATGAAGAAGACGCACGTTTTATAGCTATATGTTTGTCCAACTTGCAAATACTTGTCAGTAAAGAAACTATGGAAATATTTAAGCAAAAAGTATCAGACTTAATTGCTTCGGGACAAATATCATGTGCCACAACAAAGACTGTTATTAAAATTCTAAATCTACTTAATATGCCGGTGTGGTCTCACCAACATGTGCCTCTAATAAGGCAACTACTTTTAACACAAGAATCATGTCTTAAACAGTTAGAAGAAAGGGATTTGAAAAATATCTGCCGTATATATCAATATCACATGGAGCCAGCATCGTTACACACACCCCTAGCAGAAGCCATGGAAGAGATACTAAGCAGCAAAATGACAGCAGAAACATTGGCTTGTTATATACCCTTTGCGCAGCCTCAACGTAGAGAGACTTTAATAAATGCTTTCAAGGCTGTACTAGCCTCAGGCAAATGTTGGGAAACACAAAATGCCGCCAGTAATCTCTTCTCCATTTTAAGAGGCTTGAAAATTTCGGATACCAAAATTTGTAATGCCTATTGGAATGGCGTTCTAGCAGAGCTAGAAACAATACCGGCGGGGGAGATGCAATTATATTTTCTTCGACATTGTCACCGATACATGAACTTTAATAATAATCTAGGCGGTACCTACAGGCACTTGGAATTGGAAAAGAAACTAAGTCAAATGTGTATGAGTGCTATAGAAAATGATTTGGGTGGTAGAATACCACACAACTTTGCTCGTTTAGCTGCATTTGTTTTGGCTTACGGTCATACGCCGTATAGTTGGAAAAAATACCCGAATATATTGCTGTCGAAAATCATAACAATGGGCGAACAGTTCAGCCTAACGGATTGTTTTTTTATCAGTCGGGGTCTACAAGTTTCACTCGAAATGCGGTAAGTTTTGTATATATTTATATATTTGTAAAAATCTTCGTTTTTAGAAAATGTCAATGTGGTTCGATGATTTTTGCAATAATTGTAAATGAGTTTAACAAAAACAGAAAGCATTTAATTCAAAAATAACATTGAATAAAAATCGGGTAATGAAATTTTCAGAAATTCGGAAAGTTTAATGTTGTAAAAGTAAAATTTGGAAAATAACTATTTTAATAAATGATACATAAATATTATAAATTTGATCGTATATTAATTTCATTCGAGTTTGTTTCTTATAATAATGACAGCAGTAATAAGAAGTTAAAGTAAAATTTGCAAACTCGAGTGTGTAAAGATATCTGGATAAATATAATATATACATATTTTTATTTATAAATATTTTTTAGTGTCTAAAAAATTACTGCAAACGATAACACAGTATGTATTATGACCAAAATGGTAATGCCGACTGTAACTGTACATGTTGCTTTACTGCCTTATCTTCGTCACAAATACATATTTATTTGCCTGCTTGGCAAGTGGCCTGAAATTCGCTTGCATTCCATAGCAGAGGCGTGAAAAAAGCAATTTTTCGATTTTGCCAACATGTTTGATCTCTATTATTAATCCTTTTCATATATTTATAAGTCATGACTTCTCAGTGTTTTGTATATATTTGTTGCTTAAGCCAAATTCACACTTTCGTTATTGATCAGACAAATATCTATAAAATTTTAACTTTCATTTTAGACTTGAAGAATACGAATAATGTTTCACTTCATCATTTATTTCCAAATATAAAGTTGAATGTTTGAACATATTTTTCACAGCTTTATTGAAACATAAATTACATATTTTATTTTATTTTATTTCTAAATTATATAGTTTTAGAGCGCGTCAGTTATTTTTGATGACTAATTAATATGATTTTAAAAATGATATACAAAACATTTTCAAAATCTATCGTTTTCCAAATGCCCGACAGTTTATTTTTTTACCAACATAAAGCTAGAAAAATAATTAACGATATCGTATAGACTAAAGACCCCAAACATACTATATGTACAATATATTATTTTAAGATATCGCCATCAAATGCCCCATTTGGTGGGCATGCAGTTGTCCATTATCGATGGCGTTTTAACCGCATGTACCGAAAAGCATTTAAACGATGAAGACCTAGCAGTCGCCGACCTAAACATGTTAGTGCGCACCCTGAGCTCCCGAAAAAGTAAGTAAAACTAGTCGACACTTTGTATTTTTATTCTTCCAAAATCTCAATCTCACAGGCCTAAAGAACAGTGTGATTTATCACAGAACTCTGCAAAAGTACAAAGATTTACAATGTAAAGATATGAGTTCGCGCATTATCAAGGACATGGCCTATAATTTCATGGCCACAAATTATGTGGTACCCGAAATACTGGATAAAATGCTGGCCTATATAGAAACCAATCGTGAGTATGTGGCGGGTGAAACTGTCGAAAAAGTGCTCAGTTGTGTGTACAATTTGGGTTATACGCCGCCTTCGTACGATGCTTTGGACTATGCGGGGCAAATTTTACTGCGGTAAGTTGAAAAATAAAATAAATTTTTAAAGTTTTATATTAAGTTATAATTTTGAAATATTTCTTTTTAGAGACTTTAATTATATGAGCGGTTTGTCGCTGGTGCAAGCTTCGCTGGCGTTGTGCTTTTACAAGACTATCCCCGAAGAACTTATAAATAGAGTATTCTGTGCTAAATTTATACAACGTATTGAGGAAGAAATACACATGTGCTATTCCAAGGTAAATGCAAAGTTACAAATCGAATTTGTTTAGTGGCGGCACAAAACCATGGCTGCTATTATAGATTCCGCATGGATGGAAAACATTAAGCGGAATAGATATAGGCAAAGTAAATGTAATTAGGAGCTGATTTTGTTTACGGCCAATGGTAAAGAAAAACATTTTTGGAAAAAAATCAAATTAAACTATAATAATTTTTATTATATTTTATATTCTTAAGTTCGGCTCGAGGTCAAATAATTGAAAATGCTATGATTTTTGTTCGTTTTATGTCAATATTTTTTTTTTTATATAGAAAATTCATTCCGGAATTTATATTTCCACGTTTGTTGCTAAAAATTAATTCATTGTCCTTATAATTTTTTTTTCAACCCATAGTTTTTTTCTCTTTATAGATTTAGTTTTTTCCCCTTTTTGTATTCGGTTAATCGTATTTATTACTGGGGACCATATGGGGTTAATCGTATTTATTACTGGGGACCATAAGCGTATTTTTATAAGGAACGTTTATAAAATAAATTTAGTTTAATTTTAAAAAATTAATATAGAAAAATACACAAAACTGTTGATTAAACGGAATACACTGAATACACTCCGTGCCGACCAATACAGATAATCGGGGTCTAACTGTACCTATTATTATTTTTTTTTTTTTTTTTGATATTGTAGAATAGCGAAACTTTGAAATATATTACCAATAACAATTGATTTCTTTAAACAAAAACGTTTCGTTAAAGGCCACTTATCCAGAACGAGTATTCAATATTGTTATGCAATTGAATCGCAGTGTTTGTTTGGATTTCCCAGAATCTAATGTTCCTTGGTTCCAGCAAAACTTTATTGAAGCCCAAATTTGTAAAAGTAAGTTATAAGCTTTCCTTCAAAATACATACATGCATATTTGATTTTAATTGTTTGTAAATTTTCAGAGCCTGTTTGGGAAACAGATTTTAGTCGTAATGTTAAAAGCTTGTTAATAGCCCTACTTAAGCAAGAATCTTATATCAGATGTAATCATACAACACCGTACGGCTATCAGGTAAATAGTAAAACTGTTTTGCTAGTTTATTATTATTATTATATATTTAGGATTGAATGCGATAAAGTCAATCTAAACTTTAAATGTTTACCTTTTTCGAATCGATTCTCATACACATTATTTTCATCAATTTCAGATTGATTTTGTTATAAATTTCGACAAAAACAAAAATCCCCTAGAAGCTCCCGTTGAAACGACCATGTTGGATCGCATAACAAAGTAAATCAAAACATACAAATGAACTGCATACATACATATGTATTGTATACTTCTCTTAACTTTTTGTTGTCTGGTTTACAGAGTAGCGATTCTATTGCTGAAGCTTGATTCTTTTTGCGAAAACGATTTGAAGGCATTAAAAGGGCCGGAATCTTTGAAAATTAAACACCTGGAAATGATGGGCTATAAAGTACTGCACATAAATGAACACGATTGGAACTCCAAATACATGAATGTACCGGGAGCAAAACGCAACTATTTAAAATGTCTACTGCAAATATCCACTTAAGTCGAAGCCAAGGGCCAGCACAAACTCCAACAGTTAAGACATTATGTGTAAAAATCAAAACATACTCGTATTGTATTCCAAAGAACGAATGGTCATGTCATAAGCAACATTTTCACTCAGAGTTGAAAGTTACTTTAATTTTCGATTTCTAATCGCCACCCAACAAAAAATTCCAATGCCAAAACGATTGATTTTCTATCATCTTACACATGACGCCCGAAAGTGTTTGCCGCCTGAAACAGCTTAAAAGATCAAGCCCTCTGCTCGTAGTTTTTCTTTTTTTCGGCATAACGCTTTTAAATTTATCATAGAACTTCTGCTGGATAAATTTCAATTACTAAAGTAATCATTTTACTCAGATTATTTGCAAAGCCATCCCTCCATCCGTCTTGCATTCCAAGTGGTGGTTTTGCAATAGGTGGAATTGGCAAGTGAAATTGTTGTCACAAATAGCACATAATGTTAAAAATTCATTGAAAAACAATATATGTGTGTACATACAAACATATTATTTTATAATTTTCCTTTGTATATAGTCTCTACATATATATTTATTTAAGTCAGTTGCTAAATTATTTTCACAATTTATAATATAAAGATTGCTATTGCATCAAACATATATGTATGTATATTTTTGGCTGCTTTTAACATCTCGTCAGCTGAAATTTGCCCCTACCTTTTTCTATAGAAACGTAAAAATCCTTTAATGTTTTACATAAAGAAGACGATAAATTTTTTCATCTAGAAGATATTGTTTCGATGTCCTCCAGATGTTTAACATCAGGTGGGTTGTTGCTTTTTTTTTTTTTTTTTTTTTTGTTAGTTTTTATGCTTTGATTTTGTTCATAAAGTTTAAAACTATCAGGTTTGCGTAATAATTCTAATTTAGATTTTAATTATCTATTTAAAAAAGAACACATAAGTTTTGTGTGGGCTTGATTATGGGAAGCCTAAGAATTTCAGTTCGGCTGTCAAGCCACTCAATCAAGTATCTGGTTGCTGCAAAGCAAATAAGCCTACTGCTATAATTGCTCCGAAATTATCATCTTGTTACTTGTGTTATAACATCATTGAACTGCTTTACCGTTTTCAGTAACAACAACTACAGTTGGTGTCGGTATTACCATTTTGTTGCCTGTGTTATCATTTTTATGGAAATGCTTTGGACATTTTCAGTAACAAAAAGCTGCTTCGGTTGCCATTCATAATAAAGCCATAAAAATTTATTCTTTAATCAAGAATTTTGTATTGCATAATACACACACACACACATATACGTGTGTATGTATGTATGTATGTGCATATATCCGTTTTTATTAACTGTTTGTACAAAAAAAAAGAAACTACAATTAAAATGTTACAATAAATGCAAAACTTTTTTTCTAACAAATTCTATCATTTTACAATGATTCTGTACACCATTCGTAGGCGGTATTGAACATAATTTGCCAGGGACTAGATTGAGATTTATTATTAAAACCTGGCGAAATGTAAGGCCACTGATGCATGGCATAACAACGTTCGGGGTGAGGCATTAAAGCCAAGTGCCGACCATCCGCAGAACAGAGACCGGCTATACCCTCAGTACTGCCATTCGGATTCATTGGATATATTTCGGTAGATTGGCCATTATCATCCACATAATGCATGGCTATACATTTTTGTGACTTAAGGTTCTTCAAGATGTACTGGTTGCGGAATGAGAAACGTCCCTCGCCGTGAGCCACCCAACAGCCCAATACGGAGCCCATTAACTTACTTAACATCATGGCCTTGCTGTCAGCAATGCGCAATGCCGACCAACGGCATTCGAAACGTTCAGATTTATTGTGCAAAAGAGCCACATCGGGTTGATTAATGATTTCTTTTTCAGTTTCTGCAGCACCACCTACCCAGCCAATTAAACTCATCAACTGACAGCCATTACAAATACCCAAGGAAAAGGTATCTGCACGTTGTTTGAACGCCTGGAATTGTGGCACTAACAATTCGCTAAACATAATATTGGCAGCCCAACCTTTGGCAGAGCCTAACGTATCAGCATAACTAAAGCCACCAGGAAACACAAGGCCGCGATAACGATCTAAAGTGGTTTTGCCTAAAAGAAACAATCACTGCGTATATTATAATCCAGTTAATACACAAAACTATTTACCACTCAATAAATCGGACATGGTAACATCGTGAACCTCAAAATTGGCCTTTAGCAGACAAGCCATCATCTCACGATCACTATTAACACCTTCTTCTCTTAAAACAGCCACTGGCACAGGGCGGGCCACACGCTTCACTACAAGTTCGCAACTTAAATCAACGGTGCAGTTATATTTTGGTCCGGAACGATAATCCAAAGTATTGAATTCTTCTATTGCGCAGTCGGTATTGGCTTGTAATTTTTCCACCTCAAAACTGATGCGCTCCCATTGTTTGTATAGAGCTTTAACTGAGTTCTGTAAAATATTTTTACCATTACAAAGAACTTGTATGGTTGAATCCAAACCATATGATTTGGTGGAGCCAATCAAATGGTTGGGTACACCAGCCTGGGTAAATGTGTTCTGTATCTCTTTTATATCGCTTGTAAGAACTTCCAACACCCAACCACATTCTTCGGCATAGAGAACGGCCAGTTCAGGGTTGTTTTTGCAGGAACTATCAACATCTTGTTGGCCCAGGTGCACCATAGTGCTGGTTAAATCCAAATCAAGTCCCGCCAGACCAGCCAAAGCCATTTCCAAAACACACACCATTAAGCCCCCTTCACTGATGTCATGACCAGCCAAAAGTTTTCCTTCTGACAACAGTTTTTGGGTGATATCAAAAGCTCTGACTAGAACATCACTTTGCTTGAGATTGGGACACTCATTGCCCTGCTGGCCATAGACTTGAGCTAAAGCACTGCCCCCCAAACGGAACTTATTTTCAATATTAATCCAAATTAAAGCAGTTTCTTTGCCATGCGCAGGACCCTTTAAATCAGGAGTAATTCTGACATTGACATCAGGACAAGGCGCATAAGTGGAGATGACTAAAGTGCCAGGAGATTTCACGGTTTTCCCACCAACTTTAGCAGCCATTGATAGAGAATCCTTCCCGCCATCTACGGCAATTCTAAGCTCTTTCATGATTTCACACATTTCAACGCACGCATCATACATACGAGCCCCCTCTCCGGGCAATTTAGCAGCCCACATCCAATTACCCGAACACTTGACATCAGCCAGCTCAGAGATTTTCACAAATACCAAATTAGAAATGCTTTCAGCCACGCTCATGCGTGCCATAGCACCAGCATCCAATAGGCCTTTTATGGGCTGGGTACCAATCGACGTAGCAATACCCTCTGTGCTGAAGTGGGAGACAGTAACCAAACCATAATCTGCCAAGGGGGTGTGCAAGGGCCCAACACATTGCTGCTGGGCTATAAGACCCGTCACACAACGATCCACTTTGTTCGTTAAATAACGTTTGCTGCCCACCGATACCAAACTTAATACGCTTTCCAAGCATTTGCTATGATCCAAATTACAGCCGAAATTTAGAGGCAATAAGTTATTGTTTAAACGCTGCAATTGATATTCCCTCTTGGGCATTTCTCCCAAAACATGTTTCAATTCCAAATCAAAAGGTATCGGTCCCATTGACGAGCGATCACTACTTTCGTTTAAAGCTCTATCAAAATCAGCTTCACTTTCAACAAGCGTAACGCGACCATCGCCCGTCACAACACCCACAAAACTAATGGGACAACGTTCTCGTTTACAAATCCCTTCCAATAGAGCACGATCTGCGGTCTTACAGAGTATGGCATTGTTTTCCTGGTACTCTGCTCCCCATAACTCCAAAGCGTTAATAGTTGGATCGCCCAATTTGAATTCTTTGGAGAAAATAATGGCACCTGCCAAACCGGGCTCTACCAGTTCTTTTAAGACATTGCCATTACCGCCTGCGCCCTGAGCAGAAAAAGTTTGTTGTAAAACATTGTTAAAACGTTAAGCACAAACATTTAACCACTTACTTGATCATGTATGGCCAAAATGGGATTGTTATCACCCAATTCTATACAAGCTCGAACAACACGATTCAGTTTATTCTCCATTTCAGCATCGCCACGTTGCACGGCATTAAAGTCCAACGACGAATCGTTGGAACCTTGTATCTCTACAGAACTGGCAGCTCCACCACCCACACCAATGCGATAGACAGGACCACCAATTTTTGCAAGTAAATTTCCTTAAGAGAAAATATTAAAATAATTTGCTGAGATATTAAACTCAAAGTAACCTATTAGTACAGTTCAATATAGAATGTGGACATTGGATCCCAGGTAACAGAATTTGGATTTTTGAATATTTACCTCGTTTAGGATCAATTTTCTGACGCATTGTTGACTCCATGGTACCCATGCCGCCACTAAACATAATAGGCTTAACATACTCGTCACGTTCCCCTTGGCTGTTATTCAAACCGTATGAGTTAACAAAACCGGTTATAACCGGTTCACCAAATTTATTGCCATAATCCGAGGCTCCGTTGCTGGCATCAATAAGTACCTTCAAAGGTTTGGCAAACGACGACGGATATTCATAGTTGGCATTTTCATATGGTTGGGGAAAACCTTAAGTTTTATCAAAATGGAAAAAAAATGGGCATTAGAAGCAAATTTCTGTGAATGAAAATATACCTGGTATATTTAAAGCACCAACACAGTAACCAGCCGTACCAGCAATTGGCATACCACCACGACCCACTCCCTGAACATCTCTAAAACCAATAAATCAATACATCAGCACTACAACTGTTTAATTTGCATCACAATAAATAGAACAATGGTTGATACCTTAAACGTCCGCCGGTGCCGGTCGTAGCACCACTAAAAGGTGCTACAGCTGTAGGCATGTTATGTGTTTCGGCTGTATAAATCAAATCTGAATCAACTGTTTGCAGGGCAACCGTGCCGGGTCCATCGAAAACTTGTGGTCGTATCGTTACATGTTTAAAGCCCTTAATTGCACTACTATTGTCATTAAATTTAATGGTATTATTTGGATTTGTAGTCTTTTGTGTATCCATAATCATGCGTATTAAAGACTGAGGTTGTTCCACACCGTCCACAATCATTTTGCCACGGAAAAACCAGTGTCTGGAGTGTTCACTATTACTTTGAGCACAATCAAACAGCTCCACGGTAGTTGGATTGCGTCTGAGTACATTTTTAAACAGATCTGTATAGAAATCCAAATCCCAGTCACCAAAAGCCAGACCAAGTTTGACATTTACTTCTTCCAGTGCCTTGCGACCTTCTTCCAAAACTGGCACATTATACCAGGATTCATTGGTTTGAGGTAGCTGCTCGTTAAAACTTTTAACCGGCAAGTTTTCCTTGGTATAGGGACACTCAGTCATGCGATCACTAACCAAATCAATAAGTTTCTTCACATCTGGTTTATCGCCGAAATAGCCAATCAGATAACGATCAGATGATTCCAAACGTGTTATTTGAGCTAGACCAACATTTTGACAAATATTAACACAATTGGTGGAAAATGCTGTCGAAAAATTGAAACGTGGACCAATTTCAATTAGGAATTGTTGTTGCTTTTCGGCCGGCAGCGTAGTTTGTTCAAATAAGCTGCTCTCGTCGCGTTGAGGATGTTTAAGCAACCATTTCAAAAGGATTTTTTCTTTAGCTGTAACTGCACTGGTTGTTTCAACATGATAACACTTTTCCACTTCTAAGGTCTCAATGTTGGGAAAAGTCTAAAAATATGGCGGACATTAAAACAAAGATTATTACTGTAATGGATTCAAAAATTTTATATTTGCAGAAAAGAAAACATAGATTTGCAAATATTTTCCATTATTATTAGATATATGTATGTATGTATGTACAAATTAGAAGTGATTTTTCAAAAATACTTTCTCTGTTTTTTGGAAGTAATTTTTTCGATTAAAAACTTTAGAAATGTCTGCGATAAGTTTTAAAATAGTTATCGGAAAAACGTTTACGAATTTTTTAATGTGGTCATTAATTTAAATACTATCGTTCTGTATAAAGATATAGAAAAGGTCGCAAACAATCTAATTTAAATAAAAATTAACTATTTACTTAAATACTTACGCTTTTTAACTGTTTCAAAACTTTCGCACGATGACCCTCTTCCCAGGCTTCTTTTGAGTAAAAACGTAAAATTGTCATGTTTTTTTGTCTTTAACTTAGAGAAGCGCTACCTGATCCAGACTAATGAAGACTGTAAAATAAAATAATCTTTTAATTCAAACGAACCGTTTTCAGACGATCAACAACAATAATTAAATTTGACTTCGAAATGCAAAAATAAATGCTTACAGATTATTGTGTGTATTTTTGATTTGTTGAGATTTCGTCTACTTGGGGGGTTATCAATTGGCGAACTACAAATCCCAATGAATGATAAACAAACAACTTGGACTATATGCAGAACTCAGCTCAAATGACGTACACGTACAACTACATACATACATACAGATGTATCTCCAACTGCAGTTTCATAGAAATGATAAGAAAGAAATTAATTGTCTAGTAAAAACTTTCAGCAATAATTTCGTTTTCACTAGCACTGGAATTGGTCAATTTAATTTTGTAGCTTCTTATAGTTTGTTTTAATTACACTTTTCATACACAAATTTATACATATATTTTTCTTTTCCTACGCACAATTCAACTTGTTGCTTTTCCACACGTGTTTGCCAGTATGTTTTTGCCGCACATTCTGACATTGACTTCATTAGCTTTCATAAAATGAAAAGATTTCATTTAATCAAATAAATTATCTCCCTCTCTCTCAATCGTAGGGGGCTCATGGAATATTAAAGCATGATAGACAAGCTGTGCCAATAATAAAAACCAAAACAAATTTACAGCTCTGTGAAATACACACACATGCATGTGTATGCATGTATGCACATACATGCATTTCTTTAAACACAACCAAACACGCAAACAATTGGTTGAGAAACAGACGTGTTAAAAACACAAAAAATATCGTAGTAAACATTGAAAAATGCCCACAAATCTGACAAAGTAAATTTTTGTGTGTGATTAATTTGACAAGAAGAGGAATTTTTGTAGCATTATTATGCCACGACCGTGGTATAGTAAAAAAAACAGTGCAGCCAGCTTGTTTGAAAATACGACATTTTAAAATCCGTTTTTAGGCCGTACGTTTGTACATACACAGGCACGCTTACGTAAAGACAACGAATAGTTAACGCTAATCGTTTAAAATAAACTAAATTTTATTAGTTTTTCAAATGATTTGGTGAGAGAGTTTGCATTCACTTTTATTATTATAAATATTATATCACTGGGCAAGAGCGACTAAACTAAGAGGTGCTCATAAATAACTCAAAATGCTGAGCCTGAAAATATGCAACTAAAATGTTTAGTTTCATAATTCAGCCAACGTAGCATGAATGTTCGAGAGTACGAAAGGTTACGTTCAATTAGTCTCAAAAATCTAGAACTAGTTACGCTCCTCGTAAATAACATAACTTAAAGGCAATAATATACATCTCGAAAACTTGGAAATTGTGATTTAAACATTGCCTTCTATATATGTATGTAATAGGACCAGCATATCTTTGGAAGTACATACATCTTGGTACTAAACTACGTTTTAGTACAATGTATGCACAGAAGTTAACTGCAAAATAAGAATACATACGTATGTACTACTTTAATACGTTCTAATTTCAATAAAATACATCATTTGCGCATTTCTAAAGGCTTTTTTGCTGTTATTTTGTTTATTTAATGAAAATTTTTAAATAAAAGCAAATTTGTTTCTATTTTTATATTTAAATTTACGTACTTTAAAAACTTCTTGAAAATATACATTTGTACATAAATACGTACATATTAAACATATTATTCTGCTGTAATTTAATTTTGACTAAGACTATAGATAAATATTTTATATCGCGTTTTACATAGAGAACACCATTCTTCTTTATCGTAATTGTACACAAATTAAAATTTCGAATAATTTTTCTTTTGTAATATGTAATTTAGTTCTTACAAATGATCTTCATACATAAACATATTTTACTACATTACATACTAATATTATCAAGTCTTCAAATATATTTAAAAAAAATCTCGGGTGCTGAAACTAACTTCAGAACAAAACTGGAAGATAGAAGAACTTTATAAACTCCTGGGAAAATAGAATATGAAATTGAGGCACCCAATTTATATTTTATGATTGAATGAAACAATCTGCTTTCAAAAATTGAGAAACATTAGGAAAGGCCTGATTTAAAAGAATTGCATATTTTAACAGTATAGGCTTTTTGGAAGTTTAACAACAATACCTCATCTTCAAGCCTCCATCTTAAATTCCTTTCTTTCCAATTGGAGTTCCATTTAGATATTTGTTAGCAAAACCACTTGAGCTTTTACGAACGTAATGCTGATATTGTTTGTTTTAGGGGCGAATTAGAAAGTCTAAATGTGTATATGTTTTGCGGCCGTTGCACTTATTTCATCCAAATTTTTGCGAGCACTTTCCGTCATATCATCAAGTGATCGTTTTGTATTCATAATCAAACCATCTGTACTTTTAGCAGCTGTTTCGGCAATACCTTTTACTTCCAAATTGATGCGACCAATCACCCACTCAAGGCCTTGGCGACCTTTGCATGCATTCATGCTAATGGTAGAAGTCACCATATCCTCCATATAATGAGACAACGGCACTCCGTGCACACTCACAGAAGCTTCTTGCTTCAGCAATGTTTTCGAAGGGTCTGACGGATGAGGTTCATAATATATCACTTCGTCTACAGAAATATGACGACAAAAGGTTAAATTTATTGTCTTTAATATCATAGAACGTTTGTTAGGATCAACAGTTGACCGTTCGCTGGCAAAGCATGATTTAGCGCTGCCAATAATTTTATGAGTCCATTTCGGCAGACACCATTGTGATTGTACCAGGCGATGTGTGTGCAGCACACCATCGACCACTTTCCGTTCCACCACATCAGTTCCAATTATGGATGGTGTCATGGGATTGGGATATTTACGCCACGCAGCCTGCGTTACCGTTTCCCATGGATGATTGAATGTATGTTCAGAGGTCCAGATTTTCATTATGCAAGATTTCACTATAGTATGTTGTAAATCGATTTCCGTGTATAGCCGTCGTCTTTACCGAGAGTAATAGCAGCAAAAATCCGCTACTTACTCCCTTTTCTCGTTAGTCTGTTCTCAGCGGAGCAGCCTGAAAACAAAAAGCAATTAAAATTACCAATTAAAATTCAGATTAGAATTAATTAACTTATAAGTTAAAAGCAAATAATTTCAAGCACGTAATAACCTTTGAATATGAAAAAGAAAGGAATGAAAGACTCGTGAATGCCAACGAAAAGAGTTAATATGGATAAAGCAAACAGCGTTGCACTTTCGTGGACTTTCAGCAAGCAAGAAAGTATTAATATTATATCAAAACGACATTGGTTCAAGATATATCTAAAACAAAAGGCATAAAACAAAAATATTTATCTAAACAAAATGATCTCAAATAAATATATCACTTTAATCAGCACTTACTTTATGAAAATGCGATCTGGCATCTTTGCAATGTTGTAACGAATGATGATAAATGAAAAACTAAAAAATATATTTCTTGCACTGAACGAGCTAACCTTCTTAACATAGGGTAACCAAGTCTTAATATTTATTATATATCATGGTCAAAATCTAACATTGGCCAAGATATATTTACGCCTTCGAACTAGCAGCGCTAGAGCAACAATTAATTTGTTTGCTTGTCAAACATTTTCAAACATATAATTATATTTTTGACTTTATCTGTTCACGAAAAAGCATTTAACTAAGGTGTAACGAAAAATCAAAAGTGTTCACCAAGTTTATGATTTATATGTTTGTAGCCGTTTTTTATGCTTTTAAGCCATCTTTCGAATTTTAAAATGTTTCAGGTGCGTAAAATAACTTACGAGGAGTTTTATTCACCTAGATCAAAATTATGTTTATAAACTTCGATTCGTTTTATTTAAATGCCAACGTTTTTTTAGAACTCGAATGCAAGAAAATAAATTTTCTTTATTTTTGGCAGGGTGATTCATTTGTATTTGACCCACTGTACGATTAAAATTATTTACTAGCATAACGACATTTCATCCAAGATTAAACTGCATTCTTGCGTTCATTATTTGAAGCACAACTTCATTAGTGTGTGTGCTTGTATTGATATCAAATCGTGTCTTATTACAATACATTAACACGAGCTTGGCTACCCTGAGACAAAAGCTGCAATGACTCAACGCACAGATAATTGAGTTACAAACACAGTGCCAAATATTAATCACACATATGCAAAACGTTCACTGAAAAACAAAAACCCACAAAGCAGTTGCACCTCGTCACTATTTTGTTTGTTTTTTTTGTATGTACTTTATTAATAAGTTTTGAATGATAATTACAAATTATTTTGTTATTGTTATAATATACTTATAAAATAAAATGAATTCGTATTGAAAGAAAACACAAAATAGCACGAAAAGCTTTTGTTAAGGCTAACGGCTTTGTTTTTATACTTTTTGCGTCTACACCATTTTCCACAGAAGTTGAGACATTGGCAAATATATACAATGCTATCGTGTGGTAGTAGGCCCCTTCAAGCTCTAATTTTTTGCTTTATTCCTATATATGTAGTTACCTAGTGAAATGTATGAAAAATATTTGAAATAGTTATTGAATTTATATTTACTAAAATTTTAAAGTACTATCTATATTTCTTTTAGTCCAAGCAATGTTCTTTTTGGTAGGCCCCTTTCATTTTTTGCAGTGCAGATTTTCTATGGAATATTTATTCATTTTTTTCTATTATTAAACATTTATCGTTATTTTCTATTTGCTCTCATTTAAAGCATATCATTTTATGTATGTTTTGTATTAAATTTTTTATAAATTTGATCAGCTTTTATTCGTTTAAGAATTTTATTGAATTAATTTTAATATGAATAATGAAATCATATAACCGAAATAAACTTAAACTAAAAATACAAACAAGTTTATGATTTCAACAAAATTTCTTAACAAATTAAAAACACGGATTTTTAACTATGAATTGATCGCAACTTTTTGAAAAATGTGTATTACAACATAAACACGAGTTTTTTTTTTGCTTTTTGTTAAAATACGTAATCTTTTTCGAATATTTGATAATTTTTAATTTATTTATTGACACATCATTTGCCACTTAAAGCTCATAAAAATTTAGATGTTGGTAGGCATACTAATTATAAGAAATAAAAGATTCAGGATTGTAAAGAATGGCAAATTATTTTTAATTTATAAAAAGAGGCTGATGTCCACCAGCCAGCAACCAGCATTCTTAATACATTGTTATGTAAATGTAGTAGAAAGTTTAGCTTAAATTAGCATTGACAGTTATCAGCATTTCCGGGACGATTGTTTCGATCGGCGTTCAAACGAATTTGGTCGGGGAATTCATTGTATAGCTCAACTTCAGCCTCTTGAGCTAATGCATTTTTAGCGATGGTCTGGAAAGCCAACTCTACATTAATACCTTCCTTGGCTGATGTCTCAAAGTAAGGTATATCATTCTTTGATTGACACCATTGTTGAGCACGGCGTGTTGAAACTTGCCTATTGTCCATGTCAACTTTGTTGCCCAGCACAACAAAGGGAAAATGTTCGGGATCTCGTGGACTGGCCTGTATAAGGAATTCATCGCGCCATGAGTCCAAATTTTTAAAAGAATTTGGCGAAGTGACGTCATATACCAAGACACAACAATCGGCCCCACGATAAAAAGCAACGCCCAACGATTGGAAACGCTCTTGACCCGCAGTATCCCAGATTTGTAATGTGACAACACGATCATCAACTACCACTTCTTTCGTACAGAAATCAGCGCCGATAGTGGCCTTATATTGATTTGAGAAACGTTTGCTTACATATTGATTCATCAAAGAAGTTTTTCCAACACTGCTGTCGCCCAAAATGATGATTTTCAATAGCGACTTCTTACGTGTAGCCATTTTTTTACAGTTTATCTCCACCACAATTATTTAACCAAAAATCAAAAAACAACAAAAATATCTTTCTAATCGTAATATTTTATGTTTTTGCAGCTAATTTTCAATTCTTCGTTTAATCTTTTTCGTTTTTTTCTTTTCCTCTCCTTTTAATTGCCACACACACAAACTGCGCAGTTTTTTTGCATCCAATATAGTTTTTTATTTAATAAAATTTTTTCTTCTTTATTTTAAAGCAAGAAATTTACGCAGCGCAGTATTCAATTCATAAAAATAATTTAATTAAACTACTTCGAGTTTGGAAAACCACTTTTTTTCTTCACTTCACAAGAGAAATACAAATTTCTGTGTAGCAATTGACTAAAACAAATTTTCTTTGTTGTGTTTTGACAGCAACTGGAATTGATAAAACAGTGCTGGCAAGTGTTAGCGATTTTTAAGCAACAAGATAAAGGAAAATATCCCAATAAAATTAAGCGATTTTGTAAAATGTAGATTTAAGTTTATTTAAATAGCAACAAAAAGAAAATAATTACTCAATGATTTAAATTGTTTATAGATACAAAAATATAGGATAAGAGCTTTGGTATTAAACATTGGGATAAATTGAAATTCTCATAGCATTTAAAATGAGAAAACTAAACTAGAATTAAAAATTGCGACGGAAAATTTTTTATACTTTCCTATCAATAGATATCATATACATATGTAGATCTTGAAAATATTATTTTATTTAATTAAAGAAGTTTTTATCTTATAATCTACATATGTTTGAAAATTATTCCGTGACAACTTTCAGCTAAAAGTAGTGCCTGCAATCATAGACTTGAACAGAGTGTACAATTTAATACCTAAAGAATTAAAGGTTACACTTAGGAATATTTAGCACATTTCAGATAAGTGACCTATTTTTAGATGTGGGAACTTAAATAAACCTATTAAAGTTTCTATGTGTCAAAATAATACCAAGGATATTTATAC
Organism: Epicampocera succincta; assembly: GCA_932526305.1. Classification (NCBI taxonomy): domain Eukaryota; kingdom Metazoa; phylum Arthropoda; class Insecta; order Diptera; family Tachinidae; genus Epicampocera; species Epicampocera succincta. The sequence continues at coordinate 10,206,831 of OW052037.1, read as the reverse complement.
ATAAATAGTATGTATATACATATGTATGTCTACAGCCACATACTCCAGTTGTTTGCATTACAATGTAATTTGTAAACTTTTAGAAATCATTTACTGCCATTAACAAAAACATCAATATTTTGTTTGGTTATATACTAGTATATAATCCTAAGTTAATCTAATTTTATTCAATCACAACAACTTATTCTAAAAACTTATTTTTTATTTGCATCTAATCTCTTTAATTGCTTGCGTGCAGGTTTAAAATTCTGACAGTATTTCTCAAATGTTGCAGGATTTATTTGTAATAAATTTTGTTCAACCATTTTACGAAAATTGCGTAAGCTTTGATGCTCTAGCCGTAATTTCTCATGTTCAGCTTCAATAAAATTTTGCACAATAATTTGAGCATTTTGATTGTCGCCAATGCTGGGCTTGTTGTGTAAAATCTGTTGACGTACTTTATTATATTCACCATCCATTAACTTTGTTAGTGTCTCTGGTAAGTTGGCATTAACATCTTCAAATAACTCCTTGCTTACGTTGGCCTTGCGATATTTATCGCTTTCCATACTTAAGCCCAGTAATTGACCCAAATTAGCTTCATTGGAACCGACTTCCAAAGATCGATCATTGTTGGAATTTTTTTGAAAATTATTTATTTCGTCTTGCATTCCATATATATCATAAAATTTATAGCCTAACATTTCTAAAGCGATTTCAGTAAGTAAATACGACATTTTAGAATTATAATAATCTCTTGCGGTAACAATAACTGAAATTGAATTTCTACAACTTTAATAGGCACACAAGTGAAAATGTAAACAATAAGTAAGTTCAGTGTGAAAGAACTAAACTCTACCAGTGCTGTCAACTTGGTGCTTTTATATTAAGCAATGCGGCGAAAAGTTCTATGACTGAAACACTAAAGAAAACTATAATAAAATTAAAAGTTCTGTTAAGGACTGATAATGCTTAATTATAATAGATTAAGTTTCCTTCGTAGTGATTTTTAACCTTCCATCTGTTTTGAGAGGAGGGGCTGAAGTTAAGTTCTTACTAAGCAAAGGAGGATTTTCACATATATAAAAATTCGTCAATCTCGTAACAAAAATCGTCAACTCTACTTTGATACTGAAAGTCTTCAAATTGAAAATAAAACATTGCTTTGCTTGGTGTAACATTTTAATGACCCCTCGTAATGGAATTCCATTGAACTTGTGAACATTGCAAATCTTTACACTAAACAGACCCCTGACAGCTGATTCAACAACAATTTTTAATGAATTTTCTACCTGTTTATTTTACTAGGAACTTTGTATAATTCCGTAGCATTTTATTATTGTATTTTGTTTGTTTTGTTAATTGCCTATATTTGTTGGAACGACCCCTTAGAAAAAATGTAACTACACTTACATATGTACATATGTATGTATTTTCCCTAATTTTGAAGTGTTTGAAAAATCATTGCCTGCAAGAAAACAAAAATAGTTTGACATTTTGCATTGAAAAGCACAAGAATGAAAATCAACGAAAAAAATTTGTGTGTTTTCGCCACAAGTCTCCCGTACGATAAAGAGGGATTTCTTTTGAAGAAGGGCGAGGTCAACAAAGCCTTCCAAAGAAGATATTTTGTGCTTAAAGGAAATTTACTTTTTTACTTTGAGAAGAGGGGTGACAGAGAACCTCTTGGTTTGATTATTGTCGAAGGGTGCACAATTGGTATGTGATTCACTTAATATGCTAAATATAATACGATACGTACATATTTATATACATACATATATACATTCATATAAATTATAAAATTAACTATTTCTTTTCATAGAACTTTCCGAAGAAAGCGATCAATATTGCTTTGAAATTGCTTTTAATGGCAATCGTACATACATTTTATCAGCTGAATCACAAGAAAGTATGGAGTCTTGGATGAAGGCCTTAACATGTGCTGGTTATGAATACAAGAAACTTATGGTGGCTGAATTGCAAAGACAACTTGAAGAAATTGAGGGGTCTCGCAACAGTAGGTTTATTAAATTTACTGCTGTATATTAATATTACTTAAATATTTCTTCTTTCTGGTTATTTAAGAAATATCCACGGATTCTATGCCTACAACGACAAACACGTTAACGCCTAAACCGCCACCACGTCGCACAAATCCTTTCAATCGCCCTGCTCCACCTTTGCCTGGCTATAATAATGGCAACAATATAGCAGCAGCAAATCAAGCTATGCCGTTTATAAACGGCCACTTTGGTTCTTCCTCGCAGCGTAACGTTACAACAGCTAATGCTGCTGGCAATATTCATGTAGGTGGGTAATTACATATAAATAATTTGGAACTTTCCGAGTTTAATGTCTGCTTTTATTAAAATACAAAACGTATTAAAAATTAAATATTTTCATTAGTTTATAAAGTTGTACTTAAAAAATATGCAGGAACCTTAAAAATAGCGTGTAAGTGGGTGGCTATTATGGAGCTATTTTGAAAAGAAAAATTTTTACGAGATCATCTCTTATAGAGTTTGTTTACAATATTTACCTTTGTTAGATTCAACCCTTCTTTACGAAAATTCAAGGAAAAAATTCACTTAAAAATGGTAATTTTTATTTAGCATTTTGGCAAAACCTTTAACATGAAATTGTTAATCTATTCTTTTATGTCGATTTGGTAATAAAAAATAAAGCTAAATTAGCAAACAATTTTATTTAAACATTTAGCAATAAATCGATTAAGATTTAAACCGGTTTTTCAATCTAATATACAAATGTTTGTTTTATGAATATTATAAAGCAACTATTTTCATTTAATTTCTTTCGAATACTTGTTCTATTTTCTATAAAAATTTATACCAAAAAGGTTTCAGTTTTCTATCATCGAATTTTTCTCAGGCGAAATTTATTTTTGAATGTATTTAAACAGTAATTCGGGAAAAAAATCCGATTAAATTTTCTTCAGAAAATTATTGGAACAATTGTTTGGCAGAATTAAAGGAAATGTGAACGTAGTATGTAATAATATGCTAAAGAGATTATCTGATTAAATTTTCTAGATGAAATAAAACGATTAAAATTGAAATATAAATGTATTTTAGCGTTCAAACTATTTCGATAAAAAAATCAATTCGATAATTTTCTGCTGAACTGAAATTTTTAAAAGAAATTATTTTATTGATTTGATGGAATTTTCTATTGAAAACAAATGTTCCACAAAATTATTTATTTGAATTTTCTCTATAAAATTATTCGATTGCATTTTCTATGGAAAATTGTATGAAAATGATTAAACGAAAACTATGCGAAGAATTATTTGATTAAGTTTTTTATAAAATATACAATTATTCGATTAAATATTGTATAGACAATTATTTGGATAATTAATGGATTAAATTTTCTATACAAATATATCCGGACAATTTTCCCATTACATTTTCTATAAATTATTCAAATTACATTGCTTTGAATTAAAATTAATAAAATCAATTTTAGTTTCAGTTTTCTAATATATATTTTAATATTAATAGAAGTTTTAAGCATCGTAACGATTTTGAGTTATGTCCCATTTCAATTGCATGTGCGATAACCAAGTTTTCACAAAGCATTCTTTTACATTTGAACTACTTCTCAAATTACCAACAAAAATGCACAAGGTAAAACAAAAATACACAAGCAACTGTAAAAAGAGATTCTCTCTAAACAAAAACATTGTTTATTAATTTTTATACCATATCGCGGTGACACGCAAACAAGCATAACTTTGTGTTTATGTACCGATCTGCTGCAGTTACGGTTTTTGTTTTGATCTCTAGACAAGTCGCCTTTAAACTTTTCACAAAGATTGTATTAATTAATAATAAATTGATAATCATTTTTTATAATGGGCAAACATTTTTATTTATGCCTGGAATATATATTTTGCATTTATCCAAAAAATGGTTATACATTAGTAACATCTCTTCCAGGGAGTGACACGAGTCCCATAGCACCACCTCGAGGCATTAATTCAACACATGGTTCAACATCCTCGTTGGCATCAAATTCAAATGCCAATTGTACAACACCAGCAAGAAGTGAATTTTTTATTTCCACACAAGAATTATCACAACAACAACAAACTCAACATCAACAAACTCAACATCAACATCATCATCATCAGAATTCACATTTTTATCACAATAATCTCCAAAGTGCCAACAAACTACCTACTAATGCAGTATTCAATAATACACTCAACGACTTTCAGAATCACAACAGTTCTGCGAATTTTAACGAAATTCACGAACAATTCCGCCAACTTGTAATGAAAGATATCTTAGACTACCAGGCTCAGCGTGAAATTAAATCACAGCCTCTTATTCAGTTGTGATTTTCAACCGTATAAAATTCGAAAACCAAAATATTGAGAAATATTTGCTAACTAACATACAAACATGCGTACATTAAATATCTTTTAATTGTGACTGCAATTTTTAGTTGATTGTTCTTTTGTTCTCACCCTTAAATAAGTTTAAACGTTTTCATCACTTTAGGTTTTTTTAATTTGTACTTTAATTTAGTTTTAAACTTAATTTAATTTAATGTTAGTCATTAAAGAAGAACACTACAACAAACACATGCTACAAAGTCACTTTAAAAAAAGCAAAGCAAAAACAGAAAAAAATTATTTGACAAAAAAAAATTTAGTTTTCCTTCAAAAATTTACCAGAAAATGAAAACTTGTAATTGAGTCATTTTAATAAAAATTCAACAATTTAAAATGTTGTTCATTATGTATTATTGTGGAATTGCACGTCCTGCACAGATACAACTACATACATATGTATGTATGCAGCTTTTGAAGGTTCTCAAGTAAGAGGATTCTATAACAGAAACAAACAAAACCTAAAAAAACGTTTAATATGTTTCAGTATATGTTTCGTAATTTGGAAATTGTCGATTGTGGTTGCGTAAACTTTGCGCTCCTCTGAAAAATTGCTTAGTAATTAAAGCCACGAAATATCTTAAGAACTCCCTAATAGTCTTTATGTAGAAATGATAAAATTTCGGATGACCCCTCTTCACCCTCTTTTAATTTTACTTGAAACAACATTGAAAATTTGTTTCTATTCCTTCAATAAGAAAAGGTTTCGGCAGCGAGACTTTTGCATTGTAATAGATTTGTAGAAGATACAAAGACTACTTACATACTATGTATACATACATATGTAGTATGTAAGTACATACATACATACATATATCATATTGGACAGCTAAGTTGCGCAAGTCTTTTGCCCATGCTTTGTGCTTATAGATGTGTGTACTAAAGCCGGCTAAAGGGGGGAAAAAATTGACGATATCTGAGCGCAGACATTTTTGTATTGGCAAAGGACCATATTGTCCAATGTGACAGCTCTCCAAATAATTTTTAATTAACTTTAATATCAATCACAAATTTGATAATAGTACAACCTTGTATAAGAACTCCGCTAATGCAACGCTGTCGTCAAGACGAGTTTTATTTTTCTAAATACACAGCAACACTATTCTGTTGCCGCGATTCAAGGAAAAAGAGTGGTGCGTTTGTTTGCGTCTTTTTCAGTTCTTTGAATTTTTGCAATTATTATTTTTGTAAGCTAAAACTACAAAACAATTTTCCTGAAGCGAATGTAAGTGTAAATAAATACTTGTATTATTTATTAAAAGCTCCATAACATTTGCAAACTGTAATGTGTTTACAAGTGAATAAAAAAGTGAAAGAAGAAAAGAAAAAAAGAGAAGAGTTCAGCAGCGTCAGTAAAAATGACGCCAACGGTTGTTCATTTTTTTTTTGCAAAGTGCAGCTGGCAGCGGCTTCTATCGTGCCTTTTGTTGCTATTGTTATTTGTTTAATTTGAAATTTATAAGAAAAATGTTGAGCATTTTTATATTTTGAATAAGTTACAAAGTTTTTGAAATATATTTTCTCCGTTGAATAGAATCTGAAGGAAATATTTACTTTCGTAAGTATTGTTGTAGTGTCCTTCATTTTGTTTTTTCTTGTAAAACCACTAACACAGTTTGCCCCTCCGATTGCCCGGCATTGTATATACTTATTTATGTATGTACATACATAAGTATGTAATCCAACAACATTTGGCCAAACGCTTAATGAGAAAATCAGATATAAACATTCTTTATACACATTAATTGTACGTATGTACATATGTATGTATATAAGTATTATGTATATATGTATGTATGTGCTCACATAATGTTGTTTTTTCTTCGAACTGAACCAAAGCCAGCAAGAAAGAATGAATGAGCAGATACAAACAAACATTGCATATTCATTGTTTTATTATTGTCGCTTCTTTTGACCCCAGCCAATGTTGTAGATATTTTTTCCCTTCACTTCTTGTCCCTAAAATGTAGTTGAACATTATCTCAGTTGAGTTGAGTAGTAATAATGGTGGTTAAGTATTTGTTTAACGCACGAATATTAAGCCACTGCGAAGGGGAAAAGAAGCTGGTTCAACCAAGCAGCCGTTACCAGCGAGAAAGCAATACGTCTTGTGTAGACATACAATTTTAATTGCCACTTAGTAATTTCTTCTTGTTTTTGTAGCTTATTGTCTAAAACACTGAAATGTCGGCCAAACGTAAAGCTGGAGGAAACGGTAACGGTCCGAATAAGAGGCGTCCCAAAAAGAAGGAATCTGACTATGAGGATGAAGTGAGCGAGGAGAGCGAGGATGAGGGTGCAGCTCAGTCGTCTTCAAATCAGGTGGAAGTTTTAATACCCAATGACGATATCGATCCACCTTCAAAATTGCCCGATGATTTGCTGTCCACCATGGAAAAGACGCCAGGAAAATTGTTGCTAGCTGGAATGGTAACTTGGGATTTGACGGGCAAACGTGATCGCAAGAATGCCGTCAAAGTTCGACCAAACTTATACAATTTCCATCGTTTCACAGATGAAAAGGTGAGCGAAAGTTAATAAGGCTTTAGAAATAATTTTTAACCAAAATACTATGTATTTCATAGCAATATTTTATACATGTGACACTTTCATGTTCGTTTTAGGTAATCGCAAAATTTTTGAATGCTGGAGACTGTTGTAAATGACAAAGCTTTCAATGTTCTTTATATGACATCGTAGTCACATTAAGTCGACTTAGAAAAACTAACACTTGTATCCTGATTGTTGACCATATTTTGAGTGTTGCTTACATGACCTATCAATTTTCTTATGTCTAGACCATGTTATATGTCTGTTGAGTATTCATTAACACATTAATGAACTAAAGAATATTTTGTTCCGCCAACTCCTAATTTTCTTTTTCAAAAGCGACTTACATATCAAAAGTAATTAAAAAGGGTGTTTGTATGCCGCAGATGTGTGTTGGGATAATTTTTTTTTTTTTAGAAAAGTAAGCTCTTCATTGATGAATTATAGAACCCAAATAATCATAAGGAACTGCAGTAACCTGAAGCTAAAGTGTTAATAAAAATAGTATTCAAAAAGAAGGGCGATAAATTAACGCAAGAATTATTTATAGCGTTTTATTATAACATGTCAAATCTTGAATATAAGTGTCCACAAATACGTTGTTTAATGGTGATTTTATTTAAGGAAAACACCCATCAAGTGTGAACTTATTCACTGAAATAATGCCTTGTTTAATTATTGTTATTTCAAATAATTTCAGTATCGTTTTGTGGCTACTGGCTGTGCCGCAGCTCACACCATACTTGTTAATATGGATCGTAAGGCTGTTGCCTTTGGCCGAAATCCATCGGGTCAATTGGGTTTGGCCGACACCAAATTATGCGAAAGACCCACTGTTATACCAGCATTGGAAAGATACAACATCGTGCAAGCAGCAGTCGGACGCCATCACACACTTTTCCTTACAGATACCGGCACAGTGTACGCGTGTGGTGATAACAAATCAGGCCAGTGTGGCATCGGTAGCTCTATAGTAACGGTGACAACGCCAACACTTATAAATTATCGTGGTCCACCCATTATACGAGTTGGCTGTGGTGCTGACTTTTCTGTCATTCTAGATATAAAAGGCAGTCTACACACTTTCGGTTTGCCCGAATATGGCCAATTGGGTCATAATACGGATGCCAAATATTTTGTAAACGCCAATAAACTATCATTCCATTTCGAGACATCACCTAAAAAAATAGTACTTTACATTGAGAAAAACAAAGATGGTCATGTGACCCCAGTTGATGGTGTACAAATTGTTGATTTTGCCTGCGGCAATAATCACACGGTGAGTATTTTTATAAAAGTTGTAGTAGAGAAGAAAAAAATTTAATTTTTGTATTTCGTGTTGTGTTTTAACAGGTTGCTATAGATTCGAAGAAACGGGTCTATAGCTGGGGTTTCGGCGGGTTCGGTCGTTTAGGGCATGCTGAGCCTAAAGATGAAATGGTACCGCGTCTTATCAAGTTCTTTGATATAGGCGGTCGTGGTGGCCGCAGTGTTTTTTGCGGCGCTACCTACAGTTTGGTGGTCAATGAGTTGGGAGTGCTTTTCCTTTTCGGGCAAAACAAAAAGACTGGTGAAGCTAACATGTATCCAAAGCCAGTACAAGATTTGTCAGGCTGGAATATAACTGACATTGGCTGTGGCAACACCTCCGTTATTATCTCAGCGGACGATACTCTAATTGCTTGGGGAGCTTCGCCCACCTATGGCGAACTTGGTTTAGGTGAATTCCAAAAGTCTTCCACCGTTCCTAAGGAAGTTCCGAAAATGGATAGCATGAAAATACCTCAAGTTGCCATGGGCTACTCTCATGCTGCTATCCTGGTCGACACAGATAATGAAGCCACACAAAGCAAATATGATAACTTACCCGAATACACCATTGATGATTAGAGGCGCAAAACTTTGTGTTGCCTAAAGCAAATGTTCGTTATATAAAATTAGTTGTAGAAAAAAAAGAAAAAATTGCGAGAAAAACGGGCAAACATTTTTTTTATTTAATTGCAAGCTAAAGCAATCATTGAAAGTAAAAAATATTTATAACAAAAAAACCTCCTTTTGTATTGCATTTAAAAAATAATGATAGAATATAAATAACTTCATTTCCAATACTTATTCGTTCATATTTGAATAATACTTTTTAAACTACTCGTATTTAGTGTTTTGCGTACGTCTACTTAATGTCGGTCTCTTTATTTTTTATTGTCTTTGAAAAGTGTCATTTTACCCAGTTGATGAATCTATTTGCTTTTTCATTTTCCAAATTATTGTTTTTTGTATATTTTTCTTCTTTTTCGCATACAATATAACTTTTATTTAGATAAACTATCACTTTCTCTCTCTAACTTTTTGTACGCTTCAATGTGCAAACCTGTCCTACTTAAATATATAATATTTTTAATTTCAGTATTTGTGTTGCTTTAGGAAAAACTAATTTTACAGTTTTTAAACATTATCATATATTTCTGCCACTTTTTTTTTATTTTAAATCCCATTTAACTCAGAACATCATATATACATTTATAAAAAGCAAAAAATACATATAATAAACTGTTAGTATTTAACTACAATCTAAAAACCAAACAAAAATTACTACAATGGGTTTTATTTTTCAATTTTCCAATTAAAACAATTACACGTACATTAATTAGCGCCAATTCACTTCAATGCAACTAACATGAATGCTGATAAAACATTAACAACATTGAAAACAAGGAACCTCAAGACTTGGTGAATAAAATCAATATTTGCGAAAACATACAAGGCGAATTTACGAAACTCCTACGAGGGTTTTGTAATAATGGTTAGTTAAACTGGTTCTTATTAATCCATTACAAAACTGTTGTAGGCTTTTTTAAAATACACCAACCGCAATACGTGCTATACGTTCTTGCAGTGAACTAGGCTGCAGGCTAGGTAATATACATTTATGTTTTTTGATAAAAAAAAAACAAATAAATTTCAAATTAAAATGCCTACAGCGTTCTTACTATCTATTTTGGCTTTTAAGAAAACTGCAATCAAAATCGCCCGTTCAAAACTATGTGGACAGACAAATGATACACCTCAAAGGAATTGTTAAGTTTTCTGGCTTCCAAATAAAACGAAACATTAAATTTAATCATTTACAATAATTTTCTTCAGATCGATTCAGTATACACTTTTCAAAACGAAAACGCTAGTTTTTAGCGATATGCATTCTTTTCTATAGAAGTATTATTGCTGATGTTGCTACATTTGATCTCCTTAATGGCGCAATACATGTTTATTTTGCGTTGCGTATAAAAAACTAGAGAAGAATTAAATTTTGATAGCGTTACATTTGACCCATTGTCCAGCAACGAACACGTCGTTTAAAATCGAAGTTATATGGGAATTGCGGCAAACTTCTTTGATAATCTATAAAATAAAAACCAACTGCAGACATTTAGTTTTCTATAAGAAGAAACATTTTATTTTAATTTATTTTTGAGTTTTTTTGTTTTAGTTTTAATTATTTGATACAACAGAAATAACTTAATTGTAAATAACGCTACACAACGAAACTTGATTTTGGCAAATGGTTGTTATAATTTTATCTTTTTCGAATAGAACTTATTTCTTAAAATAAAACGCGCAACACATACTTACTTACATAAATATATTGATCTTTTTTTATTTGAATTCAATATGATTGATTAATATGCTCAGGACATTGATCGTACTATATTTAACTTTATTGGAGAAAATATTATTGTGGTAAAAAACTGTGTTTTAGTGAAATTATAGTTATTCGAAAATTTGAAATCTTTGTTTAAAATAATAATTATTTTGTGGCTGGATTGTGAAAAGTGGATGAAATAACAACTTTGCAATTTATTTTATTAGTCGGTGACAACTAAACGGTTCTTCTCCTTTAGCAAACATTTGTTAAGAAGAGGGTGAAGTTTTGTGGCAGAAGAACGCCCAAAAAAAATTTCAAGTGTAAAAAATACTTTATAAAACGTTTTGTAACATATCCAGTTCATATGCATGGGCCGGTTGCTTTTAATAGGGGTATTAAAAATAAGACGGGGATTTGTCTAAAATAATAATTGCACAAAGAGTGATAATAGTTCGTTTCTTGCAGAAGCGTGGAATAGAATGCCACTTGTCAGCAAAACCATTGTTCAATATGTTTTTTTTAATGTATCAATGAGGAGGACTCTTACTTTGTTCATATTTGGCCAAGCTCTGCCTAAAATATACGGGAATACAGCTTTTATCTGCTAATCGCCTAACAAAAGTGTCTTTTTAAATGCTTAGCCACACAGACTGGCAATTTTGAATGTATAGGTTTGAAAACAAACGTCTATAGTTAAGATGTAACAAGAATTTTTGAAGCCGTGCAAGAGGTACATACATACGTGTTTTCGTCTTACACCTGTCAGAACATAACAAAGTATTTGGTCATAAGGAAGATGGATTCAGGAATTATATTGTATTTGTGTTTTGCAAATTTGTATTCCTTTTCCAGTTTTTCACATATAGTACGTACATACATATATGTATGTACATGTACATATGTACATAATTGTTAAGCCGTAGGAAATGTAATGTCCTTTCAACATATGCAATAATGTTTTTATGCTTTTATTTGTTATCAGTGTGGGTGTGTGTGTATGTGTGTGGGTGCGAGTGTGTATGTATTTATTTCAGAAACCTTATTTATATTAAGCTTAATTGTTGCTTTTAGAGTCTTTAATGGACAAAATTAAATATTAATTATTAACACTTCAGTTTGAATAGAATAATTTATGTATCTATTAAGGGTTCATCTAACTTGGTGAAACAGAGGATGATGACTACTCGTATTGAAAATATGTGTATAAATAAATATCGTTATCAAAGAGGTGGGAAAGAGTCATAGTTTGGAATAACGGAAATGTAATTTATTGAGTCGTTCACAGATGCCATCTAGCAAACATAATTTTTGAGCTGCCAGATGGTCAGTCGTTGGCAATCGTCTGTTATAAATACTATTTTCGCCAATTCACAACACAACGTAAATTGTTCTGCCACTTGGCATATGTTGTGACACATTAATAAGTTGTTTTGTTTTTAGTCTTAAGACTTATTAACTATTTTTTTTTATAAACTTCAGCAATTTTTGGTATTTGTTTAATTTATACTGTTGATCAGTACACTTAAAGAAAACCAACCGTTTATACGATATAAATACTAAAGAAGCAGTAATCAAACTTTGAAACACTTAAGTTATAGATTTTTAGCATTGCAAGTTTTCATGGGTTACAATTAAGTTTGTACAGAGAAAGAGGAATGTTAAACAGGGATCGTGGGGATTTCATCATTAAAATTAAACTGTAACAGTTACATATTTAGATATTTTTGTTCGGAGCAGAATATTAAATTATTATGTTATCTAAAATGAGATCAAAACCCCTTATTGAATATAGACATTTGAAAACTTTGTCATTTAATATCTATTCCTGAAATAGGCAATTTGTTGTATTGCAAATTTACTTTCTTACAGGGCGCTTTGCTGACCATTTTTTTTAAATCGAAACTGTATTGCGCCATTTAGCATTATTTTAATTTTACTTTTTTCATTAACTTTATTTTAGGTCCCGGTTTTGAAAACAGAAAGAATTGAAATTTAGCGCTATCTTGCCATAATTCTCATATTTTTTTTTGTATCGTCTCTCTGTTTAGAGCATAAGAGCAATTTCAAACTGTTATTTGATTATAACTTTTGTTAACGCATAAGGAGAAGTATAAATTTTACTGTAAGATTCTTAACATTTTTTAAAGTAAGTTGTTTCAATTATTATTAGATTATTCAACTTTTGTTTATGTAGTATATATATTTTCTTTTAATAAAAATGCGTTCAATAAAACAGCATCTATATATAAAATGAGAAATTGTATTGTAATTTTCGATTTTTGTATCAATATTGTTTTTGTTTTTTAGTTCAAAGAATTCTTTTATTTAAAATATTTTATTTTATTTTTAAAGCGTAATTATTGCTTGTTTTACATTTGAAATTAAGGAACCTGATTTATACAATTTTAGCTTAAATATTTGTTTGTATATGTGTATGTACATATATGTATATATATATATATATTTTTAATATTTTCAGCTGTTTAAGTTATGAAATAAAGATTTTTCTTGTTTTTTTTTTTAACAAAAGTTTTGCAGTTAAAGATTAAAAATATTTGTTTAGTCCTGTTTTATGTAAATTTTGTAGCTAATATTGTTTTAGGTTTTATTTCGATTTTGTTTTAAATTTATACATTTAAATCTGAGTATTATTATAAGGCGTTTATTGATTTATTTCTTTTTAAGTTTATAAACATAATTATTGATAATTTATTATGATAGCAAATTAAGTATATATGTATAAACATAATTGATGAATAGGGCTATTTTTGAAATAAGTATTCAAGTGTGCCATAGAAATCAGTTTTGAAAACGCTCCCTATTTAAAAGGGGAAAAATGTGTTGTAGAAAAATTTGTAGGCCATAAATTTTCTTTAGTTTTGATGTGCATATATTTTTTTAATAGTAATTTAGTTCTGATTGTATTTTACATATAAAAGCGCAGTTTTCGAAAGGGAATAATTTTTCTGAAATTTTTATGGTTAAGTTTGAGTTTTTATATACGCAGAATGACGATTAGTATACAAATTATGTTAACGGGGAAATTTTTAATATCATTTAAAGCTAAAGATTCTCGAAAGTCTGTATATTTTTGATCTCGGTGTACAAAGAAAAAATCATATTCTATTACATCTGTGACTGCTGCGACATTTAACTACAGATCAAACAAATGTATTGTAATTATATTTACAAACCAAAAACAATATGCTGTTAAATTCGCTTAAAGCTCTCTGTAGTTAAATGTCCCAGCAGTCAGAGCCCTAAAATAATTTACTTTTTGCTTTGTAAACCGATTTCAATATATGTACATATGAAATCTTAATGTAAGACAGTCTATCAGTCGTTTGTACTTCTTACCTGAAGGAGATTTTCTTATATACAAAACTTTTGCAACTGGAAATAAATATTGATTTCAACTTAATTAACTAACATTAATATTTAAATAATTTTTTGTAAAGCGTAAGAAAACAACTGATTTTATGTATGGTAAAAATTTAAGAGTCTTATTTCGCTTCATTTACTATTTTACAGTAAAAGTACCATAAAGCCTGATTGTTGTTGTTGTTGTTTTGAAACATATAGAACTAAATGTTTATATACTTATGATTTTCAATGCTATTTTAATATTGTGCAAATTAAACACAAATTCTATAGTCTATGATTCTTTCGCTGTTACTATCATAGGAAATTTCTTGCTTGCAACTAAAACAAACTTTAATACACGCGAACATTTCTAATTCTAATGAATGAGTAGAAAATTTTAAATAATTTTATATTTCTTATAGATTTAGAAAACACTTAGACGTAAGAGATATTAAGAAAATAAAGTTTATCAACATATTGATTATAATCGTATTAAGTTAAAGATATTTACAAAATTTTCAAGACACTTTTAGCTGCAACGATTTGAAAAAAATTTAATTAATTTAGAAGCACAAAATTATATTTTTAATGAAAATCAGAACAAATTTTCTAATAAAAATTTTCATAAAACGCAAATTCCAGCTGTTTAGTGTTGGCCAAGTTAACAAATAGATAATAGCCTGACGGAGATGAATATAGTAAATATAGAGCGTGGTGATCAATTCAAACTTTAACTCTTTGAATTGGGCTGTCGTAATAGTGGAAGTGTCAAATAGTGCATGATTTTAATTAAACAGCAATTTCTCTTTTGCCAAATGATTTCTTTTTTCCCTTAAATTCACCACTTAAACATTGTAATAATAATATTCACCGTTAAATTTTTCTTTTACATTTGCATAACGCATACTAAAAAAACTAGTAATTTCTAGCGGTAATTTCAATCACAGGGCTGCCACAATATCACTTACATACATGCATATAATTTTGCATGACTCTTCTTAAACTAACGGGAAATCTTGTACATACGATTTATTTGTTTTTTCTTAACGCATCACGAGACTAAAAACACATCGTGAGCGACAAGTCTCAATTTGATAGCAGCACTTACACATAAATACACACATTTTTGAACCAGCACCAACCATGAAACCAGCAGAACCAAATAAGCGCCGAAGAAAATTGCTGCCATCAAAAAATGAGAAAAAAATAATAAAAATCGTTTTAGCTATAGGAAAAATCAATAGTTTAAAGACATTTAAGAAAGTCTATACTTAGGCTTAAATATTTAAATAGAATTCGACTTTAGTTCGTATTTTAAATAAATACTATTATATGTAAATACATAATATACATACATATGTATATGTATGTATATATTTTATCAAACCATTTAATACAAATAATGCGACGATGCCTGAGCTCTGTATTGTTTTGGTGTCAGTTTGATTAATTTCGGATTGAAGGCCCCCAGCTGGGCTTCATTTGTGGACGATGGAGCTGGCGGCACAGGATTCGAACGAAAGCGTGTACGCAAAAATTTTTGTATAGAACGCAAACGTATGATGGGAGCACAGGGAGATTGTCGTAGACTGTTGTGATTAAGCACCCAATAAATGATGGGGCTTAGAGCCGAGTACAGGTAACCTAAAGAAATGCAAACGAATTGAAATCACACAGTGAAGCTATAAAAAGAGTAAGAAAACTACTAACCCGATAACAAACTGAAATATCTTGCAGATTTCTGGCAATACTCCCTGCAACCCATTATTTTATAAATGACACAGAAAACATGCGGCGCCCAGCAGATTATAAATAAAAATGCCGAGCCCACCAGCATATTTGCCAGATGTCTGCGTGAGCGTAACGTTGAGGTTTGCGGCAGCGGTATTCCGGGTGTAGCTACCCTTCGCCCTCGTTGAGCTGCCCGAGCTATACGTTGCCTTTGTGAATGTTCGCGTATTTCGCGCATTGCTCTGGAATTGTATTGAAACTATTACTATTAATGCTGCTACCGTATCAATGCGAAATTTTACCTGGGTGATATGGGATTTTTCGATAAAAGCACATTGCGATTGCTGTGTACTGAACGATGGTTTAGATTTTGCATTTGTATATCGCCACCATTGGATGTGTCATCCGTGGTACCGCCACAGCCAGCTTGATGAGCATTTGCTATGCCTGTAACAATCACCATATGAGTTTGGCGACGCAAAATTGGCATCGGAAGTGGCAATTCGCCGTGAGCTGCACGCGCCGTCAGCGAAAGTGCACACAATTTTCGTCGCACTCCATAATGATTGAGTAGAACGCCCAAGCCAGGTAAAATGAAGACAATAAATGTGTGTATTAAAACGAAAGCAACAAACATGGAGTTGACATCCGGCTCCGAACGACAACTTATGGTAACATTTGGATTATCAGCTGCGGGTGGGTAGGGTGTCGTAAGCATCGCTGAGGATGGCGATGGGGATGAGGATGTTTTATTTGCTCCAACTGTTTTTGCCACCATTTGATAGATAAACAAAAACGGAACACTGACAATGACTGATGCCAGCCATGAGAGTGCTGCCAACGAAACATGTAAATAACGTCGTTGACGTAATTGTGTCAAGCGCGGATGTTTCACGGTGGCATAACGATCTAACGATAATAAAAAGAACGACATTGTACTGGCAGCCACTGGAGTAGCCTGAAAAGAAAAGCAGAAATAAATCTTTACACAGCAAAAAACAGCGAACGGAAGAGAATTAAGTGCAAGTGTTTATATTTATTGTGATTTTTCTCCACTTCTCTTCCGTATCGCTTCTTCGTTTCCCTGTCGCTGATTAATGTTCATAAATTAAATAGAATTTTAAATTTATTTCTAGCAAACTGTGTTTAAATATTAAAGCCGAATAGGCAACTTTATAATTTTATGCAAAATTATTTCAAGAGAAATTTTTAGTCTTTTTTTTAGACTTCAAGTTGATGATATTCATAGATGGGAAGTTTGTATTTAGTTCAAAATTTATACAATAATCGGTATTTCCATCTGAAATAATAACATTGATATTTTGCAGAAAATGTTATATCTTTGAACATTTCCTTAGTCTGGGTATTTTTACTTCTTTTAATGGCAAAACTTTAAAATTAATAATTACTAAAACTTAAGCTGTTTTATTGTAAATATAAGATAGACTAAATCTGGAGTTTTTTCCGTTAAATTTGGGATATTTCTTTAGTTATATACATTTTTATATGTGTAACTCTAAATGTCAACATAAATGTGATTAATTTTGCTTATTATCTTTATACAAAAAGATAGATTGCAAAAAAAAAAATATATAATAAAAAATGATTACGCGGAATGGTTATTGAAAACACTCTGATATTGATGAACTTAAAAATTTCCCTAGTAGGACAAATTTCAGTTACTGTCAGCTTTTTCAAAACTGTGGCTTTAATTTTAGAAATTATACACTTTCAGCTTGGAATACAATTTTATTTCAATATTTTTTTATTAAAGGTTGAATGAAAAATAAATAAAATTTCATCGAATAGCATTTAATTTGAAAATTTCTCATTTTGGAACATTTTTTCTTCAGTAAGCGTCAGTTCAATAATTTTCTATTTAAGATGGCACATCAATTTTGTTAAAAATTGTGTTGTCAGCATCGAATTTAAAATTTCCCCAGAGGAGGATGTTGAAAATTTTCCCAGGAGCAAAAAATTTGATTTTCAAACTCAAAATTTGGCAAATGCCAAAAAACAACGAGACACATATTAATGTTGAGAAAGCTTGAAAGTTAAGCTGAAAATATATTTAAAAAATACTCGTAATACTAATATCTATTTACCTGTATAAAATCTATCACTTTGCACATGGTGAGCGAAAGTGTTCTCGTTTTTCGGTTCATGGCCAAATTTAATAGCGTCACCGGCGCTGAAATGCCCGTCACCAACAGATCTGCAATACAAACAGCCAAGAGCAAAGGATTACGGAGTCTTACCGACGATGCAGAGCAGAGCGTTAAAAGCAGGGTTGCATTTCCCAAAACACCACCAAATACCACCAGACCATACAAAATGGCCATGAAGAGTAACGTAAGTGAGGGTATACTGTTTTCATCGTGATAGCCGCTATAGGTTGTTAAGTAGCTCAAATTGTTGAAACTATCATAATCGTAAATTATATCGGAATTAGAATTTTCATCAGGAGTTTGTTGCAGAACGGTGCTATAAAGTGTCTGCCCGGCAGGTGTAGTATTGTGGGTCATCAAACCAATCAACGAGTCAATGTTGTTGACCTGTGACTGATGTTGGGTCTGTTGGTGATGAAAAGTATTCTCCCACCATTTTTGAAAATTAACGCTATTCATGATATAGCTGCCAATCTAGAGTTCTTTATTTTTGGATGGTGGTGAAAAATGTCAGCTGCTTCATTTCACACAAAAAAAAAGGACTGCAAAGAAAAAACGTATACCAATAATTATTTAAAGCAAATAGTTCGCAAAAATATGAGACACACTGTTTTCTTTAAAGAAAACGACTCCATAAAAATGTTCACTTAAAATTTGTATATTGTAGGAGCCTAAAAATTTAAAATGAAAAATAGAAAAGAAACTAAACAAAAAATGTATACGTCATTTCTCATTTTAAATTAACTACTGAGCACCTTTTGCTTTTAAGCGGTAAGATTTTCTGCATTCTACATATAATACTTGTATTTACATACGTGTAAAGGTATCTTTAGATCTATATCAATATTATAGAGTCGAAAATTCTTTCGCACACGGTTTATTCCGAATAACGGTTCGGTTTTGACCGAAAACAGAAATCGTTCCCATACTCAGAAGTTGAATGCTAGAGATTTTGAGAGACATTAATTTTGTTCTTCTTGAACAAAACTAACCTCACTTTTACTTTGAACAGATGGTTGCGATTGTTTTAAAAAGCAAAAAGTTCAAACTGAATAAGAGAATAAAAAAGTAAAAAAAATATACATATATTTATTAAAATTTAGGAATTTTTGTATTTAATGTACTATTAATTATTCTTTCATATAGTTTTGGCCGCCTATTCTTGTAAACATTTTCTGCAGTCTTAATTTAAGTTAAAAATACGGCTTTTAGTGTTTCCGCACGTTTGTGCCTCTTTATCCTGTTAATTGGCAAGCAGAGGTCTGAAATACCACAGCAAATTTGTGTCTTACGATGGAAAAATTACAAAACTTAACATTTCAGTTGTTCCAATGGAATTTGCACTGAATATCGCATGTTTTCAATATAAATAAATTAATGAAATATGAGCGGGTGCTGAAAACTTCTCCATTTGCTACTTAATAAAAAATAAAAACACACTTTTTAAAGGACAACGATGGCATTTTTAACTTGTATTGTTCAATATTTGTATTTTACTTTACTTTGCCTGTAAGTATTGCATTTGCTGGAGGAAAGTTTTTATACAGGACGCTAATGTGCAGCAGAGCAAACATGACTTCATTAAAGACTTTTACAACAATACTTTCTCAAAAAGTTACATTGTGTGGCAGGAAACAGAATAAAGCTAATGGTTTTGGCATTTTTATGGCCACAATGTAGCGGATGGGGAAAAACTGAATGTTATTGTACTCCATTTCACAGTCAGACAAAACAATATAAAAATATTTGTATCGAAAACCATAAAGATACATTAAAATTCACCAGCTGGATTCACTCATTTGTTGGGACCAGACAAATACATATATCAAGTTTGATGTCTCTCCTAGAGATAGCGCAAAATAATGCTGTTGCCGCCTAAGAAAGTGTACGATTTATGTCTATAAGTTGGCAACGCTAGAGCAAAATTTCAACAGTACAAAGCCAAGTCAGTGTAATTCTCAAAAGTATCCAATTTTTGTTTTCGCAAAAATTTCACTATTTTTTGCGTTTTCATTTCATTTAATGTCTGTACAAAAAATAAGTCGTAATTTCAAGTCCCTCGGGACTTGGATTTGAAAAAACGCTGCTTCTAGTGTATTTTCAAGGTGACAGCAAAGCAATTGATGAAACAATATACATTTTTAGAGAAAAATTAATGACTGACAAACTTGATGGACAAACATGTGTGACCAAACATTCGGAAAACTTATATAAGTCACGGCTTACTTTGTTGCATTTGGAAGAGATTTCTTTCCAGTTACGAGATCCCAAATATAAATACTATAAAAAATTATTTAAATTAATTGATTTAAGCAAAATATTACTAAATGACTAGAAAAGGGAGCCGCTAATTATGGCTTTTGTGCGGCACCAAAAACACTCCAATCTTCAGCCTTTGCAGCTTCCACTAAATAAATTAACTTTTATTGTTTAAACGTAAACTCGTAAACATTTCCTTCTTCACAAACAAAATTTTATTTATCAACTTCTCAAGTTGTGAAAATGTCTTTCTACTTGAGGCACGAAACGAGCTTTAGTTTTGCTTATTGAAAAACTTATAAGAACAAAGATTATTGCTATTGCATTTCTGGAAGTTTCCTGTTTTGTTTTATTTGGTATTTCATTTAAATATTGTTTTCTACAACAATGGAAATTTAATTTAAAAGTATTTATGCATCTACGTGTGTGTGTGTGTGTGTGTGTATAACAGTTTGTGTTCGCCATGGGTCATTTATGAGCAGAAAGATTTCTTCTTTTGTGTTTGCCAACTGGCTTCTAAATAATGGTTTGTAGTTGTTG
This sequence comes from Epicampocera succincta, assembly GCA_932526305.1. Lineage (NCBI taxonomy): Eukaryota > Metazoa > Arthropoda > Insecta > Diptera > Tachinidae > Epicampocera > Epicampocera succincta. Next base: position 10,186,178 of record OW052037.1, on the reverse strand, counting down.
TAGTTGCTATTGTGAGTTAACAAATTTCAATTAATTTGCACAACTTTTACTTAACAGGGGCGAAAGCAACATTTAAGGAAATTATGTTGTATATTAAAAATAAAAGCAAGCAGTCGATAATTGCAATTAAAGCTTTAATTAACATTTAGCTTGATGGCAAAAACAAAACAAACTGAAAACTCAAGCTATACTACGATTTTTGGTTTCTTGAAAATTGTTAACAAACAATTTTCATTAAAATCCAATTTTTGTTTAAAGTTTCTTTAATAGTTTTATTAAAACATTTAAGTTCAGTAAATAGTGCATAAAAATTTCTCTTTTTGGGATATCTTATTCAAGCTATATTTCTTAGTCTTTGGAAGTAAGTAGTTTGGAAATTCTATTTGTCTAAGTGTTAAATTTAATAGAAAAGAGTAAAAAATTTCTCTTACGAACAATTTTAATGTTGTTCAATATTCTATTTATTGCAATAAATTCTTCATTTAAATTGAGAATGAAACTTTGCTTATGATTACAAAGTAAAATCTGGCGTATATTGGAAAAGCTCGAAACGATTTTATTGTAGAAGATTTTTAAACAAAAATAAGCAGTTAAATACTTGTTACTCTTATGTGTAGAATAACGGTTCTAAATTATTTACCCATTTTTACAATAACATTAATTTATTTGCTTTCGTTTATGGTCTTGAAAAGCCTCACATTACTTGCTTAATCTTCAGTCTATAAAGTGACTTTGCGCGCTGAGAAATGTCTCTGGACAAAAGGGAAAAAAGTGTTTTCCCAAACCCCAACACCATTTGACTAAACCAACAAATATCATCCAGTCTGGCTGAATTGTATCTCAAATGAATTTAAATTGAAATTTCTTAATATTCAATCTTGTTATGTGCTTTCATTGTTAAGTCTTCCATATTCAATGCGATTTGCAGTACAAAGTGGTTAATACCTTTATTTCACTTTCTCAGTTCAGCTGAGTTCAGTTCAATGCGGAAAAGGTCATGACACTTTCAATAAAAGCTTTAAACAAATTATTTGTTAAGTCTACAACGAACTGTAGAGCTTTTTTTTGTCTACGTGAGCGTAAAGGTGGGAGTACAAGCAACAATTCTCACGTTGAAACTGTGCCTCACTGAAGTTACCGGCTTTTTACTTACATACATATTTTTCTTCTCCATTTTGTTAAGCATAACAGTAACTGTTATTGTTGTTAAAGTTGGCTTTGTTGCTTTTTTTAATAAAACAAAGGAAACGTGTTTATGAAAGATGTCGCAAAACAAAAAGAGAGAGAGATAGAGCTTAACTATACAAGTGTTGTTTACAGATATGCATACATACATAGATATACATACATGCATGTACATATGTAAGTAGACACATGTTTATACACATCTTATTACACACAAACATACTTGTTTGCTTACTGAAAACACATACATAGATACAAATGTTTTTGAAACTCATTTTAATTTGGAGAGTGTGATATGACTTTTCCAAGGAATGGAGAGTTTTTATTTTACAGCAAACTCAGCTGAAAAGTTTTTATGCGATTTTTGATTGTGTTTATTTTTTCGAATAGAGGTAAATAAATAACACACAATAACGCAACACACTTAACATAACTGTGTTTTTCCAGTTAAAGAAGATAGTGATGTGAAAGAAATTTTTGCAGTAGTTAGAGATGTGTACTCTGAATTAATTTATGGAAAAAATTCGGTTTGGAAAATTTTGAATTGTGACCCTTTCGTATTTAGGGTGCGATATGTATGCATGTACATATGTATATGTATTTAAGTGCTTGCTGTTAAAAAAAGGTTTATTACGGTCCTCGAAATATGTATTAATAAAGGAAATTTTTGCTACATACATACTTACATATGTATGTATGTATGTACATACACATATCCAGTATGTATTTAATTTAAAGCAATTATAAACTTTTCTAAGCACATTGTTATTTCTCACTTTGAAATTTTGACAAATTAATAAGATCAAAATGCAAGTAGAAAAGTATAGTGAACTGAGACCATCTGTTATTCATTCGTCTTGGTGATCATAAAATTATACATCCTGTCTGCAAGATTTCAATATACTATATATGTACATATACTTACATACATACATACATATGTATATAATATAATATAACTATTATCTAAACTATTAGTTTAGCTTTGCCATATGAGGAATGACCGTTATATACAAAGTTCGTACACAAGCACCAACAAAGTTATAATTCACTTAACAAAAATAAATCTTTGTTTGTTTTTCAAATCTTTCAACTCTTCCCATTTTCGTTCCTTTACCTTCGCCAATTGTCAGAATTTAAAATTTTTTATACCTACCAAAGCAATTTAAAATTTCAAAGCAATTAAAAAAAAACTAAAACCTCAGAAGGAATTTGTTCTTAACAAATTTAACTCTGTTATGCTTGTGAAAATTCTATAAGACAAAACTGGCAAACAGACTATTTAAGTTATAAATAAATATAATTATTTTTCTTGCCATTTAAAGCGCATATTAAATATATTTTCCGTTTCTATGTTGACCTTTGATCTTCAGCATTTCGATTACCTTCCTACCTGTCATTTATTTACCACTTCTATATTTTCCTGTTAAAATATTTTCCTATTTGCAATTTCTATTTACCGAACCATTCGATTGTTTCATCAGTTTGAGTGGGTATGTTTTCTAAATTTCTAGTTTTGCTACCACATCGCATGCCAAGCCAACACTGCCTTGAATGCAGAGACCTGCCAAGAATACTTCTTTTATCAAACATAGCGATTTCGAGTGTCTTTGTGCATTATTTTTTATACTGTCACCACCTGTTTGGTTGTTGTTGTTGTTTTGTTTTTACCGTACAAGTCCTTGAAAATAAATTCCAAAACACAAAACAAAAGAACTGCAAAACAAATAGTTTAATAATTGTTTGGTATAATTTTACACCAGAAGGGAGGATTAAAATTGCAAGAGCTGCCATTTGGACAAACATGTTCGTTTTTTTTCAGTTAAAAGCAACAAAAAACATGCAGATTATTTGAGGTTGGCAGTAATTTTACATATCGAGCCTTTGGTGCAATACCGTAGTAACTCAAAATTTGAATTTTTTGAGCTGGGTATGCCGAAATGATCTTTGGGGATATACATATATCTATCTAGAAAAAAAAAGATTATGGTTCCATCTCTAACTGTTCAGATTCTACAGCTAAAAATGTCTTTATTGCCTCTAGCTATTTCCAACAATATTTATTTGCAATCATGAAATGAAATGCATTTTTCTCAGTTCGCGATTTTTTGAATTACTACGGTATTGCACCAAAGCCTCGATATGTACATATATGTATGAGTGTTTATTTATGTACATACATATATGAATGACTTGTATAGAGCTACACAATGTTGATAACATTCTTTTCAACAATATGAGAGCCCAAGAAAAGAATATAAAAACAAAAATATTGCACTTGAACATGTTGCTACCGACGATACTGTTGATGATGATGAAAATGTCTCCTCTGTTCAAAACGCACAGACTTATTTATTTAGTTTATTTCCTACTTTAAAGTTAATGCTGCTGATGTTATTAACAGTTGATTTAACATACCGGTGCTAAGTGCTGCTCATGCAGAATATTAAAAATCATGCTGGTGCAATTGGAATGTAAGAGGATTAAAAATTAATACACCATTTAACTTTCTTAAGCTTTTGTGCATACATGAATTTATGCTTGAAACTGAGCACACATCCACACATACATACATACAATATATACGTTCATGCCTATGTATTTACATATATTTAATTATAGGTGGTGCTGGGTAGTCCCTAGTCGCTCGAAGAAGGGTAGAATGTTGTAACTCTGTAGAAAATTACTACAAAATTTTATCTTAAAAAGAACAACACAAAAATCGGATCAGTTGTTTATATTTTTGCGGCCAGTTCTTACTTTCGAAGAATTAACTATAACCTCAAATTTTTTAAAAAAAAGTTGCAACAATACAAATTTTTATGTTACGTTTTCATTTTTTATCTTTTCCTGAAACAAAGAAATTTTGAAAATTAATAAATTATTATTACTATTTAATCACTAAATTTTCACCTCTGGGCGGTAAGATAGTAAATATGTTCGTTACGTGGTTTTGCATTTCAGCCGACGATATGTACTCATGTGATTTTGCATACCATTTTGTATGATAGTGTGTCACCCACAACTCCGCTCAGTAGCGATTTTATTTCGTGTGAATGAATCATAAAATTGTAAATCACGACCTCAGGCGTGAATCAGTTTATTTCACACTTGATTAATTCACCATTTATCGCCTTCAGAACATTGTGCATTTACAGTTTTGTTTTTCTTATTCTATTTTATTTTTAATTGGTCTGTTGATGTAGAACCTAACATTTGCTACCATTTTAGGGCTTTCGTTGTCTTCTTTTGCGGTTTTATCTAATTTGCCATGTTTTTGTGGTTCGTAATTTAAAGGCGTTTTACATTTCGTTCCTTTAAATATCCACATAAAGGCCATCTGCAAGCATTTATTTGGCTGGTTCTAGGCATATGTACATGTGTGGTTATTTGCTCATACATATGTACATATGTATATGTACATACCTACATACATACATGTGTACACATCTATTGTATGTATGTATATGAGAAGTAAAAGTGAAATCATGTGCAACTACTGGGAAACCTCTCATAACGGCGAACTGCCATAACGCGACATTTAAAAATGTAATTAAAATAAAAGCATGTGTGTGTGTTTTTCATAGCCGGACGCCTGTAATAAACGAATAAAAGTACCGCGATGGTGATTGACCGCTTATGGCAGGTTTTACTGTATTTTTTTTCCATAAACCGTGAATTTATTTACATTTGACTGCATAAATACAACGTGCTCAGGGATGAGTGTGATACTTGAGTTATAGAAAAATATTTGGTCATGCACACACACACACACACACACGTGTATATAAGTATATAGTGTGTGTGTTTGTATATATGTGCGTATGTGCTTATTAGAGAACGTACATGTGTATGTGTGCTGTATGTGTAGAAAGTCAAGAAGGTTGTACATATAAACATTTTTATACTTATGTTTATTTTTATAATACATACATATTTATTTATACTATTTTAATGGCAGAACTTCTAATGCAACATTATTGTTTTTTTTTTTTGGAAGTTATTAGACATAAGTACATAAATATGTAAATAGGTTTTGGCCTGTGTCAAGAAAGAAAACGTTCCTTGAAGCGTTAGAAAACATTTTATTTTTCTATAAAAGAGTGTTATGTATTTGGCTAAAGTGCGTTTCGTGTTTCTAGCATCAATTTGTTTTCTTTTATGAAATCATAAAATCGATTTTTTTAGAAAATATCATATAATAATATTTAAACTTTTCTCTTTACAAAATTGTTTGTGACTTCAAGACAAAAAAAAAAACACATATAAATTTCAATTCAAAGTGTAGTCGAAGTTACACCAACTAATTTAAAATGTTAACGTTTGTTCGATGTAAATTTAAGTCCAAGATATTTTTGATATTATAGTTTAAAGGGTTTCTATTCGCTATAAATTTAATCCCCAACTTTGCAACTAATAACATTTAATAAATGTATGTACATGTACGTGTGTAATTCAAAATTTTGCTTTATGTAGAGTTGACGATATAGACGTTTTAAAATAGGCAATGCCAATAAAAAAGTATTGACATTTTGTTGATGTTGTCATCTATTTGAAATCTTCAACTAAGAATTATACTTCAAATGAGAATCACATACATATAATTGAGTGTGTATAGTTTCTAAGTGAATATGTGTTAGCCAAACTTTTTCTAATCTTTCCAAAATGTTTCTTCATCATTATGATATTATGGTTCATAATTTTACAGCTAAACCCATAGGCACCAAATATAACTATATTTCTATGCCACACATGTAAGGAAAACCGCGAAAATTCGCAAATAATAACACACAATATATGTTTATCAACACCAGACTTGCTTGCATTGATGGTTGATGTTAAAAGTGCACGGCCGTTAAAAGCACTGTAAACATCTCTCATGTAGTGTTGACCAATCAGTGTTGGTCAGCACAAAAGAAAACCTGCAACGGCATATAAATGGTAAAAAAGCAACAAATAAGACACTACACAAACTAACGTAATGTTAGAGATCATAAAATTAAGAAAAGTTTGCAAACAGAAATCAAAGAGAATTATTATAAAACCAAAACAAAATGCTATAAATATGAAATGGACTGTAATTAGCTTTTATACACAAGATGTACTTTAACAGTGAAAAGTCTATTTTTGACAAACGTTAACCCTAGAAAAGATGTTGCGAAGAGCCATTAACCTGTTGAGTTGTGTGTTCAATTTATTCGCATTTGGCAAATTGTTGCCAAAGTAACAGACGTGCGTGCTGTGCATTATGACTTTACGGGTATTACTAAGAGTCAAAGAACTTGGTTTACAAACAGCATTTGGTTCGAGTTTTAGTAAAGTGTTCTTTCTTTTCCGCCGTTTAAGAAAAAGCAACTGGAGTACGTTAATATTTATGTACATACTAAACATTTGTAACAGAAACTAACGAAATCAGATAGGTTTTTGACAAGCTTTAAGCTAAGAAAAGCAAAACATTAGCCATGTGAAATTTTCTTCAATTATACTAATTGATTTTTTCCTACTTTGCAAACAGGTTTTGCCTGCCATTACTTTTCTTGAGTAATAATTCATACGTACATATGTATGGACATACTTACATACATACACACATATACATACATATGTATTATACATACAATCAATATACGTACATATGTATGTATATATGAAAGTATAAGAGCGGGAGGTCACATTTTGTGTCACAAAAATGCTTTTAAATGACATGGGAGTGCTATTGCGAATATTCGTAACATGTGGGCCCGAACAGAAATACATATGTATGTATATCACGTATTTAAACAAGTTTTATTTCGACATACTACATACATACATATGTACACATTATTTTCATTAAGATTTGTTTCATTTTTGCACTATATTATGTATTTTATTATAAGAAAAGTATTTGGTAAAAAAAAAAGAAACAACAATAAAAAGAAAATAAATGTTCCATGTTCTCTTTTTTTCATATACATAATTTTAGATTAATTTCTTTGGGTCTTTGCAAGTTATTTCACTTTATTAAACGACCGACTTTATTCATGAGGCATTCTTTAATGGCAATATTTTTGTTTGTTTGCTTTTTATAAGAAGAATTTTTATATTTTTTAACAAAAGACTGACTACCTAAACATTTGAAATGTTACAAAAGCTATCAGGCTAATAATTCCTTTTTTTGTTTGTTTGAAATAATAGCTTTCTTTGTTTTTTTCTCACTATTCATAATATATGTCGATTAGTCCGTTTCTTCTGCGGAAAATTAAAAGATAAATATTGCTACTGCGCACGTAATCAGGAATCAGTTGGTCGTTTTCATTGTTTATCGTTAGGCCAGTTTCGTTCTGATAATTCATTATGACAATACTGGCGTCATAGCAACGTCCGTCTTAAACTATTCACTTAAACAAACATTAGTATCCGGAAATTTGAACTTCAATAAACAGACGTTCGGAACAAGGAGGGTGCGCGCAGTGCCAGGCGGCAGTTTGTTGGCGACCCATACGCCATAATTTGGCAAATATGATCTCGGTATCTTGAGCTAAAGGCGTAGAAATGCAGCTGGTTTAAGTAAAATGGCCGGCTGACTAGAATCTACTGCTCAAAGCTGTGGATTTTATTCGACTGTGCATATTTCTGGTGAAAACAGCATCATAATACAGAAAATTCGGGTATTTGGGCTGATGGTAACCATAATAATATCAATCAAAATCAAACCTGGATTGATGTAACTCAATGGCTGGCGTAATAACCGAATCATATTTCTTTAAAAATCGGAAGCCATAATAAGCACTGCATATGGACTTTTTTGCTGTATAGAAATTAGGCTTAAGGAAAATTATGCTAAGCTGGGCAATGTGTGAAACAATCCTATGCAACCTGGTTATCGAGTTGAAAGCACAAGCTAAACACATTTTTGTAATAGAATAGTACAATCAATAAACTAAGTAAATAATCTGTTACGATATTGTCGTAGGCGTTTTAAAACTGCTTTAGCAACATTTTAACAAAATCAAATGTTTTATTAAAAAATTATTTTGATGAAGAGTTTATCTTGTATATCGGATGATGTTATAAGCGAATATTTCATATCAGCTAGACAAATAACTCACCTGATTCGATCGGCATTCCTATTGTAATTCTTGAATAAAATAAACGAAAGCTGAGTTGGCTTGTTAGCCCGCCCACTTGAATAGACTTATTAAACAAATAAATTGAGGCGACAATAAAAACTCCAACATAAAATTCTATTTCATGTAGTTCACATAAAATACTTTTTTATGTGTGTCCCATAAAATTAAGTAAAAAAAAAAGTTGTTCGAAGTAAATCTTTCAATATAAATTCCCCTGTTTTTTCTCTCCAATTTTATTTTCTGTAGCAGCAAAATAATTTAATCAATGGCAGGTCTTGAAGCGTAAGAAAAATATAATGCCATGCCAACAAGTCAACAGGTGGAATTAAATCTTTATTTTGTATTATAAAAATGAACAAAAGGAACGAAAACAGGCCAACTAACACAAACACCCACACACACACACACACACATATACATACATCCAATTATATACAAAAGTAAAGTATTTTGTTGCATAAATAAATTAAATCCTATAAAATGACAAAATTAGAAAAAAGGGAAATCAAATGTAATAGATTTTTATATTCATTTACACACTGACAGATGTATTGGCCATCGTATTTGAAATTAAACGGAAGCTGTAGTTTAATTTGTTGCGGATGCGTTCAACAGAAAATAAAATATTTTTCCCAAACGAAACTAAATTCGAAATTTGTTTAATTTTTAAATGCCACCTTAAAATTGTTATTTTTTTTTTATAAATAATTAACTTTTGGTCAAAACTTTTAAAAATGTTGTGGGTCTGTTTTGTTTTATGTTTCTGTCTGTCAAGTGGAAAATACACGAAGCGTATGAGTTACATTTAATTAGAAACTTTACTAAATACCACTCATACGCCACAGGCTTTAATAGCAGTTTCCAACCTATTTAAGTTAAAAAAAAACAGAGGAAATTTTTTCTGTTAGTACAAAGAAGTGTCAATGTTATTTTTGAGTTTCCGCCTGCTGGTATTTGTCTTGATTTGATTTCGTGATAAACATTTTATAAAGAGGGGAATTAATTTGTTTTTGTTCAAATAAAAAAAAAACTTTTGCAAATTGCAAAACGTTTTGTTAAGCAAAATTGTAGCAAAACAATAAAGAATTTTTTTTTTAAATCTTTAACATAAAGGTGTGTTGTATTACTTTTGTTTTTGATGTTTTATTTACTACTCTCTAAATTATATTTCTATACATTAAGAGTCTATCTTCATTTTAGTGGTTTATATTTTTATATATAAATTAAACAAAGTTTGTGTAAGATATCACCGAAAGTATTTGTTTGGTTGAAAGATCTATTACTGCTGTTTATATATGAAATATAAAAAAGTGCAATTGCTATTCATGTCGGCGTAGAGTCCGATTTTCCAAGACCATGGCCATGATTCAGGCACAATTTGACCGATGTCATGGGTAATATGAACTTTGACAGCTTTGAGATCTTAACACTGGCCTAGAACTTAAGAAAACCCTGCACGAAATTAGCCAACAAAGTCTTAGTGGGTGAACAAAACTTGCTAAAGCTATCCTTGAAAAGCTACTCCTTTACTGTGATCGCAGTGACACAATCCCACTATTAATCATTCATTCCTTTACGATTTCATCATCGACATCAAGCTGGGTCTGTCTTAAGATTTCATGAGGGCGGCTAGATTTTACACGTATCATTTCTACATCCCGCTTGCTTTATTTAAAAAACGAGCTACGTATGTGTATGTCTTGTCACAAGAACGAATTTATTATCCTGCCCTCAAGTTATTGTGTTTAGATTTAAGCCTAAAAACGCAAAACATCAAAAACTCAAAATGTAATTTTTATTATAACTTTGATGCAAGTGAATTAACTAAAAATTGGTTTCTCCACCTTTTAGGCCACCTCCAGTTACAAGCACTTATTTAGTGGACAGACATCTTTTGTGTGACTTTTCGAATCAGAAATTTCTTAAATGATTAAGTGCTTTTACTGGCCACTTACGCCGATTCAAAATTACTTTTTAAGCACCTTTTTAGCAGTAACAAAAAACACAATTAAATTCGTGATTATTATCTGCAACAGAGACACAACACCAGATAATTGACTTTAAAGGTCAGCTGTTTTATTAAATTACAATATAATTTGTTGAAAACTTTTGCTTCAATGAGAGAAGCAAAATGCGTGAAACGAAAGCGGCAACCATAGAAATGAAATTAATCATTCTCAAATGTTGTTGGACGGAATTGAAAGCAGTAGAAAACAAAAAGCACATGGATAAAGGAAAGAAGCTGGAATTGAAAGGTTTTAGTACGGCAGCCATTACAGACATACAAACAGCCAAAGATGGCCGGTTGAAAGAAAATGGTATTCGCAAAAAATGTATTGAGACTTGAAAACTATATGATATTCTTTAATTTGCACACTTGCTGGCCACATTTAGTTGCTGCCCACATTACGCACTTTACGCCTTTAAATAAATTCCTGTTCTTCATTTTCACTGTTAAGACAGTAGAACTTTAAAACCAGACATGCATGTGCATGCTTTGGCTTTTCTAAATTACTCGTTGTCAATGACTGCATACGTAAACACCAACAAAAAAAAAGAACAATTGTGATGAAGAGGAAATGCCTGTCTCAACTATGGCACATTTTTATTTTATATCCGAATATCTAGAGTATTAATACAAGAAGTTCCAGACAACTTCTGCTTCGCAGCCACTTGCCAAACGTTGTCTAATGGAACGATGCAACATCATCAAGATTGAAACCATATTTCCGGTCAGTATTATTTTCATCTTTTAGTATTTATAGAAATATTTAATTTAAAAACGTTCTCATCAAATAAATAACCGATTAAAGAATATATCAGGCATGTTCTGAAAACCATGACCTTTCAAAAATCATGAAATTTCTGCAAACAAAAATTGTATGAGTTCAACTAGACAAAATTTTTTTTATTATAAATAATAATAATAATGTTAAAAAAAAAATAATGAAAGAAGAACAAGAAGTTTGCTTTTTACTGCAATTACTTTTTAGAAACCGGGTGATTTCAAATAACGTGATATTCAGAATTTTAATACAAAGTCATATTAAACAAAAGAATATTAAGCGCCATTTATATCGTAATTTAGCTTTATTGGCAAATTCATGTAAAATTAACAATATATCATGTTGAATTTTAATATTCTTCTATGAACGACTGAAGCCCAACACAGTGCTGAGTAACCATGAAATTTATTAAGACCTGGTAAGTGGAGGCAAAAACTAAAACGACGGCAAAACTAAGCTTTTCTCCAAAACTATAAAAATAACATTTTTCAGTGTAAATTAAAACTTGCTATTCTCCCTTTTTTTTTTTTGGTTCGCATATATAAATACTGAATTGTCTGAAGGCTGGGCATGTACACTGTGTGTTCTGCTAAGTGATCAAATGCGCACTTGGTTGCAAAATACTACTGGCCAGCTTTTCGTTCTTAGCCAACTGCCTGCACACTCCCACCAATAGGCAAATGCGAACATTTAAATGAAAACTCTTCATTTCCTAAATTTTCATCTTAATATTGTACATATAAATAGAAATTAATTAAAAGCAGCATTTAAATGTTGCGACATTTGTCCAATATGGGCACATTTAAGTAAAGAGATTTCGTTGAAATTTCATGACGCAACATCTGTTATGATATTTTAATTGTTGGTAATTAAAAAGAGTTAAAACCGGCAGGCTTCACAGGTTTTTTTTTTGTGGTTTTTGTTAAAACGCTTTAGTAAAGCTTTGCAATTTGTACTATTTGTTGTACAATAACTAAAAATAATAAAATAAATAAAACAAAAAAATAAATAATAAAAATAATAAAAATAAAATAAATAAAAAATTGCAAATAAACTATATCAGTTATAGAGTTTGTTTATATATGAATAAAGGCAGTTGATTTGTGTTATACGTACACAGAAAAAAAAACCTGATAATAATAATAATAATTCGAACGCTGTTAATTGAACACTAAAAGTTAAGAGTTAAGAGGAGATAACAAATTTGGTAGACCTTGTAAATGCAGCAGATCTGGTAGTATTTACAACACTTCAGCAACAAAGTTTTCTGAACTTTTGTTTACTACACAGTGGTTAAAAATACCAGCACCTGTGTTAAATGTACCAGAGTATAACAGTCACATACTTACTTATATTGTATACATGTATGTAGTGCAAATATGTAAGAAACGTAAGAAAATGCCAATTATGAAGAGAGAAATGCCAAAACTGAAGAGCAGGTTTTGCTGTTACTTGGACGCTTTGTTTTCTTGACCATAGAGGGGAAGGTGTTCCTCGACTGTAGCGGCAATCAAAACTGTAATGCACAACTACAGCATTAGACCAGCCCTGGACTAGTTATTTGGTTCAGACGCCCACTGTGGCTGATACGTTTTGTTTGTGGGGTTAAGTCTTAAATCGTACACAGGTTTTTTTTTTATAATCTGCTATTTACGGAGATCCAAAAGTCTCTGCGGTGCTGTTGTCTGGCAACAGATATCTGGTTTAATAAGTCGGAGGATGTTGGGAAACATCAGACGAGTCTGACCTCAACTGTGCGGGAAATTGCAAACCGAAAAACTTAAGATAGTTTGTAAAATGTGACGATTTAGCATGTGCGACGAAATTACCAACCAACCAACGCCACGGTGGCGTTGATGATTAGGCCACTACGGCAAGTGCTCACTTGATTCCACAATCTTGACGACAGCAATTTGCAGAAGAAACGATGCACAAAGAAATTCAAATAGGCAAGAATGCCAACATTTTGGCACATAACGGCTTTTGCCGTTAATGATTTTAATTATAGGAAATAGGATTTCCAAAATGCTAAATGTTTTTTTTTTCCGGTGTGAAGATACTTTGTGCTACATGACAAAATAAATACAAGCGTAATAAAAATATTGTATAAAACCAAAAAAGAGTTACAAACTAGTTAATCTGATGTCATGCATCGTACTGGATGGCAACAAAACGACTGCATGCTGATGAGGCTATTGTTTCCAACTATTCAGCCAGCCAAAAACTCATCTGTCATGGTACGAGGTTTAGCAGTTTGATTAAAACTCGGCAATATGACTTCTACATGCAAAATACTCGTCCCTTATTGGTGTCATATTGAAATGGAAAACAGTAAATAATTTCTTTTGTTCGCTTAAAAAGGCTTCAGGCCATTGTGTTGCCTTAAGCAGTAACACGGCAATGTAACCATTGTTCTTATTGTGGGCTTTAACACAACTGATGAGGTTAATATTTAACAATGAATGGACTGCATTTGCCAACACGTGCAGGACATTTGTTTTTTTTTAACAGCCGTCGAAAGAGGACTTCTCAATAGTAAAATACTGAAATGTAGAATTTAAGTTATCTCTAACAATATGTGGGCGAACGTTAACGTTCGAGATTGTGAAACAGTGCCGCAAGTGTGAGAATTTGATTTAAGAAATTCTTGAATACAAAATTACTTCGCATTCACGTGACTTTTCGAACGTTTTAAGAACAACAGCTGTTCGAAATGTTTAAAAATATGAACCCCACCAAACACTGAGTACCGCTATTTTGCATCATAACGTTCTCTATTTGCTCTCTTGGACAGACGTGTTCATGTAACACCGATCTGGCAGCCACGTACTTATTAACGGCCCTCAAATCTTGTGTATGTTTTTGTTCGTTTTCCACACAGACACAAGTGTTTGTGTGAAACTGATATCAAATTGATTTATTTTCTAAGATATTTCGACCCAAGTAAAATAAACAATTGCCCTAAAGTTGTGCTAATGGCTCTGAATGTTTGTACTCTCACGGGACACTAAAGCTAAATTAAGTAATTAAATCAAATTGAACAAAAAAAATACCGTTTTCCGTCCTCATTTAGGGATGGGATGGAAGTCAGCTGAAAGCATAAATGTAATGCATGGATTTGTGTTTCAAAAATTCAATTATATCGGACATATGCCGCAGTGTAAATTTCCCTGATTTTGTGGGCGAATTTTTATTGCGCACACGAACGCTGTTGGCCTCACAGGCGTGAATAAAATTTTCTTGTTATCGAATAGTTTGTAGCGAAAATTTCTTGTCGATAAGATTTCTAAGGAAAATATTTTGTTATCGATCATTTTTTTTAATTCTTTATTAATGATCTGTAGAAACTTTTTGATTTGTTTAGATATTCTATAGAAATTTTTTGTTATCATTAAATTTTCTATAGGAAGTGATTTGATTTGTTATCGATAAACAAACTTAACAAATTTTATGTTTATTATTGATTCACTTTTAAAGAAACTTTTTTTTAATAAATTTTTCTGAAAAAACTTTTTATTGGCGATAAGTTTTTAAAGAAAATTTCAATTTATTTATTTATTGAACTTTTTATTAGTTTTTAAAGAAAATTTCAATTTATTTATTTATTGAACTTTTTATTAGTTTTTAAAGAAAATTTCAATTTATTTATTTATTGAACTTTTTATTAGTTTTTAAAGAAAATTTCAATTTATTTATTTATTGAACTTTTTATTAGTTTTTAAAGAAAATTTCAATTTATTTATTTATTGATGCTAATGGAATGGATTCTTACAGGATCGATAAGTTTTTAAAGACACTTTTTTTATGAAAATTTTTTTTTTGTAGTCGATAAATTTTCAATAGAAAGTTTCTAGCATTCGATAAATTTGTTGTAGAAAATTTTTATTATCGATAAGTTTTGAAAGAAAAAGTTTTTCTATAAATTTTTATGCAAAATATTTCGTTATCAATAAATTTTCTATAGAAAATGGTTTATCGTCGATAAATTTTCTATAGAAATTTTTTCTCAATAATTTTGCTATAGAAACTTTTCTATCCCTCATTTTTCTATAGAAACATTTTCTAATTGTTAAATTTTCTATGTAAATTTGCTGTAGAAATTTATTCTATTTTTAGAGAAAATTTCTTGCAGCGATAAAATTTTCAAAGAATATATATTTTTTTTGTTACTTTGTTATCGCCCCTAATTTTCTAAAAGATATTTTTTTAGCGATAGTTTTTCTATAGAAAATTATTCTTATCGATAAATTTCCTATAGGAATTTCTTTAAGAATAGATTTTACAGAGAATACCTTTTTGTCGATAAACTCTCTAAAGAAACTTTTTTTGTATCGATAAATTCTTTTTGGTATCGATATATTGTACATATTTTCCATAGCAAATTACCGATAAACTTTCTTTGCCAAGAAATTTTCTTGTCAAAATTTATTTTACCGCAAAATTGAATATGTATAAAAATTGTGATAAATTTTCAATAAAAAATTATTTTACTATCGAAGTGAATTGTCTACAGAACGGTTTTGTTATCGATGATTTTTCTGTAGAACATTTTTGCCATTGAGAAATTTTCTATCGCAAAGTTTCTTATATTGTTTAATTTTTTTTTTTATAGAAAAGATTTTCCGTCGATAAACTTCTTTTAAAGTAGTTGCAATCCAGAAAAACATTCCTTAATGGGTTTTATTGCCGATAAATTTCTTATAGAACATTTTCTGTAAGTGTTATTTGTTGCCAGTTAAATTTGCTGTAGAAAATCTTGTTTATAAATTTTCTGTGGAAAATTACTGCTGCCGTTAAATTTATAATTGAAAACATTCGTAAACGATTAGTTTTCCACAGACATACATATATTTTGCTAACAGCGCACTTTCCATGGAAAACGATTGTTGTCGGCATGAATTTTCCATTTATTGCTACCAGCGACCATTTCACTGTGACGCTGGCCTTTCACTCGCAACTCGTTTAGTGTGTGGTATGAGTTTAAGTAAGTGTTAAGTGTTTGTGTAGCCATAAACTATAGAAATATGACACTGAAAGGACTTACCTGAAATGCCGTTTGCTTGTCTCTTATTGTAGTCAAAATAAACTGTGAAGATAAATTTTCGTTCTTGTCGTCGTTCGGCGCTATAAAACTGTTGCCGCGTTCCCTGCTGTTTTGTTGCTTTAACTCTATTATTGTTGTTTACTGTGGCTTGAATGAAATTGTTTGTTTCTATTTGTTTTGTTTTGCCGGTTTTTTTTGTTGTTTTGTAAAAAATGCAGATCATTTATTTGTACTTTTTTTTTTTTGTAACTGAAAAATAAAATTTTTATTTATTAGAAGAAAGCATTTTATTCAGCTGAATTAAGGAGTGGGTAGAATAATAATTTCCTAGAAGAGTGTTAAGTGATATGAAATTGAAACAAATGAAATGGTGGCTCTTGACCGGTTGGCAGGCTCTTCAAGTGCAGGAAAGTGAGGTTAAAGTGAAACAATAACACTAAACGACTGTGCAGTGGGGAATTTTTGTATTCAATTAGAGCGAAGAAATTGAAATTGTGTTGAATCATTTTGCATTGTTTCTTGCTGGCCAGCTAAAACAACGATTATTTTTTAATTAATCGACGACAAAAACATACTCCCGGCTGCTGATGTTTCTTCCGGTTTTTTGTATAGACAAAAAAAAAAAAAAACAACAACCTACAACCGCGCTATATCTTGATTTTATTCAACTCTGTTGTAGAATCACGGCCACTTGGAACAACCACCAATCGGTTTAATCTTAATACTTTGCTCCAGCCGCTAAAGTCTTAACAATCTACTTTTGCACAAGAAATAATTTTGCAAATTAAACAAGCAATTTGTCTTTCAAATACATTTTCAAACGCCTACAAGTTCTGTTCTTTTCGCTTTGTCGACAAATTTCCGGGAATAGTTGGATGTGAACTTGTTTCGCCAGTTATCGTTATGCGTTTAGCTGCCAGCAATAAAATTGAAATATTCACATGTTCAGATAAATAGAAATTATTACACGCTAACATGTGTATAATTTACACAAGTGTATGTCGTCAGTTGAAATGCAAAGCCACATAACTAATATATATTTTTTACTATTTTCCATTGCAAGCAAAATAATAACATATTGTTGAACTTGCAGTTAAGGTCTTTAGATTTTCGCTTATAAAATGTTGGGATTTTTATTACACGGACAACGCGATTGTTCGTAATAGTCTGGTACTGGGAATATTCTGTAAAATCGTTTTTCCCACGTTTTATTTTTTCAAGTTCTTTTCCTAAGTTGCCAAATTAAACGAAATTTAACACATATAATTATACGCTCAGGACTCACTGTATGCCGACAGCTTCAAATTATATATAATTGTTCATTTAACGATCAAAAAATGCGCTTGTAGTCCCTGGGATTAACACAATGAACCCGATATAAAAAAGAAATTGACAAAAAAAAACGATAAAATGGTGGTAGAGAAAATTTTGCTTAAATCTTCTCGTTTAATTGAATTACGTATACTCGAGGCCTCACTGTAGGTGTGAGTACAAATTGAAGAGAAAGTGGTAGTTGTTGATCTGATTAAAATCACCCAAGTTCGGCTTGCGCTAATAGTCGGCCGGTTGAATGCTGCCTTAAAAATTAACTAACGATTGTTTTAATAGCAAAAACACAAAATTTCTTATTATTTAATATTTAAATTTAAGAGAGGTGAGTGTTTTAATATTTTTTTAACCTGTTTTTTTAAATACGAATACTTTCGTAGTAATTTTGGTGAATTTTTCAAAGATAAAAAAGTTGGCTTAAATATTGATTTTAAAATTTCATAAAAATTATATATAATTTTTGCAGGTTTTAACGACTGCCGGCATTAGGCACTAAAATGTTCACATTTTTCCCCAGTCAGCATATTGATGCGATCTTTAAAGCCCGAAGCTAAGATCCCACCTTCGGCACAATACAGCCAATTGGGGCAAAATTCGTGTGCCGATGTTAACGCTGTTTTGTACCAACACAAAAATATGCTTGAAAGCCGTTAATTGAGTCTAAGACTGTAGGTTTTTCCTAGTCATAAAAATCAGAGTTGGCAGCACAATATGTTTAACATTCCAGAAAAGGGCACAAGTTTAAGAATGAAAAAAAAAGTTGAAAACTTAAATTTGTATATTTTTTTAGTTACATGGTTTTGACTTTCAGCTGACGATATGTGCACGAGTGCATGTACATGAGCCGTATAAGAAGTATATTTGGGCATGTGCGTTTGCTTGTACGCGTGTATCCTTCCCATGTGATTTAACAAGACAGTTGAAATCTGTACAGAAATACTTGTAGCGAAATAGGCCTTAAAGTACCAGACAAAAAAGAAAAAAAAAAAACTCCTTTTATTGAGCAGAAACTTAAAATTCTGTATGTAGCTGAAAGCAACAATAACCATAATAACAACAACAACAACCAGTGCCAATGATTTCATCATTTTGTTAATTTTTTGTGATACAAACAAGTCGACAAATTTAATCTGAAACCGCAGGAGTTTTCACACACAATTTGCGTTTTTCGGTGGCGGCTTTAATTAAGGAAAGGCACACATTACAGCATCTTTTTTTTTTTTAGTATTTTTTGTATTTTTTATTACAATTTATTTAATGTCTGTTAATTGCTTTTCAAATTGTTTTTTTGTTGTCACTACAATCGAATTAGAATTGTGAGACGGTTGGGTGTTTGAATTTCATGATTCATTTTGCTTTATGTTGAAATTGTAATGACTTTATTCATTTCTTTTTTTTTTTTTCTTGTTTTGTAAGATTTATTTTGCACGGTCTCTTTGGTCTGTGTGGAACTCAACCAAACGGCACGACAAACGACATGTCTCAAAAGGACCACACGGAAGACTAAAAAAGCACAAGTGAATTTTGTTTGCTTTAATACACACAAACGACCCTCATCGCAGACCCAATACAGATACAGCCTGGCTGAAAATTCGCATGCATGTCCTTTTCATCATCGAACGCTCTCTTGTTGTGAGCTCTCAGAAAGATGTTGGCTGAAGGGTGAGGGAGGTGAGAGAAAGAAAGCTTTTCGTTTGTCGTGGCGTGGAGAGTTTTTTTCTATGCAATTTGCTCCTATTTTTTAAGGATTGTAAGAGGTATTAGAAAGTTACTTTCGCTTTCTTTTGCGCCCCCTTCGGGGTTCTAATAATCATTTGTTTGCTTCTCTGTCTGTCTGTCGGTGTTTTTGAAAGATAAACAAAACTATGTCTTAATGACATGACGAAAACGTTTAAAGGGGGGGGTGGGGGGGTGGAACAGCATTCCAAATATGTGTGTGTTATAGTTTTTGGCTTATTTTCAACATTTGTTTTAGAATGAGACAGTTAAAATGTAAAAGCACAACGCACTGAAAATTTATAAAAAAAAATGAAACCAAAAAAAAAAAATCTACTTGTTGGATTTGTATTTTGTTAAACAAAGCCCTCGTTTTTTAATAAAAATGTTAAAATATTAAGGGTTTACATTGTTGACACTGGAATAAAGTTACTGACCTACCAAAAATAATTGATTTCAATATGTTGCAATAGTTTTTCCACGTTGCTATAATAAACATGATAATAAATTCATTTATAAAAATTACTCAATATGTTGTTTAATTAATTTAAGTGATTGGTTATTTTGTTGTTTAACATTAAGAAAATGATGATGAAAAATGATTTCCATATAAAAAACAATTGATTTCTTTAAAATAGATCCCCAACTTTTGAATATTAAATGGTAGACTGCCGTGTACCAGAAGAATAAACACTGAAAAACAATACAGGGTACTGACATACAAGAAACAGTTTTTACTTGTTTGAGAAAAAAATTGCAAATTTTGAAGACCGGTAGAATGACTTGAATATCATGATATGCTTCTTTTTTTTTTTTTTTTGTTAAGGCAGGGGTTCGCTAATTGCCCGCCCCAATAATCGATTAATAAATAACTGCGTCTTGTGTGAAACAATTTTTAAAATTCTCACACCGGTATAATCTAGTAATAATTAAGAAACAAAAAGGATCGGGATATGTAATTGTAATTTTAAAACTATTTTCTGAAAATTAAAACCCTATTTCACGAGTCCAATAAACCTAAAATATTTTTTTTTTTATTAATTAGACAGTAAATACATACCAGTTACATATAATAGTTTGTTGATATGTAAACACGAGCTGGAAGTACACGAAAAGTATCCTCTAGTGCTCGCGTTCTTCTTGCAAATTCCCAGTCAAATTCAAAAGTTTCGCAGCAAAATGTTCATAGTCTGGAGGCCATCAAAAAAATTTGCAATTGCTAGTAAAAAACTCACTTTTCAGCTACTGAAGTTTTTCACTCCTTAATACTTGTTCTGGTAGTCCTTAATGTTTGTTTCGGCAGTCCTTAATATTTGTTGTGTTATATACAAACATACTTGGCAAGCCGTTGTCATCTTCGACGGCTTCATAGTCTCAAAACCAAATATTTTTATTTAAATAAAGTTCAGCTTCAGATACCAGTTTATAACCAGCAATTGCTCAGTGCTCCTTTAAAGCTTTGTCTGTTTATGACAAAACAAAAAGCAGCCGTCCCCGAAGACATCGATTATATCATCGTTCCATACAAAAACATTTTCAATCACCTGTAAATCAAATTGTGTGCAGGTAGAGCGGTATCATCTTTTTCTTTTGCTTTGGTTTTTAAAGTTTTTGCTTTATTTAAATATGTTTTACGTTTGTTCTTCTTAGAGTGTTTTTATTTTCAAATATGTTTCTTATCATTCCTAGAATATTCACATACATACATATGCATATATGTATGTATTTTTAAAGACATTTAAATTTAAATTAATTGATTCGTTATAACGTTAAAAAACAATACATAGTGGCTAATTATTGTTTACATTAGTATTTTGTTTTATTAAAAGAATTTTAGGTGGCTTAATTTGAAGCTCTGGCGGCATGCTGTTTCATTCTAGCCTCAATTTCTGGTCTGAAGTGGCGAATTAAGCCTTGCACTGGCCAGGCAGCACCATCACCTAGAGCGCAGATAGTGTGACCTTCAATTTGTTTGGAGATTTCCCATAACATATCGATTTCAGACGGATCAGCGTTTCCGGCTACAAATCTACAAAGAATTAAAGATATTCATTTACACATATGTAAATGCATATATATGTACATAAAAATGTATTTTTAGTTAACCCAAAATACATGTACAAATATATATTTTTTGTCTTCATTCAACTTTTTTTTACTCCTTGCTTAGTTTATTCTAATTTTGATTGATGTAGCGACCGCGAAACACTCAGCTGTCCCCCCGCTTAAGTTCCACAATTCACTTCTCTTGGCTTCTTTAAACATATTAAGCACAGCAAACTTATTACAAATCTCTTTCTTTAGTAAAAAAAAACAAAAGAAAAACAAACTTAAGTGCGATTAATAATTTCTTCCAATTGCTCGCCTATATGAGGATTAAAAGACTACTGACCTGAGTTAGTGAAATATTATGAATATTCTATATAATCATCATTATACAACAGTTGTAAGAACAAAACAAAACGTGGGTTTTGAAAGATGACAAATAAGCAGAATTGGGTATAGAAAATCCCATATGAGAATTTTGCATATTAATGGGTTTTTAAAAACACCAGATGTAACTTA
The DNA here is from genome assembly GCA_932526305.1 of Epicampocera succincta. Lineage (NCBI taxonomy): Eukaryota > Metazoa > Arthropoda > Insecta > Diptera > Tachinidae > Epicampocera > Epicampocera succincta. The sequence continues at coordinate 10,164,441 of OW052037.1, read as the reverse complement.
TTTCACTACATTTTTAAGTCGTGCATATTTTAGGATGTACGACCAAAACACTTCTGTCACATTCTATCATAAAAAACGCGAATTTCTTACTCTTTACGGCACTCGACAAACGAATTTCAGCAAATAAAGTTCAATCATTTCTTTGATCGCTTTAATTTCGTGCATAATTTCACTACTTACCTGGTCATCATTTTGTTCATCCAGCCAATACCCTCACGACAAGGTGTACACTGACCACAACTTTCGTGTTTGTAGAAGGAAATTAAACGGGCAATTGCCTTAATCACATCTGTTGACTTGTCCATAACAATGATGGCCGCTGTACCCAAAGAAGTTTGAGCAGCAATTAAGCCATCAAAGTCCATTATCACATCATCGCAAACATTTTTGGGAATGATGGGTGTCGAAGAGCCGCCGGGAATAACACCCAACAGATTATCCCAACCACCACGAACGCCGCCAGCATGACGTTCAATGAGTTCCTTTAAGGTAATGGACATTTCCTCTTCAACGGTGCATGGAGTATTGACATGACCGGAAATATTGAACAGTTTGGTGCCTGAATTACGAGTCCGACCAAAACTAGCAAACCAAGCACCGCCACGACGACAAATTGAGGGTGAGACAGCCACTGTTTCTACATTGGTTACTGTCGTGGGACAACCGAAAAGGCCAACATCAGCCGGGAATGGAGGCTTCAAACGGGGTTTACCCTGTTTGCCTTCGAGCGATTCAATTAGAGCGGTTTCTTCACCACAAATATACGCACCAGCACCACGATGCATAAACACGTCGAAATCATAGCCAGAACCGCAGGCATTTTTACCAATTAAACCCGCCTGATATGCCTCAGCTATGGCCAATTGCATGTTGGAGGCTTCATTGTAAAATTCGCCACGTATGTATATGTAGGCGGCTTGAGCACCCATAGCGCGGCCAGCTATTAAACAGCCTTCTACCAATTTATGAGGATCATGACGCATGATTTCGCGATCTTTGCAGGTACCAGGTTCACCTTGTAATAAAAGAATGTACTCGCATTACAATATAGTTTCATTTATTTATTTATTTCAATCTACCTTCATCAGCATTAACTACCAAATACTTGGGACGGCCGTCTGAGGGTTTGTTCATGAAGGACCACTTCATGCCACTGGGGAAACCAGCACCACCACGTCCTCGAAGTCCGGATGTTTTGATTTCATTTATAATCCAATCGGCTCCCTTCAAAACAATTTCTTTGGTCTTGTACCAATCGCCACGCTTTAGGGCGCCCTTCAAACGCCAGTCATGGCGACCGTATAAGTTTGTAAAGACACGATCCTGATCAGGTAAATTACCAAACTTGGTTTTAGTTTGGGGTGGTGGGGTGCCTGGTGGTGGAGCCTGCGTGCCCTGTAAACGACGTTGAGCCGCAATGGGCACAACACAGGCTAAAGCAAATATATATAAATGAAAAATTAATTTTGTATAATATATAATATGAGCAATTCAAATGAAACAATTTGTTAATTAGTAAAACGTAATATTCGCTTTCTGCTAGAAAAAAGTTATTGAATATTTTGTTTTTCTCGCAATTGTAGTTGTTGCTGCCAACGAAACTGCAAATTGGAAAAAATTACATAATTTGCACCAGTAAAAAAATCAATTTCAACACTTAAACGGCTCTCGCATTTCATCGATTTATATTTTATTTGATGGGGTTTCCAGTGGTTGTATTATGGCTTTGAAATTTAATATTAATTATTGAAAATTCTTACCAATTTGTGGCTTTAATAAAATATTTAATCGCACAATTGCTCCTGCCATCGTCTGGTAGAAATCACACTGTTGTAAAATTGTGCACTGAATTTAAGAAATTATCTACTACCAACAACTTTCAACAGTATGTTCTCAATAGAATATGACATTTGTAATCGCAATTATTATCGATAACAAAAAGAATTGAAATTTGTTTCTATAGAATAACACGATTTTCAAACTTTGTTTTATAGGAAAGTATATTTATATGTAATAATATTAGAAATAAATGAACAGAAATTTCATATCAAATACTGGATATATCAATTGAAAAGCAGCGTACAGATAAATTGAAATTATTTGATTAAAATTCCTTTTTTCACGGTTTTAAGATTCGACGTATAAATAAAAACGGGTTTTGAACGATATGGAATACAATAGCTATTCTAGTAACTATAAAATTTCGTATCAACAAATTACACTTAAACCTTTCCGTCTCTGTGCTACAGCTGTATATCAGCTGCTGCTTAAAACACTTGAAAACCAGACACTTATACATATTTTTGTTTGGTTGCAGACAAAATAAATGTTAGCAGATATTTAGTTATAACTATTTCAACAGCAAGTGAATTCTACAGAGAGAACTATAAACAAAATCGTGTATATATAAGTGCATGCAACAATGGATACTATGGCTTTGCCAACAAGTTCCGAAACTCCATCCCAAACGGAAGTTATTGGTCACGAGGACGTTGTGGACACGGCGGTAAGAAATCTTGTTTTAGCAGAACAAAAACAAATGTATTAATATTGCGTGTATGTACATACACACACATATATATATATATACGTGGAATTCAGAGAAGCTTTACGATTTAGACTCTCACTGTTGCGGTAACTGAATTGGATGTAGGATGTGAAGAACGTTATTGTAATAGACAATTTAGCGTTTTATTATTTGCCTTCTTTTTAGACAAAATCTTAAACATTTTGAATTTACTTCGCTTGCCAGTTGGCAGCCACAAGTTTCTGGTTGCCAGAAAGGCAACAGCTGCCGTTGACTTTGGTACTTCCATTTTGTGATCTGCGTTATCTTCTCGCCTGCCTGCATTATCATTTAGGATTCTCGCAAACGAAATGCAGATTAATTGCATTTTGTTTGCATCTATAATAGAGCCATACATTTTTTAGAAATTTATATTTCTTCTGGACTTATTGTATTTTTAGACTTTTCTACCATATAGTAAATATATCTTCTTTGCCATTTTTTGTAGTCCCAACCGGTTTTAAGATTGCGCCTTCAAAAACCCAAAAGCGACAAAAAGGTTGGCTGGCAAGAAGGTACCGTCGATAATGAACACATGGGCAAAAAGAAATCCAAATGTAAGTTTTAAATGCAAAACGAAACATTTTTTTTAAAGGTTTTTGAAATTAATCACTAAACATTTTGAAGGCTGCTGTATATACAAAAAACCCACAGTTTTTGGTGAAAGTTCATCAGAAGATGATGAAGAATGTGAGAATTGTTTTGGCCATCCGGAAAAGAAGCGTAAAAATCGTCAACATAATGAAAATCACGATGAAAATGATTCCAGTCCGAGTGCGGACCAACAGAAAGATGAAGCACAATTTAATGGTTGAAGTTATATTTATAATTATTGTTTATTCTTTTGTTTAAAATAAAAAATACAAATTATTTAATTTTAGTGAAATTCATTTAAAACTTGAGAAGATTTGTTAAAAAACACTACGTTTTAAATATCTCCTTCAAGCGGACAACCAAAAATCTCTGGTTGCCTGAAAGGCATCAAAACAACAACTACATATGTTTTCGGTTTTACCGTTTTTTTCTTTGTGTTATCATTTTAGCGGGCTGCATTATCATATTAATTGCCAGATAACTTAACTTTGATTCTGGTTATCATTCGCAATCGACTCATAGTTCTTTATTACATCATAATAATTTGATGAAAAATTTTAGAATTTCTTTTTTGACCAATTTTATGTTTTATAATATCAGTAACGAAAACATAAAATAAGTAATTCATGCTGATGACATGATGTGACAAAATTCATTGTTACATCATGTAATTTTATTTGATAAATATATCAATTTTTTTTTTACTAATTTCATGTTTTATGATATCAGCACCGGAAAAGTAAAATAATTAATTCATGCTGGTGATGTGATGTACACGCATAATTTTTGTTCCATGAACACACCCGTACACGGCTATAACAGTTAGCGAATTTAAGAAATGGCTGCATCAGTTTTTTAATAGATAACAGCTGACACGTACTGATTCACTATTGTATCCGTTTCTTTCTTTTTAATTCGCCTACTCTGTTGCCTGATAAGTGGAATAATTTTAAGTTTTATTACATTTTTCTTTGATTTATTTTATTAGCAAAATATATATATATATTTAATAACAAGATATACATGTTTTATTATTAAACATGTAAAAAAAAGAGTATATAGAACTTAAATTAGACTGGGTGGAAAAAATAAAAATATAGTAACATGCATATTTAGTTCTTTTTTTGTGTCGGCCTTTTACACAAAAATTATGGTTAATTGTTATATTGAAGTTGTTACAAATATGTAACATACGACATAAAAATCTCTTATAGTTTTCAAAATTTTCTCTTTTAACATTCAACAAATAAAAACTGTTCTACAGTTCTGTTTAAAATAGTTTCTTTTGTTTGTCTACAAACTACATATGTACATATATAGTTAAATATATGCACATATACATACATATGTACGCATTTAAGATGCTACTGCATAAATTTTTTTTATTTAAATTTGATTTTTTTTGTAACTTTGCCTCATATTTGTAATTTAAATTTGTATTTCGTTCTGTAAGTTTGTCCGTTTGTTTAGGTTTTTAAATCGAATGCTTCTGTATTGTTGGTGGCATCAATTTCGAGTTCTTTAGCTTTATTGCGTGATCGCCAAATCTAGAAAACGAGTAAGATTTTCTGATATTGAAAAAGTTTTATAAAAATATTTAATACGTTCAACAACAGCGAAATTGGCTGCTCTTAAATATACCTCGTTTTGGGGTTGGCGAGTTTGAAAAACGTCTAAGACAATTTTGTAATAGATTAATAAATAAGCAAACCTTTTTTCAAACTTGCCAACCCCCATACAAGCCACACAGTTTGCTTCTCTCACCATAATATCATATTTATTTTTTATTATATACATTTTTGTTTTTTTTTCTACCAAAAAAAAAAATGTTGCATGGAAAAAACTAAAATGTATGATGTATTTCAGCCATCATTTCACTTCTAACACCGTTGAAATTAAGGGCCTGATCCTAATGACGAGTGTTAAACGTTCTGAAAACTAATTAGAACTGTATCAGCGGAAATCCTAAATGTGAGCAAAATAATTATCTGTTCAACCAATAACGTTCGATATTGTGGGATAGACTTTGTAATTAATAAATAAGGCAACATTTTGGTTTTTTTTTGTGCCACTTGTGATGACAAAACATGTAGCATTTGCTTGGGCAGAACAAAGGTAGCCCTTAAATTCGGTTACTCAAATTTGAAACTAAATATTTGAATCAGAAAAGAAAATTGCATTCATGCTTACAAGGATTTTCGAAATATTCGAGAGTTTATAATAGTTTATTAAGACAATTTTGATCTCTGTTTTCCAGTAGCCCTTACCTTAATTGTAAAATCATCACTGGTGGTAACCAACATTTCCGAGTCTTTTGGATTGAAAGCAACGCTATTCACCACATCTACATGTTTGTATTTGGCCAAAGAAATGCCATAATAACGATCCCACAAATAGGCGTGCATATCTTCGGCTCCACTAAAGAACAAAACCAAAAAAGAAAATGTTAATGACACCGTCTGGCAGGCGAATCGTAACAATTCCCACCTGGCCACATAATCATCACAAACATCCAGAAATATAAAGAAACATTCGGTGCTGGGTGTATAGGCCTTGTGGGCGCGCAACATATTTCCAACACGTTTCAGTGTCATGAGATCTATAACATGTATGTCAATTTCCTGGGCAATGGGTGGTGGCTCCAAGGGATTTGATATGACATAGTTTTCGGGCCAAGGACGGGTGTTAACATAAAGGTATCTGCACGAGATAAAGGCGACGACGGATTTAGTTTAGTGTTTAAGTGTTTATAAAACAATAATATAGACAAATACCTGTGATCTGGACTCAAGGCCATGCCTATAATATGGCCATGCAGGTCAATGACTTTGTCGACTTTGTCAAAACGATCCGCCACCGCTTCATAGTTCCACCACTCAGGATCGGGATCCCTTAATTGATTCTAAAACAAATTAAACTATGGATTAGTTTTCAAAAAGAATATATAAAATACTAGTTTTAAAATTATGTCATTTTTAATTGAACTTTCATTATTGGATAATATTTGGTTTTTATTAAAGTTAAATTTAAATGACTACATTTTATGTGTAAAGAAAAATTTACGAAAATAATTTAAAAAATTTAAAGATTTCCTGCGCAAAGAAGTTCTAGTTTATTATGAAAAATTCTCTTACTGAAATATTTCAATACCCTGTAAATATTTAATAAAAATTTACGAAAAAGAGAATCCTATAGAAAATTTACTTCGATAGGAAATTCTTATTTAGTTTTAAAATAGTTGTTTTATTAAAGTAAAAAAAGAATAGTTAAAACATTTCAGTACTACTTTCAATTTGAAAACTTGACTTGTTGGGCAATTTATTTAGCAAGTAGATTTAAATATTTCTTTTCAAATAATTAACTATTTAAAAATCATATTTACCTTTTTCTCCGCTCTTTTGGCGGCAATTCTCTCCTTGAGAGAAGGTCCGGGATCAAGTTTTTTCGGGAACGTAATATGTTTTATACGCTTAATACCAATCTGGTGGGGTGTATAAGTTTTCGAGCCGGTGGAAAATATTAAATATTTCGGTATGGAATTTTCCATATCATCATATTCTTCGGTGGCCTCCATAGCTTCATCGACTTCTTCCTCCTCGTTGCCCGAGCCGTCAGGACTGATGTCGCTATTAAATAAACGACGATACTCTTCAGCAAAGTGTATAGAAATATCATCGTTTGGTAATGCAGAACGGCCCGTAGAGGTCGAAGATAAAGAATAGTCTAATAAACTTTGACCTAATGTACTTGACGAATGGCGCAAAGTGGTCATTTGTGACAAAGGATTCCCAACAGTATCGTTTCGTGCAGTGTCCTGCTGCATTTCCATATTTTGATTCTTAATAAATATTTAAAATTAGAAAAATTAGAATAAAAACTAAAAAATTAAACTATTGCTGCACCTCTTTGGCCGTTTTAGGCACCTCAATTTGTTGGGCTAAAGGATCATTGGTCTCATCCAACCAGGGACACTTGGCCATCATAATGGCCCTAACGGAACTAGCGTTGCGATTATAGAATTTATACAGCTGATTCATTATGGGTACATGTTCCGAATCGACTTCTTGATTTGCTTTATTCAGCCACAATATCGAAGTGCTTACCAAATGTGCCAGCCAATGCAAATCACCAGATATTAAATACTGATCACTAAACCAGGTACCAAATATATCGTAAGGACGATTTAAGACACGGCAGCGCAAATGAGAGCCATCTAAATAGAGCGAGAGAGAGTGAAAGAGAGTTTCTAATTTACTGGTCTGGTTAACTTTTATGTTCTTATAACTTTACAACAAACAGATACAAAACTAAGTTCGTTATTTGATTGTTTGCATTATCATTAGCAAACGTCTACTAGAGATAGACAGACAGTCAGACTACTATAGCACTACCCGTTGCCGAACATGCTCAGTCATGTCAATTGCTTGCAAATTTCTATAGTTACGCCTTTTGCAAACGTATTATGATTTTACCTTTTTCACCGACAGTAAACACCGCTATTTCACCCGAAGTACTGTGGGGTGAGCCGAAGTACACACCAGACACTAAGAGCAACGTGTCACTTTGATTGAACTGTGAGTATTGCGTATATTTCCAGCTGAATAGTTTCATGTTGTGTGAATATTTTTGGGTGCATGGATGGTCGGAATTCCAAATCTAGAAGAAATTTGTTAAGTTGCATAATTCCATTATCATTATCATATTACAAAATATAGGCAATATATTTAAAGTTGTGTAAATTGTAGTCTACAATTTAAAATATCTATTAATTAATTTCTTATCTCTTAACATGACGCAGTCAGAGCTTTTTGTGCCGTTTAAATTATTTGCAATATTTTCAACAGCGAAACACTATTAGAAACTAAAATAAAGTTAAAGTTAATATTTTTTTGGCAAAAAAAATTTATAGTAGTAAAAACAAAAAAAGAAAAAATGCATTAATATATAAATAAAATAAAATTGCCATAATGTAATGATCAAGACAGCTTGTTAAAATATTACCTCTTTTTTGGAACAAAAATAATTAAATTAAATTTTTGTTTTTAACTTTTTATTTTTGCAACTAAAGAACAAATTTTCTTATGCTTTCTTTTCTTTTAGGTAAAGATTTTTTTTTATTTTTGTGCTAAACTGCAGGTACCGTACTACCATTAAAACGTGCAGAAAATGCATATCTCTCAATTCTTTAGATTATAAGTGAAAATTTTACGTCTTTAACCTTAAATTTGTATTTTAACAACTCGTTATTCAATATTTTCGAAAAAAATATTTTTCAATGCATAAATGTTTTCTCTTAAATTTACATACATATGTACATATATTGAAAACAAAACATAATTGATTTCAATCTAAATTTTAAATTTTTAAATTTAAAATTATTTTGTTCGTAATTAAGGCGAAAATAACTACAACATAACAAAAACTCCAGGCATTTTTTTATTGCATTTTTTTTTTTAATTTTGATGTCAAAATCTGAATTCTATCCAGCTGTGGAAAAGTAAATATAAGAAAATAATGAAAAAATACAGACAAAATAGAATTCGTTATAAAATGAGCGAGAAAATTATCCATTTATATATTCTGATTTTGTTTTTAAATTAAATTTATGTATACAACCAAAAGTTTTAAATAAACAAATGTTTTATGTTCAGTGGAAAACCACTGGAGGCAAAGAATAATCACTTGAGCAGTCAAGTTGATCTGGCAATGAATTCGCTTGAAGGGATATTTAACGTTCCTTGTTTACGATATATTTTGCTTCATAATTACGCATTTTCTTGCTCAAGTTTGTTAAAAACATTCCGGATTTAAACAGAGTACAACATCAATTAATATTTTTATATCAAATTTTGCTTTTGTTGTACATGTTTTAATTTTTACTCACAATGACATAACCATCTTTGGAACAGGTAGCGAACATTTCACCATTATGCGAAAAACTGACGTGCAAGACTTGATGATCATGACCATTAAGACACTGCGACTGGACAAAAGGTATGTGGTAGTTCAAGCGAATATATTCATTTTTCCAACAAGTAGCACCTATTGAAGAGCAACAAAACAAGCAAAATATAAGCAAACTTTTTTGATAAATTGCAAAACAAAAAACCAAGCTTGTACAAACCTGGTTTAAGAGTGATGGCAGGATCGGTGCGAAAATGTTCCTGAAATCGATGTTTCCACAGTAGGTTATCGTTCGCCACTTCAAACCAACGTCTGCAGGTGGCCGAGACACTGACTATATCTTTAACCGTTAGATAATTTAGAATTCTTAGCAAAACCAAATCTGGTATGGTCCACCATAGCGATTCCTCTGGCTCTTCCATATGAACATTCAAATCGTTTTCTGTTTCCTCGTCTGATATATTAATTACTTTGTCAACTTCTGATGCATCGCAATCGTCACAGATTTTTTGTTTCTTCGACATGATATTGACTTCATTTGCGATTACTTGCATATATATATGTATGTAGTATATTCCATTATATTACAATATTTTTCTCTAATCTATTTTGATCTAAATTTAATTTATTTCTCACAATTAAATGTTTTCGTGCAATTAATGTTGTTGTAAAAAAATTTTGTATACATAAAATTAACTTTTCGTTTTGCTTTCTTTTTTATCGGCATTAAAGGTTACTACCAATTAATGAACTTTTATAAAAAAGAACAAGTATATTAAACGTTTTGTTGTACAAAAATATGAAAGCAAGACGAAGCTGCTATATTAGCAAATTAAGAAAACGATAGGAATTTCACTTTTCTCTAAAAATCATCTAGATTCACGCTATAAAACCGATTGCAGTTATTTGTATAAACTATTTGGCTAAAATATGCAAAACAAACTTTAAAATCGAAATGACCAACGAATAAAGCAACAAACGTAAATACAGTGTAAAAATACCAAATACAAAAACAATGTATAAATGTCAACAACAGCAACAACAAAACACAAAACAGCTGTAACTTTTTCGGTGTGTAGTATTATGTATACAGCTTTTTTCTTTTATAACCACAACAGCAACAAACAACTACAGCTAAAAATACAAAATTCCATGGACCAAAAATAACTTTCTCTTCATTTTAATTGTTAAAAAAAATCGATTTCTTTATGGGATTAGAAAAATTATTGCATACTCCAAATAAGAGTATTTAAAATGTTATATTATAGTCGAAATAATAAAACATTGATGCGAAAAACTTCTCTTTTTCGTAAGTTAACACGTAGTAGACAAGTTAAACACAAACTCAAATAGCACAACAAAAAGTTGAAGAATGAAAGAATAGAATAATCACAACATTAAAAACAATGCTGCAACAAACAGCTGTTTATATATTTATTTCTGTACTGCTACACCCTGTTTTAACAGTTGCCAGGGCTGTTTATAGATACATATTAAGGAAACGTTTAATATTTCTATTTACGCTTTTGAGCGGAAATTAACCATACAGCGATAGTACTGAAAGTAAAATATTAAATTAAAAATTATGCTGCCTACTTGTCTTTGAGTTTGAACCTGTAATCAGGAATCAATCTGTACATAAGCAGAACATTTTATCAGAACTAGGAAAGCAAAACCCTGATTTTTTCTGGTTGACGCACATGCGTATAAAAACTCCAGGAAATTTAAATACTCTACTTTTTTGTGATTTTCAGCTCCTTTTTGTTAAAAAAAAAACCTTTCCGTTCTGCAAAAGTCAGTATATGTATGTATGTTGTAACGGTGATTTTTTCTCAAGTAGAAGAATTGCGAAGTAAGTAACTTCTGCCATCTTTTGCGTTTACTGTTATTATGTTATTGTCATTGCGGTATACGCAAATACACACACATTTACGTCAGGTAAGACAAGCAAAACAAAAAAGATTAAAAAATATTATAGGATCCCTTCGAGTGAAAGGGAAATGTATGTAAGGAGATTTTATAAGACTGATCAAAAGAGAATATTAAAAGTGCATAATGGAAACTGGCACTTGGTTAATGAACTTTTAGTTTTTTGTTGTTGTTGCAACTTGTTGCTGATGATGAGTTTTCATTCCTTCCCTACAAAAACCGCAGTCATCATTAACAGAAACAAGATGTCTGAGCCGCAAAAACTTAAAACTGACCTTGGTAAAGCAAAACTAAAAAACTGGTTTAAAAATGATGATCGACTATTAAAACAGTAAAATATTTTATTGTTTAGCAATAGGAAAAATTTATTGCAAAAAAAAAAAACAAAGAAATCCAGTTTTGTTTAAAGAAACTGAATGGAAAATAACGTTAAGAAATGATCCAGAACAAGGAAATAAATAACTGTGTTGAATGAGGTTGGATAAGGATGTGCTGCGTTAAGTCAATGTTAACGTTTGGATTTGATCGCTTTGGCGATAAATAATATTTAGTAATACATATTTTTAATTTACTTGTTTTATGAATGCGAGGTTTAAAATCTTACACATTGAAGTTACATATTTATGTATATATGTATGTATGTATGTATGAATATATGTATAAGTATATACATAGAACTTGCATTAGGCGCATGACTCATGACCAATGTTTGAAAATCTTTACAGCCGCTTTATTATTAGGCTTTGAATTCTCTTAATTGACCTTTTCAAATGACGTCATAGAAACTGCAGCAGCTGAGCCAAGCCACAATTAATGCGCTTGAAAGCTACTTTACAGACATACACACATACATACATATGCATGTATGTATGTACATGGCATCAGTAATTAAAAGCGTTTAAATGCGGGCGAAAAGACAGTCTGACTGAGTGGTTAATACACTGGACAATAATTATGATAAAATATTTCTCTCTAAAACACACTCTGCAAGATATTGGGCTTTCATGTTAACATTTTGTACCAAGACTACTTTTGCTTTTCTTTGTTTTAATTCTTAATGATTGTATAGTACCATTCTGTGAAAATCAAGTATTCTAAAATCTGTGTAACGTTTGTCAAAATAGATACATATATGTACTATGTATGTAAGTACATACGATATAAAATGTATAACTAGAAGCGTATGTAGTTTTCTTATTGTAGCAGCTTTATACTCCTTTCCGATTAGTTCATTTTTAATCACTTTGTTGCGCAGCTCTGCCTTTAATTTCCGCTGAAAGTTCAAACACTTCATATCGCTGGTTGTGGATAGCTTAAAGATTATTAATTTTATGATAATTGTGTTAAAGATTCGTTCAATAATTAAGGAGAGTAGACATGGACGATGACATATTTTCAAGTCACAATATTCAGAACATATTGAGAGTTTTGTCACGGTAATGGTTATACGCGGCAGGTATGAACATAAAAATCTCCTTAGGTCATATAAATTATATTAAGCAAAACAAAAATTAGCAGCTTGCAGTGTCGGACTTTACCAATAATTTAGAATCCACTATCATAGAATGTAACAGCTGCAGATGACCGCTCTTTTGTATTCACGTGGCCACATATGCATGAGAAATCTAGTTTCTTATTGCCCCGCAGACTCTTTACCTATTTATTAGAATGCTTTTGAAAGAAAAAAAAAACTACTCTTCAGAATAATCATAAATAGAAATCGTTTTTCAATTTCTAATTTTTGAAGAAAATAAACTGCAGTTACGAAAAATGCAACTTGTACATATAATTATGTATACATATGTATGTTCACATTTAAAAAAATATTGATGCACACATTCTAATTGAATTAATTTTCAGTATTAGTTTTTAATGCCGTATTCAGAACTGCGGGGAAATTTTCCATTATGATTTCTTTATTATCGAGATGACTACGCTAATGCGTTAAGCAAAATTAAACTTTAATGTTATTGAAACTGGAAAAATTATTATACAAATATTACGAGTATTAAGCTGTTTACAGTGGTTCAAATTAATACAAAATTACATGATTTATTATTTAACGTTCTTGGTCCGTATGAAAATTGTAACCAAAACTTTTGGTATTGGCTTAAGAAATTTTTAAAATCCAGTCTCACGATCTCAAACGTTAGCATTTAACCAAGAGAGAGTACTTTCGGCTTATTTTTTGAACAGACCTCGTATACAGATATAATTTACACAACAAAAACTTGTTCAAAATTGTAATGTTTTTTTTGGTCTATTTGTTAAATTTTCGTTTCTTTTAGGCTTAAGCTTATCTTGTTTTGTAGTTTTAAAGCTATTTTGTATTTCCTTGTAAAAATTACGATAGACAGCCCTGTCATCCTGGTAGCCTTATCAATTTGCTGTAGTCTGGCAAAACTGAGATTAACTTATTTCTGGTAATCTTTTTGCGGTGCATATTATTTCCATGTAACCACTGCTGCAGTTTTCGTTTATCATAAACAATAAACAAAACAAAAAAAGATCAATAATTATCAGTGAGAAAAATAAAAGAAACAAATAGACTCTCAGTTGTTGTTCTCGCACTTGGTGAGCGTGCGGCAAAGTTCTTATCTCTGGTTGCGATGAATGAATAAATGCTTTTGTTTCGAATTAAATTTCGCTTTAATCTCCCAACTCTGTTTCAGCGCCTCAGTTTTATTTTTTGTTCTGTTCTGAGTTTAGAATTTATGTACATATGGGGTTTTTTGTTGTTGTTAATAAAAACCAAATTACAAAATATTGCAGTCAGTTCAAGTTGATCTTTGTTTTAGCGAAGTCAAGTTACTTATTGTCGACTTTTATAATTTCTTAAGTTTCGGTGCGAAATTGTAATCAAACAAAACATCTTTTAAAACATTCAACTGAAATAAGATTATATCCATAATATATTTAAAGCGAATTGTAATTCAAACTATTAACTTTAAACGAAAAAATATAATAATAAAATAAAATAAAATTTTATTCTTTTAAAAACAAAGACGTTAAAAAGTGTTTGGAATCCAAAAAAGGTAAATATATTATATATTACAAAATCTAATTTCTAAGAGTGCAAGCGTATTTGAAACACAGCAAATAAATTATATTTAATCAATAAGTTTAATGACCGTAATGTTAATATTTTTGGCTTTAAGGAATAATTTGTTATAAAAAACATTTCGCTCTTTTGTATTGAAATTTTGCGCGAAGAAGAAGAAAGGTTCATAATATTGCAGGCAAATTTTCAATTTTAATATTTTATTAAACTGACACGTGATTGTTATCGATTTTTTAACGGTGTGTATAAAATTGCGTAGCTGCTGCTCTGAAAGAAACATACCTACATACATATGTTTGTATGTATATATGTATGTACTTATAGTTTTTTTCTTTCCTAATTAAATAAGACAGCACATGAATACTGAATTGAATTATTTTAATCGTGATTTTAATTGTATTAAGAGAAAAATAATAATAATATTTTGTTTCAGTGACTTTTTAATTGATAACAACTAAATAATTGGCTACTAAATAATTAGTTAATTGTGATAACAATTATAATAATAATATATGTAGATATATGTACATATATGTAAATGAAGTTTATTCAGAATATAATGCCGTGGTGTAGAGCCCACCTTCAATCAACTTTTAGTATTGAATTAGTCGCTGTTCAGACGCTTCAATGTTTGAGTTTGTCGGAGAGATCGGAAAGCAGTTGCTTATGCTGGCAAACTATTTCGAATTATATAAATACATACGTGAAGTTAGACGCAGAAAGACATTCACAATTCTTTGCTTCGTTGCAAATAAAACTAAATTTTATAATACAATTCTGCATAATTCTGAAAAACAAAAACTAAAATAAACAAATTTTACAGTGGAAAAGATAAGATTGGTATAAAATATATGTATATCTACAAACGTATGAATGTACATACATAAAATAATACCAAAATTCATATTGTATGTATGTATGTATACATACATATGTGGAAGAAAATAAATTATTGAATAGATTTGAGAAGTTGAAGTGTCTTAACCGGGTCCTATAATTAAATTTAATATTAATTAACAATATAATTTGTTCTGACATATTATACAAATCATGGCAATTGCTTTAATCATGACTTACAGCAATAAATTTTTCATTTCATTTAATTGAAACATTTCGTTAATTATTTTTATTAGCCTCTTGTAGAGAGAGGTTCAAGATATAACATTGTGGCGAAAGGAGTAAAATAAATAAAGTGCAGAAAACCTGAACAATTTCCTTTACTTAAAGTGTAGTTAACAGACATCCCAACTTGGAACGCTGCATTGACAGGCACCTCTCTTTGACTCTTCCTTAACATACATTCATATATACATACATATCTAAATAGTAGCGCAAACTCTTTTGCCAAAAATCCTCTAAATAATAAAATATATGTATCTATACTAAATCACTGGTCGTGAAGAAAATATAGCAGCCAAGTTCCCCACTAATAGCTTCTAAAGGCTACCAAGCTTTTGTAGCTATTCTTTCTACGCCTGTTTCAGAATATCCATCAATTAGTATGTAGTTAATCTAAGCACCTCTAACTAAAATCAACTCTTTGATTTCTTGTCTTATTTGACAGAATGTGATTGGCAGAGTTGATGTAGTATTCAAAACAGATGTTGATTTACCTATAATGATTCATTGCCATCTAATGTAAGTAATAATTCTTAATTTGAACTTTTCAATTAAAATTAAATTACATGCTATTACAAACAGATTAATTAAATTATACATATTTTAGCAGTTAATGATTTATTATAAACAATCAGATGCAGCGTAACAAGAACTATTGTTACTATTCCTTCCGTTTGACAGCTGTAGTGTTACGATAACACGTTGATGGGCCTTCTCAAAGTCAGGGTTATAAAAATATGAAAAACAATTTATAAAGGTTAATGTTGTTGTTGTACTAATGGTATGGAAAATACAAGTACAACATATAGCCAGCATATAAAAAAATTAATGAAAACGATAGTAAACAAAGTGCTATGCAGCAAATTTTACAATTACGGAAAAGCTTATATATGTGAAAGTATGTAGATATATTAAGAGCTACTTTGTTTATACTTATTTACCAAATTGTATAGACACTTAAGAGGTAAAAGGTAATAATTATGCATTATGTTCTCCGTTCAGACGTTTCTACTTTTGCTAATCAAGTTTGAGGTTATCGGACAGCCGGACAAGAATAGTGATTAGTGTTACGGAGTTACTTGTACTGCGAAACTTCTTTGCAATTATATACATACATGAAGTCAGCTGCAGTTTAATATTTTTAACATTTCTTCCCATTCTTTGCTGGGCTTTACATAATATTGAATTTTATGATAAAATTGTGGAAAAAAATAAAAGGAATTTTGCTATGGAAAAGACTGTAGTAATCGGAAATGCATACATATTTATATATTATATTAATAAAACCAAGTGTAGAATTTAGCTGGCAACACGGAACGAAAGTTGTTGAAATAGATTTCGTTGCATAAACCTTAAGGCAACTTTAAAAGACAATTGAAAAGTAATTAATCAAGAAAAGTGTGATTCGAAGTGTCTGAAACAAGATTTATTATAAAATATATTTATTGGCCTGTGCCAATTTCAGTTTACAATTGCTGCACACTTCAGTATTTAGTCACACAGTAAACAGAGATGAGAAAAATAAGCTTTGAAAAAGCTTGAAATCAGCTGATAGAAAGATATATTTTCGAAATAACTGTGCAATTTTGAATTTGATCACAAAGTAAATAGAACTGCGAAAAGTAACGTTTAAAAAGGTTGAAATCAGCTGATAGAAAGATATTTTTACAGACCAGCATCATATGTAGACCCTGCATATGTACGCCCACCTAGTAAAACGCTTTGTGTGGCATTTTCCTACTGTGCGTGTTTTCATTTCATTGTTGAAACACACTAAGTGGGTTTTACTGTTTTATATAATTGCAATTTTGCATTATAAAAACAGTGAATTCATGAAATTTTACACACTAGGTGGGGTTTCTTATGCAACGTTACATATGGCATTCTAAGTTGTTACGTGTAGTGCATTTGTAAGTCTGATTTTCAATAATACTCATACAGTGGAGCGAGAACTATTTATTTAAACATATTTTAAAAAAAGTAACCTTTTTTAAATCGAATCTTTTAAAAACTTGTTTACATACAAATCAGCTGTTACTTGATTTTCGCAAAGTTGTAAACAAAAAACGCACCATGTCAACACAATAGCAAATGCCAGAAGTTGCATTGTAAAATGCAACAAAAACTGAATGCCCCTAATGTATACAATATGTATGTTTTACAGTAGTTGCAATATCAACTAAAAAACACTGTCAATTGTCATTAGAGTTTGTTAGTGCTGTCAATTAATCAGGTTTTATAATTCCAGCAATTGCCTACTATTATTGCGAGTACGTAATTTACTCGTACAATCGTATCGCGGCATTTAAAAATCATCCGCTATTAGATACTGGCATTTGGAACGCCGCCTGGAAGTAATTTTCTGGACTAAAGGTTAAGTAGAAAAAGACATTTGCCTGTGAAGTAACTTTAACAATGTTTAAGATGTTGAAAAAAGTTTATTTTTTGTTGTTTTCTGACAACTAAGTATGTAAATACATATATCTTAGTTGTTTATGAATTACCCACAACAAAAAACCTTTAATGCTGCTTTGAACGAAGTTTTTGTAAAGAAAAAGAAAAAATATTAACAAAAAACGAAACAAACAAAACTAATTAAGAAATATTGAAAGAAGATTTATTATTTGGCTTTAATAAGAAAATTTGAAATATTATTTATTTTTAAACATGACTGTCAGACATACAAAGTTTTATTTCACAAGATGCTAAAATATTTTTTTACGGCGGCCGTAACTCAAAGAGCAGAAGCGCTTAAATTAATAAATTTGAAAAAACCTTAGAAATAATAAAAAAAATAACTCTGAAATAAGTATTAATTGAATTCGTGTGAATATTTCTTATATGATATTTCGACAGCATGAGCCATCGTTTTGTCACACATTTTTATGTTCAAAACACTCAATTCAGCGCTACGAAAAATACTGCCATTTGTTGTCACATTCGAAACACCATTTTTTTTTTTGAATTGCAATTTTACCTTTCGTTAAACTTAATACAGATTTTCACAGCTTCCCATGAGCCATAATTTAAATGAAAGATGGACCTGAAAATATGGTGTGTTTCTTGCGATTTTAAACGTATATGAATGTCACGTTCGACACAATGGAAGTACCCATATTATTGTATTCAAATTCTTCATTGATTACAACTTATGTAAATTAATTAAATTAAATATCAACAACAAAAACAAAACACATTTTCAATGTTGAACTAGAAACAATAATAAATCCACAATTTAGTAGAACAATTAAAATTCAACACAAAAAGATCAAAAATCATTTGCCAGCAAAAAAAAAACATACAAATAAAAACTTATATTTTAATTTTATTATTCTAACAGGTGAGAAAGAAAAGCACAAAACACAAACTGTAACAGGGACAAAGTGTTAAGTGCAGTGTAATTCAACATTTGTATATATGAATGTAAGTAAATAATTTCGACATGCTGCGACAATTTTTGTCAGCGAACGTAATACAATTACCGGTGAATTTACAAATTTTATTAATTTTATTGCTAAATTTTAATTTAATGCCGCATTCAATGAATGACTTGAAATGTGGTCAAAAGTGTATTTTAGTTAAAAAGCTTTTTGCCCTCTAAAATGTTTTTTTTTTTAACTGTGTTCACATTTTTGGGAGGATTAATGTTCAAACTTTGTTACAAAAGAATTTGAATTTGTTTCGAAACTGTTTTATTTCAAACCGGATTATTGATTTCTTCTCATAACTACTTAATAGTAACCGTTTCCAAGACTTAAATCCGCCCTTAATATTTGATAACTGCTTACCAGTAACCGCTTTGAAAGTGACCATTTCTAAAATTTACTTATGTACATATATCTGGCCTAAATGCCAGCGAAGAGGCCGCTCGGTATAGGGGTGAAGTAAATTGCTAATTTTATGTAACAAATTTTCTTTTATAATTCATTGTCTGAGTCTCTTGGACTTTTTCAAAAATAAGAAGAACTCTCATTATTTAATACCTCCTCCAGCTCGGAGGTAAGATACATGTGATTGTTAGAACGGAGTACATTAACAGCATCAGTCCTTAAGTCAATAGATGACAGATGAAAGCCCTCACCTGCCAGTAGTTCCCCAGGCATTGGAACAAACCGAGGGGAAAGTAAAAATTAAAATTGACGAGCAGACAGTCCAAAACAAAATTGAATACTCCCCAAAACTACTTTTAAATGTTGGCATACGAAATTCCAACAAATCGAGATCTTAACATTGATTGTGGTACAACATTAATAAAAAAAATAAAAACAAAAACAAACCAAAAGTAACAGCCGGTCTAATTGAAACCTGAAAAAAAACTATAAATACATATATTTAATGTCTTCCTTAAAAAAAATGCACAATTGCACCGGGCCCTACTTAAAGCGAATTAGTTTCGTTTACGCTTAATGTTCATGTCAAAGGCAACGCAATCGAACCTGAAACAATCAATGTCAATGTCAGATGTTGTTTGGGGCGAAAAAGCATAAAATCTTGCAACTCGTTAACCTTGTGGCTATTCATACTTGTGTTGTGTTTTGTTTTGTTGCTAATCTTATGTTTTTTTTCCAATATTTTGGTAACACGTAATTTCAAAGACTTTTCTCTTTGCAGTCTTTGAAGCTGCAGTTTTTTTTTTTGCAAAATAAATTTTATTAGTTTTATTTTTAGACAAATGCAACTGTATTCATGTATGTGGCATGTCCTTTGGGTATAAATTACAGAATTTATGGACCACATGTAAATATAAGTAAAGGGTCAAAGGATCAAACAACTGCAAATATATACGCAAAGCAATTTCGTTTTGATTCCTTTATAATGGCACTGCGAATCTGCAAAATTAATTACAAACTAAAACTAAAATGAAAGTTTTCGTCAAATAAATCTTTTTGGTATTAAATTCGGATACAGGAATCCTTTTATAGTTCTGCATAAAATTATTACTACAAAAATGTCGGGATATTTTTTTGAACGCTTAAGATTCAGCATCCTAAATCGCGCTAATAATTTTTAATACTCCTAAAACATCGAAGCTTAATGTCCAAATGTCAATTTTTTCCTCATGCCAATCGTCTCTCGAACCAAGTACATACCTACAGCAGTACAGCAATCCAAAATACTAGCAGTTCTATATGTTTAAAAAAAAACCTACATATCTTTGATTATTTTTCATAACAGCTTTTGTTTAGTTTTTTCTTCTTCTCAGTGTTATATTATTGCTTATCGCAAAGTGATATATTATATAAAAAAACTGGATTATTAATTTGTATTTCACGCCACCCTGTGTTCGTTTTAAGGCACAGGATAACAAACTAATATTAAAAATAAATAAACATACATGTGTACAAGTGCAGATGTAATTGTTTTATATTCTAACACCGCGGCTGCATGATCAAGTTTTGCCTTCAAGTTTTTCACACATACTGGTTGTCAAAATTCCAAATAATTGAAAGCTGTGACGTAGGCTGCTGCACGCGAATTTATAATGTCGCCAAGAAAAGTACTTAAAATTACTGCTTCATGCAAAGTTTTACAACAAAATGACTAAAATAATAGAAAAAATAAAAAAAAAACAAGAAATATTTTTACTCACAAACACACATTCTCATATCTATTCAATACTTTTTTTTTAATTTTCTGGAAATATTATGTTTATTTATGTACAAATAATAATAAAAAAAAGAAACAAGACAACACCAAAAGAATTTGGCTGTAAAATGTTTTGCAACAACGAAAAATTTGCTCATTAAAACTGTAATCAGCTGTTTTCTTGATTGCAAATTTTGAAACACAAAATTGCAAGCAAATTCGTTTCAATTGTTAAAAGTGTGAGGGTATTAATTAAAAAAAAAAAAAACTATGAATGTATTAAAACTTGAAAGGCAAATCTTGATGGTGTAACTCCCAACCCAGTAAAGTGTTTTAAGTCAAAACAATAATCAAATTTTGTGGACTGAACATTTTTTTCTGGAAGAAAACTGCTTATCTAGTACCGTGTTCAGGGCAATAATTTATTAGCCCATCAACATTATCAGCCAAACGCTAATTTTCTTATTAGTTGTACAATAGCCATACAATTAAACATTTGAGGAGCTGATTAAAATGGCAATTCTAATATTCATAATCATTTCAATGCCATTTCAATACAATTGATTTATTAAGTGTTAAACTGCAACAGCGATTAAGACTTTCAAGAAAATTATTCATAGCAATTGAAATAGGTTTTTATTAGGCAAATCGGAACTTGTTTTCCAGCTTATAACCAAATTGTGCCCATTTATATCGAAACCAAATTTATTAGGTTTAAAATAAAATCTTAAGTATTTAAGGTCGGCGCACATATAAACCGTCAAGCGCTATCCGTCGTCTTTTTCAACTGAAAACTGAGTTGAAATACAGTTTTGTCCCATAAAGTACGCATTTAACGTACGTTGAGTACTTTGACAGTTACTAGTTAATTTTTTCTTTGTTTTGATTTAGATGTTCGTGTAAAAATAAAGACAAAGTATTCATCATTAACATGACAGATGACGCATGATGGTTTCTATATGCCCCGGCCTTTATTATTTCTGACATTTAGCAAGATTTTATTATGCTGTTCGTTTCATGGAAGAACACTGGATGGTTTATATATGGGTTATATCCAGAATCCAAAAATTTTTGCCGTCCTTATCCATCATACAAACAAATTTTCACTTAAATCATAAACAGGCTTGTTAAGCATTTTGATTGTGTGTAATCACTTTGATCAGCTGTTAAAACATGACTCTAATTGAGTCAATTAAATTTTAAATTGAGTTGTAGACTTTGATGTCCATATATAAGAAGTATTACAGCAGTTGTTGCAGTTTTTTTTTTCAGAGAAATTTTTAATTCAATTTTAATAAAAAACCGAATAAAAAGAACTAAATTAATCTTTCCACCTTTTTCTCTTGTTCTCTGTTCACTGAGTTGCACTCAGTTTCAGGTGCAATTTTGTTGTTCTGAATTAGATAATTGAATTCTTTTATGGTAAATTGGCTCAATTAATACTTTAATTGCGTTCCGCATTTTCTCTCGTCACTCTCATTTGTTGTACCACAGGCTGTTCAGTGCATTGCACTCAATTCATGGGACAATTTTGTTGTTCTCAATACATCAACTGAATGCTTGTTTGGTACATTATGCGCTAAATTAGGACCTAAATTGCACAATTACGATGCTTTACGGATTTTAGCATGTCTGCAAAAAACACCTGCTTTAAATATTTCTTTTATTTATTCATTTATATTTGTTTGTATTTTGTTATTTCAGTTGCAGACGTACATATTTGCCTAAACCAAAATGCCTTCTATAGAATACAACCTGAATTTGGAAGGGGAATTACCGGATGATATTAAAAAAGTGGCTGTAGAAAATGGTGAATGCGATTTGACCAAAACTCAAATGATTGCCGAGTTTAGAAATTATATTGCCGAACATGATCGCTGCCAACCAGATCGTTTGGATGATGAGTATTTAATAAAATTTCTCAGGGCTCGCCGTTGGAAAATAGAAGCCAGTTATAAATTGGTAAGTCTAAAATGTAAAAAATCCTAAGAAACCAAATGTTTTTTGTAGGGCGGGGCCCTTTTTAGCTACAAAAAAAAACTTTTATTAAAATCCCAGTTTTTAATTAAATTTTATTGGTTTTTCAGTTGTGCAATTATTATAAGTTCCGTGAACAGAACAAATCCTATTATGAGAAAGTAAGGCCGGCCGATTTGAAGATTATAGGCGAGGCCAATATTTTAACCTGCACACCGTACAGAGATCAGAAGGGTCATCGCATTTTAATTTATCGTTTTGGCATGTGGAAGCCCAGCGAAATAAATATCGACGATATTTTTCGGGCTTCAGTTTGTATTTTGGAATTGGGTTCCATGGAGCCCATTGGCCAGGTGGTAGGAGGCGTGGGCATATTTGACCTGAAAGATTTTACTTTGAACCACGTTTGGCACTTGAGCCCCAGCGTGGCTCAAAAAATGATTGCCATGTTAGTGGTAAGTTGTTTAAAGTGTCCGTAACATTTGATTATAACTTGGCTCTTATCTTGTAGACCTCTATGCCCATACGTACCTCAGCTTTACATATTGTCAATCAAAATTGGGTCTTCAATACGGCTTTCAATATCTTCAAGCCGTTTTTGGATGCCCACATGAGAGAGGGTTTATTTATTCATGGTTCGGATATGTCGTCGCTGCATAAACATATAAGTCCCGAATGTTTACCAAAGAGGTGAGTAGAAAATCCGCCTTTATTATATTAAGTACATCTCTTGGTGCGGACCTCCAAAGTGAAGGTTGGAAATAATTAGGTTATTAATCTTGGAAGAACACTTTTAGTCTCGCTGAACTTTATGTTGCAATATGGGAACTGATATGCCCCCTAATAACTCGTAGACTGTTGTTAGCTGCCCATTGCCTGGAATTTGCCAGCTGCGATGCTGCCATCCATCATCCTGAAGTCCAATAGCAAGGGAGTACATTTTAAATGCCTTAGAGATCTATTGGACTGCATCTCCTACCCATAACCTATATTCTTAGTTCTGGTACAAGGAACTGTATATGTACAGATGGTGACCCGACAACTGGTCCAAACCTAACCCTAACCGTAGCGGCTAACGGACTGACTAAATGTCTAAAACTTGTTGATTAGAGTCTACTAGATGTTTCAGTGGCTTATGGCAGTACCAACTTCTTACATGTTTCTGTATGTCTACGCCTTTCGTTTCCCAAACTATCTGCGGCATTCATCTGCTGATGGGGATTAGATAAATCGAGCTTGGCAGGCAGGCAGCACAAGATGATCTGTGCAGGAGATCTTGGAAGAAGACCTTTGCCAGCTCTTTGAAATTCGAGTTGTAGCGGCACCAATAAGTTATTGCTATTAACAGTGTTCAAAGGAAAATAATGAAGAGAGCAGTTGGTTTAAGATCTTAGTCCATAAAATGTCGTTTTCCGTTTAATATATTGAAATCACACGAAAAGAAGTGAATTAGCTCATCCATCATCAATACGGAGAACTTGGGCTATTGAACAGTGAGGAATAGATTTCGTTCTCAAATTTGTCATTGTCATTGCTCAACATTTGCTCTTCTTACTCTCTTCTGTCATTGCTTTTTTACTCTGTGCTGTGAGTTCAACGCAAGTTAAGAGGCCATTTCTAATTGCTTTTTCAATTAAATAACTGAATTCTAGTCTGATAAATTGTCTCAATTAAGATTAAAAATGAGCGTTTAAGCTGGAAATTATACAAATTAAAGGCATTGTCCCATCAGCCAATTAATGTTTGGATAGCAAAATTTAATAAAAACACACCTACTGACCGGAATTATAGAAAACGAAATTCTCACCTTATTCTAAGAGTGGTCGTCGTAGATAAATTGCGTCGACATAAATTAATTGTCGATAGGATGCTCGTCGTCGACAAACATTTTATGTTACTGGCAGTTTCTATTTATTGTCTTAGCGTTAGAATATGTCAAGTGTCTTTAAAGATTAGAAATCTTTTGTGGAAGACAAGTGTAAAAGCGAGAACTTATTGATTGCCATTTGGTGAGACGACGACAATGAGAGGACTGTGGCAATATAAGCGCCAGTTTTGTGGCTTTTATTTCTTGTCAAATTTGCTGTCTTTTAAAATAGTTACATACTTTTACTTTAATGAGATTCGCTTTGTCTATGTTTTTCTAGATATGGCGGCATACATGATGACTATCCCAGCGATATGTGGTTCGAAAGTCTTAGCAGAAACAAGAAAGTGCAAAAGGATCTGGAGCAACTCGGCTACGTTTTCGATGACGAGAACTAAATTAAGTTTCGTTTAAAAATTGTTGGCCTTAGAACTGATTAAAATTTATGTATATATGTAGATACATACACACATACACATACATACATATACTCTCTTGCATATAAGAAAAGTCAATTCAATTTATTAAAGAAATAAAATGCCGGCTTTCTGGCCAAATAGTTTTAACCTTTAAGCGAAAAATTTAGCCACTAACGTAACCAGTCAGGGCACTGGCCGAGGGATAGTGTGATCTTAGATGCATACAACGTTCACGATCCAACATTAAGGTACGACGTTTGAGCATAATTTCGCGTTCCAAAGTACCGCGAGTTTGCATCAATTTAATTTTAATACTTTCTGCCTCATCCAGTTCCTTCAACATGCCAGAGACGCCACCCTGTATGATGCCAACTTCGTCGATAAGGTTTTGTTGGGCTGCATCACGACAGTTTTCGACATTAGGACGAAAACTGCGATTATCCATGCGAGTCTGCGCAACTTTCATGTTGGCGTCAAACTTCCGAATGGCTGCGCTCAACTGGATTATGCGCGTCTCGGTGTCAGCCAACTTTTGCAGGCACTGCAAGGAAAATAGTTCAGGATTAAAAAGACTTTTT
Organism: Epicampocera succincta; assembly: GCA_932526305.1. Lineage (NCBI taxonomy): Eukaryota > Metazoa > Arthropoda > Insecta > Diptera > Tachinidae > Epicampocera > Epicampocera succincta. The sequence continues at coordinate 10,138,841 of OW052037.1, read as the reverse complement.
AAGCCACGCCCCGAATCTTACATCTCTCAAATCATTCTCAAAGCGTTGCAAATTTTCTTGGGTACAATTGATGCGCACTGTAAAGGCTTTTTCCACTGTGTCCGCTTGGGTGCGTAAATCTCTTGCTGCATTCATTAAAATAGCGTTCAAAGTCTGCCTCAGTTGAGCCGACTTTTGGCGACAGGTTTCACACTCCTCCAAAGTCTCCTGGCTAAAATGTTCCCAGTACTGTTCCGAAGCTTGTCTTGTTTGTTTTTAAAAATATACAAAAAATTTCATATCCTGTGAATCTGTTGGAAAAGAACTTGCTTACTCTGCCGGCTGTCTCACAGCTCCTGGCCGAAACAAAATGGTCTTTGATCTGTTATAAAGATTGGCGTTAAGCGCATCAATTTCATAGGCCTCCTTTTTGTCACTCCAATCATATTCCAAACGTTCGCGGGCCGAACGATTTTCTACCTGTTGCTGTTCAAAATCTTCCAGAGTCTTTTTGAGCAGCTGCCTTATCTCAGATATTAAAGCCAACTCTTTGATTAGCTCCTCTTCGGGAGCATCTCTCACCAACTCAGTGTCTGGTCGACCACAACGCTTGTCTAAGCACTCCTTCACTATGGACTCGGGTATACTCAAAGTAAGCAGAGACTTCTTAAGTCTTACTCTCTCCTCTTCCAATGTACTGATCTCATCCTGCATGGCTTTAATAGCTGTCTGCAGAGTGTTCTTCCACTTGCCAACCAATTTCACACGCTGACTCATACTTTCGGTGGTCTCATGCTGAGTTTTTTCCATCAGTGCATTCATGCGCGTCAAAGAGCTTTTGCAGCTGTACTGATTCCTGAAAAGAAGCAAGTGAAGGGCAGGACAATGGATGGTATGATTTTCTTTCATGTTTTTTTTTTATAATCTACTTCATAGTCCTCTCGAATACTTCACTGGTATTCCGGACGGTCTGTAAGTTTTTCGCTTTCCACTCATTGGGACTGAATCGTGTTATGGAATAACGATCAACCACTGGCCGGGTTCCCGTCAGACCCGCCATTGGACTCCAATCGACCTTTCCCGTAGCCCAGGGACCAATCGGACCCATTTGTTGTAAGTTTTCCTGCTGCGGCAAGTGGTCTTCCGTTTGCGGCAAGTAACATGGTGGATTATTAAACTCGTCCGCATAGGGCTCAATAGCTGACTAATGAAAAAAATTAAAATTGCTTTAGAAGTTCATATCTGGATAGCGGGTCTAATCTTTCCAATCGCTGTTAAGAATTGCCTCTAGGAAGCATTAATTTCTATTGTACATGTAAACATAGTGAAGCTGGCTGCAGTAACGCTTCTCTCACACGACATTTTCTTATTCACTTCAAGCGCAAATAAAATAGTCACAATTTTTTACTTGGAATTCAGGAAATGCGAAACATTTCGCTTTCACTCGAAACTGCTTAAATTATTGCTGTCATGTTGACAGTAATTAATGCATTTCTGTTTATTTAATCTGTTGGTTTTATAATTAAATTTGCCATTTTTAGGACTCGCGGGAAAATCACGTGCTTTCGAATCACTAAACTGTTACTGTCGTTAGTATTTATAGCGCCTATCAAACACTATATGGCTGCATCTTAACAGCGGTCAAAACCAAATGGCGATTTTTAGCGAATAGTGATTTTAGCTTGGAATAGAAAAATGTCCCAATCTCCAATCACTAAGTGATTTTTTTACATTCAAGGAGTTTGTCTGTAGCTTCGACTTACCGGAATTTGTTCTGTTCTCAATTCCGGCCTGTGGGCCAATTCAAGTTCTGTGCCCTGGGTTGGTGGCAACTCCTCCTGGCGATAAAGGAAAAGAATGAAAACTGCTGAAAACTCTGGCCATTTTTTTTTTAAAGCAAATCGCACATTTATGTTCAGAACATGTTCTGTAGCTGCAACTTACTGGACTTTGTTGAGGTCTCGATTGCGACCTGTGAGCCAATTCAAGTTCTCTGCCCTCGGCTGGTGGCAACTCCTCCTAAGAGGTCAGAAAATGAGCAGATGCTGTGTTATATTAAAAACTAATTTGATTTAAACCCACTCTTTCTTCAGACCGACACAAATCCATTGTCTTTCAAAGACAGCTTTTAACAAAAGAAAAAATTTTCAAATCGATATGTATCTGATTAATTTTGACAAAATTTTATTTATTTTCAATTAACGAGTGTTTTGCAGCAATAAACAAACTGGTTGTAAGAGGTTGCCAGGTGATTGTTTGAAAGTTGTTTACAAAGGAAATGTTGCCCACCCCCCCAAAAATCTAACTAAATTCCAGTACGAACAAAACTTTCAAAACACTTTGCTGGGCTTTTTAAATTTTTGAAAATATTTCACTGTGAATTCTAACAAATTGTTTGGCTTGAATTTGATAACACTGAAGATATAGTCCTGCAGAAAGTCCGTTAATTCCGGATGCTTCTCAAAATACGACAAAGCCTTTTCATGGCTTAATTTCTCTTTCAAACGATATTGATTTAGCAATTGATTATGACTGCGCCACATTAATTCCAATTTGGGCACAATGATCTCGCGTTTGGGCACCAGGCCTTTCGTTTCATGCAAAATATAATTGAATTTATGCCAATAATGCAAAATCATTTTGCCCGCGGCCGTGTAAAACGTGTCCGACACTTCTTGGGCGCAATCGTTGAAATATTGGGTGTTGCGTACGTGTATGGCATTACGAAAGGTGCGATGGAACATTTTGATTTGTGTGCGTTGCTGGCAGATGGTCAATTGACAGCGCAGGATTTTTCCTTTGGCCAAGTAACACATACATAAATACATACATAAACGTGTTCATAGTTAAAGAAGAAAGTTATTATGCTTCACGACTTACCGTTTATGTTCATAGAGAAATAATTGAAATCACCAAAAATATTATTAATAATTAAATAGCGAGCGCGCAGCAACACGCCACCTTCCAAAATAAACCTTTCCTTGCGCCCCTCGACATCTATAACAGCCCTGAAATGTTGCTCGTCGTTGTTGATTTTCGTTTCACGTTTAACTATTAATTTGTGCACATTTTGTAAGCGGGCATCCAAGTTTTTTTCCTATTGCACAAAATGCAAAAAATTTACAGTTGCCTGTTTTTCGCTGAGATATTCAACTCACTATTCGACACGCGTCCACAAAGTCATATTCACTACGTTTCTCGCACAACAAATTCAATTTGTCATCGTATTTGCCTTTAAGCCAATGGCCGCTTTTGAACTTGCCCCTACCGGGAAGCAGTTGACTTTTGCCATACACCACATAACCATCGTAACTCTCCTCTACCTTAAATTCGAATGCGCCAATTTCCAGCAATTCGCTCTCTAAAAATATTTTCTTTTCCAGCAATTGACAGCTCGTGTCTCTCAGCTGGGAGATGTATAATCGTTCTTCGAAGATTATAGACTGCTTCTCGTTGAGCAAATCTTTAGCTGGCACTTGAAATTTAAGTTCATTTAATGTGTTTGTTGCGGGTTCAATGCGATCCAACAAAGCGGAGAAAATACTATCCAAACTGATTTCTTCTGCGGGTTTTAGATGAAATTTCTTTTGGCAGGGCAGCAATATAAAATTTTCTTCGGAAGTGGCTTTTTCAACACCATCGGGTTGACAGCGTGCCAGAGTGTTGTTTTCTGATGAAAAAAACTCTTTTAACCGCCTGTTCCACGATATTACGATAACTTAAGTTTAGTTTTGAAGTTGGCAGACGTTTTAAGCAGCAAAAATTCAGTTCAGAACCAAATTGTTGGCGTGACATTTGGAAACAACTTAAGGCAAACAAATGGGAATTTGGAAGCAAAAGGACTAAAAACAAATTGGGTAACATTCATCCTTATCACGGATCTAAAAATCTACAAGAGCTTGGAAAAGATGAAAGAAAACACAGTCGAATTTCCTTTAATCTAGAACCGTAATAAACATGATTGTGTCTGAATTTGTTTTTAATCCTTTGGCTTTCACCTCCACATTTGCTTGCCTTAAGCTATTTCGAATTTTCGCGCCAAGTTTTATAATTTGGCCTTTAAGGGCTTTTTTGTTGTCTACCAACCTCACCGTTCCATCAACATGGAACAGGTAAAAACCAACTCAAATCTTTTAACCTGCGTACCCATTTTTTCTATCAAAATAATTAATAACAATTAAAATCGATTAAAAGTAATTTTGAATAAACGCAATCAATTTCTATTCAAGTTTCTTGTTTATTTTTGATAACGTTAAACGACAGAGTGTTACAAAAAGTCATTTAAAATTTACTCGTACTACAGCGGCTGACTCAAATATTAAAAAAAGTTTATCCTGTTAGAATTTTGTTAGTTTTGAATTGAAAACTTTAAGGCTCATCTATTACCTGCTTTTAAGGCATACCAGAGGCTTGCTGGTACCCTTTCTGGCAATTAACTTTTGCCGAATTTATACCGTAAACCCTAGAATTTTTTCAATGCAATCCATCACTTTATCTGGCACATGATGCTGATATTTCGAGCTAAATTCCTTTCTCGGCAGGCGTTGTATTCTCAATTAAGGATTACATGAAGTAAAATAAACAAAAAAAAAAAAAAACAATTTTTCCTGCTACACCTTTTTCGTTGGCCATTCAATAGCAAATTGTGCAAACTTTAGCACTTCAGCAGCTCTAACATTTTTCCAATTAAAGCAACCGACTTTAAACACACATTAACTTAATGGTCATGATTACCTAATCAGTTAACTTTGCACACCAACCAATTGTCTTCTAAGATACCCGACAAACAAACAAACAAACAAACAATCTGCTAATAAAAAATTGGGAAAACTTCCTTCTTCTTTTGTTACGAAATTATTCAATGATCAAATCAACGCATTTGCTAAAAGACGTTTTAGTGATTAATGACTCCAATATATCAAAATAAGAAACTACACTTACACCACAGCAGCCTTTAACGAGTCCTTTGTTACGGAAAGCGAGAAGGAACAAAAAGAAGGGCTGTCTTTATTAGACCAAAAGAATGTCATTTGACTTCTTCACACCTTGATTTAGGGGAATAAAATGTAAGAACAAGAAAACACTAACAACTAGATAAAACAAACACAAACAAGGAAGGACCAGAAAAGAAAAAGAAAACAAACAACATTTGTGATGTCAAAACAATATTTTATTTATTGAAAGGAGGTTGTTGTTGTCGTTGTCATTGTTGTTGTTGTTGTGTTTCGTACAAAATTCTTCATTTATTTTCTACACGCAAAACATTTGAACACATTTATAGACCTTCTTAAATGGTGCGCAAAGTGATGTCTTTATTTGGTCTGGAGTAAAGCTAAACATGCATTTATGCGTCCATATCCACCCAAATGGCCAAACAGAGGTTGAGCAGAAAAATACTGTTTGTGTGAATGCAGGCCCCAAACACTCTTGACACATTTTGGGAAGTTTAGTCTTAGGAAATTTAACAATGCCAGAGTATTTTTAATATAAATTGAGGCTGAGAATGAGAAAATCGAGGCACCCGAGTCGGTGCCAAGGAACATCAGCCATTCCCGTTCCTTATGAAAGCAGGTGTCTGTTGCATGAAAACAGCACCTTCGGGACAGGTAGATCTGCAAAACTTGGGCCGTGCACCACACCTCTATCATTACCAAGACACTTTCTGTGATTTTAGGCTCAAACTGCAACCAAAACGTTGATTGCCTAGCCTACTCCTAGGCTAGCTACTCCTCAACCAGGTTGCCCTAGGATGCTGTGAAAGTTCTGCTGGCCTTTCCCACACCAGAAGTCATACTGAAATTTAATATAAACACGCATTAAAAATAAACATCCTTTATTGGCCTTTCGATTAGAAAGTCACAGCACCCGAGTTGGTAGCCCAAAATTCCAAACGAACATCAGGCCTTAACCAGACTACGTCCGACGATTCCCGCTATTCCGTTCCTGACGAAACAAAAGAACGGTATTTATTGCATGACGATAGAAAGTCCCATTACTTTAGGTTCAAACCACAACCAAAACGTTTCAGCCAAGAAATGGGACAAGGATCCGGCTTTCAAAGCAAGTCCCATTGCTGCCAATTCCTAGAGTTTTGGTAGCCGTCACAGCTGAAGAATTCCTTCGTCTTTATACTCCAGAAAGCGGTTTAGTTGAAACGAGTTTCCTTATGAAATGGCGAATTGGGTAATTTGTTTTTGTAGTGGTATTTATACGGGTGTTTGGCTCTTAGGCCACATTATTTATTTCCCAGATTTTGGCCTTTAGATAAACTCAACCGTTTTTGCTACCGCAACTTAAACTTAATCTTTTTTCCTCTTTTTTTTACTCGCAAATATCTTACAAGTTTTGTTCATCACATGAGTGTGTGTGTGTGTGTGTGTCCTACTGGTCAAAGATAAATAACTTGACAACATATTGAAAGTTTTTTTTTCCTTCTTTGGCGACATTGTTTGCTTTTCTACAAATTTGTTTTACACTCACATACAGCATTTGTGGAAAGTTGTTGTTTTTTTTTCAGTTTTTAATAAATTAAAGAAGAATTTCAGTTACAGTTAAGAAAACAAAAAAAAACAAAAACAACAATTCCCTTTTTGTTTGTACAACAAATTTGTCGTCCATTAATTAATCGATGCTCGTTATTTATTGGACAATTTGCAATGAGTTTCTATCAGAATGTTGGACGAAACATATAACCAGTACTTAGTTTTATTAAAAAAAATATATGTATGGATGTATGTGTGTATACACACTTATTTATATATATATGTATGTATATATATGTATATACAAATGTATTTATGTATATTAATTCAATGACTTTGTTTTTTAGTTAATATCATTTATTGATTAAATTGTTGTAGCATAATTTAAGGGCTGGCAGTAAATAAATTAACTGTTAAGACCAGAACTGTCAACAGCGTTACCAGCTTGGCGTTTTCGTGTGAAACTAACGATTTTTTCCATATTCAACTTGATATTTACATAAGCATGTACAGTAAGGTCTCAATTGCGATTAACCGGCAACATCCATTATGTGAGCAAAAATAATATTTTTTTTCTCTCCCTTTTTATCAATTTTACTTTTATTGGCATTTTTTGACCATGACTGTAATTAAGGTAATTACTACCTTAAGTGGAAAGAAAAATTTTATTTACTTTTTGCCTTCTTTTGCACCGATTAGTGGTGACTATTGTACGGGATCAGAAGAAGCGCATTGCATGCAATAATCCAGATCTTATTTTTCAATACATTAAATCTTAGGAATGAAAAAGTGTATGAATATTTTTTTTTTGTGAAAATATATCAATAAGTAAAAATACTTATTTATTCATCATCTGCAATTTTGTCCCTGGCATAAGTATATTATAATTGGCAGGTACTACTTTTAAGGGGACAACACAGCAATTGAAGAATAAATAAGTATTTTTTATTTATCGATATATTTTCACAAAATATTAAAATCTTGATTATGAATCATTATCACACTATATTTTCCTTTCTTCGATTCCGAACCTGTGGGACAACGCATTAGAGGACGAGCACGGAACTCATGGCGCACATAAGTGGAGAGGGACCTCAACCAACTTGGTGTGCAAAATTGGAGGACGCTGGCTAGAGACCTTGCCAGCTGGAAAAGTTTGTTGGTTGAGGCCCAGTTTCACCACGGACTGTAGCGCCAAAAGAAGAAGAAGATGTTTTCCTTTCGGCGATTCAATACTTAGTTTTTCATAAAATATGCATACATTTTGTACATTCCTGAGATGAATGTTATGCAAAAAAAATCTCGATTATTTTCACACCAAATTTTCAATATCATAAAAAAGTCACAAATATTTCATTCCTCTATAAAAAATTTAGCTTTTCCATAAAAGTTATTTATTAAATTCGTAAATGTTTAAATATTTCCAATTAAATACACATTTAATTGTTGAATATTTTTCTTAATAAAACTCATTAAATCGTATTGAGATTTTTCAACAATTTGTCAAACAAGCCCGTGTTTACGCAATCACAAATACGAGTAGTACGCGTCCCATTTACTCTCAAAGATTAACGACATCATTGCAGCACTAGTTTTTAAATCTGCTCGGCAGATTTATTTGTTCCACTTGCTTTCCCCACTTAAGAGAATATTTACAACAATGATGGATGGATAACACAATGTTGACAGCGCATGAAATGCGGGATTTTAAAAAAATCAATTGAAATTCAATCATAATAATCCGCAACAATTGAGGTCGTTTCACTAATTCCACATCACATTTCTCATTTGTGAAAAGAAATGCATTAATACTGGAAAAGTACTAAAACATAAAAGTAGATGGGCAAATATTTACCACACATTGACAACAATCAATTGTAATCGATAACAATTCAATGTAAATAAAATATGGCAAAGAAGAAGAAGAAAAAGTGGGGTTGGTTTGAAATATTTTTTTAAGCGCTGATTATCTGCATTTGAATATTGTTGACAATTGTTCAAATGACATGATTTCTATGGGTGTGTAGGTGAGTGCGTGTGTGGATGTGTGTGTGTGTGTGAGTGTATGTGTGGGCGTGAGTGTGGGTTCTTTTGGGAATTTCCTTTCGCATTTTCTAACAGATTTAAGTTTTATTTGTTTATTTGCCAGCAGATGATGGTTGCTAATATTTTTAATCGCTTGGATTCCTTTGCCACACACACACACACGCTCAAACCGCTAACAGCCTGTATTAGCCTGCTCCTTTGGCGTTTACGTATGTTCATATGTATGTAGGAATTTGTTGGTTGCACAGTTATTGTGCGAATACTTTCTGTATTTACTTGTCTTCTTTATTTTTATGCTTTTGCTTTTTAACCATAAATGAGCAACGAACGCATTCATTATTACTCGAAATTTGCTTATGAGTTTAATGAAAACTAACCCAGTCAACATAATATTTCACAGCACATAAACAAATTCTATAAATATTACTGACATTTTATAACTTAATTTTATATATATATAAATATAATGCATTTTTTCTACTTCAAATCAAATCTATATCAAAATCTATATCGTTTACGTCACTGTTGTTTGACATTCATGTCAATGTCATTTCATAACAAAAGCAGCTGACTAAGAAGGCATTTTTTCCAGGGTGTACAACTTGTTTACTTCTCTTTTTTGTTTTAATTTGCATGCATTACTGCTCTTTTTTATAAATAAATTAATAAATTAATAAAATAAATATAGTAAATATTGCACAAACTCAAATTAATTTTTTCTATCACATTGTCAAGTTTTATGTGTGCAGTGTTGTATTTGTTAGTACAAAATTTAACGAAATAAATGGTTCTTATAAAATCAATGATTGACAAAAACCGCTGTAAGTGCAATGCCACTATATCCACAGTACAAATTACCTGGTATTCTACTAAAAATAATACAAAAAAAAATAGGTGAAAAATTTAAAAAAAAATTGGATAGTTTATATATTAATGGAATAAAGGTTGGCCCCCACCCGGATTCGAATCATGGTCGTAAAATCGTTTTCATTTGAACTGAACTATTACATAAAGTTTTCGCTACATTTTTTCTTTCTTTGTAACAAATTTATTTAAATGTTTTTGTATATGAAATCGGTGTCAGAGTTGCTGTTAAAAAACGAGTTGCATATTTGTGGCGAAGAAAATCGACCAGAATTCATTGCCATCTTGCGGGATTTGTAGAAGTAATTTATTTTTCCTCGATTTTTAAAAGTAATTTACACTTTCAACCTTCCCAAATCCAGCACAAAGCCCATCCATCGTTATTGATGTATTTCTGAAGGTAATATTTTAGCCCTGAGATGCCTCAATGAAATTAAGTCTCTGCTCTGTCCCCCCTAAAACTCCAATTTACTTCAAAATCTATGTCCTAAGTTTTACCTCTTTCCCTCTCTCTCTCTTTAAAGGATATAAAGCCCACAAGTATCAAGCGTTTACAAACACTAGTCCTTCATTCATGCTTGAGTACTGGTCGAAGCCAAAAAAAAATAAACTATACAAAATTATTAGCGCAACATATAGCGCTACACGCTCTACAGGCTTTTTTGTTTGTTGGGTTATAATCTACGCCCGCCCACCCACCATCCCAGCAATAACAACCAGTCCACACAAACGTTCGCTGATTTTCATTTGTATGTTTATGAATAGATACTAAAACAGCCTATAAGCTTCTAATAATGTTTATTTAAAATATCCTTGTAGATTTTGATTCCCTTTTTATTGTTTTTCTTTCATACTTTTTTCGCTGTTTGCTTTTCGTTGATTTTAGTTCGTTAAACGCGATTTGTGTTTTAATTGGCCTTAAGCAAATAGCCATTTCACCTTTAACCCTTCAATCTGGAAATTTGCGTTTAATAAAGTTGAGTGCTTTTTGATTGTTTAAATTACTAGATGGAAGCAAAAACAACAATTTCGAAATTTATGTTACTATTAACTTTGCACAGTGAAAAGTAAACATTTGTTCCTCTAACAAGCAAATATTTTTTAACAAAACGATGCGGTAAAACAATGAAAGAGTTAAATATGGTTTTGTTAAAGCGTTAAAAATGTGTTTTTTTTTCTTAAATTAAAGCGCCAATACACTAGAAAAAGGTAAACAAGATTTTTAATGAAAACATGCATCTCTCAAAAATAATTCGTGATATGAACGAACGAACGAGCTGCCAGTGTGACCATATGAAGCTTTTAAAATGCCGTTAGTGAAGAACTTAAAATTTTTTGTATCATAATTCTCATTTTAACCACATATTTAGTACGAGGAAGTTGTTAGTGCTGTTGAACTGCCAGTGTGACCATATGAAGCTTTTAAAATGCCTTTAGTGAAGAGCTTAAAATTTTTTGTATCATAATTCTCATTTTAATCACATATTTAATAAGTGGAGGTTGTGTAGTCGCTGCTATTGAACTGCCGGTGTGACCATATCAAGTTATTAAAATGTTCAAGTGGAGACACACTACCGGGAACATCCAAAAACAAAATTTCGAAAGAAATACTCAAGATGCTCCCTTCATATATCAAGCCAACAATATCAACTTTTTGCTAACATTTACAAACAACAACAACAACAATTACAATGATAAAAACAAAAAAAAAATTAACAAAAAAATAAGAACTGAATTAATAACTGCGTCTTTTTGCCAACTCTTCGAAGTGTGGCTTTAATTTTCCACCAACTGCTTTAGGATCTCAAAATATTGCAAAAAATTTAATAATTTATGCATAAAACATACTTCAGACTTTGATTAAACTAGACAAGTTGTGTTTTGTTGTCTTAGCTCTTCAAACCTTTTATCTAACGAAAGCAGCCGCAGCAGCAGCGTTTCATGCATTTTCCAAACCATTCCCATCCCCCCAATTCCTCCTTCTTAAGTCAAAGAAGAACAGCATGGAATAATGAGAGCACGTTGGTAAATGTAAAATAAAAAACCGGTTAACTGGGGTACCACTAAACAACAATAAAATGACACTTGTCGCACATTCTTACACATGTCTAAAAGCAGACAGAGTTCTCCTGACGGCCAGCAACTTAAAGGAATGAAATAAAGGAAAATAAAAAAATTTTATGAAACTGAATTCTTTTAAAAAAACTACCAGACCCATTTCTGTCTATTATCGTGGCCATACCGAAGTTTTAATCTCTACCTTACTATTTGGTTTTATGGTATATTTTACAGCAAGGACTTGCTCTATTCCCACACATCCTTCATGATTATTGCCATAAAACTGTAATAACTAGTAGGTATTACATATAAAAACTAAGGCCTGATAATTCATAAATCAGTATTATGGCAATTGAAAGTATCTGCATAATGTCCTTTATTACAAAATTCAAATTCTGTTTACAATTTCCACCAGGTTACTGTGAAACTTTCTGACAACTAGTGAACTTATATCACCTTACTGTGTGCTAAATCTTAGCACAATCGATACAAGGATACGTTTGCTCTCCATATGTCCTTTTTTATGAAAATAAAATGTTTATGCCAATCATAGTTTATATGTAGCGGTAATTGTTCGTAGAACAATAAAACTTAAATTTTACTGCAAAATTTATTGCAATTCGATACAAGGACATACTTTGCTGCTTAAAATTTTTTTGCTTGAAAACTGATTTTTGGCAACCGTTTTGAAGTGCTTATAATTTGTTAAGTTCTATGCTCTATGTGTGTGACGCATTTCAATACCCATATATGTATGCATATGATATCCTCCCATATATCCTTTTTCTTTGAAAACTGTTAAAGATTAAGCAACATACTTTTATGTCTTAAAACTTGATAGCAAGTACATAGTTGTTTCTAGTACAGAAGCCATACAATTAATGCTTTATATTGCCGTACATTTGGAAAAGCAATCGATTCTTTTAACAACCGTTCCCTCATTCTGCCTTCAACTTGTGTGTAAGTGAACACGATGTGCCAAGATGCGACAATTCATGTTAAGCTGGCTGTTTGCTTGTCACACAAGCACTTTTACAGAGATCATGTTGTACCAAACAGTATGACGGATTACTATTCCCCACATCCATCACAACACATCCTGCTACAACATGTGACAAAAAAAATCGATTCATCTTTTTTGTTCTTTTTCTGCTCTCATGTTGGTATGTTTTAGTGATTTACAACAAATTATTTGCGATAAACCACGATTTATGCCAATCTTTCCCAGTCTCTCATTTGTGTGTGTCTTCAGTGCATTCGATTTTTTCGCTTTTCCCTTTTTTTGGTCTAGTGTTAAGGCAAATACCAGTCAGGTGCTCAAGCAGCATCAGTGAGTGACAAATAAGGGATGACTTTCACAAAAAGAAGAAAACCGAAAATACAGTTTTATAATGACGAAAAATACAACTGTCATGATGATAATGATGACATGTTGACATTTACAAACGCCTTCTTTTTGTTGAGAGCATATTAGCAAACATCATTTTAATGCACTACTAATAGACGTCAAATTACGGAAAGTTGTCAGTTAAGTTTTGAGGTCATATTAATGAGCTCCCGTAGAGTGTTTCCTTGTTTTTATTCGTTGGAAATTTTAAGCACAATCTAAGTTTTTTTTCTAAATAGTTTGATTGATTTGTTTTATTTTTTAGTTTTTAATGCAGTTTCTGGTTGTTCGTTTGTTCTCTTCATCAGAAAGAAGCTGATGGAAAAAAAATTGTAATATAATCTACAGGATCTGCCAGAACAAACTTAACATCTTTGACAGTCGACAGCGCTCATATTGTTGCACTAGACTTGCCATTTAGGCAGTCTGTTTGGCCCCACTGCAATGGACGAATACATCACCCAACAACACGAGCAAATAGTAAAATTGTTTGATCACCGGGAATAATTTTCTCCTGAATTTGATGATATGGACATCAGTGACATGGCAGCCATGAAGGCATGACCCACTTTTTATTAAATTTTTATTATTTGAAAAATTTTCAGAAAAGTCAAAACTTCGAAATAAAAATGTTAATTATGAAAAGATCAGAAGTAAATTCTGTTCAGTTGAAAAATGATGTGGCAACTCAAATCAGAAATAAATTCTCTTTCTTTCTTTTACTCACAAAAACTTAACCTCAAATGTTGTTTAAAAAGGTTATGAACATAATATATGTACATATGTATGTGTTGAAATTAATTGGCTAATTTAGCTCGGAAAATTTGTTTCCATTGACATATATCGTCAGCTGAAATGCAAGGTCATGTAACTAATATTTTTGTTATTTTACATTAGAAACGAAATAATATTATATTATGTTGATGGTGATTAAAAATATAAAATGTCCAGTTTATAGTATATGAGAGCAAAATTTGGCAGAGGACTTTGATGTTGTTGATCAGCTTCATAATCATATATTTTTTCGTTAGTTTCTTGATTTTGCATTTCAGTTAACGATCAGAATATTAAATAATTTAAAAATAATAATAAAAAAACATTAAGACTTTCATGCTATTAGTTCAAATTATAATCTTGTGTTCTTTATCTTCAATTATAATAAGATGTCCGCTGCTGACTAGATATATAAAATGAATGAATGTAATTAGTTTGATATAAAATCTTCTATCCGCTTCATTAGAAAGTGCGTGTCCATTCCTAATATCTTTTTGAAGCAAACATTTCAACAAGTTTTTTTTTCTGTTTTAAGACTTTAACTTATTATCTTAAGACTTTATCACTCCCCCTTCCCATCCCCTTCTCGCTTAGAATCATAATTTAGAAAATCTTCTTATTTCATTTAAATAAAAAACGAGCATCCAGCTCATGCCAAAGTAACCTTTTATGGACCAATTAAATAAAAATTAACTTTATCTGTGAACAAACACTTTTGTGGGCGGGCAGGACAGCAAATAAAAAGTTTAAATGAACCTGTAACTTTCAAATGACATTTGACAGGTCAAATTGTAATTACAGACTTAAAAAGGCAAATCCACACACACTTTACTATTGAAAGAATGAAAGCGAAAGCAACAAATTTCATCCCCGTTTTAAATAAAACACCCTTAAAATTAAATTTACTTTATTTGCATTTCAAGCAGTCAAAGGGAGTGCAAATTATCATCATTTACTCACTTAAAAAAAAAGGAAATTGTTAAGGCAAAACGATTTCAGGCAATAGCGTAATAAAGATTATAAAAGGGAACCGACAAAATTAATAACCGGGTTTATGTACCCACTTTTTTAATAAAAACAAAACGATAATCTTAAAAAATAATTTCAACAGATTATTTGACCAAAAACATACGATTTGTTATGGTTTGTAAATTCTTATTAAACATTTCTGTGGCTGACTGTTTGTTTTTTAGCAGGCCTGTGTTAGTGGGCACATGTGTGTGTGTGTGTGTATGTGTTTGCATTTAATATGGTCAACCGTTAGAGTGCTACCATATTGTCTTTATTGTTTTTATATGGGGACAGCAGAACAAAAATCACTCACTCCCATTTGCATTTATGACAGTTTGAGTCAAAAGAACAGGACCTTTAAAAGATTTATAAGGTGCCGGTCTCACATTAAACTTTATTAAAATACTTAAGCCCAACATTTTCCTGAATTATTGTTGTTGTTTAAGTTCCAAATTATGTTAAATTGGGTGCGTAACAAACTATAAATTAAATGCATAATATTAAGATCATTGCAGATGCCAACAACTCGTAAATATTTTTTTAGTTTTGCAAAAATGAACAGCAGATAAAAAACACGAGAAGAGAGACAGAAATCCGTTTGTCTTATGATATGAAAGGGTTGCCAGCATTTTGGGAAAGCATATGCAATATATTAAAAACAAATTAACTAAATTTTAATATTAAACTTGTTCAAGAAAAACAGTATTTTTTTTAGGGAAAACAGCATTTTTAATAAAACAAAAATACATTAAAAAAAAATTTAAGTTTTTAATAAAAATCTCATCAAAAAATATTCGTACCTTTGTAATAAAAGTACTTTATCATAAAAGGTATTTTATTTATTAAAAGTATTTTTAACCAAAATATTGTCTTCAACAATAAAGTATCTGTTAAAAAAAATACATACTTAATGAAAAATACCCGTAACAAAAAAGTGTGTTTTTAACAAAATGTATTGTTTTGATATAAAGCATCCTTTTAATTGTAAGTACCCTTTGAGCATAAAACAACTTGTTAATAAAAGGTATAACCTTAACAAAAAGTACCTTTTTAAAGCAAATAGAACTGTTTAACAGAATGTAGTTTTCTAGCCTTATATTTTCAAGCGAAGTTACATTTTTAACAAAAAGTATCTTTATAAAAAAAAAAACAATTTTTTTTAAACTACCTTTTGAACAAAAACTACATTTTTAACGAAAAACTACCTTTTTAACAATAATTAAATTTTTATGAAAGAGTAATTTTTAACAAGAGATGTAAATTTAACAAAAAAAAAAATTAGGTTTTTGACAAAAACAAAATTTTTAACAAAAAAAATTAGTTTTAATATAAAGTTTTTTAACACATAAGGAAATACTTTTTTAGCAAAACTACATTTTTAACAAAATATATATTTTTAACACAAACTAAGTTTTTGACAAAAAGTTCGAATTATCTTTTAAGCGAAAACTTACAATTGCGACAACAAAAGGGTATTCCAAAAACTCTTCAAATTTGCTTGACTCTGCGCAAGCTTGTGTTTTAGTTCAGAATATACAATTGAAACACACACTTATTCCCAAAATATCAAATCAATTTTCCCCTCTGGCGGCAATAAAATTTCGAACAATTGGCATTGTGGGCTCACAAACATAAATTTTCCTATTTGAATGAAGTGAAACTTATTGTCTGGTCAAAAAGGAAATGCATAAGTCTTAAAAGGAAAGAAGTAAAGTTTTTTAGACCGTAACAAATTTTTTTATTGAATTGTTGTAATCGCCTCTTTTTTTTCTTTATTTTTTTTTTTGGAAGATGGGAGACACTAAAAAACGTGTGGCATTCGTTTAGAACGGAAATATAAAATAGTTAAAGCAAATTGTTGTCTCTGAAGCGTATTGACAGACAAAACTGAGAGCATCTTACACACACACGGGCCATTATTGTTTTTATTTTTTACTGCATACTTTTGTGGGCCACTAAAGTTTTCCATATGACGGCCAAAAGCCACACACAAGCACATAACTGGCCATTTCATCTTCCGGTTGGCCATACAAGCACCAGACAGACATACGACTGACTATTCACATACAATTTCGTATAATTTATCTTTCGGAGCTGTTGTTCTCTAACAGATATTGACAATAAAAATTGATTCTGATTGCCTTGAGCAGGGCACAACCAGAGAAACTGTATGGGCTGGAGGGCAGGGGAGGGATGCTAAATGTTTTTGATCATAATAAAAAACGCCATTTGGCGATTAAGAACACAAGATTAAAAAATTTATTGCAATAATATTTATGAACTTTTTTTTATGAATTTTGTTTGTTTGAAAGAAATCGGAAGTCTTATTTTTTTTTTTGGCTGCTGTTGAAGGGGTATGAGAAACTTTTTTTTTACCAAATGAGGGTCAGTTAAGGAAGAACAACGTCACAATATAAAAGCTATTTCGGTACTGAATTTGCTACAACAACATAAAACGTATGTTGGTTTTTGTTATTGTTATTGTTTTTTTTTTTAATATTGTTGCTGTTTTCGTATGTGTCAAAGAAATCAGTGGCTATTTTTATTTTGCCATGATTTACTACGCCACATGTTGTAATTTATTGACACTTCGTATTATTTTCCTTCATTCAATTCTTAATTTTGTTCCCCCCTGGTAACTGGATGCTGTAATAATTTGAATAAATTTGTTTGCACAGGTGCACAAAGAAAATGAGTTTTTATGTGCAACATGATTTTAAATCTTTAAATGCTTCTGAATTTTCTTTTCTGAATACAGATATAAATAAATATGTGCATACAAGGTCTGTTCTGACCATAACAAGTTCGTTTCAAAACTAATAAATTTTGCATATTTTTTTGGCCAAAAAAAAAAACGTCGTTGTCATGCCTCAGGCGACGTATCCAACAGATTTGGACAATTGTGAGTGTTTAGTGTTCCAGCGTTCTGCGGTGCTGAATCGCCGAGAGAGCTCAAGGACATAACAAAAAGTGCATATCGGAACTGTTTCGTTCGGATATAAAGCCATGTGATTAATCAGTTGGGCTTAAATGCAAAAAAAAATGGGGAATTTACATATGAAGTATGTTCAATAAATAAGGTGAATTTTCATTTTTCTCAATAAATGTTTATTAATATTTCGGTTGCCTTGAAAGTCTCCTCAGCCATTAATGTACTTGTGCCATCGTTTTTAGCCAATCTTGGGAGCAGGAAAAAGAGTTTTGGGGTCAAAAAGTCAAAAAGACTTTTTTGGGGGGGGGGGGGGGGGAGGAGTGTGGTTCAACCGTTCACGTCATGCTTTTAACTTTTATGCCTGCCAAACTAAACATTCCAAATAGCTGAAGTCCACGAAAGTGGAAAATATATCTCGCATTTTCATTTTCCTTTTTTTTTTCCTAAATAAATAGTGACCTTTTTCAAGTGGAAGACGAAACAAAAAAAATCATGTAATTCATTTAAAAAACTTATATAAGAATAAATAAACAGCTATAAAAATTAACCAATTTGAATCAAATTATACTTAAATAAAAACAACAACAAATAGCAGTGTTATTTAAGATTAAATAAACTCTGAAGAAGAAGAAGAAAAAGAAGAAAGCCAAAAGGGAGCAGGGAAGAGAACAGAACAGAAATCTTAAAATCTAACCTCTTAAGTAGTGGCCAGGGAATTTCTTATTATGCACTCTTTGTTGTTGTTGCCGTTGTGGAAATTAATATTATTGCCATTGCCAGTATTTGTTACTACTTTTGTTGTTGTAGCGGCATCAATTTATTGGAAACAAAATAAAAACGAAAAGAACCATAACGAATGTTTTGACTACAAAATCTATACAAAAAGAAGAAACTTAAGTGGAACATCAAGATACGAAAAATTCGATACGATTGATATGACAAGACAAACGAAAAATAAAATAATCAAAATCGCAAGCAGATTTACTTATTTAGGCGCACACACACACACACCCGCACACACCCAAAAGAAATTATTGGAAGAAAATAAATATTGGGCGTATTGTACGAGTATGTTTTGCTAAATGTATGGAAAATTGTAACCATGTTTATGAATATCCGTAACATAAACACATTTAATAACCCAGTTGACCATGTTTTGCAGGCATTTAACAGGGCAGGGGCAGAACGGACAGCCAGGTATGTGAGGAGGTCTTTTGAACTGAATGGTTGCCAAGTTAAGACGTGACAACAAGAACGATTCGCATATTTTCTTCAACCCCCCGAACTGACAATTTCAACAATATCCTCAGAAATTTTTTTCTAGATATTTAGATCTAGACTAGATAAAATATCTCTAGACTAGAGATATTTTTCCTTTAACAATTTCCTTTTATCAAGTCTTGACTGACGATTTCTAAACGAAACTCTAATCGAGCTAAACTCTAATCGTGCATGACTAGTGCCGAAATTGCCTTAAGTTGTCGTTAAAGGAAAGTGTCCTCTGCCGTTAGTTGGCCTACCAGGATAGGATTTACTTACATATGTATGTACATATATAAATATATACAAGCCTATCAGTTGTTTATGTAATCATATGCAGTATGTATGTGTATTTATTTGGAAGCCAGCATTTAATGTTCTATATCCACCCGCTTAAAATGACAAAAAAGAACTGAATGTTTTTAACGTCCTTGAATTTAAATGCCGAACATTTTTTGTCATGTGTTTTTAGTTGCTTGAGTGTGTTTGTGTCTGTGTGTGTGTGTGTGTGTTTTGAAATTTTTTGCGAGTTTGTGACAATAATGTCATATGTAAATTTTGGTTTGGCCTTAAATTTCTTAACCAAAATGTTAAAGCTTTAATATTCTGCCAGAATATAAGCCGAAACTATTCAAAATGAAAGTTCAATTCACAGGCTTATGATTATACATAAATAATATAAAAATATTGTGAATGAGGGGAAAAAGTAAAGAAAACATGTTACAGACTGGGGTGCCACAACTCATGATGGTGATGTTATAACTTTTTTCTTTACAAAAATTTAGCGATTTTTTTCTTAGCGTTTATATAATAATATTAAGCATAACTGAACAAAGAACTACAATAAATTTGTAGAACTTTATTATATAAATCAGCGATAAAATATTTTAATATAT
The DNA here is from genome assembly GCA_932526305.1 of Epicampocera succincta. Classification (NCBI taxonomy): domain Eukaryota; kingdom Metazoa; phylum Arthropoda; class Insecta; order Diptera; family Tachinidae; genus Epicampocera; species Epicampocera succincta. The sequence goes on along the minus strand of OW052037.1, from coordinate 10,119,152 downwards.
GTATGTATACACATATACATATATAATATATATTAAAACATTTACTTCAATTTGGAATAGGCCAGGGCTCTGCTTATTTGATGAATCGATTATAAAATTTGCGATTAATTTGCTGTCACAAGCCCGTGAGCATGCACGATCATGAGCTAAACAAAATGATTTTTGCATAAAACTGTGCCATTAGTATACTTACATATGCGTGTACATATATGCCTCCCAGCTCTGAGCTGCTCTATAGACATACACGAACATGACTGGTAACGCGACACATCATATGCTTGATAAACTGTGACATAATGTGCTATTTGTATGACACTTAAGTTTTTCATATATTCTGGACTTTTATTTTGGGAAATAAAAACCGTGATCTAAAGCTTTTTTAAAATGTTCATAACTTTCTTCACTGTAAAGCAAATTTTACAGTTTTAAAACTAATATGGCAGATTATTAAGCAAATTTTCAGATCATAACATCCACTTCATTCAAGATGTATCTATTTCTGGAGTGGAATTTCACAAAGAACCAATATAGCGAACTTAGTTGGTAAATGATTTTTAGTGCAAAAAAGTGGTCTTCTAAACCACATTGCGTCATAGAAACAAACAAAAACTTGTAAATAACTCTCTATTTGTTAGAACAAAATAATTCAAAAATCGATTTCACATGTACGTAAAACATTGTCTGCTTTTTTTTCTCAATAACACGAAAATAGAAATTGGAATAAAGGAAGAATTAAATACCAACAAATGTATTTCCTTGTTTAGGCTGTGATGTTTCCAACAAAAAAGTATATTGAAGCATTTTTCTCTTATTTTGGCCAAATACTTGAACGAGGAAATGTACTCGTTGGAAACAACAAACGATTGTCTCAGTTTGATTCAAAGTGGAATGGGATTGATTCAAGTATTGATTGCAGTCAATATGCGGGTCGATGGGGTATGAGTTTATTTTGGCAACTGTTGAAAGGAGGTTCAGGGAGGCATGTTACAAAAAAAAAAAAAGTATACACATGTACAGGTTTCAGAAGCAGCAAAATTTAAAGAAAAAAGGAGGGCTGTACCAGTGCAAAGGAAAATGATAAATTAAAACGACGAGACGCCACATAGAAGACACTATTTTTCACTTTAATGGCTGTAACTTTAAAAGTGTTGAAAAAAAATTAAAAAAAGTCCTTTCACGCAGTAACCGAGAACCGAGATTTCTTATATGAGTAGATGACATTCTAAAAAAAAATCTATAAGCAAGACCGTAAAAGTTAAACACGAAAACGAGGCGTATTGGCAAGTATTTATTTTGGTTTTTGTAAAATGTCAGAAACAACTTTTTCACTATCGAACTGTTGTGACCTCAAAAAAGCCCTAAAACAAAAAAAGTAATCAACTGCGCCTCCCATTTCACCTGCTATGAAGTAGCGCCTTGCAGCAGCAGTATTTAGTGCCTCCTTTAAAACAAATAATAAACTTAAACATTTAAATACTCCAAAAAAGAAGAAAATTTTTAATAATTTATGGAAGTTTAGCATAAAAGTATTGTATTTCTCAAGGGAGGATACATATTAATCTAATTTTCTGTATTTTATCTTAAGGCAACTGAAGCGCTTATTTTCTCTTGGCGCAGATTTTATTACACTCATACAAACTCACTTGCATGTGAAATTATTTGTCTGCTTCTATTTAATGCGGCTCAATTAAAGTTTTTTTTTATCACAAATTAAATTCAACACAATCGAATTATTTGTTTCGATGCATGCAAGTATTTATTTATGTAAATAAAGTTGTGCGTTTCAAAGCACCTTCATTTACATTCATGCTCGCAAGCACACACACACACACACGCACAAACACACACGCACACTCCCTCTCAAACACTCACTCTCATGCACAGAAAACCAAAAACAACTCAATAAAATTTGATTGTTTTAAGTCTGTGTGCATGTGTTTATGCTCCATTTGTGCCGTTATGTGGGCTTCTTTGTGGGTGGCATTGTTGTATTGTTGTAAATATTCAGATACTTATTTATTTCTTTTTGTTTTTGCTATTTCTTTTATGCATTCTTTACACTTGATTTGGTTGTGATTTGATTTGCAAATGTATTGTTGTTTGTGTTGGATTGGGCAAACGCGTTTTCTGTCGTGACGGGGGGTGAGATGAGCTACCGGTTTGCTTAAAGACTTTTATTCAAGTTGTTTGTATTTATTTTTTTACAAATTTGCTCAGATGCTGCAACTGTGCGGGGGTTTGAAGTTTAACTTTCAATAGCAAACTGTGTTCAAATGCATTTATTTTTTAAACATGTGTTGCATAAAAGTTTGGATAAGACAACGAAAGAAAGGAAATTTTCTTTCATTTTTGATTTCATCGAAGTTGAAGAACAACTAGAAAAGGACAAGAACCCGGAAAACTTACAAAATGATTGAATTTTAACACTAAATCATGTTAAAGCAACAGGAAATGTCACTGAATTGAAATTATCAGCACTATGATTATACGTTTTAAATGTAATTTAACATGATTTCTTAATACAAGTAAGTTTTTTGTGTAAACAACTGGGCACAATGTGGAATTAAGTATTTATTTATATTTATTTTGCATTAAAAATTAAATTTAGGCCAGAAATTAAAGAGCTCGATGATCGATTAATCTTTTTGGACATTATCAAAGAAATATCACTTCTCTGCACTTTTTCTTTATGGAGAAGTTAAGTCCCGTGGGAAGTAAATTTTACCTTAGAATGTATCAAAGTAGAGCTGGAGAAGGGGTTGCCCAATTGACACAGCAACCAAAATGCTAGAAAGCTTTTGTATGACTTCGGTTGTTCAGGTTTATTTGAAACTTTGAGCAAAAGGTCAATTTGCAGAATGGGGCTTAACGTGTCCCTGGAACGCCTTAAAAAGGGTATGTTGATAGATTGAGGTGCCTGCCTTGGCGAAGACGCATTGGTAGATACATTGATAATATTGTCAAATTGAGTTGAATTATGGATCGCATAAAGCCTTCTTTACAAGAATTTATTTACTTTTTTTCTAAATCCAGTAGTTTTTGCATCTTTAGATAAGTTTTTTCTTTCTGAAAATTAGCTGGTAATTGCTGCTGTAGTTAAAGTTTATCTTAGCGCTAAGTTATAGTCATTAAAAATTTCTTAGAGTCAGTTTAACGCAGACTTTTGCTAAAGTTATCTTTAATTAATGCCAACTTTACCACTAATAATGGGTCACATTTGGCTAAAAGTTCTAGATGGGAAATTATTTTCTCCCACAAATTGTTATAGGCTGTGATCGTAAAAGTCATTTATCATTTGGGATCCAACTCGTTTTAGCTTTGGATATATTCTATTGTTACTACAATGGATACTGCTATGACCACATAAGGGAATTGATTCCCGAAAACCTATACTTTCTACCTGGTGCACTCTCTTTACCTAGAGCATCTGCAATTGTGGACGATTAGTCACTGAAATGCAGAGCGCATAATAAGGATATTTCGTGCCATTGGAGAACAGACTCAAATAAAGTTTAAATTGAAATCGCAGTCATCCTCAGAATGCTGGTTCTAAAAAAAAATATTAAACGCCAAGATTACTGCATTAATTGAATTCCATTTGATTACATGTTAAAGATTAAATTAAGAACACAAATTTCTAAGGTTGCAACATATTCGTGCACGTTCAAGCTTTAACTAGATACTGAAATGATTATGAACAAGTTTATTTTAAAAAGCCCTGGATAACGGACAATTCTCATCTCTAAGAACGCTAAGGAAATGAATATCTGGAATGCATTATTGGTACCTAAGTGAAAAAGGCCACTCTATAAGTCTATATGTAATTTTGTCAGAATTTAAAGGAAGGAGCAAGCAAAAATGTGGAAAAAACTCCACTCCAAGAGTCGTCGTCATGACTGTCACATCCAGGCGACATTAAAAAATGCTCACTTTTGCACTAGTCGTTGGCAATAATTACCTAATTAAATGGATATTCCACTTATTTTAGACCTTAGGCAATAGATAAGGCCTACAAATAACATTCAATTGTTGCTGACAACAGGCATAATAGTGGCAATTTTTCTTGTTGTTGAAGTTGAGTCCATGTGACAATGAAGACGAGTCCTGGAATAAGGAGAAATATCTTATAATTAACAGAAATAATTTCAAATCGCAATACACCGGAAAAAAAATTTACTTCTAAACCAAAAAACAAGTTCAAAAACAACAACTTATTAATCACTGGCTTAATACAAAAAAAATATATAGATTTCAGTTTATAAGATTTGAATATGGTTTGATGGTTGAAAACAAACTGAAAATTGCTTTAATAGAACTTCAATAATTTCCAATAAATTGCACTTTAATAATAAATAATTTCCAATAAATTCCAATTTAAATATGTATGAAAACTGTAGCAATTAAATTGATTAACTCCTTTTTTACATTTCTGCCACACATTTTAAAAAGGCGGCCAAAAATATTAAAATGACTTACAATGGAAAATAGACGTCCATTAGAAACTTGTCTTATTACTGGCTTTATTTATTATTGTTGATTTTTTTTTCATCAAAAGCAATCAAGTTTTTCCGTTTAGAAAAATTCCAATAGATTTTGCGCATAAAAATGTCCAACCAAAAAATAGATCAGAAACAAAAATATACCCTGCAAAATGCTTGAACACAAACAATAGAGGAATTAAAGCGAGCGACGAACACAAAATCATGTTTCATATACTACATACATACATAAAATACCACAAAATGAAATTTTAAGCCTTTTCCCGTTGAAAACAGAGGGTTGCTGAAGGGATTTACCACACACAGACGCACACTCACTGCCTTACGAGTATTCCGAAAGAAGTCAATGGGACTTTTGGGCTTCTTTATTTACACTACTTGTGTCAAATTGGGAATGTATGAGTTCTTTTAACTTCAGCACAAAATTTGTTGTTTGTTGTTGTTTGTTTTTTTTTGGCAATAAGTGCAACAACAAATGGGCGGAGCTGTTACAAATTATAGAACCCACAAAAAGCACACAAACTCACAAGTAAAATATTTTATAGCCGGCAATTCAAATAAACGCCCTTTTCCACTTTTAACTGTTCGAACTGCTCTGACAATCATAACAATAACAACGATAACAGCGACGACAACAACAACGATAACAATGGAAAGAATGTACGATTTACATTTTGTATGTTTTCATTTACACGAGCACATATCGTTAAATCAACCACTACATTTAACATTTCAATCTTCTCCTGTCTGCTCTTTTCAGATTCGCTCAAATGATATGAGAGTCAATCAAACTGAGAACAAAGCTTTGGTTTTGTTTTGCTTTAAGGAAAGCCAGATTTTTTTTATGTGTAACATCACAGTGAGCTGTAAGTTATAAAAATATTTAGAATTACAGTGGACGTCGAATAGTGCGTATATTTTATAATATAATAATTTGTTCTTCCTTTAACCGTCTTCCACTTACAGAAGCATGAAATTCTTGCTCTTTATCATAAAAATCCATCTGACTCCCATTAAGTTTCTCTGGCCCGTCCAAATTCTGTAAAAAGATTTTAGTGCAACTGCAGCAGCTAAAGGTAGTGCATATCTGATAAATAAATTTGATTCTTTTGGTTATTTGTATTAAGGTATAGCCCAAAAAAATTAATTAGTACCATAGAACAGCCAGAAAAAAGAATTTGCCTTTTGTACTAAAATCGCATTAAAGATACACTTATTTTTGGACTTATCAAAAACTCAAATACGTGGAAATGGGATAGTGCAAGGGCAGAATTACAAGCAGCTTTTACGTGCTTGTCTGTTATGCATCAGCTGCTTCGTGTCTGTTCAATTGACAATTTTCTGTGATATGAATCAGCTGTTTTGTTTCTGCTCAGTGGAAAATGTGTACATGGCGTTTGTTTGATAAACCTGCAGAAAATATAATGTATAGTTAAGTGACAGCCACAAGTATTAGTTTGTTTTATGTTTAAGAATCGTAAAATTTGTATTTATTTTTAAAAAACAATTAAATTTTCCAAAGGAAATTTTAACAGCAAACGCAATTTCCAAACATTTGCCACAGAAAAGAACCACACGGAACGGCAATCGAAAGTAAAAACTAATGAGGCCTTAAATGTAAAACGAATATGTCAAGGACAAATATGGTGATGGTGTAACCACGAAACATTTTGCTTTGTCAGATTTTTTTTTTTTTTGACATTCGCAACAACTCTTATTCGGTGTCCATCTCACACAATAAAATGGACTTTAAAGGCCGACATTGCAACGCTTGTCAATACCACGAATTTTGAACAACCACTGTGCACAGTTTCAAACTTACTCCTAAAGCTTTTTCCTTTTTTTTAATCAAAACAAAACCAAACACAGAACTCTCAGTTGACTGTGGGAGAGCACAGACTGACTAACAGCACCGGTTTAACAACAGAAGGGTGGTGACTGACCCACTGTTGCTTCTAAGAAATTGCCAAAGCGGATGTGGGGACATGCTCAAAGTTATATACACGCACACACACGCGCGCACACAGCCAGTATTTCATTTTGACTGTATTGGGTTCGGTGTAAAACCCAACAACACTGGCAGACTGCAAGACTGCCAAAGAATTCAATTCCAATAAGAACTGACAACGACGCGTGTCAAAAAACGGTTGTGAAACTAAAACGAACGAAATAGAAAAATTGTCGCTGGAGCAAAAAAATAAAACACGACCACGACGGTTGCAAAAACAAAATAAAGTGCTTACAAAAAGAAGACGAAGAAACCGAAAAAACGCGAAGCTCAGCCATATGACCAATATATACCTGGAAAAAGTGCTTGACTCGGCCATTCTGAAGCAGACAGACGGACACCCATTTTTAATTGAAAAAACACCGTTAGTCGTTGCCGCCAACTCTTTTAAGACGGTTGCGATAACAATATTTCAAAATAAACCATTAAAAGTATTAACTTTCGGAAATCTCAGCTAAAAACAAAATAAATAAAAATAGTACACGGCTAAAAATGATTTGTTTATAAATGTAAATAAAAACGCTGAGTTGCTTAAAAGGTTTTAACAAAAAAATTAAACCAAATTCTTTGCTTAAACTTACATACATACATGCATACGTACATACGACTATATGTATATTAAAATTGCAGAAAATTATTGAGAAGAAAATATTGAAAGTTCTTTAAAAAAAATAGTTTTAAAAGTGTTTAAAATTAATTCTTGATTGCTAATAACAAAAAAGTTGTATGTGAAGTGTTTTCACTGACAAAAAAAATTGTAACTTCCAACCGCTGGCTACCACCACCCACCTTTACTATCCTTCAATGAAAATGGAGGATCCGAACCTCGCTGATCAGTATGTACAGGAATTTGTTTTAGAACATTTGGAGGATGGCACCAGCGCTGTGGGTGTCAAGCGTGAAGATCACAGTCCCATAGCGGCGGCGAAAATAACCTGGACCACCGAACCATCGGTTGTGCCCGCCGAAGAGGATGATAATGAGCCTTTGATAAAAATGCGGGCCTTTCCGCCCAACTGGTCACACATGGATGAAAGAAGACTGCAGCCCTTATCACCACCACCAGAAATCTACACTCATGGTCCCATGGCGGGCCAAGCCATATTGGTAAATACTTCAGTACCCGGCGGAGTGCCCTCCACACCGCCCGAAACTCCCCCCGTTATAGGCTCACCCACAGGCAGCACCTGTGCCCAGGTATATGCCGGAGTTCCTGGCCCTCATTATGCCACCCACCACAGGCCTCCACCGCCAAGTGGTGGCTTAACTCAGGAAATGATGTGGCTGCCGAACTCCATGCGATCAGATCCCCAACCCCTGGACTTAAGGCCTTTGGCCGGGCCCTCACAAGACGAGGAGTGGGAAAGACACCGGGAATACATGCAGTCTGTAGCGGCGGCCAATCATCATAATCATCTCATACAAACCCACCACCATCATCATTTCCAGACAATAGAACACTTGTCCCCCATTAACATGCACACCTCAACTTATCACAACGGCATTATTAGCAATGGCCAGGTAAACAGTGGCGCCTCGATAATACACTCCAATCCCAATCATGTCAGCAATCATAACAATCGGCCCCATTCGGTCAGCTCAACAAGATCTTCCACGAACTCTCCGCGCACCTGTTCCGGCCAATACTCCACCTCGAGCAATTTGGGCCTAGACGACTGCATAGACGATGATCTGCTGACTACCTTAACGGTCAGGGAACTAAATAAGCGTTTGCATGGCTGCCCGCGCGAAGAGGTGGTGCGTCTGAAACAGAAACGGCGTACCCTCAAGAACCGCGGCTATGCCCAAAATTGCCGCTCGAAAAGACTGCAGCAGCGCCACGAACTGGAAAAAACCAATCGTCAATTAAATCAAGATCTGCATCGTTTGAAGCTGGAGTATACACGTGTGTGCCAGGAAAGAGATCAATTAAAGCAACGTTTGCGCAGCAATGGTTCCTGTACACAAAACGCTTCGGTGACGGGGACACCTTCAAGCGTTATAACGTTAAACGGTGGTGCCACGGCAGCGGGGGCCGTTCCTAATGGCTCCGCTGCACATCAATTGAATACCGAAAATCAAAGTTCACCGGAATTTTATCTCTGACGTCAATTAGCAGCAGCTGCCAGCCATCATCACCATCAACATCATGGTACGCACGCGCACTCGCACTCGCACGCCCACCATCATCATCACCATGCAGCAGGACACAGTGCTGCTGCCCATCAATGGTCATCATCATCTACAGCATCAGCAGCCTCGCGTTATCACCAACATTTGGCTCAACATCATGCCCATGCAGCGCATCATACTGTCTTACAGCAGCCACAGCAACAACAACAGCAGCTTAATTCCTCCCAGCCCGCTTTGGCAGCGGCGGCAAACTGAGTTAAGTTTCATAAATATACTGAGAGCTTTAACATTAGCAAATTAGAGATTTAATATTAAAAAAGAACAAACTATCCACTATTTTCTCCGTGTTTTGTTTTTTCGATATAATTTATTTCCTAAGTTGAAGGCATTTGTTTGATCGACAATTAATTGATATTGATGTATTTGAAATAAAACTTTATTATGCAATTTCAAAAATGTAATTGTTGTAAAAAAAAACAAGCAAAAGCTTAAAATTTTTTTTCTTTTGGAACATCATACGAGCATTTAGAAAAATGTCTACAGCATGGCAGCACTCTAACGGATGTCTAACCTCAAAACCATTGTTGTTTAGATATAGGAAAGAAAGTTCTTTTCCTAAAATATTTCCTTAGAAATATAAGTGAAGCGGCTTAAAAGTTTAATAAGAAACTGTGGCTGCCTTTTATGCCGCAAAAAGGGTGTCAAAAGAATCGAAACTTTCTTGAATTGTTTTGGGCCAGCTTTAAACTTGTTTTGTTTGTATTGTTGTAACTTTGCTCGATTGATGCCAACTTGTAGACGTAAATACACCGCGACAAAATGCATTCATTTGATGAAGGCGACTTTTAGGGCGCGATTGTAAAATTTTATAAACTTATTTTGATGACTTTCTTTTTGACAAAACATGTTGCATTTTTGCCAGAACGTTGCACATCAGTTTAAGCAACAGCTGGAAAAAGGCATTTTAACGTTTCTCAAACCAACATTTTAATCTTGATATTGGAAAGCAGTTTCTGAGATATAAATTTTTTTCTTTTTACTTGCATTGCATGCCGCGTGCTATGAAAGTTTTGGGTCTCTACACCTAAATCTGCTCATTTTTGCCCAAACGAGTTTTTCTTCACTAAGAGATTTATGCGATTCTCTCAAAGTAGACTTATGAAATACACGTCGTGTAAACAAGATTTTTCACAAGTGATTAATTTATTTGTTTTCTGCGCCTTTCAAATAAATAATAAATTTTTTGGAAAAGTTGTGATATAAAATATATGTCAGTTCTTCATTTTATTAAACTATATTCTTCTACATAGAAAAAGAACTAGAGGATCATCAGGGAAATAGATTTTGTGGCAAAGAGATGTAATGGCACAATGTAGAATTATTTAAAAAGCCAGACTAACACAGTTGATGTAATCCCGAGAGCTGCCAAAGCTGTTGATTTCTTAATGAAAACTGGAGTGGCAATATTTTTAATGCAGACAATATGGGACACTATAACAAAGAAAAGAAAATATTTAACTCAGTTTCTTGTTGACGGAAATTTTTTTCAAATTGGTAGAAAATAAAAACCCAAAAATTAAAAGAAACCTTGTTCTAGTTGTTGTTTATCTGTCATTGCTAAATGTTATTCTTAAGCTTTCTTTGCTTTAATTTCAAGTTTACAATATAATTTATACGTTGGCCATTTTGTTCTTGTTTTTAATTTTAATTTCTGTTGGATTTTTAACTTTTAACTTTTAACATTTTTTTTTTGTATCGTAACAGCATTGAAAAGTGTTGTTGACCCGTTAACAGAATCGACAGCCGTCGTAATTGAGTCAGTCAGAGCGAGATGATTTGGCTGGTGGCCTGGTCGATTCTTATCAGTTGCTCTGTTTGCCATTCAAATACTTTGTAATGAAAATGTTTAAATAGTTTTATAAGTGTTGCTAAAGTGAAAAATGATTAAAATATAATTATATTATTAACACCATTTCCAAAATATTAATGCAATATGTAACACGCATCGCAGCATTAACTACGACTGATATTTATGCAAAGTTTGTATGTGTGTATGTCCAATGAGTGGCATGCAATTGTTTATAACTCATACGCAACCGCAACCCAAAAGTTGGTACTTAAAGCGAGCAGGTTAAAAGTGGGAAAAAATACATTTTTGTTATAAATTTTCCGTTTTATTAAATTAGTCTTTTCCATATTTTATAGAATTTTTTCAAATATTAGAGAACTGAAACTGGATTTTTCGGATTTTTTAAATATTCTTATTTTATAAACATTGAACAAATAAGTTTTGAGGCTGTAGTCAGCAGATCATGTAAGCAATTTACAAATGGTTGGTTGTCAGATCTTACAATATGGTCAGAAATAAAATAAATTCTCTAAACATTTTCTTTTCGCGCCATTTTATAATGCGAATTGTTCGGGGGCATTTTGTGCGGAAAACTTTTCACATAACCACACATTTTGTGTCGCATGTTTAATAACTTAAATGGCGACTGGTTTTCGCATGACAAGCATACAAAACAAATAGTTGTGAGCAAAACCACTATTTTTGTTGCAATTTATATTTTTCCATGCGACAAATATGGAATCTCGTTTCTTCGCTGGTTTTTTTTCTAAGATGAAGTGATAACGGGTTGATCTTACATACGCATACATACTTGTGCATATACTGGATCCTATAAGTAAACTAATTAAATGCCTTTGACACATGAGTGCATATAAGCACCACCAAAATACCATGTTGTTTTTGTATTGTTATTGTAGTTTCAGTATCACCTGCTGGAATTCAATTCGCCCTGTCGCATACAACACATGTCAGAGCAGTCAGTTTATGTATGTATGTGATCACCATAAAAAGAAAAATCTGAACTTGCTGTTACAGCAGTAAAGACGCTGATGCCTACAAAATATTGAGGCTTTTAAATGCTCGTATGTCTGGAAAATTATTTTGGGGGCTGTCAGAAATTTATGAGAGGTGCAACAATTTGGTTATAACTTTCGAAAGTTTATTTTTAATTTAGTTTTTCTAATGTGAACTTATATTTTCATATAGAAAGATATTTAAAAATTTGTTCTTAATTATTTGTTTACTCATTACTTGTGAACACATGAATAGACAAGCGGAGGAAAACTTTCTTCAACTAAAATCGGAATTTGATATAACATATTAAATGTTATGCAGATGTTATTTAAAAAAAAAGTATGTTCTATGTTTTCTTTTAAATATCGTTGAACTGTTCGTCAATAAAAGAATTTTGTTTCCGACTTCACAACAGATGAAGTTCTGGGCGTAGATGATAAGTTTATGGTTGTGTTCTTGCCTCCCTGAGATGTCAACAGCTCAAGAGTAAATTTTTGAGAAATACTTGGGATATCTCCTCGTTGGCGAGTTTAGCTGCTGTGAATTTTCCTTGTTTACTGTTTTGCAAATAAAACAAAAACTTTAAGGAATTCGTGAAAAGGTGGCATCACTATAGTAACTATTGCTTTAGTGGACAATAAATGCCAAAAACAATTTATGTAAGTATGTGTTTAAAATTTGTTGATAAGCACGACATACAGCAAAATGTATTGTTGTAATTTTGCTTTAGCGCTGCCAACTTGTAGACGTAACTACAGTTTTTTTGTGCTACAAAAGTGCTGCCTAGTCTGGTTTTTATCTCCGTTATATAGAGTACAAATGTAAATATAGCGGTATAAATATTGTGTCTGCTCTCTTATTGGCAAATGCTTAATACAAGAAAAGGTTGTAAAACCAGCAAAATAGTATTTAAAAATTTATTTAAACTGCAACATTTTGAGTTTAATAACTTTTGATTCATTCGAAATATTATCAAGTTTATAACGCCTGACATAAATAGAGCGCTTTTATTTTATAAAGTTGCTTTGGCAAAACTAAGCTTTGGGTCAAAATACTAACTTTATATTATTTAACAGATTTCTCATTTCCATTATGCTAAAATCTATGAATGGAATTTTTTTTTTTTTTTTAATTTTGCTGAACAGTGTAAAAAGCATTCTGAACAAAAATTGATAATGTAAAGCAAAAAATAAATATAATTTAATTAATAATGATAGAGAGTGGCAAAAACGATTGAAGTGACGATTATTAATAAAAGTGAAAAATTACTTAAAAAGGAAACTGGAAAGTAAAACTGGTTTGGCCACAACTGTATATTATCATATTAATTTTTTTACCCAAAATATTAATAATTAATGCAGTTTAATGACTAAATTTAATTTGTAGTCAAAACTTTAAATATTTTAAATTAGCACAAGGAGCTGTGCAGCAAACATGCCGCAAAGCATATGTTTTTCCATTCAATTCGCCTAAAATGATATATTCTGCAGCAAAGTATAAGTCGCAAATGCTTTCAGCAACTTTGTAGAGTTATAAATGTGGCCCTTAGAAAATCAAATAAAGCCGCAGCTTGATGAATTTAAGACTTTAAGTCTAAACCTAAGCCCCCAATAAGTTGGCTCCTCTACCGATTGATTATCAGTTTTCTTGACAATTTTGTAACTGACAAAGAAACTAATATTAAGACCACCTGTTACAGTGTTATTTATGTATGTAAATGGTTGTGTTTGATTGCAACCTCTTAATAATTATGTTGTAAATCTTAAGTTTTAATATTAAAAAAATTTCTCTTATAGAAACATGTAAAGTTCTCAACCATAATCAGCAAATTAAAATTTGAATGAGCTTAGTTAATTAGGTATTAGAAGCAAAAAAGGCAAATTTCAACAACCTACAATTGTCAATATAATAAATTTTTAAAATAAATTTAAAACTTAACAAAATTACTACAAAATTTATAAACTATAACACACACAAAATAAACCTATCAGTGTAAATGAGTAAAAAAAACCGATTGTATATAAAAATAGGTAATTTTAAGACAACAAACTACATAGAGATGTACATATGTATTTATGTATCTGCGTACATATTGATTTCAAATGAAATAATAATATTCGTTCAAGTGTAAGCGTATTTGTAAAAACAGAAATAAATAAAAATTATAACCAATTAAACTTTACAATTTGAATTTTTAATACTTGATTATCAAATATTTTTTGAGAAGAATTAAAATTTCCCTTATTTCTGAAACCATCTCTTGCACACACCTTTTTCTGGGACTTAATATAAGGCCCATTTCTTTATTTTTTTTTTTGTAACTGATAAGGAAATGACGGCAAGCTTAAGTTTATCTGCAAAAGACAGAAAATATAACAAAAGTATGGCAACTCAGTATGATACTCAGAAATCCAAACTTCCAGCAAAAAAAAAAAAAAAAAAAAAAAAAACGCCTGCGATGTTTTTAAAAACGGATGGTTAATTTTAAGAAAATATTTAAGGCTTCCATTACACTTTTGATTTTCTTTTTAAATCTTTTGCACATACCAAATTTGTGTTTTAATATTAATATAAAATCATTGAAATAATTTGTAAGTGCAATATATGGGTTGAATCAATTCAATATTTTGATTTGATATTGTTAAAAATTTGAAACAGCTGATTGCTTTTCAGCTATCTCAACTTACAAGAAAAAGAAGACGAACAAGCGGAATCCTAAAATCGAGTAAAGAAACCGATCTATTGTTTCATTCATAGCACTATGCCACACTATGAAAATTACCGTAATAGTTTATATAATAGAACGAGACAACGGGCCATGCATATATGTACGTCGGAATACCCCAGTATTACTTATTATTATTCATTCAGTTACATCAGCCGTTACAGTTTTATCTTGCAGTAGTATCAGTCACACACAAACGACACACATGTGTTTTTATATACTACATACAATTTTTCACATTTCTCACTCTTCATGTGTAGATCTAGTTGAAATACTAAAATTTACAACACTTCAGCACTACAATACACTAAGCTTGTATTTACCACGTTCTGGCATTTCTGAGACTTTACTAACAAAATATATTGGTTTTATACTTAAATAAAAATAAATAAAATAATAATAAAACGCCATTCGTAAAGGGCAAAATGTGCAATAACCTGTGAACATAAAATTTATGTAAATTGAAAAACTTTTTAAATTTTAGCTGATCATTTTCAAAACATAAAATAAGCTCGCACTTGTGTTAAAAATTCTGGTTAACATAAAACACACTTCTAAATACTATATATAACACAAAGAGTGAAAACCTCTAATGTTTGTTTTCCTTGCACAACACTTAATCTTAATCGCTACAAAATTAATACTACTGGTTTTTTGTCTCTGTTTATGAAACTTAAATGGCCAGCAGTGCTCTGTGACCACCCAGAGTCATTCAAAAAAAAAAAATGAAAAAAACAACCAGAAAATTTTAAGCGACCACCATCATAATAAACGACTGAATGATTGAACGTTTGAATTGAATTTTTAAATGTTTATTTATTCGCCCAGCATATTTGATCATTTTTATTATTTTTCTCGAACTTGCATATATCATGTAACCAGCCACCTAAAAATGGCATCACGATGTCGTTCTTGTAAACATTCTGATATAAAGCCACTGTATTTAACAGCGTATGAAAAGCCTGCCAGATGTTCAAAATCGGAAAGGAATATCGGGAACTGTTAATTAGATATTATCACAAGACATACATACATACATACATACATATATATAATACGAGAATTACAAGATGGGAACGTCTCATACCACGTTGTCATTTGTTGTGTTGATGATAAATGATGAGTGGGGAGAAAGTCCAATAGTTGCTACTAAAGCTGTGGCCCAGCAAGAAAGTAAAATTTTCCATATAATATGACAAACATCATCTTGATGCGTATATATGAAATTTGCTACAAAAATGTATGTGTTTGTCTCATCAATCGATTGTTATTTCATTAAATTTTATTAGCTAGGAATTTATTTCGCACGGAAAACACTTTTCTCTAGGAAAGGTTTCTACAATTATAAACTCCACTGGAACAAAATCTGCAATAGTTGGCAAAGCTGCAGTTTTGATTATTTATATTTCAGTTTATTTTTTTACCGCTTTTTTGTGTATAGTTTTACTCATGTGCCAGTAACTTATAATTTTTCTATTACACCCATAACATTTAATATTTAATATGGCAACACTTGTGATCAATGTTGCATTTCAGGGACATTTTATTTTTGTTCAAGTAACGGCTTCATCTCGTAAACAATGTTTTGGTTTTGAAATGACCGCAATCAATGAAGCTAAACTTAATGTCTCATAATAATACTTTATTATGTTTATGTTTTTTGGAGTTTTTTTTTTTTGTTTATTTCCCTTGTTTATAAACAAAAGTTTTCTTAACGATATCTCAATAAACAATGAAATCTTTCTAGAGAATTTCGTGCTAAATAAATGAAGAAACAAAACTAGATTGTAGGTTTATTGCAAAGAAAATGTGCTCTGTCAAAATATATATAGTACATACACATACACATAAACATATACACACATACATATGAATTTAATGGAGAAATGGAAAAAGACGACTTTTGGAGCTTTATTTAATTTTTTAGATTAATATTGGGAGTTTAAAATGTGCTCTGCTCTTTTTTAAGTGACTTCTTATGCATTTGAAAGATTGTTCTGTTTAACTGATCATTTTATTGTATTAAAATAGGAATCTTTCGCTTTTAGTGGTTGATTTCAAGGACACAACAATAATAATTCCACTTAAACTGTTTATTTTTTTTTGTTCTTGTTTTTTTTTTCTTTCTTGTTTCTTACAAAACCAATAATAAAAACTTCCCAAAATGAAACAACAAACAAATTGTCTGTGCCTCTGAAAAGAAAATTATAACAAAAACTTTACAATTTGACCAGTGATAAGTGGATTAGACTAAAACCATTACACGGTTTATAGATTTCGGTCTATGGGGCATTAAAAAAAAGTGGACAGGGTGTTTCTTAAGTTACTGTTATTTAGTTTACACAGGCGATCTGTTCAAAAAATCATCAATTTCTATTTTTGTCAAAAATATTTGTTCCAATACTCAAAACAGTTCTGATATGCACTTTTTGATATGTCCTTAACCTTTCTCGCCTTTCCAAAGTCTCTTCAATCTTGGGAACAGGACAATTTCACAGTAGGCCAAGGCTGGTGTATACGGTGGCTAAGACATAATTATGCTAATATAAAAAATCTTCTAATTTTTTGTGTTTTTTTAATTTACAAGAAAATTTTCACTTTTCGATTCAATATTTTCGATAAATTTTTTTATCTCTATTGTGATTTACGTTTTTTATTACTTCTTCCTGCTCCATTATAAAAATTTCTACTTAACAATGCAAACTGTTCACAAGTGTTGTTTAGCAGAAACACATCAGAATCAATTGCAACACTGAAACAGCTGATCGCAAACAAAGTTTGCTACTGCAGAAGTGATACAAAGTTTTTACATATTTATGAACCCGCATTTTGCTTTAAATTAAAAGTGATGGTATAGTAGTGTGGACAGTATTTTTATAGATCTGAATTAAAATTAACCTCTATTTCTATTTTCTAATATTTATCCAGATTTTGTATCATAACGAAAGCAGCTGACTAAAATATCATTATTATTTGCGTATGTGTGAAGAACTTGTATGCCTATTACTGCATACATTTCTTTTCCTTTTTTTTATAAATAAATGAATAAAATAAATGCAATAAATATTGAACAAACTTTAAATCCCAAAATCTATTTAAGAAATACATTTCGTTTTGTGTGGAAAATCTTGACAAAATCTACCAGCTTTGACTCACAATTTCGTATGAACTGGATTTTGCTTTGATGGAAATGGGATATTAAAACTACAGCTGTTCTAAATGTTGGTCCACCTACTGCACGGCCATCACTGAAACACCCTGTATGGCAAACAAAAACAATTCCCTATACCTTATGGACTGATTGCTGCCAGTGTTCTAGGAAAAAGCACAAACTAACAACAGGATTCAAATTGTAAGAAATTCGTATCTTAAATTTGTATCTCTGGGATGTGTGTTTTTTATTGATGGACAACAATGAACAACTAAAGATATAGGCATATAAATGCCCATCACAGCCACAAATCCATCCCACACACACACACATGCATATTTCCGACAACTGATATTTTTAAGCAGTTTTTTTTTTACTTTTACACTCCCTTAAGCAACAATTCACATCATTCCAAAGGCGATTGTTTCCGTCATTTTTTCATACAATACATCCGTTTATTATGTACTCGTATCTCTTGCACCATTTATTGCTGGCCTGATACGTTTCTGCTTTATTTTATTACACATATTTGTTCTTTGCATTTGGGTTTCGTCTTGCAGCATGAATTTCTGCATAAAAAACGTAACGAAGTAAAAAACATTTACGCTTAACATAATTTCCGTAATGACCAATACACATAATAAAAATTCCTTTTACTTCTTTGACACAAGCGAGAGCTCATGTGGGTGTGTGTGTGCCTGTTCTCTGCCGCACATACACATGTTCGTGCGTGTGTTTTAGTTTATTTATTGGCATCCGTTTAAATTTGTCTTGATGGAGAATCTATATTATACGAGTAGATAAGCAAAAAAAAAGAGGTGGGGAAAACGTTATGGACATAAATTTGTTCTTTCTTATTTTTATGACTTCGTTGGGTCATCTCGTTCCACATTCACTTAGTATTTTAACGATTGTCATAATAAATTAAATCACTAGTTTTTTTCTTACTAGCTTTTCTTTAACTTTGTACTTGCCAATAATTTAGATTTTTAGTTTGTATTCTTGTGATAATTGAATGGCTGCAAAAATGTAATAAAATCATTTGCTTTTATTTCGCTAGAAATTTTCATACGTTTTATGGGTATGAAATTGCTTTAATATCTTTTTTTATATAAAAGAATTAATTTTTAAAGAAATTGACTCTATAATATTTTAAAATTGTACGATGCTGGCTTAAACTTGCCCAATTTTCATTTAATTTTTCTAGAAAATTAAAGAAAATTTAAAATTTTCTTTGTTGGAGAACAGTTGTAATAGATTATGTAACTTTAAAACTTATTTTGCAAACCAATAATTTTTTGGAAAATAAAATATTGTCTTTTTGGGAAATTTTTATTTTGTTAAAAACTTTAAAAATGACTTTCCATTTAGTATTTATTGCAATAACCTATTAAAACTATTTTTTATATAGGTTTGTTTTTAATAATTTAAAATATCTGATGCTCTTAAAATTTCTGTTTTTCAGGTGAAAACTTTGAAATAAAATTAATTTTAAAAAACTCAATGACAACTTTAATGGAGTTGATTTTTGAAATTTCCTTTTAGAGTAAAAATTTTCATCTTTCCTACTTTTGAAGATTATAGTAAAATTAAAATAGTTTCTAAATTCGTTCCAAAATTGTTTATAAGAATGGCTACATTGTAAATGTAAAATACACAAATAGCTTGGAAGTGAAAAATTTCCCTTTTTGGTATAATTTTTATTTAGCATAAATTTTTAATAGATTAATGATTTAAGATTTTATATGAAATACGGAAATTTCCCCACTTGGGATTATTTTTATTTAGTCTTCATAAAAATGTTAAGACTTTTTTATTTCAGGCAATAGAATACGATTCTTGAGCTGTTGAGCCCTTTTTAAAATGCCAGTTTGATCATTTTTATACAATCAATATATCTTGTTTAAATAATACAAAATAAATATTTTTTATTTTATTTTTTCTAATTCATAGAATTTGATTTTGTTATTAATGGATCAGAGGAGTTTCGAAATTGTATACAAAACCATAATAGTTCTCACAGTACATAAATGAAGTTTTAAATACAAAAAAATAATATGGTGGTCTTTTCATAAATCTTAGAGTACTTTTTTAAAACACAATATTTTTCAGCGACATTAAAAATTTTCAGAGTAATTTGTTTGGAAATAAAAATCACTGAACTGAAGCTTGTCAACCTTAAAATTCATGTCTAAAAAGAACTTCCCATATTCGTTCGTAGTGAGTAATTACTTTTGTTTATTAAAATTGAGCAACATACGAGCTCTTTGATTCCTCATAATTCTCGTTGTGCTTCATTTAAAACTGCAATTAAGAAATTCAACACTTTCCGCTCTATGAATTTTTTTTGTAGTTGGGACACAAAGTATTTTCAAGTGCCATTTTATGAGGTTTCTTTGTAGCAAAAACAAAAACCAAAAAACGTTAATTACAAAAACACAATCGGCATATGAATTTTATTTTGAGATTTTTATGTGTTTTTGTGTGTGTGTGTGTGTGTGTGTCCATCTGGAAGCAACACAAACTGTAGTTTCACATCAAATTTAAATCGCCTTATTTTTAAATATTTTTTCTTTTGTTTTTCTAAGAATTTCAGAAACATAAACATTTTTTAAGTGTAGGATTTTTTTTCTAAACATTTGGCAAGAATTTATTTAAGAATAATAATATATTTTTTACTTCTAATGTGGTTCATCAAATTCTAGTATAACTCTTCTTTAAATGAGTAACAGTGGGACGAAAAGTAAATAAGCTTCATAACGGAATAAAAGCAAATAATGCTTTGAAATATCATTGAAAGCTTCAAAAGCGAAATACTGAATTTAGAAAACATTTTCAGAATTGAAACTATTAAGTTTTTCAATCAAATTTTAATAAAAATCTAATCATTTTATAAAAAAAATTCCTGCAAAAATTTTTTTTAATATTTTTAGGTATTTCAGATTATTTAGATAAAAACTTCAATACTAACTATAATCAATTGAAGTTTACGCAAAGTACTATTTGTTTATAAAAAAGTTTCTTTAATTTTTTCCCCCAAACCCGTAAAAAAATTCTTCATAAAAAACAATCTACTATGAAAAAAAAAGTAACAGCCAGTCTGAATAAGAGAAATCAACTTGAACGGGTACTTAAATATTATTTTCCCCCGAGTATTCGAATAGAATAGTAGTACTTAACAACAGATTGGCCAAGTAGCTCACAGCGACCCATAAAAAAGTATTTATGGGCGATTAAATTAAAGGAAACGCAGCTAAAGGCACGAAATTGTTGGAACGCACTTCATGCTACAGCACACGAGTGCTTAACAGGCGACAGCCGGTGACAATGACAGTCAAACGATGAATAGATGAGCGAATGACTGAATGTGTGGCTTAAATAAGATGACGATAAAAAATTGAAGATGATGAGAACAGAGGACAATGCTTTCGGGTAGCGTGATGAAGGCAAAAGGTTACTTAAAAAATCATCCCCTTCCCCAAACAATTTAGCGAAAGTGCTTCTTGTACTTCTACTATTGACGGCTACAAGTATTCAGA
This sequence comes from Epicampocera succincta, assembly GCA_932526305.1. Lineage (NCBI taxonomy): Eukaryota > Metazoa > Arthropoda > Insecta > Diptera > Tachinidae > Epicampocera > Epicampocera succincta. Next base: position 10,098,234 of record OW052037.1, on the reverse strand, counting down.
CTAATAATCATTGTCACCATTGTCATCATTGTCGTCATCATTATCAGCCTCATCGTCGATACATTGTGTTTTTGTTTTCTTCGAGTTTGTATGCGTATGCGTGTTTATTATGCGAATAGTGGCCGTAGCTGGAGCGTATGGACAGTGTGGCAATCACAATCAACTTGCTACGTGTAGCGTCTTTATTATCCTTCAGTGTTAAAATGTTCAAGTCATTTAAACGTTCTTCCTTATTTGTATTTCATTACATGTGGACTTTAAAGGTGTGTGTGTGTGTGTGTGTGTGTGTGAGTATGTGTTGGCCTTTATGAAAAAACAAGAAAGTTTTGCTAACTTTATACATACCAACACATGCACATATGCAGTTTTGTATGTGCATGTGTGTCTACATATAAAAAATCCTCTAGAAAGGGGAAGTCTCTTTTTATTCACATTTGTTTTGTTTTTTTTTTTTTTGTTTTCTTGTCTTAATTTTTCAGCGGCCACCTAAAGTGACTTTCTTTCCTCGCATATCAGAATATACGTGTGTATGTACATGTGTATATACAATGTATATACATATGTTCATATATCATTTATGTTAGCAGTGTCTTTTGGGTCCAGGTCACTTGTCGTCATCGCAGTTTGTTACGTTTTATTTAATACGTAACAAATTCGATTGGTATTTTAACCACAGAAGACAGAAAAAAAAACACAACTGACACACGTTTCCAAATAAATTTGGGTTCAATAAAAATTTAGTTCTGCCATTGAAAGGCAGAAAGACAAATTTGTGAACCGAATGTTATACAAAATCGTTCAGAGTAAAATTTGTTTTTGGAATAAATATGGGTTTTGCATAAATTTCTATACATTTCTCAACACAAATTGTACAACAGAAAAAATATTATTGTAGTAATCAAAAACTGTCACCATATTTGTAATTATTTCTTTCATCTACTCTTTTCTAGAACTGTACTCGTATACAAAAAACTTTCCGCTGAGCGTAATTTTGAAATATGTTTCATTTTCTAACCTGTTTAATTATTTCTTAAAAAACTTAAATATAAATACAAATTTGCTAGTTTTTCTTAAACTAAAATTTGCCTTTAAGGGAAATTTTCTATTAAAAAGCAACAAGAGTACTTTTTTTTTAAAAAATTATTTCAATAGAATTAAACAAAATAGTTTAAGTTCCAGCTAAATTAAAATTTCCGTTTGAAGGAATTTTTATACTAAAAATTTCTCGATTTATTTTAATAGCAAATTATTCTAATAGAATTTTGTTAACAAAAATTATTTCAAATTTCCGCTAAATTAAATTTTCCCAAATGGGAAAATTTTCTACCAAAAGACAACAACATATCAATTTAGTTTAATAGAAAGTTATTTCAATAGAATTGCATAAAAAATTTATATGAAATTCCTGCTAAGTTAAAATTTTCTTTTAAGGCATTTTCAACCCTGCAGAAATTAAAATAGTTTTATAAAAATGTTACAATGTTTTTTTTTTTAATAGGAGGTGACTTTAATGGAATTGCAAACAAAAATTGTATTCCAAGTTCATGCTAAATAAAAATTTCCCTTCCCTTCGAAGGAAACTTTCTACGAAGAATTAACCAAAGTATTTTTATAAAACCAAAGCACTCAATTTTAATTAAAAATGATTTCCATAGAATTGCATACAAAAAAAAATCAAGAGCATTTAAATAATTTGAAAAGATATCTATCAATTTATTCTAATATAAAAACATTTTAAAAGCTTTTAATTTAAAATAATTTAAAATCTTCCGTATAGAAAAAACCTAACCAGGGAAATTTTCAAAATTTACACACCTTTTACTTTTACCTGAGCAAAGTCAGATATAATGGCGAAAAACGTTTTTTTACAGATTTCATAATCTGTTTTTGCTAGTAGGGAAATATTCAAAAATTGGCACCAAAAGTCGAGCATTAAGTCAAAATGTTTTATACGGATGCTTTGCAATACTTTTGGAAACAGGGCTTCTGCAAATCCTAATTTCTTATGAACCCAATAACATTATTTACATGTGAATTAAATAGAATTCATTCATTCATTCATTCAAGTTCTTAAACAAATAAAGAAATTGAGAGAATATGTAAATATGTATGTCTGTGCATGTATGTACGATGTACATACATATATGTCTTATTCATCTAATCAATACTTATCAATCGCCCAGTTACAAGAACAGACCAGTTAAGTTTATTTTTCTCGTAGTTCACGTCCATTGTTCCCATTTCCACTTTTTTTATTATCTTGTTTGTTTTATTGGGCTTCTTTTGGTTTTCTTTTTTATTAGTGTCTCTTCTATTTTCCTTAATTTTTATACACCTTCAAACAAAATTATGCTGGTTAAGGGTGTAAGTGTGTGTGTGTATGTGTGTGGTTGTCACATTTAATTGTGACAATTGCTCTAAATGCCAAACACGTCTTAATCCAACTATTTTATGGAACTGTGTACGGAGAAGGGTGTTTATTGGCAAAATATATTTCAGTTTCAGTTCGGTTTTTTTATATTGAAAGAAGGTGTTTAATATTAAATCCCTTGTTACATTTAAAGTCGTAAAAAAACTGTAATACAAAAGTTTAAATGTTTGGAGGGCTTTGGTGACAGCAATCAGGGTCATACCTCTAATCAAAACAAATAATCAGGTTAAACAGAATGAAGTTAAAATTTTACAAACTCTAGTTGAGATTTTTGAATTAAAAAGTGCCGTTTGACTGAAATAAATCAATGGTTTTTCTTCATTTTCGGACAGATGTCAGAACAGAGACAACAGAAATGTATTTCTGACTTGATAAGATTAGAGGTTATAAAACTTATGGTTTATGCATGAAATTACAAAGTGTACGAACAAAATATAGAAGAGACCACTATTACACTCATAGTTCTTGATTTAACGGGACTTTCTGTCACTTTTTTATCTTGTTTCACTGACTTCTCTTTACGTCTACTTTGTGATTCCTGTTCCCCAGCTTGTTAATCTGATTATTAAGGCTTTTTCCAAGTTTAGGTATATCAAGGATTAAATTTTTGGAGAACTTCTTCTGCTCCGAACTTATTTATTATTAATGTCATGTCGCTGATCTGAAGTTCACAAACTTCTTACAGAAATCCTACATTTTTCTATATTCAACGTACAGCAAAAAACGTTCGATTAACAATCAAGTTTTTAGCCCCTAAGGCATACGAATTTTTAACCTTTTCAGGTAATTGGCTTCGGATCTAAGAGAAACGATTTTCGCCACTGACATGCCCAAAATATGAAAATAAATTATGAGCAAAAATTGCCACAATTATAACTCATGCCAAAGACAGGAAACAAAAATTATAAACTCATACAATAAAGACACAAACTACAGACAGTTAATTTTATGGCAATAAAGAGATGAGGACATGATATGAGACGGAGGACGACAAACATCCAAAAACCATAATTGAAATCGTATACGAGTGTAGTCTGCAAGCAGCAGAACGATGTTGTAAACATAAAGCGATACGCATTCATTGGATACGCATAAATTATGAAGAAAGATTGTCGAATGGTGTACAGCTACTGGCGCGCACACACACACACACACACACATGAACACGCGCACACGCACACACACACACACTCTCTCAATTAGGGATACAAAGTTATTACTTTTCGATTAAAATGCCTGGTTATTTTTACAAAATGCAAGTTAAAAAGCCAGCCACATGCCCACAGAACGGGGATAATGCAAGTTTTAAGGAAATTAAGCAATTTTCTCCGTTAAGACAACAATGGCAAGAAACTGACAAACAACAACAAACGTTTCGATTTTATGCTTTTTGCTTTCGTAATGGAAAAACGAAACGAAACGAAACGAAATGTTGTGGGCTTTTGAAAGCAGAGAATTGTTGACAAATTTGCAATAACCAGACCAGACGAATACTCTTGAGTAGAGATATAATAAAGTATTGTAGTTTGAAATCTGTTTGGGCACGTGAGCCAGCACTACAGGATCTTAAACAAGGCCTTTGCCGATAAAGTGAAAGTGTCAAGCTGAACTCTGGCTTAAAGCGGCTTTTCAGCGAATTGCTTTAAAATCTCCTCTCCTACTCATGCAGCATTAGTTTATATGTATAGTATAAATTTATTTATTTGAAACACATTAATTGTTGTTCCCTCATCTGGGCTATTTTTACAAACTATACTCTTACTTTCCACACAAACACACAAACTCAAGCACTAGAGCACATTTGAGTGCGGGTCTGGTCTGGAAATATATTTTATGGGAGGAATATTTTTGCAATAATTAATAAGTTTGTCTATATGTATCAATGTTTTTGGAAAAATTGGCTGAATATTTGTTTGCCATTTACTGAATAAGGAAGAAGAGGAAGGGCAGTATGATGTCTGACGTGCACGAGCTTAAATGAGGGAAAACAGTGTTTTTTGTTGAAATCGTTTCATTTAAAAAGGGCTGTACAATCCTTAAATAAAAAGTGTATTTTTTTATAAATCGAGACAAAACTCACAAAGAATTGAAAAATTTCCCGCGAAGCAAATTCAGTATATAAAATCTACAATATGTTTAATTGCCTAATTTGCAAATATTTTTCTAAAAATTTCCTTTAAAACAAACATTTTCGTTAGTCAAGGAAATTTTGCTAAAGAGTCTTTAGTTTAGTTTCCTTTAATTCCAAAATTAAAATCTTATTTGAAAAATTTCAATTGTAAACTTAAATTAAAATTTCCCTACAACAAAAATTTCCCAAATCAAGCATTTCAAAAAAATTTCTCCAAAATTACTGTCAAATATAAAATAAATAGTTAATATAGATATTTTTAATAACAGTTTTTAGCTAAACAAAAAATTTCCCAACAAAGGAAATTTTCAGCTTACGATATTATCAATGAAATTTTTATTCAAAATATAAAGAAAAAATGAATTCCATAGATTTGTATAAAAAGTCCCACATTCAGTACAATTTCCTTAGTAAATAAAATAAAACTAATTAAAAACTCACAGAAAACGAAATTTCAAGCTTATAATTAAACAGGTAGTACTAATTTTTTTTTAAACAGGTAGTAGAAATTTTGTTTCAAACTTTAAAGGAAATATTAATTCCATATATAAAAAAAAATTAAATTAAAATTGCCAGAAAGGGAAATTTTCAACTTAAAACGATTTTACCAATGAAATTTGTATTCAAACTCTAAACAAAAAATTAAAACAAAAACAAGAGTTTTACAAAAAGTGACACCTTAAATAAAATTTCCCAAAAAGGGAAATTTCTAGCTTGCAATTAAAAGAGGGTATTAGCCATTAAAGGTTTATTCACACTCTAGGGAAACAATTAATTCAAAAGATTTTTAACAGAAATCCCACATTATATAAAATTTCCCTAGTAAAGGAAATTTTTTTCATGCTAACTTTTTCATCGTTTTTATGTTTCTATGTCTATGCCACAAAGTTTTCACATTTCGGTGATAGTAATACATACAAAAGTGTATGAGAAGTATGAGAGTTGTGGTCCTTCGTGCTATGCAGTTAACATTATCCTCACTCATGCATGCGTGTATATGAATGTATGTATATACACACTTACACACAACAACATCTCCTATGAACGCACATTTTCGCATACTCGCATACAGACAACGCAAATTAAACAAAGTGTTTCAGTGCGTTCGAAGTTTCAATTAAAATGTTTCACTTTTCGAGCAGAAAAACAATTTAATTAACAATTCATTATAATTTTAATTCAAACATGATAATTTAATTAAAGTAATTGAAACAGTAGAGTGATTCTTTTGAATGGTTTAACGGAGCTGTAAAACGGAATGAGAAAATTAAAAACTTTAATTTATTGATGAGAACAATACGATTTTATTTCAGACTGTTTTTCAAAACTACAATACAAATATTGAATTTATCAAATAGCGCAGCGCAACGCGGCCACTAACTCTTCAAGAGTTTATAGTTTTTTCAAATAAATTAAAACAAGCCGTACAATTTTAAACAAGATACTAAAAAAATACATACTAAAAGCTCAGTAAGTACTAAAAAAATTTTTACTCAAACTCCCTTATAACTTGTATAAGTACATACATATGTATGTATGTATATATTTTTTTCAAATACAATAGAGCAAGTTTGATCAAGATGCTAAAAAACAAAATACAGGGCTGTATTCATAGTTAAAAATTAGGCATATTTTAGGACAACTAAAGGCAACTTTTTTAATAATGAGTTAGTTATAACCCATTCAACATAAGAATACAATCAATGTTGTTGTAAATGCAAAAGTGATGCTTCTTAATTAAGCAGCCAGAGTCGAATTTAGCGCACGCCTATGAATAGAGTCCAAAATATTTGTAGAAATTAAAACATAAATCTACAATTTTGATATCTAACACAGAAGCGTTTCTGTAGTTTTAGAAACTGATAATTCTTTTGGTGTGGCAGCACTATGGTATTTTATTAATTCCGATTTTGTTGTACCGTTATTTAAGCAAAAATTATTATATAAATAAAACGTTTTCCACAAATAAACACTGAAAACAAAACGAATTTGTTTGCTAAATACAAATATTATACATTTTCACTCATCAGCAGATTTTATTTGATTGTTTTTTATATGATTATTTTCTTTAAATAATTTTTTTATTTTATATTTTAGCACTATGCCAGCAACAACAATATTATTAATCAGGTTAAAGCAAATTACATGCTGTTATAGAAAAATTTTGGAAAACGAATATTAAATTAAAATTTATAAATGCCAAACAAGCAAAATTTGAAACAAAAATTGTTAATTTTTTTTTTTTAAATATTGAATTACAATGTGTTGGTTTTAGTTTGTTGTTTATTTTGTGTTTTTTTTAAGGGTGAATGGCCTTATTTTTGCTGGTGCTGGCATGATTTTTATATATGGATGTATTTCTTTATTATATTTTAAGTATTTATAGTTGAGTTATAATTAATTTAAGCACAAATTGTACTGCGAGGAAAAAATTATATAAAAAATAATTCTATTTAGATATGAAAAACATGAATAAATGAATGTAATCAATCAGTTGGTAAATATCGTGTAAATTCAAAATGATTTTACAAAAACAGAAACTACTTTTAAAAGAAAAAAATAATTATTATATATAAGAGCAAAAATCGAAGAGCACATGGATATTGCTGATCCGTATCATAATTAATTAAAACATCGATTTCCAATATTTTGTTAGTCATGTGTGTGTTAAAATTCAAGCTGGCCCTTAATTCCAATGACACCTTATATACCCCAATTGTAGCCCATATTAAAGAATTTTCCTAAAACTTTCATTCTCCTTAAATCATTTTTTTTTTCAATTTTGTTTCTTTTTTTCTCAACAAACTTTAAAGTATTGTATTTTTCCGGTCATAAATAAAAATAAGCGTTAGAAAATCTGTATGGAAAATTGTTTCAAAAAAACATATTGAGCATAAAAAATTTTTGCAAACTTTTATAAGAAACATATAAAAAAAATAATAATATGCCCTCAATGGCACGTGTCGGTGATTGGATTCAGTTCTGGAAAGTGTGAAAAATTTCTTAACAACAACACCAAAAACAATTTCAAAAATATTGTTACTTAAAGGAGCTGCAATGCAACTGCTGTCGCTGCTGGTACTAGAAAAAAAACTCTGAAAAAATTTTGAACTTTGAAAATTTTAATTCGTGCGGAAAGGAAATAATACTTTTAAACAAAAATCAAATCAAATTAAAAGAGTAACACTAAAACGTTATAAATGTGTAGGTAAAGGAAAGTAGCAAAACTTACACAAACACACGCACACGACCGCTACTTGTTTATACGCACGATTTGAATTGATTGCAGGGGTGTTAAAGGTTCATGTTTTTTTTTTTTTTTTTTTGAATTTGTAAAACTTTTGAGGTTAGAAATGATTTATTGAACTAATAACTAAGAGAAAGGGTTTAGCATTTGTGATTTATTGATTTATAATGCTATCAAAAGGCTGAGAAAAATAATTATATTCAAACAATTACTATAGACTTGTTAAATTTTAAACTTAAAGATTATCCAACGGAGAGTTGTGGGTATGAAAACCGTTGTGGACAACAGACAATGTGGACATTTTCATTTCTTATTGTAAATTGATGTGGAAAATTAATTAATATTCTTAACGTTTAGGCTCAAACATTTTTAAAATTAAACCGAATTTTGAAAAACGGAACACTTTGGATTTTTTCACCGACTCTTCACTCTCTGTAATACTTGCAATTAAAATATACCTACACTGCTCGCCAAAATCTTAAAAAGTCAAAACAAAAAAAAACGCCACAACGGCTCAATTGAAAATAAATAATATAAAATTTTGCTCCAATCACTATCAGATTTAGCGAAATTGTGATCCAATGCTACTTATGAAAGAACAAGGGCTGGCGATGATTGCTTTGTGATATTTACTCGCAGTTGACAACACTGTTCGTGTGTGCTGATGACCTGTAAAGTAGTTTGCAAATACAATTACATGCAATTAACACCTCTGCACCCCTGACTTGTTTCTTTAACTGCGCGGTTTTGATCAGAAGTTATTTCATTTCTGCACCTTTATTGCCTTCTATTTTTCTTTTGCTTTTATTCCCCCCTCTTGGGCATTTGGTATTTTTACTTGTTTTACGTTTATTTTTTTTCTTGTCGTTTGTACCCCATAATGAGGGTCATTAAGTCATTTTGTTTTGCCATATATATTTTAGTACGTTAACTTGGTCATAATAATTTACTATTCATTGTTTTATGTCATTGTTAATGTGAACATTTTTTGTATTTTGTTGTTCTATCGACGGCTTTACCCCAAATGTCAATATATCTCAGTGTGTTAATCTTTTAATGCGTTTAGTGGCAACTGAACGGAACATCTTTATGGTCGTGCCAACCACATGGTGAGTGCAAATATTCGCCTTTATCAAGTGAATTGCTTTGTCTATTATTACTTTTTTTTTTGGCCCAAAACAAAAGGCAGCAAAGACACAATCGTAACAATTTGTTATAAAATGAGGAAATTAACAATTAGTAATTCATTCACCACTAGAAAGTATCAATGCAAATATGTATGCATGTGCATCGCTATCTCTCTCTCTCTCTCTTTCACCGGGGATTTGGCTGCTTACCGGAATTGACCATTATCTTGATATTTATGCACATTTGAATGAATTTGTTATTAATTTATGAAAGAAATTTAATGAAAAATGTCTGGCTTTTAGTTGTACAATAAAATTACTCAGTGGCGCTGTAGAAGTTTTGCCTTACATACGAGGTCCGTTCAAAAAGTAAACTGAACTTTAATTTTTCCTAACAAATATTTGCTGAATTTCTATTTTGAACGCCTTTAAAGTAGCCCCGCTTAGATATAACGCATTTTTTTCAATTTTCGCGGCAGTTCTGATGTGCACTTTTTGGCATATCTCATATATCTCTCACGCTTTCGATTTTTATGCTCTGAAACGTTGCAAACCGGCATCCTTTCCTGAGTCTCTTCAATCTTGGTGAACCATAAAAATTCGCAGCGAGCCAAAGCTGGTGAATACGGTGGCTGAGGCATGAAATTACAGTGTTTTTGGTTACAAACTCAGCCAATATGGAAAGAACTTCGTTGCCTCAAATTCATATACAAAATTTCTGAAGACATTGCATTTCATAAGGCAACCTATAAGCCGACATCCTCAACAACTTCTCCAATAATGATACGACCATTCTCCACATAAGTTTTCTTCACATTCTCAATATTTGTATGGGTTTTTGAAGAGCTGATGCATTTACAACTGAACTTCTACTAATCTGCAATAAATCGTAAGATCTCAAAACTTAGGCTTGAGCCACTAGACCAACCAGTTCTACGCTTGTAATGCCAAACCAATCGAGCTGAACTTGAGTTCAATTAAAACTCATCCAGCTGTGGTATACAGTCCCACCGGGTAGCAGGTTTTGCTTTGACGAATTCTAATCAGGTGCACTGTGGTTTTTCAGGGTATAGAGGCAAAGGCGTGCCTCGTTTGGCAACCTAACCTCTATCTAGGAAGTTCACATATGACTTCGGTTATTCAGGGTCTACCAAAACCTTCAAAAAAGGTCAATTGGCAGAATGGACATGGATTGTATATTGAGACATCCTGGTGTTGGTCATAGTTTGAGGTGACTACCTTGGCTGAAATCTGCTAGCTATTGTTCAAGCCCCAAACCCCCGTAACAGGCTGTGGTACATAACGGGGTAGTGGTATACACGACCTGCCCTTGTGCAGCTGCTGTCTTGCAACAGATTTCGGTGGGTAATGTACAAGCGAGTGTATTAAAGCCTAACGCAACTACCTTGCTTTTGCTTTGCTGTCAAGGGAATTGGTGGTCGAAGGCGTTAGAAAGCCAGTGATCCCGAGCAAGCGATTTGTGTTATGTACCCCTTTCACATATCATACAAAGTTGCCACCTATGTGAGCCTGGAAGCCACTTCGGGAGACGGTGGTAAGTCAGTGACAAGTTTCCCAAGTGGAGTTGGTCCTTCAATTTCACCATCTATGATACCAACTAGGCCTAAGTAGTAGGACAAAAAGTAAACCTCAGGCATAAAGAACTCAACAATAGTTTGCAAAGTATTTTGCTTCATTTTTCACCCAGGATTACCCCATGATAATATTATAGCTTGATACAGCAACTCGTAAACTTTAAGAAAATCTTTTTCCTAAGATTTGGACAAACTGTTATATTAATTATAATTTTATTACATATTTTATCGTTGAAACAAATATTTAGTTTGTTAACATTTAATCAAGATTCCTATAAAATAATTTTATACAAATATTAATGCAATTTACTGACCACACACATGCACACTGGCCAAGCACAGATAAGCTTTCCCAGAACAGCCAAGAAGCACTGTTTTACCCCCCAAACATCAAGAAGATCCATTTAAGAGAATAAACAATATGTAATTCTGAATAATGGAAACAAATTTTTGCGGTCAACCACAGAAGATGACTTAAAAACCAAAAAGGATAAAACAAAAAAATATTAAATTAAATGTTATGCATGTGCTGGTAATGTTGACCCAACCAACACACACACACACACACACACACACACTCACTCACCCCGCTCCCACTCACACTTAATGACCGAACTACACTTACACTGTGTAAAACAAATTGCCATTACAAAACGTGTATGGAGATAAAAAAAAATGTATGCAGTAAAACTCATGTTTAGGAAACTTTAAAAAAGGGATCAAATTTTTACATGAAATTATTTTATGTTTCCAAAGAAACACACACATACACACATGTGAAATTTTCTTCGTTCGGAAGTGGGAGGAAATTTTCACTTTGTAAGTGACAAACGTGTTCATTGTCTGCTTAGCAGTTCAGTTGGTTACGTCCGCAACTGACTGACCATCATACATACTCGTATTTACTGTTCATGTTATCGGGGTGTTTGATTTAGTGCAAATATTATTAACTGCACAAGTGTGTTTTGTTTGCTCATTTATACAATTTATAATTTTTTGTTATTCCCGTACACATGTGTATGAGTGTGAAGCAAAACAATAGCAAAAACTGAATAAAATAAAACAGGGACGTAGAAATGTGGTCTCATTTGAGGCAAAACGGGAGGTGCAATCTTATTGTACAACGCGTAACACGGAGCTTAATGTAAAACATATTTTAGATGAATGTACCTGCTACAACTGAATCAGATATTCCATTTTTGGGCCCATACTACCACGCCATTTCTTAAAAGAATCCATTCGATACTAACATCAGCCTTATCTATATACATACATATAGCGAAAATTAACTTCCAAAAATTTATCTAACAATAATTTTAATTACGAGTTGAAAGCCTCTGCTGCTAGAACTCTTTTTTCTCTTTAATTGTATTATATTAATAAATAAATAATAATAATATTTAGTAATTGCAATCATTTATTCAAGTTTGATTGGTGATTGGAAAATTTGCACTCAAAGTTATTCATATTGAGCTTGAAAAAAAGTTATAATAAAAATAAATTTCAATTTATTACAGTATCTATTTAATATTGAATTTTTTTTTTGTTGATATCAAATGACTGCAAAATTTTCTCTGTTTGAAAAAGGTCTCCCCAATTAATTTCTTGTAACAACTCTATGATAGTATTTTAATTTCGCCTGTTGCAAATGATAGCATTCTTTTGTATAAAAACACTATTTATTATTTATTTACTTAGATATAGAATCTTTATCTTTGAGAAAAATACTATAGTATTTAAAAAAAAAAAAACCCAACAAGAGATTATAAACGTTGAAAACTTGTCTTTCAATAAATTAATAAACGTCCCTGTTTTTGATAGACTATTATCAATGAATAATATTCTTAGCTGCAGGTCAGCAAGACAAGTACGAGATGTTCAAACAACCGAAAAAACACCCGAACAGAAAATTAAAAAAAAAAAAAGAACTTGTTATAATATCTGGTAACAAATATTGATAACGATAGCCAACTACGGATAACATGTACGTGTTAACAAATATCAAAAGGGTGTTACCAAGCTGAGTTTACGTACATACAACTAAGCAGGATATTACTATACACATATATGTACATGGTACATACATACGAACTAACACTTCTGTTGTTAAAGCAGATATTAAAAAAGAATTTTTATGAGGGATGTTAAACCAAACCGTACATGGAATTTAAATTATCTTGGTTAAAAAATCTTTAACATTATTTTGCACACATGAACAGTACGGGCAAACCTAAAGTCTATTTATTAAGCAACAATTTAAATAGAAGGATGATGACTTCCAAATAAATTGCCTTAACAACAAAGTCAACTGAGAATATATTTAAGTACTTTAAATGGCTTAAGGATTTTGGAAACGATTATGAAACATGACTTAAAACATTTTAACATTTTAAATGTATTTAATGTTATTTTTTGAATAACCAAAAATATGCTTGTTATAAGTAATTAACACTCATGAAGAGCAGCAAAATTCGCTGTATAATTAAATCTTAAAGAAGCCCAGATGCTTAGCACAAAGAAAAGCACCAATCACTGGCCTAATGAGCTGAATTGTTGCTAATTACAAAAGCCAAATATTTCCATATGATGAGTGTTAATGAAAAATATTATTAAATTAACGAAAGTACATTTATCAGAAATGGGAACAATATTTAATATTAATTTAATAGCGGTTTTCACCAGTTGAGGTCAACTAAATAAATATTTACCACAAAGCACGACGAACTTCTTTATGTTTTGAATCAGCTGAGTTTTGTTTATATTCGTCAAAGAAATGTCTGTTGACATTTTTCTCTTCAAGAGTATGTTATTTTTTGTCAGATATGTACTAATATCTACATATGTATAGAAAACAAAATTACCAGCCAAACAATTAAGACTCAGATTTTGGTACATTGATTAACACAAGTGCTTACACGCCACGGATTCTGGTAATGCTTCTTCAGCCCAGCGTGGTAAATGTATGTAATTAAAAGCTGGGTATGGAAATTTCTCTTTTTTTTTGCTAAAATGAATTTTTAATTAAATTTAATTTAACTTAGATACTAAGCAAATAGTCTGGCAAACTGAACCGACTGCTATTTTAAAGTCATGCAAGTGGCGCCCTGTATTCTTTCATATAAATATACTGTAATTTGGATTTCACGTTTTTCGTATTCATACTTTCAGCTACTCGCCCTCTTTTCAGCGCAGATACATACATGACAAAATTTTTGGTTGAGCAAATTTTCTTGAAAAAGATTTTCATTCGATTATACTAAATGATATGAAATCCTTGTTTTAATTTCTAATCAAAATAACAATTTTGTGATGAGCAAATAAAAAAGTTGTTTAACTGTTAGATAAGTTCGTAAATTTCGCGCAAAGAAGTCCACTCGTATTCTGAAGCAATCCCAAATAAAAACGAAAATAAACACAACCATAAAGAGGCAAAAAAAAACATAATTCATTTAAAATATAAAAAGATGAACTGCTGGCAGTATAAAACAAAAGGGGTTAAATCGTCTTAAAATGTATGTGCATAAAATTTAGCTTAACATGTAAATACTTTAACGAGGGTTAATGGAACAGTTACCCTCAACATTTATCAAACAAAATTAATGGTTTTAAAAGGAGCTTGTCAACAGCAAAATTGTTTTTTTTTTAACACATGGAAAATGAAAAATTTTGGGCTTGCAATATATTTTAAAAAATAGGAAAAAAATGCCGCTGTCTGCTGTAGTATCTCATTAAACATTAATCCCAAAACCAGCCGTAAACGTGTCGACAAAGTTTTTGTTTTCCAGCAATTTTGTGTCACTTTGAAGAATTTCCGGCTAATTGGTCTTCGGGTAATTGATTTGCCCCCTTAAATGCTCCCACACAATTCCAAAAAAAAAAAAACTAACGGAAAAATTGCCGCTTAAATGAGTTCCGTCTAATTGCGGTACGTTTTTAATTGAGTTTTACAATTAAACAAATTGTAACAAATCACATACAAAAGTGACGCTTAAGTGTCATTCGCAAATTCCGAAAAAATAGAACATTATTTGCACACCCAAATAAAATGCATATGGCAACATTTAAAATCTTGTGTTTATAGTTTTATTAATTGAGTCAATAGATCAATTAAAATAGTATCGGGTAAATGATTTTCCGCTCCAAAAACTATGGATTTTTAGAAACTCAACTATGCGAAAATTAGTGTGATTTTCTTGTTACTCAAATTAGTTTAAACTTACCCGAGTTTTTGTGGAACGCATTTTATATATTGTCGGCATACTTTTCAAGAAAATGTTAGTTGTTTTCTAAATTTTCGTTTGTGATTTATAAAAAGAAACAAAAAATTTCAATGTACTTCAAAAACCCTGTAGGAGAAACCTAAGACCACAAGTTTTGGGAAAGTATTCAATCCTTCCTCGTATATGATTTAAACGAACGAAGCCTTCGAATATGAGTTTATTATGAGGAAAACATTTGGAAGCAATAGAAATACATACATATATAAAAAAAATTGAAATATGAATATGCCAGGCATTTGTCTTTAACACTTGATTTAACATATCGCTGTATTACCACACACTCATAGACACACAGCCAGACACGTAATCGTTTGTAGGCAGCATAACTTTACACAGGATTTAAAGCATCTTTCTTTTATTTTATTTTGACTTATACAAGTCAAAGGACTTTATGAGCGCACAAACAACAACAGCAAAAGAACGACAGTTAGAAATTTGTTACAAAGAAACGTGTCTTTTGTGCGTGGAATATGAATCCTTAATAGATTTAGATAAATATCTAACAAACATTGTACACACACACACACATTCACACATATGAATACTTTCATATGTATGCCTGTGTGTACAAGTATTTCTGTCATAATATAACCATGTGTGTCCTTTTTTTCCATTCAGCATACTGTCTTTATTTCCCCTTCACTTCAGCTGCCTTTGAGATCAGGCGAAAATTCCCATATAAGAAACTAGTGAAAAAGGATTTTTTTCTTTCATTTAAAAAAAAAATATTTATTGATACGAGTTTTTTAAATAGAAAAATTTCTAGCAAAAAAGAGTGTAATTTCTTGTAAGAATTTCAAAGCTTCTTTATATTAAGTTTTAAGTTCCTGTTCAAGCATGTCAAGACAAGAAATAATATTTTATTTTCCCTTTATTTTTTCTTTCGTTTTTTTTTACGCAAAAAGAAAACTGACAAGTCATTTTATATGAAATATAAAGAAACTGAAGCTGCTGGCAGATTAAAAATAGAAAAATATTTCTTTTGAATTGATAATATTTTTGTGGTTTAAAGGCTGCTATTGAATGTTCTATTTAGACATACTTAAGCCCATTAACATATTATATTTTTTTGTTTATTGTATAATCTTAATGAGAATTTTTAAGACTTGCTTTGAAGATTTTTCAAATCAATTAAATTTTTCTAGAAAAGAAATATTACAAAAGAGAAAAAAATGTTTCATCAAACTGTAATAATAATCATAAGGTTATTAAAATTAATATCATAAAAATAGTGAACTTAAAGGAGAACAACAAAGGAATTTCTATCTCTTGGACACAAGTTCTGCATACCCTTAATTAACAATATTATAGACCACTTTGCGATCGGTCATCGGTATTGTTTATTCCCAGAATGAATTCTGTAAGGGCTGTTTGAAATATCCAGTCCAGATAATCGCTTATTTAAGTCCTGAAACTTTTGAAAATCCCTAATAACCGATAACGTTGATCAACCGGGAAGATATATGAATATTTTTTCCTTGCTTGCCTTCGTCAATCGTGATTAGCTCTATTATTAGGGACTACAGGAGAATTTTTTTAATTTTTGATTGAAAAATTAAATGCATTTCGAATGTGTAGTCACAAAAAACTACTCAAAATTGTTGCTTTGTTATACGGAGAAATCGTTTATACGGAATCCTATCAGTCTCGACGAATACAGATAATCCGGGTCGTACTGTAGAAGCCAAACGAAAGTTTTTTCAATTATATCAAAAAGTATATCACAATTTTTATTGTTTTATGTGGACAATTTTTGTTTCAGCGATTTCTTGTTTTTTTTTTTTTTTGGCTTGAACAGCTGTTTTGATACAGGAAGATGACAGGAAGAACCATAAACAATAAGAATTGTTCCCGTAGTGCTCGTTCAAAGTGAACGAACAGATCAGTTTTTGATAATTAACCGTTACCAAAACGAACAACCCAGCAACCCGCTATCTTTCGATATGAAAATAACACGAAAGCGACAGACTTTTGCGAGAAATCAGTGGTAATCAGGTGGGACCTGTTGTCATAGATAGAGAGTTTGCTGTTGGAACCGCTCAATAGCTAATATTTTTTTTTTGTTTTTTTTTTTGGGACTATTAATCGGGTCTATATATTTCGTAGAGATAGAGGTAACTTGAAGTTTTCTAAGGCTTTATAACTCAGTTGAGATGCCTTGCTGGATTTCTAAATGAAAATGCTCGTACATACATATTCATATCAAGTTTTTGTTACAGTTTTTACTTTTTGCAACCCATTTTTTAATTTGTAGCGGCTTTTTTAATTCATTCTGCTTCATCTTAGTGTAGAGACAAAGAAAAACCCTCGAACGCTGCCTTTTCGTTAGCGTAATGGCATGGCCCTTAAAATTTTTTAATAAGTACGCATTTTTAAGCTATTAGGGCCTCTTGGAGATAAGCATGTTTTAAAATTGCTATTAGGCTTTACATACATAAGTGCATTTAAAGTTAACTTCAAATCAAACAACGAATTTAGTTCAAGGTCATTTTTGTTTAAATTAATTTGAAAAATTGTCACTTAAACAAAATTTCTTGTAGACGTAACCCAAAACATTTGCTTAAAAAACAACTTCCAGCAACATAAATTTTGCTAAAGTATTTATTATATGCTTGCAATTATTATTCTTTTTTTTTCTTCTTTTTTTTTTTGGGAACACAACTCGGATTTCAATTTGCGCAAGTCTTATGGAATATTACAAAAAAGGAAAAACCAAATTATAAAAAAAAAAAACCCGATGAAATATTTAGGTGTGAAGTTACACAAGCACTTTTGGAAAGTCAACAACAACTTCATAAGCAGTGATGGCTTTCAGGGTACTAAATCTCTGTTAGATACTTATATACAGATGTATATACTAAATACATATTTAGCTCTGCGTAACCGGCCAGCAGTATAAACGGCCAAACATTTGCCAGAGGAAACAGACAAGCTAACAAACACATAATTCATAAAGTCATAAAGATAACGCCCCTTCATTTAAACATTTTAACACTTGTGCTCCTCCTTGTTTTGCAGCCATGAGTGTTAGTCAAAGTTTTATAGGGAATGAAACTTAACGATAAATTTTTGCTCTCTCGTTCTCTCTCGCATTAAAACTAACTTCCTTTTTTTTATGCAACTTTAATATTTGTAATTCACCTACATTTTTTGGTTTGTTGTTTTTTTTTTTTTTTGTATGTATGAGTTTCACAACTTTTAGGTGTTTGAGAACATTTTAGAAAACAAAAACAACAGAAACAAGAAAATAAATATGTACTTAGATTTTTTACAAATCTCTAATGGAATAACACCTGTCCTGCAGAGCATGTGTAAGCAAATACATTTCTATACACACAAAACACACACATGCACACATACGAGTAAGTACAAAATGTATGCAACAAATATTTGTTTAGTATTCAAAACAATAGTACGTTTAGAGTTTTTTTTTAATTCAGATATACAAAGTTTCACTACTCGCCAACAAAAATACATTATAATTTTGGCAAGATGCATTTAAATTTCATATATTATTAGTGCAATCATATGTTCTATTCGCACAACAATATTATAGTTGATATGAAAACAAGTGCGTTTTATTGAGTTCAAAGGCATTAAGAATTACACGATTTTTTTACGCACAAACACTGTCAATTGACGCACATTGCCAACATAAATTGCCGGCCAAGAACACATTAAAATGTTAGTACCTCTTGATGATAATAATACCCAGGACTGTTGAAGAAGTCAAGGCACCTGAGCCAATTATTCGAAATCCTAAAGAAACATTAGGTCATAGCCAGATTCGACCGAACATTCCTTTTCATCTACTGGCTTCCGAAAAACAGAAATTTATTGCAGGACAACAGCACTTGAAGGACATTTGTGATCCCGAAAATCGCACCTGTATCATCAGGAATTGCCAAAACCCTTCCTGCCATTTTAGTTTCACGCCACAAGCAAATCGTCAATATAGACATGAAAAGAGTCCCCATTCTGCCAACTACCCTTTGGAGGAGGTTTCAAAAGAACTCGTACTACTGAAGTCAGGCAGGAACTTCCTAGACGAGTTTTTTGCCCACAAAGCCCCACAATTTGGAATATGCCAAGGCAAAGCCGGCCGCCCGTGGCCTATTTTAAAATAAATTCAGAAAACAACACGATGCTAATAATTTACTGTTTTATTGCAATATTATGAATTAGACACGTGTTGCCATTTGAAAAGCTTTATACACCCCAGTGTGAACACCTTTAATAAGACAATTAACGAAAACATTAAGTAAGATAAATTTTCTAAGATTTTAGAACAATTTAGGTAATAAAAACAAAAAATTAAAATCAAGAAATGAATTATGATGATAATGACTAACAAGAAGATTCCATCAATTACCATAAAGAAAATCCTCTTAAAAAAAGTAGAAAGATGCAAAACTTGCAAGAAAAATCACCACTAAATTACCGCCGACAGACAGACAAACGAAAGAGGACCTAAACAAAAATACTGCTACTAAGAAGCCAAAAATTAGCATTTTTAAATTTATGTCCTAAAAAAGGTGCGAACGTCGGCAGGATGTTTTAAAGTCTTCTTTTCTTTTCTTTTGAATTTCTGCTTTCACACAACATAATTTACTGTCTTTTAGTTGTTTTTAAATGTTAAGTACTTGCCGTTTAATAAAATTGAGAAACCCGATATGATTTAAGAGCCTTTAAATTGATTTATGGAGGTGGCAGAGAAGGTAACTAATGGAATAACTTCAGCATGTGGTTACACTAAACAAATTATATGTATATTAAGCTACACTATTGCCAATCAAAGAAAATAGAATGAAAATTGCATAAAAGACAAAAAGAAACGCGGATGGACAAAAATGCTTTTCGGTTATTTTTTTAGCTGGACGACAACTATCGCTATCGACAGCAATGGTTTGACAACTGAGCACGTTCATTACGGCTTGACAACACATCACGAATGGTTTAATGCCAAAGCAACGCTTCCAAGTTATAAAATAACGCTGTTCACGAAATCAATTTTACCGTCAACATAATCGGTCCAGTGATCGTACAGTTATTAATCGTATTCACACTAATTTTACTCTGCTCGATTTAAAGTCATTAACAAAACCGAAAAAAGATACAAAAGTGTAATACTATATCTAGTGACATATGACATAAACTTTGGCACCACAAATACCAAAGTCCAGTCAGAAAGTGTCAATGTTCTTGAACGTTTATTTTGTAACGTGTCACCTGTTACACACTTTCTGTACTTAAATTTTTAAATACTTTCTTGGTATACGACTATTTACAAAATAGTTGTTTTTATATCGTATTGCCCCAGGCATACTTAAGTCTATTAGGTGTCAACACCATGTTGTCAATATAAGGAAATGGTGTTAACTTTCAATTTAAAATGTTTTCTCTGCATAAAAAATTATTTAAAGTTGCTACAATTGAAAACAAGCAGCGGGAAGTCCAATTTGTCTAAAAAAAAATATGAAGAAAACACCACAAGGAAATGAAACTTAAGTATAAATAATTGCTTTTATAATTATATTGTTATCTAATTTTGTAGTTTCCTTTCCCTTCCTTATACCGACATACATGTATTGTACAAAAAGAAAATTGAATATTCTCCAAGAAAACGCAGCACAGTAAAATGTTCCATCCAAAATTCTTGGCACGTACAGGCATGAATGTACCTGTATCATTACAGAAACAGGAGAGCTCATGCTGTGACTGCCTTACAATGACAACCAATTAAAGTGATTATTGTCAAAGACACGATGAAAATAAAAATGAAATGAAAATATTAAAATGGGAAAATAAGAAACAGTCAGTTAGTTTTCATCGCTATCAAGTGAAACAAGAAGGAAAGAAAGGAACTTATCACTTCTTTTC
Organism: Epicampocera succincta; assembly: GCA_932526305.1. Classification (NCBI taxonomy): domain Eukaryota; kingdom Metazoa; phylum Arthropoda; class Insecta; order Diptera; family Tachinidae; genus Epicampocera; species Epicampocera succincta. The sequence continues at coordinate 10,077,543 of OW052037.1, read as the reverse complement.
TATTGTTCTTGTACTCGTGGTAAGAAAGAAGAGAACTCTTAAATAAACATACCACCATATGGGTTATGATGGTCTCAATGTTGACAACAATAAAATATACAATACTTTTCACAATATATATAAAATCCCACAATAAAATTTGTAACTTCCAGCTGTCATTGTGCATACAACTATTACCATTCCAGTAGTGTCTATTATTAAACTTTGTGCTCTTAATTTATTCAGAATGAAAGAAAAACAAATTTTAAATGAAAATTTGAATTTTTAAACTTTTAGAAACCTAAAATACATGCAAATATATTTTTTACTGACTAAATGATATTTATTTAATTAAAATTTTCTTTAATTTTTAAACATAAATACATGCATTTTAGCAATTTACTTCAATTAATTCATTTAACTCAAGCCCAGAACTTGCAAACAATTAACTGACAAAATACTTTCTCTTAAACAATTATCGTTATAACAAATTTAAACGACATAACCTCAAAAATTAACAAAACGGAAACACACTGATTGAATTGGTATTGTTTTCATCAACAACATAGAGACATACTCTATTCGTTGTACACATGCCTCCACACCCCTCCCCACCCCCTCCTCCCTTCTACATCCGCCTCTGCTACTACAACCTATACCAGCCACTTCTCATGTCACACAAACACTTCAATGTGTATAAAATTTATGAGATATTCGTTCAAAGAGCACGAACATCATGGTCTTTATTAAAAGCAAGCCAAGTCATTGAAAGTTGGAAGACAAAAAAATAAACATAACATAAAAAAGTGTCCTTTTGTTCCCTTTTAGAAATCCCCTGGAAAACTTTAAATACAACCAGGGGTGTCTGGTGTCTGACTGACTGGTACTTTCGTCGTTTTCTATGCGAATACTTGCTACTTTAGATATTTTTAAAATGCCCTTGTAGATGCAGTCGTATTTAAAGCGTTTAATATCTCAGCCAACAACAAAAGGAAAACTCACAGCCACCAGTAAAAAGCAAAAAAAAAGCAGGTGGTGGTATTAAAAAGAATCAACAATCAAATCTGTACATTCTCCCGACCCTGGTCTAATTGTTGGTTTCACTTTAGTGAGTGGCAAGAAAGTGATTTTAATGTGTCCTTAATAGGATAAAATTGTGTCTGATTTGTGGTTTTTGTAAACCATTTAAAATATAAAGAAGTTTTATTTTTTATTTTAAATATTTAACAGCAGGACTTTTTTTTGGGAGAGTGGTAAGTACGCAAACAGGGTGTTTTGTTCTTTTCACGCTCGACACTCAATTGTAGGTTTTTGTTTCTTTTCCCCCAAAGGCAAATTAAATGAACGTCAATTTGTTCATTTGTAAAGTTGAATTTTAACACATATGTATGTATGTATAGTACATATGTATGTACATAATAAATAAATAAAGTTTTTGAACAAAATTTTAATTGCTAAACCACAAAAGTTAACGGAAATGTTAGAACCAAGAATAGGCTTAGGAAATTACAACAACCAGATGCGTATTAAACTGCATGGAAATTTTGGTGGAATGTGTTTATAGGAAAATGAAAACTCTTTAATTTAATTTAATGTTAAACTTTAGCATAAACAAAAGATATTGATCTTTTGAGTTCTATATTTAATTTGATCTAGGTTTCACACACAGTTCTTATTCAATTTTTCAAAAAATGAGAAGTAGAAGAAAGAAGACTTCCAAAACAAATGGTTCACACGAATACAAGCAGAATTTAAAAAAGTTTCACAACAGAATTTTGTAATCTGTTCCAGAACTTATTTAATCTGTATTCAATCAGCAATCAAATTATGTATTTGATCATTATTTAGTGATCAGTTGGTGCACATTTCGTACGCATTATTCCTTCAAAATCTTTCCCATTTACCCGAACTTTCCATACGGGAACACAACTTAAGCTGAAAGTTCATACAATGCGTTTTCACGAAAATTCATTTTACGTGTTTCAATATTTCTAATTTTTAATTTAATTTAATATTACATGCCACAGAAAAAGTGTGATTAATTTTGTTCAAAAAAGAAGAGGGAATTCGTTTTGTTAAAATGTGTCTCACTTACCCAAACTCTCAGTACTGCAACAGTTTTTTTTTCCGGTCAAATTGAGATTCCATAGTATTGCCAATATTGAATACGGGAGCGCAACTTACGGTTATTTCACATAAATAATTTAATTCCAAACGCTGGCTTGCTGCTGCTAAACTTCAATTTTAAAGAAATTCCCAAGCGGCCACAAAAAAAGTTTTTACAATACCCGTACGTACATTAAATTGAATTGAGAAGTCTTATTCTTATAATTCCCTCTTTTTATTATGGTTGTAGCCTTTAGTAACTCATTTCTACACAATGTTTCATTCCTTATTAAAGCTTATGTGGTGCACCTGTCCGGTAAGGCATCATGTGTCCATCGGAAGGCTTAATGTTGGAATACAAAATCGTATAAGGTGTGCCAGGGTTTTCAATGCGATTCAAATATTTTGTTCCGGCTCGAAATTCAGCCTTAGTACAAACCATTTGATGGGAAACTGTTACCACACGCGGGTCCTCTTTATAGAAATCATCACCTGTCATTAAAGCGAAAAAATGTTAACGAAAAATTATAAAATATTATTTTTTTTCGCCAAACGTATCGTATTAAGACGGAAATAGTTTAAAAATAAAGAGAAATGCTAGAAGAGAATTAAAAATATTCTACAAAAGTAATTTTAATACTTCTTGTTGTTTTCATTAATTCTCTTCCAACCAAAATAGATTTCTATCACTATTTTACGAACCTGGCAACACAAAGACAGCGCCATCTGTACAAAAGTAAGCTATAGGACAGTACGTACTAACACCTTTCTGCTGACGCTCCCAGGCAAAGTTTTGCAGAATGTCAAAAGACTTAAAATTGGCTAAACGTAATAATTCATGGAACTGCGGTGGCAAGAAAAATACTTTGGACTCACGCATCAATTGCAGCAGTAACGTTGCCGGCAACCACTAAAGAATTTAATTTCTGTATTATTTTTTTTAAAGTTTAGAAATATGTAAGAGCCTATTTACCAAACATTCTTTAACTTCAGATAATTCACATAAGACTTCTGGCACCACGTTAAGAAATGTTATAAAGAATGCTGTTTCATGACCTTTCTGTATAATGGCGGGACTAGCCCAGGTGGACCATTCATATAGACCCCATACATCGGGAACTACCTGCAATTCTTTACACATATTTAAAAATTCCTCAGCGTTCTCATGTACCAGTTTTTGCCATTTTTTCCTATCGAATGCTAAATTGCAAAAACTTTGCCTGCTGCATGAGTTTAATTGATCACGAGTACGACATAAAAATAAACCAACTTCTTCAAAAGTTTCCCGTAAAGCGTTTATGCGCAAAGAAACTTCCCTGAAGGAAAAAATAGAAGTTAAACTCAATTATCCACATTTTTATAAATTAGATAAGTATAATCACCTGGCCCATATTTTAGATTTCTTAAAAAATCTATCATAACATCCACCACCTTGGGAAGCAAAAATTTTTGGTCTATCCGTTTGAGTTTCCAATACCACCAAGTTTCTTAACGACTGCTGGGTCACACCAAATTCTTCGAAATATTTCAACCATTCTACGCTTTCGTCAAACGTATCAAAATGGCCGCCAGGAAAAACTGCTTGATTTTTAGATAAGGCTGTGTGGTCCGAACGTTTAAGCATTAATACCTTTAAGCAAACAAACAAGTATTTTATACTTAAAATTTATTGGTAGCAAAAATATTTAATTACACGATAATCGTAATCGCTTAATTTGTCTCGACTTTTAGCACAAATTATTAAACTTGACGATTCTCTATAAAATGGGTGAGACACATCTGCTTTCTGGCTAGACATAATTATTAAGTCTTAGGATATCTAAATTTTTGCATAAAAGAAGAAAAGAGAGAATATAGATTAATATGTGAACTTCTAACTAGACCAAGAACATTCGCCAGGGTTATTTTAAGTTCATGAATTACTTCAGCCAATCGCAATGTCAACACATCCGGAACTCGTTACTAGAGTCTACTCTAAAGTTTGTTCTGCTTTTAACATTCACACTATTTTAGTGAAACCAATTATCAGGATAAAAACTTATGAATTAAGAGTTAAAATTTCTTAAATTTAAATAAAAAATGTTTACAACGTATTTATGATGAGTGACGAACGTAAATATTTTTGCGCCATTATGTGTTTATATAGTTAATACCCAACAAACATATATATGCTACGTCAATTTTTGATTTAAACACACATAAATTTAATTAATTTTTTAAGCCCTAACAAAGATTTGAAGTTAATTTTTATAAACTAATTATAAATTATTATCGTTTTAATGTTTTTAATGGAATAATTTCGCGCATAGACTTAGGCCGGTAGGTGCCATCACTGAGTTGTTCCACAAAAGCACTCAATCCGATTTATGAGAGATTTAACAACAAATTCTAAAAATTGTTCGCTGGTATTCTAAAAAAATTCGTTTAATTTCTTTGCTCAAGTAACAACACTTTCTATTAATATTTTATTAAATATTTATTATATATATATTAAATATACATATATACATATAAATAAAAACTTTCAAATCTAGTAATAATTTTGCAACAAGTTAGTTTTGTGTTTACTTTGTGCAACTTAACAACAACAAATAAGTACGTATGTAAATATAAAAAGAAGCAGAGCAGTTGGACTTCATTCCCTGTAGCAGCTGTTTTGCTTGAATACACGTTTACTTACACACACGTATGACATGTTGCCAGCCTTGAACAAATAAATAAGATAGTATTTTTTATACATACATAGTACCAATACGTCCATAGTACCAAATTTAATATTAAAGAACTGGTTATGAGTAAAAAAATAACTGAATTTGAATTAGAAAAAATGTATAGACCTTCTTCAACGCTAATAATAGCAGCCAAGTGCAGTAGTAAAGATCGAAGATACAATTACCGAGTAAGTACTAATAGTTTTATGTGACTGCTAGCACTTTAATTAAAAAAAATTTCTTTTTTCACAAAAGTTCCTATTGACCAAACGTTCTGCGGCCACAGCATTTGCACCCGATCATCATGTGTTTCCTGGCGGTGTCTATGATCACGGAGCAGATGCAAGTGTCGAATGGTTAGATTATTTTAGAGAGTGCGGAGTTAGCAATAAAGATTTGGATGAATTAAGTCTACAACACTTACCCAACAGACCTGTACCCTTGATGACAGAAGGTATTAATTTATGTCGAGATATATCACTTCGTATAACCGCTATAAGAGAAGCATTCGAAGAGGTTGGCTTACTTGCGTGCGCTAGACTTAATGATTTTAAAAGCAATAAAGTTGGAGCGATATATGCGCATAATTTTGATAGAGTACATTGGCAACAAAGGGTGCACAACAATGCTAATGAATTTTTAAAGTTATGTAAATTTTTAAATGTCATACCGGATTTATGGTCTTTGTACGAATGGAGTATATGGCGAAGCCCACCAACTGCTTTGAAGAAGTATGACACAGTCATTTATATCGTTACACTAAACGATCAACCACAATTGCTATTGGAACCAACAGAAGTTGAAAAGGAGTTGGTAATGAAGAAGTTAAACATGACTTTTAAAAACAATTTTATTAATTTAATATTGTTCCTCCAGTGGGCCACGCCAATTAAAGCAATTAGACTTTATAAAAATCACAGCATTTGGTTGGCTCCCTTGCAGTTTTACGAAATCTCCCGATTAGCCAATTGCCTAGACTGGGCAGAACTGCAGACTTTTGTTAAAGAGCGCAACTGCAAAGGTAGTACATTATTAATGCTGGCCTATTTTCAATGTACAGACTTTTTAGTTGGAGTTTTACCACGTAACATGAACATATTTTATGGGTTTTTTTTGCTGTTAAATCACCAAATCTTTTTGTTTTCGTTATTTTAAGGTGATGATTACTATCCAGCATATACGACAGATCATAAAGAAACCAAAAAAATAAATATGACGGTGGCAGAATTTAATACGCAGACGAAAAACATTCATCGTTTAATATATTATGATATGTATTCTTTGTCCATTGTATCAAATATTATGCCTATTGATGGTCATTTGAGTCCCGTGGTGCCATGCTATGGGCGCAGTAAATTGTAATTTGCTTACAATAACTCTTACTTTCGTCATAATCATTAGACAATATTTTTTATAAAATATTAATTTATTAAGTAAAGAAACTTTGCTACACATACATACAAACTAGAACTATACATACATACAAAATTCATTTAAAAAATAAATTTTCGTTGGGAGCATCCAAGTAGATGTTTCGACAAGCGTGACATAATTTCTTCAAAAAGGGGTTTTCATCTGAACCCTGAACATTTTCTATAGCTTTTTCGTTTAGGTTTGCACAGTTATCCATAATACAACCACTTTCAGAGACTAGTCTCGAAAATTCTATAGCTAATAATGTTGTAGAACCTTGGTAATCCAAAAATGAACGGCAAAATGCACAATATTTATCCACTTCATTCAAATTCAGTTTGTCCAGTTGTGCAACAATATCCTGATTAACAGCAATTTTATCGCCCGTGCGGAATACAGTAGAAACCGTTGCAGAAAAGTTCTGCTGAAGATTATCCACAAAAGATTTGGTCAGGTTTTGTAAACTAGCCGTTGAACCCACCTCCGAACCAAAACGTTTAGTCTGTAAAGGCTCAAGGTTTTGCGATTTGAGATATAATTCAATTTCTGCCGCATTCAAATCTTTCAAAGGTCTAACAAGCTTTACATCAGCATCGAGACGATCATCCACTAAGGCCACATCTAAAGCTGAACTGCCACCTCTACCAAGCGCCACGGCCACTAATAAATCTGTAGCTAAATTTGGACTTATATCCGGCATAAAAGCGAATTTGGTTTTAAAATATTTAGCTATATTGGCAATTAATTTACTGCGATAATATTTAAGAAAATCTTGACGAGACGTTAAAGACTTAATGGAATCTATTAAGTACAACAAAGATTGCTTTTGGTATATGTGCTGCAAGTGATATTGTTGGTCGCTGATGTCCTTAAAATTTACTAGGCAGTTTGTGACAATGTTTTCATTAACCAGCGGAACAATAAAACTATCAAAATGAAAGTATTGTCCTAAAAATTCTTCGATTCTGTACAAAAAGGTTTTATATTCATTTTCCGATGGTTTGCTTTGGGCAAATAATTGAAAGTCATCGATATATATAACAGTTGCCGTACAATGCAGACGTTTGAATGTATTTTGCGTTTGGGCATGATGAAGCATGTCCAATAACACGATTGATTCTGCACTGCCGTCGAACACCAATAAAACTTTGGCATCTTTTGGTAAAACTTTTGATGATCCTAAGGCGGCGCGAAATTTGTGACGGACATATACCAGAAAACATTCACGACATTCTGCTTGCCTAAAAGGTAAAATGTAATCAGCTTCAGGCTTTTGACACTTATGGCAAGTTTGTAAATCTGGCTTGTTATTTAAATCAACATCTTTAATAAGATTAACGTCAGGTATCATGGCGTGGAGGCCACCTTCATCGCCAAAATCGTCTTCTCCTATACTGCACATTTTATTGATCTTTAATATTTTATAAATTTATTTTGAATTTACAAGTTGCACATGCCAATGTTTACAATTGTTTGCGGAAATTGTTTTTATTTGAAAAATTTGATACTTTTCTTAGCCAGGTGTGGCCAGACTAAAAATCAGTAAGTAATTTTATGAATTCATAGTTGAATATTCCTTCAGTTACGCATCGTATATTACGTGCTGCGTTTTTTAATTTTATGTGTGATTGACTAATATGTATATAGAAAGTTTATGTTAATCGTGATAACGATTATATATCTTAAAATACCTTAACCCTAAACGACCCTTTCATGGTAGGTTTGCGTAGATAAGAGTCTTACCCACTGTTTGCCTTCGACGTCTTTCATAGTACGACTTTGATCAAAAATTGGCAAGTAATAATTCATAGGAGTATGTTGCATGACTTTTAATAGTTTTTCAAAATGAATCTAGTTGGCCTCTACTTATAAAAAATCTGATAATCTGATAAGATTTTTTGAAGTATTTTTTTTTACAACTGTGAGTTTGTGCATTTGGTGCTAAAAAAAATTTACTATTGTTGTCTCCTTTTTTCAAACGGTAAGCGAACACCAAAGAGCTTAACATTTTAATGACGAAATCGTAGGTGGCGCTGTGCTGCCAGAGTATAGAGCAAAGAAATTTTGTTCAAAAATGTGATATAAACACTTTTTTTCTATATAAGAATTAACTATTTGGTTTAAATTCAAGCTAATAAAATACATGGAGTTAAGTTTTCTGAGTAATTTTTTATTAATATATAAAATTTTTTACAACGCATCTTTCAATTTTAAGTCTGGCTATATTTTTAGTACAACTCGTTACATTAGTATTCAACCTTATTCGTTGGATAACACGATTTGTAAGTGCTCAGTTGCGGAATAAGAAAATTTGCTATTTAATATAAAAATTAATTATCAAAATTTTACAATTCAAGCAAATCTACTATAAAGCTACAATTTAATATCATTTTTTGTGTAAAAACACGTGAAAACAGTGTGCTTTTAGTGGGTTGAAGTTGACAAAATTTTCGCCAGAACTGTTAATTTCGTAGCGAGTAGTAAAGTCGAGAAAATTTTTTCTATTCGCTACTTCATCATGTAACGTAGCGAGCTAAGATAACAATGTAGTAAAATAAAAACTACTTTTGTATGACATTAGAAAGAAAGCACACATTGAACTACACGCAACGAAAAATATTTTTCTGATGATTTTCAAACAAAATATAAATAAATATACTTATAAAATCATTTCTTGTTATTTATAATTTGCAGAATGCGTGTTTACTAAAAACTTATAAATTCTGAAAAGTGAAGCAGAAAATTAAATTTCTGGCAAAAAATACCACACACCAGGAGCTAGAAAGAGCAAGAAACTACAAAGATCAGGTCATTTAGTGCAAAAAAAAAACAAACAAAACTCTTAAGACCAACCCTTTGGTAAATTAAAACAGCAGGAACATCCAAATACAGTTGTATTCTAAATCAACAATATTCTTCTGTATACAGAGATTCCAAAGATGCTGATAAATAACACTGAAGCTTTAAAAAGCTGGCTGGTAGAAATTTTAGAGCCTTTGTAAGTAAATGAATAATTTCTGAATACTATATAAATATTAGTATGGATACATATGAATATACATATTTCTTCAACAGATGCGATGCAGACTCATCAGCTTTGGCCCGTTATGTTTTGGCTCTTTTGAAAAAAGACAAACCGGAAAAAGAGCTGAAACGTGTTATGATCGAACAATTGGATGTATTTTTGGTAGAGGAAACAAAACCTTTCGTTGAACGTCTTTTGGAGGCCATTAGCACTGAAGAATATTTAAAAGCTGTCCTGCCTACTGCCAATAATTCTAAAGCAGCGTCTGTGACTGGCAACGAGGACGATGAGATGGTCTCTATTGTTAACAATGCCGATACCATTGCTTCTCCATCCTTCTCGGCTAGCAACACCTCCCCCAATATTAATACTGGTGCTTCAACTACAAATGCGTCAACGATGGGGTCAAATGTTACAAATGTGATAAATCAAAATGATAATAGCGATACAATCAATACCGTAACCAACAAAGTGATAGATAATGCTACCACAAGTAGTACATATAAGGATAAAGTGAATACAACACCACCCATTGATGAAGTGAGTATATTTAATTTTAAACATCATCCTGTGAGGTCATTTTGGTTAAGAAACATAACCTCAACACTGTTCTAAGTTTATACAAGTATTTTTAAAATTGTTTTGTGACATTTCTATTCCATTTTTCAAATAGAAATTTTTCGTCTCATATAAATTCAATATTTTATAACAATAAAATAAACATTGGTCCTTATTTCGTAAATCACAAAACAAAAAAGTTTAAGAATATTCGGCTTTTTGTTATGCCCATCGACATTGTTTTGCTCCCAACTCGAAGCTTTATGTTGTGATACACAAACCATAAATTAAAAAAATTAAAATTTTGTTGTTTAGCCAAAGCAAAAAAAAATATTCAGAATCTTATTTCATAGAGATATGAATGAATACACAGACAAAAATTAATAACCAGTTGGATGAATATTTTTATCGTGCAGATATCACAAATAACGCTCAACATTGATTCAAGTTTCACAAATTCTCAGTAGTCTTAAGTTCACAGTAGATGTCAAAAACAAATTGTATGTACGTATGTGTATATGTATACAATTATATGTATGTGTGTATAACCATATACATATGTTATTTAAAATTTCTTTAATACCTAATTAAACAAAATAATTATTTGACAGAGATAATAACAAAGTAATACAATTAAGATAATTTTAAATAGTTATAATAATAGCCAAAAGTAGATTAAAAAAACAAAAATTAAACAAAACAAAAAAAATTTGTTTCTGTTAAAAGCGAAGTCGCTATATTTGTATATTATGGTGCCATACCCCTTATTCATAAGATTTTAGTATGTATTTTTTAAATCAATTTCGATTTTAAACTTGTTATTTATAATATTTGCTAATAATTGATAAAAAAAAATAACTTGTCTTAATTATTCGCTTTATATATTTGCAGAGTAAAACCAAAGAAAATACGACAGAACGTACCTCATCGTCATCAGCTACAACTTATCATCAATCCTCGACTACACAATATCATCAACAGCATTCGGGCGGCCATCATCACTATCACAACACGCAGAGTCGTAACGAAATGCATTCGAATAGCGGTGGGGGAAGTGATCGTCATCACCATCATCCCCGAAGTGCTAGTCCGCCTGCTGCTCGTCCTAATGCCGCCGATAAAGAGAATCAACCCCGCGAAAGCCGCAGAAGACGAGCTTCTTTGCGGTCACGTTCCAGATCACGTTCGCGTTCTCGTTCCAACGAACGTTTTTCAAGACGTTCAAGATCACGTGATCGTCGCGTCAACGAACGTGAGAAAACTCAAAGACAATTTCGTAACAAATCACCACCTGTTGGGGGAGGCGATTTTAGGCACGATCGTAGACGTGTTGGTGCTGGTGGCGGTGTCGACAGACGTCGCATGATGATAAATAATATGGGTGGAGGCTCATCGGATGATAGATCTCCTAGATTTGTTGGTGGTGAACGCCGTGCCAGTGGTGGTGTTGGTGCCAGTGCACCTGGAGGAACTGCCAATCGTTCTACAAATCGTTCACCCATTTCACCACGTAGCCGTTCGCCTTCACAGGAAAGAAGTGGCAGAGCTATAAAGAGATCTCCTTCTGCTGGACGTTCTCAAGCTCGTAGTGGCGGGAATGTTGGCAGTGCGGCGGCTGCTGTATCTTCTCCAGAAGCTCGTCATCATCACACTATTGAAGGCGAAAAAAGACAAAGATGTCGCGATTTTGATGAGAAAGGTTATTGTGTAAGAGGCGAGACTTGTCCCTGGGATCATGGAGTGAATCCAGTGGTTTTTGAAGGTCTCAACAATTCTGCTCTTATAAGCATGTCATTGCGCGAATATAATCCTGACGCTCCTGACCTCTGGTCACGTTCAGCACCTCCAACTGGCGCAATCGCCGCAAGTGGAGCAACCGGAGCATTAATGGCGGGAGCTGCTGCTGCTGGAATAAATCCTTTTACAGGAGTAGCCCGCCCTGGTACCGTTATGATGTCGGCTCAAGCCGGATCATTAGGATTTCCTCAAGTGCCTGGATCGGACAAAACAAATGGTGCAGGACCCTTGACAGCTGCAGAATATGCAAGAACAGCTGCTGCAGCCGCTGCTGCGGGAGCAGGTTTCCGCGCTGCTGCCCCCATGATGCCGTTTCCTTTTAACCCTGCTGGCCTAACAACACCGCTACAACGTGAACTCATCCCAATACCTGTCGTTGATGCAAGCGGTGGAGTAGCTGCTGCTGCTGGCGGCGACGTAACAGCAACCATGCAAGCACAAGCTAAACGACGCTTTGAACTCGAAGACTCTGTCGCCATTGCTGAAGGGCCGGCAAAAAGGAAAATTCCAGCTCATAGTCGTTTAGGTCCACGTGTTCCCAGTTTACAAAACTGCTCTCTAGAACTCCGTAAAGTTCCCCGAGGTCTTAATACAATCGCTCACCTAAACAATCACTTTGCTAAGTTTGGAAAAATTGTAAATATTCAAATTTCGTATGATGGCGATCCGGAAGCTGCTATCGTCACCTTTTCCACACATGCAGAGGCAAACGTAGCGTACCGCAGTACCGAAGCTGTGCTCAATAATCGTTTTATTAAAGTATTCTGGCACACAGCTGAATCTTCCATGGCCGGCGAAAATAGTTCAATCATGACGCAACAGACAGGAGTCCGAAAAAATAGCCAATACCATTTGAATAATGTTCCAGCGGTTCCAACAATTACAGCCGATTCAGCAAAAACTGCCAACACTAGTCAAACGCAATCATTGGGTACCTCAACTTCCAGCAGCAACAGTTCACTAAGTGGCAATGCTGGCCAAGATACTGTCACCACAACAACTGCTAACAGTGGAACGGCTACAGCAACGGCAACGGTAGCCGCAACACATGTTATAACACCATCTTTACGTCTCAAAAACAATATACCACCACGCACCGGTGGTGTCGTAGTACCCAGTGCCGTTTTCCGGAAAAAGCAAGAAGAACAAGTGAAGGCTGTAGCACAGTTGGCCAACGGGTTGCGTAAACGAAAGCAAGAACTCTTGCAAAGCTATGTCAAACAAATGAAATCCGCTTTAGAATTGGTCGAGCGTTGTGAGCCCACAGACCCCCAACGTGGGCAAACATTAGCCACCATAAAAGTACTCCAAGAAACCATCGATAAATTGCGCAAAGAAATCGCAGCCGAACAGGAGCAAATTCAGGCTCAAATCCAAAATCAGAATCAGCCACCACCACCTAAAAAATCAAAAGAACAACAAAAGAAAGAACTGCTTGACATTGAATTGGAACTGTTTGCTCAACAACAAGAGGGAAATGATACAACTGCCATACAAAAACGCCTCGAAGAATTACAACGCAGCTTGGGTATTGTTCCTGGCACAGCTGCCGCTGCTGCGGGTGGTATTGGTTCCCCTATCGGCGCCGGTAAGCCAAATCATTATATATCGGGTGGACGACCAATACCCAGAGGTAGAGCTTCATATCCAGAAGGATCGACACGCGTCGACCGTCGTCCCAAAACTATTGTAGTTACTGGATTTGCAAGTGAAGATGCCGATTTTGTGTTGGGTCATTTTAAGGTAAGTAAAAGCTTTTGTCTAGGGAGAGAACCGTATAATCAGCTTTCAGAGAAGAACACGAGAACTTTATTAATGCTGCATCACGATAAATCGTCGTTACGTTTTGTTTATAAAAAGCGGGAAATTTTATGAAAGGTTGGTAGCATTATTAAAGACTAGATGCCAACATGTGAGTACAAAAAACAAAACGTAGGTTCTATACCAGCATATGTATCGTACGGCAATGCTTCATGTCAACTTGTATGGCAAATGTGGTCACGACGCAATTCTGTTTGTACACTAGGAGTTAGTTGTGAGTTGACGTTACTTCGTCGTTAGTAGAACAAGAGTTTGATTGAAAAAGTATGACAACTTTTTTGTCGTGCTCCGATTTGCCGATTTACCAGACAGTGAAAATTTTTTCTTCTCGATTTGCTGCAGTTAAGTGCATGTGAAGAACGTTTTCGTGCGGAGATAGACATACATTCATATTCATTAATTTCATACATTTTCTGTGAATAATATCAGGTTTATTATTTTCTATAACATATTTTGAATTGTGTGTCCTTTTCATATATCGGTTTTATTGTACAATATAAAAATTTTATTTCTATTTGGAGCATAAACAGTTTTAATTCGTCTTACTGATTTCTTCTACGACCAATAATATTTTCTTTGCAGCATTTTGGTGAAATCACTAAACATGATATCGATTTTGAAAAACCTCAATTAATATTATCTTACGCTACGCGCATCAATGCCGAACAGGCCATATTGCGTGGTAAAGTTTTTAAAGATAAACGCTTACAAATTGCCTGGGCACCAGTTGTACAAACACCAACTGTAGGCACAATGGCCGGCAATAAAACAGCCACACCAAATGTGGAGAATAAAACAACGGGAACGGATGCGAACAAATTTCAACCACAAGAAGCTCAAACGGCCATTATATCATCATCACCAAGTTATAATCCAACTAATAACGATACAGAAGCTAATAACAACGATACGTTGCCAGAATTAAGGCTCGAAGACGAGGAAGAGGATGAGGAATCTGAAGATCGTTCCTGGCGTCGTTGATTTTCAATCTTCAACAGTACACGCAACATTAGCAGCAATAACACAAATACATGCAGCCATACCAACTGTAACCAGAGTCTGAGATGTAGAGTCTAATCGTCCTTTTCCCTATTTAATTAATTGTGCGAAGGAAAACCATATATGTCTTGGTTCAAGTGGGTAGGGAAAGCCCTTTTATGAACTAGTTTATAAAAGATTTAATAATTGTTGTTATCAAATAGCACATATTTAACAGACAAAAAATAACGTTTTGTATACTTGAGAAGAAAAGAATATAAATAATAATCCTAAGCAAAGAGCGCTTTCTCTTCAAAACTAAAAACCAGAAAAATTGAAATTTTCTACCGACAAAATTTGTTCTACATATATAAATATCATGCATACACATGTATGTAAAAACTTGATGAGAAATTATTTATGAAAGTTATGAAGTATAAAAACATACTTATAAAAGGAAAAGAAAACAATTTTTAAAATAATTTTTCATAAATATGAAATGAATTTTAATATTTTAAAGTATGTATGTATGTATATGTATAAAAGAAGGTAAATAATATGTAAAACATTTTAGTTGTAAATTTCTCTATGATTATAGCTTCATTTTCTGTCATTTCTTGGTTAAGCTCTTCTTCCCTTTACGCTTTTCTGAGCTATAAGGTTTCGGAAATATGTTCTTTTTTTCTTTCTTTCTTTTAAATAATTTAAGATGAATTAAATTGACTAAAAAAGGCGTTTTTTTTTTTAACCAACTTGATGATATTTTAAACCCTCAACTCTTGCACCAGTAATTTATTATTATTTGTATGTATATTGAACTACTTGCTATTGCTAACTATCTTTTTCTTCACCTTTCGTTTATTATTTTTATATTATTAATATTTTTAATCAATTTGTTTAGTTAAGCGTTTTTGTGTTGAATTATTTTACTTCTTAATATAAAATTGAATATACATTTACGATTATATATTAACGAGTAATGAAAAAAAATATCAACAGTGTATTAATAAAAAAAAAAAGTATATATACACCTGCATAAAAAATATAACTTTTCACAACAACTGCGAAAAAAATTAATAAAAAACTTTAACAAAAAAAGAGTAAAACTAAAAAAAGCAAATAAAATTAAACAAGTGAAAAAGTAAATCAAATATTGAAAATACATCAATATTTATGAGGAAATAAATAAAAAAAAACCTTAGACTATTATTTGCTATTAAATTTCACATAAATTTTAACTTTGTTTTATTGTGGTTGGGCATCATATCAAGGGATTGAATACTTACTACAATATTATTTTTATTCTGTTTAAACTTGCTTTTATGGATATACGATTAATGTCAGAATAACATCTGTTCGTTTTGTCAACATTCCTCTCTTGTTTACTTGAATTTTCTGTTCAGAATTGGCGAACTACAGGACATGCCAAGTACAAAGGTGCTAGCGCTACGCAGGCGCTTCGGCCACTATCAACAAACAGTATGGCATGTATTATGAGGTTTGCTATTTGCTGAAAATGATGAAAACTCAAACTAGTTTAATTGTTTGTGTTGAAAATAATTTATTTTGGAATAAAGAAGGAAATTTTATAAGAGGCAGAACATAAATAATTTGTTTATTTCATATTTAAGAAAAAACAATTATATATGTACATATAAATTTTTCGACAAGTAATTGCCAACAGCTGGTATTCGACGGTAAAACGAAAAACATTTCTTTCTTACTTATTGCTTTAAAATTTCTGTAGTGTGGCACCACTGATAACAAATGTAAACAAACCTTATCGAAGCAATCGGTTTTTGTTATGAATGCGTGCTTAAAGATTTTGTAAATTCCCTTCTGTTTTTGGCGGAAAGTTAAGTATATTTAAACAAATTTTGGTATTGCACAATGTAAATATAAATGTTTAAACTATTAAAGTGCTACAAATTTTATACGCCTAAGAGATGTTTTGCTAATAAGAAACAAATACTAGAAATGAAGTATTTAAATGTGGCAGAAAAAAATGATGCTGCCAAGACGATTGCCGGACAATTGTCCAATGGCACGTCTAGAAGAGTAAGTGTTGTTCTTAGCTTTAGAAAAATATAATTTATTATGTTGTTATAGCGTGAAGGTTTATCAGTGTACAATAAAATCTATGAGTTTGAAGCAACAGTGCTGGGTAGAAAAAGCAAAATGGTAATGACTTCGGTTTCAGGCCATCTGCTGACATACGAATTTCTTAGTTCTTATCGCAATTGGAATAATGTAGATCCTCAGGCTTTGTTTGATGCGCCGGTGCGCAAGGCCTGCAGCGAAAACTTTACGCCCATCAAAAAAACCTTGGAGAGGGAAGTTCGCAGCTGTCAAGGTCTAATAATATGGACAGATTGTGATAGAGAAGGTGAAAATATTGGTTTCGAGATCATAGATGTGTGCCGGTCCATAAAACCCAATATAACTGTGTATAGGGCGATATTCTCCGAAATAACGGGTGCTGCTGTCAGAAGAGCCTTACAAAATCTAGCTCAACCGGATAAAAGACAAAGTGAGGCGGTTGATATACGTTCTGAATTGGATTTAAGAACTGGAGCGGCTATAACACGTTTCCAGACAATGCGTTTGCAGAGAATGTTTCCCGAAAAAATTGCCAATAAATTGATTTCATACGGTAGTTGTCAAATACCGACATTGGGATTTGTAGCCGAACGTTATAAGGAAATTGAAGCATTTGTTTCCGAGCCATTTTGGAAGATTAAAGGTAGGAAAGGCAAAATTTCAACGCATAAATAGTAAATATTGGGTAGAGCAAAGTATATAAAATTTCGTATAAAGCTAATTAAATCAAACAATAAATATATTATAAATGTTTAATCTTAATTTTTATAATGTTTATAATATATTTCAAGTTATACATACAATTGAT
Source organism: Epicampocera succincta (assembly GCA_932526305.1). Taxonomy (NCBI): domain Eukaryota; kingdom Metazoa; phylum Arthropoda; class Insecta; order Diptera; family Tachinidae; genus Epicampocera; species Epicampocera succincta. The sequence goes on along the minus strand of OW052037.1, from coordinate 10,060,247 downwards.
GACTTAACGGTCGAATTTCTGTGGGCCCGTAACCGTCTATTTGATAAACAGGCATGTGAAGATTACTATCTACTGGTTATTGCGAATCCAACGGCCACAGTTGAGAGCGTAACGGTAAAGCCTAAAAATAAATGGCGTCCAACACCTTTAGATACCGTAGAACTGGAAAAACTTGGTTCACGCAAATTAAAACTACCCGCCAAAGAAGTTATGACAATTGCTGAAAAACTTTATACCAAAGGTATAATCAGTTATCCGCGTACAGAAACAAACATGTTTTCTAAAGAAATTGATTTAAGGTATGCGTGTGTGTGTATATGTATATGTACATATATTAAGATTTATATAAAAACTTTCTTAGTATAAATAAGAATAACTCATCAATATTTTCTTAAGATCCCTTGTTGAACAACACACAGCTCATGGAGTTTGGGGTGCATTTGCTCAACGTGTTGTGGATTGGGGTCCGAATCCTAGAAATGGCAATAAATCTGATCAAGCTCATCCACCGATACATCCTACTAAAATGGTTTCCAGTAAGTTTAGCGACTAGTAATAATATTTATTACTTCTGTATGAATAGGCAGAATATCTGAATGCCTAAGCATTCACTATGGTAACTATATTATGGTTGCTATACAAAATAAATGGATAGCCTAACTGTATTGTTAGAAAGTGATGGTTGTTTGGCAAAATGAAAAATCGAAAGTTCATTCTATTGCGCGCATATAGAATTTTCTTACTTTTAACTGATGACGATACATGTAGGAGACAAACATCGTACATATTTTTTTTATTATGTTTTTTACGAAAAAAAATCCAATTAAATTAAATATGTATGTATTCATGATTATTTAAGATCAAAAATCCATATAATTTGTGATCAAAGTACAGTTAAATTGGCACTTATTAATAAAAATGATAAGGCAGGTTTAACAGTGATAACATAGTTGTACATGATAATGCTGATGTCAGTTGTAGCTGTGGCGCTGTATTACCCTTCCGGCAAACCAGAAATTTCATGATTGTCAACTTGGAAATGGAACTAAATTGTAATTGCTTCCATGCAATAGAATAACTATGTGGGCAAATGGTATCAAAATAATCTTGTGAGCTTTCCTAGGGCTTTGCTTATCAATATCAAAGCAATATGAAAATCTAAAATAAATGTACTAGGAAAATTGTAATAGTCATTGAGATTGCCTTTGCTGTTCAGTTACTTAAACTTTTTATTCAGTTATGAAGGCAATTGCGAGTAATATAATAAACACATTTTTTTTAGAAAAATCGAATCAATTTAAGTTCTAAAATCTTTATTTCCAGACTTAGAAGGCAATGAAGGTCGTGTATATGAATTAATTTGTCGTCATTTCTTGGCATGCGTTAGCAAAGATGCTACCGGCTCAGAGACAATAGTAACAATAACTATTGAAGGCGAAAAATTTACAGCAACTGGTTTGGTTATTTACGAACGTAATTATTTAGATGTTTATATATACGATAAATGGAATGCCAGGCAAATTCATCACTATGAACAGGATCAAAGATTTGAACCGACAGAAATAACAATGCCCGAAGGTCATACAACAGCACCGCCTCTTCTAACTGAAGCCGACTTAATAGCTCTTATGGAAAAGCATGGCATAGGCACAGACGCTACACATGCCGAACATATTAACACCATTAAAGAACGAGGCTATATTGGGGTTGTAGATAAGGGTAGTCTGGTGCCGGGTGTTATAGGCATGGGCTTATACGAAGGCTATGATGCTATGGAATTGGCTTTGGCTAAGCCAATGTTGAGAGCCGCGTTTGAGCAGGATCTGAAAAAGATTTGTTTGGGTGAGAAGGATCCGAAGGCGGTATTGCGCGAACAGATAGCAAAATATAAAGATGCTTATAGACAAATTATGGACAAAATTACGGCAATGGATGAGAAGATGGCTAATAGAATTCTAGAGACACCAGTTCAAAATAATAGTTCGGCAAATAGCAGTGATGGGAATTCTCGCGGAGGAGAAAATCAAAATCGTTTACAGGAACTGTTTAAATGTCCCAAATGTTCGGTAGCTCCCATGGCGTTGAAGCCGAAAAAGAATCAAGCCGGTTTTTTAATCGGTTGCCTTAATTTTCCTGATTGTAAAAATTGCATTTGGTGGCCCGAAGATTGCAAGGACCCCAGTGTCTTAGATGAAACCTGTTCTAAATGTGGTTCGGATATTAAATTGCTCAAGTTTAAATTTTCAACTCCTTATCACAAAACATTGTTTAACTCACCATCCGGTTGGTATAAAATGTGCCTGCGCTGTGATGCACAATTTCGCAATATATTTAATATCAATTTGGATAGTGTTAAAAGGGTTGGGCCCATCGTTGGTGATATATCTTCCATACCTGTAAACTATGGCATAGCACAACCTCCAGCGTCATCATTGAACTCTGGCACTGGAAACAGAGCCAAACCATTAAACAAAAAATCAAAAGATTCGGGCACAAAAACAGAAAATAAAACAAAAAAAACCACCACTTCTACTGCAAAACGGAGCAAAACAGCTTCGAATTCGAATATACGTTCCTATTTTACGGCGGGTAAGTTTCGTTTTCTAACCTTTAAATTTATTATTCATAACGCTCGGTAAAGGTTTCCCTAAAGTTGAGTCCACCAGTTAAGTATACAATGAGCAAAACAAACGTGTGCGATGACAAACCCCAAGATCTGTCGAAAGCATTGCCGCTGTCTGTAAGCGTGTGGAGCTGCGGCAATTGCTTGGTCGTGTGAGAGAGGCGGGCTTTGGCCACATTAGACTTCGTCTTGTGGTTTTTCTTTAATTGTCAGATCTATGGGAATAGGCCTCAAACCACAGCGGCATTTAAAGCCAACATAATACACTAAATTTAAATAAATTATATTTGAAGCAAATTTTTTAAATTTGTAGCAAATACTTGACGGTTTTCTAACAACAAAAATTAATTTTACAATAGCCCAACAAACTGCAGATGAAGTTGCCGCTTCCGAGTTACAAGATATGCCCTTAGACGTGTTCTTCGATAGCAATGATGGATTTGATGAACTTGTTTCTGCCGTCGAAACAAATACTCGATCCTGTGATGCCGCAACAACGTCGTACCGGCCACAGGAAGGAATAATAAATGAGGAGTTGGCAGCTGCATTTAATGATGACGATGATGACATGTTTGCAGATTTTCAAAGGGGGTCTGGCAATAGAGATGTTACAGAACAAAGTGCTTCCGCTTCCAATACTTCGATGGCGTTGACAAGAATGCATGAAGATGTAGATGAAAGTTTTGGGGATTGGCTGCAAAATGACAACGATTCTAATGACGATTATGTGTGGGGAAGTGCGGCCAAAAATGCCCGCCTGTCGGAAACTGCACCCAACCCTAAAAGACCAAAACATCAACAGTCGGAAACAGATAACGCGAAAGAAGCTGCCTGGGGCTCAACTAGTCGTCTTAATAGAACACTTTCATACGCCGTTGTCAAATGTTCGGGATGTCATCAAGCTGCCAAAGAGTAAGACGAAAACTTTTGAGCATTCATTTAAATTTACTTTGAATTAACAATTACTTTAAGATTGTCAGTTAAAAAGGAGGGCCCGAATAGAGGCAGGAACTATTTTGTGTGTTCCAAAAGTAATCCCTGCAAGTATTTCCAATGGTCGGATGATGTTTCACCACAAACGGAGCAAGCCAGACGACCAACAATAGACGATAGTTCTGCTAGTACGAGTAATTGGTCTCTAAATAATAGACAGGCTGACACAACTAGCAGTTGGAGTTCAAAAGATGCTCGAACTGTAGAAACACCAGATATTATTAATTGCAATTGCAATAAGCCTGCCAGTAGCTTAACTGTAAGAAAAGAAGGCCCCAATAAGGGCAGAGATTTTTATGCCTGTGCTAATCGTGATAAATCCTGTGGATTCTTTAAATGGGCCGATGAAGCGGATCAGAAACCTAAATCTAACACAAATTCACAATCCAGGACGGAAAATTCTTCTTGGGGCTCCAACAGCAGATCTAACACTAATACAAAACACACCAACAACAGTGGGGATTTCAACGATTCTGACTTAACGGACAAGGAGGAAAAAGTAAATTGTAATTGCAACAAAGCTGCCAATAGTCTAACTGTAAGAAAAGATGGTCCCAATAAAGGTAGAGGTTTTTATGCTTGTGCTAACCGCGATCAATCTTGTGGATTCTTTCAATGGGCCAATCAGTCTGCAACTCAAGGTAACATTTTAGAAAGAAATTTCACTTGCCGTACACAGTAACGCAATACAATAAAAATTATCATTTAAGATGACGGTCAGCGGTCTTGGGGTGGCAGTACATCCGCTGAGCCAAAAAGTAAGTCTTTCCGTTTTAATTTGCATATTTGTAGTTAAATACACACTGTTCTTAGATAAGAAAAACTCGGCTGGTTCAGTTGCCTCGGCTAAAGGACGCAAATGCGGATTGTGTCGACAGGAGGGTCATACCCGTCAAAAATGTCCGCGCAAAGGGGAGTTTGAATATTAAAAATATTATTCTGACCTTGTTTTATAACATATGTTCTGTTTGTAAGATAAAAGCCGTTGTAATAGTTTTAGGTACAAGAATTTTTTTTTTATAAAAAAGAAATTAAATGAGTTGCATAGTGACGACGACTTTTTTTTTTTAATACTGTTGTCCTGCCAATTTCGGCTTAGCGTCAGCTTTAGTCCTAAGAAGCCAAGATATGTACATAAATCCGCTCGAAAGCCAAGAGGAGCTGAAAATAAAGCTGGCTGATTTTAATTTTTACTATTTTATTCATGTTATTAAATGAACGCTTTGATCTTCACGGCCAAATTGGATCGTAGTTGTAAATGTACTCGTATGTAAAGATACAAAAACAGTTTCAGTCGGCATTACCAATTTTGCCTGTACTGGCATCCTAATGGACTGCATTACCATTTTATCCTGTTATATTAAGTTTAGTGATGGTGTTACCATGTCTAACACATGCAGTTGTTTACTCTCAAGGATTTGCGGGTTAAATATGTAGAAATAACGAAAATTCGAAATTGTAGGTCAAAATTACGTAGAATTTCGTGTTGTGTTTCGTGAACGAACCTTTTTTGCCGCTTAAATTGTTAGCGAACATTATAGCATTCGAGATTGTTTGTTACACTTTTCGTATTAATTTAAACGCTTTTGAATTAATTATGTTACAAATTTATATATTTGTTTTTATCTTTTACACAATTTGTTTTGTTTTTATGTGTTTTTTGTTTTTCTTTCTTAATTTATAAAATTAAAGTTAAAGATGATCTAAGATTTAAGTATTACAAACTAAACAAAAAGCCATTTTTCTCTTATTTAGGGGGTTTTTTTTTAATAAAATATTCAGTAAATTCTGTTTTATTTATAATAGGGAAAGTTGACTTTGAAACGGAATAAAGTAAAATTGTAATTAAATTATTTGACTTAACAACTACATTAAGCATTTAATCATAGTAAATAGTTAACTTAAAATATAGGTATGTTAGAGGCGGGCCGGTTATGAGCTTTTAAATTTAATTAAGAGATTATATCAGAAAGGCCCTGGTGGCGTTAGACTTGTAACAAAACTACTAACAGATTTCAAACAAAAACGTGTAAACAAGACATTTTATTTCGAATTTAAAAAAATGTAGGTGATTTATAAATTTTTAAAGTAAAATACTTTCTCCAAGATATTAAAAACAATCCATTCTCACTTGAAATATGTTTTCTTTAACGCAACGAATGTATAGACGAAAATTGAAATTTATGAGTTTGGTTTTAGTAGCCTAAAGGATTTTTAAAGAAGTTTTTTTTTTATAATATTTGTTTGTTCCATTTTATGTATATATGTAGGTGTTTTTGAGTAGTAGCTAAAGATGTAATTTTTTGTTGTTGGCGGGTTGTACTTTAATCGAAACTATGAAATTAATCAATTTTTACAGCGCTATAGATCTTGCGTATAAAACTATAGGCCGCAAAGAAACCAATTGTGCCTGTTAGGAGCCAAAATGTCAATACCATAAGACCTGTAGGAAGTGTAAAATAGAATTTAATGAATATGTTTTAGGAATTTTATTAGCTTAATTTTTTTAATACTTACTTGTGTAACCGAAATACAGTAAAGTGGGTATAAATTCGGTAATTTCAAGTTTCGTAAAGAAATAGAATATACTATAAAGCAAAACATAAACAGCGGAGCCTCCTGAAACAATAAAACTGCGCCACCACCAGCGATAATCCTAATAATTAAGCAAACAAATTAACGGAAAATAAACTACAATTTCTTTTTGTTTAATAATTTTCTTACCTCTCCACACAATTGAAAATATGTCATGACTATGGAAATTTGGGCACAGCTTACGACCAATATACAAAATACCAAAAATAGAAAACCAAATAGATAGTAAAATTGATTTTGCCAAATGGCAGTGAAAACAAAAAATAATTCTATAAAAACAGCACCAAATGGTAAAATACCAGCCATTAGAGTACTAAAAATAAACGGAAAAATACAAATTAAAAAATTAAATTAAGTAAAAACACTGTTAAGCCACCATCATTTCATCTACCTTAATATAGCATTCATATACCAATGCTGGGTTGGCACCTGTCTGGGTATCATGTTTGTGCGTACGGGATGCTGATATGGTTGCTTACGATATCCAAAATAATAGCCCAGATAAACGAGTGGAACTGAAATGCCAAACCATAATAGTAGCAAAGAAATCATGGTCTTAAATGGCACGGCACCACTCGATTCTTTATCCCATATAAAAAAATTTAAAAAGAAACCAGTTCTAAGAAAGAAAAAATATTTTTAAAACTTTAGCACGCTAGATAAAGTGAGAATGTTTTTAAAATGTGCTCACCCAAAGACTATGCTGGGATATAAAGTGGCTGTTAAAAATGCTGATCTCTTCCACTCACGTCCTTTCATAGTTTTATACAAGCGAGCAGCAAAGTAGCCGGCAATGATGCCCATAAAGACATACATAAAGATGCCGGAAGTCATGAGAGCACCACGGGAAGCAGGCGACAGCATGCCTAACATGGCGAAAACTATAAATAGACAACAAGAATAAGTTACATTAAGGCTTGGGCTATGTAATTGAAAGTAGTTACATTAACAATAACTACTCACATATAGTTATTAAAGCCATAAAGAATATTTGTATGCCGCTGCCTATAACAGCCGAAAAAAACCGTGTGTTTTTCGGTGGACGGAACACATCGCCGTGTACGAGTTTCCAACCGGTCTCCTCCAAAGTGTCTTCAATATTATCGTCTGTATTATAACGGGCAATATCGCGTCGTAAAGTACGTATCATGATCATTGTTAAAATACCTTTAAAGTAAAAATTCATTAAAAACACACACATAATTTTTTTTTTTGGCAAATCCAACTTACCGGAAAGGAAAAAAACAACTACCAAAGAATTGATAATGCTAAACCAGTGTATTTGCACATCCTTCATGCCTAGATAAATGTCCCAACGTGAAGCCCAACTTACCTTGGACTCTTTCCATTCAACGGAATATGTGAAATACAGTTGAGTATTTGAATTAGAATTAACAATTTGAGGACGAGCATTGTCCGGAAAATTGCAATTGTCCCCCTCAAACTTAATGTCTTTGTAATTCACAGAAGCCGTTTCAACTTCAAAACCAACAACGCGATATTTGTCACTAATAAAAAGTATGAATATGACATTTCTTAAAGAAATAATTTGTTTTCACTTACTTTGTGTGCTTGTGGTATGATAAAATGAATTTCAAGTGATTGTTTATATACACATTATCTCCATCAACTTGACCCAGACGATAACCATGTTCATAGGTCACTTCATTCGGGCTATTTAGATTGATTATTCTAGTTGCCACTGGCAGATTATCTACCAATAAGTGAACAAAATACTCGTGCTTTATGCGTTCCGACACCATGGCTGACTGTGGCTGTTCCCAATTCAATGGCGAGTTATCTTTTTTGTTGCACAGCAACTTACAATTAACATTAACTGCCATCTGTACTTCATAGGGGGTATTAACTATACGATCTCCTCTCAAGACCTCGCCCAGATTTTCAGATTTATAGATTAATGTACCATTTTTAGGTAAACAAAATTGCACCGAATAATATTGATAGGGTAGTTGTGTTCGGCTACTTGTCATTTTAACTGCCTTAACATCTATTTTCTGCCCTTTGACAAACTCGACTGGTGCTACTCCGGGCACATAAAAGCAATGCATCCCACACACTTGCAACATACAAAATATTAACTATTACCGGGACAATAAGCATTTCCATAAACTTACCCAACGCCAATAATATGGCACCTGCCAGTGTGTAGTACTGCAGCTATAAAAGGAGAATATTATGAATTCTTATTAGTCATCTTCTATCCACTGTTTTTCTCATGCATAAAGAAATTCGGCTTGCGTGGCGGAGTTGTCTTCTAAGCCACTTTCTTTAAGGAATGATTAAGCGTTACGTAACATAAACTTACCAGCATTGTTGTTACACCTAAATTTAGGCCTTAATTAGATAATGTTAAAGACTTTTATTTGAAAAATTATGCTAAAATATTAAATGAAATGAAAACGTTCTTGTCGCTGCTTACAAATTTTTTCTTCGTCCGTCTGTTGACATGAGTGATGAACAAAGTAACCAGAATGTGCCTTTTACTACAACCACGATTTTTAGAGTGTGTTGCCAATAAGGAAATTGTAACTGGTTAGGAATCGGTAGGGATTTTTGAATTTAGGAAACAAAAGTCACGCGGAATTAATTTTCTGATATATTCTGCTGCGTTACATCAAAATAAGACCACAAAATATGTATAACAATTTTCCTTAATCAAATAAATTTAGAATAATTACGAATTGCTTTAATAGTATTGAAGCATATACCATAATATATGTAATAATATTTGGGCCCATCATAAAATTAAAATAGTAGCGAAGGTACCACGACAACTAAAGAAAAGAAGCACTCAAGTAATTACTTTAAGCCTCTCTCTGATAACAACATTTCAGAGCTAAAATTATATTAGTAAAGAATTTTCATTCTTCAACTTTCCATTATTAAATATAACATAAATATTTTTTAGTGTACTTTTTGTTTGGTTGGCTTTGAAAAGTAGCCCTGTTTTAAAAATATTAACTCAGAGCTGGTCGTCTTCAGCGCCTTCAAATTGTTGCTTCTTTCGCTTGTGAACTTGTGAAACGGAGTGGAGCAAAGAAGAAAATTTAGACCAGTAGAGGGGCAGATTATTAAAAATTATAATTTAATTATTGGGACAGCTAAATGTTAAGCCTACATTTAATAAAACATTAAATATAAAGTTGGTGTGTGTGAATTGCTAAAAGGAAAACAAACAGAAATTGCTGCAGCAAGAATAGATACTATTTCTTGAAATGTCATCATTGAAAATCGCATTATGAGTAGAGAAATTTTGATGAAGTGAAAGATTTTTTTCTCACTTTTTATTTAATTATAATTATAATTGAGCCATGACTTAAATGGTAAAAGAAAATTAAATAAAACATTATATTAGCCAAAATTTTAGATGATGTTATATTAAAGACGTCTAATGGATTGACAAAATAGCCAATTTGTGTTTTGGATTAATGGTAAGAGTCTGTGTATGTACGTATGTATGTATGCCCAATGAGCTTCATCATTATCTTTCGAAGTTGTTTCGTCGCACGGGAAGCAACAAATGCCAGTCAAAGAACTTAAATAAGAACAAATAAAGGTTAGTTTCTAAACTGTCTTTAATATATTGGCTAATTCGTATATTAAATTAAAAAAGAGGATAGTTTGTCTTTCTGTTTGGGTGCAGTTTTCCTTACAACGTACTGCAGTTGTAGGACAAATTGAAAGATGTAGAATAATTGTGCGAGCATTGCTTGGCTGTGTAGAAAAGCTAATGTAGTTTTCGTTAATGTGATTCTGCTGTATAGCATGTGTAATACGTTAAATATTCTAGTACTGGAGGGTGGTTTATGCAGACAGCGTAGCAAGGGATTAAATTTTGTTATTTTATTACCTATAATTATTTATTAACAAACTATAAACATTTAGGTAACCAATTGCCAGATGAATATAACGAACAGCAGCTGTTGCTTATGTGTTGTTATAAATACACTTTGAAAGAATTTTATCAAGCTGTTATTAGACGATCATACATATTGGTATGTCACCTGCAACAGGATATAACGTCTTACTCGTTTGCTGTCAAATGATTCTTGTATATTTGTTTGTAATGGTGGCTTTCAATATTTGTTTTTATATTTTGGACATCATTATACAGTACAAATTTTTAAAAGAGTTTGTTTGAGTATATGAAAGTTTGACAGTATTGTAGCAGATAAAAAATTGATATATATCACATAAAATCTAAAAATAGTGAGTTACCAAACACTCAGCCAAGACATTCAATATCAGTTTCCGAATATCGAATCTGTTCGCTCGTTCGCATAACTGCATTTAACAGAGTTCGAATTTTATTTATCATGCAATTATGCATGATGGTACTCGTGTGTTGCTGCTTCGTAGCAAAATACGGCATATCAAGACGATCCTGCAAAATAAAAATTGATTATTTTGAGTTTAAAAAGATTTTATATACATATTAGAATTAAAAATTAGCTATTGCTGACTACCATTAAACAATTACTAACCTTTTATCTTATGTTCTTTCTTTACAAAATAATCAAATAGTTCACAATCCCAAAGTGGCGTGTGCTTATCTTAATTAAAATTGATTTCAAAATAATAAGGGTAGACAAATTGTTTAAACTTAACCACAATATGATATTCTTTAAAACAGTTTTTGATATTTATTTAAGATCTCCTGAACTGAGTCATGCAGGTAAAAAACGTGCAAAAAGTGCATTAGTAATATAATTTTAGTAGTTTAACATTGTCTAATATATGCTTTCATCATGTTTATTTATTTTTCAGCTTTGCGTACATTTATGTATATGCGTGCATATCCATATATTGCTACATATTTCGTAGAACTATTTTAGTCTACAGAACATTACTATGGACAATAATGCTTTACAAAACATTAATGCAACTACAGTTCTGGCGGACGACAGTGATAACGATGAAGTAATCGATTTCTTGAACTCCAACTCATGCCCAAACTCTACTACAACGTTAACTCCCACATCTTTAAATACCACTTCTATTTCTACTACACCAAGCGCAGCAAATGTATCACCCCTAGAAACTAATACGACGACAATTAATACTGTCAACAGTATAACACATTCCAATGCAGTTGAAAGCCAAAACTATTGTATACCTATTATCAATACTCCAACTAACAATAATCAACTTTTGACTTATCACAATAACTTAACACCAGCTTTAAATAGCAACATAAGCAACAACGTTTTAAATATTCATCAATCAGCCGCGCCAGTAAAGAACGACAATAACATGATTCCCATAATTAATGTTACACCTCATAGTCCTGCCAATGTCTCCAAGTACAATAACATTTTTGAAGACACTTTAAGCCAATTGCAAAATATACGTGAAAGTGTGGTGCAGATGAAAAATTCCTCAACTCATATGAACGATAGCTTGTCTAATTATGGGTTAGTAAATGCGGCTATTTTAAGTGCATCTCTACCTGATCTTTCGGCTGCCGGGAATGGAGTGACTGCATCAGCTGGTGCCGGTCCTTACGGCACATTGGCAGCACATTTTGTTATGTGGTCGCCGCAGCAGCAACAGCAGTATCTTTTAAATACCGATCGGCGCAAATCTTGGACTGGTATTGATGATCTTACAGCCGGCGGAGACTGTACGAACAAAAGTGTCAGCTTATCAAGTTTGGATAGCGAAGAACAGGAAACAATTAGGGTGACTGAGCAAAGAAGACGTTCGGCTCGCAACAGTACTGGAGGTAAGTACAGACAAATGCATATTCTTGGAGGTAAAATAATAGCAAATAAACCTTCCAAAATCCAATTAAATATATATTTCATTTAAAATTCGAGCTTACAAGTTAATTTTATTTTTACTTGAAGTTCCTAAGGCCTATTAAACTCAATTTGACGTTTATTATTAATATAATTCAACTTAAAATATTTTCAATAAAAAATTATTCTGAAAATTGGTCAATAAATGGCGACGTTACGCTCGTTTATATTATAAAATGGGCGTAAAAGTGGGCGTGGTTGAAGAAAAAGTAGCCGATAATTAATTCCAGAGTCCCAGTTAAATGTTGGGAAAATTTCAGTAAGAAGGTCCAGAGGCCTAGTCTCCTATCAGGAGACACATATCCCTTTTAATATACATACATATAAATAGATAATACAAATTTTACTTTGTTATTTAAAAAATAATAAAAAATTTATCGATAATTTTGTTCGGTGAAAAACCGCAGCTAAAACTTGAATTATGTTTTTAAGTAAAAACTAAATTTTTTTCCAAATAAAAAGCATTTAAAATCAGAATATAAAATTTAAACAAAGTTTCGCAGGAAATCATAATTTCAGTTTATCTAGGAAGAACTAAAAGTTACAAATTAAACAATATTTTTTTTGGCCAAAAACAGAAATCAGTTGTGTTGATCCATTCAAATAAAATCTATGGCACGATTATGAAAGCAACAAACGTCTAGGTAATGCAGTGTATCAATAACTACACTACAAACAGGCATTATCATATTGCTGTCTGTTATCATTTTGATCGACTTCATTATCATGTTAAGTATCTGATAACTGAACTGTAGGTTCACTTGCATCTACGAGTATTATCGAAGTTTTTGCAGAAAAAAGTTTTGTTTTTTTTTTTTTTTTGGTAAAAATGTTTATATTCCATGGAAGATGGGGATATCTGAAAGGTTTTTTTTTATTAATTAAAAGGCAAGATTCAGCTTGATAATTTTTGTTCAAATAGACAAGTTTAAATTTAACACAGTTGTTACAAATATTCCCGTTATCTTCTGACATTTAATGATTTATGTGCATTAAATGCAAATACGTAGTGCATTCTTTTTCATTGTTTGATAAAAAAGAACGAACAAATTCATTAACAAAATAAGCAGGCTAAACACAGTAAGAGCTACTTTCACAGAAAAAAGTTTCTTATCGCATACCCTCAACCATTGAAATGTACATACATACATACATATATGTGAATACATATGCATTTGCAAACTTACCCACGTACAGTACATACAAACACTTAAGTCTATAATAAATATTCGCTATCAGTATAACACTTACTACATATACATACATATGTAGCTCTTAATTTGACCAAAAACACAAATTGAGTACTGGTTTTTGTTATCTAGAAAGAAAAATAAATTAAAAGTTTTCTTTTAATAATTTATAATCGTACAACTAATTGCAGGTATTTCAACACACTCTTTAAATGAAGCAGAACTTGCCAGGGACTTTGAACGCATTGCGGCTAAAAGAAGTTTGGCCACCGAAATTATTAGTCGAATACCGCTACAAAAAAGCATTTCAACATCATCCATTGTAGCGAAGGAGGATATCAAGGCAATAGCCAGGCATTTAACCGACAGCGAAGATGAGAATCAGAGCCTCTTAAGAGCACATGCAAAAATCGAAGTGTACGATAACGTAGAGAAGCGCCGTAAACGTGGTTCTTTGTTTTTTCGCAAGAAAAAAGATAAAACAAAAATGAAATCTATCGGTGGTCAGATTGCCAATTGTGATGTTTGTGGCGTTAGTTTGTCCTTGGGAACGCTCAAGGAACATCAGTTGGAGTGCAAAGGGATTTCCGGCAATAAGAAAGGCAGTACGGCGGGCATAGTCGTGGGCTTGGGTAAAAAATTTGATAGAGGTGATATGGGTCAGGATCTTTATGATGGTGGAGATCAGAATTCCAACTATAATGATGATAATGCCCCGCTTATACGTTCAGAATTTTTAAACGATGCACCCATTGAAGCTGACGATGTTGTAGTTGACTCTAGTTTAGGTATATTTCTAAAAGAGCATGACTCATGGTCTCCCGGCGTACCAAAGGATGTATTAAAAACGCTTAAAGACACACAAATAAAAAGACAAGAACATATTTATGAGTTTATTATGACTGAAAAGCATCACTGTCAGACGTTATTGGTGATGCAAAAAGTTTTCGTGGAAAGTATGGAGCGTTATTTTCCGGCCCTTAACAGCAGTATAATTTTTCCCAGATTACAGGAATTAACCGAATTGCATTGCGGTTTCTTGAAGCGATTGAGGCTAAAGCAAAAGGAACATTTTGTAGTGGATTCTATAGCTGATATTTTATTGGAGTTTTTCTCTTTGGAAAAAGCGCAGCATTTACGTCTGGCTTATGGTGAGTTCTGTGCAAATCATCGTTCGGCTTTAGACGAGTTTAAGGCCTGCATGACCAGCAGAGATCGCACATTTGCAGAATGGTATAAACATTGTCTAACCAATCCACTGTTAAAGAAAAAGGGCATACCCGAATGTATATTGTTTGTAACGCAACGTTTAACGAAATATCCCCTGTTAATAGAACCTTTGCTGAAAAGTGCCCGCGAAGATAAACTGGAATGTGATAAACTTCAGCACGCTTTGGCCTTGGTTAAGGAGTTGCTCGTCGATGTAGATGCTTGTGTGGCAGAGAAAGAACTGCAAGAAAGGCAAATTGATATTTACAATCGCATCGATAATAAATCATTTGCGATTTATAAAAACAAACCATTTCGAAAATATGATGTGGGCGTGGAATCGAAAAGACGTCTTAAGTTTGAAGGCAGTGCCACGTTAATGCAGGGTCGTTCCAAAACACAAGGAGTCTTGGTTGTGGTCTTGACAGATTGTTTGTGTTTTCTTAATGAAAATTCTGCCCATAACAAGTACACATTTTTTACGCCAGAGCACAAGGCTGGTGTTGTACCACTGCAAAAATTATTGATAAGAGAAAAGGCTGGCACAGAATCTCGCGGAATTTATATTATATCCTCAAATCCTCTATTTCCCGAAATGTATGAATTGAAGGTACAAACGCCAAAAGACAAAAATGTTTGGATACAATCTATTAGACAAGCGGTTTTAGATTGTCCCTCTTCTGATGTCATCGAATCGGAGGATTTGACACATGAAGAAAAGTTGCGCATTGGCGTAAATAAAAGGGAAATTATAGAAAAGATACGCCAAAAAGACATCGAACAGGCCATTTTGTTAGAAGAAAAAATTCTGCTGCAGCTAAATTTAATGCAAAAAGATCATAAACTTTTCGCAGACCAACTGACACAAGATCAGCAACAGCTGCAGGTTAAACAAAGCGCCAATGCCAGCAGCAACATGAGTGCTGCTCAATTTCTTAACTCTTTTGGTTCTTACAAAGATCTATCAGTTGGGGCAGATTGTGATACCGCCGAATTATGGAAAAAGGTCTTAAACACTGTACAAGACATCACACAATTAGCAACATCCGTTTACACTGCAGCTACAGGACAACCTGTATCTAGGTCAGTGAGTTCGGTGGGTGAAAAACAAAGCGACACTTACAATTCACCAACTCTTCCCAAGAGAGCAGAAACTTTTGCCGGTTTTGATGAAAAGCGAACAAAAAACAATTTTCCCTGTCGCTCTGACAAACTAACAACATTTCAAATACTATCCCCACGACTACAGGAACTGGAAGAAACTAAAAAAGAAACCAAAAGTATTACAGTTATAATCCCAGACCTGCAAACATGTGATCAAACAAACCTCTTGTCCTCCGCCACTGCTGTAACCAAAGATAATAATTTAGCTTTATTACAAGTAACCCACAACCTTCATACACTCCTCTGCATCATATCTCAACAAATGACTACCATACATTCCCTACAACTGCAATTAGCTCTATATCGCGAGAGCCCCAGAGCCTCTTACACACACAACGATCAGCTGGAAGAACTAAGAAACCTGCAGGATAAATTGCAGGACGAAAAAACAGTTTGGATGCGCCAGAAGGAACAGCAAGAACAGGAGCTTAAAGAGAAGAAAGAAGTCTTAGATAAAATGCAGGAACAAATAAATGCCCAGCAAGAAGACGTCAAACAACAGCGTGAACAATTGTACAGAAAAATGGAAGTTTTGTCTAGCCAAGGCCTGTTAATTTCACCCAATACACCACTAAATATCTCTACTCAACTCCTGCATACGGCAGCAGCAAACAGCGTCAATGAAGTCGACAACGATGTGCACGATTCCACTAATTTAACCGGTAGTATAATGCACGATTTACACAATGCAACAAATATCTCAACAGCCGGAAATATGACCAACGTCGGTACAAACGTTACTCCTGTTGCCAACACTGTAGAACGGCGTAAAGATAAGTGGCGCACTGCTTCGACAATATCAAAAACTCCACCCGTTAATTTGCTCAGCGCTACTAATGCCCCAAAAGTTCAATCGAATGTGGTCAAACAAAAACTTCCCATGAAACTTTCATCACTTTCGTCCACAACATCAACTGCTACGACTTCACCTGCGATAAATACATCCAAAGTGGACAAGTCCAACAGTTTTACCACAAACAATCACAATTCCTCCTCTGCGGCGGGCATAACTCAAATATTTCCACTTAAACTGGCCGACAAACGTTCCACAGCAATTGTCAACACTTCGCAGATTGTTCCACAACATTCCCGCACCGGCAGTTCTCCGGCCATCATTCAACATCCCCAAACGTCTACAAATCTTACATCACCAACACCGTCTGTTACGGAAGCAGAGATTACACGCAACGATTCTGCCGCCACATTTACTTATGGTCAGCGCTATTCCTTCAGCACAACAAATTCAACCACATCCCCCACAATAACAACTACGCCTACAACCAGTCGCATTGCTTCGCACACTTCTGCTGGCCAAACCAAAATACCTCATATGTCATCCTCTTCACCTAATCCTGGAACTTCTACACCTGTTGCAGCGATTTCTTCAGCAAATCGTGCGGCTGTTCAAACTAAACCAGAAGAAGAAGAAATTTATTTTTGACGTAAGTTTTCTAAAGAAGTTGAAATTTAAAGTAAGTGACAATTTTTTTAAAATTATCTTAACACAAATCGCAAGTTCTAATTGAATAGGCTAAATAATAAAACAGTTTTTTTTTGCATATTCAAGACTTTAACAGCCGTATGTTTGGTTTTTGTACGAGAAGAAATAAAAACTCAGAGCTGAGTATAGTTTTGGCGCCAAGAGCATTTTCTGTAGGACTAAGTTTTACAGTGTTGTGGGCTTAAGTGTTGTAAACAAACAAAAAAAGTAGTTAACCAACACTAAAACGAAGTGTGCAAATCACAAAACAAACAAACAAACAAACAAACATTTTAGTCACATGCAACAAGTTTATACAGTTATTTAATGAGTGACATGTGCATGGAAATCTCTTTGTTTGTTCATCAAACAAATAATATATTGTTTGAGTTCTAATGATTTTTATACTAGAAACAAAAAATTAATGATGCAGAACAATCTTAACAAATTCCAAGTTGTCACTTGCATATTCGCCATTTGAATTTCTCTTAGATATTGTTAGTGTTGTTGTAAAAGTGAAGAAGCGAAGGGAATACAGCAAAATAGTTCAAATGTAGAGGGTACGTAAACTGTTTTGATTTGCTGTATCAGCTAAAAAAAAAATGTGAATTTTTTTAGATTTTTTTTATTATAATTTTTTCTGAGTGTTGGAGTTCAAATATAAATTAGTATTTTCTTCTTAAAATTGCATTTAACTGAAATATTGTCTTGTGCGGTAATATACAAGGTCTGTTCAAAAAATTAAGCGAGTTTTTAAATTTCGCGAAATGTGTACATACATTCGATCATCATTTTTTGGAATGAAGGATTGAGGCAGCCAAGTGCGTTTCAAAATTGCTGAATTTGAACTTAAATAATTGTAAATTTTAATCAAAAATAACGCTATAATCATGCCTCACCCACCGTTCTTAGCTTCTTTGGCCATCTGCAACATTCTCTTGTTCCCAGGATTAAAAAGATCCATAAAGGGACAGCATTTTGCGAAGATTGAGGATATAAAAAGCGAATCGCATATCAGAACTGCTTCGAGGAGAAAAACGTTGCCTCAAGAGTTGATAAGTAAAAAAAATATTTCTTGCCGAAAATGAAAATTCAACTTATTTTTTAACAGACCTCGTAAAAACGAGACTCACAACTCATAAGGAGCGATATATGTAGATACCACATACATACACATGTGGGTATGCAATTAAGTATTTCGCCATTTTCTTAAGATATAGAAATATTTAAGAAAACGGGAAGTTTATAGAGCTGTTCCACAATGTCGAACGTTAACTCACGCCAATATTTTGAACTTAATTGGCCCAATTAATATGTGAGTGATAGATGAACGCCTAGGCCGTTCCGTTTGACTAGCGAACCATTGACTTGGTTAAAACTTAACTCTCGAAACTGTTATAGACCTGGCAGAGATTCAACTTAATTTAGAATTGTAGCCATACAATTAGTATTATGTTTATAGGCCCAAAGAAAAATATGTTTATCCTCTGTATGAATAAAATTTAAATGTATGTGTGTATTCACTGCCAGCCACAAGCTGTAAGTAACAAACTAATAGTGAAATATTTATTTTGTTTTGTTCTTTATAGATTTCTGAGTGAAAAACTGGCAGATAAATTTTTTTGTGCAACTTTTTTTGCGCAATTAATGTATTATGTATAATATTTTTTTAAAGCTTTTAACAGCAAATATTGGTTTTATTTATAAAATTAAAAAGCATTCCAGAAATTTTAATGAAATTGAATCATTATTAAGTTAAAGTTTAAAAACGTTACAAATGAATTAATAAATCTTAGACTCAAAATGTTCTTCCATTTGCTTCCATTAATTGCTAAATTAAATGGCTTGAAATAGTGCAGCCAAGTTTTTATTTTTAAGATACGAGTACTGCAATGCAATGTAACTGTTGCGATAAAACGCAACTGTTTTAACTGTTTTCAAAGACTTTTTTTATCGTACTTAATACATATTTATTTATCAAACAACTATTTAATCTTTAGTTTTTTTCTCTACTTTTAAGGAACACTTTTCTATTTTTTTTCTCGTAATTATTCAATAACATTTTAATATCATTAAATTAAAGTACTATACAAAAATATATTAAAAATTTATTAAAATAAAAAGAAGTTCAATGTGATTGTATATTAGAAATTAATTTTAACCTAAAAGAAAAATAAATAAAAACCTTTAACATTTTTTTCTTCAATATAAAAAAAACTAAACAAAATTTAAATTATGGAGATACATATATACATATCGTAAGCAGAAATGCCAAACCATGTAACTAATATAATTACTTCTTTACGGTAGAAATAAAATATGTAATCACATATTAAGTTACTTGCACTTTCGACTTATAAAATGTCTAACTTTTATTGGGACTAAAAATCGGAAAGAACGTAGATGTGGTTGACATGCAACGCAATCAATAAAAATAAAAACTCGGTTTCTTTTTCTTAGTTACGTAATTCTACACTTCAGCTAACGATATGTGTGTAAGTATACAAATGGTAAGTATGTTTAAAATGCATACATAAATATGTATGTATTTACATATGTATGTATACGCACTTCCAAGGAGAAAAGTGTGTAATATATTTTACCAAACAATTTTTCCTGTATATGATTATGTCACCGCACGTCATATCTTAAAAACAAAGTGCGTGACAGATATCATTGAAAATTGTGACATATATGTATGTATGTATACGGATACTTTTATCGTATAAATGTCCAGCGGGTCTTTGCCCGGTGGCGGTTATTATGAATATTGAATTTTTCATGATCCGAATGAATTTGATTGAGGGCTGCATAAAATAATGGCGATAATGGTCTGGCCAACAAGAATGGGCAGCTGATGCCTGCCACCAGAACAAAATCTACACCATTCAGTGACTTTTTGTCATTGAATTGAACCTTCTGGGATCTTGGTATTATCTCAAAATGGACAATCTTTTTTTTTAATTCAGAAATGGAATGAAATTGATTTTATGAGGAAAATAGTCAGCGTAAAACGGATGATGCGTATGGAACCTTAGCCGAGCATAATGCTTCATTCGTTGTAGCTTTCAGAATTTAACTTTCTTGCAAATATATAAGGAATGCCACTTTTCCGAATGCAATTACGAATATTAAATTATCGGCGATGTCCTGAAAAATGCAAAATTTTCAAATCACTTGTGAGTTCAAAGAGAAATATATAAAAACAACATAAAATCAATACTATTTTTCTGTCAATTAAAAGTAATACAAAAAAAAAATTCAATCATATTTTCACAAACTTAAAATCGACAACATTTTATTATATCTGTTCCGTAAACCGAGTTGTTTTCAATTTGTTTGCTATTTGGCGCTCCGCTAATCACCTCGATTTGATAATATTCGAAATAATGTTTGACTGAAAAATTTCATATTTTTTAAAAAGTTTTTTCTTTGCTTAAATGTGTTGAACTACAAGTAATTCCAAGAGTCCTTTTCGTCGTCACATCCATTCAACATCAAAATAATTTCCACTTGCAACAATTTTATATTCTCAACAGATAGATACCTGACATTTCGTAGACCTAATACAGCAGCTAGTGACGGTCAGTAATACTAAACAGGTACTGACAAGGATTAAACAAACGACAACGATTCTTGGAATAGGGGGGAAAAAAGGATTAATTCATAATTATCTGATGTTTCTTAAGTGGTTTATTAGAATAGTGAAACATTTAGATATGTTTACTCGATTTTAGGCTGAGTAAAACTGCGTAAGTTCGATTGCCGCAATGGATCAGTTGGCAGAGTATTCGACCAGCAGTACAGAGCTGATAGCTCCGATTCCTACAAAGACTGTGGGTATTTCTGCAGACAAACAAATAAGTTTTTGCCGTTTTATGTTTGTTTAAAAAAATGTAATTTGCGGAAAAACTAAAATTTAAAACTCCTTTTGATAACAAAATTTTTTTTTAGCCAATTAACTTGGGGCAAGTTGTGATTTCCGAGAAATTTCCCGTATAATGACAGGTTTGGACAATTAAAGATTAAGCCTTCCAATATATTCTTTTCAATCGTATTTTTTAAAAATTCGAAAAGTTCTGGAACATACCGAACAAAATCTGGCATGTTCTGAAAACCACGTGTTTTCAAATCACGAAATTTCTGAAACTGTAAAAGTATTACTTCAACTAGATTAAAGTTGTTTGCTTTAAATTATAGGTGCAATTTGTGTTTTCTCGAATAAAAGCGATTTTCAGAACAGACCTGGATACATGTTCAGAGAAATGTGTGCACTGTGTGACAGGTTTGACAGCTTTTAAGCCTTCAGCGAATGCAGAAACCAATCAATCCCAAACATTTTAGAGAATGGTAAACAGCCACATCTTCAATTTCCGTTTCCTTTTACATATATACAAACGAAATAAAAATTAAATGTACCCAAAGAGTTTTTCAATTATAAATTTATTTCTTGGAAATAAAGTTTTTATGCAATTCTACAAAAAAAATTTAACAAATTCAAATTTAGCTTTATAATTAACCATTAAAAAATGCCTAAATGCTTGTTAATGCACATACAACTCAAAATCTTGGTTATGGATTAATAATATTTATTTTAGTAATATTTTTTATTGTAGTATAAATACAAATATGTATGTACGTATATAAATGTATATAAGTATGTATATTGTTAAAAAAAAGAACAAAATAGATGTATCGTTGTTAATTGTTTAAAACAATTTTCTTTTCCTTTAATTACTGAATTTATAAGTATGTGTGTATGTATAATAAAAATGGCAATGTAAAAATTTGATTAAAAGTTTAATGGAATCGAATAACGAATAATTATTATTGGTGTTTAATCATTTTAAAGAGAAAAAGAACAGAAAGCAATAATGATGGTATCGTAATACATGATTTAAAACTTCGAAAATAAAAACAAATTCTAACATTTTAAAGTGTTTGAAAAACTAAACACTAGAACTGTGTATATTTTATAAATTTTATTTAAACTTGTCGAGTTTTTGTGTCTCCTTTTGATGTGCGTGTGTTTCTTTGTTTTTTATTATTATAAAAAGAAAATCGTATACATGCGTATGTATTTGTAATTTAATAGTAATTTGAGTCACACTTGAGTTTATGTTTATTAGTTGTTTTAATTTTTGTTTGTGTTTGTTGTAAAAGTTCGCCTTGCTGGGTTTTAAGAATCGGTCTACCTCATTGGGTTCCGATTCTTTAAACGCTAGCGATTCCGTTTAGTCTTTCGGCTGACATTGCCCTCGATGATGATCTATGAGTACAAAAGCAGAATAATTAATTTAGTTATACATATATGTATGTATGCAATATATTATTAATAAAACAGATACTGGGCTTAAATTAACCGATTAAAAGCAGTCCTGATGCAGCAATCGTGCAACTACTCGATGGGCAAAAGCGAGCATCAAAATGCCAAAAATTCATTAATATACTATTGTGTTGTCATGCAGATTTTGTAGAAAATTTAATAGAAAATGTAAAGTTCCTTTATGCCAAAAGGGACGCCAGAAAGCGGAAGGTACTTAAGGGTTCAGGCCACCCAAAAAGTTGTCAAAACTTTGGCCGGCTTTACGCTGATTTGTGGCACTAGTTTTAGTTACCAAAAGCGCATCTACATGTTCTACTAACAAGAGCTTAAAATTCAGCGGAAATTCGAATTACAAAACATATATGTATGTATGCATTTGATTATACAGTGAAACTGCGATATAACGAATTAAAAGGGGACCCGAAAATGCTTCCCTATAGTTATTACTTCGTTGTAAATCTAATCAGAAGAGCCTTGAAAAATACAGAGTTATAATTGTTTGCACACACATTAAGAATTAAATACTTCGTTGTATAGACGCTTTAGAAATGCGCTTGCCAATACATTTAGACTCCGGTGTTTTTATAACGGGACTGGACAGGATTTATTCTGATTTCCTTATATTGAGACATTTGAATGAATATTTCGCTATTAGAAGTTTTTTACTTAGAATTTGTTCTGTGCAGGACTCAATAAAACATAATATGTTATATTGAGTTTTTCGTTATAACAAAGTTCGTTATATGGAAGTTTCAGAGTATATCATAAATCAAATACCTGCAGTATCTGGCTGGCTTCGAAAGCAGTTCCCGGCAGTAGTATTACCGGTGATGAGACATGACCAGCCTCAACACACAACATATTAGGAAATTCATCATCTCCAAAATCACCAATTTCTCTCGCCTTATCAATCCATGGATTCCAAATGACGGTATCTGGAAAGTTATACTTGTGTATGCGCATTTTGCGACCCGACACCACATTGGTTATAATGTGTTCTTGGGGCGTATGCTGATAAATGCGATCGGTCCACTCATTAACCGTTACAACTTCACGGCCCTCTTGATACATAGCACCATCTCGAGTCTAAAATTATTAAAAGAGAAACGAATGAGAATTATGAGAATGAGAATTTTATTAAAACTCTCATACCTTATCCATAAAGGTACAACCATGCAGTCCAGTTATTTGACAACGTCTAACATCAGGAACTTTTAAATACGTATGCAATAATAGATTAAATGTAAGCGCTAAGTCTTTGCTAGGATTATAGACACCTATATGGAAATGTAATTCTTTTTCACGCAATATCAAACGATACGTGATGCGAAATCTAAAATGGTGGGCAAACAAAACAAACATTTGATCTTGTTTCTATTATTTCAAAACGTCCGAATATAGTATTTACTGATAGTTCCACATTGAACGGGTAAATTCATTGTCCATTAATGAAAATATAGCCTCTACATCACCATTATGCAGTCTTTCCGGCGGCCTCTCTAAATTCCAACGCGTAATGCGTGCAAAGCCATGTTGAGCACCAAACGACCATGGACCAAATTGAGCTGGAAATGATCAAGCAGAAAGAAGTAAATTGAAACTAGTTTTTTTTTATGATAACTATTTCGGCAAACTTACGGAAGACGAATGGTATGCCGCCGCGTATTGCCTTCTTCCCATCAAAGGATGCCAATTTACTGAAATGTATAAATGGATAATGTTAATATACAGTAAGTTTTGTTATAATAAATAAATATGAATAAATATATATATAGAAACGTAACTGCTGAAATTAAAGTTAGAACTTGCCGGAAGGTTTAAAAATGGTTCCTGATGCAAGTTTTGTCTGCTTTGCTGGTATCCCTCACAGAAACTAATTTTTTTTTTTTTGCATTATACCAGTGTTTGATTTTATTTAATTGTTTTCTCATTTTTGAAGACTAAATTTGTGGTTTTTCAATTTTTCGAAAATGTAAAAACTGTTCATTTATTATGTATTAGAGCAATAAATCAATTAAATTTCCGAATATACATACATACATACATACATATTTATTTACCTTAACATTCAAAATCATTCTTCATTATTCCGCACATTCTATGCAATTATAATTTTTAAATTTACTTCGCAATAAATAAATAAATATGTATGTATGTACATATGTATATACGAGTACATAAAAAACAGTGTGGCAACTTTTTGGAGCACTGTTGTCTATGCAGCTCTGGGTTGAAGAACAACCACTCGTACTGGTTATTTGATTTTCCTCATATAACTGTATTGTTTTGAGGTTCCTTTGTGGGACTAA
This sequence comes from Epicampocera succincta, assembly GCA_932526305.1. Taxonomy (NCBI): domain Eukaryota; kingdom Metazoa; phylum Arthropoda; class Insecta; order Diptera; family Tachinidae; genus Epicampocera; species Epicampocera succincta. The sequence continues at coordinate 10,035,536 of OW052037.1, read as the reverse complement.
ATATTAAGGGATACAAAATAAACTTCTTTATATGAGTGCAGTACATACTCTTGCAAATAAGTATGTATGTATGTATATACATATGTATGTATGTATGAATATGTATGTAAGTACTTAAACTTAAAAGACATTCAAACTTCGCTGTTTTCACCAGTTTGGCTTGATTATGATTATTATTATGATTATATGTATAGAAGTGCTATATAGTGGCTCAGAATTTCTTTAATATTGTACCTGTGTATTTACATACATATGTAGCTGTAGTGTATTTTTGTATGAACAATTTTGTAATAAATGAGGTTTTTCAAAGGACTCAATAAAACATTCGTTATATGTACATATGTATTTAGTTTTTCGTTATAAGAAAGTTCATTATATTAAAGTTTTACTGTACATGTATGTATGTACATATATGTGTGTAGGTGTAATTGAATTTATTCCTAAAATCCAACTCTGTATTTGAAACCCGGTTTTCGAATAACCGATGACATATACCCAACAATATATGTATGTATGTATGTACATATGTAATTATGTATATACATCTACACATACATACAGATCTACATACATATTGAATTGTACTTTCGGAATTTTTGTTGTCATAATTTTTAAATTGCAATCAACAAAACCGTTTGAAATGAATCATTTTTGCTGAAGTCTCAAATAAGCGCACACAAGAGAGTCTATATACATACGTACATACATACATACATGTTGCGTACATATGTGCCTGTGTGTGTACATTTATATTCATGTTTATATTCATACGTGTATATACACACTTTGTATGCACTCGTTTCATACTTTTATTTTGTGGATGAAGAATATAAAAAAAAAATGCTTCTAAAGAATCTTTTATCTACATTTATAAAAGATATGATTATACAATAAGAATAACTTAGTATCGTATATAATCACACGTATAAAAATGCACATTTGCTTTAAAATAACGTGTTGTGAAAAACTATTCCAGACATTAAGAAATTTCGCATTTTTTTACAAACATTAAATGCTCGCTCGTTCACTTTACCCAGTCAGTAATATTCGAACTTCAAAAAAATTGTCTGGCTTTTTTCTTTTTTTTTTCTGTTTCTCTTGTTTGTTGTGTTTTATTCTTTACAAAAAAAAAACAAACCTTTTGAAGTTTAAATGAAGTAAAAGTTTTTATTTTCTTTCATCAAAATCATCTATTAAGAGTACGAAGAAAAAACTCACATGAACAACAAGATTTATGTGTGTGGATGTATGTATGTATGTATATGTACAGTGCTGTACAAAATAATAACAACCAATTGAAAGTAAAAGAATATTTTAAAACATACAGTCATGTTGTACCTGCTTCTGAACAGGACAAAAAAGGTAATACTCCCCCCCCCCCACAAAAAAAAACAAAAGCCAATTCCGTGTTTTAAACGTAGGAAATTGTTGCACGTTTTTATTTTAATTAACCAGGTTTTACAAAAAATTTTGTAAATATTTTTTCTTTTACTAATAAAACTTTTTTGGAAAGAGCGACACAAAAACCACTGTATTGAAATGTCACATATTTGAAATAACTACACTTTTTGTGGTGATCATGATTTATGTGCCACTGTTCAAGCAATAAAATGCACTGAAAAAATTAAGTTAGCTAAACCTTGAATCATGGTTAATGGTTTTCTTTTAGAAACTTGAAATTAAAAATGGATGTTTTAATTTTTATATAAAATGATATCATTGATTCTGTATGAATTGCAGAGTTCAAATGGGGAAAACATCGAATTTTATAATCTTTAACTTTATTTACGAGCCGTTACTGATGACCACCTGCAAGTAACTGATGAGAATCAAATATCACTTTAAATGCACATTAATCGGGCACACGCTGCATAACAAATACATATGTAACTTGTGTCATTCCCGCCACTACTTTGCTACGTCTTTAATGCTGTTTTTACACTTAGTGTGATTCTACCACCTCAAATGCTAGAAGTTTGGCTTGTATCCCCAAAATCCTTATGCATTTCATATTTATGAAACATCTATAACGTCCTGTCAGATAACTCTGTTAACCAGCTTCTATAGAAATTAAGTTTAGCAAACTTATTCTAATTGAGGCAGGATATTTGCGCGTTCCATTACACGCCATGTTCTGAATGAAAAGCCAAGCTACAAATTGAAACCCAACTACTCTGCCAGTAGCACTTATGATGCCAAATTCTATATATGTATGTACATATGATCTTCTTTTAAACTTTTAATCACACTATAATATTTATTTTCATTTTACTAATTGAAATTATTTCCTAAGTGTATCGGCCTGATAAAAAATTTGGATGGATGGACGGATGGTTGATTTTTGTTCGGGTTATAAATACATACTACATGTTTAGCAACATTGTTGTTGCCGTTAGCAATTTATAAAAAAAAAATCTCCAAGAAATATGTATGTATGTATGTACATACATATGAATATATGTAAGTATGAATGGATGAACATATAATGGTTTGTAAGTCGCACAATCACAAACAACAACATCAAAAACTAAAATAATAAAAAGGAAACTGCGCCAATAATTGAAGGGAATTCATACTCACATGTTGGTTATTCTCACAAAAACAAAACAAAAACAATATGAAAGCACGAAACAAACCAGCAACAAACCTAAAGAATTGAAGATGACAAATATGCGAAACAAAATTTTTTTAACAATTTAATTTTAATACATTGGGTTGATGCACTTACTACATACATACATACGTATATACACACACACGTATGCATACACACATTTGAGAATATACTACATACACCTGTGCTATGTGTGTATATACATATGTATGTACATACCTACATACATACATACAGGCCATTAGATTTAAAACTTTAAAATTGAGAGACTTAAGCATATTATTTTTTCGTCATCGCTTGTCAACAAACATAGGCCACTGTTGCCATGCTGGTAAAATGAAACGAGAAGATTAATTAATCATTAACTAATATCTTTTGGTTTTTTCTCAAAACAATGAATCGTTTCAGAGCCCTGCTTAGAGCTAATTCGTGCACAAACAAGTATCTAACTAACTTTTTTGTCTTTCGATGACCAGTTTTTGTGTTCCTAGATATGATAGTTCACAAACACGCACGCACACACACAAAGTGAAAAAAGGCAAAACATACAAGCACCTAAACCTCAACATAAAAGGCGGACAGAAATTGCCGTTAGTAACTAAAGGAAAAGCGATGGAAAAAAACTTCGAAAAAGGAAGAAAACAGTTTATTGCTCACAAAAATATCAACAAAAACAGCAGCAAATTTTTATATGAGAATGCAACAGCTAGAAAAACTGTCAACACCATGTGGAGCCGTACGTAACCAATGCCAGCAGTGGTAGTAAAAAGGTTGGACAAAAAAACCTAAAATTAAAGTTTAAAAAAGCTTCCAAACGAGAAATACAAAAACTTATGCTAAAAAAGCGCCAGAAAAGCAGCAATACCAACAACAAAACGTTTTTAACTGAAACAAAAAAAGAATGAGAAAACTACATAAAGGAATGAACAACACACAAAAACAAAAAATCACTGAACAACCAACAACCAACAACAAGCAACCGACAGCACGACTACGACTACGACTACGACAAGAGTAGCAGAACCAGAACCAGAACCAAACAATATTGTCGCATTCTACTCAGCTTCAACAAAATCGTACTACGAGGACAAACGACAGAACAATACAAAAACAAAAAAAATTAATTGTACTTGCCACATATAGAAGAAGAGCAAGACTAAACAGAATTGTTCGATTTCGTGTAGTAAATGTAGGACCAAAAACGAAAACCAAACTGTCCAGCCAAGCAGCAGTCAGTCAGTCAGCCAGTCAACCACAATAATAAAACAAAACATAAGAAAAAAAAACTCAATTGGAAATGAAAGCAAGACAACAGCAACAACAAGACAACAATTCAATGCTCGTAGTATGGTCAACAAAATTTATCGATTGAAAACCAAAGCGCCAAAATCCATTCATAAAAAAGTGCCGTCTTACCGAATATTGTGCCCTGTTTAATGTTTGTTAAGCTTCGGTTCTATCTCAAAGCGAATAAGAAAGAAGACTGACATTAAATTTAATAAAACTCTTGTTTTGCGTATACACGTTGCAACAAATGGTACTAGTCCAATTGAAATATAAATTTTAAAGAGAAGACACATACATACATATATATATATATATGTATATACCACAAAATAGATAATAATGTGGTGATTTTATTAATAATAAGTCGAGTTTTAAATGAAAGGAAGCAAAAGAACAGAGTTTGGAGTTGGTTAAGAGAAAAATGGAACTGTCGCTGATACAAAATATGCGTACGGTTTTTAGTCCGATCTATAGCGGACAAGACTCGAGTATTTTGCACAATCAACTTTATAGCGTTCACATTACCATCGTATCGTGTAACGTAATTATTTTACCTAAGGATGAGACATCTTAGTCTTCTTATTTGTATGGAGATTATAAAGAACTCATTCTATAATGGGAAATTGTAGAAGAAAATGCAGTTACAAAAACATTCTATACAGAATTTCGGGTAGTATATCTTTTCAAAATGGGCATTTTACAATATATTCATACATACACACATACATATGCACGTACGCATGTAGATCTTTAGCTAAAATGATTTGAGGACTGTCAAGCAAATTTATTAGTGGCAAGAAATCAAATTTTTATCCAATTTGGCACAAGATATAACACAAATCGGTACACATTATAGATAAATTCATCCAAGTTGTACGTATGTGTGAATATGTATATACAAACATAAGTATGTACTCTTTTTTTTTAAATGCCAACAGAACGAAAATACTCAATATCAGAAATTATTCGGTTTGCCGCCTTATTACGTGGGCTACATTTTCCAATCAACGGTACGGTCTGTTGGGGCAAGACACTTTATGTTGGCGATAAAGTTGCCAGATGAAGACAACTTTTGTACAAACAAAATCGACAAAATGAATTACTCCCAAAAAATTAACAATACAAAAATCTGTTATTTTATCCTAAAGTAATGTGTAAATTTATTATGTCAATGAAATATTTCTTTTTCTTTAGATAAACAATTTATCGCCAACAAAATGTAGGGAAATTATGAGAAAAAAATCTTAGTATTTTAGAGCAATAATTGGCTGAAAAAAACATGAGACCCAAAGTACCTTAAATGCAAACGGACGTAACTACACTTTTATTTTTTTCTTTACAGGAGAATAATAATAAAATATTATTGGCCGTTTGAATGTCTTTAATAAAGTTGTCCATTTTGATCGCAGCGGTCTAAAAATTTCTGAGAGCATGTAGTTCGATATAAAAAACCATAATCAGTCAAAAACTCGATTTCGAATTTTCGTGTAGTTACAATCGTTTGCATTCAAGGTGACAACATAAATTTATATGCAAGTTTTAGTCTTTTATTCCAAGTTATGCAGTTAAAACATAAACGTTCCACTTTAGGTTATTTGCTTCGGTAGACTGTCAAGCATATTATCGATGACGGCAAAACGAAAATTTTTGTATTGGGATCTACTGAACCAAAAGTGCTTGAATGACATACATACATACATATTTTGATTGATTGTATTAAAAACACTTTTATTGTGAAAATAATGGAGACATCTCGTTAAAAACTCTGACACGTGGGTGCTGGCTTATTCGCCGATCGTTGTCGTTGCATGTACAATCAATTTCATAAATTGGCATATCTGAATTTGTTTTACAAATATTAAATCTTTTATTTAAATTTTGACACGTGTTATTTTAAGATTTTTATTTTGCTAACTGGACGATTTAAAAACGCCTAAAATTTCGTTTCCATCATTTTTTACATACATACACTTTTATTGAAAAAATGGCAAATGAAACCAATTTGGGTTTAAAGCCAAACAATGCAAATTTTGATTCCACCATTTCTTGCTCACATTTTTATGGAACAAAATGGAAAATACAGAAACCGTAATTTTAAACGATTTTAAATTGAAAGCAATTTTTATCATGTGAGTAGTAGTATGTGATAATAACGAAATAAGTAAAATACGGAACACAAAAAAAGGCGAGTTCCAAATGACATTAAATCGTCAAATCTGTAGCCGTAGTTGGCCACAGTGAGAATGAATCCAGCAAAAAACAAAAACCAAAATAATACAAAACATTTTTATATGTACATACACACATATGTATGTATGTATGTATAAGAAACACATGGAATGTTCAAATCCGTGCATACACACATTTGTAGGTACAGGCATACATACGGACATACATACGTACTTACACTTACATTGTATGTTAAACACCCAAAGAGTAGCTGTAGGATACAGAAGAAAACATTGAACCAGACTTTTTTTTTATTTTTTTTTTTTTTGTTGAAGATTGCAAATGCTGTTTTTGTTGATTCACAACAGGACAACCAAACTTGTGTCGACTATCTGTTAAATACATAAATATAATGCTACTGATTTGTGTGAATTTCAGAAGTTTAATAAAAAAAATATGTCATCATTTCTATTGTCATACGCTGCACATAGTGTCATGTTTGCTGGGAAATTTTGCACACAAAAAGTTTTATGGGGTTTAAATTTTAGACTGTTGGACAAATTTAAACAAGAGCTAGCAGTACTGATGACATTGTATTTAACTTCAATAGGGAAGTAGTACTAGTTTCCTACTGAAGCTGGCCTCAAGTGCTAATAATGATACATTGTTACAGATCAATTTATCGCATTATTGTATTATTACCGCAACATTACTACCAACCAAATCATAATAATGACCCTAAATAATTGTTAACTTACAAATGTTACCTCGCAGAGCATAAAATTAATTCAGTTAAATGTTAAACTGCCGTTCTACTAGTAGTTTGCTTGGACTTGCAGAATCCCGCTCATTATTTAATATCAAGTTGCATTGCATTCTGTTGTCTATATAGCTTTTTAAGCAAACTTTTCAATTCACTTTTTTGGCTGCTGACAAACTCTGTTGTACTCGTGCATCGTAAGTTGCACTGGCTGCTTAAAGTTTCTTTATGAATTTTGAATTCATTGTTAGACGGTTTTTGTTGTTTATTAAAAGAAAATAATTTAAAGCCCTTTAAAATTATTTTGAATTGTTGACCAAATGTGACTTGTTGTTGGGTGCATTAGAACATTTTTTGTTTTTGGCGAATTAGTTATTATTAGTAATTTAATAACGATTGAGTCAGATTTTGATATGTAATTAAGTGGGATTTTGATAGATAAAAATCTCAACCAATCTGCCTTATTACAGTTCTCGATTTATATAAATCGAGATTTATATAAAAAAAACAGATTGTAACAGATTTGTTCTTTAATAGTTTACGGACTCAAGAATTTCGAGAACTGTAATAAGCACGAATAATGTATCAAAAACAATGTGAAATGTTCAAACTCTGGTATGACGTACGGCATATGTACATCTGCCGTATCCGACTTAGATCGGGTTCAACTTTATTGTGTTGCAAGAAAATCAGAGCAGAGTCAATTCTTTTAAAATATTAATTCCTGTACACTAAGCGTCGCTAGAAGTTGGAAGCTATGCCTTCCAAACTCTTAGACAGAGTGAAAATAATTGAATAAAGTTTACAATTTACCTGACAAATAACTGTTCTTGATTGTTGACCCGCCAAGATACTACAGTTGCACCTGAAAATTAAGAAGAAAACAATTAAAATATATGTATGTTAATAGTTTTTGTCACTTCGTACAAATGTTTCCCTGGGAAAAAATTGGAAAACAAAGCAGCCAGCTAGAATCGTTTGAAAATCAGTTTCACGCCCACAATAAACGCGCATATTAGCTAATTTTTCTATCATTGATCATAAGAGTACTTGTTCTGCCGTTGTGAGATACGATACTTCAAGGCTGAATCGTCTTAAAAAATCAGTTATGAAATAGTTTCTGGTTAATTTTTGAGGATTTCTTTCTTTTTGGTTATATTTCGAATCTGTTTGATGAATTTGCTTTTAATCACTTACGTGATGAAATATATCAACACTTTTGTCGACATTATGTCCCAACCGTGTAAGCAATTTACTTTGTCGTCACTTTCCACCACCTTTAGCAGCACTTTTACCAGTAACTACTCATACATACTTATCTGATAAAAGTGTTGGCAAAGATTATAAAATATATTGGTGAAACTCTCTTTTTCCAATATCATGCAGCATCTCGTGGTTAGAACCTATAATTATATGTCTATAGCACAGAACATTGTACTGGTAAGTCAGTAGTACTGCTGACAGTGCCAGCGTTTTGTTCGTATTGGCATTTCCTTCGGGATACTTAAATACAATGTATGCCTTAAAATATGAAATATTCATAAGTGACAGCTATAGCAGTCATCATCCATCCATATCCATCCTTTAATTGCCAACTTTGCTTGGTTTTTAGTATTTAATGTATGTAGATGTTTTAGCAGATTTTTCAATTTCCATGAATTCGAGTCAGGCACCAGCCGAGCGGATATCTTAGCAAATCTAACAGGTTTTAAGAGTAAAAACCCTAAGACTACGAAATCTTTAAAAAAAAATCAATATCTCACATGTTATTTAACTGGCCACGCCAAGATAATTATCAAAAATGTTCGAAAACAAACAATTTCAAAAACAAAGAAACTTATGCATGTAAGTATGTACAGTATGTATGTATGTATATAGTTCACTGATTTTGATCTCGCACAAATAGCATGAAAACATACATACATACATGAATTAAAATATTGAAAGCGTTATTATTGAATTGAAGTAATGAATGAATAATAATAGACACATATTGACTTGCATATACGACGGCAAAAGGGTTTGACGCAACAACAACACCTAAACGAACAGCAGCGCAATTGCGTGTGGCTGTGTGTGTGTTTGTGTGTTATAGACAAACTCTTGAAAAAGTATCTGAGGGTGTGTGTGTTTGTGTGTATCTTAGACACGGCACTTACTTTTAAGACAATTACGCTCCAAGATTGCGACCCACGTAAATAGGAAAAAAAATCATACAAAACAAGTACAAGTATGTAATTCATACACATGTATTGAACAAAATAATTTTTAAGAAAAAAAATAAAGCAAAATATATAAAAAAAAACGGCGGACAAGTTTTTGTTTCCAAAGTTTCTAACAGCAAACTACCTAATCAGCAAATGTTTGAAAAAGATAAAATAATGAAACACTATTTAGAAAATATATAGAAATTTTTGTAAATAAGACAGTGTAGAGCAAAGCCGGTAAACACCAATGTTATGACTGGCTTGGAACCGTAACCATTTTATGGCGTAAAAGCCATCGCCCTATTCCAAGACTCTACGATTTTTGCAACTGGCTGCCAATAGTGCTTACATATATTTCGTGATCTTGACGAATATAACGGTTCATGTCTTGTTGACATGTTTGTTTGCATCTGTTTACCTCGCAAATGTCAAAAACAGTGCTGACATTTACCCTCATTTGCAAAAATTAATGCATCTGCCGATTAAGTTGACAATTTTTGTCGGTTCGAAACGCGTTAGATATGCCCTGATCTTGAGTAGTGCAGCGATTCATGTCTTATTGACGCACATAACAACAGTTAATATTTTTAACTTTTAAACAAAATTAAACTCTGATTAAGAAATTCTAGTGACAACTTTTGCTTGATAAACTTAAAAAGAAATAATTTGCTTACAAAAAAATAATAAAACAATAAGCAATAAATAAACGTGTTTGTAAACGTGTTGCACTCACACAAACGTGTTCGTATTCGATGATAACAATTTTATTTTTGTGCCGTTGGTTGTACATGTTCCTTGAAGTAAAACAAAAAATTTTGCGTAGTTTATGAAAAGCAGAATTCAAATATTCTAAGTGCTTGCAACAAGCCAAAGCTCTTGCAAACAAAAAAAAAACATTTTTTGTAACCAAAAGATTTGCCTACTCACTCATGCTCTGTCCTGACATGCCAACATCTACTGCGGATACCAAATGTGAACGTTTAATATGAGATTTTTTGTATTTTCAAGAGTTTGTAATAGCATTGAAAATAGGTCAAATTGTTTTCTCAAATTTGATTAGTTTTTAGTTGCAGACTATAAATTATTGCATGAATTAATCTTATTTGTGGCAAGAACGTTATACGTTAGAAAATTATAGGTTAGGTTGAAAAAGGCCTGATGGCCATATTCTGCAACATAATCATACACTCACGCTATCATTAGGCCTAGTGAGCACTTTTATCTATTGTATTTTGAAACTAAACTACACAATCGCACATCTTTTGTTTTATGATCTAATTCACAAATTAATTTAATATCAACTTCTTCATTCTTTTTACTTTTTTTGTTCGCAAATGCAAGCAAACAAGTGGGCAAATAAAAGCATTATAGACAGCTGATGAGTGAAAGCATCGCCTAATAATCATATTATGGAGCGCAAGGCCAAATGTGTCTGGAAAGCTACAGACATGGAATATAAAAATGTATATCTCCAGGTAGGGCAAGTACGTTTATTTAGTTGGTATTGATGGTGGGCAGCAATCATGCTTTACTCTGAAGCACTTATGTAGGTATATGTACATACATACATATATTTGCCTAACTAGCTTCACCTTTTAAATGTTTTCTGTACAGCCAACTGAAAAATTTAATTCCGAAACTATTTTAATTCTAAGCATCACTAAACAGAAGATCTTTATTAATCTGGCTAAGTTTTAGATGCCATTTAATTTCCAGGGAGTAGATGCACTCTTTATATCTCAACGAATTAAGTCCTCAATTTAAATGATTTATTTAATTTTGTTTTCGGAGTTATTTTATAACGCAATTAACAGTCTCCTTAATCGTGCATATACTGAAGACAAATTCTTTGTATTTCTTTTTTGCTATTATTATTTTTTATTTTTTTGCATTTATGTTTTTTTCTAAAGATTTAATTAATCACCTTCAAAAATCCCAAAGTATCTAATCAATATAAAATTACCACTAAATCAAAAGATATGTTTTTTTCAATCCTATATTATCTTTTTGTATATCTTTTTGCAAAAAATTATAATAATTAACAATGATTAATCACAAACCAATCAAATATTTTAAATAATACATGTACACATACATACCTACATACTCGTATATATATATATATGTATGTACATACTTATTTGCAAAATTCAATTTTTCGTTTCTTTTACAAAAGATCTTATAAAAGAAGGAAATGAACGAAATAAAAGCAAAGCACTAAGGCCAAGAAATCATTATTATAACAGAGCAATGAGAAATTTAAACTCGAAAGCATTTAACAATAAAGAAAAAAAAAACCTACTTAAAAAATTTACACAAAAGAAATGTCTGTACAAAAATTAAAACAGCACTCACCATGCAAATTGATTGTACATGTTGTATTGTTGCCACGATCCAGAACTACAACACTTGTAGCAGCTGCCCCCCCTCCTCCCGTAGCGGCCATATTACCGGAGGTGGTGGATTTACACTTACGTCCGCGCGGCAAAGTGGCGATTATTTATACAATTTGTGGGGAAAAAAATTCAATTAACGTGCGATCAACAGCGCACGAATTTATTCAATAGAATTGTCAATTTATTTTCCAATTACACGTTAATCCACAGATTTTTGTTTTACGTTCGAATTTTGGAAATGTTATTTTATAAGTCAACTAAAACAGTGGTGTATGTTTTATTGTGGTGGGTTTGCAAAAGGCGCGACACGTTTACCTTGGAAGAATAAAGTTTCTACTTTATTTTTTTCTACTTTTCTTTCGAATTGAATATGTATTTTAAAAAAATTTTGCAATTACACACATACATACATATGTATGTATGTACACACTTACACATATACCAATATGTTTAATAAAATAAATGACACTGTGTATTTGTTATTAATAAAGAAAATTTGCAGTAAGAAAAAATTTAAATTTTATAGTACTGCTGAAATAACGGTTTTCAAATCTGAACTGTTCACCGAAGTTTTCTGCAGCCTGGCGCGCGGTCACAAGTTAAGAGTTGCCATACTATGCATTTTTAAACACTCAAAGTAGTCCTTATTTTTACTTTCTGTGGTTTATTTGAATTTTTATATATTGTTCACGAAAGTCCTATATGCGATTAATAGATTTTTAAACGAACTTCTCATAGCTTCTAATGTGGAGATAAATATCCTTTCTCACTAATGTAATTTTGGAAACACTATATACACATATTTAATCTGATGACATTTCTTTGGTTCTTACATCTTGATTTTATTATTAACTTCATTGTCAACATGTTATATCGTTATCTTGCACGTTTATTTTCAAACTTAATACGTTATCAATTGTCCTCCTATAGAATAACAATCATTGTTAAGCTTAAAATTTAGATGATTAAGAGTAGCTAAACTCAAAATATGAGTAATTTTGCTGTTTTTGTGCTTTCTTAAAATCGGATTCACTTGTGAAATTTAATTTAAAATTTTGCAAATATCCGATACATAATCTGTTTAGTATGTAAGTTACGGCAGTAAATTGATCCGAATTTCCCATGTAACAAAAGGAATAAAACGTGTATCCGGCTCAAAATACTGCCTGGGTAACAATATATTTCTACTACAACACCGAACGAAATCATAGCGTGGCAGCTCTGCTTGTAACGGAAATAATAGTTGCGTGTTGTTTCTTTAAAGTCCAATTTCTTTTTTCGAAACACACACATCCATACTTATGTACGTAAATGAAAAATTGTAAGAAAAGAACTGAAAAGGAGAATAAGGTTCAAATCATTTGACTGCATTCCACATTTTGAACAAAATTAAGCACATTTTTTGTGAGATTCTTTTTCATATTTATCTCTTAAGAGATAAATTCTCCGACTTCATCTGCATGTCGTAGAATAAAGAAAAAAAAATTGTTTACAAACTTGAGACTTCTGCATGCAGTGTAGGGCAATTGCAGTTTTGTTTTTCTTGCTGTTTATGTCTTGAACCCTTTGCTATCTCTTCAATCAGTAGTTACTTTGAAAATACACGAAATTCTTTTAGAACTCTCAACTACAGCAGCATAATCCACCCAAAAACAGCACCAAAAAGTTACGAACCATCATCATCATTTCTATATGGTTTACTCACACATGCAGACCAATTTATATTATTTATTCAGTTATTCTTTGTATTTATTTTGTTTCAACTACTGCAAAATTAAAAATTATCAATTCATCAAAAAAATTGAAAATAATTTTAGTACTTATAACTGCATTAACTGCGATTAATGTGCAATATACATATGTATGCACATACATAAGTACATGTGTGATATTTCCATACATATGTATGCACATGTACATATGTTTGTATATATGTACATGTCAAAATATATATAGGTTTATATGTACATATACCAACACATACATACATGCATATGTATGTACATATTTTCTTTATTTTTGAATGTATGTACTTATATTTTCGTTATATTCATTCATTTAAATTATAGCTTTTAGCGTTAAATTTTGCACATCTTTTTTCCGTAATTTTTTATTTTGGCTAAAAAAAATATATTTCGCTTGTTTTTGGTGTATCTAAAAGTTTTAGTTTTTTTGCTGTTCTTTTTTCTACACAAATTATATCTTCCTTTACAAATTTATTCGCGTTTTTTTCTAATGTATTTTACCATTTAGAAAAACAGCTGCGTTCGTTCGTTGTTGTTGTATATTGTGTTTTTTGTTTTGGTTCAGTTTTTTCTGAATGGAAAAGTTCAAAACAAAAAAATACACATGCAAAAAAAAGAGCGGCGCATTTAACCGCACTTTACTCCCGCCCCAAACAACGTCGAAATGATTGCAAATAAAACCGCGCACACGATGCAAATTGTATGAAATTTGCGAAAGAACTGAAGGAACATAACGTTTTGTTGGTGGGGCACAATTTGGCCTTTCTGATTTGTTGTTTAGTGTGCTGGTAGTGACTTTATTGTGAATTAACTTTAACAGCTTTGCTCAATTATTGTTTTTGTGAAGAGCCCCCCAACGCATGGTTAAAATTTTTAGTATTAAATCTTTGACACAAATACGTAGTAAAACCGTTAATTTTACATATACATAATGCTAAAAAATCTTGTAACGTAGAAAACAAAATAAGAAGCATTTTGCAAGGCAATGTCAACGAAATACGTTATTGTTGAAATTTGTTTGAAGAGAAGTCGAAGTTGGATAAAAAATTATAAGAAGTATTTATTTAACTTTATTGGACCATTTAAATTCTTTCACAATATATAACTATTTTGCCTTTAAATTTTGTGCCGTTTTACCGTTACTTTTAAATATATCTTGCAATTAATAGTCCTACCATTGCCAGATGTTTAATGCTGACTTTGCAGCACTGGCTGCTTGCAACAGTCAGCTGGCAATATTAATCAACTGTTTACAATTGTATTTGTTTTTATTAGAAAATGTTTCCGATTTCTCTTAAATATTTAAATGATAGGGAACGCCACGACTATATACTAAATCACTTTATACTAAACAGAAATTACACGGCCGAACAAAGAAAACACAAACGTGACATTGATGTTATACGGGAGCATCATCGTTTTTTGTGGGATGACAACAATGACACAGAAGTTGAAGATTCCTGGGAGGCTCGTTTGGCAAAACGGTATTACGACAAACTTTTCAAAGAATACTGTATAGCAGATTTAAGCAGATACAAAGAAAATAAAGTTGCATTACGCTGGCGTACGGAAGCCGAAGTCGTGGCTGGTATCGGACAATTTCAATGTGGAAGTCGTAAATGTATAGAAAAGGATAGTCTGCGTAGTTGGGAAGTAAATTTTGCTTACCAAGAACTGGGTGAACGAAAAAATGCTTTAGTAAAACTTAGATTATGTCCAGAGCACTCAGAAAAATTGAATTATACTTCAAAGAAACGTGAGGTAAAACGTCTAAAGCGTACAGAACGCCAGCAAGCCAAGGACGAGAAAAAAGAAAAACACAAACCTAAGTTCAAAAGGTTAGATAAAGAAAAAAGTAATAATGAAATTACGGAAGAGGACGAAGAAAGTCTGTGTACAAGCACAGGAACTGAGCCAGATGAAGAGAAAACCATACCTTCAACTGAAGTCAGTGGAAAGGAAGAAGAAATGGAAACTTCAGAAGATATTTGGAGTAAGAAAACAGATAATGAAATAGAACCGGTTTCAAGAGAATCAGAGTTTGAGCGTTATCTAGAAGACTTACTTTTATAGATAGGTATAAATATACCTATAAATTACGATTAATTAATAAAAAAAACTATGTAAAGTTATCAGCTTAGTTATATACATATTCTGTATTAATTTGATACTAGAATTAATTCTCAAAACAGCATTTCTTAGTCATAATTTACAATCAAATAAAAAATTAGGAATCTGAAAAGTTGTTGCTTTAATTTTTATGGTATAGAAATAAATCTGTCTTACTTACAGATGTATAAAATTTTATTACAAAAATCGTAATTTATATGAATGTAAATATGCACAAATATTGAATTCCGCCAATTAAAATGTAGATCAGTTGACGACTGTGACCAGACTTGAAATTTTAATGTAAGTAAATTAATGGATAATTCTACCATAATGTTGAGCGCCACCTACAAGTGACAAATATTACCGACAGTTTCCAATACTATTTTCTTTGCTGTTGGTATAGTAACCGCCGCACATACATAAACTATTCTGCTAAAAAAAACCCAAAATGGAAACGAATGACACGACGGCATGTAATTTTAATATTTTTTTAAATGGACAATTGGAATCAGCTTCATTCCCTTTAGGACCGGAAACAACAGACATTTTTTGTCGCTACATAAGTGTTGCAGGTCCTGATTGGGAATTGGTTAGTGGTCTGCAACAAGGAATTACACAATATGCTTCTAACCGCAATGGCAACTTCAATGATCCAATTGTTTTTAATATGCCAATAGAGCAAACCTATCGCAGTACAAATCCTTCTGGTTGGCCACAAATTTTAATATCTGTATATGGCAAAACTCGCTGGGGCATTGAAACTGCTCTTGGCTATAGTCGCCTTCATGTGCCTGTATTTGGCGATAATATCAATCATAAACTGAGAGTACCCATAATTCGGCCGCGTTGCAGCAACATGATGGCTGATATTACAACTTGGATTACTGGAAGAAATCCTGAACTTAAGGATATTAAAGTGTTATTGGATAATGCTAAAAGTAGAGGTTTGTCCATGGAATCGTATGGGGAACTGCAATTAACATTTAATGTAGTAATGAGAGGAACAACACGCTTAGGTTTAGAATATTAAATTTGAAATAAAAAAATAAATACTGCCAAGGATACTTTTTAGTGGTATTTCTTAAAAGAAATTCTGTGTTTTAAATAATGCAGATAGCATTTCGTTTCTGTATATATTATTTCAAAACTCTATTTAAAAATTGTTACGTTAGAATGCTACTCTTCAATTAGAATCAGTTCCGCTTCCAATTTCACCTGTTTTGAAGTCACCTTGAAATAAGCACAATAATACGGAATATGGAAGCTTTGCTACAACTCCTTGCGAAATAAATATGTTTAAGTAATTTTTGGGGGTTGTAGTGCGTTGGAAAAACTGGAATGCCACTTAAATATTGTTAATAAAGAATTAAATGTCTGCTATTAAAGCTAGTCTGTAACGTGACATGACACTTCACAAGGCAATAGCACTAACAACACTATTTTAGTGATTCCCAGCTGGTAACTGCATTATCTCTTAGTTAAAATTGTAGACAATAAATAAATAAATATGAATACCACAACGTGAGTACTCTTTCTGTTTGTAATTATAGCTCAAACGCGGTAACATGTTGACAGACATACATATATATTTATTAACTTTTATAGAAAAGTATATTTGAAACTTATAATACATGAAAAATATTATGGTTTAAATAAAATAGTAAATGAGAAAATGTTAATTTTAATGGATATTTAAATGAAATTTAAATTATTTCCTTTAAACATGAGATTTTTAAGTCCGTAAACATATCCACCGTCTATGTTTTTACAATCCGATCAAGTCATATTTTAAGCATTCTTAATAAAAACACTTCAGAAGTACGAAATTTTCTCAAATTATAAATTATATAAGAGTTTAACAGCACGCGAGTGCCAAAACTCGAAATATATGTATATGCTTAACTCCTTCTTCGAGCATCTTGATTGATTTAGATTTTATGTAGCTCAATCAGCGTCTTGTACTCGATCTGGTGCATTTAAACGTTTTCAATGCATGATGTATTGCCACCACTATTTGATAACGCCTCATGATTACTTATACTTTGTCTTTTATTTTTTGTATCGTATTTAAGAAAAATGTCTTCCAATGTTGTTTCATTCACCGAATACTCGGCAACTGTATCCGATGATGATTTTAAAAATGATTCACATTTTGTGAATATTTCAGACCATACTAAGTTATTTAAGGATTTTATAAAGTACGTCAAAATGCCAGCGTGATTTTCACGCAGCTTACACTGAGCGAAGAATCGTTTCAATTGTTGCGTTACACGAACAACATCAGAATCTGAAGCTTCGCAGGTGTGAAGTTTAACACTTAAGGTAAAACCAGAACCGTAAAGTTGCTTTAATTCAGGCACATAGCCGAGACACTTGAATTGGCCCTCAGCCATAATGGCCAGGCGATTGCACAAATACTCGCACTCATCCATGCTAGAACATTAAACAGAACATGTCAAAATTCTACTCACTGTAAGTAACATTTACTTGTAACTGACCTGTGTGATGTAAGTACCAAGGTTTTGCCACGTTTCTGAAAGTCTTGCATTGATTGCCAAAGAAAACGTCTTGATATGGGATCCACGCCAGTTGTAGGCTCATCTAACAGCACCAAAGAAGGACTGCCGATCTGTATCGTAAACAAAGAAAATCTCTTTCGTGTTTTGTTTTGTTTGTTTGCAATCGAACTTAAATACTCTTACCATTGCCGATGCTGTTTGCAATTTGCGTTTCGTGCCACCCGAATAATGTTTAACTTGTACATTTTCGTATCTGCTTAGGTCTAATTTCTCCAGCCAATACATCACTTCATCGTGTACATGCCTCGTTTGTATGCCACGCAACAACGCCATATATCTAAGAGTTTGATATGCAGTCATAAAATCGTTAAGACAATCGTTTTGTGGACAATAGCCAAAACGATAACGATATTCCGGTTCATTGAGTAAAATGTCGACACCATCTATTTTAATTGTACCCTTTGAAATTATTTGATTTGCCGCAATCATTTCAAACGTTGTCGTCTTGCCGGCCCCGTTCACGCCCAACAGACCAAAACATTCCTTTTTACGCACCACAAAATTCAAATCACTGACAGCTAATTTACGATTGAATTGTTTGTGCAAATTATGAACGATAAGGGGGAATTCATTTTCGCCATTGTCTAAAAAATTTAGCAAAAATAAGATTACAAATAAAAGACATTAAGTTTGTATATATAACAGTGACATGAAACAGCTTCCGGGGAACACAATCATATATTTGTTATCCATATTCGAGATCACACACATGTGATTGCAGAAAAATCTGATCTGACAACACAATTGGCAGCCGTAAACTCTAAACTATGTATGTATGTAGGTACCCATACTACTGGGACTTATGAAAAACGAGGCTCTTAAATGCAGGTCATTATCAGGCAATAAAGTAATTATTATGAAACCCTTCCGATGCGAGAACAAGACCCAGGGCCCAGTTGGTTGAATTCGATGCTAGATTTGAATATTAACAAATATAATACAATAAATTTACTTTCTTGGTGTAAAAGCAGACGCATTAAGTTAAGAGACTTGAACTTAAATGCAAAAAGCTGTCAATAAAAATGTGCCCCTCTAGACATTTTTTTTCTTTTTTTCTGCCAATCATCAATTACAACGAGTAATTGGTATTTAAGCAATTGTGCTTATTACGGTTTCCGAGTTCAAAAAAAAAATTAAAGAAAATTCGAGTATTTCGCTTTTAATCTATAACAAAACTTTCGAATATTTCGAGAACAGTAATAAGCATGAATAATGTTATGACTATAATTGGTTCCTTATAGCGACAGGAGCGCCAACAACTGCTTAGCCTAAGGGACTAGACTAGACGATAATTACCATGGCGTAGACTTTTTTAGACGACTGTCGATTAGTTGATTTATTTGACATCGTAAAAATTTTTCCTAAAAATCGTTTTTAATCGTACTTTTAACACATTATCTAATTTTAATCTGCAGCAATCCGCTAACGGATAAAAACAGAGTTGCATTTTCAAAATTAAGCTTGAAATATTTCATGTTCGCTATTAATTATAATAAATTACGTGAGTTAGATGTAGTTTGTTTATAGTAAAATATATATGTATGTATGTATGTGACACAACTTGTCACATTATGAAGAGCAAATCAATTTGTTGGAAAAAAAACTGGAAACCTTAACAAATCAAACATACCTTTAATAATTTTTTCCACACAAGATTTTTCTTCCTGTATAAATCTATCATCTTCGGCATTTACTGGACATTGTTCAGACCTGCTTTTTGATTTCAAAAACCTGCAAGAGTTTGTGAATAGTTGACGGCGCCGCTTATTCTCCACAACATATAAAAATATGAACTAAAATACAAAATTTAAAAACAATTGTACTTAAATATGTAAATATTTCTGGCGACAACATAAACTTATGCATACTTACCATTAAAAAGGGGAACACAAGAACAACATAAAAATAATAAGTACTCAAATTCAGAACATCTTTGTCATTTAATTCCTGGCGTATACGCTCGGGCAGATGACTTGCATGATTGTTGACAAAACGTTCATTAATGATACGCAATTGCTGGCACAAATTGAAATCGGGCAGCAAACGCAGAAATATGATATAGTCCTTGAACTTCAACATACCACCCAGCGAAAATGATACAACAAATGGTGGTATGACTAAAAATTTAATATTAGATTTACAATATTTCTTTAAAACTTATACACACAAAATGCTTTTACTTACATGAGATATAAAACAATACAACCATGCAGGTCGAAAGAGCCGAAAAACTGGTTACGATGTTCGTGAAAATGTATATTATGGGCAAATAGGTTAAGCCATAAAGGAATAATGAAATCGTAATGTTGCCGATATCATGCACGCTATACAGTTCTTTGGGCATTATGGCCAACTGAAAGGCATACAAGCCAGCACAGATAGCCAGCAACAATATTAGGTCACATATTAATGTACTGCACCAATAAATGGACGATGAAATTGCTTGCAAACGTTTAAAGCCGCTGCTATTCTCCTTGAATGGCAGCAGGGCGAAGTAAAACATCAACAAAAACATGCCTAGACCCATTATTACAATTATGTATTAAACGTTAAATTTTATTTAAGTTTATAACAGTTATCAGTTGAACTTACCGAGTGGTATTAAAGTAGCACAATAAATTAGTTTTAGCGACCCCGCAGAATCATCTCGGCTATAAATAAACAAAATTGAATTTAATAATTTAAAAAATAAAACTTAAAAAGTAATCATTTTTCAATGAACCAAGGAGTTTCTTCAATATGATGGGCAAACTAACAAAAAAAAAAAAAAAAAAAAAAAAGCGGCTGCGACTTTTTTGTAATAGATTAAAGATTCTGAAAACTTGTACTTTTTAATCTACTACAAAACGAGTTGTCTTTTGAAATTTGGCCAACATGATAGGAAAAAAAACATTGTATTGTTTTTTTTACACGTGTGGTCAACTACAGAGAGGCTCAAAAGTGACTTTTTCGTTTATATATTTTTCTAATTTTATTTTCAGATTATATAAATATGGACATACATAGATATGTATGTATGTATATAATATCTGGAGAGATTCACGAACCAGCCACAAACTTAAGAGATTTGCCTCAAATCAGGAGATCACATTTCATTCGGAAAGTGTTAACGAAACACCAGAAACATCTACCAAAAGGCATTCTGGTCACCCAGGAATGGCTCATACGCATTTTAAAAACATATTTACTCTTATACCCTCCATATAAAGTGGCAATTGGTAATCAGCTAATCATTGGCAGCTTGTAAATACATAATATATAAACGAGCCATCATTTCGAAGACGAAAACAAGGGTTATTTAAGTAACATTATTTTACATACGAGCACTTAGTGTAAATATTCTATTTTGTATGTTTTAATCTAAAAATATATAGCATAAACGAAAAAATTATTAAATTTTTAAAGCCCATGGTGACTTTTGGACCATGGAGAAGTTTTCAGCAGTTAATTCGCTTTTCCTTTAAATTCCTATCTCAAGTGATTTTTAAGGACATATTTCAAATATGATATTTGTCTTTTACTTACATATCGACTGGTGCATAAGTAGTTTCGAATATGCGTTCTTTGCTGTTAGCTATCCACATGTGGATAGCGTTATCGATCAAATTCGTTAATATCGCTGAACTGTGCATCATATTTTCGGAATATAATATCGTTACAGTCGGTTCAGTTTCGCCAGAGATTTGTATGGTACCCAAAACATTTTGTTGAAAGTTGTGAAAATCTTGTTTCATTATTTCAATTAATTCTAAAATAAAAACAAAAATATGATAATTAAACAAAAAGTATAAGAAAAAAATTAAGCCCAAGTCTAAAATTAAAAAAAAAGTTTTGCTCCGAAATTATGATGAGAAATTGTTTCTGCTGTTAATATACATACACTAATACTTCTTGAAAGAAAACCGCATTAAAAAAAGTACTATTTCTATACAAAAATGGTATAGAAATGGTATGGTTTAGCATAACTGTTAAAGTGTGTGAGAAATGGCATAAACAAAGTGCAGCCAACATTTTATTAAGAAATTCAATTATTTTTAATAAACATACATATAAAATAATATTAAGAAAATAATCCAATAATTATTCAGAAGATGCTTTACTTTAGCAGTTTTTATTCTGTTCTTTGTGCTAATGAAATACATAATTTTTGAACTGATCTCTTTAACCTGACGTACATACGTCTGTCTATTCAGCTGCCTATTGAGTTTTAATAAGTTTTCAATGGCCGGTTCATGACGAATTATATGATTTTGTAAACTGGATAAAGTTTGAAGAATTTCTCTAATTGATTCTAACGTTTAAAGAGTTATTAGTTTCTTTATCGGATTCGCTTTCATCTTTTGGTACGTAATTTAATGAAAACAAAACTTCGATTTGAAAACCACATCACATCACAAATGCATAAAAAGGTTTAAGTGTATTTAAGGTTTTTTTTTTGCTTTTAGTGAATTAAGAAAAAGCCAGAATCCTGGAAAATTGGCCGTTTGAAATGCACGCCAGCCAGCGAAATCGTGGCGCACATTTGCACACCTTTGCATTTTAATAACATTAAAAATTTTGCCCCTCTTTTGGTATTTAAATTTAAAACTAGGAAACACTTAATGAAATACCATTTTCTTAAACTCACCTTGTTCGATTTCGCTGGAATTGAAATTAACTGGCATATATTCCACTTTTAGGCCAGGATAACTTTCGATTTGTTGCTGCACCAGTTGAGAAAATCTTGTAACTGCTGAAGACGGTTCAGCGGGTACACTCATATGGACAATAACTTTTTTATAATGATTCAAAGATAATTGTAGTCCGGTACCAAGTTTCATAACAGTCGAGGAATGTATAGTCACTATGGCAATTAAAGTCATAAAAAATGGTACAGAGATCTGGAAAGAAAAGCATTAAGAATAGCTGAATGCGTTCATCATTCAGTAAGAATAAATGTTGCTAACTAACCAAAACTAAAGTTAGAAACCATTCATTTTTTATAAATAAAAACTTTTTATAAAAAATTGCCAAAAATTGCTGAATTAAATTCACATTTTTCAGCGTGTCCAAACGTTGGTAAGGTACTCGTATATTGGTTTCGACATGGCAATTAACAGAACCATCAACATCATCAGTTGTTTCAACTTTGGGAACGGAGCTGCAACAAAATTATTGGAATTATTTCAGTTCAAAATTTGTTCATTTGTATTTCCTTTACTTACTTTAAGAATACATCTTCCAAAGTTGTGTCAGTCACTGATATGGTGTTTATACCCAGCTGTATATGTTGTCTTTCTAATTTGGCCAGCATTTTAGCATAATTTTCTTTATAGTCGTATGGCAAACTAATCGTTACTGTGGGCGGTACAATATTCTAAAACATGCACAAGTTTAACAACATTCAATAAACAAATTTTTAAACCTATTTCAGACTCACCAATACACTGGCCCGTGGCACATATTCTCTTATCATTTCCAAACATTCTTCCAGATTAAATTGGCTGGGATTGGTGCAAAACTTTAGTATATAACCACTGCCTATTTTATGCTTCAGTTCCAATGGCGAACCTGTCAATTGTAAACGTCCATTCGATAATATACTTATGGTATCGCCCAGAACTTCAGCTTCTTCCATATGATGTGTTGTTATCAGAATGGCTTTAGTTTTACGCAATTCCAAAAGTATATCCCAAAGCTCGCGACGGGATTCAATATCCAAGCCGGAAGAAGGTTCGTCCAAAATAACAATTCTAAACAGGGTTTTTTCTAAAGTTACTCACTTGTTGGTCATTGCCGGCTATAAAACTTACTTTGTTTCTCCTGCAATGGCTATGCCGAGTGATAGACGTCTTCTCATGCCACCAGATAACTTTTTACCGTATTCATTGGCTTTCTCTGTTAAATTTAATTGATGCAACAGCTTATTAGCCAGAGTATTGGCTTCTTGATGCGAAAGGCCTCTTAGCTGTGGAATAAAGAAATAATATTTTCTAAATTTTTTTTGTTGGCTTTATATCCAATTATCAGTCAATTTATATTACAGGATAGTCTGATAATGTTATGAATTTTTATATATCCACAGTTGAGTTTCGGGGCAGCTGCACTCAAAACAGTATATAGGACCATAATTTTTCTTGTGTTGCAAGTAGAATGTTCGTTCGAACAAGGCAAAACGATTACTGGCATATGGGCAATATACATATATATTATATACTTTTACCAACTTTAAATATATGGAGGGATGGTAAGAGATTTACATAAAAAAAAGAGGTTATTATTAGTTGGAGGTATAAAAAATAACTTGGAAGATGCTGGGCTGAAGGTTTCAAATTTAAATTATTGAGATTTAAAACGTGTTTTCTTATCATAAAAACAAACTCTACGACTGCACCAAATAACTGATTCAACAGTTTGCTGCAGTGAATTAAATGAGCTACACTTTAAAGGATATGTGTTCGTACTTGTAAAGTCTCTCAAGTCAAGGTAAATTAATAACCAAACACTTTAGTCAAGGCCTAAGTTCACATGATGTTAAAATATTTTATTTTTGGCCTCTGAACATGCGACTACATACCTTGGCGAAAAATACTAAATGTTGTTTGCAAGTCATATACTGCATATAAATACTATGCTGGGGACAATAGCCAATCAAATGTCTATAATAAGAAGCATCACGTTCACTGCACACCACAATTTTACCACTGTCTTTAGGCACCAAGCCTGAAATAAAATAAAAGCAAAGGAGCTCATTCATGAAAAATCAAATATCAAAAGAAAAAAGAACAAGAAGGAATTTACCCATAATCATGTTAATCGTTGTAGTTTTGCCAGCTCCATTATGGCCCAGTAAAACGGTTATTTGTCTGTTTTTTATTACCATATTTAAGCGATCCGCTATTAAGATATTACGGCTAGAAGTTTTAAATTGTTTTTCGAGATCTTGAACTATAATGGCATCTGAACAGTCTGCGCTTGAACATTCGAATTCGTTACTTTCCTGCTTTTTCCAATAATCGGACTTTATGTTTAGGATAAATAAGAAAATATATGTATAAAGGAAATCTTATCTATATTATTATATTTTTACTTACCTGCAAGAAAAATAAATATGGTTTTTTAATGCCACCAGGTCCCGGTAAAATATTGGTTAGATATAAATAAATCATAGAATAAACTATACATTGTACAACCAATATGCAATATATTTGAAAAATACTTAATGAACAACCTGTTACATGTTCAAATAAATCAGAAAACTCAAATTTGGGGTCTGAAATGCAAAAAAACAAGCAAACATTTTAAGTTTGGCTTTAAATTTTCCTCAAATTTACTTACATTTATTGCCAAATATTTGAAAAGTATTCCAAGCATCTATGAAGGCATTTAGACAGAAAATACGTATAAATATTTTTTGTACAGCGCCCTCTATAAAAGCGAACGCTAACGGTGACGTTATTAATAGATAACCACAATTTTTGGCATAAAACACTAAAAGGTATAAAAAAATATTACCAATCAAATCAATTTCTTTCCATACAAGTTCAAAGCGCAAAACAACATACCCGTGTTAAAAAATACTGATATTAAATATATATAAGACATACTGGCCAATATAAAAAGAAACATTAAGAGGAAAGCATAAATTGCTGGTATAATGCCTAAAGCATTATAAAGACTTGCTACAATTAAAACTGCCACAGCGTAAATTAGATATAGCAACAAACGTACAACATAGAAAGATAAACCGTTCAGATAAGACAAAGGTGTGGCAATGACAAGAAATTCCTGCAACAAAATTTATAAGAATTATTAAAGTTTTATAAGAAATTTGTTGATTATACTTTTAATCCGTCTTGTTTTTCTTCAACCAAAGGTATTAAAAATGTAGTTTCCAACAGTACGATGAAAAATAAGGGAAATATTGAAGCGAACAATATACCAGATTCATTTTGAAAAAAGCCGCCACGCATAAATGGCATTGCACCAATTTTAACTGTTATATCCGGCTGTACGTTGGTCTCTTGTGTGATAAAGCTCATATCAATGGAATGTTGTAAGCGAATAAAGTCCTTGAAGTCTCGCGATTCTGTTCAAGAAAAATACTTATCAAAATGAAAAATGCTTATATACAAATTTATTCTACAAATTAAAATGAACAAACTAAAATTGAATGAGAATAAGTGATCGAATAAGTAAAATATATCAAATATTTCGATTTCTGCAGCACTTATACTGGCGTTGCGTATTCGCCTCTAAGATTCTATAGTCGTATTGCACAAATACACAAACAAAGAGACGACAAAAACTACAAAGTAAAGCAATGGGAACAATTTTAAAGTGCAACAGATCTAACTCCAATTCATCTGATGTCGGATACATTGAAATGCTTAAGACATACATACACCAAAGAATACAAGTCAATAGCCTTAATTTTAGCCAAAAGTTAATACGGGGTTTAAGTAAGTACATTCTTCATGTAAATATTTTTTTTTCAAATTATAAAAATACAAAATGGAAATTGTTTTACACTACATTGTGGCAAATAATTTGCTTCGCATTTGCAAAAAAAATGGCAATCGACAACGCATTGTATTTCAACATGTTTTGCTGATAACAAGCAAAACAAAAATTTATCTACTTGGATGAGAGCAAAATATTTCCGTGAGCCGTTCTAATACACACACATGCATATGCCCATATATTGACAATTCCTGTCACAAACTTACGTGAAATAATTTGTCTCCATAGAGACGATATATGTATATATGTACATACATACATACATATGCGTATTTATATATATTTACATATGCAAGTTCACGTAGCTACATACACATAAGGTTTATCAAATTACTCGTACCTATAATTTGAAAATCCATATATGTACATGCACAGTCATATATTTATACATATTTATATTAATAACATTCTATAAAGAATACTAATAAGACTGAAACAGATTTTATATGCTTACCACTAAAAGACGAATCCAAACTATCAGTTACATATTTTCGATCTGTTCGTATTTTCATACGATTTGTATATATGGTATATTTAAGTGTCTTTTCGCCGTTTTTTGGTAATTCGAAATAGATTCCTTCACATCGTTCCTTACACTCTTCAATGGTTTTCATCATGGTTTCACGATGTGAAAATTTGTTTATATTCAAACCACTGCCGCATAGTTGTTCAATAAATGCAACAACTTCAGGTGTGTCAGGTGCGTAAAATGTTTGTTTATGACCTCGTTCCACACCAAAAAGGCAGCCATTGGTCTAAATTAATACAAAGAAAAATTGTTTAAAAATTTCTCTAGAACTTTTCTTCGTAATTTACCAAAATAGCTGGTCCCTCTGGATCATAGAACTCCGTTAACTCTTCGATGGGATGGTACATAAAATATAGCAATAAATATTGTAGCCCAAATAAACTTAGCACAATTGCACCCAAAGACTTCCAGTGGTAACGTAATACCATTAGCTGCTTGTAAACAAACAGCAGAAATATTTGAACTTTTTTCATTTTTAATATTTGTTTCTTTCAAAACACTAAATAGGACGAATTAATTAAACTTTTAAATCCACAAAATATGCTGAGAAAACATTTCTATTGTTTATTTTCTTTTCTTTTCTTTTTAGGGTAACAACAAAGTAAAATACGTCTTGACTACAACTGCCTACAATATCTATTGAATCGCCAGTGATGGGTAATAGGCTAAAAAAGTACGGCCAACGTATAAATAGTTCACTCTTTTTTTAATAAAATTCTCAAATAAAGTCAAGTAATTGCATAAATTATTAGTTTATTTTAAAATCTCTTTCAGAAAGTAAAGTCAAAGTAAATTAAATCAATTTTTTTTTCAATTTCATACATATTTTCTAAATTTTAAATAGCACCAATTGCCTTAACATTAATTTACCCAACACAAACGTACATTAACTCAACTTTTCCATGGTGAATAAAAAATTGTAGTGCCAGACTGTTTGAACATACATACCAAAAATACGTTAACTCAATTGAAGCTATTGACGTTTTTCTTCTAATTGTAGACAATCTTTGGATTTCAGCCGAATTATAAACAAAAGCTTATGATCCAATTCTAAAGAACAGAAAACTGCTGCTATCATTGCAAAAGACATATGTATGTACATATCTGTTTATATGTTAACATCAAAGTTAAAACGTACTTCCCCGACTAAAAAATTTTATTAAAAAAATTGGAGTGGCAGCTCGTCTATGCAGTTTCTTTTCTGACATTTCACTTTCATTCATAATTTTGAATGTTGATTGCGTGAATATATTTTTATAGTAATTTTTTCGACAAATTTTCAATTGTATTTTAAGTTTATTGGAACGCAATAAAAAGAGAAACGCATTGTAACACAGAATGACTAAGTTTTATAAACTGGAAATAAATCGCACAGAATGGGAAATACCAGACACGTACCAACAATTACAATCCGTGGGCAGTGGTGCCTACGGACAAGTATGTAAAGGTAAATACAAACTGGAAATTTTAAACTTAACTGTAGACAGGTTATTGATAAGATACATAAAACTAATTTTTATAGCGATTGTACGTGGTACAAATATGAAAGTAGCCATTAAAAAATTGGCTCGACCATTTCAATCGGCCGTACATGCTAAAAGGACATATAGGGAGTTAAGATTATTGAAACATATGGATCATGAAAATGTGATCGGGCTGTTAGATGTTTTTCATCCTGGGCAACCAGTAAATTCGTTGGAAAATTTTCAACAAGTTTATATGGTTACACATCTTATGGACGCCGATCTGAATAATATTATAAGGACACAAAAATTATCAGACGACCATGTTCAATTTTTGGTATATCAAATATTGAGAGGTCTGAAGTACATACACAGTGCTGGTATTATACATCGCGATTTGAAGCCCTCAAATATTGCTGTCAATGAGGATTGTGAGTTAAGAATCCTGGATTTTGGTTTAGCGCGACCAGCAGAAAGCGAAATGACTGGTTATGTGGCTACACGTTGGTATCGGGCGCCTGAAATTATGCTAAATTGGATGCATTACAATCAAACTGTAGATATTTGGTCAGTTGGTTGTATAATGGCTGAGCTGCTTACGGGGCGTACATTATTTCCCGGCACAGACCATATACATCAGCTCAATCTGATAATGGAAATTCTAGGCACACCTCCAGAAGATTTTATGCAAAAAATTTCCTCCGACAGTGCACGTAATTACATACGTTCATTGCCCGTAATGAAGAGAAGAAACTTTCGTGATGTTTTTCGTGGAGCAAATCCACAAGCTATTGATTTGTTAGAAAAAATTTTAGAGTTGGATGCTGAGCAACGTATTACAGCCGAGCAAGCGTTGGCACATCCCTACATGGATAAATATCATGACCCTTCCGATGAACAAACATCACCTTTGTATGATCAAAGTTTTGAGGATATGGATTTACCAGTTGACAAGTGGAAAGAATTAGTATTTAATGAGGTACTTAATTTTAAGCCCTTACCAGCTTTTGCTAATGTCTTGAAACAGGCCCAGGAACAACAACCTCAAACTGCGGCAAACTAGTTGAATGAAGATTTAAAATCAATTATTTATAACCTCAATATTTCATGATGTACTTAATTACAGTTGTTACGCAAAAAACTTTAATATTAAGATAAATATTTTTATAAAAAAACAGATTAAAGATTTGCTTTTCAAGTCATTTAAAATATTTCTAAAAGTTGTCGTTAAATTAAGAGATTTAAACTTGTTAAGATTTTAATGAACGTAATATAATATTGAATGAAACTGAAAAATTAAAAACTGAGTTCAACTTTAAATAATTTTTTCGACGGCTGCTGGAAAAGGGAAAAAGCTTCTTAGTTGATGTGCCTTGAAATGCGAAAGCCATGTAATATCAATTAACTAAAAAAACACTTTCAAACAATGTCTTGTAATATGTTATGCTACGTGTAGACTTTGTTGTGTCATTACTTTATAGTGAATGTTTTGTGGAGACGGTATATAGACAAGTATTTTGAAAATGCTGTCAAAAATTAGTAGAGTTCGAGATAATTTAAAATAAAATGCCAAAAGTAGTATCGCGTAGTATAGTTTGTTCGGACTCCAAAGATCAAGAAGAATATAACGAAGAGACTCCCTTAAATATTTATTACTGTCTGTGCGGTAAATTGGCTTTAATTTTAGGTACGATATATTACATAGGAAGAGTTGGATGAGATTTTTAGTTTTTGTTTTTTTCTAAAGATTGCTCCATAGAAAAGCTGCCGCTGAGAAGAACAGATGGAGCCAGGGTAATTGATGGCAAGCAGCACGACCACAAATTGACTTCTCAGGAGGGAGAATCCATTTATATACGGCGCCCAGAGAAAGGAATTGAAAAGCAATATCGTTATTATGTAAGTTGGCTTAAAAGTCTTATTAATTTAATTTTGGAACTGCTGTACAACTCTCTTTGAATTTAGTGTCAATCTTGCAACCTGCCTTTATATTATCGCCATGATCCAAAATCGGCTATAACTTTTATAATTCATCACGCTTTAGTCAAAACTAAAAATGATATACACCTTAACCTGGACTCGTCTTCGATCATGGCTAAGAAGTTACTGCATACAGAAGCAGAAAAAGTTATGGTGACCCGTCACACAAAAAATATGGGTAAATTTAGTTCGGTCACAGTTTCTACAATCGACGAGGAGGAGGATGAAATTGAAGCGGTAAGTTCAAATCAAAATAGTATAGTTAATTATATTACTAATAACTTTTGCTTTTAAATCCATTATAGCGTGAAATTGCAGACAGTTATGCTAATAATGCACGTATTATTGAGAAACAATTGCAGCGCAAAGGTGGTAAACTGGTGGATGCTGCAAGCCGTTCAAAACAGGATGAAGGTCCGCCGGGCAAAAAACCAAGAGGAACTTTATTGGATATTTAATCAAGTGTTTTGTTTACAAAATAAACATATTTGTCTTTATTGTGTAAGATGTATTTTAAAAACGCGTACGACAATTTTGTAACAAATTAATTAGAACAAGTCATCATAGATGTTTGTAAGTTCGCCAACCACTAAAGAGAATTGTTTCTCTTTCTTAAATGTCTTGTACAGTTTTGTAATAGATTAATGAATACAAGTTTAACTATCGATCAACGCAGACGTTTTCAAATTCGCCAATTAGCATGAGGTGGATGATTTTGTTTTCTTCTTGGTTTGCTTAAGTAGGCAGTATCAAAATGAAGCTTAAATTTGTAGGCTATTGTGAAAGAAAGTATTTTTTTTGAGAGTGGATAGAGTTAGTGTAGGCATGGTTTATATTCGCCAATAACAATAAGGCCAGCAGCCCGGTGCATACTGACGAATATTTACAATTGAAAGAAAACTTGTTTTTTGCTTAGACGGTGTTTCACAACGTAACACGTTAAAGTTCGCCAAAATTCTCAGCCACAAACAGCAAATCAACTGCCCCAATAGTGAGCGACATATTAAAGTTCAGTCTGCAAATTGTTTTTTTTTATCACTAGAAAAAGGTCTTTCATTAGCTAAAATCGAGATCAAAACAATTTCTAGAAAATGTATGAATCTTAAAGGTTAAATAATTTTTTATTGTTTATTTACCAATATTTGACTCATACTCACACTTTCCTTTAGACAAACTTAAGATTATTCGTCTTTTCATTTCCCCAAAACTATTTGAACCAAAACTTACCATTCACATTAGCTCACATTTGAAAAAATAGACTACCGGGTGGGGGCTATTTTTTTTTAAATTGTCATTGTTTTGTTTGCAAAACACAAAATTGCTTATATGCTTTTGTTTTTCTTGAATCTTCATGTTTTTGAATTATTTTCTTTTGTTGTTGTTGTTGTATACACTGTCTACAAATAATTTGAAAGTTTGAAAACTGAAACGTTAAATTGCGTAGTTTCTGCTTGGCAGGTCTTATCTGCTGTCCTGCCTTCTTTTATTAACTTTATTTTTGTGTCATTTCAATCCTTGTTTTATATATATATCGTTGATGTATTTCAAGCCGGGGATTTGGAGTTCTCTTTTTTTCTACGAAAAATTAATTAAACGTTGCGTACATCTATAACAAGCTGGATTTGTTTTGAGAAGAAAAAAAAACAGTACGAGATAAAAACTTTTTTTATTTAGGCCTTTTCATTAAATACTTTTGAGTAATTTATTTTCTTGAATATTTGAATTTGAAAAAACGCAAAATTATAAATTTTTATAAATGTTTATTTTATAAATTTCGCTTGTGTTCTGTAGTTTATATTCAATAGATTTTCTTTATAATTTGTATATATCTTGTTTTAAAGATTTTTTTGTTTAACAATCTACAATATTTTCTTGGAATTAATGCAGAGTGTGAGTTAAAGGGGGTGGGGCCCGGACTTAGACGTGAGAAAATTGTTTTTCAAAGGGTAGGAAGTTGGTTGCTTTTTATGAAATCATAATATCTCTTAAACATTTTGATCTTCTCTTCTTTTTCCTTTTAAAATGTAATTGAGTTCAGTTTATGTGTTTAAGCTTTTATTTTATATAATTTTTTAATGATTTTTTTCCAGTGTTTTTTACACTCTAAGCAAATGCTTTTTTTCTTAACTTTTTTCTTTTTCTTTTTAATTTTATTTTTGTTTTATAAATGACTTTAATGAATATTTTTAATACCCTCTTGTGTTTTAGTTTCAAATTATGTATGTATTTCATAATATCTTGTTCAAATACACATATGTATGTATAACATTTTGTTGTTGTAGCTTGGTTTTAATTCCCCTGTTAACTGCACATTAATAAAAATATGATCATGATCATGCTTGCTGTATAGTTGTGATTAAAAATTCATTTTTCTTCATCTACTTGTAACTCTTTCCCTCTCTCTCTCTCTCTCTCTCTCTCTATTTACTGTTCTTCATCACCCAATTCGTGTTTGATTTTAGAGAAATCGAACTCTTCGCCAGTACCACGTTTGAAAATGTCCAAAACATCGAGGCAAGTGGTTTCGAAATGAGTTGTGGCATCATAAGACTCCGAAATGAAAATCTGAGAATCGGCACCGTTGTCGGTTGGCTCAAAATAGTCCGAAATGCAAACGAACTTTTGTGCAATGGGTTCTAGTAAATCTAAACCGGGTTTAATTTCATTTTCTGGCTGATCAGTTTCGACAGTGGTCGAAACCATGCCAACAAACCAGCCCTTGGCGGCCACCTGGTGGGCATAGCTCACCAATGATACGTAAATGTCTGACTTGCGATTAACTTGTTTTTGTGGAATGATAATTTGGGTAGATAATGCGTCTTTAGTGTTGGCAATTGGATGATCCAGTAAACAAATGCAACGTATAACTTGACCCTTCTTTCGTACCTGCAAATATAAATCATAAATAATGAACAAATTCAAACCAAAATAATTAACTCTATTTACCTTATCAGGAACATAACTTGGATCACAGTAAACCTGTTTACATTTGGCGATTTCGTCACCGGAACGTACGCCTACAACTTTGCCACCTTCGCCCAAAACTATTTCATCAATGGGTTTGTCCAACATATAAGTGCCACCATAAATGGCCGACAACCGAGCAAAACCCTGTGGCAATTCCCCCAGTCCGTACATGGGATAGAGATAAGGCGATTTGCCATAACGGGCTAATGAATCCGAATACAGTTTGATGCGTTGTATGGTCTTTACGGCTGGCTCATTTAAATACTCATCGTCGCGGAATAAGGCCAGGGCATGACCTGTGAAATCTTGTGTATTCTTGTCCAAGCCAAATTTGTCGTAGAGTGCTTGCATGTTTGCACTGGTTGGATCGAAATCTTTCCAGGTTTTGGGATCGTCTTCCTTGAAGTCTTGCACATAAATCAAGAAATTGCGGAAACGCCTTTTTTCAAACATACCTATAAATATTATAAAGAAAACAAATTTGTTAACAAAAATGTTGAGTTTTGTTTGTTTGTTTATGCTTTCCTCACTTTTGGGGATTTGCAAAACATCTATGACAACTTTGTAATAGATTAATGAAATTATAAAATTCCTGTAGCCGTTTTTAAAATCATCAAACACAAAAGATAAAAATATTTTCCTCTCTTATTGGTGTTGTTGGATTTGAAATACATCTACGCTAAATTTGTAATAGATTAAAGAACAGTTATCAACTTAGCTCATCTTTAATCTATTACAAAATTTTTGTACACATTCGAAAAGCGTCGAAAAAATGTGCAAACATTTAACTATACATTCAACGACTTAAAATAGCTACAAAAAAATTCATAAAAATAAATAAAATAATAAATGATGGCCGACCTAAAATTTGGTCTTTATGTTGCAACGTCTACGGCAGTTTTGTAATAGATTAAAGAATAAGTAAAGGTGTTTTCTCTCCAAAATTTTTATACATATTTAAATTTACAGAAATATTTGCTTAAAAAAATTAAATTATTCCTAATAATTATTTTAATATAACCTTTAAAGTTTGCATTGCAACTGCCGATAAGTAATAGCGACATAAAAAAGTAATACGTAAACGCAAAAAGGTTTTTTGTCTTGTATTTATTGTAGCTTCATAACCACCCATTTGCAGATGGAAAACATTAACTACTCTTGCACATTAGTCACCAATATGTGACGTCATACAACATATCAGCAGTACATAGCATATGCTTTCATTTGCTTATTAAGTACCTTCAACATGCACACTAGTACAAGGAAAGGAAGTTGTAAATAACAGGCGTTTCTTTAAGAGTTAGAAAACTTAAAAATGATAATACAAGACAGAAGTATTATTGGCATGATATACGAATCTTAAATTGATTTTGAAATAAATCGACAGTTGAGCTTGCAAATTGCGCTGTTTTGTTAGAATCAAATGTCTTTGATGTTTGAAATGATTAAGTTTTGGAATTAAAAATTTCGAAACCCTCGATGGATGAACTGATAAAGTATTCGACGAACAGTCCAAAGGTCGTACGATCGATGCCTACCAAAAAATTTGGCTGTTTCTGCAGACAAGCAATAAGATTTTGCAGTTTTAGCCAATTTTAATCCTGATCCTGAATATGACAATTTTGCTTACTGACCACAAATTAGCTTCTCCGATTATGGTCTTCCATGAACTTCACGAGATATTCTTTTTCTAAACAAAATGTCCACTATTTGTAAGGGTTCTGCTGGCGCTAAACGATTCATGATGACTTTGCCAAATCCTACTGAACAGAATTGTCAAAACAGTTTCATATTATCAGCTGTTCTCATGCAGCTGAAAAAACACCCGATATAAAGCTGTATGCATGTGTATCTGACTGCTATTTAATGGTGGCAAGCGAAAATACATAAATTTGTTTTCACTGAAGTGAAAGATACAAATACGCACACACACACACACACACACACTCCCACACACAGGCAGTCACACACAAAATATATTTAGCACATGTTTGTGCTAAATAATCGTCAAAAGTGTTTTAAAATTATTTAAAGCTAAACCATTTGTAATCAAAAACTAATTAATTAAAGAAAAAGAAAAATAGTTGCACCATTAGTCAAATTTGTGAAAACTCAAGCCAAGGAAACTATTGCAAAACACACGCTTACTATCTGCATGCGAGTATGTACTAGATACTCGTACTTAAATAAGGTTGCAAAGCAAACAATTTATGTAGTTCAATGGCCTGATTGCCTTTGTAACAAATATTGAAATAAAATTAAAGACAAGCATAATATAGCAAAGAAATCATAGAAAGATGAGATGAGAAATCAAAAACTTTATTAAGGAATGATTTTACGTCTAGATTATGGGGCAAGCATATAAATATTTATCAAAATCAAGTAAGAAAATCTGTGTCCAAATTTAAAGAAAGCTAAAACTAAGACCATAAAGATCCCTAGAGGTAGAAATACAAACTATGGATTAGGCGTATGTCAGAAAAAGTTACAATAGCGTGTTTGCATAGCAAAAGTTCCATAAAAAACAATATTAAGCACTGGCGTCAGAGTCTTTAACAATCTCTTTCTGACTGTCCAACTTAAAGGTCTGTCTTGAAAACCACAGGAATTTAAATTATATGTGCTCTTAAAACAACGCGTATAATTTTCTGTTGTGTAAATCAAAAAATGTTCGTATGATTTTCAAAAGCAAACAGCTGTTTTTTGTTTGTTTTGAAATCACTACATCCAACAACTTTTATTTTGCAGCAGGAAAACAGTTTTTTAATTAAAGTATTTATCTAATTCTAGTGTATTTATTTAAAAATAAAACATAAATTTACTAGGAGGTTTTTTATAATAGACAAGTCTAAAAAGTAACAAAATGAGTTAAAATTACAAAAATTTCAAATCACTTTTATGTAAAATATGATTTTTAAAGAACATAATTAAACACAATTTTCCGATGAAGTCGGCTGTACATTGTACAACACAATAATCAATGTGTATATTTTTTCTGACGACTTCTGAAGTATTCTGTTACAAGATCATTTTGTATAAAACTCTAAAATGAACTTAAATATCGCAACAACTACATATGTATGTATGTACATACATATATAGAGGTAAAAACTATTTACCGCTTACGCAACCACTGCCATGTTTCCATGGGTTAAAAATTTAGTGTATTTCAATAAAGGAAAGGAAAAAACAATAAACAAAGCTAATTATTTTCTTATTTTTGTATTTCTGTTACTTGCTGGTTACAATTATTTTTGAGATTGCAAAATATTTTATATTGGCTGCACTCTAGAAAAAAAAATAATAATAAAAAAAAGCACTAAAACACAGTAAAAGAAACTTAAAAAAAACCAACGATAATGATAATAGTACAAACGCGCAAACAAGTTAAAAAAATACTTGTAAAATTTGGCATAGATAAATGATTCATTTGTAGCACAAAAAATGAAATAAAATGCATATACATTTTCTATGCTTTATAAATCTACTCTTTCGGCATTGATGATTGTTTTTATATTAAAAAAATATATAAATTTTATAGAGAATTATAGCTAAACGCAAAGGAATAATTGCTAATGCAAATTGCAGTATTTTCCTTTATAAAAATTGTTATATAAAAACAAACTTTAAGGAATATCGATTTTTATATATTTACATACAAACGCCATTTTAAAAAATCTATAAGAGATAGTAACTGAAGGCAAATTTTTAGGACGTTTGAACAAATTTATCGATGTAATAGTTTAAGAATGTATATTCTTGACTGTTGACAAATTTTAGCAGTTTTAAAAAACTCAAATAAAGCAAAAAACATATTAAAAATATGGGAATTTAAAGTAAAAACTTTTTTATGTATGAATGTATATATTTTTTAATTATTATCCTGAAAACTTGGTTATTAAAATATTTATATATAATGTAGCATTTCTTTATCTTGATTATAGAATGACCACAAGGATCAGCTGTTTCCAGATGCTTGCTGATAATATTCACATTTTTATGACAAGCTCAATCAATTTACATAAAATTTTTTTTAGCAAAATTATACTAAAAACATAACATTACAATTTATCGTCTTTTGTAATATCAATTGTCTCATATTTCCCATATCAAAGCAGAACATGCATGTTTCCCAGTTTTCCAACTTGAAATTGTTCCCAACATGGGTGGCAACACTCTTTGGGAATATGTGTTTACTCACTTTCTGCATTTCTTCAACTTCCCCAACAATAAAATATTAAACAAAAATTAACTTCGCTCTGTTTAACGAACGAAGAACGACACAAAATGTAAAAGTAGCGAAGTGAATTTTTTCACCCCACCTTTTTGTATTAGGACAACATAAGCAAAAAAAAATATGCCATGAAAACAAAAAAAAAATATCTTATTGATATCAGAAAATCCTATAAGATTTAATTTTTAGAGTTTTCCAAAATAATTTGTCCAATTAAAAAGAAAACCAATGCAAAACTTTTAAACATTTAAAAAGTTTTGGTTTTTGCGTTTTTTCTTTCCTTTCATTATAAAATACGTGTCACGAAAATTCAATGAAGAGAAACAAAAATTAAAAAAAAGAAGACAAGTAGTACATTCTCGCCGATAAAACTACAATTAACTATGGGGGGTACTTTCTTTCAGTTTTTGTTCGTATTTGGTTACTTACCCATGAGATCAGATGCTAAGGCTTCCTTTTGATCGACTGGTACCTTGGCAATTTTTCCTCCCTTATATACATAACTACCCTCGATCGACTTGAACTCAAGATAACGGGTAACGCCCGTATGTATCAACAATTTAACCAGACTGCCATTTGCCATTAGGAATTTTGGTATTAAGTCCACATTCCAGTCTCGGCCTCGCCCGTATTTATCGGCAGGCACCTCAATATTAAAGCGCTGAAATAACTCCTCCAGTGGTGTTATGGAGGCAGACTCACCGCCATAGTACTTATTACGGTCGATATGAAGTACTTTC
Source organism: Epicampocera succincta (assembly GCA_932526305.1). NCBI lineage: Eukaryota > Metazoa > Arthropoda > Insecta > Diptera > Tachinidae > Epicampocera > Epicampocera succincta. The sequence continues at coordinate 9,997,252 of OW052037.1, read as the reverse complement.
TTACCGGATACAGAAAGCATACCACTTAGGATACACTCCTTAAGGCCGGTGCCCAAAACAATTGCATCGTATTCTTCATTCATTTTTTTTAAATAATTTAAATTCTAGTTTCTTTTTTCACTTAATTAAAAGTGCAGTGTATATCGTTTTCTTTATATTAAATACACAAGAAAGATTTATTTCTTTTCTTTCGTCGGGTTTTTTCTCCTCTACGGCAAACACTCTTCTACTTTTATGAACGTTCAATAAAATTTTTCTATTCGTCTTTTTCTTTTCGAATTCGCTTCGTCTTTGTCGTTCGTTTAGTTCGCTGAAATTCGCTCTAATTTTGTGTAATGAAGTTGGTATTACTGTTGAATGGAAGAGTTGTAATTGATGGTATTTCTCCACTAAATGTTTATATCCCAAGAAACATAATATATTTGTCAATTAAGCTAATAATGCAAGATAAAATTGCTTCATAAAACTATATATGACAAGAAACAATGATTTGGCTTATTTTATGTATTCAAATGCTACAAGCATATGCGTCGAATAACTCAAGGCGAATTCGCTACTACAACAGCAAAACAAAGCGAAATCGCAATGTTTGTATTAAATTTCAAAAGCAAATGTTCTGAAATGTCAAAAGCAAATGTTCTTCTCTTAAACTGTTGAGATAAAAATGAGAAAAAGCTTAATGTGTAGAAAAATTTTCATCAACCAAATTTATAAAATTTGTTATATATTTCAATTTTAATACTTTAATTCTTTTTGGCGTTACTAAAAATTCCAATTTCTTAGTTTTGGGAATTCCAATTCCCTATTTCCGAAAATTTACTATAAAAGTACAAGAAAATAAGTGGCAACCTCTTAATAACATGCATATTTTTAATTATTTGCTCTTACTGATTATTATATACTAAATTATGACTATACTCTAAGACAAGTATATATTTGTTATATAAACCTGATCCTCGATTTAAGCCTACTCATTAATTAAATTAATTGCAGCACGTTTTCGCCGTAATTCATTGTACAATTTTTTAAGCATTAGTATATTTTTAAACCAACACTGTCTTACAAATAACTGGCAACTATCTTACTCTTCGTTTGCCTAGCAACCCTGAATAACGTAATGAAAACAGTTGACGTTTGCTAGTGTTCGTGTTTATTTCGTTGGTGTAGAATGTCACGGATATGTTAATGTTGGGATTTAATTTTTTTTTACTAATTAATTATACATATATAAATAATAAACAAAAAATATATAATAAGTGCAAAAAATAAAGGCCTTTTATTAGAAAAGAATACAAAGTCTTGAGAAAAAATTCTAACAAAGAAAAAGTGTTTGTGCGGAAAAAAAGATAATGCAACAAAGAAAAAAATTTGAAAATAAAAGAAAATGCAGAAAATTTATACATAATTGGTATTTAGGGCACAAAAAATGCAAAGAAATGTCATATTTGTAGTGAAATGGCAATAAGTTTTATTTTTTGTTTGATATATGTATAAAAACAAAAGTATTAAAAATAATTGCATTAAGTTAAATTTTAGAAACCACAGAAATCTGAAAAATCAAGACCACAAGTGGTTTTCTTGAGAAAGTTCTTTACGTTAATGCAAATCCAAATGTGTTTGTTTTTAGTAAATATAATGAAAGACACATTTAAATAAAAAGGAATGCAAATAATCATATCCTTAAAAAAAGGTCTTTGTTTAAAAATTGCTAAATAAAAAGAAGAAACTAAATATAAATACAGAAGTTTACGGATTTCTTTTTCGTTCCCTGATTTTAAAATCTTATTGCTGCCACAACAACAAAAATTTTGCCAACATAAACAAAATTGAAACAATAGGTGAGTACCAATTTTGTTTTTCTTTTGAAAGTCTGTGCTTACACACATATCTACATATATACATATGTACATACATGTTTAGTCTGGTAATTTTGTTTAGTTCACTAAAATACATACGAATAAAATAACGTTATCAATTATTAGAATAGAAAAAAAAATGTCAATGTCGAAATAAAAAATTATGTGTTGAAAGTCAAACCAGCTTAATTTCCATGTATGAAAAAATAAAATAAAATAAAGCCGAAACAAAATAGAAAACAAAGACAGTATAACAAGATACTATTGTAATTGTAATTTTATGCTTAGAATATTTTGAAGTTGTTTTTTTGCTTTGTTGTCTGAAAATTTAAACCAGTTGTTCGATCTGTCATTTCAAAGTAGTTGTGAATCAAACAACAAGAATAATAATAAAGTGTAACAGTGGAGGATATAATAACAGCTATCCCCTGATTTACACGTTAAATACCTGCTGATTGCTTTTTGTTCTCACGAAACTGGAGAACGAAATTACCTCACCGGCATTTTTTGAAATCATATTTTCCACAGAAATTACCAAAACTATTTGTTAAAACTGCTTGTTTAGAAAAATTCCTGAAATTTTTTTTTGTGTACAATAACTGAAAACGAACTGACCAAAAAAAGACGTAACGCAACTAGAAGGTTAAAGAAGGGAAACACGAAAAAGTCTAGCGATGGATGTACATATGTATGTACATAATGAAAATTGTCAGTTATTGAAATAAAAACAGTAATTTTCTGTGTTAAATCCATCAAAAGAAATACTTGTGAAATACTTATCTTTTCTAAATCGCCACAACATTTTTATATTTGCACTTTCTCTCTTCTCTTTCTGCAGGTATTTAAATGTGTAATTTTGTTTAAAAATCTTTCTTAATTTGTTTGCCTTGTTGTGAATACCTCTACATATACATACATACATACATATTTACTATACCATTTGTTTCCATTTTGTATTCTGCATAATGTGCATCAATTGTATTGGGCAGAAAAAGTAGTCTGTCAGCAGTGTTTTTGTAGTAGATCTTTTTTAAATTGTACTTATTTTTTCTTCTTCATGCATTTTGTATCTTCGTCTTATTCTTTGTTTGATTTATAGTAGCTGGTTTTACCAGTTTATATTCTTGATGGTTTTTCTCTTGATTTTTATTTTATATCATTCATTCTAAAGTTTTGTATCGAAATTAATTTTGATTGATCATAAAACGTTTAATTTTTATTGTTTTTTTTATTGTTCTTGCAACCAATATAATAAAATTAATATAAACTATATCTGGTTGTAGGTACGCACATATCTGCAATTATACATACATATGCACATCTGCTCATATTAGTGATTTGAAAAGTAAAATAAGTGGAAAAGAACTACAAATTTACAAGTATTTTGGTATTCTGAATAAAATAGTTGCAATAAAAATAAACACATCGGCTTTTTTAGAAAAGACTTCAAGACAAACAACATGGCTCTACTATTTTCGATTACTTTGGCCAAAATCCATCGCAAGCCCTATGAGGGACCATAATTACACTTTTTTCACCATTTTTAACAAATTGAATTCAGATATTTTGCTTAAAATTTTTAAAACGTGAAATTTTCACAAAAATCTACCAAAAAAAAGTAAGTCAATAATGCGAGGGAATGATAGTCAAATAACTCTTCAGCAAAACTTCATTTGCATATTTTTAACGCTTAAAAATGTGTCCTGGCAACGCTGAATGCCTCTGATCTCACTCTGTAGACATGAAAAACTCAATTTAACTTCGAGTGAATATACAAATTTCAACATTTAGTTTTTTATTAATTAAAGGCACTATTAAATGAAATAAACAACTAACAAATCCAATAACTAAAAGTATTGTTTCAATTTGTTTACTTTTTCCAGGTTATAGAACCAACAACTTCTATTGTCTGCAAAAACAAACAAAAACAAAACAAGAGACAAGAGAGAATTTCTGAATGTGTGTTTTTGTTTTATTATTACAACAATGCAACATAACACATTCACTAGAAAGTTTACATTTATGCAATTTCTATAGAATTGGAAACAACAAAAAAAAACTTAATTGGGTCAACAAAAAATTGCGTACATTGACGTAAAAATATACATACAGACACAGGAATGTATGTATGTTTATTTGTACAAACATACCTACATACATACGTATGAGCTCTTTGTATGTAAATGTTCTTCGTTAAAGATAATGACCTCCGTAATTGAGACGTTTTTTTTGCGGCGGAATGCTGATTGGAAAAAAGTCTAAAAAGTAACATTGAATTTTTCGAACTCCGATTGCTTTGAAAGGCAATTTGTAATATTTAATGTGAAAGAAAGAAGCTGATAGCGAGTTTGTGGGAAATTGAATTTGCTAAATAAAGAGGGTTGACCAAGAACACAGCTAATGGGGATCAGAAAAACGCGACATAAACACAAGCACAATTTTCCATACATTTGGTTTCTTCTGAAATTCATAATTTTAGCTGAAAAAAATGGATTTTAAAATAAAAAATTTATGTTGAATAACAAAAATATTACAATTAAAATTAAAAACAAGAAATTCATATTATCGAAACAAAATTATATATAAGTAGTAGGTGTTAATTTTTTTTAGCGTGAGTGATCTATGTAAATCGATTAACATTTCTACTGGTGGATTTGTCAATCTTGCTAATTTTTGTATGGAACTATCTAAAGTAGACAACATTCACATACTTGCATAAGACTTATGGGGGGAAACACCGTTTTTCTGTTTTACTCCACCTCGCTATGCAACTTAAAGCCCATGCACGGTCATTTCTATGCGTCTACCCTATTCCTTGTGCCGTGCCCTCCATACTTTCTACTAACAAACAAACAAACAAGCTTTTGTTATTTTTAAATTTCATGATGAGAAGTGCTTTATGAAAGACCCTATTCTTATCGACATTGATACCGACAACTTCTACTTGGAAACGCCGATCAACTAGTAGTGTGTATTTTTTCGAGCAAAATATGTTTTGTTGTTGTTATTTTTCATTTTTCACCATTTAATTTATGACTTTATGATTCAATTATAGTGGCATATTTTTTCTTTATCTATTCCGCAGAATTGATTCATTCGTTCAGGCTGTCCGGGGCTTTTGTATGCTTTTATTTTTTACATACCTACAGACATTTGAACACAAATTTACACAACAAATACAATGAAATATATGCAGAGAGAGAGAGAGACGTACTGCAAACACCAAAGAATTATACACAACTTCACCTTGCGGACAAAAGTTTTTGTTATTTATGTACATATTTTTGGTGCAGCTTTTTTTCTTGTCTGTTGTAAAGCAAAAATTTTAAGCAAATTAATTTAAAATATTGAAAAGTTATTTTAACTCAAGATAACAAAACAGATACATTCGTTCTTTAAAACTGACTTCCGTGTTGGAGTGTTAATTGAGAGGTATGTGTAAAAATAAAGTTCCACTGAATTGGCATTGAAATAATAATTTCATAGTGTTGGTTCTTTCGCAATGAAAATTATATGGTAAAGTGTCACTGCGGAGAACAGGGTTTGCCTTAGCGTAGATATATCATACTGGACCACACTGCTTTTCCTGGTATAGGGGAGAAAAGGACCTACGATTGACAAGACTACCGAAACTCTAGAAACTTCATGTATGGCTTCTTTTAAAACGTTCAACTAAGAAGAAATTTATTTAAATTATATACTTTTATTTAAATAACATATACTTTTTTATTTGCAACATAAATTAATTTAAAACTTATTAAACTTTTTCCAGTTAAAGTCTTGTCACGTTCGAAATGTCACGCCTTGGCCACGAAAACTATTTGCATTCGTAATATTTTCTTTTCAACTTTATTGAGCTGCAATAACGTCTGTTATTACAAGTCAAATGCACTGCCAAACGCGTATTACGTTGCGCTGAATTTGCCGTAACGAAAATTTCCATTTTTTTTGCCATTTTCTTGAAATGAGGATTTTGTACGCTATAAACTTTGATATAGATTATAGTGGTTCCTTTAAGCTATAATTTGTATTAAAAATTAACTTGAAAATATTTGTTGTTATATATTTTTTCCGTTTTAAATGTCACGTTCGTTACCATTGAAATTCCCACATTTTTTGCTTATACATATGTAGGTATGTATCTATGTAAAGAAATATTGATGGTGGAAAAATGCACTATTGCTCTTCTTGGCTTTCCTTTTTTCCAGCCTTATTTTCTCTGCATGCATTCTTGGAAAACCCCGTGCGCTATTGCTCTTATTGTTTTTCTTTTTTCCTTCTAAATGTCACGTTCGCCACCATGGAAATGCCCATATTTGTGCACATACATATATATATTTGTATGTGTATATATTTATTGTTGCTTGGAAAACCCTTTGGGCTCCACAATATTGAGCGATATTTGCAAACAATATTACTCGTAGTCTTACATCTTTTTCCTGTATTATTTCTATTTTCTTTTTTTCTTTGTTTTATCGTTAAAAAGTTTTATTTTATGTTCAATAAAACTATGACGACGCTTATCGAATTCGATTTTATTGAATTTCGTAAGAATGTAGAAATCGTGCCTTTAGGATTTTTAAAACAAAATAAATATCATAAATTAAAAATCAATTTCAATTGAAGCAAATAAAAAACAAGAATAAGAAAAATACAGAAGCCAAATCAAATACCACAAACAGCAAAAGGCGAGAACACTTGAAACAAAATTTATTAATATATTGCTTTTTCTTTTCTATTGATAAAACCTTTTGTTTTTGTTAATTTTTACAAATTAATGTGAAACCATAATGATGGTGTTTTGAAACGTTAAATATTCAAAAATCAAATCAATCACTACTGCCTGCGTTTTTCGAACGATATGTTGCGAAATTAATTTATATCAGTAATATAAAAGACGATGTAGCTGAGTTGGGACCCCGAAAAGTTTAGCGAAAATCACGCCTTAACCAACTCGCCTGTACATTCCTCACCTTCTTTCTGTTCCTTACAAGTAGTAAAAATCTGTTACAAGACAACAGCACCTCGCAACATGGGCAGTTCCACCGATTTTTAATTTTAAACCACATGCAGAACTTTTCAGCCAACTAAATAACTAACTACTGGGATTCCTCTTACAAGACATCCCAGGGGCACACTGATCCCCTTTATGTACCTAAAGAACCGAAGTAATTCTTGAACTTCCCAAATTTTTAGTTTCCGTCTCAATCGAGGAATATACTTATATATTTCTCTATATCGCGAAAAGCAGAATACACCAGTTTGATCTACACCAAGGCAACATCTGCTGGCCGGAGGTCTCATACATAGACAGACAGATGGGTGCAGCAACTTTTTTTTAACTTTTTTTAATGGCTATATTTTTATTTATTGAATGTACAATCAAATTTCTTACAGTAATTATTAAAATCAAAAAAAAAACCAACTGTTATAGCAGAGCACAATTTAATTATCCAATTTTGTTTTTGAATAACTTTTTGCGACCAAGGACTAATTGATGCGCTGTTTGTACTTTGTACGAGAACATGTGTAAGTCTTTCACTACATTTTACTGTAGAATCCGTCAGATGATTTCATTGAGTTTTTGTTGTAATATTCTTTTAAATTTACATATACATATATTCGCAATGTGTTTGTAAGTTAAATAATATTTAATTTTTTTCAATACCTGCGTTTGTAACGCCATTTTATAGCGGCAAAAGAAGAGAAAATAAAAACCAGACACGTAATACAAATACTTTATGAACAGCTGTTAATTATTGCATGCTAAATTATTTAACAATGAAGGCATATTTTTTACTGTATTCACAACGTTTAAAATATATAGTATTATATTATAAATTTTGCACTAAAATTTTTCTTCTTTAAACGTGTTTTTTTTTATTTAAACGATATTAATTGTTTTTTTAACGATTTAAGTAAAAACTTAAGTGGCATCACCCACATCATCATGGGAAGGTTGGCAACTTGTGGTTGGCAAAACTTAAGGATCATTTTTTAATCATAAAACAATATATTAAAAACAACAATTTTTTTTGGCAGTTAACAAATGTTTTTTTTGTGATATTTATTGTTTTTGCCAGAATTTCTGCTGCCTCATTCCATTTGTTGCAAAGAATTTATTGTGACGATTCTATTCATTTACGATACAATGACATTTTAATTTCCCTTAATTTATGTTTATTATGTGCATGGAAAAAAACAATATATGTATTTTTGTTCTCAACCACAAATAAATGAATTTTAAGAGCTTTTCAAATTTAAATGCAAGTGGCCATAATAAAGTAAAATTTTCATACCAAAATTGTTTAATAAGTTTTTAATACATAAATAACACATTTTGTGTGTGTGAATAAAACGCAAAGAATTTAGCATTTAAATTTAAACGTTTTTTTTTTCTTGTTATTTATACATTTTAGGTAATTACAGAAATTCAGGGCAAAGTATTATTTTTGTGATACAAATTCAAACACAGAATAGTACATTTTCGATTTTCCTTTCGTGAAAAACAAAAATAAGATTATAATTCCGCCTTTTTATACGTTTTGCAATCGTTTGAAAACCGACTACTGAATGAGTAATACTCGAAAGGACAGGATTTGTTGCAGGAATGATTTTTGTTGTGCTGATTTTTTATTATAAACAAAAGACAACTGACGTCACATTTTCTGGGCGCGAATTGCTTGAGCAGACAAAATTTGTTTAAAACAGCGGCTGAAGGTGAAAAAGTGAACAAAAAGTTTTTATAAATAATAAAAAACAACATAAGAGTTGTGGGTTCAAAAGATAAGCGTTGCGATGTTAAATTGTTCTACTAAATTTATCAAGTATATTGTTTTTGAACAATAAGTATCGTACAATTTGAACAATAATGCCTTAAAGGGTCTTTATATGGTTTTGAAGTCTCGGTATACGTACGGATTTATGGCGTGCTGGGGGTTATTCGAACCAAGACCGGCTTACATGATCAAATTGATCAAGAAGAGTTCAGATTCTGTTTAAGGTAACACTTACTTGGTTGCAACGATGGTATTATCTCTAATGCTGCAAACATTGAAGTTGACGATATATCCGATTTGGAAAGTACACAAAAGTCCCTCCTCGTAATACATACATATTTTATAGACTGAACGATTTGAAGTCTAAATTTTAATTTATTTTGTAGGCATTATAAATATTTAGTAGTACAAACTTAAAAGAATGTGCAAACAAAATTGAACCGGGTGAATTCTTGGAATTGTTGTGCTTTACTTAGAGCAATAAATTTAATGTGTTTTAATAATTTAGATGGGTTTTATTAATCGCAAACTGAAATCTAAAATAATTTTACTTAAACAAAATATGCGTCAACATTTCAAATCACGAATTTAATTTCAAGCAAATTAGAAAATTTTAACAACTCATAAGAAGACATACATATCGTTACCTTAATATAGAAAGGCCCTAACTCGTTTTTTTTTTCGCAAATCGAGTTTTTTGTAAATTTCGAAAGATGATCTTCCAACACATCATTGGTAAAGAAATTGACGTGATCCGACTAAAAATATCAAAAATATAAGCAGCTGAAAAAAGTTTCGCGACTACAAAACTTTAATTTTTATTAAGTTTTTTGCTCTCTTCTGAAATGTTAGAAAAACGTTACTTAGGGCCTTTCTATATTAAGGTCTCGATATGTATGTACATGAAGGTACGAGGTCTGTTACAAGAAATAAAGTAAATTGTAATTTTTCTCAAGAAAATATTTATTTTCATATTCATTAATTTATATTTTTATAGAGCAGTTTTTAATTTTAAATAATGCTTAGAGTTTCCTAAGGTTTAATTATTCAAATTAAATTATTATTCACATTATGTTATTTAAGTTTCACATGAACACGTCAGCTGTGATTGACACTCGAGCATTGTGGTGTGTCATTTCCAGCTGTCAGTTCATTTGATTTGAATAGTATTTTTATTTGTATTCTCATGTTTGTTGTTAAGGTAGTTTTTGCAGCTACAAACAAAATATCGTTTGAAAAAGAAGTGCTTTGCCGTTTGGCCTCCCTCTTTTATCAAGTTTTTTGCATTTGTATATAATTACATACATACATATGTATGTAGATAAAATAATATTTCAATGATATTGATTTGTATTTTTCATTGCCACAATTATTGCAGCAATTCTCTGAAAGTTGGCTTAATAACCTAAACGATGAAAATTAAAACATGATAGAAACTAAAAAGAAATATAATTACAAAAGTTTAGAAATAAAGTAAACTTTTAAGTTTTTTTTGTTAAAACGTTAAAAACTTTTCTTCAAGAACAATTAAAATTTAAAGCGCTAATGATTTGAGAATGACTTTGAAGTGGTTTCTATAGTGGAAGTTTTCATGAATAAATCGGAATAAAGAAAGCTGTTATTGTTTCTGCTTATTTGGGTCATTTAGGGATTTGTGTTGTCTTTGATTTTTGCAATCTGCGTGTCGTAAGTACAAATGCAAAAGGTCTTCTTCACTTAAGACAATAAAGAAAAGTCTTACATCCCCTCCACGTAAGATGACATAGAAAAGTCTTATATCCCCTGCATATAACTTCCACACCAGAGGAAGATTTTCGGCTTAGAAAGTGCCAACGTCGTTCTAAAGGATATTTGAAACTAAAACTAGGCGAAGCAGTGATGTTTCAGTCATACCTTGAGCACATTTTGATAACATGTTGTTCGGTGTCATCTTAAATTAGATGATTTTGTTTAAGGGCCCCAACGATCGACACTGTTCTAGAGTCCATCCAGCAAATACTCTTACTTTTTGATTTTGAGCGAAAAGAATTCCAAAATTGAACAAAGCGGTGACATTTTCGGAAAATCTTCTGCTTTGCAGATGAACTGAACTAGTGTTCGATCACTGTTTATTGAGCCAGAAGATTCAAATTTATCTATCACAGGATGCATCGATGGAGGAGCTGAAGCAGAGGTCTTAGGCTCGGTTTCTACCACATTCTGGGGGTTTCTACTGACAAGCAAGGACGATTATGAAGACCGCTAAACAGAATCGCCTATTTCGATGAAATAATTGAATAATGAAAAAACAGGTTGAATAAATGACTGCCGCCAAATCGACAATATAACCTTTATTAATCTTCAAAGTTTGTTCCACTGCGTTCACTGCTTCCGGCTACAAACAAAAGAAAAATGTTTCTTCTATTGGAATTCAAATTTCAAGCTTTTTACTTTTGTTTTTTTTTAAACCTTGATGCAAACAATTTTCAAAAATTTGCTCATTTATCTAGATTGATGGACGGTTTACAAACCCTCATTTACTTTAGATTGAAAAGTTGAACGTACGACCTTTCTTTAAACAAAGTCTATGACACTGACTTTTAATTTAAATAATTTATTTAATTCTTACGCAACTCGTATACATTTTAATTCGATTCATAAAAGAACAATGAAAAAAATGTTTGTGGTTGCATAATTTATGCAAATTACGATACAAAAAAAAAAGAAACATATTTTAAATATATTCCCACAATTTATTAGGAAAAAATAAGATTTGTTTCTAATGTTAAAGCCTTTCTGCAGTTGAAAATCAAAAAAATGTATTTGAAATGAATTTTTTTAAATAGGATTCTTTCAGTTAAAACTGACATGAACTATTATTTCATACTAATAATTTTATCATCTTTCTGGTTTCTTTACAGTCAACACAACAACAACAACGGCAACAAACATTCACAAAATGTTGGCAATATCATGAAACTGTGCAAAATGGCATTTTTCAAAATTTACTTAAAAGGCTTAAAATCTAAAAGATCACTAATACCAGAGATGCCAGTTATTGTCATTAATTAATCAGGATTTCCTAAGCCGAGTTTTGTTAACCGTAATTTAGACTTCAAAAATTGTAATACTGTGATTTTTTCATTTGTGAAACTAATGGTGTCTTGTGAAAATGCCTTCTGCAAATACCGAAGAGTTGAGGCGAAAGTTTACAGTTGTACAACAGCAAAGATCAGCGCCGCCCGGATTTACGGGGATGGCAACACCCTTAGCGAATGCGGCAGCTGCTGTATACGATCCCCTCAATGCCTCCTCCATACCTTTGAGCAATACAAGTACGGGTCTGTTGAGTATGCAGGAGCCAGAACGTACCTATGTATTCCCAGGCCCCGGTGGACTTGGAGGAAACGTTATCGGTAGTACAGCAACCTCAAGTGCTATACCCGGTTTAGCTTTTATAAATCCCAATTCTCATTCACTAACAGTGGCTGGCACGGGACGCCGTCATTCACGTTCTGTGAGTCATGGTGGTGGAGCAATTGTTGGCCCCAGCGGCCGTCCTATTAAATCAGCCTTAAAAGGCCACCAACGTGCATTTTCACAGGGACAAATCACCGATTCGCCCGGAGCCACCAGTACACCGCGTGGTCACAGTCGTGTGGGTTCCAAAACTGATTTCATTTTACCACCCGGCCATAAAGAAGAGAACGAAGCACGTGAGTTTGGTCCCTCGGTACCATCCTCAGCCGCTGGTCGCGGCCATTCACGTCAGGCCTCACGTTCCGAATCGATCTACACCCTGCGTCGTTCTGAAACACCGCCATGGTGGAAACGTGTTGGTATTTGTCGCACCGAAAATCTCGAAGAACGTCCATATCGCATAGTGGTGCCAAATCATACGGTACCCCCGAAGACACCTAAACGGGATCATCCGAATGGCCATTTTGTGGGCAACAAAATACGCACCACAAAATACACGCTGCTTTCGTTTATACCGAAAAATCTACTAGAACAATTTCATCGTGTGGCAAATTTATATTTTATTTTTATCGTGTTACTTAACTGGTTTCCGGCGATCAATGCGTTCGGCAAAGAAGTGGCCATGATACCGGTCTTATTTGTGTTGGGCGTAACGGCGGTGAAGGATGTATTCGAAGACCGTCGCCGACGTTGTTCAGATAAGAGAATTAATAATTCAACGTGTCGTGTTTACGATGGGTAAGTGTTTAATTGCTTTTATGTAAAAAATATGGTCAATATGGGTTTTTAGTGAAAAATACTCCTATATTTAGGTATGTTTATATTACGTCGAACAATATAAATCAATGTGATACGTTTTTAGCATAATTTCTTAATGCGCTTAAATTTAAAAGCCTGATACAATGCAATCTTAATATGTAGTTATTTTTAATTCGAGGTATTTTTTTTTACCTCAAGGATATACTCGCATATGCATATAGCATTTTCGTTTGTCGTGTCAAAACGGGCGAATACGCGACCAGGAAACGCCTCTTCTTGTTGTCTTGTTGAAACCACACGATCTACAATCCCCGCTCATTAAATTGTGGCAGGAAGAATTCTTTTATTATGGCTGTGAAGCTTTCGTCTTGTTTATGTTCCTGAAATCCAATCACAGCTTTTTTTACGACACCAACGTCGTCATCACTTTAGAAACGTGATAGAGTAATCGATAGTACAGTAGTCAAAATGGTCACGCGTTAAAACTTTCCCTTCACCATCAAAAGCAAATTATCTTGGTGTTTTCTCCATGTGTCGCTATTCGCAAACATTGTGGGCAGACTGGCCAAGTATTTATGTATTTATTTGTTTTCTTTATTTATTTATTTACATGTAAGTATATATACACACATATTTCAAACAATGTTTGTTTAGTTTTACTTAAATATAAATTTAGCAAGATGTATTTTCTTGCGTGTTCTCATTCTGCCACATTTTCATCAAATATAGACAATCAGCCAACATATGTTCTGGCTATTGCTGTTGTTTTTGTTCATTTGTTTTGTGTGCCAACAACCTGTTCAAGTACATTTAATGTCCCATAAAGAGCTTATTCGTCAGACGTCTTGTTCTCTTCTTCCTCTGTCATGTAAATGAGTCCATAAGCAGCATGTGCGTAAAAAGGGGGCAAAAGCACAACCGGCCTCATAAGTATATGTATCTAAGTATGTATGTTTTTAAAAAAAAAAAGAAATTAGTATGTAAAAATTGTTTTTACTAGTGAATTTGTTTGTTGGGCACGTGCTTGCTTTTGTTGTGTGTGTTTTTTAATAAAATTTTAATTTTTTTAATACTGTCTGCCAAACAACTGTCATCAATTTAATTTTGATTTTTTTCACCAGTTGCTCTTTCTTTTTTTTTTTTACAAGAAAAGCTGCTGTAGTCTGTCTCTTAAACGCAAATGTTTGGTTTTTTGAAATGTTCGTATGTCGTCACAAGATACATAATTGCTGCAATTGTTGTTTTAATTTCAATTTTTCGGTGAACTCCAAGCAATAGAAACTGAACTCTACAGGGCATTTTATTTTATTTAAATTAATAACTAATGCAAAAGTTTCAGGGCAAAGAATTTTGAAAAGTTCAGTGTAAGAGTGCGAAAGTAATTTTTGAAGGCCTTTTGCCCACTCTTTTGGGGAAAAATATTTATTTCATTTATTATTATATCTTTGATTTCATTAATTGACTTTAGTGTTTAGTTAAGCATTTGAAACTTATATTTAATTATTGAAACCGCAGTCGTGGGAACTACGGACATATATAATTTCTTTTCAGATTTGTTTTATTTTTAATGCAAAGTTGTTAAGGTTTTGGAAAATTTTATACTGAACTTAATTCTTCATTGTTCGTATTGGAGGACAGGAAAATTAATCACCGTTGGTCATCAGAAGATGTTATAACTTTTGCAAATTGCGGTAAATGTCAGTTTTCAACTTTAAAACTATTCATTTGAAATAAGATGATGGCACATCTTAATAAAACAATATATTTTGCATAATACAACAAAAACATTTTACTACATTTCTATACCATAATACATGACATCCCGAAAGCGAATGTGGCAGCACTTGTATTTTTCCGTTAATTAGTGCTGGAAATGAACATGTTGATTTCGGCAATGTTGCTATAAAAGAGCGCTGGCTGTGTCAGCACTATTTTTCTCCCTTTAGAGGGCTACAAATAAAGATTTGGAGAATGTTGGCCGAAATCAAAATTTTACAGATATTGAAAGTTTATTTTCGTTAAACAATCATTTAAATTGTCGCAATTCAAATGTTAGTGATTTAAGGTTTGGATATTCTTCTTTACTAAAAGCAATAATGCTCGTGTTGTTCTTAAAACTTTCCATTCCTATCAGTTTGGCGCTGAATCAAATTTAAATGTATGTAGATAAATATGTTAAAACAGAAAATAGACACATATGTATGTATGTATGTATGTGTATAATATACACTGTTAAGCATGTGACATAGAGTCAAACTTTTGTATTACATTTTTATTTAGTTTTTAAACTAAAAATTGTATACAAATGCCCATAAGCGAGTTTATTGTAATATTAGTTTTTAAGCGTTTTATTTGTATATAAAGTGGTGGTATAGAAGTTTGAACGATTAAAAAAGAATTAAAGCTGTATTACCAAGAACACGGGGCTGCTCCAAAAACGTGTTCCAACGAGAACCTTTTGGTTTATCACAGATTCTAAATTAGTGCTTTCATAAAACTACGTTTCCTTTTTTTAAACATGCATACATACATAAATACAAGTTCATTAACAGTCTATCTGTCATTTATCAGTTTGTTTTTTCTTTAAATAAAGAATACAATTTATAACCATCTAGTTTATTTTACAATACACACATACATACATACATATTTACATATATGTTTAAAGAAACGATGAAAATATAATTAACCATAATTCTTATCACTCATTAAATGCTCGTATCAATCAGAAATCCCATCTGCACATTTGTTTTAATGGTCAAACACAAATATGACCTATTTTTGCTTGCTTGTTTTTAAACTACTGTGTTTTGCCTTAAAACGACATCGACGACAGAGCTGCCACATACTTTCTGTCTGTGTTTACAATCATATTGGGAAAAAAATCCATAAAAATTATAAATACGCTGTTCTTACATAAAACGTAAGGCAGACGCTTGCTAAAGTATTTAAAATAAAATTTTTCTAAAATTCTTCTAATTAAACATTTATTTATAAGCACATAAAAGTCTCTGGTTTTTATATTTTAAAGCCTGGCATTTTTTGTTTGTTTGGACAAATGATTTAATTAGTTGCTTTAAAACTATACAACGTAAAAACTAAAATATATATTTGATTTTTGCTGTATTTTCTAGCTGTCTATATGTCAAAATATAGACAGATATACACCACATGCACAAAACACAGCTACATAGCAGTATGTATCAGGTTTTTTTTTCAATTTATTTCTATTTGCTCTAAATAAATAGAAGGGGTTTTAAAGCCATTAATTTTCTTTTCAAAGAGAAATGTTTTAATTTTTAATGAAAAATAGAAAAATGGTCACAATTATTTTGCTATATAGAAAAATTTATCGCCAAATTTATATCTATAAAAAATAATTTGTGCTCAATATTTTTCTATACAACAATTTTTTACCAACAATATTTTTTTTATATAAAAAGTTAGAAGCAGTATTTGCCTATAAAAAATGTAAATTTGTTTCTATGGAAAAAATTGTTCACAAATATTGTAAAAAATTGATAACATAAATTTTTCTGTGGTAAAAATTGTTCTCAAGTATTTATCTTTTCTTCTGAAAAAACTCACGAAGCCGAAAACGGTCTTTGTCCTTGATTGGGTTATCAAAATGAAGTAATGTGTTACTGGCTCGACCAGAACGGCTTATTAACGGTTTATTTAGGTTTTATGATATTCAAATTTTTTGTTGTCTTTCCCTAAAGAAAAAAGGTAACATATGAATATGAAAAATAATTTCATTTTAAACGTGATTAATTTTTGCACACTAGAGCCCTTTACAAATTTGTTTAGACAAAAATTTTTTTCTAATGATTCAATTTCATTGTTAACGCTGATCATATTAAACAGCTCTTTCAGTCCAAAGTAATGGGCAACACTGTATTGGTTTAATATCGATGCCATGCAAAATCCAATGACTTTATCAAACGAGATACTTACATATGTAAATATAAATAAGATCTTAAATAAATAGTTTATGCTGAATCATGCAGTGCCGACTGAAATCATAACTTCAACTACTCCATACATACATACATATATGTATGTAAATTATTGTTTATTAATTTAAATATTTATACAATCATTTCAAATAAGTTCGTTTGCAACGCAGGAAATGCGGAAACATTTTTGCTATTGTCATGTTTAACTGTACATACTCATGCATATGTACTAAAATCTGCAAGCATAGGTATGTACATATGTATGTATGCATGCATTTAAAATGCGGCCAAATTTAAAAACGAAAACAAACAAAAAGTAAATAAAAATAAGTCAACAACTGAGGTGAATTTAAAACAAACGATGTTGTTGTTAGGTGAAACAATTTTACTGAATCATGACAATAAATAAACAACAACAAAAATAATATTGACAAAACTAAACAAATTTGTTGCAGAAAAATGTACCCATATGGCAGTGCATGAGTTTTGTCAATAATTTTGTTTCCTTTTTTTTTTACAAATTTTCTATTTGCAGTTTTTATATGGAAGCTAATGAAACGTGTTTGTAGGTGTGTATTTATTATTATATAAAAGCTTAAAAATATAAAAAGGCATTTAAGAAATATGTTCTTCGGTATAACAATGATATTCAAACAAATTTTAGCAAACATTATGTTGAATTGAATTATTAATGTTTTTCCCTTGTCGTAGAAAAACATTATGAGTGTTTTTCATGGATTCAATCAGAGTTTTTTTTTTAATGCAGTCCTGTCATCGAATTAAACGCTTGTAACGCAATTTTTGTCTTCTATCATAATTTTTATTGAAGAACTTTAGCAGCATCTTTTACATATCCAATAATTTTTTTTACTGAAACCAGGAAGAATGATTAATTTTTGAAAAATCACTTTATTTTTAATATTTTCAATGAATTAATTTGGTAAAATTTTGTTTCCATGCGGAACTACAAAGCAATTTCACTGAATCAACAAACATGATTGTTACAAAAGTGAATAATTTTTTGTTTTACATGCACATAGAACAAATTTCGATACAAAACAAGGCATTTTGAATGCAAAATTTAAAAAAATGTTTGAGTTTAACAGTCCCAGTTACTATATGAACAGAGTTATGTTAATACACAGTAGGTTTGTGTGTTCAAAACCATACATTTCGTTACACATCCGCCTTCCATAAAAACCTTATTTAAAGAATCTAACAGTAAGAAGGTACGGTGCTGATATGACTTTCAAGTTCTTCTAAAAAGTCCTCATTTGTTGAGAAAAGTAATAACAACTGCTTTTTATCTTGCTTTAATTAAACCACGTATTTTTGTCGCTGTCGTGAAATTCAACAATTAATACTGCAAAGTAAATAAAATTAACAGTGAAACTAAAAAGAAACGTGCTGAATTTTACAGAAACATTGTTTAGTTTTCATTCCATTGAAATTGTATTGTTCGTGTCTGTTCGTATGTAAATAAAATGTTAAACAAAAACAATGCTCTGCTAATAATAATAATGTAATTAGTTCAATTAATAATAGCTTGTAGTAATAAAATATTTTTACGGCTGTGTGTGGGCTTACATACCTATTCAAAATAGAAAGTTTACATAATGTGCAGGTTTTATACACTGTGTCGTAATAAACAGGGCTTTAATTAATTTTTTTTTTTTATTTTATTTTTATATTTTAATACTTTCACAGGAAAATAACTTGTTAGATTAAAATACTCGTACAACTGCTCGCAGAGTAGTTGTTCGATTCAATCATGAAATTATGGAAATTGAAATAAATTATTTATTGAATTTATTTTTTTTCCATCTGTCGTGTTGTGTAAACGTGTTAGAATTAAAGTCACTACTAAAGTGTTTGTAAGAAATTAAAGAAAAAATTATTTTATATTGCAATAGGGGTTCGAAAATATCAAGTCAAAATTTAATATCTGTGTTAATTTTTGAAGTTTTTGATTTTTAAGCAGTTACGCTTTTTGCACGGAATAAAATGTAAAGTGGAAACAGCAGGACGGACACAAAGTTGATTTAAAGTCATTACTAATTTAAAAACAAAAAATTATTTACAAAATGTAGATTTAATTTTTTAAAGGCAATTTACCATAAAGACAAAGCTACTTTCTAAGCTAAACAACTCCTTCAATATTTAGATCAGAAAGGGCTTTTAAGTTAAACTTTGCTTTTCTTAAATTAATAACTTTAAGAGCCTAATTAGAAAAAAACAAAACAATTAAACCAACATAGTTTATATTAAAAGTGTGATCTGTTGGCGCAAAATCTTGTTTGATTTGTTACTTCAATGATATTCTTTCAGTGCTTCTGTCTAGTTTATAAACACAAACACGCTATTTTAAGTATGAAGCAATTTAAATAAATTAATGCCTTTGCCAAATATGGGTCTCATATTTCGTTATTAAATTAATTTCAATTCACAATTGTTTATTGAACAATCAACACGTCACATATAAACACATACATACATCCATATAAACAAATAAGAAGCATTTTGAACATTGTGTTTTTTTGCATGAAACACTTATACCTACATATTTGGACAATAAAATATGGAAAAAAACTTTCGTTAACAAATATAAATAGTTAAATGTTATAAATTGTTGCGTGCCTATAATGCAATTAAAAACATACCATTAAATTAAATAAAAGAATGAACGAAAAAAACACAAAACTTAAATTTATTCAATTTAGTTGAAAAGTCCTTTTTGGAATTTTTTTAAATCATTATAAATTAGTAATAAACTAATTATAAGTTTAAATTTATTATTAATTTATATTATTAACTTATTATAAGCTTAAGTTTATTATTAATTTATAAGTATGTGATTTTATTTGCAACTAAAAATTGTTGCATATAACGGTAAAACTTTATAAAACACAATATTAAAAATCTATGTTATCAGCGAACTCTAAAAAATGTGCTTTAATTTAGGAAAAGTATAAAATTAATTTTGGTGCAAACAAACAGCTGATTGGTTACAGTTCAAATTGTTTTGTTTAGTACGAGTTTTTAAATTTAATTAAAATGTTATTTTTAAGTCGCATTATTTATGTAAAATATGTGTAATTATCAAATGACACTTTAATTAATACGATTAAGAAAAGAAAGTCATGTGGTAACCTTGTTTACAAAAAATGCACTTCGATTTTATTAATGCCTCTCTGCTTTAAATGCTGCCACTTTGTTTTTACTACTGAACCCTTGTTTTTAATACTGCCAATGTGTTTTTTGAATACTGTGGTGTTCCATCTACCTGTTCATGAGCATATGATTGATTATTTATTGTTTTAAATTCCTAAGAATATTGATTAAATAAAATAAACATCTGAATATTTTTTGCATCTGGTTTTGTGGATGCTTTCTGCAAATTTGTTTTTTTTTCTCTTATTAAATTTAAATACTTATCCGTAAACAATAATGGCAAAAGTGCATTATTATGCAAGTTATTAATTATATACACTGAGTTAAAGTGTTACTTGTTTATTGTTTAAGTAAGTTCAGCCATAAGGCTGTTCACATTTAACATATAATGCAACATATATGGCAATTATATTGTGTACATACATATGTACATATATAAATATTTATGAATAAAAAAGGTTATACTACGGTATGATTTAATTTTTTCAATTTTACATTTTAAAAATACGATGGCTCTTTGGAGCATTGTCATATTTCGCGGGCTAGGTACATACCATCGCTTTTTTTGTTGGTACACTTGGGTCGAACATATATTTACAGAGTCAGTAGCATGCGGTTTTAAGCGGTAAAAGTTTATCACAGAAAGTCAAGAAGATGGTAGTGATGATGTTCGTTGAGCAAGTTTTTGGAATTAATTTTATTTTTTGAACAGACCTCGTTTATGTACATATAGTACATAAAAAGATACCATATTGTTGTACAGAAACTTTTTATTTTTTTTTTATCTTGAAACAGGTTTTTTTAATATTAAAATCACCAGCAAAATTTACTTCGTATTTTAATAACATTTGTGCCATGTCTACTAAAAAAAACTTTATAATTCACACTTATTTGACAAGACGTTAAAAATAAATATATTTTATTGCTTTGTGTTCTGTTCGTTTTTTTTAATTATGTTTGTTCTGTTGTTATCGTTTTTCAAGAAGTACTGATCGCCTTGAGTTTTTTCTTGGTAATCACTTAGAGGCTTTAAGAAGAACAGACTATGTAGGTTTAAAATACAATAATATTTTGAAGGTTCAGTTTTTCATAAAGTCTATACATTTTTGAGGAGTTTTTTTTTATCAAAATAAGAGGAGATGCTTGATCATAATTCTGTTTATTGGTTTTTTTATTAATAATTATTTATTTTGTTAAATTTTTTTAAATTTATGGATAATGTGTTATAAAAGCACTATAACTGCTATACAATAACTTTTTTAAGTTATTATTTCAAGTGGCAACACTTATGTTATCATGTAAGTGCTGTCAAGTATGCAACATGACAGTGTCAAGGTTTTTACACAGGATATTGTTATTTTTCTTGAAGCTCAAGCTCCTTCTCATTTTTTTTTCAATTAAAAAATTTGCAATATTTATTCCATATTTTGTTTTCGTTAGGAAAATTTCCTCAAGAAAAAAATTATAAAATCTTTTATTGCAAATTATAATAATTTTTTACTACAAATTATAATAATTTTTTACTACAAATTATAATAATTTTTTACTACAAATTATAATAATTTTTTACTACAAATTATAATAATTTTTTACTACAAATTATAAAAATTTCAAAATTGTAGAATTAAAATTAGAAGATTATTAAGAAGAAGGTTAAAAGAAATTAAAATCTAGGTGTCTACTTGTAACAAAAGTCATTTAATTTTCAGAGACGAGACTTATTATTTCTTTTTTAGCGAATATTTATGTTTTGTTAAGTTGTCATCTATGACAAATCACTTCCATTTTCTTTATCTACTAACAAATAAAACTCGCATAAACTTAAAACAGAGTCATCACAACAATGTCATTTGTGCAATTCAAATTTAAAAAAAATCAACCTCTTAAGTACAAAAAAAAAAAACATTAAAAGGAAAAAAATGAATACTCGTAATATACTTTCTCTTTAGAAAGTGTGGCATTATTTCAAGAAGTTAAGAAAAATACAAAAATTTCATATTTAAACGTCTTTATTTGTTTCAAAAGAAAGTAAGATTTTTTTGTATAGGAAACAACAAAATATATATGTATACATATATACATACATATATAAAATAGCTTCAATTCAACAGAATTTGACTTAAGAGAAGTATTTGTAAATGAGCTGAAACCTTCAATTGTTGTGTTTATTTGTCACGAATTGGATTTTGTACTTAATTACATGAATTGAGTTGCATGCAGTTCATATGAGTACGTACATTCATGCATTATTTAATGCTAGATAATATGCTAATTAATTTTCTAAGACTTTGAATAAAATGTCGTAATTCATTTATAGCAAATATTGTCAATTGTAGCTTTGAAATTTAACTGAGAAATAGACAAGAGGTTTTAATTATATTTGAAATAGATATCAAAAAACAGGAAAAATATATGAAATAATTTCATGTGTGAACGTACTAACGTTTTAATAGCTTTAAAAAATTAATTATTATTAGCCTGGAAAAATTTCCAATTTCTCTATCCCGGCAAATCGTACAAGTAACAAGAGTTAAATTGACAACTCTTTAATTGTGCTTGCAGAATCAAACCATGTTTGCAAATATGGCAACAATTATATATCAGTTTAGTTTTAGGAAACCGCAATCAAAGAGATTATATAAACAGTAATAGCACCGATTTCATTTGTTTTATTGAACATTGGAACACATCCGCAAGGCGCTATAGAACGTCTTAAGATCTTTTTCTTTGAAGATGGCTGCAGACAAAAAAAAATCTTCTATTTTCAACTACTTATGGCAATTATACATGCTTATTGGGAATGTAAACACCCACAAGATCCATTTAGATATGCTAGAATTATAAAAAACAAATGTTCATAAATGAAGCACGAGAATATCTAAGATGTTTTTGTAAATAAGTTGTTCTTGATTTTAAAAACAACATCTGTTTAGTTGCAAACTTATTACATACATACATAAGTACATATTTTAAAGTCAATAACCACAAAAACATTTTTAAAATAATAATATCAGAGCATACTTGCGCTGTAAACAGCAAAAACCCTCAACCCCACTATACATACATACATACATACATACTTAGATACATATGAAAATTCCATAAAATAGTTTAAAAAAATTATAGTACATGACATTGAAAATATAAAAAGTAGCAGAACAATAAAAATAAAATAATACCAATTACAATTACAAAAACCGGTTAAATGACCGTTCGTTTAGTCAATCGGTCGGTTGGTTAGTGTTAAAAAATTAAGTGAAATGAAAAACTAAAACAGCAAACAACGTTGCTTATACAACAGCGTAGGAATTTTGCAAATGGGCAACTTGAAAACTAAATATGTATGTATGTATGTATTTACATGCTTAAAACATGAATGTAGAATCTGTTTGTTTTATTCGAATAAAATAATAGCATACTAAAAAGAAACTTATAGAAACTTCAAAAACTTATTTCCATTTATTTTCGTTATGCCTGGGCCTGAACACTTGGATTTCGATGCACTTCTTTAAACCTGTACAAGGTTATTTTGCCTAATTTTTGCTTGTTTTGGCACATGACATTTTATATATAATACTTTTATTTATTAGAAAAGATTAAAGACCAACCTAAATTACGCAATAAGTAACTTAAGTAAGTGAGATTAGCTCGAAAAAACTGGCTTGGTAGCAGCAAAAATGTCGTTATTTTACTTATTTCAGCGCCGGAAAGTTAGATTTTCCATGTTATCGTGTTATGTTATCTTTATATAGTTTAGTGTGTCAACACTGACCTGATGACATAAGCGATCAGCTGATCTACCGTTTTATGAAAAAAATGGCTTCTTAAGTGTAGGAGCATAGAAAAACACAATCAAAACGCTATAAAATGTTCAATATGGCTTCGCAACAACGTTTAACTAACTTCCAATGCTGTTGTGTTGCATGAACATAACCTAACATATACATATGTATATGTATGTATATATTTATATATGCACACAATTGCACCCATTCTATGCTGCCATGTTGAACGGGTTTGCGTATTAGTTTTCAAGTATTTGTAATAGACTGTGTTGTACTCTTTACTCGTCTTGTATTCCACAGCAAATAGTGATGATGTCAGTCGGGTACACAAACACTTTTATGGATATTTAGTTCACAAACTTTGTTTCAACAGTTGAATAGAATCAACTTTTAAGACATGTTCAACGGCAGTTATACTTACGAATAATGAAAACTTTTTTATTACAGATATCAGCTATAAACTGTCCGACAAAAGCCATCTTGGACAGGCGAGAGCTATTAAAAATATGTAACAAAAAGATTTATTATGTTTTGAAGTAAATTGTATGTTTTCTTTACGAGTATTAAGTATTTTGGCAATGAGAAAAGATTTGGTTTGTGTGCGTTTTCTTTCATCTGTGCAGAAGAAGGAGGGTATTCGCATTATGGAGATTGCGAAATCTTATGATTCAAGTTCGTTGGTTTCCAGACGTAACGCTTTTCAATTTGAGTTTAAAAAATTATTTTTAAAAGTTATTGTTTGTATTAATTTCAATTAAACCTCGTTTATAACTGAAATGATAAGCGTACTAGAATGGAATATTGTACACAGTTAAAGTAATTTAAACGCTCATTTATTGTACTATCTCACTTTTTTCGCCGGCTAGTTTTGTTCAAGGGAACTACTACACTTGAACATGTTTCATAATACTGTATTTCATGTCAAAATTTTGGCATATTGCAGGGTATTGCAGTGACGTGTCAAAACTCCATTCGTTTCGGAGAATACCAATTTAGCCAGATATTTCTCGGAGTTCACAGTGGCCCTTGATATGACCCACAAAAAATGGCATCGCGTTTCTGGCCAAATGAAATGAATTCTTTTTAGATTTGTGTCATAGACTTCTACATAATCTATAAGTGGCGATTGTGGACCAACTATGAGCAATTTCTCTATATGGCCTCCACTCCTTAAAGAGATGGAAACGAATTCTGGCCACGTTTTTTGTGGATTCAATTATTGAGTTTTATTGAACGCGAACCTCTACAACAATTTAACAAAAATTTTTTACAGAAACATCGAAAATATTTGCAAGAAAATAATTTTTTTTAGGGAAATCACAGCACAAAAGAAAAACATTTTTATTGTCTAGCTGAACAAAAAAATTAAATTTTTCATATATTTGCAATCAAATTATTTGATGATTTTTTTTTGATTATAGAGACCTCTAACAAGATTTCACTGACTTATTTATTTATTTTATTTTATTCATATTTATTACAATTAAAATTATAACAAACTAAGTTATAAAGTAATTTATTTACTTAGTACTTTTTTTGCAAATAAGAATAATTTTTTGGTTTTGTCTCCCATGCGCAAAGGACATTTGATGTTCTTTAAATCAGAACAAATATTTTTTAAATTCCCCATTTTTTCCATAATTTTTATTATATGGAATGGCATATGCTGTCATGTGTATCTAATGCGATCATGACTCTTTAAGGCCGACAACTGATTTGACAGAAATATTCAATCAAATAGTTGAAAACCTGAAATTGGACCTTCATTAAGACGACTAATAACAAACAGCAATTGTGTAATTTTTTATATAAGTTTTTTTTTTCATTATACAAAATTGTTTCATACAAAATCGTGCTCCTTGTTGTTAATAGCTGTTTGTGCGTAATTTTACTGAAATGTTAATTACTGCAAAAATGAAAATTCATTACAAATATTATCCTGCTTTTTTAATGCCTCACTAAACTTTAATTATTTGGTATGGAAAGTTTTTAATATAATTAAAAAAAAGGAAAAAACTATTACTATTAAATGGAACCACTAACATTTTAATCGCTCGTAACGCAAAAGTTCTGCATGCAAAATTTAATGTAATTAAAAGTATGTATGTATGTACTCGCATATATTTAACATGCCTACAAGTAACGACACTGAGAGTTGGGGTTGTCAATGTAGCGAGTTTTCTCACATAGAAGAGTTTTTGGTTGGAAATATTCTTTCGACGACAGTAGACCATTTTTAATATTTAAATTCTTTTTCTCAACAATTTTGAGGTGCTGTATCTATTACATGTATACAGTGAAAATAGGATATAACGAGTATAAAGGAATCAAAAATAATCGTACTTGAGTACTTCGCTGTAAAGATGTTTTCAAGATGCGAATACATGTAGATTTATAGCGCGACTTTACCAGTTTGGCTTGATTGTGAATTCATTGTATAGAGTCGTTTGAATGAATGCGTGAATGTTTCGCTGTACAGGGGCGTTTTTTTTCAAATAACTCAATAACGTTATTTCGAAGTTTAACTGTACTTACTTACATATACATACTTACATATGTAATGTATGTATGTATGTATATACTATTTATGTATGCAAGATACACTCGTATGTAGCATCTTAAGTACTGAACAAATCATAATGAAAAATTTTATATGTTATCAATTGTAGTTTTAAACGAATTTGCCACGCAATAAATTTTCAATCATGAGAAAATACACTTTTTAAACGAGTACACCCGGCAGTTTTTAGCCAAGACTTTGACATTGAAAATAATAAGAAAATGTTGGCAATTTTATATGCAATTATTTTAGTTGCACACACTTGTTAAGAGAACTTAGACTATAGTTGTGTATGCATTTTTTTTTGTAGTTTTGCTGTAAAAGAAAATATTTGTATAGTGTTATTTCGTAAGTAATAAATAATAGAAAAATAATAAAGAATGTTGAATGGTGGCAAATTGTATTCTCAAATATTGACACACATAAGTATGTATTTTGCCCAGATGGTTCATATTAGAACTACTCGTAAATGACGTAAATGGCAAAAATAAGCTAAAGAAAACAAAAAGTCTTAAGTTAAGGAGTAATAAACAGACAGTAAAATGTATTGTTGGCGAGAATAAATGAAAGATTCGAAATGAATGTTTCGCGAATTCGAAAGTTGAAAGTTCGCATACATTTGAAATTTCTGTATGGAGAAAATAAAAAATACACAGCAAACGTCGAAAATTCCTCAGCAATTTAATGTTATTAAATTGTTAAAGGTATAAAAGAAAATGTAAAGTCCCGATATGATTTCCAACCCTTTTAAAAACTCGGAAAACCAATAACTCGTATCTGAAATGTGCTGCATATACATGAATCTGACCCTAAAGTGCTAAATTTGTTAATTTAAATATAAAACAAATCAAAGTAGTTGGACCTGTTCTAGAGAGCTGTATAGCGAGAAGGCCGGTGGGTCTTAGATTGGCCTCACAATAATATATTCAACACTGATTTCAATACCTAAAACATCGCCGCAATGACTGTCTTTGGGTGTTAGAATTTGTATCTTTATGGTAAGGCAAACATCGGCTTCGCTTACTAAAGCTTCCCTGCTTTTCGAGCACGGGGATTTTCTGCTCTATAGCATAACAAATGCCAGTTGATGTATCTAAAGCTTCCCCGCATAGTCTGTTTTCGGTCACAAGGATTTTCTAATCTATTGCATAGCCTGAACTCCGTCATAAGGAATTTCTCCTATTGGAGAATTTCTCCCATTGGCTTCGCTAACTAAAACTTCTAATAACTTAAGAAGTTTTAAATACTTACACTTTGTATATCATTTTCGATAATTTTACAACAGTGTGTGCTAAGTGCTTAAATATACAATAAAAATAGCGGCAATTTCAATCATATGATGTGGCAACTAGACTCAAATTTTAACCTGTCCTAATCAGATTTAATAGTTCTTTAAGATGTCGTATTTTTTTTAATTAAGGAAAATGTTTAAAATTGGGTATTTTTAACTTTTCTGTTCCTATTTTCTATATATATGTACATATGTATATATGTATACTCTAACGTTCAAGTAAGTACATATATTCCCATAACCACATACACACACGCACACGCACACGCACACCCACACTGCATTTTGTACTCCTCCTTTTTTTGTTACAAAATACTGTGTAAAAAAATTTCATTTATTATAAAAATCGATTTACATTCCTAACAAATGAATTATCCATAAAACGTATTGACCCATATATTCCATTCCCGCCATCCTTATTTTGTTCTCCGCCGCCCCCAGCAATTCTATTACTTAGATTTAAGTTGCGCAATCAAATGTGATTTTCCTAATGCATCAATTACATATGTATGTATGTATGTATGTCCGGCTAGAGTTGTTGTCATTTGTTTTCCTTTATTACGCGTGCTACGTTTTTTTTTTGTTTTGTTTGTAAGTTCTGAAATTGCCAATGATTATTGGAGGACAGAGTTGTTTAATAATGCATGATATTTGTGTTAAGAAAGGTAAACTTCCTCAACAATTACTACAGTATGTATTGTACACATGTATGTACGCCAAAAGCAACAGTAATAACAAAATGTTCATGAAAAATAAAGCCTTAAAAATGTATGATTGTTAAGGTTAACTTAAGTAAACCAGCAAACATATTATATACATACATAAGTTCTGGTATTTTTTCTTGTAATAGAAATAGCAGGCATGAGATGACATATACTTACATACATACATATGTACATATGTATGTACATATATAAACAATAATTTCAAAATGGTTGTGAAGATAAATTTTGAAAAATTTTTAAAAACCACTTTTCATTCCGAAGTGGCAAGTTTGTTTACAGAACATGAATAATCTTCTCATCGTCATGCGAAGCATGATATAACAAACTGCTGAAGTCCCAAGAAGTACAATGTATTGGTTTAAAATTTGTTAACATGTTTAAGAATTGCAGACGTCAGACTTTAATTTCTCTCAATGACCTCTGGAACAGCTCAATTATGATCATTTGTGTTTTTCTTGTTCAGTGGCGTAGCAAATTTCCGATTACTAGCGCGATTAAACACATAAAAGTATACTGTTTGAGGTGTGTTATGGACTCCTATAATTATACGATTGTATATTTTTTTTTTAATTAGTGCGAATAAGAATACAATTTGTTGTCTGAAATGTAAGCAAGTGCTACATCACACAAATCACAAGAGAAATGATTTTATTAACACTCTAATATTCATATTTCCAAGTTATCAACTGGTCCCTTGACCAGTTTTCTTTGTGGATCCAAAGTATTCTTTGATAAGGTAGTTACATATGTTAACCGTAATTTTTGCATTAAAACTAGCCGCAAAAGATTTTTGTAAATTCATTCAATATTAAAAAAAAATGCACTGTGAACCCACCTTCTTACAGACTTTCTTAAGCTTTTAAGAGTCATCCTGTGCGAAGCAAAATTACCAACATTTTAATTCTCTTTTTGAGTTTTTAAGAATCACTCATTGGAAAATAGAGTCACCAACATGATCCATGTAAGTATCTCTGATAAAATTCATTACCGTGTTAGAGGTTTTGTTTTCACAATTACAAATGCAAATTGTATCTGGGAGGTGAGAGTGTTACCAGGCTAATGGCATACAAATTACCTCAGCTGCGTTTTAAGCCTTGAAAACACTTTTTAATTGAAAGTAAAAAAAGTTCAACTAACCGATATACGAGAAGAAATAATAACAAGTTGCTGCAGCGACGCGTAAATACCATTTCTGCCACTCCTTTTCTGTGTTTTTCTCTAGTTTATAAAGAAAACAAAAAATTATATTGTGGGTCGGAAAGCGGAACTACAAACAAAAAAAGAGTAATAAAAACCAAATTCTTTAACTTAAATTACAATGAATACAATAAACATCCAGCCATTGGCATACAGTTGAATTATTCTAGTATATTTTGTATTTAATATTCCACGAAATGTGAACTATTTTCTTTTCAATTTAATGCGCGTTTTTTTAAGTTGAATGGCTGCTTGATTCATTGATCAATCATCAGACACACGATTCCGTTTTCCTTAATTGAAATTGATGGTAAATATGTACATATATGTAAGTATATGTATACATATAAATATTTTGAAATTATTTGCTTATTAAATATTAAAATCTTATAAAAAATAAAACACACTCTCTCGTCCAAAGTGGTGATTTCTTTTATAGTTTCCTACTTTAATGCAAATATTAGAAACGGCTGCCGAACATTTTTGAAGTCCAGATACAATTCTTTTGCATTGTTTGCCACACTTATAATATTTTGGTCTTAAGCTTAAAAGTTTACCAGAGCTTGGGCATTTTCGTCGATCAAGATACTGGCAAACGTTAACGTTCGAGATCGTGAAACAAGCCATAATTTTCATTTCATCAATACGTCGTCTACTTGGAATTTATATTAATTTGTAGCTTTTCACAAATAAAAAAATAACTATTTAAATGATTTTTGATGGGTTTTGTTTCTCCTATTTTTGCCAGTCACCGCAAAAAAAAAAAATTATAAAATTATAGAAAAATAACTTTATTACGCAGAAACGACAGCAATTTTAAAGAAAAGTTCGAAAAGTTTTAGAGTCAAAAGTGGTGGAATGAAAAAATGAAAGCTTGGCAGTGTTAATAATAACGAGTGATTTGGACAGCTAAGCTAAACGCGCTACCAAGACTACTTCATAACAGATCACATCACCTGCATTCGCTTCCAAAAAATGTCTTGTTTGGATGACATAAAAGAAATAATTTAATTTCTCATTTTGAAAATAAGGTAACTCGCAAACTTCTGATAAAAAATATCTTTGACAAGCTGTGCTGTCAAGAACAGCTGTTGTTAATTCCATTGGACTTGTAACCGAGTACAGAAAAGGAGGAGGCCATGAATTCGTATTTATACTAGCAAATGTAATGTAATTTTATCAAAATTCAATTTATTGTTCAAAAGTATACTTTTAAATTTCATGTATTCCTTAAACAAATTGAGTGCTTGTCATTCGGCGTTTAGAGATATAAAAACCTATTAGAAGCGTCAGTTAAACCATATAATTATTTTTATACACGCAACGTTTTGAACAAAATCTATTGGTAACATTTATCATTACTCTTCCCATTATATTCGTATATCAAAAAAAAAAAAAAAACAAATTTGAATTTGTTTTGTTTTCAATATTTTTTTTTTTGGGAGGGAGTTATTGGTGTTGTCACTCAACTCCTTGGTTTTACCTCATGTTTACTTTTATGTGAACAAATGTCACTTTTTTCTTCACCATAGTGGAATTTATAAGTACATATCTGCGTGTTTAAAAAATAAAGTACAATGAATACGAATACGAATTCGATTTTGATGTTGATTTCCCATTGATACAAAGTTATGAGCTGTCTGTCATAGCTTTTTAATTACTGCTATACTAAATCGTATTTGTGTACCGTCGAGGTGATTTGTTTAGACAAGTGCACAGGTTATATTTTCTGGTAAAAAAGAAATTTGTTTTGCTTTTTGTAAAAACGATTAAAATGACAATTAAGCGCTCTTTGGCAATGAACCGATGGAAGCCAGTTATTATATTTAATTAAAAAGGATAAATTTAATTTTAATTGTTTCATAACAACGCCTTACGTTTTAAAAGAAAGTAATCAGTGGCTGTATTCTTGTACTATTGTAATGACAAAATGAAGAGAAATGCACTAAAACTAAACAAACAGCTGCTATTGTCAACCACTCCCAGTGCTACCATATGTGAAGATTGATCTTGTTTTAAACAATTTTTTTTTATTATTCTTACTGAGCCACCTATTACATATGTACGTACTTATCAACATACGTATGTATGTACTTATATAAGAGTAGCTATACTTCGAAGTTGATGATTTTGACTACTTTTTACTCCACTTTCACTGAGTAAAGCAACAGCCATATCTAAACCAACGGATCAGGCCCTTTTATTTGGCCATCAAAAATTGCCGTGTGCATACAAGTTGTATAAAGCAAACCCTAATAGAGTGATGCCAGCGCCAAGCCATCAGAAAATCCGAATTTGATACAAAATGAAGTTGGCTGTAAAAACTTGTATTTTCATTTTAGACATTTTCACTTTACAACTGGAAGTTGTTAATTTTATCTCCAATTTACAATGAAAAAGAATTCTTTGTTCGTTTATGTGTTTCTTTTTAAGGCGCACTAAGGAAACCTAAAAACCTTAATTCCATAAAATCAGCTGATGACAAATTTGAATAGGTACAAACGCCCCAACACAATCATAAATTTAATTGATAACGCAACCTTTAATTCTCCATGTCCGTGTCGTTTTTATAGACTTTTTTATGCTGTTGTGTTTACAGTAACATTTTTTATTGCTGTAATCCTGAACGGTGAAGGTGATACATGATTTTGTTTACATGCAGTTTATTTTCAGTGCAGAATATACAAATAGTGAAGTTGATTTTTGGCTTGTTTTTCTTAGGCGTAGAATTTCTGTTAAAAACACGTTATGAATGACATGTTTTTTGCATTATAAATGTTAAGGCATAGTTAACTTTATGATTATATTATAATAATCCGTTTTAAAAACAGATTTTCTTATGGATAGAGACCGCAGTTGACCTTATGCCACTGAACTTCTTTGCAATGTAACATACATACATATTGTTTATATTTATTTTTTGGGGGGTTTTGTCTTTTTTAACGATAACATGTTCTTAACGTTGTCAAATTTTCTGTTGTTATCAAAACCCATAAAAATAAAATGACAAAAGTAGATACGGAAAATCCTTAATTATTTATGTTGTATGTATGTATGTCACTTCATAAGGTAGATAATGTGATTTGTGGATTTGTTTTTTACATGAAATGGAATAATGTCATATTTGATTTGCAAGTGCACATTGTCTTCTAAGTTATCGAAACGTGCAGAGCAGAATGTAGGAAGCATGATTTGTGATAGCTTTTTCGCGGGGGAATTCACTACTTAGATACATATTTAATGTTGTTAAAACGTATTATTATCTCAAAAGTAGCTTAAATGGGACAAGTGAAAGTAAAACTTAGAGTTTCGCACTGCACTTAACTATTTTTCAAAATTTTAAATAAACATGATGGTTAGAATGAACATTCATTCAATATAGTATTAAAGTCAAAAGAAAAAGTAAAATATTAAGCTAAAATAAATAAAATAATAATTAAACTAAAAATAAAAAATTATTTTCCTTTATGAAAGTTTAATAAGTCAAAAAGTATTTCTAAAAAAATGTTATTGAACGATTTTTTGTTTAATAAAATTTTATTAATTTTTTTATCATTATTAACGCCGTAAATATACATTTTAACTAAATTTCTTCTAGAGATTGGTATGTAAATGTTTAGAAGTTATTTCCATCAAACAGACGGAAATCTAGAAAATCTAAGAAAAGCTATAAATTCATGAACAAATTGGTTTTAATTACCAGTATTTTGATTAACGACGCGATTTTCTGTTTAATCCCCTAAACTCATTATTTTTGTCTTTAATTTTTCATAATTATTTTTCTAAAAATATTTTTTTTTTGTTAAAGTAAAATAGCGCTAAATTGGCTGCCCTGGTCATAATATGATTATCTGCTTGACTAAATTGGCTGCACTTTTTTGTATTTAATGAAAGGTGCTGCCATTTTCAAAAGTAACAGAAGTTCAATGTGAATTTAAATAGTGTTTTATTTGGTAATTATTAATTGCAGTCACGTTTTTGTCTATTTTATTCGATTGAATTGATAATTTTTTTCTTTAATAAAATCTAACGGCTGTTTCTATTTTGTCCAATGCGTATACGAGTATTTATGTTAAATTAGAACAAAATTTATAAGTACAAATTGAAGACACTAGTCTAATTTCATTGTCTTTAGTTGGTTTATGCTGCGCATATCAAAAGTTTCAAAGTG
This sequence comes from Epicampocera succincta, assembly GCA_932526305.1. NCBI lineage: Eukaryota > Metazoa > Arthropoda > Insecta > Diptera > Tachinidae > Epicampocera > Epicampocera succincta. Next base: position 9,963,540 of record OW052037.1, on the reverse strand, counting down.
ATTTTTAACTTCATAAACAAGGCCAGTGAATGTCATGGTCAAAATAATTGAGTATAGTGGAGTAAAAGCAGAAGTTCTTACTTGTCGTATTAGAGTATACGAGTACCCACATACATACATACGGGCACATGTATTTGAATGTTTTCACTTTAAAGTCGGAAAAATTGGCCACTTAATGTTCAACATTATGTGGGCTTATAATTTTTTTTTCTTTCTAAATAATTCTCATGTTTGTGTGTAGTTATTTGTGCAAAGGGGAAACATTACGGCGAAACATTATATAGCCCGTTTGCAAAGTAATATAAAATGTGCGAACGCGAACAAATGCTTAGAAGATAAAGGGCTTGCTAATGTATCATGTATGAAATCATGTCGCGTTTCAAACATGCATGTTTTATTCATACATGTTTCATGAAATATTGGATTTTTGTTTGTTTTACATATGTATGTACATATATATGTATATCAACATGCGGCTTTTATTTTTTCTCCAAAGAAATGACTGCATGTTTAGCTATTTACTTTTTAAATTACATTCCATATATGATTACCTTGACTTTTGCTCGTAGAAAGTCTGACTGTTGTGTCATTGATTTACTTTGGTCACTACTTTAACATCAAACTAATAATAATAGAAAGTCTAAATATGAGTAAGTAATGACAAGAAATAGGGAATTAGAATTGTGAATAAGAGCTTGAGTGATATCGAAGTATCAAAATGTGTCTGCTTAAACATGAACAACCCTGTTATTACTTGTTGGTCTAGTTCCTTTGCCATAACTCCTGTAATATTGTAAAAGGGAAACGGCAGTTGATAGTAAATAATCTACACTGGACTGTTTCAATAGATTTGTTAATTTTTCTAAATGATGTGGGTAATTGCGACTCTGGGAATTAGAATTGCACAGATGCCAGAGTGTTCTGACAAGTTGGCACTAGTACTACTTGATGCATTTATATATCCATTCATATGTATGTATACTCGTAGTTGTCCGCTGAATTATTTACGATTTGTTAGATTGTGCGCACATCTACATGAAAGAAAATATAATCTGTTGTTGCTGTGAAATGGATCGTCTTGTAGGTATTTACTGCTGCTCGTTTATTAGGTTTAAGATTTATTATAATGTTTAGCCTTCTAATTGAACTAGATATGTATATTATTCTACATATATCCCCAAGACGCTTATGCTTGCTAAAGAAAAGACGAAAAAGTGTAGGATCCACTTTTGCAGTACAACATGTTCATTTGTCCAGAGCAATCGAAGAAGCTAAAAGTGTTGAACAGACTAATTATTTGCATATGGTTCAACTAAAACATCATGTATATGAAAAATATGTATAGAAACATTTTTTATATTCCAATTCAAAGTACGAAAGAACAACACAAATGGATTATTCGTTTAGATTTTGGCCCGCATGCTTTTCTTTTAAATGCTCAAGTTATTTCTTTAACGCCCGGCATCTGCGGTGGCGTATAATTTCGAAAACTTACAATTCAACAGCAAACCACAGCATTCTTATGTTTATAATGTATTCGCATTATTTTCAGTGTTTTGTACAACAATTAAAGTATAAAGTTGTCCAATTTATTGTTGGAATAAATTACTTGGTATTTACATAAATGCAATGAACTAATATGTGTATGTTTTCATTGTTCTTAATTTACTTTAATATCTAGGGAATGCACTGGGGTTGTTACACAGTTACGCGTAAATAAATATTGACATTTAAACATTAATATAAAATTATATGCTAAATTCTGACATTTTTCTAGTTTTTCTAACAAACAGTTTCAAGGAAATTTTTAAATATATTGTAGTAGTTTATAACTAAATGCTAAACTATGACATTTTTCTGAATGTTTTAATGAAAAATTTTAACAATTTAAATTAAATTAAAATGTTTACTTTTTATATTAATACAATAGCGCATCAAAGTTAGAGCAAGGGGTTTGTTTTCATTCTGCAATTAAACAGCCTGATATGAGCTCCGTCTAGTCCAGTGCAATGGCCAAAGTACTTTGCCTTTCATTAACGTCATGGAGTCACATAAAGAGCTAATTCTAACGCCTCAAAGTTAGAGCAAGGAATAGAAAAACGTGTCTTTACCCGCCAATTACACAGCCTGATCTAAGATTAGTGCAGAAAGAACAGCCAAAAGGTGGCTGAGATACTGTATTCTATAAAATTGGGCAATTTTCCTCATTTGCATTTTCTTATACTATACGTTAGAAGGCACATAAACTTACAATATAATGAGATCTTTGAACCTGAAACTTTCCTAGGACAGAGCAAGAATCGTTGTAGCAATATAAAACAAACTGGCCAAATTCGAAATTCTTTTAAACTGAAGGGTTGCAAGGCGATCACCTACTTTACATCGAAACTGATATATGCCAATTAGCAGTATTTGAAGGCACTCCCGTAATATGATTTTTGTGAAAGATGACGATATGAACAGTTTCGGTTGCAATAAGAGCAGGTATATTGCGAATTCAATGGGTATTTGCTGAAGTGTTCGGCGACAGATGCGTGACTATGCCTATTGCTGCTCTTGTACCAATTCATGTCATAAAAAACAGATTCCTACTAAACTTTTTCAATTCTTTATTTACCTTAAAGAATCTTACTTCAATATTCTTGCTTTTCTTCAGCTTTCAATTAATATTAATACTTGTTTTTTACTTTTTAACTTTTTAACAAGTCTTTTATACGTTTTACATGTTCTTTTCCAACAACTTCCGTTTTACGCTCAAGTCTTTCCGTTAAGGAAATGGTCCTTAATCATTGTGGCTGGCGTTAAGAAACTTGTAAATGAACGTGACTTAAACTATTCAATAATGATTATTTGCATAGTTTGTTGAGTTCTTTTCATTATATCCGCTCTTATTTTTGTTGTTGATATTTTCCGTATTCATTTGTGGTTAATTGAACAATTTTAAATTCACTTTGTAAATCCCTTCGCAGCTCAGTTTTGCAAAAGCCGACACAATCAATATCAGAATGTGAATTTGTTAAGTGATATTTTTTTAACACCTTTTCAACGCCCACCAAAACTAGCGCCAATAAATAGTGTTTCTTTGCAGTAAATTGTATTTTACCAATTTGTACAGCCTGTGACAAAAAAATATCGCCTTCTGCTTCTTTCCTAAATGAGTTTGTTTTCAACACTTGAATATATCTGTTACAAAAGTAATTTTATTGTTAGAGTTTTAGATTTTTTAAGCTAAACCGCAATAAATTCAATTTAAACGCTCACAAATTTAATAGTGATATAGACTACAGGACTTCGCTTTATACATGTCACGCTGTCGCTCCAATTGTGCACCGTTTTTTCGTCAATGGTGCCTCGAATATGGGCATCTAAATGATCAATGGTTTGCTGGCTTATCAGCATAGATCAGATATTTAAGGTCATCTCCATCGGAAGTTCTCCATAAACCTCTACAAAAAAACGCCCCAGAAGAAGCGTATTCTAAATGTTTTATTGCGGGCAGGTTTAGCATTGTTATACCTATTACAAACTGAGACACTGCTTTCCTGGTTAAATAAAGGCAGACAGTCCTCGGTTGAGATGTCAAGAGAAACTCTATGTAGAAAATGCAAAGCTGAGATTACGTAGGAACCTTTACTAAAATTTAATTGGCAGCAACCGGACCGGCATATAGCACCGTATGCCTTAAAAAGAGAATCCTGGTGTTGTACATTTGATGCAGGAGCCACACCTTGAGTGGAACGTCCTGTTTGTGGTCTACATATATCTTAAAATGCAGAAAGAAACTTTCATAATTCCTTATGGCAGAGATGAGTTGTATTGATGTATTTTCGGGATTAAAATGGCTCCGAAGTGTTAGATACTGTCTTGCACCAGATACCTGTTTTATTAAGGAGCTCGATGGTGGGAAACATCGCGACGAGTTTGTTTAAGGCTTGATGTTCCTTGCCTATTTCGGGCTAATGGTTGGCTCAGGTGCTTTAACTTTCTGAAGCGTAAAAGAAATTGCAGGAACGAGGGCTAACATAGATACCTCAAGCTCTCGAACAAGCGTGTGTGCTACGTGCGTGTCGGTATACCACATGTAATTGTCACCTGCGTGTGTCTGGCAAATTGTGGCTTAGGTGACAAATTCAGACGTGAAGTTTGCTCCACCATTAGATGGGGCCGTCAAGATGTTGAGTCAGTTCTACAATCAGTATATAACAAAACACAACACGTTCTATCGTCTATGAACTATTTACCCGAATTTAATGCGTAGGCGTTAATTATTTTAGTGCCGCTTCTTTTTTTTGTCGCTGCTTCTACATTTTATTCTTGTAGTAAATCACATGGCTGCAATTAGTACAATGGGTAACATGCAATCTAGACAGATTGAGAACAAAATATAAGAAAAAAACAAAAACATTTCGCAAACAAACTTTAAGTTACTTTGCAGAAGGAAATTCCCATGAGACAAGACAGTGGATAATTAGGGAGGAACAACACTTTGATTTGATTTGTTTTTAAGTGATTGACAGCTAAAAATAAAGAAAGAAATGACTAAAAGACAAGCGCGTGGTGTTTCTTTCCAAACACACACTGTTCGTAAAAGTTGTCAAATTAATTTTGTAACAAATCTAAAAAAAAAAAAATGCCTGAAACTCAAAAGTTTATCACAGAATGCTATAAAAGTCTTTGACATGTGAAATGGCTGAACCAAAATTAATATATTTTTTTCTCTTTCTCTCTTCTTCCCTGCAGCGAAACTGAACGTTATAAGAGAGTTAAATGGCAGGACATACGTGTTGGTGATATTGTACACTTATCAAACAATGAAACAGTACCTGCAGATATACTGCTATTACGTACCAGCGACTCCCACGGGGCCTGTTATATTGACACGTGTGATTTAGATGGTGAAACGAATCTCAAACGCCGAGAGGTAAGTTATTACGTTTTAAAACCATTTGTGCGAAATGTGTTTTTCACTAGCATGTTTCCCATGATTAAACGAGTTCTCAACACACTCATTTGCAACGTTTGTCCATCGAGTATTTAATTAAGCGCTTAAAAAACTTTAACTAGATATACAAAACGTTTGAAAAAAAACACTTTTAAATTGTTGCTTGCATACGAAATGAAGGATTTCAATTCAACCTGTTGGCGATTATTATTAACTGGTGAAATTTTAGATATTCAAACAAATTAAAAATTATTCCAGCAAATTAATGAACTCTGATTAAAGTTTTATTGCGGATACAACAAGTTTGAAAATGTGTTTCATGAGGGCCTGTGATAACAACTATTTCATTAAGAGTTTTCTATATACCCACTTAAAGGAAACAAACTGTATTAGGCTCAAAATTATTTCGTTTTAAAGGCCGCTCATCTGCGTAATTCACTAGAATGCGTGTATAATAATGCATAATCTTAATGGCCCATTCACATCGCTTAAGACGACTCTGCTACTGTAGAATATCCCATATGTTATGAGTTGTGTGACACGTAGCGTCATGCTGTTAGAACCAGATGTCATTCAAGACGTTGGCCAACGCAATTCTTTAAGTAGCTTGGATCGATGACACCGTCCACCCAATATCCACATCATTCAATCCTGCTGAATCTTAGGCGGATTGTTATCGTCCCAATTTCTACAACCCTGTTAATGGACGTACTGAAATGGACCTCATTGCTGGAGATGTTTTTCTGACATCAAGTTTCCGCCATGAACAGGTCTCTTTTAGCGAATGTGCACCGTTGTTTATGGCCGTTGTGGCCTTTAGCTTATGGATTAGTTGAATTTTGTATAGAAACATAACCAAACCTTGACGTAAAAGTCGAAAAATCGAATTTTATATAAGAAATTCTTGAAATCACTCCACATTTACATATATCGATCCCCATAATATAATTGTTGGGTTTAATAATATTATGAATTTCACACGAGTTATAAGAAACTATTGAAACTTGTCTATGACTGTGAATATAAAAATTAATATTTGCAACAAATATTTTCAAAAAAAACTGTATTTATTTCCTTCCCTTTTATGGCAGGTGGTACGAGGTTTCACTGCAAAACAAAACATATTTACACCCAGCAAATTTGTAAGTCGTGTTGAGGCCGATGCGCCTACAACAAAATTATATCGATTTCATGGGGCCTTAATACATCCCTCCGGGGAAAGAGTACCAATATCAACCGAATGTTTACTGTTAAGAGAAAGTAGACTTAAGGTGAGTTTAAAAACAAATTATTTGTTATAACTTGAGGCAAAACAAATTGTAAATTCTCTAGCAAAGTTGGGGGTTTTCTTTGAAAGTCAACAAATTGTAAACAAAATGTACAAAACTTATTTTTCTTTTTTATTTTGAATATGGGTTTTTACAGAATACCGATTTCATTGAGGGTATTGCTGTATATGCCGGACATGAAACAAAGTCTATGCTTAACAATAGTGGACCGCGTTATAAACGTTCCCAGGTGGAACAACAAATGAACATTGATGTTATATGGTAAGTTTTCAAAGAACGCAGCAAACATTTATAAAGACAGCGGTCGCCGTTTCACGAACACGGCAATGGCCTTATACGTCACTGACGTCTTCTTCGTCATCAACTTTTGCATTTTTGTTTCTTAAGTTTTTAATAAAAAATACTTCTCGAGGAATTTAATTTAACAAAAACAACTGATGTTTCAAATATTCTTTACAAACAAATTATAATTATTTCAAAGCTTTTTAAAATGTTCGTTTTATAGCAAAAACTATTGTAATAAATCAAATATCTACTTTAGTTAATGAATCAAACCCCAAAAGTCAAATGTTGTTTGAATTTATTTCTGTTTTTCTCCTCCCCCCCACAGGTGTGTAATTATATTGTTAATTTTATGTGTTGTTGGTGCTGTTGGTTGCAAAATGTGGCTTAGCTCTTTTGAGCATTTTCCTGTACCTTATTTACCCTTCGAAGTGGATCCGAACTACGAGGGCCTCCTTATTTTCTGGACGTACATTATTATACTTCAAGTTATGATACCACTCTCATTGTATGTTACCATCGAGCTGTGTAAAATATTACAAGTTTTCCACATACACAATAATGTTGATCTCTTCGATCGTGATACGAACAAACAAACCGAATGTCGTGCTATGAACATAACCGAAGAACTGGGTCAAATACAGCATATATTTTCGGACAAAACTGGCACTTTAACCGAAAATAAGATGTTGTTTCGACGCTGTGTTGTAAATGGCATCGATTACAATCATCCACCTTCCGAATTGGAGAAGGTATATTCTAAACCGGGCTCGCCAGCTCCGCCTCTATTGGTTAATGCCACGCTCATTAGTGATATGGCAAATTTGAGTGCTTCGGGTCTCTTTCTGGCACAAAATTCACAACGTATACAAGAGTTCTTAGTCGTGCTGGCGATTTGCAATACAGTGATAGTTAGTGCGGCGCCGCATCGAGATTTAATGAATGCCAGTGGCATAATTGAAGTACAAAGCAATAATACATCTCTGGTGGGAGATTCTGCGGTGTCCTTAAAAGGTATAATAAATATATTATTATTTATTTATTAATATAACGCATTCGTTTAGGTGTTAAGACCGCAGCTGGTCACAATGATTTGTCATCATCGCCTGTCTGTGCACTCAGCAATAACAAATTGGCTTCGGCCATACCAGCCGATCGTTATATACGCTTGGCTGAATCACGTTCTGTTACACCATCACCGCCACCCAATTTAGCATTTAACATTCCAACACAATCTCACATACCTTCACTGTCGCCCATAAGCAGTTCAGCCGAATCGACTCCTACCTCCGAGTCACCGCCCATGAAATTGAAGTCACTATCACATGCAATTTCGCCCACGGGACGTGCCAAGGCGGCCATAAATTCAAAAATCAATAGTATTACCACATTTCTAAATGCCAAAACACAAAACAAGCGACTGGCCAATAAACTGCAGTGAGTTTTGAATTGTCCTTTGACCAAAATGACTTTGTAAATATGTGAGTATGTGTGTTTTTACTTACAGGCAGCAAAAAAATACTCCCACATATCAAACACCTGACGGCCGCCCTCTGTACGAAGCCGAAAGTCCTGACGAGTTGGCTTTGGTAAATGCTGCCTACAGCTACGAGTGTTGCCTTATTAATCGCAGTCCAAATCATATTTTGCTCAGTGTGCCCAACAAGGGTCTGATGGAGTATGAGGTCTTGAAAATCCTGCCCTTTGATTCCAGCCGCAAATGCATGTCCATTGTGTTGAGGCGCACGGGTTCTCAAGAAATTGTTTTATATACGAAAGGCGCTGATAGTTCAATAATGCCTCTTTTGGCGCCCTGCTCCCCCAATTCAACCGAAGGCTTGATACGTGAAAAAACCCAACAGCAACTAGATCGTTATGCGCGAGAGGGCCTACGTATTTTGGTAATGGCCAAACGTCATTTAAATGCATCGGAATATACCGAGTGGTGGGCTCGACATCAGGAAATCGAAATGTCTACGGAAAATCGTGAAAGACGTTTAAGAGATTCATTTGCCAAATTAGAAAGTAATTTAAGTTTATTAGGCGCCACCGGCATAGAAGATCGTTTGCAAGAGGGTGTACCTGAAACAATACAATCCCTAATGGCGGCCGGCATATCAATATGGGTGCTGACGGGCGATAAGCCCGAGACTGCCATTAATATAGCCTATTCGGCTAAACTATTTACCCAACAAATGGAATTGATAAGGTTTTTGTTTGGCTTGATTGTAGCAAAGAAAAAAATGTCTGAAGCCATTAATTTCTGTTTTGTATTTATAGATTAACTGCTCGTTCGAGAGATGCTGCCGAAGCTGCTATTAATTTTTATCTCAACGAAATGGAAGATGCTAAAATAACATCATTTGATGGAAGTGCCCGCCTTAAACCCCGAGCTTTAGTAGTTGATGGCAAAACTTTAACGTTTATATTGGACTTAAGGTTTTACATAATTTTATAAAATCATCGTTTTTAGAACGAGTTAAAAGCTATAAAGATTTTGTAGATTAAGGTCTGCGGGCCCAAAAAGCTTTCTTAAACTTTAGTTTTTGTTAAAACCAAAGTTGATTATTTAAAACATGTAGATTTAATTAAAAAGCTACAATCGCTATTTGTTTGTTATGGCAATAACCATTTAGTTATCTTTCTCGCGTTTAAAAGGTGACTAGTATTTGAATTGGAATTTCGCAGAAAACTCATATTCTGCATCTGATAAATGTTAATTTTACATGAACAAATTGTTTGCTTCTTATTCACCATAACCCTAAAATTATCTGAATCCTATAAAGCTGCCCCAGACAATTCAACTTTAAGTGGCTTCAATCCATAAAAAATTTCGTTTGATGTTCTAAAACAACACCTTGAAATGAAGTGTTTTAATATATTATTCGTTTGCTTTTAGATCAAAACTAATACGACCGTTTTTGAAACTTGCCAAAGGCTGCGCTTCAGTTCTGTGCTGTCGTTCGACGCCTTTACAAAAAGCTTATTTAGTTAAAATAGTCAAAGAAGAGTTACGCTTGTGTACCTTAGCTATCGGAGATGGAGCCAATGATGTGTCTATGATACAGGTAAAGTTAAGAGTTAAGGAGATCTATTTGAATAATTTATATACAGTTTTTTCATGCTTTTAACAGATGGCCGATGTGGGTGTGGGCATATCTGGACAAGAGGGCACACAAGCTGTAATGGCGGCCGATTTTGCAGTGGCTCGTTTTCGCTACTTGGAGCGATTGCTTATAACGCACGGCTATTGGTGTTACGATCGTTTGTCTCGTATGATTTTATATTTCTTTTATAAAAATGCTGTAAGTTGAATTATAATTTATTATAGTTATTTAGTGGAAAAAAAAAACAAAAGAAAAATGTGTTTTCAATTTTTACGTAACAATATTTGAAACCAAAATTAAATGTTTATATTTGAGACAAAATCCTTTACGTTGCAGTTAAACGCTCAAGTTTTTTTTTTATATATGAATTGTTTTCAGGTTCACATTTCTTTTATGTTTCTATAGTATTGGAAAACATTCAGAATCACTTACCAATTACCAATGAAACTTTAGAACCCAAATATTGAAAAATATTTCTAAGATGTTTTTCAGTTTCTAAGATGTTTTTCCTGATACGTCGCATGAACCGATAAACAATTCTGTATCGATACTCTCTGATATTGAAATAAACCGCAGCTTAATAACAATATTTTGATGAAGTTGATATTGATTGGTATTAATTAATATAATGTGAAACTTTTTAATTTATTGTATTATTAAATAATCTTTATTGTTACAACATTGTTTTAATTTGTTTATATTTTGTTTTAAAATTTCAGGCCTTTGTTTTCCTAATATTTTGGTATCAATTGTATTGCGGATTTTCTGGTTCCGTAATGATGGACCAAATGTATTTAATGTTATATAATTTAATATTTACCTCGCTGCCTCCTTTAGCCATTGGTGTCTACGATAAACGTGTGCCAGAAGATTTACTTTTAAAAAATCCATATCTCTATAAATACGTAAGTATAACATGCTCATAATTCGATTATTTCACAAATCTTTCCTTGACAACGAAGTTTATACGCCAAAAACTGATACAAGTGCTGCTCACCCAATCAATTTCAGAAATGAAAATGATTGGTTACGTTACGGGACGGCACCAATTCGAATAGGATACGAAATCCTACACACTGTTTGTTGTACATTTCTTTTGAGAACAACGTTGGTCAAGCCGTCAGCGACAATGATTATCAGCTTTTTTGGCCTGCATTAAATGATACGGACACCAATAAGACGTGGCTTTGACAGGACAACGCTATATACCATGTGCCTTATAACACATCTTATATCGCGCACGAACCATGTGAGCATATGACCATCTCACCCACATTTAAGCGATGCGAATTGCCGAAAGAGCTGATACAATGCGATGCCGTTGGACTCTTCTTAATCGAAACCGCAACGGTCCTTAAAGCCCATATATGTAACTCATGTCATAGTATAAATTTTGACTCATTAGATGACAGAATCATGAAAAATTGGGCATTTTAGATGCGTATCATCCTGACCAGACGGTTCACAAAGTTGCACAGTGTTATAATACCATAAATAATGACGACTAAACATTTTCTATTGCATCTGACACAGACTTTGTTGATATTTTCTTTTAAAGATAAAAATTGTTTAATGAAACACGATAAGAAAAACTGGATCCTAGTAAATTATTTTTAGTCGTCCAAGGCGGTTGTTTTTAAGATAAAAATTATATAAATTAAGTCTTCAAGACTTGACTTAGGCAATTGAATGAAATTGGACAATTATGTCGCTAATGTTTTCTCTGTATTTTAAGTTAAAAAATTCTTTCTTTATGTTTGCAAATTTATTTTTAGAGGCATGAAAGAAACCTAAAGAAATGAATTTTTTAACGACCTCGAAAGTTTTTGATTTGAAAATTTTAATACCTGCATAAATCATCAATCTTTTTATTCGTTTTTTCAAACCTGTTTATTTAATTTCTAGGGCCGTTTGGGTTTAGCCTATAAACCCCATGATTTTTGGATTATTTTATTGGATTCCTTGTACCAAAGTCTGGTGGTATTTTTTATAGCTTTATGTGCCTACGCAGGATCAGATGTTGGTATTTGGGAGTTTGGTGCCACCATAACGGCTTCGTCTTTGTTTACGAATTTATTACACGGTGTGATAGAAATACGTTCTTGGGTAAAGTGTTTTCGTTTTATTGATTTTTACTAATAGATATGCAATTTCATATTAATTTTTTTATATTTTGTAATATGTTTTCGTCTCCCTTTTAGACAATATTGCATGTGCTTTCGATGGTGTTGAGTTTGGGCTCATTTTATTTATTTTCAATTGTTTACAATTCCATGTGTGTCAATTGTTTTGGCCTGCCTTCAAGTTACTGGGTGATATTTCGCTGCTTTGTCTCCGTCATACACTGGCTGGTAATTGTTCTATCCGCTGTTGTGGCCATTTTACCGCGGTAAGTCCAACTGAATTAAGAATCTTTCTTTCCTTGAACTTTATTGCCCAGCTGTGGTAGTTTATAACAAGAAAACAGAAATGATATTAAAAACAATATAAATTTCCTGTTCGTTATCATTGCAGTTTGCTGTTTACTGTGTTTCGAGCCACCATGTTTCCAGATGACAGCACCAAAGTCTTGTTAAATAGTAAGCGAGAACACAGTAGAGGTGAGGGTTTATTAGTTACTTGGTCAAGGTCAACATCTGCTTCATCAATTTATAGGTAAAGGACACACAACTAAACCTCAATGTAAAGGACATGTTTCTCGCCTTTTTATTTCTCTCGCCTGAACTCTTTTTGTGTTCGCATGCAATACAATTTTCTTTACACTATTGTAGCACATACATACATCACATCTATATTCTTCTAAAGATTTTTACATACAATATATTTAAGCTGCGCTCTTTTTGTGTAATTTTCTTAAAGGTTGTTTTTCTTTTTGTTTGTATGAATTTTTAAAATTAATTTTAATTCACTTGTAATGCACCATCATTTTCACAAATATTTTTTTATGTTTCAGTTGTGTGTTTTTTCTTTTTATTATTCAATATAATTTTGTTGTTGTCTTTTAAGTTATTTATTGTTGTAGCAGCATGTTAAACCTTTATTAATTTACGATTTATTTTCATTTTAAGTTTTTATGAAGAAACAAAAAAAGCATTGTTGTAGTTTGCACGTTTGAAATGATAAATGATGATAAAACTGTTGGTATCTGTTGTTACACGAATGTAAATAATTTGGGTATCATTCCGCTAAATATCGAAAGCCAATTCTTCAGATACGTTCTTTCCGAAACACAATTGTTGTCTAATTTCGGTAAATTACATTTTGGTTTCTTGTAATTGGAGTAATATTTTTCAATTTTAAACAAAAACCTAAATCGTGTTTTCCCCCCCAAAATACATACATATGTACATATAAATATTACTACATTCGATGAGAAAATAGCTAAAATAGCAACGTTCGTTCTCATTTACAATTTGTTTTTTTTTTTTTTTTGAGTATGAGAACACTTTTCGTACAACATATACGATCACAAAATAGACTCAATTAACAGACGTATTTAGTGGACCGGCCACACATCAAACCGTTTGATCAAATTGACGTATGTATTAGTGAAATTTCTGCGTCACAGTCAAAATCAAAAATATTATTATCAAGAAACATTATGTAAATGTAAATTCCCCACCATACAGACAGTCCCTCACGAGTAACAGAAATCTCTGGCAAGACAACAGCAGGACGACCACATTTAAATCACGGATAGTAGACTACTGCTATCAGTATGTACTTGCTGCGTTTTTAGTTTTAAACCATGTCCAGAATGTTGCAGCCATGGTAGTAGACACCTCAACCAAATAATCAAAATCCGGATTCCTTTTTCAAGGCATTTCAAGGCCTCCGCGTTGTGCCAATTATAAGTCTCTAAAGAACCTGCCAGTAATTTCCCAGAGTTTTGTTTGTCGTGTTAACTGAGCAACCCCTTCGCCTCTTTATTCCAGATAGCAGAGGCCAAACTTGCTGCCCGTGGTCCCCACTTAATTATACAAGTTTATTTTTGTTTCTTTTGTGCTCTTCTTCTTCTTCTTCTCTTGGCGCTACAGTCCGTGGTGAACCTGGGCCTCAACCAACAAAGTTATTCTTTGTTGTTGTGTCGTAACTAGTGTGTTTTTACACGGTATGGAAGTTACCCCCACGCACAACCCCCGAAACCTGGAGGACCGGGTCCTGGTTTAGACCCCTGGACAGAGGGGATTCGCTGCACACTTTGGTTCACCTCTAAGCGGGTGCTGTAGGGGCTATCCAGGGGCGCCACGGGGAGGCAGTATGTCAGCTTGACCAGTCCATTTTCAGGGATCGCTGCTGGCTTCTCGCCAGGTTGAGAGCAATCAACAACTTTGCCCTGAGTGCACTGGCCCATTCCCCCATGCACTGGCCCATTGTGCTCACAGCACTTTAAATACATCGCTTTTTTATTTTTGTACTTTTTATATACGAACATTTTTCACATCTTTTTAATTACAATAATAAATACAATTTTTTTGCTTCCAGAATCACCGATTATGGGTCTAAGAATCAGATTATAACATCGATTACCTGATTTTTACTTAAGTTTTGTTTTCTTTTTTTTATGATTAACGATGCAATTTGAAAGAAATAAAAACTCAATGAAATGTGTTAATGTTATTGTAATATTATCGGTAGTAATTAAGTTAAGTTCTACAAATTATACCAACGATTTTCTTTTTTTTTGCTTTTTTACAAAATTATGTTTATTATTTAGTCTTATTTGTTGAAAGTTTTATATGTATTTATATATACATATATAAAGAAATTAAAAAGTAAAGAGTATGACAAGATAAAAATATAATAAAATTATAATTAGTAAATTACAAATCCTGCCTTACGCTTATAATAATAAATAGATTAATTATATTTTTACAATTAGTACATAAATAATATAAACAATGTGCCCCTGTACATAAAGTTGTTTAAAAATGATTTAATTAATTTAACCATATCTAATAATTTTACTAAAAAAAATTTCTTTTTTTTTTATAAAAATAAACAAAAACTATTATTGTACATACATGTATAAATACATACCATATATGTATGTATATTTTTTTTATTATTTTAAATAAGTAAATAACTTAAGAGCAAATCTTGAAGATGTTAAATAATGTGTTAAAACTTGTATTTGATTTTTATGATTAGAAATTTTTTTATTTTTTATTTTATTTTTTTGTGCATAAATTTAGTGGTGGCATGTTTTAAGTGCAAATTTCCATAACTGAACATGTGCCCTAGTTTTCATCGTTTTCTTAGCGCTTAAACATGCGAACAACAATTCGCAATCACATTTATTGCGACTCGCAGTCAAATTTGAAGAATATGCGCGTAATATTTGGAAAAAAAACTCAATACATTTACAACTTTTGCCACTTGCTGTAAAATTTGCCAGCGACTGAATTTTTGACACTTTCAAGCGATCAAATCTCATATAAAACTAAAAAATAAAATACTTTAATGCCATTAAAACTAAAATTTTATACTGAGGGCAAATCACCGGATAAAATTTTCGATGACTGCAATATTTTGAATTACGGTATTCGACCGTAATTTATATTATTGCAGCTACAACTATTTTTAACATTGCTGTAATCATACGGCAATAAGCAATAAAAAACTAAAACAAAGTAAATAATTTGCAAAATTGTTAACAAAAACAATTCATAAAACTTTTAAACAAAATGAACATATAAGTTTTTTCTATTCCTCATTTCCGGAATCGTAAATTAAATTAAATATTGCCATTATAAGACGAAATATTTGTGACGAAAGCAGTAATTTTTCACTGCTTGAAGTTGAGTAAATTTTAGCGTTTGGTGTAAATAATTTTAACTGAATATTTCGCCATCCATTAGACTTCAATGAAAAGTATTTCTGGTATTACAGCTTGCCTCTATACTGACTCTTTGCGGTTAGTAACAGTTCACCGCTTTAAAGCCAAAAATATTTTTTTTTTTACTTTCTTTATTATCACACAAAGTATTGCAAAATTTCTGAAGTCCTCCGCGTATAAAACAAAATGGTGTTTCAAAAATCTTGCGTTTATTTGTTTTTGATACTAAATTAACAAACGAATACACTTTGGAGTAGATGCGTTTCGGTAATGATAGATTGTCCTGATCCGCTTTAATTGCATTTCGCTGAAAAAGTCCTCGATTTCGAATGCGGTAATTTGCTTATGTTAAAATGCCAAAAATTTTTGATTTATAGAGCACAAAAATAACAATAAAAATT
This sequence comes from Epicampocera succincta, assembly GCA_932526305.1. Taxonomy (NCBI): domain Eukaryota; kingdom Metazoa; phylum Arthropoda; class Insecta; order Diptera; family Tachinidae; genus Epicampocera; species Epicampocera succincta. The sequence goes on along the minus strand of OW052037.1, from coordinate 9,947,680 downwards.
AAAGCCAATTCTTTCCCCAACGAAAAAGGTGACAATTCGATCTGTTTTATATATAAAGTAAATACAAAAATATCAACAGGAATTCAGTGCAAATATTCCCTGGTGCAACAATAAAACTTGCTGGAGATCCAATGTACATATTGAGCCTTTGCTGCAAGATAGTCATATTTCAAAAATTTCTGAGTTAAGTATATGTGTATGATATAGTCTTCGTATTAAGATAAAACATATGATTATATCTTGAACGGATAAAGATGTCCATTTGGCCTAAGACGATTTCAAACAATATGACAACTTTAAACGGATTTTTCTCAGATTGAGTTTTTTTTTTGAGACATGAATCTCTTGCAGCAAAGTCTCGATATGCAGTTTGTTTTTGTTAAATGTTTGGGAAATGTCAAAAACAAAATTCGAGGAAGGCTTAAAAAACATAAAAAATTGCATGCGCTCTGCATTTCACCTGCCATAAAGACAAATTTGTTATTAAATATTTTTTACACCTTATTTTGAAAGAGGGTAGCGTCTTACTCCAAATTTCCAAATATGTATGTATGTAGAAAGTTAAAAAACCCGGCAACCAAAAATCGCCACTCTTTGCTTTAGTTACAATGTGTCTTTAAAATTTCGTCCTTGGTTTGATGGAAAAATCTTGTCTGTGTGTGTGTCTGTGTATGTTTTCTAAGACCGTAATCTAGATCGATACGCAACCCTTTAAACATTATTTTCATAATAATACAAGTATAATTGGATAAAAATTTAAACTTTAGATTTTATTCTGAAAAGAATTATTAATAAAATATGAGTAAATTAAATGAAATTCTTCAAGATAAATACAGTCGGAGCTGCTATTATTTGATTATCATAAGTGCGCTTATTGTATACGAGGAGAACTAACAGTAAACGAAACGGACAATAAAACATCACAAAGAAGAAATTGCAGTTGTGCAACTGGGACAGTCTGTTTGTTCATAAGTTTTATGGTATAAACGATTAAAATATATCTGTAGTAAAAATCTAAATACGTTACCTTTCTATAACAATATAGTAAAACAGCATATTTTAAGAACTGGGTTTTTTTTAGATCATCGCCGACCTTTTAATGGAACTGCCCACACGTGCGTAGCTTTGATTAATTCTTTGTCTGGCAATAAAATATTACAAGTATTTTGAATATTACTTAATGTTTCATATGTTTCAATTAAACTCATTAATTAAAGTACATATCGTTATCTAAAATGCAAAATAAACATTCATCGAGGGCAGCATAGTCTTAAACAATATAACGTATCATTCGCTCCTGCTAAAGAAAAAAACTACAAACCATTTTTTTATTCTTCTTTGCTAATTAAATTTTGCGCGACCGACTTTTTCTTTATTTATGTTTAATTTATTTTCATCTTAGTTTTATCAAACTGAAAATTCTTGCAACATTTGCAAGATCTAAAATATTTGTTCTATAATCGAATTGTGAAATTAACATTCGATTATCTTCTGTTTTGCTATTAAATTATTATTTTCTTAATAGCGGTTCTCACGCTTCGTACTTAAGTACTAGTGTAGAGCTTGTATATATTGTAGATTTAGTAAATCTTGAGAAATTTAGAACTTGACAACAACAAAATTTATAAATTTTTAATTTACGAAATTAACAAACTCCACAGTACCAAAAACGTAGTAACTTGATTTATTTACAAGTATGAAACAGCTGACAAATTTGGCGCCACATTGTTTTTTTGTTGTTGTTTCGGTTTGCTTGGAAATTCAAAAAAAGAGTGAGAACCGTTAATAAATTTAAATATGGGGTTTTTCTTGTTGTCTTTATAAAAGTTAGTGAAGCTCCTCTTTTTCAATTATTAGTAACAAGATACTAATAATATAAAAGCAAAAAAAAAAACAATAATTTGTTCTATTATAAAAGGAAATATATTTTTATTTAAGCGTTCGATTTTTCCGCAAGTTTAAAAAGTTGTGCTTTAGAAAACCACAATTCAAAATAACGTAAGATACACGGCATTAAGAGAACTTTGAAAAACCGAACATTTTTGTTATCCATTTCATTCAAATCAAGATTTAAAAACACAATATCTTAAATAATTTCCATTTTATATAGATCTTTATAGATCTTCTCCTGTAAATTTATGAAAAGTGAGGTTACGTTGTGGGCATTTTAGTTGGCGATATGTATGTATACATATATATACATATATGCATTTTGTATAGAATCTTTTCCTTCTTTCATAAATATTTATGTATAATATAATACAATATGGGTAAAGAACTCACACACAGGCGATATCGTTGCCTTAATAAAGAAAGGCCTTAAATGGGGCTTTGTTTCAAATTGTAAATATTTCCATACTAAATACTTTAAGGAGTTAGAGCGCTGCTATATTAAGGTAACGATATGTGGGGATGTACATACATATATCAATATACAAGTGTAAATAATTTTTCTATTAGCAAATTATAAACTTCTTATTATGTATATGTATAAATTGAAATGATATAAAAATCAAAGTAACATAAATTCTAAACACTAAATATGTATGTATTTACGCAAACTAATTCTAGTGCAAATAATATAAAATGTAGCAGATAAAAATGAAATCAAAAGAATAAAAAGGATAAGAAAGAAACAAATCAACTTGTTAATCATACAAGACACAAGCAAACAAACAAAAAATAACAATAAATAAATAATGTATTTTTACTAAAGAAATTTACAAAACATGTAGTTGTTTTTATTTAACTAAGTTTTAAAATATCATCTTGTTGAAAATCAAAAAAAAAAAAAAAAAAAAAAAGAATTTAGTGGCTTTAAGGCAAAAATATACCTTCACTTAGTGCCGATTCACACTCATCAATATTTATGGCTCAAGTTTATATTATGTGGGAGAAACTACAATATATACATACATATCTGCTGTAGATCGTAAACAATAACAAATCACTCAAATTTGTAATAGTTTTTAATGCAAAAAATGTTTAGTTTTTATGGCATTTTTTGAGTTGATTTCACAACAGACGAAATCGAAAACGCAGACGAAAAGAACACCGGTTTGCGGTGTCCAAATCAAAAACACTTATGCGTTTTTCAGAACAGTAACGATGGTAGATACAATATTTCTTTTTTTCTGCAATTATTTGTGTACTATTAAACGCAAATTGTGCCTCAAGAGAAATTTGTAGACCGAATCTAAGCTGAAAGGTCTGAGGCTGAAGATTTTTAATTTTCTGCTGAGAAAAATTGAAAATGCTGTAACAGAGTTACAAATTTAAATTTATGATTTCAACTTTATTTAGCTTAGACTCTTAAATTAAACTTATGATGTCTTAGTTTTTACTATTTTTTTTTATTATGATTTATAAATACATAAAACAATAACTTATTATTAGTTAAAGTTATTTATTATTAATAAAGTTTAAATGCTATTCATTATTAGTAAAGTGTAGTTATTTAGTATTAATTAATCTAATTATACATTTTGTTATAAAACTTACAAATGAAAGTAATTGATTTTATTTTTATACCATATGAAAAATATGTTTGTGGAAATACTTACATACATACATGTAATAGATCAGGAACGCAGGACAACATTTGAAAGGGTTATTGAAGCTGCGCTTGAACGTTTCATGAAGAATTTGATCTTTAGTACCAGCTACCAAAACTATGATAGAACAAATCCTGGCTTTGAAATTATTACTTAATATTATTACAAACTTTCGGCGCTGCGATTTATTTAAATAGTTCTTGCTTTAGAAGAAAATCTCAATTTAAAATATAAATAAATCTGAAGCGGCTGAAGTTAATGGGAATTCGCATTTAATCAACTAGTATTCCAAATAAAAAATGCAAGTTTTGGTTGAAAACACAAATCAAGAAAAAAAAAAGAAATCACACGGTATTGGAGATTAACGTGCGCCTTCCAGCAGTTTGAAGACGATCACGTCAATTTTTTTTACCAATGATGTGTTGCAAGATCATCTTTTGAGAAAAAAAACGAGTTAGGGCCTTTCTATATTAAAGTAACGATATATATATATTTTAATATGTATGTAGTTTTTTCCGCGTGTCTTCTAGTTGTCTAGATCTATATGACGACATTTTGTAGCTGAAGAAGAAAGACTATTTTGCTTGTTGGCGTTTTGTTTGGAAAATATTCGCCCGTATTCCAAAAGTCGTCGTTGTATCAAGTCGAAATTAAGAAAATCTTAAGACTCGCGCTTGACAAGATGTTGTTATCTTAAAAGATGCTTAACATGTTCTAGACACAAGACAATAGCATTCCATTAGTGTCGGCTATTTGCTTACGTCGAATTAATAACAATTCTTGGAAATATGAAGGAGGGGGATTATTACAACGTCTTTGTTTCAACTATCATCGTCTTTTTAATTTAAGGTTGAAAGATTATTTATATTTTTCAAAGGTTGTGAAAGTCAAGTAGGACAAGTAGGTCAGTCAGCCCCTAAGATATGTCGGCATATAGACAGCTAGAAAAAACTCACATTCAGCGAGATTTGATTTGATCAATAATGGTTATATAAAAATGGCGTCAGTAACACCCGCTTAAACATGTATATGAACATACATATAAAATGTAATTAAAATCGGTCCATTAAAGAGCGCTTTCTAAGCCACTGCGAAGTACACACACAAACACATACTAAATCTAAAGATATAAACTTTTTCGAGTGCGAGTAAAAATCATCGATAGGCCAAGAAAACTCATAAACAGATTTAAAAATCAAAGTTTTAAAAACATATTTGTTGCACATGGATCTTATTCACATATATATATACAGAAGTGTAACAAATGTGGACTAGTGCAGGTTGAGCCAAAAGTCACCATGGCACTTAAAAATGTAATAATAGAATTTTATTATTTAAATTAGCCATCAAAATAATTTTTAATGCATTTGTTTTAAGGCAAATTTTTGGAGAGCGAATAATTTCCACGTATTTGGAAATTAGTTGGCCAGTGCGTTCGTGTGAAGAAGCCCGCGACAAGGCCAGACAACATTGTTGGAGAAATGCCAGCCTAGAATTTTGAAACATGTTATGGTAAAAGCTCTAAAACAAGCTTATCATTGGCGATCATTTAATTGAAGTTTTTTTCATACTTAGTGTAAAAAAAATTTAAATTTAAGCATTTTGTAATCTAAAAAAACAAAATTAAGAAAAATATACTTATAAATGCAGAAGTTACTGGATAAACTGTTAAGCCACATGGTGTGTTTTGGCCCATCCTTTACAAATTACCAGATACACAAAGAATGCACAAATACTTTAGCAAATTTTAAAAGAAGTCATTAATTAAGTTAATAGAAAAGAAAACTGAAAACATGGAAAAGAAAAACTAAAAACAATCAAGAATTTTCTTGCTTGACGGTGGTGTCCAGGTCGTCCGCCAGCAGAGCGGAGCCAAAATTGTTGTTGGTTAAGAAATCGAATTCACTGTGGGCGGCCAATACTTTGGCAAAGTCTTGCGGCATGAGAGTACACAGAGGTTCGATCACAGACGAAGTTGCCGATGTTTTGTTTTGTTTCAAAGCGATAGTCTGACGCACCAGCTTTTCTATAAACAAATGCAAACATTGTGCTAAGACCGTTTGTGTTGAGGGATGGTAGATTCGTGTATCCAGTTCTTCATAGACCAGTTTTATATTAAAATCTTTGCAAATATCGGAGACTAGTTGACATTGGTGCTCCAAGTGCGGTGGCGTTGTTAGATGAGTATGCAGAGAAGAGTGCTCTAAATTAGTAATATTTGTTTGAGTCCTGGCTTTAGTTAGCTTGTCCTGTTTGTCATCTTCCTCCTCGATGTCGTCGACATTAATAATTTCATGTTGATCTGCTTGGTGTTCATATTCGTTTAGGGTCTGCCAAACTTTATCTACCCAATTGCGTACCTTATAGTGTTCGCTTAAAGTTACGTAATGCAAATCTTGTTCTTGGTTTAGCTGACTCTTTACTAAGTCCGTAAAAGCCTTATTATTGCCATCGTCCGCCTGTAGTTGTTCACCAGGTTTGGGCAGCGATTTTATCGGCGGTGTGTAGGCGTACTGTCGGGCAAAAGTGGCAATTTCTTTGGTGGACCAAAAAATTTCCTTTGAAGAATTATTGAGACGCTGCAGGTCCTTATGAGAACGCACTAAACGGGATATATTTTTGGCTCTCAGCCACTCGCAGGCTCTTTGCTTAAAGGCCGTTAGAGAGCAGAATTCTTGCAACGTGTGGCTAACGAAAGGAAAGTCGCCTACTAAAGAATCTTTCGCCACCACTAACTTTAATCTTCTGAGCAAAAACTCTACAGCTGAACGTATATTAGTAAACTCCAGACGCAGGAATTGTTTCTCAAACAACATGCGTTTCATTTGCATGAGTTGTAAGGCATTGATGGAATTAATGCGCTGTTGTTTTAGGCCAAAATGAATGGGCGGAGCCAAAGTAGTCGGTAGTTTGCTCTGGACCTGAACTGTAGCTGCTGGAGCCATTTGCTTTTGTTGTTGCTGTTTCAATAAACTGATTTGAGGTTTCAGCAGTGAAACTTGCTTCTTCTGTTGTTGTTTGTATTTCATTTGCTGCGGATCAATTATATAAACTTTTCCTTCTTTTTGAAACACCAAATTCCTAGTGGGAATTATGGCGTTGCTGATGCTGGATTTTTGTAATTTATTTGCTACTGGCTGTGGTGCACTAATCGAGTTTACAGCTGTTGGCGCCGCTGTAGTTGTTGGAGGTTTTACAATTTGGCCAGCACTTGTTTTCATACTTTGCAATTGTAATTGTTGTTGATTAGCGGCAGTTGTAAAGGTGTTGGTTGTTGTAAATGTTGTGCCCGCCGTTGTGACATTGAAGGTTACCACTTGCGGCCTTGTTTGCATACTTTCAGGTACGATTTTAAATATATTTGGTTTAGTTGTTATGGCCGGCATCAGGGTTACACCGTTCGGCGTTCTAAGCACGGGCGTTGTCACCGTATTTGTGATTTGTGTTGTATTCGTTACTGTGTAAAAAACGAAAATTATAATATAAAAAAATGTTCAACAATATGTTATTAAATTTAAATATCCAACTTTTAATATGCATATTGTGTTATTAAGTTTTTGTTAACCGTTCGCATATTGATATAAAGTTTGCGGCAAAGGGTATTCTTGGCCTTCGTAAAACGCAGAAGTTTGAAAAAAGTATCAAATGAAAGTACGTAGTGATAGAAGCTTTTAATAGAAGAAAAGATTAGGAGGCTGTCAGAATTATTGTAAATAAAAATATTTAGAACTAATCGGATTTAAACTGATGTGATTTAAAATCACAAGAAAAGTGTTGTTTTGTGACTTCAAAACGTGTGATTTTAAAAGTATATGTGATTAGAAATCAAATGATATTCAGAACAGGCCTGATTATGTATAAGTTTTTATTAAAAGCTTATTTATTTTTCTTTTCTTTTATTTTAGAAAATGTGTTCGACACCCGGAAATATATGAAAATATTAATCACATATTTTACAGATGTGTGATTTAAAGGTATGGGAAGTATAAAGTATTTCTAAAGTGTTGAAATTTGTTATCTAATTTCCAGAATCAAACTGTTCGATCAAATTAATAAAATTTAATAGTATTAATTTTTACCTGTATTGCTTTTCATTAAACTGGGAGCCACTGTTATAAGTTTTGGTGCTACAGAAGATTTACTTATGTTTTGGATACTTGCTGAAACAGAACTGGCCGCCACTAACATTTGTATATATTTGACTTTGCCCGTTGAGTCTACCAGTTGAACTAATTTCTTTTGTAAAATCTGTTTTGGTGCACTGAAAGCCAACCCTGCTGCTGCTGAAGATGATGATGGTGCAGAAGCTACTTGTGTTTTATTTGCTATAGAAAATTGTAAAACATTCGAAGTGGAGTTGGATGGAATCGTCGAAGTATTGCTTAAAATGGGCAAAATAGTTTTGCGTACTGCTGAGGCTACCGAAGCTGCAGGCATAAGAATTTTGCCATCCTTATTAAGAATAATTGCAGCCTTTGGTGTCGTTATAGCTGCTGCAGGTGTGGGAGTTATTGCATGTATTGGTGTGGGTGTAATTGGTTTAAGCGGTGGTATTTCAGGATTGTGGCTTGCAACTGTTGTTACGGCATTGATTAATTTAATTTGAGCAGGACCGGTTGGAACTTTCAAAGAACCATTGTTATATACAACCGGTTTCTCTTCGGAAGTTATAGTTGCAAAAGTTGAGGGCTGTGGTGTAACAACACTGGAATTATTTGTGGCGTTCAAAGTGTCCGCCAGAGATTTTTCGGGGCTTTTCATTTTCTCCTCTAATTTGAATATTTTTGTAGGAGTGTTTTTTTGTACCGGTGTCAGTTGTCTATATTTTATTGGACTGGGAGTTTTAATTTGGACACCCAAAGACTCGGTCACCAAGACAGTAGGTTGTATTCTCTCTATATCTGCACTTAAAGAACATGGAGAAGCTTCAATTTTATTAAGAAAATCTAACAAATTGTCATCTACCAACTCTTCGGTACGTGGCATAATGTTGTGTTTAGGTTTTGTAGAAATCTCTGGTGTTTCCATGGATTTCAATTCAGGTTTTGTATGTTCAATTTCCTTGCTGGGCGAACTTGCTGATTTCACATCCCTTAACCATATTTCTAGTAACGTTTCAGCACCTAGCGTTTGTATGCCGGACAAAGTTTGGTCTAAAACAATATTGTGAATAAGCTGCACTGGTTTCTGGTGAAATTCTGAATGGAAGAATAGCTGTACTCTTATGGGAAATTCGCCCCATCCACGACGAGATACTTGAAAGGGTGGAGTTTCAATATCGACAACGTCGTTGGGGCGATAAGATCGATGCAAATGAAAGCGCACTTTTTTAATAAACCGTTCAATAGGTTGTTTTGGGTCTTTTGGTTGTACATAAACCAACCATTTGTGTGTTAAAGCTTGCGTGCGGTGTTGCACATCCCTATCCATTTCATTGCCGATATATTTCGACGTGTTACCAACAACAATCAAATTTTTAATTTTATTATTAAGGCGGGCAGCATTTAAAGACTTTCCTGCAGGCTTGTCGGAGGGCACTTTGAACACTTTTTCTTGCTTGACCGCAGAAGAGCTTTTAAGACTGTTTTGAGCAGCAACATTTAACAATGTGTTGACATCGTTTTCTGTAGCAGTTTGCTTAGAGTGGTCTATAACTATGCCCTGCTCTTTTATAATTTGCTTAAGTTTTCGTTCTTCCCGTTTTTGGGTTTGAGATTTAGCCCTTATAGTTTGTACTGCATTTTGAGCTGCAGTTCTTTTCGGACAACTTCTTAGTACCTCGGTAAGATCTTTGGGCCGTTTGCCTATCAACTTTTTGACAGATGGGTGTATAGGCATTTGTGGGCCCTTGTCATCTCTGTCAAACAATGTGTAACTACCCTTTAACGTGGCCGCATCAGCAGCAGTTAAAGGGATCTCTTGTTTTTTATAATAAGCAGAAACAATTCCATATCGCAATCTTTCCAACAAGTTTTTTGCCTTTTCTAATCTTACATCAATTTCTTGCAGCTGTTCCTGTTTTATTACAATTTCCCGCTGAAATTCTCTATCTATAATTCGTCTAACTTTATCAAAATAATTATCAGTTGCAGGTGTTTTTTCTGGCTTAAATTCTTCATCTATTTTAAGTTTCTTATTTGCAAAGTGTGTGCTGCAGCCTGGGCTGCCATCATCGTCCTCTATTGGTTGTTGAGGATAGTCTGGATCATGAAATTCACTATGTTTACGTTTCAAGGGTGAGTTTCTGCTGAACATGACCGCCTCATAAAACTTCAAAGTTTTGCTTTATTTTTCGATTTTTGCACTTTTACCTTCGTAATTGACAAGGGCTAGCGCTTGTTTAGGGGAAAATGTATTTTATTTTAAAACAATTTCTCGACTTTTACGTTTAGTTTATCACAACAAGTAAATAATCCTTCTTTTTCTTAAAGTTTTTGCTTGTACTAAAAAATGAAAACAAATTGAAATGTGTCATTAAGACAAACTTTCTAGGATTGCCAGCTCTATTTTAAGTTGCAGTAGCTAAAAAAGGCATGGCAGGAATATGAAATATATGCAACCTATATCTATAGCACCGCCCAAGATACAGAATTTTAAGTATACCCAGCCTCCACTAGTGCACTATTTGCCAACATTATTTTATTTTTATAAATCAACAATCATGATCGTTGAAAACTTACTTACTCTTCATGTATTACACAGATAAAACAAAAGAGACTTGCCAACAACACGTTGCCAGTCAAATGGTTGGCAACAAAGTTTTAATACCTTATAAACAAATATGCAAGCAAAGTGTTACAATTTAAATTATTTAGAAAAGTATAATAAAAATCCTTTCATACATGAAAGAAAATCAGTCCAGAATGAAAATATTTATAGCTATGGAACTGTTATAGATGAAACTAAAAAATGTTTGGAATATTTCCAATTTCATCAAATAAAATACCACTCAGGTGTTGCGGTTGATCTGCAGGAACATTCTGCCGCAACATGTATTTTGTTATTAGGGTAAAGTAACTGGCAATATAATTTTTTCCAAACTTCTATGACGTTAATATGTTCAAAATACTTGCTTCTTTCATAATTAAAGCTTTCAGTTTTGTAAAACTAAAATGTGCTCTCTAAATGTTTGTTTCTTTTCAAAGGATTCTTAATCATCATTGTCATTTTTATTGTATGGACTTTGCAGCAGTCAAAGATATCACCTTGTTTATTAAAGCAAGTGGAGTGAAGTATATTATTTCCTACAGTGAGCTTAAGATGGACAGCGTCAGACAACTTGCCAGAGATATAACAATTTTAAATAATATTTTCTATTTGTATAAATTGGAAAATAACAGTCACGCTTTGGAAAGTAACAGACTTTGTTATACAATAGCTACTTCGGGAAGTACGGGAATGCCAAAAATTGTACATGTACCCTATGAATGTATAGAACCTAACATAAAAAGTTTTAGGTTGATATGTTTGTACTATAACAAGGAGTATATTTATTAATTTTGATTAAATTTTTACCATTTAGCCTCTTGTTGAAAATTCAAGCAAATGATATGATTTTTCTTGGTTCTCCGCCTACTTTTGATCCCTTTGTGTTGGAATTTTTCGTAGCCTTAGAAAACGGAGCCAGAATTCTAATTATCAGCAAAGAAATACGTTTATTGCCACAACAGTTGATAAAACTAATCTTGCCAGAACCCAAAACACTAAAACAGGGCATTACCATATATCAAACTACACCTTCATTGTTCAGGTTGTTTGGCCAAGACAACATAAAAAATGTTGTATTTAATAAAAACTCAAACTTAAGGTAAAAATCATTATAAATTTAATATTACAATATGTTGTTTATGGAAAAATAATTTATTTTAGATGTTTAATTCTGGGCGGAGAAGATTTTCCTGGTATTTTAGAGCTAAAATCCTGGTTGCCTTTAGATTTTTTCTCCTGCGGTAAACGCATTTTTAATGTCTATGGCATTACGGAGGTTTCCTGTTGGTCCAGTATTTATGAATTTGATGACAAAAGTTTAGAAAACCAAAAACTACCTTTAGGTTCGCCTTTAGATGGTCACACTTATCTTCGATTGGTTGACGATTCTGCAAACGTTTTGCCCGATAAAGAATGCAAGGGCGAGCTTGAAATTGGCAGCCGCATCAGACATTGTTTTATACCACAACAGGACAATGATATCAAGATTTTGGACACACAAAATATTATTTACCGCAAAACTGGAGATCTTGTAGAGTGCGATAATTTGGGAAACATTTATTTTATCGGCAGGTTGAACAATACTATTAAACGGCTAGGAAAGCGTATATGTTTAGGTAGGTTTTTACTAAGCCAACTCTAAATAAAGGTCATGCATAGTAAAGCGTTATTTAACCGGTCTGTCTATGTAGAATCACAAACAAAAAACAGGTACACAACTTTTAACAACCGGTTCGGTTTATGCAATTATAGGTTTTCAAGAGTAGTTCAAGGGACTCCTATACTGGCAGACTTTAAAAATTACCTTTCAAATTCATATTCCGGATTATTTTTCAAATAATCCAGCTCAAAACTTAAAATATTCTTGTCCTGTTGCTATAAACTATGTGTAGAAATTTGGATTATGAAAATGTAAAAGATCACTAGAAAAAAAAACATTCACTTCCACAAATTCAAATAGAATGTCGTTGTGATAAAGTTTCTTAAAACATTATTTTCGTTGTGGATTTTATAGACAGACCGCAGATTAAATTTTCTAATTTGTAAAATTAACATTTAATTTACATATAATTTTAGACGCATTAAACCGAAGACTCCAAAATATTTTAAATGCTCACAGTATCCCTTTCAAAGTTGTTACTTTGTGGCACCATGAAACTTTAAAACTCCTATTTTGTTTATATAAAAGCAACCAAACTTTGGATAATGAGAAACAGTTTGTAGCAAATATTTTTAAAACATGTTTGGATATTTACGAACAGCCAGATAAAATATTTTATAAAAAACAATTGCCTTTAAATGCGCATGGAAAAATTGATCGTAAACAAATTTTACTAGAACTCTCTTCAAATCTTCAAACGCCGGTTCAAATATTTAAAACTTTCTTAACAAATGTAATGGGTTTCAGACAGGATTTGCAGGAAACTGAAACTCCATCTTCGTCAGTTGCTGCAAACAAACGTTTAAAATTATCTACCGATTTAAGTTTCTTTCAAGCTGGTGCCACATCATTTCAAGCCCTAAGTCTGGCCACTGAAATAACAGAGCTTTTGGACGAAGATTTTCAGCAACCTAAAGTACTTGAAATGCTTTTGGATAGTAATAGTACGATAAGAGATATCTTAACATTTTTAACATCATGCTCAAGAAAATTAGACGATCATATATCATTAAATAAAAGTTATGAACACATTGGATTAAGTTTAAACCTTAAATTACTCTGGCGTCGGGACCTTAAAAAATGCATAGATGCTGCACCCTCATTATTTGAAGATAAATATGTGTCAGTTGGTTCCCATTCACATATTTTGTTAACTGTCGATGCCTTAACTGGAGAAGAGATATCACGTTTGGAGTTCAACGATCGTATAGAATGTCAGGTAGTTTTTATCTCCACCCAGCTGGCTGTGGCCGGTTGCTATGATGGCTTTCTTTATGGTTTTGATTTTAATAATGGAACTGTTTTGTGGCGGCTAAATGCACACGGCATGATTAAGGCGAAACCTTTGCTTGTGAATAAGATCCTGCTAATAGCATCATATGCGGAGGATTATAATGTGTTGGCATTTGATATTGAGGTATGTACTCGTAGTCTAAGCAAAACTGACAGGCTTGTGCAGACTTAAAAAAGCTAATCTTTTTGCTTCTTTTATATGTATATGATATAATACATGATGCGTTTTTAAGGGCCGCATTTTATTAAACACGCCTGACACAAGAACATTTTTAAACAAATTTTCTTCTTTGTTTGCCAGTCTTTAGCTTTGTTATGGCAATCAAAACTGGGTTCTAAAGGGATATACTCATCACCCGTACAAATAACACAAGAGACGGCTTTATTTTGCTGTTTAGACGGTACATATGCGCTGTTAAAAGTTGAAACTGGTTTAATTCAATGGCAGCAAAAGCTTGACTCGCCCATTTTTTCTACAGCAACTAAAATTCAAACACAAAAGGATATCCTTCTTGCTGTGGCTGAAGTTAAAGGACTTATATCCATTTGCAAAGCAGCGAATGGAGAAAAGGTATACTAAATTTAATTATAAAACACTTAAATTATTTCAACCGTCTTGCTATGAAACTTTAGTTAACCAGTTTCCAAGCTGTTGGCAATGTGTTCTCCGGCTTGACCTTAATTGCCACCGAGCAACTTAATAATTTATTAATAGTATTTGGTTGCCATGACAAAAATGTTTATTGTCTAAAATTGGAGTACAGCCGCAATCAATTGAGTTGTCTTGGTAAATATGCCTTAAATGCTGCTGTGTTTGCTACACCTATTGTTGTATCGAAAAATTGGGTATTGGCCTGTTCGACACAAGGTTTGATGGTGTTATGGGATGTACTGAAAAATATAGTTTTAGCTTCAGTTGATTTGAGAGCTGAAATTTTTTCCACGCCTAAATGTTTAAATGACAAATACATTTATGTCGGTTCTAGAGATAATTATTTATATTGCTTTGAAATAGGAAAATAAATTAAAAGACATTTAAACACAATTATACAATAGTTACGGAATCACTTGCATGCACAGGAATCTAACAAAATTTCGTTTAATCCTTTTCGTTTTATGCTTTACGTTTCTTTTTAGTCTCTTTAGCAGTTTGTTTTAGAACTTCTGCTGCTAATTTTTTATTAACTTCCATTTGAGCCAAATCCTTTTCTCGTTGGGGTACAATTTGTTTGGTTTCGGGTATATTAACACGCTTGGCGGCCATCTTTACAGGCCCTTTAGCCACTTGACTGCTACAAGTGGCCTGCGCAGTTGAGCCTAATTCATTTAATTGCTTTATGTCGCAATCCGGCTCTTTAGGGAACAGCTCTTTCTTCTGTTTTCTAATGGCGGCAGTGCTGCTTTTTCTAGCCCTCTTTGCTTTTGTGGGTTTTTCGGCGGTCTCATCAGAATCTACAGTACCAGACATCTTTTCAATGGCATTTTGCACCCGCTTACTAACACGAATTTGCCTTAAGCTTAAGGCGTTTTTTACATTAAAGTAGTTACGTATGGATTGTTGGGTACGTTTCTCGTTAAGTTTCTTCAGAACGGGCATTAGAATATCGTCAGTTTTACTTGTGGTCCAGCCAAAGTTTTTTCTGGCAAATTCTCTTAACGACTCCACATCCGGATAACCCCAAGAGAAGGCGTCTCTATTGTCATCCACTTTCGGTGTTAGATAGGCTTCTACAACGGCAGTATTGGGAAAACCGTCATGAAGTTCTATATTTTTCAGTTTTTTCTGCAAAGCAAAACGAGCTGAACTGCCAGGTGGTGTTGCCGAGGACTTAAACGATTGCCACCAATTTCGAAATTTTTGCAAAGTATTTAAAATGTTTTGCATTGAAACGAGTGCCGGTTCATCTGGTTTATTTCCAAGGTCTTTGGGAGTGAAGGTGGCTAAAATTTCCAAGGCAGTGACCGCTCCAATGCCATGAATTCCTGGGAATTACAGAAGTTACGAATAAAAATTAAACTGGTTAAATTAATTGCAATTAACAACAATAAACATGTAACATGTTTGCCTTTTGTGCAAATCACGTGATTTGAAATCGTTTTTTCTGTTTTCCTATCAAAATGATTTTAACTTGATTGTGTTAGACAAGTTAAAATTAAACTAAAAATTTGTCGTACACAAAATATATCATTTTATTTTTTCCAATAAGAAGCAAATGACTCTGTTTCAAATCACTCGTAAAAAAAAGTATTTTCCAATACCAGCCTTCTCAATATGTGCTGGTGGACGAACTTACCTGTTGTGTAGTCACTTCCCACTAGACAAGCCAATTGTATTAATTTTTTGCGATCACAATTGAAATCCTTTTCAATCTGTTCGGAACGAAACTCCAACACATGTTTATTTTGGGCAAAAAAATTCTTATAAACGGTTCGTCCACCAAAGAGCCAAATATCACTGTCGTCTGTTATCGTGCCGTTGGTAAGTTGAACAATATCGAGAAATGCACATTGAGCTTCAGCTTCCATAGGGGCCACAATAAAGGGTACACCGAACAGTCGCAACAGATCTTGACAGTCGGAATTCATGCGCTGGGTGACTGACATGCCCATGCGATCTTGACGATTACGTTCGTTTTCCAGTTCCTGCCTTTCTTTAGCCAAATCTGACGCCAATGTGCTCAGTTCTTCTGCAGTTTTTTGTGATTTTAATATATTGGCTGCCTCAGTTATTACGTCTTGTTCACTGACAGGTTGTTTCGTTTGCTCATTTATAGCTATAAAATCATTATCTAGTTGTTCAACACTTTCTGTGGGGGCCGCATCAGGTTCCTCTTCAAATAAAGTTTTATTAGCTTTGGTTGGTTTTTTATTGGGGGATGGAGAGTTACTGCCATTTTTGCGTCCAGATTTTGGGCTTTTGCGGACAAAAAAGGGTGATTTAAGTTTTGGTACTTCTTTGTTTTCTTCTTCTGCGGATTTTTCGGGAGTTCGCTTAACCACATAATCAACATTGAAAAATTCTGTTATTGAATGACTTTTCGAGGGCGTTCTAAAGTTTGGAGAATTTGAATGTCGTTTGGGAGATTCTAATTGGTTAAGAGTGAGAGGTAATGGTAGCGGCGTTAAGCACCGTTTTTCATTATCATCACTATCGCACACTTCTATAATATCCGATTTTATTTCAGAACCCTTTAAAGCTGTTTCATCGTCAGATATTTCAATGACAGTATCATTTAATTTAATGTTTTCCAATTTGATATTTTTGATATCGTTGGCTTGTTGTTTCAATTCATCTAAAATTGAAAGAATTTTCTCCGTTTTAGGTGGTGTTTGAATTTGTACTGTTGTTTTGCTTTTTTCAAGCACAGAACTTTCTATATCTTTATCTGGTTCTGCTCTTTTGGTTACTTTTTCTTTGACAGGCATTTCTTGAAATACATCTGCGAATAGATCATCTTCTGAATCTACCGTTTTTCGTAAATCGATTTGAATATGCAATAATTTTGAAGCACTTGTGTTTCCTGCGAGTTCATCCGGTAAACAAGGCGGCGTTTCCTCTATAACACATTCGTCTTCCGAGTCATTTGATTTGCTTTTCATGTTTCCCAAATCTTCAACTTCTTCTAAATCACTATCCGTGTCATCAGAGTCATCTTTTTGGTCATTATCTGATACGATATTATCGATAGTGTTGGTTTTAGCAGTAGCTTGGTTATCACCTTCTTTGAACTTTGTTTCTGTTCTTTTATTTAGTTCTACAGTAAACCGATGGGTATTATCTGGCACCTCTTCAAGATCTGAATCTGTTGCATCAGAATCATCGGTAACACAGAGACGAATGTCCTGGCTTTCACTGGGTTTTTGGTATTTGAGCTCATGCGAGCTTCTAAAATTGAAATGAATTATATTATAGGAAAAGAAAATTTTGATAAAAATTTTGATACGTCATCAAGTTAAAAACTTGAAATTTTAAATGCAGTTACTTTTTAAAATGAAAGCGCGGAAATCAGTAAGTTTGTACGCCCAGAATCAAAACTCAAAATGAATCTGAATCTTTAAAAAAACTTAATAAAATTGTTTTGAACTTTTTTAGTGGTAGAAACTTGTATAATTTAATCGAATTCACTCACAAAGCGTTTTTCAAAATTGAAAAAATTCAATAACAAATAGATTTTCTGGTTATAAATACAAACCGAATTAAAATGAATTAGTTTCATAAATAGCTTGTGGGAAGTAAAAAATTTAACGCTATACAGCGTTTAGCTTAATACTTACGCTCCATTTTCATTAGTATCGGCAAGAAGTCCTTCTATATCTAGAGTATCGTCGATATTTTGTGTTTTTTCTAATATTCCTGCCACCTCTTCCTTATTCATGCCAGCATATTCAATCATATATGAACGTGCCGGCCCCTTAGCAGCATTTTGTAATTGCTGTCTTTGAGCTTTTGACAATTTTATATTTTCATCTGAATCATATTCGTAATCTTTTTCGTCATAGACTCTTTTTTCATCGTCTTCAAGTGATAAAGCAATAGCTAATTCCAAATCTGCGTCATATTCATTGCCAAATTGGTTACCATCAGTTTCTGTAAGTTTAGAACTATCGTTTTGGCTTTTTGAATCAGATTCTCCTTCCCCGGCCTTCTCTCTTTCCTCCTTAATAGGTTCTTCTTTAATTTTTGCTAATTTCTTTTTTAAATCTTTAACTAAAAGAAAACGTGTGTGTTCATCAGAAGTAATTTGTTTGGTACCTTTTTCCACAATGCCTGTCTCTAAAATGCCTTCGTCGTTGAAAATATTGCTGAGTTCTGCATAGGTTAATGTGCGGCCACCCATTTCTTGCTCTGCACTTTCGAGGCTGACCTGAACATCGCGTCTCTTAAGCAAACGTTTCATTTGGAAACTACTAAAATCATCACTTTTTGAAGGTAGTTCGTGCAAGCGCCCCCAAGATGATTGCTTGCGGGTTTCTTTAATGTCTACCAAGATTTCGTGCCTGACATCAGCAGGTAACTGCAGAAATTCTTTGCTTTTTACATCAATTCCCAGAATATTTGTATTGTAGATATGGCGGTGGTTTGAATCGTCGAAGGAAGAGTCTTCAGTTGAAGCGCTACTAGAGTGTTCATCAGCATAAAATGAGTTCTCATTAAACGATTCATCTGTGCTGTCAGACTCTGTTTGATTTGGATTATGTTTGCAAGAGCTTGCGGGTAATTCAGGAAGTTTAAACATATCATCCACAGTATCGTCTTTTCTGGTACTTTTATTTGTGGCAATTTTCTTGACAGGAGAAGTTAGCAAAAGCTCGGCATTTGGTCCCAATGCTTGCTGAACTACTTTTTCTTTAGCCAGGGACTGCAGCAGTAAGGTTTGTATACGATCAGCCTCACTGTTCAGTTTACTTCTTTGTTGCTGGCGACGAGCCTGCACACAATTATAGATTTTGGGTTTGTAACTAAAACAAAACAAAAACCAAAATTACACTTACTATAGTATCCTTTTTCAATTGCGGCACACATCCGTCGAAAACAAAAACTGGCTTGACCCTGTAATACATCAATTTGCATAATCTGTGAAACAAACCCAATAAATGAGCATTATTAAGAGCTGCTCCTTTATTGTCCTGGAAGCCTTTGACGACCTGATGCAACCATATCGATATATCTAGAAAAATAAATGTTTTAAATTCACTTTTAAAAAAAAATTGCAGATACTTGATCTCTTACCAACTGCCAAAACTTTTCCTTCCAAAGTCTCCACAGGCACTGGTTTACCACATGGCTCTATTAATTTCCATAAGCCGGTTACCCCCATGATCTTCCTAAATTGTTTTTTTTTTTTACTAAATTATATCAATGTTTTATTATACCCAAACACAAAAAAACAGCGTTGAAATGGTTTTTGGTTATTTTTGTTTAGCTTTTTGTTATCGGTGTTGCCATATTTTATATTTAGTGAACAAAAAAAAAAAAAAAAACACATGAGCAGGAAACGCAGGGAAATACAATGTTATACAAATTTCATGATCCGTTATTTTTGGTTTAGAAAACACATTTAATATGACTTAATTTCGCAAAACTGCGTGAAAAGTTTATCACACTAAAAACAAAAAAAAACTTCAATTCTTATTTATTCCATTCTTAGTAAATGAGTACTATCTGGTGCATTTGCACCAGCAGACCTTGACTTTACGAAGCGAAGTTTATTTATTTTTCTTCTATAAAACCTACTTTAGTTTTATGTGCAAAATGCTCTTTCTTTGCTTCTTGTTTTCCTGTTAAATTTTCAAAATGTTGGATAACGTAATTTGTAATTTTATTTATTTCGGTTACGCCCCACATATAATTTTTGGAATATTAAGCAGTGGCAACGCTAATCTGTGTGATTTGATTTCGCAATGTGACATTTTAAACAATTAAATAGCGGCAATGCTATATTTTGTTTAGCTTGATTTCCGGTATTTTTACGGTTTTCTGCTGCACTATGCAAATGGAAAATTTAAATATCATTTTAAATGATTAAAAAAAAAAATGCGAATTAAGGATTTTATCCAATTTCAGAATTATATGTTTTATTTACATGCCTATTATTTGGATCGACATATTCACAATAAAAAATTAAAGGCATTATTTGTTTCATAAGTTGTGTGTGTTTTTTAAACGCATTTATTAAAATAAATTTTATTTACTATAAATATATTTCAAATATAGAATAAATACAATATCTAATAACTTAAAACAATTATATAAATAAAGATTTTTTACAAACAAATTACTCATACGTTGTGATTATGTACTTCGATACGACAAGCAGAGGAAAATAGTTAAAATTCTAATGCCAAGGAACATGTTTCATTTGCATTGCAGTTTTGTTCCAGCGGCAATAATTTAGTTCTTTTTTCTACATGTTTTTTTTTTTGTAATCAATACAAAACATTTTGTGTGTGTGTGTGTGTTAATTTTTAGGAAAATGATGCTACAATACCTGAGTTAAAACTAGAATTTTGTTATTGTTTTGTTAATTACTTGGTTCATGTAAAGGTGAATCTAATTTTGTTTTTTAGAATTGATAATCTTAGCTTCTTGGCTAAGTTTAGTGTATTCAGATTGCATAATATTTCTAGTTTTAGCGATTATTGCATCTATGTCATCTTTTGTGCAGCCAGCTGTACGAATTTCGGGTAAAATTTGTATGATGGCGTGTCCTGAACGGAAGGTCTTCTCTTCGCTGTTTAAGAACCAATATTTGGAAATAACGACCGGTTGTATGGGGCATTGACTTTGGAGGGCAATATGGAAGGAACCTTTCTTAAATGGCAACAAGGTATCTTTGGAGTTACGGGTACCTTCAGGGAAGAGCAATAGCTTGCAGCCCCTGTCGTTGATGGCTTTTGATTCTTTTTGCAAAGCATTTATGGAGTCAGATTTGCGGGATCTATTTATAAATAATGTACCCCATAGCCAGGAACCAAAACCGAAAAATGGTAGATATAAAATTTCTCTTTTGGAAACAACAGTAGCACGACCAATGACCGGCCAAAGGTAAGACAATACTGAAAGTATTTAGTAAAAATTAAAAAAAAAGGAATTAAATATTTAGCTGGCAAATTTAAAATGTTGGCATTATCATGACATTTAATTAACATTTAAATACATTTCGTATGGTTTGCATAACAGTAATTAGCCATTATACAAATACATATTTTTAATTTTCAATTGCTTATTTCTTACCTAAAAGATCTAATGCACTTTGATGATTCATTAAAACTACACTGCCCGTGTTTTTGCGTATATTTTCTCGACCTCTAACTTCCATGGTAACGCCCAAGCCTTTACAAAGCTGTCGACAAGCCCAAGCAGGACCCCTTTAAAATTTAAATATTACAAATTAAATAAAGAATAATTATATGTATGTATGTATGCATGTACATATTATGTAGAGTATTTTAAATTAACTTACAGTGCATTTTTATAATCTCTTGGCCTAAAAATCATAAACGGTATACAAATAAGTACAATCGCTCCGGAACCGATTAAAAATATTGCCATTTTTAGTTGATATGGTGCTTTATTGGAAAAACTCATAAGCAGCGCCACTAAACAGGCGAGCCCTATCATTTCACAAAAACAGGCCATTTATTGATATATTTTGGACAAATCTGTAAAAAATAAATAACTTTATTTTAGAAGTTTATTTCAAGCTAAAATTGTTGTGGAAAATCAAATATTTTGATTTTTTCAAAGTATTTACACGTACAATACCCGTATTTTTTTGTTTTTTTGATGGGGTCACCCCCTTTGCACATACACACATGCAAGTTGTATTTACGTTTGTCTACACGTCACACGCCTTGTCCCCCTTAAGGTAAATACTAATAGCAAAGCTAACTTTTAGTTACAACTAAATGTAACCACTTGCTTAAATAGACATGATTCCCACAACCAAAAACTATCAAGTTCTCCAATATTTTGGCTGGCAACTGCTGATTGGACTATATTTTCACTCGAGGAATCGTAAGTAAATTCATTTTCCACGCGTGCCGAATTATCGATTTTAGAAAGGTTTATATATGTAAATAGCCGAAGGGCTTAAGAGTAGATAATTTAGAATAAATGCTAGTCATATTCTGACAAAGTGGATCTCTGGCTTTTAATTGAACAAGAGGTAGTCGTTGTTCAGCCTGATTTTCAAAATGATTTTCCATTATCAACCTTGTAAAATGCTTTGCACTTTTCTGCCAACGTTAATGTTTTATGTTGTCGTCTGTTTACAAGTGCCGTATTGACGTGACGTCTTAACGCTACGCAAACTCAAGTAAACAAAATTATTTTACACATTCTTGAATTCTTGCTCACACACTAATTTTATTTAACGTTAAAATAATGAAAAAATTTCACTGAGACAAAAAAAAAACACTTGTCCGGACTGTAGAGGAAAAATTTCTAAGCTGTGCGAAATATGCAAATGTCCGGAATACGGGAGAGTCCGAATTAGCGGATTAGGTTGTACTGTAATTGTATTTCGAACGTTCTTACCTCCGCACTTTAAAACACCAGTATCAGTGTAGTCCCGGATTTGTTTTGGCACTTTGTTCATATATACAGCCAATACTTTAAAAACACAATATTATAAGTGAATTTTAAGGGCAAACATTTATTTGTGTTGTCGGAAAAGTCCTCTCTTCAATGTCGCATTTTGGTTAAACGGTTCTTTATTTGCTTCAATCAATTGACAATAACAATCACAATCACAACAACAAACTTTTTCACCAAACCAACCCAAGTACAACGTTCGAGTATAACTGTTTTCTTTTAATTCAATCAAACGATTTTAACTCAAAAAAAATCCCAATGAAAAAAAATGAAATTATTTTCTTTTTTTGAAATGATTAATCATCAGGCGAACAAGTATTTTTATGTCATCATCATCATCATCATTTCACTTTAATGGTTCTTATGAATTGCAATAATAATTTTTTCCAATTTAAATTTCACCAACGTATCTAGTATCCAGTACCCAGTGCATTCTTACAGTGTGCTGAGCAGACTTGAGGTCTCAACTTACTTGCCAGACTGTTTGTGTGGCCCAAGATTATGTATCGACAGCTTAAATAATACTAATTGTTTTAAATTTGCTTCCAAAAACAGCAACTAACAACGATCTTATCAGTCACAAATAAAACAAACGATTAAAATGTGTTTTAGTTACTTTTCTTCTGTTTTTTTTTTTTTTTTTATTACAGTTCACTTAGAGAAATTTAAATAATGTTTAAGGTCAGTACAAATAGATATAATAATGACAAAATACACACTTGAAACAAAAAATTAACTCAAATGCACTTTGTGTAGCGGCAATAATATATAAAAACAAATTAAACTGTTCTTAATGAAAAGAGAAAACAAATTAAAATTTAAGCAAAAAACTCGCTCTTAAATAATAATTAAAGAACATAAATTCGAAAGAAAAGGTTTTTGGCCGCATGCGCAAGTAAATGAGGGGTACAAATGGTTGTTTTTCCAGCAAAAGCCATGCACGGTATCGAAAAATATCGCGACTGATATTGTGACCACGCCGTTAGCGCTATCAAAACCAGTTTTGACCTGAGGCATTGTTTCGGCAACAGTTAGTTATATCGTTTAATACCTCGCATGGATCAAATGTTAATAGCTTAGAGCTTAAGTTTGCTCAAAATTTATTAATTATATTTGCATATGCTATGAAGCAAACTTTTACTATACAGAGGACATCAGCCATAGGCGGCAAGATGGCGGCAAGTGTCAGTTCGAAACAATTATAATTGATAGCGAGTGCTTTAATTCTCCACAGCCCATGTAATTTTTGTGGACTTTTTAATAAAAAACAAATGATTTTACACGTGCAGCAGGTTGAGCCTCGGCGTATATCAAACTGTGGCACTCTGCTTTTTGGTTGTAAAGTGAGGAAGGGGATCGTTCAGTTGGCACAGCAACCAAAACTGTTGGAAGTTCATGTATAACTTCGGTTATGCATCATCTTCTTTTAAATGTCAATTGGCGGAAGGGTGACTAACGCGACCATGCAATGTCTTTGGGCAGCCTGGTCGTGGTGTTGGTCAGTTGGGTGAGCCTGGCTAAAATGTTCTGGCTATGGCTTAAACCTAAAAATGCATGAAAAGCGCTTTGCTAGTGATCCAAAAGCTCTCGAGGTGGTGTTATCTTGCAGCCGATTTCTAGTCTTCGGAAGCAGCTGATATAGACGAGTCTGGTTAGGGCCTGAAGTTAGGAATACCTTGGGATTTCGGGCTATCAACTCAGGCGGCTTGTCTTCTTGTTTTACTGTCCGAAGGGATTACATAGCCTTGTGTTATGTGCCGTCCCCACTTAGCACAAAAAGTTGCCTGTTACGCCAGATGCCAGCAGAGGTGACCCGTGGACAAGTCCCCTAAGTGGAGTTGATGCAACCTCAGATTAGTCAGATGGTGACGCAAATCAATTAAACAATTTGTCAAAGAACGCTGTTGGTTCCACAATAACATACATAGTTTGTATCGGTTTACCCTAAAAATTGTCAAACTGTAATTGACGTTTTCTGTCATTGATGCTGTGACAAGTTGCACTTAACTTATTATATATACACAAAGGCAATGCTTTGCCCAATTGAAATACAAAAAGCCCTAAGTCATGTTTGTCTTATTCAGAAAAAGTCTTAATGACTTTATAAATTAGTTCGGAAACATTAAGTTTGATTGAAAAATATACGCTGCCAACGAAAAATTATTAAAATTCTGTCGTTAAATTTGTTGTTTTTTATATTAAACTTAATAACATTTTTGTGCTTTGCGTCAAAACAGTGATTGCCAACGTTATTATAAATAAATAAGCTGATTTCTTGTCTTTTTGCGCAACTGTTAACCGATCCAGAGTGTGATTAATATAGAATAAAGACAACGAAAAGTTGGTTAATGCAATAACTTCGTTTAGATACATTTAATTTTTGAAATTAAAATAAAATTTACAAAAAAATGATTTCTAGGCTCGACAGTATTCGGCCAAATTAAAACTCAGTTTTGATTTTATTTTATTTCAATTAAGGCTTGATATACAATATTTTCAATTCCAAGTGTACGAGTATCTTACGAATATAGAATGAAATAACAACTATCGAAATTCGTTGACATCATGACAAACTGCCACATTTTCTTGCGGATATATGTAGAACGTAAACAAATAAATTGATTGCCAATATTTAATCATTGTATTGAATGGTAAATATTAAAAAAAAATAACAACAACAATAACAACAGTATTAAGACCGTTTACAAACAAACAAAACTAAAAATCTGACAATTAGTCATACATGATAGATAAATTAATCAGTTTTGAAATTGGTTTTGTTTTTTTTTTACTCAGACCAAAGCAAGAGTTTTTATCACTCTTGTATATGAAACAAAATGCAGAGAGTAATTCGGCTTTAATAACGAAAAAAAACCATAATATTTTTGAAATTTTGATGATTTATATACATTTTTTTAGGTTTTTCGATTTTTAAGGCGTTTTAGGTACTTTTGTCTTAATGGTGGCTGCGCTACGGAATAAATAATTTCTTTTTAGGTGATACGAGTAATATTCGAAACAAGAACCACCCTAATATACATATGATTAATATTAGCCGTCATTTAATAAACATAATTTATTGGGTACAAGTTTGAGGAACCACAATTTACAAAAAAATATACGCAGCAATTTAGATTATTCAAATTACTTCAAAATAGTTTAATGAATGAGTATTTTTTAAGTTGCCCATATTGAACAAATTACACTCCTGTCTGTCTGTCTGTCTATTATCGTTAGAAACTTGCGCCGCTGCAAAACTCTTGAACGCGCTGCACTTGAACTTCGTTTTTGATTGTTTATTTATTTGAGGAAAAAGAAAACTCACATCGCGCGATTCTAGCATCGTATGATGATGATACAATATACATAATTTTGAAATTGCGCATGTTTTGTGTTACAGACGTTGCCAGACAATGGACTGAAAGTGACTTAAAGTGGTTTAAGGTGGGTGGTGGGTGCTTGTGCCTAAGATTGATTCGGAAAAGTTGTACTTTTCTCCATTAGTAATAAAAAACTTTGATGTAATAAATAAAAATAACAACATAAAATCTTCAGTTAAATGTTTTTTTGTCTCAAACTAATTTTGAATGTGTGTATTCTTAGAATCCGTCATACGCTGTCCGTTGACTTTTTCAACTGGCAGCTCAGTTAAAATCCAGGGTTTGTTATGAGTACGTCGACTTCAACGCAACGTATCAAAGTTCAGCAACTTTTAACGTATGTACGTTCAGTACTTGGACAAGTTTCAGTTCGTTTTGTTTTGATTTATAGTAGATTTTTTTTGTTTGATTATTTTTGGGCAACGCGAAAAAAAACTAAAAAATTTTTTATGGAAACTAATTTAATGCAAAAAAAAGCAAAACAAAATAATAATTAAAATAACATCCAGAAATTCATCCGTCTCCATTGAAAACTGAAAATATGTTGTTCTGTTGAGTATCTACTTTGACAGTTAATTTTTTCTTTGTTTTGTTTTAGATTTTTAACAAAGTACTCGCTATACAAAGTACAACGTACGACGGATTCTATGTGCCCCCGGGCCTTTACTGCTAGCAAAACTGATATTATTAGATTACATTTTTTTCTAATTTATTGCCTTTTTGATTTGTATTTTTGTGTTGATTCTTATCCTCAAATTTGATATGTAATCAGTAAATTCAAAACAAAATATATGTATATAATTGTATTCAAGTGTAATTGCGGCTAAAATTTTGTTTTTCTAATTCCGTTCGCTTGGAATTTACAGACTTCAGGGTGTCTTTATGGAAATCTGTCATATTGTCTATTACGTCATTTAATTTTTTGGCTGTTAGAAGTTTCTATCAACGATGAAGATGGCAGAGGCAATTCGAAGTTTTCAAATGTTTATTCAACCACAATTAAATGTTGCCTTTGACAACCCTTTTTCTAAAGAATGATCGACGTGGAAAATTAACAATTTAGCGGCTTGTTTCATACGAACATTTTAACGAACGTTTAATTCATTACCATTAATATAATGGAATTTAATTGTTTGATAGGAAATTATTTGTTTCAAAAAAAAAATATGAAAAATTTTAGATAATTGGCAATATTCTGTCTTAACAACTTTTGATTAGTTTTCAAGATATCATAAAATTGATGATTTATTAAAAAAATAATATTTTTTTAAGACATAAATATTTATACGATTTATGTATAACTCCACTGATATAAAAATGTGCTTTGAGGCAAAATAACAAACAAAAAAGTTAAAAAATTAGGTTAAGGAATGGTAGACGAATTTTGCCCAATACCATTCGTTCTGCAGAAATTCACTGTGGAAATATTGTTGTATGAGGCACTGATACAATTATTTATTGATAGTGTAACCATCTTAACGAAATCATACCCAATAAATGGAACAGAACTAAGAACATTTTTTATAGTTAACTGTTTTGTATGAAGTGATAGAAAAAGTGAAGCAAATATATAAAATAATTATTAAAATAATGATAATAAGTAATTTTGTTTTTACTAAAACAATTGAAACATGGTCACATGGTGTTGATTTGTTCGTCGTTCGCTTTGTGGACTATTTAATTTCTCGTGTCACTAATTCTGTAGACAGTGGAGGAAGTCGAGGCAACTGAGTTGGCAGCCCGAAAAGAACACCAGACCTTAACCAGACTGAACGGGAATTTTTCCATCACCCAGCTCCTTACGAATGACAGAAATTTATTGCAAGGCAACAATCCCTTGGTGACGTTTTAATCATCGAAAATATACCACTATTACAGTATCTGACCACGTCTGTGGTCAGCTGTGTTTTTGTCTGTAAATAACAACCAGAAGTTTTTTAAACGAGTAGGGTACCTCAAATAAATGATCAGGATCCTTCTTTTAAAGCTTCCCAGGGGCATGTTGTTAACCCTTCTACTAATTGACCATGCAGAATCAATCGGTTGCTAGACAACAGCATCTCGAACATATTTAGATCACCGAAAACCCTGCCACTGTTATCACTATCCACCAACGCTTTTTCCGGTTTGTTTAGGCTTAAAACACAGCCACAGTGTTTCAGGCACCTCAAGTTATGATCAACGCCAGGAACCTTCTTTTGGGGGTTTTCATCCCACACACATGTTAGTTCTCGTTCTGCCAGTTGATTTGCGCTGAAGGTTTCGAAAGGAACTTTATGGAACTTTGATTGCCCTGTCAGCTGAGGACCTCCTTCTCCGCTGTACTCCGGAAAGCAGAGTGCCCCAGCAATTACTTTAGGTAGGCTGGTAACTGGGGAGACCAAGAAAAGCTGTGCAACCCACGTTGGCCATGTTACTATACTTAAAAGCTTTCATTTACTTGCAAGCTCAGGTCAAGGTAAACATACTCTGATTTGGCAGTGATGCTTAAGATAAAATATAGTTCATTATAATATTGATTAGAGCTCAAAACGGAGTTCAACAAATATGTTGATAACGCATATGCAGACATGTGTACATGCTTTTAAGGAATTTTGGGCATTTCTACACCACTGAGGGGCGCCGAAAACCCCCAGTATGTGGCTACTCTTCATAATCACACTTGTGATATTTTTTTTTTGATTTTCTTAAGAGCGTGTTCACTACGTTGCTCACTAATTATTATTATATTCAGTAGCATAAATATTAACTTTACTAATCAAAAGGTTTTTTTTTGTATAACTACACATTATTTTCACAAATTGATAACAATTGGCTAAAACTAACAATAGCTAATATTTCCGAATATACAGGCACAATTTAATTGGCAAAATTTGTCTACAACCTGAGAGCTGATTCATTGTGTCAGAGACCTCAATTTAAAATAAAATATTAAACACCTTTGGAAAACATTTGTGCAGCGCTAAATAACCTTAATTGCCTGCTAATTTTATTATTTAAAGTACAATAATAAAATTTATAATTGTTTTATATTTTTATTTAATTAAAAGAGTTATAAGAAAGCAGCAAAAATTGGGGAAATAGTTCAAAACACTAAAATAATTTCCTCTATATGTACATATATTCTCCACATCTCCACATTTTTGAATATTAATCCCTTTTCTGTCCTCTTGTTTTGAGGACTTTCTTTATTCATTCAAATTCCAAAAACCTGCTTTCTTCTTCCATCAGACGTGTGCAAAAACTATACAACAATTTACATAGATATGTATGTTTTTTATACAATAACCACACAAGTTGCCTGCATTCGAATGCCGATTATAAATGCAATAGTTTGCCGCAAAGCCATATGCACACATGTCTTAACGTAAATAAACAATCATGCAAAGTACCTTTCAGGCGAAAAATCACACAAATATGTATGTAAGTGCACCGAACAAGACTCATTTCTGTTGCCCCAAAGACAATAAATATTTATAAAATGTTATAATTTTTATTTTGTTTAATGCCGTTTTTGTTTTTAGTTTTGTTTGAAATTGAAACGTCCTTGGTATTCAAAAATGCAGCAGAACCTTAGACTTTATGAAGGAAAATTACATGCCCAGGCACGAAGGTGGTTAAAAAAGAAAGTAGTTGCTTCATGTACAGTACTGCAAATAAGACTTCGAACGGTGCATAAAAGAAAAATAATTCCATTTATTACGAGTACGATTGGCGCTTTTGAAAAATCGCCTCCTATAATTGGGCAATAAATTAAAGGTTATGTAAATTCTTTAGGACCATCTTTTTAACTTTTTACTTAAATTATATTTATTTTGGAGTTTTCTTAAAATAAGATTTTTTCGTTTTACAACACAAATATATATATTTTGCATTTTAGTTCTATATAAGTCCAAATGATTTAGCTTTACTGCTGTATAAACTTTCACTTCACTGCTGATACTGTCACTAACAAATAATAACACAAACAAATAACTTAAACTTAAATCAAATTAACTACTTTTTGTATATAAAACAAAGTTAAAAACCAGCCAGAATTGGACTTTACGTTCTTTTCTGTTACGAATCAGCTGTTTTGTTTCTGGGATTTTATTTTAACTTCTTCCTATTGTTCTGTTGCTCTAGAAAACAGAATTCAACGTTAAGTGACAACCGAAAGCACTAATTTATTTGATGTTAAAAGATTGAAAAGTTTGTGCGTATCCAATATTAAAAAAAGAAGATGTGAAAAAAGAGCAATGGACGAAGAAAATTTCATCATATTATTGGCAAAAAATAATAAATTGTGCAATTAATTCAATAAATTTTACAGGAAGCCGGAAAATAAGCGAGCTGGGTTGTAACAGCAAAATGAGTTACAAAATATTTGCTATAGAAAAGAAAATTAAAAACTAATGAGGCCTTAATAGAGAGCATATTCACAAGGAAACCATGGTGCAATCAATCAGCAATTACAAAAGGAAAGTCGCCAGTTAAACAGCTGAAGCGAGCCATTTATTAGGAGCCTTTAGGAGCCGATACCATAAAGCTTAACAAAATCTTACAACGTTCCACTTTAAAACCGCTTTAGAAGTTATCTCCGCTAATATTGTGAGTCAAAAGTGGTGTCAAGACATGTCCTGACAAGGTGGCACCACTAAGACAATTGAAATATTTTACTACTGTTACTGTCCATGTAATTAACATCAATGAAATACTAACATATGTATGTCTTTAAAATTATTTTATAATAATATATTTTTTCTGGCTTGAAGTTATTGAAATTTTGCTCCAGTTCTGTCACCTTATAGGACATATCCCACATCTTGAGTGCTGTTTTTAAGTAATAGTATTGCAGTCATATTATATTCGCAAGTGACGACTACTTGTGTTATATACTGTACACCGTTATTGCTGTAGGGTCATGGTAAAAATTCAAGCATATGGTATTGAAACAAATATTTAATAAAAAGTTGTTGGAATCTGAAACACTTGGTTAACAGAATTATTACAAGTTCTTATTGGCAATGCAATTCAATGAAATGGAAAATCAAATATATGTACGTGTGAAGGATATTAATGAAATATACAAGAATTTTACACAAGTATGATGAAGTTACAATACGAAAAATCGGTGAAAGTATAAACATACATATATACATATGTATGTATGTATGTACATAAGAATGTATGTCAAAAAACTGAAAATGTATGAGCGACTGAAAAAAATATTTGGAAACAGAATATTATACACATTCTGATTTTATGAGCTTACAATCCAATCTGAATTAAGGCTTCAGTCGTCTTTTTACTATCGAAACTTTCCATGGCGTACATGAATTTACTTTGCGTATTACCTGCTTATAAAAAAGTGGGTCCTGCATTAGTAGAATTCAGTATTTTTTAATTTTTTGTATGTCAAAATTTTAAGAGTAAATTTTTTATATTTGTTGTTGCCTGGGAACATAAATATCAAAAACTATTTGGGCTCATTAAACTATATAATTTCAGATTACAAATGATTTAATTTTCGAACAAAAAATTATTTTTTTATTCATTTTGCAATATGTATGTACATATACATATGTTGTACATACATATCTAATGACTATTAACCTCTTTCGGGTAGTTATTAAATAAATTTATGACTATGAGGACTAGTTTTACCTGATGAGTTTTCACTATGACATAAATTTCACACAGATTACTTGTCAAGTAACAAACATACATACATATGTACATACATACATACACAGTTAAACATACATACATACATTGTTATTATCTTTTAAAAATCTCACGACTTGTTTGTTGTTTTCTCATACTGAATGGGACATAATGAACGAATATAACATTAAGGTTAAGATTATGGATAGAACAAAAATTAGGAATTGAACAAAAGTAAAAACTTATCTGTGGATTAATAATAAATCCCAAGTTACGAGTATTTATTTCTATTGCTATTGTAGGCACAAAACACATGTATGTATTGTATATGAAGTGCACTTAAATGAGTATACTTTTAAGTAACAGTAATAATATTAGAAGACTGAGAGTAAAATCTGCAGATGTGGAAAATATAGCACATTTCATATTTGCTAAAAGTTACTGTTTTCTCAGCGCTAAGGATACAAACCATATAAAGATTACCAGGGTTATTTGGTAATACTTATTATAGTTACATATGTATACATATACATACATGATGCCTTCAAACATGAACATTTTTACAATTAAAATTGTGCCCATGGTGGCGTATGAATGATATTGAATAAATTAGAAGCTGTTTTACGACTGTTTACAAATACATATGTATGTATGTATATTTTTGTTTTATTTCGTTTTGAATCAGTGAAAATAAAAATTCTGAAAATGACGCCCATGTGAGTTTTGTCTAGCGCTATATACGCTACTGTGCTCTACTCCCCCTAAAAACACATATTTTTATTAGTTTTAATGCTTAATTATTTACTAAAAATTTCTTGTATGTTTAATAAATTAAAATTTAACCTAAAACAAGTTTTAAGTTTTAGCCTGTTGATTTTATTTTAATTTTATATTCTTAAAGAAGTAAAAAAAGGAAACTCAAAATGCATTTTTCTCAAAGCCAAGTATTTTCTTTAAATTTTCTCAGAGAGAAAAATTCCGTTTGCTCTGAGTTTTTGTTGTTAATATATTATATAGTTTGTGTGCCAACCGTAATGTTTATATGCCGGTTAACATGACAACAAATAACAGATGTTTAAAAATAATGCATTACACAATAATAAAAACGTGTGTCTTGTTACATTGCGCATGCTTCGAATTACTACTCTTTTTTTTTTTGTTTCTATTGCGGCAAAAAAATGAAATAGAGCATGTATGCATGTGTGTATGTATATTTTTGATTTGTTTGAGCGAGAGAAAAATTAAAGGCACATACATACGAGTGTGCAGGATTAAGGATTATAATAAGCAAAGCCTTTACTATCAACAACAGCAACAAATTTAAACAAATTATATAGTATATATGTATGCACGTGTGTATATGTATGTACATACATGTGTGCATTTGTATGCAAGAAGACCTGCTAAAACAAGTGTTGAAATGTTTTTGATTTTCTTTTTTTGACGAAAAATTTTCTTTTTTTTTCATTACACTATCATAACATGGATATGCAATCTGGTGATTTATATAATAACCCTAACTAATTAAATATACATACATATGTACATACATACAATGTACATATGTAAATAGGAACATTTGATTTTATAAACTCTATACTATTTTAGTTTGATATTCATTTTCTTTCAAAGAAATTACTGTCGTTAGTTGCAATAGTTCAGATAACACCGATGCCACCACCACCACCTTTAATTAAAGAAATATTATAAACTGTGCCCAAATAAAAGTGCTTTTGAAACGCAGACTTTGTGATACAACACAGAATTTATAAAAAAAAAAAAAAATGATGCGATACTGCAGAAATCAAATGCACCAAAATGTCGTGTCAATAAAAATCACTGAGTCTCCAGTTTCATATTTTAAACAAAATATGAGTAGTATATCGTTACCTGAAATGCAAAAGGGCGTAACAACCAAAAAATTCAAAATGGGTTTTTTCATTTATTATTGTAGAGCAAATCGAATTACATGTCCTCCTACATTTTTACAGCCCTACTGTCAATAACAACCATTTTATTAAAGAAAATCAAAAGGTCGTAACAACAAAGTTGGTTTTTTCTTAAACCAAAAGGGCGCAACCCACATCTAATAAAAATGACGATTAAAGAAATTTTTTTTTCTACGAAATAAATGCATCATCGCAATTTAATGCTGTACTGAAGAAATTGCAACACCAGCTTCGTAATCTTTGATTTTTTGGAGTTTTTTGTCTCTCCTGTAAAATTTTGAAATATGTTGTTACGCCCTTTTGCACTTCAGGTAACGATATGTACATGTGTACATATATAAGTACAATAAGTCTGTGGCTTATTATCAAACGAAAAAAAAATCCAAATTCAAGCACTTTACGAGTATTTATGTGACATTCACAAGTAATTTGTGTATGTCTTTTAAAGCGAAGGAAAACACACGGCAGGCATTTGCATGTCCATTATTATTTCTTATATAATGGCATTTATAGAACTTTCAAACGTGCATGCTTACACCCCCCTCCAACCTTCACACACTTCCCCACGGTTTTGTTTTATTTTTAATGCAATAGATAGGAAGCGTTTAATGTAATACCCTGTACAGCTATAGCTGCGGTAATCTATTTTTAGAAAAATACGACTAATTAATATAATTTTTGTAGTCCTTCCTATTGTGACTTTAAATAAATACATACATACATACATACAAATATACCATCGAGACAAAGCTACGTATGTATGTATGTGCGTGTGTGTGTAAGTTTGTGTTAAGAACTTCCTTGCAAATGTAAACTTGTCGCATGTGTACATACATATATATGTATGTATGTATAAAGGCAACTGATAGTCACGTTAGAAAGTTAATTGAGTATTTTTGAAAAAAAAACAGAAAAGCCTGTAAGTCCAGTTAATGTCCTTCGAACAATGTAAAGTCACGCAAAAGAAACTGACTTATTGAAACCGTTTACCATTCTATAGGAACTTAATTGTATTGTCAACATAAATAAAGAAAATTTATTTTGTTCATAAACATGGATGAATGGCATGAGTAGTTGAAAACACAAATAACAATTACTCAGTTACAGT
Organism: Epicampocera succincta; assembly: GCA_932526305.1. Taxonomy (NCBI): domain Eukaryota; kingdom Metazoa; phylum Arthropoda; class Insecta; order Diptera; family Tachinidae; genus Epicampocera; species Epicampocera succincta. The sequence goes on along the minus strand of OW052037.1, from coordinate 9,913,285 downwards.
GTGAGCTCGATTTGTGCCAACGAAAGGAAGCTCGGTTTATGACTTTTAAAGACCAGTAAAAACTTTATACACTATTCAACTCAAATTCATTAAAAAATCGTTTTTGGTCCACCATTTTATAGGAGTACGCTTTATGAACACATACATACCCCTGGTTTGGGAAAAAGAATCTTGAAATTTTGTTTTAAATTTTAGCCTTTTTGGTAATAATTTTTGATAAGAAATATAATTTTCTGTTGCCCACTCCTTGTAAATGTCAAAAGGCTTTAAGGATGTCATGTATTTTAACTTATTGTTTTTTTCGATTCGGAAATTCGTAGTTTCTTAATTTCTTTAACTGAAAGGTCTATAGTTTTGTTTTCATTTGAATAGTAGTCTGTGAGCCCAGGACCAGCCATTTAAGAGTACCATATGCCAAGTTCAAATCCGTTTAAAAAATTGCCATCTGATCCCTTAATAAACTGAAGGGTACATAATTTTTGGCAGCCCATGGTTCATTTTTGTTGCTTGTTTTTGATTGAGTGCCTCAGTGGTTTAGTTGGTAGAGTAGTTGTAGGTTCGATGCCTACCAAAGACTGTGGTGGAAAAAGACAGTAGCCAAAAACTTTTTTCAAATAAAAACAATAACAAAAACCACAATATAGCACAAAAATACACAATATTGTGTTTACTGATGCATTGTCGAAGTTATGTACACTGGACGCTGAACAGTTAAAACAGCATCAGCTAAATCCTGACATACTCATCCCTGCAATATAGAATAGAACTAAAATAAAACGAAACACTACTCCTTCTTTCCTCCTCCCCAACACAGTTCTGGAACAAAGCACTGCATATGTAGCGGTCGAATACTGGTCCGAAAAAAAAAACGTTCCAACATTTCTTAATGTTGACGGCAGAAACTTTGTTCCATGCATTAGCCAAAGGAGTAGCCGCTATACGAATATTGAAATCTTACAGTCAATTACATATATTTCAGTGACAAACAAAATCTCCTATAGAACAGAAAAAGTTGCACTTAAAAATCGTTAAATTTCCAGTTGCTTTAATTGGGGGTCTGGCAATAATCGGTGGGTGTGCAAATTGTGCTCACACTGTATGTGTTAAATTATTTACGCCGCTTTTACTTAGAAGATATTTAAAACTTAATGTATGTATGTATGTTTTTTGGTTTGATAGGGCCGTAATAGGTTTTAATTTGTCTGTTAATAACTTATTACAACTTTTTTTGTATCCGTACATGCGTTTCAAACGAAGTTTAGTGTGTATGTATGTTTGTAAAATCGTGTCATGAAGGTTCGTTACTTGGACAACTTGGTGGAGTATGTCAACCGATGTACATATACACATACATACATACATACAAACGAGTACATATATGTACATGTACATATCTATTAAAACTTGCTCATTAAAAGAAAGTAAGATTGTTGGGAACATACCCGAAAGCAGCAGTTTAATAGGCAAATGTTATGTACAAGTATGTATGTATGTACGTTTGTGTGTTTATAAAATCAAATTTAAAATGTATAAAACAAGAAATTGCCTAAAAAATGTATTACCTTGTCTTAAGTGAAGCGAACGGTATTGCTTCCAATAAAGTTGCCATTAGGGGGTTTAGAGCTTAAGGTGTATTTGGTAAAAGAACTGTTTGAATGGTACATATGTATGTACATATTTACATATAAGTAAAAAGTTTTCTTTTACTAATAGTGTATTTACTCCAAAGTCAAATCTAGAAGATTTTAATTAAAATCCAGCTCGAAATCCAACCAGAAATATCGTTTACAACACCACTGTTTTCTGACATTTCTGAAGATTTCATTTCATAACAAAAGCAGCTGACTGAAGAAGTACAGTTAGTTTTGTTAGTGTATATAACTTGCATAGCTTTTGTTTGAATTTGCATCTACATACATATTTCACGAATTTTTTTTATAAATATTTTAATCAAATAAATATAATAAATTTTGTACAAACTTTTAACTTTTTTCTGACAAACTGTCAAAAGTAGTGCTGTATTCTATAATGAAGAAAATTACAATTAAGTCATTTCCCTAGTGCATAATGAAGAAATTTAAGGGTGCATCGCTTGGTACCGTGTAGATTTTGAGATAATAATTTTTTTTTTTTGGGAAATCTTATGAAAATATACTAAATTTGTCACGAAATTTTGTATTAACTAGATTTCGATCTGGCGTAAATGTACTGTAACTGAAGAGATTTCTTGTCTTAGATCAGATTTTACAAATTATATACAAGAAAAGTGGTACTTTACAGTAAACTACGTTTCTCGAAAAATCTTATTAATGCCCTTTTATTAAAAGAGTAATTAAAAATTTCAGTGACATATGTATGTACATACATATGTACACGAGTAATAGTATTTTATTTTTATAACTTTTAGTTACATACAGATGCATGTATATAAAGGACCACAAAATATATTAAACGTAAGTATATTTAATTAAAATCGATCAAACTTCATTGAAAACTCTGCAAGGACAATAAAAATTACATAAATAACATGGGATTCCCCTATTATGCCACGCAGTAGCAGGCAAACGAGAACTGCCGAAACAATTTTCAAGTTTTAAAAACAAACGAAAAATAAAAACGGTCTGAAATTAGAACTGACGGTTCTAATTTTAGAGTATTAAAAGCGTTGGCTCTAGTTTCCGAAAGATTCGAATTTCGTGAGTATACAGTATGTAAATCTTTTTCGAGACACTGTATTTAAAAAAGTACATCCTAATCATTATCCCAAACAAAAGTATATCTATATACATATGTACATATGTATGTATGTATGTACGTATACATATGTACCAATAAATACTAGATATACGAGCTAATAAAGAAAATCACAATTTCACTCACCTGGTGTTTTAGTGGTTTAATTAAAATTTTAATATCCTTTGAAAAAAAAAATATGTACATGAAACTCAAGATGTTTTATTCCGACTGGTTGTTTTTACATGTATGTAATACATACATACAAATATATGAAAACATTTTATAAAAATTTCCTTTTAAACAAGAAATGTTTCTTCATACTTCTACTTTGTATATGTATGTATGTATGTATGTATGTAGTACGTATGAATGTATGTGGCTGTTTAGTTTTGTTTTTATTTCAATATTATTCTTTTACGCGTGTAACACAAATCCAACTACATACATACATATGTACATATGTATGTTTGTAATTTGTTGTGTAGGTTTGTTTACTTAAGTGTTATTGTTTTGATTTTGGTGCTGTTGATATACGAGTATGCATGAATGTGTGTATGTCGTTTGTTTGCTGTTTTTGTTTCTGCAGTCACTTTGAAGTTACATGCACTGCGTGCAGGCTGCACACACACACCCACATACAACATGCATATAAAGCAATTTTTTTATGTGGAAAGCAAATCCAAGCTTATCCTCGAATCTAATAAACATTATCAATTATATGATATATCATCTACATATTTCATGGGTATGTGTGTATGTATTTATGTGTATATGTACATACATACATACATATAATATCCTTTTGCACTAGGATTACTAGGCATAAGGAATATTTTATAACAAAATTTGTTTTCTTTTGTTGCAGTTTGCTGTGTTGTGTGTTTATGAGCGTGTATGTGTTTTATATACATACATAGTACATACATACATATACATACATACATAAGTGCATACATATGTACATATGCAGAATAAGTACTATATAAAAATCGTTAAATTACATATATTATAGATTTTCAAAAATAATTGTGGCACTTTCAATTGACTTTATTTTGTTTTTGTTAAAATTTTCTATAAGTATTTTTTATTTTAGTATTTGACTTGATTATTTACCGTGTGTGTTGGTTAGTAGAGTTTATGATATTTTCAACGCTATAAGTACATACGTATGTATGTACATACATACGAATGCATGCATGTACATATGTAGATACTATGGAAAAAAGGTCACTCAGCCTGTGACCATTTCCAATGTTTGTAGACAAAAATTAAAAAAAAATAATAATAATACACAGTCGAGTCAATTCACGTTTAAGACAGACAGTTGAATTGATGATTTTAGTTTGATTTATAAAGCAATAGGTAGACCACAACAACAACACCACCATCACCAATAAGCCAGTGGTGTTGGACCAAATGTCGGTAAGAAACTGAATTAAATTCAATTAAACTCACAATGCAAATACATGTCTGTCTCTATTTGTTGATACTAAGCAAAACATGTAAAAAAAATAATAAATATAATGAAATAACAACAAAAACCACCACCACTTTCTTAAATACGGTAACTATTCTATATTTCAATAAGTTGATTCTTTTTTATGCTCTTCTTCTCATAACAGAGTATTTATCGCCACTTTACTCGCTCGCACTTCATGATTGTCATGTTATTATAACGGTCTATGGATTTTAACATGTCGTCTGTTAAATTTTATAAGAGATTTTGTTTTAACATTTTGCCTGAAGAGAATCTTGTTGAGTGGCTGTGTTTTTGTGATAAACTAAAAAATTTATGAATGAAGAAGAAGAAACACAGTTGTGATAACAGTGTTGCCGGCAATGGAAAAAAAGTTTGTGCAAAATTAGCTTTAATAAGTTGTTAATGTAAAGGGTTTTTGCCATAAGGGCAGGCAAATGTTCAAATATATTAAAAAAATGGAAAATAAAAGAAATTCTTTTTTCATTTGAAAGACACACATGAAAGATATGGAATATAATATCGTGCACATGTACAGACAGAATGTGAATCGTGGCGTCCACTTTGCGGCTCGTAGCGTTATTTTAGCATTTGAGTAACAACAACTGCGTAACTAAAGATATTAAATTTAAATAATTTTGTTAACTAACCTTTAGCAATAACCTCATGTGGTTAAATGAAAAATAGTTATTTAATGATTTAACTACATACATGCAATTTCATTAAATTAACTTTTGGTTTTACTTTAGTAATTGACAAATTAAGTAAATACAATTTAATAATTGTAAGTGTCTGAAAGTGTTTTTAGAAAATTTTTATAATCAAAAATAGTTACGGTTGTGCATTTGCATTTAGTCGAATGGATTTATTCATTAATGCCACTAAATTGGGGTTCTATGTACTAATATTAAATAATGGGACATTCCAGGTTGTTTTAAAAGTGTATTAAGAACTATTTTAAATTTATGGTTTGAAACAATTTTTAAAAATGTTGAAGTCAAAACCCTTTCTGAGTTAATTTATAAATTTCATGCAGTTTTCACTACACCAAGGTTATGAAACCAGTTTTCTGCTCCTAAAAGTGCGCCTGCTAGTTTTCTTTTTTAAGTAGAGATTTGCAATCACAGAATTTCTATCAAATTTGGATTGGACGGCTATGTTGGGTATAAATAGTTATTACAAGTCAAACACAGTAGAGCTTTACATTCCAGCTATAATTATTGTATTATTTCTATATGATGATATTTTTAAGGCGGATTTAAATGCTCATTGATTTTAATTATTATTAATTAAATCTAAAATTATTGTATCAGTGGTCTGTATAATAGATTATAAATAAAAATAACATTAACAATGCGCCATTTCTCAAATACCATTACGATCTTCAGGTCGCGTTTCACTATAGAAGCCCAAATTCATTGTTGGCACCATGTTGCTGTAAAAAGACATGTCAGCCGCTGAAGGACGCTGCGCTGTCAACCCAGTCGCAGGCGAAAGTGGTGGTGGCTGGGGTTGTGGCAACGTTTGAGTTACTGAATGATGAAGGCTTGGTGCTAAGTCCATGGGTGGGTGTACAACACCGGCAGCATTCAGTACAGCTTGATGTGCCGACAAAGCAACATTATGTTGTAATTCGTGCATTTTTAAATGCACTTCTAGTTCATCTCGCTTATGGAAAGTAATGCGACAAACATCGCATGGATATTGAGGACCATGTTGCTCCAGTTCATGGCGTGCTAGTTTCTCTCGGCGATTGAAACCAGCACCACATTGTTTACAAGTAAATAGTGTGTCCAAATGAAGGGCCTGGTGACGATGTAGATCTCGTTCACGGGTAAATGATTTGCTGCATATGTCACAGATATGCAAGCGACCATGTGAAGACTTTGGAACAGGTAAGGGTTTGCTGGGCAGAAGAGCATTTTTAATTTGCGGAAACTGATTTTGAGCAAATAATGAGTGTTGTAATTCGTCTGTTGATCTGAGCATATTAGTATCCGCATTTGCGTAGGGATTAATTGGTACCACCATATTCTCCATGTTGTCTGCACTCGCAGGTAAAGCTACTTGATTTGGCTGCCCTGGTTGCTTTGAGTGATTAAGAAGAAATTCGGATTCTTTGCGATAATGAGTCTGCTCGTGAATTTGTAATTTGTCCTTACGTGCAAATGTAGCTGCACACCTGCTGCATTTTAAAGACCTAACTTCGGCGTGAGTTCTTCCGTGCCGCAACAGATCTGGACCTGTTGTAAACGAACGTGGACAATGCTGGCAAACAAAAGGTTTAATACTGCTGTGTATGCGCATGTGTTTAGTGAGATTTGTATTCCGCGAAAAACTTTTTGCACAAATGGGACAAACAAACGGTCTCACGCCTGTATGCACGATTGAATGCTTCTTGAGATCAGAGCGCCTACAAAAGCCTTTGTTACATATGGCACACACATAAGGTCTTTCGGAATCATGTTTTTCCTTTATATGATTAATCAACGGTTGACGACTGCTGCAACGCATGGGACAAAAGCTGCACAGGAATGGTGCTTCAGGATCATGCCGAGATTCATGATCTTGGCAATCATTTTGGCTCTTAAAGGACATGTCGCAATACTGGCAAGAATATGTATTCTTGATAACAAATTCTAAATTTCTTGGTTCCACTGGCAAGGAAGTTTTCAGTTCATTCGCCACATTTGTATCACTTTTAATGGCCGTATCTCCGTTATTTGAGCCAGCCGGATCTAATACCTTCTTGTTGGACTTTTTAAAACTATTTGCGCTATTGCTCCTGTTTTCTGACACTGGCTCGTTGACTTTTGGCGGCAATATCACATCTTCTGATTCAGAATCAGATTCCATTGAAAAATCATCTTCAGAACTCTCAAAGTCCTGTTCCGGATTTACTTCTTCTATTTCACAATCTTCATCGAGTACAAACTCTCCCGGATTGCCATTTAGCCCAGGTCTTCTTTCTTCATTTTCCGATAAAAAGGCATTTGTTTGTAATAGTTTGATGCGCTTTTGTAACAATCCTTCACATTGTTGAACTAAGTAGCGAAAATTATTAAATGCCTGCACCATACTCCAGCAACGATGGCAGATAATATGTGGCAAATTCGGACAGGATTTATCATACTGAAATATAATAGTTAATTCAGATTCCGAATTATAAAACTGAAGTTTGAATTCTCATACCTTTATATTAAACAACTCGTATAATATTTGTCCTACCGATTTGAGCTTTTGCTCGTTTTCATCAACACCAGGTTCTTCAAATATATCCACTATTTCGCCCAAGCCAGCGTCATCATCCTGTTGTAAACAAAGACGACACATTTGTTTTGGCCCTGCATTAGATATTTGCTGGGCCAGCTCAGCTGGAACGTCGGGCGGTAGCTCTGTTGATTGTACATCATCTAAGTCCACCATATTTTAATGTATAAAATATCTAATCAGTGTAAATAACCCGTAAAAATGTTTCCGAACTCTTAATTTTTGCTTTCTAATTTTTGTCACTAACAACTTGCCTTTGCCACAATTTTCTTTTCCACATTTGCAGTTTTAAGTACTATTTTGGCAGTAAATTAAACAGGGTAGTTCTTAATTGTGAACATGGCGCTGCCAACTTTTATAGTTAAGCTAGTTTTTCTTTTGGCGTTATAAGAATAAGCGCGGTTATAATAAAAGAAAATTTATTTATTCCATAAAAAATATCTATTTACAAGGCAAGAAATTATTTATTATTAAATATAATTAAAAAATATGTGCCAAAATATATAATTGAGTAAAGAAACAAGTTGAGTAAAAAATGTGCTTTTTAAACCCACAATTGTTGAAGCCCAAGTTTATGTATGTGTACAAAGTTAGAATTTACATACATACATATTTGCAGAAATATTAAGCAATTTGTTCTATAATAAAAAAAGTATTTGATTTCGTTCAACGAAATAGTCTGACCACTAAAATTCCATGAAAAGAAGGAAAACGTTTTTGATCCAAAAACTAAAGATATCGTTTACACATTATTGGGCACTTATATACATATGTATGTATGTATGTGTGTATAAAATACTACATATTCGAGTTCCGGTAAGTTATACATATTTTATAAATTTATTAACAAAACACAAAAGATTAAAATATATCAACTGAAAATTCGGACTTTTATTGTTAAATCTTTTCTTGAAGTAACTTTTCAAAGTTGAATAAGTACCGTCCGGCCTCCAGTAGAACTCTAAGGAATCATTTATTTTTATATTAAAGTCTCTTTTAATTAAATTCTAAATAAATAAGCCAGTTTTTTGTTCAAGGCAGAGCTACTGCCATAATCATATGTCTGCAACGCACAAAATAATTTAAATATATCAACTGAAAATTCGGACTTTTATTGTTAAATCTACATTTTTTATTTAGTATAAGCTTCCTTCATTTTAGTTTTTTTTTTAATTTTCACTATGAATTTATGTTTTTTTTTGTAGGCTAAAAGGCAACGTGTTTGTAGTTTAAAAATGAAAGTAATAATTAAAAAAAAAAAACATGAACTTTCATTCATTTCAAATTTTTTTACAAATGCCATTGGAATATTCTGCATATAGTGGCATTACATACCTCTACTGCAATTGGTTATTATGGCCAACATCACTTACAAAGTTTTAGTTATTCCTAAACTGTATAAATGACCAAAAGTACCGTTTCATTCATTTGTGTATTATTTTTAGTTAAACCATTCATTATTTTTTCGTATATTACAATTTTATGGTCTATTACCTGTTCAGTAAATATTTTAAATGATAATAAAATTAAAAGAAAATTTGGTCATTATGTAACGAAAACTCTCTTTATATGTATTTAAAATTTAAACGCATTTGCGAAACTTTCTTCTTAACTGTTAATACATACATACATATATTTCCTAAATTTCAATTTGCGCATATCGAATAGAAATTTAATAGAAATATTGGGAAATTTGTTTTGCGAGACAACAAAATCTTTTGTGTTAAAAATTACTTATTTTTGTTCTTTGCTTTACATAGAAAATAAAGTTGTGCACATTCGTACACACAAACAAAAACAAAACGAACAAACAAAAAAAAGTGACTCACACAGATTATATAAATAAATATTTGCAACATGAAAAGAAACAAACTCATACCAGTATGTACCGGTAAAGAAAAAATAAATACCAATAGCCAACCTCTCTTCTCTACATAAAACTAAATCAGCATTGTTAAAACCGCTTTGAAGTGGTAACGCAACAAGGCTAAAAAACAAATTGCTGTTGCAGTTTAATACGTTTTTTTTCTTATTTTTTTATTGTTAAAACTTCAGCATACAAACTTCTGCACATGCACTCGTGTCGCTGTTTTGCTGGAAAGAAAAGTTTTTATTAAGATTTTGGGGTTTTGGCGTTTTTGTTGCCTTGCTTTATTGTCTATTTTACCAAAAGGAATACAATTTTATTGATTCGAATTGTTAAAAACAAATAAATTAATTTGGATTATACAAACTTTAGTAATTTTAAATATATTTTTTTATTACTATGGTTTATATATGTATGTATATCAAATTGTTTATAAAAGGCCACATATTCAGTTTTCATTACAATTATTAATTATAATTTTTGTTTTGTTTTTTGTATGTGGTTTGCTTGTTTTATTGCGTTAACAATATTTTTAAGTTTTCTTTCTAGAATAATTGACTGGTAAATGATTTCTTTATTTTAATAATATGGAAGAATTCGTTTTAAAGATGATAAATTCAAATTAAAAAAAAGTCGTGTAAAATGATAACAGCTATCAAATTTAGTCCCTTTGACACCAATCTACTTCATTGAACTAATTAAGCATTTTACGCTAAAGATTTTATAAAAAAGTAGAGCTAATATTCTTTAAATGAGCTACAATATGTTTTCTTTCAAATCAATAAAATTTATATGAACTCAATATATATGCAAGTTATTTTTTTTACTTCTTTTCTATAAAAAAAACCATAACAAATAAGGAGATAATTAACTATTAAATAAAGATTTCGGTTCAGCAATTTTCTTTTCAAAGGATACAGGATTTACTAAAATTTAACAAATATTTGCAAATTTTTATACGCCCATTTAAATAATTTATCTATAGCCCTTCTAAAAAAAAAAGTGATAAGAAACACATAACCAAGACTCTATATACCTTCTAATCCTCGCTAAGGATAAATTTGGTTGTGTACTTATAAAATCTTGGCCTGGCTTTAAATGGCTTAACTTCTAATTCTAATAACACTTCTTTTTCGCTGGGCGCATTTAAACAAAAATTTATCATCTTTTGTTTGTCTTGTATAGAATAAAAAAAATTGTCTAGTAATCGTCTAAATCGAACTCATTATTGTCCAGTTCATCCAGCTGCATACTCTGAAAGTCGACTTTGTAACGTAAAATACCGCCTATGCCACCAAAACCACGAACGAATTGACTGCCCTCTTGGGATTTGTCGGTAATAATTTCCAGCGTGGCGCCGAACATTTTATAGTTGTTGGCCAACCATTCCAGCAGCGGTTGTGTTTCAAGCAACTCCATATCAACGCCTGTTTCCTTTTCAACAAAATGGTTTTTATCCTTTTCTTGTTCGGGCGTTAAATGCAAAACAATGGGGGCCGAAGTATTACCATGAGATTTTAGAACATAACGTTGAATATCTAAATTTTCCCAACAAATCAATATGTCCACTGAACCCAATTCTAAGGCACGCAGCGTATCATCTATGCCAAAACAGTATTTTCCAGTATCCTGGGATATCTCATCAAAGTAACGGCCAATCAATTTCTTCTCTTGTATAAATTTGACATTTTGCAGTGATTCAGCGGACAATTCGATGGCTTGATTGAAACCATTTTCCCCGCCATAGGACACATCAATAAGTTTGATAATTTTCGATTGCAATCTAGGATCAAACATATCAGATTGGCTCAATTCAGTTTTGAAATCAGCACTACCAGCCAAAATGAGTCCAGCAATGTTGGGCTTGTCGTTTGTTATAAACAACTGTGTTGCAACTTCGGCCACTTTACGCACATAATTGTGACGTTTTTCCATACGCAAACGTGCGAAACGCAGAGCGGACTGACCACCACGGCCATGCTTTTTTGGCAAATCGACGGTAAATTTATGCAATACCTCTCGGGTGTTGCCTTGCAGTGTACCAAACAGGGCACCGTTACCGTCCATAACAATAAAGCCAAACCGATTGTCGTCAGCCAAAAGTGCCGTAAGTGCTTCGGTGTGAAACTTATTGTCACACAAATACAATGACGTATTGATCGGTTTGAAGGGTTCAAAATCAATATTAACTTTTTTCTCTTTACCTTCTTCGGTGACAATTGTGCCACAGTAGATGACCAGGCCATTGTGTGGCACTTTCGTGTACAATTTCAGTCTCTGCTGTACTGAGGTAATCGCACCTAACACTGACAGTCGATTGACACGCGACTTGATGTTTGAGGCTGTGCCAAATTCATCGGCCAACATTTTACTCACACGAGATATTTGATCCTTGGGGGGAATGATTAATGAAATCATACTGGTGCCATTGCCGCGTGCGATCTCCAAGCTCTTGATGAGCTTCTTGATTTTCCAAATTTCGACATTACGATCAGCTGACGTTTCTTCTCCAGACATGGCTAAGCTGTTGCTTTTGTCCACTTGTCGTTGGTAAAATAAAAAGAAACCTACTCAGTATTGCCAATTATTAAAATGAAAAAACCATAACGATCGCAACGATGCCAGACAAAATGTCAATGCATTTTCCCAAAGTTGTGGCGAGAATGCCTAAAATATACAAAAGTTGTGTGCAGTGACACTATGCACATTCGTTATATATTGAAACTGAAAAGAAATTAATATCAATATTGAAATAAATTAAAGTAGTGAAACTAGAGAATAACAAGAAAAATTAATGTTAAATTGATCGAATCTTAATAATATGTTTTAGGATTAATTTGTTTTGACTATTATTAACAAAATTTAAAGAATATATGTACATATATACAACAAGATCAATTATAAGAATCGATTCTGGGAGGGCTTATACCAGCTCTAAATTTATTTCTATTAAAGGCAGATCACCATCTAAGTGTGCAAAAATTTGACAACTGGTCGAAAAATATTTAAAAGTGAACAAACTTAATGCCAAAATTAAAGCGAGCAAAAGCAAAGCTTTAGCTATAACAATATATGCAATAGAATATCGGTGGCCGGCAAACGTATTGAACAATATAAAAGAAATTAAATATATGGTTATTATTTTAAAACCAAAGTTGCATCTAAGATATGAATATATTTGCAAAAAGATTTGGAAAACTGCGGTATTGAAAAAAATTTAGTCCTTTTAAGTTTAACTTAGATTATTTGCTTAGACTTCTATTTAATAATTCGCTTAAACTTACATTTAAGTTATCGGTTACAAATAGTATATTAAAAAGAACATTTGATTGTCAAGCTTTTGACGAGCCTTGGCCTACACAATTTTATGATTATGAGAAAAATTTCACAAACAAGAAATATTTTTGTGATCGCGTTTTTATAGTTGAACAAGTAATGAATCACAATAATATGTGATTCGTTTTATTTTGCCAGTAATGTCATATATAATATAGTTTTCATAGTTTAACAGATAAATTTTCTTAGGGTTGAGTAACCATTTGCCACGGTTTAGTAATAATTTATAGTTAAAAGGCCATCTTATTTATTTATTTCATTTTATATCCTATACCAATTATTTACTTAACAACTCAATTAAATTAGTCACAACAACTACACATTTTACAATGTATTCTTGTTTATAACACTCAAGAATCTGCATATTTCATAAAACTATTTATTTAAAAGTAAAGATTTAGAAAACTTTGCACACAAAATTAATTCATGTCTCTTAAGAAAAAAATAAATTTAGCGCATTATATCTGTTAACACATTAACTTAATTTGAATTTATTTAAGAGTTTTGGCATTTAAATGTGCAATTGAATTCTAGTTTTAATTTAGTGTTGAAAGTTATATTATTATATATTCTTAAGATTGCCCAAATCTGTTAGCTTTTGTATATCTAAAGTTTTCTTTAAGTTGTCTAAAAAATAATTTTTTTAATTTTGTATAAAATTTGTATGTATATATTTTTCACCTATTCGCTGCATCCAAATTTAAATGTTCGTAAATTCCCAAAACAGCAGCAAATTTTGTGTTTTTGGCATCACTGTGTTAGTAAATAAGTTACAGTGTTGATATTTTTGCCTCGTCCCCACTTTTCTGAAATGGAGTCCACAATTTCTATTTTTAGAGTTGTCAGACTTTGATTGCATCGATCTCAATCACCAAAATGGTTTGGAAAATCGCCAAAATATATATTTGTGCGTGTAGTTGTGCTGTTTACGTTCATTTCACTTTTTATAGTATTCAAAACGTAACATTGAAACACAATGAAACTGACAACTTGAAGGTGGAAAGTACACAACACATGTTAGTGCGTGTGTGTCGTTCACATCATTTCTCTTAGACTTCTGCTAACAAAATGTTAAACGGGTGTGTGCTTTTGCATAAAACAATCTGGCCGCAGCAACTTGATCAACTTTGAACTTTTAAGGCATTGTTGTGAATTTTTGACTCTCTTGGTTTCAATTTGATAACACAAAATGCACTTGAATTAACAGCTGTGATGCTCAATTTTGTTACAAAAAATGCCTTCGACAAAGAAAGATAATTCTATTAATCGCAAATCACCCATATGCTTATTAATTTTATTAATTTTTTTTGCTATCAAAAAATTTTCTTAAATAAGGCACAATTTTCACATATTTTTTTTACTAAAATTTTAATTATTATAAGTTTTTTGGTGCCCCAAATTGTTTAAAGTGACGCGCTAAAATTTTTCTGTGATCAGCTGTTAAAATTGAACCCAGAATTGCCAAACAAATGGAAAGCAATCTAGTATTAAATTAAAAAAAAAAAAAAATGCGAGTGTTTTGGAAATTGAAAGAGTATTTAAAAGGCAAAAATTGAAATTGTAACCGCCGTGTGACAACGGAAGCCAAATTAATTTTTCAATTTACTAATAGGAAACCAAAGAAATGAAAAAAAAGCTGACTCAAAATGCGTTTTTTCATGGGCGTAATTTTTAAAAGGCACGACAGTTATCGACAAACTTACGCGTCTTATGTATGTATGTACATATATATGTACATATGTACGAGTTGTATCGACTATAGTCTTCATTACAAACCTCATTTATACTATATACATATATTCCAAAAGTTATTTTTCTTAGATTTTCTTATAAACAAACTTAGGCGGCCTAACAAAATGACTACATAAATTTTGCTTGTGCAAACGTAACGTTATGCTTTTGTCGTTTGTTCTGAGCGAAAGCGTGACACTGCCAGCTTTTACTGCTTTCGGTTAGTGCGGCCAAAAGCACTTACTCATTCACTATATGAATGATCCCAATTGCACTTTTAGACGCTTGTAGGGACATCATCTCTACGCGTAATATAGTGGCCGCTGCCCGTTTTTCCAGTACCATCAAAATTCCTCCCAGGTAATTGACTATCGTTCATATACTTTGTACTTTGGGTTGCTGGTGGAAATTTTCATTGCATGCCTGCAATTGCATACTCTTGCAGAAAAATTTTTTATTCGTTAACAAACTGCTACTTAAATCAAAAAAAAAAAAAAGAAAAGAAAAATAACAACATTTTCTTTAACCTCAATCGATCATCTGATGCATGACGTCATATAAATTTCAATTTTGTCATTAAATCTACAATTCAAATGGCTGGAGATTGATGTTTTATTGTTGAGGAAAAACTTAAAACAGATTCCAAAGAAAAACTAGTTAAGATCTTAAAACGAAAATCCCACCTGCCACGTCTTGGCTTTAGACAAAACAATGAATAATGTAACGATTTCGTTTGCCTTCTATGTAGTTGGTCTTGTAAAGTGGAATGAAACCCTTTTTGTTTTTGGTTTTGTGTTTTGTGTTGACAGTTACAAATCATGGCTTGCAATGGCGCATTCAGATGAAGACAATACGAGTACGAGTTTGTTGTTTGGTGTCTCAAAGTCAGCAATGTTGGCTTTAGCCGAAGGTTCGTTGTGCACTTTTTGCAATGCATTTCCAATGTTGGCAATAAAAAACTTTTGTGCTGCATGTTTCGATGCTGGTTTATTTTTAAATCACTTTTCATTTCATTTGTGGTTTCGTACTTTTTGGCGACATGCATCCAGGCAACGAGTATTTTGAATATGCGCTTGAGTATATATTTACATATTTAGTTCGTTTAATTAAAAGCCAATAAATATTCATTTATACTTTTGATTTCTATAATATATATATTTTTTTCGGTTCAGGTCTAACATTGCATTTATATCAAATTTCATTAATATCTTAATAACGATCACTATATGGTTCATTGACTGCTTTTACTAATCAGTCAATCACACTTAACGTAAAAGCCAGACGTATCGTTTATGATTCTTGGTCTTCTTCTTGTCCAGCATCTAATCTGATCATATTTATAGTAACGGGTTTTGCTGTTACATTCGAATCTTATATGAGACCTCTGGCTTTTTCATGATCGTTTTATCGTTAGAAAATGTTGCTTTTTCGATACTTTGCGAAAAGATGTACTGGGTCAGTGAGCAAAGATTTCGATCATCCCGATTATGATTTAACAGTTGAGACATAACCTTTGAAGATGCTGAAATATCAGATGATATTGAACCGCCAGATCAGCAAGATGTGTTTTTGTGAAATGCCAGCGTGATATAGAAACAATAAATATACTTTCATCACTTGATTTACTATATATTTTTGATATGATTATTTACTAAAAATAGTATAAAACATAAATTTTTATCACATTTATATTAGAGATTTTTTTTTAATCAAACCCTATGAAATAGTTTTTTGTTGTTTAATAAAAATATTTTTTAAATAGAAACCTACGATCATAGAAAAACTTTACTGATTTAAATTTCTTGTTTTCTCTGGACCCGACAGCTGTCTACTACGCACCTATTTTAATGGTGGCTTCGGCACCCGCTACAGCGCTATTCATTCCCTTGTACGCTAAAAATCAGATTTAAATCTGTGAAAGTCCTGTAGGTCGGTTATTCAGTTCGCGTTGCATATTTTAAGTGCTTATTTTAGTAGTTGTTTTCCAGACTAAGAAATTTCGCTGAATGAAAAAAGAAATTTTATTTTCATTTCACATAAAAATTAATATAAAAATATATTTTTACTTTACTTTTTAATTTTCTTATAAGAATTGCTTAAAGACAATAGACAAGAAAACGGATTTAAACAAGATTAATTTGATGTCAGCTGGCGTACAAAATAACATTTCATTGACCATAAAAACTCACAAACTACAACATAACAGCGGCAGATGTCATGAGATTTATTTGTTTTGTTTTGTTTCAATTTGTTGTTCGTCATCCCAAATGATTGCAATATTTAACAGAAGCCGTTGTTAAGCCTGTGGGGCATTCACATGGTCATGGAATCGTTGTAATGTCACTCTGTGTTGTAATTGTTTGAAAAGAATTTCTCTCGTTTAAATGCAATTAAAATTGTTTGCTTGTTGGTCGTTTGATTTAAAGCGTCGATTTTTATGAAAAGAATCGCATGACAACAACACGTGGCATTGCAAGTACATATGTACATATTTCGCTTTTCTTTTGCTAAAGAAAATTGCAAAAAATAGCAGAATTTAGGTAAATTCTTTTTTAATACTAAAATTATTAAATAAATATCCATTAACAACAGCTTGAATGCCTCCTTACGTCCTCTAGTGTTCTGGCTTAAAGGATCAAATTTGGCCCACGCTCAAAAACTTACAGCAAATCAACAAAAAGAAAAAATAAACAGAAAACTACCCCAAGTATTATGACCTTGATCTTGAAAATGTTTGTTTTGCTTTTCTATTTACTGGTTGCCAACGATTGTTGCTGTGCCTATTGTATGAAAGCAACTCATACAAGTTGCTTCTTTGGCCATGAAAGCAGAAGATTTGTAAACATGTTGGGCTCATGTATTAATGAAATGTAGTGGCAGACGACGATTGATTTACTTACTAGACGGTTGTGTAATTTCAGCTGCGGTCCAGGCGAAAGAAAAAAAAATTAAACGTAAAACGCGCTTTTTTTTGCTCTAAAGAAAAAAAAAATAAATTACTTTTAAATCCGGCAAATAATCGATTAAAGATTGTAGTGCCACTGCATTTGAACGAAAAGTTAAAGTATTAAAAATGCTTAAACAGCAGATCCGAAATATAATAGTGTGGAAAGCCAAAATATTATTGTTAATAATTAGAAAATGAAAGAAAAATTTAAAAGCCAAATTTTATGTTGATTGAAAAAACGTCTGCCTGTTGGTCTAACGTGCGCTGCGGATCACGGCATTAATTTGTTTTAAGGTGTGTGAGGCTGTGTGTGTGTGTGTTTGTTATTTTAAAGCTCAACCATAAAAAAAAATGAATCTTTACCCGAAGTTTATTAAATAAGAATTATTAAATCAATAAAAACAGATTAAAAAACCTATAATCAAAACGTATAAGATGAAAGTAAATGAAGGCGCAAGTTGTAACATGTAAAATTTGTACGCCATAGTGCTGAAGTGTCGCATAATTAGAAATGCAACTTCCTGTTTCCTTCCTTCCTTCCTTCCTTCCTTCCTTCCTTCCTTCCTTCCTGTTTTCAAAATACAAAATTTTCTAAGTCTTCTTTTATAAATAAAGTGCTGAACAATATTTTTAAAAAACTTTGTCTATGAAAAACGTTAAATTAGCAGCATAAAATCAGCTTTTTGATGGAATTTGTTTTGCGAAACCACTTGATTTCACATATCATGATTTTCGGAACAGACCCCACATGTTGGGAGTGTAAAAAACCTGCTCGATTATAACTTTTTTTCATTGCCAAGTTGTGTTATTTCAAGCAAAGCTTGCCTGTGACTTTTCACGTTTTAGTTCAAAATTATCGCAATATATGATTTTCTATTGTTCGAAATTTTTATGAGTTCTAACATTCGATATCATAAAATCAAAATATATTTAATTTTGAATATAAATTTATTCTACAAATCACACATTTTAAAGGATGAGTGGGCACATCAATAAATAAAACAGTTGTAGCAATAGCGCATGTGGTGCCCTGCTTAGCGTAGATATTGGACTGGCACATGTATTTCTTATAGAACGATATTGGCCGAAATTCATCAGATGCTGCGAGCACTTTAAGTCGATGATGATTAATAAGTTGTGGGTAGTTTCAATACAAGGCAGTTAGATTTGTGTGGTTTTCCTTAAGCTGTGTACAGACATCTGTCAGATCTAACCAGGCTGAAACTTTCTGGCTGCGATTTAGAGCTAAACATGCAGTTAGGGGTATATATCGGGTTCAAATATTGTCGAGTAGCTGTTGTCGGGCAAGAAATTTCTGTTCGAGCTTGTTAAGCGCTGATTTTCTTTTAGGATTTCGTCTGCCATCAGTTTGACAATCTGTGGTCTTACTGTGACATTGATGACCCAACAAAACACTATTTCATAAATACGTTTCAATGTTTTAAATTACAAATTGCAAAAGAAAAAAAAAAGTATATACATATATATTTTAAAAAATATCTGTTTTACAAAACATTTGAACAAATCCCTGACTGCCTTTAATTGGCTATCAGCGTTAACGAATTTTTCCGTGCAGCACTTAAAATGTTTTTAAACTGGATTTTTTTTTTTTTGGGCACATCAAACCAAGATTTTTTCCCACATTTTATGAACTCAAACGCTGGTTTTTTTCTTTTTGTTTTTGTGTTTTTTTTTGTCAGCGAATAAAGTTGTTCTGTTTTCATAAATGTGTGTTAATCCAGAGGTACTTTTCTTCAGAAACAGGTCGATGTTGCTTATTATTATGGTATTTTTTTCATTTTCAATTTACGCCGTCAAAACAGTTGTCAGGTTGACACTAATGACAATAAGTGTCACAAAATGATGAACTTGTTTTTGTTTTCTTACGGTTTTGTTTTCTCCTTCAATTGTTCATGTGTTAAATGATTGTGTTGCACAAAGAGCAGCTGCAGCCCCCACTAAGTGTGTGAGATTATTTTAAAATTGAAAATATTTTAAAATTTTGTGATTTGCAATTGTTATTTAGTTTATTTTATTTACAGGGTGGCAGCGCTGGTAATTATTTCGCCACACTTAAAGTGGTGTAGTTTAGCCGGCAAATGCACCCTCGGGGTTGGGCGAATGTACGCCGGAGGGAAGTTTCTAGACAACATAAATATATTTTTAAATATTTCCCAATTATTTACAATTTCTTTAAATTGATTTTATTAGCAATAGTTCGCACATACAAGCCAAAAACTGAACGAAATAACATCCAGGTAAATAGCACGAAACTTGCTATTAAGGCAGTAGTTTCTGGTAAACGCAGTATAAGTAGGGCTGCGATTGTATATAATGTAAAGCGCACTGCATTGGTAGACCGCATCAAAAAAATGCAGAAATCTAAGTTCAATCAATTGGATGAATTTGGGCACTCTTCAGAAGATGAACGATAGTAGTCATCAAAATACACATCGCAACAAGATTTCACACAAAGTGTGAATATATTAAAACATGTTGCAACCTTCTCTTATACGATGGTGTGATAACCAAAGTGCAGTAGTTCCAGAACTCATGAAACAAAATCAAGATTTAAGTATGTCGAAACCCGAAAATACAAGTTTAGAAACGTCGCTGTAATGGCATTTTTTTGAACGACCCATTACACCACCAACCAACCCCCTTACGAACAACTGAACAAGTTCGACCGCTCGACCCAAAATTCAGAAGTCAAAGTCCGGCAACAGAGAAGGGGAAATCCCTAATACTACAATAACATCCACGTCATTCAAAGAAGAAAAGGAATATAAAGAACATAATCAGCTTCAAACAAAGCAAAAACCAAAGGAAACTGGAGCAAATCAAAAATCGAGATATAGCAACGTTCTCATCATCAGATTTATCAGATTTCAGCTTAGCCCTCTCCCATAATTGTATTGGTTCATTTATAGAAGTTAAAAGCCAAATGGCAGGAAAATTCATATTGATTAAATTTTGTGGTGACGTATACAAATTTTGTGTCGGCAAAATAATACTTTCAAATGCAAAACTTAGTCCTCGTCAATATGTGGCAAACGACAGTTTCTGATATTTGCGGTGTCCATAACGAAGATATTATGTATTTTGTTATCCCACAGGAACTTCTCGGTCTGCAATAAAATACTTATTTGACGCTGGTATGTCACAGTTCAATGTTAAGTGGCATTCAAGACGCTCTCGGCATTTTTGCTTCTGAACTGTGACTTTTTGTGCGGTTTTACTCAGTCGAAGTAAAATCAATTTGAATTATTTTATATTGCGTTTGTTTTGCAAATTGCAGTTTTATAGATATAAAAAATTACTTCATAACAAACAAACTATTTTTGTACCCCATGGATGCAGCAAAGTCTTTTTTTTTCGTTTACTTTGCTATCTCTTAAATAAAAATTAAAATCTAAATAGAAGATGCGGAGAATCCAAATCTACTTGTTTTGGAATGGAAACATATGCCAGAATCTGTGGCAATAAAAAAACTAAAACAGCTCTTATTGTACGAATAGGGAAGCACTTGTGAAAAAAATTGGTGACTTTCTATCCTACATATTTGGAGGGCACTTTTCATGAGAGCGCCTTGTAACTGAATTGAATTGGTTTAAATTTATATGTTGTGCCGACAATTTCGAACTGAGTTGCCAATAAACTAAAATTTTTCCTTAAAAACTTGAATTGAGTTGTACATTATATAAAATTTGCGCAGTTCTTCTGTGTTTGTTAAATTAGGATTAAAAATCTGCGAAAAAAAGGAAGCTAAATGAATCAATTGTAATGTTGTCTTAACTGCAAATGGGTATAGCCTGCAAGCCACACCTTAAACTTGTAATTGAGACGTTGCACGCCCTATAGGCCATCCGATGGAAATTAGTAAAGAATGCCACATCATTTCAGCTCATCGTTGGCACGACTGTGTGGGAATGGCCCCTTGATCTTCTTTGCTTTAAAATTTATTTTCAAAGCCAATTATATTTTTAAGTTTTTAATATTCATATAGTACATACATACATACATACATACATACATACATACATGTATATACATAAAGTAGTAGAAATACTATATGCATTTCAGTGACCACCATAATCTTGAGAATAATTAAGAAAATGTATTGGGACACCAGAAGAGAACGAAGGAAGCATAACAAAAGGTCTGTTGCTGCCACATTGCCAAACCAATGGATTTACTTCGCATACGGCAACTTTGGTTTTTATTTGGCGAAACATTTTTCGCTATGAGTGAGTTGTGCTGAAGAATACTCTGAGCAGAAACATTTTTGTGGCCACAAAAATTTGGTTGAATCCGGCATAATTCCCGCAGACAATTAAGCTCAACATGACACATGCACTACATTAGCAAACTTTTAATAAGCATCTTATGTTTGTTGTTGTATTATTGTAATTACAGTTGAGTGCTGCTATATGTTTGTATAGCGTTATTAACTTTATTTATTGTATTTGTTTTTAAAAGTTTTGTAATTAACCTTTATTTTGCCCGTTAATTTATTTCGCATCTGTGTGGCTGTAGTCAGTCACAGAAATTTATTAATGTTGGCACACGAAATACAAAGATAAAACATAATTATGTGGCGGTTTGTCTAACAATTAATTAAGAAATTCAAGCAGTAGTTGTTTATGTTCCCTCTACACTGAGAGAAAAACCATAAATTAGCTTTAATACCATATTATAAATATGTTTGGGAATAAGTAAGTGCACTATGATTTTCCGGCAAACTAAGACTTTACCTACAAGCACACACATCCATTCCCAATAAATTGTGCGTAAAATACAAGCTTAGGAAAATATTTTCTGCCATGTAGTTGCAGCTACTGAATATTCCTACAAAAAAAAAAACAACAACAAAAAAACAGTATATTTTAATGTGAGAACTTAATTGTTTTTCCCGCTTAATATCCCAGCAATTCTTACTTTCTCTTATATATTAGTTTTCTTTGCCAAGCTAATGTTGTTGTAATACTCTTCTAAGTCTTACGAAATAAATAAATCTGTGTGTTTTTCTTAACTTTTATTAGCAATTGTTAGTTGGTTTGTTTTTGTTTTTCTTGGCAAATGAAAATAATGAATGCACTTGTTGCAGCAACTTTGTGCTCATTTGGCTCAAAATAGAAAAATAGAAATTGCCAGCAACTGTGGCTAGCAACATACAGTTGCTTGTGGACTTAATCTATTGATTTTTAGCTCGTCATTGTCATGTTAATGATGCAGAGTTTACGGTTTATATTTACAAATATAGGAAGTTAATAAAAATTAAGTACATTTGTTGTATATTCGTACATGCCAGATGCATCACTATCGAACTAACGCTGTTAATAATATTTTTTGAAGAAAGTGAGGTTAAATACGATAATTGTACAATATAATTTCCATTCTTTAGATTATTTTTTCTAAACATATTGTAATCGAATTAATGTGTTCTGTATCGAAAAGTTCAATTTTTGGCTTACGGAATTAAAAATTTCTAATTGTGGCTACAGTTTCCTTAGCAAAATAACAGCAAACAATGTTGTTTGTACTCTTCTCTCCACCAGGTGAAGCGGATTTTGCCTTGGCATGTATCGTTTGGGAACCTTTGCTTTTTGGCTTCCCCGTCGTTGGGGCGGCAGGGCGAACTTTAAGTGTATCTACGGTTATGCAGCTTCTGCTAAAACCTTAAACAAAGATAGATCAATTGATAAAAGGGAGATCAACGTGCCACTGGATTGTCTTGAGGCATGCAGGTGGTGGACCTACTTTGGCTGAAACGTTCTGGCTGTACTTAAAGTCTAAAAACGAAGGTAGGGCCTTTGTTAGATACCGCAGTAGTGGTCTACGATCGGTGATTTAAATATGGTCGAGGGTGCTGGTGTGTTTTAATGATGGGGCATTCCCCTGGCGAGTCTGGCTAAGGCCTGATGTTCCTTGAGAATGTCGGACAACTCACTCCAGTGCCACGTTTTCCTTTTACTGTCTAGACAATTATCGGCAGAAGAGATTAAAACGCACGAGCTCTTGCACAAGGGGTTTGTGTTACGTGCCGCCCCACTTTTGCCACTTGCGTGTGCCTGATAAGCCACATGCAGACGGTTCTACTAGTGGAGTTGGTCCAACATTAGCAGGTGCTGACATTTCACAATCTGTACTCTTCTTTGCAGCTTAACACTTATGCCGCACACACAGCGTATGAATAGTCCTCGCGTTAGGACATGTTTCTCAACACTTGAAATTCTGGCCGTTGGAAATTAACTTGCTTATATTGGTGGCGTTATAAAATGTATTTATTTGTTTATTTTTTGCATGTCCAAACATACAAACATTTAATATTATTATGCCTGCATTAAGCACAGCACTAAAAGAAAATTCGAATAAGGCTGTAAAGACGACCGACCACTTACCGCAGTAACACTATATTTGAAATAATTGTGGAAGCACTTTGCCTTCATTAAATTCACGGCAAGCCACACTTTTGAGCCAATTTATATTAGAGGCGACGCTGTTGTGGCTTTTATCTTGTGCTAATTAAACTTCTAGAAAGAAACGTAATAAAAATAATTCTATCCAGAAAACGTTTGATGGGCGAACGAACGGAAGTTGAGAGCATTTGCTGAAAATAAAAAAAACGAAAAATTTGCAATTATAAATCTTTTATGTTTTCCAAAGAAAGTACGAATATCAGAAAATGAAACAACAATTAAGAAAGTTTTTAATTGTATCAGTAGTAATTTTCATTAGAAAAATAATTTTCATATCTAAAGGAAATGGCATAAAATAAATCTCTTATGCAGATATTTTTATCATCATCAGATGTCTTAACTTTTGTTAGACAGAGATTACAGGCATAGAATTGCAAAGCATTTTCAAGCAGTTAATACCATCATAAACGAACTAAATCCTGTTAACAAAAACATACACTATTTTCGAACTTTAGCCAAGAAGTGTTATGCTATTACCAGCCATAGAGCTTTCGTATTGTACTGCTACATCCAGAAAAATGATGGGAATAGAGAGAGAGGTACACTCAGAATTAATGTTAAAGAGTCCTGGGACAGGGATGGTGTCTCAAGACTTTCGTTACATACAAATGAACGTGGTACGAATCGTTCTTGTCCTTCAGTGCTGGGAAGGATATACCACACATCCCTGCTATGGATCAGGTACAAACATTAATAATAGAATTTAGTGCCACACAATGTTTAGCTTTCCATATACATATTTATGTATCTAAGGAAGCAGGTTGAAGTAGGGAAATCGTCTATATGAATGTTGTCTCGTTAACATCAATCAATCTTTTAGAGTCAAGTTCTCAAACAAAAGCAATTGATGATTTCGAAATGTTACTTTAGGTTATTGCAGTTTGATGAGGTTCCCCCCGCTAATAAGATGCATGCAGGAACTCTTCATTCACAAAATACTGTCTTAATACATATTAGACAAGATTTTTGAACATATTTTTAGGCAATTTGAAAAGCATGATGTTCCTTAATCAATCATTAGAGCAATAAAATATTTCATTTTTAAAATGTATAGCCCAAATTGAATCACAATATATTGTGAATTGTGTATTTGATTTTGAATTTTAGTTGTTGGAGGCGTTCTTCGCTCAATGCCGAATCGATTTTATTTCTTTTGTAGCCGCTTGTTAACACCGGGTGCCAGGGAAGCAGAGAGTAGCGTATTGGCTTCGGGGTTGTGTTGTCAATTAAAGCCATAGGGCGAGAATGCATAACTGTTGTTCGCAGGGAGATCAGCTCGATCTCCAGGATGCCACACTTGTCTTGGGTTGAGTTGTCTGAAACTAAAAAAGCAAAAATAAATATGGTAATTTTTGCAGGTTCGAGGTATATTGGCCTGTTTTCAGGAATCCAGATATCTTGAAGGTGCTGTAGTTTCTCAGATAACCGTTTTCAGTAAGGAACTACAGTGTGTTGGTCCAAGGACTAGTGAGTGACTAGACTTAAATGAATTTCGGTCAAAACAAAAGTTCTTAGTTTTTTAAGATTTAAGAGGGACACTAGATCGCCCGCGCCAAGGCATTATTTGTGATCCAAGATTATATGCTGTCTATGCCATGATCTAACGTGTAGTGGAAGCTATTCCGGCAAGAAAAGTCAACGTCAAGATTTTGTATTTGGTTTTGCATGAGTCATGTGTTGCATTTCGTTCCAATTAACAGACTAAATAATGAAAATAGGGTGATTTTGTTTTCTTATTTTCCCTCATTTTTTGTGGCAACCGGTATGACAATATTGCAACAAAGACAACGGATGACTTCGTCCAAACACAATTCGAAACATTTCAATATGTTTTAGCAACATCCAGGGAACACCACGTCGGCAAACGCATGGCAAGAACCTCAAGCCATTCTGCCTCACTAATATTTATGTTTCCCATGACTTCACATCAAGACGCATAAACGGCCATGCGTGCCTTAAAATCCACTCTGATTCTATGATAAAAAAGTTATCATTTAGTGGTTGATTATTTTAGGTACTTACATTTAGCAGTTGATTTTTCTATTCCTCATTCTTTAGCTGCTTGTGGTTTGCTTTTGTCCCTTACTCCATTTGCGAAGTTTTGCTGATGCCACCCTAATGTAGTGTCGTTACAAAACTCTAGACATGTACTTCCTCCGTTGTCATGCCTTCTGTTAAATGAATGAATTACTTCCTATAATCACTGACAGCGCCAATACATTTCAATTCAAAATCCATAAACCAAAAATGAAGTCAGTGGAAAAATAAAAGGAATCGTTAAAATGAAATACTTCGATACAATAAAGAGAACAAATAATACATTTCTTTTTAAGTCGATTAACCAGTTGAAATATTGTTGGCGAATTATGCGAGTTGCTTTTTTTTGTATCTCTGTCAATTTAATGGCATCATTTTAGTGGGATTAACAACAGTTTATGATCGTGTCTTTCAAGTAGGATGTCACCTTTAAGTGAAATTGACTCGTTACTTGCATTCACTTTTGTGCGCCATTTGCCTGTTTAAGTGTTTCGACAATTTTTATGTACCCGTATGTGTGTACATGTGTTTTTTTGGTGGGAAAGGAATGTTAAAAGGATTTATTTGTTAAAAGTTTTAGTTATTTAAATACATTAAGTTTTAGTTATAACACACATTAAACAGAAAGCGGATGCTCAGCACTCTAAATGAATTATTGAATTGAACTGCTTTCCAGTTTCTTAATTAAGTGACAAGATATTTGAGTTAAGTAGGGGCGAGTATAAGGATACCTAAATTTAAACCTGCAATAAAGTATTAGGAAAATTATGGTGTCGGAAAAGGTTTGAGCCACAAAATTGGTCAGCCCATCGGCAGACGCTTTAATTCTTATAAATGGCGGCAAATGTCAGCACACGGCAATTATTATATATTCCTGCTTCATGTTTTTTTTTGCTGTATATAGTATATCCAGAACTGACATTTACCGCCTTCTGCAAATATTACA
Organism: Epicampocera succincta; assembly: GCA_932526305.1. Taxonomy (NCBI): domain Eukaryota; kingdom Metazoa; phylum Arthropoda; class Insecta; order Diptera; family Tachinidae; genus Epicampocera; species Epicampocera succincta. Next base: position 9,886,459 of record OW052037.1, on the reverse strand, counting down.
TCATGCGCGTGAATAGAGTGATTAATTTCGCGTCACCTTTATATCAACTAACACAAAAAATTTCTCTTCCACAAGCGAATGAATGCAATAGGATTGTGCTGACGGCAGCATTGGTTCATATGGCTTTGAGACCGACGTTGGCCAGGCCATTAGAGGCTGGCTATAGGCCGATGTTGAATGTCATGAACATCAATTCTATGTAGTTGCAACAGGAAGCCGCGACGTGCTGCTCTGGACATTCTGCACCTAAGATTTGAAGATATAATAGTCTCAAGTGGAAATATTACTACAAGTAGCCATGAAGATTTTACAATTTGTCTCTGTTAAGATTTTCCTAGTGTAGTTTTCTTTAGTCCCAGGCTTATGGCAATAAGCTACAAACCAACCATATCGTCTGTTATAGTCAAAATACAATCGGCCAAGTATTTTTCAGTTGGTATTTCGTGAAAAGAAATAAAATATGAAAAAAAATCGCTTATGAAACCGTAGAAGAAAAAATTATTAACCAGTTTTTCACGTTTTCTTTTAATTACTTGTTTAGTACTTGCCATTTTTTTGGATGTTTTCTTCTGTTTTTTCTTTAAAAAATATTTATAACATTTACTTTATTAACAGCAAAAAAAAAAAATAACAATATGTTGGCAAATCTGTCAGCTGTTTCATACTTGTAAATAAATTGTGGAGTTTGTTAATTTCGTAAATTAAAAATGTATAAAATTATTGCTGTTGTCAGGCTTTAAATTTATCGAGATTTACTAAATCTACAATATGTACAAGCTCTGCACTAGTACTTCAATACGAAACGCGAATACCTCTATTATATTAAGATTTCTACGTTATTTATTCGCCAGCTGTTATTTATACAATTTGAAAATTTTTATACATATGTAGGATGTATGTACATACATATGTGTATACAATCGAAAAAGTTATTAAATTTTTAAAACTCATGATGACGTTTTGGGCCTCTCTGTATCGTATAATAATCCATAATGTAAAATAATCTCTAAAGTTTTGTCAGAATATGAATGTGTTTTAAAGGCTTAAAAAACATTTAATTTTCGATGGATATGAAAACTTTTAACTGGTCAGCTTTTTGCCTAAAGAATTAAAAAGCAAAAGTTTTTCAATTACAAAAATAAGAAGAAGAAGAAGAAAAAAACGAAATTAAACCGGTTCTATTTTTGCGACAGTTTTGCTTGATAAACACTTTTGTTTACCTTTTATTTCAGTCAACCATCCATCCATCCATCGTTGGTTGTACTTTAAAACTCAGTTAAAAGTCCAGTTGAAGAAAACAAGTTGTTTCTTAATGTCCATTTGAAACAGTTCGTCTTCTTGTCTGTCAAGTATGTGTGTATGTATGTGTGTGTATGTTCCGTTCCTGTAAATACAAATAAATAAAAGCCTGTAGGGAGCGTAAAATCGATCAATGTTTAATGTTGTTTGCGATACATTTGCTGATGTTTGTATCAATTCGTTATCGGAAAAACAGACAGTCGACGATACAAAGAGAAACAGAAGTAATTAAACACTAACGTATACCAAAAAACAACAAAAAAAAAAACAACAAAAAAGTGTTGTTTAAAGTAGGACGGTAGCAAACGGTTTGCTTATGCCAACAGAATACAGATACTCGTATTTTGCAATGTATTTTGTCAAGTTTAATTCATTATTAAATGTTAATGATGGGATTTTTGTTTGCTTACGCTGATTCCAGGCACAGTGGGTAGTAAAAGTTGTTTATTAAACAGTTCTATTTCGGTGTGTCTGTAACAAAATCATCATTATAAAATTATAGCACTGTAGAGGTCGGCTCAAAAGTAAGAATATGGCTAGTTTTTTTGTGGTGGTTCGCTCGTCTCGTACATCTGTTCAGAGTTTCAGGTATTTGTTGGTGCTCATTCGGTACAGAACCCCTTGAAACTGCTGGTAAATGTAAGAAAATTGTTATGAAAAATTGTGAAATTACTGTTGGAGAATTTGCGTAGCATGTCGGCAGCATATCAGTTGGCAACACTTTTGTCTAATTAAAATTATTGATGTAAAACGAAAAATCTTTAAGCTCAAATCGACAACGTAATCCGTTTGCCCAACAAAAAGTATTTCCAAAAGAAAAAACAACAAACCAGAAAAACTAAAACTTTTAAGGCACGTGTGCAGCCTAAAAATACAAATGAGTTAAAAGCCGCGGCAACAGCAACTGGTTTGCCAGCCACAAAAACGTTGTCCGTTCGATCATACCGAACCGACAACATCGAGGAGACAAAACAGCAACAGAACTGTTTGAAATGCTAAAGTTGTGTTTGTCAGCAAGAAACGTTCGACAGCCGAAGAAGAAGAATTTCTTCATGAAAAATAAATTAGTTACTTTTAACAAAATGTAAAATGTTGTCTGTTGTCTTTTGCATGAATTATTGGCCTGAGTTGTAGCCGTACAACACTGTGTTATAACTTGCGCCAACATTTCTAATAAATTTCACTAAACATTGTTAGAAAATCTAACAAGTTCTCGCGAATTAGTATGCTAGTATCAATGTCATTTTCTTTCAGCCAAATTCTCAAGATTTATGATCTTATTTTCTTTTAGTCAAGAAATTTAATTTGTTGAACAACAAAATCTGCGAACAATTTATAGTATCTTTTCGAAATATGAAAAATCTCTGGCTGGCAAAATGATCACAATTAGTTTATAATTTATATTATGTTGGCGTAAGATCAACAATATTATTTATTGGCTTCAGAAGTATAATATGTCGTAAGTCGCATTGTCACACATTCGTAGAAGAATTGACTTAGAAATTTAATTAAAATTTGCCTGCCATGTGAGGCAAAAAAAAAAACAAATTTTTTTCGAAAGAAAACTGTTGGGCTACCGATAACAGGTGATCTCTATTCGTGCAATCTATGATTATAGCCTGATCGGTGTATTCAGTTTAAAACCATTCGCCTCAAGCCGTCCAGAAGAGGAGTTTTCAGATTCAGATTTGGACTAATATTGATATTTGGGGTCTGTTTCAGGATATCGAACGTTCGCCAGCATTTTGAAAAACAAACTTTAAGCGCAACATAATGAAACAAACTATAACAAATTATATACCATAAACAGTTATTTTTGAGTTGAAAATCGCTTTTATCAGTTCAAACCTCAACGTTCAAAATCGTGAAAAAATTTAATGTAATTAAATAGTATCTGTTATTTGTAAAATAATAAAAATTTAACAAAAACAGCGTTTAACAGAAACAAAAACTCTACGAGTACTGAGGAAATTAAACGAGTTTTGTTTGTTACACCGGCGAATTTAATTGACATGATCTATTTCCATGCATATTTAACTAGAAATAAAAAAGCAAAATAATTAACGAGTACAGCTGGATAATGTTCGGGTTATCCATATAAGAGTACATACATACATACATACATATATCAAATAATGAAATATAACAAATGGTAAGATTTCTCAAGAACCTGAAAACAAGCCTTCAATTGCTGCAGCAGATGACGTATATTTTTCTTTAAGATAGTCTGGAATCTGTCAAAAGTATTTCAATTGTATTCGCCTGTAATCATTTTAATTTGTTGAAGGTAAGCGCTGTGTTTGTATTAGTTTGCAGAAAATCGTGGCCGCAACCCACCTCTAACTTCTTTGGTGTACGTTTACACGAGAAAATCTACTATTTTGATTGCTTTCGGCGGTGTAGGGTACTGAAATGCATTCTAAATGCGTTCTATCAACAATAACAAAATGGCAGAAACAAGTTTTTGGGTTTGCGTCACGCAAAAGACATTTTCATATCGAAATGGCGATGCAAAAAAGATTACGCCCCTCCCCATGTGTAGTGAATTGTAACCGAACTGGAGTAATAGGTAATGGGGCAGAGGAAGGAGGGAGTAGTGCTGGCGTATGTTTGATTTGTATCTTTCTAAATCGTAAGGGACAGGAAATAAGTCTGCGAATGGTATATTGCGCAATCGATAAATAATCAATAAAGAGATCGGTGTTGGAATTAAAATTACTGCTCTGGAAATATGCGCAAATGTTTAAGCAAGAAAAGTTAATTGTTTTTCTGCTGGATTAAACTGTTGGGCGGCCAACAATCATATTTCTTTTGTTTATGCTTTCAAAATTACAGAATACTTTGTAATTTTAAATAACAATATTCGTATAAGAACAAAATAATGATTCTTATTATTAATTAATGCGAAAAAGCGGTGCAGACTTGAAGAAAAAGTCTTATTTAACGTTTGGACATACGAGTTCGTTCTGCAAAGCGAAATGTGCCAAGATGTCGTGCTACGAGTACGACTACAGGAATTTGTTCTACTAACACTCGTGCACACCAGAAACAAGATGATCTACTCGCACATACGTTCCTTAACCAAGAACTCCTAAACACAAAATATCCGTTCTATTGCAAAGTTAAATGTGTTGACTTGTGACCAACAGGAACTGGTTTCCTGCAAGGCCTGCAAACATGAAGAGAGTGTGACACTCGGTGTCAGCTTGTGTATATGTCGCTGTGCATTGAGGATTAGGTTTAATTTAATGAAAGTGGAAGTCTGGTTGCAATTACATTAATAAACACTGACAAATGGCGCAGGATTAAAAACAAAATGTGAATTATTTGTTTTTCAGATACGAGTATACAAAGGCTTTTGTGTTGTTTTAAGATTTATAGAACAGGCCGAAGATTGTAGTTTAATGTAAAATGTGTATTACAATACGAGTGCGCGAAAGAGTTGCGGTATTTTGCAATGCGGAAGGGAATTTAAAATTCTGCCTGTTTCAATGTTTTAAAGTTAATCACAGAAGAGTGCCACATACATATTGAATTCTCTCTCCTGTGGTTTTAGCTCGGAAACTTTATAGCTCCTGGTAATAGGGATCAAATTCACGTTCGTAAATTCCAACTTAACGTCATCTGCTTAAGCAATTATTTAAATTTCTAATCTAATAGTAGGACAAACGATTTCATAGAAACATATGAATTCTAATAAAAGAACGAAACAATCATATGAACAAATATGGCAATTTAAAAGCGTGGCGTGACTAATTAGTTAAGGGGCAGAGACTTCTTGAAAGCCTGCAACAACTAGTTTTTACAACTAAATTATAGTTATTGCCTAAACATCTTTACAATTGTTTGCCAGCAGTGTTCAGGTATCAATATATGCCTGATCAATTGTCGAAACTTAATGTTGATGGGTATTCTGCGCAAGAGTATTTTATTTTAGAATAACAGTTTTGACACCACCCATCACAGTGACTTTTTTGCACAGAAATCATTCATGAAATCGGCTAATTTGCATATAAATTTTCTTTGACCAGTCGATTTGTTTTTTGTGTGAAAAATTTCATTTCATTTAGAGTTTTAGGGGATTATAAATACCTAAAATATAAGCTTGGTCCAAATACTAATTTATCTCAGAACTTTCGAAAATTCCAAACAAGCTGTTTGTTGCAGAATTTCAAAAAAAGTTGCTGATCCAATGAACAATGTTTTATGTGTAAATAAAAGCAGAAAAAACAAAGTATTTTCTTTTTTGCTACAAAATTGTTTGTTGATTCAATAAAATGTCCTTTTAGATTCGCATTCAAACGAATTAATTGATTGAAATACATATTTCAACAAACAAAAAGATTTTGTTGAGCAAGAAAACAAAAAGATTTTGTAATGTTTTGTTCAGCAAAAAAAAAAAATATACTCCTTTTAAACTAAATGTTCTATGATTTTCTTCACAAATTTTCTTCACAAAGTCCAGCAAATATTTTGTTTGTTTCAATAAACAATTTTTGGCGAATCTGTGATCAGATCTGACAAAAAATCTTATGACATAAGACAAAAAAAAAAAAAAATCAAAGGCAGCGCATTTAATAAAAATTGCATAAAACTGCAAAGCTAGTTTGTTTCTTGTCTGCGGTAACAATGCAGCGTCTTTGTTAGGAATTGAACCTACGACCTGTGGACTGTTGGCGGCACTCATAACTCGTCAAAATTTACCAGATTGTATTTATTTGATTCTCCGTAGTGATAAGTAACCTGTTAGCGACACTTTAACTTAATTATGCTGCCTGGGAAATCTATAAAGACATGAAACTTTGATAGTAATATGCGTAATATGCTAAAGAAAGGTAGTGCGGAAAATTTAGCTCTTCTTCGTCGACATGTTTCGTAGATTTTCGTAGATTTCAATTCTTTTTTATTATATTTGTTTATCATACATTCTGTGAAGAATTTGATCAAATTTGCTTTACATTTTTTATGTATGAATTCAAATCTATAATAATTACTTATTTATTTATGTATGTGTCTGTGCTTCTCATTCATAATACGTTCTATGACGGCTTAAATTTTTTTTTATTTTTGTGACATGACGATAACAATTTTAAAATATTTAAATTATGTACGTACTGACAAAAAGATATACGAGTTATTATTTTTAAATAGCTTATTTTTTAACTGGTTAAACAATCTTGTCTACAAAGATTTTATTTTTATTACTTTTTTTTATAACATTAACAAGTTAACTCTTTCCGGCACACGATTTTTTTAAAGTTATTTATTTGAAGAAAACATTTTATCCTTACAGGATTCGCCGTAAGGATGTGATATAATTTGTATACCACCGCGGTTGTGAGTTAAATTTATTTATGAAATTCATTGAAGCAAGATTTAGACAAGGTGGATCATGTTTAAGTTAGTTGATCCTATTTTAGGCATTTGGGTAGATTCATTTTAACGGATTCCAGACGAAATCCAATCAAATCTTTTTATAGGCATTATTTTCGAGATATAGCCGTCATTTAATGCTGTGCGAGATGATGAGTAGTGTCTGTAGATGGCCTGGGGTTTTATTCCCAATTGAAAATTCATTAAAATAAACGTTTGTATTTGCCAAATTGTTGAGCATACAGGTTAGTTTGAAACCCAATGTGCTCAATAATTCGTTTTGTTACTATTTTATTAAAAATTAAAAATGTTTGTGATGGGATGCCATGTTTTTAATAATTTCTGTAGGCCCCTGTTTTGTGCCAGTGACAGACGTTGACGTTTCTATATGAACAGAATCGAGATCCTCAACGTCATCGACAACTGATTCAGCATCTAGCGAAATCTCATCCAAATCAAATTCATACTCGATTCCTTCCAATATATGTATGAATGTATGTATAAGAAATATCACTTACTATCCTTTAGTTTGGTACTTTTCGCCATAGCGTTTGGTACTTTTCGCCATTTTTGTATTACTGCTCTTAAGCACTTCTGTTCTTACTCAGGTATCGAACATTATAACAGCACCAAGCCTCACCCAGGTGTTTTCAACAGATATACGAAACAAGGGTGAGAAGGTACCCTATCAAAAAAAAAAAAAAAAAAAAAAATATCTAACCATCTGTTACAAACACAGGCTGTAATATGTTTTTTTTTGTTAAATATAAACTTAAATCTACTTAGAAAAGTGGTATTTAGATGGTAGCATCGCGCCGAAAAGAGTTAATCGCTACAATCCTGTCTCTGTTCTATTACTTTTTTGGTTATTGGATGAATTAATTTGATTAAACAACTCTGTTTTATTGACACAGTATCACTATGCAGACAAACTTGTACAAACAGTAATTAAATTACAACAACTGTTCTTTACCTGGCCGAATGCAATAATTTGCAACACTATTTTTCCCAGTATAAAAAGCAAAAGTTTGTTTCGTTCCTTAATTCTAATAGTCTGACCAGATTTTATGTTCTGCCAAGTGGCGAATTTGATGCTGCAGAATGACGATTTTTTAAACTAGTTTGCATCAAAAAAAAAAAAAAAAAAAAAAAAATAAGAAAAAAAATTAAAGCAGTCAATAATCGTTAAATATGATTTAGTGGAGCAGGAAAACAAGTTGCAACTGATCCGGTTAGTTGTTGGTGTTTAGTGTGTCAGTTAGTTTGTTGAACAGTCCTGGAAGAGGAATTCTTGTGTAGCACATTAGAAATCGCTGAATTTCTAATGCTTTTGATCACATTGGAACTTATAATAAACATGTAATAGAGCAATTGATGCTTCAATAACGGTTTTGCATGCAACATTTAAGTTAAATAAATTTTCGCAGAATTTATTTTGAATATTTTACAGTTTAATGATTTTTGGTCATAATTTCTTTATTTTATGGTAAATTAATAAATGTCATTTAGTATGAATATGCGTAAAATGGTAACAAAAGGGCATTGCACTCAAAACTGTCAAAAAGAAGATTTCTCGCAATTGAACATTTTATTTATATATGTACATATTCATTTAACTTTTACTTAAATAATATGTGTTTGGAAAACTTTTAATTTGTGTAGGTTTTTCATAAAAGTCTTTTAAATGAAAAACGTTTTAAAAATGCTTTGCAAATAAAAGTTTTCTGCAATGGAAGTATATATGTATATATATATACAGTGAAAGCTCTCATAAGCGGACACCTTCCGTCGGCGAAGACTTTGTCCGCGAAGTGGGGATGTCCGTTTTATTGAAATGGCATAAAATACATTTTTAGAATTTTGTTTCATTTTAAAAGTTTAAATTATTATGTTTTTTTGTTTTAATTTTGTTTCATTTTCTTTAATAATTTTTTCTCCATAATAGCATTTTAGATGTTTCAAGGGCTCATTTCAATAAACGTCTAACTTCTTCCAAGGCTTCTTTAAACGAAAATAGTTTGTTATGGTCTTCTTCTAAAATGCTTGTATCATTATTTTCTGATAAAGTGGAAATAACTTTATCAACCAAAACTTTTATAGTGTCAGATTCTGTTGGACGATTTTCCTCAACGGTAGTACGAGTAGACTCACTATATTCTATATTTTGTCTGACTAATTTCGAGAGAATAGATAAAGGGATATCATCCTCTCCGTCAAATTCTGCCTGCTTTGCCAAAACAGTTCTTAATGATTTCGGATGTTACTTTTGCCCACGATTGTTTAATAAAATGCAGTTGATTTCTTTAAAGTTTGCGCAGAATCATTAAATTAAATTCAACTTGATAACAAACTTTTTATTATTGCAGTTCTATAATGGGCTTATGGTATCGGTTCTAAAGATTTGGAATTGTCCGCTTTGGAGAGCTGTCCGCTATGGGAGCTTTCACTGTATATGTATATGTATGTATGTCTAATAAATAAAACACTTATATTTTAAATAAATACTACAGAGACAACTTTATTTTTAAAATTTCTCAACATTTTTAGTTGGAATTCTACTCTGTTTTAGTTAAAAAATTTCCACGATGGGAAATTTTTGTGTCACGGTAAAATAAAAGAAGAATATTTTCAATTCAAAAAAATCCTCCAATCGAGACATTTTTATTTAGTGCCTATTTTAAATAAAATTAACTAAATTAGTTATTTTCTTTAAAATTTTTATTTGAAATTGCAGTCTAGTAGCCGCAGTAGTTTTTAATAATTTCTCTAATGCAAATTTAAAAAAAAAATCGATTAAAATTGTTTTCTTCCTGTTTAAAAAATCACTCTTCCTTTAGATTTAATAATTTCCCTTTTCGGGAAATTTTTATTTATTGTGAATTTAAAGAAAGGTACTAATTTGTTAAATCTTATATGGAAATTTCAAATACAATTTCTCTGGCAAATACGGGACTTTGTTTGCTTTATAAATATAAATACATATCGCTACCTTAATATAGAAAGGCCCTAAGTAACGTTTTCCTAATTTTTCAAGAGAGAGAGAGAGTTTTGTAGTCGCGAAACTTTTTTCAACTGCTTATATTTTTGTTCTTTTTAGTCGGATCATGTCAATTTTTTTCCCAATGATGTGTTCGAGATCATTTTTCGAAGTTCACAAAAAAAAACTCGATTTGCGTATGTGCATACATACTTACATACGTACAACTATCTGTATTTCAATTAAAAATTTTAACTCATGGTTGGGATTAAGAACCAACTTTAGTAAATTTGTATTCCTGCTGCATTCTCATATGTATGTACATAAGTTTGTACATAAATACAAGTAAAATTAATGTTTTCATCATTCTGCCATTCATTGCAGTGCAACGTGTGTGTTTCGTTTAGAAATTTATTTGATTACGGACCCAACAAACGGAACCATTTTGTCTCGTTTTTAAATGACATCAAATTAATCTTGTCTTTAACTGATGGAACTAAATGCAACCGCTACTAATCTTAATTGCGATACACAAATTTTGTACATTATGTATGTACATATATACGAGTGTTTTCATTTGGATCAGCATATCAGCAACAGACATACTTTACTGTTGCAAAAGCAATTTGTTGCACTCCACTTGCCAAGAATACGTACATTCAACATTAATCGCAATAACATAAGAAAAGTACGATTAGATACATATGTACATATCGCACCCTAAATACAAAAGGGGCACAACTCAAAATACTAAAATTTTCAGGAGAGACAATAAATTGTTTGTGTTTAGTTCATCGTGCAGAAGCAACACACTTAACATAACTGTATTTTTCCACTTAAAGAAGATAGTGATGTGAAAGAAATTTTTGCCGTAGTTAGAGATGTGTATTCTGAATTAATTTATGGAAAAAAGTCAGTTTTGGAAAATTTTGAGTTGTGCCCCTTTTGTATTTAGGGTGCGATATGTATGTATGTATGTATTGTACACTACACATTTGCCATTTAAAATAATGCAACAAATGTTTAAGATAAATAAATTACATCGACTTAAACACTTGTTTGATCGTTACGAAAAGCAAATTTGTCTGTTGCGGTTGTTGGTTGGTGAAAATATCAAAAAGCAAATTATTTTTATTTTTATTGGATACAAACATAGAAAACCAGCAAATTAATTCAAAATATTACTTACATTAGAATCATTATTGAATGCATTTACTATTACATATATATTATTAAATAGTTTTGGCTTTAATTAGCTATTTTTATGATTTCAGCAGAATCGATTTTCGATTTGGCCAAAAAAAAACAGCAATTTTGAAAACAAATCGGTGACAAAATTTAATATTAGTGTAGCAACGAAAATTGCTCTTCCATTAAATTCCGTAGGAATCGTATCTTTACTAAGGAATTTATTGTAGCTTTAAATAAATTCTTTTCCAAGTTGAAGAAAAAAACAAAAATGGCCAATTTTCTGTCAGTTTCTTTTGAAACTAATTCAATGGCAGACATTTTTCCAGAGTAAAACAATGAATTTATTGGTTCTCTAAAATGAAATATTACTAATAATGGACATAATAAATTATTGATCTCAGAAAAATTATATATTTTATAAACATACATTTGTGGTTTTGGTAAACAACTGTGTATATATCAATGTTAGGAACACTGTTTGCAGGAAGTCACAGCACAGAAGAGTCCATGAAACACTTGGCACTAGGACAGAGCGAGTACACATGGTACTACATGCCTATACGCTGGGCGGTGTCTGAAGTTGCTAAGATCGTGAAGCTGTGAACGACGACTCTCGGCCGGCACAACCGATGAAAATGTTAAGAAAGTGAAGACCAATTTTTGTGGACAATTGTCGCATCACTATTAGAGAAGTTGCTGAGGATGTCGGCATATCGTTGGTTGGTTCATGTCATGCAATCTGTTCGTAAGATTTTAAATATGAAGCGTAAAAGTTCCTGAATTTTGCCGCAAAAATTGTAATTGTTTGGGGGAAAAAAACGCATAATCATGCCTCAGCCTGTGTATTCACCAGAATGGGTTGCCTGCAATTTTTTGCTGTTGCCAATATTGAAAGTTTTTCTGAGAGTGTTCAAGGACATACCAAAAATTGCATATCAGAATCGATTCAAGGATTGAAAGAAAAACTCCGGCACAAGTGTATTTCACTGAGGGACAAAATACTTGTAGACATTGAAGTAGATTTTAATATTTAAAAAAAAAATTCTAATTTTGAATTTTGAAAGAATTTAAATACTTTAAAAGAAGTTTGCAATCACATTGAAGTAGTTTGATTTTTTGAAGGCTTGACTATGACCGGTAAATTGTTTTACGATTGCAAACGTTGTTGACGTTTGAAAGTATTTTAATAGCCAAAAACTACTATTTACAGTTAAACTTAAGCGCAAAAATAATATTAGAAAACGTAACGTTGGTGCCCACGGAACCGATGGCGCACACAAGTGGAGAGGGACCTCAACCAACTTGGTGGGCAAAATTGGGGGACGCTGGCTAAAGACTGTGCCAGCTGGAAAATTTTGTTGGTTAAGGCCCAGGTTCGCCAAAAGAAGAAGAACATCTAATATATTAACTCAATGGGAAAAACAATGAATTTTCGGGCTAGAACATCTGTTGCATTTTGTTGCTGGAAATGTTTGAGAACATTAACGTTCGGGATAGTGGAACAGGTCGTAAGAGTTAAGCGAGCATTTGCCTGACATTTTGTTGAACACATACATAAATGTCATGGATCCTTTTTTCATAATCAAAAATATTAAGATAATTCTGAGAAAACATTTGGTGTTATTTACCATTAATAGCGTGCGTTTTGGTTGGACCACCCTTTATGTAACCGCTTGCGCGGCTACTTGAAATAATAGACTTACGTTATTACACAAGAAAACCATATACATACATGTGTACATAAACATATGTATAAATAAGTGCATGTGAGAGTTGTTTTGCATAGGAAAACGTCACAAGAGTGAACACAAGTACATACATATGTATGTATGTATGTACATATAAATAATAAATTGATATGATCCATAATTTTAATAAATCACGAAAACACACACATTTTTAAACAAAAAATTGCAGTCCTGTTCTTAACATTTGAATTGGATTCTATGTGTGTGTCGCTTTGGAAACATTTACAAGTGTTTGTACTTATGTTTGTATGTATGTGTGTGTGTGTGTGTGTAGTTTAAAATTTCAGTTAAGGGTTTAAAGTTGTCTATACGATTCGTTGCTGTTGTATTTATTGGTTCTGAAAATAATTTCAACCTAAAACATTTTGTGCTATTCAATTTCTTGCCAATGTTTTGGTAGACAAACTCTCAGACAATTATCTATCAAAAATCTTTTACACTACTACCTTGTTGGACAGCGTTAAGAGATATTTTCTCGGATTTGAATAGCACCAAAAACAAGTACATTTGTAACAAGTCTGCCATCTAAGTACATAAATCGTTCAGCAATAAGTGTAAATCGAAACGCACCAAAATGGGTTAAAACCCGCTATTGAAAAAAGCGCATTAAGTTAAGAATTTTTTTGAACTAAAAATATTTAAAAAGCAGCGCTGTTGTTAATGATTCAAACGAATCTTATAATGAACTGGCCAACACTGTTTACCCTCCAGTTTTTAAACGCTCCCCACCACTGACTAACCCCTTTTTAAAACTCTCTTTCTAAACGAATTTTCTTGCCGCCGTTAAACGACTCATTAATGTTAAAATTTAAAAGTCGCACTGTTGTTTCAGGTTCTTGTTATTTTACTCAGTTGCTTTTTTTTTCTTCTTGCCAGTAGTTTTTGTTATTGTTCTTAGAGTATTTCTTATCGTGTTTGTTGTGGTTTTTGTTTTTCTGATTTTACGAGTATTAAAAGCCTTAAGGATGTTAAGAATCAATGGATAATCATGTAATTTTCTTAATGTTACAAAATAACAACACCCACAGCAATGGCAACAACGACAACAACAGCAACTACAAAATTGCCAAGACCATGACCAAACATTACCACTATTTTGAGCATCAACAAAAATGACCAGAATGAGAACGAACGAGCGAGGAACAACCACATCGCAGATAACGAAAGAAGAAATGTAACCAGCAATTTGGATGGTCGGTCAAACAACTTAACAAAACAACAACGAACGCATTTCCAACAATAAAAACAATCAACAACAACAACGACAACACTTTTCATTCATTCGTTGTTCCCAGGGATGATAAGAATTGTATTGCTGTAAAATGAGCTGCAAATTAGGGAACGTTTGATGAAAACTGGTTTTTTTTAACATATCGGAAGCGAAGAAGCCCTTAATACAAATACAAGATTGCAGTTCCTAAATAATTGTTCTTATGCCAGTCAAAAATCGAATGAATGATTCCATAAAATTGCACACAAGTATTTTGAAATACATAAGTGTTTTGTTTTGCCATTTAACCAATTATTATGGCATGAATGTGAACCAAGGCGACTTCCTAACAGCCCATCTGATTACTTTTGTGGTGGCCTTGGATGTCTCCAGTTCAAGAAAAAATTTTAGTTTTGGAATTTCAGGAACATTTAATAAAAAAAAAGTAGAAACTTGGTATTTTGCCGAAGTTTTTTATTCGCAGTACTAGTGAGTTTCAGTGCTGTGAATTCGTCTTGGTGTTGGTCGGTTTGGAATGAAAAATGTTGTCACCGAAAATAAATAAGCGTTTTCATGTGTAAAACAAATGTTTCTTAAACGTTTATGGGTTTTAAAAAATTTAACATTCCTTTAAGAATTATCAGGAGAATTTTTTTCTATTTTCTCACTTTTTCTATTTTCTCATTTTGTCTATTATGAATAAAGAAACTGTCTTAAAACAAATTATCCGGGAGGAAAATTACAGACTAGATACTATAAATTGAAAAAAGTTAGAAATTCTCTGTAGTGTTTTCTACAGTTTCCTTTTTCCGAGCTATAGAAAATATACAATTTAAAGTATTTGTTTGCTACATCAAAAAAATCCAATAATGCAAATTTTTACTGACAAAGTTGTTATGAAAGACACCACAGGATTCTAACATACATACAAAATTTGTACATGGGTTTGTCCCACATAAGTTTTGTTGAACTGATAATTTGTTGCAATGCTAATTAAATTAAATTAAGATTAATTTTCTTTAAAATTTTTCTAACAAAAATTAAATTGTATTGTAATTGTTGAACACAAAATAAAAAGACAGCTTGGCATCAGCGTAAAAAACTGTTGCATATTTTGTTCTCCTGAAATTTGTAATTGGAGAAAACTTTTCTGTAGAAAAATATAATCCATGAAAGATGAATTCCTGGCGAATAGTTAGTATTTAAAGCTTTTTTTGCAAATATGTATAAAGCCACTTGTTACGTTTTCTTACTAGATTAAATTGAAAAGCCGTCACACTGTTCAACAGAATAAAAGGGCTTTCGCAAATTAAAAGTAATTACTAAATGTTATTCTTACATCAAGACCTTCTTAATAAAATGACAAAACATCACAAATAAATCGTATTTGTTTCACAAACGCTGAAAGAAGTAAGAAAAACCGGGGCTTTCTTTCTTATATTGTACTTGCCTTATATTCTTTTTCTCATCTTAACTGAAATGAATGCGGCTTTCTTAGATTTGCAAGTGGAGGTGTCGAAGTCAATCTAATCCAACCTAACCCTACTGTCAAATAATCACAAGTACACTGCTTTTACCATGCCTGGTTGTTAGGAACACACATTCGTGCATTTGTTGCAACAACACTCAACACATGTCGAATACACAAGTTTGGAATTTGGCATGGAAATAAGTTTAATGTTGTGGTTGCATTTTGATTTGGACTCTTTTTTTCGTCGTGCCAAGCTTGTTACGTTTTTTTCTTTCTTTCCAGGCGATTGGGTGGATACAAATTTTGATTTTGTTTAAGTAGCCCTATACAGATCAGTCATCAATTTTGGTAACGAAGAGTTGTAACTGGCAGGGCTCCTGTAAGCTGATTTATATAAATCTCCCTTATGCCGAGAGTCCGCATCGTTGCCGTTACAAAAAAAGTTTGCTTGTGCTCTGGTTTCTAACGACAATTTTCTATTCTGGTTCGACGTTTAGACCTAGAGTGAGAAAGAAGTTGATAACACGCGTTAAAAAAAAAACCATTTTCGGTCAGCTGTTTTTCTTATTTGTGTTTCTATTAGTAGATACGAGTATATTGAAAATTTAATTTAAATTTAAGTAATTCCTCGTTTAATTTATTATTTTTTATTATCACTAGTGTAATTTTTATTCACAATAATCTAAGGCTCACAAGCGCACTATAGCGCCCTATATCTACTATTACCTTAAGAGGATGATGACAGGGAGTAAGAAAATAAGGTCATGAAACTACGATAACGACTCTGGGAATAAGCGAAAATAGGAATTTTGTTGTTGTAGCAAATTGTAATGTGAAAAACAAAGGATTGGCGAAGCTTGGCTTGCGTTGGTGCCAAATGTGAAATGCATAAGTGATGACAATGACGTGTAGGGTGTATGTTTCAGTCCTTACAGTGACTTTCTGCCTCATTTTGATATGTAAGTTATTCACGCTGCCATCATTATCATCTGACTCATCATCATCGTCATCATCATCCAATGCTGTCCTCTTCGGCACAAACATCAACATACATATTTCTTAAGAACAGATATCTAGTTTCTCTTATTGTTGGAGTTCTTGAGAGAATCGTTCATGGCACGTTGAAATAAATGTTTTATTCGTGCATTTAGTTTGCAAATCAATGTTCAAAACTACAAGCAGCTATTTGTTGCTATCACAAAGCAACAGACATACGAGCCCATACTAACATTCTCATGTGTAGCTTTTCTCATTCATGTGTGCAAAACCTTAATAACTACTTGTAAGTATGTATAGAAGAAGAAGAAGAAGAAGAAGTATCAAAAGAAGTAGACGCAGAACGTTAAGTTCTGTGTGGTGCTGCCTGATTAAAGTTTTGTTGCTGTTAATTAAATACTTAAGGCATAAGTAGATTCAAATGCGTGAATGGATATTAAGTTGTGCTTAAGCCACGTTACGCTGGTCTCACAACTAATGAAATAAATGCAACTGAGGCTAATTCGTGACAAAACGTGCATATACATACATACATATATTATAGACAAAATGTATGAGATATTCTCAAGCTGATGGATGTTTTCAGGTTCGTGGCAGCAACCACGAAAAACAGAGTCGAAGAAAAACTAGATGGTGGCTTCCATCTTTTGTTTTGTTTTTATAATTTTTCTTTCTTAAGAATAATTTTCTTTTTCTTAGCAAAGTTTATGTATTATAATAAACATTGTATTGAATGAAGGCGGTGGCTTCACAACAGCTGAAATTGAGAGAACAGCTGATTAATTTTGTATGTCTCTTTTAGGGGTCATCACATGACAAATAAAAGTAGTTGGAATGCATGTCTGCTGGTAAGGTAAATCACCGCATTCGAAATTGAGTACTTCGTGAAAGTAAAGCAGTTTACGTGCATCACAATAATCGTTATCGAAACGTATCTATTGTACTCGATTCGTAATCAATTATGGAAAACAAACCAACACCATTTTTTTTTATCACTTTGAAACACAGTTATTTTGTGTATTTTTGTTTTTAGATTGCTTTGTGCTAATCCAGGTACGGAACTGATTCCCGGCATTATGTTGTCACCAGGCCAAGGCGTCAAGGTAGCAGCATGCTGTAACATACATACAATGAACAGATAGAACAAAGTTAAAAGCTTCTTTTGATAGACGAAAACGTTTTTTAAATCTACGGATATCGACTCATTCACTTCAAAAGGCACAACTTATTCAAAAAGGATTGCTCTTGCCACAAATATATGTATCTTCTTACAATCGCAGTATTCGACTCATCCTCCTTCCTAATTCTCACAAAAAAAAAAACTACTTTTCCATTAAAATTTATTAAAAATTTTCTGATTTGCTGATTTATTTTGTTTTTCTTTACTGTTTTGTTTTTCTAATTGTTATATACAAAATAGTAGTCGCTAATACAAATGACAATCGAATACTGTGATGCTCAAAATTTCAGCCATCGAAAATTTGCTCTACACGAAGCTGCAGTCGAGTTCGAATGTGCTGATTTGCCCCCAGGACTAGAAAAATAAAATACTTAAAAAATAAACGTCTGCAGACATTATCGAAACGTTTTAAACTTGAAGGAAACATGTCGAAAAAAAAGCACGAGTACCAAATCATTATGAAGGAAATTATTTTTGGGCTGCAAATATATTTCTGGGCCGCCTGTGACGTCTGCGAACGTTCACGTACGAAATTGTGAAACTGACGCTTAAAACAATACACATACAGTGATCAGTGGTCAGTATATAAACAGCTTTATCAAGACGTATTTATGTCTACAAGGTGGCAACACTGCGGCAGCTGACAATTTTTTGCTACTCTTATTCTCGTAGACAATTAACGTCATCCCAATACATTTTGTATATAAACATTTTTGACAAGTATATAATATATTTTTTGTTGTAATTTTGCACTAGCGCTCGCTGCTGGTAAATACAGCCTCCGAACCCTATGTAAAACAACTATCGAATATCAGTAACAAAAACCAATTCCCCAACTTGGCTCCAATTTGTATAAAAAATATAAGTAGATTTTTGTGTATCAAGTCCTTCAGTGTCTATAAAATCTTTTTTAAATAATAAGCCCTGACAATTTCTGTTAAATTTCTTCTTTTTTATTTCTGTTTTGTTGAACAAAGGTATTAAATTGATTTAAGTAGTTCACAATCTACTTGCGAAAACTTCAAAAGAAAAACAGGACATACACACATACTTATTTTTCATCTGCTTGAAATTTCTAAAAATAATTACATACATACATACATCCATGCATTTGCATACATATGTATGTACATACATAATTGAGAATTGTATTCAAATTAGTTGTAGCTGTAGAAAAATTTGCATAAAATGAATGAAAATATTTACTTTGAAAACTTTGAATTGAAAATCTCAAGAAAACATTGACAATCAACTGATTGCAATTTACAGCGTACGTTTAATGTAAGACATCAATCAAGTTGATACTTGCAACAATAAATGCAGCCATTGACATTTAATATGGTTAACAAATTCTTTAGCAATTTATTTCCTTTCGTTGCGGTTTTCTACAATAAACATGAATGTATGTAAGAAGATCATCATTTTGTTTATAAAAATCCTTTCAGCTGAAGACATGATAGAATTTGCAAAAAAAAAAAAAAGGGTAATTGAAAGTAAGATTTGATTTTTAAAGTGAAGTAAAAAGGGATACATTTAAGAAATGTAAATTGTCTATACATACATACATATCTTTATGAAATATACATACATATGTGTAACGCATCTGCTGGAGTTGAATGCTGGAATAGTGGGGAACAAGTTCTTGGGGGGCGAAACTTGTGGTTATTTATATGTATCTATATAGTACGTACATACATAGTTTTCTTTCTATTTTCATCATTTTTTTGTTTTTTGTTGTTTGTTTAACTAAAGAAATAAAATCAGCTTATAAATTTCATCCGTTTCCAACGTTTTTTCTTTTCGATGTTTTCGATTTAGCAGAATCTAAGATCTTACTTGAACTTAAAACATCGCGACTCTTTTTCATATCTGCTACCACCGGTACCAACAGATCTACCGAGATGTGGTCTTTCAACTTAAATAAACAGCTCATTGCCGACATACTTACATTTTTCAAATGACGGGCACAATTATTCAGTCATTTTATTGTTTCTTGAGTCGGCAGGGATTAATAATCTAGAGCCTTAAAAATATATATAAAGTAAGAAAAATAAGCCTCACACACACCGAAAACGCTTAATGAGCGATGCTTTACAACATCCCATTCCTGCTAGAATCATTAATTCTTACTACAGCGTCAGAATTCCTTAATTTGTTTCCTCGAATTTAGCCAAATTTATTGTAGAAATATTTGAGAGAAACAGGCCTTTATATTTAGCAACTTCCTCTGCTAATTCTACCGGTGCAATAGCCAGCATCGAAGAAAGAAAGAAACTCAATTAAAAGTCAATATCCTTTTCTTTTAGTCCGACATTTACTAGAGTTCTTTTAACATATTTTTTTAAGAGTCACTCAAACTTTTGAGCATTCCTTCCAATTATCATCTCAACAAACAAACAGAAATTCTCTACGGCCTAATCTTCGAAATACCAGTAAATTTAGCCATTATCCAAGGCTTATGGCTTCGGCACACAAATCCTTGAATACATTTTTCACAGAAATTTCAAAGGGAAACCGTCACAGTCTGTTCCGAACGTAACGAAGACAGATAATCACAGTGTATGAATATGCAAGAGAATGCAACGCAACTGCAAAGATAACTGACTGACTGCTGCACTGACTGACAGACTGGTGGCGTGTTTGCTTTGTTGGGCCAGCAAGCAGGCAAGCAGACTGCATTGCAATAACCACTTGTGGGTGTGTTGCTCAGAGGTCAAGATCAGGGCTTGGTTAAAATTTGTGTGCTTTGTGATTCGGCCAAGTTGCAAACTTAATAAGTTACATACATACACTCTTGGTCTTATCATGATGATTCCCAACATCTTTCTGTTAATAACCAAAACCAAAAGTAGTCAACAAAAATGATTTCCCCTGCCAGCGTTGCCAACATGTGGCGATTAAGCGACAAAATAAATACATATATACATACGTGCAAACATTTTCCAAAGTATCAAAGTTTAAATGAGAATTATTTAAATCCGAATTTATGCATTTTCTTTATTATGGTTGTTGCTGTTGCTGTTGCTGTTGCTGTTGCTGTTGTTGTTGTGGTGGTGCTGTGTCAAAGATTTTTAAAATCTGTTTGTTGCCGTCGATATTTGTGTTGCGCGCCAGAATTTTTACTCGCTGTAATCAACTTGTCCAACTGCACGAATAATAAATTATTTTCTTTCTTGTGTTTTTCTTGATTATTTATTTTGTTTCGGATTTTTTTGTGTTGGTTTTTTGCTTCTCTATTACAGGTCTTGAGAGTTTGGCAATGGCAGAAGTTGTGATTACAATCGTGTTTTCATACCATTTCAGTTAAGCTGGATGTTGTTGCTGTTGGATGTGCGATCAAACACCCGCCATGTGTTGAGCAACATATACTCGTAAATATTGTTGGCCGATAAAGCGACCAGCTATAAAATATAACTTTTGAAAAATAGTCACAACATTTTGAAAAACTTCAAAACAAATCGAGAGGGAGAGGCAATTTTAGTGTGAGCTTTCAAACAAATGTTGGCTGGGTTATTTTGAAAATCGTTAGCCCAAGTATGAAAATTTGCTAGATTTAACATAAAACGACAAATAGAGTTTGTGTAATTCTTCTATTTTTGAAATCAGTTGCATACAAAATTAAAAGTACAACAAAAACATAAACCTTAAGGACTTACTGAAACTCTCCAAGGAAAACTAAATGTTTTGTACAGGGTGTTTTTTTTTAGAGGTATAGAACTTCGAATTGAAATAAAACACAAGAAAATCGTTTTAATGTCCATCAATTTGGCTTTATTGGAAGGATAATTTTATGCCATTAATGTTTAAATATGATTTCGGGCATGTGGCCGCCGCGGCTGGCTCGAATAAAGCCAATTCTACAGGTCCAATTTTCAACCACTTTTTCGAGCATATGGGGCCGTATGTTGGCAATAACGCCACGAATGCTGGCTTCCAAGTCCCCTAACGTTTCTGGTTTGTTGGCGTAGACGAGCGACTTCACATATCCCCAAAGAAAATAATCCAATGGTGTCAAATCACACGATCTTGGAGGCCAATTGACAGGTTCATTCCGCGAAATTATGCGCTCATCCATAAAATGGACGGAGCTTGCGGTAAACTTCGCGAACTGAACCATTATTTTCGAAATAAATTTGCACGATTTGCAAGCGTTGTTCTTTTGTCAACCTGTTCATGATCAAATGGCAAACCAAACTAAATATTAATCACTTGACAGCTGACAAAATGGCCGCCAGTTAAAAAAGTGATGCCAACTTAAAGTTCTATACCTCAATAAAAAACACCCTTTACTTGCAGCGAAGAGTTTACCTCTGATTCTAGCTCATGGAATTTTGCAGGAACGATCAGAAGTATAAAGATGAGATAAAAAAACTCAGTTATTTTGTAATAAAAATATAGTGCATTATCAGGTCGGTTCTGAAAATCACTTTATATGAAATCACATGGTTTTTAGAAACAATTTCCATTAAAAATGCAGACTTCTTGTTCTGCTTTTATTATTTTTCTAACATTTAGATGTTCAAAATGATGCTGAGCACATAATTTATAATAAACAGTTTTAATCTAGTTTTGTTTTCAGAAATTTGGTGATTTAAAAACACGTGGTTTTACGAACATGCCTGTATAATTGTTTTCGTTTGCCCGCCGACCATTTCTTAGCTGGTCGCATTATGATTCGTGCAGCATAAATTATGTGATTTGCTGCTTTGTAACAAATTATAGCATTTGAGCATTTGTCTGCTTGTCTGTCGTAAGAACAACGAAAACAAACATTCGTGAGTGATTTACGGACGTATTGATTTGAACTTGAACCTGGGATTGATGATTAACACAACGTCATCATTATAAATTGGACAATTTTGATTAACACCTCAATTGTAGGAAATTATGAAAATACAACTAAATGATAGTATTTAAACGCTTCATGACTATTAATGACGACGGCAGAGTATTTCAAGAGCCAGGATTCCGACTGTGAAGCTTAAAACTTAAAGGCAAAATGTGAAATGAAAAACAGCATATAATCAGTTCTGTTTGCAGTCGAGTGTAGGTGCAGCTGCAAAGTTTTGCAGGTATATGAATTGGTGGCGCTACGGTTGAGGATATCATTTAATTTCCCCAGCAAGTAAGTGTCCGTTTGCTGTGCCATGAGGCACTTGGTGGGCCAAACACTTTAAATGATTCTGTAAGGTTATTTAACCCAACAATCCCTAGCAGCCATTTTAATATACCAAACCCTCTTATTCTGTGGCAGGAAGGCACAGCTTTGTCCAAGTGCAAACGAACCTGCGAATTAATTTTAGTGCAGCAAAAATCTTATCGATATGTGCGCCTGACAAAAAGAATTTAACAAATTGGGAGAAAAGATATTAACTAAGTAGATTTTATGAAGATCGATCACTCGTCTAATGGCAGCCAATGTCTAGATCGTCGCCCCTTGATCATGGCTGGTAGGTAAGAAACATTTAAACAGCACTCCCAATCTTATTGCCAAGAGGTTTGTAAAAAGTTCAAACCCACTTGTGGAGAGCATTTTGAGCTTAAAATCACTCGTTTCGTAAAAAAAGGTATTCAATTATAATTCGATTAAAAGATGTTTAAATGCTTAAATGGTGGAAAAAACAATATTTCCTTTTTGAACAGCCACCAGACAAACGCATTCATGTGACATCTTGCGTTGGTTGGATGATTTTGCTATTTTCATTGTCAATGTCTTTCTTCTTTTTTTTTTTTCTTCACTGCTACAAATATGAATTTATGGCAGTTACAGAGAACTCACAAAAAAAAAAAAAAAAACTTGTTCAATCTTTGTTGGTTTCTTGGAGCAAGTGGATGGTCAATGATAACCGAGATGTAGACCATTTTTTGTTTGTCTTTGCACCTCTTTTCAACAAGCGTGTTTGACTGCAAGTTCCAGTAACTCAACAATAGTTTTTGTTCTTCGCACTTGTATTTAAACATTTTTCGCACGTTCAATAATCTTAGATCTTTGTTAAACATTTTAAGTGTTTTATAATTGATACTTGTTCACTGATACTTTAAGGAATTTCTCTAGTGCAAATAAGTTGGTTACTGTAATTGAGGACTGGCAGAATGCTAAAGGAATAAAATTGTTCGTTTGTTGGAATTTTAGCTAAAACACATGAAATTTATATAAGACAGGCTTTGCTGTAACACGTTTTAGCTGTGAACCATTTAATTTGCTCTGAACCATTCCAGCAATTCATTTTCTTAAAGAGCTGTTCGCCGTTTAAGGCGGTTATTTTCAGGCATGAATCATTGTAGTGGGAAAACTAAAAATACTCTGGAATAAATTTAGAGAATGTTAAAACATGGAGAGAAATATTCACCTGATTAAGTCTAAAATGCATAAAGAACATGCACACCGCAGCCAAATAGGGATCGCTGTTTGTATAAATTTTGTATAAAAGTATGTTCGATTTAGCTTGGATTTTTTTTCGAACTAAGGCAAAAAAGCAAAAGCTTTTTGCTGTACCTGTACGAAACACCTAGAATATTCCACAGGAATAGAAGCTGAAACCTGACTGGACTGGATTGTTGGTCGAATACTCTACTATATTATCCACAGATGAACACTACAGTTTTGTATTTCGTTATTGCGTTATTGCATTATTGTCCTATACCACAGTTTTGTACCCTTCAAGTTGTTAAATAGAAAATGTTTTGCAAAATAATACCTGTATACAAGATTAGGCTCTAGATGAATATTTGAATTTTAACCGCTTAAATCAAGTTTAAAGCTTTGTATAAGATTTGGTTTTTGTAAGTTCGTTGCTGTACGTTCCTTTCCTACAATAACGAGTAAACGTTGGTTTTACCTGTCGAGTGCCTAATAATACCCTTATGAATTTTTTTTTCCCCCAATATATCCTTGGAGTTACGGAGTTATACGGCAAGGTTACTTTTCCGCCCGCTAAGTTTTTCTTATCACAATATTTTAAACAGTCTTTGTGACTCTAAAAATTTAAATATCATGCGAAATTTAGGAACACCACCTTAAGGCAACTTTTGTCTTACAGAATATTGTTATATGTAGTTATATGAAGTTTTGATTGGACAAAGGGGCGTGCCACCCCCCATATAACCAAAAAATTTAAATCCCCATATTTTGGGAATTTTTGGATCTACATACGTCGATGATATTTGGTACATATGGTATTGGCATAATTAGGAATACGCACCAGGAGAAAAGTGGGTGAGACCACGCCCATTTTTCTTCTTCTTCTTCTTTTGGCGCTACAGTCCGTGGTGAACCTGGGCCTCAACCAAGTTGGTTGAGGTTCCTCTCCACTTGTGTGCGCCATCGGTTCCGTGGGCGTCCTCTAATGCGTTGTCCCACAGGTTCGGAATCGAAGATTCTACGGGTCGGAGCAGTATTCTCATAGCAGTATTCTCAAAGCAGTGGACACAGGGCCGTGGCCTCGCCCATATAACCCATAAATACATTTTTGTAAATATATAAATACTTTTAATTTTATTTTATAACGAGGGGCGTAGAGAAGCACAACGGGTTCAGGAGAAAGATAGTACTTCGATTTTATCGAGCTCATACGCACATATCACATTCATATCTGAAACTTGTTCAAATCTCATTAAAGGCCTCTGTTCATACCTTTGTTAAGTTATAAACTTATACGTTTCTCGAATAACGGGGAGAGCCTGAGGATTGCCGAGGAAATACTCAGGGACCGAAATCTAGAATGAGTAATTGATTAATACCTTTTAAGGTTGGGGGAAAAATCCATGAGGGTACTGCTATTACTCGACCACCTCTCAACACTGCGCGGTACCAGTACATCACTGTGAACTACAACCTTTCAGGTGAATTGTTCACTTCAGAACTCTTTTTCGCCCTATTAACACACAATGTATCTTCTTAAAAGCACCGATTAAAATAAAAAACTTAATATCAAAAGTTACAATTATAAAACTCGTAACGTGACAACAATCATTATAGAAATAGAACGTTTATTTCATCTTAAAATATGTTATTTATTTCTTACGTATGTATATGATTTGAAAGATCTTGTTATTTATTTTTTATCACAGGATTGCATGTTAGAAATCCATCATTTATAAAAAGTCGTACGTTATTATGGCTTCGATGAAAGCAAAAGTTTTTGTTCTTCGGAAATAAAATAAAATCAACATCTTGTTTGAAACAAGTTTAAGATAAACTGTCCATGTCTTCAATAATGGCTGCTTGGAAGCTGGCTTTATTTTTATGTTAATGGAACACTAGCAACCAAGACGTTTGTTAACTAATTTAAATACATTGTATGTCAGTTATACAGTCTCTTACGAGGACACTACTGTTCTCGGCATAACGATAATTAAGTCAATGTTTTTTGTTAGTTAAATACAAAGCGGAGCTCTACTGTAAAGTATTTTTTGGGTTGTGTTAGAACATCGAATAAACCCTGTGAGGTCTCTAATACCCAAAGAATTATATTTTTGTCCATATTATACACAATATGTTTTAATCAATAACCGCTGCAAAAAAAAAAAATCAATGTAAAATTAAAAAAAGCAAGAGAAAATGATAAATTTTGTTTTAGTTTTCAAGTCACTGAGAAAGTGTTAAGAATGGCAAAATATGTATATGACTATATTTATCTATTGCTTTTTCTATTGATTAAGTGATTCGCGAATTTTAGATTAAAAAACAGATGACATCTTTGCCAACTATTCTACTACTATTCACCCCTAATATTGTACTTTTCTTTAAAGTGGCCGCATTATAGTTTATAAATCATTTAAACATCTCCAAAAGGGACTTCGTCTAATGTTTGTTCCGTCATTGCCAGCAGGAAGCGGCGTAAGTCGGTGATTATCAGTACACTCTACTTTTCGAGGTATAGCGGAGAAAAGGTCCCTCGTTTGGCACGGTTCATGCTTGATTTCGATTACATGTAGTTGACACAGTTCGGCCTATCGGGCTTTCTTGGTTAGATGAGGCCAGCAGATTCTAAATGCATGAGATTCTCATTGTTTTTTTAATTTTTCTTAATTAATAATCATCTGAACTAGAGCATAACAAGCAATAAGAAAAAAGTCATTTAAAGTTAAAGCAACCGAATTTCTCATTTCCATTAATGCATAAAACATTAAAAGTTGCATATAAAATAGCACTTGGAAATAAGCAGGTTGTGGCAGATTTGTCTTGATAATAAAATTCCTGAAAAAAGTGTCTATGCAATAAATCGTCCATTCGTTTGCACCTACAAAAATACGATTTATGTTTTTTTTTTTTTTTTTTTGAACTAAACCCCATGATCAAGTATTTCACTCTTCCTTAACAATGAATGCTAAACAATGAATGTTGTTGCCCTGTTGGTGCTGGTGCTGCAGCTATTCTCACCCATCTTTTGCGAATAATTACAGCCAGCAGCGGAATGACAATTAAGACAAGTGTTGAAAAAGAAGTTATAATTAAAATTGTTTTGCGAATAAACAAAAGAATAGTTTTGTTGAATTTAATCCTCAGGTGACGCTGAAATTCATTGTTTTAGTTTCGTCAACAATTTGCTGCATGCCAAATTGCCACCGACCCGCTCGGCCTTAGTTGGGTTAAAGCGGCAACTTTTGCGGCCAACACCGCAAAAGAATCATGTGTGAATTTCTGCTATTTTAATGCACGCAGTTGTGCACGTTACAATCGTAAAAGAATATCTACTAAAACAATGCAGTTTTATTTTTTGTGTTATCAAAATCAAACATAAACTGAAACCCGGGGAAGCACAATTTAGTGCTGTTGCTTGTGCTCGCAGAAATGCAGTTTAATAAAGCTCAATTAAATTTTTGATTGACTGGATTTTTTACCATCTCCAAATGACTGCCTTTCGATTGGGCTTGACAAAATTTTATATGCTTTTCTGTGGATTATTATTTAAAAACGACAACTTTTTAATCACCAACTCAACTCCTTAAAACATCATTAAAATTAAAAAAACAAAACCATAAACAAAAAACTTTTCCACTCATTTTGATTCTATCAATGAAGAGGTTAAATATTGTATAGTTTTTCTTAAAGCTAATTAGCAAAATTTTATGAGGCATTTCGTAAATTGCTTAATTTCGTCATAGAATGCTATGCAGCAAAAACCACTTTAAATCACTGCTCCGTTCTTGATGGGTTGAGGGCAACAGAATAAAATAATGTTTAGCTATAGTTTTAAAAATTGCCATTAAAGCTGTAGTTAGCAGACTAGAAGCTTCTTGTGTGGAATGGTTTTGCTTAGCGTAATTCTTTGCTCCCTGGCCTGTTTTGCTCTTTGTCCCTTATTATTTCAGTTAATAACTTTTGGTTTAGGTCTGTCCACAGCAGTTCATTCAAATAGGTTCTTTTTTGGTCATTCCCATAAACATTAGTTCAATGAAAATTTCTTCATAAGACAAGAATATCAAGAATGTCTTTCTATCGATTAAGTTGGAGTTTCTTAAGGAATGAAAAACTCAGTTAATAGAACTAATAGTTACCTGACTCTTTTCGACGCTTTTCTAATGGGTTTTTATGTAAGGAAAATATTTACACCTCATAAGACAGTATGGCCATATAAAAAGGATTTAGATCACGGCAGCTTTTCGAATGCTGACTCACAGTAAACTTTGTTCGCTTGTCTGTGAAGGCCGGGATAAGTAGAAAATACTATTTACAACATCTAGGTTCTCAAAAAAAAATCATACACCAGCTTCATTGTATGCTACCTTGAGTACACACTTAAACAGACAAAGAAATAGACGTACTCGTCCTGCAGCGTTATAAGATCTCTGTATTTAGATTGTAAGATATACCTTACTCCATATGATCTCCTTATTATTTACATATATCACTTATAACAAATTGAATGTGGACTGGCATTATCGTGTATGGGCTGGTGGCTCAAAGTCTGTTCTGTGGTGATTTAGTATGCTGACCGAGTATGGTGGGTGAAGAGCTGACAGCAGATTATTCAACATACCGAGTTGGTTCTAATGAAATTAGGAGCCTTGTTGTCTAAATTTCCTGTGTTCTATATCTTTTTGTTGTTGTTAAGAACTCTTCTATACACATGCAATCAGTCCTCATAACTAATTTGCCTAGTGGCGGCACAATATTTTGTAAGGAGTAAGGCTCAGTTCCCGAGAAAATGTAGTGAAAAGTAAATTGATTACGAGTGCCAAAAAATACCAAATTATAAATCAAGCCTCGTTAATTTTCTTATGTCTTAATATTTTGTCATCTGTTTACATGCATCAGGAACTTGGCTTCACATGCATGCGGGCAAGACTCTAGAACTAAGAAAAGAAAGAACCAAAAAAAAAAACATAAAATACGAACTCCAGATAAAAACTATCAACATGCGAATCTCTAAGTAAAACAAAATACATAATGACAACATTAAACTTCAAGTAGCTAAAAGATTTTTGAACTCTTAAGGTTTTTCCTATTCAGCTGCTTGGCGTAAGCGGGGAAAAAAATTATTGCAAATAGTTTCATGCAACATGTAAATAAGTGGCAAGTGTTAATTAGTATGTTTTGCTGTGACCCAAACAAGAAAAACGAGGTATGTGTTAATCGGTAAATTATTGATAAATGAATCCTTGGATTCCCATTGGGCCCCATATTTGCTTAACAAATAATAAGTCAAACAATTTGCGGGCGTGGAAAAAAAAGTGAAATTCTAAGAAGTGAAAATAACATACTCTTAATAGGAAGGGCTAAGCATAGATACGGACTAGAGGAAAATGTTTCCAGATCAGTGTAATCAGTGCGATACCTATAAAATAGATAAAAAGAGAATAGAATGAAAGAAAAAAAGATTTGCTGAGATTTTGTGACCCTAATGCCGAGTCAGGTTGTCTTGAAGGTATCACAAGGAACATAGTTTAAGTTCATTAGAAGCACTATAATACAGACAGAGAGAGAGGGAGTGAGAAAGGAAATGAGGGGTAAAGGAAGGCAATTAGGCGAGTAGAGAAATGTAAATTAATCCCGAAAAGAAGGGACGTCTTTGTTCTTTGTGCAGGAGAATGTTGCGCTGACAAATGCTCTGGCAACTGTTACAGAATTCATTTCAAAGGCCTCCCAAACCCTTGACATGACTAACCAGACTATGGGGCTTTTCTGTTGAACACTGTGGAGTGTGAAAAGTTTCTCCTCCATATGTGATTACTCACTGTTTTTCCTTTTTTGTAGAATTACAGGAGCTTCCTCGTCCTGCCCTGCAGCTATTCTCGTTGTTAGTTTACTATTTACTCTGAGCTGTTTCTTAGAAATTCTTGTTTTTAATCAGGCTGCTCTCTGCACAAAATCCTGTGATGTTTGTCATTTATTGGCAGCCTCTTTCCCTTAAATTTTAACTAAATTTTTGGAACTACTTAAAGCCAAATTCTCGATATAATAAAAGAAAGGACAAACTATTGGCGTGCACGATTAATGACAAATTACGAAAATAAATGTTTTTAAATCTTAAAAATAATTTCTTTTTAATTCATTTATGATTCGCTGAACTTAATAAAAACTGTCGTTTAACAAAAAAAAAAAAAAATTGTCGCTTAACCAAGTAAATCGATACGAGCATTTAAAACTTGTCACTTGAATCTTAGAATTATGAAAAAAAAGAATTATATTTCTTTGCCAGAAAATTAGTTAGGACCACCTTGAATGTCACGCTGTTAAAACGGTAGTTTTCTTTTTTCCTGTTTGCAGTGGAGACCACCGTTATGGCAGCAACGAAACATAAAGTCATATCATCTTTGTGAGAGCGATTACTAGAGGACAAAGTCATAAAATTAATCAAGATGATATGTTGTTCCCTGATGAAACATATGAAGATTACAAAAAGCGTACAAAAACTACTCCAAATCCAAACACGACCCATCCAACTCCGGCTTTAAGTAAAGGTTGCCTACAAATTGGTGTTGTGCAACAAAGTGAATGTGGTGGACAGGCAGGGAGCAAGAGCTTGACAAAATTAAGCAAGACACCCAATAGCAGCGGCAGGGAAAGTGCTGCCAGCACAAGTAATAGCAGCAGTGGCTACAAGCGTACTATAAATATTTTTGAAAACATACCAGAAGCAAAATATCAAGCAGAACAAAGTGTCGCTCATACAACGACAAACAACGAGCAACCACCAGCATTACAAGCTAAAATAAACGACAATAAAAGTTATGAAAAAGGCAAATTGCAACAACCAACAGCTGAACCAAGAAATTTTAATGATGACTCTGGCGCGGAAGATCTGTCCACAAATCCTGTCTTTCTGCGCACATGTGAAGCTCTCATGCAACAGTATCGCATACGTCCTGATTTCTTTTGCCAATATTACAAAGCTGTCAGGTAAGTTGCTACCAATTACCCAGCATCTGTTAAGATAAGAACAAACTCTTTATCTTTAGCAGCAATTCGACATCACCGTCCTCCTCTGCCCAACATTCTCAAACCAAAAGCCTGCCAAAGAAACAAAGTCTTTTGGATTTTTCGGATAAAACTTCTACGAAATCTTCTGGCCAAATTTTGCAGAACTCTACTAAAAGTCTGCCCGCTTTGCCCGTTGAGGCAACTACGACCACCACAGTTTCAGAAGCAGTTCAACGTTTTGCCAAACGTTCTGCTATTTATACTCTACCGAAAAGAAGACTCGAAAACTCAGACCATATAGCAGCTATAGTGAATCAAGGTAAGTTAATAGATCAGCTCTTTCATTAAAAATGTATAAGTGAGTGTGAACTAGAACGAAGTGTAGCAGTATAAGAACTTCTTTATAATGTGAAATTAACTAACAGCCCGTTGGCAAAATCGAGTAAGTAACAACAATTCTTTGCTCCCATATGCAAATATTTCACAATTCCGCGTCAAAGCCTGGATGTGGGTGTTCGGATTGTAGAACTTTTATATTACTAAACGTTTTGGGATAGAGGCTTCGGAACAGCGGCAATACTCTTCTTGTTATATCTGTCTATTTTACTAAATTTCATCACTTTTAAGTGATTAAAATTATTTTATTAAAGTGTTAGTTCTCGTTGGACACTGTCCCTCATTTATTTTATGTTGACCATAATCGTCTTACAGAGACACATGTGGAAGACATTGCGTCTGCTGTTTAGAGTATGTAGAAGAATGCGATGGAGTTGGTTAAGCACCGAATTGGCAGGCCAAAACTTGTTTCATGTTTTGATTCTTTTGATCTGTGAAAAATTCAACTGAACCAGCAGCTGAGGGGCCATATCAAAGGACATTTATTCGCTGAATGAGCTTTGGGACAGTTTCAGTTATCGCTCCGATTTCTGCCTGAATGGGTACTTCAACGAACAAAATTTGTTACGATCTCGAAAGACCAATGTCATCATTTTGATTATGGCATCTTTATTTTAGGGAGTACAATATCTTAACTTGAAGTTTTTCGAATGCAGCCTAAGATATTTTGGGAAGAGAAATGAAAAAGTCATTGTTTACAATAAAGGATGCGGCTGGAAAAATGTTTTCAAGTTATAAGAAGCGATAGATCAACAGTAAGAAATAAATGGTCATGAAGTTCAGCCATAAATTTGCTGCGCAAAATATTTGAAAGCGATAGCAATATTTCGGTTGGATATTTTATATAAAGATACAGTATCTGAAATATGTTTAAGTTGAAAAAAGTATAAATATCGTCTTACCACTTTAAGGCAATTTGAAGAAAAAATTGGAAAGGGATTGATTAACAAACTTGAAGTGTCTGGACCGGAACCTAGGAAATAAGTTTTACCTCTTCTGGCAACACTTATGAATGTATACATAATATCTAAATCTATTGCATATTTTATGGCTTCACAAAAATTTTTGTTGCTTATCGTAAGGCAACGTATACGTTGGTCATTACAAAAGAAACCGTTAAAAACGACAACTCACCATATTTGTTGCCATCATTTCTCTCTCTCTTTTTCTCTCTCTAATTAAATAGAGAAACTCCTCTATTTGTTGTTGTCTTTAATAAAGGAAAAACAATAAACAGAGAATTAAGCCGGGTTTGTTATACAGCAAAAAAAAAAAGCCAAGAGAAAATTTTAAAAGGGGACTTGAAAAATCCAAGTTGGAGTTTGCAGCAGACAAAAACTTCTTTCAGTTCGTGTCAGTTCGTGCAGAACATTTAAAGTGTTGAGATGTAGTGAACGGGTCAGAAACAACAACGTTAAACAAGCAAAAATATCATTAAACCCAAAAATAAAAGTTTTCAAAATACTCACACACAATTAGCATATAGTACATACATATGTATGCTTAATACAGTGTAATTAAAATATATTTTTAATCAATGATCGTGTTAACAAGCTGCAAAAAAACACCCATTAATTCAAAGAAAATTTCTTTGAAAGTGGAAAATATTTACATCTAAATAATCTGAAAAAAAATCCAAAGCTTTTTTAAGCAGAAAATAAATTTTAATAAGAAAAATACTTACAAAGAAAATACGAAAAAAAGTTAAAATCTTGTTTTATGTGGATACCTTAAAGGTATCTTTTATTGTGTTTGTTGTTAGTTGTACACATTTGTTTTGTTGTTGCTTTTATGGGTATTATCGCTGTTTCGTATTATAAGCGGCGTTGAATGTATGAATCTGTGTGTTTTGTATTAAAGGTTGAGTTGTATGTTCATATGAATCTGTGTATATGAATGTTTGTATCTGACGGTTTGTTTAAAAGTACCCAACACGCTTTAATAGGACTGGTAGTTGTTCCTATCGTTATTAAAGTTTATGTAAGTTTGAGTGTTGCCACTCTTGCAACAGAATTTTAAGGAAGGATATAAAATATTCATAATAAAAGAGATGTGCCACGAATTTTATGAATGATGAAAACACATTCTGGCAGTCTTTTGTACCATTATCAGTTCCTGGACTTTCATTACCTCAAATATTGTAACTTTGTGTACCAGCATGCACATTATTAGCGGATAATATTTGACGTCAAATTCTTTGATAAAGGTGTTCATTCGGTTTGAATTATTCTCAAATAAGATATTTACATACACATAAATGTTAAGGTTTTTTATTCACAGACATCCTGTCTAGTCTTCAAATTCATGTGAAATTCCTGCAGCACATGAATTTACTATAAATTAGATTATACAGAAGTAGGGTTAAATTTCGTTAAGGCGTTTTTACAAGTTTTGACTTGTGGTTTAGAGACAGCAGAACGGAATTTTTTCGTTCTCACTTGCTAGCTTGGATTACTTTCTGCAGTTTCTATTTATTTTCTGATATTTACTCAACAAAACAAACATTTTAGATATGTTTGGTTTATGCATTAAAAAGTGCAAAAATTTACTATTTTAAACATATTGCGCTAGATTGAACACTTCAGATTCTAAATGTACATATAACTACATATATATTACACATACATACTCGTATTTATAAAAAGGTATGGCAACACTTATGGTAACAAACTCCAAATAAATGAGCATTATTGTTTGGTTTTTGACGTAGAAGTGTTAGTAAAAAAATGATTTTCCTCAAGGCGTAAGCAGTAATGCTATTTTAGCGGTTTTTGCAATATTTTACGTATATTTTCAGTTGCAAAAATTCTATTTCGGTTGAATAATTTAACTAAATATGATACAATATCACAGGAGTTCATTTGAATTGATGCAACCTAAAAAGAGAAACTTTTAAGGCTGTTACCACAGCTTGACATTAAATAATATCCTTTGATAAAGTCGTTTTTCATGGTTACAGCTTTTGATTTAGAGCTAATATTGAGCCATATGTTATCGGAAAAATAATTTTTGCTTTAAAGAATTCAGTTTTTTAATCTACTCATTGTTTTCAGGCACTTAAATAGTAAACAAAACAGCTTAATATATACTGTACCTTTCAAAAGTATTTACCATACATTAGGAAATACAAATGCTATCTTACCAATAATTGCTGCCAAGTCGTAATAATAACCGTTAAATTTACAAAAATCTTTGTTTGAAATTTAATTTTCTTTCTCTTATTCAAAGCGTTTTGCATTTGTTTAAATGGCATCACTGTCCTTTAATAATTGTGTGGCTCTAGTGTGGTATGAGTGAAGTGTGGTGTGGTGTAACAAAATACACCACACAATCAACTAAACATACATATTTCAATATGGTGATGGAGTTGATAACTTGTTTTATTTCATTTTCTTTTTTAATGAATACGATGGAGCAAAAAGAGCGAACAAAAACAATAATTATCATAATAAACGGGTAAATGCAACAACAACAACAACAACAATAACTCAATTAAAGCGCAACAAACAAAACGTTCATTTCTAACACAACATTTTAAACAAAAAGTTTTTTTCAAAGAAAATTTAAGATCAAGAAAAAATTCAAAAGAATTTTTTTTTTGGACAAAAATCTAAAATGTATAAAAAGAAGTGAGCAATAATACAACAACAATTGTGGTTTTATGAAGCGCGTTTTGCGGTTATAGTTTGTGCTGGTGTTGCAACTTTTGGTTGCCAAAAAAGAAAAACAAATAACAAAGAAGAATTCAAAAATTTAAAAACGCGTTTATTTTTTGTGCATCTTTTGTACTGGTTTTTTCAGTTGGCACAACACTGCAACCAACTGGAACCTCCAGAATTGTTGTAAATCCATTGAATATGGGAATTATAAAAAAAAAATTAAATAAAAATTACAGAGTACCTAAAAGAAATGCTTAACCCGCTTTAAAAATTTGACTGCTAAAACAAGTTTAAAGTTGAATAATATATATATATTTTTTTTTGTAATAATTTAATAAAAGAGAAATTAAAATTATCAGGATATAGAAAATAATATACGTACATATGTAAATGAATCGACAAAAATTGCTGCAGTAATTCGTATATTTTTTAAGGTTTATTGGAATTGAACGGATTCCTTTTTGAATTCGAAAACAAAAACGTCTTCGATGTTTCCTTATTTATCAATACGATTTCATAAACACAAATGT
Organism: Epicampocera succincta; assembly: GCA_932526305.1. NCBI lineage: Eukaryota > Metazoa > Arthropoda > Insecta > Diptera > Tachinidae > Epicampocera > Epicampocera succincta. Next base: position 9,851,063 of record OW052037.1, on the reverse strand, counting down.
TGATTAACGATGGCCACATTAGGCCTTTCAAAAGTCTTCATACTGGATAAATATTTTACGGAGTTACAAAAATTTTGGGAGACGGAGAAGAAGTTGCAGGGTAAGTGAAATTTAGGCAGAGAATAATTAATTTAGAGTTTTTTTTAAACTTAAAACATGAATAATCATGTTTTGAAATATGTACATATGTATGTATGTATGTTTAAGAAAATAAACGAGCGTTTCTAATGGGACGAAAGTTAAATGCCAAAAATTTTATATATGTACGTAGTTTGTACTAAAGTTAAGGAGTTTGGTTTAGTGCCTCATTTAAACGCTTTGCTTTTGGGCGCATAAAGATCTGCGCAGTCTGAGGACTCAACCTGGTGTGGCCGTTGGTGAGATGTCATTGTTACGGGTAGAAACCATTGCAAGAGCAGATTATGGGATTACCACTTACAAGTTCTAACATTCTAAACTTTTTAAGAAATTTATAATGTAGCATGAGTAGAGGGTTCATTCTGCTTAATAAATATCCACAGATTAGGCAGCAAGACAAATGCTGTGGTGAAATGCTGGAGCGCATTACTTTACACCAAGTTTAGTAACATATTTTAGAGTTAAAAGCGCCTTCTTGAACTAACTGTCTTAAAAGCGGTGTACAAGCTACATAGAAATCAGTCTAACTCTAAAATCCATGTTGAACTTACATAGTTTAAAGTGAACAATCATATTAAGGCTTGAATCATTTAACAGCTGGACTAGAGGCAGCATTTAAATATTGTATATATGCCCACTATTTCTGTCTTGTTCACGATTTTGAATCATTTATTATCTTAAAAGTATTTTTGAACATGCATTTTTTTGTCTATCATTCATTGTGAAGCCAAAACATTCTTTTCTTTTTTGTGCGCTTTTCTTCTTTTCTTCTCTCTACCCGCACCGTGTTTGTTTGGAACATTTGTTTCATGTTTGATTGGTCGTTAGTTGGCTGCAATGGCACACAACACAATACTAAAACTACTCCAATCAGGTACACAAACATCAAAAACTAAATAAAAGGTAGTGAGTATATGAAACCCAACTAACTGGTCATTTTTTGGTGAAACTATTTTTTTTTTTTATTTATTTATGTGTTCTTTTTTTGTTATATTTTTCTTCTTAAATATCCCTAAGGCTGTTAAAGCTTAAGTGAAACTGAGATGGATGGCAAACCTGCTTGATGCTTAAGTTTAACAGAAAGCAATCAGCTTTTTTTTAAAGTATTCTATAACATTCTAAAAGCAGCTTAAGCAAATAGTTCAAGTAATGCGGACTTTGCAACTAACGAGTAGTGACACGTTTCCGACACCATGGCAATGCTTAAACACTGAACGAAATTTTCTAAAAAAAAAAAAGTTTAAGAAAGCACGAACATTCCCAATCGGAATTTATTACCTTAAGAATCCTAATCAGTGTTTACTAAATATAACTGTCCGATGAAGAGTTTTCCAATATCTGTAACCCTTGACAGCAGCAATGTCGACAACTAAAACAAATCTAAAAGCTTTCATAGTTTCAAGGGTCTACTGATAAGATGTTATCTTATCTTCTGCAAATTTCACTTGATTTCTCTGTCGGAGCTGAGGTATTTTATATTCAAAGCATCAACTCTACTTATATGGTTTCGTCTTGTTCGAATAACTTGTTTATGTGGCCAAAGCCAATTTTTTAAAAGCTGGCAGCGATGAAAAGTAAGGAAATTAAAATTGAATGTTCAAAAATATTATCTATCAATTGTTTTTTACTCCCCATTTTCTATTCTGCTACTCTGCTTCAGGGGCGAAAAAGATGTTACCCCATCAGACTTTTAGCCTAGACTAATGAAGAAACATGATTTTTTTCTCAAGTTATACAAAAGTAAAAGTTTCTTTTGCTGATGAATATGTCATAAAACTCAATCTGTCGCTTTTAAATGGGTTCAAGAATGAAACCTAACGTTTCTTCTCGTAAGGTTCTATTCTTTTCTTTAGCTTCGGCTAGTACTCTTCAAGTGTAGGAACTTGCTAAGGAGCCAATAATCTAACTGTAACCCGCAATGCGGATGGCATTTGCCTTTGCACAACTACTCAAGCTGTAATTATCTGGCAAATTTATGATTATGGCTGGAACCTAGTGACACCTGCAGGATTCATGATTTTTGCATGTGCAAACCTTTTTGTTGATTTGTTGGTTCTATTTAAAGATAAATAATTGAGAGCCTTTGAAAATCATGCAGCCAGTTTAAAGGGGGGACTATTGGAACTTCGCGGTGAACTTCTTGCAACTGGGCCAGCTCTGCAATTTGTCTGAGACGAATATTTCCTATTCTTATTAATGATCCACGCCGTTATGCCCTTCATAATAAACTTTTAGGATCAGTAGTATAAAATATAAATTTAGTCCAAATATAAGTTTATATCTCCGATGTCGTTACTGCAAATGTGTTTATTTGGGCTAAAAAGCTGATCCTCGGGGCATATTATTACTTTCTGAGTTGCTGCATTCGAACAAAAATTGTATTGTACTTATCGTGTGCTCCAGCTGAAGTGTATTAATGTATGTATATGTTCTCGTATCTTTTGGATACCAAATAATAACCAGAACAAAACCAATAACCACATGTTGGCAGCAGCCAGCTAAAAGCTAAATTGTTGCTTTGGATGCTGTTCTCGCTTATGTGTTCTCTTGATTGTGTCACGTTTCCAAAGTAACTGACTAAATTTTGTTTGGAATACAAAATATCCAAAACAAAACTGGTTCCTTTTTTTTGTTTTTTGCAAATTTAGCTGAACTTTTTTCTTTATTTCTTTCCATGTATTGTTGTTTGTTGTGTTGTTCTGTAGTTGCAATCATATGGGAAAAACTTTTAAATGAATTTTTTTTAGCCAAGTTTTTGCTGTTCTTTATTTAAAATTTTGTTTTAGTTTTTTTGATAGGAATTTTCAAATAATAAATAGAAAGTTATTATAAATTTTTTTCTAGTAAAGTGTTACTTCTTAAGAATTGTTGTCGGGAGTCTATGTTCTAGTTTATTATTTGAACCTAATGATGGGTACAGTGCATCCCGCCGCACTCAGCTTTCTTTAAGATTATCAGCAAAGCGAATTCATAGCAGATGGATTCGCCAGTGCATGAATTTCACGCCTATTATAAAGACGGCTTGACTATGACTATCGAGCGATTTTGGTGTAGCTCTGTTTGGAGCTTCACTTTGTGCCCCCAAAAAAATTATGTTCTTCTTCTTCTTTTGGCGCTACAGTCCGTGGTGAACCTGGCCCTCAACCAACAAAGTTTTCCAGCTGGCACGGTCTTTAGCTAGCGTTCTCCAATTTTGCACACCAAGTTGGTTGAGGTCCCTCTCCACTTGTGTGCGCCATCGGTTCCGTGGGCGTCCTCTACTGCGTTGTCCCACAGGTTCGGAATCGAAGATTCTACGGGTCGGAGCAGTATTCTCCATGCGCTCTACATGGCCCAACCATCTTAGCCGTTGGATCCGTAGGCGCCTGGTTAGGCTCATGTCGCTGTACAACCCGTACAGTTCATGATTGAATCTTCTTCTCCAGAAACCATCAACGCAAACAGGGCCGAAGATTGAACACAGAACTTTTCTCTCGAAAATACCAAGGACTTCCTCATTCGCCTTCGACACCGTCCATGCTTCTAAAAAAAAATTATGTTATTGTATGTTAATCTCTTCTTGCTAGATGTCATACCCACTTCATTCTGTTTGAATATAAGAATCTCCAGACTTTTGTAGTTATACTTCCATAAGAGATATGCAGTTATAGTTTCTTTTCCGAAATTTGCATCATCCTGTTAGGGACAACAATCGTGCTTTTCTTTTTCGTAATGATACGCACAATAAGCTTTAGGCGTTTGATTGACGTCTACTGTGCAACATTTAAACTTTGACAGTGATACAGAAATTGGAGCATTGCGGACCATGACTACTCTGTCGTTTGTTGACGGTTTGTTTCCGCCCTAAGACAATGATAAGCTTTCAATCTGAAATTAATACCCTTAAATCAAGGTGCAAGATTAGCCTCCAAAAATATCATGTAAAATTTTTTGTCGCCTGGCGTTAAGCGTATGAAATTTACCTTTTGCTGCATCCCTCGTATAATTTTAATTGAATTTTATTTATTTAATGCATTTGGACTGTTTAGTTTATGAATGTATGTATGTACATATACATATACATTTACAGTATTTACACCTGCTTTTGCATGTCGTTTACATCTCTTGTACTCAAATTCATGTTTAGAGTTTGACGTTTTTAAACCAAAAACCAGTCATTAACATTTAAAGTCTTTCATTTTTGTTTCTTATTTACCTTGCAGTATTTTTCTTTCTTCTTCTTTCGAATTGTTTTAACAAATTTTTGTTACAAAATCCAAGTCTTGGCTATTGGTTTTCTCTCGAGCAGCGGCCACAAGCTCAAGACAAGTTCAAGAACAAGAATATGCACGCACGTATGTAAATATATATACCAACATCAAAAGGAAACAAATAAATTAATAAAATTAACATTTAATTGCTAATTAAGTTATTTTAGCTTTAAATCAAATGAAATAAATTTCAAAAAGAGACATTAAAAAGCTTTTTTATCAAGTGATGATGGATCAAATTAATAGATCTTCGGCTATAACGTTTTATTATACCTGAATTCTCATCTCTGCTAATCGAACGGTATATGCGATATCAATTCTTTATGAATGCCAATTTACAATATAAAAAAAAGAAACGGGATGAAAAAAATTCTCAGAAATTAATTTTATCACACTTTAATTTTTACTAAAATAAATAAAATTTTAAAAGATAAAATTAAATTAAAGTCATGCGGTTTCATTCTATGAGCATCGTAGAAGAACACAAGCTGGCATAAGGTCAAATACAATCTATGTACATACATACATACATATCTGTTTATATATGTATTTATGTAGATGCATTTCAAATTTGTTTTACGAAAGCGTTGCCAGATTTCCAATCCACTCTGTGTTCTTTGTAATGTAGCAGTTTTGAAATTATTTGCAAGTTCTCAGGAATTATTAAAAAGAAAAGTTTATTGCACGAGTCATACGTATATTTTTTCTGAAAAATATTAACATAGAAATATTTAACACTCTTAATGGTTTCTTACAGACGCCTCATCCTCCAATGAGGCTGTACACCTACAACAACGACTCAAAAGTCTCAGTACCGAATTAGTCACACTGCGAAATCGTTTGCATGTTAGTCAAGGTCAGAGTACAACTGCCACAACCATAACAAATGGTAATACAACAAATATCTCCCAACAACAACAGCACCAGCAGCAGCAACAACAACAACAGTTGGGCCCCTTAACAACGGGCCTTGAACTGAATGCATCAAGTCCAAATCTAAATATTAACAACAGTAATAGCAATAATAATTTAAGCCATAACACCAACACCAACAATAACAATAATAGTAATAATAATCATTTTAACAACTTTGCCACAACTGGCAATAACTTAGTACAACAACATCAACAGCAGCATCAGCAGCAACAACAACAACAATTACACCAACAACAACAACAACAGCAACAACAAAATCAAATACAACATGCCACAATATATCCCACAATAAGTAAAAGTAATAGTAACAATAACAACAACAGCAACAGCAATATCGCCTCTATCAATAATAATAACAACAATAATAATAATAATAATAATTGTAGTAATAATGTTAATTTAACAACCACTAATACCAATAACGCCCAATATCATCATCACCACCATCATCATCAACATCATCATCATCTCTCTCAACAGCAACAGCAGCAACAACAACAAACGCAATCACATCATCAACCATCATCACAACAGCAACAACAAACACAACAACATCATCTAAATAATCATTCGTCACCAAACGTAATTAATAGCAATACTGCCGCATCTATTTTAAATAACAACAAAGTAAGTAGATGTATGCGCGCAACTGTGTGGTCTTCATTACCAGGGGTATTCACTTAAAGCCACAAATTTTTTCCTTCTGTCCAGCAATAGAACTGAACTAAATTTGAAAAATACAATATTTCGAAAGTAGAAAGTTTTCAAGATTCAAAACGCCGAAAGGCGCAATCAAATTTTTTGCCTATTGCATAAGCAATTACAATCGGATTTACAAATGTCTATACAAGGGAGCAGTAATTAATTACTCGTCTGCTTCCTTACAATGAATAATATGCGCTTTCGTTGTCTTATTGGGCAATAAGATCATAATCTAAGTTGTAGCACATCCCAATTGCATTCTGTTTAAAACATTTCAGGATCAGTGACCTATACAACTCTTGCTTTTGTACCAGAACTGATCGTGTTCTAAAATGATTAATTTTAAAATGATTATTAGGACAAGAATTAAATGTTTTGAGATTTGATTTGAATATTAATGTAATAGGAAATAAAATTAAATGAATATTACTGACTTGACTTAATTCAGATAATTGTGGCTCTAAGTACAAGGACAACAACGCCATTGCGATAGACGGAATAATGATTTTCGATAATAATCTCAGTTTCAACAAAATGTTACGAACAACAATATCTTATATTGTTAGTTTATTATTTTTACTTTGTCTCTGGAATAAACAGGCATTTAATATTTAATGGATTGTAGTGATATAAACCCTTTAAGCAGAGCATAACTTTGAACGTCAAAAATATTTGAAGAGACATTCACTGCTTAAAGTTTTAAGTCTATTTTGTTTTCTCTGCTACAAACAATATCTTAACAATTATTAACGGCAACATATGGCCGTTTTTTACTTGAAGACGTGAATACCCCCCCTTGCTGCAAATAATTTACACACGATTGTCATATTAATTAAAACATTTAATCACTTCATTGCAACATATTATGTAGTTACTAATGCTTTCTTTTTATTATTTGTTGTTGTTTTTGTAGAACTCACACCATTTGTTTAGTCATACTTTGCCACATAACTCATCAACAACATCGGGTATTGTTTCATCACGAAATACCTCCATACCACATCCTTTGCCCCATCAAATCAATGAAAAAGGTAAATTCAAAGCTAATTTATTATTTAAAAAAAAAAAACCTGCTATAATTACTAACTATTAAAAAAAGTTTTAAAATAACTAATTACTGGAGCGCAGAGCTGCTGTTGTGCCACGAGTTGAGCTCGACTTGTGTCCTATAGTACACACAAATCTTCAATCGATTTACATTAATCCAAAACGAACAACTCGATGAGCTCGAGACAAAACTAGATCATTCCTACTCGTTTTTTTTATTGTATTACAAAGAAACAAAAATCCGCTGCTATCGTACCAGATTTTAGTGATTTAGTGCCGGCCGAGGCAAAATTTTCTAATAAAATGGATGTGTTAATTGTAATTGTTAGCTGATGATGAACCCGCAGAGATTTTCTTGCTCCAGGAACATACACCGAAAGTTACGTTGTAGGCTGCTGGAAAACTATCGCTCCATATTTCTTTAACATGGAGCCGAGCACAACGTCAGACGTTGAGAACTTCTAATAGCAGATCGATCGTGTAGCCGCTCCAGCATTAAAAAAAAAGAAACAATGTTTAAAGCTTCCGACATTTAAAGGTCTTAATAGTCATTTTAGGACAGAAAAAGGATTTTTAATAAAATGCTCTATGAATTAGAAAGCAACTTTAGGATGTAGTAAAAACACTTTAGATTTCTCCATAAAGAAATCACTCGACATACATATATGTACATATATATATCTTGTTTAAAGTTGACATAAATTCTGCTGCTCATTTCCCCAAAAGGGGAGCATGTCGTCAGACATTGCCAATATCTGATAAATTTCTAGCTTTGTGAATATTGACGTTAAACTCATGCATATGCCTACATACATATATTCTTGTTTTTAAGCTTTCCTCTTTTATTACACCAGCTCCTTCGGCTGCCCATAATTTTATGGATTCAATTGTAATGCCTGCTATACCACCGCCTCTATCGATGACCCACAACTCGAATACGCTGCCTATGCGCTCATCGTCCCACCATTCCAATCATATACAACACCAACAGCAGCACCAGCAGCAGCCGCAACAACTGCCCCATCATCATCAACACCCAGCTTCTTCGTATCACCAACAGCCACAGCATCAGCACCAGCAACATCAGTACCAACATCATCAGCCCTCCCAATTACCCTTCATACCCATACAGAAGCATTTAAATCCATGTCATGGCATCAACACTTTACCCATGGGCTTCAGCAATTCGAACATTGTTGGCAGCATACATAATGTCAATCGCTCGAATCAATATGCAAATCAATTGAACAGTTCTGCCAATGGAAGTCCACAGCACAAGCAACCGTATGAGCTGGAAGACTTGATACATTTATCGGGACCACTGACAGAAGATGCTGTTATGCGTACTCTGCAGGCGCGATTCAATGAGAATTGCTATTTTGTAAGTACCCATAAACTCACTAACTTGCTGAGTTAACTAGCGGACAATAATATTGGTCATAATTGGTTAAGTCGGTTCATTAGAGAACTTTGTTGCGATCTTTTTTTTCTGCAGCTGTTACATTTAATGTTTATATTTGGCTGTGATCACCAACAATTATTGCCAGATCATAATCAGAAATCGTTTGCCTGATACTCTAGTAGACACACTTACACTTAAACACACAACACACACTCACACTCACACTCACTATGTGTCACTAACTTGCTGGCTTGCTCACTCACTCACTCACTCACTCACTGCTAAATACATTTATTATTTATGACCAAAATGGTAATTGTTGGTGGATTGTGTTTGTTCCTACAATTTTAAGATTTTCTAGTTGGCGTTCTTTCAATGCCTTGTTTTGTTCTGCACACTCTGGGCCTGAAAGACAAAAAACAATAATTGGCAGAGAAGTTAAAACGGCGGCACGTCAAAAGTCAATAAAGTTTTTAATCAATTCATCTTCAAATCTTGATTTTAAGCTACACAAAACTTCAACCTACAAAATCAAATCGAAATATCGTGCAGAAAATGTGTTAAATGGGAATGTCAAAGCAGTCCCACCACTTATAGGATCACATTACAAATTTAACTTTCTACTTTAACAAAAGCAAGGTTAGAAGATACATACTTCACTACATCCCTTGAGCTTTGCCAATCCTTTCACATTTCGCTAAGCGAACGAAAATGCCTTGATTTATTCACTAAGTTATTTTCCCCGTTACTATTCTTTACTACAAGCCACGTCATTGCCATGTTAACGCCTATACTACACTAAAGGGACAGTGTCCCTTACAGCTGTCATTTAACCCTTATGCGGTGTAGCCTTAGAAAATGACGCACAATGTGCTGTTCACAACGATTGGCTCTGTCCCTTAACTTTCTTCTGGCCCTAATTAGAAGCAGCTAAAATCGTGTCTAGTCTAACGTGGGCTAAATGCCCCTTGAGAATTCGATGTCGCCAGGAACAGGGTGCCCATACACTTCTCTGTTATTGAGTTCTTTATAGTAGTAGCCAATCGCACTCTCTATTGCTCAATTCAATAGCGCTGCATACTGCCTTCATAATGCAACGACAATTTCATTGCCTGTTACAGCACTAGGCCCTGTTACCCGGCCGCATAGAAGCTAAAGAAATCTTCTGACCAAAGTAAGTCAGTGGACCAGCCAGCCACAGACATTACACACATACTATTATTTGTAATCACGAAAATAGTTACAAACTTATACCACAAAATGTGTCAAGCCGTTGAAAACATATTCATGTGAAAATAAGAGTCAAACTAAGGGCTGGTTCCACTATGTCGAAGGTTATCATTCGCCTACATTTTGTATAATAAAAATCTGATCACTGGACGTAATTGTAATATGTCGAAAGACCTTAAAGTGAGCGATGCTTACGAATAATCTCCAAATCAGTTTGTTACTCCTCAAAGTACTGGCGAACGTTCACGACCGATATCGTCGTATAGGCAATAAGCCTCTCTACTGACTAATTTTTATAAACATTTGATTTCACCCAAAAATCGGTCTCAGCTTTTTAGCTGGCAACTGCCAATGCTTGACATATCTGCTACATTTGTTTCAGTTGAACGTTAAGAAAACAAACCCAATGTATGTAAATATGTAGTATATAACAGCGTCAGACGGGACAAACCAATCGACATATCGTCACTTTAAACGCGAGTCCTGCTTTTTGTCGTATCAGAAAAAATCTTGTTTGGCTTTGGTGTTGTTGCAGTTTAGAGTGTTTTGTATTTGCCACACGCACAGCTAAATTTCGTTTTAGTTTTATTTTTTTTTTATATTTTCTAAAAAACATCGGCCTGCAGGCCAAATATTTACAAACGAAAAGCAATCCTGAGCCACACCAAACTTACACATGGCCGTCGCTGTGCTCTGGACACATATTCGAACTCCACACTGTATGGGAAAACAACTTACCGAGCGACAGATAGACAGACGGACAGACTATTGCAGTCGGCCACAAGCCCAGCCAAGTCATGAAAGCAGACAAAATGCCCGTACAGACCAAACAAACAGTCCAGGCCAACAAGCCACCATGCCTTGAACATTCCAAGACAGAAGAACAAGTCGGGCTTTTTAAGGCATCGTTAAATTTTGTTATTTGCTATTTTATTTTTTCGCTCGCAATTTCAAAGAAAATACCGAAACAGAATCCATTAAAAGTTGAAGTTGTATTTTTATTTGTTGCATTTAAAGTTGTTGCTTTTTGTTGTTGTCATTATTTATTTGCTGTTTTGTTATTGTTTCAGTTTTCTTCTTCTTATTTTCGAATGTCTGTCTCTGTCTCTGGCTCTGGCTCTGTTTCGTTTTGTTTTCTTTTTTTTCCCTATCAATTTGAACGTTGATTTTTGTTTGGAAACAGGTTTTGGCACCTCTTGCCTGGTGTTTGCATTTACATACACACCGAATATGTAAGTATGTGTGTATTTTGGTTTATTTTTAAATTCTATTTTGTTTCATAAGAGCTTGAGCGAATAATCAGAAAAAATATTTGAATAGCGCTTGAAAGAAAAGTATAGAACTGTTTAGGAGATTTTGTTCTCATAAGATCTTTAAAGTATCGTATTCTAAATTTTTGTTTCTTCACACATTTAACCGTTAACATTTGTAAACAGATTATATTGTTTGGTTAACTTTTGAGGCCTAAAGACACAACCAAGAGAGATTAACTTTATCAAGTTGACAGCACTGGCGTATTAAATTTGTCTACAGTGGAGTTATAAAAATATTCGTTTATTTATTTGGTAATCTTCTCCCCTTTAAGAGGCTCAATGTTACTCCACTTGCCTTCAGATAAATCATTCAAAGAAATCATACATATATTGAAAGATTTAAACTGCAACAATACCGCCAAATTGTTTAGATCAATTACGAAGGGGTTTGTTGGCCTTGCGCATTTAAAGTTCAACAGTCCCATGAGTGAAATAAGTAGTTTAATAGTACAGGCTAAAAAAAAAGTCTGCGACGAAAGCTGACAATTGAAACGAAAAACATCATTTTAAGACCATCAGCAATTTGTTGTAGGCGCTTTTCATACAAAAATCCTGTGCAATCTACTAAAAAAGGAAAACTTTTTCTCGCTCAGCACATATTTAGCAAATTCTCAACATACTAAAGTTCAGGCGTAAATTACCCATATGACCATCATCACGAGAAATTTCTTTCCTCCTAAGCATTCTTTATAATAGTTCTCGTATCCTTGTAATCACATTTTAAATAAACTATAATAATATCTCTTTCCCATCCGGGCTGCGGAATTGAACCCGTAAAAACCAAAATCTCATTATCCAGCCACTCTACGCACTCAGCCACAAAACGTGTTGGATATTAAAGCACAATAAACAATAAATACTTTGAACTCAAATACAGTCTAGTTGAGACAATAAACTTTTTTAATTTTCACCTCTTTTGTAGTACGAAAAAATAATTGTCCAGTTTGTATAACTTATGCCTACAGTACGGACAAACACTGCTAAAGTGTACAATAGCAGAGACAAAATCCATAAAGTAATTCACCATTGCTTTGTAGTTTAATTTTGATATTATGGTGAATTATTATAAAATACATAATGATAAATTTAAAAAAGCAACTTTAAATATGTCTAGATTTGTTTGCACATATTCAAAATCTATCCAAGCAAACTTTATGAATTTACCAGAAATAGGAAATAGGCTGTGAACTCTTGTACAATAAAACGTAATATTAAATAATGAAGCTCAACTAATGATGTAATAAATATAAATAAATTTTCTTATTTTTTAGTCAAATGTAGGTCCGATTTTACTTTCCATCAACCCGTATCTAAACGTGGGGAATTCTTTGACATTATCATCTACCCGCTCCTTTCCACTGGCCCCTCAATTGCGCAAAATTGTCCAGGAAGCTGTGCGCCAACAAGCCGAAACTGGCTATCCCCAGGCCATTATATTATCGGGTACTACCGGTGCTGGCAAAACTCACTGTTCCATGTTGCTGTTGCGGCAACTTTTCGCAGTGGCTGGCGGTGGTCCCGAAACAGATGCTTTTAAACATTTAGCTGCCGCTTTTACAGTATTACGATCCTTAGGTTCGGCGAAAACTTCGACAAATTCGGAATCCAGTCGTATAGGTCAATTCATAGAAGTCCAGGTGACGGACGGTGCTTTATATCGTACTAAAATACATTGTTATTTTCTGGATCAGACCAGAGTGATACGTCCCTTGCCCAAGGAAAAAAACTATCATATATTCTATCAAATGTTGGCGGGTTTGAGTCGTGAAGAAAGAGTTAAACTGAATCTGGAGGGTTATTCGCCGTTTAATTTACGTTATTTACAAAACGGTGATATTTCACAAAATGATCAAGAGGATGCGAATCGTTTTCAAGCGTGGAAAACATGTTTGGGTATTTTGGGTATACCATTTTTGGATGTGGTGCGAGTTTTGGCTGCCGTTCTGTTGCTGGGTAATGTGCAGTTTATTGATGGTCAGGTGAGTCAACCTACCAGGGTTCTACGGAAAAAAATTACACAAGTCTACGAACTATATAGTTTGATAGATGAAATAAAAATGAATAATCAACCCAAGCAAAATATTAATTTTCATAGACTAAAATGTAGGAGTTTATTGCAGTGTATATTTTTTTCAAGTTGAATAGTATCTTTAGATGAATCACCCTGGCTAATTTGCTTAAACCCCAGTTGAGTGGTGTTTGTCTTAACTTAATGTAGACTTTTTCTTCTCAATAGAGTTTGGAGGTGGATGTCAAAGGTGAAACTGAATTAAATGCTGTGGCGAGTTTACTTGGCGTACCACCGGCCGCTTTGTTTCGCGGTCTGACCTCACGGACACACAATGCTCGTGGCCAATTAATAAAATCTGTATGTGATGCTAATATGTCAAATATGACACGTGACTGCTTGGCTAAGGCACTCTATTGTCGCACAGTGGCCACAATTGTAAGAAGGGCCAACAGCTTAAAACGGTTGGGATCCACTTTGGGCACGTTGAGTTCCGATTCCAATGAGTCTGTACATAATCAAGGCGATGTGGCTTCGCAGCATGCTTCCACTATAGGAGGAAATTCCGGCTCCAAGTCCATGGCCGCTTTAAACAATGCCGTGCGTCATGCTACGGATGGTTTTATTGGCATTTTGGATATGTTTGGCTTTGAAGAACCTTCGCCGCATGCTCAACTGGAACACTTGTGCATTAATTTGTGTGCCGAAACCATGCAGCATTTCTATAATACTCACATATTTAAAAGCTCTGTGGAGTCGTGTCGCGATGAGGGCATTGTTTGCGACACCGAAGTCGATTATGTGGATAATGTTCCCTGTATTGATTTGATATCCTCCCTGCGTACGGGCTTGCTCAGCATGCTGGATGCAGAGTGTGCTGCTCGTGGCACCTCTGAAAGTTATGTGGCGAAGATAAAAATTCAACATCGTAGTTCGCCACGCTTGGAAATGAAGCACACCACCGAACCTCATGATCCTCGCATGTTTATGATACGACATTTTGCCGGACGTGTGGAATACGATGCTACAGATTTTTTGGACACTAATCGAGATGTGGTGCCCGATGATTTGGTGGCGGTATTTTATAAACACACCTGTAATTTTGGATTTGCCACTCATCTATTTGGTTCCGAACTGAAAGCTTTATTTGCTATGCAAAGTGTGCCAAGAGGTTTAAGTTTTCGAATTGCTCCCACGTCTCATACAGATCTGTTGAATGGCGATGAACCGGTGTCAACGTTAACGCAAGATTTTCATACACGGCTGGATAATCTTTTGCGTACATTGGTGCATGCTCGCCCTCATTTCGTGCGTTGTATACGCAGCAACTCCTCGGAAGCTGCTGGTTGTTTTGAACGTATGACGGTCGTGAAGCAAATACGGTCCTTGCAAGTTCTCGAAACGGTAAATTTGATGGCTTCTGGTTTTCCCCATCGCATGCGTTTTAAACAATTTAATGCTCGCTATCGCATGCTGGCTCCCTTTCACTTGGTGCGCCGTAATGAAGACAAAATGGAAGAATGTTGCAATATAATTTTGCAGTATGCGATGGAAAATCCTCCTGTTGTCGAGGGTTCTGTCACGCTGGCTTGGGCTCCCGGCAAGCGACATGTATTTTTAAGTGAAGGTATACGCCAGCATTTGGAACATTTACGCACGGAAATACGTAACAAGAGTGCTGCTCTTATACAGGCCACCTGGCGTGGCTGGCAGTTTCGTAAGAAAATGGGTGGTATAAAGCAGAGAAATCGTACAACTGGCGGTGGAGTTTTAATGATGCCTTCGGTGAAATTGCAGAAAACACATGTCGCTAATAATACTATCGGAGTGGGAGGTGAGTTTAAGAATATGTTTTGATTTTGTCTGCTCAGTCCGTTGCTTATGAATTATGGATGTAACGCTTAATTGTAGCTAAAAATATCACTTTTAATGAATTGAATATGTTCAAATAGCATTTGACCGATCACTTTCAACCTGAAGCTGGAAGAAATACTTTTGCACGGTTTGATCTTTTTAAAGGTGAGATAGAGAATATACATGATCGGCATTCAGCTGAGTAGCAAATAATTAATGGGCATCGGTCTAGTATTGAATACTTTAAACAGCGATTCAGGGCAGTAGTGAAGCTTTTTGTATTTGTTTGCTGCACATTTTTCTCTTCAAAAGTGGATTTTCAGTACTTTATTCCACATTTGATCTGCATATAAAATATATATCATATACATAGTTTTGTCTAGCAGAACGATTGGCTGCCTATTCTGGTAAATTTAATACATGTGCTTACCACAGCTTTTTGCTTTGTTTTATAACCAGAGGGTAGCAAATAAAATAATTACTGGATTTTCAACCAGATCTAGTACATTAACAAGGCCTACAATCGTAAATATTTACTACGAAGTTTGACAAACTCTACGAATATTATTTAAGCAAATGAGTTCATAATTTAATTTAAAGATTTCCGTATTTTTTTGATTTTTGATTTTTTGTTTCTGGAGTTTTGATTTTCTTCTGTGAATTATACTATAGTTAACTATAACTATATAAGTATAACTCCTACATACATCCGCCCACTCTTATTAGAAATCTTCTGCAGAAGCTCTTTTTAAACTATAACCAAAAAAAAGTAGACATTTTATCCACCAATATTTGAACACTCAATACAATCACCAATAAAATTGTTTCGTGAAGAAATTTTTTATTCCATTCCGTTGAAATTCACATCTTCTTTTCATTAATTCATACAGTATTCTTTTTTTTTTATTAACCATAACAGAGGAAAATAACAACAATTGTGCAAGAATCTATAAACTGCAAAAGAAATCAAACTTTAATTTTCAGTATTTTTCCAAAAATGTTTTAATTGTGTGAGTGTGTGTTTTTTTTCCAGCCACGAATGCGGTGGTTGCTGCTACAGCCGCCACATTAACATCTTCGCTGCCGCGTCTGTCGGCGAAAACCACAAATCTGGGCACTGTTGCTAGACCCAGACCGCAACCGATAGCCGGAACGCCGCCACCGGATCCAAATGAAAAATGTGACACAAAAATAATTCAACAAACCTGCAGCCTGTTCGGATTAGATTTGGTAAGTTCAACAGCCCAGTTGTGCAGGAAGTAAATTTACTATGTGTGAAAATCTACTGTGGCCTGAGTCTAGCGGCAAATATATCTTTTAATAAATTTTTAAAGATATTCTGAATCGAATAGGCTTTTTCCTCCACACCGTAAACAAGTTTTTTTTATTTGAAATTGCGTCTATAAAACAGACCTTTTTCAGGTCTTTTGCTCAAAATACTGTCTAGTATTTAATTGTATAATAAAAAACTTGATCAGGTTACTTGAAATCACATGATTTCTAAAAAAAAAACAAATTGCACAAAAAAGCAGTCCTTTTTCTGGTATTTTATTCCTTGTTCTAAGATTAAGAAGTTAAAAATCCTGTCTAGCACTTAATATATAATACAAATATAGTTTTATCTGGTTGAAATAAGTACATTTTAAAATCACGTGATTTCAAAAAAAAAAAAAAAAACAAATTGCATAAAAAAATCAGATTTTTTACTGGCCTTTTGTTAATTTCTTAAGGTTAAAAAGGCTCCTAATTTATAATATAAAATTTAAAAAATTATGATGTGGTTGAAATCACGTGATTTCTAAAAAAAAAAATGCATGACATGACATGACATGGCATGACATGATTCATATAGCCAACAGTCCAAAATTACCACAGTTCGATTCCCAGGAAAGACTCTGGTCTTTGCAGTTTTGTGCTCTCTTATGATTAATTTATAATAATAACATTTTATTCGCAATAAAACATTTTATTCGTGCAACTTGACAGGCTGCTCTGTTCATTCATCTCGTACACGATATTGTAGTCAAATTGAAGAAATTAGTAAAATCTAACCTCTTTTACTTATATATAAAATTAATAAAATGGCCAGTTTTGAATAACTTTTTGGCCACGGCGGACTTTATGTACGAGTACATACTCTTCATACTCTTAAGCTTCTCTTTCATATTTCTCACAAACTCGTACACACACATACATACATATTTACGTGCATGCTTTTGGCCGCATTTATTGAATATTGTTTATGTATGTATGTATAGTTTCTATTAATAGGAATTTCGTACGAGTATGATGGCAAAATATTGGAATTTTGCTTAAACAAAGAATATTAAAACTTGATTTTATGCGTCCACAAAATATTAGTCTTTATGTCAATGGCCTTTTGGTTTACTTTAAGGATTATTTAACTTACAAACAAGTAAATAATTTCATAAGAATTTTCTTAAGCTTTTGTTGGGTATAGACATACATATGTGCATACAAATAGTTGCAATTTAATGCATTTCACAGAAACTTTAGCTATTTTTATTTCCTCATTAAATTCGAACCAATTTCTTCAGTTAATAATAATTAATTTTTTTTAGCATAAAGTTTAAGTAGCAGCTCTTTGTGATGTAAATTTTTAAAAATTGTTTGAATTTTGTTTGCAGGAACGACCACCGCCAGTGCCGCCATCACGCAACTACACCGTTACCGGCAGTACAAAACTAAGTTTTCCACAAAATCGCATTATGAAAATGAATTTCCCTGAGGACACAATAACCAATCCGCCCACCGAACAATTGAAAAAAGGTGAAAGTGTTACGGTTGTTGGCGCCTCAACGTGTCGTGGTCATTTAATAGTCGAACACAAAGGACAAAACTTTCATGTACCCTTTCAATACATGGAGTTGGCAAGAGGACATCATCCGCAACAACAACAACATCATCACCATCATCAGCCAGCTAATGCCGCTAATACGAATGCAAACACACAAGTGAATGCAAATACTGTTAGCAACAATTTGGCCAACAATAACAACAATAATAACAATATGAGCAACAGCAATAACAACAACATTGGCAACAATGGTAATAATGTTGCAACAAGTGCAGCTGTCAAAATATAGTGGACAATTGGTTCAGTTGCTATTGTAACAACAACAAGACCAATAGCAATACTGGCAATAAGTGTTTATAGTTGAAAGTAAAATATGAAGAAAAATGGAAACGTATTTAAAAAACAAAAGAAAATAAAGCAAGAACACCTTAAGAGAGACAAAGTGGGAGTTTGTGGCAAGTAAGTGTTTGCATGTGTAGAGTTTGAAAAAGCAATTCGCGTTTAAAACTGCAGTATTATAAAAAAAAACTTACAAATTGCGAACGTTAACGTTCGTTCGAAACACAGAACACTGATTAAAAGCATTCTTTTTAAAACCCCTCAAGTCGCAAATCAATAACGGGAGCAAAATAAAATTTCAGAAATAGTCTCCAAATCAGTTGTTTATATTTTAGAATACGAGCGAACGTTAACGTGCGACATCCTGGGAGAGGCGATAAGTTATTCCCCTAAATTTACATATTACATGTAATTTTTCTTTGCACTCTTCAACACCCTGTGGGTTTTCCATTTGTACAAGAAGCGTTCCGGTGCCTTAAAGCTGTGCACGTAGTAGCGAAAATAAAACTGCTTTTGCTCTTGCACGAAACAGTCTAATTTGATTCTTCGTGAAAGGCTTTTATAATGAATCTACTTATCTAACCCCCTTTGGGACTTTAGGCGATGCCAAGTGAGAACAGTTTTGAGAGAATAAAATGCCTTTGCCTTTTACACGAAACACACCAAAATGTGTCGTCGTGTGTTTCATATAGAATGTATTTCCGTACTCTAATTTGGCGCCCTTAAGGTTACCAATCTGCAAGAAAACCGATTGCGTACCCTGAAAATTGTGCAGCTGATACTAAGTTGGGAAGAATAAAGTTTTGCTTCTTGCCCGACACAGTAAAAAACTTTTCCATTAATATTACAATAGAGAAAATTTATGCTAGACATCTTTGAGAATTAAAAGTTTGAGGGAAACGGTTTTTTTTTTCTTAAAATAGGCAAATAGTTTAGTATAAAACCGTGTTTTTTGTCCAGCTCAGTGGAACAAATTTAAAACAGAACCCCAAAATACATTGTCATCTACATATGAATGTATAAAATGTTTTGTTGCAAATAAATTGACAATTGGGTTATGAACTCGAGTTCCCTTCATTAAGATTTAAACATTCGCACATGAAAGCATGCACATGCTTGCAAACTTGGAGTTTTTAGATCATAAATAAATTCCATACATAATAATGTATTGTTTTTTATTCTCCTTTCGCTTTCTAATTTACAATTTTTGTATGAGTTTCTAATTTTTCTTCATGACAGTTTTTATGCTTAATAATATACTGAGCTTGGAGTATATATTTTTTCATTTTATTAATATGTAAGATATAATTAAAATAAAATGAGTGCAACAAATAAGATTAAGCAACAAAATACTTAAACATATAAAATTATCTTTTAATGATTAAAAAGAAATGATGTTCTTTTTTATCTTAATTAAAATGAGAAGCTTTTAAGATTTGTAAAATAAAAATGTTAAAGCAACTTATTAAAACGAAAGTATTATTAACAATTTGCTGGAGAAAATTGTGCAAGTTTAGTTGTCGTTTGGGCAAAAATCATTTAATTTTCCTTTAAGTGCCAATTCAATGATAGAATAAAAGTTTTAGTTTTAGTTTAAGCTCCACCATCTCAGCAGAGCAATTGCTTGCTATAACCATTTTTAATTTGTAAAGTCTCATTTGTTTTTAAATTAAAGCATTCAAAAACATTTGTATTGTTTTCCCCCCAAAAAATACTACATACATATATTTTGTAAGAATAAAGTTAACAGAAATTGATTTATTTTATTGCAAAAAATATACATTCATTTACAAATATTCAATAAAATTTTACTTAAATAAAAAATTGACCAATTTCTGCCTTTTTACATTCATAACCCCGTCGCAAATGTTGTGAAGACGACGGACGACGGACGACCTGTTGCCTCATTTTCAATAAATCGATATTATGATTGTCTTGCAAACAATGGACTCTATTGTGAATTCTAAGCATGCAATTGTGAATTATTTGCCGCTGCTGCCTTATAAATGGTTTAGTTAAGGCAAATACATATAGACCGTTTGAATAATTTATAAATGCTATATTTTCACCGAAGAAGGGACAACTACTTATTTACTTTAGACGTGGAAAACAGGGTACCGGCCTTACTTGTTTCGTACACGCGCTTTGTTAAAATTAATTTTAAAGCCTATTCGAGGATGTCGATAGTTAACGTTTGCCAGCATTTTCTACAACAGAAAACTGATTACAAGCAAGACAGATAAATTTGGCAACAGAAAATGTCATTCGAAACAGTGGGGAAGGTTAACGTTCGATATCGTGGAGCAGGCGTTTAATTGAACTATGAAAAGCCTTTGGTGGGAAGCGAAACTACAATCTGTGGACTGCTGGCCGATCACTTCGCCAACTCATCTATCGCGGCACTCTCTTGTTTTTCTAACATACTGGCACCATTGCTTGAACCGGGAGCGCTTAAGACAGCCAAAAGTCATTTAGCCGAAAATTAGCTTAAATCAGGAGAGGTTCCTGCCAGCCTAAGCCCATCCAGCCTAAGCCCATCAACTGCAAATCTCTAGCATATAAAAGTAACACTTTCTTAGTGTATTTTTTCCCCCCTTAAAAAAGTGGAAGGAAGTCGTCCCTGCTGATAATCGGTGGTGCTTCAACAAACTGTGATTTGTAGGCAAACATTTGGAATTTGTTGAATGTTCGTTGAATTGATATTAAGAGCGGCCCGATGGGCCTACCGGGCAACGTTCAAAGTGTCCCTAGTGATGATGCCAGATTTTTTCTACCCCACCTCGAACACTTTTCATCATTTACATGTGGTTTGCGGTGTTCCAGGTCATCGGATGATTTATTATTACCTCCGATAGACCAGTGCTGGCATTGAAATGCGTTACAACAGCTGAAACAATTAATGGCCCATTTTCAAAATAAAATTTAATTTTTGTTCAATAGAGTTTGTTGTTCAATAGTTAAAGTTTTTTTTTTAAGTTTAGTTTTGATTGGAAGAAGAAGACTATTAAATAGTCTATTAAAATAAATAGTCTATTAATATAGACTATTTAAAGCCCTTCGTTTCTTCTGGATCACCCTGTACATACACCCGGCTTATATTTTGAAGAACTGAATTGAATTTGTTAGTTTTTTTTCATACTGGACGAAAAGAACTAATTAATAAAGAGATGGCAGTGGAGATACATACACAACAAATTGCATCCGATATCGTTAACGGAGTTGATTCTTTGCCGATACCTGTTGAGTGTGTTGGAGTAAAACTTACTTGTAGCAGAAAAAGAGGCGCTGCAACTTAATATTTTAAGATTTTGGGCTGGACAAACAGATTAATCAGTCAGTGTGCCGCAATCGGCGTTCAGCAGATTAAAATCACACAGAGTGCAACCACCTCTTGGCGGAAAGTTGACTGGAAAAGGGTTACATACAAAATACCCAATACCAGGTTCGTAACATATACATATGCATTTAAAATCCTCCGTTTAAAACCTTCCCACATGTCCAGATTGATTCGATTTTGAATATCATTTGTGCGCCCTTAATAAAAGGAAATAAGGAATGGGTGACACGTCGTTCCCATTAATATCTGCTTGCGGTGAATTAATTGTATTTAATAATTAATTGAGTGAAAAACACTGGTGATGCCACCCTATCCTAAATTTATGCATTCGTTTCTAAAAAAGTTTTAATATCACTGACGTTACAAAATTAGAATATATGGGCATTTTTCCCCCAAACAGCTCGTTGTGATTTTTGTGGCAGGACCTCCAGCTTTATGAAGAATTAAAAAAGAAAATGGCAAGTAAAATTCTTTGCGTTTTAATTCACAAAAAAAAACCGGCAAATAAATGTTTCTTTGTTCCTAATCATTTCATTCCAAATTTATTAGCTACAAGTGCTTTAATTATACACGCCGGAAACATTATTTTCTGCTTAATTTCATATAACAGAATTAAACGTTAAATAAACTTTAGCAACAATTCATTATGAAATTAATCCTAAGAGTTCAAATAGATGAAAGACTTGGGCGAACATGAGTTGCGAAAAGAAAGAATTAGTTAACACGTTTATTTATCACTTAAGATAAGAATTTATTAAGAAACATAATTCCACCCAGAGGATTAAGACTCAATAACAATTAAACTCTTAAGAAAAGCACACAAAAGTACATACATACATACACACTACATGCATGTGTGCATGTATGTACTAAATTCATTTATCAACAGTATTTTTACTTACCAAGAATGAACAAAACAGGACCCAGCAAACATTTTGTAAGAATTAATATTCAACAATAAACGGAAACATCTTATAAAAGCAAAACGTTGACGATATCATTAGAAAGCATTCAGCTAATTTTAAAATGTTTCCTTTTTTTAAATTGTTTTATGGTAAGACGGTATGTTTTAGATATGACCTAGATTTATATATGCGAATTTAAACAGCAAATACAGCAGAAAGCATTTTTAAGGTACGTGTGAACCTGTAATCCTTAGGCTTACCACTTTCTTCCCAACGTTTCTAGTGCAGGGAAGCCAAAATACTTCTCCGCTAAAGAGAGAAAGAGCAATAGAGAAAGACTTGCAGCCAGATCTACTGTGAATACCTTCAGGCCCGGCAGAGCTCACAGGTTTTCATTATTAATACTTTTGGGCATGATCACACACAAAAAAAAACACTCTTATTTTCCTCTATTTCAACTAAATTCTAACTTAAAGATACAAATAGTTTTATTATTAAGAAAATCAATCGCCAGTATCACAATGTTGTCGTACATTAATGTTCGTTAGCATTTTGAAACACAAACAGCTGATTCGCCAACCATTTAACAACTTTCTATTGTCGCATTCAGGAGCCGTTCGATTCGTCTTACACCAACTTGCCGATTTTTGTATCGTTCGAAAAGTTTGCTAACGTAAACGTTCGACAGCATGGAACAAACTTTGTTTGTTACTTTGGTCAAAACCCTTAAGCAGATGGTAATTTACTCGTCCCTCCCTGTCGAGGCAAAACGACAAAAAAGTATTTCATTTCGTAAGATGGATCTTTTTATTAAAGGCTTCAATAATTCAAGTGAAACTGTGTTTCCTTTTCCCAAAAGCTTCCCATCCAGTTTTTTCGTGTTTCATAATCAAATTGAAATGGGGTTTTTCATATGCGGGTACCAACATGTTTGCTGGGTTGGCGATGTGCAGTTGTGCACATGATATTTGTATCGTTTGACTAAATGTTTTGTCTGACAAATTGCAAAAATTTCTTTGTTAACAAAATGATAATGAAAGAATTATTTAAATCCTTTAACCACATACGAACTAAGCGGCATTATTTAAATATATTTTAAAAATTATGGCATATTTTTGTGTGAAAATAAAGTAGATTTTTTTTTTTAAATGTATAAAATTTTTATTGGAATTTCTAGTTTTAATGTTTTAACAGAAGTTAAATTTACTCTCAATAGACAGCACACGATGAAGAAATCCTTATGACTTCGCTGAGTTAAAGGCCAGGGATGGAAACTGGCAAATTTCAATGACACCGACAATTAATAAAAGGAATATGTATTTGGGCTTCATAAAAGCGATGGCTTTTCATGGCATTGAGAATGATGACTATATGAGAGTCTGTAAATATTGTAGAGCACATCTAACGATCAAAAAAGTCGATAGCGCATTCTTCGTTCGTTAATCACATGAGTTTGCCTTTCATGGTAGCGATATGTACTTCTAAAGCGTCCCACAAACTACAATCGACTTACGGCCATTAATAGCCAAAGACAAAAGGACGACTGTACATCTTTTAAAGCAGATTGATGACGATATTTCTTGTTATAATAGTATAATATACGAATATATATGTCATAATATCTATTTATGTAAATAGTTTTTGCTTAAAAGCCCTTGCAAAACTTTAGTTGTTGAATCCTATGCGAATAGATCATTCACTAGATCAGATGGTGCAGTACCGTTTCACTTACGAGTACAAATCATACATTTTAGGGCTGCAAAGAAGTGCAAAAATTAACAGCAACTACCACCAACCAGTCGAAGTTACGGCCAAAAGATATAGGAAGTTATTGCAGTCGTATACAGTAATACCGCTCAGAATCGGACACTCCCTGTTGCCGTACTTCTATCCGGTTATTATAGGTGTCTGCTTATAAAAGAGGTACACCGTTTATTACTTTAATTTAAGATCTATATGAGATTTAACTGTACACCATACTTAGGGGCAATGTTGGAAAGAGCTGCATGATATAATCTTTATAAAATGAACCACCCTATTGCAAGCTGCTATACATTTTACAAACGCCAGTAAATGTCACATTGACGTTTGTCAAATAAACAAATTCAAAATATTATATATTCACGCGCTTTATTTTCTAAACATAGAAAGGGCTTAAAGAAATACCCTTTATGAATCAATCATCCTTGCGGAAGTTGCTATAATTCTTATAAATTGCGCTAAATATCATTGATGCAGCAATAAAACTTGAATCGTCATATTATTCGTCAAGAACGTGGAATAATTGTTTCGAATTGATATTTCAAAAATGTTTAAAGCTTCTTTCTATTAATGTTGCGCTTTTGTTAGTTTTATTCCTTTTGTTTAAATGAAACTACAAACTTTGTGCTGGTATTTTTTTAAATAACTATATTTAAAGATGTTATTTTAATTCTTTAATAACTTTTTAATTACAATTTTTGTTTGTTTAATATTTAATTTAATTTAAATTCCAATAAAACTAAATAAATCTTAATAGTAAATCATTTAAACTAGGAAGAAAAAAGCGATATACATATATTTTTTTTTTAATTTTGTACGAGTAACAAAAAACAAACTTCTTTCGAGGGGACCTTGTGTTTTCTTCTTCTTTTATTTGTTTTGCTTTAATTTATTTATTTCTCTTAATAAGGTTTTTTTTTTTATATAAATTCATAACATTTAATGAATTTATGTACTTAAATACTAAAAAATAGTACATTTTTTTTTTGAACATTTATAAATGTTGGGTTTTAGTTTTAAATTAACATTTTGGAATTTTTTCTGCTGTTTTGAATTTACAAAATTTAAGGAACCATAAACTTGTGGTATTTAATCCATTTCCGTTTATTAAAGTGTAACATTTCTGCTGTATATTATCAATATATAAATATTTGCTCAAGTGTTTTATAGTTTATATTTAGATTTTAAGATATTTTTTGCAGCAACAGTTTAACATCGTGGTCTTGTGCAATCTGAATTCTTAATATTGTGTGGATTTTGCTGTTAATTTATATACACAATATGACGTTTTTAATTTAATGCCATGAAATTAAAGAAACTTTTTATATATTTTGTTTAGTAAAAATCTAAGACATCATTCCAATCGTAAAGGTTTAATTCCATATCTTTTTCCTAGTTCGCTTAACGCCGGAACGTTTTAGTGGGTTCGGTTGTTAATAACGTTTATTGTTCGGAGTGGTTTGCATCGTTTAAGCTGGATTGAGTGCGTTTTATTGAATAGTAATTTGCTTTTATTAGCTTAAGCTTCGGTCTCGGAGCGTCTCCTTCGGCCTGGACCGCCAGGGAAATTGGCGGCAGCCAGACCCATGCGATGCTTCGCTTCTTGGGTACCGGAATAGCCACGTGCCAAGCCAAAGTCGACAGTACGTTTGGAGCTAAAAACAAACATAAATAAAATGAAATCGTTAAGCATCGTTGCAGGGTTGAACAATAAAAATCGCCGGGAATAAAAAGAATTGGACATCAAAATTTGCCAGAAATAAAGAAAAAAAAATAACTAAAAACGTACAAATTTGAATTTCATCGAAAATTGTGGCAAAATTTCACTGGGAAGAAAAAGAAATGGGCACAAAAATTTCAGCCAGAAAGACAAGAAAATATACCAAAAAATTCGGAAAATGAAATTTCACTAAAAATTGCAGAAAATTTTATCGGTGATAAAAGGAAGAGGATATACAAACTTGCCTGGAGAAAAGAAAAATAACGAAATTGCTCCCACAAATGTCAAAAATATTGCACTCAGTTAGGCCGAAGTCGAGTAAAATATCAGTTTAGAAAACACATCGCATTTTTAAGTTGATCTAAATCTCAGCTAAGAAATTTCGCTCACTATTGATGCTGAATGTTGACCCGACCATCCTAGATGTAGATCACTGATCATCACACTTTCAACTAATCATTGGGTAAGTTTCATTAGTTCCTACACGGCTTAAAAGCTTTATAGACATTTTCTTTATACAGTTTTGAAGCCACCCGAGATACTGGCATAAATAGGAAGACAGAACGCTCCAGCATGACAAACACCACCTGAGAAAAACCTACTCTCTCTGATGACAACTGAATGAAGAAAAAAGAACGCGTATGTACAAACTCTTACTTATTAACATATTTCATTAAGTTGTATTTAAGCCAACAACGCTTTTGAAATTTTAAAAATGTTTCGTTTATCCAAACGAAATTTAACCCAAGACGGCTAATTTTGAAAATCTGTCGTTTATTAAGTTGACATGTTTAGATTCTAAAGAAATGTCGAAACCATTGGCGCTTCTCCATGGATGTGGCGAAATGAAAAAAATTTCCAGCTGCATTCGGTTTACACGCACAAACATTTATTATCTTAAGACAGAATCCTTGTCATATTACAAACATACCATCCACCATAAACATTTATTGTATAAGATAAATCCCCCAACATAACGTTTCCCATTTCCACCCAAATTCGAAAGGCAGCTGCCCTAGAAAAACAAATAATTATATAAAGTTAGCCCACATTTAACTTCTAGAGGAGACAAATGCGTGACGTTATACAACACTTTTAAAACTGTAATATCTGTCAAAACATACCTGGCAAAATATGTATTTAAAATATAGTTTTTGTTTGGCAATTTCCTTAAGCAGGACAGTTGGAAGAGGCAGAACATCTGTTGAAGAACGAAAACTTTGTATTTAACCCGTCTACTAGTGAATAACAGACAAATGCTTAAGGCATGACCTGTTTAATACTTAGTCAAAATGATTATATTAAGTGGATGGCGAAAATAATTCTCTACCGGGTTTTTAGTACCATTTTTATATTATATTGTCGTTTAATAAGAAATTAGTTTATGGTGATATATAATATAAATTTTAGGCATTAAATGCAATTTTTTTTAAGGGAATACAAAAACAAAATAGAAACAAAGAAGCCAATAATGTCCTTAAGCATTTGACAGACCTTTCATTGATTGCTGACAATAGCTTAAGCATAATTTGAATTTGGGGGGCGTTATCGTCCCCCACAATGGCACTTGACAAAAACTCTCTTAAGTACAGTGAGACCACGATTATCTGTCATGTTCGTGACCTTGAGGATTTCAGATAATCGATTTTCCCACCACATAATAGAGTAACAATTTTGAGTAGGTTTTTTCTATTGTATATTTATTTTCATTTCTTAAGTTTCAAAATTAAATAAAATTTAACACATATTAACAAAACGGACTTAAAGAAGAAAGAAAAAAAAACACCCAAAAAATTTAACAGAATTACATTTCACTCAAAATTGTGAAAAATTTTCCCAACAAATTTGCACTCATATTCGCGTTCAATTTAATCGTTCAATCAACAATTATCAAATATGTTCGTAATGCCGAATAATAGAGTTTATCACGACCAACCAATAAAAAAAAGGAAAAAAATTTAATTCGATGTGATGAAAAACAATTTGTATTTTTTCCCGGTTAATCGATGTTTCTGATTAAACGAAGCACAAATAATCAAGGCCCCACTGTACATTATAGTTGTACATTCGGAAATTTGCTTAACACATCCACTTTCAGTCTAATGTTGAATTATTACTCAGTCTTCTGTTTGATAGTATGTTTTTACTTCTGCTGGTATTTAAATGGGATCTTTCATCTAATAAGAAAAACTTCTTAAACATTTGCCCCAGACACGTGCCAAGTTTTGTTTTTCTTTTTAATTTGAAACATCAGCCCCCGTACAATTAAATAGAAAGAAAAAACTTGAAACTGGTGTAAAAAATTCATACTTACTTCTCCAAATCATTGCGAGCTCTCATTATAGTTTGTCCAAAACGTGCCATTAGTTCCATGAGAATGTCATTCGGCACTTCTTCTATTTCATTATTGTTGTAGTATCCATTACTTTGGCTACAGGTTTTATTGTTGTTGGTGTTCGTGAGGTTTTTGTGTCGCGGCACATTAAAGTCCATTACGAAATGTGAGTTGAAAACAGAAAGGAAAAGTTCAAAAGTTAATTCTAGTGGAAAATAAGAATTGCATAAATAATTATTTAAATAACAAATTATACTCATACTTATTTCTGCTAAAGATCTGAACGCAAAAGCTGTACTGGCAATTTAAATATTTAATGTGAGTATTTGGAATTAATATTTTGCAATTTGCCAGTTAATTTTCCAGCGCAAAAAAATTTAAGATTATGGCGACGGCGAAATATTTTCTTGGTTTAAAACTTATGAATTTCAAAAAAACGTTGTGGAAACTAAATCAAATGCTCTAATATTTTAATAAATCACAGAAGAAACATAAATAAAACCATCAACATTTAATATATAAAATTTTTCCTTAATGTGATTAAAAAGTTTTTTTATTTAAGTTAAATGTTTAGTTCAAACACATGAAAAGTTTAATTGATATATTCCTTTTTTCTATATACCGTTTATATATCGCCCTGCTGCTAATAATTTACAAATAGGAAAAACTCTAGAAACTCGTGAGAAGCTGGACAGGATTCAAATCTACTACACTCATGTTAACGAACAAACACAAAAATTTAAATACAAAATCAAGCACAATTTAATTTATTTTTCAAACTTCATTTAAATTCCTTTTTAAGTGGCCACCCATCTTAAGAATTAAATTTAAGTCTTGTTTTATTTTACTCTTGTTTTGTCGTCTCATCTAAAAACACACTTTTTAATTAAGTTTCATATCAAACCGCTTAAAAATCTTCTTATTCATTCAATGACTAATTTCTTTTTTCAAATTAAAACAAAACAGCAACACACACACACATACATATGAATTTATAAATTACACTTGTTCCGTTTGAAACAACAAGAACAACGACAAACATTTGCAAATATGATGAGAAAAATAACGATGTTTATTTTTATTAAGTTTCTTGTAAAAATACCACTACCTTGGCATGGGAGCACCCTCTGCGTACGAGACTAACCACAACACCAGTACCACTGATGCCAAAATACAACCAACGAATTTTCTTTGTGTCATCATGTTTGTTGTTTGTCCTGGCGATGTGCTACTGAGCAAAAAGAATTTGGTAGAGTTCGTTTGCTTGAAAACTGAAATGAAAAGAAAAGCAAAGGAAACAAAATTAAGGATAAACGATTAATATAATGAATGCAATTGTTTGAACTGGAGTTTCGCTCATATGCAGTTGCTGTATGCACTTGCAAGATAAATGATAATGACTTCATAGGAAGTGAATATTTATTAATGTTGGGGAACTGTTTCGCATGGTCGAATGCTAGTTTTTGTCGAAATTCGAGTTTTTGCTGAAGTAAGAAGGTGGAAACTTACCTTATTTTTTGAAACGACCTCTTATACTTTATTCCGTATATCCCAACAAATATTAAGGCCAGGTGCTTGACTCTCAGCCAGAACATCGATAAGTCCAAGCAATTTATTTTAAGCAAAATTGCCACCTAATTAAATATTCTAAACTGTGTAATAAATGCTGTACTAATAAAACTAATGCCATCAGATGGTTCACGCTTCGTTGCGAAACATTTGCTTTTATTATATATTAAAAGTCTTAAAAAAAGATATTAAAATCAACTCATCAGCATCATCATCATCATCATCATCATCATCAACACCAGACGTCATAACTGTCCGTCATATTTTTAAGACAAAAATAAACATTTTGATGTGTTTCTCTCCGTCTTCTTTTGGACTCTTCATTTACTCTAGTTTAAATCGAAATCCTTCGTTATAGCCCGTTCCTTTTGAGCATCTCATCGTTTCTTCTTCTTTTTTTTTTGTAAATATTCTGCTTTTGTACAACAATATTGTTTTACACCTGTTCATATCATTTATTTATTATCCTGCTTCTTCCTTCCTTTTCTGTTTATTTGTTGTCATGTAATTGATATGTCATGGTGTTGTTGTTGCTGTTATTACTTTGCATAAAAAGTATACACAAACTAGAAATATCTATACAGCTGTCAGATTTGCTTACCCAATTGATGAATACACCAGACATGCTGCACAATTAAGGAAATAGAACCATTAACAGATGGTTGTAAGATCTTATAATATTGGAGGATTTGACAGCTGAACTGATCTTACAATTTCAATGCCTGGCGATAAATTTATCTGCCAAACAAAAAAATAATTGTCAGATCATACAGCCGTCAGATTATTGTATGGCAAAACTTGCCAAATCCATTTGTACACATCGCCAAAAGGGTTGCCACTAGAAATACATATATCTCTGACAATCGCGTCATTGTCCGGTCCGATGCCTTAATTTCAACACAAGCCAGTGAAAAACGAGCTCACAATGTTTGGCAATTATTTGGTAACTGACAATGAAGCACGTTCGTTGTCACGGCTGGCACCTGTCCGAGAATCCTACAATGCGCTTTGCTATTTCTGACAACATTGTAAAGCAGAAATTTATAGTTGTCAGATTTGTTAGGCATATTTTACTGGCAATATTGTAAGAGCCTGACAACATAGAAAACTTCTGCTAAAAATTGTATGTGACATAAAAAAATATAATTCTGTATTTACAAATTTTCCTCAAACTTGAGATCTTTCTGAATTTTGCATAAAAAATTAAACGTGTCGTACTCAATGTTCCATTTTCCTTTGGACAACTTGAAAAATATTGTATTTAAAAAAAAACTGTTAAATTTTTTTTAATTATCATCCGTTAGGAAATTCGTGTTATACACATCATCGATGACAAATTGGCCAACTGGGTTAAATTCAACTGTTGATACGTTTGACGTTCGGTTATCCTGAACACAAACGGAATGGTCTGGGTGTTGTAATGAAGTGACGACGTTTGATGATGGTTTCTGGTTCTTGTCTTTTTATAGTTTTTGTTTTACACGTGGTTGATTTCTGAATTGAGGGGTGAACTGTGTTAATTTCTAATCAAGTGATGTTTATGATGCTGAAAAAAATCATTGCACTTCTTTTTGGCAGCTTGTTGGCTTATTGTCACATTTGTCACGGTGATATTCGCAATAAAATTACAGCCGAGTGAGTTCTGGTCTTAAGGATGTAAAAAGTATTGAGGAGAAATATTGGCTCAATATTAACCAAATCTTTACATGGAATTGCTTAAGTATGATTTTTAGACAACGTTTCAAAAAGTTGAAGTTTTTTTAAGTTCTTCAACTGTTAATAATTTCAGCGAATGGAATATTTAAAATCAGATAAAACTGCACAGTTCTTGAAATCATCTGTCTGATAATAGATAAAAATATTAGTACCAGAACTTCTTGGATACGATCATTTTATAAAATTTTGGCCTTCAACTACGAAAACAGTAATTTCTTGAAAATAGAAAGGCGAGGCATCTGTGTTGGTAGCCTGAAATCCTCAAGCAGCATCAGGCCTTAATTATCATAACTGTACATTCCTCACCATCTAGTCCTTATAAATAATAGTAACAGGTTACAAGACATCTGCAAGGAATTGGGTTTGAGGTACATTTGTAGCTACGAAAATGGGCCCATGTACCAAAGCCCCTCCTTTCGGCATTAAGTTTCAGGCAATGTAGGCACCTCTATCAAGGCATCCCACTGGAGATGGTCCATAATCCATAGCAAAACCTGCTTGTACGAGCTTGTATATCTCACAAACGAATGTATGCAACTCATTATTAGCGCAAAATTACTCTTCAACTCTTATCATTTTGGCTTGTTAACAATATCAAACAAAAATTGACCGCCGTAAATAACAAATTAGTTTTACAACCGTTTGACATTTTCATTTTGTTTTCTAGATAAAAAAAAATTTCCCCTCCCATATCTCTCATTAAATAATATTAAACACTAAATCTACAAATGAGTTTTGAAAACGTGGGGCTTTAGACTCACATGAAAAACCTGTTAATAAATTGATGCAAATAAATAAAATAATTTTATTTGTATGTGGCAATTTGTTTTAATAATAATTATCTTATCAAAGTTAAGAGCGCAAAATTATATACTATTATTCAACATTTACATATAAACGAAAAGCGTTTGAAATGAATTTTATTTAAGTAACAAAATTTGTCACACTGAAGTGGTGTCATTTGTAACAAATCTAGTTTTGATAATTGTTTGATATTTATTTGTGCTTTAAGCGGCATTAATTTAACTTATTTCAGTGCTATTAAACTGTATTAAGATAAACAAAAAAATACAAAATATATGAAAACGCAGAAGATGTGTTTTTGCTGAATTAATTAATTTTTTTTTGTATTTTTGTGATTTGAAGTTCATTTCATATTCAAAACAAGTGTAAAAGAAAAATCAAAACAAACAGTAATCACAAGGTCAATAGATGTGGCAACACGGGTCTAGTGGGATTACAACAAATTTTAAACCGCGGGGGGTGCCAATTGAATGATCCAAAATTTGTTTTCGAATAACTTTATAAGTAAATCAAAAATAATAGTTTTGGGTGATGAAAGTCTTTATTTGCAGCTTCACTTAACTTTTTTGCTATTAAGCGGAAAAGATGTGACTGTCGCCAGAGTGCCTATTTTATCATGTTTTCCATGACTTTCCGTTAGATTAGCGCTAATAGTCATTTCGCATTTCTAGTGAATTTCTAGTCCTTAAGGATTGTGATTGTCTGGGACTTGGTGGCAGAAGCTTGCGTCGTCAAGTAGCGCCAACGAAAGATGTCTGGAATGATCAAAATCAGACGTTCTTGTCAAAAGGAACAATAAAAGCCTTTCTCCACATGTTTGGAGCGTATATTATGGCCCTGTACGGTTCTCCAATAACAGTCACCTTATGGCCGGCCTATGGCGTCTTCAAAACAAACGAAAAAAACGACCCAGTAATTCCTGCACCATACAGTGGCTTTGGGTAAATGTAAGAGCTTTTCTTGTATCACAGGCGAATTTTCTTTGGGCCAGAAACACAGATTTTGTTTATGGCCATCAACACTTGAATGAAAATGCATTTCGTTGCTCATAATGATTTTCGTCTCAAAATTGTCCTCCTCTTTCTTGAGCTTGAGCGTAATTCATACGCGATTGGCGGTCAGCAGACATTAACTGATCACTGTCAAAACATGTCATCGATGCGGTGATTATACAAAAAAAATGCAAACCTACTACTTTACAACATCGTTTAAGCTTAAAACCATTCCTTTTTGTATGAGGACATAAAACCTTTATCGGCACAAACTAATAAATGATTTGTGTTAGTGTGATGTCTTAAATTTTATTTAATTGAACGATATGGGAATTAATTCTGTAAATCTTATACAAGTATAATTCAGAGCGTACTAACAAATGTCTTGCTAATTCCTATTTAAATAAAATTATGGCTCAAACAAAAACAAATAACAGCCATTTATTTTTTTTTTGTTCAAATGAAAATAGTATGCAAAATATTTCGGAAAATTAACTGAAATGATAATATAAAAATTTTCATTAATAAACAAAAATTTCCATAATAACAAATATAATTATAATGCTTAAGCAAGTAAACAAATTAGATTAGTTATACGCCTCTATAGGCGTTTTTGGGTATAAATATCTGTCTATATACATACATATATGTATATATATATATATGTGTGTGTGTGTATGTGTGTGTGTAGGAATTAACGTAATCGTATGTCTGTCAGCAGGTGTTCTTTTTTTTTCTTCTGCTGAACTCGTGTTTTGCTCTTTTTATACACGAACAAAAACCCTTGATAATTTGGCTGTTTTTGCGAAACAACAAATCTGCAAAAACGGTCCGTAAATAAGAGTTATGCCCCATTTTATAGTCGACGAAAATCAGAATCTCCGAAGATCTTAAGAAGAAACAATCTGATGAAGCTCTTAAAAAGAGAGTTTCGTCGTCATAAAATAAAACTCATTTCAAAAATTAAAATCTATAGAATATATCGAAATCATTCAAAGAACTGAATATATAAATTTGTTCGTATGTTTTACATTAATCTTTTTCTATTTCCCTCACATCGGATATAAAATTTTCTGAAGAATATTTTTTCTATTGTATTTGATTTCCAACTGATTTTTAGAATTAAATATAAATCGTATTTATATCGTAACAAAACTCTTTTTTTCTTTCCAATCACAACTGTGAACCTGCCTGCTTCAATAATAATCCAATAATACGAAAACCCAAAACCTCAACATGTAGTTATAAAACAATTTATCACTAATAAACATCAATCGTAAAAAGGACTAGTAGAACATAAAAATTGCCACAAATATTATTCATATGCGCAGTAAAAAGAAGTTGCGGAAGGAACAACAGTTGGACAAAAGGTCGTAAAAAGCTTATTTTCATGCACTCAAAGAATTGAATGTGTTTCAGGTGAATAAGACAACGAGCCGAAAATGCCCAAAGTTGCCCAGGTAAATAATTTTGTGCAAAAAAAACAAGATAGCGATAGAGAGAGAAGTACAAAATGAGAGTATAATACATTTCATTTACTAAAGAAAGTGCGTTCCACAATTGAGTAATCAGCTGTTTTTTGTTTACATATGAAACTGAAAATGGAATCGAAAAATGTTCTATTAAAACAAACAAGTGTTTGCTTAAAAATTTATTAAAAAGCAAAAAAGAAGATTTTTTCAATAGTATGAAGTTGGCTGCAATACAAGAAAAAAATGTTCTTAAATATCAGTTAACAATTAAGGCACCTTTTAAGTGAGTTTTTCACATGACGTGTCTTGTTTTTATAATGTTATGAATTTTAAGCGTCTAAGATCACTAAAATAAACTTTAATATGAAAAGTAAATTCGGATAACTTTAGCCAAATTAAGAGAGTAATTTTTCGCTTTCAAATTTTACAGTGCGAAATTGGCTGATAACTTGTGGATACACACTAAAGATTTAAAGCAACAGCACGACACTAGTCACTTGCAAAATGTCGTCCTATAGACAGCTAGAAAACACCAACAATATATGCAGCTTTAAAGCGATTATTATTATTTATTGTTGTTTTGTTTTTTTGAGTGTAGTATTAGTTGTTTTCATCATTTTATGGCAGAAGCCACACGAATTATCTCATCAGGCAGAAAATTTGTTAATATCTTTATTTTTACAAAAGACGTTTGTTTGCCCATCATCTTGTGCGAACGTCTTCGGTTCGGCTACTCCTTCTACCGTCGGTCTTCATATCTAATTTGTATTTTTTATTACATATTTAAC
The DNA here is from genome assembly GCA_932526305.1 of Epicampocera succincta. Lineage (NCBI taxonomy): Eukaryota > Metazoa > Arthropoda > Insecta > Diptera > Tachinidae > Epicampocera > Epicampocera succincta. The sequence continues at coordinate 9,815,627 of OW052037.1, read as the reverse complement.
TCATTTTTTATAGGTTAACATGCGCGGCCTGACTTTATTTGCAATATGTGTCGAATGTTGTGGTCCTTTATTACGTATGCAGGATAAACATCACAAATATCCTTCTTTCATAACAATTGTCTTGTTGTTGTAAAGAAAAGGAAACGACAGGACAAACTCGTCTTACTGTGGTCAACAATGACGGGCATGTAACACACAGCTTCGTTCTATTAAAGCCAAGGAATTCTTTATCCCTAAAAAAATGTGTTATAATATTTCCCATTTTAGAAAACGTATAACTTAACAGAAATTTTATCATATTTTAAAGCAAAGTGTTCACTAAATTTTCCAAAAGAAGGGGTAATTTAATGACTACATTTAAAACCTTTTAAAGTTTACAAAATATCGTCATATCTTTCCATGAATATTTTCAAATGAACATGTTTTCATATAGGAAATTTGAATTATAAGAAATTTGATTTTTTGTAACCGGAAGTTTTTTTTGTATTATACCCATAAATACCCATAAAATAAAAATATTCCAGAGAGGGATACAAATTTTCTTTCTTCAGGTGGTAAATGAAAAGTTTCCGTACAGGGTTTTACAATAGTAAAAAATATTGGCGAAAATAAACATTTTCTTACCGAGGAAGATTATTTTTAATGTTCAATATTTTTAATAAATTTCCTACACAATCTTTTTAACAAAACAAAGTAAAATATTAATTTGTATAGGAAAAATATATAACAAAAACTTGTTATTTTCGTTTAAAATTTATATTAGTAAAAGTAAATTTCCCATCAAGAAAACTTTTTGAAAAAAAAATAATTTTTAATAAAAATATAATTATACTGAATTAAAAAAATAGCTCACTTTCGTATGTTTTCCAGCTGTCCATATGTTACCATTCGTGTTCAAATACGTAACGTTTCATTAAATTGTCTTTAAAAGGACATTGAGAACTAAAAGTAAAATCTTCTAAAGATGTTGTTGTACAAAAACCCAAAGCAGAGGCACCTTCTTATTTACGTTTCACTCTTCTTAGCAATTTTTATACAAAGAGTAACCTCGACTTTTTCTTTTTTAATTTTTTAAACTGCGCATCTTTGTTAAAAATTCCATGAAACCATGTGGAAACCTTTAAATACATTTTCCTGCTCAATTTTTGATTCTAGTTATCCTGTGTTTTTGTTACAATGTTTTATGCATTTGTTATTTAAATTTCAATCTCGTTCTTCTTCCAGGCAGTGCACAGAAAATTTCTTTGTATTCTTCGATTTATACCCATATATTCAATAATCACACAAAGTCCTCAAAAGCCATTTCAATATTTATGTTCGCCTGCATAAATATGTGCATATATCTTGACAACAAAAGGCAACTAAGAAACGAAGTTCACTTACACCTCCGTCGCTCCCACGCCGCCCAATCTTTCGCTACAATTGGATTTTAAGACTTTAAGTTACAGTGTAATACATATTTATTTAAGAAAAGAATTGCTCTCTAGGGATTATTTGCAACAGGTGTTTGTTAAAATGTATTCGTATGTGGAACAAAGTTTTCGCCAATTTATTCCCAAAATAAAACATTAGCATAGAGCAAAGAGCAAAGAGGCACACAAATGGAGAAAAAATGTTTGTAGAAACATTAAATTTATTTAAAACATTTTTGGTTTTAGGAAAAATTTTAAAATTTTATTAAACTTGAAATTATCCAGAATAAATTGTAATTTTCTGCTCAATTTGTATGTTAATCGTTTAATTGCTTGAATCGATTTTTTTTAATGATTACACAACAACAACAGTAACAGCAACCACCACTATCTTGTTTTAAAGCAGACCAATGTTTTCTTGTTTAATCGAGCATAAATCGAGCATTTCAGTCACATAAAATGCGAGCTTTTAGTTCTCACTTAAATGATTAAATCTACATGAAATTTATTCCAATTTCATTTCCCGCAATGAATTCGATTCCTAAACGTATTCATTAATTGAATTAACAGTAGCGGCAATAGCACTCTGACTCCATCCATCCATTCAACAAACAAACAAACAAACAAACCAAACATTTTATTCATTAAAAATCATTTTGCAATATTTCCTTTCAATCCGACAAACGTATAAAAACAAAAACACAGAATTATGAAATCAATACGAATGTCATGATATAAACGAAGCATTTAAGTTATGGCGCAAGTATGTGTGTGTGTGTGTGTGTATGTGTGTGTGTGTGTGTATGTGTGTGTGTGTGTGTGTGTGTGTGTAGAAATGCAATCATGGTGACCCTTAAATTGAATGTAGCACAACTAAAAATATAACACATTAAAACTGGGTATTCGTTACAAGAAACTACAGGTGTCCTTAAAGTGGCCAAACTTTTTACTTTCTAAATCACAAATATAAATTCTGCGCAATTTTCATAATTAACTGAATCGCAAAAACATTTCCGAAAGAAACGTGTTTATAAATAACACAGACAAAAATAAATAACAAACGGATAAGCGCTGAATTTTGTTATTTGACGATTGCTAAGAAGCTTAAAGCTTGAAAATATATGTACATCGTATGAAATAATTTTACTTGAGTTGAAAATTTCGCTTTCGAAGAAATACTCATCATAAAAGCATACATACATATTTTTAGTCTACAAATCTGTTTCTTTGCTGCCTTAAATACGCACGTTAATGCACGAAATGGTGAAAGGATTACTAAAAGGCAATTTTTTTATTTTTAACTTCATTTGTCAAGTGGCTCTATTTCCCTTTAGTCCTCTTTCACTTTTATTTTATAATCTATGACAACAAGCAGTAAAATGAAACAAAACATAAGACATTTTGAAGGCGAATTTACAAAAGAATTTCACTGAATCAATAATTATATTTGTGAGAACAAATTTCAGTTATTTCTTATTTTTTCAATTTACTAGTAGAGATGAAACAGTGTTCATTGGATTAGCACACTTCTTTTGTGAACATATGGCCTCCATGACCCCGCCGATTTCGTACAAGCTTGTCTGGAACAAAAATGTATCTAATATAATGTAAATATGCATTTGAATTATTAAAAAAAGCATCGTTAGATTTTTTTTTTTGTAAGATAAAGGCTCATTTGGAGGAAAACTGTGAAAATTTTCCCACCATATGTGTTTTGTCAATCTGTGTTTGTCAGTTTTACGGCACCGACATTTCAATGTGAATACAGTACGTATAAGTAACAATTAAAAGCAAAAACTTAATCATACGCACAGCACGATTTCAACAACTCAAAGTTTGCTATCTTTAAATTTAAATAAAGCTGAGTAATCGGCAGCATTTTATATGCATTTAAAATCCCCACCGTAAAATTAAACAAAGATTTAAATTAAAAAAGATTACAATTTACATTTAAGCCCAGTCGACATTAACGTTGTTCTTTGTATCCCGTTACCGTTAATAAAGCAACACCTTTTGTAAATACATACATAATAACAAATATTTAAAGTATGTATAAAAATTTACATTTTTTGTGATGAGTTTTTGTGCTCCATGTACACTGGCGTTTAACATTTATTTTCAATTCTGCATGTATCCTTTAGGTCATAAAAAATTATTACCGATGTTCGAAATGATATGTAAATATTCTTCGCTCTCTTAAGTATAAATAACGGAATATGAAATAGAAAAGAGAAAAAAAACACACACACAGAATAAAGATTTTCAATGTTAAATTCTTTTTCATATGACTGCTGTTTAATCATGTATTTAGAGGGTGCTCGAAGATCTATGTAATTTTTCTCAGAATGAGTAATATGCAGATAAGTGTTTTGAATTAATAAAAAGATGTATGTATTAAATTTTTCTTTGCCATTTTAGTTTCAATCCACGATGTTTTCATTCTTTAAATTTTCTATTTAATGTTCATAACACAGTTATTCTGCTTTATTGGTGAACACATTCTAATGTACTCCAACCTACCACACATTTTTTTTTGGCACAAAATAGCAATATTTTATATTATTTCTTAAATATGTATTTTTACTCCAAAAAAAAAGAAATAACGCAATTTAGTTTAAAACCTTTTTTTATGCGACAAAAGTTAAACATTTTTTATTAAAACGTAACAAAGGAATTAGAGTTAGAAAAACGCTTCGAATTTTATCTAATGAATTTTAATTTGAAGCTAAAAATCAATATGCTTTCGAGCCCCGCATATTTTTGTTTGTAGATTTTTTTCTTTAATAACGCCTGAAGCCATGCACATACATATGTACGTATATTATATATGCGTCAGTTAAAGTAACTTCAATTTCTGTTTGTTGGGTATTCGATTTGCTCGTTAACACTTAACAAGCACATTAAGCACTACTTGACTTGATTTAATAAAAGCAACAAGCCACAACAACTGTACACAACCGTCGCACACAAAGCCTGTTCTCCACAAACTCTGTGCGAAAAGAACAAACAAAAACTATTTTAAACGACAAAAACAAAGATAACACGAACCCAATAAAAATATGAGAATTGTTTTTATTTTTTTCTTTTTGTTATTTATGTTCACATAAATGTTTTTGTAAATACAGTTATAAACATGTGAGAAGAAAAAAACATTCTCTCAAACAATTCATTTCTCCTGATATCATACCGTTAGTCAATGCTTGCACTCATCGTACAAACAAAAACAAATACATTTGCCACAAGTTGTTCAATACACATTCACACAAATGCACAAACTTCATAAATAAAAATACTCATACGTAACCAAGTTTGTAAGTTGCTGTTATTCCGCGCAGACATCTGGAAGTTTGTTTTTCGAAACCCAAGAATGCGAAATTAGAATTTAGTTTCTTTTAATATCAACTTTATCTGCAATATAATATTAAATGCTAAAGAAAGTTTCTCGCAAGATTACCGGTGACTAAATATTATGATAAACGCATTATGCCGGATTCGTGGTTGCTGTGTGGCGAAAAAACATTCCGAAACGTTACTGTGAACTTGGTGCACTTACTGTTAGTGCAAAGGCTAGAAAAAATGTGACGCACTACATACATCGTAGATGTTCTATGCGATACTACAATGTCAAATCAGTAGGTGTAGTACTCAGGCAGCAGGTATGTTGGTTTGAATTTAGAAAATATATGTACATATGTATTTCTGAAGCGTAACTTTCATTCATTACAAGCAATTTCTTATTTTGTTGAAGTGGGATTTTTAATGGAAAATGTTTGCGTGGCACATATATATGTACTATGTATGTACATATACCCATGCATGAACATGCATGATTGAAAAGAGTACAAATAAAAGAAATAGTTAGAACACAATACAGAAGTTTTAAAGAAAAGTTTTACGAACACATTTGTTGGCATGATTTAAGGATTTGTATTTAAGTGTTAAATGTTTGATTTTATTTGTGCTCCTTTGATTATATGGCTTTACGATATAAACTCATGTATGTATGTATATATGTGTGTGTGTGTGTAGTTTTGTATTTATGAGGTTTCGTAATCAAAAACAATTTCAATTTAAGTGGATTTAGAAGCACTTGTTATCATAATACAATCAGCAATATTTTATGGCAAAACCAACAAATAAAAAACGGTGCCGGTGAAAGTAAAAGTTATGAAAATAAATAAAAAGAAAATTAAGAAAACTAAGAACTTATGAAATAAGATTCCTAGCCAAGGTATACAGAACAGAGTACAACACATTTATTAATTGATTGAAGAGCAATGGGCATATTTTTAAACGGGGAAGGAATATGTAACATATGAAACAAAATACAAAATTCATTTCGCTTTATTGGTCGTGTGGGGAGGGGTACTTTTACACAAAACATTCTCTTGAAACATTTCAGTTTTGTTTTTAACGGCTTTTAATGTTCAGAAATGTTTTACTTTTATCAACGAACAATTAAAAAATGTCTTCTTCTCGTTGTTCGTTTGTCTTTGCAACTTATTTAATGGATTTCCTACGCAATTTCTTCTTAATTTTTCCAAGTAACCACATAATTTCTTTTCCATTTGATTATACTTTTTCTGTCAACATACAATCTTATTTAAATCTTTGTCAAACACATAAAAAAAATATGTACTTAAATATTCGTTTTGTTTTTTTTTTAATACTCTCATTTTATAGACATCTTTTTCAATGGATCAGATTAAAAAAAATCATCATTTAATTTCCTCATATTCTCTGCCATTTATTCATTACAAAAAATATGTAAAAGTGCAGTGGATCAATCAACTAGACGTTTAAAAATATAAATTGTACCTTTTAAAAAAAATTTAATGCTTGCTACAGTAAAAATTAAAAATCGGTGAAGATTTACTGGCATTTGCCGGAATTTTAAATCTTTCCAATCATTTGTGGCCTGAAAATAATTCAACATTTTAAAGACAAAGGGAACAATACATTATTATTTCCTTCACGAATATTAATTTTCTTGTTCCCATCTTTTCAGTTAATTTGCCTTTGACTTCACCTGAAATACTTCCAGACAAGATTTATCTTGTCAATTCGTAGAGAATTCATTTGAAGCACTAAAATTCATATGACAAGTGAATTCCAATTGACAAAAGCAACTCATGAAGCATTTAGTCAAATATGTTAAAACGGAGAGACACACACAAACATGCTTATGTTAATATATATGACAATAGATCTTACACACATACATCTGCATGTATGTATTTATGTGCATTTATAAATATGTCTTGCAGAAATAATTGAAATTTTCTGTGTCAGGTTTTAATTTGTTTAACAAATTATTTGAGTAGTTTTTTATTTCCATTTAAACTACGAACAGCAATTTAATGAAAATAAAACATTGCCACCCGGAGCTAAATTGTCAATTCGAACGATTGTAAGAAAAACTCGCAGTTTAATTGGTTAAAGATTGTCTGACTAAAATTTATCTCCTTCTTTTTCTTCCGTCCGTGGTGAACCTGGGCCTCAACCAACAAAGTTTTCCAGCTGGTACGGTCTTTCGCCAGCGTTCTCCAATTGTGCACACCAAGTTGGTTGAGGTCCCTCTCCACTTGTGTGCGCCATCAACGCATTAGAGGACGCCCACGGAACCGATTGCGCAACAATAAATTTATCTGCCATGAAAAATTTGTCAGTTCATATGACAAAAGTGGTCATATCTGTTGTTACACGTCATTCATAGTGGATGAATTGGTAGCATATTCGACCAACAGCTCTTCTTACCAAAGGCTCTGGGTATTTCTAACAAGTAAGCAAAACTTTTCAAAAAATGTATGAACAGTGTTGCCAATAGAAATATTACTCAGATAATGGCGTCATTGTCAGTTAAATTAAATAAAAAAAATTAGCTTACAGTGTCTGGTAAATATCTGGCAATGGCGGCACCACTGTCAAATTTTTGCCAATATTTTTGTGGTACAATGACAAAAATTGTTAGTTCAGACATTTGTAAGGCATTTTTCGGCATATTTTACTGACGTTAATCTCAGATCTGACAACCGTCTATATATATCCTTAGTTTTAGATCTCCAAATTACATTTCCTATTTAATGTAGACTATGAAACAAATACTTATGTCTACATATACATTTATGTATGTATGTAAGAACCATGTGCTCGAAAGTATAACATTAACAAACATCCAATTTAGTTTCTTATTATGAAACAACAACGACAAAATTATTTTGTAAACGAAATTAACAATAATCCTAAATTTATGGCATATTTTAAACAAAATGTCCGACATTTTTAAACATCATATTTACCAGCCAAATTCTAAACTTCGAATTCACTAGTTCACACGACAAACTTGACAAAGAATGTTCGCACAAGATATTAGAAAAAAGAAAAACAAATAACACAGTGCATCTTATTATTTCAATTAATTTACATAAAATGTTTTTTTTTATATAAAAAACATATTTAAAAATAATGCCCAAAATACAACGAATTTCAGCAAATTGCTGCATAAATTTGCTGTGATTTTCTTTCGTACCTGTTCACACCAAAATGTATTAAGAAAAGTTTTTTTTGTCTATTAAAAACGTGTGAATAATATAATTTAACGAATGCAAAATGCAAACTGTCTTCTACGCCAAGTTTTAGCTTTTACACAAAGTTTGATTAATAAATTTTTTAAAAGGTACTATTTTTCTTCAGATCTCACAACGTAAAAAAGGACTGACATCTCTTAACCCAAATTTCGTTCTGTCAACGAGTACACATATTTAACAGGCCGCAGTAAATAGACGGAAGAGTTATCGAAAGTATTACTCTGGATAAGCAAAGTCGAGGGTAATTGTTTTAAACAAAATAAATAAACACATTTAAAAGTTTTGTATAACTTTTTAATAAAAAAGATACATTTTCTAACGGACGCGAAAGTTCTCGGTAAATCTCTCCACACACCATATAAGTTATTAATCACTTGTCTACATCAAATTAAGGTTATCGACAACGTTTCTATATAAAGCAAAGTTATCTATAATTGTGCTTTAACTATAACTTTGCTTTGCTTTGGTTTGATAGAGATACCAATCAAAAAGTTGTCAAGTTTTCTTTACAAAAATTAAATCGTCGATAATTTTGCCAGAGGAAGGTTTAATGATCAAATATATTTATGTAGAAAAGTCAAAAATAACAACTACTTTTCTATGAAACAAAAGTAATCCTTAAACTTTTCTATAAAACAGCAATGCTATCGATCACTGTCCTATACGTTGTCGATAACTTTGCTAAAGGATGATTCAAGTCATCAAAAACTTTTCTATAGAGAAAGTGAAAATATCAACTATTTTTCTATGGACTAAAACTTTTCCAAAAGAAAAAGTGAAGTTATCGATTACTGTCCAATAGAAAAGTAAGCAACTTTCATCAGGAAAATTGTCTAAAAGTTCCTTGCGTTTTTCGTTGAATGGATATTCCAAAACGGCTTAGATTTCACAACCAAATAATATCGCTTAGCGAAACACAAAAACTTGAACATTAAACAAACATTTTGGCCCAACAACTAAAACTAATTGAATATTTTCACAAAACTATTTTAATTTAAACGTAAACTTAAGCTTAAATATGCATTTATAAAAAAAAACTCTTCTCATCGAATAAAATTCCAAACGTTTTCAGTTGGTTTTTTCCTCTTTATCTGCCTTAAGCTCTATTTATTCATACCATTTTTGCGACTGCTTTCTTTAGTTCAAGTGGTGCTGGTGATGGTGAAGGTTGAGATGGGGTGGTGGAGGTGGTGGAGGTTGAGGTGGGGGTGGCGTTTTTGGAGAACATTTTTAATTACATTTTAAAAAATGTTTGTGTTGTTTTATGAACAGCAGAGTGCTGTTTTTAATAATTTAAAGTTTATTTAAATTGTGAAATATGAAGCTTTTAGCTCAAGTGTTGTCAGCCGTGTTTTAAACAAACAGATTCGCAAAACAAGTGTGTTTTCATTTTTGGTATTAACATTTTTCTTGTGTTCCGCGTAGTCGTAATTTACGTTGGCAATTAAGCCAGCAAATAACCATTCGTGTGCTTGGAGGACATAATGGGCTGTTCTTAAAAGGCTTCAAAAAACCCAAAAAATCATCAACTAAAAAACCAAATCAAATTGAAATCAGTGAGTGCAATTTTCAAAACAATCATAATGTAGGAAAATATTGGTACAAATGCAAGCTGTCGTAAATTTAAGCTTTTTAAGTTAGTTTTTTGCAAAAACTTTTTTCTTTTTCAACTGTCTTGACTAATAAAAATTAAAATTTAACACCATTTGCCATACGAGTTATAAAAATATACTATAAATTTTTTGAATCGAAATGTATAATTTATAAATTAAAGTTTCCTTTCTGTCAGATTATAAATTATATAGGATTTTATTATAATGACAAATGCATTAGAACATGATCGGGCATGCCCGTAATTTACTTAAGTTCAGCAATAATTATTAATTTAACTCATAAGCTGGCGTTATAGTCGCAGTGGCTATCTCATCGTCCCAAATAACAGAATATATGTATGTATGTATGTGGGTTTGTTGGTAGTCTTTATACCAAAATCTGCTCTGATTAAACGATTGAATTGTATATATCTCGTGAAATGATGGCCTCTGCAGCTAAGGCAAAATAAAATAATAATAATAAATGTTGTTGTATTTAAACCAGGGCTGGAACTGTCATATTTGACAATTTTGTAGAAATGTTGTTTAGTGCGTACTAATTCTAATTAAATTTTTCTTGATGATGTTTAAGTTATTTTAATTAAATTTGCTTAGCATGAAAATTTAAGTACCATGTGGCATCAAACTCAAACTGTCCTACCCGGCGAGCTCGCAACAGCTGAAATCGACTGAAAGCACAGCACAGATTATTTTTCTTATATTTTCAACTCGATATCAACAATTCAAAAGTAAAATTTTTGTTTTTCACACTTAACGATCATTTAAAAAAACAAAATATTTAATTAGAATTTCGCAAAATGGGGTTTCATATTGGCTGGCTTCATTAATTGAAAAATTTTTAATTTTTAGCATTTAAAACTGCTAGAAAATAAATAATACAAGAATTTTTTCTTTTCGAACGATCAAGCACGTGACTGAACTTGTGAATTGAACAATTATTAGACTGTGAATTAAATAAAAAACCAACAACTTGGCTTGAAGTTTGTTGTGATTTTTATTAAAGAACCGCTAGATTTTGTGTAATATTTTCTATAAAAAAAATTACTGTGTAACGAATTTCATTTTAATAGAAATGAAAATATGTAAAACCGTTTAATTTTTCATTGAACAAAAACTTTGTCAGTTTTAATGACACTGCTTTTTATTTTAAATTTGAATTTAAAAAAAAAATTGTCCGGTTAGGAAAAATGTCCGTTTATATATCAAGACAATTTTGAATATCCACATTTAATTGATAAACTTTTTTTAACTTTACTTTTTACGTTTAAGCTTCAAATTAAGCCATTAAAAAAATCTTCCTTTCCGAAAAAAAATAGTTTTCTGTCGTCTTCTTTGCTATTAGCATTTTTAAATTTGCATGACTTAAGGTTTTCTCTTCTCTTATTTGCTTTGCTTTGCCGTTATCGTTTCAATTACATTTCCCACTGGTGTTAATTATATTTTAATCAATTAACTTTCAGCGTATTAAAATTAATGCGTTAATTACATTATTTTTATTTATGTCAATAGTCGTCAGTTGTGTACAACAAATAGTAACAACATTTTGAGCTGGCAACATCAACGAAGATGGATGAATGACAGATGGCAAATGCCATCTTAAAAACTTCTTATAACTTAAATATGCTAAAGTTTGCATATTGATAGAAGCCGCTTTAATACTTGAATAAATAGCCAAAAGATATAAAATTCCAAAATAATACAAATAAACTTTAAAAACTGTTGCCACATAAAAAATGTATTCATAAAAAATGCATATTGAAAGTAAATTGAAGAAGAATCTCACTCTATTCTAGTTTAGCACAAGGCCACTAAATTAGTGAAATGAACTTATTACAAAGTCTTTCAGCTGTCCCTTGGCGAACACCTTAACAGGGTTCTCACCTCATTCAACTCAACATAAAACTCTTTAGGCCTCTAATTTATATATAAATCTGTGTATACCCAGAAGCATTTTTAACTAAAACATTATTATTATATGAAAAAACTCTTTTAATTAAATTTAAAAACTATATATAAGTTTGCCTGCCTGATCCATTCTTGGGAAAACTCAAGGGATTTACGAATACAAATAACATTATTTTGCTGCAGCAAAGTTATCGATTTTTAATGATAAAGAAATCGAAACGAAACGAAAATTTTACTTTAGAGATTTTTAATTGAAAACTTATAAATGTTTGTATTTTGTAATCAGAAGATATCGATAACTTTTCTCCATAACAAAGCTGCCGATAACTTAATATTTCTATATTTTACTAATGACTTTATGAAGCCATGAACAAAATTAACGATAAATTTTACTTCTCTATAGAAAAGTTATTAGTGGCTTAAATTTTCTATAGAACAACTATTATTAACATTATTTCTCAAAATCGCAAGTTATCAATAATCAAGTTAGCGATTATCAAACAAAACGATAACGATAGTTTTATTGTCTCATAAACAAAATAATTACTTTACATTCATATAGAATAATTTGCTTTCGAAAGAAAATTATTAATAAATTTGATCTTCAATCAAAAAAAGAGAATAGAGTATAAAAAAATTATTGATTACTTAACTTTTCTAAACAGAGGCTATTGAAAGCTTTACTATTATAAAACCAGTTATCTTTTTATAAAAAGTTATCGATAACTTTAATAAGCAGACCGGTTATCTATCTCCTTTCTTTACAGAAAAATTATCACCGAATTTGATTTAATTTCACTACATACCAAACACTTAAAATATTGTTCTAAGAAAAGGGTTTGTTGAATCGGCATTCAGACAAAAAAATTTTTTTGAATCAGAGAAATATCTTGCTAAAAATATAAGAAAAAGTCTTATGAAGGATTTTCTTTAAATTAAGATTTTAATTTGAAAATTTTGCCGTTCAGCAATTAAAGTATTCTTTTTTCAGCACGAACAATTTTTTTAAGAACATTTTAAAACTGTGGCTGATATATTTTTATCTCCCGAATAAAAATATAATTATATAGAACAAAAAATTCTTTGGATTTGCTAAAACTCTTTAGAGAACAATGCAAATAAATATGAATATAAAAAATGAGTCACAAGTGTTTCAATAGTTTTTGGAAGAAGTTACATAAATTAAAATTCGATTATAACGATATTATTTTTAGAGTTCTTTAATTATTCTAAACATGTAAATAGATTATAATATTTTTTTCCCCAACAAATATATTAAGTTCAGCATTTTTAATATTAAAATTATCTTGTTTTCTTAGCTTTATTTATCAATTAACTCACCTTTTCAAACAACGTTTTCACTGAAACACAATCTGCTCAAAAAAATTAATAAAATTGTAAAGTTTTCACAATTTTTTTTTTTTTTTTTGTTACTACAATGAATTTTAATTATATTTTTTTTTGTGCAAAATTTTGTTTAAACAAGAATAATTTTTTGCAATCAATTTAATTTAATAATTTTTTTTTGCCAACAACAATTTTTTAAAGACAAAAAGTTTTCAAAATAAAATCTTGTGTGAAGGATTCTATTTAGTCGAGTTGAACTGCAACGCTTTAAATCTGAAGCAACAGTGAAACTATACGGCCACAAGATGATGGATTTATATGCCACAATTGAGGAGTTTTATGCTGTTGTTGTTGGTTTCGTTTTAAGCATTTCTTTTCCAGCAACCAACCAACCACATGTTGTTTAATAAACGCATACACCATCTTCAAAAACACACGTACATGTGTGTGTACATACATTCATACACACACACACACGTAAAATCCGCAAACACTCTCGCAAATGTAAGAGGGGTGAGCATTTACTGTTTAGTCACAACATAACACTCACACACACTTAAAATGCATGTGCTCTCAAAATATGAAAATGAAAGAGGAAAAACCCGTTACAAATTTGAAACTTCAACGCTTCGTGAAACGGAAGTTAAAATATATTGTTGTTGTTGCTATTATTTGCAAAGCAATCCGATTGTTATTAATTAAGTAAACGAAGGCAACCAGTTCAAGAAAACGATGAAATACGAGTATTGAACACGTTCGTGCTTTTAAGCATCTGCGCAGATTTATTTGCATTTTGCTGTTCGAAGAGGCAAATGCTTCATATAAAAATTAGACTACTCTGAGTCTGAGTGTGTGGGTGCAGCTACACATTTAAATATTAAGCATACGCGACATATTTTACGCAGTGTTTGATATTTTGACTTATGGTTTTTTGCATTGAATTGCTCTTGCTTCCTTCAATTGTTTTTATTTTTTCACGAAAATTAATATTTCAAACGCTTTAATAAAATTGAAGAAGCTGATAGCTTTTTTTTGGGCTTAAAAAATATAAATAAAACAAAAAACCACTTATTGTATTGTTAAAGATTTGCTTTTTATTGAGTTGTTTAGCTCTTATAGGTTGCTGGGAAGTATTAAAAGGCACATTAAAACAGATGGTTTTTGAATTTTTTACATTTGCAAACTGAACATTTAAATTTAAGTTAAAAAGTAGTAATAAACTTATTTGTTTGAGAAGGCTTAATTAGGAAACAGCTGTTTAAGCTTTAATTAGTTCTTTCTAAATTTATATCGAATAGAAAATACACGTTGCGTAAGTCTCTTGCCATGACGTTAATGTCGTTTAATGTGACGTAATACAGTCACTTAAAATTTATTTGCTAAGCAAAAAGAAACTCCTACTCCTACTGGCTAAAACAATGATTTATGGAAGAGCATTACAAACGCTACTTACTATCTAAGAGCACTTATCTTGTTATCAAAAAATGTATGTATAAAAAAGCCAACGATTAGCATTTTCGTTTGTTTTGGACACGTAACGATGATGGGTGTAGGAAATACTTGCCAGTTATTTAGTGCTTTTCAATATAATTAAATTCCAATTTATTACGACAAACTTTTAACTGTCGCACTTGTCATCAGTCACAGCATGCGATATTATATGTATGTTTAGCTACATATTTTAACCAGTAGAGGATTTATAACACTTTAGGTAATCCATTATGTTGAAAAACTAATGTCTGTACACACTGGCATTGTAGATGTTTTACGCAACCCCATAAAACTTTGTGTCTAGGCCGGTTTAAGTACTTTCGACAAAATGGGTGAAAATAAAGTCCGGAAAAACTGTTCGTATTGTAATTAAAATTAATATTCAAAAAGAATTATATCAAGTTACGCTATATTAATAATTCAGGCATATTTTTCTTTATACTATTAAAACATGTTCATACGTATTTTAGCAAGAAAAATCAAAATTTATTAAATATATCTACATTAAACTATAGACTGCAGACTTGTCTTTGCCAACCAAACGTAAGTCATCTTGTACCCTCATTTGTTTGTACATCAACTTAGTGGACATTTTATTTTCAAAAAGATAAAAAATCTAAAATGTAGTTGCAGCCACTAATAAAAAAAAAATCATAAACATACTTATAGTTGATTCTTTTATCACACAATTTATGAAGTTTATTTTGCTAGTGAAGTACTTTCGGCGAATATTCGAGTAACTAGAGGGCGAGACTTGAAGATTTTCAAAAAAAAGTTTTTATATACAAAAATTAGTAGTTTGAAAGAGAGAGGGAGAAAACAGCAGATTCTATTGGCTGTTAAGCTCATACTAATGCTGGCAGACCCTAAAGAATACAACCACTTTGCGGGGCCATGGTTACTGGACCGGCCCGATTCAACCCATCGAAGACGGGTCGTTATGATTCGGCACTGTCCGCCCCGGGTAAACTTGGATTAAATATTATAATCGTGGATAATTAATTAATTGCATCAATAAATTTCTTCAAACCATTTCATTTCGCAGTCCGTCTGAGAGAGTATTTTATAAACAATACCAGCCTTTTGTGGCTGATAAGAGGACATATAAAACGTATGTATTTACAGCTGTATGAATGTATGTGTATATGATGTACATTTGCACCAAGTCTGTTCAAAAAATATGGTGAATTTTAAAAAATTCGCGGCCTTCCTACATTCGCATAAAAGTTAAATGAGTTTTGTGTGCAATTTGCCTCAAAATTTGGTGCAAAAAATGCAAATTAGTGCCGAAAAGTACATGAAATATTGGCGGTTGCATAGTGGTGATTGTACTCGTAAGTCAGAAATATGTTTATTAGGTGTATCAGCACTGCGAAGATGGTCGAGAAGATGTGACGCCCCAGTACATCAACAACCGTTTTAAGAGTTTTGATAAAATGACGAAAATTGTTAGACAGAAGCGGAAAAATACTATTCTAGAAGTTACTGAAGATGCTGCCATATCGTTTGATTCAGGCCATGCAATTTTTTCCGGAAGTTTTGGGCATAAAACGTGTTGGAAAATTACTGACTCAGCGTAATCATGCCTCAGCCACCGCATTAACCAGAATTGGACGCCTTCGACTTTTTCCAACTCCTAAGATCAAAGAGATCCATGTAGGAACGAAGTTTTCTAACGACTAAAGAGATAAAAACCGAATCGTTGAGGAGGCTGAAGGAAATTGCAAAAAGTGCATATCACAACTGCTTCGAGAATGGAAAAAAACGCCGCCAACAAGTGCGTTTTACCTAAAGGGGAAACTACTAGAAGAATAGGAATTGATGCACAAATAATTATTGTATTTTTGCAACAAACCTTGTATTTAAGTTCAAGTGTTGAACAAGTTTTTAACAACATTATGATAACAATTAACTTTGATGCAGGCAAATGTTGTTCCCAAATAAATATGGGCTGATGCTAACGGGCAAAAATCCACATTGTTAAGCAGGGGCGGAATGAACTTAATCGCTGCAGATGATTTTTAGATGGAAATTAGATTTAACCAGCAAAAAGCACTTTCATCATTTTCTCGTATTATTAAAAACAGCGTGAATAAGTGACAGTGAAATCGACAGAAGTAGCCGTAACCATATGGCGACTATCAGCTGCTATAGCTCCGAATACCATTTTCTGAAAACTTCACAATCTGATGTATGTACATTTAAAACCTTTTAGAAAATTTGTCCTAATTAAATTATGTCAGCAATATTTCTTTTTCACCCAAAACTTCACACACACACACACACACATGTAAATAAACTGAAACTCTAAATTTAAAAAATGTTCTATCTTCACACATTCACTGACATTCTGCTGCATGCCTGGATTTGGGGCAAGTACATCAGTGTTATGTAAACATTTCATGTCGCAAATTTTACAAGGCAGAACAAGAAACTGGCCGTTAGCAGAGCATGTGACTTGTGAAATCCAAAAAGTATACAAACTTTACTTTAATTGAAGTTTGCATTTCTTAGGAGGAAATCTGACATTGCAACAGGCTGGAGCCAGGTGAGCGTTATCAAACAGTTGCGCCACGATGCCATTTCAATTAGAAAATTTTAATCTATCAAAAAAAAAAAAAAAAAACAAATGAAATGAAAAACTTTTCACTTTTCATTCATGAATAAACATGAGTCAATAAAGGAAACTTTCGAAGCTCGAATAAATATTAAAATTAGTTCATTGCCTGCCAAATAACAGACGCTGCCAGTTTAAACATTAACGCCATCATAATGCTGCTGGTGGAGTCAATTTTAGACGAAGTACTCGTAGCTGCTAATGTTTTGACACCAAAAAATAAACCCAGTTAGCCAAGTAGGCAGCGACGATAAATGTACGTGAGAATGCTTAGCTTCGGCAAGCCGAATTTCAATTCGCTTGCCCAGTCGCCAACCACAAACTACTGACTGTCAAAAAGGCAGCAGGATCTGGAGTAATCGATCGGTACTCATGCCTGACAGTCTGTCATGTTTGGGGGGCCGTTGATAGACGTCTTGTAGACAACCCGTAATAATATCACCCTGGGGTTAGGCCACCTTAATCGTTTTCACACATCTGTCAAAAAGGTCTGGTGGCTCTCGGTGCTAAGATTTTGATAATATTGTTATCAGTTTATCGAACTGCTTCAACATTTCTCGTAACTGGCAACTCAGCGGCGGTTCGTTTGCCTTCCATAATCCAGCTATTAGAATAAAATAATTGTTAAAGTTATAATATTATATATTATTACAGCGTGAAAAGATAAAAAAACTTATGAAAATAGGAATTATATTTAATCAAAATGACAATTCTTTTGGCTTCAAAAAAAAAAATACAATCTTTAAATAACAGCCATCGCCGCCGCGTACGTGTTAGAAACAACAAATTTCAGAGTCGTTAAATATCCTTACGACGACTTTCCGAAAATTTACAATTTGTCAACTTTCAAAAGAATCGGCAGACAACGGCGTCGATTAATGATGCTGCAGTTTGAACTGCATGCGGCACTTAGTTTCCCGCGGCTTGTGACAATTTCTAGCATATAACCGATATTTTAGGTTATGCCGGTCCGTTTAATGAATATAAACAAAACTTTGCTTAACAGAAAACTAACAACTTTCATATCATTTGCAGCGTAACAATTTATGATTTTAATTTTATGATAAAAATTTTGTTGGCTCGAACTTCGAGATAATAATTTTATTGGCAACAAAAAACAAAATTCAGTTGCCACTCAAAGCACAAGTCAAGAACTATATTTACAAGTTTCTGCACTTCAAGGAAATATACATACATGTATAAACAAACTATCAAACAGAATTAAGTGCAATAGAATAGGACCCTCTTAAATAATTTAAAATCAATTTTAATCAAATCCCAAATTGCAAAAATTAATTTTAAATTTGTCATTTTCAGGCACATGTACGTTTTTACGATAAAGTTAACAGTTTACGTTAACGACAATGTCTGCACGACTTGGACAAGTGGGGTCTTACATACAAAAATTTATATTTGTAGTATATGTATGTATGTGAATGCATGTCTGTGCATGTCTGTGCATGTTAGCCAAGCAACAGCCATAGCACTATGTACGGTACATATGTATGTATGTATGTATGTATATCAGCATCAGCACTACCCAGGGGAATACATAAAAAAACACTTTACACTCTCGCCTAAATGCCCTTTTACTATATACATATACATACATTTGGAGACTGACTCGTCTTGACTATTTTGAGTTGACCAAAGTTAGTAAGTACACACATATGTATGTATGTATGTATTTAAATTAAGATTTTATTTTTGTTTTTGTATTCCGCACGTTTTAATTTCTTGTTTTTAGACCATAAGTACTTGTATATTTTAATTTTTTTTTTGTTGGTTACTTTAATTTTAAATTAAACAGAAATATTTGCTAAAATTTAAGGGCACATACTTGTCACACATGTGTATGTGTGTGTGGGTGGGTGTGTGTGTGTGTGTTGCCTGGCAAGTGAAAAGACAATTTTACCGTAATTTTATTCAATTGTTTCTCTCTTTAGTTTTTAATCTACTATTTTTCTTCTTCTTCTTTTGCTGTAACGAATTATATGCAAAATTCGTATAGAAAACGATTCAAATGGGCAAAACTATATTTCCAATCAATTGACGTGAAAAATGCAAATGAAATCGCATCAAACATATGGACAAGAATGATCAGTATCACTTTTAGCTCTTCGGACGACGACAACGACGACAACAACAACAACAACAACAAGAAATGTAACAACATTTCCATTGTAATCTACATACATATTTCTTGTCAATTAATTTTCTATAAAAGAAATTAATGAGCAAAACTAAAATTTGTTTATTAAATAATAATATATGAAGACAAATACAGGGAAAGTAGTACAAAGGTGCTTATGTACATACATATGTATGTAGCTACATATCGTTATCTGAAATTTAAAAAAACGTATCACCAAAATATACAAAAATTTCCTGTTTACCGAAGGCGATGATGCATTACCTGAAATTCCATACAGACGTGTACAAGATTTTAAAAAATACTCAAAGTTATAAGCAAAATTAAAAATATTGTATCATCAAGTGCACGATATTTTTAAACTATATAGCGTGTCCTTAACGCTGCAGTCACGCTAAGGAAAAAAACTGCCGAGCATTTATTTTCTTACTTTTTTTTTATAAATTAAAATAAGAATTGACTTCTTAGTTATTTATATCTCATCTTGGGGTTTTAGTGCAATGTTTTATCAAAACTGAAAAGTGTTCCTACAGCAGTTGCAAGTTTTAAAATATTTGCTTACCGCAGACTTTCGCTTCTTCTATGACTGATTTGAGCAACTAGTCAATTGTTATGATTATCTTCTGTTTATTATTAACTTATTTTTTTCCTAATTAATTAAAATTTTGTTCTTGTTGTCTTTAATGAAATTTATTTTTTCTCAAAAATTAGTGTCCTGATTAATAATACAAAAGTAAAAAAAAAAAAATACCAAAACTTTGTTTTCTTATAAATAGAAAATATATATTTTTATTTAAACTTTAGGGTTCTTCATAGAGTTCAAAAAGTTGGTGATACGTTATTTTGCTCCAGGAATCCACAATAATCTAAAAACGGATAATTTTTATACAAAATGTACATATTTGTGGTGTCACTGAAATTGATTTAAGAATTTTTTACTCATCATCATCGTTTGTTTTACATTATTTTACATTTTAGATGGCGATATGTATTGATTGTACCATACATTTGTCAATATGTTGTATGCAATAAAAACTTGAAATAAACTATGATTTCATAGAAATATTTGCGCGTGCAAATAAAATTGTTAAAACTTGTAATATTTTCTGTAATGAAATTATTTACAATTTTCTCTAAGCAAATGACGTACATTCATACATACATACATACATATCAATGTACTTATGTCTACATATGTATACTTACATACATACATATGCATGCATGTAAGTTATATATTACCTAACAGTTTCTTTGCTTTTATTACAATTGGATTAATCTCAATTATGAACTCCCAATTTTAATGTTTTCTCTATTCTCTAAAGTAAATATTGCAGCTGCATCATTATTTAATTCTTATATTTTGTTGTTACTATTTTAGTTTTTAAGTAACGGTTATATTTTAAGAGTTCGTTATGTCGCTTAGTTTAAGAATTAAAGAAAGAATAAAATTCAGTCTTGGAATGATGATCAAAGTGTCAAGTTGAAATCAAAAAAAAACAAAGTACTCATTTTATTTAATGTTTGTATGAAGATAAAATGTTTGGTACATCAAACATTTTATTTGTGCATTCATTATAAATATAAAAATATAACTGGCGACGAGGATGGGATATGTGGTGAAAAAACATATCCAGTGATAATTCGGCATTAAAAAGAAATTTTTTGTAAAAGCTGAACGAATCCAAAACAATTGATGGAATATGTGGTGAAAAAACATATCCAGTGACAATTCGGTATTAAAAAGAAATTTTTTGTAAAAGCTGAACGAATCCAAAACAATTGATGGAATATGTGGTGAAAAAACATATCCAGTGATAATTCGGTATTAAAAAGAAATTTTTTGTAAAAGCTGAACGAATCCAAAACAATTGATGGAATATGTGGTGAAAAAACATATCCAGTGACAATTCGGTATTAAAAAGAAATTTTTTGTAAAAGCTGAACAAATCCAAAATAATTAATTGGAAATTAATAAATAAACTTATTAACTTCAAATATTAAAATAAAAGAAGAACATTTTTTTTAATAAATAATAAATCAAAGACACAAAAAACGGTCAAACACAACATATAAACTTAAAGAAACATTAAATTAGGTATTAAAAAGAAATTTTTTGTAAAAAAGCCGAACGAATCCAAAATAATTAATTGGAATTTAATAAATAAACTTACTAACTTGAAATATTAAAAAAAAAGAAGAACATTTTTTTAAATAAATAATAAATCAAAGACACAAAAACGGTCAAACACAACATATAAACTTAAAGAAACATTAAATTAGGTATTAAAAAGAAATTCTTGTAAAAAAGCCGAACGAATCCAAAATAAGTAATTGGAATTTAATAAATAAACTTATTAACTTCAAATATTAAAAATAAAAGAACATTTTTTTAAATAAATAATAAATCAAAGACACAAAAACGGTCAAACACAACATATAAACTTAAAGAAACATTAAATTAGGTATTAAAAAGAAATTTTTTGTAAAAAAGCCGAACGAATCCAAAATAATTAATTGGAATTTAATAAATAAACTTATTAACTTCAAATATTAAAATAAAAGAAGAACATTTTTTTAAATAAATAATAAATCAAAGACACAAAAACGGTCAAACACAACATATAAACTTAAAGAAATATTAAAACAAATATTAAGAAGCGGTGACCTTGAAAAATTAAATAAAAACCACAACATGGCGTTGACATTAGCAGAGAGCTTATGCGAAGCGCGCAGTTTACCTGCTTTCAATGGCGACAATGATTATAAGCTTAGCAATTATTTGAGGGACGTCACTACTGTGTTGCAGCTGACGCCGGCAGAATATATATATATATTATATATATACCAATTAGTATTAAGACACTATTAATTCAGAATAATATTAGATCAATTAGTACATCGTATAGTTTCTTTTTAGAAAATAATTTGTCAAAGGATATAAAATTATTAAATGAAAAAGATAGTTCTCAGGTTAATAAAGGAAGAAATAATAACAATAATCCACAACTTACAAGTTCTAATAATTTACGGTTGAATAGAACTACAAGGAGTAATAATAATTTAAATTATAACAATAATCCACAGTTTTCAAATTCTAATGGAAATTTTGGTGAATCCTTTTTTAGACATACTAGATTTAATAATGATAGCAACAATAATAGACATGCAGGAAATTTTGATAACCAATTTTTGCCTCGCAATAATAGAAGGCAAAATTCTAATTATAATAATGGAAACTTTGGACATAGCCAGTATAATTTAAATAGAAATTTTAATGCCAATAATCAGGAGCCAATGGAGGTTGATGCCATTAATGCCACAGGAAATTTTTCATTTACGGCCTCCCAATTATCGTTACCAATAGTGACTTTAACAATAGATAATAGGAAGGCAAAATGTTTAATTGATAGCGGTGCAGCTACTACACTAGGTAGTTATGATTTCTTTTCCAAGCTAGGAGTTAGACAAAAATTAACTAGACCTTTAATATTGGACAACTTAGGAGGTGAAAACATTGTAACAGATGAAGTTATAGTTGGTGTTCCCGAAGAATTTAAAGAGGAAAACAATACAATGTCAGTTAAGCTTACTAATTTTAATAATAAGAGTTTTGATTGTATAATAGGAGTAAATATTTTGCGCCCTATTGGAGCCTGTATAGATTTTAGGAAAAATATGCTTAAAATAAATAATAATGAAATAAAACTTTTTGATGACACTTTTAATATATCGTATGAAGAAATAAATTAGTTAGACAAATTTGAAATAAATAGATTTAAAAATGTAATACCTGAAAATTTAAATACGGAAGAAAATAAACTGTTGGAAAAGTTTTTGTACGAGAACAAAGTGGTAGATTTTTTAAGCAGAGTACAATTAAATCAAACTTCTATAGATTCAGTTCCAAGTCAAAAAGAGAACACGAATGAAAATTTTTGGGTTGTAGACAAAATTGTAAATAAATATAGAACACAGATTCGAATTGTTAGAAGGAAAACTAAGGAAATTGAAATACTTTTTAGAAAATATAAAATAATATACTTAGCCGAAGATGATTTGTCGAACACACATTATTTGAATGATTTATTTAAGCGAGAACTTAGAAAAGGAAAAATTGGAATTTATGTGGAAATTGACAACATATTTAATATTGTTAAAAATAAATTTATTGAATTATTCTCCGATAATAACGAATTTAATTTTATAAAATGTAATAAAATTGCGATTGATATTGAATCCGAGGAATCTTTATTGAATATCATCAATGATATTCATATAAAAGGTAACCATAGAGGTATACAAGAGAATTATGAGGAAATGCGCGACAAATTCTTTAATCCAAAATTATTTAAATTAATAAATAGATATTGCAATAACTGTAGAATTTGTAATGAAAATAAATATGACAGAAAGCCGATAAATAATACAATTCACAGTGCAACGAAAGTAAAACCAATTGATTTTATAAATAAATTAGATTTAAATATAAAAGATATAAAAGAGAGAATAGAAACTAATAAAAGAAAGGCAATTGACAGGGCCAACGAGAAAAGAGAAGAAACAAGCATAAATTTAAGAGAACGAAATATTTATATAAAAAACCCAGCTGCTGTTAGGCAAAAAGTTGCAAAAAGATTCACCAAATACCATTACAGCAATCCAAATAAAATAGATATGTATAAGCCAAATTCGAAGACCACCTACATAGGTGCATAAAATAAAGGAAATATTATTTCTTACCTTTTATCGATATACTGAGAAAAATCATTTTCACTTCACTTAAATTTGCTTCAAAAAAAAAAAAAAAAATAATAAAGTTAAATATAACTTATAATAATTTATCATTGAAATTGTAAAAGCCTTTTTTTCATTTGTTTTACTATATTTTAACACATTATTAAAACGATTTTAGATTTGAAAAAAAGGAAAAAAAGAAAATAATAATAAATAAATTAATAATAAATTATATGTATATTAATATTAATTCGCTGGGACTCGAATTTTATAAGGGGAGGCGAGTTATATATTACCTAACAGTTTCTTTGCTTTTATTACAATTGGATTAATCTCAATTATGAACTCCCAATTTTAATGTTTTCTCTATTCTCTAAAGTAAATATTGCAGCTGCATCATTATTTAATTCTTATATTTTGTTGTTACTATTTTAGTTTTTAAGTAACGGTTATATTTTAAGAGTTCGTTATGTCGCTTAGTTTAAGAATTAAAGAAAGAATAAAATTCAGTCTTGGAATGATGATCAAAGTGTCAAGTTGAAATCAAAAAAAAACAAAGTACTCATTTTATTTAATGTTTGTATGAAGATAAAATGTTTGGTACATCAAACATTTTATTTGTGCATTCATTATAAATATAAAAATATAACTTGTATGTATGTATGTATGTGTTTGAAATTTTTTCTTTACAAATTTCACAGCTGGTTGTAATTTTTTATGAATGAACCAGTAATTTTTATGCTCTAAATTATACCACATAAAAAATAAAAAATCAGTCGTACAGATTAAACACATGTGCGAATGACTCGCAATCGCAACAACGAAATTGTTATTGGCACGTGACCTTGTAGGGTGCCTATTTAGTTCGCAATGAATGCTTAAGCATTCCTCAAAAGTTACTATTTTTAAACTAAACTTTAAGCTTAATTAGGTTAATAAACTGGAAATAAAATGCATGTTGCCATTTCAATTTGATTTCAAGGAAGACTTACATACATATGTATGTATGTATAAACATTTCAGTTGAGTTGCGAGACAGTCACATGGTGCAAATCGTGCACGCGCAAACATTTACATACCTAAAATCAGAATGAATTATTGTATGGCAGCTCCAGAGTACAAAAAAGTTTCTGACGTCAGCGACCGCCACAAAGTTAGATCTTTAAGGGCATTTATTTTGTTTGAAATAAGTTAATGAATAGCAGCACTATATGGTGCACACATAATGATTAACAACAGCACGTTCTGTAAGCAGCATAGAAATCATAAAATACGTTCACTCACAGCTTAACAGGCACGTAATGGTCATGTTCCCAAATCATTTATATATGTATGTATTTTGGCAGTTTTGCTTTAAAAACTTTACTTTATAGTTCTTTTATGAATATTATACATTATTTAACTATTTATATTATATTTTATTTTAGCAATAAAAAGAGGTAAAGAGAAAAACAATGATTACAATTTTAACTTTTTCGCTGACAAGGATTTGGCATCCTGTTTCCTTTTTGTTGGTTTGGCATTGGCAGTTGACTGGTCTTGCAGTTTGGAGAAGAAGGCCTTTGAAGATTTTAGGGCAGCCTGGTCGTTGCTTGAAGTAATCTGCAAAATAAAGTTGAAATATTGCAAAATTATTTTTTTTTGTTGGTATTACCGAACTCTGCAGAATCTGCCGAGTTTCAGGTCGACCTCGCTTTCTTATGTTAGATTTTATATGACTTACCTTTTCGACATTTCGTTGTTTTGTTAATTTCTTCATTAATTTTGCACTTTCTTCCTTCTTAGTGAGTTGAATTCCCTTCTTCTGGCGTTCTATATCCCTGGCCTCCAATGCTTTGTGTATGGCCTTTTGTTTCGATTTCTTTTTGCGTAAGGCACGGTTCTTATCGGTCTTAGAGCGTTCCGATTTACCAATCAGTTCATATTTGGGACCACGGAATACTTCTTCGGGTGCCAAAAGTTTAGCATCGCTGACAGCAACTGGTGCCACTTCCTCCATAGCGACTGCCGGAGTATTTGTGATAATTTTGGGTTCGGCAGCCACAGGTTTCGGTGTGAAATGAAAGTTAGAAAGAGCATCAAGTTTCACAAATAAATCTCTCATTAGTTTGCGTATTTCTTGATGTTCTTTAGTTTCCTCCGTCTCGTTTGCATTCTTATTGGGGTTAAGCTTTTCCATTTCCTGCTGATATTCTTTTTCGTAGATATGCGCCAAAGATTCTTTGGATTTTTCTTGATCCAACACCAATTGTTTGCGATAGTCTTGAGGCGTTTTAACGGGTTTTACAATGCGTACAACATCATCCCAAGCTTTATTTCGTATGCGTTGTTTTATGATATCCTCCAAGCATCGCGTTGTTTCTTCCGTTATAATTGGATCTGGTCTTACGGTTGAATCAAATTCTAATACTTCTTCAAGTAAGGAGTTTTGTGGTCGTGATGAGGCCTGTATTTCACCCTTAAGTTGCCACGGTTTTTCGCCTAAAACTTCTGACTCATAATCGCGTATACGTTGTTCTAAGCGAGATTGTCTCAGTTCAAATGATGATTTAGGTTTGTCCTCCTGCTCTGATTCGCTGTCATCTGACTCGTTGGAGAGCTCTAGTTGACCGGCAGTTTCTTTGTTTTCGTTCTGTTTCACGTTCTCTTCATCTTCATTTTCTGCACTATCTTCTTCCTCATTTTCTTCTTCGCCGCCACCTTCATCACTATTATTGTCATGTTCATCATTATTGTCAGCAAAATGATCTTTTTCTTTTGTTTTACTCTTCTTTGTAGCACTTTCGGCCTCTTCTAAATCGTCATCAACATCAAAAAAATCTTTAAAACCTGGATTTGAATCCTCATCTTCGGATCCATTCCCTGCTCCAAAATCATCAGCAAAGTAGTCTATGCCATCATCGTCCTTAGCTAAAGGTTTACCTCTTTGCTTTCTTTCATCTTTGGCTTCCTCAGCTTCTAAAAATGCTTCCATTTCGTCTAGCTTGAAAAATTTGTCATCAACTATAGATTTTCGTTTAGATTTTTTATATTTCGGCTTTTCCTCTTGCACAACATCATCTTCAGATTCCTCATTACCGCTCTCATCATCTTCATCAAATTCAACTTCATTGTCTTCCTTTGCTAAATCTTCCAGTTCATCATCATATTCTTCATCTACATGTAATTGTTCTGTTTCACCTTCTTCATCTTCCTTTAAATGCACTTCTAATTTCGTTTCTCTCAAAGCCAAAAATTTTGCTGTTTTTGCTATCATATCATTCAAGACCAAATTATTACGAAGCTCCAACTGTTGCCATATTTGTTCAGCATCCATATCCTCTACCACCAACTCGGGCAACACTTCAGGATTATCTACATTATCCCGGTCACTTTCTACGGTGATATTATACATTTCCAGCAGCATTTCTTCTATGTCCGCACATTTTTCCGTTTGAACTCTGGAATAGAAAAATAAATACATATGTTCAATATAATTTTTATATGTAGTGGGAATTGACAGTTGATGAAACTTGCATTAGAAACTTTTCTGGATCGACTGTTAATTTCAATAGTGTTCGATTCGCTTTAGCCAATCTTTCCTCTATATTGGGTACAGCTTTAACGGACGGCATCTTATTTCTATTATAATCAAAATTAGACTTTTGATATATTCAAATTTTAAACAAAACACGCGAGAATAACTTTGCAATTGTAAACAAATACAAAATTGACAGTGTTCCACATGTTTATTTAAAAACAATGGCTCTCAAACCATTACAGGAGACTTCAAATATATATAATTTTTACAAATTGAATGAATCAACATGTTTTTAACGGCAATCCCCCAATTTAAAATTTTTTAATATTCAGGGGAGCAATAAACCAAATTTTCATAGGTAAAAAATATAATTGGGTGTATTTAGTTGGAGAAAACGAGACCAAACTGCCAAATATTTTGAAAGAATTAATAATAAAATCATGGAACAAAATTTTATTCAATATTTTTTACATGACAATTTTTATTAAATATTTTAGTTTCCCAACAAAGTTGTATTTCCGGTTGGAAATAAATCACTTGACAAAATTAGCAAGTCGGATGTTGGATGTTTAAAATCACATATAAAACAAACATCAATAGCAAGTACTCGATCATCGTTTTGTATTAGCTTAATATGAGTCACTCTCTAGCTTGTTATCGATAGCTAAACAGCTGGCAGTATTGTTTATCTCTGCCCGGTTTGTTAATACATACATACATCAATGGTTTTCTAAAAAAAATTAAAAGAAAAATTATCAAATTCATCAAAATGGATAGACAATCTGTAAAATGGTTGATTTTAGGCGCTGCCGTACGGTTTTATCTGGCTAATAGTGACTTTGGCGAAGTACTGGCAAACCGTGTAGAAGTTGCAACACCCTTAAATTCCTTCAAAAGAGGTAAACATAAGTTCATGCAAGTTGGGAGACAAAAATTATAATTTTCGGGTTTTTTTTTTAGTACAAGAAGGCATTTATTTACTGAAACAAGGCACAAACCCATACGACGGAGATGTCGTGCATGAAATTCCTATCATGCTATGGTTTCTTCTGTACGCTAAGGAGCTCTTGCAGGGTCTTTTCCCTTTACTTTATGTTCTCATCGATACATGTACTGCTTTGATATTGTACAAAACCAGTAAAATATTTGTACGTAAAAAATTGCAGCAGCAATTACGAGAATTAAAGCTTTATGCCAAAGACACCGAGGAGTTGCAATATCAACGCGTGGACGAAAGCAACATATCATTTTTGGTTCTTATGGCATATCTTTTCAATCCGCTGGCAATATTTAATTGTGCCGGCTTAACTTCCACAGTATTCAGCAATTTCTTTTTATCCCTCGCTCTATATGGGCTGGTGGATTTTCGAGTTCTGATATTTTTTATTTGCATTGCCATCGAGTTTCAGCGAAATTTGTATCCAGTGGTGCTGCTGGCTCCCGTAGTTTTAATATCGAATAAAGATAAAAATCTGAAGAGGATATTTCACAACATAGCACTTTTTGTATTGCTGACAATACCTCTAGTTCTTTTAAACTACAAATTATTAGGAAGTGAAAGCTGGAGTTTTATAGACGGCACCTTAGGTTTTATGTAAGTAGATGCTGTATTAGAAAACTGATCAGTTTAACGATTTCTCTTGCTGTTTTGCAGTTTCTTTTACCGTGACTTGCAGCCGAATATTGGTTTGTGCTGGTATTTCTTTACTGAAATGTTTGATCATTTCCGCACTATGTTCCTGGTAACGTTTCAAATGAATGCTACCGTTTTATATTTAGTGCCCCTGTCGCTGAAACTTCGCAAAGAACCCATACTGCTGGCTACCATATTAATTGGTTTGATGTCAATTTTCCGGGCATATCCCTGCATAGGTGATGTAGCCTTCTACTTAGCTTTATTGCCGCTTTGGAAAAGATCATGGAAGTGTAAGGCTTGTCAAAATTGTACTTAATTGCGTTTGTATATTAAAAAAAAATTCTTTCCAGTTATGGTTCACAACTTCATAGTGTTTTGCTTCTTTTTGGTGTCCTTGTGCATGTTACCGGCTTTGTGGCATTTATGGATTTATTCCGGTTCAGCAAATGCCAACTTCTATTTTGGTGCCACTTTGGCATTTTCCACTGGCCAGGTACTTATTCACTTCCACTCCATTTGCATATTTATTAAAATAGATAAAAATAATTTTCTCCTCTAGATTTTCTTAGTCACGGATTTATTGTTTGCTTATGTGAAGCGCGAGTTTTGTTTGTTTAATGGTCAGAAAATCATAGTCGATGGCAAGGAAGCCAAAATTGTTTTGGGTTAAATGCTTTAATTTATTTAATTAAATACAATACATTCGCCATTAGATGTTTACAACTTTATTTTAAAATATTTCTCTTTTTATAATTATAAATAAAAGTATTTTTTTGTGGCTTTATTTTTAATAATAAACATGATTTGCAATATATAGTTAATCCAAAACAATAGGGGATTCATAAATAGTGCAAGTGGACCACATTAGACTGTTCTTATAACAAACTAGAGTGGCCCTTAACGCTAAACTAAACCAATGTAATGAAAACTGTACATTTTGTATTGGGCGTGGCCAGCTGTGGACATTAGCATGATGTTTTATTTTTCATATGAGCAGTTCCTTCCAAAGTTCAAAAACTAAAGTGTTTAAAAAACGATATTTTGCAATCTTTTTATCGAAAAGTATTGATTTAACGTTCCAACTTTTGGTCTTGTTTCAAATGTAATCATACTGGTTCGATACCCGCAAACAGAAACTTCATTTTTTGACACTTATGTAAGTACGATAGATAGACACTGACACACACCAAATCACAGATCCAGGAATTCTATTACTTGATATTGCATGCAGTCGTCGTCTCAAATTACGATACATTTCGTGGGATATTCAGCGTCATGATAGCAAAATTAAACATTTCGTTCAATTTTGCACGATATCGTAGCGTATGTGGTGATTAGATCTCCTAGGCTAATGCTGCCAGTTTCCACACTATTTTCTAGTTCACCAAAAAATTCTTACCACATAAATACAACTACAACTACAACAACATTAAAGAAAACATCGTTTAAGGTTTTTATAATTTTTTCAAACATGTTTTATTTATTATTCGTTTAATTGATGGTTTGTTTTTATACTGATACGTATGGGTTTATGTAAGACAATTGTAAATTGTTTTATTATAAATAATTTTTTTAAATTTTAATAACACTTCCTTTTAGTGTTCATAATTAACTTTTTTTAATTTAAGTGTGTTCATGTATTACGTAATAACGTAATAATGTATGTTTATAATGAGTATAGGTATGTTTAATAAATTGTATTTAATTTGTTAAAAGATAAGAACACTGCACCACAAGACCCGGGAATCCCCCTGACAAATGCCACAGCTGGCTGGCAACATTGCCAATTGACGGAATCAAGCAGCAATTTTTTAACTGGCATTTTTTTAAGTTGCTTTAAAATCAATCCTAGCAAAAGCAAACGAGTTTTTAAGAATATAAGTACAAAGTCCACTTTTTGATTTCAATACCCGAATGTTTTCAATATAAACGGATCTGGTTTAAAATTAGCACATACGATTAGTACAAGATTCCTAGAACTTGTGGTGTTTTCGACGTCTTATCATAAACTTCAATATGATTTAAATGCTTTTTAATTATTTTTCTTCTTTTTTTTTATTTAAAAACAAATAAAAAATAAATGATTGAAAATAGTCATGTACTACATAAATAACCCGACTACTTTTTAATTCGATTCAACTAATAGACAGTTTAAGACGTACAAAAAAAGTTTGCTGTTGCCTCGAACTACAAAGTAACTAGACATTTTTTAATCTCCAGCTGCTTTTAAAAGTCCCAAAAAAATTTTTAGAATTATAATTTTAAAAAAATATGGCAACACTATGAAAAAGTTTTCAGAATGTACAAGATCAAAGAAATCGAAATAAGACTCCTCTGACCACCTATTCAGCCAATTAACACTTGGTATCGGCGGTTCCTTAAACGAATTTGGGTTTTTTCTGCTTTAAATTGCTTTCGGTTTGGTCCATTATTGGTTGCACCAGCTTGGACTACATGATCTATGTAAACGACATCAATTTCCCTGTCAAGTAATCTTCTGTTTTGGAAATTAGAACTAATCGTAAAGACCATCAGTTCCAACAGCTTCAGACTTCTGTCCTTCGGTGCCTTTTCAAATCTGGCGTTGATCACAACAAGTCTTGAACTATAATATCGGAGAATAATTAGCTAATTAGGCGCAAGAATTCGAAAAGCCTTTAAAGTAACGCAATTAGGCTTCATCTGGGGGGCATGGCCATACATTTTTTCAAAATAAATGTCAGGTGCAATATTTTCCAACCCACTTTTCCGGAAAACAGAGTTCGCATTGTTTGCATTTACTTGGTATTCTTATATTATAAGATAACGTATGCGCCATCTTGAGCTTTTCTCTCCCGCTTACAGTTATTTTTAAAATAACTCTCTCATCAAACCATGCGCGCGAGTCCCGTCTCACATTAACACAATCAAAACAAACCAGTTTGAAGTAGTCAGTTTGATGTACGGCTGGGACTGCTTAATATATGGATGTATATATGTACATATATCGGAACCTGTGATGTTAACTTTTAATTTAAAATTACTGTACAGCCTTAAACAAATTACCGTTTCTTTTCAAACAAATTTACCGCATATTTAAGGGCTACACGACCAAGATTTGCCTTTCAAGTTTTAATACATTCACACGTTTAAAAATTCAAACAAACTTGCGTTCAGTTTTTCTTTACAATTTGCTGTCAAGAAAACAGCTGATTACAATTTTAGTGAGCAAATTGTTGGTTGCTGTTTGCAATATTATTTTTGTGCTGTATTTTTTCTTTATTTATAAATATAATATTTTCTCTAAAACTCTCACTGAAACAATAATTTTGAATTTTTTTCTTAAAAACAAATTGCTTTGAATTATAATTTAAAAAAATATGGCAACACTATGAAAAAGTTTTCAGAATGTACAAGATCAAAGAAATCGAAATAAGACTCCTCTGACCACCTATTCGGCCATTTGCAATATTATTTTTGTGCTGTATTTTTTCTTTAATTATAAATATAATATTTTCTCTAAAACTCTCACTGAAACAATAATTTTGAATTTTTTTCTTAAAAACAAATGGCTTTGAAATTGCGTGCAGCCTACGTCACAGCTTTCAATTCGTAGACAATCTCATGGACACCACACGGGCAATCTGTTCAGTCAGTAACGCCAGCAGAACTACTTGATCATGTAACCGCATTGATGAAAAGTGTTTATTTTAGGGGGGAAAAAAAAGAGAGATGCCATTTCTGTTTTCAAAATTTTCACGCCAGCACACAGGTCACAGGTCACAGTTCAACAATTTAGCGATTTTTGGGCGGTTGAACAACAACCATTTTTGTTTTTTTTTTTTTTTTTTAATAAAAATAGTTGTTTTCTTATTGATTTAATAATATAAATAATAATAAAATCACCGTACAAAACGTTAGAAGATCAAAATTACCGTATAAAACGGTAATTGGTGTACAGTTGGCATTGCCGATTTAGAGCTTTTAGGCAGCCGTCTGCGCCACACGCTTGAGCATGTTCGTTATATGACTATTTATTTAGGATAAAAAATGATATTATTTAAAACAGTTTATTGCATTTTAGGTAAAAATATTTCAGCATTTTTTATAAAAACGCTTTTAACAAGAATAATTCGTTTTGTGGTTTTTTTTCCTAAGTTTGATTATATAATTATATATGTATGTATGTATGTATGTAAGTATGTAAATGTCTAGAGATAGATAGGATGATAATTTTTTTGGTTTTGGTTGGTTTCTTTTAGTATTTGTTTTCCATAACTGCCAATTTTTATTGTTGGAACAATTAATCGTTTATATGTAAGTATGTTTATAGTATATAATTAAATAATTGAATTAATTGTACATCCTAGCATTGTCGAGATAAAACTTATCAAGAATAATGTTCGTTTAAATATTCATGATTTAAGTTAAACACGTTTCAACACTTATTATACGGAATATGTTTTATTGTTTTGTTTTTAATAATGTAACCATATATTTTTTTGTTTTTTGGAATTAGTTCCACTACTTAAAATTGAAGTGCAGTGGTGGAATAGCATAACAAATTAAAAAAAACATGATTTAGTTTTATTTTGTGTAGGAGTTTTTATAGAGTTTAAAAGAAGTTATTCTAAATTTCTATGAATTTTTAATTTTTTTATTTTTTTTTATTTACTCAAGTTGGTTTGTAGGAGGATTTATGTATTTTTAGTATAAAAAGGACTTTAGGTTAATTTTGTTTTACAAAAAGTTTAGATTCAATAAAATAGGAAACAAAATTTATTTATAATTGAAGTATTTTTAGAAAATTAACAGCTAAAATGTAGGAATTGACCAATACAAATAATCATAAGTGAGAAAGAAAAAATTGGGTGCAACATTTTTAAGGTCAGCGAATGTGATTTCGTTTTCCGATTTCGATTTCTGATAACACTAATTGCCACTAGAGTAAGAAAAAACGTTTGTGGGTTTCGGGTTTATTTTGAAAATTTTTCTGATTTGACAACACTTTAATTGTATGATAAAGTGAAACACTAACTGGGTTTAGTTGTTGGAATTACTAATAATGCTGAAAGCAGGAAAACAAACAAAAAATAAACAAATACTCAAAATCACGTTTCAGTCAAAATTTTACCGAAGCTGAATTCGTGCTGAGCCAGAAAAGTCCCAAACAGGTTTTATGTTAGTTTTAATTAGTACTTTCAGAAACTGAAGTCAAATTTTAGTCAAGAGCACATTTTATGTGCTGCACTGTATTATTAATCTGTTGTTCTTAGTCAGATTATTCAAATGTTTATAAGTTTTGGAAAAGCTTTTCTTTCGGAAATCAAATATAAAGACAACATTTTTATTACTATCAAAGCACTAATATTGCACAATATGCATAAATACATGCATCATACATATGGGCATCTCCGCAGTGGCCAAACAAATTTTAATTTATTAAAATTAGGTATATTTTACGATATTATTGTGGAGAAGTATTTAGATTTGTTAATATAGTTTTGTGGTTATATTATTTTAAGCCATAAACGGATGCACTGAAATCAACAA
Organism: Epicampocera succincta; assembly: GCA_932526305.1. Classification (NCBI taxonomy): domain Eukaryota; kingdom Metazoa; phylum Arthropoda; class Insecta; order Diptera; family Tachinidae; genus Epicampocera; species Epicampocera succincta. The sequence goes on along the minus strand of OW052037.1, from coordinate 9,781,078 downwards.
ACAGACTGAGGCTGGCTGTTCCACGAATGTAATTTTTTTTTTATTTCTAAAAACAATTTATTACATATTTTATTCAATTTCTGGTAACCACAAGTTGATGCTGAAATAAAAGCAGTTCTGATTGGATATTCGCTTAAAAAATGCATTTAAATACTACAAGAGTCGTCATCGTCGCCACATCAACTGGATATGAAAACAACTTGCTCTTGTTTTCAGACTTATCAATTCTCTTGGACGTCAAATATATCAAATATTATACAAAGAAAAAGAAAATAATTAATTGTTGTCAAAGGCGAGTGTTTAAGTGTCAATTTTTCATGAAAACGACGAATACTCTTGGTACATAAGACGGAATATCTATTTATTCCATTTAATTGCTTTGTTATAGAAATAATGTCACGTGCGTACTGTCACAGATTATGTTTTTTAACACACACACACACAAGAGCGTCAGATTTGTCAATCAGTCCCAAAACAATAATATTGTTAATTGTGTTGTGGGTTAATCTGAATTTCGCCATTTTATATGACGTCATGAAAACTACTTGCATTTTTGTCACCTTCGCCATTAATTTTGAATCACTATTCCGCCTGCCACCAACTATTAATCTAGATGGCAGTCCTATAAGCTATAATTTAAATTAAAAAATGCATTTAAAAAAGTTGTTTTGGTTGTTCATTTCAAAGGTATGTGTATGATCCTCACGTTCGACACACTTGGGATTTATCCATATGTATGTGTTAAATTATGCAATACTGAAATACTGTATGATATAGTATATAGAAGCAAATATAGTATATGAAAAAAGCCTGTACTTTAGCAAAAGTCCATTAATTTTTTGGAATTCTGTTGTTAAAGTTATTAAAGAAACAGTTTTATTTATCTTAATATTTTTTTTAATAATTACTTCCGAATTGTGTGGCTCCTCCTTATTTCTTGTTTTATTATTATTACGTATTTTTTTTCATTAATTCAACAAACTATTATATTATAAATTGAAATTTTTATATTGTATATTAAATTTTATTTGATAGTTATTGTTTTAACTAAAGCATCGTAAGAAATAGGTAAATAATTTATTAAAATACAATATTTACAAAAAAAAAAAAACAGGATTGTTGTTAAGCATTAAGTGCATTTTTAACAATAAGATTTTCTCTTAAGAGATTAGAAAATGTGATTTTCTTTTTCGTTTTTCTTTTCTTTTTTACAAATAAAATGGCAATTCTTATTTATTAAGTATTTTATATAAATAAAATTTGTTTTGTTTGTTTATTGTTACTGGTCGTTAAATTAATATTTCTGTATTTAAAATTTCAATAATGAAACTCTTTGATTTATATTAAAAATTTGCTTTAAAGTATATTTGGCTGCCCATTTTATGATTAATTGACCTGAAAATGACATTGTTTTTGTGGTGTGTCCTGAAAAAATTGTTTGCAAAAATGTGGAATTTGTGGCTGGATTATGGATGATGACATTGAGTTTTAGTTATTGAGAATGGTAAAGCAGTCGATTGCTTCATGGTAACACCGTTTACAAATGTAGTGTTATGTACTTTACTTGTGTTCGAAGCACCAAAACTTTGTGTTTGGCGGCCAATGAATTGAAGTTCGCATACTACCCATAATCAAGCCATGGACTTTGTATTTATAAATACTAAAAAAAAAAATAAAGCCAGCTTGTCTAAATGCAGCCTAAATTTTGTGTGCTTAAATTTAGCGTATGGGAATATAATCGATCACAAAATTTTACTAGCAGTAACCAAAAATAAAATGGAAAAATCTTAGAAAAGGGGAACGAGAAAACTATTATCGATAGTTTAGTTTTGGGTAGCTCAACCACGAAAACTGAAGATATTGGTTACGAATCAGCTGCGCATAATAAGTAAGAATATTCTTACGCAACAGAAAAGAAATGAATTTAAAAACAGTTCGAAAATGAATTTTAATTGGATTAGAATCGAAGGATACAAAAATCAACAGAAGCTGTTTTTAATTAAATTGGAATCACTCTAAATAAATCGTAAAACTTGGAAACCAAAAGATTTTAAATGTGAAAACATCGATACATGTATGTATACATTTACAGCAAGCTCAGGATAATGTCAACTGATTAAAGTTTCTGAATGTCTAAATTTTTGGATTCACTGTAGACTTAGTCCAATCTTTTACATGTTAAATATGTCGATTTAAATATATTTTTTCTACTTTTTTGTTTGTTGTCCAATTACTCGCTTTTATATTAATGATTATTTAATACCTTCCATACAAATTAGTTGTGTTACCCCACTAAGAAGTTAAGAAGTTTAAACGATTGGCATCTCCTGCATCTGATCAAATTGTTTGTAATTATTAAATAAATTAAACAAGCATTCCTAGACCAGTGCTAATAATTATAGCTTTATGGGATACAAAAATTTAATTTGCTATTAATATTTTTGTGTAGATTTAATTCCATGGTTCATTTAAAATGATACAAGTTGAAATTTTGTTTTAAAAAATTTGCAATAAAATGTTTTCCATATTTTATTTCAGAACAAATAATAGGAAAACTCACTTACTTGAGTTTTATTGTAAATCAGCTGAATGTTGGTTTAGTGTTTCTGTTTGTTTACACCCATAAAATTGACTTTTCTTTCCCATTAAAATTATTGATTTCTATTTTTGATTTATAGTTCTTGTAGATTTTGTTGATTTGGTGTGATGCATTTCGCAGTCTATTTTCCCTTTGTTCTTAAACTAGACGGGCAGCTCCAAGGCCTAGTCTAAGAAGGGATTTTGTCATACGTGCCGTTGAGCCAAAGACGATGAAGATGTCGATGAATTGGCGGTAGCACCAGCACCACCGCCAATACTGCCGCCAGGCGAAGGGGATGGAGAAGACGATTTGCTGCTGTGACGACCACCACCGTGGCTGTTTGTAGTTGATACTGAGGCTGCCGATGCTATAGAGGCTGATGATTTAGGACGATTTGGTGGCGGCGGTGGTGGAGCACGGCGCATTCTCTGCTGCAATATGCGTGGTAATTGAGGATGAGATTTTTGCGGTGCTGGTGCCAATGGTGGCATAGGTCCGCTATTTCGATTATGTTGTGACGGCAGCTGGTTGTGATGTGGGTGATGATGATGTTTTTGTTGGTGCATCTGTTGCTGCTGGTGTTTAGTTATTGAAGAGTTATTTGAAGAGGAACCTGAAGTATTGGAAGTCGAGGTAGAGGATGCATGAGATGTGGTTGAACCTCTTTTTGGTGGTATAATTTGTTGCATCTGTAACTGCTGTTTTTGTGACGTTATGGCAATTGGCGGCATTAATTTTCCAGCACTGATGGAATGATGATTCGAATATGACTCATCCTCTGGTTCGGAAGTTAAAGAATTTGTTTCAGATGGCGTGGGTGAAGGTGAGGGAGGTGACAAAGCTTCCTGTTCCTGTAGGTAAACACGAAACCCTTGTATAGATTCATTTAGCGCCCACAATTGTGAGAGCAGCGATAGATCCAGCTGCCTTAAACCATACATTTCTCTCCTTAATATTGCCAGCTGGGTGTCTAATTTTGAAGTAGAACTAGAAGTAGAAGCACTATCACTGTCATGTCGTGATTGATGCTGACTGATATGACTGTTATTGTTACTACTGTGATTTGAATGATTATTGTTGGTAGGTGTATGCTGCTGCGATTGGTATAAATGATGCTGACCACTGTGTGTGGACGAGGCACGACTGTGTAAACTTTCTCGATCGCTTAGAGACTCTTGTGTAGAAGAAAGACTGCCGTGACGATATGAATTAGAGCTCCCACCACCATTACTGCCGTTACTGCGCTGTCTTTGGGCAGCAGATGTGGAGGTGGAAGCACCCAAGTACAAATCGGGATCTAAGAAATGATGACTATTTTGCCCGTGATTAAGCGGAGATATCGTAGTTGCATGTTGAACAGCGGCACTTAGGCTTTTTGGTAAAGGCGGTAACCCAGGCAGTGTTATTTTCTGATCATCCTCCATTATTTTCGCCGGCGTAGTGTTTCTTACAAGCAAGATTTTTTCAGTTATTAGTTAAAATGTCCTTTTTTAATTTTTCCCTTCACTGCTTTCTAACAAACTTTCTCAAAGTCTCTCGTATTATTCTTACTCTTTCTTACACGCACTATTTATTGCTTTACCTAGAGAGAAACAGAAAAAATAACTTACTTCTTTTCATTTTGTTTGTATTGTTTTTTTTCTTACGTTTTCTTTTCTTGCTGTTGTTGGAAAAAAAATTTAATCAATATTTGTTATTAACTTAAGTCTTACAATTTTATTTTGTTTAATGAAGAAATGTCTACATAAGCAAGTTTTTTTTTTATTATTAAACTTTTGCCTTTTTGCAAATTCTTTCAAGTATTTGGTTTTTCTTAATGTATATTAAATTTCCAAGCTTGACGACACATTGGACACTGTTTGTTCAAGGGTTGCAAATTTAGCCATTTGACAATGCAATGCATGTGGAAACAATGTGAACATACGCCCCACACCAAAGGACAATCATCGCCGGGCAGTGCACATTCCGGGCACGTTGACTCAAAGGACATACGACATATACCGCAATTTTCGTCGTTTGCTATCCAACGCCATGATGCAACACCCATCCATGATTTGATTTTAACTTTCATTTTGAACACATTAAATTTTGCTAATAACACATTTAAAAAGACTTTCTTTCAGGAATGTAATTATATATTTGTATATATGTATGTTTTTCACAATATTTATTTTCTATTTTAAAAATTTTAATTCTGTAATATACAAAATTTTCGCTTATGAAGAATTTTTTTTAGTAGTTTGCACAATTTTCTCTGTATTCCTATTGCGTTTTTTTCCAAATGCAATACTATTTGCAATTGACAGCGCAAATTGTAATTTAGGGTGCTAACACAATAATAAGCAAAATCCAGAGTTGTCTGTTGTTCTAAAGACAGTTTTAATGTCAAAATGATTCAGCAATATGGAAAAGTGGTGGTAAAAAGTTCTATAAAGAAAAGAATATAACAGTAAAGGTATAAGAACATCTCTAATATTTCATTTATTCGAATTTTTTAACAGTAAATTAACCAGATAATTTTATATTAATTTACACCTACTATAGTAAAAACGTAACAGCTGAGCAATTGCACGCATTTACAAAGTAGAGTGGTACACCAGACTGCGCGACTTTTCAAGTTCTTTTTTTATATCAACATGAAATAGGTCAGTGGGCTGGGGGTGCCAGAAAACAATATTGTTTTCATCAAAAAGTCTTCCACGCTCTACAAATACCCATTTTTAATTATATTCATCTGTTTAATAATATGAAATGAACAACAGAGTTTATTTAATGAAAATTTATATATATGTATGTATAGCCGTTTTTTGCCTGTCTACAGACCCTACGACATGTTGTTCTATACTGGGAAACACACTACAAAAAGCTGTATTTTAAAATGTTAAGTGTTTTACAATTTAAATTAATTTAGGGCTAATAGATCAAATATAAAACAAGCGGCATATTGTGATTTTGTCCATCAACCTATAAATTATTATATGTATAATCGCACCGCCATTAACGGTGTTTGTCTATGTTTTGATATTCAGATGCCAGCTGTTGGGCTACCAATTAAAATTTGATATGGCAACAATAAAGCGGGTAGCCGTTTCAACAACCCAAACAAAGATGAAAAAAATTAAACACATAATTTATATGCAATAATATTTACTTATTCATTTGAATAAATCCATTGTATTCGGTGAAAGAAATTAAATTAAGTAATAAATAAAATATTTGGGTTATTTTAAAGATATATAACTTATTCAAAATATTTGGTAGTTCCCTTATTTTTGGTTTTAATTAATGAATAACAAACGCTCCTTAAAATATAGTATCGCCAATATCTTGATCTTAAACTTATTTAGCCTTTATGCAAATACTACTAAAAACGAACGGTGACGGCCACCTGATGACAGAAAGATAGAAAGAATTGTGGAGCTGTCATTTTGTTTCTAACATATTTCAAAACTATTAAATACGTAGTATAGCATAATTGTGAATGTGTAAGTTTCCATTAACTATTTCTTGTTGCAATCTTAAGATTTACTATGGGGTCTTATAAACATGCATATTAACATCTCATAAAAAAACTTGTATTGATAAAGAAATAAATTAACAAACAAAAAATTAAATACTTATGTATGTACATACATATGTAAATAAATTTCGTTTCTTTCATGCATAAAAATCCCCATGTCACAGTGGTGCCAGTTACTATTTTTATTAAATAGTTTTTTTTTTCATAAGAATAGAATCCAAAAAAATTACAAAAACAAGCCAATTCAATTATTTAAAATTTGCTAATGTTTATACATACATATTTCAGTTTTTGGTTTAACATTTTTTTTGTAACTTTAACACAATAATACATACAAAAAATATTTACTTTTAATATGAAATCATGTTGACTTAACCTGACATAAATATAAAACAGAGCACAATTCTTTTAAATATGAAGGCTAATTTAATATAATTTTATATTGAAATGCTTTATATTCTTAACATTCATTTAATTACATGAAATGATGACAAAAACTATTGAAACAAGTTATTTTATATAAATTCTAAACTAAATTAATTTAGCAAAAGAGAAATTAAGAAGCAAAAGAAAATTAACAACAACATTTACTTTTCTATACAACATGAGTTGTACTAATATTCACATATCTGCACACATATACATACATACATACATGTGCATGCGCACTTATTAATGTATGACCATAGAAATAATCTTATCCATTGTCCATCAAATTGTTTGCAATTTAAAAAAATAGTTGGTAACATTTTTTCGCCATAAATAAATACATACTTACATACATACATGCATACATACATACATACGTACATCGCTAACATTTCACTGGGTGTGAGATGAGAAATGCGAAGAAACATCCTAAAAATCTAGCGTGTAAAACGAAGCTACCATACGCATTTATGTATGTACATATAATGGCTACTGACCATTAAAAACGACAACAACAGCACAACAATCAAATAATATTTTCGTTTGAACCCTAAATTGATCGTTTTTAACATTCGCCAGAGGACTGCGAAAAGTTTTAAATGTGCATTTTTTATAAGAGGGTGCCCAGACGGCAGCAAAACAACTTAATTGCATTAATAGTAACTTAAAAATAGCATTTATTTAAACGATTACATATATGTATATCCATACATATGAATAATATGTAAATAACAGTCTTTCATTTTAAAGAATCGTTGCTTGTTTTTAATCTTCATTACAAACGTTTGAAAGTTATAATAAACATTTTATAACAATTATTTATGAAATTAATCAAACACCTTTAAATGGCGCGTTATTAAGTATCAGTTCACTGCGAGCACATTATATTAATTTGGGAAGCTTTTAGCGCGTTAAACCTGATTATTCACTGTTGGAACACATCACAAAGAAAGAAGTTGAAAGAAAATTGACAATTCGAACAACTCTTCCTTTTTTAAGAGCAGTTTGTTTATATAATTGTTTTTATAATCTTTTTTTCCAGTATACTCTAATTACGTGCATAGGATGGCAGCTCTACGACAGAAAGAAGTTGTTATTGTAGCGAGCTCTAAAGGCTGCGTCACTTAAGTTGGCCAAACACATTTTTTTCCTGTTGAAAAAGTTATTGAAGTTATTTTTTACGAAAACATTGAAATGAACTTTCAACTTACTCATTCTGTTTTGATAGATATTGATGGGATATTAATAATGAATTAAAAATATCGACTTGCTGCTGGCCACCTTAATTTAATGTTGTTAATATCATTTGGCATGTTGTTGTTGTTTTGTACTTTTGTTGTTGCCTGCTTCAAAATCAAATCAACTTCCGAGGCATTGTTGTCGTTATAACGTTCATATATCAGTACGACGACGTCTGTTGAACCCTAAACACGCGATCATCTCACTCTCACGCTTGTCTCAATGTAACGAAAACACAATACGGTTGTTTGTCTGCTTTATTGATGTTCGTTTGTTATTGAATAAAATATTATAAAACAAAACGCTATCGATCAAACGCTTCAAAGTGATTTGAATTTAATTAAAACAGCAAATACCTAATAAAGTATTCATATTTGTGTGTGAAAAAAGAATTAATTCTAAACAAATAATTGAATTACAAAATTATTAAATAATTATAAGAATAAGTTGGGTATAAACAATTTAAAGGGTATATGTACATACATACATACATACATACATGAATAAAAAAAAGCCTGATCAGAATTTGGAAATGTCTAAACAAAAGAATAAAATGTAAAGAGAACAAACAGCGCACCAAGGTAATCATGCGTTGTTGTTATATTAAGCAAAGTACGAAATTCTGATTGTTGCAGTGTGTGTGCGAGTTCTTGTGTTCTCTATTTTAAACGTACATAAATATAACAAAAACAATTTTCATTTGTGTGCGTGTGTGTAATAAAAGGAGTTTGTTGGGAAGTTGTTTGCATTGAAAATAAAGCAAAAATTTCGCGTGAAGTTGAGAATTTAAACAAACAAAATATGAATATCGCATCAGATACATATGTATGTATGTATCTTTAAAGAATATAATTAAATGTTAAACGTGTGTATGTTTATATGTACATAAATACGAACAAGTGTGTGTAAGTATTTACTTGGGCATATACATATGTATGTATGTATCTTAAGTGCATATTCGTGGATTTGAATTAGAGCATGCGTGGAACTTTAAAATGTACGCCTTAACTTTTATTTAACAGCAAACATGCATTCATAAATATGTATGCAATAAGTGTTTATGCAAATAATTGTTTATATTTTTAATAACTTGACTTCATATGCAAAATCTGCAACTTGTTTTGGTTTAACAAAAAAAAAAAACCCGTATTAGGCTGCCAAATGACTGAACACCAACGCATTGTTATTCATTCAAATTGGGTTTTTCATTGGGACTGGAGTTACCCACCTTAAACATCGTGCCAAAAATAATATTTATACAGTCTCACTTCTATAACACGAATCACCATTAATTGTCACAAGAAAAATGTATTTACACAAATGCAAAGAAACAAATTTTGTGCAACTAAGAGGGATTCCTCTGAAAATAAACAAAATTAAAGTAAAATATACAAATTAATTAGCAAACAATAAAGAAACCAATCAAACAAGCAAAATACATATATGTATGTATACTATATATTTCGAGTTATAGCATTAATATGTGACCCCTTAAACGAAACACACCCTAATATGTCAAATGTCAAAAATTCACTTTGGACAAGGAAATGACAACCAGCACAGTATGAAAAATACAACACAGAGAAGGGAAACTTAAATTGCGTTTAACTCTAAAACTTGATTTGATACACTTGGTAGGCTTTCTTATGCAGGGTCACATGTGTACATATGTACATACATACGTATTTCAATCGAGTTACATATGTTACAGAAGAAGAATTGTGTGGTAATTATCCCCTTAAAGGTACTGCCAGTATAATAAGTTAGAGTTGGGGAAGTTCGGGTTACGGAAATTCGACTGTAATTTAAAGCAATTCTGTTATTATTTTTAGAAATAAATACCGCCATAAACGATCCCTTAATGATCATCGTTAAAAAAAAATCAAAAAGAATAAATAGAATTTATAAAAAATCAAACTATTGTGCCTATAAAAACTGTTTTTTAAACAATAGTAGTAGTAATTTAATTTGCAATTTTCTTAATTTTTTATTTATTTATTTTAAAAATTTTCTTATAATTCAAAATTGTAACAAACCATAGAATAAAAGCACTAGCAGCTTAGGCTATCGGCTTTCGAATTTGCAATTATGTATGTATGCACATATGTACATACATACATACATAGATTTGTAAGTATATTGATTGCATTTTATATTTTGATTATAAAAATGTGTTACCTCGAACCAATGCTGACAACTTCTATTTTCTTTTAGTTTATAACCTTTTAGTTTAGTTAATTGGTAGATAAGTGTCTTAAAATTGTTAGGTTTGACATTTTTTGTCCATTTTTCGACTCATAAATTTTCGAAATTGTGTAATTTTAATTTTCTTACTGTGTACTGTCACATTATACATATGTACTATGTATGTATGTATGTATGTATGTATGTATGTATGTATGAATGCATTTATACATGAAATATTTGCGCTGGAAGCTACTCGTTAAGGCGAACAAACTTTACAAGGTGATTTCAGAGCAACAGCTTTATACATATATTTTGCTACACCATTTTGTAGTTTGGCAGGAGGCTGAACGAAAAATTCGCCAACGGCAATCAAATTTGACAGGCGCAGTAACCTTGTAAAGGTTATTTACTCTGTTTGTCGAATGCAGCGCCTCTTGTTTTCTAATGTCTGCATTTAGAACACTGATTTATTACCCAAATGTTTAATATAAAAAAAATTACGAAAAAAAAAGAACTGGAGTTTCTTTAAACGAATGTGGAAGGACGTCATAATTATGACTTAAAAACATGTTGAATATTAATTTGAATTGAAAATTGCCAAACGAATGTATGTACATATGTATGTATGCACACACATATGTATGTATATGTTAATATTTGTGTATATAATTAAGTATGTATGTATGTATGTATCTACATACATATGAGGACGGTTATTTGAATCTCTTTCTTTCCCTTTTGACATTTACTTATAACAAACACATTGTTTTAAATAATTAGTTTATTAATGAAGCTTATCTTTTTGTGTGTCTATTTTGAAAGTGGTTTCTCTTTTTTATCTTTTTGTATTTTATTCATTTAAAAGTTGTTTTTGCTATTTTTTATATAAATTATTGTTTTTTTTTTTTTTAATTGCTGAAACACCATTTAATATTAAAGTTTCATTTAGTGATAAATTATTGTTAATGTTGTAGTTTATCATTCACTATAAATTGTACGACGCGTTTTAAAAGAGGAACATTTTTTTGTTTCTTTTGCTTTACATACATATTTCTTTATCAATCAGAATATTTAATTTTTTAAATTATTTATTCCACTGAATTGTTTAAATAAGAAATGGAATTAATACCATTAAATTTGTATATGTCTGTATGTACTATCTATTGACATGACCACTGTAATTTTCAATAAAAAGAAGATCGCAAGTCGAACTCAATATTAGATGAATATATAAATTATATAATTTAAAACAATTAGCAGCTTGTATTATTTTTCAATTTGAAAACGAAATAGGTAACGCGGAAACTTATTATAAATTAATTTGAAAAATTGTTGACATAACAGCAAAATCAAAACGCTGTCAAAATCATCTGTTATTATTATTAGTTCGTCTTGATAGCCAGTAATATAGTGGACGCGATTTTAAAACTAGCAGTATATTGCGTGTGTTCTTTTTATTACTTCCTACTGTACAAATATGCACCAGTATTTTTGCATATTTGACATTAAATTGCGAGTGTTGTTTGTCAAATGTCAAATCATTTACCCTTTTGCTATAAACCAAGCTAACATTTTGTTATTTTAAATATTATAGAAAAAACATTTTCTCTAGCAGTGACTGTTCTGAAACAGTCCTTGACGACTCCTGCTTGCGAACTTTTTGCAGTTATTGTTCTAGTCACTCCATACTTATATATGTGTGTATTCGTCTTCAGGCCATGTAAAAGCATCCCGGTGCTAAAGTTCTGAATTGTAGCACTACTCAAACCAAGGGCACTATTCTTTGTGGCATAGCGGTACATTGTGAATTTTTTTAGCCACGTTTCTATTCATTTTATATTTATTTGTCTTTAGGCCTTTTAAAACGAATCCTGTGTTAAGGCCAGCAGTCCTTTCGTAATTATTTGTCTTTAAACCATGTAAAAGCACCCCTGTGTTAAGGTGCACTATTTTCTATGTATTTCCTGGCGCATAAATGTGCATTGAGAGCGGGAATCTTTTCTAAGTGTTAATTGGCAGTATGTGAATCAGGGTGATGTAAAATGTTCGAGTCGAAGATTCTACGGGTCATTATTTTCCATGCGCTAAAAGTTAAAGATTGAACGCAGAACTTTTCTCTCGAAAATACCAAGGACTTCCTCAACCGCCTTCAATGTTGTCCATAGTTTCACGCTATAGAGAAGGACAGGGATGATCAAAGTGGTGTATAGTGTCAGCTTGGTCTTTCAAGAAAAGGCCCTACTACTCTGCGTCCTTTCTCGATAACAGCATATACTTCGTTTTGCCCTCGTTCATCGCTAGACCTAGTTGGGCCGCCTCCGTTGAAATACCAACAAACTGAAAAATATTTGCTTTCATAATTTTACAAGCAAATACATACATATATACATATTTTAGGTACACATGTATGCACATATGTATGTATGTATTTATGTAAGTGTAGGAATAATTTGATCAATTTAAAGAGCAAACCAACAGTTAGCAAACGTTTTGTGATCTCAACTGCTTTGTTTTGTTAAAGTTTATTTCCTTTGTTTGCTATTGTGTTAAACGTTGCCGGGAACTATTTATTTTATTATAAATATTTCCAGTAACTTTTAATTATTAAAGTATGTCTACTTTCAAATTCTTTATCAATCTTATTTATACAATAATGAGTTAAAACGATTTAATTATGTCTAATTGCCAGCCAGTCAATATAAACTAAATGCAATTGCTAGTAAATACATAAAAACAAAAAGAGATGTATAATGACAAAAAAAAATCTCAATAAAATTATAATTAATTGTAGGTTAATATCAATCATTTGACTCACCATGAAATTATCGCTTTTAGTTTGAAAAGTGCGTGAGTTTCTCAAGTGCTACATATATTTTACATGTTTAATGATTTCTACGAATCTTAAACGTGTTTTCGCATTTAAGTACATACATATGTATGTACATGCCCATGCATGCACATGTGTATTAATGTTTTCTTTAAAGTCTAGCTAATCAGCAAATAAACCCTGTAATTTAATTAAAAGTTTGATGAAAGAAAAACCGGTCCTTTGTTCATTGATCTTGATTAAAACGCTCTATGAGTTGCCAAGAATTTATAAATGTTAAAAGTCTTAAATTCAAGGTTTATACAAACGGTTCACTGAACAACTTGCGGAAAAGGACCGATGCGTTTACGTATGTATGTACGTATGCTCATATGTAAGCGTATTTATCTACCTTGATATGAAACTAGATGCCATTTCTTTTCGGTGGCTCATAATATGATCATAAATTAAGTAATTTTAATAGACTGATAGAGATAAAGAGAAACTAAAACGTTAAATTTATTGTAGAAGTGTAAAATGTGTATGAAGATTAATTTATTAATACAGTGCCAGAAAAATGCTGGAGAACAAGTCTATGGCAACATGTTCTACGCCCGTAATTCTTTCCAGACATTTTACGATTATAAGTTATATTTGAGTGGCATTTTTTGTGGAGATAGAAACTTTTCTAAACTCTATAAAAGAACGTTTTATTTCTCTAAACTCGTATAAGCGCAATGTAAAAGATCTCAGATTCAGTTGAATTCATTAAAAGCATTAAATTTTATATGTGCCAATATCGCTTCTGCAGAAATAAAAAGTACGGCTTCTTTTCGCGTTGCTTGAGACGCGTCAAAGCAGAGAACGCATGGAACAAACTTACAGCTTGAGACAAGATTCTTAGCAGCAGCATAACCTTTGGATACTTTCCAAAGCAATAAGCATTAATAGAAATCAACAATCAATCAATCAGCCATCTTGGGACGACCCCGAAATTCGGAACGTCTTAGTCTCGAAACCATAACCGTTACTGAGAAATCATACCTCTGGCTAATTAGAAAGAAAGAAACGTAACAAAGCGAAATCATTCCCTTCAGCTGACTTCTCGACATTAAGAAATATGTTTACGTTTACGTTTTTTATTTATACATATATAAATATATACATATGTATGTGTGTGTACTTATATTCATATACATAAATCCTACAAAACAAATTAATCATTGACATATTGGTAAAATAAAGCGAATCCCCGCGTGGTTGCTGTATGAATCATTCACTTCGAAAAATCGCCTCATATTTTTCGAAATCACACGAGTTGTTTGACACATCGTACGTATAGATAAACTAGTGAAACACGGTCTTAAGATCGGCAACCACAGTGTCTTTGTATTGAACATCGATTTGCTTTTAAATGTAAATCCGGACTATATGTTTGTTGGGTGTAAGAACATTTTAATATGAAGTTCATGCTTATTTACTTTTTGGTTTTTGTGATTCACTCTTGAAAAGAATTTTATTCGAGTAAAAACAATAGAAATTGTAAAATGTGTTGTAACGACAATTGCAAATACAAATTTGTTTATTTATATTTTGCGTGTTGAATTTGATTAAAAAAAAATAATAATTTCTTTGCAACAGTAAAAATAAAAAACAATTTTTAGTAATTGTATGTTCTTAAAATAATAAACAGGTTCTTCCAATAAGAACATTTTACCAACTCACCTATTGAGGCATTTTTTGACAATTAGTAGAGGGTATATTGTTGAAGGCTGCCTACATCTGTCGATTTGGTTGTCATTTAATCATTCTGTGGATTTCGTATGGTTCAAAAGAACTCAGCCTCTCACGCACCATAACTGGGTGAATTTTTCATAGCAACTTGGGTCTCTATCCTCGTAAACTTCTTCTAATCCAGTAGCTGCACTTAAACGAACATGAGTTCTGTAAAAAAAGACTTGGAAAGATTAGAAACTAACGCTAATTTTCAACTAAAAGTCATCTTCTTTAAGAAAAACGAGGCCCGTGATTGCCAATGTGTCATTTCTTTTTTCATTACATATTCGTATCAGTAGTACAATTTCTTTGGCCAGGAAACAGGGCTTAAAAATTTAAAAAATATGTCTGTTTAAAACTTTGGAAATTATATGGCAGTGCCGGCACTAAAACAAATACAAGACAATAACGGTCTTGACAGCTCAGATGACAATTTTTTGCTACTTGCAATTTGATCTTGTTAGTTTTGTAGAAATTTTTTGTTCCTAATAAGATTGAGCGTTATTTCGTTGTCACAGTAAGCAATGATTTAGGTTTTAAATTATATATTCATAACAATAAAACAGTTGCGTGTCTATTAGACAATGTATGTTGTGCCTTACTTTCAAAATTAAAGGCCCCGCTGGCGCCACTGATATTGACATCCATGGAATAAGAGTTTTTCAAAGCGAATTGAGGCGAAACTACCTGTTATTAATTTTCCCCACACAAACAGTAATCAAGTTTTGCTTTTCTTTTCTTCAGTTGAAGTAAAGACAAACTTATAATTTTATTTTTTTAATTAATATTTATTTAATCGTTTATTTTTTTTTATCAAAATATTTAATTTGCCTTTTCCATTAGTTTTTTTTATCAATTTAAAAATATGTATAAATGACAATCATTCAAAACATTAATCGATTTGCTGCTCAAATATGTACTGAGTGGCGACTGTAATCATTTGAAGCGATAAGAGTTGTACTTATTTTTGAATTTTGGAGTGATGAAGGGAAATCTCCATTTGTTGGGGAGTATAAGAGGTTGTTCGTCTTACCTACAGATTGGTGACATTAATTTGCCTCGCAAATAAGGGAAATAATCCCTGTTAAATGTTTTCTTATCACAATCATAAAATATACAAGTTTTTGAAATTAATTATCTAATGCTTAATTTTTGTTTAACAAATAAAATCGTGGCACTGAAATATATTTATATTTCATTTCATTAAATCTTTGTTCTTATTAAGAATTGAGTTAAGCATTTTGAAATGTTTAAATAAAATATAAAGTAAATATCTGTAGTTCAGATCAATAAATAAAAACAAACATTCTAAATATTAACAAATGTTTTTATGTTCAGATAAGACCCGACAGCGCAATACAAATGCCAAAAACATTTTATATATTCAAGGCACGCCAGAGTCGTATATATATAGTTGTTTTTGTAGTATAATGCGCCCTGCTAATAGCAGAAGTCTAAAACTATCATTTCTTGAAGTTCGAAGTTCATATATTATTTTACATATGTTAATATAGATTAGCAAAATTATAGCCGGTTTTTGATGTCGTACTTGGAGACAAAAGTATTCAATCCTTTACGTGTATTAATATATAGATTTACAAAGTTGTAGTCATTTTTTGATGTCGTATTTAAAAGCAATTTAAGTTTATTAAAAAAATTGGCATAAGACCTTTCTTACCTAAATTGGCGTATTAAGCGTTTTCTAGTTTTCAAATGTATTCAAGTTTATACAATTTCTAGATACAAAGCAATCTTTAATAGTAAGACGTTACATCGGGAAGTCAAGTTCTGTGCGAAAAGTTTTCATGTCTTTATTAAACAGTTATGTTAGCGATATTGTTTTGGACAAGGCGTTAGTGCCTTTTTTTCGCTAAGGCGAAGTCCCAACCAACACAGCGCTCTACTCGCCTAATTTATATGTATATGACTGTTAAGGCTGTTATAAATATGTTCGAGATCAGTTAGTCTCTGATTCAGCTATGGACAATTTAGTACTACAGCGAAACTTTAATGTATTTCTGAAATTTTTGCCAATCAATTTTTTTTATCTTTTTACCAGACGAATATGAGGAATAACACAAGGCATTGTTTCCTTGGACTGTTTCCTTAAAAACAGTGATAAAAACTTTATTTAGAACGCAACTCCAATATTTTCAATGTACAAGTAGCGAATGTTAACACATTAAAAGCACAAATTTCATTATGTTTATTTCAAAAATTTATTTTCGCACTGATAACATTTGGCTACTTGGAACTAAATTAAAGAATCTAAGTAATGCCACGTATTCGCAAACTGAATTTAAATAAACGATAACGAACGATAAACTTGATGCGACCACTTATTCAGCCTCATCAAAATCAATTGATTCTTTTAAGCGTATGGCAGTAAGTTGCAGAAGAGGTACTACTCTCATAATGCAATCTTAAATTGAAATCATCAAGGAAAAACATTTCAATAACCTGAATGCCAGCTTAACATGCAGAAAATTTTCAAGAAAAAAACAGATCATTAAAAGCCACTTAACGATTTAATACCTCATTCGGTACAAGACAACAAATACAAATATTTCACACTCACGTTAAAAACAATTACGGTTTGTATAAATTGTATAATGAAAATGGCAATAATTTTTTATTATTTGCAGTGCGTGAATAGATTTTTTAATTGGGTTTGTTGACTTATGTCAGGCGGTTTTCGCGTCTTTTTTTAAATTTTTTTTTGCATTCAGCATCAAAAGCAGTAAAAATAAATTGTAAATAAGTACGTAAATAGGTATTTGTAGTACTATAAGCACATACATGGTTGTGCATACAAATGTATTGTATGTATGTCAACTTAAATGTAAAATATATGGTAGTAAAATTTTTCAACAACATTTGACAACGCCAACTTTTTGTTAAGGTTATTGTTAGACGCAATGGCATCTCCTTAATTACAATTATTCAAGGCGAATTCATGGCAGGAGAAATCGACAGCGCCGCTGATGAATTTTTTATGTTTTAAACATGAGAAACGATAGTAAAATTTTTGTATTTGACATTTGGCCAAGACTATGCTGCCAATAATTGGTACGGAAAGGATACATTTAACCGACCAATTGAAAATTTTATATTTGATTTGATAAAAGTATAATCGCCATTAATAAACTTTTAAAACAAACTGAATACATTTTAAAAAAGCAAATGACTTGGGCCACAAATCCTATAATAAATCTTTCAGTTATGATTAATTTTTTCGGCCGGCATTTCTTTCACACATATGTACATATGTATGTACATACCTACATACATATCTATTCAAAAAACTTCTTTTTTAACCAAAATGGCAAACGAAACCTATCAAAAGAGAATTCGCACAATTGGATTGATGTGGTAATCAATTTCTGACTGATATTAATTAACTTCTATAAAGCATCTTGCGAATATTTTTCCACATGAAATGAAAGGAATTGAAAGAAATTAATTGAAAAAAAAAATTGTATTTTTGTAAGAAGCTTTTGAGAGAACTTGTGCACACACTTTTAATGGCAAATATTTAAATGGATCTGAAAAGCACATTTTATTGAGTGCAATACGTATGAATGTATGTTGAATTTTTTGTTTCACACCTTTCGATGTTGAAAATTCTCACTAATTTCACAGGAACCAGGCACTGAAAGCATCATCTGATTATTCCTGTTCTGCTTAGTTTTTGATACTATTCGACACTTTCACACCAATAAAAACCAATTTCTTGTAATCTTCCAAGGCGAACATTGTATTTCTTATTAACATACCAATAAGTATCGTAATTTCGTTAAGATACCAATTTGAATTAAAATTGTTAATTGTAATACTAAATTGTTATTTACTCGTGAAATTGAAATTGCTCACGTAAGTTTCTCTTAACAAACACAAAGAGAACTTTCATTTCAATACTAAAATACTGCTCTGAGTGCATGTCTTTTCTTTTCACCAGGTTTCGGTGACTTTTTATTACACCTTCGTATAACTTTCCAAACGAACCATCTTGTTTAAATTTATAAATTTTTTTTTATTTTTCGTTTTTCGAGAGAGGCGTGTTTTACAAAAGCTGACAAAACCTATACATCTACAACTTTTATTATATGATGCATGATCAAATAATTAGCAATACTTTAATTTAACGAAATTATCTTGATTAATAATGTTTATTAAAAACCTGACATGAGTCAGCAGTAAACAAAAAACAAAATTAAAACGAAAACAACTTCGATCACGATTTTTAATATGTGGAAAAATTTTTATATAATATATGTATGTATGTATGTATGTATATCGTTTTCATAAAATATTTCCTAATAAATTATAATATCAAACAGAGAAGTGATCAATATTTGAATTGTTAAAGAGGCCACTCGCTTTTTGGAAGACATTCAGCCTCAGCAATTACACACCGCACTCACATTTACCACCATTTGCCATATAGTGTGATTAATTGTGTGAAACCCGATACTAACTATTTGATGGCAATTATATATTTATCTTTATTCTCTTTTTTGTTTATTGCACATGTATTGCTTTGATGAATTCTCAAGCAGTTGATAACAGCATTTTGACAGATGTGAGAAAATAGGTGGTGCGTTTTACCTTAACGACTAATTACTTCATCAAGTATCCGTGGAATACTGTATATTGTTAAGCCAGTCTCAAGCCATTGGAAACGTATTGGTGCTGATGTCGGTCATATGTATCTGTTTAATTATTTTTTTATTTGTTTTTGTTTTCTGTTTTATTTTTCTTTCTATTTTATAATTAGAATACTTTTTATACTCGTATATGCTAATTAACGCTTTCTTTCTTATCAATCAAAGCAAAAGTCTTAAATTGTTATAACTGTTGCTTTTCGACTTAGAGTTGCTCAAACTCAAAATGTCATAATGTTGTAGTAGAAAGTATTAAATGACGTAAAACTAGTTAGTCAAAACGTAACATCTCCAGCAAGTAAATGACATACTTATAATGCGCCAAGAGATTTAACATCCAATAAGACTTCATAATTTTTAGAAGTTCTTTCAAATAGATAATATTTTCTATTTCTTGAAAAAGCATATCATCAACGATGCATTTCAGAAAAATGCAACTCTGATCAAATGAAAAATCTTATAGTATGAAAAAAAATCTGAAGAAGATGAAGTTTTATGGGTTGTCAAATTTCTTACAGCGTTATCTGTCATTTACATAATATTTTGCATTCACAGTTGCACGTACACATAATATAAACTGTCCTTATCAAATTTTTATTTTAAATATAAAGTAAATGTGCCGAAATGGCAGCACTACATATTTACAATACTAATATTTTCACATTTTAAAACAAGATGACACATTAGCAAACACTGACTTAATATGTTCTCAGTAAATGCTAATCTCATGCATTGACATTCCATTTTCGGAAACCATCTTTTAGTACAAGTACGAGTATTTCCGGCTTCTGTCATCTTGTGAAATGGCATTGATATTAATCCAGTAAACTGTCAGTCGGAAGACACAATGAGGTTTCGCGTTTTTTTATAACTAATTTTTAAAATAGTGATGAAATTTATAGATTTTTGTGACAGAATTTTCCCGTAAAGTATATTTATGCAATCTTGTTGAGCACCAATAACAATAAAACAATTAACTATTTGCTACGCCAGAACAAAGCATTATAGTATATCGAAATTATGGCATTTATATTGAGGTTGTCTAGTTCTTCTGTAATTTGCATTACTGCTCTTATAAGTGTTGGAAAGTGGTATATTTTGTGTGTTGCTTTTCCCTTACTGAGAGTCCATCTATTTTCGGTGTTACGATGTTTGCATCGGCCAAAATTAAGCAAAATGTTTAAAAATGCTACTGCTCTGACTCAATAGAAATTTCCTCAGAAGTTTAACCAAAATGGCGCAAATTTAATATGTATTTTAAAAACGAACTTGGATAAAAACTCCACTCTAAGTGAGACCATTATAATGAATATAAATACAAACGATTTTTGTGTTTCAACAACAATTCATACATCATTAGACTACAAGTTTATTCATATAGTAAATGCAATTATCATTATTTTACCTCTATTCTTTCTATTTTTATTAACACAACAAAATTTAAATTTTAATGAGTCTCTACTAATAAATTAGTCGTTGTATTTTATTTTCCGCAACAAAAAACCAACAGTTACGGAAACAATGTTTCAATTTGAATTGTAAATCCGTATTTTTTTTTTTTCTCTAATTATTAATAAATTAATTTTATTTATTATTCAGCTCATATCAAAAGTACATATCAAATTTCTTATGAATTCATTAGATCAGAAAAACTTTGTGCTGAAGTATGACTAAAGAGTTATTAGAAAAGGTTTAAAAAAGAAAACAAGATTTTAAGTGAAAAATTAAAACAATTTCACAAGAAGAAAAATAACATAAAAACAACCTTTATGGGCGCTTATTTATTTTAATAATTCTTACGAGTCGTGGTCCAAAAATTTAGACCGCCGTTTATCGTGTATGTAACTCAGCAATGTCATGATTTCAATTTCGCATATATTTTGACAATAGCAACCCTGAATTCCTTTACAACCCTGTTATATACACACAAAGAAATTTAGATGTGTGAATTAATTTTCAACAGTTGTCGCAATATTTATTTATTATTTATTATCAGTAGCGTCGAACGTGGTTAAAAGTAATTGTTTTTCCTTTTGTGTTATTGTCACAAAATTTGCATTCATTTGGAAAAAGGAAAATTGTGCAAAAAATTACGCAATTAAGAAGTCAGGTGGAATAGTTCAGAATTTAGATTACCAGGCTAAGTTACTGTTCGCAACAATTATTCGATAAAGTATAGAATTTAAAATCCATAAGTCTATGGGATGGCCGATTCTTCAGTAAAACTGGAGTTTCGACAAACAGAATAGAAAATAAAAACCTTTTATATAAATTCAACTATAATAATTTTGATTTTATTTGTTAACTTCATTTACCAAACAAAATCAAATCAAATCAATTTATTGCGGTAATATTTTAAATAAATTTTTTTATAATAACATTTTCATATTCATACATACATGAGGATGTCTATAGATTTATTCAAAACTTTTAATATGACTTAAAATGAGTCACATTTTGTTTTAATTACGTAATTGTACAATATATTCAAGGTTTTGTTATGCTTAGACATAAAATTAAGCTAATTAAACATCTTTTGTACAAGACTAAGCAGAATATTCTTTTTATGTAACTATTAAGAAAATACTTTAACGAGGAACTAAAAACTTCAAATGAAATAAACAGGAAATACACACATATTTTTAAAAACTGGTTTGTTAGTGGGTCAAAATTCTTAAATTTGAATACTGTTTGCACTAATATTTACATAAATATGGGCATGAATATAGATATTGACTTAAATAAGTCAAATTTTTTTGAAGGTTTTTACGAAACTTGTTTTTGCGAGTCGTGGCGCTATTAATTAAGTAATTAAGACATTATTACAATTTGTTTTAACTTAGATATGTGCACATTCATCAAGGAATAATCGAATTATCCATAGTCCACACAAAATCAATAATAAATTCCTCATCCTTGACGTATGAAAATAATACATTTGTCAGATATGTCTGATTTAAAACTAAAATCTATGCTGCCAATATCAGACAATTGTCTTGCTCAGACATTACCGGAGTATTTTGCAGCCTGTTAAACTACTGAAACGGCTTAACAGATGTTACATGTATGTGTGCATTGAATACTTTACATACATACATACAAATACATATCTATACATATTATGTACGCATTAATTCTTGTTAGCAGAAAATGTGAAGTTTAAGTTTCTCATTACTTCAAGAGCATCGTGGTGGTGTCATTTAATTTTACCGTCAGCCTAAAAATATGTTTTTATGAAAATCTTGGAATCTTTTTCCTTATACGATAATTGTTAATGACGCAGCTAGCGAACACTATTACGTTTGTTGGAGATAACCAATACTTAATAACATTCAATGCCTTCTTTATCTCACAATTTTTGATTATACAGAGCTGGTTAATCTAGCACTGTTTAAAATTGTAAAACCCTTCGAAGTATTGTATTAAATAAGTCTTCTGTTTTATAAAATTATTAAAAATTTTTTTGTTATAATATTTAAAACAGGAATTACATATTTTAATGACATATTTATTATCAATAATAGCTATCCGGAAATGCGCATCAGAAATGGAAATTTTGCATGAAAAATAAAATAAATAAAAAAAATAGTGAAGTAGGTTTTTTTCTTAAGTTTTCATACCTCAAAAGATTATACCAAAGTTCGTTTTTGAAGCAATAACAAATACTTGATTTCCTTTAGGTTTTTGTTTTTGCTGTCAATTGAAAATTTTTTCCTTGGGCGGGTATTTTTTCTCAATAAACTTGTTTTAACACAGTTGTTGGCGTTTCTTATGCAGGGTCACATATTGAAATTGGAACTTTAAACTTCAAATTCCATATAACTCTTCAAGTCCTTTTGAACAAAACTTAAAATTTATTTTCAATGAAAACTTAAGTAAAATTGGAATTTGGTTTTATGTTGAATCCGAACGTTAGCACCGCCTACACTATATAGCTGTGACGTTTTATCATAACAGCTTTAATCGAATCTCAAAAATTGTAAGAAGTTTGTCTAATTTCATTACTTGAATAAATGTTGCATTTTTGTTTACCACTTTTTTTTTGTATTAATGAAAAAATTCTATTTAAATATCCATTTATTTTCATTTGTTTCTAAATATAGTAGTTCATTGAAATTTTCTCAAAAGATTTGTTTCGTATTGAAAAATATGTACTAAAATAAAAACGTACCGATTCACAAAGTGTCCAGCACTGGCAAACGATCTTCAGTTTGTTTCTTTACAAACAGTAATTCACAATTACAATAATGTTTTGTCAATAGCAGTGATTTCCATAACTTGTTTCTGGTTTTTGTTAACAGTTTGTTGTGGGTGTGTGTGTGTATGTTGGGTGTTGTTAATGTATAGCAGATATTACATACAAATGCCCCTATGTACACACATATGTATATATATGTATGTATATACATGTGCATAAGTGTGTAAGCAAATCAAACATAAATGCATTCAAACATATACATATATGTGTGTATTTACTTACCTCTTTGTAAGTTGGGGTTCGACGAATTTTGTTTTTAATTGCAACTTGCAAATGTGTACGTACATACGTATGTACATACATATGTCTATAATACGCCGACAGTATTAGAATTAACCTATAAGGATAGTCCAAAATTATGGCGCGGTGACTTTTAACAATATTCCTGCAATAGTTTTATCTCGCTTGATCTCAAGTGTGTGCTATTTTTTCTTTATAAATACTTTTTGTTTTGGTGGATTTGGTGATCGTGAAACAGGCTCTCCTCTATATAACCATAGCTGCATTGATCGCGTTCTAAAGACATACATACCTATTGTGCAGCTGTTGTATATTTGCTGCCATTTTTCACATCACATTTCTTTACAGCTGTTAATTTTGAAATATACTAATACCGTTTCTAAGAAGTTACTAATGCCTCTGCAGCTGTTACGTCTTATGGACGAACCCATTTAAACATTCATTGTCAACTATTACTTTATTAAATAACATTTCTCAAATTATAATTTTTAACTTAATTACGTTTAACACTTTTAATAATTTTTTGAACCATTCTCGTATGTATTTATAGTTTTCAAGCAAAACATTTTACGTTGTTAAAAATGCTGACATAAAACTGTTGACAATTATGGTTGGTGGTTTTTTTTAAGGAAAGTTACATAACTTTTAGTTGCCTTATTAAACGGCAGCCACATTTTTAATTTACTAATTAAATAGCTAAATTGTTAAACAATTTAGGGAAAGATTTCAGTTTCAGTGTTCAAGAATTTGAAAATCTTCCAAATGTAGCAAAATAGGTTTCAACTTTGTACTAAAAGGTTTTTCTTACAACTTGTTATTTGTGAATCGGCTTTTAAACTGAAAAATGTTATTTGCTTATCAGTCCGTAATTCTTTATCTCAGGTTGTACGTCCTACCATGTTATCGATCATGCAAGCATAACTTTTATGTAGGCCAATCTAAATATCAGCCAAAATTCCTCTTGCCCATAAGCCATTGCAAAGATAATTTTAAATTAAAAATATTTCCATGTATGTATATTTATATAAACTAAATTATATACATATATATAATTCATATATGTACATGCATACATAATTATTTTGTTTCCAATAATAAGTAATTCTTAATAGATTTTGTTAGAAAACTTTTAAATCTTAATTCATTTTGAGTTGTTTCAATGAATTCCAATTTTGGCAAAAGTCTGGCAACCTGAAATTCTACTCACGTGATATTACTGCACACAGCCGATACTTGATATCATTCTACTATAGAAAAATTAATTTTAACATCCCATACTCGTATTTTAAATAGGGCTCTGTTAGCTTTATCTATGTGCTCTTGAACAAACTCTTACCAGCACACCTTTTCTCTGCTTTTTACGGCCAATATTTACCTAAGACACTCACTTTTGCATCAGGCATGGAAAATGCATTTTTAAATTTAATACTCAAAATTAATTATATTAATATACATATAAACATGTGCCACAAAATGGTAGCTGCGCCAACTCCGCGAAGGAGTTGAGCGGGAAAAAGAAAAATTCCCTAAGATCAAATTCAGTTCAGTTACTTTTAAGCTGGACTTGTTGTTCATGGCTATTTAATGACAGCCCTAGTCTTGTCAAAAAAAAAATGTATTTTTATATGCTGTTTGGGAAGCTTTACTCATTTCATTCAGCCCACCTTAGAATATTGAAAGCACAACTGAGTTTGGAACTAGTTAGATGAATGCGCATGCATTTAACCTTGTTTAGATAACACGACTTGAGATCTGATCATACAACTTTTCCGTCTCTGTAGGTGATAGCTGTGCTTTCGCTCACTGTCTCTTTTAAAAGAGAGTGTTGAAACAGGTGAAGCACTCGTATTTAAGTTGTTTTTGTTACTTTTGTTTTAGGTTTTGCTTCATATTGTTTATGGACAAATGTATTAATTTGCACACTGTTTATGTTGTTGTGCTCTACTCTACCCTCCCCGCTTTCAACGCATTAAAAAGAGCACGAAAACTTCATAGTGGGTAGCAGCAGACAGCCCGTAACCAGCCATTTAGTCAGTTCAGACAGTCGTAAAGTCAGTCATTTGAATGCAGCCGTAATCTCGTGTTTTATTTTTTTCATTATTGTTAAGAATCTTTTAAGCGTCCACAAGCAACGTGAATGTTGAAAACCAGATCTGAGTAATTTCATATATGAGATGGAATCAAATTAGTTTTTGTTACGCTCTCAATAGAGCGCGCAATATTTAACAAAATCACAAAAAAAGTGTGAATACGAAGATTTATTTATAAATTTGTTTCTTTTTGTTGTTTGTAACAGTCGGTTGTTTTATTTTCTTGACTGTTTTAGAGCCAAACGAGACCTTTAACGTTAAACACGAGTTAGCGAGTTTGTTACCAAAAAAAAAAACACAAATTAAATTATCTAATAAAGACGCATAATTACATTGGCAGCCGATTAAAAAAAATTAATTAATTAAATAATAAAAAGTTAAACAAAAACCATAATAATACTAATAAAATTATCTGACACCCATAAATAAGAAAAAGCAATTTTTACTACAACACCGACGGCCCTGCTGCTTATTGTTGTGTCGGTTTTTGTTTTGTTCTTTTGTAAACTCCAGCCGTACAAAATGTGTCGCTGTTGTCAAAAGTGAGTAAATATATGTTTGTGTGTTGTTGTTTTTTTTTTATTTAAATTTTGTGTAAAATGTTGTTTTAAAATTTTTTCTTCGTTTTAGCTGCTGGGAAGATTTCTATTGGAACTGTTTTGAGGAACGATTTTGTTATGATGAATCTATTGGTAAGTACGTATTTTTTATTTTTATACTATTTTGCGTTATCAGTTTATGTTCTTTCCTCTAGAACACAATCAAACAACAACAAATAGCTATTAAAAGTACTATATTTGTTTTTTTTTTGTCAAACGTTAAAAGTTTTATAGCCAGCCGGTACACAAATAATAATATTTCCTATATTTATATATTTACATACATATGTATGTACTTGTAATGCAAATATGTCCATATGTGTGTATGTACATACATATGTACATACATATATACAGTCAAAGCTCGGTATAACGTCTGATATAATGTCAGACCTCATCGTTATACTGAAAGATTCGTTAGAAGTTTCAGTTTGAAACCACATTTTTTGCATTTAGTGTTAATAAAACGGATTGATTCAATGTAATAACTACAGAGATGTGAAAAAATTATTTATAGATGTTTGCTTCCCATTGTCCCTATGGAAGATTTTGGAATTCCATATTTACTAAGAATTACCGACAAGGGCATACCACTTTTGTACTCTTCTAAAATTTTAGTTTTTCAATTAAATACCTTCTTTTTCTACTGCCCATAATTCCTTGCACTATTAAACTGAACTAAAGCTGAACCAACTTCAATTTATACGCATGATCACATGAACGAGAAGCATGAGCGTCGGCACACATAATACATAACGGCAGTATGACGAATAATCTTATCTTCGTTTATTTTTAATACATAAAATATTATTTTTTGTACATATATGTACATACTCAGATGTTCGTTGTATTGAGTGGCACAAATTAAAACATTCGCTCTATTACGAATTCGTTAAAGTGAGTGTTTGTTATATCGAGCTTTGACTGTACTTAGGTACGTACAATTGACATACAAACATGCTTATAATATGTATGTATGTATGTATGACTGGATAAGAATGACTCAAGCTAAAGTCCGTATTTAAGCGGTTATTTTGCAAAACGGTTTTTTTAATAATTGCGAGATGTTTGGAATAGAAAGATGGGCTATTTTCTTGAGGGGGAGGTGAGGTAGGAGCTGTTGGTTTATTTTATATTTATGAAAACAGAAATCTTCAATATAAAAGTATGTATTTTGTGTAACAAGTTCTGGTTTGCCTGAGGGATAAGCCCTACATACATACATACATGTGCCTGTAGTGGCCTTTCAAAATATAGTTAACTGAAAATATAACATAAATTTTTTTTGTAACTGCGTTAAACTGGAACCCACCCGTAGGTACCCAATTGCCTAATACACGGTACTGCACGTTAACGTTGGTTAATATTTGGAAGGGCATTTAACTGATATGGAAAATATTTATGAAACTTA
This sequence comes from Epicampocera succincta, assembly GCA_932526305.1. Lineage (NCBI taxonomy): Eukaryota > Metazoa > Arthropoda > Insecta > Diptera > Tachinidae > Epicampocera > Epicampocera succincta. The sequence continues at coordinate 9,753,278 of OW052037.1, read as the reverse complement.
CATATCTTGCCAAGTTAATCCTTCGCTCACATTAATGGGACAGACCTTAAATTTATTTATTTATTGAAATATTCAAACGGAAAGAAGAAGAAGGAAGAGAAATCGTTGTTCTTCAATTAATTTTCTTCAAGGCTGGAACTGCTTTTTTTTAAATATGGATTTAAAAAAAAATCATTTCGTTTTTATATCAAATTGATCAGCTGCAATTCAGTACAAACGCTTTCATAACACAGCGGAGGCTTTGCAAGGCCACACACACATTAAGTACACGCAAATGCTTAATATGGAAGGAGCTGGTCCGGTTCCTCGACGTATTGAAGCCTTGAAGGTAAGGCACAGCTCGATAGATGAACGATGGTGGCAGTGCGAATGGCCGTTCTGGGCCAGACCCTACTATTACAAGTATTCCTTCACACAAACAAAACATAAAAGTAATTCTTATGAAAGAATAATAAATAAACAAACATAACACCTATTCGAACATGGTAACGGAACTTTTAAATCGCTGGTACACCAGACTATGAAATATAATTTAAAAAGCAAGACAAGGCCAAGATTATTCATGTTGTAAAGCGCATGAATGTGCCTGCTTTGCAATCTCCTGATCTGCACCGGATTCTAACACCTAAAATATACCACCTTAAGTTTCAGTTAACATGTATGACTTCGACTGAAAGTTAGAAGACTGTGTTGTAGATTTGAATTGATATTTTTCATACTGAGCAGTTGTCGTAATACACCAGCTGTCGTTTGTTTGTATTCAGTTATCAAACAAAGATGTTTTCAACGAACTTGTGTCAATTTTTACAATATCAGGCCTGATCTGATCGGATGTTTACGCGTTAATATCAATAAGGAATTGTATAATTGTGTGTGTGATTATTTAAATAAGCACTAATTACAATACAAAGTAAATTTTAAAGTTAATTACCCACTTAATATTCACAGCACGTGCTATCAAATGAGAATGTTTATCATACATTAAGAGTATATTAAATACATGTGTGTACATGTGTGTATGTATGTCGGTAAATCCGGGTGTTATATTTAGACGGAGAGACATTTTTATTTTAAAAGTAAAACAAACATGTTTGTAATCAATGAAACATCTAGAACATACAAATACCTGGAAGTGATAAATTAGATGACATGTTATTCTTACTGATGATCGGAAATTGTCTTTGCGAGAAAGGATTAGGGTCCCTGTCCCTTTATCAAGGACGGTAAATCTTTATAATGGACGGATAATATAGGGAATAGGCCGAATCCCCATAACGCTTTTATATTGCTTCGACGTTGCGCCTCCTTTTTATGAACTTGCGTTCGATGTTTGTTATTTAACCCTAGAATACTAATTTATATAAAGTTGTTCAAGCGTGGCTTTTTTTATTACTGTCGGCAACATAACGATAACAAATTTCACAAGTGCTCTTTACAATAGTTGTTCAACACAAGCAGAATAGTAAAGAAAGCATGTTTAGTCGTGAAACTGTTCTTCGAGTGTGAACTCTTTAAGACTGTATGTGGCCCTAAAATAACAGCATAAATTTTAAATAAAATTTACTGAAATTGTTGATTTATCTTTCATTGTAGTTTAAAACAGAGTCGTCACTGTGAGGTTATAGCGACTTTATTAGTGTGTGAATGAAGAGGAAGAGGATGACATCTCATCTCATCTTTATTTCTAAAGAAATGCCGCCGTTGCTCCTACGTCTAGGTTCTGTTTTTTTGTCTCGCAGCACTTTTTCGATATATGTATGTACATATGAGATATTGTAAGAAGTATCCAAGTATAAATGTCCAGATAACATCCGTGTTAAACAATAATTTATTTCGCCGTCCATTCCATTCCATTTGCCCAATTATTAAGGTCAGTCACGCAGACCATCTGCCACGTGATTCTTTGTTTCTGTCCACTTTTGCACGGTCTGCGCTCTCGAGCGGCTCTTGTCCTTGGCGTTTCTGTGCTTAATCTTTCTTCAGTTAATAAATAATAATTGATAGAAAACTAATAGCAACATTCATTTAATTGTTTAGCGAAATATTCAATAGTAAGTAAAAGTATTAGTATAGTATTAAATGCCGTTAGTATTCTAAGGTTAAGTTCTGTTTTAAAATAAATAAAAAATCTGGCTATACAGTAATAATTCGTTGATTGAAAGCACTTCCTTTTAATATTTGCTTTAATTTCAGCCAATTACAACCCTGACGATGATGACGAATACATTGCGTCGCAGAAGAACGGCAACGTTTTGGGGCGTATACAACCTGCGGATAATAACAATTTAACCGTACCGCAAATAATTGTCGATCAACCGCTAAGACGAGGAAATTCATCCGCCTTATTCAGGTACTAATAAGTCAAATAAATATAAAACACCCAATTATAATTTATTTTTTGTGAAATTATTAACATCTCAGTACTCGTAATCAAGATCAGCTTAACGAATTGTATTTGTTTACCATGCATTCCTTTAATTTAATTTAATTTTCGTCCCAATTATATTTAACAAATCAATTTTTTACCAAACCAAAAAAAAAAAAAAAATTATTAAATATTTATGAAATCCATTAACACACAGTAGTGGCAAAATCGACGAAGAGGTCTACAGACGTGAAACACAAACGAATGTGCCCATGTTGGGTCCCGAAATCCTGGCTGTTTTTGCCAATTCACAAATATTCCAGGACCATCAGCCCACCAAATTGAATCGCATCAACACCAAGTTAAACATGGCGGGCATACATTCGCCCAAACGCGAAATACCCACCACGCCCAAAGAAAGCGATCAGGATCGCTTGCTGCGACGTTTGGAAGGTAATAATGAATCTACACCATTTTTATCGAAACGTATGACAGACAATGATCTGAATAGTTGTGGCACAAATACGCCCCTCATTAAAGTGAAATTTTATGTAGACTAAGAAACTGGCGAAGAAAACAAATTTTGTGTTTAGCGTAGTGGAGGGCGGGAATTGACGGCTTAAGTATTATTTTAAAATTTTAAGTGAAATTAACAAAATGCTTAAGTACATTTAAGATAGTTTTAAGCTAAATATAACCCACAAAAGTACTGAAACTGAAAAGTCGCAATATAACTTTAATGTAAGATAAGTATTATTATATTTCCATTAGTTTATTAATAAAGTATGTAAATGGACAAGATTGTTTTTTTGGTAAAAAATCAAACAATATATTAGTTATTTAATAAAATGTATTTTTGTACCATTACTGTCGTCGACCACTGTTATAAACGACTAACGTTACCAATTAGAAGACTTGTTTTAATGTTGGCAAATCTCTAATATTTAATTGTAACTGTAAAACGAAAAGAAAAGAACATAACCTCAACTGTATTCTCTAGCCGATAAGTACTCGTACAACCTGTGTTGGAATATAATATTTTTTTTTTTTTAATTTTATTTTTATGCCAAAGATTAAAAATTTTGTTTGTTTATGAAAAATTAAGTAAATTATTGTTTTATTTATCTAAGAAAAAAGAAAAGATAAATAATTAAAAAGTTATCGCCAAAAAAGCTGATAAAATTATATGATAAGCGACGAGCGGGTAATATTTGGACTGTTACTTCAATTATTATTTTGTTTATTGTTGTTGTTTTTTTCCTTAATATAAAATATGTACATACATACATATACAAACAACAATTTTTCGTTAATAAATCATTTAACTTGTTTTGTAGTTTTATACGTACATACATACAATACTTTCATTCAGCAAGTAGCACACATTTTTACTACTACTCTGCTAATTGCTTGAACTATTTCGATTTAAACTCTTGTGTTTTTGTTTTTGTTGTTGCTCTTTTGCTCGTACGTCAACTGCATTTGGTTTTATTTCGTTTTTGACTTTTGTTCAATACTGATTGCAATCAGTTCGTTGTTGTTTAAGTTTTTAACAGCGTATATTGAGATCTTCGTTTATTTCGGCACTCGTGGCTTCAGATAATGATTATGTACTCATTTAATTTAATCGATAATTTGAGGAATTTATGATACTGTTTTTATTTCAAGGGGTATACAAATTTCTTATTGATTAGAAACTTTGATAAAAGGCGATTTAAAGTAGTTTTTCCACATTTAGGTCTGTCAAAAATTTCACTAAATAAAATTGCTTTGAAATTGTGTGTAATTTTTGCTTGTAAAAATTTTGAAAGACAGTGACTGCAGGGCAGTTCTTGGGGCTAAGCAAATTCATAAGCAGGTAAACTCGCCAGAAGAACAGCAACAAAACTCAGTGTAATCACAAGTAGGAATAATGCTATTGTTGAAGAACAGCAAAATATCCAAAAATCAAACTAGCAGCATGCCAGGAAGGCTAAAGGCTAACACACCATCCAGAAGTTGTAGTAGGGCTCCAAGAAGAGATGCAAACACAATAATGAAGTTTTCGCCATAACCTCTTAAAAAACTTAAACAATTTTTGAAGAATAATATTCGGATTTTTCAACATAATACGTACTAAAGAGTTAAACAAATTTATTTCCAACTACATGTAAAAGGGTGTTTTTTTTATAGAGGTATATGACTTTGAATTGGAATAAAACAAATATGAATTTTTCAAATTTTACTTTATTCCTTCGAATAATCTGCTGGCATTATAATTTAAACATTAGTGCTGGCATATGAACGCCACGGCTGGCTCGGACCTAGTCCAATCTGGCGGTGTAATTGTTGTGAACGGTAATAATGCGGCGATCCAAGTGGTCAATCGTTTCGGGCTTATCGGCGTAGACTAGCGACTTCACATACTTACACCGCCCCTCCCCCCAACCAACAGAAAATAGTCTAGCGGCGTTAAATCGCACTATCTGGTAGGCGTTCCATAGTTAATCGAATTAATTGCCCTGGTGGACGATTATGGTGGATGTAGCGCGTGATACGTATTTCAAACAAAACCATAATTTTCAAAATATACAATAAAATTTGCACACTTTGGCAGCGTTGTTCGTTCAGGCGTCAGTCTATTCATGTTTTAATGCCAAATCAAACTAAATATAAATCACTTGACAGCTGACAAAATCGCTGTCAACTTAAAGTTTTATAAGTCTATAAAAAAAGCAACCTTTACAGAAATATCTTGTCAGAAATATTAAACTCCTTGTTTTACATATTTCTTTTAATACTTTATACAAGAACATGGCAACCCTAGTTGAATTTTCATGGAAAAAAAAATATTTTGTTGCCGCCCGACAAAGTTCCAGATTTCAAATTTGGGGCTTCAGCTTTTACTGCAGCGACTACTTCAACTAGTCATGCTGTTCGTGTGTCTCTAAAACAGCTGTTTTTAAGTTTTGACAGCTTGCGCCGCCACTTGTTACGCTGTGCTGCAGCGACAATTCTATTACCCACTTGAAGTATGCATGGAAAAGTAATCAGCTGGCGCTTCCCATTTCACGTGTCATGAAGTCGCCATGGACTGGCTTAAAACTTCTTTATTTATGCCACGCACAGCATCGCACCGATTAATCTCAACTCCCTGCCACCACCACTACACAAATAATTTTCACATAATGGGGTGGATCGTTCGGGGTGTGGCCATCTTAAAAATAAACTTTTGATGACATCCACAAGAGAAAAAAACAAATAAAATAAATATCAAAATGATGCACGGTTTACTTGCCACAGTGACACATACACACATACGTACATACGTATGTATATACCGAATAGTATCTCGACAGTCTGTTAACAGTACGAATGATGTCACTTTCAACTCGAAAGTAGCGCCAACTGGAAACCATTAAAACATGAGCTGGAAAAAGTAAAATTTCTCTAATTTATTCATTCTTTATAAAAGTATTTTTTTTTTCTTGCTTTCACGTATAAGATTTATAATGGTTTTTCATTGTAAATCTGGTTGCCAAGAATGTTTAACTGATAACGAATGCAATAATATTTCTCCACATTTTATCTATAAATACTTAATAATTATTACAATACAAAAAAAAAAAAAACAACGATTGCGAACAAAGTCAATGACTTTAAAAAAATGTTGTAAAGTACAAACGAGTACTTTCAGTGCAAGCCAGAAACTTTCATCAATTTCATTTATGTATTTCTTTATTATTTATCAACAACTAAATGAAAGTTACATACACACACACACACACATACATACACACACATGTACATACATAATTTCTGCATGACTGTCAAGCATTGACAAACTGTGATCAAGAAGACATAAAGTTGGCAATTCTGAACCACTAGTCGACAGCTGAAATTTTCAACTGTGAGCAAAAACAAAATCCCAAGAGCATAACAAATTTGTTGTTGCTTTTCATACAAAACACCCCTTCAGCTGAGGCGAGAAAAATGCGTCAGTGCAATTGTTTTCAAGTGTGAAGAACAATTTCGGTCCTTGTTTTTCGTGTAAGAGTGCACCTTTCGGCGCATGTTTCAAAAGAGCTGCATAAATCTTATCAAAATTTTGTTGCGGTGTCAACACGAGGCTCTGAACACGACTATAATTAAAAATATACACATGTGATGTGTGCAGCGACTGCTATTTCTCTGCTTTAATTTGTGGCCGGTGTCGTAGATGGGAAAATGGTGGCTTACCTGGCATACATGTAAGTAGTTGGCAAGTTGGAACAGAACATAACATAAAGATCCAAACCCTTCTGCCAGTAATTTCCCACAAAGTAAAAGGAGTATGAGGCACCAAATTCTCAACAAACCTCAGCTTATGACCCACTCGCCTGTACCAATGTATGTATATTCCCCAGCAGCTGGTTCCTTACGAAGAACAGTAATCTGTTGCCAGACAACATCATCTCGAGGACATTTGGATCACCGAATCCAGATCACTACTGCAGTACCTGCCACAGAACCTTGCTGTATTTTTAGGTTTAAACCACAGCCAATGCAGGCACCTTAATCTAAGGCCAACACCAGGAGGCCTCAACACCACCCAGGGGCACTTGCCTTCCCGTTCAGCATTCTGCCAATTGAATTTTGTTAAAGACCGCGCAAGATTCTACATAACCGAAGTTATACCGGAATTGTGTAGAGTTTTGGTTGGCCGCGTGGGACCCAGTTAAATCTAGGCCAAGGCAAATAAAAAATCTAAATCGCAAAGTCCAAGTGCCTCATGCAGGCTGTCCGCTTTGGCATTAGCTGTATATCGCGTAACACTATTCTATAGAAATTCAATTTCATTGGTGGCCATATCATCGAATTTAGTCCAAATGGGGTAGGGCAACCATTGATATATGATGATTGGCGTTAATGTTGACGGCCGCCAACCCATAGTCAACATAAGGCGACGCCTTGTATGCACTGGTCGCGTTCATAAGACGGCATCATAGCGGAGCAACAAACACACAGGGTTGCATTGTATCGGAACTTTGTATGTTGTCATTCAGACTCAGTCTGCCTGGTTACTGTCGTAGGAAATAAAATATGTATGTATGTATATCATATAAAGCAGCTCTGTGCTGAAGAGTAGCTCCCGCGTCATTGTAATTATTTTTTAAGTGCGTTTAGGCTTGTTGTTGTTGTTATTGTTGTTTAGCCTTCGAAAGTTTTGCATCTCATTCGCACGGGTTGACTTTTTCGGCTCGGTTAACAGCAGTTGGTTGGCGGGCCACTTGAGTAGTTTCATATCGGCCTCGCTGCTACTTCCTGTGTGAAGGCATTGCTCGTATTATGCTATTCACTGAGACAATTCTAAGAGACTGGTAACGCCATCATGGGCGTATGATCTTCTTTAACGCGGCCATTTTGTGCAATAATTTAACTTTGCCAGCTATAAATGAATAAATAAAATCTCCCAAAAACCGAATATCTTAAATACTACTAAATCCATGTGTTTGTAAATCAATTCTCATTTGGTTTGTTGTTCTATCCATTTTCGAAATCTTATTACTCGTATCATGTTTTAAGCTAAAAAAAAGAGTTAAAAATTGGGTGATTATAAAAATTAAAAAAAAAACCGAATTAATTAATTTTTGGATTATTTTCAGTGTCCAGTTTTTTCTTTTGGGAACTACAGCCAAAGCCTCGCACAGATAAGTACCAGTATGTGTATGTATGTATGTATGTATGTGTGTGTATGCACATAAATGCCCACTTGTGTTGAAAAATGAACTCAGTCCACTCAAACAATACAGGGTCATTTGACCATATACGAAGGTAAGAAATGCTAAAGCATTTATTTTCAAATCAAAAAGGCTTAACGACTAAGAACATAAAATGAAATGCTGGCCTTAAACTGGTTGATTTGGATTTATTGTAAGACAACTTTTGAGGACACTAATTGCTGGCATTAGATACATACATACATACACATGTGGTACATGTCGTTATATGATTTCATAAATGCCCTAAATTACATGGCAAGCAATTTTTCCGCAGCAGCAAAACCACAACTCTGCTAAGAAAAACTTTGCAAGATCATTACTTTACGTCTGTTCTGAAAATCATGCAGTTACACGAATCGCGAACTGTTTTAAAATCACGCATACGATTTCCAGGTGTGTTTTGAAAATCATCTAAATAATTTCATATCACGAACGGTGTCAACAATCATGCAAACGGTTTGATGCTGTCGTGCAAACCACGAGCGCTTTCGTGTTTGCGGCGTGATTTTCATTATTCGAAAACACTGGAAAACAGCTGATTTAGATTTGCTTTTGTTAATATTCTTGCCAAACCACTTGTGACTGACTTGTCAAAACTATGGCAGCCTTGAAAATAATAATAAAGAAACCAACTGATTGTTAGAGGGAAAAAGTCAATCACAGATATTGGCAAACGCCGGGAAAACTATTTCTTTGATATAACAACCAAAAACTTTGTTATTATTCATAATTTAAAAACGAATGAACTATAAGAAAGTTGCTTGCAGCAAAGTATACTTTTCTCTATACCACATACATATCTATGTATGTATTTATATAGGGGAAATCCCCCCGAATTCGCAATTAATTATACGCAATGACATGTCTACGGATATTTTAAAGCTAAAATTTTACTTTATCTAGAATTGGTGTTTTCCAGCAGATAATGTCAATTAAAAGTTGCTGACGTTTTGGAATGACTTTATAGCGAGCGCACCGTATTTTTTCTTTTATCAATAACATGATTTTTGATGCTTGTAATTTTGTTGCTACAAAAATTTCAATTAGTTGTAAAGGGTGGTTAAATTGTATGGGCCGATGTTGAATGTGAACCACACCTAAACGCCAAGTTTTTTTCCGAATTTTATTTGACATTTCTCTATTTCAGACTTATTCAATTTGAACCATGGAGAGATACACAATCCAACAACGTGTTAAAGTTATCCAGACTTATTATGAAAATGGGAGTTCAAATCAAAATGCATATCGTGCACTTCGTAATTTTTTTGGTCAATTTCATCGTCCAAATGTGCCTCAGTGGATTCGTCAATAAACAGAATTGCCGCATTTGGGCGAATGAGAATCCAAGAGTGATTGTCGAAAAACCAATGCACCCACAAAGAGTGACTGTTTGGTGCGGTTTATGGGCTGGCGGCATCATCGGGCCGTATTTTTTCCAAAATGAGGCCGGTCAGGCAGTTACTGTGAATGGTGTTCGCTATCGTGAGATGATAACGAACTTTTTATGGCCCGAATTGGAAGATATGGATGTGGACGATATGTGGTTTCAGCAGGACGGTGCCACTTGCCACACAGCTAACGAAACAATGGCTCTTTTGCGCAACAAATTCAATGGCCGTGTTATCTCACGTAATGGTGATGTCAATTGGCCGCCAAGATCATGTGATTTGACACCGTTGGACTTTTTTCTTTGCGGTTATTTGAAAGAAAAGGTGTACGTCGATAAGCCAGCAACAATTCAAGACCTAAAGGATCAGATAATTCGGCACATTAACGGCATAGAACCTCCATTATGCCTCAGCGTCATCGAAAATTTGTACCATCGGATGGAGGTGTGCCGCCGAGGTCGCGGCGCCCATTTGGCCGATATTTTGTTCCATACATAATTGAATAATACCAATACATCATAATAAAATAAAATTACAATAATTTCGTAAATAGTTTGTGTTTTATTCAAAATCAACATCGGCCCTTGAAATTTAACCACCCTTTACAAATACCTTTACAGGTATGATGTAGGTTGGAATAAGTCTTTTTGTTGTGGGCAGCGTTTAAGGCCGATTAGATGTGGAAATGGAATGAAACAGGCTAAGTGCGAGGTATTCACGTAATGCCTTCCTTATTTGCAAAAACCCCTTTTCCAGCGGCCAAAAGTGATGCAATTTGACAATGACTCTGCTGCACACATGCGGCTGGCTGTAAGCAGTAACGTTTTTTGTCTTCCATTGAAGGGCATCGGTCCGATTACGTTTACCTATTGGCATAGACCAGCTGCTTCGGGCACGATCTTGGAGGCCAACTCATGACAGCTCTGTGAGAGTGTCTTACACTGTGTGCCACGTAGCATCAATCACCCCTGCGTTCAAATTGGGCCAAAAGAAATCGGTAATCATCTTTCCAAAGCGCTCATGATTAACAGTGATGGCCTCAACTACGTTGTTTTCATAAAAATACCAGGCCAGTGCTGTCAACGCGGTGCTTTGTGCACTATTTTCGATGCGTCAATAAGCCTAAGAAATTCTATACTGGGCTCGTTTTTCTTTCTCCATTTTGGTGCGTTTTGAAATTTCAAAGTTGACAACGACGCCACACCAAGCCAATAACTTTTTCTCTATTCTCTCAAAGTAGCTGTTATTTACTCAATTTTAAAGCAACACCTCTTCTATATTTCAATCTTATCGGGTTGAAGAAAAAAAAAACGTTTGCTTAAAAATCCAACCAACCTTGTTGACCATAAATAAAATGACATTAACTTAATATGTTTAGGTCTTTAAAAATATCAAACTAGAATTAAATACAAGTGCCGAACTGATTTACGATTTATTTAAATTCACACACACACACACACACACACACACACATTCATACAAATGTCAGTTGCTCGCCATATAAACAATACTTGTATTTATTTTTAGTGTTCAGGTGTAAGAAACATTTTAAATATTAAATAATATATGTAAATGTTAAATTTTATTGCTTTTTTTTTATAAATAATATTCACTTCCTTAACTTTTTTTATTATTCGTCTTAACGTTAATTTGTTAATAATGTAGGGGTTGTTATTTTCTTACTGTCAAGCAAAATGCAACCAGGTGAAATATGTAGAACGTCCAGCTGATTACTTTTTTTAAGTGTTAGTTTCTCCTGAATGTCAACAGTTGAGAAATATAAATTTTCACAAATATTTAGCGTACTTCATACTTTGGAATTGGCCTAATTTTCTTTATGTTATAGCAAGTTTATATGTATGCTGTCAACTCGTCTTGCCGTCAAATATTTTAGAATTTAGTTTTGATTATCACAAAATATGGAATTATTAAATTTTACTTTAAAACTGTATTTTTTTCATTATAATTAACGTTCGAAAAGGAGTTGGTTATTATAAAATTTAAGCAACTTCATAACAGGGTGAATTCAGTGCCCAGTTGGTTGCTTTTCTTAAATTTTATATTCTCCTGACTGTCAAAGTAACAAGATCAAAACGTAAGCAGTAAAAAATAGTCACCTAAGCTGTCAAGATCAGCTGTTATTAATTCGCCTTGATTGTAATTTAAGTTATAATATTTATATTCTTTAATCAGATCATTGTTGTTTAGTAGGTTTATTTTATAATAATATTAATTAAATTCTGCAAATTTTAATCTTAAACTTTTTTTAAAAATATTAATATATTTTTTATTTCTTAAATTTTTTTTTTTTAATTTTTATAGCAAACTTAAATGGCGATTCTTTGGATTCGGCGAAGCAATTCGACACTGACAAAAACACAATTTCATCGGAAAAACGCATAACATTTACGATAAGCACCGATTCGTCGCCCGAAGGCAGCCAATCGTTGTCACCGAAAAAGTTCGATGCCATAGCCGAAGAAGAAACGGCAAACTCTGATAGAGTACCAGAGGAAGTCATTTTGAGACCTCGCCTTATTGACAGACATCCACATCTTCTGACAGGCTCTGCTTTTGGCACAACGCCACGCAAAGTGCTGCGTACAGCAAAAAGTGTGCCACACTTCAATGTGCGCTCAGCGGCCAGTGAAACTGACATCTTTTCCATAACCGGTTCTGGCAATACCATAAGTATGACGCCCGAGGTGCCGTCCATTTCGTTTAGTAATTTACCCAAAAATTACGAAGACACTCCAACAATTGAAAAGTACCGGGTATCACAAAGTTTATATTCCATACAAACGGCAAATGCGGCCAAACACAACTCTGATGATTATTCAATGCCCAGATATTTCCGCAGGTCGGCCATGATATCGCATAGCAGCGAAATACTGTCGAATGGTGATGCCACCACCTCTAATTCTTCTTCGCGTGAAGAAGTCCGCCGACCCGAAAAAAGTAAGCGGCTGCAAAGGTTAAGGGGTGCTTTGCCGCCGCTCTTAATACATTCCGTTTCGTTCCGCAAGACAAGGGATGAAAGCAAGCAAGTGGATTAGGAAGGTTTCTTGTTTTTTTTACAATAATTCACTTTAAACGTATTATATACATAAAAACACACACACACATATATTAACATTTATTTGTATGTATTTGCATTTGTAAATATTTAGTTGGTTAGAAACTTTTTGTTTTAAATGTTTTTAAGCGAAATGTGTACTTATTTTTAGCATTTAAAAAAATTTTATTTCAGCTTTTTGTTGTTGTAAAAAGTCAGTATTTCAAAAATATTATTGTACATACACACACAAACCACATTATTATTATAATTTTAAACAAGTATTTTGAGTAAAAGAAATAAATATTTAAATATAATACTTTCACGGCTATTCTTAATATAATTAGTGTTTATGTACACACAAGTGTACATATGTACATTATTGAAGGTACAGTAGTGTGAATTAGTATTCTTTATTTATTTTCACAAGTTTTTGCCTGGAGCAAAATATCAGGAATTTATAATAAGCCCCTAATCAAAACCTCAGTTGGAAGCATTTAACTTAAACAAATTTGCAACTTATTTAATTGAATAAAATCGTGCGAGTCAGATCACTGCACTAAATTGTTTCCCAAATAGCGTATGAACAATTTTTAAGCCGATTGTAAATATGCTATTAGTAAACAATTAACAGTTTAACGAGGAGTAAAGTTTGTGTTGTCTTTGTTTATAAAATTTAACTTGAATACGTTTCTCCAGTCTTTATAGAAATTTTTAATCAATTACATGCAAATATGGCTATTAAGTCGACAAATTAAAAAAGAACACACACAAAAAACTCTTAAAATGTAATTTATTCCTTTTAATTTGTTTTAAAAAAATGAAGTAAAGATGGCGCTGTGAACGCCATATGCTTGATGGCACAACAGTTTATTTAATACCCATCAAATAAAACTACCACCACAAAAACAAGTTGTGATAAAACAGTTTATATAAAATTTTTTGCCTGCCAACCGCTAATCCAAACTGCCTTACCATTAAGTCGGTTTTACATAATGATTGCTCCAGCTATAAATATTTGATAACCAAATATATTAAAATTTATATCTATTTTATTAAAATATTGCATTTAACATGTCAAAAGAAAAAGTGTTTTTCTTCCATATCTATACAAGTGATTCTAACAAGTAGGTTTAAATGAAATCTGTACGGGTATGACACACGTCATGTGCTAAAAAAAAACAGAGTGCATTATGGAATATTCAGTTTCTTATACACTGCAACAATTACTGAAGTACATCGATATGCACAATTTAGATGAAGGCAACATTTGATGAATGGGCGTAGAATAATTATCAAACATTTCTGAAGGCAACCGAACCTCAATCAGAATTATTCACTAAAACAATTTATATTTTTGAAAACTTAACAGGCTGGCAAGTTTATTAACGTTTCAATAACATTTCATGGCTACAACCCTGTTTTAATCTCATATATGAAATCCGACATGTTCAACACACCAAAAAGTGACAGCTAAATTTTACATCTCTGTTAAATATAAGCGTAGACTTGAAGAAGATTGGTGTTGTGTTTTTGTGTTTGCAAGTTTTATCGTGCTAAAATCTACTCAAAAATGTGTAAAATTTAAAGAATATCAAGCCGCGACATGCCCAATTTCGGTTACAAGTGAAATAAAACGTAAGCGCTATTGTTTTAAGTGAAAATTTCTCAGGCCAATTGGCGAAAAGAAGAAAAAGCTTCAGTGAAAAATTCTTTTTCTGCTGCAAGGGGGCAAAAAAAAAACAAGAAGAAGAATTTTGGTGAAAAATCGAATTTGTAAAGAATGTAAAATAAAGCAGAGGAGTTATAACGTGCGTGTGTGTGTGCGAGAGCAGAAAAAGGGATAAACAAAAACAAAGAGACAGCGCCTTTGTTATTTTTTTTATTTGTTTACAAATTTTTATCGTATGTCTTCGATTGTGCAAAAACAACAACCGGCTTTTAAGAATTTAGTGTCTATTTGCATTGAATTTTGAAAATCAATACGCCGGTTTTATGCAAATGTTTAAATGTTTTAAACGATGTTATTGCCTATCAGTTTTTATGTGTTCAATTTTTTCGTTTTGTAGTGGGAAAAACTTTATTGGTTTTGCAGCAGAGCGTTGAGAATATTGTGCTCTTTAGTAAAGTTCTTTTCAACAGATTCCACTTATTAAAGGTGGCCAGCTTTTGATCTTTTATATATACATAAATGAAAAAATGATGTTCAATTTGGAAAATAATCAACAAAAATTTTAGAATAAGTCAAAGGCGATTTCAGTGTAGCTAAAATAGCGCAGCGGATTTCTTTTTTAAGTTTTTGTCTTCCTCACAATTCAGGAGTACACATTTCAGTTCCTTATTTCACGCAACGAAATACGTAATTTGTAAATCTGACGGCCTCTTTTTTGTTGTACCAGCAGGCTTACCTGCTATGAACTCAAATCGATTACTACTTTATTCCATTTCATAAAATTATTTTTCAATAGTAAACTTTTTCTGGTTTCAAAAAAAAATTTGGAATACAAAGTCAAAATATTTTTTACAAAAAAAAAATTAAATAGATTTTGAAATTCAAATAGTTTGCTACATAATAAATTTAGAAATTATTTTGAAATTGGCTTTTTTGTGCAGTTTAAATAAGCAAAATTAATTTGGCGAAATGGCATAAAAAATATAAAGAAAAAAAAAAATAAATCCTTAAAATCACATGGTTTAACGGAAAACAGGTAAAATAAATGTTTTTTGAAAGGTATTGTGCAAATTTCAAAGAGATATGGAAAGATGCTATAACTAAAAAACAGTTATAGCATCTGTCACATGGCGCGAAATGTCGGTACGAAACAAATATTAAACATTCTATGGCAGTAGTACAACGATTCTTGCCTTGTTTGTATCTCTTTACGTCATCATTTAGAATATTGAAGCATCTACCGTGAGAAGATGGCACCATCTTTTACTATTTCAAATTTCATATTTACGTAGTTCCATTCCGAAGAAACTTAATTTTCTTAAATCACTTTCGAACGGAAGTGCGCCAAGTGCAATTAGAAGAATCAAAAAATTCTGAATTTTATTATTTACGAAATATAGGATTTTTTTTTGATTTTTAAATCTAAAATGAACACGACACGGCTTGTCTTCAGACTCGCCCAAAGTATGTACAAAGCTGTGAATTGTGTGGTCCGACCCTCTAGCAATTCATCCATTGACACGAAAACTTGTATTTATTAGAATAATTGTTGTAAACAATTAAAATGAAATATCAGTTTTTCTTCTCTGAAGAACATTAATTTGTCTTTATTTTATATAAAATTATATATTTATTATTTACAATACACAAACTCCCAGGCCTGCTTTTTAACGGTTTTATAAAACATGTGGAAAATATGATGATTTCCTCCAAAAACAAACCAACAACTAAAAACAAAATACACAGAGAACGAAAAATAACAACTACAAAACAACAACATAAATAGAAAAAATAAAACTGCAAAAGAGAGTGTTTGTAAATTTAAGAGATTCTTATAAGTGATTTATTTCTTCCCATAAAATTATTGTTGCTGGTTTTTGTGTTGTTTTCAAACCCCCCGCACAAAAAAAAACACGCCAGAGATGCGCAAGTTCAACACAATTTGTGTACTACGTACGACGGAGGGTGAAACAAGTTGACAAGTGAAACAAAACACTCCTTGAAAAATTTTTGCTCAAACCGAAAAGATTGTATTGTCTCCGTTTCAATCGCCAGTTGGATTCAGGCCGAAAGAAACGTTTTAACGAAAACCCATTATAAAACGTTAAACGCGCGCGTTTATTATTATTATTTTTTAAGCCCAAGGGTGTTTAAAGCAAAAGAAATCAAAAATAATACACAAAGAATAAATCTCTTTCATATATCAGAAGAAAGTGTTTTCGTGAGCGCGCGTGTGTGTGTGGGTCTGTGTGTGATGAATACAAAAAGTTAGTAATTTAAAATGAAACCGAATTTAAGATGATGATTTCGATTAATTTTCACAGGCAGTTGTAATTCGAGCGAAAAAGGTAAAAAGTTGATTGAAAAAACTGCTTGATCTGTGTACGAGTAAATAAAATACCTCATAAAAATGTGTATAATAAAATAAAAAAGCAGTATTTGGATAAAACACACAAGTAATGGGAGAATTGGAAACATGATAGATTTCTGCAACAGCAACTAAAATGCCATTAATTAATTAAAGCTTTAATGGGAAAACTCGAAAAAGCCAAATGTGTGAACCCAAAAAAAGAAGAAACAACAAATGAAATGAAATAATAATGTTGCTTAATAATTAAATTGGCCAATTGATTGATAGTGACGGAGTAAAAATAAACTAATTACGAATTTGATAAACAAAAAAAGAACCTTTTTTTTTAAAGTTATGGATATAAAAGAAAATATTTTAACATAATTATATGTAAATAAAAATTAATGCAGTGCAAAACTAATTTAATGCAAATTTAAAAAAGAAGTGAAAAATTATTTAGAACAAATCGGATTTGTAGACTAATTTAATTGATTTCATAGTTTCAAAAGCTATACAATTTAAAATCAAAATATTTACATACATACATACATATGTAACTATTTTTTGCATGTTCTCCAGCTGTTCTCCTCATATTTTAAAATATTATTAGAGCGTTTTTATTATTTTTTTAATTTCTTTAACACAATTAAATATAAGCTTCAGCATTGTAACATATTTTTCAAAGATTTTCATTCATTTTTTCTACGATATGTCTTCATATAGACAGCTAGAAAATGTACAAAACACGAAATTTTCGAAAAATTTTTGATGAAAAAAAAATTAACTTGACAAAAAAGACAAAAATTTTTAATTGAAAACAAGATTTTTTTTTAAATAATTCCATAAAAAAGTAAAATAGTTCACAGGACACAAGAAAAGAGAAACAATCGAATATCGGACATCCCTCTGGATGAGTTGGCAGAGCATTCGACCAATAGTGCAGAGGTCGTAGGTTCGATTCCTACCAAAGTGCTGGGTGTTGTTTCTGCAGCAATAAACTTTTCCAATTTTAAGAAAATCGTTAGAAAAAGTTTTCTTGCCCGACAAGTTACCACCATTAAGTTTTAAGTGAAAAACTGGCCGCAATATTCCAAATAAAACACACAAACAACAGACTTTCCAAAACTTTTCTTGCAGAAATTTTCCCAAGGAAAACGCAATATAGAATTAAAATCATTTAAAAGTAAAAAAAAGAAAACCAAAGGGCTCAGGGCTAAAGAACAATGCAACAACTTTGTTCAAATGTTAAACGAAATTTAATATTAATCTCGTATATAAAATTCATTTACTACCAAAACTAAATACGTAATAAAAATGCCACAAAAGCGAAACTTGTGAAAAATCCAAATTACGAATTAGATCCGTCTTATGATGTCGATAGTTAATGGTTAACATTTTAAAGAAATCTAATGTTCCCAATCGCCACATCCCAATCACAATTTTCGTCTTATATTTTCAATTGATTTTTAAATCACGCTGATATCAAACAACTCAAAGCAATAGGTCCAGACGTCAGTACGTCCTCGATATGGAAATATGAAGAAGGGCAAAGACAGACAAGACAAAGAGGTTTAAAAAATGAAATACAAGATTCGTAGAATTTTTTTTTTGTACGTTTTAGCTCAAACCAGCCTGTCAAGATCTTTAAGTCATTTAAGCTTGAAATAACACAAGATCAAAAGCCTGTCCCGCGATATTAAACGTTAATTCTCAGTAATAGTTTTTAAGGACAAATAATTGACTGTCGGAAATCATTAATATAAGTTCATATTAGTCTACAAACCTGTTATTTGCTCTTGAAAATGCTGGCGAAAGTTAGCATTCGATATCGTGTTACAGATCTATATTTTTTAAACTCATTTTGTAGACTGAATAAATACAGTTGTTTCTGACAAATTTCAAACTGTTTGTTTTTCAAATAATTAAAGTGAAATCGATTTAAATGATGTGACAAAATTCTTAAATGCAAAAAATTCTATTAAATATCAAAATAAAGAAAAACTAAAATAGTATTTTTGAAAAGATAATAATATTTAAAATTTTGTGAAAAATTAATTTGTGAACGCAAATCTTCAAATAGAGAATCTGTTGCAAACTAAAAAGAAAATTTTATAGTTGTTATTTATATTAGATTAATTACGTTAAAATAAAATATATACAACAGATTCGTTTTATTAGAGACGCATTCAGCTGTTTGCTGAAAACCACACGATTTCAAATCAGTTGATAACTGAACATTAATTAATATTTTTTCTACTCCAATGTAAATTCAATGTTTCTTGTATGTGAGAATAAATGATTCTTTTCTATTTAAAAACATGAAGTCGTACATTTTTCGTAAACTAAGCAAATTGTAAGAGTAACATTCCTCTCTGCAAGACTGACAGCAGTAATTTTGAATGGCTTTGAATTTATTTACAGAAAATTGTGAAATATTTTGCACAGTATTTTTTTTTTCTTTAATAATTCTTTTTCTTCTAACCAATTACACAGCCTGAACAGACCAGCAGTGTTTTTGTAGCTTCATAAAAAAATGCTGATTCTGAGTAAAAAACTTTAATTTATTTTTACTCATAGATACCTCTTGTCCGGATTTCTATGTGTACGTATTTATCATATTTTGTTTGCCTAATAGATAAAAGGTACCAGATCGGGCCAAATGATAATATATTTGCATTTTTTAAGTCTGTCAAACATTACCCTCATAAGTGTTCATGTGCCTGCACTGATTAGGTGGTCTAAGTTAGGCGATTACCTTGGCTACATGCGAAAAAAGAATATAAGAATTGCGTACATTGAAAAGTTGATCTAATTTTTACTTTCTGTGACGAAAATAAACAACTGAGTAACCTGAGATGGACTGTTATGGACATGTACCCAGAACCCCATTGACCAAATTTTTGAAACAAAATTAAAAGTAACATTTTAATATCCCTTCTTCAGTCTTACGGTGCGTGAGTGTGTTTGACGCCAGCGGTCTTTATTTTTTTACTCAATCTCTGTGGCAGTTGACAGACCGAATTATTTATTTCCAATTCCAAATTAATTTCTAACAAACAAATGTTAATGCCCAGCCATTATGAAACAAAACTCCTTTGTAATTTATTGGAAAAAAAATACAAAACCCAAAAAATTCAAGGCATGATAAAGAAACAAGTTTAGAACAGAAAAAGAAAATGGAACTTGAAATACAATAACTGAAACTGTCACAATTTATCACTGACTTGTATTTCTTTTTATTATCGATTCCATTTTCATGCTATTCAATTGATAGTTGTGCATAAATGGTGCTGCTGCTGCTTTCTTTCCTTTTTCTTTTCTTGTTCTCTAATAAATTATTCTTTAAGGAAACCTGCGGGTTCTTTATGTTTGAAATGCTTGTTTTTTTCTGGATTTTTTCTAAAGTTTTATTTACGGGTGCGGGGCTTTTTCTGGATACATTTAAATCTACTTTTGTTTTGTAGACTCTTACACACTTTACATTCTACTCATTTTTCTTTATAAATTTTTGTGTTATTTTGTCTTGTGTATAGATTATTTTGAACCATTTTTTAATGGTAAAAAAAAAGAAAAACAAAAAAATAAATAAATAAAAAAAGAAAATTGTGAATATAAAAGAAAACCTTCTATTCAAATTAATACTCAAACAAACTTGTTCTAAAATTTATATATTCATGTATGTACATATTCATATAAGAAAAGTAAACATTCCTACAGTGTATGTATGTATGTATGTGCGTGTGTGTGATTATATGTATGTATGGATTTGTATACAACAGCAGCTTGGAAAAACCTTAATGGTTTTGGGAGCTGTCTCCAAACCTCCCTTATTTTATGTTCACCACTCTTTTTTTTACGTTTCTTCTTTTTTATTTTGCATCTGCTTCTTTACTTGCTTTATACTTATAAACGTGTGCAGATGGGTGTGTGTGGATGCGTGTATGAGAAATTTGACCAGAAAATTTATACACAAACACATCCAGCTGTACATGTTTATTTTCTTTTTTTTACCGTTATTCCGTTGTTATTATTTTTATATGTAGCTGTGGTTGTAACTTCATGGGGTCTATGACTGCAACTGTAGTTGCTGTCATTTGGCTTGAAACATATATTTTTTTTCTATCTTTTGTTTTATTATTTCTCTGCTCTTGTGTTTATGTTCTGCAATTGTTTTGCTTTGTATACAAAATTTTGGTGGTTAAACAGCATGTGTTTTTTTCCCACCATCAATACACCTCATACTCACACTCTCCTACAGTATTCACCACAAAACTATTTTGTTGCTCTTATCGTGGTGTAAATATGTACTTTCCTTTAGCTTTTACCTCTATTCGTTTCGTTACCAATAATATCACCTCTCTGTGTGGAACTTCCTGTTCACCCTCTTTTCAGCCAAGCGATGGTTATAATTGAATTTTAATGGCTGCATAACAAAAAAAAAACGTAATTTACATCAAAGTGTTTAAAATAAAATTGTTTAACGGAATTTGCACTCCAACTCTAAAAGAACAATCTTTAATACTCGATTTTAAAGAGAACTTCACTCTAATGTTAGTTCTAATAGTGATGATACCAGCTCAGTTTTACTACTAAAATTGGGGTGATCTAGTTAAGAGTAAATTTAATTTCTTTTGTACTAGAATTAGATTAATTGGTTGGCATGTTTAATATGCTTAGGACAAAAATGATTTAATAGGACCGTTTGTATCGGCTTCTCTTTCCTTATCTCTTAAAAAAAATCATGTTTTAGTTATACAAATTGAAGAATTTTTAGATACTATTTTAATGTATTATTTTTGCAGCAGTTCCCAAGCCTTTTGTGTTTCTTAAACAAGAAACCGGGTGTATTCTTTATAGCATATTGACTTGGTAGAACTTGGGTCTGGCTGTCTTCCTTATAACACATTGATTTGGTGGAGTTTAAGAAAATAAAATAAAAAAATTGAGTGATGGAAGTTTGACTATCTCCAAAAACAGGACTATTTCAACGCAATAACCGCTTGGTTTAAGCGGTATTAAGCCGGAGATGGAGTAGTTGAGCCGTAACTAGACCAATATCAGAAGCAGCCACTTTCCTATTGGAACACCCTGTCACTATCGATGTTATAAAGAATATCAAACAGTTATTACGGGTACCATTTTCTATCTGCTCCATTTTCTTAGAACACAAAAAGGATTTTAATCTCTGAATTCAAAATGATTCCTCACAATGATTACGCAGTTTAAGAATAAATGTCGTATCACATTCTGTTTTCTTACACCAAATTCAACTTTCAGCTGATTTTTTTAATTTCAATTTTAGGCATTCGGCCAACCAAATTCTCTTGCCCATGTTTTTGTAAGTTGAAAGTTTCAATTGGGGATCTTTTTGAGGTGAATTTGTTTCATTTCTCATATCGCACTAAATGTTTCAATAATTCACATTCCGTTTTGTTTTAAGGGTGTAAAAGTTTTGTTTTGTCACTTGTTTTTATTTGTTTTTTCTACTCTCTTTAATTTACAATATATTTTACCAATTGTAAAATTTTTGTGTATTTATTATGGTTTTTCTTTATTATGGTTTTGTTTTCTTGCTTTTACATCTTTTATAAGGATTTCCTGGTATCTTTGTATGGTTTTTGTATTGGGATACGAAAATCATTTATCACTTGAAAATTCCTGGAGTGTTTTAGATGTGAAAATGTAAGAAAAAAACATAACAACTGGTAAAAGTTTACTGTGATTTGTTGTGTACAGGATTTCCTATTATAGTATTCGCTCGTTTTAAAGTCTTTTAAATTTAAAATTTTAACTGAATTTATTTTATATCATGAGAGATTTCGAAGAGCTCAGAAACTATTATAGTTGTCAATGTTTTACCAAACCACTGCAAAAACAAAAAAGTGTCCAGAAAGGATAATAAAAATTAGAATGAAATTCGTTTTACTTAGAACTCGGCTGCTGTGCAGCTTAATAGTTCAAAAATATACATTTTACTGCGAAGCGGTTTTGAAAATGAGTTACTATTAGTAGTTCAAGTGAATCAGTTTTATTTTATGTTCCCAGAAACTATTTAGTTGTCTCGATTTGAGCTCATCGAATGACAATCACATTAGTTGTAGAAACATCTCATAATCCTGTAGGGGTTTTCTGCTCTTTAGCTTCCTTCTTGTAAATGTATGTGTAATTCTTTGCCCGTTTATTTTCAGACCAAGCACTTCTGCTTTTGTTTACGTTTTTTTCCTTTGCACCTACGAAAAAGCAAAAAAAAAAGTGATAAGCAGAAATATTTTAGTTTAAAATTCAGTGGTTTTGTACATACATACATATGTATGAGTTTGTACGAGTGTGGGGCAAATATTCTTTTTGTAGAAATTGTAGAATCTCTTTTCTTTCCCTTTAAACGTCATTCGTATCATCAATTGCCTTTTTGTATGTGTCCATTAAATTGGAAAAAGCCGCTTAGTGGAAACATTTTCTGCTTCTGCTTGCATTTCTATTTTTCTCTCTTATTTTCGAATAAGAAGTTTTTTTTTTTATTCACTTTAGATGTAAGAAAATTCTTATCTATTGTAATATTTCTCTACATTTTTGCAAATTCACATGTTTCAGTGTTTGGCCAAACGATTTCATTTCTATCATGTATCGTTTGATGCTGCTGGTTGTTTTTCTTTAACCCATGTAAATGTGCCGCCACTCTTATTACGTTCTACTCTCTATCTCTCTCTCGTGGTTGTGTTGAAGAGAGTGTTTTATCTTTTGGTCAAAACTATGGGTTTCTCTCGCTGTTATTGTTTTGTTGATTTTTATGCGGTGTTTGATTTTGATTTTCTTAATTTATTATTGTTGTTGCTGGAGAAATACCCTTGTTTATTTTCTTCTTCTCCTAAGGGAACGTAAACGTGTATGTGTGTGTTCGTGTGTGTTCGTGTGGGTTTGTGTGCTATTTCATGTATTCTAGATGTTTGCAAGAGTTTTTATGCTGTCAATTTTAGCCTTAAAAATCCATTCCTTATAGTTTTGTCGTCGCTTACAACGCCAATATGGATATTTATTTAATGTTTGAATAAAAGCAACCTAAAACATTTAAATAGTTCTTTACCTTATATAAATACAGCCATAAGTAGGTGTACAAGTGTGTTTGTAAGAATGTTTAAATGTAATCATTTATGTTTATTTCAGTTAGCAAACTCATTTCTCAAATTCTCAACAAATTCAAGTTTAAAGGCCAATAAACTCATTTCTTTTTATTGATTTATACACATACATACATACATATGTAGGTATTATTTAAGATATAGCTACTCACAATCACCACAAATTACATTCAAAATTAGAAGGCAGTATTAAAAAGGGTTGTAAACAATTTGACAGCTTCAAATGTTACAAAGATCTGATTTATGTATTTCGCCACCTTAATTGCCCACGAACATTCCAATAGAGTTTTTGATTGATTATGATAATATTAGATGCCTTTGACCAAAAATGACAACTTAAAGAAATTCAAACGGCTAATAATACTTTATCATTATTGATTGCACCGATAAAGTTTTTTCCTTCTACTATATAAAAGTTACGTCCGTTTGCATTTAAGATGACGATTTTCAGTTTTAACTTACAAATTTTTAATGATTAATTGTATTTTTTTTAATAATTTTTTATTTTATATATGAACAATTTTTATTCTCTCTGCCGCCTACACAACAAGTCTAATAACACGTTTTTTCCTGTCTTTTTGCAGATTTCACCTGTTCCAAGAAAGATAATTTTGTTGCCGCAAGCGTTTAGCAAAAATTTAACAAATTTCTGACGATAAAAACGACAAAAATAATATTAAAAAAAATAAAATTTAGCAGCAAAAACCAAATCTAAAGGATATTATTACATATTTTCAACATAATTATTGTAACGGCCATGTACAAGGTGATCTCACAGCCGAGCCAGTAGATACGTTTTTAAACATAATTTTCGCTTAATTTGTATATATGTAAACAATATTCGGTATTTTTTATAGTCGTTGTCTTTGTCGTCGTGTTTATCGTTAATGTATTTATTTGTCGTCATTTATTCGTTGTTGTGTCGTAAACGTTGTCTGTGTGTGTGTCTATCCTTATAATTGTGGCCCCCCTAAAGTGTTATCAGCAATAAGTTTGTATGTATAAATCGCTTTAAGCTGTTTGTCTAAAAAAAAAAAGCATCCTACAACGTTGTATTATAAACAAACCTCTGTACACTTGTACATAAATAAAAAAAACAAAAAAAAAAATCAAAACGCGCGTGTTGTAAATCGATTGATGTTGTTGTCAGCAATAAAAAAAAATTTAAATAAAGTATTTAAATAATTTTGTATATAAAGCTGAAAAGAAAAAAAGAAAACGCCACTTTTAGCCATAAAAACCAATAAGATAAATTAACTAACAGCTAAATAATAGTGCAGAAAGCAAAACAGAAAAATATTATAGTTTTGTTTTGTAAAAGTGGTGCTCCTTTACAGTTATAAAACGCATAAAAACCAAACCTGCCTGCTGTTTTACTTTCTGGCTACACTCATCATCCACTCCACTCGCATTCCGTCTCTTTTTACTGCAACTCTACTTTCAACTAACGGTTAACGGTCGCCATTTACATGACTGCCAGTGCGGGAGCGTGGGCTTTTACTATATTATAATTCTATTATATTATTATTTCTGGTGAAAAAAAAATGGCCTGTTGTAATAATTCTCACAACTTCTTCAAATTTCGTTTGTGGAACTGATTCAGTTGGAAGTTTTTTCCAGAAAATAACTCGTTTGGAGTAAAATTTTTCAACACAAGAAAAGAAAAGGACACGAAGAAAGGTGAGTGTTTCTCGATTTTTTGTTTGTTTATTTTGCGGTGATTTATGATTCTATTTAAGAAATATGGAATTTGAAATTATTATTTTAAAACTTTTTGCTAGTCTGAGCGCCGAGTTTTGCTGAAGCTTCCAACTAGCAAAATGTTTAACTTGTTTTTAACAAAAGAGTGCGATTAACTTCAGTATTAAATTCTGTGGCTTTAAAAAACTACCTTAAGGCATCAGGCATCAGGCACCAGTCTTGGGGCCGATGCGAAATAAAACTGACAGGCAATTATATATTGAAATTGCTTTCGCATCGCTATATACATACATACATAGATTAATGCCGCTGGTGTCACAAACTAAGTGTTACAGCCTGTTTAAATTTTGACAGATGTCTATGTTGCTCTTTTCGTTAATAGGCGAGAATTTCGCAAAGTTCGGGATTTGTTGAATCGCTTTAGTATCTACTACACGCAGTGCAAGATTTATATCTGGCGATTTATAGCCTCTCCATTTTATGCAAACACCACTTATACTGTCACTACATCAACAGGTCGTTTTCTGGTGTTGCTCTTTACGTTTATAAACAGATATTTCAAAAAGTGACTTGTTGATTCGCCCTGGTTATTACACAGAGGCCAAGGTTTATTTGTGGTCATAAATCCCTCTGTATTCTGTTTTGAGGCTACAATGCAATCATTTAGTCACTTGGCCGCTGGCTGGTAAGGTGCTGTCCCTGAACCTGAACATTTTTCTACTACAACCACGCTTCAAGTTTCTAAACGACTTATTACTTCCTCAGCCAATTAATTCGTTAACAAACATAAATCTTAGTTTTTCTTTAAATAACTTTTGTTTAATAGTATCGAAATAGATGTTTCAAATACCTGCTCCTTACCTTATCACGAAATGCCTTAATATCCTTCATATCCTTTACTAATACCCAATTTAATTTTCACACAAATTGGCGAGTGTATTTAAAATGTCAAATGTGTGTAGACGTCATTAAAATGCTAAACCCATAATTAACAATTAACTTTAAATTAGTCGGATGGTAACGAATGTGATACCCCATTATTTGCAAATGTTTATATTTTAACGCAAGACCACACTTCTGGCATGAGTATCAAATGGCGTCATTGCATCGTTGATTCTTTACCTTGGACTGTAAGATAAACGGACAAACACACGAACAGTTTTACTATTTCTACTTTGAACCGCACTTGGGGTGTAAAAATTTCCAAATACTTTTAAGGCCAAAGTAAATGTTGGTGTAAAAAACACCAACAACAATAACAAAACATTAAACATTATTTGAAGGTATGGGAGGAAAAACCATTGAACGATTGTAATAAATTTGTTTAAAACCGTAATAAATCATTATATAAAAGATAATTAGGGGAAGTTTAATTACTTTTCGGAACACAGATGTGTGATTTGAATTTTTAAGTAAAATGAGATTTAATTTTCAATTTTGGGATGGTGGGAAGAATCTCTCGAAGAAAATTCTATAGAGTTTCGTCTTTAACATTTCGCTTATTCGGAATGTGAATTTACTTTTATACCGCACATTAAAAACAGGGATTTTGGTGTTAAATGTCCATTTTAGTTATCAAATCTAAACTAATTTTGTTATACTACAAATTACTAGTATGATGAATATAAACCAAGGTGCAAGATTTTAAAAAGGACTTGTGTGACCAAAGAATTTCGGACCCTGTCCTTAAACACTCTCATGTGCAAAAAGTTGTGCTGTTTTTTTGTGTGAATAAAGAAAGAATTTGTATTCAAAATTATTGCTTTTCTTGCAGCAACTAAAACGAATTAAGTCTGCAATTAAACCAAGTATAGATAAAGTTATTGGCCCAAATTGGGATAATAAACGCGTAGTGACAAACCGTATAAAACACTAATAATAATACGAACGAACATATAACGTTTAACAAGAATCGCTAAACTTGTCAGCACAATTTCCGTAACAAGAAGGACATTAATTTAAACACGATGTTATAAAACAGGATTAAATACTGCAATAATACGAACAAGTGGGCTTTGTTTAACTAGTAAACGATAAAATTAATGTCCCAAGATTGGAGTTGACAACTCTGGTTTGAAATATGAGGTTCGTAGGACTATAAAAAAAAATTAGAAGTTACCAACAAGATGAAACACTGCCACAGCTCTGGTGTGACGGATAAAATTTGGTGAAATGGTTCTGTTCGCACAACATGCAGTCCACTTCCACCAGTTTGCGTTGGATCTAATAGCCTAACTGAGAAGACTGTTGGCGACATTGTGGTGGATAAATAATTTACTGGTCTAATGGTTCAGTAAAAAACGAAACGGGGAGATCTAACGAAAATATCGTATATGTCCTGTCGATTCACTTACAGTAACTTCACCTTCAGCAGATCGTAACTTGACGAATTTGACGTTATGACTGGGGTTCGAATCATACAAGGAACACAACCATAAACAAAACTAAAACCAAAATAGCCCTGGTGCTGTGAGAAACTGGCGCTAAGAGGTCCTTTTCTACAGGAAAATGTACTTAAACAAAAGAAAACGAAGAAAATTGTTATGGGCAATGATCGAATCACTATTAGCGAAGATGCTGAGGATGTCAGGCCATGCAATTTTTAAGCCTAAAGCGTGTAGCAGCAAAGTTCGCTTTAAAATTGCTGAATTTCAATGGCAAAAGCCACCCTTATCCTGTTTCCAAGATAGAGGAGATCGTTTTGCAACGATTGAGCAGATAAAAATGATTGGATTTGGGGTACAAAAATGCTGGCACGCGTGTGTTACATCCACACAAGGACATATTGTCGAGTTGACAAACTTGAAACTGTTAAATAAATAAAAATTTAAATTCACTTCGTATTCTGGTTTAGGTTTTGTCCAAAGCAAATGGTTTTTTTCCCCCCCAAAAGTTATTGTTGTTGAAACTTTTTCCTTGGCATTAATTTAAAAATGAATTTCAACACTTTCTTTTCAATCGTTCCACTTTAAATATTAAAACATCTATTTCAAATATAATTTAAACTTTTGACGTTAATATTCATTCATTCCCTTTTGCAAATGTTTTTGTGTCGCTGTGGTTGTGGCTGCTAATTCCTTCAGTTTTTCTACAATATCTTATTTTGCATGTTCTTAAGTAACACGGAAAACAGGCAGGCGTCCGTCACACCAACTGCTTAAAAACCGGTGGGGTGCGCGGAGAGGGGGCAGCATAAAGCAGAAAGAAAATAAAGCAACTTAGACTGTCATATGATACTTGCATACTAAAAGACATAAAAATACTAAGATTATAAAGAGAAGAAAAGTGGCAAGAACAAGAACAACAACAGCCACAACTATAAACTAAAAAATCGACAACTAAGACTGTGTCTGTCTGTTTATCATTTTGTTTATATGTTTTTTTTTGGCATGCTCCAGCTTTCGGCATTTCCATACTGTTCTCGGAACGTCTTCAGACAACAGCCAAAGAAAGCTTCCCAACACACATGTTCGTTCTAAACAATTCCACTACAAACAGAAGTGCTGATGGTTGGTTGGTTGGTTGGGCGAGTGAGTGTCAGTAGGAGTTGACTTTAAATTTTAACCAAAAGTAAAACCGTACAAGAGTCCGACCGACCCACCAACCGGCCGGCACACAGTCAGACTTTCGATGACTTTGAGTGGCCACAAATACTCAAGAGCTTCCTCAAGTTTTCTTTTTTTGTTCATTCATTCTTTTCAGTTTTCTTTCTCTTAATTTTTTTTTTTTTTTTATTATTGTATTATTTTCTGTTCAACAATTTTCTTTTCCATTCTTATTTTGTTTGTTTGATTTTTTATTTCGTACACTGAATAGCAATTCTAGTTTGTCAGACGAAACATGATTGCTTGTCTGGGTTTATTATCTGTAGTTGTCTTCTACCTACTTGGATAGTTGAAAGATTGTATTTTGTTTTCTGCCAAATGCAAGGCAACTTTTTGTTTTTGTTGTCCAAATTGATATTTTTCCTTTACGGTTTCTGGTTGTTTGGTGAAATGCCCAAAATAGAGAAGATTTGCTGACACCTTTTCCTTTTTAAGTTCACAAATTGGCTTTATGTATTAACGTGCCCAAGTGTTCGTGTATGTTTTTATATTGAAAACAAAAACAAATTTTCATTCTTTATGGCTGTTTCGGTCCAGCTTTTTATTTGCTAGACATCAATGTATAATATATTAAAAATCAAATTTTGAATATATAGAAAGCCGATGCTGTTTTGCATTAAGTCCTTGAATTATCCTTTGATATATAGTTTTTTGTGTTTTGTTTTTTCTATGTCGGCGTCTTCGTAATCTTTTTTACTTGACTTAAACTGACAAGTGGTTCGGATATAGAATCGTTGGATTCTCTATCAAAAGAAATATCAGTTTTAAAAAACTCTTGAAATTGTTTACTAAGTTGCAAAACCTGCAAATCGCGAATGTGACAGTATAGAGAAAAATATATATGAGACACAAATGTCGTACCTTTACGAAAACTTCTCATCAGTTGAAGCTGAAATTTATTTAAAAACTTATTTAAAATGTTATTTATATCGTAAACAACTAAATCCCCAAAGAATCACTGGAGTACTTTATGACTTAATGGTAGATATAACTGAAACACTTTTTAGCACCCAATAGGACCGCAAGGTTTTAGAAAGAAAGTTTGTGTAGATTTTTGGAGAAACTAGCAGATTAAGAAAACGGCAGTAGCTGGCAAGCCACATATAGGTGGCAACTTAGTGTTATATGTTAGGAACCTAACACAAACCACTTGCTCGATGGCTAGGACTACCTAACCTCTGCTGCCACTATTTCTCTGTACTGTAGAACAAGTCGAGGCACTTGAATCAGCAGCCCTAGAACAGAAAAGAATCATCGGTTTTTAACCAAATTCGCCTTATGATTCCCTCACCATTCAATCCATACCTCAAGGTTCAATTGGAGCACCCAAAATAGAGCCATCCATCACGCCTCTGTCAACAGGATTTAACAACGCCGTTTACTGGGCTTTTAGGTTTAAACCACAAATGGACTGTTGCAGCCCCAGATAGACATTTAGTATCCAACTTTCAAAGTATCCGCGCGAGCATTTTGATCCCCATTTAGCCAATCAACTTTTGATGGCAGTTTCGAGTTAGTTTTGTTTGCCGTATCATTTGGGCGAACTCTTTCTCTATAATCTGAAAAGCGGACTGAGGGGCTTGGAGAACATGAAGGCAAATTCTGCTCTATGAAGGCGATAAAAACCACACAGTGAGTGCGACTTCTTTGTCGCAATCAGAACAAGATGAAATATTTTCAATTTGTCTTTAAAACTGGTGGTATAATGGTAAGACCTGCTCTCTACACGGCTGGACGAAAAACCAACCACTGCGAATCCATCGATCTGAATCTGACTCAAAAAAAAGAAAGCCAAGCAACCAATTTTTCTTTAAAATTGGTTACATTATCCAGCCATGCTACGGGGCTTAATAGGTATTTTGGTTCTTCAAACAAGGTAAAAATTTGTAGGAATAAAATCCTTTTCAAGATTTTCGGTTAAAAATGATTTTTTGGTTGCTTTTCACTTCGCTGTTGATTGCGAAATTACAAATCGAGAGAATAGTAGCGATGCCAGTAACTTTCCCATCAATTTTAGTCACACACGAATTGCATGTTCCAGCTGTCACAAACGCATCATGTTGCTATTGATATCCACTGGAAATGGTGTTGCTTGTAAAGTGAATAAACTATTAAGTGGTTTATAAGAAGATTTATTTATCGTATGAGTTGCTGTTGTTATAAATTCTTAAATAAGAGTTGTGGCCAAAAATGAAAGAAATATTTATGTTACAAACGAAAAACCAAAAACCAACAAAGAAACTAAAAACGGTAAAATGTAATTTTCTTGATTTCTTTTATTTCGGACAGCAAAATTGACCAGCCTATTTCTTTCCTTTACATACAGACATACATACATACGTATTTTTTTAGTTTGCTTGCAACACGGCCCAAACTACCGCATTCAATTGTCTGATTTTGGCAAAATACAAACAAACAAACAACAAAAAAGAGGCATATAAAACAGTAGCGAAGAGCAGCCAGCAGAGGCTCAACGGCAACATTTAGTGGCCGGTGTATCGTTCGTTAGTTTTCCATATTTGGTGCAAAGAAATTGTTGTTGATTGCATATGTGGCATCGACTTGCACATATTTTCACATGCCTGCATGTGTGCAGAAGCCAACCAGTGAAGCCATTCATCCATTTCAACATGTTGCAAATTGCTTTCGAAAACAATTGCTATGGTTCAAAATCGGCCTGTATCATTCGTTTATGGCGTGAGTGAGTGGCTTCTTGTTCAACAGCATAAAAGAAAGCAAATTCTTAACAATACGATGATAGCCAAGTTAGACTGCAAGCCGGCTGACTAGATGGCCAAAACTTTTCTATAGTATTTTATTTTGTTTTCTTTTCTTGTTTTGTTTTACAATTTTTTTTTTTTGATTTTTGCTGAAGCCAAGAAACATGATTTTTTTTTGTCTTTGTATGGCTGGCGTTTGTGAATTAAAAATTTAATAGGAAATTCCAAAGTGTATCTACTAGACAAATCTTGTTTCTTTCGTTTTTCCCTCTCCATGTGATAAAATATAAGGTGTACAATTTAACATTTGGCGCTTAAAATTTTATGAAAAACTCAGGCAAATAAGAAGTTTTGTTTAGGCTTTGAAGCGATTAGTGGTTCGAAAGTCGGCCGTATTTCGGGACTAGAGTGTAGTCAATGTTAGTCCAAGTTATGAGCCATGAATTTGCTTACTGATATTTTAAGGTTGGTCAACACTTACACATGCTCACAGCACCTGTATGTAGAATTGTATGAATAGTAATAAGGATCGGGGCTGTGCTTCCCCTTCCATTCAACAGCCTAATACGTCAAGGTACCGGTGCAGCGCCTTCAACGGCCTTCCTTTGCTAATCGTATTCATCCAGCCAATAGAAATGAAGTAACCTGTATCTCTGAAATGCTCAATTTGACAAAATAAGGTTCGAAAATTGTGAGCAAATCATTTTGATGCTTTTCAAAATACCGATGAATTTTTAATATTTTTAATTTTTTTTTCGCCCCCAAATTCGACTTTGGAAAACAATTTGTACACCCAATAGTATTTTTTCCAAAGAGCAACAAAGCAGGATTGTTGAAACAGTCATACGACTTTGAAAGTCGTTTATTTTTACAAATATTGTTGCCGAAAAAAAAAACGAAAAAACTTAATTTGCATACGATACGACTTGTAATATTTTGTTTATTCCAGGGAATTTTAATTCTAAAGTTCACTTTTTATTTGTAAATTGTGTAAAGCCAAAAGAAGGCAGAACGAAAGAAAGGAAGGAGGCAGGCAACAAAAACAAAAAAGAAATGAAAAATTTAAATTCCAAATTAAATTTTCCCTTTAAGCTTTTTAAGTCTTCGGTCTTAAGCTGTTTAACTAAATTATATTTATTATCCAACTGTGTATTTCACACATTATTTCTTGTCTATTTTAATCAATATCTTTATCTGCCAACCATAAAGCCAGACCAACCAAAACATCTTCTTTCTAGCAGTAACCAGCCACTCACTCTCTGCCTGTAGCCGCCTGCCTTCTTTGCGACTTATTTAAAACGCTAAAAAGTATCAATTGTAATCAATGTAATACAATGCGATTTCTAAGGATTAAATGACAGCAAACAAAAAAGAAAACCAAGAAAACGGAAAAATTTAACTTTTATACTGTGCCCCAGACATTGTCTGGCATCTTGTGTATGAACACAGTTCATAGCCGAACAATATGAACACGGTTAAGCAATTCTAAAAAAGAGAATTGCTTTGGAAGTTTTCGCATAAGAAAATAAAAACGGAAAAGGGCAAAAGAATGCTAAACAATCGATTGTGGCAGTTGCAATTTAC
Organism: Epicampocera succincta; assembly: GCA_932526305.1. Lineage (NCBI taxonomy): Eukaryota > Metazoa > Arthropoda > Insecta > Diptera > Tachinidae > Epicampocera > Epicampocera succincta. The sequence goes on along the minus strand of OW052037.1, from coordinate 9,719,961 downwards.
AAACATGAACATGTTTAAGTCGTGCCGCTATAAATCTTAATCGAAAAAGCAAAAGCAGAAGAATTTTCCGGGCCACCAAAACTAAAGGGTTCATCTTAAATTCCACTTGGCGGCAGCAAAAGCTAAAATGCACGTTAAATTTCTTTTAATAATTAGACTTATTTAATTAGATAATTAGTTTGTTTGGCTGGCAAATAGAAAAAATTAAAAGCAAAACGGCCCCATAGTGCAGATAGCATACCTCTAAACATCTCTAGGACGATATAAATTGGATTTATGTTAATATCTCTTAATATTAATTTGCATAAAAGTTACGAATCTTTAACCATTTGCATTGTTACGGATAAAATGTCGCCTGCAAAATGTCACATAACGACTCAAAAATGCATGACTAGCTGAGGATTGTTTTTTTTTTTTTGGAAATTGTGCCAGTTTTGGATGAGAGCGGAATTTCCACATCTGCGGAACATTAAATATTTTTTTTTGATGGATAAAATATACCGTGTAAAATGTCGCAGAACGACATACATCACGAGCTTAAGACTTCAATCAAATCAAAAATGACATTGTAAAGTATGAGTAACATTGTTCGGCAGACTGTGTCAGATTCGGGTGAGTGTGGAATTTCCCTAAATTTATGAGACTCCAAGAGATCTGCTGTCCTTGTTTTTCCCGTTTAATTTGGTTTGGCACAGCAAATGTTTTTTCTGGCCATGAAATATGCTACGCCTGTTGAATGGTTTTCATTGTCTACTAAGGTCACTTTGTGCACCCTGGAAGTTACCTTTATCTCCCTGGCTCGGTATTTATTGTTATCACATCAAATTTTTAGCAATATCTTTGAAATTCTCTCACCTGTTAACACGTGTACGACCGTCACGTTCGGCACCCAAGATCTGTGCTTATTACTAGCAGAACGAACAGTTTTCACTGACTTTGAATTTCCCAAAACTGCGGAATGGCCGAGAAAATTTTAACTTTTTTTTTGTAAACACCTACTAATGTCACGTGCGTGAACCTGAAAGTACCGATTGTCTCCCTGTCTCTCTGTGCTTACTACCATCACAGTAAATGTATTTTTTTGCCTCTGAAATTCTCCTGATTCTGAAAATACTGTGTTTTTAATTGTAAACGTATAATACCCTCTCGTTCGGCACCATGGAAGTACCAATAGCGCCAAACAAACGTATTTTTTAAGCTGTGAAATTGCCACACATGCGGAATGGAACTGAAAATATATATTTTTCATTGGAAATGTATGCGGCCGGGTCATTTCCCTGTGCTCTGTGCTTTTTATTATAATAGCGAAGATTATTATCACAGTTCTTTGCTGCCTATGAAATTCCCACACCTGCGGAAGCAAATGCTCACACACACACACACAGACACATATATATATATATATATATATATTTCATCCAACTTTAGACTTTATTTTTGTTAAAATTTTATGATTAATATTCGTTTGATAGATATTTTTTTGTTTGTACTTTGCATTTTGATTATAATGCCATGCATTACAAACAACTTTCATTTGCAGACAAACAAAGAGAAAGAAAGAACGAAAGAAAGAAAGAAAGAAGTAAATACCGATACAAAAGAAAGAGATGCAAAATCAAATACAACAAAGTACAATAAAAATAAATTACATATGAATTTTTTATGATTGTGATTCTGATTGTGAACTTTGTTTTTGTTGTTTTTCTTTGCCTGCAGTCAAGAAGTCAAATGTTTTTATTTAAATTTATATGTACATGTGTGTGTGTGTGTGTGTGTGTGTGTGTGTTTGTGTTTGTACATATGTAGGACTTAAGGATTTTATTACATATTTATATGTATAAAAATGAATCTGTTTTTGTTTGTGATGTTATTTTTTATTTTATTTCTTTTGTTAAGGCTCAGAGACAATGTTAAATTTAATAAATAAAATTTTTTTTATTTTTGTTCTTACATTCGCGAAATGCAATTGTCTGGGCCAGCAGCAGAGGATATAAAAGACAACGCGGTAGTCTGGTTATCAGTTTAGCCGTCCCGAACACCGCGCTGGGCTGGTAGTCGCGTTACATATAACAGCAACTAAAATTATTTAAAGGGGCTTGGAAGAAACAAATAGATTTTTTTTCTTTTCTTCATGATTAAAGTCATTTGAAAAAGGCAGTAGTATTTTGAAGTTATTTGCTAAATTTAAAATACTGGTGTACAGAAAAGGTACTTTTTAAAGGCATCTGATCTGATAATGCTTTTTTTCTCTCTAATTTACTATTATAACGTTGTTTTAAAGGTGGGTTTTTCAAAATGGTGTATTTTTTCTAAACAGGTCCTTTTTTAAGGGACTTCTTTTTGCAATGTACTTATCGTACTTTATTAGAACGTACTTTTTCTGAAAGATATTTTTTGAACAGCATTTTGTTCAAAATCTATATAATATATTTGAAAAGTTGTTTTAAAAAGTACTTCTTAAAAAGGGGTTTTTAAAAGTACTATTTTTTGCAAAGTACATTTGTTGCGGCATAGCGTTTGTTGAAAGTTCTCTTTTTAAAATTTACTTTTTTAAAAGGTAATTTTTTAATATGTTTTTTAAATGTACTTTTTTAAGGCGTACTTTTTGTAAAAGGTACTTGTTACCGCCACTCATAAATCGCTAATATGACATTACTGTTACCGCCACTCATAAATCGCTGATATGACATTACTGTTATCGATATGTAGAGAGATGAGCATGGCAAAATGTTCAATTATTCCTTTTAATTTTCCACGCGGTATAATTATGAGGCCATATTTAATCGAGACCACATACATAAGTATATAAAACACCTACATAGATTTAAGATATTCATTCGTTCAGGTCATAAGGATTACGAAGCTTCGCTTGGAGTAGCCATACATAAAAGTTAGTATATCAGCAGTTTAGTATGTAAGTTTGTATAATGAATTTATTTATAATTTTAGGAATTTTAACATATTAAAGCGTAAGAATAAAGAATTAAAGTTTTCTAAAATTCTTACACTTGTGTTTAAAGTCCACATTGGCTATCTTGAGCTTGGGCCGCTTTACCCGCAACAGTACTTTTTTAAAAGGTCCTTTTTAGAAGGTATTCTTTCTAATAGGTATTTTTAAAAAATTCTTTTTGAAAGGTACTTATATTAAAATTAACTTTTTTCAAAGGTACTTTTTCAATAGGTATTGTATGATTTTAAAATGTACATCATAAGAGGGTAATTTTTTTATTAAATTGTATTTTTTTAAAAGGTAAATGGCAAATAAAATGTGTTTATTTTTAAAGTACTTTTTTAGAAGGCACTTTTTATTATATAAAAGTTACTTCTCTTAAAAGATACATCTTTTAAACGGTACTTTTTTTAAAGCTATTTTTTTACAAGTACTTTTTTTTAAAGGTATGTACTTATTTTAAAAATAAGTTTTTTAATAGGTATATTTTTAAAAGTAATATTTTTAATAGGTAACATTTTAATAGGTACCATTTTAATAGGTACCATTTTAATAGGTACCACTTTAATAGGTACCATATTAATAGGTACTATTTTCATAGGTATTATTTTAATAAGTACTTTTTATTTTAACGGTATTTTTTAACTGGTACTTTTTAGTACGTACGTTTTTAAAAAGATGCCCTCTTCTAAAACTGTTTTATTTTTGTTGTAGCCAGAGGTACTATTTTCCTAAAAAAGTAATTTTTATGCGATATTTTTTGAGTAGTTATTTGTTAAAAACTTTTTTAGTTACACTGTAATTAATGTTTCTCAAATTTTGCAAAAACCTCATCCCTGATTTTGGTAGAAAAAAATATAAAATTTGTGCGATTGTTATTAATAATTTTATAGTTCTTATCTACATATTTGACTGCGTTCGTTGCAAACAACAAACAATATTCACCTTAACAACGAAAACAACAAAAAATCGTTTGAAATTCATTATAAATGAATGAATACATTTTTATTATTTGCAACAACAACAAAAAAAGAAAACAAAACACTCTCAATGTCCGCCCTGCACCTTCGGGTATTGTTGTTCGTTTGTCAGTTTTGTTTTCGGAACAGCAAAACTAAATAAATTTTCTAAATAATAGAACAGAATTATATTGAATTTGTGCACAAGTGTTTTAAACTCAATATTTTATTTAACAAACAGTCACAAAAAAATGCTGAAATCTGAAAAATCTAAATACAATTTGTATTATTCATGTGGAAGTGGATGTGCTGGCACAAAAAATCAATAAAAAATCATGAACCCAATTAAAATGAAATCTGATTGTTCAAATGATATAAAATAAAGAGCTAAAAAATTGTATTGAAAATAATGAAAAAAAATGTGTTTCAAAAAGTTTTTGGGCAAATATGGGGGGCAAAACTCATTCTTATCATGTGCTGAAAAATATCTCGTTTTTGAAAACAGTTCGGCTTACAAAATACAAATAATCGAGGTCTAACTGTATTATTAAGTTTTTCCTATTATTAATGTAATTATTTCTATAGCATGTTGTCATTCTGAAGAGATTTCTTCTTATACAAGGTGGCGCAAAAGTAATCCTCCTATCAGAAAATGCTATAAATTTTGCGATTAGCCCCTAATGTCAGTTCTGTTTTGACATTTGTGTAGTAAACACATCCGAAATACACGTTAATAAACAATGTTACGCTACACTGCTGCAGAACGCGGAATATTGGTGACTGTTTATTTGACCAATAATCGGTCGGTGACTTTGGCACAACGTGAATTTCGTCGCAGATTTCCTAGCCGTGCAACGCCTACTGGTGAAACACTGCGACGTTTAGCCGCTCGCCTCGAAGAGACTGGCACAACACCAGATGCTGCCAGGCGTGGCAGACCCCGGAGTAGCCGTTCTGCAGAGAATATTGCTGCTGTAGCTGAGGATGTCATGGAAGCGCCGTCGACATCGACCAGACGATGTGCCACGCAAATGGGTGTCAGTCGACGGTCTTTACAGCGAATTTTGGTACTAGATTTGAAGATGTATCCATACAAAGTCCAGACGGTGCATCAGCTGTTAGCTGCTGACCGCCAATCGCGGCTAACATACGCTCAAGCCATCCTTAATCACCACCAAGAGGAACATGATTTTTCATCAAAAATAATCATGAGTAATGAGGCCCATTTCCATCTTAGCGGGTACGTAAATAAGCAAAATTTACGCTTCAGGGCACTGAAAATCCGCGTGTAACCCAGGAAGAGCCATTACACCCGCTCAAAGTCACTGTATGGTGTGCTGTTTTCGCTGGAGGAGTCATCGTACCTTTTTTCTTCGAAGACGTCGCGGGCCAAACGGTTACTGTGAATGGTGAGCGCTACAGAGCAATGATCAACGAGTTCTTTTTGCCGCAACTTGATGAATTGGGATTGGAAAACATGTGGTTCCAACAGGACGGTGCAACGGCACACACTGCACGTGCCACAACCGATATGCTAAAGGATGCATTTCCCGGGCGCCTAATCTCCCGTGTTGGCGATTTGCACTGGCCAGCAAGATCGCCTGATTTGACCGCTCCAGACTTTTTTTGTGGGGCTTTATTTTATGGGTTTATGTCAACAAGCCTCAGACTCTTGCAGCTCTTAAAGACAATATCCGTCAGGAATGTGAGGACCTATCGCCAGAAGTTTTGGCCAAAGTGATGGAAAATGCCATAAAAAGGGCTCAAATGACAATCAACTGTGGCGGCGGCCATTTACATGACATCATATTCTCGACTTGATGTAAAAAAAATTAAAAGACCAAATAAAAATAATCCACAAGAAGAATCAAAGTTTTTCATTTTTTTTTTAAATTACAGCCAAAAAACATCGGAAGGTTATTTTTGCGACACCTTGTATATTAAACTATTTTTCCATATTTAAATACTTTTGAATTTTTTCTACAAATTTAAAAAATGCTCTAATTGTTTTTGCTGCTACTTTTACCTTTTGTTTCGTTTTAGGTGAGTTCATGCTTTTATTTGCCACATAAACACCAGTTTAAGTTTAAGTGAGTAAAAAAATTTAATCGATTTATATATCCCATTTATTTCGGTTTGTTTTTTTACAACCACCAAAAGAAACAAGCCATTTTTTTTTAAATGGGCATTGAAATGCTATTTAATTCCTCAGCGACCAAAAAAGAAAAAAAAAAAAAAGGTTATAAGGATTTATGGTACAAAAGGTGTGACACAAGGTGTGCCGTCGTCACACACACAATAATTTTTAAGGGTTAAATTATTTAGCCTCAAACACCCCGCTCCTTTCAGCGGCTTTTTCCCATCTCAAATTTAAATGCTTAGTAGATTTTATTACCATTTTTGTATAGAATGACAGACAACCAGCTAAAGATACGCGCACACACTCACATTCAATGTTGAATTAAGTCCTTAGAAAAAAAAAGAAAAACAACAAAAACCATAAGATGATACTTTTAAGCAAAAAACAAAACAGAAAAAAATACGGGTATTTTAAAAGCATGCGGCATGATGTTGTCAATAGTAATTTTTGGTTGGCACATGCGAGGGCTGCAGATCTCAATAAATGACTTGGCATTGAATATATATACATACGTATTGTTCAAGGCTTCAAGGCTTAAGGAGGCCGAGGAGCAAGAGTATGTTCCGGGGGAATACTAATTACTACTCAGAGATTGCTTCATTTCTCTTTCTCTCTCTCTCTCTCTCTCCCTTAGTCGGGGGTTATTGTTTTCAAATCAATTTCAATGTTATGACAGATTAAATTTAAAGGCTGCCGACCTCCATAAGTGGCATGCAGTTTAATATGCATATGTTTTGCGAACAGTTAAGACATTAAACGGGGAACCCACGCTTCAGAACTATGTTCTCGGGGATTAATTACTACTCAGAGAGTGCTATTTCTATCTATCTCTCTCTCTCTGTATTTTTTTTTAGCACATTCAATTTCTGATCAGTCTGTTGGCAGATTCTGATTTCCAGTTTTTGTTTTTGTTTTTCTTTGTGGTTCGAAGGACCATCATCATCTAACTACTTAAAATCTCGTCCAGCTTTAATTTTCAAATCTTAGAATATCAAGATATTCTTACTAACTACCCCTCGCATATTTAAAAGCAAATTTATTTGCTTTATAAATGACTGAATTGAATTCATGTATGTAGATTCATATTGTTGTTGTTGTTGCTGCTGTTGCTAATGGCGGTATTAAATTACTGTGGAACGCGCTCATTCAAAAGAAAGAAAACGAGAAAAAAAATCACAACCTTGACGGCAAATGTGCTAAATTCTTAATGAATGCTCGCTCGTACGTTCATAAAATGTTTTCAGCTTGTGTACCTTCAGCATTTAAGTTGTGCTGTGCTCATTCCCTCATTTATTTTCACGCATAATTGGTGTTTAAGTGCAATTTCAAATACGTATTGTTTTGTTGATTTTGAAACAAAACGAACAAAAAAAAAATCAGGGGAAAAAGAATCACTAAAATATCGTCGTCAAATAGACAAATAAGTTTGGGCACCGAATAAGGTCTGTGTTCAAGTGATAGGATCATTTAACTTATTGCCGAATAACTAACGAGATATTTCCTTGTCATTCTAAAGGCATTAGCATAAGGTCTGCAAAAGGTCTCGCCCACATCGTTTTGGTATTTTCAGCTCTTTAGTGGTTTGTGGCAAAATTGTATCTAATATTTGAGGTTTCCCAGGGATCATAATCTGGTAACTTAAAAGTTGATATTAAGCTGATGTCGTTTACTGAGGACGAAAATGAGAGGCTTTTCTGCTTAAGACACCTGCATTTGATGGAAAAGAACTTCGCAGTTCCTGCTTCCTTTAAGACATCACAAATTAACACATTTTCTCTGTTAAAGACTTCGTTATAGTTTCGAATTGCTTGGCCAAGTTCTCTACAATTCCTTTGCATTAATTTAGAGGCATGCCAATGATGAAACCAAAACTAAAACGAGCTAAATTTGTTGCCCAGAAAAATTTATCTTTAAATTCAAGCTTTTTAAAACGAATACTCTTTCATAATGAGTAATAACTACAAATACCTTTAATCCTTATACTGTTTGTGACCTATAAGAGCACTAAATAACGTGCAGCAGCAGATGTTGAAGCTCATCGGAGCAGAGAATAGAGTCGCAGTATGAAGCATTATTATAGTGTTCTAACGTATATAAAATGGTAGCAATCAGGGAACATGTTTCCGAAACATGCGCATATTATTCGTATATCCATCGTCCGCCGGCCAGTGAAAGCGCCTCAATTTGCTGTTGTACGTTTTCCGTGGTGTTGGTTTGCGAAATAAACTTTCTTCAAAACTAACAGGTTATCGACTGCTCTTAAATACTGTCCTTCCCTTTGCTTGTCCTCTATAAAGAAAATTTCTTTTAGCCGTAAAATCCTTAAATTGCTCCTACTATTGAAAATCATCCCTGTGTACGAAATTTTCTAGGTACGCAGACTTCATTGAAAGCGTGCATTTTCAGTGACACTGACTCCAAGTCCTTATAACAACCAGTGTGTGAGCTGATCAGTTTCTTCGTGCCACTGAAATGAAATCTTTTCAAAGTACAAACATTTCTGTAACCCTCTCACTTTTCAGCGCACATTAAAAATATAAAATTTTGCTATAGTCTTTAGAATTTAATAAACAAGAGATTTGGTATTGGAATTTGTATTGTTTTTGTTTTTTAATTCATACCGAATTCCTAAATTGAAATTTTGTTTCAATTACAATTCCAAAAAAAAGAAATAAAAAAATATGAAATAATCGTTTAACGCTTGATTAATCAAGTGCATGTTTTTTAGAATTCATGCATTCCTTTTTTTCGTGTTCACTATCAATGTGCCACGTTTTTGTTTTTTAATTAAAAAGGTTTGATTTTGAAATATGTCTGTATGTATATTTAAATAATAATTGACATTGACAGCTGGCAAATTTTTAATACTTTATTTCGTATATGGGATTTTAGGAAATTGTTGCTTTAAATTTTCGATTATCTTAAGTTGTAAAACAATTGTGTAAACAATTTAAAATGCAAGGATTCTATGGAGGCACATCCTTAAGTGGAACTTGCCCAGAACAGGCACCAGTTTTGTTAATCTATATTACTTTTGGTAGTGAAGGACTTCGTCGACTTTGGCTCCCAAGTCAACAGTATAAACAACATCAGTACCGAGATCAAACGCAGAATAACTCTTGCCAATTCCTGTTTCTTCGGGCTCAAGAGGCTATTGAGTAGTAGGGCCCTTTCTCGAAAAACCCAGCTGACACTATATACCACTTTGATAATCCCTGTACTTCTCTATGGCGCGGAAGCATGGACGGTGTCGAAGGCGGATGAGGAAGTCCTTGGTATTTTCGAGAGAAAAGTTCTGCGTTCAATCTTCGGCCCTGTTTGCGTTGATGGTTTCTGGAGAAGAAGATTCAATCATGAACTGTGCCTAACATGAGCCTAACCAGGCGCCTACGGATCCAACGGCTAAGATGGTTGGGGCATGTAGAGCGCATGAAGAATACTGCTGCGACCCATAGAATCTTCGATTCCGAACCTGTGGGACAACGCATTAGAGGACGCCCACGGAACCGATGACGCACACAAGTGGAGAGGGACCTCAACCATCATGGTGTGCAAAATCGGAGGACGCTGGCTAAAGACTGTGCCAGCTGGAAAAGTTTGTTGGTTGAGGCCCAGGTTCACCACGGACTGTAGCGCCAAAAGAAGAAGAAGAAGAAGAAGAAGAAGAAGAAGAAGAAAAAGATATTACTTTTGATGCAAAATGATGCCTCAAAATAAAAATAGTTGCTGTTAAATTTAGTTGATCAGGCACCAAAGAAGGATAAAATACGCCTGACGCACCACACTGCCATGCCCACATTTAGTACTTCGATAAAAAAAAAACGATTAAACAGTTAAATTTTTGGTGTATAAAATTCGAAACAGCTGTGATTTGAAATGTATGGATTTGTGCCAAAATTCACTAATAGAGTTGTATGGGGAGGGGGGGGGGGGGGGTATCAACTACATTATTGATTTGTAGAAATTGCAGGTAGAGCAGAGAACCCTAGAATAAACGAAGTGAACCCTATTGAAATATAAGCATTTACTCTGAGAGGGACTTGAGAAACCCCGATTATTTGGGCAGAATGAAAACTTTAGAAAAATGTTTTGTGAGATTCTTTTGAACACTTAGAAAAAGGCAAAAAACGCCGAATATACTCCGTAGGTAAGACCGACAAAGTTGTTCCATAATCAACTGTGATCATTTGTGTGGATGAAGTGACCAAACTTTTGGCGGTCTTTGTCGATTTGCAAAACTGAACTTCAACACAATGCGGTAGTTATAGTTTAACTATAGTTCTGGTTTGTTAAGTTCTTATTTGTTTGACTCAATTTAAAATTTCCATTTCAAATGCGCTCACAGTGCGCTTGTCGAATTTTAAATATCGTTTTATGTACTTAAAGCTAATTTATTGATTGTATTAATAACATTTCTCGATGGTCTGTGGCAGATAAACGATTTAAATTATTGACTTAAACTCTCTGCTTCACCTGTTCCCTTGCACGTTACTGTTTTGCATTAAATATCACCTCTTGGTACTGGGTTAACTTCTCGCAAATTTGCTAATCGCAATCATTTGCATTTCACTAAATTCAAATTAATATTTTGTAATTGTATGATTTTATCATTTGCAGCAACAAAAACTCTTCACAAAAATTGCATTTCGCTTTTCCTTATTTCTTTTATTCGTTAATATTATTTAGTTTGTTATTAGTATTTTAAAATAAATATTTTTCCAATCATGACTATTGGATTAGGTTTTCGATATGTTTGCTGCACCATGAGAAGTTGTAGAGATTTAAAAATAAATATGTTACGCTTAATTAAATATTGAAATTATTTATAATTTTAAATGAAATTTGGGCAAATTATCAATTCAGCTTTTATGTTTTTTTTTTTGCTACAATATCTATACAATAGATGGCTTAAAATATTTAGAGGTTATAATATTAATAATAAATGGAATGGAATATGATAATACTGTTTGTGTGTGTAATATTGTCATGAATACTTGTGATGTGTGTAGCACAATAAACCTGGCAGCAAAGTTTTCAAAAAATATTTGTAAAATTAACGTAACGCCCACGTCCACAGATGGCACTTAGTCGTCTGCCTTAGAATGCCCGCCACGTCCATGTTGCCTTGGCCTCAGTAATTGAATATTAAACAGCAGATTAGAGAGACGCCATCAAATTAACAGGGCGGTGACAGTCAGACCAACATCTATCTACCTCCCCCACCGGAAAAACCCCATATTTCTCAGCTTCAAGCGATTCCTTGCTCCAAGTTTTTAGGGTATTTACTGCGCAATACCAAAGATGCTGAATTTCTTCCATACATTTTGCAAATCTTATTTCTCATGCCCTGAAATTTTCCTGTTCCAAGTGCTAAGCATAGAACTTTTATAGTTTTCAGTTTTGCGCGTTCCATTAACATTTCGCCTTAATGCACATTAAAAAAAAAAATTTAATTACGAATTTCCCAGTTGCGTTTGAATTATTTGATGTGTGCCAGCATGAGGTGAATGCAAATTGTACAAGAGCAATGGTTATTTAATACGGAGTTTTCATTATAACTCGCACACAATCATCAACCAAAAGCGAGTATTAGCACACATGTCCTTCTTACACATTTACATAAAGTTTGATATTCGATCTGTCACTCGCTGATAAGATAATTCATACATTTAATGTATCGAACTGACTTCCAACTTCATGGTTGACAACAACAAAAATGTACTTGTTTTCATAATTGAATTTTACCATCGAATGTTGGTAGAAAGCTGCCCCAAAAAAATGGAGTATGCAAGTATTGATGCTCCAGGACATTCGCCGTTGCTTCACATTAGGCAAGAGGAGGAAGTCATGGAAAGGTTTGTAGCCGAGTTTAAGGGCTCTTTCACATCAATATTACATGTTTTGCGGGTAAATATTTTATTGTAAATGCTTCACAGCCCTGTTGGCTGTCATATTGCGCCCCCCCCCCCCCCCCCCAAATCCTTTTTGATACAATACATTTGCCAAGCCAAACAACGACATTATTTTGATTGATTTGATCTTTAGTATGTGGTATATTGCGGTCAATCCATAACTCATCCTTTGTTGGTTTTTCGTACAGGTTTCCAAGATACCACCACTCACCACAATAATTTCCACAATATTAAGAATTTCAAAAGGCCAAAATTTTACAATTTATCGCGTAAAGATTCTACTAAACTTGCACTAATTTTTGCCCGCCCATCTGGTTCTGTCGTTTATCTTTCAAATATTTTAATTTTCTGAAATTCAAATTTCTCAATTTCTGAACCATTTGATAACAATACTCGTAGCAGCTGCTGGGACAAGGGATCTGCACTGCCCCCTCGACGGTCACATACCACAAACCCCTTGCTCAAGACCTTGAATTATCTCGTTTCTCCTTTCAGCCATTTCTTGGACAGTTGAGCCGGCATAACGAAATCCTAAGCAACATTAGGCTCTAACCAAGCAAACCCGATTATTCCCCACCATTCAGTATTTACAAAAAACAGGGATCTGTTACAAGACGACAGCAATTTCCTAGACAGTTGAGGCGGCATAACGAAATCCTGAGCAACATTAGGCTCTAAGCCGTCTCGATCGATTAGTCCCCACCATTCAACAGGATCTCCGAAAATATGGCCATGTACCACAGCCATATTATCACAGATAAGCAAACTCCCTGTCTGCTGTTTTAGGTTTGAACCGCAGAGAGGACTTACTACCTATTTCAAGGAAATCCAGGGCTTTGCTGTCCCCGTTATACCAATACACTTTTGGCAAAGGTTTCTAAGGGTACAGACTCAAGGCTTACAATTTGTGCCATGACAAATCCTAGTTCAAGGAGAATATTTTACAATGCAGTCTACAAATTCCATACATTTTTTACCGCCCATCTTATTTATTTATTTTGCTATTTGCAATTTGAGTACATTTTATGTCCTTTAATTATGTCCTTTAATTTTGATCAGATATAAATTTCTTTCACAACTCGTAGGATTTATTTTGCAGTTTCTTCCTGCTCCGTAGAATACAGCAGCCTGCTCTTATGGCATAAGACCATTAAAGGAGTGTAAATCCTAAGAAATACATAAGTTTTCTCTTACACCAGAAAAGTTGAGTTTTATTTAATTGTCCTTTCTGTTGAACCGTGTTATAGTGCTGCGTCTGGGGTTTTAGAGTATGCAAATGTTTAGATTTCATATAAACGAAAGCAATAAGTTCAACATCCTTCTAAGGCATGTACAAGTACTATTGCCCTGCGCTACATTCCTGTTGTGTATTTCATTCATGGACTAAATAGCACTTATAGCTATTTGCATAATTTATTAAGAAAATGATATAATATTGGGTAAATTTTTGCTACTATTCTGATGAATAAATAAAGTTCTAGTGAAATGAAATTTATTTTCAAGGCTTTTCTTTAAAGATTATAAGTTTTGGAGGAAATTTTTTTCTGGCAACCCTTTCAATTTGTAGTGGTCATAAATCAAGCCACTTTTTATAAACTATATTCGTAAGTTTAATCCTTTTTCATTTTAATGAACTGTAAAGCTTTGCTTCCAATTGCGGCTGGAAACCCGCAGTCATTTCTTATCTAACGAGAGCTGAATTTTAGTCTTAAAACCAGTTCATTTAAACGATTAAAATTATGGATATTTTTTGCAATTTAACAGATAATCATTTTGTAAAAACGGCTTATAACGTACATATATGTGCATCTGTTGCCACAGGATTCAAGGCTTACCTACATACTCGCATACAAACACTTATGATTGTGAACAACTGCAAATATAAGCACGCACGCACATACACATACACACTCACATACACACACACACATTCATACACCCCCCACCATTTACACTTAACACAAAAACGTGTATAACAACAACATTTAAGCCACTTTAAATGCACATTGTGTTGCTTTATTAATTTGCTTTAAATAGAATTTTAAATTAACAATAAATACAAATACAACGGCTGCCGTTAAACGTTTCGCTCAAAAGAAGGCGAACGTTTATAAAGAAAAAGAAAAAAATGAAAAACCGACAACGTAACAGTCAAATTTATACCACGAAAATGACACCAAACTCATTGTGAACATCTTTTTCAAACCGACTGCATTTCAGTTTTGGTGCGCTTTATCCCCTCCAATTCTAACTGCGGCTGCTGCTGCTTTTAAAACACGGAAGGCATTTTCCATGCATTCAGAAACGCCATTAAACATTGAACGTTAATAAAACAGAGAAAAGTAAAGCAAGAAAAAAACAAATAAAGCAAATATTTGCTATTTTCGCTTTTTGAAGAGTTAAAATCAATTGTAGTTCATACATTATGGATGTGTGTTAGGCTGGAAAATATCACCACCAAGACCAGAGATGTACAAATGGATTTTTTCTTTGGCTGTAGGATACTGTCGCTGCCAACTGTGTTAAATCAAACGCTTTTAAAACTACTCGCATATCAAATGAACTGTTGGAGTGGCAGCCATTTTTCTTTCTGCACGCCAGGCAACGTTAAGGTATGTGGAGTTTTTTTATGTACATCCGAAATGTTCCAAGTTCTAGGATTGGCACTTTCTGAGTTAAATGACATTTAAAATTATCACGTTTTCATTTCCGCAGGCGGAATGTGCCATGCGGCATAACGGTAGTAGTACATGCAGCTATTATGTTTCAAACCACCTGTCAGAGGTCATGATAGCCGAAAACAAATTGGTAACCTTTCTATGTTGTCAGTGAGTGTTCTGGCCACCATCAAAAACAACAAAACTGAATAGCAAATTATTGCATTTTAGACCCATCGCCTCTCCAACTATGGCGTATGGTATCTTGCCTTCGGGTCTGTCAGGCCGTATGAAGAAAAAAAATGTAGTGTAGCTCAACAATATGATAATTTATCGGCACCGGCTCAATTTCATGAGGGGCAAAGTTTATGTTGTCCTTAATTTCCTAAAACCGGTTGCCACCAATCTCGTTTTAGTTGCTCCTGATTTTCAAATCTGGATCTTGTGAACCAGTGATGTTCCAATTCTAGAAGTGTTGAAAGAAAGCGTGCGTAAATGGATCAATCCAATATGTAGCAGATACGGGTACTACCGATTCTATATAGGGGCTTAGTTTTAGGTGGTCTTAGAAAATTGTTTTATTTTATTTATTTGTTTGCGTAAAAAATTAGGCATACAAGTTAACCAAAAAATGGTGGCATATTTTGTCTCACTTAAGAGGGCTTTACAATGGATCAGTTCTTTTGATTACAGTTTTCGATCGACGACCTCTTACTGCATCATAACTATGCCTTGCGAAGGTAGGATATCTCCCATCAGAATATACTAAGATCCCTTCCAGTGACCTCAGTTTTAAACCTCAACTAGAACATTTCAATCGAGACACTCGTAGGTACCTCAACCTTTGACTTCATTATTATTTTTTTGCAGTCAGTAGTGAAATGTTCCGGCAATCTTTCTATTCCGTTGGTTAAATAAATATTTGCTGACTAAAATCGAACAGTAAATTTGTTAAAAAGTCGCACTATTTCACCACAGCCACATTCACTTACGCTTGAATGGGATGAATATTAAAGTGAAGTGTTAGTAAATAACGATATGATGCCATTCCTTGTGATGTTTATGGTTCTTCGAACCAACAACTTTGCTTCTAAGGCTGTACAAATTGTTCATTGTTCATGGAAATAGGAAAATCGACGATTTCGATGTAAAACATTTTATTTTTCAATAAATTTCACAACCCGTCGGATATACTAATAACGAACAAACAGTGAAGCCACTTTTTGTCTTATTTATTTATGGTCCTTCCAACCAAATTACTTAAAGTATACCCGAATGCTCCGTCTACAGCTGCTGTTTGCAAAAAAAAAATCACCCGTTTTTAAAAATTACTTTTTTTACTTTCATTTTGGCATTTTATTTAAATAAATATCAACATTAAAAACACAAACACCATTCCATTACAGCAAATGCTTCAGTTTTATGCAAATTGAGTAAATTTTGTCCCAAAACGCTATATTTATGTATGTTGATTTATAATTTTTTTCTTGCTCGCTTTTGTTTTTTTAAGCTGTAGTGGCAAACCGCAATTACAAAAGTTTTTTAACAAATACAAACATTATCGTATATAAATTCAGTTATTATAAAAATTAATGTATTTGTTTTTGTACACATATACATACATACATATATTTTTTGCATTTAAACAATGTGAATGAAAGTTATTTAATTTTGAAAGTTAAACAAAAAGAACGAGCAGCAACTTTCCAACGAAAAACAACTTAAATTTACATTTTAATGTGAGCATTTGTGCAGGAAAATTGGAATAAAATTTATATTATTTTTCTATTATTTGCAAAAGTATTTAAAGAAATTTTAGAGTGGAAGGTTTTGTGAATAAAAAGTTTATATTGAGGTTTTTCCACAGAGAGATGTAAACTTTTTTGTCACATCATGCCTGCTAGTGCTGAAAAAAAGGCAACCGCATAGAATGGAAGCTCATTAAGTTATTCTGTTGGAACGTCAAAAAAGCCAGCACAATTGCCGTTAGATTTTAAAGAAATGCCTTAAGGCTTGCGTATTAAATTCCTGAAAGTGCACCTAAATGGTCCTGCAAAGCAAACTCTTCAATTCTTAAACGATACGTGTATAATAATTTACGCTGACATATGCATGTCGTTTAATTCAGCAAATTTAATATTGAATGATCTAGTTAAGTTCGAAAACTTATACTCAGGCACTTGTCCCAAACAGTTCCAATGAACTGGTAAGTAAAAACAAGGAACAAACATTAATCCTTAAATTGTCTGTTTAGCGGGGTTCTGTTTCTCCACACAAACTATGTTCTCATGCCCATACTAGTCTATGAAAGCAACGTTTATCTAGTGTTGCCGGCCCAAGACAATGACACAAAATGCGCTCACTAATCTTAAATTTTTAATAATTCCCACGCTGTCTGCAGGATTCTGCAATACCCACTTACCAGTGCCTTACTCTAGCTCTTACATACATATAACACAAAAGCCAGCAAATATTCTAAGATGCAATTCTTCTGTTACTAGTGACGGTTCTAGTGTTCTCACTAATCTCTTTTTTGCTGATGTATTATTTTACCGAACGCGTTATTACCAATTTATTGGCAACCTCATTAACCTTCAGTTCTCTTAGGGTTCTTTTTCACTTACTAACTAATTTCGATCCTATAATAATACTTTTTTACTTTTAATGAGGTTCATACTTATTCATAAGAAGTAACAAGTGCTTCCTGACTAGCGTAGAGTAACCTGTTTAGCCCTAAAAAGGTTTATGCGTACTAACAGCAGTGATGAAGAACTGTCATCTCACAATATCCAAGTGCTCAATGACACTCAATGATTAACACGAAAAGTGCAGTTTTTATCCACACCAAACGCATAAGATAGACTGTTTAGTGTTAATAAATTTCATAGGTACTAACTTTCGGGTTTTAAGAACTGTACTTTCCAAACCTCTGACCTGGCTTACTACTACTTACAACTTGGCTTTTACTTTGATAAAGGTTTATACTCACTAGTATCTTGGATTTAAGAATCGTCTTTTGAAAACTCAGTGCTCCTTCACTATTGAGGCATAGAATAACCTGTTTATGTAATAAGTTACATGCGTACTAACTTTGGGGACTTACTAACTGTCCTTTTAAACCTTTGCGGGCAATCTTTGTACCCATAACAAGGATCAAAGAATCAATTGCCTGGATTTAGGGTCTGTTCTTTGAAAATTTTCGAGTGCTCTCTCTGGTGAGTGTAAAGTGTAATATGTACCCTTCATAAGATTCATATGCACCAGCTACGTGGGCTTTCGAATTGTCAGGAGCACATTTATCCAGTAGAATGTCTCCAGTGCCAACCTTCAAGATATCGCTAAGGCCTGTATGACCTGTCGTGTTTTGTATAGTGTAGTGTTTTAGAGCCCTTACAAAGGAATTGCTTTGAGCGATCTTATTATATATTAAATTTGGCTACGAACGGGTGCTCTGTGAACTTCCATTCATCTCAAAATCTCAAATTCTAAACGTGAAGATTGGATTACAGATAATATTTTTACATATCGATTGTGTAATCTGCTTTATTGCCATCTAAAGAACCTGTTCTGACTCATAAGTGTAGCCCAAAACATGATTTTTTTAAAATATTATTCGCAGATTCACTTGACAATCACAAAAAAGCCAATTATTTTTATGTTGCTTTTTATATATAAACGCATATAAAATTATTAATTACTACTTGTTTATGTTAACTTTTCATAATATATATTTATTTATATTTTTTGGTTTTCAAAAACTAATTGATGCCGCCAAAAGGCACTTCACTACACATACAACAAACCGCAGACAAAACGGCGACAGACATTTTGTCAGATATTTTCGTTTTTTACTGGCTTTATTTTTGAAAAGATGAAGGCAAAAAAAGTTCAAACAACCCCTGAAGCATTAAAATATTTATATTCATGATTAAAAAGTAAAATCTTGTACAAAAATATTATTTTAATATTCATTAAGAGTTTTTAAACTTAATTGAACAACATGCATTTACAATGGCAAATACACGAGGGTTGTTAACAAAGTCTGAAAGCGAAAGCAGAACGATAAAAATAGTATTTTCTTCATGTGAATAAATTATAATAAAAAAAATTATGGCAATGAATATTCTTTAAAACGTTTGTTAAACTTTATTTTTAGTGCATGATCCACCCTCCTGCCTTAGAATGACACAGCGGCATAAAAGCCATAATTTCCACCTTATAATTGGCTTTATTGAAATATACGAACTTTGTATCAAGCCTCTAGGCTAAATTCTTGACAAGAGTCGCGTAGACTTCTCATATTACTCAAGTATCAGCTTCACACGAACACTGAATATATTTAAGGACATGTGCATAAACATAAATTAAGACAACAACGTGAAAACTACAATGTGTTGGCAGCTCCTTCCACCTTTGCAGTTCTTGCGAAGACCTTTGGTATAAGGGGATATATTTCGTTATAAAAAGAGTATGAGAAATTCTTTCGAAAAAGGGGGAAAACGTATTTGAATAATAGAATAAAATTTTAAAATGTTTTTGGGTGGTGGTGTGGAAGGGGGATGCGTGGTTTTTGGAGAGGTATTCTTTGCTGACAGCAAAGGCTCTAGTTCTAGTGAACTGAAAGAAATTGATATACAATAATTTAGGCCTTTTTTTTTATACAACAAATTTAAAAGAGCTTAAAATTCTATTAACATTTTTGTTTTTGGAGGAAAAAACTTCTATATAGGCCATATACTTTATCTGAAGTAGAATTTTCTGTAGGGACTGCGAGTTTTAAAGTAAACGATATATTGGACGTTCTCAAGTCCTTGCACCAATAAAAATAAAAGTTAACAGAGAGCTCAACGACGTAGTTTTGCAAGTTGCAAACAAATTTTACCGCATGCTTCGCACTAATTTCGCTGGAAATTTTACTAACGCAAATAAGATATCCATTTTTGTCACAATGGTTTCGTTATTCTGCTGCTCTGTGACCAACATTTTTACAAAATTTTGATACACAAAATAAAGGATAAATGACATTAGCAGCATGTACTTTTAGTCATTTTATTGAAATTCACTGTGAAGGTAAATAATAAAGTTTTGTCTAACATTAGCTTTAAGTTGATTAAATAGTTTTGTTGAAATCCTTTCAAGGATAAGGTTATTCGGCACATGTCCATGTACCTGAAATAAGTTAAACTTGTAGCGAGTTCATTAAAAAATTTAGTTTAAACAAAAAAAGGATATATAGAATGCTGCTAAGTCCTTTTATTTTTTTAAATAAAATTTTCTGTGGAAATAAATAATATTATTTGCCAAGTGCTAAGACACAGTCTGACCAAATTTGCTACTTAAATTTTAATTTTGTAAAAAAAAGGATATATGAGATCCTCATAAGTCCGTTTAGCATTTGAAATAAAATTTTCTGTGCTGATAACAAAATACAATTTCGGAAGTTTTCTAATCTTTTTTGGTGGCAAACATGATGTATTTAAAGTAGAGGATAAATGTTTGGGGGGGCATGTCCTTCAAAATTCATAATTTTGTGCATGAAATACTATTTGGTTCCGTATACGTTTGCTGTTTATTTATTGCAATTGGATCCAAAATTTGTATTTGTAAATTTACAAAAAACAGTAAAGCAATAATTTCTGAAAATAATCAATATACTTTGCAATTATTTATCTAGTTTGTCGATTAAAAAGTTCGTTAGTATTCCAGCATTTGTGAATCATCTTATTTATTAAAAGTCATTGTCAACGATTTCATTAAATGTTTAAATCTGGCTATTTTGCTACGGCCGTTATTTACTTTCAGTTTCATAAAAATAATAAAAAATAATAAAATGAATGGCCTGTTTCGCAGTTTTTTCGTCTTTGTTTGTAGCCAATTGTCGGCCAATAGCCTGCGTTTCATAAATACAATATTTTTCAAAAAGTGACAAAACAGCCCGGGGAGAAATTCACAGTAAAAAGTTCCTTTAATAAAATTAAAGAAGAAATGAAAAGACAAGTAGCCTGCCAGCATTTAATACTGAAGATAGATAATATTGAAATATGACTGGCCTGTTGCTGTGTTTTTTTGCGTTGTTGTTCTTTCTTTTGTTAAACAAGAAGTGTGAATTTTACCGAGGGCTCTAGCACAGTTTGAAATGCAGCATAAATTTGAAATATATTATTTAAATACAACACACTTAACGGATTAAGGCTTTAAACTGATGTGTGTAAACACAACAGCGCATTTCAGGGGTTAACAGCGAATCAAACCATCCTCAAACTACTTGAGTCTGGTGAAAAATTGAAATTGCTCATTTGTTTCTGTTTTGAAAAATATAAATATAAAACCTTAAACTCTTTCCAAACATGACAACCTGACAATTAACTAAAACATAAATTTCATTGTAATCCGCTCATTCGGCAAATTCTGCTATTAAATCAGATTTTCTGCAGCACCAAAAAAAAAAATTTGAGGGCTTAAAAATATTCTCTCAAGAGTTTTTTTTCGCCACTTTCAAGTTGTAAAATCGTGAATCGCTGATGAATTGTGAATGTTTTGTTTCACTGCATACAAGACTTGTGGGTGGAAAAATTGAATGTTTCCAGATGTTGTTGACATAAATGATTGCATGTTGGCATTATTACGTAGAAAAAAAGAGAAAAATAATAATCGGCAATAGTGTGAGTAGGATTAAATGCCGCACATGCAAATGTATTCTGTAACAAGAAAAAAAAGTCTTAACGAAGAATCAGCTTAAGCCACCACTATATCAGAGATTCATGAGTAGTCTCAATCCCTTGATGTTCGGGGCATGAAAATTCAGTGTGATGTTCGTTGGACTGAACGCAAGCACTCAAGTGCCTAGTTTTTTGAAACGGTGCAACAACTTCTTTAATCCATCCGATATCCCTGATTTTAATACCATTTATATGGGACCGAAAATGTAATGAAACTCTCAAGTTTTGGGCCAGTGCTTCCACGTGTATTTTGGACTTACTCGACCTACTATGCCGGAGGGGGCACAGAAGCTTATCGGTGACACTCAGGTAACCAACTCCATATACTCACTGTAGCATCATCGCAGGTTACACTATTTTATCGCTACTACAACGGATTTTACTTTGATAAGATCAGGTATTTTGTACCCGAAAACCGAGTCTGAATCACACACGCTTGTCGTCCAGAGCGCGTCTATTTGTGGTCGATTGGCCTGTGAATCGCGCAACGCAGTACAAAGGCAATTTGCAGTCGTAGTCCCTGTCTCGTAGGAACATTCAAATCAAATTTGTGAACATTTTCTTAGTTTTGGTACAAATCGTACAAAATATTTATCGGGCAAAAGCCAACTTGTGGTTTTCGTAACAACTTATGGTTCGAAGGACCACAATATTGAGCTTTACAACAGCACAAGTTATACTAAATCCTTGAAAGCTGGAATATGATTACGATGGAGATGGAAATCAATGCCCAGTTTTTACAGCCCATATCTTGACCATCGTGTAAATGAATAGCAGGATAATGCTGAATTTTTTATTACTTTCCAAAGTGAAACTTGTTGTCCGTCGAAAATACATCATTCAGAATTTGTACTGTTTTAATTTTTGTGTAATTCAAAACGAAAGTAAATAAATTCTTTATGTATAAAAAAAACTTGTACACTTTTTAGCATCAGGTTCAAAAATGGAAAAATAAACAAATTCTCCGAATGAACTTCATCGCCCCTTCATATTTCACCATTATTTGTAGACGACAGCAACATTTTTATTGATAATTTAGGTTTTTTGAATTTAGCAGTCTTTGCTGCACCCCATCTGCGATACGCTCTGGAATATGTAGACTGTTTTATGAATGCAACTGCAGGCAGTCATGCATGCAACAAATTCTACTTAATGGTGGCGCTAGTTTTCCAGCCAACAACCATCTACACACTTTTGTGCCAGAACTTTGCTGGCATCACCCTTAAAAAGTCAAATGAAAACAGAGAACGAACACACACACGCACACACGTACAATTTGAAAATTTCAATTTAAATGTCTACAATTTGTACTTTAATTGCGTGCAAGACGCGTGTGAAACCCAATCACCACTACACGCACAATATAATTTTCAATGTTAATTTCATTACGAACACCCTTTAGCGTATTTATAGCTTTCAAGTCAAAATACTTATTTTCTTAATCAAAAAGAGAAAACAGACAATTTGCATGAACAGAATTCAGAACAACAGATTGACTGACATTAGACAGTGTTAGTGGACGTTTGATTGTGGCAGGCACTGTATTAAACTGGAAAAACAAACAGCCAAAGACCCCGTATACAATCCCAGTTGTCCAGGCTGGCGTGCATGGCAGTTAATCGGCTTGAAATTGGGCTAAAGTTCGCGATTATGAAATTTGTTGTGGGAAAAAAGTTGGGCACCGGTGACATTTTGTAAATTGTCTCCTATTAAGTTTCACTAAAGCCGAAGTTTTTTGCGATACTTCAAAAGCCCTAAATAAAAATCATGCCAGATTTTCTTTTTCGAATATGTCAGTAACGACAGTTGGCATACTAATGTTCCTCACTGTACGTTAGTTTATAGTTTTGATTTTACTGTCGTGTTTTGTTTTGTTCGGCCAAAAAATATAAATTTTTGGCATAATCGTAGCGTGACGGTAGGGGTTTCTACACGTTAGTGTGCACGACATTGCCACCTGGGTAAGGTACCCGCATACAAATACTGAATAACGAAAAATCATGCCACAAATGTTATTTTTTATGCTTACAAAACTTCATACGTCATGTTGTAAGTGCATAAGTTTCATATTAATAAAAATTAAAAAAAAAAAAACTTATACAGAGAAAATGGAAAAAAGAAAAAAAAATTAAAATTAAAATACAATAAATTTATTAACAATTCACAGATGTCTGGCTGTGAAGTCGGTTTTTTAGCTGTGGAGTCTTTCAAATAAAAATCAATGTGTTGTGTTACTTATAGCAGCTACAGTGTGACAAACTAAATTCGAAAACGCAAATGAAAATAGTTATAAAAATCAAAAAAAAAAAAAAAAAATTGTTTCTAAAAATTTTGTGGCTGGGAAAAAATGTCTTCTATAGAAAATTTATGCGTTAAGAATAATTTTTTAAAGGAATTTTCTATGGCCAATTGGAAAGATGCAAAAAAAAATGCGTTAGGAAAATTATTCGTTTACAAAACAATTTCTATAAAAAAGTTATTTGATTACAAAAAATTGTCCATGAAAAATTTATGCGATTACAAAAAACTTTATCCGATTACGAAAAAAAATATTTCATTAAAATATTTATTCAATTAGAAAAAATTTTCTATAGAATAATCCATTACGAAAATGTGCAATAACGGAAAGTTTTCTGTAGAATATTTATTCGATTACAAAAAAATTTCTATAAAATATTTTGTCGATTCTATAGATCTATAGAAAACTTATTTGATTGGAGAAATTTTATTGGATGATTAAAAATTTTTTAAAGAAAATTTATATAATAATAAAATATTTCTTTACAAAAGCCATCGATACACAAATATTTCGCTTAGAAAGCGTCGATAACAGAAAAATTTATCTGATAGCAGCAAATTTTGTATAGAAAATTCTGTAAAAAATTTTGTAATATAAAAATTTTCTGTGAAGAATTTATTCGAAAGTAAAAAGGAAAAGAATTTTCTATGCAAAATAAAAATTTCGAAAACAATAATTTTGTGTAGAGCTCTTCACTAAAAATACTGTCTATATGTAATTTATCCATGACAAATAAATTCCTTTGGAAACTGCAAATCTTCAAAAACAAATTTATACGAAAAATAATATTTTTCATAATTTAAAAAAATAAAAATAAAAAACATTTTCTATAGAAAGTTAATCAATAAGAAAAACTCTTCTATAAGACTTTTCATTGGTGTTATGGAGAAAACTGATTCGATTATAAGAATTTTGGATGAAATATTATTCGTTGACAAAATATTTTTTATGAAAAATTTACCGAAAACAGAAATTTTTTAAGGAATCAATTTTTTATAACAAATATTCAACGCAGAGTTTAAATTGCCTCTAGAAAATTATTTTTAAAAAGTGTTTTTTCTGTAATAAAATTTTTTTAATCCGAAAGCTTTCATTTTTAGAAAAAATTAATAAATTTGTTATCTAATCTATAAGATTTAATAAAAGATGTAATACTTTTTAAAACTGTGATGGTACGTTTTTCTGCAACAATTATTTAAACTTAATCATTTCTTAAACATTGACGGCAAGTTTTTCACTAACAAAGTTATTGAAAAATACTAGTACATACATGAAAACAGGGTGGCTTAGATACGAATATAAAAAAAAAAACGTTAGCTGCTCACCCAGTTCTCTACAGTTTCGATAATATTCTTAAATAAATAAATAATAATTGATTTATGTTCAATACACATTTTCAATATTTTTTATTATTCGTCCAAATTGATTTTATTTGGTTGGTCAAAAGCAACAATATTTCATTGCTACTCTGCCGCATAGAATTTGTAAGTTGTGTTTTTATTTTGGTTTAGTCATGCATGGAAGGGGGCACCCCCTTTTAGGGAAAACGCGTGCCGCACTTACTTCATAAAACCTATAAATACAAAAACACAAGCGCACGCACCGCTACGCAAACGTGTTCAGTGACTAAAAATATAACAAGCAAATAAAGAAAAGGTCAGGAAACCTAAAATTTCTTTTTATTAAAACTGTATACTTTGCTGGGAGAAAAAAAACTTTTGTCTTGAAATTGATTAATGCGAAGAACAAAAAACAAAAAAAAAAGATGACTCATTAATTCCATGGAATTATTTTGTTGCCTTAAGTTTTGGGTAACACGAAAAAGTATGAATGAAATATTAGCGGCGGTAAACGAATAATTTTGAGTAGTCTTTTTTTTTAGGTAAAGAAGAAACACTTTTGATTTGTGGGCGAAACCTGTAAGTTTTCTTTTCTACTGGAGAACATTTTCCGGTCAGACATCTTTTCATATCGACCTTTTATATATTTTTTTGTTGGCCGCTAAAATATACTAAGTGCAGTTTTAGGGCTTTTAAAAGCGCCAGCGCAAGACAGCTCCGTATTCTTTTTTCTCTAAATTCGCTTAACCACATCAAATAATAAAGGGTGTTTTTTGTAGAGGTATAGAACTTTGAAATGAAATGAATTTTTTAAATGGACATGAAATTTACTTTATTCGAAAGATAATCTTCTGGCATTATAATTTAAACATGACTTTCGACATATGACCAATGCCAACAATGGTCAGTTAAGGTTTGCCATGACATGGTACTGACATATAAATTATACAAGATATTCTTCTTACCTGGCTGATTGGCTGTGGTTTTCTGTAAATTTATAGGTTTTGTAATTCATGAATGGAAGCCAACGTTTGTTCTGTATTAATACTGTTCTAAATTATATTTTAGTTAAATTTTGTCACGACATGGAACTGACATGTAAATTATATGTGCGATTAACACTCTTGCATTGGTGAATGTTTGTAATTTACTGGATTTTGTGGTAATTGCTGCATGTTGTGACATTTCGTTAGTAGCTCTTTGTACAGTGAATAATAATTAGCATTTTCAACAGAGCTCGAAGGACCATAACTGGTAGTATTTGAAAGACATCTTGCGCTCAAGATGTCTTAAGTCACTTATTAAAGGTTCACCTGTGTCTTTTCTAGGCTGCAAGTCCGTGAAAGATAAATACTCGTATAATAAGAAATCGCATTTATCTATGTATAAGGAATCTCATAATGCAGATTTATCTTATCAGTATTTTATTTATGGCTCTATTTTAATATTATTTATTTGCACATTTAGGGTCACCCAAATACCTGTGAAATGTCTGTGTTCTTGTTATTACTCGAATCAATGGAATTTTGTTACAGCGTGATAAATAGTTGTGCTACAATCTTATGGTTCGCAGGACCATCTTATCTGAGTTATTGGCCATTGACTGCTTTACAGTTTGTGTGATTCTTGTATGACATCGTTTTAAATTTATGCTGTATATTAAAGTTTTTCACAAGCCTGCCACTAACTGACATATTTATGAAATATGTACATACATGTGTGTGTGTGTGTGTGCATAAGTATCAATACCACAATTTCAACAACTTTACCAACATTATTTCCTCGCCATTAAATATGAAATGTTTGTGTACGAGCTTTATGCCACTGCGGCTTATTTAAGCCGATCTTTCAAATCTATTTAATACTTTTAAATTATTTCTTAATGTCACATTTTCCCATGTAAGTAATATTTAACTTACGACTACATTTTCCCAACGTCAACTGCTGCAAATAAAAGGAAATTAAAGTTTTACAACAGTTTTTTTCCCATACAACGCCTACACTGGTTGTGTTCGTTTCATTGCCTTCCCTCTTTGGATGCCTGTATCTCTCTGCACACCCTCCTCTGCTGTCTGACTGGTTGTGGTTTTCTGTTTGTAAATTGATAACTTTTGCGGTAATTTGTGGGTTTCGAAAATCTTGCCATGTGTGTCAAGTTGTTTTTTTCCGTGAGATTTCTTAACTGTAAGAGAAAATATTTAGGTACATATATTTTTATTTAACTTATTTCCAGAAATGCTTGTGTTTAATAAAAATTTACTATATTTAATTCTGTCTGAATTTTATTTGCTAAATAATTGTTTTCTTTTTGGAAAATTTCAGCTACACACGAAATTTAAATTTAAAAAGAAAACTTCTATTGCCTTTAAAACTCTTTTATGACTTTTGATGTATGTCTTCTGCAATATCTTTCCATTAAAAGCCAAAGCCAAAGCGTTTCTTCATACATACAGACATACATACATGTGTGTGTGTGTTTCTTAGAAATTGCAATAAAATAGAATTTAGCAAATTTCGCAAGCAGCAAAAACAAAAAGAGCAGAATTGTCATTTTTAGTTTTGCTACATAAATTTTTTCCGCTTGATAGTTTTCTCAAGTATTTGACAAGTTTTTCTAGTTTTGTTGAAATTTCAATTAAAGAAATTTTCCAACTTTAAAACAACAAAATGGATTTATTGGCTGGCTGGAGCAACCATAAGAGAAGGAACAACAGCATAATAGAGTTTGCAAACAATATTTTGCGACAGCAATTGGTGTGAATATTTTTATTTTTAATTTTAACACATACATTTTTTATATGTACAAAAAATTTGAAAATTCCGAAAACTTCTTTAAATTAGATTGTTTATATTAAAAATCTATGGATGCAGAAAATTTTCTAAAGAACATTTTTCTGGATTTATAACTTTCTTCGGAAAGTTTTTCGTTTTCGAAAAGTTATTGATTTTGAGAATTTTGTATTGTAAATTTTCTATGGGAAATCTTACCGATCTTGAAAAATTTCTAAAAAAAAATGTTTCTATGGAAAATCTATCAATACGGAAAATTTAAATTTAATAAATAAACATTGAAAATTTTCTGTAGAAAAATTTTTTTTGTTGAAATTTTTGCAAACAAAATTTATCGATGCTGAAAAGTTTTTAGAGAAAATATAGAACATTTATCGATTTTCAAATTTTCATATATAAAATTTAACGATATTTTTTCCCAAAAATTTGAGGATATTTAAATTTGCTGTTAAAAATTTTAAATTAAATTTTCTATATAAAATTTAACGATATTTTTAATAAAAATTTTGTGGCTATTGAAATTTATTGTTAGAAATTGATCGATTTTGAAAATTTTCTATGGCCGGTAGATTGACATTGAAAATTTTTTATAAAAAAGTTTGATATATACTCGTTTATGTATTTGAAATTTTTTCAAAGAAAATTTATCGATGTTGAAAAATTTATCGATGTATTTTGTACAAAATTTGAGTATATTGAAATTTTTTTATTTGATATTTATCGATGTTGAAAATACTCTTCAGAAAATTTAAAGAAAGATTAAATATTTCTTCGAAAATTTAATAATATTGAGGTCGATATAGAAAATTTATTGACACTAAAAATATTCTATAGAAAAATTAAATAAATTAAACTTTTTTTTTGAAATTCAATCGATGTTGATCATTTTTCTACAAAAAACTTAACGATATTGAAAAGTTTTAAGGAAAATCTATCGATTTTGAAAATTCTTTTTGGAAAGTTTATCAATTTTGTTAATTTTAAGCCGGGAAGAGCTTTTGACGCTTAAAAACGTTTTACAAAACGTCTTTCCATATTGAAAACTTTATCTAAAAAATTTATTGATTTGGGAAAATTTCGGTGTCAATCTTTTCTATAAAAATTATTATTCAATAAAATTTTTATGCAAACTTTTTTCTCAAATTAAACAAAAATACAAAACAAAATACTTTTAATGGCTGGCATTTGCCTTAAAAGGTTTGAAGTAAAAATAGAGACAGTTCAAATTGGCATAGTAATTCTTTTCATAAAATTCTGTAAAAAGGGTCAATGACAATAATTTAATGAGAAAACATTAAAACAGACTGAAGTTCAAAGGCAGTGCGTGTATGAAATGAAATGAAATAAAAATCAATTAACGGCAGAAAAAATACATACAACTGACTGGCAATAAATAAAAAATAAGCCCATAAAAATAAATAAAATTTATGACGCAATCCCAAAACTTTGGCTTTCGCCATCAACACACACTTCCATGCAGATGTCCTTTTTTGTTTTGCAGATGTGTTAAAAGAAATCAAACGCAAGTCCGTCCTTCTGACTGTTTGAAAAAATATGAGAAAAAAATGGAACAAAAATTAACTTAAATATTCTATAAATTTTTAATAATACTTTGTCTGGAAGCTATGAAAATAAATCGGGAAAAAGAAAAATACTCTCAAGGCTGCGTATTTGCCAGCAAAATTGAAACATACGAGTACTTGTTGTGGTATATACCAGGGTGATTTTACACAATCAGTAGGGAAAACCAGTGCTTACACATGAACATTGCTGAGAAAAAGGTTTGGCTTCGTCTGAAAACGGTGATGTTCTACTTAATTAGTGCTTTGTTTTATTTTCTTGTATTCTAAAACATGTCATACGACTGGTTTTTAACTCAAAAATCATGACATACTTAAGAAAGATTGTAGTATAAACATAAATTTCCTTTTTCTATTAAAAAACATAAAATTTGCAAACCATCTAGTGACATAAATAAAACATGTTTATAAATCATTTAATAATACAATTAGAATGCATTACATTTGATTTATGGCATGCGGCCAGACAGTCAACAAATTCATGTAACTTTTTTCTTCCTTAACACAAATACATACATATATTTTATTTTGTTATATTCCTTAACGCTTCTGTGCAAAAGAACCAGCGAGTGACAGGTTGGCTGACACAGTGTCTAGCATTCGAACACAGCCGGCAAAAAAAAAAATAAACAACGGGAAGAAAACGCAATATTAAAAAATCATTAAAGAATAAAGAGAAAATATATTGTTGCACATGAAAAATACAGAAAAATCTCTAACGTTTAACAAACCATTAAACCTTCATTATCGAAAACAAGGAAAACAAAATTCATTGCATTATTTACTCAAAACAGCGTCATCACCATCAACAGCGTCGCCATTTTCATAAACATCAAAACCCGAATTCACATGCGATTTTGTACTATATTTCCTCTTTCTCCATTTAATACAACAACAAAAAAAAAACATCATTATAAATGTAATAAGAGTAAGAGAGCGAGAGAGTGAGGGAGAGGTGAACAAAATCAACAATAATCCTTCATACTCTTGCACTTATTCGTTTCAAAAGAGGCTGCCAACATCCTTTTGGCATATTGAATGTAAAATGCATATTAAATGCGGCTTTTAATCTGCCAAAGTAAAATAAAACGTTTTTAATGATGGGGCCACAAAGTAAAAAGAATGGAAAACAAAAATCTGAAAGAAATCCCGTTCAAAGACTTAACGTTTGATGCTGAAAAAGTTGCAACAGAAAAGAGAATCTCTTGGTTTTTTTGTTTCGTTTTTTGCAACAGCACCATAAAGAGACATTTTTCAGTCTGCACTAACAGTCAAGTGGCTGTTGCAACACAATTGACTGGGTAACACATTGAACAACAAAGCACAGCAAAGCTGGAATATCAAGCAAAATATTGAATTAAATGCCAGCCCAATCTCATTTGTCAATTTATAATTAAATATTTGCGTCTTAAGAACACTGAAATTCGAAATTCGCTTTATAATCAAATAACATGATGATCCTTAAATTTATTCTCTAGGGTATTACTTTTTGATTACGATGCTGCTTTTGGTTGTAACCTTGCCTTGTATAACGCCTCCGTTGAGACCCAATCCGAAAACATTTATAATTAATGAAGGGAAATTGTATATGAAAACTCCGCTTTCAGGATATGGCTGGAAGAGCTTCAGGCATTAAGTTTTATGGCTGTCGTGAGTCATGAAGAGCCAGCAAAATGTTGTGGGCATTTTAGTTATGCTGCAACTTTCTTATAGTCGCATTTGCGTTTAGCCAGACTGATAAAACTCCTTGGATTTTATATATAAAGAGCCTATTCTGTACGAGACATCAGCAAAAGTTGTTTGTTCGCTTGAAAAGTCAAAAGTCACTAGTATTTCTTATGAAGTAGAACAGCCCGCTGGAATACGTGGCTGCGTTGCTAAGTGGCACCATTTCTAGTGCCTAAATTAAACTTATTTTGACCCGTGGTGGGGGACTATATTATATTCTTTGAGGGCTGCTGGGAATTGTGGCTTATTAGTATTGATTTAAGAAAACTCCCAAGAAGAAATTTAAGGTGGGCCATATGATATGTAGCGTGCGGCATACAGCTTCGTCCTAATGAAACTCCATATCTTTGTGCGTATCGTTAAATTCCAGCAAACCAAAGCTATCAATTGTGGACTTAAACGTAATGACTATTACTGACAGTGATGACCTGGCTAACGTCGTTCCCTAAAAAACAAGGCGCTTTTTTTTATTCCCTTGTAAAATGTTCTGCATGCATTTAATATTCCATGAAAAAAATTTCACCACTTCCAAAAATTACCTCAACACTTAACAAAAAGTATAAAATTTTACACAGGTTCTTATTTTATGAACTCTTAAAAGTTTATTTTTAAACATTCGAATTTTCTTTCATCCCTGTTAAAGTTTATTTTTCGGACAAATTTTGGGGGATGTAAATGGGTTTAAACTGCACACAGAACTAGTTGCACCAGACAGTTTTAAAGCGTGTTTGATCGCGAGTGGTTGTGTTTGTATTTTATTGTATATGTGTGTGTATATTTTGATGACAACCCTTAATTGTCATAAGAAATAGCCGACAGCTCAGTAAATATATTCAAAAGTGAAAATTTTATGCAAATCTATAAAAGCAATGAAGAATATGTCACTAAATAATAAATACGTGTATTCGAATTTAAAAAGAATGTCCTTATAAAATGCAGTAAAACCATCTAGTTTCGTTTCTGACGTGAGAAATTTTGTGCGTTCTTTTGTGTTTTAATGAAAGCGGCTGAGTTTTAGGACTTTGCGACATGCCGAGACACGATTAAAGAATAAACCCAAGTTTTATTTTATATTAAATAAAGTGGTAAATCTTATTTTTTTGTCATATGCGCTTGATATGAAAATGACAATTTGAAAGTTCCAAGATTTTCTTGATCAAGTGTTTATTTATTTATTTTACCTGGGAGCTATTCTTTTCCCCAGTTGTTTGGAATGGAAAACATTTCCGGGTGGGATATCATTTTCCTATTCCTGATAGAACACAAAATTTTCACTACGATAACGGCTCTCAGAATTATACAAACAAAATTATTCACTTAAAAACATGTTTTATTATTTCTTTAATCGAGCATCTAAGAAATATTTGGTTGAATTTAGTACAAATATTTTTTGAAAATGTTGAATTTTTTCTTACCATGATTTTTGTGGCACTTTTTAAACGACGAATTTATTAATTCTCTCCTTACTTTAAACTTAAACAGTATTCAAACTTTCAAAATTCTGTATGTAAAACCGTTTCTATTTAACTAATTCAAGCCAACTTCAGCCAACCATGTAGGAGTAGGCAATAAAGCGACACGTTTGATTTGGCCAACAATACAAAAATATATCATCCTTCTACGAATGCCTTCTAACTGTGACAGTTGTTTGCGCTGTTGAGTTTTGCATGTTAAGGAGAAGGAATCATAAGGCCACATCTCTTACTACGACAACAATCATAAATCTTACATCAGGTAATTGCTGTTAGTGCAAGTTTAGGGTTCGTAAACTTATGAGCATAAAATGAAACAGATACAAATATTAATGTGCTTTTATGACGAAATAGATAATAAAGCCGTATCTCGTTTTGAGGCTGCTTGATCAAGCACGTGCACTCGCCATCTTTAAGTGAAATTTGGTACAGCACTAGTTAAACTATTGGAGCCTTGGCTAGAAGGTCTAAACCTAAATAAATAAAACCTTTACGACATGTTGCATCCATTAGGTTGTCTACGAACAAGTGTATCTCGTCTTAGTGATATAAATTTTTTCTAATTTCAATTTAGTCCCTTTAATTTGGAAACCAATCATATGACTTGTCTTATGACAGGCCTCTTTTCCTCTGGACAGCTGAATTGTGGTGGACACAAGTGCTGTATTATAGCCTTGGAAATAACGTTGTGAAAAACAGTGATTAAACTTTTTAAATATTTTAATAATTAGGCGAACAACGAATCGTATAAATTATTCGAATGAATTGTTCGAATAAATTAGTCGATTAATTATTCGTTTGTTTATTTCAATAAGTTCTTGCAGAAAATTAAGTGAACATATTTTTATGATATTAAAAGCACAAAATAATTCGTAAATATTTGTATGAGCGCATAAATATATAGATTCAAATAAATATTCTAGTAAATTTTTCAATATTTAGTCTTCTAGATGTTTGAATAATTATTTGAATAAATTTTTACAATTTGGGTTCTATTCCAAAAACCGCCTTAACACATGTTTCAATAACTTACATATTCGAATAGTTAATGGAAGAAACTTTCCAATAATTTACTCGGAAGTCGATTGAATAATTCAAACTTTTTTTTTTTTTTTGCAAAATCTTCAATGGAATCAATAATTTTACAAATAATAGTGCAAAAATTACTAATTTAATGATTATTCGCATGTAATACATGATTTATATTTCTTATAAAGATACATATTCAATATGCAAATAATTTGTGGGCAAAAATATTTTTGAAAATTTTAAATTACTCGATTAAATATTTAAATTAAGTTTAATTTAATCAATATTTTGATATTGATATAGTTTTCAAATAATTACCTAAATAAATATTAGAATGTTTGTGCTGTGATAAATAAGTTTAAATAAAGATGTGTATTAACGATCAAACAATTGATATAATACATATTCGAAGAATTAATCGAATGAATATTCAAACAAATTTTCGATTCAAGTAAATATTCTGTGGAATATTGTATCACAGCTTTATGCAGAAAGTTTGTTGGAAATATACATTTTAATGGTATTTAGTGAAAAAAATTGTCATAACGATTTTCAAAAGATATTTTATTCGAATAATTTCTGCCAGCCAACTACAGTCCTTGTCTTAATCCCAACCAAATAATCCATTCATTTAAAACGTCCGCAAGAAATGAAACCGTTCATGTCATGAAACACGTTTGATGTCATTTACAACTTTGAGGTTGAGGCTGATAATAATGACACTGATGACGTACATGTGTATGTCCATAAAAATATATGTATATGTACATACTCGTAAAAAATATGTACTCGTATACACAAAAAAGCAAATAAATAATTAAGAGAAAATACAGAGCCCGTAAGAAATGAATGATACGAATGATTTTTGTTTTTATGCTCCGACTATCACAGAATTATTCTGTGACAGGATTTTATAGCGAAAATAAAAGTCCAAGTAAAAGGCCATTAAATCAACATTCACAAAGCATTAATTTTTTTATTGGTCTGTGGGGTCTGGCTATCATTAAATAAGTACTAAATTAATAAAACAAATGTAAATAGAAGATGGATTTTTAATCCAAACAAAAAAAAAAGACCAAAACTAATTTAATTATAATCTAAGTAGATATTAAAATGGCAACAAAAAATGTGACAGCTTAAATGAAAAGACATTGATGATAAAAGTGATTTACAACTTCTAGATTAGAAGTCGTAAAATTTAAAAATGAGGTGGGATAAAACAGAAAACGAGCTTTTTGAGAGGTAAAGAACAGTGGGTTGGCCACACTGCTGATTTATGTGTCCACCAATCGTTTTGACAGCTTTAACTTATTACGTGTTTCTTTTGATGGGCCAATCAATTACGAATAGAGTGACTAGGGAATAAGAGCAGGTATTAAAACCAGCTAAATGTGTCTGGTTTTGATAAATGATACTCTAAATCGAAACAATATGATATGGAAGGATTGAAATTTTTAAATCCTTAAACTGAACCAGGCTTAATGTCATTATGTCAGGAATAGAATTTTTAAGAGAAAAAAATCTTCACGCAATCTTTGGAAATCTTTTTCTTAAATAAAATTTACATGTTCGACTAGTTAATCGAATAAACTTTTGAATAGTGAACCGGAAATTCTATTGAATAGTTCAACCAATTCAGTGAAATATTTTGAAAATATTATTGATTTATTTTCTTTTTATGAGTAACAAAATATTCGAATATAAATCATATGCATTTGTTTTTTACAAAGATAAATATTCTAATAGTGCATATTCGAAAATAATTTTTTTTACAGACCTTAAAGTTCCACCTGCGTTTATTTTGGCAATAATCGGCATGAAAATTATCATAAGCGGGTTTTCAAAAAACTTTTTTTTTCGTTTAGATTTAAATAAGACAATTTAAATACAAAAACAATTTAAATATAAAAACAATTTAAATATAAAAACAATTTAAATATAAACAAATTTTAAATACAAAAAAAAAAAAGATTTAAATAAGACAATTTAAATGTTAGATGTCAAGAAATTTTTTATTATTGGTTTGAAAGGTCAAGCGCTGCCATATTGTATATAATATACGAGTAACACATCCGAAATGTTTAATATTGCAAGATACTAGACTGTACCGATGACACCAGTGACAGACTGTCCTTTCTTACCTAACTGTGACCTTGTTAGAAGATATATAACATGCTGTTGGATTCGAATTGGACTAGTATCCTGCCAAATTCGACAATACTTTTAGTTGAGAATTAGAATTAGGTTAGATATTCAGAATAGGACACTCTTGAACTCCATCATTCGTAATTCAAATATTCACCCAGACAGTCATTCGCAAATGGAACTCATTGTTGAGAACTGATTTTTTGTATAAAACTTACGGTCAATTCCCACCTCTTGTACAGATCTCTCAGCTTGTTAACGAGTGTTGACATAAACGATGTCAGCCGCTGGCTGTTCTTCTTTTTCTTACTTATTGACTTGTGACAAAATCCCTTAAAAAAAACCAAATAAATAAATATTTTTGCAGTGGTGACTCCAGCGTACATCCTTGCAACCGTTCGTTCATCTATAATTCCCCTTGAGATATTTCAGAACGTGCCGAACGCGATAAAACAAGTTTTATTTTGAAATACAATAACATTTTGACACTTTTTGTTTAGGAACATAATCCTTAGATTTATGTTTCCTTGGCATGTTTATACCAGGCATACGCATGTCTATGCAAATCATACAACGTTATGAATATTTAAAAATAAAAAACAGGTCACCCTTAATTTATGAAAGCAAAACGTCTATGGCATGGATATTTAAAAATGTTTTTTAAATAGAATTTACTAATTCCTCAAGCTTAAGAAGTCGTTTGCCTGTAGGTACACGTATGTACCTAAGGATGTACCTCTCCAAAGTGTTATCTAAAACAGTTTGAGGCCACATTTATTGAAATGAAAAAGAAATATATCACATTTGGCATAAAACGCCAATGTCCTTTAAAAGGGCTTGGATAATATAGCACAGCCTTAAACCGTCCTGTTAAGGTACATACATATATTTAAGGTTTGTATTAAGCTGATAATTTTAATGTCTCTCTTAGTAAAGCATGATCTTAAACTTGACGCGGGGCCACCGCTGTCAATTGGCTGCCTCCAGGATTCTTAGTAGACATACAGGTGGCAGTTCCTTGCATGACGTGGATCATATAACAAACCTGTTTCTTCTGAAGAGCGAGCGAGAAAAAAACCCTAACCCCAGCTCAAAACCAAGGATATTAGCTCTGGACCTAATAGTTCCCCAGTAATACAGATGTCTGCACTTGGCTTGGATATTTGGAGAGCGGAAAACAATAACGAGCACACTAAAAACCCCAGTCTCAAGAACTATCAATTCGTAGAACGGAGCACAGAGATTTGGGTTTCAATATAGCCAGAACATTGCACCCACTCGGCACCTCAAACGCGATTCTAATACACCACGAGCTGGTAAATAAAACATTCAAAATATTCATGCCATGAAGTACCCTAAATCAGGGATAATTTTTTTCAGTTCCCAAAAGGTCCCTTAAATCATACAGTTGGCTCATTTGTGTGTTTTAAATCTGTAATTGACTATATTGCCAAGAATTCGTTTGCGATTAGTTTCTTTGCTTTGTTTTTTGTAGATTTCTGCGAAATAGCCATCATCAGCCATTCGATGGGTTAAGTTGTATCTGAGTTTGTTACCTTAAGGCTCTGCCATTCGGGTTTTCTGCCATTAAAGTGCCGCAGTACACCTGGGATATTATTTGGATCGAAATGAGCAGTAGCTTGCGCCAAGAACGCAATGGCTTCCTCTTTGTGCATAAGTTAGTTTGAAGTCATGTCGATTTTCATATGGTAGCTGTTGTAGATACTCAAATTATGAGAAGTCCAGTCCTGCTACAAAGCTGGGATTAAACTTGCCTGCCACGGCAAGAAAACTCAAGGACAAAGTGCCAGATTGTTGTTGGTAACTTAACAAAAAGTGGCAGAATTGAGAAAAGAGCTTCGACTTGCCGAAGTATAATGTTAACAGAATTGGCCTACATACATAGGCTAAGCCTTACCTGGGCAAGGCCATGTTAGTGGCTCACAGTTTCGTTTTGGTGCTGAGACAAGACCGCATGTCAAATGTCCAGCTAAAGTGGTTTATTTATTTGCTTATATGTAGTAAAGTTTGTGTCGTGTGTATATCCTTGATTCGTCTTTCTTTTTTAAGGCTACAAAAGTTTTGCACCTCTTGCTTTTAGCTGGTTACTTCAATTAAGCTGCTTTTTTGTGATGCTTGATACGTATGTGTGTGTGTATATGCATGTAATTTTATTTGCGAATATAACTGCAGTGCAAATTAATTTTTCTCAACGCCAAAAATTATATTTCAAAACAACTATTTGTTGACTTGTTATTTATTTGTTTTTCAATCTCACTTAAAACAAATCAAAAACTTTTTATATTGTTTTTTCAAAATTTAATATTCCCTATAAGGAAAAAGCGAAGAAAAAGCAATTTACCCCTAGATTGTTAGTGTTTATTTTTAAAAATTTACCACCATCTCGAAAAACAACAATGGAAACAAACTAACAAAAAAAAAAAAAAAGGAACAACTTGCAACTTACGCAAATCGGCAACATTTTAACTATCACGCAAAGTCATAACTTTTGCACAATTCCTTCTTTTTTTGGCATGTTTTTTTGTTTGTTTTTCGTCTTCTTTCTAAAAGTATTCGCAGGGCTAGAAAAACAAAAGTGCAATTTTAAACAAACAGCAAACTTGAAGAGTTGCAGTACAAGTGCTTTAGCGGGTTCAACTCCATAAAGTATGCAGTGATTTTTCTTCTTGCATTAAAGTTTCTTTTCTTGTTTGTTTCGTATAAGTTTATCTAAAAAAAAAACTTAATTTTTTTCTTCTTGTTCAACTTTTCAGCAGATAAAGAACAGATTATTTTGGTTGCTGTTTTTATTTGTTTAAGATGAATTGAAACAAAAAATAACTAATAAATAACAATTGGAAATAATTCCAAACACAGATTTTAGCTTAATTTGAACAAATTCTGTCTTAAAAATGTTACAAAATAGCAGCAAAACCTCTTGTTTTGCCGCAAGTCTAGAATAACAACTCTTGAAAGCCAAAACCTTTTTTTTAACACTCCACATAAAAAAAAGAAACAAAAGAAGGAGAAAAAACAAGCACCAAATAATTATTATTTTAACGAAATTAAAACTTTTACACTCAAAGTAAAAAATTTTCTTTGCCACCACTTGAAACCTCTAATATCAAAGTAAAAGAAACCGCGAAAAAAGAAAATTCTTGTTTGTGTGTCGTTCGAATAAGAAATGCACCAAATATTGTACACGAAAATTGTTCAAATAAAAATTCGAAATAAAAAAGGCGGCAGTACCTGAGAAAAAAGTTTGAAGACTTTAACATCGGTATTAGACCAGAGTGACTTAAAAATTAAATTTTCAGCAAAATATTGAAGGCGGCGTACAAAAGATTAGTAAATATATTTCAAATTATTCAAATTAAATAATTTTTCAAATTTTACTTCGATCTTCGACCTGGAGCAGGTATGGCACTCTACGCCGCCTACACTTTATATCAAATGTGACATTTTCTGCAAAATCTAAATCAAAATGTAATAAAAAGTTGGCAACTATTTATGAAATTTTAATCTGAAATTCTGGGCAAAATTTCACTTTAAGTGAAACAAGGATGTGACCTTCCGTCATATATCCTTTATATGAAGGCATACAAATTTGACAGAAGTGTGCAGCATGACTCACTATAAAAAATGGTAAATATTTGTGAATGAATTTTATACCAAATTTTAAATAAATTACAGCCAGGATGCGACTTTCGCTCAGGTATCCTTATTTACGAAATAAAATGTTGACATAATTTTAAACGTTTTGTAATAAAAGAAACAGGCAAAAATTTACACAATTAAAAACTAAAGTCCTACAACAAATTGTGTGCCAGTCGAAGCAAAGTTATGACTTTCTTTCACATATCCTTTATTTTAATACTGTAAATTGTGGTACAAATTTATAAAATTGCAAACTAAAAATTCTAGCCCGAATTTAACTGCAATCACGACTACGTGAATTTGTTTTATATATTCTTATTTATTTTGAAAATGAAATTTAAGGATAAGTTTTGATTGTGGCCTCATCAACAGCTGATAAATGTTTAAAAAATATTAAGGTTATAAATTCGGTGCCAAGTTTTAGTTTAATCGTTTTAAGGATATGACTTTTGTCTATGTATTCTTTATTTTAAAAACTGAATTAAAATTTATTACTAATGTGTGCCCACCTCTTACATACACTGCACCTTAAAAGTTAGCCATAGTGAAGCAAAAGCTTGTAACTATGTACGAAATGAAGTCCTTTATTACTGTGCCAAATATCCTTCCAATCAGGAAAGAGTTGTGCACATCTGCCATATATCCTTTGTTTTAAAAAAAATTATTTTAACTGCATTGAGATCGTACTACAGCAAATACTTCACTGACGATTAATTTCTCGCATATATCCTTTAGTTTGAAAAAATAATTACAATTTGCTATAATACACAAAAATTGGGTGATTAGAGTCTCATTTTTTTTTGGTTTGTTCAAAATACAAAATTGATCACAATGTATGAAAATATCGCCTTTAACTTAGTTCCAAGTTTCACTGAAATCAAACTTAACAATAAAATCATTTCTTGTATATTTTTTGTTTTTTGAAATTTTACATACATGTATGTTAGTTTTGATTGCGGTTTCAGGAATTCTGCTTAATTTTTTTTTTTGCATAGAACCAGCAAACAAAACCAGTACTGCAACTTTGCTACTATTTAATTTATGGTTTTTCCAGGACCTTATCCTGAAAAAGCAAACAACAACTTGGTTGCGTTCACAAAAAAGAATCATTCTATAATATTAATTATTTCTAAGAGTCCGTTTTCTCATACGAGTTTATCGCCGGAAAATCTTCCTTAAAATCATAAAATCATATCATGTAGCAGCCACTATAAATTTACTTATGCTGCTTGATGCGAAAACTTATTCTAGTGAAACGGGGTTTTTTGCTTTCGTAGAAAGGTTGTTATGACAGGATTAGCATAATAATACTATTTATTATGGGGGATAAAAATTCAACTTCTTTTACAGCTCCGTTCCGTTCTAACAAAAACCCAACTTTGATACTCTTAAGTACGTTTTACCATCTCTCTCTCTCTCTCTCTCTATCTCCATATGAATGTATGTATGTACTCGTCTACGACTGGCTGTTTGTCTCCGTATGACTGTTTGCTACCCAAAATCAACACACTTGTGTTTTCATATCTTCCTCCCTTGTGAATGAATGTCTTTGCCTTTTCTATTCAGTATGCGGTTGTTGGGAAATAAATTTCATTTTTGCCGAAGTAAACGGAAAAAAAGGGCAAGCAACATTTGCGTAGAGCACAATACATGTGTTTTAATTTTGTTTTGGTAGTTTTCTTGGCTACACTTTGTTGCAACCATGTAAATAAACCGCAGCCTGGAAATTGTATGTGTTAAAATGCAGCTGCTTTATTTAAGTTTATTTTTCTTATATTTTTTCTGCTACTAAGAATAAATAAATTAAAAATTTTGTAAAAGAAGTTAAAAGAAAAAAATCCAATTTTTTTTATAAGTTTTTGTAATGAAGTACAGAAAGAAAAGCAAGCAAAATGTTTTAGTTATTTCATTAAAATTATAGCAAGTAAATAAAACAACAACTAGAGTGAGCGACAATATCCGCACATTTTTTTTTTAGGTTGGCAACAACTTTTTTAAGATTCATTAAAATTTTATGACACGAACAAAACTTGTGCTTTTAGTTTTTTCCGAAAAAAAAAATATATAAAAATTGAAAAAGCAAAATTGAATAAAAAGCACAAAAAAAATTGGATGAAACGGCTGTTTTCAATTCATATGAAAGAAGTGAATAGAATATGAGGCTTAAAAAAAAAAACGATAATTCTCCATTGGCGTTCAAAGCCCAGCTGAGCAAATGGTAGCCTTAACGCATTGCTGGTATTACAGGGCAGCATTTACTAATGTTTTGCATTCATATACCTGAGAAAGCTGCTTCAAAATTTATTTGATACACAACATTAAAATGCAAGATTTCAATAGAATGAGGTGCCGATGAGTTGGGTTAGATGTGTGTGGGAAAAAAATGGCAAAATTTATGTATTATTGAGCTCATAGCGTCCGCATTCTTGGTGTCCTTACAGCAAATCTACGAAAAGTCTGGTTTAAACTCACTTGTAATATGTGAATAAAAATCTATCACTCAATTAAATGAGTCGTCGTGCTTAAAAACCCATCAATTTGGATTTGGTTCAATCCAATGTGAAAAAATGGCAGGTGAACTTATAAAATGACTGCTTCAAACTAATTTAAGAAAAAGAGTTGCGTGACTTGAAACTTGGGTTCCATCCCCAGCCAATAAAAAATAAGCAAATACTTATTGCTGAAGTCTTATTACAGCACCTTTTAACTCTGTGGCTCTATAAGACAAATCCACTTAAAAAACTTCCTTAAATTCGCATAAAATAGAAGTGTCTAGAGCAGCTTTTTAATGAAAAGGGTGGCGTGACTTGCAATCGCACACATTTTAACTTCAATTCCCAGTAAAGGCAGAACGCTCTGCTAAACTCCGTTTCAAGAGTTTATAATCTTTTGCGGTCTACTACACGAAAACCTGCTTTATATTCGCTAAAAATAAAATATATAAATAAAGTGAGTTGTGAGACTTCAATGCCCATAAAACTTAGATTCAATCCTAAGCCATCTGCGTTTTTCTGTTATCCTTTTTGTACTCTTAATAAGAAAAAAGAGTTGTGTGTAAAAGAATTTGGAAATTTATTGCTTAACAAATTTTTCTAACCACAAATATATTGGTTTTCAAAACTTATACTCTTAATTGGAAAATCTAAAGCTTTAGCGCCATCTGTTTATTATAAAAAATTTTCTTATGAAAAAATTTGTGCTTCATATAGAATTTTTTAGAATTTTTTAGAATTTTTTTTTATAGTCTTAAGAAAATTTCTCTAGAAATAAATTCAATAAATTTTTGGTTTAAAAAATATTTTGTTTTTTTAATAAATAGTTTTGGGGCTGATACAGGAAAAGTTTTCTTTCTCTTACGAATGATGTTTATTTATTTATTTATTTGAAAGTCAACTTAATCTCTATATTTTTATTATTATATTTTCTTGACTAAAAAAGAAAAAACTAACTCTTTTCGTTTAATAACTGTTGTTTGGTTCTGCGAACTCCTTTCAAACCATCTATTCATTGA
The DNA here is from genome assembly GCA_932526305.1 of Epicampocera succincta. Taxonomy (NCBI): domain Eukaryota; kingdom Metazoa; phylum Arthropoda; class Insecta; order Diptera; family Tachinidae; genus Epicampocera; species Epicampocera succincta. The sequence continues at coordinate 9,677,073 of OW052037.1, read as the reverse complement.
TTCAGTGAATTCTTTTATTAAATATGGAAAAATTGTTTTTCTTTAGCGTACGCAGTAATTGCTTCCAGTTGGCTTTACCTTTTCTAAATTGTTTTCCTTTTTATTTTAATAAAAAGCTTAAATCAAATATTTCATTACTTTTATCGCGTTTTTCATTTCCTTTGAATGCTTGTTTGTTTTAGTTTTTAATTTTCCAATTCTGTGCAAAAAGCCAAAATTTATTTTTCACAGAACTTCTTGTGTGCTGTCCCAGCCGCATCACCATTTGCCCACTAAACCTGTATATTTGGCCGAACGCCTGCCTGCCACGTCCTTTTTTTTATCACAAGCTTATAAATGAGTTTTATTATGTTTCGGTTGTTGTTGTTGTTGTTGTTGTTGCAGCAACGAATATGTTTTAAGTGCTCGGCTATCAATGAAATATATTCTATTGTTGTCGCTGTGGTGTTCAGTTCATATGAATTCATTTTAGTTTATGACAAAAACGACAGAAATGGGGAAAAAAAAACCTAGAAATTTGCCAAAAAGAAAAAAGCCACGAAAGAAAAACAAAACTAAACTACCACGGAAATTCATAGAGTTTTTAAAACTGTTACAATACAAACAACAACAGCAACAATAACAAAAACCATCAGCAACACTACATTACCACATTTAGTGGCATCAACAAATACATACACAAACATACAATTTCATACACGCGGCTGCAACAACAAACAACATTTCCGTTAAACATATTTAGTGGTCGTTTCATAACAAATCCTTTATCATTTTTTCACCAGAATTACGAACGGTATCATTTCTGTAGTAGTGCTGTGGATCGGAGATGTAAAGTGGCTCATGAATAATTTCTTTCAAACAGAAATACAGAAATGGCGGATTAAAACAGTTTTGCTATTTTTTTTTTTTTTTTTTTTTTTTTTTTTTTTTTTTTTTTTTTTTTTTGGATTCAAAAATTTTCAGCATTAAGTTCAATGAAACATAAACATATAAATAATGTTTTAGTACAGGAAACTATTCAGTCTTTTGAGCGGACTAAAAAAAAAAACGACAAAGAATCGGCGAAAAAAGGATGCAGAAAAAAATCAATGAAACTCTGAAGCGCTTTAAAAAACTTTAAAATATATTTAGGCTTAAAAAAGTGAGCAAAAAGCTCAGAGCATATTTGTTTGATAACTTTAATTTTGTCAGAGCAAAGTTATCGTTAATTTATACAATATTTTGCAGATTGTATAAACCATAACTTTTTGTTTCTTTAGGCAAGTTATTGATGCCTTTACTTTTATATAGAAAAGTTATGGATATTAATTGTTATAAAAGAAAAGTTATCGATAATTTAACATAATTCTATTGTAGACAAGCTTTCATTATTTCTTTTTTTTAATGTATAGACAACTTTAGTTTTCCAATTACACAGAAAAGTTTTCGATAATCGAATTTTGGCTTAGACACGTTATCGATAAGTTCACTATTCCGTATACAAGTTATCTAGAATAATTAAAGTTTTACTGTTCGTACAGAGAAGTTATCGATAACTTTATTAGTCGCCAGGACAATTATCGATGTTGCTATTGCTTCCTGGAGCAACTATCGATAACTTGAATATTCTTTGGGAGTGTTTTTGCTTCGTAGATAGAAAACTCACTGATACTTCTAATGTTTGCTAGAAAAGTTATGGATAGTTTTACTGTTTCTACAGAAAAGTTATCGATAAATTTCGTGTTAAAAATTTAATGTTTACTGGCAAAGTTATTGATATTCTCACAAGTCTGTAAAAAAGTCATATTAAACTTTGCTGTTGCCTAGAAAAATTATCGATAAATTTACTCTTGGATAGAAAGATTATCAATAACTTTACCGCTGCCCAAAAACGTTATCGATAACTGTACTCTTCTCTTCAAATTGTATCATTCAACTGTATTCTTCTCTCGCAAAATTAAAATTAACTCTAACTTTAGTTTTACCTAGAAAACATATCGATAATTTCGGCTGTCCTTTAAATTCTTTAGAAAAATTGTTGAAAACATTTTTTTTTCTTATCGCATTTTCCTTAAAGCCTCGCATGTGCTTAGTATCCTTCTTTTCATTGCAGTCATTTAGCAAAAAAGTCTTTAGTCAATTGGAATACCTCTTGGCACTTGTTTACGTTGTTAATTTCACACATGGTTTTTCTTCAAACACCAAAAAAAAAAAAAAAAAACAAAGCACGAAAATGAGAAAAACGAATAAATGTGTGCTGCGTATGTATTTTCAGAATCTTTGTTGTCACTGCAACAAACGAATGTAACAGCATCTGCATTAAAGCAAAAACAAAAAAGGAAACATCAGCAATAACAAATATAACAAGTAAAGAAGCAATAAATAAGAAAAAAAAAAAAAACTGTATCCCATATGATGTTGACGAACTTGGATGATGATGATACACAAACAGACGACACACAAGTAGCAGTTTGTGAATGTGTGTCTTGTCTAAAACTCTTAAAACCCTGCACTACAATGACACTCTTTTAATTACCAACATGTTTCCATCATCTATTTTATCGTCTATTTCTTGTAAGCACTTGTTGTTGTTGTTGTTGTTGTTATTGTTGCTGCTGCTGTTGTACTTCTTCATAGCCTTTTTTTTTCTTCGTGTATTGCAACATTTTATGTCAATAAACTCATTCATGTATGTAAACACAAAGATGTTCTACTTGTGCATGTCAAATAAAACGAGGGTGATGCATTAAGTGAAGGTGACTGACTGCTGCATATTTGAAAGCAGTTCCTCAATATTTCAAAATCTGTAACTCCAGACAAAAAGCGACTGCCTTAACACACCCGGTTAATGCACTAACATGAACCTAAAACCTTGCGATACGTGTTGCAAAACAAGTTATTGGCACATTTTTGGACTTAAAAAATAAATAATAAAATAAATAATAAAATAAATAATAAAATAAAAAATAAAATAAATAAAATAAAATAAATAATAAAATAAATAATACAATAAATAATAAAATAAATAATAAAATAAATAAAATAAAATAAATAATAAAATAAATAATAAAATAAGTAATAAAATAAATAATAAAATAAAAAATAAAATAAAAAATAAAATAAAAAATAAAATAAAAAATAAAATAAAATAAATAAAATAAAATAAATAATAAAATAAATAATAAAATAAGTAATAAAATAAATAATAAAATAAGTAATAAAATAAAAAATAAAATAAAAAATAAAATAAAAAATAAAATAAAATAAATAAAATAAAATAAATAATAAAATAAAAAATAAAATAAATAAAATAAAATAAATAATAAAATAAATAATAAAATAAATAATAAAATAAATAATAAAATAAATAAAATAAAATAAATAATAAAATAAATAATAAAATAAATAATAAAATAAAATAATAATAAATAAAATAAAATAAATATCATCCATGATAAAAATAAAATTGATTAGAAGTAAATTACAGAAATATATTCGAATTTCAGAGTGGACAATTCACTTGCATTCGCTTGTGAAATTTTTCACAAATTCTATTTGGAAATGCCGTTTCTTATATTTAGTAAAAGACATTGTCTCATATTGGCATTCCCGGTCTCTGCTCAATTTCATAATGAATGAATAAAATTCTACTTTTACTCTATTCAGAAATATCGTTTGCTACCTTGAGCAGAATATGACTTAATCTTTACTCTGAACAAAGTAGTATTGTTGCATGCCTCAGCGCCTGTCATTTGGTCACTACGGCCAAAATCCTTGGGAGAAGTTTTATCCTTTACTACAAAAATTTTCACATTCATATGCCAAAATTGCACTTTCAGTTGCTGGTGAAACCTTTCACAAACTATTTGAAAGTGCAATTTTTTATTATTTTTGCGGCCAAAATGCCACACGAGAAAAATTTTGCAACTGTCAAACGGTACAAATATTTTTCCTATAATAGACACGAGAGTTCGAGGGAATCTCAAGAGGAAAGAACTTGATTTCATTATAAAATTTCTAGGACTAGAATGCAATTAAAATGAAAAGAACCTACTAAAAGGATCAAAAAGAAAATATGTCACAAACGGCAGTTTTACTACTGTTTTAAAATTTTAAACTTTATAATTGGCTGATGGCAGAGAATTATGCATCTTTAAGGAGATGCAATGTAATGTAATTTTCCAATTTAAACTTACCCTCCGGTAGATTTTGCCACATAACTTTTTACACTACCTCAATATATAGCATGAACGTCTAAGGTTCACATAGCAGTGACTGTGTGTATGTAGTATGACTGCGATGGTACTATAAATAGCATAGCCAGAAGATATGAAAGCCTTAAATGAGAGCAACTAGCTTCTGAAATGCTCATAATTGTTTAAAAGTAAACGAAAACATAAAACTACCCAAAACCCCAGCCAGCTCCGACCCCTCTTACAGTTCAGCAGCTGAGGAGATGTTACCTGTTTGGCGTGGCGAGAATAGCAACTAAAACAACAGTAAACAACGGTGTTTTGGCAGCAGCTGCAACAAAAACTGAAAAGGAAAATAATCACAATAAAGCTGAAGGTAGTAAAAGGTAAATATCCTTCGCTCAATGGCCTTCGCCTATAAAAACAAATAATAGTTGCACAACAAATAAAACAAAAATAAACGTGCAAAAATTAGAAAAAAGTAGAAAAAAAGCTGAACCCAAACTAAACACAAATGCAACAAAAAGAAAAATAGCTTAAAAACAAATAAAATAAGAATTAAAAAAAATTATATATTTTTATATATTTATATGAGAAAAGAAACTAACAATTGGAGAGAAAAAACTGTGCTAAAAACGTGTAATGAGTTTTCTGACATCTTTTTAACCAACGTTATACCATCAACACTGACAACAACATACACAAGCAAACACATGCCTGCCTACACACCCACACACCCACTTTTAAACGGGTTGGTTAGTTGGTTGTGGTGGTTGAGCACTGAGCTTGGCTGGCCGGGGTGGAAACAAAGAAGATTGCAACAATTTGAAATTTTTCCATTTGAGTTGTACACAAAGTCTAAGAAACTGTTTCACATTTTAGCCCGAACGCTAGTGAATGAGTGTGAACATTTGCCAGCTAAACAAATACATCAACTTTATGTTGCACATGTGAACAGGTACACACGTTTTGACATATTTACTTAACAATTATTAAAACCTTCTTATTAACACGCACATATATGCAAGTACGTATATACATAGATTTGGAAATGAGTACAACTTTCTGTTAAGGATATGAAGACAATCTTAAAAGTCTGTCAGAATTAAATAGCAATAATATTTGAATCATGCTGAAATTCTAAGTGAAACGGGTTCAAGGGAACCTTTTTGGAACTTTTTCATTCATAAACTTTTCCGCTTCTGCTACGAATGTGTGTAGTGTCCCATATTCAGAATGAGTTCGCAGAGTCAATCTTCACATTCCAATAAAAAAAAAAGTATAAATTCAGGCTGATTTATACGCTAGACTCATAAAAAATTGGCCATTTGGGCTGCACCCCAACGCAGTCCAGGCGAACATTTCCTGGGCAAACATTAAAAACAACATAAACAAGTTGCGATGATATTCTGATATCACTCATACTTTGTGTCATTTACAAATAAACATAAGAAGAGCTTTGGAAGTCCTTGTCAATAAGAGTAGCCCTGCGATACCTTACTGCCCACGGATACCTTACTGCTCCTGAGAAATGATAACCTAAATAACAAAACAAAAAACTTGGTCAAAGTTCTTAATTTTTTTTAGGGCAAATTGATCAATTCCCCTTATAAGGTGTGTGCGCTCAGGTCTTCTAATTGTCTCGTTAGCAACTCGTTGTAATAGCGGTAATCCTGATTATCGTAGGCTTTCCGATGTATGCTAAACTTATGATAAATTGTACCAAGCACCTAAGATGCCGTAAAGGTAAAGCTGCGTCTTAGGTATGCCTGAGGTTTCAACAGGGGAACTCTTATTCTTTAGCAACACAAGAGTAAGTGATATTGAGTTATTATTCACAGCGCTAATCCTGATTATCGTGGGGTTTCTGATGAATGACATCCATATGATAAATTGTACCAAGAGCTAAGCGCTCAAGTTTCGTAGGTTTCCCCAACGGCATTCTTATATTTTAGCAACACAAGAGTAAGTGGTATTGAGTTATTACTCTTCCTACAAGTATTGCTTGTGTTCATAGAAGGTATTTGCCATGGCACCACTCCTTAAGCTGACTACGAAATTCTTCAGTAACTTCTTTTCGCTCATTACTTTTCAAAGCAATTTTAATTTTCCAGCTAATCTTGTGAAATTATTCAATAAAATGAAATGCTTAAAAGCACTTTAAAATAACTTTTCTTCTTGCCTTAATTCCGCTCATTTGTACAAGTACGAGTATTTACAAATTCCTCATCATCACATGTCAGTAGTATCACATGTTCTTTTCGTATGCTTTAATTTTTATACTTCAAGTAGTATACGAGTACATTGTCTTTCATTATAAGAAGATGTATTTCTAGATCTATGTACAGACATACGAATGTGTGCAAAAGTTTGTGTAATAAGTGCTAGTGTGCAAGTACTTCTGGTGTTCTGCTTTCGTTTAATGTGCGAATACTCTCATAATTATGTTGTCAGCGTAGAAATTTTTGTTCTATGTTTTTTTTTCCTTGTATAGCATTTTGTTTGTCTAGCTTTGCAGTTGTTTGCACCCGCTATACCTTTCACATACATACATACATTTTGCTGGCATATTTCGAAACTTGCATATTTGTTATTGCTGGTGCTGTACGCATTTCTTGTTATTTTCTAACTGTTTGATTAAAACACTTGTATTTCTATTTAAAATCACATTTCAAAGTGGCACAAACGAGAAACCCAACAAAATGGGATTCCTTATGCCAACAAACAATTGAGGAGTTCGGAACTCGGAGCACATTAAGTTTTTATCGCCTGCAGAGAAGTTATTTGAGATGAATCCGCTGTTGTAGGTTTTAGTGTCTGAACGTTCCGTCTTGTTGTCGACTGAACAAATCACGGATCGACTGAGTAGATATCAGCCAGTTTGACAGACTAGGCGTTGATATCCCTTTTGTTAAGAACTGTGATAATATTGGATTTGTTTAGCTCCAGATTTGCCAGTTGTAGACCAATTATTCTTCAAAGTTGTTCAACTCTGGCTGTATTTTTCATATGCCCCCCGCATTTTCAGCTTGCTGCTAGAAGTAAGGATTTTCTCAATATTTATTACAATTTCCTGCCTTCAGCCAAGGACAATACTTTTAAATCACATGTGGGAACACCCTCCATTATTCCCATTTAATTCGAGTTCTAAGGCCTTATTTTAGTGGGGTTTGGCCCCATTTTGACGCTAAGCCCATGAATTTTGAATTTATAGGCATCTATTTCACTTTGGCTTGTGTATGTCGTTGCTGTTACGGAACTTATTCTCTGGGCAATTATTTCTTGATGTCAGGTTGTAGCTGATGTATGTATATCAATCACCTAAAAACAAGTTAATTTTTAAGTTTTGGGTCCTTTAAATACATCAAATTTATTCGGAGGTTTATTTTCAACGCATAAACTGCGTTAATAAGCAGTCTTTGGGGCTGAGTATTCGTGAAAAGCCTCTAGATTATCAAAGTGTGATACAGTTACTTACTTGTTCGAAAATGAGAGTGAAGTTGCGCTGTCCCCTAATTTTGTTCCAGTTGTTCCTCAAAACGGTGTGGCGGCAATAATTGGGCATAGAGCTGAACAGTTTCGATTTATATTTTTTAAGCTGTTTATTTCACTTTCGGCATTAAAATTTTCGAATTAATTGACGGAATTGATGACGACGACCAGTAGGCAATCAAAAGGGATTTATTTCACTTTAGAAATTGGTGTTATTGTAAGCAGTGGACGGTGGGAAAATTTCAGACGAGCGTCTTTAAGGTTTGATGTTCCTTTGGGATTTCAATGCAGTTGCCGTGACCAGCAAATTACTGACAGCAGGGATTACAGCTTAACCGTGCTGTCGTACAAGGAGTTTGTATTAGGTGTCGCTTGGCAAGCTCATCAAAGTGGAATTGGTCCATCATCACATTAGCCCATAATGGCAGCTGCCGCCATAAATACCTCATATTCGTTTCGGTAACTCTTTTCAAGTCCTTTTTTTTCGCACGGCATCATATTTCTGCGTGTTTTATTTTAAAAGAAAATTCATTTGCCGTTTGAGTTTTGTGAAATCAAATAAAATAAAGGTGTAGACAAAGTTTCTTTATCTTTTGTTGCTTAAAAACTGTGTTTTATTTCAACTCATACATATTTCTTACACCCAGTTGTTGTTTGAGTTGTGAAAAGCAAAAGAAAAAAAAAAATTCATTTCTTTTATAACGACTACAAGCATGAGGAGATTCATTAACTTGTTTATTTCTTTCTAATTAAGTGTTCGTTGAAAAGCATAAAAGAACAAACAGAATGTTGGCAAAATAGGCGAAGAAACAAAAAAAAGGCAGCTTAAGCTGCATAAATGGTGCCACACAAAATTGTGTTTTTTATTGTTGGAGATTCTTACCCTTAGAAACCAAAAAGTTTTCGTTAAGAATTAAAGTTTTCCATTTTTTTTTTGGTCGTTTCTTGGATGTGTTGTTTTGTTTTGTTTAATTTTAATTTAGTTTTTACACGCAATGCAGTTATAATAAACGGGGCTGGTGGTACCCTCTTGAATCATTCGTTTGCTACTCATTTATGTCAAGTTTTTCCGTTTCCGTTTCATTTTGTTGTTGTTGTTTAGTTTTGGGTAATTTGTTTGTTTGCTTAGTTTTTTCTTTTAATTTTTACATACTACGTATGTATGTACAAGTTGCAGCAAAAATTAAGTTATTTGCAGCAACAACTATCAAATTAGATTTACAACATGTTATTTAGTGTTCGTTTTTTGCTTTGCTTTAGTGTTGTGGTATTAAACGTTCAAAAGTTTTCACTGATTTTGATTGAAGATGAGAATTTAAAGGCTATAAGGAAGCATGCGAAATTCTTAATTATCATGCACATGTTGATATTAAGATTTTATAGGGGAAGTTTTGCTTGTAGAGCCGCTGCAGGTTAATCAAGTAAGACAAACACTGAAAGTTGTTTTCTTAAGGGTAATATTTTCATATAAGGATCGAACTGGCATATACTGGTAGATGGCAGTTCCGGTGCCACTGTTATTATATTTCGCAGCAATACGAATAACCAGTTAAGATCATAATTGACGGTGCACAAAGGGTTAACAAATTACGTCATAAGTTCTTAAACGAGTTCTCTACTTTTCTCTGTAATGCATTTTGCAATAGAAACCGATGAGCTTGTAGTGCACAGAAAGGTGTGGATTAATAGCACCAGCTCCCCTTATTTCATCACAGTGAGTGTACCCAACCTCAAACCGATGGTCAAGGGCGGCATGGAGCGCAGTTGAATAGGAACTTTTTAAAAGAATTTACTAAACGATTGATATATAAAAAAAAGCTGTAGAATAGGTTTAAGTGCTGCAGGACTATATTCTGCTATGAGTATTTTACGTTCAATGGGCAAACATCTACTGGTTTTACTACCTTATTGTTTTACCCTGACATGAGGATCGTACAAAGCATAAAAATATACTTTTTTGTATCTGACATGAGGATGTCATAAAGCATAAAAATAAGGGAAAGACTTCTTCGGTTTTTGAACCTGAAATGAGGATCCCACAAATCATAAAATTATACAACATCTTACTGGTTGCCTTGACCCTACAAGGAGTGTCTTACAAAGCATTAAAATATGGAAAAACCTGCTGGTTCTCATCCTTCATTGAACCTGACATGAAGATCTTATAAAGCGTGAGGGGTATCCTTCGTTTTTTTGAATCTGACATGACGATCTCATAAGACGATCTCGAAAGAGACCTACATTTTTCTTTCAACAGTCCTAAATTTCTATCTGGTTAAATGGGCCTTTTAAGTTATTTAGAGTATTAGTTCCAATTTTCTCCTGAATGTTCACTAATATATTTTCTATATATCTTAATCTTTCCAGACTTTAAATGGCTTACACTCACCGAAACTTAATTGCAATGGCAATCGTCTAACATCATCGTTATCATCAAACCAAAAGTAAAGCTGCCAGATTCCACAGAGAAAACGCAGAGAGTAAAGGACAAATTTAAAACCCTCCCCAAATCGCTCATGATATATCCAAATGGCGGACTTAAATCCTAGGCACACTTAAGCCGCATAGACTTTTGCGATTTCATCAAACGATTATCATTGAAAATTTTCTTTAAATTTTATTTCGCTATTTGATTCGGTTGTTCAAGAAAAGCGAAAAGAAAATATCGTTTAAAGGCGTCAATTTACCGCATTTGTTGGGCGAAGCAGAGAGCGTACGAGAGATAGAGCAAGAGCGAGCCAGAGACAAAATAAAATGCTAAATTTTTCCCATTTTAAAATGGCCACTCGTCATTTGCGTACATTATCATCATCATCATCATGTACAAATTGCTGCATGCAAGTCTTCCTTTTATTGACACTGTTCGTGATTGGAAATTTAAGTGCTTGGCAGGAGAATGTAAGACCAAAATTATATGTGGAATTAGGTAAGTTGTACGACTGTTATTTCATTTATTTTTAGCAATACTAGTATAAAGACAGTTTTTATTATATTGGTTGGTAGTAAATTAAGCGTAAGTCGACAAAAGTACATAAATAACTGCGGAAATAATTGTGAACTACGGGAACTTAATTTCTGTATTGTAATTTGTATTCAAAGCTTGTCATTAGCAAAATTGATTGCGCAGAAAAAATATTAACAATTATACTCGAACAACAGAATATTTTCTTCTTGTTTGTAGAATAATTAGAAATTTTGTCTTTTGCGTAAATTCTTTAGGTTTAAGTCGTCATTGAAAATTTTCTAAACTTTTTACTGTATTCATAATTTAAAGAGGTCGAGCGCACAAGTACTTAACAAAAGGCCTTTCGTCAAATTTTATTGTAAAACTGTTGCAAACAGAAAATGTGAAAACAAAATAATGAAAATCCGGCCCTACAGCTTCTTCGTTGATATATACTAAAAGCGACAACGTATCAAAATGGTTTTGACTACAAATCTTTAAACGTAAATTATTATTTTCAAGCCGTGTTTTTGTATACAAAATATATTCTGACTTAAACGGTGTTTTTTTGCTGGTAAAATTTCAAATAGACTTAATAAATTGTTGCAGCTGCCATCTTGTCTGCTTATAAAAATCTTGTAAAACATTAACGAAATATATTTCACATCTAGAATCTGAGTTTAATTTTCGCCCGCCGTAGGCGGCGATATATGTGTTCCGTCAAGTATGTGACAACTAAAGTTGCTGTTTTATTAAGTTATTTTCTTGCAAGAAGTATAAAAATTTTGTTACTAAAAATATTGATAAAAAGCATTAAAGGCCAGCAGTCAAGGAAACATTTTGGCAACCTTAATATAACCCAGGAGGAATAATTTCATACAAATTTTAAACAGATCTTGAAACATAAGGCAAATGTCCTCCAGGGTTTTGCTTTAAGATTCCCCTTGAATTCAATCCAATTCTAATTGATTAGGTCACATAGACGTAAGGCTCAAAGAAACCTCACAAAAGGTAGTAGAACGGCCTCAACCAACAAGCTTTTCAAAGCTGGCACGATCTTTAGCCAGTGGCTAAGGTGGGCGTACCCTATTGCGCTTTCCCACTGGTTCGGAGTCGAAGGTTCTGCGGGGTGGAGCAGTGTTTTCCATGCGCCACCTTAGCCGTAGACGCCCGGTTAGGCTAATATCGCTGTACAGCCCGTACAGTTCGTGATTGAATCTTCTCCAGGAGCCATCAACGCAAGCAGCACCAATGATTGAATGCACAAATTTTCTCTGGCAAAAACCAACAACTTCCTCATTCGCTTTTGATATTTTAAGTGGTTCGGCGCCATAAAGCAGGACAGGTATGACTAAAATGGTATAAATCCTGAAACTAGTTTAAGGAAAAAAAATAATAATAATTTCCAGAAAGGTTGTGAAACAACGTTTTCAAATAACTAACGATGCCGATAGACTTGAGATCTAGGAGCGTCCTGGTCATCCCAAATAGGATACAACCCAATAATGCCACACAGTTCCGTTTTTTTTTTTGGGATGAATAAGACGCCTTGAGATGTCAAGTATGTCGGTACCATTCGAAGATTCAAAATTTTGTTTGTGGACCCTGACGATGATTACAGTAACATTTCAACTGCTTCAGGGCTCATACAGCGAACACATGTCACTGTTTACTGTTGTAATTACTGTTGTAATTGTCGTTTACCTCAGCTAAATTTTCGCTAAGTGGCGGAGCTCTTACCAGCGAAGCGAAGTAATGGAGGGAAATCCCTTAACATTGTACGAACAACTGCCAATTCAACAATTATACTCCTAACTTCGAAAATATTGTCGCTTTCAACTAGCAAACTTCCGAAGCGCCTATTGGAATACCCAGCCCGTCCCCCGACAAAAAAAAAAAAAACCAACGTACATTCCAATAAAGCCTTCAATTCATGAATTTCATTTCAAACAAATTAATTGTATAAAAAAAATTCCTCTTTTTGCAAATCTCTTCGAATTCCACATCAATCAGATGTTATTTGAAGCATTTAAAAGTCATCGGAAATGACCTTATCGTAACTACGAATATGACTCTCTCACTCTCTTGTTCTGTGTCTCTTATATGTACGTGTCATTTATTTATGCAGGACATTATTTTATGTTGGGTTGCAGGCACCGTGTGTGTTTGTTCGTTTGTTGTTGACATTGCAATGCGATTTAAATACTTTTGTCGTTCTTGCAGAATACTTACATACATACGTGAGTTGGTATTGTACCTTAAAGTAAATATGTTTGTTCATATATGGTTTTGCCAGCCAGTGTGTGTGTGTGTGTGTCGGTCGGTCTGTTTGTGCGTCCGTCCGTCCATCTGTTCTGATGTCGCTACATTACATTTAACACCATAAATGCAATTTAAACTTCAACTTCTTCGACAAATACCATTGGCTGTCAAATGGTATCTTCAGAATTGTCTATAAACGTAGTAGTAGTTGTTGCTGGTGTTGTACTGGACATAATTATGTGTCTGTCTACCGCCGCCATCCTTAATGAAATCACAATTTAAACGCAACGGGAAAGAAATATTTTAATGAACATTTTCGAAGTGTAGTATTTGTACAAATACAAAAATGTTCTCTTAAACCAGAGATTCTCAAACAAATAAAAAATTAGGATTCGAAAAAGTTGTCGCTTTTAGGGAGTTGTGGTCTGTGATAGAAAGAAATACAGTTTCCATGTCCTTTCGAGTGCAAAAATATAATAATAGGAGTATTTTTTACTATAATTCGACAATAAATAATGTCAGTTTCATCGTTAAGCGGTCCTTTACCATTTCATCCTGTAATGATAGAAAGAAAGCGCGAGAGAAAGAGAAAATGTTTAAGAAACTCTTATAATAACATGCAGGCTTCGTTGCAAATTGCAAAAAGAAGGAAAAAAATCCACTCCTACATTATGCAACGTAAACAGCGGCAAAGAAAAACAACTGTAATTAACAGTTATATCCTGCCTATATGGTTTTTAATGTGCTGGACTGACAGACAGGCTGACTGTTGTTTATTAAAACATGTTCAACATGCATGTTTAAAGACATGCCACACAACATTGTTACATACATCTTCTCCACCAAGTCGTTGTCATAGTCACAGCAACAGTCATCATCGGCGTCAACATCAACGTGTAATTAAAAAGAATTGATACAGCGACATGTTGCCTGACACAAAAAATATATAAATAAATATTTTAACAAGAAACCCATGACAACATTTGTAAAACGAAAGAATATTTTTCATCTCAAAAGGTGCATAGTTTTCATATGCAGCATGACAAGCTTGCACACTAGTGTTTTTTACGCGCCGCAGAGTGTTATTTTAGGTCACCATCTCCCTGCTACAATACAAATGAGGATTTGAGTTTTAAAACAATTACTCTATCTATCTCTAAAAAAAATCAAGCATCCTGTGGATATCGGTCCAAAACTGTGCTTTATCAGACAAGAACAAAGGGAAAGGTGAACAGAAGTGGTTCCTCAATTATTTCGCTACCTCTCAAGACAGCTTAACTTGATGGTGGTTAGAACTACGTATACATTAGTAAACGTTTCGCTAATGGATCTCTCTGGTATGTAAGGCTGACTGCAGAGAAAATGGTAGGATTGGCATCGAGCATTATTAGTCCATTTTAGAGGAACAACACCATTAGAGTAGTTCCTAAGGCAACTGAAAAACCATCTCATGCGAAACTGGCAGACTAAGGGCATCAGAATCAGCCACCTATTTCAGTTGCATTACATTTGGACTGCTGAACCTAGTTAGTATCAGTAACTACAAAGTATTATTCTTGAAATTAAGTTTTCAACCCAAATCCAACGACATTTTGGTCAATGTACGCTCCTAAACCACGATGTAAGTAGAACATGCTGGTGGCTTGCGATCTTTGTTTTGCTAATGAAGAATGTGGCAGGTCGAGTCTATCGAAATAGGCGAGCATTTGTGTCCTTCGGGTGACAGTAATAAACTATCCGATGCGTCTCTGTACCAGGTACCAGACTCCTGGTGGCAAGTCAATACTACCTATGAAAGAACATCAGACGAGAAACTTAGTAATGAAAATATCCCCCTCCCCCCCAAATTGATTTCACTGCTGTTAATTCCGAGCTTCTCCTGAGATAGCATATTTTTCCCCCTTTTTATTTTCCATTAATCCAGAATGGAGTGTGTTAACGTTTCATAGTCATCATCATCATCCAGGAAATTTCTTCCTTCGATGGTGCTTAAATCTACATCAGGCTTCAAACTTCATAGAGTTTTGCAAGACTACAGGTACGCTCGATTATTGCCAGCCCCGAAATTATTAGCTTATTTTGCAAGCCTTTCTATTGGAGTACCCGCAAAAATTTCCAATTATGCTTCCTCGCCCTTTTCAATTCTATGTGAGTACTCATAAATTTAAAGTTTTCAAAAGCACTTGATATAGTGCAACTATCATTCTGTTTTCCTTTCTTTTCAAATGTCGCTGTTAAGTCTTCTGAATAATGAATAGCTCTACTTTAAGTATCATATGAAATGTGCTGTATTTTCCCTTTTCTTTTTCGAGATACTTTAACAGAACTGTTCCTTTTGTAAGGAAAGTAATTAAGGTTGGAAACTACATTACACTTCCTTAAATTAATTAACATATTACAACGTAAAACTATTTTCATCTTATTTCACATGCCAAATGTGTCTGTAATCTCTCCTCCATCTCGTGCCACTCTCAACCATTCGTTTGGTTACAACGAGAGTCTATAAATTTAGTCACCTCATTTACCACAAGCATATACATATATATGTATATTGTACAACGAACTAAATTCTTCAGGAATAAAATTACTTACATATATTCGTGCACCTACAACACGTATGATCGTTGTCATCATCACTAACGTTCTTTGATATCTGTGTATGAATATAAATTTCAGTAATAATCATCTTTTAAGTACATGAACAAAGATGAGAGGTACTTAAAAGAGAATATGCTATATGGGAGTTGTGCCATAGTTCTCATAACTCTGATTGTCACCAGCGAAATTGGAAAAACTGCAAGTACTTATATTTGATTATATGGCGCTTTTTTAGGTTATTTCGCTGTTCAGTGTCTGGCTCACAAGGCACAACATACAGAAACCAAACACCAGAGGTGGCTTTTGTCTGGCATCAGTACTTGCTCTTTACTGAGAAACCTCCTGCTACCTTATGCCTCCTTCTCTTACGGACATTAGTGCCCGCGGACACCAATCCTTACGAACACCTGTTCTTTCAAAGTTCAGTCCTAACTTAGAGACACCAGTGCTTAGGGACATCAGTACTTATGGACATCAGTCCCTACGGATATTGATCTTTATGCGTATCAACTCTTACAGGCATCCAGAATCTCTACTTAGCACTCGTTAACTATTTTGCCAGCCAGGTACCTGTTAAAACAGGCCTCTGTTGCTGGCCAAAGCACCTCGAAAGACATTTAGGTCGTTGAAAACAGCCAGTGGCACGTTTTCAGACGTGAAAATCTTATCAATCATCATGAATTAGCGAGGCTTTCTTCCTGGTACTTCAAGCACAGTGAGACGACTTCTGCCAAAGTTAGGTAATCCAGCCAGGATCAGTCCGTTATACAACAAATACTTTGCTGAGCACCTCAGAAATTACGATATGGGAACTTAATACACTGAAATCCAACCAACATTTTAGCAACTTTCTTCGGTACTTGAATATGTTGCTTGCAAAACATTTGGCTGTCGTAAAAACTTCGTGCGATTAAGGGTCAACCATGTGTTGGTTGTTAAAATGTTACAGCTTGGATACGGACACCTTCACCAAGTCCCGAAAACAAAACTGTCCGAGAGTTTCTCATACCCGCTCTATCATATTAGGGAGTTACTCGCCCCACAAACTATTTACAAATTTTGTTCGTCCATGTTTAAGGTGCCCATCTAACCGAGGTATCGTATCACTTGTGTAGTCTAGGAAGTAAAGTGCTGGGGTTTTGTAGAAGCCAAGATAAGTGCTGTACGCCATAAGAAGCGGTGAGCAGTTGTAACACAAACTACTAACCGACAAGAAGTAGATATGTAACTTCGAGAGCTCCGAGAACCTAATCCTTATGATTTTACTGTTTTTAGTTTCAACAGTGTCCTCGGATACCACTCACTCTGAAATGTTCTTTCACTCTTTCAATTTAATTTCGAATGGCCTGTTTTATCGCGTATTTCGTCATCTTTATTCAGTAGTTGTTATAGTTTCAACTCAGGAAACGTAAAAGGTTGCCTGCTACAAATTTTTATCTATTTTTCTAATAAAATTCCTCAAAGTTGTTAAATATGTGTTTTCGGAAAGCTAAAGAGTTTATTCTTATGTAAACACCACCAGAAAGACTACAGGAGTCCTCTAACGCATAAATCATCTGCTGATCCTTTATAAAATTGAAAAACATTTGACTCATTTGTACAGTTTTACTTATTTGCACAAACTTTTCTTTTTAAGTACCAAAACATCACACTTTCATGCCCCACCGCTCCGCACAGCTTGAACAATTTAAACTACATATTTCTTATATAAATTACTTAATGGCATTAAGTTTTCAATGCACACATTTCGAAGAGGCAACCTTTAAAACGTTGTACTCGTATACGAAATCGCAGCTTTACAAGACAGCACAGCAACAAAATCTTTTACCACAGGAAATGCATTTTAATGCAGCATTTGCTACGTGTTTCTTCATTTTCTATAACACAAGACATGCACCAAATCCTTATGATTTTAGAACAACAACGGAGCTGTTTGTTTTTTTTTATGTTTTAAAATGAGGGAGAATTTTGTGTATGAAAACACAATTTTGTGGCTTTTTCAGAGGAGCAAAAAGAAAAAAACCAAAAGTTTTAACATAGTTTTTTTTTCTTTTAATATGAAAACTTCATTTGAAATGTTGTAACAGGAATGACTGTTTGTCTTTCTTACGGCTTGTGTTCGTCTACTACAATATATTTGTCCGTCTGTCCGTCTGTCGGTCTGTGTGTCTCTTAAGTTTCGCTTTGCAAACCAACCAACGCTTATCTTTTGCTACCTTTTGTGCGTCGAGTATGTCTATTAACTTTAAACTGTTAAATATCTTCCCGTTCTCTCTTTCCACCTGCAACGAGTTTGGGGCAGCTATAATTACTTTTAACGGAAGTACACATAATTTTCTAGTCAATTGTCTAGTTCTGGTTGGTTTTTAGTACAACAAATAATTTTAAATGAGCAGCCCCACCACCAACAACAACCACCCCAACGCACCCCCCTCCCACCACTTCAGCCACCCTAAGAATGCCGCAACTTTATTCATTCTTTTACTAGTTGTGGCTTCTTTTTTCTGCTTCTGTTTTTGTATGGCTGTGTGTATGTGTGTGTGCAAACGTAAATAAAATGCAGACTTTATGCCTTAATGGCTGGCGGATAAAAACGGTTTATGCTGTATTTAGTTTTGCGGGGGGTAGTTGAGGAGCAATCGAAGTCTTAGGAGCAGTGGTTATAACAGTCCTTGTCATTGTCCAATAAAAACCACCATGTGCACAAATTGTGCAGAAAATTTCATTATGATTGTGAGCCAGACAGACAACCGGCCACAGAGATGTTAAGATATATGTAGATGTGAGCGTCTGTACACATGCAAGACCCAATGCTGCATGCAATACACATTGCCGCATGCACTACACATTGCCAGCTTAACAATATTTCAAGCAAAAAAAGGAATCTTCTTTTTTCTTCTTCTTCTTGCCAAATGTGGCAATTATGCCACACAACTTACCTGTTGTCAGTGCGAGAAAGAAGAAATGAATGTTCATTAAAACACACACACACACACCCGCACACACTCACCCACTCACTCCTGGCTGTGAGCAAAAAAAAGCAAAAGCAAAAGTGTATATCTTGTAAATTTTCTACTTTATTGATCGTTGTAACATTTAATTGCTTGTAATTGTCAGAGCAGCTAAAAAGATGGCAGAAAAAAAAAGAAATGAACATGTTGTTTTCGTTTCGTTTTTCTGTTGTTCTCTATTTCTACTGTCTGGTCTGTAGGTGTTTATGAGCCGGTTTAATTAGGCGTTATTGTTAGTGTGTGTGTGAGGTGTTAAACATATGGAATTTATTAGTTGTAAAACACAAGTGCTCAGTTGTGTCCTGTGACAACTGAGGACACATAAAAACTTAAACGCCAAAATGTTTAGTAAAATATTTAAAATATTATCTTTGCAATTTAATTTGAGCGCAAGAACTAAAATTATTATATTGTACAAAAAAAAACATCTGAAAATATTAGGTCTTTGCATAAATTAAAACATTCGCATTTGAACTGAGGCAATTCCACCTCATCATTGCCCTTTGGGCACCAACTTTTATTTGTCTATATTTGTTACGTACTCGTAGGTGTGAGTGGCCAGGAACCATCATGAACCTTGGAGATATTCTGATAATGCTGATCATTTATTTATTGTAAAGTAAACACTCAAATTAAACTTACTTTAACGACTAAGTTTAAATTGTACTTATCCTTAAAAACCTTTTCCATGCCTGTCTTGGATGAACAAACAAAAAGTATTATTTTTACTGATTACAATTTTTAAAACTTTTTTATTTTAAAAATAATTCAATATTTTGAGTCAATTAAAAGAATTGAACATGTTGAAGCATTTGATTACCACTTCGCCATCCTCGGCTTTTATGCACAATACATTTGTATTAGGTTTCCGTTTACAATATTTTAAAACTTTTTGTCTAAAATTAATTCAGTTCGGCTTTAGGTCAAAAATTTTAAAAATGGCATGATTTTCATTTCATGCATTTCTTTTTATTTTTGAATTATTTGACCTAAAAGCAAACTGAAATATGTAACAAAATATTAAGAAACAGATAAAGTGAAAAAATAAAATTAATACTTTTATCGGTTAAAATAATAAAATGAAAAGTTCTTTACTAGCAATTCTGCAGCGAATTTGTTATTTTTTCCGATCACTTTGAATCGTTTGAAAAAATTAAGTTACAAAACCAGTTGAAACAGTTTATTAGTTTTCCATTTCTGGCTTTTTTTTAACTTTTTGCTTAAAATTACTACTTGCTTTGATTAAAATAATAAAATGAAAAGTTATTTATTACCACTTTTCTAGCCCTGGATTATACATCAAAATCAAAATGTTTTAATTTTTCCTATTACAATTTCAAAAATAATACTTTGAATCCAGCATTATGTTATACAATTTACGCTTTTCCATCCCTGCCTTTCTAATACAATGTGTTTTAAGAGTTTTAAAACTTTTTTTTTTGTCCAAAATTAATACTTAACTTTGCATAAAGTAATAAAAAATAAATGTATTTTATCATCACTTTCCCAGCTCTGGCTTTGATGCACAATCAAGAGGTATTAAAAAAATAGTACATATATAAAATATTATAATACTTTCTTGTGTTGGCAATTTTTTAAAGTGGTTTTGGTAAATGGAAAAAAAAAACTTTTCGTTTTTTTCCTGCTTTCAATCGAGTTCGTTTTTTCTTTCGCAAAACAGAAATAAAGAGGAAAAAAGAATTTGTTTAAGAAGCAATTTGTTGAGTTGTGTTTGAATGTGTTTTGTATACAAATGAATATCACGTGCCTGTGAAGCTTAATGTTGATGTGGATGCAACAAACAACAATTTTGTGCTGCTTTTTTTTTCTGCCTTATTTTATTGGTTGTGTGTGCCTGTTTTTCCACAACTCATCTACAACAGATGTTGCAATATGATTTTCATACAACAACATGGAAAACTTAGTTGGACATGTGTAAGATAAATGTGCTTTAGCCAAACAAAAAGAAAACTCATACAGTGGTCTGTGGCAAAAGCTGCTTAAAAACTGAACCGAACAAGCTATGGCCTATATATCGAAGTAGCACTGTGGCTTGACATGCGCACACAAATCTCGTTTTTATTTGCACTTTAACATGGCACTTTTATCTAAAAGGCAAAAAGAAAACAGAAAAATTCTAAATCTTTCTTCCATCACATTCAAGTAAATAAGTTTTTTGTGCCACATACTCGTACGTATGTATTGGTTTTGCTTATTTGGTTGTTTTCCTGTCTTTCGTTTGCAAGTCAATGGCTTGCGTATACAACTGACTGCAAACTCACTTACTGCTCCTTGTGAAATCCTCCAACTAATACCGGCTTCAGCCCAAAATAACATCATCATCATCATCATCACCAGCGACGAGAGCCCTTTGAATTTTTGTTTTCTAATGTTTGTTTTTGAACCTCTAATGCCACTTTATTTGAGGTAAAAACATCACAATGTTTTACGACGAGTATTGAAAATTAAGCATTGATAAATGGCCCAGCAAGTTGTAATGCAAATCTCGTATGTATCGGTGGCTGGTGGCATGTTCTTTCCGAAAATTACTGCTCTTGCCCGGCTGCTGGCGGGGGCAACTAGCAAAAAGACACTTGGCTCATTGCATACTGATTTCATTTGCTACCATTTTCTTTACGTCTTTCACAAAACTACCGGCAATGCCAAACCAAAAAAAAAAAAAAAAAAAACGGCATCTAATTTTGCTGCTCATCAATTGGGGCTTTTTTCTGCTTTCCTTTTGATCCAAGCATTTTTTTTTGGTAGTTGGCATTAGTTGGGTATGAATGTTGTTTGGTTTTTCTTTTGCCATAAAAGTTTGCCTTCGAATCGCATTTTTTCTTTAGCCTGATTCTTCGAGAGGAAATCAATTTTTGTTGTTGCCAAACCTAGAGAAATTAAAATTAGGTAAGAAAAAAGTTGTTGGCTGCCTAAAAGTTTTACGAAAGGAAATTACTTGGGCTTAGTAAAATGTTTGAATCTTATAATTTAATGAAGTTACCATGTGGTTTAAGGGAGCGACTTAGTGGCCCGGATAAGGCAAAGAAGAATAGAGTTAAACTATTGCAACTTCCAAATCCCCAAATTGAATTTTGTGAGGCCGGGGGAAAAGTTTATGTTTGTAACTAATTGCTACTAATCATATGAGCGTTGATATGGGGGTTTCCTTTAGTCGTAATATGTATAAGAGTATTGTTAGGTTATCGTTAATTTAGCTGCTCCTGATTTAATTGAGGAAACAAAGTCTACACCTATTAGAAGGGTTGTTGTCAGGGCTGGTAAGGAACTGTCATGGATAGCCTTTAGTGAATTTGTTTATATTTGCTACTTAAGAATGGCCTTTAAAAAAATTATAACGTGAAATTTCCACCCATATCTTTTAATAAATATAGATGCCTAAACCCTTAAATCATTTGCGGAGCGTACCCAAGGAATATCAATGCAAAGCTACCCAATGTTCTCTGCCATTCAGTTCCTTACTAAAAGGATTATATGTTGCAAGCCAACAGCACATCTGAGTATCCCCACCGGCTTTTCCCCATCAAAGATGGCTTTGCTAGCCCAACATCCTTACCAAACAAATCCAATTTCTTGACTCTGAGGGTCGCTCCGAGCTCATTTTGCTTATTGAAGTAATCATTTATCCAGAAATGAGCTTTTCACTGACGATAATTTTTGTAATATAAAAATGCTGTAATCAGCAAATAGCCGATTTCGGCTTCGAATTGTCTACACACTCTGATGGACAGCGGCACTGTTTTTGAAAACGTCACACTCACAGAACTATAAAAACAGATGAGATGCCAAAGTGACTGCACAAGGAATTAGGACCATAATACATACATACATACCTACATATTTAATTGATGTAAATTGAAAAACTAAATTTTTTTTTCTTACTTTTAATTAAAGAAAAATTTTTCTGTTCATATCAAAAAAAAAAAAAAAAAATCTTAATCCATCAAAAGTTTATTATTAGAATCATGAATGCAAAGACATGTGTCTCAGTGGCAACACAATTTTAAGCAACATTCCTTTTTTTGTAGCAGCATTTTACCAGACGCTTTCCAAGCAGAGGAATAGTTTTTCTTTTTTTAAGTTTAAAAATTTGATGCCACAATGACATGATTTTCTGCCGCGCTTCCCTACCATCGCCTGTGAGTATTCCTAAATGCAGGATAATAAGACATTTGCATATCTTTAATTTATACTTATTTTGCGTTCGCAGAATTTTCACAAACTTTGAATAGAAAATGAAAATAGAAAACAAATTCTTATGCGCACGTCAATAAATTTGCCGGCGAAGCGAAAATGGATATATTTTAAAGCAACATTAATAGTTTTTAAAAGGTTTGGGAACAGCTGCGAGGAGGAGGACCGTTAATTGTCACGACTTGCAAGTAAAAAGCTGGAGGAAAATTTCTAATAATATTTTAAAGCCGAAATTTTTAAAGCTAAAAGTATGTTTTCTTCTCGTGCCTGGTATCGCACATTGTTTGCCATTTTGAATTTTTTTCCTCACTAACGACAGTATTTTTATGTGAAAATGTGAAATGAAATTCATTTTCTTTCCAGCACCAAAGGAAAAACATACATAAATAAATAGACTTATCAAGGTTCATCGATTGGTAAATGTTATACGAACCGTGACAAAAATGATCTTTAACAATTTATTAATGATTTGAGTAACCATCGGAAATATTATATACCGATTTGGTTACATAATTTCAATTGAGAAAAAAAAAAAAATAAATGCCGATGCATGTTAATCCTTTTAAAGGCTTGTAAGACGTTCGATTACTTAAAGTATTTGTATTAGAGTATCGAATGTTTTTCATATTCTGTTTTTGTGTTCTGTTTAAATGTATGCGACTAATTTTCGCAGAAATTAGATCAAAAACACACACAGATACACACAAAAACGCACGCGTTATCAAATAAACGCATTCATTTGCTCAAAGACCTAAATTAACAAAAGCCTGACCCGACCACATATTTATAACCCCGCAAACATACACGTACACGTGCTTAAGGTTTTGCAAGGATTTCGTTCTGCTTAAAATAATTGTTATTGTAACACAATCTATGTACTTATATATCGTATGCATGTATGTATGTATGTTTAATATAGACATATGACTGCTGTACAATTCTGTGGTAATGATTTTAAAATTGCAGGCACACCTGTATGATGTGCCAGCATCATCACTTCAATGGCTCCAATAAGTATTTCACTTAAAATTATGGCTCTTTGCTTTCTTATCTGTTAAAAAGCACACAAACACAAAAGCTTATACATGTCTATGGGTGTATGTGTGTGTGTGTGTGTGTGTGTGTGTGTGTGTGTGTGTGTGTGAAATATAATCGAATTGTGACCATTTAACATATAATCATCATGTTGCCTCTCATTTGATATTGTGATGCAGAATATACAAGTAATCATACAAGTATTGGGGGTTTAACTAAATTAATCCTGCATCATTATTTGTTTAGGTGAACAAAAAAAAAATTCGTTGCAAAAACTGTAAAGAAAACAAAAAAAATTGAATTCTTGTTTTCATAATTTTTTTTTTAGCAATTTTGTATTTTAAATGTTAAGAATTTAATGCCAAGGAAGTCAGTCCACAGCTGTTAATTACATCTAAGATATTTGAAACTTTATTTTAAACTATAATATTTTACGAAGACAGTTTGCTAATGCCACCAAAAGAAATGTAGTTTTTTCAGTGATCTGTTTGTTTTTCATACAGGCAAGTCTTACCGCTGAGACATTTCTGCAATTGCGAAACGGAAAATAGTCGCAATCTAGAGAGTGAATTTGGTAACATATAATAATTCTATGGCATGTCATTTCATTTTTGTCATAGTATATGGCCTGCCATTGTCCTGCTGACACAGGACTTGTTTCGCTCATGTGCAAAAAGTTTTCGCTTCTCAAAGTAATCGATGGGAATGGCACCGCATGCACACCAAAGAAAAAAAAAAAAAGAAGAAAAACTGTGACTCATAGACCCAATTTATACATCTGCTTGTTTTGTTTGACCTTTAATCTCTGGTATGTTGTGATGAGATCGTTTTTGTTGTACATCAATATTAAGTCCATTCAAAAACTCTGCACCGCTAACCGTTTTATCAAATTTGAAAATAGTCGATGGTAATGACGGCGCATGCGTTTACAAAAACGTGTGACCATAATCGTGTTAGCTGAACTCTGCTTATTTTGATTGCTGTTGGGTCTCCAGTAAATAGTGATGCAAACAGATTTCGTTCACAAGACACAAATCCCGTACAAAGCTTGACCACGTCCTTGTAATAGTAACTTGTTTCCGACTAGGGTCAAGGTACTCACCAAATAGGTATTTATGCAAAATATGATGCACTGTTTCGCTTGAGATGACAACAGCCTCAGCCATCCAACACACTTACGTTCGTTGGTCGTGCAATATAAAATTCTTTGGACTTTATAAAGTTATCACACAGACCTCGTATCAATACATAATCTTACACAATTTGTTGGCTTTCATTATTCTATTGTATTGGCTTCTGGTTGCTTGTCGCCGGTGTCTTTAAAATAACACTCAACAGCAATTTGCCTTTGAATTTCTTATTGATTTTACTAAATTTCTTCGTAAACGTATCAAAATGCTGATTAAAATAAATTGTCAGAGATGTTAATTATCATTTTAATTAATAACCAATTTATTGTCAGAAATAGTTGTATTTTCTTACTCGTCATTATAATGAAATAACAATGAAACACTGAAGAAGAACAGCACAAAATTTATGGTAAATATTTCGGTCCCCTGACTGATTCCAAAACAATTGCCAAAACATTTCGACTAAAATATACAACCGTTCAATGCGACAAATCTAAACAAGTTAAAGTTTTCTATTCATACTTTCTTGGTTACCGACCGACTAAATTTAACTTTTTAATATTTTAAACTTATAATGGGGTTTTTTTTTCGTTGTTTAATAACATTTATTGTCATTTTATTTCTAAAGTTGGTCGCGTGCAAATCGCATATAAATCGTTAATATAAATTTATTTTAAAAACTAAAAACCATAAAAGCTCAAGAAAAAAAATGGAATTAATAGCTTTGTAAAATGAATTATAATTGAAGCTAAATTGGCAATTTATTTAAATTTGTGGCTTAAAGTAAAGCGCAAAAGTGACATTTTTATGAGGTACTTTTATGTGCTACGAGCTTAAAAAGAAGAGAAAAGGTCAACTGATTAGAATGTTGTGTAATAATAAGACCAAATATGCCTGCAGCAAAATACGTTAAAGTAAAACTAAAAAGGCTCCAACAAATTTAATTTCCCTTAAAACCGAAAGAAAACTAAAAATATGTATTTTAATTTGCTAGAAAATCGATAGAAAACTTTTCTTCTAGTTATCGATGAAAAGACTTTCGTATAGAAAAACTATCGAGACTTATCGATAAGTTTATTTTCTATACAAAATTTATCATTAACTTTACTTTTGTATAAAAAAGTAAGCCGATGGCCTTAAGCTGCTAGTGCTTTCGTTATTAAGATTTATTATAATTTTAATTATGGTAAATTATAAATAACTAAAAATATAAAAAAGTTATCGATAATTTTACTTTCCAAGAGAAACGCTATCTTTAACGTTACTTTTGTATAGGCTTTATATTTCAATAGAAAATTTATCACTTGTTAAAGAAAAGTTACTTGTTAAGAGGAAAGTTATCGATAACATGACTTTTCAATATAAAATTTTTCGATGACTTCTTTTATCACGAAATTGATCCATTATTTTACTTTTCTATTTCAATAAAAAAACTCTTTATAACTTCATTTTTGTAAAGAAAAGATATTGCTAATTTTATCTGTTTATAAGAAAGTTATCGATAACACGATAAAATAAAAATTGATCGAAAACTCAATATAAATAAAATTTATCGATAACTTCTTTTTATAAGAAATATATCGACCACTTTACTTTCTTATAAAAAAAATTATCGATAACTTTAATTTTCTAAAGCAAACTTAGTGATCTTAGCAAAACTAAGTGGTCACTTCTCTGCACAAAACTTATCGATTTCCTTAGTTTTGTACCAAAAAGTGGTTGATAAAATAAAATAATCGATAAGTTTGCCTTTTCAATGGAAAAGTTATCAATAACTTTAATTTTCAAACTTTCTATTTGTGCAAAATCAAGGTTCATCTCGTTTTTGTCTAACATTTTAAATGATATATCTTAAACAAAGTGCCAAATTCTAAATCACTTAAGCCTTCAAATTTGCATTAGAGTAGCAACATTTACGAAATTTTGTAATTTTTAACTCTTTATTTCTACTGCACTAAAATGTTGCATCGAAATGACAATTTAAGCCATCATCACTAAATTATAATTTTTATTATTAACATAATCGTAAAAATGCCAACAAACGCAATAAAGACTTAAGCATCATCAGCAGCATCGTTATAATCATTTTGGCATTTGTTGACGATCATTGTTATAAAAAGCTATTGTTGCAACATATTCGTTGTTGCAGTACAACACATAATAATGCCACCGAGTGTTAGGCATACATATTAATACTTTTACCATAAGCCATAATCTAAACACTATGTTTGTGTTTCCTTGTGTATGTAAAGCGCACACAAATGAACACTGTTGTGCTGCAAATGTTCATCGGAAACTTAATCATGTGTTGCTTAATGGCAGTGAGACTTTTATGCATTTTCAATACAAACAACAACGCAAAACCCCAAAAATTATTTATGAAATTTGATAATAATCGTATAGAATGATGATTAGTTTAAATATTAACCATATTTTTCTAGGCAATAGAACAAAAAACCAGCCGCATTGAGTGGAAACTATTTTCGAAATGTGTTCGAAAAAGAAATTTTATGCCAGCGCACAGTTTGCAATTAAACATTTTTTTTTTTAAATTCTTTATAATTTCATTAGCTTTGTCGACGTATTGTTTTCAAGTAGTAAAAGTAAAGTACTTAATAGATTTATTTACTTTACTTAAAGAAAAGTAATTGTAAATAAATTGATTAGTTGTAATTGTAAAGTAATTGATTACTTGTAATTGTAGAATAAGTGGGTATGTGTAATTGTAAATTAATTGATTATTTGTAACTGTAAAGTAATTGATCACTTGTAATTGTAAAGTAATTAATTAATAGAAATTGTAAAGTATTTCATTACCCGTAATTGTACAATAAAGTAAATGGTTACTTGTAAATGAAAAGTAATTGTTTACTTCTAATTGTATTGTAAAATAATTGGTTACTTGTAATTGTCAACTGCTTGATTACTTGTAATTAATCATTTTACTTGGTATTTACATACATAATTTGCTTTCACATCTTATTATTGAAAACTTATGTAAAAAAAAAAAGTAACCAAGAAAAAAGTAAACGTAACTTATCGATAACTTTTCTGTATGCGAAAACATTTCAATTCGAACTATAATCCAACACAACTGAAGGGCCCCCCTTTACAATAAAACACAAAAAAGAAAAGATGACAGTCTTGAACGGTTACATGCAACCATTTAAATGCTCAATCATCATTATAATTATTATCATCTTTCTGTGACTGAACAGCAGTGCTCTCTATGAGTGAAATTTTCAGCATCAATTGCAGTCAGGATGTGCTTAATTTAAAAGGTGTAGAGCAGTTACGAAAACGGAGACGTGGCATTTGCAAGGTGGTTCTGTTGAAATACGTTGACATGAAATGCATACATCGTGAAATGAGTTCATTAAATACTCGTACAGAAGAAGAAAACACAACGAAACGAAAGACGAAAATAAGTAAATAAATTTCACTGCACTCTGGCAAACAACATCTGTACTGTGTGCACTCGTATGCATAAAAGCAAAATGACACAAAACGCATTACACATTTTTGTCAAATGATGACGGCAACAGTGACTTTGACGACGACAATGACGATGGCGGTGATGAAAAAGTAAATTAAAACACACACACACACACACATTTTATAACTGATTCTATTGGCATAATGCATTTTGTTATCTTAAGGGCAAAGATGTGGAAAAACAGCACTAAACTCTATTATTTGCAACAGAAAATGAGTAAAATTTCCACACACATGCAGACATTTCAGCACACACACACACACACACACACACACACACACACACACACACACACACACACACACACACACACACACACACACACACACACACACACACACACACACACACACACACACACACACACACACACACACACACACACACACACACACACACACACACACACACACACACACACACACACACACACACACACACACACACACACACACACACACACACACACACACACACACACACACACACACACACACACACACACACACACACACACACACACACACACACACACACACACACACACACACACACACACACACACACACACACACACACACACACACACACACACACACACACACACACACACACACACACACACACACACACACACACACACACACACACACACACACACACACACACACACACACACACACACACACACACACACACACACACACACACACACACACACACACACACACACACACACACACACACACACACACACACACACACACACACACACACACACACACACACACACACACACACACACACACACACACACACACACACACACACACACACACACACACACACACACAACTGCAGAAGTATCATGCGTAGAATATTTGCGAAATTCTTCTAAATACGAATATACAAGCAAATTTTGCTGTAACAATTTTCACCTAAAATCCTGTTGAACGTTGCAAGCAGATTTGAAAAACTGTTACAATTACTTCCTTTTCCTTTCGAAAGTGATTTCCATTTAGAGGTGTTTTTTGTCTTCCCCATTACGTTTTGTCATTCCCTGCATTAAAGGTGACACAATTTTGCAATTCCTTCATTTTTTTGCCTGTCAATTTTCAATCTATGCACGACAACATTTCATCACTCATGAACACAAGATGCCAACAACACTCCGCCATCCCAAGAGGAAAGGTTTTCC
Source organism: Epicampocera succincta (assembly GCA_932526305.1). NCBI lineage: Eukaryota > Metazoa > Arthropoda > Insecta > Diptera > Tachinidae > Epicampocera > Epicampocera succincta. The sequence continues at coordinate 9,647,523 of OW052037.1, read as the reverse complement.
TTAACTTTGTGGTATTCGTATTTAGTTTAATGTATTTTTGAAATGTGTGTTTTGCACTTATAATGCAAATATTTAAAGATTCGTTTGGAGCAGAAAATTGTGGCTGCATGTACAAAAAAATATGCTTGTTTTGGAACAAATTTTTACTTTAAAAAAATTTTAGTTTGTTTTGAAAATTTTTTTTGGGAAATTTTTACATTAAAAAAAATTTTAGTTTGTTTTGAAATTTTTTTTGGCAAATTTTTACATTAAAAAAAATTTTAGTTTGTTTTGAAATTTTTTTTTAGGCAATTTTTACATTAAAAAAAATTTTAGTTTGTTTTGAAAATTTTTTTTGGAAAATTTTTAATATAGTTTTTATATATCTTTGAACAGTTCGTTTTTGTTTTTGCAACTCTAAAAAAGCATCATAATTACAATTCGACACACTCTATTCGATGTTCTTTTGTTTTAAAAGCGGAAAAAAGTTTTTCATAACTTGTGCTTTAGGGCAGAAATATGAAGGATATTCTTCAAAAGGAAAATGTTCTCTAATAATAAACTAATCACATCTTAAACTTTTATTCTGGATTTTCTTTTAAGTGCTAAAGAAGGCATTCACACATTTTCATTTTTGTGTCCTTGTAATTGCACAATTGCGGCAAAAGTAATCGTTTTTACAAGTCGTTGCATCGAAAGCTTCCTTAACGAAACGATTCCCATAAAGTTTCTAAATCATGTGTATTTGTGTATAAAATTCTCTTTAGACGCATATCCAACATTTTGTTTTCTCCAGCTTCTCTGTACCACATTGACCATAAAATAACCTTTTGTTTTCTATCACCAGCAGCGTTATCGATTTCGGTGGATATTAGTCTCCATAGAAACCAATAAATTTTAAGCCAAGAAATTCATTAACTTAATTTCCTTTACAATTCATTTGTTAATGCGCCACAGCCGTTTTTGTCTCTGTATGTTTGGTTTTTGCCCGCCTGCTTTTTCATAAACGCAAAATGATTGTATTGTTTTGCCGGCTTGTCACATCATCAGCTAAATATGAATGCCAGAATGAATGGCTTTTTGTTCTTGTTATCTGTGGTTTATCTTTTCTGTTCGCAATCTGAGCACAGGCGCTATTCTAAGCCATTTATCACAAGAATTATAGTTTTCTTGCAACTTCGCTTGTTTTTTTTTTTTTTGTCTTTTGTAATATTTTATCTTGTGCGCAATCATTTTTATTTATACACTTTTTAATATTATTTTGTACGTCTGTTTGGTGTTGTTTGTTTTGTTGTTGTTTTATTTGATGAACGACAAGAAATGAAGAGCTTAAGAAAGATTAAGCATATCCCAGCAAAATGTTATTTATATATGAGAAACCTTGAAGAGCAGCTCAATCAACAGAAATTATTTGTAATAGATAACGGAGTTGGACAAAAGAAGGACAACAATAGGGGAAAAGAGTTAGAAGTTCTTGAAGTTCCGTGGTGTGTGAGATTCGAGGACCACAATTGGCAAATGTATGACAAGGAACTCTTTGTCGGCATATAACTAAAATCTGAGACTTACAGATGGCTTAAGTCATTGACCAGAAATTGGCAATATGAGAACTTAACTTAATTTTATAGTATTCATACTTATTACCAATTTGGAAATATTCCAGAGCTTGTAACAGATTTCTTTAATCGAGTACCATAACAAGACTAAAATAAAAGTCATCATAGATTTTCTGTAATCTTTTATTAACCCTGGAAAATTTCGAGAACCGTAATAAGAGTCGATTATGTCGACGGACGGACAAGATTGAAATGCCGAGTTTTACTCGAAAGTCAGGTTTAAGTAGGACTCTGTTAATAAATATACTGGGTTTTTAAATGTTCAGGCCTTTAAGGTTCATCGGAATTTCCAAGTGTATTTCACTTACTCTTAAACACACCAGCTTTGAATATATCGGACATGTGTCTATATCTCTAGAGAAGCTTCCAAATGCATTCCATATCCACACACTCACTATAATTGTTTCACTGCTTCTTGGGCGATGTTTTTACGTCTTATTTTCACAAGGAGTTTAAATGTTTTGCTACTCAATTAGAACATTGTGATTTTATACAAGCTTATCTTGTTTGCTGGGAAACTTACCTCAATATTTTATATTCTTGGCTTGTTTTGACTCCTACAAAAGTTGGCGTTAGCGACAAGTGAAACAGACACAATAAACTTGAAGATGATTGAGGCATGTAGCAAAGGCAACATCATCATCGTCGTCTTCATTCCATGTGCCACGTAATAATAATGATAAATGCAAGTCAATAAATCTTGCCGAGAAACAACAGTAACGACAGGATGTTACCATACTTAAGGAAAAACATGGAAAAACTCCCGCCTGAACGACTAAGTCACTGTTTGCAATCAGCAAGCTAAAGGCAGAACAACAAAAATAATAATAAAATCTTGTTGGGAGTTGTAATTTTATTAGTGCCCAGCAGTTCTGATGGCTAAAAATAAATGTTGTTACGCCAAAAGCACGAATGTTTCGGATAATGATCAAAACAATTTATTGTTCTTTGATTATTAAGACTAGCGGAATATCTTATACAAATTAAGAGATATTGAGGAGTGTTGCCAACAACAAAGATAAATTTTACTAGAATTGTAAGAAAATATAGCGGAATAGTGACAAACTGTACAACAATAGCGACAAGTTGTAGTAGATTAGCGCAAATGTTGGACTTATGTATGTAATTAATCTCTTTTTTTTTGTAACAACTAATACAAGACTGCAAAGCTCTTGGCTTGTTTGTCGTAAGAACGATACCTGAATAGTGACAAATTGTACCAGAATAGTGATGGATTGTAATAAAATAGTGGAAAACTGCCACATAATAGCGGCAAACCTTATCCGAATAGCGGTAAGTTGCTTTAAACTTATCATGATATTGTACTAGAGTATCGGTAAATTGTATCGCAATAGCAAATTGTACTGACCAGTGCCAAATTGTAATAGAATAACTATAGATTGTACTCGAAGATTAACAAACTGTGCCACAATAGCGACAAATTGTTGCAAATTAGGCAACAATTATACCAGAAAAACAAAAATTGTATTACAGTAGTGGCTAATTGTACCAGAATAGTGGTATATATTTACATCTTAGCTACAAATTGTATCAGACTAAACAAAAAATTGTACTAGAAAAGTGACAATTTTTAACGGTACAGTCGCAAATTGTAACGTAATAGTGATAAATTGTAACGAAACACTAATAAATACAGCAGAATGTATCAGAATAGTGGCAGAGTGTTACATATTAGGTACGAATTATACTAGAATAACAAAAAATTGTATAAAAATAGAGACAATTTTTAACGGTACAGTTGCAAATTGTAACGTAATAGTGATAAATTGTAACGGAACACAGCAGATTGTAGCGATAATAGTGACAGATTGTTACAGATTGGAGACAAATTATACCAGAATAACAAAAAAATTGTATTAGAATAGCAAAAAATTTTAACGAAATAGTGCCAGATTCTAACGGAATAGTGATAAATTGGAACAGAATGCCACAATTTGTGGGCAGGATAGCGGCAAATTGTATCCTAATGAAGAGATATTGGAATAGAGTTGCAAATCATTGTACCAGAATAACTACAAATTGTTTCCGATTAACAACAAAATACATTCGTTAAAACAGAAGTCGTCTTACTCTTCTTTTCTTCCTTTAATTAGTCTACAAGTCGCTTTGCGCCATAATCAGAAAACAGCCACCAGAAATGCTGGGCCGGCCATTGGCTGGCAACAGCAGTTCATGGCACGCATATTATCCGGTAAATAGCATGAAAACCTTTTCACACAAACCGCCTTTATACTGAAATTTAAACAGGTTTTATGTCAGATTTTCTGCTGCAAACACTTGAGAAAATATCGATTATGAAAGTGTTATATTTCAATTTTTATTTGACTCAATGTTGTTTAGACTTCTTGAATCTCTGCTGTTGCAAAAAATACCACAGAGAGGTGAACAAATAGATTGTGGGATTATGAACGAAGTGCGTGGGCTTTCTTCATCAATATTGTGGTTAAAGAATAAGTGTTTAATGCTCTTAACGACAACGACATGTCAAAAAAAAAAAAAAGGAAACACACAGACGCAAAATTGCATGATTTATTGTGAACAGGGTAAGAAAAATTATATTTTTCTGAATAGTAATTTTACTGGTTTGTTTGCATTTCTATATTTTGGTTTATGTTTTCAAGAAATTAACCAAATGGTTGTCTCTTCCCATTCTAGATTTGGGCAAGTGGGTCGGCAATGCCGTTTTTATGGAAGTCTATTTTTGAGCTTTTGACATATTGTTTGTAAAATTTTGTCTTGTTCCATACTTTCGACGCTTCACACTTATGTATAATTCGTAACTAAAGTCTGTTTAATTGCCCGCTTTTCTTATTTGTTTGATTCAAAAGAGCTTGTCAGAGCAAGACGAGGCATGAGTATTCACAGGCCGCTGAGAAAGAAAATTGATCGTTTTTTCTCATTTTTGCTCCAGCCAGAACCGTATTCTTAGCATAAAGTTCTTCAAAGAAAAATTACTAAAGAGGCGTTTGCTAAGCGTTGACTGACAACCCCAGTCTTATAATCAGTCGAAATATCCAAATCCTGGACTTTCTGTAAAATATTTCAATCGTCATTCAATGATATAAAGCGAATTTTTAAAAAAAGGACAAGCTCTTTAGTGGCTCATCATCAAATAACCACTCATGTCTAGTCTCCTCCAGATGCAGCGGAATTTTAAACGTTGATAAAACATATATTTTATTTTGATGATTTTATGGTTTGCCCAAGAATTCAAAACAAAATCCTCAAAAAGCTATTCGATTGGTGAAAATATTAAAAAATATAGCAGACAAACTTTTTTAAGCGGAATCATCAACTAACAGTTACGTTAAGAGAGTCCTACGCAGCAGCTACTTTGAAGGGAGATGCACGTGTTTTTCGGAAGAGCTGGAAAACCGTGACTGAAAATAAAATATGAATTTTGAATTATTTTGCACACTTGCTAGGAGTTAGCGAACCAGTTAGAAAGAAACAGAGAGAGAGAGAGAGATAGAGAGCAAGAAACCATAATGTGTAAAATTTTACTATCGCCCTTATTCCAATAGTCGCTTGTTAATCGTTTCGCCAACAAGCGAATGTATTTTTAAAAGAGATTTATATATATTCTTGGCCGTTAAATAAACGAAGTATTTGAAAAAAAGAACAGATTACTTTTTGTGTAAAGCCAACATTAAAGCATTAAATTTTCATAACGATTTCGTCTAATGGCAGCGATTGCTCTTGCAATAAGTTAAATTATGTAATATTTTCCAGCCTTAGGTGAGTCCCTCTACTATTTCTATACTTTGGAACACTGATTTTATGAAATTTTTAAAATAAACTCACTGCTTTCAAATAGTATCGCAATCTGTGTTGCAAGTCTTATAAAGTGGGTTTTTTTTTCGTTTTGCTCTTTCCTTCGCCGTCTTTGTCTGCTCCTTCGCCGTAGAATACATGCGGCACATCATGCTTTAAGTTTTATTGTTGCTGAGCCGTTCTTTTGCTTGTTTCGCCACCGCAAACAAATTTGTGGCGCCTTGCGCGTTAAATGTTTAGAAAAAATTTATGGGAATTTATAATGATTTATGAGAATTTAATATATTTGATTTTAACACTTTACGTTTTAACTGCAGCGTAAGTTGTGTATTAATTTCTAAGAAAATAACGATTGGAGTTTGAAGTCTTAAACGGATTTATAGTTTGATTTATGTTAATTTCACAACACAGAACTCAATCGCGTAAAAACGTATATATGTACATATTAGAAGAGTTTAGGGGGTTAGTCCTGCGGTACTTTTCTTTCATTTTGATTTGTTTTAAAACGAATACTTTAAATTCATGTTTAATTTTAATTATTTGCAGCACAACTTTAGTACGCACAACCATCATTTTCTTTTTGTGTGTTTGTTAAGACTTTATAGCTCGAACAACATCCTTTTATGAAGAGCCAGAATAACATTTCAATTTAAACGAAAAGCAGCAAAAGGCAAATAGTAAAACTTGAAATTGAAAAACAATTTTAATTAGTTCCTTGCATGGTCATGTCAAAGTTGTTGTAATACGCCAAAGTTTATTTTTGCTCCATCTGCTGCTTTTGGTATTTTTAAAACAAAGTTTTGCCAACATCCTTTTTATTTTCGTTTTTTTTTTTTTTTTTTTTTGCTTAACAGCTTGTCATAAACCCAATTAAAAGCTATAATAGACTTCATTTAAAGCTAATCACACTTTAAAACAAAAACTTGGAAAATAGAGAATAAAAATTGAAAGTTTCGACTTTTTCAATTTCAGTTTTCCTTTTTGTCGAAGTAGCCAGCCATTAGTTGCCATCTCAAACATACTGACAATAAAAAGCTGAAAATGCAAAAAAAAATAAGAAAAGAAAAAAAGAAGGAAATATTTTTGTTTGTTAGAGGAAAAGAAACAAAACGTTAAAAGCTGCTTAAGCGTAACAAGCAGCTTGTTCTTGGTAGTGCAACGTGCAAGGACACGTTTTGGTTATTTTCAGGGTTTTCCGTGGAACTAATTTCTTTGTGATATTTGATTAAAAAAAAATATTACAATAGCGACGCTACAAATAGGGACAAATTATAGCGAATTTCTGCAAATAGACTGACATTTTATGCACCCTGATTTTTTTTTGATCGAAATAGGAATATATCCCATCTTTCTGTCTTTGAATCAAATGGCTCAACAGCTGTTTGCCACTGTACAGACTAGAGCATGTTGCAGGGAACCCGGGAACCCGTCAGACAGATGTTTCTCTCCTTGGTTTCAGCTTTTACGATTTTTTCTTTGCGTAGATGATACATCGCGTGACCGCTTTTCTCATAAACCAGGCATTATCAGGTGCATCAGACATTATCGGCTGCATCTTTTAAACGTTTTCCACTTCGACGAAATTTTTTTGCCGGAAAACAGCTGCCATAAATTGAATGTTTTCATTTGTCACGCCAAATGCGTTCAAATAATCGGCAAAATTCTCATTTGAACTCTTGCGGTTGTGGTCCTTAACAACAATAATTCCAACAATTTGCTATCATGCTTGTTGCATGCTTAGTGCCATTTCAATTAAAGGAAAAATCGCATTAGCCGCACAGCAGCAAATAAAAAATCACCACTTTAATGCACATAACAGCAGCGACTTATCAACAGCAAACAAACTTGACGAACAAAAAACAAGATAACAACCAACCACCGACTCCTTCCGTGCTCTTCCGCGTTAGGGAATAGATAATGCAACCACAACAGCCAAAACCGCCACTGCTCTACCTTTCAGCTACATGTTTGTCGTATGGAAAATGAGTAAGTTGTTGTATGATGATTTGTCTCGAATGGTAAGAAAAGCAGCACTGGCAAAAGAAAGACGAGGAAAAAGGAAAAATTATCCTTGCCCCCCCACCCCCTCTATTAGTTGTGTTATAGCACAGTTGTTGGATGGATAGATGGCTGCTGGTTGGTTTTGTTGGCAACCTGCAACACGTATTACAAATTTTGGTTGCACTGTCAAATGGAACATTTGCTGAAAGAAAAAAAAAACTTAAAAATAAAACTTAAGTAATTTCCCCAGTGAATCGCATTACAGGTCTCATGACCAAATGTCTGTAGCATTTGATGACTGTCATTAGCAATTTACACACACACGGACGCACGCACAGTTACCAACACTTCCAGCCATTTAACAGCGCTGACAAATTTGGAAGACACACAAACCATTCAAAGATCAGCAGAATATTCATATAAGAAAAGTTTTTTTTTTGTATTGCCATCCCGCAAAGTCAGTTTTTTGGACAAAGTGACCAGATTAGTTTTTTGGTATTGTTGTTCGGCCAACTTTCTACGCACATATTATTTCTTGTGTTTCTTTTTTTTGTGTGTTTCTTATGGCCAAATAACTATTTGATTAACATTATTATCATTAAAATGCTTTATGCAGTTTTCTTTGTGGCAACACTGTTCATGCGCCTGATGACGTCCCAACTCCGGCCAGCACGAATTGCATTGGTTAATTGATTGACAGAGTGTGATGGCCAGATTGACAGACAGGCAGGTTGGCAAAAAGCCTGACTGTGACTACTGATTTGAGTTTGCAGTTTTTTTGTTTCTGTGCTTTTACCATAGAAAAAAAGATGTTAATGATTTTGGGGCATACGAATTGTGCATTTAATTTTTCTTTTATTAAACATGTTGCAATCAAATGTTTGATAAAATTGTCCGGAATTTTTAAATTAACAAATGTTGTACAATTGTTGGAATGACTACAATCGCAAATATTTGAATGACTGTATGAAATGTATTTTAAGCATTTATTTATTATCATTTCAACAAGCATTGATTGGCCAAGTGATTGATTGGCTGGTCATTTGGCAGTTCTCTTTGTTTTAATAAAAGTTCAGAAATCAAATAAATGCCTACTTTCAGCTAATTAAATGTATTATAAAGTAATTTAATTTGATTGTAAGAGTTTGTAAAACTTGATATTTGCTAATTTGCAGTAAGTCCTTTAAACAAACAAACCTAAATAGTATTCTTTTTTGAGAGAGATACTGAAAAAACATTAATCATATTTAATGGCTACTAGTAGTTTCTTTTCATAATCGAAAAAGCCTCGGACGCTACTCACACACAGATTCGTCTGTGTTTTAGCAACGGCTTTAACGGTTATGTTGGCTTTAAGGACCTCAGCCGATTGCGACTTGTTAGTATAAATTTGTGACTTCAGAAAGACACACCTCAAAATTTTCAGTGGTTCAGTCGACAGATCTGATCGAGTTGGCTCAATGGCCTCGTTTGATTTTAAGAGTATCGAGCAATTGCTCTGATTATATAGTTTTGAGATTTCAGAAAACAGTACATGAATTGGCCGAAATGATTCATGCAGAATAGACAAAGTAGCTTCCGCTTTGTGGCATTTGGTCAAATTCAGCTGCAATTACTTGTCGTTTAAGTCCATCTCGTTCAATTCGAAGCCAAGGAAATCAGTTTACATCATTCGGTAGGCCAATTTCTTAAGCATGGCGAGAAATTGTCGGTTTCTTCTCTTCTTGTTGTCCTTCACATTTTCATGGAGCATCGCCGCCCTGATGCCAACTGATGTCTCGTTTCATTGATATACATACGTGAGTTTTCCTTTTGCTTATCCAACCGCTTATCATCTCTAACTTGGCTATGGTTGGCCTTGAAGATGCAGTTTGCTCTAGTGAACTTTCATTTTGACAACAATTTGGATGTGCGGCTCAATCGTAAAACTTATTATGAGGTTTTAGCCAGTAACAAACAGCAAACAGACTTGATTATCGCCTCCGAAAAAACATGACGGTCACAGGCCGCCAACATCTACACACAGCGTTAAAAACCCCCTTTAGAAATGTTTGAATGATGGCAAAGTCACTACACCTTCATGCAAATTTGACATACACACATAACTATAAACTGTTTGATATAACATTTAATCAATTATTACTTATATATTTTTTCTGTCGTTGTTTTAGCTTCTACATTCTCTTTATATAAAAGCTGGACACGCTTATCTATTATTTTTGTTTTGTTCAAGGATTTCAGTTTAGTAAATAATAGATAAACATCTTACATATACTATTCGTTGTCCTTGTAATAGAAAACAACAGATACATTTTCCTAAATGTCCACATTTCTAGTTTTGTTTTGAGATTGTAGTTGTTGGTTCTACATGGCCGCAATATAAAGACCTCCCTCCTCCTTAATTATTCTAATCTTTGTATTCTTTTATTTTCTATAAACCATAAAAAATATGCTGCATGAGCACATTCGATTTTCCGACATAAATGGGGCACAAACGTGCGTCCGTCTATCCGTCTATCCGTCCTCCCCTTTATTGTATGTAGCAAAATTTGTATTGAAACGTTTCCAAAGACATGTCTGTACTTAAACATAAATAAATGAAAAGAATTATGTCTAAATAAAAGATTAGAGGGAAAAATGATACATAAAATTGACTAAACTGCCACCCAAAACGGGTGCACAGATGTTGTCTGCAAACATGAAACGAATGCAATGCTTCAGCTTCAATATTCAACCCCGATACTGTATGGCCTCGTTCTCTCCTGCCTGCCACTTAAGTCGCCTTGTCGTTCTGCAACCAGGACGTGTGTAAATTGTTTCTGCTATATTTTGCTTGTTCTCGAACTGCAGCTACTTTTGCTTTGTTATTGTTGTTGCATAATAATATGAAATGACATTTGTCTTTATGCGATAATCGTATTAAATAGTTGCAGGCAACATCGTCAGCAGCAGTAGCAGCAACGGCAAGACATGCTTCGTGTTCACATGCATGATGCTTCATGCTTAATGCCTGTTTCAGTATGATATTTCTCAACACGTTTTTGTGCAAAGCAAAAATAAAGTGTCATCTTTGGATTCTCTTTCAAAAGGCCTTAAAGAAATTTATGTTATTCAGCTTAAAGCCATTTGCACAAAACTAATGCTAAAATTATTAAATTCTTAAAGCAAAAAAAAAAAAAAAAAAAAACCCTCAAGTAAATATAAAATTTTTAAAATGAATTTATTTAAAAGTTGGTAACAATTCAAAATTTTGTTCTCCCAAAACAAGTGCAGACATTAAATTTCAAAATTTCATATGTGGCTGGCTTTTTCAACTTATTCAGAACTCATGCCTTAACATGCAGTCAACGTACAGGATTCGTTGAGTCTAATTGTGCCCCAGAGTATGTTGAAGTGGCACTCAAAACAGTAGCCATAGAAATATGGCATATGCAACAAATGTAATGGCAACATCAACAACACAATTTCGGCATGAGTAAATATCTATTTAGATACGCAACGCATGTCTTTCACTTGCGAACCTGAACAAAATGCAACAGTGAAAGAAAATGTCTGACCAAAAGTGTTTTCTAAGATCAGAGATCAGGTTTTGTGAACTAATCAAAATCCTGAAAGCAATACTTTTATCGATCACTTTCTATTATAAGGGACTGACTGATATTACCAATAGTCAGGCTGTTATTTAGAGTTTATTTCATTATCAGGTTCATTTCAACAATAAGTTAAAAACAAAATTTCTCGATGTCGAAATCCTTATGCAAGTTATCGTATTTGTGTATTTAATGGTTACATTATTGATTGTGGGTGGGGGATTCCCACACGTCTATGATCCTTCACTATAGGCCTGCAATACTGTAGTGTGAAAAATCTTGCACCCTTCACCATGGATGTAACGTTATTTTTGGTGGATTTTTGATAAGGCCGTAGTAGTCAGGCCCTATAAATTTCTAGATACTGCAGATTGACGTCCAGTGTTGCAACAGTTTGCAGATGATATGACTTGTAGTTTGCAGCTTCACACTCATGCTTCACTTGCAATAATTTAGCGTAAGAGCCACTTCATGTCCTGCATGTCTATAATTCTTTCCTATCTTTTGATTTAGTTTGATCAGCCCTCCCTCCCTTTAGGATGGCTGTGACGTAACTGCGCCCAGCGATCCGACGATTTGCTGGCGATATGACATGTGGTTTGGATCGATACATTGATCTTTCACGTGTAATTTTTTGGTGTAAGAGAAAATTAATTTTTTACTCAAGGGTTGCACGTAGAAAATGATCTCCACATTTTTGGTTCGAACAGTTTCCAATGTGGTGGTTGAGAATTAGCTGAGGGTATGGCAGTCCGTCCAGCGATCTGACGATTTGCTGCCGATATAACTTGTGGTTAATCCCTCACCTGTGACTGGTTGGTGTACATTAGTCGCTCTGGGTTGGAAGAAGACAATTGTCTTGCTTTAACAGGCTCTAGAAAAAGGACATCCTTGATGAATGCATCGATTCTTCTCCAAAATTTACATATTCAGCTGTGATTATAGTTTTATGCAAAGTCTTTAACGTATCGTTATTTTTTTTCCAAGTGTGCTTCTGTACTCCTTTAAACCGGCAAACATTTCTCTAAATTTCATTATCATTCAACAATTTTCAAGTCTCCAGAGAAGTCTTCAATTGAAGAAAAGAAAAAATAAGAAATCTTCCCTATTAGTATGGCTTTACAATATCGTACTTGAAAAAAAATGCATTTTCAAAGACCACACGATTTCAACAGAAAGGACAATCCTACAGGCAAAGAGATTAAAAGAGAAAACGATTTGAAAATTGCAGTTGGAACAATTGGTGGGTTTTATGATCAACTTTAACAACTGCACAACTCTCAACTCTCAAGTAAATTTCAGTATCCTTTAATACAGAATTTAACCCGTAAGCAATACCGAACATTTGTCCATATAGTTTAGGGGGCATCAGTGACCTGACCACCATGTTTCCAACAGAACATGCTTCTAACCATATAAATGCAAACATTTTCCATGTTTGTTATTGCAGTTTTGTAAATGTCCTGTGAGATCATATTAAAGCACATTAAGATTAAGGCTATTTTAAGTTTGCACATGTATTCTATTTAATGTGCGAGTGTGTGTGCAATAAGAAACACACGTTATTGTTTATGCCTTTTTGGAAATGCTTTTGCTGTCTACTTGGTGTTTTCATAAGACGACGATGATGACGACAATGATGATAATGAAAATAATGAGCTTGACAGCAGCCGCTTATGTTTTCTTTAGCTGAACGTGAGTAGGAACCAAACATTGACGACAATCCATTTCAACTCTTCCGTCTGTTGGCACAGCTATTGTAGTGTCCATGTGATGATGTTTTATGAGCATTTTGGAGTGTTTATCTTGAAGGTTTTAAGTGACATCGAAGAGTAACTAGTTTTGAGTTGACAGTATATAAAGTTCTTAAGGGTTTTGCCACAAGGATTGCTTGCAGAAAGCCTTTCGTTTGAGGAATGATCAAGATTTAAGAAAAAGCATATAACAAACAAGTTCTCTACTCGGTATAATCCCTCATATTTCAACAGTCCCCATTGTCGGCCACATCAAGTTGACCTTGATTCATCAACCTTTGTTGAGAAAAATTATCTAGTCATAACCAGCCCTTGGCTTACTCTAGGCTAAAATAGTTTGATGGAGCCTGCGAATTGGCAATCACAACCTATTTAAAGGTGAGAATATTCTTTACGTCGAACTAATGTGACTACGATGACGACTCTTGAAATTAAGAAGGAATATTGAAACCTTATATTTTATCGTATTTAATAGTTATAATTAGTAGCAGATTTATTACATCTCTGCGCTCAATACTAAAGAAAAAGTGTAATCGTATCGCGCATAAAGGTCCCCCTTTTCAAAATAGGTTCTTCATATTTAACATAAGGGTATTGCTCCATATTATGATAAGGTCCCTTTTTCAAAATAGGGGCTTCATATTTAAAATAAGGGTATTGCTCCATATTATGATAAGGGTCCCCCTTTTCAAAATGGGGTCTTTATATTTAACATAAGGGTATTGCTCCATATTATGATAAGGATCCCCCTTTTCAAAATAGGGTCTTCGTATCTATCATAATTTTATTTTTCATTTTGTATTGGCACACAAACACCCCACAGTTAAAACTATTTTGTTGGTAATCTTTTTGAGATACGAAACACTATATAACAAACTGTCATGACTTTTGAATATTGGACATTCATAAGAATGGGCTGAGGAGTGTTCTCCAATAATTTCTTACGGTCATCTCGTACCATTTTCGTAAAAAAGAGAAAAGTCCTTTTTCAGATTTCAATAGCCGAAATTTGGAAAAATTTCTCTTATATCAAAAAAAAAAAAAAAAAACTATCACGACTTTTGAATATTGGACATTCATAAGGATGGGCTAAGGACTATTCTCCAATAATTTTTTTTCTTGGCAATACTGCTCTTACATATTAATGCCATGAGCGTTCTGTCCATGACCAACAACCGATTCTGCAACTTTTAGCACACAATAACCTGCAAAACTGACAATTTCTTTTAGCGGATTAATTTATGTTGCGACAATTGTGTGACAATGAAATTGTATGCTGTTCTTACGATCGTCTGAACTGCCAATTTATCTTTTGTTGGCATTTTTTCAGTGTTAGTAAATTTTCCTCATATTGTCAGATATAAAAATGTTGTAAGATCTGAAAAAAACATCTCTTGTGTGGTCTATGTATAAATATTACGCTGTTGTATTGCAGTGTTTAAGTACGATGTTCGCCATAAAACTTTGACCAATTAAAGTCGCTGGTTCTATTAAGATCAATAATGCCAACAGGCTTGAGACTGTTGAAAGCTTTATACAATTATTTGTCACTGCCCTGTTCTGCGTCTAACTCCTGCTAAAGCGTTTGCGTTCTCTTATCTATACCAGCAAGTTGTTTGATAAGGTGTTGTCGGTGATCGTTGTTATTGCGCCCAGAGAATACGAATCATATTTCCAATTATATTGCCAGGTACCAGCAGCTTGTTGTTTCCCTCATTTAACTAGATCGACCTCATTCTTCATTTCATGTGCAAGCTTTTGCTTGTGACGTTTCAAGCAACCAACAGCACCAGCAGATGTATACAAACAAGTCTAATAAACATTTTAATGACTCGAAGGACTATGAACAAATTTTTAACAGTTTCTTTTTGTCACTCGTACAACAGCTGCCTGTCTGATGCGGTTGCCTGCCTCTGCATGTTTCTTTCAGAAAAGTTTATTATACCTTTAAAAAAAATTACATGCTCAATGATTTTTCTTCATTCTAAACGAAATCTAATTTAAATTCAACTCATTGTTACGCAAATTTTCTTTTGTTTTTGTTTCGTTTCTATAGCAGACATGTGTATAAAGTCGAAATAATTAAGGAATTAATAGTCAATGTACTTCCGCTTGTAATAACAGCTTCCAATACAAATACAAAAACATTATACCAATAGCAGCCTTAGTTTCCATTTCATGAAACCACCTGACATTCTTTTCTCCGTTTTTAATCTCCTCAAAAGGGCTTTATGTAAATTAACTCTTTTTGGCAAAAAACTTATTTTCTAACTCTTCAGAATTTAATTGAATTGTGAAAGTGCATTTAAGTCCTTTTTGGGCGGGGGGCAAAAAAAAAAAAAAGAACTCCCTGCTCTCCCAGTCCATGGGAAGAATGCCTGCCATAAACGAATGCATATTTTTCATAAAATATTAACAAACTTTTGGATTTCTCGGAAACTGCATCATCTTAATGCCAGTTGACATTTAAAGTTTCAGTTGGTGTTTCCTTGTTGTTAATACTCGTATTTTCGTTGTAGCTATAAAACGAAAAGCATTTTACTGTTGCTGAGTTATTTCTCAAAAGAGTTGAAAGATAAATGTAACAATGCAGTTTATGCAGTGCAAGGACTGGCTGTGTATGGATACTTTCAATACATTAAAATCAAGTAGAGGCAATGTGAACATCATTATCATCGTCATCAGCATTATCAGCATCAGCGTCATCATCGTTCGCATTTACATATATCACAGTCGTTGTCCTCATCAGTATGATGCACTAATGCATGGCTTCAAGGAAAATGGGCTTTAACGAAAATACACAAATATTCACATTTACTTTTGCACACATGCCTACATTTAGTATATTATGCATGCATGTGCATGTTTATGCATTCCTACAAATGTATAAAATTTAACCTAAACATAAAACCACAAATCTATTGTGTTTAAGTATGCAAACGTAAACGTACATATCGACATACATACATACATACATGTGAATATGAATGTGTGTGTGAGTATAATGTCCTGTTAATAAATGTATACACACATACCTGCACAATTTATAATATCAAACGTTGAATGCTTTTAGGTGTTTGCACAAATGTTTGCTGGTACTTTAGCAGCATGTGCATGTATGTTTGTATGGGGATGTAGTATGTTCTTGTATGGATCTAGAACACCAACACCAACACCAACTTCAATTTAAATGTGTTTGCGGTTGCCATACCATAAGCATCATTTAAAAGCAAAAGTTATTGCTAAATAAACGGAGTGTCGAAAATTTTATACCAGCCATATTTTATTTCGATATAGTCAGTCAGTCAGTCAGTCAGTCATATATATGTGCATTTCCATGTTTCATTTTGAAAATCAAATTTCGTGGTTGGGCTGACAAAACAAAATAAAAAATGTAGTTGAGTTGTATTCAATTTCACTGATACTTAAAAAAACATTTCTAATTTGTGAATTAGTTCAAGTACTAGTATTGAAGATTAGTTTGCAGGTTGGCATTTGACTCAAAACACTTGATGGCATAGATCCAAAGCCGAATTCCGAATGTAGCAGACATTTTCCGCAACAAGACCAATTCTTAAGCTGTTCATCAGCTTTTACAACATTTTTTACAACATTTTTTAGGACAGAAAACGCCAAAGCAGTTCAAAAATATGCTGAGAACAAATGCAAACCTTGTCATACCGCTCATAAGAATTCAACTCGGGTCGCTTCCAAACAAAGCTCATAAAGTCACCGGGAGCACTGTTAAGAGCCAGTGTCTTGGTAAACACTGCACCAATATTATCATAGTTTGTTTAAGGGTAATTCGAATGTCAAGAACTGTAATGCGGGGCTATGTAACGCAAGCAGGCAGCTGTGAAAGACAAGTCCTAAAGAGATGCCCAGCGACGTTGCAAATGTGGGTAATTTTTCTCTTCTCACTCTCTCTCTCTCTCGCTCGCTCTGTCTCTGGTCGAGTGAGGGAAGTAGCAATTTTCCGTTGATGCTAGGAAATTTTGTGAGGATGTTGTCATTAAGCGCTTCTTGGCTTTAAGCGTAAACGAAAGAAAATGGTGTATTGTGGAAGGCAATAAATTTTTGGACCTTAAAAAGATCTAGGGAAAACAAGGTCGTACAAACACCTGCTGTGGTATGGGTTATGTTGCATTTACGGACTCGCCGGGGATTGGGCCTTATTTAAATAAAGTCTTAAGGAACACCACAAGTCCTAAGGTAATCAAATCGCCTGATCTCCGTCATCGTATAACAATAAAAAATTAAGGATTGTCCGGACGATAGAAAATAATTTTTCAAATGCCCATCAAGTTCATAAAATTGATTAACTTCAAAGAGCGCTGTGAAATATTTCTATGGTCGTCTCGTAACACGCTTTTAGTTTATAGGTTGACAAACATGTGCTATAGGTTCATATATCCAAAATTTAAATTATGTTTACTTTGAACGAACGGTGCACATATGTATGTACATATACACCTATTTTTGCTGGTACATTTATTTTCCAAAAACACTCTGTTCCTGTCCTCATCGGTATCGTTGTCGTTGTCGTTGTCGTATCTTTAGGTTTTACTGCTGCTGCTTTATCCTGCTTGTTGTATTATCCTGTTCGACATAATGACAACATTTTGTTGGTTCGTTGTTTGTTTATTTTAGTTAGTAAATTTTTTTATTTATATTTCATTTTTTTTTTTTTTTTGGTTTTTGTTTTATTAAGGCAACTCTCGGCTACGTTTAATTGATGAATGGTTGTTAAATATTCAGTTAAATTTTCCATAAATTGTTTTATACTTTTGGGGATAAAAATGCTCGCCACGAATACCGGCAAATGAATGTCGAAAAGTTTATACACTTAAAATATGGAAAAGCAAAGCACTACACAACAGATGTATGTGTGTGTGTTAAAGTGAAATATACGAAATTAAAATATTTGATTGGGCTTAAGTGAATAGAAGAGTAGGGAAGAAAACTGATTGGTTGCAGTGTTTAAGTTATAGAAAATTCATTAAAATTTGAGTAAATGGCAATAATATTTTCATTTGATTGAAGTGGCTTTCGAAATTTGCTAAAGAAATGAAAGCCCAGCTCTTTTAGGTGCTCTCACTAGGATTTACTTGCTCCTTCAACTATAGTGAAGTGCTCATTTAAAATTATATTGAGTCCTTTATTGCTTTGATTATATTATATTTACTATTTTATTTCTAACCTCTTAATTACTTACAAATTTTTTCCTTCATTGCAGGTAAGTCGGCTTTTTAAACTTCTATTCGGACATTGATATGATCAGACCTTGAAGCGAACGACAGGTATTTTTGTGCGACATCAATAGTGTCGCTTATCGTGATTGGCGTAATTTAAAAACTCCAACGCAAGTTTTGTAATAGATTACTCAGCAGAAGTTTAATCATTATGCTATTACAAAGCCGAAGAAGGTATTTTTTTTTAAATTCGGCAACTACAATCGTAGTTAATATATTTTTATAAAAAAAAACCAATCTCATTCCAAATCTTATTGGTGATAATTTTCAGCAGAAATAACACAGGTCGCTAATAAGGCAAAGATGCACTCACATTTCACTCTCTTGACTTTATTTTTCACTAAATCAGTGTGACCATAATTGAAAATAATTAGTGAAAAGATGTTTAATGTACGATAATTGGATTGCTGGTAATAGATCATGGCAAATTTTTCTTTGTATAAATAATTAACTGTCTCCTAAAATCGAACGTTAACGTTCGCTACTAATTTTTTAGGACAAAAGGCTTCAAAACTTTTTATAAACCTTGTGTTGCCAAATTCCTTCATCACTCCCATTAAAGAATCAAGAATTGTTATTGAAAATGTTGGCGAACGTTAACGTTCGACATCATGGGATAGACGACTATAATTTCTCTATACAACCATGTTACATAGTTGAATGCGGTTGGGAAACAGATTTGAATATATATTTCGGTACTTCAAAACACAAAAAAAAACAAATACAAGTTTTGAAAGGAAATCCTTTTTTTTCAGGACTGAAATAATTTTTTACACCTGATATGAAACCTTGTCATTTTTTATTATAATTTCCTTTCGAAAAACGTGTCCGCTTTCTGAAAGTTCAAAATACAAATTAAAGTGTATTTCTGAACGGAATTAAGTATTAAATTGGATTGGACAAACGTGATGCCAATAACCTGCAATAAACGCTTATGTGCCTCATATCATCTCCATTCAACGGAATGATGACGTAAAACACATTTTTAACGCACAAATATCATTTTTAATAATAGTTTTGAAGAAAATTTTCTTAATATTTTGGTAAAAGTAAAGGAAGTATTTAGAGTCGTTTCTAAGTGAACTTTTGAAAAATTAAATCTTAAACTTTCTTAAGCAAAATATTCACTAACAAACTCCAGAACAAATGTAACTATAAATCATTTTTATTGGAAGCAAAAATTTTCTCACCGTGTAAAAATTCATATTTCATTTTAATTTCCAAATAACAAAAAAAAAACACAAGAATCTGTCAAAAATAAATGCTCAAATAACAGAACAAAATATATGTACTTTTGACAGATTGTCTGAACTTTTGTGACATTTAAATCACACATTCACACAGACTGGCTGGCGCAGTGGCACTTTCTTTAGGTTTTTTGTGACACTGCCAAACAAACTAACAACAACAAGAACAACTGCAACCAGTAAGAGATGGATTTTAAATAATATTAAAGGAAATTTTTTAAGCCACAAAATAATATACCCCAGACATTAAATGTCAAAAAATACTTCCACATACGACGAGTATTTAAATAAATTTTAAATAAAAAGGAAAATTACTTTATAATCGTGTACTCGCACATGTTCTGAAGAAATTGTCATTTATTAACATGGAACAAGTGGAGCAACCGCAGACGAAGAGCAGAGTTGGTTTGCATGTTGTTCAGTTTTTTCTTTGTCATATTCTCTGCAGCAGAATTATTCAGACTTTTGAGGACAGAAAAAGGAAAATAAATTAAATAACAGAAGTGGATGTGATGAACATCATAATCTATAATTAAACAAAAATTGCAATTTCTAAAAATGCAATTTAGTAAAAATGCATTTAGTTTTTGAACACACTTCTTCTTTATTGTTGTTGTTCTTGTTATTTTCTTCTTGGAAACAGCAAAAACAAATTATTTTCAAGCAAAATTTTTCCTAAGAAAATTTTCTTAAAAACGTATTTTTATTGCTACAAAAGTTTTTTTTTTTAAAAACTTATTTTGTTTCAAAAATAAACAAAATTGTAAAAAAAATTAACTAATTTTTATTAGTGCAAAATTTTTAATAAAAAGTAATGCAAACAGTTTTGTTTACAGAGGATTTTTTTAAAAGGTACTTAGTACTTACTTATACTGCTTAGAAAGGGGCTTTTTCTTCATAACCAACTTTTAATTTAAAAGGTAGTTTTTCTTAAAAGGGGATTTTTCTAAAAAGGTACTTTTTCCTGAGAAGATATTTTTTTCAAATACTTTTTTCTTTTAAAAAGTAAATTTTCTTAACGAGATACTTTTTTTAAAGAGACTTTTTAAAAAGTTATTTTTTTAACAAATTTTTTTTAAAAGATATAATTTTCTTAAAAACTTCTTATTGAAGAGATACTTTTAAAAGCTGCCTTTTGTCAAAAAGGCACTTTTTCGTAAAATGCTACTTTTTATTAAAATAGAAAAAATTCTTTGTGTTCTAAAGGTTTTTTTTTCCTAAAAGAAGGATTTTTCTTCTTAGTAGTTTTTCTTGAAGAGGTACTTTTTGTTCAAAGGCAAATTTTTCTTAATTGGAAATCTTTTCTTAAAAATATACATTGTGTTAAACTGGGCGTTTTTAATTTTTCTAAAAACAAAAGATTTTTAATTTTCAAAAGATACATTTTTAAAACCAATACTTTTTTTGCAATGGGTACTTGTCTTGAAGACACTAAGGCTGGATAGAGCCATAAGTGTGGTTTGCTTGCGCGTAATTTCCCCAACATTAGCCTTTAATAACATCACACAAACAGGTCTTAAAGGGGCAAAAGTCTCCCCTCGGCCTCGTAAGTGCATTACGAAGGCGTCGTATCATGAATAGCTAAACATAATCACGAACGGTGCTTAATTTCAACCCAGTCTTATTGCTTTAGTTCGGGCAACACAGCGTTGATTCACTTCGGAAATAACTTTGCCTTAACGTAAGACGATTAATTTTGTTTGACAGTGGGACTCCGGATTAAAATTATCTGCTTAATAACATTTGCTATACAAAAAGCAACAGATGTAACTATTTATTAGTTCACACTGTGTTTGTTGTTTAAATTACTGGTGCAAAGACTCTTAGTTTTTATTTTCTGAGCTGATGCAGCTTTAGAGACGTCCCGTCCCAGTAACGTTGTCGCGAATGTTTACAATTTTTGTCGTCATGTTTATTAAAACTATAAGTCACTTACATTTAAATAAGATTTTATTTTTTGTTTTGTCTTATTTCGTCAAAGTTCAACTATTTAATGTGTCGTCGAAATCCCTTCTCCTACAATTCATTTTATTTTATTTTATTTTTTTTTTGTTGAGAAGTACATAAATTCTGGTTGTCTCTGAGTGATTGTGTCTTGCGATTTTCGTTGCTGTTGTTGTTGTTGTTTTTGCTTCCTGATTAACGCCGTTCTATTGTAATTTTTTCGAATGATTTCTTCTTGTTTTTTAGGCACTAAAACTTCTGCTTTTGTAATGAAATAATCATGCAAATTGAATGTCATCGCTCGCAAAAGAATTTCGCTTAATTATTATTATAATTTTTCTTTTTATGTCGCAAATCACTATTGCAGAACGCGAGCATGTGCATGTTTCATTACAAGCATTCAAGTCTTTTCGTTGAGTGTAAAAACTTTACTAATGGTTTTCTTTTAGACATGACATTCTTGTAGAGGCAAAAAAAAAAAAATAGAAATAATCAGAAGAAGATGTTAAGAGCGCTAAATGTCTGCAACCCAGTGAACATACATAGTTAGTTGTGTTGTTTTAAACAATTATTTGCGTTGCGGCACTGCATGTTTTTATATTACAGGCAAAATGGCATCGAGGGACGGGACCTTCAAACGAAAAAAAAATGTCTGATATACGTGACACACATTTGATTTAATTTCAGAAATCTATAAAACCTTAAGAAATTCCCCTTTACTTCCTCCAAATAAGCCATGAGTGCATCTATTTTAGTTATTGCCATATTTTTGTTCCCATTATTATTTCAAAATAAACTAAATCCTCTACCAAACGTTCACTGGTGGTTCTTTCGGCGAAGTTTTTATTTTTGCAAAACTACAATAATGTAAAAACTGTCTTTGGGTGTTTTCCTGCTCTCGTGTCTTGCGTTTTGTCTTAAGCATCTGTTCTGTAGATGTCAAGTTATTTTATCTTTTTTTTCGTAGTTTTTGTTGAATTGTTTAGTTAAATTAAGTTGATGTACTTGAAAAATGTAGAATAGTTTTTAATAAAAGATGAGCGAGAAGCAAAAAAAAAAAAAAAACAACAACAACAACGAAATCACACCCATCTAAAATACGATAGTGTGTACTGGGTACATGAAAAGCAAAACTTTTCATCTTAATCAAGAAAATGTTTCCTTTAAACAGCTCAAACATAAATTATAATTTTATAGGAAAACAAATGCAAAGAAATTTAATTAAACTTAAATTGTTGAACTGCTGACCTCTTTTTGTTGTCTTTTGTCTGACAAAACTCAAATGAAATTAGGAAATTGAATTTTGTAATACGAGTATTAAACAATTTGACAAGGTCAGTCATTGGTTTGGTTTGTTGTGTGTCATGGCACACAAACATAAAAATCTGTTTTCAGTGGTTTGTTTTTGCCATCTTTGTTTTTTTTATTTGGCATTTCTGGCAAGTGGTTATACAATCCAAACATCTAACAGCTGGACAATTTCCATGTAATTTTCTCAGGCATCTTCGTTCTTCGCAAAATCATTATATGCTTTTAAGCCACCCACCCCTCAGCAAGGGGCGGATAAATGCTAAGGAATTTTATTTAAATATTTATAAAGTGCTCTAAACTCTAGTGCCATTGTTTAACAATAATATGAATCTGTGGTGGCAAGTTTGCTGTTTCAATAACAGCCATTCTGAAATTCTCAACTTAAAGTAAAGGTATTTAAGGCGGCGTTAAAAAAATATTTTTACAGAATAAACCAAATTCGCAAACGTTTGTAATTTGAATTTTTTTTAGGTGTTTTTTGATATTTCCTGTTTCTAATCCTTTAATGTGGCAACAGCAACAACTGTACGTTTCTAAACATATTGATGACATTAAACAGCTTTTAACAACCACCACCACCACTTGGCGATGGAATTTCCGACATATTCGTGTGTCTTTTCTCCAAGACAAGATTTGTGCTGAAAATCCTGGTAAATTTTGTTAACGATTTATGTAGCCATAAAATAAAAAAAATTATTAAACAAATTTATTCAATTCCAAATTTAATTAATAATACCGCTGATTCAGTGAATTATTTAATTGAAAATAATTCAAAAGGAAACAAGAACTTTCCTTGCTTAGTGCGGGATAATTTTTTTAAAGTAACCATTATGTGACTAGTAGTAACATATTGTATATTGGACGGGGTCACACGCGCTTGTTCTCTTTTTTTTTTTAATAGTAATAAAATATTATAGCCAAAAAAAAAAAAATAATACATGATTTCCTGCAGCACATTCTGTTCTCGCCTCTTTTTCTAATAAAACTTTTCTTAATCATCAAACTTAAAAACTTAAGTGACATATAGAAAAAAAAAACTAAACTAATTCGAAAAAATCCGTTTAATTGCAACCAATTCATAAAACTGTGCTGCTGTTTATGATGGGTTTTAATGTGGCTTAAAACACACGAACGATGTGAGTGGGTGGCACAACATAAAAAAAGTTTAACATGGCGCAGTTAAAACACAACAGAAATGTTAATTGTAATTTATTGCAGATCATAAACTTATAGGAAATAAATCATAATTACATACATATATGAAATTTTGTGTTTCAAATGCTGACCACAAACGGAAGCTATTAGCACAAGAGTGAAAGAGACAGAGGAACAGAGTGCGTTTGCCACCTAAGAATGGTCAAGATTAATTGTTATAGTAGTTGGGAATAGATAAAAGAAACTCTTTCATCTATTTTCTGATGTATTAAATTTTAAACAAAATATTCTAGATTTTTTCTAACTTTTTTTTATATCACGGCAACACTCATTTGCTGGCAAAAGACTCACTCATTGATTTAAAAAAATACACTTATTTGCAGTCATACAATTACACAATTTAAGTTATTTGTTGAAAATTAGCGTGTTTAACTAAATTTATTTCAATTTGTGCGCTAATAATTATTTACTCGTTTATAGCCAGCAATCAATTTAGGGGCAAATGCAGCTGCACAATGGCCGTTTTTGCCTCTTGAATTTATTAAGAGAAAAAAAGGGGGGAAAAAATCGACCATATCCATGTGTATATTTTTGTAATTTAATTCCACAAGGCCTTTGACAATAAATTACGCATTTAATTAATATTTGTTAGCAAAATACAATGTAAACGTGCCTTCTGTGTGGGTATGGGTGTGGGTGTGTTTGTGTTAGTGCTCGTTTGTGTGTGTGTGTGTGTGTGTGTTTGTTGACCAGGCCATTGTTTGAGAGTGTGTTTGTTGCAATTTAAGTTTGAAACTTAATGATGAGTCCTTTTCGACCATAAATATAAACCTACTCGTAGTTCTCAGCCATGACTATATTTGTGTCTGCACTTGTGGTTGGGTTGGCTGGCGGCTTTATGTGTGTGTGTGTGTGTGTGCGTTGACATTTGTGTTTGTTTTTGCATAAACCGATGTTTTAGTGTTTTGTGTTAAATGTATTTGTAGTTCAATAAACCTTAAATTTGCATACCAAAATCTTTCAAAGTGCGAAGGCAACGCAAAACTATAAGAAATGAAAACAAAAATTTCTTCGTAAAGGCAGGCGAAAAAAAAATGTATTTTTTAAATTATAATTTTTGCTTAAAGTCAGGTAGTGGAAAACTTTTCCCCCCAAAACGAACTTATCGATAAGTTTTCCATAAAAAAAAAACAGAACTATTGATAAGTTTTCTTTATGAAATTTTATAGATATGAGAGGCTGTCAGTAATTTTTTAATGTGAAGTGAAGGTTATTGACAAATTTTCTATATAAAAGTAAACATTTCAATTAATGTTCTGTAAAAACAGTAAAGTAATCGACTACCTTTTAATGCAAACGTGCAGTTATCCGGTAAAAGTAATAGAAAAGTATGTTAATTATAACACATAAATGTTAAAAATATTGATAACTTTTCTATAGATCAGTAAAGTTAGAAAGAACTCTTCTAGGCGAAAGTAAATTTATTACTAAATCTATGCATTTTATACGAGTATACAATTTTGTCAGCAGATTTGCTTAGAAATTTCAAAATCCATGTTAAATTTTTGTTGTAAGAATTTTCCAGTGCTGCTCCCTGTATCGGGATCTCTTTTTGGCATAAAATAATCCTTTTGTACAGTTAGAATTATTATCTCTTTTGCAGTATCGCCTGTTATGACAATTTTTCGTTTTAATAACTTGTTTTAATAATTTGCCAGTATTTCATTTAATTTCACAAAATAATCATCCTCTGTTAGTACAATCATTCTTTTGCCACTGCGTACAATATAATTTGTCGATAAAGTTCATTGCAGTTCAGAAAAGAGTTCATTGTTAACTGATCCACAAACTGCAAATAGAAAAGAAATAAAAATGCAAATGAAAAAGACATTATAGTTTAAACAACCAACAATAACAAGAACAGCTATTACAACTACTGCGTTGACACCAACGGCAGCACTATACTAGCAACAGCAACTGCCAACACAAGCAACAGCAATATTTATATGTTGCAAACAATTATAGTTATTTAAACTACAGAACTAACAAAACAAAAAAAAAAAAAAATCAAAATTATGTATATAAAAATTTTCCACTATAGAAATGCACTGAAGTGTAAATTTGTGTTGCTGCTGTAGTTTTGCTTGTCCCTGCTCTCTGCTCGTTTATTTTTCACTGCCATCGTTTTCTCTTTGACTGCGTTGTTGTTGCTGTTGTACGAGTATGCATATATTTTCATGCTGTATAAAACTGTTCGTGTGTGCACAATATGATTTTAAAAAACTTTGTACAAAAAAAGTACATACGAAATGAAACCAAAAAAAAAAAAAAAAAGAGTAACATATTCCCATACAGATATCGACGTTTTATTGACAGTTTTCTTAAGTGCTTAGCAATACACACACACACATACACACACGAACATATACGAACATATCGGAACACACAACCGCAGCCTCATGCTCATGCAAACTCTTGAGCAGAAATGTAATATTTAACATGGAATACATACTACATATATTTTATACACTCCTGTTTTCCATGAGCCAAGAGTTTTATGAAATCAAACATTAAAAAGTATTACTTTCAAATCATATTAAACAAATTTGAATAAAGTGTTTGTTTTTGTTCTTGTTCTTGTTCTTTGTTTTGTCTTTCTTTGAAAAAGTCGTTTGAAATTAAAATCTAGTTTGTGCGATGACAGGAAAAACTTCAAGAGATTTAAAGAGAGAGAGAGCATTTTTCACAAAAAGAGTATTAATTAATTTTTACTATAAAATTAAATTTTAATTAAACAAATCTACTCGAATTTGCTGTCGGCTTTTTCGTTTCTCAATTTTAGGTCATCACTAAATTGTGCTAAAACCACAATTGCTTTATACTCCGAACTTAATGTTCAATCTTTTAAATATATTTCAAAATTCAGAGATAACAATTTGATCTTTGACCGTCACTTAATAGAAGCTGTTGGGGTCACTTATATTAAAAATGAACAACCATCCAATTATACAATAAATTATAAAATAATTAGTGTTTAATGAAAGAGAAGAAAGAAAAAAATTACTTAGAATGGCGCCAAAATCAACAGATGATAATGAACTTTTGTAAAAACATTGAAGTATAAAAATATAGAAAAGAAAACAAACAAAATGAAACAGGTTTGCCTACGAAACAAACTGAAAACCATTGCAGAATGTAGTAAAAACTTAAAAGCTATCGAGTTTTCATCGTAAAAACTGCTTTGATTTTTATGCCAAAAAAAAAAAATACAAAAGGTCATCGATAAGGTTACTTTTATATCAAAAAGTTATCGATAAATTAACTTTTATATCAAACAGTTACCGATAACTTTATTATTCTATGGAAGAATCATCGATAACGTTACTTTTATATCAAAAAGTTATCGATAACTTAACTTTTATATCAAACAGTTATCGATAACTTAACTTTTATATCAAAAAGTTATCGATAACGTTACTTTTATATCAAAAAGTTATCGATAACTTAACTTTTATATCAAACAGTTATCGATAACTTTATTATTCTATGGAAGAGTTATCGATAGCTTTAATTTTATATAAAAAAAAAACATTGATATATTTCTATCGAAAAGTTAACTTTGCTTTTCTATAAAAAAGTTATCGAAATTTTTGCTTTCCTATAGAAAATTTATTTTTATTTTTTATTATTTTTGCTTTTTTTTTGTAGAAAAGTTGTCGATAATTACACTTTTCAATAGAAAAGCAATCAATTACTTTATTTTTCTTAAAAAAAAAGTTATCGACAACTTAATTTTTTTCTACAGAAGATAAATGTAACATGACTGGACTAAAAATAGATGTGAACTACAAAGTGCTCCTACAATTAGTGTATTTTCACGCAATAACTTTCTTCTACAGATGGGCATTTATATATCAGCGCTTTAATGTTACATATACCCATATAATAAATCCGATTAAAATCACTTTTGATCCGTTTTCCTTAATTTTCTTTTTCGACCTGTTTTTTTTTTTTGTAAGTTTTTGTTCTGGTTTATTTATTTGTTTAAACAGGAGAATTATCAGTTTGAAAAGTTTTCCATTTAAAATAGAAAACAAAAACATCTTAACAAAAAGTAAAACTCACAAAGATTCTCACACCTGATGAGTGTGAGTGGATAAATTTGAAATGCATTTTAATAGAAAAAGAATCTAATTTCATCATTATCACAATGTGTGTTAAGTGCCTGAGCATTTATAGACACACAAACACAGATACATCATGCATGACGGCTACGTGCAACAGAGGCAGAGGAAACTTTGAAAGAATGACGCGGAAGAAGCAAAAAAGAAAAACGAAATGTTAAGAAATCACAATGGTTGTTCTATGTTGAATGGCTTTCGTGTATTTATTTGTCGGAAAGTGTCTTTCTAGGGCCAACCCAACCCACAGGCTGGCAGAGAAACCGAATCTGAATGTACGTGTGCACATTTGCAAGCATTCAAATGCATGAAGATACCGAAAACGGGAGGCAGGTGGGGTAAACTTTAAGAAAATGGAAAATAGAAAACTAAAAACCAAGACACTTTGGATTTTTTTCTGTTTCAGAAAACTGACAAGAAAAAAAAAGCAAAAGGAACAAAAAAGATAGAGAATGACTCTATCCAAAAAAAAGGGGGGAGATAGTGTGCTCACGATTTACTCATGCAAAATTTGTAAATACTGTTGCAATTTTAAGTGTAAAAAATGCACACATGATGACAACTCCAAAGGAAAATACCACACAAAAAATAAATGTCTGCACACTTACATATTTAGGGGGTGGTAAAAATATATTCTTGTGCTTTGGATGGCAAATGCTTGCGAATCTACATCATTATAATCTCTTTAGTTCTAGAATCTATTCAAAGGAATGCCGGTTGTAACAGATTCCTTCGCAACATCTCTTGTTGGGCAACGAAAAGTCTTAATTCACTGCACAGAAAGAACTGAAATGATGTTTTATTTTTTCCTAAGACGTTTTCAATGCAAAAATTTGGTTGCTATGTTGGCATTTAATTGCCTCGTACTCTGGCGTGCATTGTTCTGGTTTAGTTGCTTACAAGTGTGTTAAATACCTTGAAGATACAAGTGACACAAATGCCCATCACTGAACGTTCCTGCATACTCGTGTGTGTTCATATGATGTCGCTTGTGTTCTTTTCGCATCTGGTTGCACAATTTTATATGCACACAGGCGCTAAAATTGTTAAGTTATCGAAACGTTAATTTTATGCAACAGAAAAGTAATCGATTAATATTACATTGTAACATATGTATGTATATGTAGCGAACTAAAGCTGTCGATAAC
Organism: Epicampocera succincta; assembly: GCA_932526305.1. Lineage (NCBI taxonomy): Eukaryota > Metazoa > Arthropoda > Insecta > Diptera > Tachinidae > Epicampocera > Epicampocera succincta. The sequence goes on along the minus strand of OW052037.1, from coordinate 9,618,550 downwards.
ACATCTGTAGAAAAACCAGGTCCCCGATACAGTTTCTCTTTTAAAGTAAAGCTATTAGTAATGTTTCTTTCGCAAAGTATTGCTATCGATGACATTTCTGAAGAGACGCCAGTTCACTGATGTCGTTTCTTCAGAACAATGAAATTAATGGTAAATTTTCGATCGAAAACTAAAGCTAATGGATGATAATTTCTCCAAAATCAATATCTTTTCCCTAAAATAGTGAAATTATTGTTAACTTTTCTTTTGAAACATTTAGTTGTCGTTGTCTTTTCTTTAAGTAATTAAAGTCAGTGATAACATTTTCAGAAAATGTTATCGATAACTTTTATTTAGGAAAATAATATTATTGATAACTTTTCTTTTAGATATGTAAAATTATCTATAACCAAAAAAAAAAAAAGTAAAAGCTTGCATAAATTTTCTGCCGGAAAGTTTTGTGCAGCAAAATAATCGATAATTTTTTTCTAGAAACAATAATTTCTTCTTTAGAGTAAAAATTTATATATATTGATATTTTTGGGAAGAGTAACAAAACCTGATCTGATCTGTCGATAACTTTTTTAAAGAAGGATTAACTTGCCAATAACTTTTTGAAATAGTAAACTGATTGATAACTTTTAAGGTGGTGTGGTGGGGGGGGGGGGGGATGATAAAGCTTTAGGTGGAAAATTGTTGTTTTTGAGTGTCTATAACAATTCTGTAACCATCCATTTGTATCGATATTAGTTAGTTCTAGTGAAGGCTTATGGTTAATGTCTATAGTTGTGTGGAAAAATACTGCCATTGAGAACTTTTCATTCAAAAACTAAATTTGTCGTTTTTTCGATAATTTTTTGCAAAACTAAAAATATCGATTTAGAGAGATTGACTTGTCAATAGCTTTGCTGTACAAGAGTGAAATCGTCAGGCCATTTTTTTTTTTTAAATAATGTACATTTTTCAGTGAATTTCTTTAAAAAAAAATAAATGTTATCGGCCACTTAATTTTTGTTTTTATAAAAACTTAATTTTTCCATAACTTTTTATGAAAACCTAAAGCATAATATGTCTGTCTGTATTTCATTAGCGATAAGTTGGCGATAAGTTGTAAAAGATAAAGTTTGCGTAAAGTAATCGTGGCTTCTTTTAAATCGTCCCTTTCACAATTTTCTTTTGAGACGTTTTTTTTTTGTTTTCATTTCATTCTTTTGGAGCAAAACACTTGCATATGTTTTCCATAAAAGTTTTGCAGGCATACCTTTATGTCATGTTTTCTTGTTCTTACATATATTTTAATTCATATTTTGTAGCGAAAAAGCGAAAATCTGAAGAAAACGGCAGCAGCAAATGTGTCTTACAACATGCAACATGCAACACTATTTCTCGACAATGCCAAAAGCAAGATGACATCAAGATAGAACAACGATAAGTACTAGACTAACACTAATTCGAGCAGATGAACTTAAAGCATTTATCCTGTCTCAAAAGTATTCATCAACGTGGCGCATCCTTAAAACATATGACACGAACACACAAATTCCAAGTCGTGCGGCGGAGCGGGTTGCTTTTAGTCTGAACGTTTTCTCCGTTCGTTGTTGTTCGTTGGCTTTTCTGCCTTTCTTTTACCCACTGTCAAACAATTGTCATTGGCAATTGCAGCTGCAAGTGGTCTTAACACCTCATCTCTCTATTTGTTCAATTGGCCGCCTGCTTGTGTGTGTGTGTCTAGTGTGTTTCTGTGTCCTCCCTGACGAACATGTGTACTTCTGAGCGATAAACATGATGCTTGCATTTTAATATAATGAAATTTGTATGTGTGCATATATATGCGTGTGTGTGCGTTTGTCTTTTGAGCAGGACATTTTCTTTTAGAGTAGTGATTTCTTTTTTTTTTTTTCGTTTGTTTAATTTTCTCTAGTCTTGCCTGTGACTGCATCGGTTTTGGCATACACATACATGCACACGTCTGTGTCGGAAGGAAAGTTATTTGTTGAAACATTCCTTTCGTGTTGCATGGATTAAGTGCACCGCCAGCTCCAACATTTCTACCGCCTGCTACTGATTTGCTTCGTTGCTTACTTATTGCTTCTGCTGTCTGCAGACGGCATACTGTTGTGACAGATTTCAAAAAGTCTGTTTTATTTTATGTTTTATTTTTTCGTTTTTGCTTCCCTATTCCTTTACTTGTCTTCTTTTGCTGCTGGTGTCTTTGAGATTTAACCGAGTTCTGAAGGAAAAGTTTGACTAATAAAAGACCTTAACAAGCATCAAGAATACTTTATTTCGAAAGTTTTAAATAAAGTAAAGTAATATGCCAACAAAATATGCTGCATGTTTAAATTAAATAAAGAAAATTATTAGTTTGCAATTTATATTTTACAGCTGGTAGGCCCTTGTACCTTTGCAGCGAAAACGCCACGTTTTCGGTTGGATAGAACGAATGAATATTACGCCTAAAAGTGTGTCACGCCTAAAAATAAAACACTTAATAAAAAACGAAACGGACTGACGAACTTTTTCATGTCGACAACTGCGCTCCATCAATGTGAAATTGTTAAGCATTTACGATGTCGTTACAAATTAATCAGCAAATTTTCAAGTTTATTTGAATGTTTTCGTCTGGCATTCTGTTCCAAATAACGTATTGATACGTTCAGAAAGTTTTTCTCTTTTCTCTGCTATGGCTGTTTCGTTGTACTTAATCAAATTAATTTTCTACTTTAAATGAATAGAAAAGGAATTATCGTAAAAGTAAAATTTTTTTGATTAAAATTGAAGAAGACGAACCTGATGTAATTGTTTATAAAAACCGTCGATAAAAGGGAAGTTGAAAAAAGGGGGAGGATGTAGATTAAACAAATTTAGTCTCAAAGCACATGAATGAATGAATGAATGAATGAGCTATTCAGCAGATCCTTCCCGTCAAGGGTCAAGTAACGGCACCAACTCCTTCAACGTAGACAGTTAGCTGGTCCTGTTCAACCAACCTGCGTGTGAGTGGTAATCAAGTGAATGCATTAAGTACCACTGTGCACCACTGTGAACCTGTAGGTGTCTGTATTAGATATAACGACAACAAACTTAGACTTTTCCTCATCCACTTGTAGTGATATTTTCGTTTTTCTAGCAGCAAAACTCAACAACTTTTTCGATTTGTTGACGATGTGTCCTGCTCTCCTTTAAAAAGACTTCTGTTGAAAACAAAGCACGGTGTGGTGAGTCCCCAGCATCTTGTTTTTCATACGTATGTATCTCCGTATCTGGTTACCAATATCTGGAGCAATGTGATTGTAAGCCGGTAGGTCAGTCCTGGACCTGGAAAGTGCCAGGTATCCGGACCCTTGAGTGCCGATAGGCTTTCAGAGAACACATTAATGAAAATTATATGTCTAATATTGGTTCGTATTAAATGGGAAAATCTGCTTCCTCGCTCCCTCCCTCTTCAAAACCTTTTTCGAACATTGAACTGCTGCAAAAGGCAAACGATTTGGTTGCCTTTATGTATTTGTTTGCTTCATCTACATATATGTTTGTTTGTTTCTAATATCAACCTGCATGGCATTTCAACATTATCATAAACGTACAATACATTTGCAAGAATTTTGCAAAAAATTTGCCAAACGAAAGCTGGTGCTGGAAAAGCTGATACGAAGAAATCAAATCCTTTATAAATAAATTAAAATGCAAACCAACAGCAGCACATTGCAAACGATTGGATTGAGCAAGTTTTTGCCTTTTTTATTGTGCTGTTCTGAAAAATTCTATTCTCTTCTTTCTCTTATTTTGCAAAGCTCCTTAGTGTATGCAACAAATGATGTTTTTTTTCTCTGCAAAAGTGCATTACTGCAGCTGCACAGCTGTAGCAATAACAAATCTTGCATTTTAAATGTTTAGCTCTAGAACAAATGTTTCAATGAAGTACCGGAGTAAGAGTTGGACGCGAAAAGTAAGGATAGAGGGTGAGTGAGCAAGTGAATGAGTATAAGTGTGAGTAAAAGCTGGTGTGAGTGATGCAGATGTTAAAAGGTTGGTCACTTGGTGTGAGTGGATAAAAGGCTTTAGAAATTAAATTAATTTTCCATTATCTCAAAAAAAAAAAACAGGAGAGTTAAAGATTACCTGATTCCAAGGGGCGGCTGGTGTGGAAAAGCTTCGAAGAACTCGGCTCTTAAAAACTAAACATGCATGTAAATAAGTACATTTTTAATGGCTTAGAAATTTGCTGTGTCTGGTGGACATTTTGCTGAAAAGATTTTTTCCGCTTCGTTTTCAATCGCAGTTTTAATATTTTTGCAAAAACTGGCAATTTCTAGTTCTAGTTCTCGTTCACTCATACTTTTCTTAATATTACGCAAGGAGTAAAATTTGTCACGCAGGTTCTATAAGTAATTTAATAATACTTTTTAAAATTTGTTTGCTTCAGATGATTATCAACGCAAAACGTATATCTAAAAACGATCCACAAATAAGGGCAAAAGAAGAACATATAAATACGAGTATTTAGTTTTTTCAATCCATCTTTTTATAGTGAGATAAAGAGCAAAATTGATTACATTTAACGTAGAGTTATACATGTATAAATATTTACAAGTTTAGAAATAGAAAAAAAAGCAATAAAACAAGATTTGGTCTATCCTATATTTACAATAAACTATGAATATGATGCCTGCGGCACCAACGTCTTCATGTGTCTAGTGATTTTCACGCTTTTGACCAAATAGGAAACGCCTTCCTTAATACCTGAAAACCCTAAGGCACTTCACCTGTCTTATACCGAATATTTTTATTTATATTAAATAACTAAATGCAATAAATCAGGACCTGTAAGCAAAACCGTAGTGGAACGGAAACAGTCCAGAAAATATGATGTGCATCATTTTATATGTTTCTCATTTCAATTTGTTGGCAAGCAAAAAAAAATCATAACTACATTTTTTATCTATTCTTGGAACAAACATCAAACATAACTTTCGTTGACTCAATCAAAATAATTATTGAAAAAAAAATAACTCAAATTCTGTTAAGGTGGTCATAATCAACCTGCCGGCAGGACTGTACATACGCGTTTGCAGCCCAAAGGATATTTAAACTTTGGTATCTTATTCACTTTATGAAAGACCTTTTACACTCTACAGCAGCACACCAAGTTTGAATTATAAACTATTTTCATTGACTGACGGTAAGACAGACAGCTTTGAAATTATTCAAAAATTCTAAAACGCATTAAAATTTCCCTTGTGGTTTGTTGTTGTTGAAGAGGACATCGGAAAAAAAGCCGGCCATTGTTTTCTGTGTTTGAATGCACAATTTGTACACGTTTAGTTCGGTCGACCATAAAGGACTCTTTCAATACATTTTCCCTTCACCACTTCTTGTAGTATGCAAGCATTTCAGCAATCATTTTCTACACAAACGTTGCAACAACTCTGCCGTACGATAAGATTAAAATTTTGCTTTAAATTTTGTTGTTTTCAAAACCGCACAATGGTGAGAGTTTTGAGTAAAATTTCTAAAGCTGTGGCAAATTTATTGCGAAAGTTCTTTGCCTTGGCCATGTCATACAGACCTGTTTAGATGCGTTTAATTTTTTGCATGTTAATTCTCAATTATTGTCTTCACTAGCAAAATATCAGCATGTCAAAATACCACAGAAACCAAAAAGAAAAAGCAACAGAAAAAAAACAACCTTAACCATATAGGCAAAACCTTAAAACATGCCATAAGAGACAATAATTACACATCAGCTAAGAATTGCATATTATTAGGGGCATTCGGAGTAGGTGCAGTTAAACTGAAATCATGGAATTGACTATAATAATATCCGAAGTTGCAGGCAAGCACAAGTTATGAGAACTTTTTAAACAGCATTGAATAACAGCTGAGCACAATGAAAGTTCAGGTAGTTATTGAGGGGGTCTCCCACGATGTCGAATGTTAAGATTCGTCGACATTAGCAGTAAGAGAACACTGATAAGGTTGCTCTTGACGAAGGGACTTAATCGCGACATGATGAACTTGGCAACAGGAAACTCATAAATAGGCCCCACCTTAAGCTTTTCAATCATAAGACACTGGCGAACGTTAACGTTCGACATCATGGCATAGTCACTTAAGTTATTAATTTCAGTAATTGTTTTGCATTATATAAGATTTATTCATAAATATCTTCATATCTGTGCACCACGATTTGTTTTGTTTGTTCGTTGCTTACTGTTACACTTATTTCTCCTAATATACAGCATGAAGCTCTCTGCAGGGCTCTGTGCACTGGCAAATGTATGTGTCTGACATACCCAGCCATTTCCACAGCGTCACCCACCAACCAGCCAACAAACCGGCAAAGTTATCAGCCCACCATCAATCCGTTTTATCATTTATTCATTCATTTAAGTACTCGAAATCAAGCGAATTATAGAAATGTGTGAGATCTGAAGCAGTTCTGTTCTGTTTTATTTTTTTTTTGTTCGTTATTGTTGAACGCAAAAGCTGCTGCATTCAATTTGAATTGAAACCGAACAATAACGACAACAAACATGCACATTTAAGTGCAATTTATGTTTGCGGTTTATAGGTTTGCATTATTATTGCTTCAGGAATGCAAAAGAAGGTACAACATTAAGTGGTAGATACGGTGACATTGGATGCAGGCAGGCAGGCACCCTGTCTGTCTGGCTGCCAGTCTGTCATTTGTACAGCTGCGACTTATTAAAATGCAGTTGATGTGTAAAAGGCTGTCTATGGAAACAAGATTAATTTTTACGGAAAAGATATCTATTGCTTTAGGTTTACGTGAACAAGTAAAGAAAAGCTGTACCGATAATTTTCACTTTTCTAAAGAAAAGTTATCGATAGCTTTCACTTTTATAAAGAAAAGTTATCGATAGCTTTTCTTTTTCAAAAAAAAAAAATTATTTCTATAGAATAGTTAGTCATAAGTTTATTTTTGTATAAAAAGTTGTCGATAACTTTACTTCTCTATTCAAAAGTTATCGACAGTTTTTCCTTTCTGGAGAAAAATTATCTCCCCAGAATAGTTATCGATAAGTTTAAGTTTGTATAGAAAGTTATCGATAACTTTACTTTTCCTAAATAAAACTATCGATAACTTTACTTTTCCGCATAGAAATGATCGATAACTTTATTTTTCTGCACAAAAGTTATCTAAAACTTTAAAAACTTATCTACTTTCAATAGAAAAGTTTACTTTTCGTTGGAAAAGTTATCGATAATTTTTATTTTCACAGAATGTTATCGATAAGTTTAGTTTTCAATAAAAAAAGTCATCTATAACTTTAATTTTCTAACGTAAAATGATTAATTACTATACTTCTATATAGAAAAGATATCGATAACTTTACAAAGTTATCGATAACTTTATTTTCCATTCAAAATTGATCGGTAACTTTACTTTTTTCTATAACAAAGTTATCGATAATTTTATTTTCCATTCAAAATTGAACGGTAACTACTTTTTTCTATAACAAAGTTATCGATAACTTTATTTTCCATACAAAATTGATCGGTAACTTTACTTTTTTTTAAAAACGTTATCAATTTATTTTGCTGTAGAAAAGTAATCGATAACTTTACTTTTGTTTATAAAGTTTTTAAATAAAAATTTAACTACAACTTTTTTTTAGCTTGTGAAAAATCTTTGATAACTCCAGTTATCTTTCCTCTTCTATATAAAACTTATTGATAAGTTTATCCGTCTACGGTTTTTGATAACTTTTCTTATCAATAATCGCTATATTTAATTTTATATACATATTTACATATAAAAACTTTAATGTGAAATTATCGGTGATGCCTTTTCTATATACTTTCAATTTCTGTATAGAAATTAATGATAACTTTTCCATTTCTCCGATAACAAAATTCGAATCGATTAATTTAGAGTCTAATTAAAAACACAAAAACTCTTTAGGTTTTAAGTTTGCATTGAATGACATATTGACATCAATGTGGAAAAAATAGTTACATATTGTAAAATATTGTTAATTTTTTTTTGATTTGTAATTTAACATGAAAATAAATTTCAACATTTTGTAAGAAGAAAAAGAACAACATATGGAATTGTTGTGTCTGAAAACCATAAATTTATACAAATTGATATAACAAAATATTTTTTTCTGCAAGTAAATTAGGCATTTAAGGAAATTGTTGTTTATGCAGTAAAATTAAATTTATTGGAAGCATAAAAATAAACAACAAAATAATTATAACTTAAACAAAAAATAATTGAGATGAATGATTTTATCAGACTGGGAGTTAAATCCTTCAAGTTTTTCCTTACAAGTGCTTTTGCAACTTTCGGTTTCTGTCCGAGGTTTTATAATCTGCTGCTCTTCTTTGTGGAACCCACAACATATTTAGTTGGGATTTTTGAGTACTTCTTACTTTTTGGTAAAATTTTCTATATAAAATATACTTGACAAATGTTTTTTTTTTTAATTTCCTTGAAGAATAAGAAGTTTCAGAGTTTCATTTCACGAACTTTTAGTGTGCAAAATGTTGGAAAGATAAATAAGATAAGATTATCTGTAAGTAAACAGCCACTTTCTTCTGGTCGAAATTATATGAATTTCTTTTACATTTGATTTCCGCGAAGGATATTTTGTATTGTGTTTTCTTTTCCTTGCAAACGGAAAACCAAACAGGCCGCCTTTCTATTTTCCGATATTATAGTTTTATTTCGGATTTAACTTTTGCGAAAAGTAAAAATATTGCCAAACAGTTTTTTAATTTGCTCAAAGGACGAATGCGACTGTGTTGCGAAGACACCCCGAAGAAATATAAACTTGTCTTTAGTCAAACTGTATAACCGTTGTTTTTACGGTATGACAAGATTTATTTTTACTTCGGATTTATGTGTGTCCGTGAATGCAAATACCGGCTTATGTCCTTTTATACTTCCTAAACAGCGAATGTTTGTGTGTCATTTCAAGCCAAATTGGTTGTAAAGTGCTGCATAGGAAAAACGAATTGAGGTTATCTTAAGTCAAACGGAATAAACCCTTTTTTTTCGGTATGTCCTGACATATTTTTAATGCGTTTCATATTCTGCCGAAAAATGCAAATATCAGCAATTGGAGTTTAAATTTAAATTTAAAGAAAACAAGTTGTTTCTGCTCAAACAATCGTACTGTATATGAATTCGAGTCTTTTATTATAAAAATAACACCTGTTTCAATCTAACGAATTGGAAACTGATGATCATTTACGCTGCAAAACGATACTCGCTTAGCTTTTTAGCCCACCATTTAAAAAGGCTTTCCCTTGAAATGATGGCAAACAAAAATGAAATAGAAAAAAAGTGTTTTAATTGAACATTAATATAACAATTTACCAACAACACTCAAAAGTAAATTTATTTAATAAATAACTCAATAAATTTATCGATTTCATTACTCGTTCATGCAATTGAATTTTTACATTGTGGCTTTAACTGCCAGTGAAATATATTTCGTTCCTTTCCATTTTTTTAGTACACACGAAAAAAATACTGTTTTAAATCAAATCAACTTGTTTAATTCATTTCGTTTTTTTTACTCTTTCAATTTGCTTAAAAATTATTGTAATAAATTTTTGTAATTGTAGAAAATAAGCATCCTTTATTAAACTTATGGCAAAATAGTGATAATATGGTAGACAAAAAAAAAAAAAAATTAAATAAAAAAAGAAAATACAAATTAAATATTTTATTATAATTTTTCCACAGTTTGAGTATAAATTATAAAAATCTGTCAAAGAAAATCTGTTAATTTATTAAAACATATAATCACTTTAAAATATTTTAATTAAATAATTAAGCAAACTACTGAATATAATTAATCAAATAATAGGAAAAAATTAAATAAAAAAAAAAAAATATGTGGGTTAAATTTAAAACGAAAAATAAATTTGTTGAAGTTAAATTTGAGAAAATTCCGACTAAACAACAGCTGAACAGCTGTTTTAAGTGAAACTATTTTAAATGCCAATGACAAAATTCCAGTTAATATAGCGAATTGTTAAACGAAATTGTGGATTTGGTTGTGATAATGACAAATGCAAAATTGCAAGAAAAATAGAAATAAAAGCAAAAGTTATAGACAAATTTAACATAAAATTGTATATATTATTGCGATAATGAGAAAATTCCAATTACCATTGAGATAAAGTTCAGTTTTTCTGTCCTTTGTTTATGAGATTCTGATTTCAGAAATTCCTGAAATCTATTTTACTGCCACCGACAGGATGTGTTTAATATGAAGCTTTAAAATTTCAAAATTTTTCCTTAAACAAATCTCTTATGTTTGTTTATTGGAGGGAGGCAACAAGAAACGACTTAACGAATAAACTTTGATGAAAAAGTAAATAAGTACTTTAAATGCATAACCACGGATTTCTATTTTTATTCACGGCGCCGAACATTTTTTCTTTCCTCCTGCTGCGCACATTCGCTGCGGCAGCCGCAGCCAGTATCCAGAAAACAAGTGGTGGATTTAAAATTTACAAACTTCTATTTCCTTAGATATAAAACAAATAACAAACATTGTTTATGCTACAGTTTTAATTTAGAAATATCCAGTGAAACAAATGCCAGTAAATTAACTTTTGTTTCAAATGACAATAAATGGAAAAGCGAATGAAATTAAATTACAAATTATGCAAAATTTAAGGACAAAACTGCAGAAAATAAATTATTTCAATTGCCAACTTAACAAAAAGTGAATTGTTAATACAGCAAATCATTTAATTCCTTTAACAAATTATATATATCGAAAAATCGCTTCAACGAAAAACCAACATAAAATATGAGTTATTTTTAATATTAATATTCTCATAATATCTTCAAAGAAAAATATCGGATTTTGAAACTTTAAGCTTGGCTCGATTTTTAATGCCGAGGGGCAGTTATTTGCCTCTTCCAGTGCATATTTTTTGGCTGAACTAATTTTAGAAATCATGTAAATAAATAGTTTAAGGCTTTTTAAACTAAAACAACTGGGAAAATGTCTTTTTTTAACCTTTAAACCCTCAATTGGTTTATTATTCGACTGCTGAAAGTGCTCAACTATTTTTAAAACTTGTTGCTTTAAAGCAAATATTTTTAAAAATAACTTCTATTAGAAATCACAAGTCATGCTATTTTTCATTATATCATATCTGGCGTATTAATCTAATGGTGATCAGAATCTGAATCAGGGAAACTGGTCAATGTTGTTGTCTTGCTGTTTACAAGGTAGGAAACTCTTGGATCACACAACAACCCCTTTTCTAAAGAATTAAGGCTTGTTTGAAACTTTCCTAGGAGGGCAATTCTCTAGGCGGTTCAGAAACAAAGGCATGCGTGATTGGTAGACTAAAGTCCTTAAGGAGTCGCCAGTTGATTGAATCAGCTCCAAAAGTATTATGACTCTAGTAAACGCAGTCACTGGTATTCCCACCATCGGTAGGAACTATCAAGGCGATCGTAATGTGATCTGGGTTTCATTCATAGCTGGAATGCGTCACTTAAACTAGTTACCTCAGTTATGATTAGGTCTTAGGAACAAGAGAAACTCCAAGGGGGAACCTCATTTTACCAATTAAACTTTAGTACGAGTTTGCTGCAGTATTTAAATAAAAAAACCCTCTCGCCCTGATCCTACACTTACGATCTTGGAAAGTATTATTTAATGCTTTGATGTCTTGATTTCATAATTTCGTAGTAAGGTGTCAGCACCATGTCAGCTCATGTGTTTCTCTCTTACTCAATAATATTCATTTCCTGTAACCTAAACCAATTAATGTCTCAAGCTTGCGCTAGTAAAGTTAAAGAAATGTACTTGTCAGTACCATGGCTCATGTATTCATAAGCATGGCATTTAATTAATGTCTCAAGCTTGCGCTAGTAAAGTTAAAGAAATGTACTTGTCAGTACCATGGCTCATGTATTCATAAGCATGGCATTTAATTATTATTAAAATTTTAGAAAAGGTAAAATTTGTTATTACTTGTCACGATGTGCCATTATATCCGTAACCGCCATAGCAGGAAAAGTTACAAATTTGTCTGAATTTTTGCGTGCATTTTTCTTCTCATGCAACATTCTTGAAATGCCGCCCTCTCACTCTCTTTGCAGGTGTGCGCGCGCCCTTGTTAATGCCATAAATTATACATCTATTTAATTTATATTTAGTTATAAATACAAAAAAAGAACAAGAAACGCCACGAAATACTTCTGCTACGCCAAAATTGTCGGGTTGGTCCTGTTTGTGTATTCCCCTTGTATTCTTGTCAACTGATTACTTCTTATATATCTGCAAAATATTCATATTTAATATTTTGCTGATTGTTCATTTGTTTTTGTGCTGCTCTCTCTTTCTTTTTTTTTCGCTTTTGGCTTTAGTTTTGCAGCACACAAAATTATTATTTGAATAATTAATATTGTTGGTAGTGGTAGGAAATAAAATAAATTCTAACTCATGAATTATTTACCAGAAATTTATGACGAACAGAACAGCATAGAAAAAATAAAAGATTGGAAAAATTATGTTTATTTAATTAAAAAGAAAAATCTGATTGGTGAGAATATGGGCAGCAACGTTTTTCTGCACTGAACATCAGGCTTTTCGTAAAAAGTAAAAAGAATAAGCACACAATTTTCAATAACAAAAAAAAAAAAAGCAACCAAATATTGCTACAGCATCAAACTTTGTTCACAATTTAATTAATTCGAGAGGAACGTTTTAGAAATAAAGTTGTCGATAAATTTGCTTTGCACAAATAACTTTAGCGATAACTTTTCTATAGACATGTGAAATCATCGACACATTTTCTATATATATATATATATAACGATTTATCTATCGATAACCTTTCGATAGAAATTTTCAAATATCGATAACTTTTCTACAGAAAAGTTATGTCAATGATAACTTTTTTATGGAAATCTAAAGTTATCGAGAAGTATTCTTTTTAGAAATAAAGTTATCCATCTTATATTTTATATGAAGGCAAAGTCATCGATATGTTTTCAATATAAAGTTATCGATAACATATTTATATAAAAGTCCAGTAATCGATAACTTTTCTCTATAAAGGTAAATTTTACGATAATTTTTTGATACAAAATAAAGTTATCGACAACCGTTCTTTGCCAAAATAACTTTAGCGATAGCAAATTATCGATAATATTTCTTTAGAAAAGTAATTGTTATGTGAACTATAACATCTTCATAGAAAATTTAAGTTATCGATCCCATTTTTTAAAGAAAATTTAACTTACTAAAAGTTTTTCTGTATAAATGTAAAGTTCTCGATAAGTTTCGTTTAAAGAAAAGTAAAACTATTGCAATCTCTTCAAAGAAAAAGTTAACTTATCGATAATATCTCTAGAAGAAAGTTAAACTGTCGTTATTTTTCCCATATGTTGTGAATTAATCGGTAACTTTTCTATAAAAATTTAGATATCTTAAGATATTTTTGTAAAAAATATAAAGTAATCGATAGCAGATCTTTTTTTTAGAGACTTTGCTTTTCTCTGGAAAAGTTATCGACCTCTTCTATTATCTTTCCCTAAACCAACCTTTCTATAGATAAGAACTCGATAAATTTGCTGTATTTATCGAAAATAAACGACAAATAAAGCAGCAGCAATTTGCAACCCTTTAGATACAAATTTGGTTCTTGTCTACGCTGCCAAACATGTTCGGGGGTATTAAAGAAGCATCAGCTTTACAAGCTGTTAAATAAATTTAAATTTCATAATATTTTGTCATCTGCACACATGACAAAAACATTTATGGCCATGTTGTCGCATCTTAAATAAAAAAGTAATGTTTATTTTGTTGTTTTTTTTTTTGGAAAGTAATTTTGGTCTGTTACAACATCCAGCCACTGCTTCTACAACGTTACTGTGTAATAGATACTCGCACACACACACACACACACACACACACACACACACACACACAAGCATGCATTTATCATTATTAACACTGTTAAAGTCGTCATTGTAGGGATAATGTTGCTGGTGATGATGATCAGTGAAATAATTTTTGTTTGTTTTTGCTCTTGTATTCTAAAGTGTATGAAAGATACCGAATCATTTTAATATAATTTATATGGCATTTACGACAACCATTCTCTTTATAATGACATAAAAATATTTTTTGTAAATACATTTACAACATACGAAACATAAAATTTTATTGTTATTGAGATGCTTAACAAAATTTAAACATTAAATCTTTAATGCACACGGCAACACAACCGACAATCTTGCATCAATATTTGTGCAGGCATGCAACTGCAGTTCGCCAGACTTTTATTCATTCCATCACATCAAATAAGATAAAAAAAGGAATTCCTTTCATTGTCGAATGTCCTTTTAGCAGTTGAAAATGTTTCAGTCAAGTTTCAAATTAATGTTAATTATTTTGGCATTGTTATTGAAAATTTATTAATCTGTTATTAAGTATTATTTTGAAAGGCCTTTTTGTTCTAGACGATAAATGGCTTAAAGTTTCGACAGATGTAAATGTTTTCGGAAATATTTTTATTGTAGTAATTATTATTAAAGCAATTTTGATACTATTTTGATAAAACTTTTCACGTTAGCAGAGTTGGTTTCAGTCCACAGCTCATCATTGACAGTGGTCCAAACGCCACTCTTTCCAACAACTTCCATTTAACGAACTAATTCGTTTACATTTCTGTACAGAAGTAATCGGCAACAACAATAATAAATGTTCTATTTATATACGAGTATTAAACAATTTATATTCTGTGTGGAAATATAATACAATAGAATTAACTTTTTGTTTATAAAAATAAGCAGTAATCGCCAGTATTTCTGTGGAAAATTAAAGCAATCGATAAATTATTTATAGAAAAAGAGATTGTCAATAACTTTGCTTTTTGCAAAGTTAAGTTTAAAGGCTCTATGATGTTACTGTACAGGAAAAGTTAAAGTTATCGATAAATTTTGTGTCGAAAAGTAAATTTATCGATAACTTTAATATAGAAAAGTTAGAAGTTATAGATAGCTTTCAATAGAAAAGTAAAGCTATCGATAATTCTTTTATAGAAAAATAAAGTTATCGATAAAATTTCCAGAGAAAAGTTTAATAAATGATAACTTTCGTAGAAAAAAAGTTCGCACATCGATTAGAAAAGTAAAGTTATCGATAACTTTTTATACATACATTAAGTTATCGATTACTTTTTTATACAAAAGTAAATTTTTTCCATATCTTTTCTTTAAAGAAGTAAAGTTATCGTTAGCTTATCTAAAGAAAAATAAAGTTATCGACATACTTTCTATACAAGAGTTGAAAATCCTATATTAAAGTTAGATATTGATTATTTCTCTTCATAAAACTAAAGTTAGTCATTTTATATGCGATTTTAAATGTGATAAAAAGGTTAAGACCAATGATTTTGCCGATCCTTCTTCAGATGTAACGCAAGTTTGACGTAAAATATTCTGCTTTCATTTTAATTTTCAAATCAAGGACCTTTCCAACAAATTCACGGCAGAAAGTCTCAACGTGACCCGTTCGTTTGCGTACTTCAGTTATATGAATGTGGTTGCATAATTGCAACTCTATTCAAAAATGAAAAAATAAACATATTTACTTTTCCATAAATCTGTTTGTAAACATTTAAAATTTTTTAAATTGCAAAAAAAAAAAAAAAAGAAACGAAAAATGTTAAGTTGTCATTTTAGTTTAACAGAAAACACATTCAACTGAAGTGCTGCATTGATTTGTGGTTCTCATTGTAGACTTTAACAATGTATTTAACAAGAGTGCATTTAAGAGAATGCAACCGCGGCTGTCCGAGCTGTGCCTGCCACACATACCAGTACAGCACACAGCCGACCACTACAAAAAATTGTATGTTGACTGCAGAATGCAAATATTATTTATTTATGTTATAAAAATTTATAATAGTGAGATATTTTCAATGTTCATTTTGTGTTCTTTTTGTTGTTGCACGAAATTGGTTGCCTATATTTGCCACTTGACAAATGTGCAGCCCATGCGTCCGAACAAGGACAAGGAGCCCTCTGTCAGGGTATGTGTGTTAACGGAATACGGTATTTACTGGTGTGCGTGCTGGCATTGTCAATACTTAATATTTTTTAATTAATTTATGTTGAATTTGCTCGTTACTGTTGTTGTTGTTGGCTTTTATATACATACATACGAGTATTACTCATTTAACCAGCGTTTTTTTATTATACTTATGGATTGTTGTTGCAGCAATGCTGGCCGTTGCCGCCGACTGTCAAACATTACGACCATAATGAGTTCAAATATGTCACATACGAGTACAATACAAAAATGGAAGAAAAAAAGTTATAATTGGGTAACGAACGAGAACGAAAAATGATGCAAATTTAACAGTCAGCGCAGCAAATGTTACAGATTGCAACGCCGTTGTAGAGTTAAAGGATCCACGATGCGCTTTTTAAGCGCACCTGATACTGTTTTATAATTAATATTATTTATACATTAAAAATAATCGATTAATATAAAATTATTTTTATAACATTTTTTTAGAGAAGTAAAGTTTTCAAAAATCTTTTTAAAGAGCAGTAAAATAATGGATACTATTTGAATAGAAAGCAAAAGTTATGCAGCGCCTTTTTTTGTACAAAACATAAATATCAGTAAAAAATAATAATATCAGTCAATAATATTCCTGCAGAAATTTAGAGCTGGGAATATCTTTTATCGTCGATAACTTTTCTCGTTAACAGTTACGTCAACGATAACTTTTCTATAAAGGAGCAAAAGTATGGCTAACTTTTATTAGAAAACGAATCGATAAATTTTCTTTTGATAAGTAAATTTATCGCTAACTTTTCCTTATCATAATTTTCAATACAAAATGTCATGTATGGAAAAGTAAAGTTATAGATATCGGTTATAATAGAAAAGTGAGGTTAACAATAAAAGTTATCGATAAGTTTTCAGTAGAAAAATAAATTTATTGATTACTGTTCCTTATGAAAGTAAAGTTATCAATAAATGGGCAGTTGAAAGATTAAATCACCTGTAATTTTTTCAGAGAAAACCAAACTTATCGAATTTTTTTCTTTAATAGAAACTTTTCTATAGAATCTAAAGTTATCGATAACTTTTCCATAGAATAGCAAAATTCAGTAAAAAAAGAAAGTTGTAGGTAAAATTGCTATTGTAAAATTAAGCTGACGAAATCGGTTTTTTAAAACTGTCGATAACTTTTGTACAGATAAGTAAAGTTATCGATATTTGGCCTATAGTGAAGTCATGTTTCTTATTAACTTTCTATAGAAAAGTAAAGTATAGAAAGCAAAAATTAACGGTTAATTTTCTATATAATAGTCAAAAGTTATCGATAACTTTCGATAACTTTTGTAAGTTATCGATAACTTTTACTTGGAAAATTAAGGTTATCGATAACTTTATTTGGAAAATTAAGGTTATCGATAACTTTACTTGGAAAATTAAGGTTATAGATAACTTTTACTTGGAAAATTAAGGTTATCGATAACTTTTACTTGGAAAATTAAGGTTATCGATAACTTTTCTTTAGGGAAGTAAAGTTATGGGCATATTTTTTTTTAAGGGAAAGCAATGATTTCGATAATTTTGTATAGAAAAAATGAAGTTATTGACAATTTCTATCAAATTTTCGCAGTAAAGTAAAGCCATCATTCACTTTTCGCAGAAAAACAAAACTTTTAAAAACAACAACAATCAGTTGATAATGTTCAATATAAACGCGAAAATGTGCGCAAGTACCTGAAAAGCTGTTTGTGTTTTCTGCATGAAACTGAAAACTAAATTGCCTTTTCCATGTTTCTGTTTTAAATTTGTCTGCCTTTAAAGTCTTTAATTGTCTGAAATTGTGGCTTTCAATGTAACTGCTTTCAAGTACAAATAAAACTTATATACATTTTCCAATTAAAAATCGTTTAATTAGCTTCTTCGTAATTGGACATACAAAAAGAAAAATAAATGTAATCAATATTAAATGTTCATTCGCATAAATAAAGATTTCATTATATTAACTATTAAATACACATCTACAAAGAAAATATTAAAGCATATATTTAAGGATTATCTTGGAAAATCCAACTCAATGCAATTTAAATCATGACAAGTTGACAACACTGCACACAAGCTCTCATACACTGGCAAACACAAATGATGACATATACACGCGCCTGTATGACAACGTGTGCGCATGAGAAGCTGCAGGACAGTGCATGCAAAAATTCAAACTCCTTGTTAATGCTGCACTTTTTGCAGATGTTGGACTTCAACAAACAATTTCACTTGGTTTTCTGCGTTTGATGTGAAATAATTTCTAACGAATTTATAACTATTCTTTAAACTCGGTTCATCTACTTGAAAGTTAATTGAATATAAAGAGCGCTTATAGTTTTATAATCCGCACTTTTTATGTCAAAACTATGACTCAATAATTGAATTTAATCTTTTTTTTTTTTGTTAATTGCTTAAAGAGCACTTCAGTTACCATAAATCTATAGTTTTAAGCCTCTTTAACTTGCTAGAGCGTTTGTTTGACCACTAAAACTAAATTTTCGTATTTTGGAATTTTTTTGGACTCATCTTAATGCGAAAATTGTTTTTCGCCCCATCCTTAAAGCCGTTTTCAATTAGCTCTTTATTTGCCCATATCGAATCCCATCCTTAGTTTTCTTATCACTGGCCATAAATAAAGTTTTAAGTTTTTTTCAGATTAAAATTTCTCAGAACATGTTTGTGTGTTTAATTGAATTCATTCCCACCTTCGTGAAAGTCGAATAAACGCCTGCACAATTTCAGAAGTTTTTTTTTTTGGTCAAGAGAAGAAAAGAGAATGTGCCAAAAGGCTCCAAAATAATGCTCTAAGCTTTTGCAGGCAGCTTATAGAGCATATGTGAAAAATTTCCTTAGGCTCGTCCTTCTTGCTGTACCAAAATTTAGTCTTGACACAAAAAAGAAATTTAATCTGTGAAGAAAAGAATAACGTTAAAAATTTTCTGAAAAACTTAAAAAATTTTATAATGCAAAAACAATTATATGCAGTAAAAAAAAGCAGTAAAATTCGGATCGACTGAGACGAAAGTGCAGCTGTCATTTTATTTTCTTTAGCTGTAAGAAAACAACCCCAAACTTTTCTAAAAAAAAAGTAAATGTCTAGAAACCAAATGATAATTTATCGAAGTGGAAAGTGATCGATAACGTTGCGTAAGACATTTTGTAGAAAACTTTGTTAGACAAAGATGAAGTTATCGATGTATTTCTATGTAAAAATAAAATTATCGATATCGTTTTTCAGGATTAGTAAAGTTATTGATAAGTTTTATGGGAAATATTATATTTAGTTTTCTCATAACGTTATGGATAATTTTGTCTTGGAAAAGTGTTAATATTTTTTGATGAGTTTGATATGGAAAGAAAAATGCTATCGATAAGTATTCGTTAAAAATTCCAGAGCTCTTGTTTACCAACGTTTTGCCAGTAATGCTGTAAAGGCACAATGTAATTATTTCAAGCTGATTAAACTTTCATTACTTTAAATATTACAAATTCAAATACTTCAAAAACTTAAGAATATCATCAGTTTTTGTAGGAAAGACCAATTATCCTTTTTAGGATTTTCATATGAATGTATTGAAATTTGCTGTGAATTTGCTTGCTATTTTTTTTTTGTTTGTTATCACCTTTCGCCACCCCACCTCATATATGTACATATGTATGCTGCAGCTGCTGTTGCCTGTTTTATTAATTGTTGCTTTTAATTCATTTGAAAGTCTTGAAAAGTTTTCTTTTTAATCGCGATGAAATAAAATTATCATAAAAATAAAAATTAACTTTTGCTCAAATATTTGCTTTGTTCAAGGCTATTTCGTCCTTCCACTCATTTGTTATACATTTTGAGTTGAAATATTCCACCCACTCTTTAAAAGAAAATGCATTAAACATTTACCGTCTTGACGTTGAATCTTTTCCTCTTCCTTTTCTATTTGCAATTTTTGGCTCCTTGAGTTCGCGTTGTGAAAAATTATTTTCCTCTTTAGCTCTTTAATTAATGCAAACACAAGGTCATGTTTAACTTGAAGTCTTTTCTTTTTCTTTTTCTTGTTCGTTTTTTTTTTGTGTTTTGCTCCTTCATTGTTGAAATCAACTATAATTTTTCATATTTTTTTCTTCTTCTATTTTGTTACTGGATTATAAAGTTTTCAGGGAAATTTTAGCTTCAGTTTGGGGTTTTCAGTTCAATTTATTGGCTGGCACAAGTAAATTGTTTAAATTTACTTGAATTGTGGAGCGGAAAATTTGCACAATTTCTGAGAATTGGCCAAAAGTTGATGAAGAGAAATGTTTTCGCAAGCCAAACAAAGCAAATCTGAACATTTAATTTATTTCAATAGAACACAAGGTTAGAAGCCATAATAGAGTTGAAATGCTTCAGTGTTTTTCGAATGATTTAATTAAGTGGATAAATCATCTTACAGTGTTATGGGCTGGTTTGTTGCAAACTTGTGTCTCTTAGAATTAAAAAAAAAACAAGGACTAAAAATTATTGATATTATATTTGATTTTTTTCGAAATAAGCAAAAAATGTTGCATAGTTTTAGAGGCTGATGGTGTTCAGGTTTGCATTGTTATACGGTACCAGCTCGATTTTCGCGACTAATTGAAAACCAGACCTGTCGCGAAAATCGAATTTTTGCGATAACAGAACACAAAATTTTATTGGTAAATTTTGATATTAGATTTCTTTTTATTTATAGATTTACATTTTAAACGTTTTTAACGAAATTTGAGATTTTGAGTTGCTTTTTTCGTAACTCATTTTATAAAATAACAGCTGAATTGCTTATCATTTACCAAAGCAAATTGTATGCAAACGTTTATCGATATTACAGCATCGTCCTCCTCATTACTTTCCACAGCAAATTCTTCTTGAATCCAGTTGTTTATGTCAGCACTTGTGAAAAGATGTTTCATACCAGTTTGAGCTACAAGTGTACCAATAGTTGAAAGATCTTCGTTTTCTTCCTGAATTATATTTTGTAAAATATTCAGTATTTTCGGATATTGGACTTTGATATTTTCTCTCTGTTGGGCGTACGAACTTTTTTTTAATGAATCTTCTGCGCTTTATAATGCGATAAACCGAAGACTTATGCAAATTGTAGTTCACGCAAATACAATTTATAGAAGCTTCACTTTTAACTTTGTTTTAAATATCTATTTTTTGAGATATGGTTGGTTTTCGAATACGTTGAACTTTTTCCACAGTAAGATATATGTTTACGCAACAAATTACCCGAATAAACTGACAAAATTGAATACAAAAATCATCTTAAAAGATTAACATACCAAAAGACGGGGATTTCCCTTTTATTTTTTTGGATATAGACATCAATAAAACAATTTTAAGAAAACTAATAAAAGTCGCGATAATAGAAGCTCGTTTTTTGTGAACTGTCGCGATTAAGGAACCTGCAATGTTAAAAATGAAGCTGTCGCGATAACCGGACCGTCGCGATAATGGGTAGTCCCGAATAACGAGCTTGCGCTGTATCTCCAAACATGTTTAGAAAACATCTAAACATTATTGGTGTGTTCTGTTGAATAATTTACTTAACATAAGAAAATATGGCATACTCTTAGGAGCTGATATGAATCATCCATCGCCCGTGTCAAGGTCTAGTTTTTAGCATTGTGATGTCTCCTTAGAACCACAATACGGTTTAAATTATTCAGTATTTTTCGAATTATTTAAGTTTTAAGCGAATATAAAATAAATAGAAATATAAAAAATAATGTTTGCATACTTTTAGGAACAGTAAGAAAAGTAAAAAGAACTTTAACCTATAGAATCTTGTTGCAAATTGCCAGCCGTTATCAAAGGGTTTTTATTACGGGTTGCATTGAAGAGTTTGAAGTGTAACATATGAAGAGCATATCATGTTTCTGCATGACTCGTTAGCAAGCGGGATACCGGTTAACACTCACTCACAACTCATTTAGCTTAGTCCCAAAGATTAAGCTATAATGTGAACACTTGCCAATCGATATTTTCGTTTTATTATAAAATTTCAGTTCATTGTTTTTCCCAACAAAATTACACGTTTTGGTAGAGGTTTCTGTTATTTTTTGGCAATGCTGGGCTGCCACTCAAACTAAAAAGACACAATTTTTTTTCTGGGTGTAATTCATAAACTGATAGCTTTTGTTGTTGTTGTTGTTGTTACTGTTGTTAAAAGCCTTCCAGGCTTAAATGTTGGCATAAGTTAAAATGTCTGCAGACATGTTTCTTTTTTATGCTGCAGCTTTTGTCTCATCCATTAAAAATAATGCTCTCGAGTATCATTCAAAATTATTTTTATACACTTCAGGGATTTGTTGTTTTTCTTTTTGTTTTCAGTTTGTTAAAAGCATGACTTTTTTTGAGTTGCTTATCTTGAATAATTTTGTATCTTTTTTAAGATATGAAACAATAGATGTTGGAGAAGGTGGTTTGGGAGCTGGAATTGCTGAGGAAATATGCATCTCAAATTATCCTTCGAACTAGCTGGCAACGGCTTCCCTGACAACCTGCAGGATTTACAAAGAATATTCGCCGTTTTTATTATGACATTATGAAAACCAACTTTTTAAAGTTACCCTTAATTTATTTCCGGTTTATTTCGTCATTGTCCTTTTTGGAAAATTCATACTGCTTAAAACATTTCCTTGATTTCTTAGAAATCAATAATACAATTGATATGAAACTTTCAAAATGCTCTACATACACACATGCTCTTATGAAAAGGATATGACATTTTCGACACACAAAGTTGTGCACTAATAATTTAGAACAATTGGTGATTATGCCATAACACAGACTTGAATGGGCTGCATGCAAATTGTTGTTGTTATTTAACATTTGTCTCGATACAACCGGTTTTAAAGCAAAACTTTACAAATCTGTCTGTGGCTGTGTGTGTGACACAGTGATAAAGAGAGAGAGAGAGAGAGAGGAATAATAAAACAATTCACAACTGTCATAAAGTTTTGTAATTGTAATTCTGTTTTAACAAAGAATAGTTAAATTACATTATTACAATAATTACAATAAGGGAAGAATTTAATGTTGTTAAAATATCACCATCAATAGTTGGTTTTTTTTCATTATAACTGGATTATTTAATGTTTATGATACCGAACAGTTTTAACACAGTTTATGGACAATAACAGAAAGCGACCAGAAACCAGAGGAAGATTAATTTTAATAATTATTTTTAACCATAGGAAAAAAACAAAATCAAATTTTTATAAAAAAAAATGCCTCATTCTTATAATTTTGTCTCTGTCTCTGTCTCTATAATCTACCCAGGTTGTAATTTTCTATTCGAAACGATTCTCTCTGTGTTAAATTTCTGTGGAACAATTTATCGCTCTGGTTATTTCCTATGAAAAAAAAACTATTGCTTTTATAATTTGCTAGACTATATATTATTATCATAATAAATTTCCATTGGAAAAATTATCATGGTGACAGAGTTTTATAGAGAAATATATCCTGTACCAAAAATTATTACTATTATAATTTTCTTTAAAAAAATGCTATTAACTTGATAATTTATTACGAAATATATTATCATTTACAAAAAATTTTTGTTGAGAAAATTATCACCATCATGATTCTGTAGGAAAAAACAAATATTGCTGTGATAATTTTCAATGGAAAAATTTACCATTCTGTGGAGAACATCTAATGTCTTGGAGAAGAAATTATGTTTTATAGAAAAATTATCCCATTTTCATTTCATTTTCTACAGAAATGATTATGACTGTAGGAAAACTTATCACTGCAAAATATATTTCCGTGGGAAAAATTTATTATCGTAATGATTTTCTATTAAAAAAAAAAAAAAAAATTATTAATAAAAATTTATAATATCCGTAATAATTTTTATTCTAAAAAATGTTTACTGTGATGCGTACTGATAGAAATGATTATCACTATCATAATATTCTATACAAAATCTTATCACTGTGGTAATTCATTCATTCGGAGAAATTTAGTGCTGTGACATTTCATGGAAACAATTGAACATGATTGTTTTCTTAACAAGAACTTATTACTGTGATAGTTTTCTGCAGAAAAATGTATTACTGTGATAGTTTTCTGCAGAAAAATGTATTACTGGGATAATTTGTTCCAGCAAAATTTATGACCTTCGCCTGAAAACATTATCGTTGTGAAGCATCCCTATAGAATTAATTATCGCTGTGATAATTTGTCCGCGGAAAAAAACTATCTCTGATAATTTTTTTCTTGTCCAAAACGTATCACTGTTGAGATTTTCTGTAGCAAAAAGAATCACCTTGTAATTTAAATATGGCAATTAGGAAAATATATTGTATGTGTGGCCCTGTGCAGTAGCCCATATGATGTATATCATCAGTATTGAATTTTTTTTTTCCTGTCATAGCAAAACAACAAATTTATGCTAATTTAGTAAATAACGTTTTTGCTTTTGTATGAATAAAGGAACACATCAACTACCAATTTTGCCTCACAGCCTGCTGGTTATTTCTTTGTTGCGCTCTTCTGCTTTTAGTTGGGGCAGCATGAGCAGGAGAACTACAATGAATTGAAAAAAAAACTGGACATTTTACAACATATATTTTTGTTACTATTACAACACAACTTTTTTGAAGCGTTAAATTCTTGGTTGTTTTTGGATTAGTTTTCATATTGGTTGTTGTTGGGGTTTTTTTTTTCGTCCGCACAACAGCACACAACGTACAACGTTTAGACATAAAATTGGCAACTGGCCATGTGTGTGTAGAAAGTTGTATATAAAAACTGGCAACATTTGTTTCCTTTTCCAACAAACTACCAACAAAAAAAAAAAAAAACTATCATGTTATCAGTAGCCTCCTTAAAAAAGCAAGATTTAAGCTAAAACTTTTCCTCTGCTCTTTGGCTCCACATTCCCTTTGCAGCTTCGCTTTTTTCAATTTCGTTTCTGGTTCAGTTCAGTTTATCGTAAAAATCCAACAATTGAAAATCAATGTCCCTCCCTCCTGCCCGTAACAACTATGCCATACAAAATAAATGAATAAGTGTTATTTATGCCAGCACATACATACGAGTACATGTGTGTCTGGCTGTAGTAAAACGGAACGAACGACTCCATATGGTTTGGGAAATTTTGAAGGCTAACTCAAGTTATGGATCATTGCTCTGGCTAAAGTTTGGGCTTGTTTTTTGAACTTCAAACTCAAAAGTTCGTTAAATGATAAATTTTTGGCTTAGGGGAATAATGCACAGCAAAAACCCCCGGTATCCAGCAGGGAGACGGTTGTTTGCGGTGGATGAGTTGAAAACATTATTATTAGAGAAGTAATTGTTTCTATTAGAAACAAAAACGACAAGAATTTGAGCGAAATTTTTTAGTATATCGCCAGCAATAATTTTTCTTCAATAGCATAAATGTTTCCAAGCCTAAAAACGGCATCATAAGTCATGGCGGAACTAAATTATCACCGTGATAATTTGTTTTACTGTAAAGTTTTATCGCCAATACAATTTGATTTAGAAAAACTTAGAACTATAATGGTTGCAGCGAAACGTTTTTTTTTTATAAAAAATCATTACAGTGATGCATTTTGCTATTTTCTATGCCAAATTTTTGCAGTGAATTTTTGTTTAATGGCAAATTATCACAGCGTAAGTGATAATTGGGTTATGGAATATTATTGATTATATTTTGTTCACTAGTGCAGTAGCATAGATTTTTCCAGTAGTTTCTTCCTTAAAATAGAATCACAGTGATAAGTTGTACAACAGAAAAGCACTGCAGTGATAATATTTTATCGCAGTAACAATTTTTGCATGGACAAAAATCGCATTGATGATATATTTTGCTGTAGAAAATTTAAGGTTATAATTTTTCGAAAAAGCAAATTGTCACAGTAATACTTTTTTCCCTAGAGAATTATTGATCTCTATCGTTATTTTTTGTATATATGTATTTGGCATAGCAGCAATTTGTGAGTACGTGTTGTTCTGACAGGTGCTCAGGTTGTCCCGCTGATGTTGTCGCCTCCTTCTCATTTTCTTAAACATTTAAAATATCAACTGCCTTATAAAAACTTAGTCTTTGTAATTTTTTTTTTTTTTTGCTTTCATTAGAATATCTTTTACTGCATTCAATGAATTCGTTATATGCGGCCAGTAGTTTTGTTTTTCTCTCACACCCATGTAAATATATTCGAAAAATTCGACATGTTGCCCAGCAGTTTTTCTTATATCTAGAAATTTCATAATATTGTCTCGCACTTTTATTTGAATGCAATTTCACCGCAATACAGATGTTGCTGTTATCGGTTGGTGTCTGTAATAAGTTTTTTAGGTTGTTATAAACTTTGAGAGATAATTTCTTCCTATGACAAGAGTCAGGTGTCACTGTTTGAAATCAATTTGCCCGTTTGAATATAAACTCTTGCCTTTTAACGAAAGCTTTGGCTACTCACGTCACTCTATATGTGATGTCACTTGGTTTTTGCACTCTCAACACTGCTGGCTTATGGCACACATGAACTTGGAATTTTCATTTTCGACTATTTGTTCTTTTTCCCCAAAAATGTATGTATATCATACCTTAAGTATCTAATAGATAAAACGTTTAAGAGTGTGTGCAGAGGAAATATATTGGCAAAATAAAAGAAGCGAAAAAAAAAGAGAATAAGTTGGTATGGAAAGTTGTAACAATTTTCATGATAAATCGTTTTTGGAGTATAAAAGGTAAAATATTGATACAAATAATATTATCAATTTTCTAACTAAAGTGGATATGGGTATGGATGGATGGTTGGTTGGTAAACCCTAATACAAACAAATATACATAAATTTCTATTTGTAGGAACTTACGGCAAGAGCACCTACTGACTGATGACACGTGGTTGCTTTTATTTCTGTTTTTACTCTGTGAAGGAAGGAATTACAAAGTTTCTTTGTCGCAGTGGGGTGGTGGGAGGTGTGTACCGAGAACTAAATACGATATTAAGAGCAGGGTTTCACAGTGTGGGAAAGTATATTCTGTTGATGTTAGTTGTGGCAGTAATCTAAATTTGATTTTTTTTAATAGCCCCCCTTTTAACAGCAGACACAAAAGGACATCATGATCAAGTCCTGCAAGCGATATTTTACCGTTTTGCTTGTAGTCTATGTGTTGAAAGTTTCATATGATATTTTGGAAAACTTTTAAAATGAAAATTACCACATACTTGCATACGTTAGTCTGGCATATGTATGTATATCATAATCTTTCTTTATGTACAGGATTCTTCTTCAATGTATTGAATAATATTTAAAAGAGTTTAATTTAGAAGGAGCCTTGTTACTTTTTTTTTTTTTGTTTGTTGGAACTTAACGAAAGAAAACATTTTTCACATGTGCAGCTTTATTTTTGTGTACATTTTTTTCCAACATATTGTTACAATTGCTGTTTTTGGCATTTTGAAAATAATTCAATTTCCAAATGTTTCTGCTACGTAAATGTATGCAAATGGCAAAGTGCACGTGTGTATGTGTCTAGTTTGCTAAATATTTTAAAATGAAAATTGAATTCGAATAATTTTTATTGCATAACTTGAAGGCAGGCATATTTTGCTTGAATATCTTAGCATACTTTCAGGCAGAGACGCACAAACATTTTAACTTTCATTTACAAACATTTATGCATGTAATTTAATTTTATTGTTTCATTTAATGACTGTTCTTTTTTTTCCTAATACTGCTTTTATGCAAATTTTTTTCGTTTTTTGTTATTTGAATTTATTCTTGTTTGTTTTTTTTTGTTTTTTGTTTTTGTGATAATAAAATTTTAATTTCGCCTTGAAGCCAACACCATTATTTGCTATTTATTTATTGCATAACCATAAACTCATATATGTTTCCAGTATATTTCGAAAGGAAGCTTTTAAAAATAATTTAAAGTTAATCAGAAGTCAACAAAAATAATTTCCTAATATCAACAGAGTTCATAAAGTAATTAAGAGTAGCCATAATTTTGGCTATTAAAGAAAGAAAATTATGAATAGAAAATGTTTAATACAAGTAAGAATTCTAAAAAGGATATTATTAATTATCTATTATTGGTTTAATTTGGATTATAAGTGTTTTCTGGGTATGAATGCAGTAGAATTTTATACAGAAAAGTATACAACAAAATTAGGGTAGATGGCGGGGTATTCTAATGGGGCCCGTAATTTTGAGTATGCTGGCCACCATCGTCACTGCGTTACCTAACCAACTCCCCCAGTTAGTTAACTCCCCCATTTTTAAACAAATTCAGCCAGGTTTAGTCTAGATTGTTGGACAAAGAAACTACCCTGTTCTGAATACCTTGCCCCAACAGTAGCCGAGGATCCTTTACAGCATTGAAACCAGACTTGTTCTCGAAGAGAAAACACATCATCAGGCCGCAAGTGAACTTACTTTGATTCCCATCAGATATATCATTCTAAGATGAATTCTGCAATGATAACTCTTATGTTGTTCGATATATTAACTATCCAGTTTTGAGGTCCTTTTAGAAACTAAGATATGTAGGTGAGGCTGGTAGGCATTGGCCTTTCATCAACTTGTCCCATCATTTTGCCAAACTTTTCGCTTCTAAAGCATCCAAGTCGCGGACAGTTTCATCGTCAGAAACCATTAACGCTTTCTTTCTATGATTTAGATTTAGAACCTGGTGTACTGCAAATAAAATTCCCTGACTTACACTGGCAGACGTGATCCGAAAGTGCCTAGCGTAACATAGTGCTGTCCAGTTCACCCTCCTACGGTTGTTTCTGCATTGAATCAGTCGATTTAATTCCATCTACACACTGCGCAGTCTCGGCTATAATCATATTCTTGTGGCACTCTATTCAAATAGGTACACTAAACGACATTGTTCGAGTAAGGGCCAGATATGTGATCCTTATTTGAACCAATATGTCCACCTGCCATATCTGCAAGTTAAACATGTACATCCTTCCCACAAGCTGGCTTTTGCTCGATAAGAAAACTAGGAAAATGAAAATGATCACAGAAATTTTAGTTTGAATTGTCTCAATTTTTGCCATAAAGAATACATGAGAGTTCCTAACGAATATTCTTATACGTATCGTAGAGGTCATTAATTAACGTTTGAAATACAAACCTCAAATTACTGGCATCTGGCATTTGTCTGCCATCAAATTTATTTACTAAAAATATATCTCAAATATAACACATTTTATATGTAAATAAATGTTCAAATCTAATTTTCTATAAATGAACTAAAATATGCTTAACACGCGCTAAAACTTTTCAGATAAAGCAACAGCACTAACAAGGAGATTGTACATAAAAATTATACGATAAAAAAACGATAAAAACTCAACTAAAACAAATATGTATAAGCACTGCATATAAATACAATCAGACAATATACTCTGGCCAAACAAATACACAGCACTCACTGCCAAGTCTTCTTTTCTATAACAAAAACAACTAAAAAAGGAAAATATTTGAAAGAAAAAAAGGACACGATGAAATAATTTCATACTCAACACTGACAACAAAGTTTGCGCAAAACCTTGAGGAATTCCTGTTTAAAAAGGGGTTGCTGGCAAAGCGTGTGTGTTTAAATTTTACAAATAGTTTTGTCTTGTCAGTCATTTTGGAGTATTTAATTTGAGCTACTAAATCTTTTAGTTTTATTTTAAAACACAGCTTCTTTATTTTCATGATTTATTTTCTGCTCTTGCAACGAAATGGTCCTTTTTTCGGTCTTGTTAGAAATGGTTTAAAGTATTTTTTTTTTCTCTGAAACATTTAATAAGAAAATCACATACAGAAAAAAGGACATGCTCCTTAATAAATAGAAAAAAAATATTCTAGAAACGCATGTCATCATGTAAGTAGAAATTATTTATAAAAGCAGTGTAGAAAGAAATGCTTACAGGAATCTTAAGCACAAGTCTGATGTCCTTTATTGCAAAATATTACTACTGGGCATAATGAAATCCGTACATGCCTTGCAGAAGTAAATGTCCAAACGTGATGAAAATTATTGGCCCAATTGCAAAAAATAAATATTCTGCTTCCAAATATCTCGTAATATAAAAATTGCTATTCCGCCACTTAAACAAAAGTCTGAGGAAAAAGTTTCCAATTCAAGTAAATAGTACTTTCATATATATTTAGGAGTTGGAACAATTTAGTGAAAAAAAGGTCCTCATTTAGCTTTAAAATTTTGCCTCAATGACACATTTGCCTTTCATATGTAATTTTTTGTCTAACTATAAAATTATACATTAAAATCTGGTACTTGTTACTTGCCTTACTTTGCCCTTAAATACAAGCGTAAATATAGACATATAAAGAAAATAGCAAGGTTTTACCCCCGCATTTGCTTTATTTGCGTCAAATTTATTTTATAAAAATTACGATTTTCTGATGCATCAACAATTACATTCCAGTTGTTCAAGGGTTATACCTTCACTCTGCCTTCTGTGTTATAGAGTTGCTCTGGTACCTTCTTGCTACGTGTGACCCTAACTTGAAACGTGGTGGCGGCATTTTAAACCAAAACCTTGAAAAGTCAGCGTTTGGAATTCTTGGTAATGGATGACCTCATTTTTGGAATAAAATAAGGTTTTAGAGGTGCAGTTTTAAAGTCATTTTGAAAGTCCAGGCTTTCATTAACACAGGTGCCAGCCTGAGTAAGGAACTGCATGGCGAAATGTTGTAACGAATTTTTAAAGTACAAATGTGCTCAATGGATTGCGGCATGTTAGTCAGTTAGAACTGTTTGGGGAATTGCTGTGAAGGGACTAGTATGCAGGGGCTCTTCAGCAAATGAATTTTTATACTATATCATTCCAAGACTGTCGTGGGCGCAAAGTTAGACAAACCTTTGCACTCAAAGTTTGTCATGCTCCTCCAGATTAGCAATCGAGTATGAGCCATAGATTTTATAATATCTCACTAGAGATCCTTAAAAGCTGTCAGTTCTTACATACTTTCATTTCGACTTAACACATTTTCGCGTCACTTGCTCTCGACTTCATTAAATTTTGACGGTAACTGAAACACTTCTCTTACACTAGTGGTACCCACTTCAACACCAGTCATGTCTGTGCTCGTTCAGCTGTACTGCTGATTTTAGAGTAGTATTTGCAGTCCTTTAGACATTTTTGGCGTTTTTTTTTTAAGAGCACGTCTTTAAAACTCAAACAATTGAAGATTTTAATGAGCAGTTGTTTGGAAATGCAGAAAGACAAAAAAAAAAACAGGAAAAATCACATTGACTTGAAAGTTTTAAACAGTGAGTAACCGGCTAACAAACTACATGAATGACTGGCAGTCTTTTTTCTTTTTTTTTTTTGTTTAGTTTGTTGAATAGTTGCATTTGGTTTGACTGTTCCTTTGGCTACGTCTTCTATCGTTTTGTGTATTTAAACAGTCAGGAAAAACGTGTTCAGCTGTATTCTGTTCACTGAAGAGCCTTAAACAAATGATGAGTCAGTTAAAATTTTTGTACCATCGTACACATTTCCCAAAAAGCAAATACTACTTTCGCAGACACCAATTTGTGTGGCAGGCGGGAAGGAGAACGAAAAACACAGCAGAATAAAGTAAAAGTGTGCGGTAGCATAATATTTGAAGGATTAACAAAAATTATTTTTCAAAAGAAAAAAGAAACCAAAAATGAGAAACACATAGAAATCTCGTTTGAGGGGGTTTCTTCTTTCAAAACTTTATTATTTTATTATTTAATACTTCTTTTTTTGTTTTGTTTAATTCATAACTCAGTTCCAGTTGTAGTTTTTGCTCACTTTTAATTTTCGCTCGTTGTTAAGAATTTTAATTTAATTTATAATTAAAGATAAATAATGTGTATAATTATTTGTGAAACGTGTTTCAAATGTAGAAAAATATGAACATTTATCGAAGGATGCTTAACCGCAGGAGTTTTAATTCTGTATGTTTTCTTATGTTATTAAAAAATATTCTTGCGGCCAATATTTAATTAAAGACAGTCTTGACTGTGAGACCGTATAGGCAATCAGAAACTACTTTTACAGAAAATTTCATGAAAAAGATTATTTTATGCCGTTTTTTGTTCTCATCAAAGGTTCTAACAGATTAAAATGTGCTATAGAAGGGAACTCTGCACATCCACTCGGTGACCGAAAAGCGAAATTCTTATGTGACTAAAGAAACTGAAAGGAGCAGATTCGAATAATTCCAAGTTGTATCTTGACTAAAATTTGTTGCCTGCTTATTTCATGGGTGTCATGCATGATAGAGCCCATTTCCTACACACAGTCCCTAAGCAAAGCTTTTAGGTTCAACAGTTGACGGATGTTGTTACAAATTTCTTTTTGACTACCTCACGTAACTCACAAAACTGTCTTTTAATTTGTCGGCAATTTTGCTGTACTTCAACACAGTCTATTCGGCAATCTAGTATTGCTTAATATTAGGGCTAAAGATGTAGTTTCACATACTCGAGTTGCACTTACAAAATATACCTTAAAACCTTTCGGCGCTGTTTAAATCGCAATGCAAAACTCATTTTACTGCTAACAATATTCATAAGCACTAGTCTTTTAGGCTCTTCAAGTGCTTAAATTGGAATACACTTTACTCAGATGGAAATCTAAAGTTATCTGCGTAAGTTACCTGCTCCTGAACCGAACACCATTTCGAATTAGTTATAAGTGTTGCGTTATCCTTTTGTAGTCTTGCCGAAGTTAACCATGATTCGTTTTTCGGTAGCTCTTACCAGAGGAATCCTGCTGAAAGAAGTTGGGGGATCTTTTAATTCATTAAATTCGGCGAAAAGAAGAGGTGTCCACTGATTCCTAACTGCCATAACCTACTTAGTCTTCATGGTAGACTTATCGCTGTCATTATTCGACTTTTATTTGAGAGTGGCTACTGGATGAAATCTGGAAGGGTTCTTGTGATGCCTATCGGTGCATACCTCTGGATCTTGGCTTGTTTTAGTTTCTACAAATCTAGTCATTAGCAGACCAATACTTTTTCTCTACCATCCTGCCTTTGAAGGCAAAAAACTTCAAGACTTACTCGTAGTTACCATTAGATTAAGAGATGATAACAGCAAATGATGATAAGATGTTTTATCGTTGTTGGAGAATAATATCACTGTTTTTGTAGTCCATCTTCTTACAAGTCTTAGTTAAGTCTCTCTTCTTCAACTTCTCGAACCTCATTCGAGTTTCTATTACAATGAGGTTCATGCTCGGATGAAAGACGCAGCTTTTTGTATTTTTTTATAATCAATTATTTTGGCAGATCAGGTATGTATGTATTCTTCTTCTATTGGTTTTGTTGTGTGATGAATATATCCGTCATCTACCCCTACATTCATTTGTAGCACAAAAAACTACAGCGGACAAATTGACAAAGTTAGAAGCAAATTGCATCCCTGATCGATGTATATGTGGGGCTATTTATTTTGATTTTGTCTCCCTACAACTATTTGACACTTCATGTATACAATAAAATGAAACCCTTTTCACAACCATATTGTGTAAATCAAAACGCTCTCACGGGATACTAAATGGCAAACTATTTAGTTAATTTAATCATACAAATTATTTCTAACACTATTACAATATGAATACCCACATTGATATATTTATTTTTGAAATTCCTTAGACTTTATGAATAGTTGACACATACAATTTAATTAAATCCTGCTGTGTTTATAATATTATCAACACCATTCCGCTGGCAGGCAGGCAGGCACTTTCCACCATTTGTGGATGCTTCTCGACATTGTGTAGGAAATTCGCATTTGAAAATAAGACGATTGTAAAAAAAAACACTGAAATTTAATTAAATAATTTAATGTATAGAAGAAGAACATGTACCAGTGATGCCAAGTGGAGGGATTTTTCCCTTTTTGTAGGGATTTTTCTCAAAAATTTCACATGTAGGGAAAAAGGGAAAGATTTCTTACTTTTGTCGAATTGTAGGGATTTTTTTAAATTGCAGATTTTTTCTTTTTTTAACTACTTAAAAAATATATTTTTCAATAAAAATTGTTATGCGATAAGTATAAAGTTGACTTAAATTTACTAACACAAGAATGGTTAACTTTGGAATATAATTTTTCCGAATATGAAAAGCAATTATTATCTAAATTAGATGTTGAAGCATTTTGGTCCAAAATCTGCAAATCAAAAAATTATAGTGACAATTTAATTTTTCCAAATTTTGCAAAAATAATAAAAATTTTACTAAGTCTGCCACATGCTAATGCTGACGCCGAAAGGATTTTTTCTATTGTTACCGACGTACGTACGAAAAAAAGAAACAAATTAAGCCATGAAATATTAAATTCTATATGCATTATTAGATCTCATTTACAAGCAAACGCAATTAATTGTGTAAATTTTAAATGCACATCTAGCCATTTAAAAAAAATGAATTATACAGAATTGTATAAATAAATTTTTCAATATTTTTTTATATGTATGTTTTAGTTTTTATGTTGTTTTTATATTATTTTTATGTTATTTTTACGTTATTCTTATGACACTTTTTGTTATTTTATTCGTTTTAATGTTATTTTTGTATTATTTTTAAATGAACCTGAATTTATGTACCTGAATTGAAAATATATAATAAAAAAATAAATTTTTATTTTTTGAGAAATTGAAAAAAAATAGTGTAGGGAAAAATGAAGAGAAAACAAATTGGGTGTAGGGAAAAAAAGGGATTTTTTTCCATAAGCGGAGGGATTTATGCAAAAATCTCCTGGCATCACTGACATGTACACAATTAAGAATTCATTCAGTTTAAACATGACACATCACAGAGCAACTTTCATGCGGATGTGTAATTATCTGTGAACAAATGAAGGTACGAATACGTTGTTAAGTTCTGCAATTTCATAAATGTAAGTGATTATATCGAACGGGAATGTAATTAAAGGCTGGCAAAAGATGTCATTTGCCAGAGAGTTGTTATTCTAGACTGTTGAAGTTGTCAAGATATTTTGAGATTTTGCTATCAAACCGAAACGATGTGTTGAAAAGTTAGACAAAAGGGTAATTTTTCAAAGACTTAGAGATAAAATACAACTAGATGAAATTAACCTATATGACTTTGGAGTTCTCCCTAAATTTATTCTATGACTTTTGGCGAGGCATGTAACGCGTGCCAGTGCGAATGCAAGATTTTTTTCTTTTGAAAACTACTCAAACACAACTGAACCGTTTCAGTTGTCGACTTCACTTTGACGTTTGTTTTCAATTACTTTAAATAATCACACCACAACGCAACTACAGGGTCTGCCAAGAGATGAACCATAATAATAGCAGTGTTCGACTTGAATGCCGCTTATTGAATGTGTTTGGCCAATTGTCATGGCTGGATATGGCATTAAATTCTTTATCCCAACACTAGTTCTAATCGGGTAACATTTTTACAGTTTTGTACATTATCGCTCTCCGGGGGAAACTGTTCGCAGTCGACTGGATAAATTTGTGTCCTCTAATTGGGTAAACAATTGTCCAACATCCGAACAGTGGTGAAAAGCAAATTCTAACAAAATCTCTACCGTGAGAGTGTGTTTTGAAAAAAATTAACAAGTGAAATCTACATGCAACATGAATGTATTCGTCTGCTTTGCATTTCCCTGCATCGTACAATAGACTCTGCATTTGGCAAAACTTCAACTGAGAAAAAAGCTGAAGATTAATATCATCTCTCACGATAAGAACCATTTCAGGCTGAATGAGCAGGGCACCAAAGAAACACAATAGGCTCGAATTTGGCATGATATCAATTGTCGTGAGGTCCAAGAGGGAGCCATGTCACTGTTTGCGTATCACTAAGTACTATTTCTGGCTAAATGGCCATGCCAAGAAGCAAAACTCTTGAACTGGATATGTTAGAAATTCTTTTGAGATCCAACAGCACTTAAGGTCACTGTTTGGTGGTAGAGATATTAACCTGGTAGCATCTTATTGGCCACAGATTTTTTTCTTAGTTTCAATTGGACAATATGGACGAAAAATTCAAGTGATTTCAACAGAACGAGGCTATGCAAGATCGCTGGATAATGGCATGTGGAGATGGAATCGAACCATATAACT
Organism: Epicampocera succincta; assembly: GCA_932526305.1. NCBI lineage: Eukaryota > Metazoa > Arthropoda > Insecta > Diptera > Tachinidae > Epicampocera > Epicampocera succincta. The sequence continues at coordinate 9,582,416 of OW052037.1, read as the reverse complement.
CACTTATGAGGCTGTTTCTTAAGTCTAAGCTTTGTGTGAGTAGGCGTCACAGCCGATGTAACGCATGTCAGCGATCTAATTCAGACTTGTACAACATGGACAACAGACTTATGTGGTTTTAGTAGAGTTGGACATTCTGGAGCATCGATTTAAGGGCACACGATTATCTCACAGGGTTAGATACGTGACCTAAGCAATAGTTGTGTAAATAAGGTGCACAGAGGCTCTCGAGGCCAAACATAACACATGCCCCCTTTATCTAATGCCGCCTGAAGTAAAGTCGTCGATTGTTTGATATTTGGTATATTTGGATATTCGCTTGCATTAAATTTCAAGTGATATCAATCAATACTTATACTACTGCCTCTGGCGTAGATTTTGATGCGTTGATCTTGATCCATTGGTCAAACTAAAGATCATATGCAATAGCTCGCAAGGAGACACTTCTGATTCCATTACCAGAATCTGGTAATGGAATCTAATTTTCTATTTTTCCAAGGCTCATATTTTAAGTGAACTAAAATTTAAATAGTTTTCTCGTTAAAGGAATAGCTTTTCATTTTATTCCTTAAATAATCTCTTCCCTTTAATCAAATAAAATATACACACAGAAAGAAATGTTGCTTTTTTTCAAACTTAAAGATTATCATACTTTACAAACTTCCATCACACATGAATTCCCTGGAAAAAAAGGAAATTTTCAACATTTCATAACATTTATCAAATTTAATATTAAAAAATATTTTTTCCCTTTTTTAGTTTTTTTTTTGGTAATTTCCATAGTGTTCGTATAAAATTCTCCTGAGCTACTGCTACTAAAATGTTTTTAACTCCACTAACTTTTGTTTTTGTATTAGTTGGCTTTTAGTTACTGAGTCAGATTCTTAGTCAGTCAGTCCGTCTGTCAGTCAGTCAGTCAGTCAGTCAGTCACCTAGTTAGACCAGACATTTGAAATATTCTTGAGATTTTAACAGGGTATATGATTATGAAACTTATTTAACCAACTATTTTCCACCAGTCATCCAGTAAAACTTTTAATGCCAGCTCATGAGCCACCCCAGTTCCCTACCCGCAAACATATGCGCACACTCATCCCATAAAGGATGCTACTAAAGGGGTGCCAGGAAAATTGCCGTAAAAAGAAATGAAGAATATGAATTTTAATAACATCTTTTACATGTATGCATATAAAGTAAACGAAGCTGTCTGGACTGGGTTTCCATGCAGCAGCACCAGCAGCAGCAGCAGGAGCCAGCAAAAAACGAAGAAGAAGTAAAAAATAAAAATCTATTTCTTTCACACCCGGCAAACATAAATAAAAGATTTTCGAAACTTGTCCGTAGATGGTCAAGTAGTGTTAGTAGTCCAACTTCTGCTATAGCCAACAACACCTGTCGCTAAGGACTGCCGCATTTTTCAGTTTGGTCTTGCATTAGGTTTTCTCCATTTTCCAGCTGCACCACACATAAGAAATGTCAGTGTGCATTTTTCATTTTCATAAGCAAATAAAGCTCTCCTCCTTCTGTTGTGTTTTTTTTTATTTTTTTAAATGACAGTAGCTGTTGTGATGGCACATTTTGCCATTGTAGCGCAAAGGCATAAGCAGGAAAGTTCTTCACACTAGAAATGGTGGAAGAGCATGTCGTGTCACTTTAAATTTCTTACCTGTGTGCATAGTGATTCCTTGTACAGGACTTTTAGCCTGCCACTATCACATGCAAAGTTGTGATTTTTTCTCATGCATTTCGCGTGTCTTGTATTTAAGGTAGTTAGTAGCTGCTCTGTGCTTGTACTCGTACCGCCACCTACCAATGGCAATATGAATTTAGGAAAAAAAAAATGATATGCTATGCATCACTTAGTCGCCTAACACTCCTTTTCTGTGTCGCGTTCAGTTCGTTTTAGTTTATTGTCTAAAATAACTAAAACCTGCAACTGGTTCGTTTCTTATGGCTGTGAAGATAAATTTAAAAATTTTTAACCCCAGACTCAAACCTGCAATATTAACATACCTCTGTTAATAAAGTAGCAGGGTTCTGTTAAGGCTAACAAATTTATATTTTGCACTGCAAATGCATTTAAAACTAAAAAATTGATAATAATTATATTAAAAAATAAAATCATATATTTCTAATAACATATTCTATAAAATACAGCCAACAACAATATAGGGTCTTCGTATTTAATATAGGGGTATTGCTCGATATTATGGTAAGGGTCCCCCCTTTTCAATATATGGTCTTCGTGGTGGTTAAAAATTTTAAAATTTATCTTCACACCCTTTCGTTTCTTTGCTGGCAAAAGTTTAAGCGATATGAATTGCCTGACTGGCATGCACAGTAGTTTGCGGCTCTTTAGCAGTTGGTTATAAGGGCGGCAATATCTTGAAAAAGTATTTTTTCTTTAACAGCTGATTTTTAAGGTAACATTTTAATTATAAAAATCGCACTTTAACATCATCTACAATCAGAACGCAACGCAAATTAAGTGAATTTATTGCGATATGGATGTCATAAAGAAACCTGCCTCCCATATATCCTTTATGTTTAAAGTTAAACTTCTGGTTTAGAAAAAAAAACAGCTATAATATAACTTTAATCATCAAAAAACAATATCTAAAATAAAATAATTTTTTTCTTTGAAATACCTGCCAGAATATGAATGCCTGCCATATATCCTTTTTTTTTTGTTAGCATGACTTAAGTTTCAAAATTACTAGAAAACAAATTAATCAAAGTATTTAAAAAAAAACACTGATGACAAGACCAAAAACTATGACTGGCTGCCATATATTCTTGCTTTGTTATATAATTTTATTTTGAACAATATTAAGAAATTAGAAAATTAATTACGAAAACATTATCACAACTCAAATTTTATTGGGTTATTTACAAAGACATGTGTTGCCTCTTATATATTCTTTATTTTCAAAATTTAATACTGTACCCAAAAAAGTGTTCTAAAATTAACGGTTTTACTATATGCTGCATTTTTTTGGGAATAATTTTTTAAGGACATGACTATCAAATATCCTTTGAATAAAAAAATTAATTAAGTTGAAAAATTGCCACAAAAAAAAAATTATAAACGTATCTAAACTGAAAGAATTTTCCTTAAACCAATCAGGACATGACCAGCTGTCGTATATCCTGTGATTTAACAACTTAATTTTGAGACCCGCACAAGCTCAAAAAACTTTACAAAGTTATCTGTAATTAAAATGTGACTAAAATTTTTGAAATACATATAAGGATATGAATATCTTCCATATATCCTTTATAATGCAATTCAGGACTCAAAGATGGACAAGGCTGCTAAAACCATGCGCACACACACATACATAGTTTTACTATAAGTCAACTTCATATGGAAATATCCGTAAGGACTTGACTGCCTTCCTGACATTCTTTTTTGGAAACTTTAATATGGGCCCAAAAACTTTAGGAAAAAATAAAAAAAAAGTAGTTAAAATTTAAAGGTTTTACTATGTGACAAAATTTTATTGGAATGAATGCAAGCATACGACTACCTTGTATATGTCCTTTATTGTTAAAATATATTGAAAATCGAATCTTTTTATTTCACGTCAAATATCGTTTAAATATCACATGATATATGACTGCCCTCTATATATTCTTTTTTCAGAAATATAATTTAGGCTTAAAAGAGATGAAAAAAAAAAATACTAAAGTATTCAAAATGAAATAGTTTTACTATGCAGTGCACTTCCACTTGTTTTACGTGATCATATTTAGAAATGAAAGCGCCACTGGCTTGCACGGGCATGCACATACATATGCCGTTACTACCAATTAAGCCGGTTTATTAATTTAACTGCAACATATTGCAAAACATGATGCTGCCATACATTCCCATTGGCATTAGGGTTTGAGGGTGTTGGGCTTGGGCTTGGGCTTGTGTGGGTGTAAATGCATTTGGCGATGCCATCGATTTTCATATCACACAGCCTTAAAAATCAAAAAAAAAAAACAAAAAAAATTCAGATTATTTTTTGAATTAAAAACTTTCCAGTGACCTGTTTACACTGGGAAGTTTTTAATTCTATTTTCATTTCTCCATCTTTCTTTATGGTTTTCCATTTCGTTTTCGCTTTCTTCTCACTGTACAGGCCTTAATAAGTTTTTATTATTCAAAAGTAATTAAAACGTAATTTGATAATAGTTTATGAACTACAAATGGGCTAGAAAATATGAGAAAAACGGTAAATAGAGATTTTTTATACGCCAACGAATGTCTGCTGGCGCTTAAGCTGAAATGATGGATTTTTATGGACTTTCAACAGTTTCGATTAAATATTGTACAAAAGTAAAATTTTTAGAGATTTAAGCAAGATTGTGGCAATTTATTATTGGCCTTCCAAAGGGGACAATTATGAAAATATTACTTTGCCAGTATACAAATTTTGTATAAATTTTTGTAAATCTTTAATTCAGTGACATCAAATGTTTAAAATTTTGCGTTTTCGTGAAATATATAAGAGGTTGTCTGATCTTTTTGCGAATTTGTGTTCCCACAACTTGTTTCTATTGTAATAAAAAAAAATAAAAAAGATCGGACCAAATAAATTATTTCTACGACCAAAATTGATTAAATTTCCTTTCTAATTCTGCCACATTGAGCACTAAACAAAAGTCCTGTTCATGGTTAAGCTTAAATTGAAACTTCAAATGTATTCTCAACATTTTTATACCTCTTAAATCCCAGCGCTTATTATAGATTTTTTTTTTTTTTTTTTTGTTAAACATTCTGTTCATTCAACTTGTACATTTTCATCTAACAGCCGAATAACTCAGAGATACAGCCAAGCATTTGTCTTGCCAAACATTCACTGTCCCTTTTGGAGAAATAAAGTTGGGGTGTTTGTTTTGTGTTTGAAGGCTAAAAAATTAAAATTTTACCCCAACCGCAAGACCAGTAAACAAAAATCAACTTATCGATTTCATGAAAATCATACCTACAAACATCTCATATTGCTGGAAAGTGTTGTGTCTTTTTTTAATTTTATGTTAGGGGTCGTCACACTACCGCATATTGGGTGGGTTAGAGCATGTGGTTACGGTTTTGTGCCGTGTCATACCACATTCATTAAAACCATCAAAAGTACATTTATAGTTCCCGCCCCCCCAAAAGATATGGGTTAATGTGCTGTGAGGCTGTTTCCTGTGTGCAGCTTTACGCCGCCCTCCACACCAGCAAAACACGGTGCTAGAAATTTGCCAATATTTCCACAACACTTACCAAAGCCAAATCTTCAAATGCTGCATCGAGGCTGGGAATGGTAAAAATATTTGCGCTGCTTGCTGCCTTGTGATTCTTGTGAATATGACCTGCCAAAATCTGACCAAGAAACGAAACAAAATATCCTGCCTCAATTTATGCTTTAATGAAAAATCAGCCAAAAATAAAAATTCGGTCAAAATACACAGACAACAAACAAACAAAAAAAAAAACAACGGAACAAAATTGTTTATTTTCACATGCCATTTAGTATCAATAACACGTTGTGTGTGAGTGTGTTTCTGTGTGTGAAAGTATGTTAAATATATATAAAATTGTGATAATGGAGAGAAATAACCAAAAAGAAAAAAAGGCAGGCAGGCAGGAAGAAAGGAGGATGCGAAACAAACTTAATGTAATATTTACCCTGCTGCCATAAAGGACCAAGTGGACTGTAATACTCGGCTATTGCACACAGTTTAAATAATGAATGAAGATTTTAAGGTTTCTTTCTTTCTTAATTATTATAGCTGAATCGATTTAATTTCTCAAAACGCGATTAAAACACAAGTACATCAATTTGTTGGTATGTATTTTTGTATGAGGGGATGTGTACGATTATATATGTGTGTGTGTGTGTGTGTGTGTCGGTGGCTGTGTGTGGTTACAATGTCCCTCAAACGATTGTGTTTGATATAAACGTTTAGGTTTTCTGTCGCTTTTAACAAGATTATCACATGAGAGAGCTAGAGATTGTGATATTGGTCAACGACTGTGAAGCTCTCAAAGAAACATCAGACTTTAAGCAATTTCGTCAACTTAAACTATTCCACCATCTAGTTTTTACTAATACCAGGACTCTTTTTTGTAAGACAACAGCACCTCGAGGACTTTTGGATCACCGACCATAGACCACTTCTCCCGTATTTTTACTAGAGTCCCTTCGTTTCGGCCAAGAGGAGAGCACCTAAAATTTTGAACAATTCCGCATCCCATTGCCAGGCATTTTAGGGGCACGTTGGTCCCCATTCTGCCAATGGACGTTTGAACTGATGCAATACAGGAACTTTCTCGAGTAATGGTCCACCATGGGCCTTGTCCGTGTCCATGTGACCACTCAACAGTAGACTTGGTCAAGTTCGTAACAGGTTTTGAACTCAAATACTGAGACGAAGGTAAAGAGGGAATAGTTTTACTTATTTTATGTGAAAGGTGAGCTTTTGGTAGAACATGGCACACAGGCGTTTTGAAACGCTGTTAGAGTTATAGGATGTTGCGCTGGATAACCATCTGACACTTTTTCTTTCGCTTGTCTGCATACATGTACAGATGTATAGTATAAGTTTAGTACTCCAACAGAAAGTATCTTAATTTGATTGTAGGAACCACAATTCTGCTGTGTATTGAGTTTTCCCAAACAGAACGGCTTGACTCTACTGAGTCTGGCGCGTACTAACCCACTACGTCAACTTAAACCACAAGATATGTCTAGAGATGTAGAATTTAGGAGCAACATCATTAACGTTTAACGTTTTCTGCTCCTTTAGTAACCTGCATCCAAAGTTCTTGTCTTACCGATTAAATAGCTATTTTCAGGTTTTTAAGGTTATGGCTGAAAAACTCAATTTAAAGGCGTTGCCTTTTTTGGAAAGCAAAAACATTTTAATTAAGCAAGTTTTTGTATCAGCTCCAGGACTTGTGGTTGAATTGAAAAAATATATATTATTTTTTCAAGTTTACACAAATGACTAGTGGATGCCCTTCAGCTGTACAACACAATGAAATTAATGCTTAGAAAATATATTGTATTTTGCATTAATGAAAAAATTACAAATTTCAGCAAAAAAAAAAAAAAAAACACGACATGAATAATCGCAACAAAAAAAAAAAAAGTATAAACCCTCACCCCACAAGTGTAAAAAATTATCAAACAATAGAATACATCTCCCAGACTTTTACTTAAATTTAATAATGCTCCGTTTTTTTTTGTACTTCAGCATAAATTTAATACCAATAACCAGGGTTTGAATTGCTTGTTCGTTGCCCAAACATGCTGCATCCTGCATGCGCAGGTTTTGGCAAAAAGTTGTTTTCTTTTATCGTATCGCTGTTGTTGTTGCCATTCAAGAGCATCGCCATCCATCCAGCCACCACTTGGGGTTGCTTATGCTCAGCGCCAGCCCTTCTTGTTTCTAACAAACTAATCAATTATTATAATCGAAATGTACAAATATTCCCTTAAAATCATTTCTATTGTTTTTTGTTTGCGTGTTTTTTCTTTTGTTGCAACGTTAAAATGAGCAGATTTCCGTTGGTGTTTTTCAGTTCGTTTTCCAAAACGTTAAGAATATTAAATATGGTTGGCAAAAAGTGTGCAAGCAAAACCACCCTGTATATGAAAACTATACTCGACATTTATTTTATACCAAAATATGAGATTAATCACTGAAACTTATATTGAAACATTGATGGACACGATGTTTTTAGTTTCGGCAAAATTGGTTGCTGCCAAGAAGAAATTAGAATTGAGACGGTTATTTGAAGGGAAATCGATAGCAGCTGGTATCAGTGACTAGAGATGGAAAAATATGGTAATATTTGAGATGAAAGAAGAAACCCCAATTTACTTTTTTGTTGTTGTTATTAATCTGCGATTTAAAGATATGAATTGAAAATTTCGTTCTATGAACGCTTTTCATATATATTTACACTCTCAGTTAACTATTTAATTGAAATAATAAAAAGTTTAATTGCATCAAGTAAAGATTTAATTAAATAAAATACGATTGTAGTGCTCTTTACAGTGTTGGTATTGCTGGCTACACAGAAATCGATTAAAATTGTCTTTATTTAATAATTTCCCTTATATTTACATCTGTGAGTGTTAATTTTTTTAATGAATTAATCAAAAAGTTTATTAACATAATTTCGTTTGGCAAAGAAATATTTTCCTGGTAAAAAACCTTAAACGGGGCTTTGAATTCATATTTTAATGCCTTTTAGAGACACAAGTTTTTTCGACTTCATTTCATTATATATAAAAATGTGAAAAAGACAATCTATTATAAGCCTGAAAGATTTTTGGCTTTCAGTTGGTTTGACCTTTTCTTACCATATTTTCTTTCGATTGGTTTCAGTATTGGCTCAATTGGCTTTACGTCATTGCAAACATTCCATAAAAAAGACGTGTGGGCCTCCTTAAGGACAGTTGAGGTTTATTCGCTTTTTCATGTATTTCTGTAGATGTTTCTTTAAATTGACTTGCTTCTTATTGGCCACAGAATTTGGTCATTTGAGCTTCACTCGTTGCACAGTTTCCATAAAAGCTGTTTCAGAGCCTCCTTAAGGATAAATGCCCTTTCATGTCTTGTTAGTGGATGTAACAAGGGAATTGAATGCTCGCTCCTTTGCTTCTTAGCCTTTATATCCTATAAAAATTAAAGTAAAAGCAAAGCTTCTTATGTTGTGCCTTAAAAATGATTTCTTTGCTAATATTAAGTTCTTAAAAGTTCCTTCATATCGCAATTAATTGAAGACCAATTGCAGTTCCTGCCATTCTCAGTAGTCGCCTGTGCAGTCTACATAATTAGGAAATAATATTGAATTATTTTTAACCCCCCCCCCCCCCCCCCCATGGTTGCATTTAATACAAAATGTATCCTGCTGTCATTTAATATGCCATTAAATCTACTACATATTTGCAAAATTATGCTTTCAGTATTAAATTACTAATGGCCCCAAATTCCCTTTAATCAAAGCTAACACAACGTTTAAACTGGCCATGTCCAGGAGGCCCGGCTTAATTGCAAATTAACATAGAACGAAAGCAACAAAAGCAAAACAATTTTTCCTCCTCATGATTTAATAATTATTATAACAGTTCGCAACAACCTGAAACAAGCAGAAGTCGAAAGGACACTGTACATTTGAAATTTAGCAAACAATAATGATAGAAAAAGTTGCATGTTAATATTTTTCAGGAAAAAAAAAAAACAAAGAAAATAAGTGATAATTAAGGAGAGCAAAATTATTCGAAATACTCGTAATTATTAATCCATATAGAATGAAACATAAACACGTACACAAAAGTGTGCTTTCGTTTAAGTGCGCCTTGTTGTATGCTACAAAATTTGTTACACAAATCGTTTCATTTACGCTTTCCATATGAATGACTGTGAAGGAGAAATTTGTTCCACAAGCAGAAGCACCCAGCACAAGTAACTATTTCTGATGAACGTGTTTCCACTTTTAAATGATCAATTTGTACGACGTGGCCTTTTATAAATTTCTATGGCAAACTATTTAGCATAATCGAGTTAGACTACAATAAATTGCCTACATCATCATCAACAGGAAATGCATGACACCATTTTCATTCAAACCAAAACTGCTGGCAAAGAGCAATTCTCAAACCTTAAACAACTTATTGGTAAAAACAAATTTCTTTTGAAAAAAAAAAAAAACATTTAATTTAAATTTCCCTTGTTTTTTTTTTTTTTTTTTTGTTCATCTTCGCCAAGTGATATGGTGTAATACCCCGAAGTCATTAAGTCAGTGAGTGGCAACTTGTGATAATTACTGTATAGTGATTATCAATTGGAAAATAATGTTAATAGGCAGTTATAGAAAAATGTTTTTTTTTTGTTGTTGTTGCAAAGTTATCTCTCTAGTATACGAGTATTTCATTATGGACTTTTAAGCCATGGCTGGCAGGTACACATCTCATTTCAGTTTGAGTTGTGCATAGAAGTAAGAAAGTGTGAGGTTTAAAAAGGATTTGTCTTAAAACTTTTCTATAAAACATTTAGTCAGCTGAAAAGACTGGCTAGAAATATTTGTAAAGACTTAACAACTTATATAACAGCTGTACATGTTCTCAATTGTTCTTAAATTTTACAATGTTGTTCGTAAAATATGCTTTAAAATGTCGTACAACTGTGTGAAGTGCCAAATGTTGTCAGCCAAAGGCGTTGCAAATATCGGCGAATTTTCCAAAACTTAAAAATTTTTAACCCCAGACTCAAACCTGCAATATTAACATACCTCTGTTAATTAAGTAGCAGGGCTCTGTTAAGCCTAAGAAGTTGAAATTTTGCATTTAAAACTAAAAAAATTAGTAATAATTATATTAACAAATAAAATAATAGAATTGTAAAACCATATTTTATAAAATAATGCCATGAAAATCTAAAGCAAATACACAAAATTCTTGTAAATAAGGGCAGATGGGCGAAAAAACACTTCCTAGCCCATCCTTATGAATGTCCAATAATATATATTAAGTCGTGACAGTTTGTTTTTTTTTTTGGAAATAAGAGAAATTTTCCAAATTTCGACTTTTGAAATCTAAAAAAGGACTTTGCTCCTTTTTTGCGAAATCGGTTGGAGATGGGCGAAAAAAATATATTGGAGAACACTCCACACTTTATTATAAGGGTAATGCTCCATATTATCACAAGGGTCAAATCAAAATAGAGTCTTAATATTTATTTATTGCTCCATATTATGATCGTATCGATAGAGCTCTTTTCAAATATATTAAAATTATTTTGATTTAAAGAAATTTTAAAAAAAATCCATATAAATATATTGGGATGGATCCAAGTCTATCAGTATTCATTTTTATAATAAAATTATTACTTCCCTATTAGACTTTTTTAGAAAAGTGGCTGTATCTCTGCAAATATTGATTTTATCGCAAAAATAAAGCTCTTTTCAAATATATTAAAATTATTGTGATTTAAAGTAATTTTTGAAAAAATCCTCCTATAATTTAGAAAAACAAATATTCGCCTTTATTTAGTTCAAAGTTTTGGCCCATCATGCTTTGCCTTTTCAATCAGCCTACGTCCTTCGCGTATAACTTTGATTGAAATGAAAAGTTTTGTACAACATGATGCAGCCGATGAGTTTATTCGTGGGATAATGGCTGAGTGACAATTCTGTAATGTTGGAATGTAGAATGATGCTGCATCTGAAGTTAAAGATAATAATCGTGATAATAATGATGACGAAACAATAACAATGTCGGCTAACAATTAAATGATTTTTTGCTGATTGCGAGTGTTTTTTAGCTTTAATGTTTGACGGTTTTAATTAGTTGTCTAAAGGGAAGTATTTTTTTGTGTGTTATTGTTATTGTATTCTACGCAGTGAAAGAATATTTCAAATTTAAAACATTCGTATCCCATCAGTAAGTCATTTGTGCGCATACACTCGCGCTCAACTCAATAATTAGTGGACGTTTTCTATTTTCATTAAAAAGTCATTTTATGGGCGACTTAAGAATGAAAATTTAAGTGACATGTGAACAGTCACTCAGTCGTTCGTAGAATTGGGGTTGTTGATACGACGGGGGTTTTTTTTTTTTTTTTTTGAAAAATTGCAAGTTTATTGTGCGTTATCTTTTGAAAGCGCCTGAAGTAGTTCTTATAGAAAAATGAAGGCTGTTTATCTGATTAAAAATATCCAACTTTAAGCGGCATAAGTTAAACGCATTTATGTGAATATAGTTGAGTTTTTAAAGCCGTGTTGTTGGGGAAGGGGGGCCACTTTGCATGATGGCGGTCGAAAGTCTTTTGGTTTTGGGAGAATACAAAATTTGATTTAGTTGCATTTGACAATATTTGAGTTTTATGAACAGTTTCTTTGCCACACACATGATGAAAAACTATAGATTTATGCAGAAATCATTTCAAGGAGCAAGACCAAGGGTCATGTAGATCTTGAGCACAACTCTTACGAATTTTTGTCTTTGAGACATAATGAATCATTAGTAGCGTAATTCAAAAGATGCCACCAGCAATAGCGGGAATTAGTATTTTAAACGACCATCTACTCGCCTAATTCGAGAGATACCACTAGAAAGGGTTCGAAAGAATATTTGGAAGGACCAGCTATTCGCCTCATATCAGGGATACTGGTAGTAATAGCTGGAATAAGTATTAGAAACGGCCAGGTACTCGCCTAATTCGAGGGTTACCAATAATAGTGCTGGAAGGAGTGTTCAGTAGGACCATCTACTGACTTAATTCGAAAGATATCACTAGCAGTACTGGAAATAGTGTTGGGAAGGGCCACCTTCTACTGGCTGGAATTAGAGCGTACTCATGAAATTGTATCAAACGGAAGGACCATTTACAGCAAATTTTATACATTTTATAACAAAAAATGTCATATATTATGCCTCCGTATCACAAAAAAAAACCATCAATCATCACATTTTATTATAAATTTTCAAAAATAGAGCAGTAAAATGAATCTTTCATTTCAATAAAACGAAATTGATGTTCGTTTCTATCACAAATATTGAATTTTTAAAATTTTTATATAGTTTATTTTTAATTTCTTTTTTCCGCCATTTGCAATTATTATACTTCTAAAACAATAAATTTATTTTAACACGTCCATGTTCACATAAGATTATAGAAACTTAAAATGAGAAAAGTAAAGCCGAGAAAATGAATCATGTTGCAGCAACTGTTGTTCAGTTTGTAATAATTAATTTTGTAAAACTATTTTTGTGTGAGTGCAATATGTTTTTTGTTTAGCTGATTTTTGCAACAAAAAGTGGGGATGACCATAATTGTATTCTCGGCTTAAAAAGAGACACAAGACAATTAAAAAAACTAATACAAAGGAGAAGCATGAGGTCAATCCCATAATCAGCTTCAAAATAGATTCTTGTGGGCGATCACTTCCATTGAGTCTGCAATCTTTGCTTTATTCAGTGGCGGTCCGTCATTCCCCTTTTAATTGTCGTGCCAAGTTTGTCAAGTTTGTTGGGAGGCAGGAGAGTCCAGTCTAAAAGTCTTAAAAAATTTAATTTTAGCTGAACTACTTTGCAAGTGTTTGTACAATGAATACTTTCTAAAGGGCGGCAAAAAGGTTACATTAAATTGTAGGCAGAAGCACCAGACTTGTTCCTGCTGTAACCCAGCTGAATTCGTTTTTTCATTTTGCTGAATCACCCAAGTAATAGCAAACATTGCCAGCTGGTCAGATACCCTGTACATTTTAACTATCTGTTATAATTTATTTAGCTGAATAGCTGCAGCATAATATTATAAATTCCTTAATTTGTCAAATACTGTAATACTTTGTCCAACGTTTTTATTCTGCAAACAGCTGGTATTTTTTTCTTTATACTTTTTGTCGGCTTTTCTCTAAGTTGTACAACATTGAGATTGTTGTCCCTGTTAGAAATTTGCTAAAAGCAAAAATATGAAAATCAGACAATCGATATTATAAAACCAAAAACAATAACAAAAACTCGCAAACAATAACAAAAAATCAAACGAAAAATGCTGCAGTTAAATTTTGCAAAAGAAACTTATTAAATAAATTAAACTCTCAATATAGAAAATAAAGACGAAAAAATATTTTTTTTTTATCATAAAACAAAAAACAATTTCATTCAAAATACAGACATACAATAACTATCACAAAATGCTGATGAGTCTTATTATCATTTTTTTTTGTAGCGCAACGAGGGTTGTTACGAGTATTTATAGCAGTTTTTGTTAAAGGATTATCTTTTATGTCGATTATTATTAAAGGACGAAAGCAGTGTGTATTATGGGTGTGAAGATAAATTTTAAAATTTTTAACCCCAGACTCAAACCTGCAATATTAACATACCTCTGTTAATTATGTAGCAGAGCTCTGTTAAGCCTAAAAAATTTATATTTTGCACTGAAAATGCCTTCAAAACTAAAAAATTAGTAATAATTATATTAAAAAATAACATTTTTCCAAATTTCGACTTTTGAAATTTTAAAAAGGACTTTTTCATTTTTGAAAAAATCCATATAAATATTAGTCTATCAGTATTCATTTTTATAATAAATATATTAGTTCCCTATTAAACTTTTTTAGAAAAGTGGCTGTATCTCCGCAAATATTGATTTTATCGCAAAAATAAGCGAAATTCGAAAAAACTTAACTAAATCGATAGTGCTCTTTTCAAATATATTAAAACTATTGTTACTTGAAGAAATTTAAAAAAAAATCCATATAAATATTAGGATGGATCCAAGTCTATTAGTATTCATTTTTATAATAAAAATATTACTTCCCTATTAAACTTTTTTAGAAAAGTGGCTGTATCTCCGCAAATATTGATTTTATCGCAAAAATAAGCGAAATCAGTATTCATATTAATCATAAAAATATTATTTCCATATTAAACTTTTTTTACCCATTTCTTATCATTTTCGGAAAAAGGGGCAAAGTCCTTTTTAAAATTTCAAAACTCGAAAATTTCTCCTATTTTAAAAGAAACACGCTGTTGCGACTTCTGAATATTGGACATTCTTAGGGATGGCCGGAGGAGTGTTCTCCAATAATTTTTTTTCGCCCATCTGCCGTTATTTCCAAGAATTTTCATGAACTCTCTTAAGCAAAGTTTCTATAGTCTTTTTTAATCAGTGCTTTTATTTTAGATTTTTATGGCATTATTTCATAAAACATGGTTTTAGAAATATATTTTTTATTTGTTAATATAATTATGACTAATTTTTTAGTTTTAAATGCATTTTCAGTCCAATATATAAAATTTTTAGGCTTAACAGAGCCCTGCTACTTAATTAACAGAGGTATGTTAATATTACAGGTTTGAGTCTGGGGTTAAACATTTTTAAATTTATCGTCACACCCATGTGCGTACTTATGGACGATATTAAAGCAGAAGAGGTGGGTGAGCCCGTGTATGTGTGCGTTTGTTGCTCTATAACTTGTAAAGCGTTTGACACAATCAAATAATTGAGTTATTGCTGGAAGCGCCTTAAACGTACGCTAATTATGGTCTAAGCGATATTGTAATAAATTTTTTCAATTTATGACTAAACGGCAAAAGGAAACAAATCCATAAGATCGATACGCTGATTTGAATCTATTGTTAAATACAACAATGTTAGAATATCTGCCGTTGGAATTGTCCAATTTTTATTGAAATGTTTGACTGGCATTTAATACACCCCTCGTTCTAGGATTTTGTTTCGTCTGCGCTGCCGTTTAGCTGTTACTGTTAGTAAAAGTCTAAAAAAAGTTCACACATTATGCAATCGTATTACATCATACATACTTATATATTTTAATACATATATAGTTTAATATTTTTATACATTCTATGAGGGTTTTTTCATCGGCTAACTCCGTACCACTGGTTGGCTGGGCTGCATTTGACAGACCATTAATCATTGTGCTAATTGAGTATCATTAAATAAACGAAGTGTCTAGCATTCCGGGTATGATGTTTATTCAAGTTTTGTTTTCTTTTTCTACTATTCTTTACTTCTTGACTTTCTGGCAACGTTTTAATAATATTACTGTGTTCACATGCATATACTTACTTATGTGTGTATATGGATTTGCGCTTAAAAATAGATAACAAAATGGTACAAGACACACACAGAGTTGCTATAGTTGTTGATAAAAATAATACATAATGTTAATATTAAAAACTCTATGCCACCAATAATCAATTGTTGTAATTTTATACAAAAAGCGAGCGGTGATAAACTGTGTTGGCAAGAACGACTGGGAGTTGTTAAATGATATTTATGCTCTGCTGGGACCTAAACTAAAGGATGGTAACAGCAATTTTTCCACAGACATCCGCTATTGATTTTTATTTGAAATAACCAAAGAGAAAAGATGTATTTATCTAACAAATACGTCCTGCAAAGACAGCTAAACAGCCTGAAGACAGTATTATGCTCAAAAGGTCCTTGTAAATTATGCCACTTTTAACATATTTGGCAGCAGCTTGTTGAGTTTGAATAGCCTTCTTACATGACATATAACATTAATATTCTTTGTTAAAATTAGGCAGTTCGCACTCTATAGCTAAAGTTAGTCCCAGGAAATCTGATAAATAGAACACACTGAACTCATCTCAGCGCCGTTCGGGCAATTAAACTTTAAGAATGAGTTCGTTCTTGCTGTATAGAATAGGACCTGCCTTATTTAAAGCGTAAAGCATCAAAGTTTTCTGGGAAACTGAAACCTTCGAAACGAGAACTGCTCTTAGAAGAGATTTAATATTTTAATAGAAACTGCATTTCTTAGCAAATATTTTATCCCTAAAAAGAGATCTAATCTTATAGAAAATATTTCGCTATTAAAAACACTCTTTATATTTTCCAAAAAGATTTCATCGCTGAGAATAGTCTTATCTCGTAGAGGAGATTTTGTATCTTAGGCGAGATCTTATGTTTTAAATGAGACCTTATTTCTTCATAGAAATTTTATCCTTTGGGAAACATTTTATCTCTCAAAAGTGATTTTATCTCTTAGAAGAGCGTTTATATCTTAGAACGGATCTTATTTCTTAGAAGAGATCTTATCGTATAGAGGAGATTTTATCTCTTCGAGAAGATTTTATCACTTAAAATAGATCTTATTCCTTATAAGACATTTTATATCTTATAAAAGATCTTATCTCTTAGAAAAGATTTTATCGTTTAGAAGATATTTTATCTTTTAAAAGATCTTGTTTCTTATAAGAGATTTTGTCTCTTAAAAGAGGTTTTATCCTTTAGAAAATATTTTATCAATTTTATTTATCTTTTAGATAAAATATATCACAATTCTTCGAAGAAGTTATATATTATTTGCAGATAAATTTTTAAGTTTATAAAGCAAAACAGGTACCTCTTGGAGCGTATCAAAGAATTGTTTTCACTGCCCACCTTCTTCCATTTAAATAATCCTTGTGCTTTTTCGTTCTAATTCATATATTTTAATGTGATTGCATCTCCATTTTTTGTACGCCAAATTGCAATTTTAAAATAATCACCCAACAATATTTAGACAATTTTCAGTAAAATTTCTCATTTTAATGCTTTTATTTCCCTTTTTGGTTTTCTGTAACTCTTCTGTAAAATTGAATGCATTTTCATGGCTGTTTTAATATCGAGAATGTTGTTCTCTACAGCTGCATTTCAGGTCAGTTGCGAAATAATAACAAACAACAAAAAAAAAGGAAAACAAAACGAAAATCATCAAATTTTATTTCGAAATAATATCGTTTTTTTCGTGCTGCATAAAATACAAAATGCATTTTTGCTGTCATCTTTTGTATCAGATTTTTGTTATTAGTTTTTGTGGTTCATTTCGATCAAAATGCAATCAATGGTGCATTGCCACATTTTGTGGTACACAATGGTTGAAGCGTGATTGTTTTGCGCAGAAAAAACTTAAAATAAAAAATAATGAAATAACGTTTTTTTTTTCTTTCGCCGTCAAAAATAAAGCATTTTAAATGTAAATGTTTAACTTTTATTACGGAAATCCAGCATAATTTTTGGTCTTACAAAAAGTTTTCATCCAATTGCTGGTATGACAATGTATCAGTTTGCCTAACGAAAATCTCCGAAATCGATTTCCATTACTGTTGCTCTTGTCTTGTGGCATCAATTTTCACTTTCTTGAGAAACATATTGGCCAAAAAATGTTCATCTTACTCATCAATTTGACGATAGAAAATGCATCAGTACTCATACAGCAACTATTTCTGTAAAAGTAACTTAAGTAGGTGAGATGGAAAGGTTGCAAATTATAGATACAGGATTATAGTCTTGCGGGCGCATACCCTGGAACCAACGGCGAGGTAAAACCCAGCGTTGGCAAAATAAAGTTCAAATAGAAGTCATATTTTTCTGTAAAAGCCGGCATAACATATTTGTAGATTCCAACTTAAGAAGATAGATCGGAACACCAACTGAAGTAGATGTTTAAAATCTTTTGAACCGGAGGTAAGACGTAAAAAAAAATCGAATTCATAAAATTGCTCTTCAAAAGTTGCATACAACATAAGAGATGCATACAACAACTTTTTGGCGTTGTTCAGATTCAGTGCTGATGTAGACGCATTTCACAATCCGATAATCTCACGACAAAACTCATTTTGTCATACATCGAAATATGCCAAAGCAACCGGTTTGCGGACGTTGAAAGCTTTGAAACCAACACCAGACCGGAAAAGATCCCTATATTGTCTTAGGACAAAGAATCACACATCGTAGCTTTGCAGTTCAGGAAAACATGAAATTAGACTTGATAGTGGGTTCATAGTCAGACTATGTCATACGTGACAATTTTTTTTTTTTTTTTATGAATAGTACTTTTGATACGTGTTACTTTTGCCGCTGTGGACAGATTTCATTCATGCCAGCCATCAGCGAATAACAGCCAAATTTAAAGACACACAGACAATTATACCCTCATGGTAGTGCAGTCAAGTCCTGGCTACAGCAGATGGGAAGACTTCCTTGTTCGAAAGCATGAGCTTGCTTAAGACTTTTGTCTACTGAACGCGTTGGCTAATAAAGCATAAGTTTTCTTAGCTTCATAGAATTTCTCTCTCTGTCTATATCAAAGTATTTACTAAACTTTTTCAAATATTAAAAATCGGTAAATCCAAAAAAAAAAATTGTTCTCGCACTTACCTGTTAAAAGGTAAAAGTTTTGTTCCAGCTGTCCTCCACACGTTAGTGATTTTGAACTTGTTCAAAGTTTCCTTATCGGCTACTTTAGCCAAGAATAATAGTTTACACTGTTCGGCATTTCCTTTAATATTAATATTTTTGGCTAAAGATTGTTTGATAGACCGTTCACTTATTACACTAGTGACTCAATGATTTCTAATAGTGTTTAATATATTTTTGTTTTTAGTCTTGCTCTTATCTTTAAATTATTGTTGGTCTTTCATTAACTCTCGATGAGTACAATGGCTGATAACAATTGAAAATATTCTTAATTTTGTTTATTGTTTGTTGTTAATGTATAATTATATATAATTTTTTAAGACGCCAGTATAGCTTGAGCTCATAAAAACAAATAATCTAATCTTCTGGTCCGCACCAGCAGTAGGCGATGTTCTGTAAATCAAAACATTTGTTTGTTGTTGCCAAAGCTTTTGATTGAACAAAATATCCCAAGTGACGAGGTTTTATTGACCATTTTTAAGTTCACCCAGTCTAATTTCTTATGCGATACTTAAAATCTTTAAATATCGTATAGAGCCAGTATTAATGAAAAACCCTAAGAACTGTACCAAAAACGATCTGAGGCGTAGCTTTAATCTATTACGGCAATTGATGTATAAATTGGGCAGCAATTTTATATCTGGTTAACAACTAAGAAGCAGCCATTGGTTCCCCTTCCTGACGTGGTCCCGTTTTTTCTTCCACATCACGCGTGACTGTAATCTTGTTTCCATTCGGCAGTATTTCATAATTTATCGTGAGTAGCCTAGGCCCTGTCACGACTTGGAGACCTATTTCAATTCTTCCTCACATTATTGTGAAAGAGTGGCACAACAAAAGAGCAATAATAGAAACAAAATTTACATGTTTTTTTTACTTAAAATGCTTTATTTATTTTGACTATTTTTCACGCACAATCATCACATCGCATTTATTCCTTATTTTTCTATTCGTCTAACAATATTGAAGCAGTCTTCCTAATGATAATATTTGTAGTCGAAATGGCCGTAGTTTTCGTATTTCATGTCGTAATACTTTTCAAAAGTGTCCTTGTGGTAGATCTTGACATCTTGGAAGTACATGTTGGGTACGAAGAATTCGAATTCGTCGATTTCACGGTCGAAGGGATAGCCGAAAGGCATCTCATCGATGTAACGGACACCAGAGCCAATACCGCAAGAGTAAGTGTAGTCGAAGGTGGACAAGGGTTCGTAGGAAGCGGTGAAGGGAGTGACGTAGAAGAAGAATTGCATGGGCATACCCTTGTACCAACCACGAGGTAAGAGCAAACGGTCGGGGAAGTTGCAGTGGGGTTCGCTGATGTCCAAGGGGAATTCGTATTTGCCTTCGAAAGCAAGCATGACGTATTTGTACAATTCAGTGTAGGTGGTGAGGTCTTCATTGGTCCAGAAGATGTCCTTAGAAAGTCGTTTGAATTCGTTGACACCAGATTTGAGAGTGTAAACGAAGGAATCAATTTCCATGAAGTTTTCACGGTTTTCAGTCAAAGAGATTACACGGCCGAATTCATCGTATTTGGGAGCCAAATAGGAACGTACAACAACCTTTTGGGGTTTGTCAGATTCAATAGTGAAGGTAAAGTCGAAAGGTTTGTGGTTAAGACGCATTTGACGGGCCAACAAAGTTTTGTCCCAAACGAATTTGCCATCAGCGAAAGTCATTTTGTCGTTCAACAAGTTGGTGACATCAAAGTCGACCAAATCGAAGTAGGTAACCAATTCGCTGACCTTGACGTTCTTGATGGTAACACCAGGGAACAACAATTCTTCTTGAGTGTACGGTTTAATGTAGTAGAAGAATTGGTAGTAGACGGAAGCGATCTTCTTGTAGAACATGTAGAACAAAGGATCACGCATCATGGTTTCGTAGTTCAAGAAAATATGGGGGGTGACTTCGAAGTCGTTGGTGTTGACATCGCCGAAGTACATATGGGCGAACATGTACCAGTACTTGAAGAAGTAGTTGTCGAAAGTATCAACATTGCCTTGCATAATGCTGCCAATATATTCAATAGATTCAGGTTTGCGCAAATCAATGGACTTGCCATCATAAGTGACATAAACACCCTTGGTGATGATTTCATCAATGCGGTTGAAGAAGTCCATAACCTTGTAGTAGTAGTCGTGTTTGCCGTAGCTTTCAACTTCGTAGTAGTTCTTGCGGGAAGAGAAGCCAACACCGTTGTAGTAAACCAATTGAGGATTGTAACCGTATTCGATGGTGTTCAAGTAAGAGAATTCGGGAATTTCACCGTAACCGTGAGACAAACGCTCGAAGTAGTAACGAGACAAGAGTTGACGGACGTTGTACAACCAGTATTCACCACGACGGTCCTTGTTCAAACCGAAGGTCTTGCCATCCAAGAAGAAAGCATAATCCATATTGAGGTAGTACCAGCAGGCATTCAAACCAACATCTTCGGTGAAGTAGGACATGGCAGATTCCTTGTTGAAGAAGTCAATGTCACGGGTGTAGTCGACGGGCATGAAGAACATTTTGGTGCCTTCAAGTACTTGCAAGTATTTGGTGTCATTGTAATATTCATCCATGTTTTCGCGCAACATAAAGTGTTCTTCGGAGTACCAGTGTTCACCCAAACCCATTAATTTGTACCATTGCCACATTTTAAAGTCCTTGGTGTGGAAGTAGTATTGATTGTCGTGGTTCTTGAAGTAGTTGGAGTGGTCCTTGTAGAGAATGTCTTTGTATTGCTTTTCGTACATGATGTATTTGCTCCACACATCGTAGTCGAATTTCTCAGCTTCGTAAACGAATTTGCTGTTGAAGAAGTATTGAGGGAAGATTTCGTAGATGGCAGGCAGTATCAAGCCTTGGAAATCATTGCGGTGGATGACAGCCAAAGTCAAAGCGTAGACGAACATGCCTTCGTTGCAGTGCATGCGAGCCCAGGCAACATTACGTTGGAAGACTTCCCAGTTCTTGGCATAGTAGAAGAAGTTGAACAAACCGTAGGCTTGTTTAAGATGGGTCTGCACTAAGGCACCGAAAAATTCACCCTTGGGTAAGATGGCACCATATTTGTAGGCTTCGTAGAATTTCTCCATGTGCATGTCAAAGTGCTGCAATGAATTAAAACTGCTTGTTAGGAAGGTTTTTATAATAGTAGTTAACAATTTTAAAACTTACAGTGTAGTCAGCCTTGTTGAAAGTGAAGGACTTGCCCAGTTTAATCCATTCATCAAAAGCCAAAGGATCCTCAACACGGTAAACAATTTCGAAAAGGAACTTCTGTTTTAACAGAAAGTCCTTGTCGGCAACTTTAACTTCATGGGTGGAGATGCTGCTGCCAGCCACTAGGCCCACGACGGCCAATAAAGCAATAGCGATTTTCATTTCTTAAGTCCTTTAGTACAGCGCGAAAAAAAGTCCAAAGTGTTCACGGATTAGAGTTGATACTGTGATCGATTCCTATACCCAAAGACTGCTGTTGGCTTCAGAATATTTTGCCATTTTTATACCAAATTTTTTCAAAAACATTAAAAAATTCTAGTGGAGAAATCATTTTTTTTTTATCAGTTAATGCTTTTAAATACATCCGTGCAGTGATTATCTTCTGTATGTTGCACTTTTACCTTTTTAACACATGTTTTTTGATAAGACTTTATTTTTAAAGCGCGTTTTGTTTTTGCTTCTTTTCAATGCTGCACTTTGTATTTTATGTTTCTTGACGTCGACATTATTGTTGCGAATTCACTTTTTAATGTGCGATAACTTTAAGACATGTTTGTGACTTTGGGCTTGCAATTAAATTGCATTTTTTTTCTGCCATTATGCAAGTTTGTTATTTGCCGTTTGTTTTATCAATAGTCGTCAATTCGAGTTGTTGATGAAAGCTTTCACTGCATAAGTGCATCCATTTCGCACCAGAACTATGAACTTATTTCTCTGGACTGCAGCAAAACATATTCTTAGCATCCGGTGCAAATACGATGCTATTTTTAGGCCCGTTTGTTATTGATTCGCTGTCAAACACAACTGCCATAAGATCCTTAATTTTGGAATATGAGGAAAGTTCTAATGCCAGAAGATCCTAAACGATTTACTGCCACCCCTAACTTCGAATGCATAAAAAAGCATTTCTTCAGGACCAAAGGAATCTTTGATTACGAGTGGGGTAGTCCATCTTAAACTTTACTTTGAAATCAAAGGCATGCCGGAGCAGAAATCCCCGCCCAGTGGTGCCGGCCTTCGGTTCAGAGAATATTTAGAAAACGAAGGCGCTGTTGGGCAAGAGTATGAGTTTTGGCAGATTTTATGTTTCAGACCCGAACAAATTAAAATAAGAAGAAAAATTTAGGAAGTGTAGCTCTACTGCGCACTTTCCTTCGAAGGGAAATTGCTTAGGGGCAGCTGATAGTTGCCGCTATTAGACTATTTTAACATGACTAATGTAATAATAGGAAGGAAATATTATGAAATAATAGTGTTTTTTATTTTTTAACAACTTTCCTGTGTAAAAATAATATATTGTAGAACGTAAATATTAGGTTGTGGATCGTAATCGCATATTTTTCTACAAATCTTTACATAATTTTGCTACTAAGTTTTCTAAATTTGTTTAGTTTATTTCGGAATTTTTTTATATTCTTTCTTAGAATTTTTTTCTACTATTTTCATAATTTTAGGAATCTTTTTCCGGAATATTGATATTTTTTCTCAAAAAAACTTGATCTAATGTTTATTTTGAGTTTTGTGATTTCAGAAAAAAATATCTCCTTCTCTTATATATTCTGAGCAAGTTCGAGGTATTTTGTTTTTTACGAAAAAAAATTTGCCTCAAAAACAGTTTTGTCTTAAGGAAAGCCAATAAGTTTTCTTGCAAAAATCTAAAGTAATTGAGCTGACTGATCATTCAAATAATATAAAACTTCGACTTAATTTATTAAGCAAAACACATATTGGTGTGGTACAGCCTCAATTTTAAAACGAGCCTTAAATACAAATTTATTTAAATAGTCACTACAAATTAATTGACAAGAGCACCGACAATTAAATCGTAGTAGTTGTCAGAGGAGCGAAAGTCTTTGTAAACAGTTACGGAAAAAGAAAACAGCGTCTTGAAAAAGGCCCAAAAAAATGAAGGGCAAACTTCATTCGTAGTAACGACTAAGCGCACAAATCCTAAACTTGTGCGAACTCAAGGAACTATAAATGAGAACTAATTTGAGTGTTCAGCAGAAAGCACATTTTTTGGGTATCACTGTCTTTAACCTGAATTCTGCTCAATTTGAATTGCTTCAGATTTTTCCAGTTACACTTGAACATGTTTGAGGCTTAAAAGAAGACTAAAAAGAATACAATGTGTCAGGTATCTCGCAAGAGATACTAATGATGGAATTAAAATTTATCTGAGCTGATGTTCTTTTATAAAGTTTCCAACTTTAATTGAAGTCCAATTTTCTGTTTCATCGTTTAGATCAAAGACAAATAGTTTATACTCCCTTAAATTAATATATACAACCAGGTTCTGCATATCACCACGAAATGAAAGTGAAATTGATTTTATTTCCACATAACCGATTTTGTTGTGTTCTGAAAATCGTATGAAACAGTTTTATATTGCGGTTTTTTGTCTTGATAAGTTATTTGAAACAAGTTAAGAAAAAACAAAATTTTGTTGTACTGTGAATGAATTTCATTAACAAGAGCATTTTACAATTAAAAAAATTAACAAACAAAATTTTAAACTTCTGTGCAAAATTATTTTTAGTAGCTTTAACGTGTTTTAAACTAAAAATATGAACCAATCTGCGGTTATTTCTATTTACTTGTTGGAAAGAGCAAAAGAACGAATGCAAAGGATGCAGAGGAGAAGACTTCGGGATCGTTCCAATCCTTTTGACCTGCCAGAGAAATCGGAAGTTACCATTAAAATTGTAGTGAAAATTATCTTGAACGAAGAAAAAGATTTATAGAATATTTTAGATTAAATGAAGAAGGTCTTTTGATGCTGTTAAATGAAAGATTTATAGAATATTTTAGATTAAATGAAGAAGGCCTTTTGATGCTGTTAAATAAAATGCTGTTAAATGAAAGATTTATAGAATATTTTAGATTAAATGTAGAAGGCCTTTTGATGCTGTTAAATGAAATGCTGTTAAATGAAAGATTTATAGAATATTTTAGATTAAATGAAGAAGGCCTTTTGATGCTGTTAAATGCAATGCTGTTAAATAAAAGATTCATAGAATATTTTAGATTAAATTAAGAAGGCCTTTTGATGCTGTTAAATGAAAGATTTGTAGAATATTTTATATTAAATGAAGAAGGCCTTTTGATGCTGTTAAATGAAATGCTGTTAAATGAAAGATTTATAGAATATTTTAAATTAAATGAAGAAGGCCTTTTGATGCTGTTAAATAAAATGCTGTTAAATAAAAGATTTATAGAATATTTTAGATTAAATGAAGAAGGCCTTTTGATGCTGTTAAATGAAATGCTGTTAAATAAAAGATTTATAGAATATTTTAGATTAAATGAAGAAGGCCTTTTGATGCTGTTAAATGAAATGCTGTTAAATGAAAGATTTATAGAATATTTTAGATTAAATGAAGAAGGCCTTTTGATGCTGTTAAATGAAAAATCAACCAAAGTGGTCGAATGCTTCCAGTGATTTTACAATTAGCTGCGGCACTTCGTTACTTCGGAAAGGGGAGCGCACAACAAATGATAGGAAATGATTGTAATCTTGGAAAGGTAGAGTACCGTGTCCAAAATTCTGGCCAACATGTTTGATGTATTATTTACTAATTAGATTTCGTTTTTTAGCTTTTTTAAATTATTTACAACAAACTATTTAATATATTTATTCAAAAAGTATTTTTTTCATGCTCTCAAAGGCCAACTGTTTTAAATACGTTTTTTGTAGCAAAATTCATTTACAGAACATAAAACTATAACGGAAAAAACGGCAGAAACAATTTCAAAATGAAATTTAGTTTTATAAACCATTTAAGCGATTTCTAAAACACAAAATAGATGAAAATTACACTTTTGGCGATTTTTTGACAAAAAGTGATTTACAGAACCTGGGTGATAGTTTCAAATACTTTCTGCTTTCGTTGGCATTATAATTTTAAAATTATATAACCTTATTGAATTTTATTGGAAAAAGTTATCAAAAACTCCGGAGCCATCATAAATCCAACCCAAAACTAAATAAATAAACACTTAATATATCTTAGTATTTGTTTTAAATTTTTTTATTTATTACTAAAATTATTTGTCATTCATTTACCGCCACATTATCACAACAAAATTGTGTTTCCTACAACTATATACAGAAAATCAATTGCTTAAAAGTTTATTTAATGATAGTAGGTGTAGTCAAAGTGACCGAACTTTTCGTATTTCATGCCGTAATACTTGTCAAAAGTGTCCTTGTGGTAGATCTTGACATCTTCGAAGTACATGTTGGGTACGAAGAATTCGAATTCGTCGATTTCACGGTCGAAGGGATAGCCGAAAGGCATCTCATCGATGTAACGGACACCAGAGCCAATACCGCAAGAGTAAGTGTAGTCGAAGGTGGACAAGGGTTCGTAGGAAGCGGTGAAGGGAGTGACATAGAAGAAGAATTGCATGGGCATACCCTTGTACCAACCACGAGGTAAGAGCAAACGGTCGGGGAAGTTGCAGTGGGGTTCGCTGATGTCCAAGGGGAATTCGTATTTGCCTTCGAAAGCAAGCATGACGTATTTGTACAATTCAGTGTAGGTGGTGCGGTCTTCAGAGGTCCAGTAGAAGTCCTTGGAGTAGCGTTTGAATTCATTGACACCAGAATTAAGAGTGTAGACAAAGCTGTCCATTTGCATGAAGTTTTCACGGTTTTCAGTCAAAGAGATCACACGTCCGAATTCATCGTATTTGGGACCCAAGAAAGTACGGATAACAACCTTTTGGGGTTTGTCAGATTCAATGGTGAAATCGAAGTTGAAAGGTTTGTGGTTGAGGCGCATTTGACGGGCCAACAAAGTCTTGTCCCAAACGAATTTGCCATCAACGAAAGTCATTTTGTCGTTCAACAAGTTGGTGACATCAAAGTCGACCAAATCGAAGTAGGTAACCAATTCGCTGACCTTGACGTTCTTGATGGTAACACCAGGGAACAACAATTCTTCTTGAGTGTACGGTTTAATGTAGTAGAAGAATTGGTAGTAGACGGAAGCGATCTTCTTGTAGAACATGTAGAACAAAGGATCACGCATCATGGTTTCGTAGTTCAAGAAAATATGGGGGGTGACTTCGAAGTCGTTGGTGTTGACATCGCCGAAGTACATATGGGCGAACATGTACCAGTACTTGAAGAAGTAGTTGTCGAAAGTATCAACATTGCCTTGCATAATGCTGCCAATATATTCAATAGATTCAGGTTTGCGCAAATCAATGGACTTGCCATCATAAGTGACATAAACACCCTTGGTGATGATTTCATCAATGCGGTTGAAGAAGTCCATAACCTTGTAGTAGTAGTCGTGTTTGCCGTAGCTTTCAACTTCGTAGTAGTTCTTGCGGTAAGAGAAACCAACACCGTTGTAGTAAACCAATTGAGGATTGTAACCGTATTCGATGGTGTTCAAGTAAGAGAATTCGGGAATTTCACCGTAACCGTGAGACAAACGCTCGAAGTAGTAACGAGACAAGAGTTGACGGACGTTGTACAACCAGAATTCACCACGACGGTCCTTGTTCAAACCGAAGGTCTTGCCATCCAAGAAGAAAGCGTAATCCATATTGAGGTAGTACCAGTAGGCGTTCAAACCAACATCTTCTGTGAAGTAGGACATGGCAGATTCCTTGTTGAAGAAATCAATGTCACGGGTGTAGTCGACGGGCATGAAGAACATTTTGGTGCCTTCAAAGATTTGCAAGTATTTAGAGTCTTTAACCAATTCGTACATGTTTTCGCGCAACATGAAATGTTCCTCGGAGTACCAGTGTTCACCCAAACCCATTAATTTGTACCATTGCCACATTTTAAAGTCCTTGGTGTAGAAGTAGTATTGATTGTCGTGGTTCTTAAAGTAGTTGGAGTGGTCCTTGTAGAGAATGTCTTTATATTCTTTTTCGTACATGATGTATTTGCTCCACACATCGTAGTCGAATTTCTCAGCTTCGTAAACGAATTTGCTGTTGAAGAAGTATTGAGGGAAGATTTCGTAGATGGCAGGTAACATCAAGCCTTGGAAATCATTGCGGTGGATGACAGCCAAAGTCAAAGCGTAGACGAACATGCCTTCGTTGCAGTGCATACGAGCCCAGGCAACATTACGTTGGAAGACTTCCCAGTTCTTGGCATAGTAGAAGAAGTTGAACAAACCGTAGGCTTGTTTAAGATGGGTCTGCACTAAGGCACCGAAAAATTCACCCTTGGGTAAGATGGCACCATATTTGTAGGCTTCGTAGAATTTCTCCATGTGCATGTCAAAGTGCTGCAATGAATTAAAACTGTTTGTTAGGAAGGTTTTTATAATAGTAGTTAACAATTTTAAAACTCACAGTGTAGTCAGCCTTGTTGAAAGTGAAGGACTTGCCCAGTTTAATCCATTCATCAAAAGCCAAAGGATCCTCAACACGGTAAACAATTTCGAAAAGGAACTTCTGCTTTAACAAAAAGTCCTTATCGGCAATTTTTACTTTTTTGTCAGCAATACTGGCACTGGCCACCAGACCGACAACGGCCAATAAAACAATAGCGATTTTCATGTTAGAAAATGTTTAAACTAGACTGTCCACGGCTTAGAGTTTGATACGATGCCCAATTCTAATACCTAAAGACTGCTGCATATTCGTGCCAGTCTTAGGTTTTTATACAAATTCACACCACATGGTTCGAGTCAGAAATGATAAACTTATCAGTGAAATATATTTTATGTTCGCTAATGTTTCTATGTATATGTTGCACTTTTTACCTCTGATAAGAGCACTTTAACGAATTCCTGCATTGAAGTTGATAAGATATTTTTAATATTGCGTTGAACGGATCTGAGTTTTCTTGGATTAGAAAAAAACCTACTGTCAGATCTTATGTAATTTTAATAATTCAACTGATTTTTATGCTCGGCGTTGTGGATGTAGACAAAATCAAAATCTGCCGAAAACTGGATCTTCGGTAGGCCCCAAATCGACAAAGTGTTGATTGTGACACGAGTCTGGATAAGGACATCGCCGGCTGTGCTTTAATAAACGAGTAACTTGCCTGATATGTATCTATTTTCATTAAGGGATTACCGTTTGGGCCATAATACCATTCCTCAATGAATGGGGTTGTCAATACACAAAAGTGTGAAATTTTAGCCAATATTATTCCACTCAATATGAAAGAGTGTTGAAAACATACCGAAAAATTCACTGTTTTGTTTCAATTTTAAGACGGCGACACAATCACTTTACGTTTCTTTAATGGCAATGCTGGCTTGGTCTTCGGTTCGTAGCGGTTGGGATAGTGAAATGCCCAACCCATTACAGAGAGAATTCGGTTATGAGCTCTTCTGTGGAATAATATTCATCCAGGGTATTTTTTTCACAAGCTTTAATACAAACGTATTGAACCGTAACATTTTATTCTATGTGTAGATCCCTTACAACGCACTGCACATATAAGGTTCGCCATTGTGAGCTTAAAGTCGCTTTTTATCGTCTTCCTTAGACCTGAGTTAAAAGGCACGGCCACATTGGTCGTAGGAGATATTGGATTTTCTGCACAAGTAGTTTAAGGTCATGCTGTTGTCACTTCAAGCTCATGTATTAGTGAGCACTGTGGTCGTGCGCTTCAACTACATTTACTTTATGCATCAAGATGCGCACAATATAGCAAAGCTACAGCAAACATTTGTGCAGCATTATTGTAGTGGCAGGTCCTTCAAAGGATGGTGTCCAATACATACTTTGTTTTCTATATATTTGAGGATAGAAAAAGCTTAACGAGATATGCCATATAATGGTTGGTGACCAACGCGACTGCCTATTGCTTGGCCTTCCAAAGAGGCCGCATTGTCGTCCCTTAAACTCAAACGGTTTAACACCTGCTCATAGATTTTAGCGTTAGGAAAATGTGGACGCACCAGTTTAGCCACGATTCTTTAATGAAGGCTATATATTGGGGTGCTGATTTAGGTCATACTAATTTTCAAGTACTCTATACAAACTGTACATCGTACCTAGGGACATAAAAGGCTTTAAGTTACAATTTAGGTGACGCAACTGGATCTGCTGAAACTTTGTATTTCCAATAATATTATATTAATTTATAAAAAATTTAAATTATTAAATTTGTAAACATGTTTTATATAGATTTTCGTTTAACAACTAGTTGAATAAACAGCCCCAATTTCTGTAGAAGGATTCAAGTGCTATTTCTTTTTTTTTAAGATATCCTGAGGGTCAAATTCCCCTTTTTTAATCTTTCCTCTTCTAGTCGGCGCATCCCGTCATATACAATATATGAAACATGTATGCAGCCTTCTAATAAAAGTAAATTTTTGCCGAGAACGTACGTGACTACGATGACGACTCTTGGCATAAGGAAAATTAATTAAACAATAAAAGAAATAAAGAAAGATCCGCTTTTATGACATTTACTTGATTCCAACTGCAATAACTGTTGAGTATTGTATTTCATATAGTTCATAAATAATTTTAATAAATATAGAATAAGCAGTTAGAATAAATGAGCTGTAGATTGCCCCATATTAGTTCATACTAGAGATAAGCGCTGCGTACAATCATTCTAA
This sequence comes from Epicampocera succincta, assembly GCA_932526305.1. Taxonomy (NCBI): domain Eukaryota; kingdom Metazoa; phylum Arthropoda; class Insecta; order Diptera; family Tachinidae; genus Epicampocera; species Epicampocera succincta. Next base: position 9,551,913 of record OW052037.1, on the reverse strand, counting down.
CGTATTTCAATTCCTGTTTCAAATCAGTCATCCTAAATCCTGTCAAGTAAGATTCATGATCTACATATATAAACATCAGCATATTTTTTTATTTATCCATTTCTTGATTTATTTATTACTGCTATTCTTTAAAATATATACAAACAAATATAAAATTTATCACAATATTTAATGATAGTAGGTGTAGTCAAAGTGACCGAACTTTTCGTATTTCATGCCGTAATACTTGTCAAAAGTGTCCTTGTGGTAGATCTTGACATCTTCGAAGTACATGTTGGGTACGAAGAATTCGAATTCGTCGATTTCACGGTCGAAGGGATAGCCGAAAGGCATCTCATCGATGTAACGGACACCAGAGCCAATACCGCAAGAGTAAGTGTAGTCGAAGGTGGACAAGGGTTCGTAGGACGCGGTGAAGGGAGTGACATAGAAGAAGAATTGCATGGGCATACCCTTGTACCAACCACGAGGTAAGAGCAAACGGTCGGGGAAGTTGCAGTGGGGTTCGCTGATGTCCAAGGGGAATTCGTATTTGCCTTCGAAAGCAAGCATGACGTATTTGTACAATTCAGTGTAGGTGGTGCGGTCTTCAGAGGTCCAGTAGAAGTCCTTGGAGTAGCGTTTGAATTCATTGACACCAGAATTAAGAGTGTAGACAAAGCTGTCCATTTGCATGAAGTTTTCACGGTTTTCAGTCAAAGAGATCACACGTCCGAATTCATCGTATTTGGGACCCAAGAAAGTACGGATAACAACCTTTTGGGGTTTGTCAGATTCAATGGTGAAATCGAAGTTGAAAGGTTTGTGGTTGAGGCGCATTTGACGGGCCAACAAAGTCTTGTCCCAAACGAATTTGCCATCAACGAAAGTCATTTTGTCGTTCAACAAGTTGGTGACATCAAAGTCGACCAAATCGAAGTAGGTAACCAATTCGCTGACCTTGACGTTCTTGATGGTAACACCAGGGAACAACAATTCTTCTTGAGTGTACGGTTTAATGTAGTAGAAGAATTGGTAGTAGACGGAAGCGATCTTCTTGTAGAACATGTAGAACAAAGGATCACGCATCATGGTTTCGTAGTTCAAGAAAATATGGGGGGTGACTTCGAAGTCGTTGGTGTTGACATCGCCGAAGTACATATGGGCGAACATGTACCAGTACTTGAAGAAGTAGTTGTCGAAAGTATCAACATTGCCTTGCATAATGCTGCCAATATATTCAATAGATTCAGGTTTGCGCAAATCAATGGACTTGCCATCATAAGTGACATAAACACCCTTGGTGATGATTTCATCAATGCGGTTGAAGAAGTCCATAACCTTGTAGTAGTAGTCGTGTTTGCCGTAGCTTTCAACTTCGTAGTAGTTCTTGCGGTAAGAGAAACCAACACCGTTGTAGTAAACCAATTGAGGATTGTAACCGTATTCGATGGTGTTCAAGTAAGAGAATTCGGGAATTTCACCGTAACCGTGAGACAAACGCTCGAAGTAGTAACGAGACAAGAGTTGACGGACGTTGTACAACCAGAATTCACCACGACGGTCCTTGTTCAAACCGAAGGTCTTGCCATCCAAGAAGAAAGCGTAATCCATATTGAGGTAGTACCAGTAGGCGTTCAAACCAACATCTTCTGTGAAGTAGGACATGGCAGATTCCTTGTTGAAGAAATCAATGTCACGGGTGTAGTCGACGGGCATGAAGAACATTTTGGTGCCTTCAAAGATTTGCAAGTATTTAGAGTCTTTAACCAATTCGTACATGTTTTCGCGCAACATGAAATGTTCCTCGGAGTACCAGTGTTCACCCAAACCCATTAATTTGTACCATTGCCACATTTTAAAGTCCTTGGTGTAGAAGTAGTATTGATTGTCGTGGTTCTTAAAGTAGTTGGAGTGGTCCTTGTAGAGAATGTCTTTGTATTCCTTTTCGTACATGATGTATTTGCTCCAGACATTATAATCGAATTTCTCAGCTTCGTAAACGAATTTGCTGTTGAAGAAGTATTGAGGGAAGATTTCATAGATGGAGGGCAAAATCAAGCCTTGGAAATCATTGCGGTGGATGAGAGCCAAAGTCAAAGCGTAGACGAACATGCCTTCGTTGCAGTGCATGCGAGCCCAGGCAACATTACGTTGGAAGACTTCCCAGTTCTTGGCGTAGTAGAAGAAGTTGAACAAACCGTAGGCTTGTTTAAGATGGGTCTTCACCAAAGCACCGAAGAATTCGCCTTTGGGTAAGATGGCACCATATTTGTAGGCTTCGTAGAATTTCTCCATGTACATGTCAAAGTGCTGTATTGGAAAAATATTGATATTGAAAAGATGTTTGTATTGTGTGGGGTAAATTTTAGTACTTACAGTGTAGTCAGCCTTGTCAAAAGTGAAAGTGTTTCCCAATTTAATCCATTCCTCGAAAGCCAAGGGATCCTCCACACGGTAAACAATTTCGAAAAGGAACTTCTGCTTTAACAAAAAGTCCTTGTCGGCAATTTTTACTTTTTTGTCAGGAATACTGGCACTGGCCACCAGACCGACAACGGCCAATAAAATAATGGCGATTTTCATGGTTAGAACTTTATCACAGCACAACTATTATAAGACCAAACTGTCCAGGGACTAGATATTGATACGATCAGTTCTAATACCCAAATACTCTGCTGATGTTTTCGATTTGTATTGAGGCTTTTATACAAATTGGAAGCAAAACTGCTTATCAAATGTTGTTTGTATTGCACCTGTTAATTGCTGTTTTCATGATAACGCAGTAGTTTTTTTTGGGCAAAACTTTTAATTGTTTTCTTAAATATCAGTAAAAGGTTATCAAAGTGTGCCAGTTTGGCTATTTATATATAAACAAAATATAAAATATTTGTTGACTGAAAGTCTAATAAAGTTTTTTCCTTTGCCACTTTTCGAACATTCTGGTAGCATCTGTGGTTGTTTTTTTCGTTAGTCAAACAGGATTTGTATTATTTGCTTGTACTTTGATAACTTTCCCTAAGCAAAGCGCTGAAGGGTTTTCAAATTAATAGCAAAACTGAACATTTAGAAGAGCTGTAGTCTATAGAGAGCGTTAAATTAAGGATTTGGTAAAATAGTATGTAATCGATGATACCTAAGAAGGTTTCTATAAGGGCATGCCATATTTGTTTAGTTTCCCGAAGGTCACAGTCCCTAAGAGTTTGGGCGAAAGACTTGTAACACTTTAAAACTTGCATATCATATTCGTTTTGCGGAAAAATTGGTTGTTTTCGTTCAAAAAAGGTGTTTGCAAAATCTTTTGTTTGAATCTGCGAATTCGTTTGTTGCTGCGTATTCAAATATTATATTGAAAGGTTCAGCGAATGCCGTTGTTGAATATGAAAAAAGATTTTCGTATATTAATTTGGCTTTCTGTTTTCTTAGTTTTATTTTGTTAGCCAATTTCTTTTTTTGATAGTTTCTCATGCTTGGTTATATTTTGCTAAAAACGTAAAGAAAAATTAATTTTTTATGTTCGTTGGTCATAATTGGGGGGGGGGGGGGGGGGGCTGGGGAAGGAGTTCTGTAGGTTCGATTTTGATCATTTGATCAGGCACTCTCCAGTCAAACGTTTCTGTTTGATAAAACAAAAGTAAAATCACATTAATTCAGTTACAAAACCCAGTTACTCTCAATATATTATTGTAAAAATAACTTGTCCTTTTCGATCCTGGAGTAACCATAAGGTTTTCTTTAGTATATTATAAGCTTCAGCATTTTAATTATTTTTTGCATTATTCAACTCATCAAAAATTGCCATCAGCTAAAAAAACCCGCTTCCGGGTTCTTCTAAAAGATCAGATTTCCATTTGGATATCAGATACATTTTGTTGCTTTCAGGGATCAAAATTTGTCTGTTTATTGTTCACTTTCACTTCTCTCCATAAAGATAATGTAGTTATAATCAAAACTCTTATATAAAACATATTTATGTCTAGATCAAAGAGACGTTACGAAGTTTGAACCTGCTCCACTTTGTCATTCCTTAACGTACACGAAAATTTGGAACATCAAGAAAATAGATCAAAGGCAAACTAACTGGCCTACTTACGACATGTGGCAAGTCGTGAATGTGCGCAATAGATGAACTGGAAGAAAATAAGGCTTAGGAAATCGGGTTTTCTGCCCCTCAAAATACTGGTGAACGTTAACGTGTGATATTGTAAAACAAGCGATTAGTGTAACTTGTAAGTGTATTGTCAACAAGACTTGCTGACGCTCCCATTGAAGGAACTTATCTGGTTCTTTGATGTATTAAACTCTTGCAGGGAAGGAGAATCACAATAGATAAGCGATGCTCACAGGACGAAGCGCCTGCTAAGCAAAATTTTAACAAGTATTTACCTGGTATTCTTTATTTACGAGCAACAATCTTTACAACCAGCCGTTTCGAGCTTTTATAGCTTGTAAGCAGCAATTCAATTTTACTTGATATCGAATTGTCCAACATTTATTTCAAATCTGTTGCAGGTTTTTTGTATTGAAAACACTATTCCTGGTGTAACCACAGAAATTCAATTATTAAAGTTAACCTTCAAGGCAGTTTTTAATCTGTTGCTTAAAATACCGAATCCTCTATCAATAGAGTTCATTTAGCATCTCTGTACGAGTCTTACCAATAGAAGTATCTTTCCTTTTTTTAAAATCAACACTATTCTGAAAACTGTACCCTGTGCAAAATAATCAATTCCTGGTGGTACTTTAAAATATTATTCAAAGCAATTATTTATTCGCTGAAAAAGAAATTTAAAAAAAAATGTATTTATTTTAATTTTTTTAATGTTTTTATTGAGTTATTCTTATAATTATCACATCAACAACCAACACAATATTTTCTTCAACAATTCCCTAGACCAGACCAAATCTAAAGGATGTATTTGTGATCGAAATGACCGAAGTTTTGGTATTTTTGTTCAAAGTACTTTTCGAATGTGTCCTTGTGGTAGATCTTGACATCTTCGAAGTACATGTTGGGTACGAAGAATTCGAATTCGTCGATTTCACGGTCGAAGGGATAGCCGAAAGGCATCTCATCGATGTAACGGACACCAGAGCCAATACCGCAAGAGTAAGTGTAGTCGAAGGTGGACATGGGTTCGTAGGAGGTGGTGTAGGGAGTAATATAGAAGAAGAATTGCATGGGCATACCCTTGTACCAACCGCGAGGCAAAACCAAACGGTCGGGGAAGCCACAGTGGGGTTCGCTGACGTCCAAGGGGAATTCGTATTTACCCTCGAAAGCAAGCATGACGTATTTGTACAATTCAGTGTAGGTGGTGCGGTCTTCAATGGTCCAGTAGAAGTCTTTGGAGCTGCGCTTGAATTGGTTTACACCAGACTTAAGATTGTACACAAAGCTGTCAATTTCCAAGAAGTTTGCGCGGTTTTCAGTCAAAGAGATGATGTGGCCGAATTCATCGTATTTGGGAGCCAAATAGGAACGTACAACAACCTTTTGGGGTTTGTCAGAGTCAACAGTGAATTCGAAATCGAAAGGTTTGTGGTTGAGGCGCATTTGGCGGGCCAACAAAGTCTTGTCCCAAACGAATTGGCCATCAACGAAAGTCATTTTGTCGTTCAACAAGTTGGTGACATCAAAGTCGACCAAATCGAAGTAGGTAACCAATTCGCTGACCTTGACGTTCTTGATGGTAACACCAGGGAACAACAATTCTTCTTGAGTGTACGGTTTAATGTAGTAGAAGAATTGGTAGTAGACGGAAGCGATCTTCTTGTAGAACATGTAGAACAAAGGATCACGCATCATGGTTTCGTAGTTCAAGAAAATGTGTGGGAAAACTTCGAAGTCGTTGGTGTTGACATCGCCGAAGTACATATGGGCAAACATGTACCAGTACTTGAAGAAGTAGTTGTCGAAAGTATCAACATTGCCTTGCATAATGCTGCCAATATATTCAATAGATTCAGGTTTGCGCAAATCAATGGACTTGCCATCATAAGTGACATAAACACCCTTGGTGATGATTTCATCAATGCGGTTGAAGAAGTCCATAACCTTGTAGTAGTAGTCGTGTTTGCCGTAGCTTTCAACTTCGTAGTAGTTCTTGCGGTAAGAGAAGCCAACACCGTTGTAGTAAACCAATTGAGGATTGTAACCGTATTCGATGGTGTTCAAGTAAGAGAATTCGGGAATTTCACCGTAACAGTGAGACAAACGCTCGAAGTAGTAACGAGACAAGAGTTGACGGACGTTGTACAACCAGTATTCACCACGACGGTCCTTGTTCAAACCGAAGGTCTTGCCATCCAAGAAGAAAGCGTAATCCATATTGAGGTAGTACCAGTAGGCATTCAAACCAACATCTTCGGTGAAGTAGGACATGGCAGATTCCTTGTTGAAGAAGTCAATGTCACGGGTGTAGTCGACGGGCATGTAGAACATTTTGGTGCCTTCAAAGATTTGGTAGTATTTGGAGTCTTTGTTGTATTCATCGAAGTTTTCGCGCAAAACAAAGTTTTCTTCATTATACCAGTGTTCACCCAAACCCATCAATTTCCACCATTGCCACATTTTAAAGTCCTTGGTGTAGAAGTAGTATTCATTGCCTTGGTGGTTGTAGAAAGCAGAGTAGTCCTTGTAGAGAATGTCTTTGTATTCCTTTTCGTACATGATGTATTTGCTCCACACATCGTAGTCGAATTTCTCAGCTTCGTAAACGAATTTGCTGTTGAAGAAGTATTGAGGGAAGATTTCATAGATGGAGGGCAAAATCAAGCCTTGGAAATCATTGCGGTGGATGACAGCCAAAGTCAAAGCGTAGACGAACATGCCTTCGTTGCAGTGCATACGAGCCCAGGCAACATTACGTTGGAAGACTTCCCAGTTCTTGGCATAGTAGAAGAAGTTGAACAAACCGTAGGCTTGTTTAAGATGGGTCTTCACCAAAGCACCGAAGAATTCGCCTTTGGGTAAGATGGCACCATATTTGTAGGCTTCGTAGAATTTCTCCATGTACATGTCAAAGTGCTGCAATGAATTAAAACTGGTTGTTAGGAAGGTTTTTATAATAGTAGTTAACAATTTTAAAACTTACAGTGTAGTCGGCCTTGTTAAAGTTGAAAGTTTTGCCCAATTTAATCCATTCTTCGAAAGCCAAAGGATCTTCAACACGGTAGACAATTTCGAAAAGGAATTTCTGTTTTAACAAAAAGTCCTTATCGGCTACTTTAACTTCATGCCTCGAAATGCTGCTGCCAGCTGCAAGGCCGACAATAGCCAATAAAACAATAGCGATTTTCATTATTAAGTGGTTCACCACAGCACCCAGAATTCAATACCAAACTGTCCACGGATTAGAGTTGATACGCAGATCAGTTCCAATACAATAATGCTGATGTTTGTTTAATTTTGTGCGCTTTTATACTGTTTCCCAAATATGCAGTCGGCCGAAGATGAAGTGAAAATATAAATGAATGTGTCTTATCAGTTGAGTATAAGAAATGTTTCGTTATTTTGCTTTCTTAAGGTGGAAGATGCTGATTGAGGGGTCTGTGCTTTCTTCTAGGTCACAATGCTACGATATTTTATTATTGTAGACTAATCTGTAGACTAAACCGAGTCTTGCACTGATTTTTAAATTTTGTGTATAATTTTTTCATAGACTTGCGATAATTTCGATTACTTGCCATATGGGCTTCCATTTCGCACTGACTTTAAAACACTTTCATTCTCCATGTTAGCTGACAATTGAATAAGATCTTTTCTATATTGTCGTTATAGTTTTCTATTATTAAATGTAATATATTCTCTTTTTCTTTTCAGGTAAGTTCCGGGGTTTTTTTTTAAGGTTGAAAATATTTCCATGACTTGAAAAATTCGGTTGGCTTGGCGGAACACTGTGCAGCATAATTGTTTGATAAGGTAGCAACAATTCATTTGCAAATGTAGTAGGTATGTACGAGTACATGTTGTTTTAATATAATTGTTTTTCACTTTCGAGACATCTGTTTGTTTTTTGTCATGACCAGTATAATAAAATAATTTTAGCCGGACCAATTTTTCTCTTATTGATAATAACAATTAAAGGGTCAAATAAGTCACATACTCGTACATTGATGCTAGAGTTGTGTTGTTGCTGTATTAGAAAAAATTGATAATCTGCACAAAAGGTATATTTTTTTTCTAATTTTTTGAGCTAAAAAAATATGACAAAAATAAGTATTTTTGAAGAAAAAGTCACAAACAAGTTTGTTTTTTGGCTCGAGATTGACAAATATTATAATTTTATTATAATTTAGTTGTACACTATTAAATAGTTCTTTAAGGTGATGTGATGCAGGTTATCTATAACGCAACAGCTATACCGGAAAAGAAAGGAATTCCATTTAGGTCATAAAAGACGACAAATATTCCTTTCACGACTTTATTAACAAGTTTTTGAAAGGATAAAATTGAAAAAAAGTGCTCAAAAAAACTATTCCTCACCAAACGCTGATGTTCATGCTTTAAGTTACATAATTTCATAAATTAGAGAAATTGTTGTACGCTCTTCGGGCTTCCATGACATGGCGAACAGAATAAGCCTTATTTTTCATTTCTTTCCTGTATAGCCTCAAAATAGTCCTTCTATCACCAGACTGAAGAAAACTTCAATTTGCTAATTGAAGGAAAGCGTAATAATCGAAGTATAATATGTTTGGCAAGTCTGTTAGCCGCATTTTGCTGCACTTCAAAGGAGAAGGAAAGAAACCACTGCACTTACTACATTTTACCTGCTTAGGGCAAAAAATATCAGCTCTTTGATGTAAATGAATTCCTCTAAGCTTTCGCTGTTGCTGCTATTTCTAATTTTAATTTTTATTATATTTCCTTCATCTGGCCATTCTTTTGTATCCTTGACCACTACAATCAAAGTGTCCTCTTTCTCCCACATTTCTCGCATCATATCTACCAGACTAAACAACAATTTCTCTCTAAACTCATTAAGAACTTTTACACAGTTTGTTGTTGTTTTTTTCCCCTTTTTTTTTGTTTGTTTTGTGCTCCGTTTTCATGAAACGTAAAAGTGCTTAAATCAAATTAATAATTTTTTAACCGAAAAGAAAATGTAGGAGAAACAAAAGGCAGAAAAACTGTTCAGTAGTTGGAAAATACACAAACTGATGAAATTTTAGAATAATTTTACGCAGCTCAATTAAAAAAATAATAAGATTTTATACACAAAAGAATATCGAAACTTATAAACACTCGATTTGATTTGCATAAAACCAGAAGGAACACTTTGAATTCATCAAAAGTAAAGAGAAATTTGTAAAAGGAAACAAACGGTCACGAATGGCTATAGAAAGTACGGGAATAGGGAATAGTGCAGAGTCGGCAAAAATAAGAAAATTGAAAAAGTTGCAAACATTTTTCCTTCAATTATTTCATTATGAACAGATGTACGAAAGTGTGTACTCGTATCGCTGGAAAGGAAGGGATACACAAAAAAAAAATGGCAAGAAGCTGACAAAGAATATCTCAGCAAATAAAATGTGTTGACTGTCCGGGGGGGAGGAGGAAAAAAAAATAACGAAAATTAATCTTATTGAAGAAAATTCCTTTTGGCTACAAAAAGGCAAAGAAATATAAAAATTCCAAATTCTAAATTTCTTATGCGTGAACAGAAGTTTCTGCACAGAAAGCTTCGAAAGAGATCAACAGATGCTGCGAATTCTAAGTCTTAGAACCTTCATTTTAGAAACTTGATTTACACTTTAAAATTTTGGATGGCTTGTATTCATATTACAGCACTAAACCTTCAAGTAACTTGTTTCTTCCAGTGCTGGCTTTAAGTGCTGGCCCTAACAGAAGATGGAATATTTTTATGATAAGTCGGCATGGCAATGAATGTTATCTTTACATTATTTCCTGGGGATTATATTGATGGGTGTGAAGATAAATTTTAAAATTTTTAACCCCAGACTCAAACCTGCAATATTAACATACCTCTGTTAATTAAGTAGCAGGGCGCTGTTAAGCCTAACAAATTTATATTTTGCACTGCAAATGCATTTAAAACTAAAAAATTAGTAATAATTATATTGAAAAATAAAATAATATATTTCTGAAAAAAAATATTCTATAAAGTGCCATAAAAATTTAAAATAAACGCATTCATTAAAGAAAGACAGTTTAAGAAAGAAGTAATATTCGTATTATTAATATGAATACTGATAGACTTGGATCCATCCTAATATTAATATGGATTTTTTCAAAAATTCAAATTACAATAGTTTTAATATATTTGAAAAGAGCATTATCGATACTTTAGTTAAGTTTTTTCGAATTTCGCTTATTTTTGTGATAAAATCAATATTTGCGGAGATACAGCCACTTTTCTAAAAAAATTTAATAGACTTGGATCCATCCTAATATTTATATGGATTTTTTCAAAAATTTCTTCAAATTACAATAGTTTTAATATATTTGAAAAGAGCACTATCGATACTTTAGTTAAGTTTTTTCGAATTTCGCTTATTTTTGCGATAAAATCAATATTTGCGGAGATACAGCCACTTTTCTAAAAAAGTTTAATAGGGAAGTAATATTTTTATTATAAAAATGAATACTGATAGACTTGGATCCCTTACCATAATATCGAGCAATACCCCTATATTAAATACGAAGACCATATATTGATACCTTACCATAATATCGAGCAATACCCTTATTAAAATTTCAAAAGTCGAAATTTGGAAAAATGTCTCCTATTTTCAGAAAAACACACTGTTGGTACTTTTGAATATTGGACATTCATAGGGATGGCCGGAGGAGTGTTGTCCAATAATTTTTTTTCGCCCATCTGCCGTTATTTCCAAGAATTTTCATGAACTTTCTTCAACAAAGTTTTTATAGTCTTCCGTAATGAGTGCGTTGATTTTAGATTTTTATGGCTGTATTTTATAGAATATGTTATTAGAAATATATTATTTTATTTTTTAATATAATTATTATTAATTTTTTAGTTTTGAATGCATTTTCATTGCAAAATATAAATTTTTTAGGCTTAACAGAGCTCTGCTACATAATTAACAGAGGTATGTTAATATTACAGGTTTGAGTCTGGGGTTAAACATTTTTAAATTTATCGTCACACCCATATTATATTGTCTATTAACTTATGGCTATACGAACATTTGGGCCATTCTTCCATCCACGTAACTCGTTCGGAAGTTTTTTCTTCTATTTTTTGTAATAGTAAATACTGTGAACTCATCTTAAACCCCGCAGCTTTAACAACTTAAAACTTTCAAGAACTGAAAACTAAGCAATTTTACCATTTTTTTTGCTTAGATGTCTGCATTTTAAATACACCGAATAAATATATGTCATATAAAATTCTCCGTTAGTCTCTAAACATATTAAAACTGCCGAACCAAAGTTTTGTTAGAAATAGTTTCACCAGCAACGAACTATTTAAGCATAAATTTTGCAACAATTTAGGATTAAGATTAAAATTCTATAATTTATGGACTATTTTTGGTGTCTAATCTGGAGGTGTTGGAAAATCAAGCATTTAATAATTTCGATTTCCAGTTCTTGATTTGTATTGTCTATTACACAAATAACAATTTCAAGTTTTCTTATCTCTGTTTTTTTTTTTTTTTTTTTTTTTTTTTTTTTGTTGCAAATAATGGACGGCAACACAGCCATTCTTGTTTTTTAATTAAAATTTATATGATTTTACCTTTTGCCATTCTGATCAGGCATTTCTTGTTGGTGATTTAAAAGAACGCTTAAACGTTTCATATAAAAAAAAAAACTTTTCTTCTGCCAAAACAATAAAACACAAGAAGTTGGAAAATTGCATATTCAGCATGAAAAAACACATTCAACCGACGGAAAAGAAAAAATTACAAAAAAAAAAAATATAAAGGAAAAAAGGAAATTTATTGCTTTTGACTGTGGTTTTACGCAAATTTGCCGACAAAAAGAAAAACAATAATAAAATTTATTAAAAAAGTTTGGCAAAATGCGAAATATTTAAGGTTTTTTTTTTTGTTGTTTATTTCTTCCAGCAGAAACAAATGGCAAAGAAGTTCTGCTTAAAACTAAGACAGAAAGAAAACCATTAACTTTGGTGTTGAGTAAATTAAAAAGCATGTAAACACTCCCGGCCCTGACACAAAATAGAGTATGTGTTACCTTCAAAAACTCACGTTCGTGTTCGTGTTTGTGCCACACAAAAAGCCAAAAAGCGTGAAACGTTTTTTTTCGTTTGGTAAATTTTTTTCTAATAAGCAAATTTTAAAAAGTGTTTTTTCTTCTTGTTTCGGTTCTGTGTCTATTGTAATCTCTCCTACACTTTGTCTTCATAAATTTTTTCAGACTAATTGGCCGCATACGGCCACATTCATTTACACACACGCACCCACGCACCCACATGCCCATACGCGCAAACACACTGGCTTCCAATAAGCAAATAATGATGATCAGGAAGTGGGACATTCCAAGGTTTTATTGCGCATATAATCGTATGCAGACTTGATGTTTGTTTTTGCTGATTTTTATTATGATTAATTGCAAATTATGATGTTTACGACAGCAGAACGCAAAAAGACGCTACTTCGGGCCAGACTTTTCAATTTAAACATAACTTTTTAATTTATATAAACACAACCTAAAGAATCGTAATTGTTAGGTTTTATATTCAATAAAAACAAATTTAGGACAACATTTTTCTGCTAAAAGGTTCCTGATAAATTTTATTTTCGATGCAAAAAAAAACTAGTCAGTAACTTTCGATAATTTGGCAATTGAATGAAGAAGTTGCGATATTTTCAACAAAAATGTCATCTATATGTTTCATTTTCTGTACAATTGTTATCGATAACTATAATTTTGGATGGCAAAGTTATCCATGACTTTAATTTTCCAAGACAAAAGTTATTGAAAACTAAAATTTTCTATACAAAAATGATCGATAAAATTACGTTTCTAGGCAAAAATTATCGATGACTTCATTTTGCCCTAGAACACTTTTCGATAATTGAACTTTTCTATAGGAAAGTTATGGGTTAAATTTTCTTTAAAAAAGTTATCGATAACTTAATCTTCTAAAAGAAAAGTTATCTATAACATTATTTGCTATAATAATGTTATCGATAACTTTATTTTTTATAGAAAAATTATCAATCACTTTATTTTCTATCAAAAAAAGATATCGATAACTTTAGTTTTTATAAAAAGGAATCAACAACTTTAGTATCTATAAAATAGGTATCGATATCTTTATTTACAATGAAAAAGTTATCGATAACTCGAGTTTTTTATAGAAAATTTTGTGAAAACTTTACATTTCCAGAGAAAAACTATCGATAACTTTACTTTACCATAAAAGTTATCGATAACTGTAATATTCCATAAAAATGTATCTATAAATCTGCTTTTCTATGGAAAAGTTATTGATAACTTTAGATTTTAATGAAAAGCTATCGATAATAATAATAATAACTACAAAATAAAATTAGAAACCAAGTGACCAAAAGTACTTTTTACACTCGATTTGTCGTATCGGTTCATACCTGAACCCAGTCACACCAAATATTTGGCTGCACACAAAAACTGATTGCAACATTCATTTGTGTAGCTGTAGTTCCATTTCTTTTATACGTATTTACATTACAGGACAAAGATTTGTGGTTGACATGTTTTCCAAGTGCGTTTTAAGCTTGTGTGTGTGTGTGTGTGTGTGTGTGTGTGTGTGTGAACAACAAAAAGCTTTTATTTGCAAAAATCTTTAGAAAAGATTTACAATGTTTTATTCATTTCGACAACCAAATCCTATTTCGTTATTGCTCCTTTTTGTCCCTGTATTGCGATAGAATTGTACTGGAAATTTTTTTACATACATTTTGCTTCATTCCCTCTTTATCTGTAGTTTTTTTTTCAAGTGTTCAATTGTTTTTGTAGTACAAATTGGGTTTGGCTGCAACTTCTGGTTTGTTGCACAGTCAGATGTAAGATTTTTTTCTTGTATTCAGATTTATTCCTAAAAGTTTAAAATTGAACACATTAAAAATATAGAAGGAAAAGCAACATTCACCGCAGTGATTTGTTAGAGACATTATTTTTGTTGGGATAAAAACCAACAAAGTCAATAAGACAAAAATTGAACTTTCTAAATGAAACGAGAATGGATAATTAAAATTGAAATGATTTTCATTCGAATGCTGTACGAAGTAAATTTTACAACGATGAATACCATTTCGCACATAAATTCGACTGATAGAAGAAATTGTGACAGAAAAAACAAAAGGAAAGTATTTCAATAAAGACAGAATTACAAAATATTTCAGAAAAATTATGTTCCAATTCAGCGAATAATATTTCGTTTATTTGTCAACTAAGAACTCAAATATATTGCCAACATGTTGATTCAAAAATATTCATATTCAGACAAAAATATCATTGATTCAGCGAATTTCGTGGCTGAAAATCCTAATTATCAACATAAATAAATGCTTGTCTGCATTTTCTAAAATTTGTGTCTGTATTTTTCGCTAAAACTTAATTTTAAGAGTTTATTTTTTGTTTTGTTTTTGTACAAACTGAAAGAAGACCAAGAGTCTGATTCTGATTAGTCACGTCATTGATTGAAATGTGGTATTCTGTTATTCGTAGAATTGTTAGCATTTTATCTGACTTTCCGGCTTATAATGTTGATTTACTTGCTAAATTATTTTATTTTTAAAAACAATAATTTAATTTGAATTTTCAAAGTATCAGTTGATGGTTGTCTGTGTGAGTTGTAATATTATATTTTTTTTTTGCCATTAATTTAAAGCTGCTTTTCATGTCGTTGCGGTTTTAAGCAAGAAAATATTAACAAATTTTCGTTGGCAAAAAAACATAAATCTGAGCAAAATGAAATATTGTCTTAAGCACAAAAGTTGCAGAGTGGAAAACTTGTTTAAGTGAAAGGTGGGAAATAAAATAATTTGAATTCCAAGCATTGGCAGTGCACTTATAAACGTTAGTGTCAGCTGTAGTAAGAAAACGTTTCAAATGTTATACGAACTCATCGTAGGAACATATTTGGGGACTGCAAATCTGTTTTTGAAACTTACAACATGGAAAACTCTTACTCAAACACCCTGTACACACATTTAGCTTTGCCTTCTCAGAACTTTTATATTTTCAGTAAAATATTTTTTCGATCTGCCTGCTAAAGTTGACATTGATGTTTTATTTTTGCAAATTAAATTCATTAATTTTTTGTTTCTTTGTTAAGATTATAAATGTCGCCAACTTGCGGCGCTGATGATAAATTTGATTTCAACATCATCATTGTTGCTATCGTTGCATAATCGTAATCCTTTTTGCTGATGTGTTGTAAGTTCTTTTTTTTATTTGCTTTTGTTCATCACTGACATGCTTTTATTGCATTCTCATCCCCAGCCCCACGTCCCGAAATCCCCAGCACTTTTTCTCAGCACATTTACGGCAAACAAGGACATCACTTTCTCCCCATTCCCATTAAAGATGGCTTGTTTTTTGTGTGAAAAGTTTTTAATATATTTTTCCCTATAGAAAAATAAGCATTAAACCAAAAAAAAAAAAAAAAAAAAAAACAAACTGAGAAAATTAAAAAAAGCAACCCTCATTTTTCGAGTGTGTGTGTAGCAAAGAAAGGAACTGATGACTGCGAGCAGTCTATTACTGGTTCGAAGTGGGCTTTGCTCGCATTAACTGGTGATTCAGTTTGAGTCGGCGAACCATCAGTTTAGGCCGGATTATGTTGGCTGGTTGTCATCGAAAGAAATCAAAATTTTTTATGGGTCATTGATTGCCAAAGATAAAACCATTAACCGGGGGGGGGAGATGGGACAGAAAAAAAGTTAAATTGGTCGCACGGCGAAAACTTATGAGAGCACAATTTGAAATAGGAAATAATAATATGCATTTAAAGTTACAGAGTTTCTACTTTATTCAGGTAAAAGATGTAAAACAACCGCTTTGCAATATATGTACAACGTTTTCAGAAGAAAGGGTAGATTTTAAAATTAAAGATATATTAACAAAATGCTGCCTGTTTGTTTAAGCGACTCACGAAAGCTGTTGTTTATGGAATATAAAACCGCTCTGTGAAGTTCGTTGAAACTTCTTACGGTGCCACAGATCAGTCATCTGTCTGCCGCACAAATCCAGCTGAATTTAAGACATCACCTGCAATGTGGCCTATTGGCATACACCTGTTGGTTCCAGAAAACGGACAACAAAAAGTCTAGTGAAGTCAAATAAATTGTACGATCTTGTTGAATTGCATAAACTGCAATTTTGCCTTCTAAAATAGAAAAGTGCTAAACTAGATTTTTCGCCCAAAATATGGGGTTCCAAAGGCTCCGAATACCAGTCAGTTTTATCATATGAATGTGCTGCTGCATCACGTCGTTTGTAGCGATGTTTTGGCATCAGTAACGGATTAACAAATAATAGACTCGACAGCCGCCACTAAAACTACTTGGCGACAATCAATTGAGAAGTCCTTGAGAAAACGAACGATTTTAAAAACATTTTGTGAAAAACTTAATAACGATTGCCGTTTTTCAAGGTAACATTAAGATAATCAAACTGCTGTTTTCCATAATTTCTTAAATACTCGTATTATGGTCATCGTCTTACTCAAATTTTCCTCTCAGCAATTTATACTTAAACTAAAAACAAATTGTTGCATTTTCTTATTGTTTTCATGACAAATTCGAGAAGGAAAATTTCTATACATGTTTGAAAAACGGTGAATAAATTGTCATATTCTACAAAATTGGTCACAAAATCTTAAAAGCAGAAAATGAACTTTAAAAAGTATAACATTTTATATAAATTGTATTTTCGAAAAGACAAAATATTCTTCGCTATATTTTCTTAATAAATTTTTACGTTTCGTTGTTTCTTTTACTGCTCAAAATTTATGGCTTTTCATGAATGTCACAAAATCGATTTTCTTTTAAATTCCATCCGTTTCCTTTCAATAAAACTTCCTTCAAGTATTTGCTTTGCCACTCGGTGGCTGCGTACACAATTGACTAAACTGACCTGGAAATAAAAAAAAATAGAATTTTTATTTCTATTGTGTCAGCAGCATTAAATATATGAAGCACAAGACATGAGAAGTCAATCGGTGTAAGTGTGAGTGGAACGCAAGCAAGTGACATATATTATTATTAAATTGTATGGTGTCATGGTGTCATAAAGTTCAAGATTGAAATTTAACGTAATAACAAATAAAGGACTACTAAATATAGAACTTTGTCACAGGTGTGGCTGGTCTGTAAGAAATTGCGGCCGAACTAGTCTTCACTAATTTCAAAAGCTTTTCTTTTAATCGTAAATCTGACGCTGGTAATTGTTGACGGCCTGTGACTGTCATATTCTTTTGATTACGCTGGTATAATCTTATATAAGTGATGGCAGAGTACCATCACAACGGACACGATTGAACAGCACTGTTTGGCTTTCGAGACGATTTGTTGAGGATTAGAATTATGGCCAAAAACTCATCACCTCAGCGAATAAACGAATATCTATCTAAAAAGCTAAATTGTGCCATATGAAATGACAACAACTAACAGGACAGTAGTGACTAGGTGACAAGTTACTGTTTTGTCGAAAAAGACTGATTTTAAGCGCTTCCTTTGGATTCAAATTGACTGATATGGACGTAGACGACATGGCTCCAGCAGAATAACGCCATTTGCCACCCAGCGAACTGGCTGATGCACTTTCTGCAAGCACAATTTGAGAATATGGTTGCCTCTTGCCGAAGTGACATAAATTGGCCAGTACAATCCTGCCACTTGACTTCACCAGACATTTGGTTGTGGTGAACCTTCTGGAAGTCAATAAGCCAATAAGTGATTGAGGCTATTGCCGGATGTGGATATATAGTTAAGCAACCGGCGTGCTTGTCTTTTAATGAAACATTTTAAATTTCCTCAACATTTCTTTAATAATTTCTCTTTGTTTTTTTTAATTTCTTATTTTATATTCTCGTCTTGACTTTCTTTTTGAAAAGTTTTTTTTTTTTTTTGTTTACATTAACTTCTTCTGCCGACAATTTAGTTTTCTTTCCTGCTTTCGATATTTACTTTGGGTTTAATGTTGTTTCTGTTAGTGTTTGTCTAACATGTCATGTATGTGCGTGGAAAAAGCAACGCAACGCATCCGAGTAACGAACGCATGCAGTTGAAAGAACATGTTACTAGAATTTTTATAACTCTACAAAATTTGCAAACATTTTATCTTAGCAGGCATTTAAAATACTTGCATTTATGCTTCTACTACTAACGTGTTTTTGTTTCTTTTTGCCGCATATCCTCTGGTTGCTTGCCATCGCTTCATCTCTTGCATTTGTCCTTTCTGCCATTTATAGTTCTTCTTTTGTTCAAAAAAAAAAAAAAAAAAACAACAACAACAAAAAAAATTTAAAAAAGGACTTGGCATAAAAAATGTGCTCTACTAAGTAAAACGTAACAATGGTTTTAGTGAGTCGAGTTGTTTCAGTTTAAATTTTTTCGCCCAACCCGTTTTTATCTTTTTCTTGTTGCCTGCTTTTTGCCGTTTAACAACAACACAATGGCAAAAAGACACAAGAACGTTGACAAAAACTAAATTTATAGAGTTTTTAAATAAAAGCAGGCAAAATAAAATAGAATAGAATAGAACAGGACAGGACAGAACAGAACAGACCAGAACAGAAAAAAAAATGCTCTGACTACTGCCAGTGAAAATTTAATTTATCAAATTTCCTTTCTGTTTTCATGGGTTCACTAAATTTAATAAAAACCCACTGAAAAGAAATGAAAAATCTTGAAAGGGTTACATTTTTGCCATCATATTTTCACTCGTACATGAGAATTTCTTCTGTGCGCTGAAAGTATATGTGTGTGTTTGTGTGTGTGTGTGTGTGTGTGTGTGTGTGTGTGTGTGTAGAGATAAAGAAAAGCAATTTTTTTCCCTGCTTTTTAAGGCAGCGGCACATCATGGTCGATTTGGCTGTTGCTAGAAATGAATTGTTGGAAAATTTATTACTCCGAAATAAAGAAAATTAAATTAAAGAAAACTAATTGCCAAGAGACTCTTGAAATATAATAAAAGTTTTCAATTAAACATTTTAGTAACACGACAAGAAATTGTTTTAAGTTTAACAAATGACCTTTTAAAAAAAAAAAAAAATTGTGGTGAGGACTACATGAGTGAACGAACCGCTTAAAATTTGTCTTTTTTTTTAAAACAAAAAAATTTCATTACAAAACCAAATGCCCAGTTGGGATTTTGGGGAGCGCCGCGTTCTTAATGAGTGGTCTTCAGCTCACTGGGAGTCATTGGTTTCGACAGGTCTTTGCACTTCATTTTCCAGCAGGGCCGATTATTTTCTCTATTTAATCAACTCCACAGCCCTCATAGTCCTCCCGACTGTTGACCAAACAGAGAGTCGTCTTTGTTAAAGCACTTATTAAGACTGAAGAAACGACAAATTTGACTTTCGCCTAAAGGCGAGAAACGAATTTCAAAATAATCCTTTAATAGGTTTAATTTGTACTGTAATATATTCTACCTCTACTCTACTATATGTGGTGTCCTTAGCGTAACTTCTTTACTCACTTATTGCTCATTACATGCACATGCTTTTAACCTATAAATTTCAAATTGGAATGCACTACAATTGTCGGATGTGCCTCAAGTTCGTGATGGCAATTTCATGTACTGTGTGACAGCTTTCGTGGATTTTCGATACACAAAAATAAAAAGAGAAATAAAAAACAATATAGTTCCTTGTGCAGTGGAATTTGGCGTTAAAAGTAGAGAGTTTTGATCTGTTTATTTTTTTTTGCCACGATGAAAAAAGCTGAGCTGTTTTCTAGTGAGACATATATTCGTAATGCGAAAATTCTGTCATGACAAAAGTCATACATCTTTAAACATAATTTTGCATAAATAAAAATCATTCATTTCAATTAAAATTTCTTTATTAACATCATATTAAAAAGCAAAAAAAAAAAAAAACAAATGGAAATCAACGTAACGCAAACATGATCAGTTTTGCATTTGCATGCCAGCATGGACGCTGTTGTCAGTACCATTGATACTGCCGGCTGCTGGCATAAGCTTTTCAATTTTTTATAAACAATTTTCGTTTCTCGCAGTAACTTTTTAATATAAATGTTATTTATATTGTTGTTTTGTCTATTAGCCCATCAATCTGTCACGGCTTGGCTATTTCAGCGTTTGCTGTTCACTTTAGCTATTTTTATGTATCGCGCAGGACACACAGTTGTTCTTTAACGAACTTAAAAGCGCAATTTTTTTTGTCGCAAACGTTTTTGCTTTATTTTCTTTCTGTCTCATTGCATTAATTGTTTAACAGTATCTATTAATTTCATTTATGTTTGACAAAAAAGACAGTGGTGACACAGACTCAGTGGAAGAACCACAAAATGTCAGAAACGACACAAAAACACACAAAAAAAAAAAAAAGTAAATGAAAAATAACGAGGAGACTGAATTAAACTGAAAACTTGTTATTATCTGACGGGGTTTTCTTTTGTAATATAAACAAAATAAAATAAAGAAGCAGGTATAAAATAGACCTGATAATTTGATTCAAAATAAAATAGAACTGAAATTAATTTTGCATTATTTTTTTGTTAAATTGATTTGCCAAGAAAATAAACTGACCGAGAAATGTTGAAAAACTATTGTATTTTAATAAAAAAAAATTTGTTTAATTTATAAAATAATAAAATTAAAAAAGCTTTGAAATTTTCATTTCTTGTCAAAACCTCATCGATACTTTTAGGTTTTTGTTAAGTTTTCATCGATAACTTCATTTTTCGTACATATTTTTCGCCCCTATTTTGCTCGAAAAAATATAAACAAGTTTGAACAGGAAACGATAATTTTACTTTTGTACAGCAAAATGATCAATAACTTAAGTTTTCTATACTGAAGTTAACGATCATTTTGCCTATATCCAGTAGATGGCTTTATTTATCTATAGAAAAGTTATCGATAGCTTCACTTTTCTGCACTAAATTTTTTTGGTAGCTTTATTTTTAATTAAACTTGTAGTTCTCTTCAACAAAATTTGCCAATAACTTTACTTTTGCAGAGAAAAAACAGCCATAACTTGATTTCAGCAAAAAGAAGAAAAACTTATGGTTATTTAATTTTCTTTAAGGAAAGTCAACAATAACATTATTTTTCTGCAGAAGAGCTATCGATAAATTTTTCATTCCAAAAAGAAGTTGTGGACAATTTTGCTTTAGGAAATCCATCGATAACTTTTATTTGTTAACGAAAATTTATCGATAACTGAACGCTGGTCTTTGAAAAACAGGTAATCAATAATCAATACGAAAAAAAAACCGAAACCTAAAAAGAAAAATATTAGAAAATGCAACGCTTTTGCCGAAACCAAAATAATAAACCTGCTCTTACACAAGAAACTTCCTTTAAGATGATTTTTCTTGGTCGAAAAGGAAAAGCAAACTTAAAAATTTAATCACTTGGCACGAAAACACTTAAAATCAACCAGGCGAAATGGCAAATACGACGAATGATAAATAGAGAAGAAAACAAAAGAACAAAAAATGGGTAGACAGCTTTAAAACGGAGAATTCGTTCTGCCACCGCTACAAGAGCCTAAACCGCTGCGTGATTTAATTCTTCTTGTATATTAATTGGCAACTTTACACATGAACAGATCAGCATCACCGGATTATCCGCTCAAAGAAACAGGCCAGGCCAGCTGAAGCCGTCAACAACGCTTTAACTGCAAAATTGTGTTAATAAATGCTTTTAAAGTTGGCAGCTGTCCTTGCGAGTTTCATAGAATTTATGTTCTTCTTCATTTGCCTGCTGAGCAGAAAATGTAGTTTTTTTATTTTAAACCCTCTGAGATGCTGATTTAGTATTTTTTTTTTTTATTTTGCATTCCGCGTTTAATTTAAATTAATGTACTAAAGTTTATTCGAAAATTGTGTTTTTACATTAACTGCTGGAAAATATAAATGCTATAACCTTGTCAACGTGAAGGGAGGGGAGAGGTGGACTGTTTAAAGGTCATGTCTTTTTTTTCTCTCAACTGAACAATGGCAATACAATTTGAGTGCAATTTATGGCCACCGTATTGTTTTATTAGCGTGGAAAAGTTGATATTTTTGCGATGCAACGAGTTGGCGTAAGAAACTCTTGAAAGCCCGACGGATATATGATCGAGGCGTTTCTTAACCACGAATAAAATTAATTGCTTAAAACGTATTGCGAGAACGCGACAAACTTTGAAATGCCAATATTTTGTCTTATGTTTTGCAACAATAATTTGTGAACTCTTTTGGTCCTCCTACACAATGAGTTTTCTTTTACACAATTAAAAGAGGTTTTTAATCAGTCTTAGAGAGAAAACTCTCTCTCTCTCTCAAGATGAAAATTTCTAACAAAATTTCAATTTCTACAAACCCAAATAAATATTTACATTTTACTGACTGAATATTTGCTAAATCTGACTCAACTATTTCTAGTTTTAAGGGGCCGGACTCATCAAACGAAAAATATTTTTACTGGTTGAACATTTTTTTTTGTCTGTGTATTTTTAATCCTCAAACAACAACAAAAAATTACCATGATTTTATGCAACAATCCTAAAAAAATAAACGACAAATATACAATTCAAATGTATTTTTTTTTGTAACCAAAGAAGCATTTGTTTTTTTTTTTGATCAAATAAATGCTTGTTATTATATTTTATTGTTCAAGGGTACTGAAATGGAGGAGGGACAGAACAAAGTAAAAAGGACTTTTAGCCAACCTTTTCTCTATCATATTGCGTTTTTAGTTTTGTTGTTGCGCGCAACCAGCACCAGCATCAGCATCAGCATTATCATCAACATCACGCTATAATTTGCAACATCATAAAAGTTGTCAACATTATAAATACAGTCGTCGTCGCTGGCATTTGAAAATATGAAAAAAGGACAGTCTGTCAGCAACAACAACAACAACGAGACATCGCAAGTTTTCATAAAAATCGTGATTATAACAAATGACGTTTAATTTTTTGCTGATTTTGTGTGTTTGTGTCAGAGAGAAAGAGAGCTAGAGAGAGAGAAGGCTTTGTCAGGCGTTAAATGTTTCCTTTTTATTCTCGACTCCTTTCACGGTTTGTTGTTGCTGCTTTTTTTTTACCTTATTGCTGCTTGCAACTAACTATTTATTTAGTTAAACAAAAAAAAAAAAAACGGAAGAAAAAAGCCCCGTTGATTGGTTAAGTGGGTGGATGCTCTGGCGGTAGCTGGGACATATTTGTTAACCTGTAGACGGGCCATGCAACGCAAAAAACTGAAATGTTGAAAGTAAAAACCACATGACAAAGGGCATTTGCATAAAGAAGGGCACGCCATAAATGGTTAATTACAAACAAAGCTGTGTATTTTTTCCACCCACTGACTGTATGCAGCGAGGTAATTTTAAGGCATCTGTACCGTTTGAACCTTAAAGTTACCTTAAATTGCACAAAGCAGAACAGTTTGGCAGAGTTGCGAGAAAGGCCACCGGCTATGGCAAAAGCAGCGAGTTAGTTATGATTTTTTTCCGCTCTTAATGCGCCAATTATAACCTTGAGTTAAGTGATCTAAGTTGATCATATAGGAGCCTAAAAACAGTTCCCAAAGAACTTTGACAGTTCATGGCTGTTATTTATCCTGTTATGCACGCCCATATATCTTCGATTCTGAACCTGTGGGACAACGCATTAGAGGACGCCCACGGAACCGATGGCGCACCCAAGTTTAGAGGGACCTCAACCAACTTGATGTGCAAAATTGGAGGACGCTGGCTAAAGACTGTGCCAGCTGGAATAGTTTGTTGGTTGAGGCCCAGGTTCACCACGGACTGTAGCGCCAAAAGAAGAAGAAGAAGAAATTATCCATAAAAAAAAAATAGATATTCCATTTGGGAAAAATACATATTCCTTGGAACAACCGTCATAATCTTCGAGTCGGGAAAGTTATTTTTTTTTTAATATTAAATTTTAGCTCTGCTGAGTTAACAGAGAAAGGACAGTGAAACTCGCAAGTCAATGCCTTCAAGAAACTATATATTTGTATATTCAATAATGAAGTTCGTCGAATCAGTAAATAAATTGTTTGAATTACTGACCTGCAAAGAAATGCGCAGATTCCGACAAGAATTTTGCAATAAGAGTTATTCAACGATAACCTCAAAAGATTATATATTTTCTAAGTTCAATATATTTTCAAACGAAAAAAAAACTGCTGATCCAAATACACTTTTTACTATAATTTTAACAAACATCAAACATAAAACAAAAACAACTTTTAGTGAATCAGTAAACATTGAGATTATTATAAAAAATTTAAATTGAAATTTCTGATGCACATCATGATATTTCTTGCGCAAATGGTTTCGGAAGACCTTTGACACCTATAACAATTTTGCAGACATTTCACATAGAGTTTCTTTTATTTGTTTTCAAAGATAGAAATCAACCTTTTCACCGTGAAACACCTCTGATTTGCCCTGCTTTGCTATTTATTAAAAAGTTAATGTATTTTCCGTTCAGATTTCATTTTCGTACTTGAATTGTGCTGCCAAGTGTTTCTCTTTATTTCAACATTTCCTTGACCGCATAAAAAAATGTACTTAATTTTAATTGTTATTTCTTTCAACATTTTCTTTCTCTACAGGTCCTGAAGATGTTTTAAAATTTCTCGGAAATGAAAGTGCTGTGGATCACTTCAAGTTGGTAACGCGTGATGGTGATTCTTTGCTAGTGGGTGCCAGGTAAGTTAAATAACTTTTCTTCCTCTCTTGTTTGTCGCTATTATTTCTTGAATGTATTTATAAACAAACAGGTAGTTGTGTCTTCAGAGCTTGTCATTTTTTGCAATGTTCCTTTTTCTTTGCTCTGGGTTTTTTTATATTTCTGTTCTGTTGCAGTTTTTTTTATCAGACAAACCTAAAAAACTAGAGACATTAAAAAAATGTCATGCTTAAGTTATTTCCGTGTTAGATTTCAATTCATGATGACCCCAAAATGTAGGCAATAGGAAAAGGTTTTTAAGTGTTTTCAAAAGTAGGCTATAAAAAATTAAATTCTATAAATTGTTTTTAACAACGCTGAGGTGTCACCGGCATACGATAGTAACAATTGTGTGTTAATGCTGTCATAATTTACTTTTATTTAAACTTTATTTTAAGTCTAAACTTGCAGCTACTGGATTTTAATAATTTTTTATTATATTTTTTTTTTAATTTCGCACGAAAACTAATAATTGTTTAAAGAATTTTTCTACTGCACACAACTAGCAGTACTACTGGCCTTTTGCTAACAGCACGGCTGCTGGCTTTTATGAAACATTCCTGTGCTGGGTTTTTCTTTTCTTGTCGTCTCTCTGCCATGCAGGTGTCATTTATTATTATTTATTCATACATTTTGCTTTGTTTTTCTTGAGACTTTCAGCAATTTATTTTTCAGTTTCAGTTAGTTAAGACTTAAAACTACTGGCAAATATTTAATAAAACGAAAACTTTGTTTTTGTATGCATTTTAAAAGCTTTTTGTTCGCTTTTGTTTTATTTAAAGAGGCACAGAATTTAAGAATATTTTTCACTTGGTGTATCAAAGTTTTAAAAATATACATAAACAAAAATATTATTACATTATAATAACACATGAAAATGGTGCCCAATAATATGCTAGACTTTTTGTCATCTTTTGCTTGACTTTCAAAATCGTGTGGCGTATGATTGATATTGTAGGTAAACAGAAACGCTTCAACAGTTATTTATAACTCATACGAACGGTACTATCTTTTTTAATATATCTTTTACGTTATCGGTAATTAAAGCCATCGATAACTTTCCTTTTAATAAGTAAAGTTATATAAATCTTTTATTTAGCAAAATTCTGCAGACAAATAATGTTATCGCCAGCCTTTTTAAACAAAATTCAAGTTATCGATAACATTGACATTAATAGTTATATTTTCCAGTAGTTTTTCTACAGAATATGAAAGTTATCAATGTGTTTGGCACACAAAGACGATGTTATCGATAATTATTCTTTGAAAAACCATTGGACTGCGATAACTTTTTTGTGGAAAATTGTAATTTTCGGATAATTAAGGTTCACACTGGCCTTTCGACAGATACTTAAAGTGATTCTTAATACAGAAAATTAAAGTTATTAATAACTAATTGATTAGAAATGGTGTAAATAATATATTTTTAGTACAAGCAAATTATAGATACTTTTCCTGAAGAAAGTAAAACCTTATTGTGGAAATTAAAGTTTTCGATAACTATTTTTATGAAATATAAGTGATAATATTTTATTAGATAATTATAGTTATCGATAATTCGGCTAGCATGGAGCTATTTTATTGAGTTTTTTTTTAATAGAAAATAAAACTTATACTTTGTCTACAGAAAAGTTAATTTCATTATCGTTTCCACAATATTAAAATATCGACATCCTACTTTCTAAAGAAAACATAAGTTATCGATAGCTATAAAATATTTAAGAGATTGATTATTTTTCCCTTGAAAAACAACGACATTAATAACTTTTCTGTATAACAACAATTTACGAAAACTTTTATGTAAAACATAAAAACTTTTTTTTTTATAAAAAATAAAAACTTTTTTAATTAAAGTTATTAATAAAGTTTGATTAGAAAATCCAGGTAATTGATAATATATTATTAAAAAATGGAGTTAATCGATAAATTTTCTAATGGAAAAACTTTTCCATGATATTTTGTTTTGAATGAAAGTAATCGCAAATTTTGGCAAATAAAATTTATCGAAATTACCCATAAAAAATTCATGTCATCCTTAGTTTTTGCATGATTTTTGAAAGATATTGTGAAAATTTGTAATAATTTCTATAACTTTTAAAAATATATCATGGCGGCCTTTCAGCTAAAGAAAAGCGTAATGAGTTTTTATTGTTGGGCTATTAGATATTGGAGTGTTTTTTTTTATTAACCTTAAAAAATTAAGTTCTCGCCAACTGTAATGATAATTTCGTATCTTTTGTATACAACGTATTTTGGCAATGGTTTGTTTTTGCTCTGTAGCAAATTTATCCATCCGGAGCTTAAATCCTGAAAGAAGTCAATGGTCTGTTATAAGAGTCATATATATTTTACTCTTTAATTTAACAAAAGACTCAAACAGCTTAATCGGGTGAAAAGTACATTTTGTTTTATTTCTATAAAGATGATCTTTAGAAAACTTTAAACCCCTCTTTTTTTTATTAAATTCTAAACAAGAACATTTTTCTATGTTGTCGCCTTTTTGCACAACATCATAAATAAAAGCTGTGTCCTAGTTTGGCTGAAAAAAGTGCATCTTTGTTGTATGCAGTTTTTTGTTCATTGTTTTTGTTTGTTTGTTTGTTATTGTTATTGTCTATTTATGTGTGTTTTAAAAACTTTATTAACACTCATACTGCTGCAGCTTAAGTTGAAAGCGTTCGGGTGGATGTGTGTTGGGTGTATCTGTGTTAAAAGTGATTTTCCAAAAAAGGATAAAAATAGAGCTGCAAAAGTGTTTATGTTGTTTTATTTCTAGTCGTTGCTTTTTTCCCTCTTATATTTCATGGCGAACGTAAACAGGAAACTCAATTGTTTTTTTTTCAAAATTTTTTTTTGCAATTCTGTTGTTTTTTTTTTTACTTTGTGCTAGATTTTGCTGATATATGGAATACTGACGTTATTAGCCATAAATAAAAAGAATACTGAATAACAAAACACTTGGCTTTTGGGTTTTTTTTTTTGGTCTATGTAGCTTTTGAACTTTTTTTATTTTCTTTATTTAAGCTTTAAAATGATGGTACTGCTTATGGGAGTGTATGGAACTTAACTTTGTTTTGACAGGTTGTTTTCTCTCTTCGAGCCAAAGAATTTCGTAGTAAATTGTTACGGTTCCTTTGGTGTTTGATTGTGAGAATTTTGCTGTCAAACTTTTTGATCATAATTTTTGTATGCCAATCAACCGTTTTAAATAGTTATATTTACCAGAACTATATGTGGACGCAGCTTTTTTTTGCCCACCTAAAAGTAGACTGTTTTATTCCAATGTATGTTTCTCTTTGGAATATTTTTTCGAGTATTAAAAATAATAGTATTATTTGATTTAAATCGGCTTCAGCTTAATGTTACATAAGTCTAAGTTTTGTCAAAATTGCATCTAAAAATTTTCAATTTAATTCAATTAATTTGATGGCTTAAAGTTATATAAATATAAATAACGTTTTGTTGTGCTAAACTTTTTTTCTCTGCTCTATTCTAAATTGTTTAAATGTTTTTAATTTTTATATTTTTGCTTTAGTTAAATTTATATACTATTCTGATTTATGTACGAGTATATAAACATATATTATTGTGACATGTTTTGAAAGCCTTAAGGTATGCTATAAACTATTTAAATCAAAGATTAAATGGCAGAGTAAAAAAACAACCAACTATGACAAACAGTGGAGTGCAAATTATGCTGCATGACTGTCAGCCAGGAAAGCAGAGTGCCCCCGTTTTGGCACACATGCAGGCAAGAACCTGTTGCGCCGAGTCAAAAAATTTCGCACATTAGCGTCGTGTGGCATAAACATTTTTAATAATATCACTGGTTTAAGATTCCCCGCTATAACGCAAAGTCACAGTTTTATTAATAAACAATTAAAATTTACAAAAAAAAAATGGGGTCTATAAAAAACTTTACCTTCTCATTGTATAGTAGAAAAACTTCTTTTAGGGTGTGAAAAATTTTCAGTCATGTGGTAATTGTTAAAAAAAAAAAACAAAATCAATGTCAAAAAAATTCAGTGCGGAAATCTTGAATCTTCGTTATTCAGTTTAGTTCAGTTATTGCACTAATTATGTTTTTGCAGCAAAACATTCAAAAATTTATTATCCCCATGTAACAGAAATTGCCCTTGAAATATTCAATTTATTATGAAAGCACTAGTAAGTCGTTTCAACGCTGCAGTAACGTCCTCAATATTTCTCCGGTATTTGAAAGTATCACTCACAATACAGTGACATATTTTGGGGATGTCTGGACGCATTGACTTGTATTACAGAAAATGGAGAAAAACATGTTTTGGGCAAAAAGTTAGCGAACGACATTCATGAATTTAACATAAAAAGTGTGATTTTGGCGTAGCAAATCTGTTGCTTTGCCGCTGCAAATGTAAGCTTTTCCTTTGTTTCAATAAACGAAACTATTAATTAATACAACAAAAATTAGTTATTTTGCGAAAAATTATTTTTGTTATAATAGCAAATCTCTGAAATCATATAGAACTGCTGTAATATCCAAAATTCATTGTAAAATGTGGTGCTAAAACCGATTAGATTTGCTTTTCGCTGTTGCAGTTTGCTCGATTATGTCATTATATTTAAAGCATACCCTTCGGCTGTATCAAAAGTTTGTGTACTAAATGTATAATAATTAAAAATTAAACACACAAAAAGAAAGATAAACTTATCAAACTGAATACAAAACTAAACCAATAGAGTATCAACATAAAAAGTCATTTTATTGTTTATAACAAACAAAACACATGTTTTATATACAATAAACTTGCGTTTTGGTTTCTACAGGCCGCCAATGATTTTATTTCTTTAAAAAATCTGAAATCCGTTAAAAGTAATTCGATGTTGATGTTGATTCTAAGATACAAAACCAGTTTTTGTTCGCAACAATTTAATTCACTAAACTAAAGAAATCTTGAGAAAAATTTGTGTGAAAGGCGGGAAGTCAGTGTTTTTAGCCTAAAAACTTGCAAAAGTTGATATAGAATAAAGTAAACTGAAGCCAGTTACTGCCACCAAAAAAAGTTTGGCTACTTTTGTACTTCTTGGTGAAGAAAAAGGCTTCTTAAAAAATGTGCAAAAAACAAAGCAGCTAATAAAAAAATAAGCCAACTTTTTATTTGCCACAACTTTTACAGAAATTTAAAACGAAAAGCGCTTCTATATTGTCTCAAGTCTTTTCTTTTGCCATTTCTTTTTGTCATTTTATTGATTTTTCTGTTACATTTTGTTTGTTTGTATTTTATTCAGCTTTTGTTACTTTGAGTACTCAGTGGCAATAAATAAAAGTAACATCAGCAACTTTGCTCTTCTAGACAAAGAAATAAAACAAAACCGAGGAAAATAATGAAAAGTTCAAAAATCCATAAAAAGAAAACTGCCAACAACGTTTCACAGAATAAACTTTATACTCGTAGTAAGCAATATTGAAGCTTGAAAAAACATATTTGTCTTCTCCACCCGCCCTCATTGCACCTCCTCATTTCAGCTTTTATATTGTGAAAAATCAAAGTTTTTCGAAAGTCATGTTACTAGAGTATTGTGGAAGCAAGACTTCGGCAAACAAATTTGATTAAATTATGAAAAGGAATGGTAATAAGGCGTATTAAAGCACTTTGTTTTAAATGGAAAATATGTTTTCACACTCTGTCACAAGGACATTATGACCATTATGGTGTTTAAGAGCATAAGGTTTGAAAACGCGTCTACCAATATTAAAATTTATAAGTTAAATGGTTGAAAAAATTTCAAAAGATAAAAATTCATTCGTATTCAAAAGAGGTTTAAAACCGTATAAAAATGAGCTGCATACCTTTAGGCGCTAAAATGTTTGTTTTGTGTAGAAAATGAAAGAGCTTTCTAGCCCCAAATTTAAAGAACACTAAAAGTATATTTTGAGAAAACTTTTAAGCCTTAACTTTTTAAGTAGATTCAAACCGAAATGGTCATGAGGGAAAATTTCCCATGATATCGAACGCCAACGTTTGCCCGTACTTGAAAGGGCCAACAGCTGATTTGAAGACTTATTATAAACTTTATTTTGGGCACATTCATCTTCAGCTCTTATTCATAATGTTCATCATATTGTATAAAAAAAACTTTTCCGTAAAAAAATGTAGGCCTCAAAACTGTTTCTATGGAGAAAACTTTTGCTATAGAAAATATTGTGAAAGAAAATTTTCCTAGAGAAAAATTTTTGGAACAAGGTTTTTTCTATGGAAAAATATTTGTTTGCGAAAAGTTTTCTGTAGGAAAAATGCTGTCGATGAAAACGTTACTACAGAAAACTTTTCTGTTGAAAAATGTTGGCGGCATTTTTTACAGAAAAATTTTGTCGACGAAAGCTTTCGTGTAGAAAAGTGTTGGCCCAACGAACTTTCCGTTAGAAAAATTTATTGTAAAAAATATTGTCAAAGAAAACTTTTCTCAATATTAATATATTGAGAAACAATATTTTTCTTAATAATTTCTTTCGCCGCCAACATTTTCTATAAGTTTTATACAGAAAAATGTTGTCGACGAAAACTTTTCTGCAGAAAAATTTAAATATTTTTGTTATAAAGTTCAAAAAATTTTCTATAAATTAAATAGCTGAATTCTCGAACGTTTTGATTCAACACATTCCCCTTCAATGTCATTGTAATTTCTTAAATGTGCACTTGAATTGTTTCCATGTTTTGGTTTTTGCTGCATTTCGATAAGATTCCCATCGCTTTCAATTCGTTGCTTATTATAATTTTCAATCAATCTTTCATTTATCAAACAATACATTTTGTGCAACGTTTTCTCCATCTCGTTCTTCGAATAAACTTCATTTTATATTTTCATTTGCAATATTTACCACAAATTGCACTGATTTCAACATCAACGTGATTACATTTTCAAACTGCACATAATAAACATTTTTTTCGAAACACTTTTTTCTCTCTTTAACTTCTTCGACAAAATGAAAAGAATCTGCAGAAAAAACAAACAAACAAAAAATTGCGATTTTTTTTTTTTTGCCAGCGTAGAAGAAATATTCGCCGTCATACCCATTGAACAAAATATAACAAAAGCAAACGCACTAACACACACACACTCACACACATACTCACATATATACACAACTAAAAGCATGTCTGTTTCGAGAAAAAAGAAAAGAAAAATCTACAACCGCACACAGATTTCGCTGGTGAATTCCTGTTGTTGTGAAATTTGAACAAAAGGAAACGCAGGCAATCGAATTTGTTCGCTGAAATTTTTTTCTTCACTCGCACGTTCTTTTACCGCTTTTATCATTCTTTATTTAAAGGAAGCCACCACATAAAACCTAAACGTTCTTTTTTCAAACTCCTATGATGTGTGGTTAGGGGGGAAGCCGGGTCCTATTTTCATATGCACACTCGCACACATATTCACACCTTCAGAACCGACTTTCAACAAAGAAAACACGCTCATACCAACGCACTGCGAGGCACCAGTCTCAATATTGGCTTTACTACCAACTTGTAACAATATTTGTGGCAAGATAATACAAGCTGCAGGAACACTAACTGCAATGCGCCAAATATTTGCAAAAATAACAATAAACACGAGGGGAAATAGAAAAAGAAACGTTATTCTTTTATGAAACAAAAAAAAAAACAATTGCAAATTTCTAGACTATATTTTCAAAATGTTCGAAAATGTTTCGGGTTTTTTTTCCCAATTCAGGCAATAAGAAAACCATGGAAAGTAAATCGTTATAGTAAAAATAGGGGAGGCCTTCTCAAGGGGCGCAGATAGATCGTGGTGGCCGGACTAATGTAGTGACTGATGTCAAAGCACCAGGACAGTGGAAACTTTACGGCAGAGCCAATAGCACTTCACTTCATTTTGGTCTCCGATTTATCTCTTGAAGCCTCTAACAATATGAATGAAATATGATTTGAATGACATTAGACGTTTCCCGAAATAGTCTCAAATGAGATTAACATTAAAATTTAAGCACTCAAGGGATAGCATTGTTTCCCTTGTTGAACTAAATAACATGGCCTAAAGTATGAAGGGTTTCATCTTAACTGACATACAAACCGAAAATAGTATGAAAAGGGAAGCGGTTATGTTTTGACTAGATTGCAAAACAACCGCCTTCGTTTCAAACAACTTGAAAAATGAACTGGTTCGTGAAAAGAAAGCCATGAAATATGAAACGGTTCCTCTGAAATTGCACAGTCATATAATAATGAAGCATCGCAAACTAATCGGTTTATTGGAAACAAAATGTACAACTTGATCGTTTTCAATACAACACCAGGAAAAATAAACCGATTTCTTTAGATTTGCGTACAAAACGAATCAGTACAAAACTTGTATCAGTACAAATGGTTCAGTTGCAATAGTGCGAAAGTTGTCCTAAATTTTAAAGAATTATATGTAATACGAAAACTTAATCGGTTGATTTTGAGTTATGAGGAAGTGAACCGGTTAATTTTGAATGCCCTAATACGGTTGTAAAATAACAATAAGACTTGATCGGCTTAGTTGAGTTACTAATAGTTTAACAAATTAACCGGTTTGTGAAATACGAACCGGTTAAATTTAAATACCCTAAAAATTAATCGGTCCGTCAAGTAATAGGAAAACGTAAGCAGTTTATTTGAGTTATCAAGAAGCGAATCGGCTAGTTTTGAACACCCTAAAATATTAACCGGTTTGTAAAGTAATACGAAAACTTAATCGGTTTATTTGAGTTATCCAGAAGTTTATCGATTCATTTTGAATACCGCACCAAATTAGCCGGTTTGTAAAGTAATACGAAAACTTAATCGTTTTGTTGGAGTCATCTATAAACGAATCTGTTAATTTGAATTTCCCTAAAAAATTCTGAAATATTGCGAAATTGTAATCGGTTTATTTGAGTTAGCAAGCAGCGAACCGGTTGATTTGGAATATACCCTAAATTATAAACCGGTTTGTGCAACAAATTATTTTTTTCGTATATTTTTATTTTATATAATCTGAACGTGGGCGCTAATTTGATTGGAATGGAACAAAATATTATTAATATAGTTCGTGTGATTCTATATATTTGTGTGAAACTTATTTGGGACACATTTCACTGGCTCGGTTCTTATGAGCTTATTTCACTCTTCATAAGAGTTCATCTTCCGTTTTTTTCGTGTTGCGCCTCTGTAAAGTTTTTTGTTTTTTTTTCTTTTTCTCTAGTTGATGGCAGTTTATTTCTTTTTGTATTCTGTGCGCTTTCAAATGTTCCAAAAGTTGAAAAAGCAATTTGCTATAGTTTATGAAAAACTTTAAGCCGCTTTGCCAGGGCATGAGAAATGCTTTTATTTCTGGAGTTTCTTTATGAAATACATATATATGTATTCGTTTTCATGGTGTTATTTTTTTTTTTTTTTTTTGTACAAGATTGTACCATTTTTGGTATCATCATCAATGAGTAGAAAAAAAGCGTTGCTGCACAATTTATGTTAAATTCTCAAGTTTCTTCTCTTGACATTATAATTGAATTTATGCCACCAAATAGTAAGAGTGAGTTTTGTAGTTTATTTAAACAAATTCAATCACATGATATTGCCAGATTTAGAATCAGTCTTAGACAATATTATAAAATAAAAAGCTATAATAATTGCTACTGCTTGTTATGAACCTGTACACTTCTATTCTATCAATTTCCCCCTCAATGATAAGTACTAAAGCTTTTCTTTTTTCCATTAAGCAACGAATATTTGATTTCAATACCTTCCCATACCTTTTTGTAGTTGTTGTTTTTGGTTTGGCCCCGAATGTCCTCCACTTTAAGGTTTTTCTCCAGTTTTTGTCTTTAATAAACAGAAACTTTATGCAGGCTGGCCTTATTTGTATGCGTGTGTGTGTGTATTTGTTGAAACATGATCGTACATGTCGACGTATGTATGCATGTGTGGGTGTGTGAACACAAATTACATTTTGTATAATTTTATGCATTAAAGACGTGCTGTTATTTGGTGACATAAAACTATAACTACATTTTAACATAAAACTCCTTTTGTTTTTTTTTTTTTTTTTTTTTTTTTTTTTTGTTGCACCCTCTTCTTCCTGCTTGAAACAGCTGAAAACAGAATTGGGACACATATTTTTCCTGTTCACAAAAGAACCAGCAGAAAGAGAAAATAAAACGAACACGAAATGTAATACAATTTCCATTGAAAGTAATATCTGTGTAACACTATGAACCCATAAATATTTCATGTGTAAATGCGCAGCAGGAAAAGGATCGAAAATAATAAGAATATTTTTTTTCCGCTTCTTGTATTTTTCACACTTAACAAACTAAATGTATTGAGTGTCTCTTGCTTTCTTTCTAACAAAAAAAAAAAAAAGAAAAAAAACCAAAACAAAAAAAGAACTCTACATATCCTTGAGAGAATAAATATGGAATAAATCGAATATTTTTATTTTCAATGGATGTTTTAGTTTTGCTGCGGCGTTTTTATACACACAATAAGAATGTAACAATAGTTTGTGTATTTTCATGCAGTTTTTGGCGTGCTGTGGCAAAAGAGTTAAATAAACCGGTTGCAAACAGTAAAAGAAACCCGTGGCTCAGGTAATCAAGGCATCGAGCAGCAAACCGGCGAATCGAATGCCATCATCATCATTAAAAATATGAAGCTTTTAGCTGTATAGCGCAATGCCCTCCTCTATCAGCATCTGTAGCAATAAAGCGGCAGCGCAGCTAAGTTCTTAACAAACAGGCTATTCAACAAACTTAGACACCTCTTCTTCATCTTCATCCATTGGCGCTACAGTCCGGGGCGAACCTGGGCCTCAAGCAACAAGCTTTTCCTGCTGGCACGATCTTTAGCCAGCAGCCTCCAAGTTGGTTAAGGTCTCTCCTTACTTGCGTGCGCATTCATTTCCGTGGGCGAAGACTTAAGTTCTCCAAACTCCAAAAAATAATTTGTATCCATAATAAAGTGGTTAATTTTTTCTCATATTCGAGATGAACCGGAAAATATAAATTTTTGCAAAAAACACCTTTTCACTTCGTATGTGTTTGTTATTAAAACGCTTCAGGTTTAAGGTTAATGCAGTGAGTTATAGCCTTCGCATTAAAAAACTGAATATCATTTTCTACATCTTCATTTTCATCCCCAGGGAAACGATAATTTTTTTTCTCAATCGAAAAAAGTTCATTTTGTACATCATACAAGTGGAATTTTCTTTTAATGGTGGAAAAATCTTATAACAAGCACGTAGTTTTTTCTTCTCTCTTGTTTTGTATATTCCGTTTCTTATGCTGCCAGCAAAATTTTGTGCTCCTTGCATGAGTGTGTGTGTGTGTGTGTGTGTGTGTGTGTTTGGGTTAAGGACATGTGTTACAAAAATTAACACGAAAAAAAAATGGAAAATAATTAGTGTGCTGACTGTTTTATTTCTTTTGAGCGTTTTAAACTTGGCTCAGTTTTTGTGGTACGAAAATACACTTTTGAATTGTTTTATAATTTAGAATCATTATCACGTAAATTGCAACTGTGCAAGAGAAAAGAAAAACGTTAACAACGCGAACATGAAAAACTAAAATAACTGGAGAGAAATAAAACACACATTAAGTAGAAGAAAACATTTTAATATAAAATGAAACAATTTATACAAATACATTTTTTTTTCTTATTTGGTGGCAGAAAACTAACAAAGAAACGAGCAGCAGAAATAAAAACAAAAAACAAACATGTTTTTCGCTGAAATTGTGCGTGCGTAACTAGAAGCGGCACAACAAAGTTGCTTGTTGCCACATGTGGCCTGTCCTTTCGACATAAAAGGATTTATTTTTATTCCTTTGTTGCTGTTGCTCTTTCAATGCAAGAAGTCGTAACGTTTTTCTTTGTCGTTTTTTACCGCTGTTGTATGTTTGCAGTGCGTAAGTTTTTAATTCTTTAAGCAATTCGGTGGCTTGATGTTGCCCAACCATTCATAACGGTATTTTCGTTTCTATGTCGTTTCAGTGATTTATGATTTGCAAACTGCATGACCTTAAAGTGGATGGGTTGGCTTCTGACAATATTTTGCAGGCTTCATGGCTCGTGGTTGTCAAAAAAAACCTTTTTTTTCTAAAAAAAAAAAAAAAAAAAAGTAAAAGCTTCTTTTTTCTGTTGCCTTTAATCATGCTTGACCCGGTTCATTTTCATATTTTTTAAATTTCTATTTGCATCATTCTGTCTTTTTTTTTTTTTTGTGGGCAAAATTGTAATTTATAAATTAATTCAAATTCTATGCGTGCTTTGCTTAAGTTGTTATTGGTTTTTGTTGAATCCTACAAACAAACCAAAACAAAAAAAATAATGAAAAAAAAAATGGCCAGATAAAATTAAAATAAGCCAAAGAGGTGAAAATGTTGCCCAGACCAACCATCCATCATTAATGCAGCCTCAACTCGAAAACGCACTAAAAAAGAGAGAAACAGAGAGAATGCGAGCGGACCAATGACCAAACCAAAAACAAAAATAAAATTTCCTGCCACAACACATGCACCACATAATAATGCCACAAATTTTTGGTCTAAAAATTCTCTATGTATTCTCTATACAGTCACTAATATAATAACGAAATGAAAGGTGAACAGAAAAAAACAGTAATAAATTGTATTTAAAGACACACACACACACATTCTCATATTTGCCAATAAACTGAAACGCTTCGGTACTTGTACAGACACAGAAAACTATTTAAAATATTAATTTGTAAAATTTAATAAATTTTTTGCTTGTTGTTATTGTTTTGGGTGTTGCATATTAATCACGAATTCACTCATGTGCTCTAAAAGTTGGTTGAAGTTCAATACAGATCATCAGCTTAAAGTCCAAACAGCATTTCCTTAAATGTGGCAAATCATTGTGAAATATTAGCGAAATTTCCTTAATCGTCTCCAACGTCTGTTGATGACATTTGGATTTAGGGAATCTACGATGTGGCATACACTGGGCACTCGCATCGATACGCTCTCGCTGGTTGTATATCAGCAACGTTGGTCATGATTTAAATCAAGCTGAATTGCCACATCCAGCTTGATAAAATTCTATTAGTTTTAACTCCAACTAATGCTAATAGTTTTAGCTGTTACTAATCCTAATAGTTATATACGTCACTAGTTCATGCCTGTGCATGCACAATATATTACAGTGAGCATTAGAATCACGACAAGGATGCAGAATAAGCAAATTAATTTGGTTTCTCAGTCCTCAGCGGTGGTTGATCGCAGGCAATGCACTGCCATAAACACCTGTTGTAAATTTATTCCGAACCTTATAGTCCACACTAAAACAAATAAGAAAGTCGCTTAATTATTTCGCAATATGATCCCGGCCAGAAAGATCTCATTTTTTATGCCTCTAAAGAAATGGTTTTTTACTCCATTCGATCTTCCATATTCGATCGAAAATAGAAATTAAGTGTCATGTTTGCA
Organism: Epicampocera succincta; assembly: GCA_932526305.1. NCBI lineage: Eukaryota > Metazoa > Arthropoda > Insecta > Diptera > Tachinidae > Epicampocera > Epicampocera succincta. Next base: position 9,513,621 of record OW052037.1, on the reverse strand, counting down.
GCGTTGAAGCATCGCTCTGTCGACATGTCTAGTCATGCCCTGACGAAATTACATATCTTGTTACCGCAGCTCTGAATATACTTAAGGTCAAGCATTACACACACCTCTCCTCTCTGCCTTTTGTTAAGACCGAGAATCTTTAATTTAACAAAAAAACAAAACCGGTGGTTTCAAAGCTTTTTACTTTCCTTGAAATAAAAGCCTTTCGCGTAGCATTTTCCAAACTTTTTTTCCACCCTGAAAAATAACATTATTTTGATTAATTTGGATCCAGTTGCAACTTGATTGCTTTTTCGTTTTAAATATCTTTGCAAACGTTTGTTTAACAAACATTCCCCTTTCCAGTATTTCAGCTTCTGATTTTAATATCCTTTAAAGGAATTTCTTGGGTGTGCGTGTTGTTGTTTCTTTGTGCTAAAATTAACGATGTGTAAATTCTATTTGTCGGCTGGCACCAACGTTTACAGCCAAAACATATATATGTATATATAGCGGCTGTACTTTAATATCTCTGATTAGCATCAATGGCTTGAAATAGATGTGATTTTTTTGCAGAGTTGGCTGGTTGGTTTGGTGGAGTTTTTTTCTCTTTTACAACATGGCCTATAGAAACGTTAGATTGGCTTAATAGTGTTTTAACTGATTGGCTTTTGGCTGATGGCAACGATATTGATGGTTGCAAGTAACAAAAACTATAGAAAATCACTTGAAAAAATCGCACAAACACAAGCCATTTAACAAACGACTGTGAGAAATAATGAATGAGGCGGAGTGCAGTAAACGGAGCTCTAAGTGTGTGTGCATGTGTTTGTAAGTTTGTTTTTTGTTACTTGTCAAGTTTGATGTACGATACAATAAAAACGACCTTTGCAACTCTACTCTTTTGGCCACACACCAACACACACACAACGCATGTTACATGTGACTTGATTCTAACATCTGACTTACCCACTCACACACCTAAAAGCTCATCAAACTCGCAAAAAGCTTTAAAGTCGTAAAGAAAAGAAAGCAAAGAAAGAAAAAAAAAAACAGCTGCAAAATTATTTAAAGCGAAAACAAGAGAAAAAAATACATGCACATACACCCAGTTGTAACCTCTGAACCTTTTGTGATGTCAAACTGTCAAATGCCAAGTTATAGAACACATTTCAGTGATATTCTCTTGCATTACTGTACAGGGGTATCTGTCCCCCCCCTTTCCCCTTCTCACTTTTTCTCTCACTGTGTCTATTTTTCTTGCCCTCTCGCTGTGTGTTGCCCGTTTGTCGATAGACTTCTGTTTCTGAGTTAAATGCATCGCACAGGGAATGTGTAAGTGTTGGTGCCAGTATATGTACATGTATGTATGTATGTGTTTATGTTGAGGTATTTGTTGCAGGGAAAACAGTGACAGGTGCCATTTGACATTTGTTTCCATCAAATATACGCTTGCGATTAATCGTACAAGGAAAGGCGGTTTGATGCAAAAATCTATAGACGTGCACATACATACATGTATGTATATGTGTGCATGTGTGCATGTGTGCGTTAGTGTGCATGCGTGTGTGTGCTTGTTTAGGTCAGTTGCATTACAAAAGCATCATATGGCCAAACACACAGCCATGCGTTTCTGTAGGGCTGTGTGTGTCCTCCACAGAATTACATATCAGGTTATTGTCATGCTGGCCTTTTTTATGTTTTAGTTTATTTTATTTTAAACTGCATATTTACAACATAATGTTAATCTAATGATATTGGCATGGTTGACATGAATAACAATTCATTTTGCTTAAAATCGTTTTTTTTTTCTTCTTCTCTTCTCCTGTCACATAAATGTTTAAAATGAAAACTTAAAAAAGAAATTGATAGCAGAAGCCTTAAATGTATTTCTTGTTTTTTTTTTAGAAATAGTTCAAGAAAATGATTAAATTTTGTTTAAGAATCCACATTTGGCTTAAATTAATTTTTCGAAATTTTCCATAGTTGGCGCCTAAAACGATGCTTTAGTTTTAGATATTTGACAAGTTTATATTAAAAGCCGGCTCGTTAATGAAACGTTCTAAACCAAAATGTTAATTGCCAGCGACATTTTGTGTTAAATATTTAAAAAGTTTATAACCCAAACATGTCATTTGTTTTGCCTGTTTTTTGCCTGATTCTTGTGTATCAGACAAAGTCAAAGTCAAAAGACCAACAAAATGAATGTACATACATATATGTATTTAATTTTCACATTTTCTATTTCCGTTTGGTTCGTTGCGTTTTTCCAACCACCGCTCATTCAGCCATAGAAAATATTAGAATGGCAAAAACGTTGGTAAGGCCTGATCTATTTATGTGAACTGTTCTACCTGTTTGACAGAACTCTAAACAGCTAAAGTGACTCGCCGAGTGCCAGAGTGAGTAAAAGGGCTTTATACAAGTACAAGTACATTTTGGCTGTATTGTATTACATACATATATGATATGTTCATGTCAGCAAATAACTGTCATTTATTAGCATACAACAGCATTATCAACAAACTTACAAAGTTTTCGTGCACCAAACATGACCGGCAACTGGTGCTCTCACATGAATATCATCAACAAATGTGTATAAAATATGTCATATCAGGTCATAAACATGATTAAAATTGGTTTTTAGCATGTTTGTGCATGAAAGTGTTTTTATTTTTAACCCTTCTCTACCAGCCGTGGGAAGAGCAAGCAGCTCGTTTTTTGTCGTCGCTATTCTGCTGGTACTTATACATACATTTACAATATTTTTAGATTTATTAGTCAGTTTTTTCTTCTGCCCCCCTCGTTTCTGCTGATGGCCCCCAGTGATGCCTGACTTTTTTTTTATTTTTTTTATTTTTATTTTCTCTTTATTATTCTGCCATGATTGCAAAACTGACAAGACCAGTAGCAGCCGGTTTGTAGCGTTTGTTGTATAATGCTGCCACTCAAGCTGCCCTGGCACTCAACATTTTTGCCTTGTCACTTTTTGTTTGCCATCGTATACACGGCTACACTATGTACTCACTTCTGCTGCCTCTTCCATACGTTAGCAATGCAAAAAACAAGCATGTGAACGTATTTTTTTGCTGCCCCTGTGATCAGACATTACTGACATTAAAATTTTACCTTTGCCACAGAAATAAATGAACAAACGAACGTTAAAATAAATGAATGAGCTGCCGAAAAAAAAAATCCTGATTTTCTGTTCACTAATTTAATTAAAAAACCATTCAATGTTTAGGGCATGCACCAGCTTGATTGGGTATCGAAACACAAAGTTATGATATGAATGTTATGATTTGAAAACGGCTAAGAAGAAGAAGAAGAAGCGTAAGCGAGCGAGCTGGAAAAGGCTTTTTGGAGAAAACTAAATTTTAATTAGTGGCCGGAACAAAATTACAATGAATAAATGAGTAAAACGATGTGTTTATAATGAACATCTAAAAACGTTATCAATCACTTCAATGGATTAGATTTCACACTGAACTTAAATATTTTCAAAGAAAAACGAACTAAAGGCAGAGCAGGAGGCACTCAGATTTTGACAAAAAGTTCTAATGTGCCATTCACAGAAAAAAAAAACAATAAAGCAATCCACAAAGTTTCTTTCAATAGTTGTAAAATTAAAAACAAACGTTATCGCGAAATAAAATTATCGATAACTTATTGATAACTCTTTTATAAAAAAAAAAACAATTTTCGACAATTATTTTGTATAAAAAACAACTTAACTATAAATTTTCTTGGGAAAAATAAAGCTATCGATGACTTGATAAATAAAAATTATCGATTGCTTATTAAAAAAAATTTAATTTTTCTATAAAAAAGTAAATTTGGCGATAAAAGTAGTATAGAAAATTTAGCCTGTCGAAGGATTTTTTTAAAGTTTCGTTAACTTCTCTACACAAAAGTGAAATTATCGATTAATTTTCTCGAAACAAATAGAGCTACCGATTGCGTTTCTTGGGAAAAATTAAGAGTATCTATAAATTTTCTATAGAAAACTTCATTTGTCGTTCTCCATTTTAAAAGAAATTAATATGTCGAACACTTTTTCTTTTAGAGAATTCTAAAGTTTGATCATTTTGCTGTAGAAAAGTTAACACAGCGATAACTTTTCTGTAGGAAACCGCACTTTTTTTATTATAAACTTATCGAAAAACTTTCTATAGACAATTTAAGTTTTCCTTAAAATAATATTATGGCCAAAGTGTTCTTTCTGCAGAAAACTAAAGTTATTGATAACGTTTTTATACAAATCTAAAGTATCGATAGCTTTTTTTTTGTAGAAAGGTAAAGTTATCGGTATTGTCTAGAAAAGTTAAGAAATGAATAAGTTGTTTATAACAAAGTGAGTTTATCCTTGATAATTATAGTTGTCAATAGCTTTTCTGTGCGAAAATAACCTATCGATAATTTTTCTATACATAAATAAAATTCTCGATAAATTTTCCAAAGACAAGTAAAGTTGTCGGTAAATTTCCTATAATTAAGAATATTTTTCGAAAGTTTTTCCTTAGAAAAATAAATTTTCTGCCAGAAAGTACAAAAGAATTTTGAATTAAAAACATTTTTATTACTGAGATTTTTTTCATATAAAAACTTTTACTCTTTTTTTGCTCAAGTTGTTTTTATTTATTTTTTTTTTTTTTTCGTTATTAAATAAAATTATGCTAAATTTTTCGTTTTAAAAGTAATAACTTTTGACATGTTACTCACATCTATAGACATGTAAAATTGTCGCTAGACATTGATAGATACCTGGGCAGATTTGTAATCGATAACTTTTTCAAGGAAATGTGATGCTATTCTTTGCCTTGACTTACAATAATAAACTTTAAAAAAGAACAGAAAACGATAAATTGTCGGTATGAAACATTTGTGTGATATCGCGTTATAAGTCAAGTAAAAGTAAACATTAAGTGAAAAGACTTCCTGTTGCCAACTTGTGCTCTTACAGTTGATTAAATTTGTTGAAAAAAAGTTGTGTTTTCGGAAGGAATTTGTCGAGGTGTGAATTTTAATTGCAAAATCTTCTCATTATACTCGTACTGCTCTGTACATGTGTGTAATTATTTTTTGATAATGTCACTTTTTGAAATGTGAAAACATCATCGTTGTGTTAAGCTCGCAGGACTTTTTTTTTTTTTGAAACCCAGATTCTTAAATTACATTTGCGATTAAAACAGATGAAGTGTGACAAGCAAAAACATTCATGCATTCATTCTTTGAAATTCTTTTTCCGTTTTTTTGTTTTTTTTGGGAGGGGGAATAATCTCTTCAAATTAAAATGTACTTTGCTGAATAGTTTTGCCTGAAAGTATTAAAATAATGACCTACTTTGGGGATTGTATACGAGCAGTAACTATTTTGCATACAAGCATAATGTTGCATGAATATTTTCGAGCATGGGTGCCTAGTAATGCTGTGAAATATTTATGGCAATTTGCCATTTCAATAATGTTTTATTCCACCACATGCAGTTCCTTACGTACTCTTGATTTAATATAGAAGTTTTGGGTTTTTTGTTATTTCTTTTTTTTCGAGGGTAAAAAATTCTTTGTTGTCGAACAACTGAATTGGAAATGAAGAAAAAATTGCAAAGAAACTTAAGAGCTGAGAAACGGAAGACCGTAAAAGAAATATGCTTCTTTGTTATACATGATAAAATTGAAACGAATAAATTCGGCTTCGAATAAATTTTATTCGAATAAATTTTTTGCTTATTAAAAATATAATCAAACATATATGTTTATAATTATCATAATCATAATAAACTTAAAAAAAAATTATTCGAATTAAAATATGTATTCGAATAATTTTTTGTCTAGATATATAAAAGAAAACTATTTTTTTAATGATGGTATCAAGCAAAAGAAATTGAATATCGATTGCTGCTAAATGTATTACTAGCAATAAAATTTATTCGCTTAGAAATCTTATGCATTTATTCGAATCAAGTTAATCGTATAATATGTTTATTTTAAATATTAAAAGAGAGTTTTTTTAAATGCTACAAATAAGAGTGCATCATTAAAGCATTCAGCTTTTCTCTACAAAAACTTATTTTTATATGATTATTGGCATAAAATTAAACGAATAAATTCATATTTCTTAGTGCTATTTTTGTTGTTAATATATTTTGTTGTTGTTGGATTATATTTATCCATATAATTATTCAAATAAAATTAATCGAATAAACTTTTATTTTTTGTTTGGTTTTTCGTTGTATAACTCTTCAGATACTGCTTTTATACAACTATTCGAATAACGTTAAACGACTAATTTTCACTGTGAAATTGTTTGCATGTTGCCTGGTTTCAAAAAAATTCTGATACTTTTTAGCCAAAAAACAAAAAAAAATTATTTGTAATGGAAAAACTTACCCAACCCAACATCAAATCTAGTCGGGCAGGATTAAACCCGAAAGCAACAATAAGTTAAAAACAAAAATAAATAATTTCTTTTTTGTTCCCTGGTTGTTGTTTTTTTTTGCTTAGATTAAAAATAAACTTAAGTGCATTACCGTCGCCAACACCAACACCAACATCATCTCTACCATTTTACCAAAACATTTATCTTTTATTCCACCTTGCGCCAGAGTTTTTTCCGCCTTTTTTTTTGGTGGGAAAAGGAACGTGTTAGTACAAATGATTGCAAATGAAATTGATTTTTATTTTTCCATCGTTGTTGGCTTGCTGTCGATTTTAACTCACTTCAACAAATGGCTAACAAACGTACCAACTGGATAACAGACATTTGGAAGGAATGACAGACGGTCATATGGTTTGGAGTCTATCTACGCCTCTGTCTCTCTCTCTCTCTTTCATCTATTGTACATTTTGCATACTGATGGATATAAACTTTTTTAGGCAGTCACCAAAATGACGACATATGCTGGCTTTAAGCCTTGTTGTGGAGTTGACATGTTTGAATTAGAACAAACAATAACCAATAAACTAGAAATTCTAACAATTGGCAAAGAACGAAATAATAAATGGCATATTGTAAGAGGAAAAATTCCAAAATCTGTCACATTTTATCAACGTTACGTAAAAAGTGGGCATGTTAAAAGTTCGGGATAATTTATAAATGAAATTTATATAAAAACTGTCTAAAGAGAAGGACAGCAAAATCATGCTGTTGTAGCCAGTTTCAGCGAAATGCAAATGCAAAAAAAACACAAATTTTTAAATAAATAAACCTGCACATTTGATCGAAAAAAAATTGCAAAACCTTGAATCCAAAAAAGAGATCGTATATGACGGATTTTCTTCACTTCCATGTTTTCAATTTGCAGCACAAATTCCATAACTATAATTTTGAGGTTTTAGTTTTTAGGTTTTCTGAAAACCTAAAACCCAGCCAACAGCCTGTGCTTTGCACTACATTTAAGACAGATAATTTCCAACCGCCAACATTTCCTCCACCCACAACTTGTTTTGCATAAATAAAACTTTTAACTTTCTGCCAAATTATTTAAGTCAAAAACAAAAAAAAAAACAAAGTTTTCTAATTTAAATTCTAAATCCTTAAGCTATAAAAATCTTATAAATTTTGTTTTGTTTGGCTTGTTTATTTTTTTTTTCGATGTCCTTAAAAAAACAAAAATGCAGTGATTTGTTCTTTAACAAGATACAATTTAAACTTTGCAGTTGTTGGTATTAAGTTGTTATTGTTGCCGGTTTAATTTATTGCTTGACCATAACTCTTAGCCAAGAAAACAAGCTGTGTGCCAGTCAGCCAACCGACCGACCAAGCAAACAATTTCAAAGCAATAAAAGTACAAGGAAATTAACGGAAGCATTATAATGTGGCGGTAACCCAATTCTCAGAACACGAACTCTACTACTCGAAACTAAACAGAAATAATAACTAACAACAACAAAAACATCAACGGCTGCTACACCAGAACAGAAATAATAATTGTTTTAACAGCAAAAGTATACAAAGTTACGGCGCTGGTCACAGCAAGTGGATAAAACTTGTGTTTGAGGCCAACAGAAGGGAAGCACTCACCAAAAAGTCAATAATTTACATTCCTACAAACATCAAAAAGCCAAATCACATATATACACACGCACACACTCTCACACGGGCAAAAATAAACATTAACTATCAAAAATCTAGAGAAACTTTTTGCTTGTTAATTATCATTGACCGATTTCTTAATTTGTTTCTTCGAATTTGTCATTTATCACAGACAACTTCATATTTCTATAGAAACAATTTTTAATTTACACAGATATATTTCTGTACTATATTTATTTTTCCTTCAATGGTTTTTCTATGAAAATTCAATCGATAACTTCACATTTTTAAAGAAAATTTAACAATAATGTTAGTTTTTCACAAGAAACTACTTTTCTATGGAAAATCTAACTTTTGTATGGAAAAGTTGTCCGTAACTTTGCATTTCTATTTCTATAAAAAATCGATCGATATCATCTATAGAGTTCAGCGATAAAATTTACCTTTGTATATGAAAATTATCGATAACTTGACTTTTATATATAAAAGTTATCGATAACTTTAATTTTCTATAGAAAATTTATTGATAATTTGACTGTTCTATATACAAGTTATCGTTAACTTTAACTTTTTATATAAAAGTTATCGATAACCCTATTTTTCTATATACGAATTATGTATAAGTTTACATTTTTATACAAAAGTTATTGATAACTTTAACTTTCTATAGACAATTTATCGATAATTTGACTTTTCTATACAAAAGTTATCGATAACTTTAACTTTCTATAGAAAATTTATCGATAACCCTATTTTTCTATATACGAATTATGTATAAGTTTACATTTTTATACAAAAGTTATTGATAACTTTTCATTTATATAGAAAATTTATCGATCAAGTTATCGATAACTTTACTTTTCTATAGAAATCTTATAGATTGCTTTACTTTTCCATACAAAAGTTATCGATAACTTCAACTTTCAGTAGAAAAGTCTTCGATATTTTCCCAAAAAAAAGTTATAGATATCTTAATTTTTCAATGGTAAAAGTTAAAGATAATTTAGTTTTTCTGCAGAAAAGCTTTCGATAACTCTGGCAAAGTACAGAGAGATGCAGTTTTTGAAGAATTACTTCTCTGCTGTGATCTGTTAACCAGCAGGCTTTCTTGTTGCTGTTTTTACTCACTGCTGGCCGATGCTTTCGTAATAAAGATACAGGCTGTTATATGCATTTAAAACATTTTCTCAGTCGCGTTTTGAAAATTCCATAAAACGCAAATTCTTGTTTTGTCTAAAGGATTTTATTTAATGTTCTCGTTTTGTTTGTTTGTTGTTCAAAGCAAATAAATTCTCTTTATTTTCGGCACCTAAATTTAAATATTCTGACGCACGAATTTATGTTTTTGGTGAGAATTTGATAAGTTTTTGGTGCTGAATTTGTCTCGCTTTTTTAATGTTTTTGTGCTGCTTGTGACCAAAAGAAATATTGACACAACGTTGGAACACAAAACAAGAAAATCGCTGCCAGCATCAGACGGATTTGACGGGGTTGGTAGAAAAAAACAAAATCCTAAAATGGCGAATAAAAGCAAGTTGCTCTTTCAACGTTTAAAGTACTCCTGTGAATATGTTTATATATTTGTGTACGCAAATCTGTTGTAGATAACAACACTGAAACAAAATTTGACAAACATGTTTGATGCAACGTGTTCGTTAGAAATGCCATAATTTATGTTAATGCAAATGCTGCGGGGAAAAAGTTTTGCTGGTGTGAACTCATACATTGAGACAAAAATTTGTGGAATGCTGGACTTTTAAGCCTTTAACATATTCAAAATAAAAGAAAAAATAAAGAAAATATTCGAAATGATTTACGAGCATTTGCTCAATTATGTGTCCTGCTGCCGAATTTGCGAAATTGTATTTTAACAGCCACTGTAATTTCATGTGAATGGAGTTGGTTTTTTATTTGGTATAATGAAAACATTTTTAGGCTTGTAAACGAAAATCAACAACACATGCACAGGAACATGTGAAAGGGTTCATGTGCGGTGTGTGTGTATGTGTGTGTGTGTGTGTGTATGGTTTATATGTATATCCTACTTGGTTCAGACTGTTAGAATTGTTTTGTTAGAATTTTTACCTTTCAAGGGTATTTTTGTTTTATTTTTGATTTCACGCATTTTATTGCAAGTGCCCTAAACTATTTTTTTCTTTCTCTCTCTTCCACTTTCTCTATAAAAGAATTCTTTTACGCGCTTAGACAAACCACCAAAACCGCTCAGCGCATATAACATGTAGCGCACATAAACCAGAAAAAAACTCCGTTTGCCTTCTTCGCTGTTTCATGGCGAAAAGTCTTTGTGTTTGTGAATTTGCTTAAGTGCAGCGGCATGTGTTTGCTTTCGTATGAATTGCATGCAATTTTAATTATAGTTTGTGAAATGCGGAATTAGATCTGCTTGGCATTTATACGGTTTCGTATTTCGTTTGAAAACAACTTTTCTGTGTTTTTTCTTTCAGGTAGACTTATCAGTTTTAGAAAATATGTATTTACAAAATTTAACAGTTGAAATCTGTTTCTTTAGAAGAGCAAAAGAAAAGTTGCTGCGAATTACAAGAATATGCAGCTTTCGGCAGATACAGGCATTCCAGAAAAAAACGTCTCAAAATTATACAATTTGATGTCAAGAGATTCTTAAGCGACGCTAGTAGATGTTGGCGATGTCTTTCAAATCTGTTGTTAATTATTCAGTTACTGATACCAGGGCATTTGGACACGATTGAGCAGCAGATTCAATTGATAGAATATAGGTTGGACTTTGGAACATTTGGCAGCATTTTATAATATCCCAATTGATATTGTAAAAATTATCCAAAGAGATTTGGTAGCGAAAGCCTAAAAATCGCAGGTATCACCGTATAAAACTGTTGCACCTCAAATCATATGAAACATCTGAGCCAAAAAAAGAACAACTACATCGATGGCGGCTGAGCAGTTGCTAGTGAACAGCGCACATGATGGCCTTTGAAAATACAGTACACTCACGATGATATGAACATCCCCAAACATCAACTCTTGCTCTGCCACTAACGGCTCTAATTTATGAACGTTGTGCCAGCGCTTTAAAATATCAACAATATTTTTTGAGATATTTCTCAGACTTTCAACCGTTCCGTACGGCAATTTAGGTGAATTCCTTATTGTATTTGTATTTTCTGCACATTTAAAATGTTATGCAGCTGCATGTTGAAGTTTTTAGGTTTGTGCAAATCAAATGCAAATATTTTCTAAATATGCATAAAAAAGCATAAGTTTTTAATTTTAACAAATATGTCAGATATTGTGGAACATGTAAGAAAGGATGCAAATGTTGCCAATTTAGCGCAGAAATATTTGGTGCAATAGATAAGAACTTCATGTAATCAATAGATGATTGGTTTACAAAAAATTGCATTTGTCACGTCGTGAAATTTCCGCTAAAGAATTTGCCGCAACATAAAAAACTTTTAATGAAACACAAATTTCAAGGTTTTGTTTAATATAAAAGTAAAAAATGAAATTGAAAAAATTTTAAGTAAAACATGAGCCAAGTTGCCAGACCATAATGGGCCGTGAAACTGCTGTATGTCCCCCTTAGCTTAAAAATTGTAGAAAATTTGTTTTGTTTTTGTTTAAATTAAAAATGTTCCTTCTTAATTAGCAACTGAAAAGCCAAACTTAAACCTGCTCTTTTGTTATATCATTTCAGAAATATTGTGTTTAATTTGAGCATTCACGATTTACAAGAACAACAACGTCTGGTATGGAATTCACCCGAAGATGATACAAAAATGTGTGTGGTCAAAGGCAAAGATGAGGTAAGTTTTCAGCTAAAGGATTTATTTCAACAAAAACTTCTATTATTTCAAAACAAATGATTGGTTGAGGAGAAAAAAAATCACTAAACTGTTTGCTATTGACTACAGCTACATTCATTATATTCATTAAGCCAACAGCTTAATAGTACAATTAAACGTTTATATTTTTTTATATGTAGTTCGAAAAAAAAAACCAACTCACACGCACACTTTGAAAGTCAACAGTCAGAAAAAAAATTTGTTTAATATAAAACACGAGCCACATTCTCTCCACAAAGTGTAGAGCCTTAAAACTTTATTACCAAAATGGAGTATCATGATGTACTTTATATTTTCATTCCCTTCTTTTTTTTCTTAATGTGTGGCAAAAACGCAACAAAGTAGCAGAGATTATAATACAAATATGCTCACTTAAGTATTAAGTGTGTAAATTCTAAACACACACGCAATTAAAAAAAAAAAAAAACGGCGCTCATTATTGTGGACTTTTGTAGGTTTTACCTGGCAGTTTGTGTGCACAGAATTATGGTATCGCAATCTGAATGTGATACAACGGCGTCTATAAAAACATATTATTATAATTTGTATGAGCTGACGAGACAGGCCAGAAATTAGCAGCGAACGCCCCTGCGAGATTTAAATACGCACCCTCGACAAAAAAAGCTCAATTATTTCATTTTATTTGTAATTTTTGAACGTAATTTCTTAATTTTAGATAAACTGAGGCTTCAACATGCCTAAAACTTTGTTTAAAAATGTTTCTCAAAGGGCTTTTTATATTGTAGCTTTTAATGAAGTTCGAAAATTAAAAAAAAATTCAGTCAAAAATTTAAGATTTTGATTCGAATATTTTTAACAATTGGCGAAATTCGTAATTTTATATGTTAAAAAAGTTCTTAATTATTAATTTTAAAGTTTAACTTAATGTTTAATTTAACTTAATGCTAAAGTTTAAAATTAATAATTACTAAAATCAAGTTGTTGTTACTGTAAAAATAAGATAGAACAAATCTGGATTTTTTTTTTGTTAAATTTGGAATATTTGTTTTTATACTCGTATGTGTAACTCCAAAAGTCAACATAAATGTGATTAATTTTGCTTATTGTCTCAATACAAGATAGATTGAGAAATAAATAAAATACATTTTGTGTGTAAAATATTTTTAGCGGAAGCTGAATATTGTCTTATCGATTCTATAAAATTAAATTAAATTCGAATTTTCGTTTTTATATTTCTACATTTGGGAGCTGACATGTTTTTAGTGGACGCTGATTTTATGCACTTCCACAGTACAAAATTAAATTTAAATGCAAAAAGTTAAAAATATTTCTTTAAGAAAATTTTAAGGGACTCTGGTGGGCATAAAATCCTATTTTTATAAAATTCGAAAATTCTATATTAAATTTAAAACTTGAAATATGTACAAAATGTTGTCTTTAAAATTTAACTTTATATTTGTATATAATATTGGCTTCTGATGTTATTAAAGTTCTTAAATTCGAAATTGAATTGAAATTTTCAAATATATAGAATTTTACATTTTAATGGCTGCGCTCATATTGTTAAAATGGTTTTTTATAAAGTTCGAGAACTCGAAATTGAATTCGTAGTATCGAATATGTAGGCAAAGCCTAAATTTGATCGTCTGTAATGACGGTTGATGTTGTTAAAACGTTTCGAAAATTTTTTTTACTTTTTTTTTTTTTTTTTACTTGGTTTTGGTTTTACTCAGTTTGCGACAATATTTTTTTAAATTACGAAATTAAGTTCGAATATTCGAATTTGTCAAATAAGTCTTGGGTTCAAATGCAAGTACCCCAATACTAAAGCAAACTAGACTTGAAATTAACTAAAAAAAAAATTTAGTTTATTAGGAAAATCTAAACAAATTTGTTCAGGCTAAAAGTCGATTTATAAATTTCGATGTGAGGCGGAAAAAACCTTCGGCAATACTACAGAATTAAAAACTTTCTCTTATCATTGGTTTGATGCTTTAAAATTGACTTATTGCTAAAGTAAATAATTTTTTTTGAAAATGAAAATGTAAAAAAAAAGGACAAAATGTGCATTAAGTCCGCCAAATTCTTTTCAGAGAAAAAGCTACATTCGCCTTACTTAAATCTTTTGTATTTGGCGGAACAGAAACAAAACTCTAACATGATCATTTACAATTCCATTTACCATGTTTGTTAGTACTCGTATGTGCAAGTTTAAAAAAAAAGAATATATGCCAGTATGTGTAATTTTGTTTATCAGAAGCAGAAGCAGAACCAGAACCAGAACACCAAAAACAGAGGAGGAAAATGTGAATGTATTATTTTCCTGAACATGTTTATGCATGCACAAACATACATACATATATTCTAAATGAACGTTATAGTATATTCGGTTGTAAAAGCAGCATTGACAATTACTTGAGCAAAACCTGCATTCGTGTGTGCAGCAACTCTAGTGTAAAATATTTAAAAGCTGAAGAATCAGCTTAACTCTTAAGTGTACTTAAGCATGCAAGTGAATTTGTTTTATTTCTCTGCTTTTTATATAATTTTATTATACATATTTGTTATAAACGGAAACGGAAGTTAAAAATGCAAAGACCAATCTAAACTTATTTAAATGCCCACACACACACGCAAACACGCAAATGCACACGCATTCACTCATTTGGAGAAGGACAAATTTAAAGACGTGTAACTGTATGGAAACACTTGCACAGATTTCCGAAAACATTTCAACAGTTACGAAACAATAACATTTCAAACACTTGCACTCACTTAGTTTTGCACAATTACAACTAAAATCGTACAGAGTGACAATTACTAAAAACTACACTAAAATAAAACGATAGAGTCCAAAGATGCTTGATTGAATAGTGCCAGCGCAGGTAACAACTTAAATGATGCTTAATTGAGGCAATTTATACAATACAATTTTACGGGAAATTTTCGTTTTTTTTTTTTTAAGAAAAAAATAATATTTTTAATGAAAAGTTATTTAGTCGATCATATTTTCTTTGAAAAATAAAACACCCATTATCTGTCTTACAAAACAGCAAAGTTATCGTCAACGGCTTGTGTTGTAAAGCAAAATTGTCAATAATTTTTCTGTAGACTAAATTAAAATAATCCATTCTTTAGAAAATAAAGTTATCGATAAATTTTCTTTACAAAATGTATTTGATTGTAGCAGCATGAAACTGGTTGTCCAAAGTCGGCAAATAGCCGGCGGTACTTAAACGTGAGCCTTGTAACTTGAGAAAGTTTTTATTTAATTAAACCATAACAAGTTGGCATGACTTTAAATTTCTTCGTCTTGCTGGTTGGTACTTAACTTTTTATTTTATCTCCCCTTATCCGTGTCCTTCGCACTTGTTGGTTGTCCTGCCATTCATTTGGTTAAAAGAAAAAGTCACTTAAAATTTTAAGATTATTTTATTGCGGTTGACTGTGAGAAGTGTTTTTTGCGTGTTTCCTCCAAATGTAGGCCAAGGAGCTGGCAGGATCATAATAAAATGTGGGTTTAGTTAGTTTTATTTTAATTCATTGAATTAATTTCTATTTCTTTTATTATTTAAATAGTTTGACAAAAGTTTTAAGGCAAAGTAAAGACAACAAGTATAAATTAAGTTGCCACAGTGGAAGTAAAAGGAATATTTAACTTTTGAATATCTAATCTAAGTAGAACTTAGAAAAGAAAAACAATACATTTTTACAGTTTGAACAAAGAAAAACGCATAACAAAAAACTGTAGCATAGTTTTGGGCGGAATTAGTAACCTATTTTGCTGTGTATGAACTCAGGTGCTTTATTATTGGGTTGCCTGAATAAATGGGTTTATGGGCATCAAATATTTTATTTAAAAATTTTCATTGCTAATTATTAAAACAAGTTTATGAAATAAAAATGATATGGGAAGAAATACTTGTTAATAATTTTAAGGCGATAGTCTGTAGTTGCTGGTACTTTAGCTATTAAGATTAATTATGCTTTAAATTATAGTAAATTGTAAGGCCCAAATCCCTATATCGACCAAAACTTGGTTAAACATTTTAAAGGGCAAAAAAAAACTCATTCACTGGATGTTTCGAAGATCTATTTGTTGAAAAATTTGCACCGTTTGTGACATTGAGATTTGTTTTGTATTAACAAATTCTTTGTGCCATTGTCACCTAAAACTTTATATATATAACGGATGAGTGCAACCCAGAATAGCCGGAGCAGGTATTTCCCTATATAATGGCAAAGATGGAAAACGCCTAGTGAAATGTCCCTTTTCTTTCTGTGGCAAAACTTTCGACTTGGAAAAATTATCGGACTATAATTTGTCAATTTCCTTTTCAATAGATCGTTGTCGTCACACACAATATTTGACAGTTGTTTTCTGGCTGTCAGCAGCAGCAGCAACAACAACAACAACAACATTCCTTTTGCTACCTAAAATTATCACAAACACTGACCTCCCCTCAACAAAAGTCTTTAATTAATTTGCTTATTGAGAAACAAACAGATAATAAATTAAAGAAAGACAACTTGTTTTCTTCTGTCATGAATAGTAATCGATAACTTCCCCTTTCTGCTCCCTCACTGGAAAAATACTCCTCTTTTACTTTTTGTTCTCTATCTCTCTCTCACTCTCTCACTCTCTATCTATGTCCGTTTTTGATTTAACATATTCTTGTGGCTTATTTATCTGACGTTCCGGTTTTCAACTGCTCTTAAAGCCAGAAGGGCAGCTACACATTTATGTGCCTTGAAAAAAATAAAAATAGACAAAAACAGCCCAAACTAAAGAAACTGCCTTTGCAGTTATTCGCGTCTGCTGAAACTTAAATGAAAATGCATTTATTTATTTTACGCCTATTAGCATTTGAAAAATATCTTGATTGTTCTGTGCTCAAGTTCTTAAAATGGGTTTCCTTGTTTTGTTTTAGTTTTTCTCTTTCTGTGCTTTTTATTTTTGTATGTTAAATATTATGGTTATTATGCTGTACACCTAACAATATGCACTGCTTTAATTTTTTATACATCAGCCATAAAATATGCAGCGTAAATTGTTGTTAGACAGTCGTTGCTAACGGTTCTCATTACAACGACTTGCTTTTGCCTGACACTGTGTGTGGGCGCGTGTGTGTGAGTTTCTCAGTCTGTTTCAGCGCCACAGTCCACTAATTGCGTGACTATGCAAAATATTTCTTTAGCTTAATTGCATTTCTACACATAAAAACTATTTTTTCGTGCTACAGCTTTTTTTATGCCAGCCACTGGCTTAAGGTCTGCTGGCATTTAGAGGCTTTTGGTTTGAGGGCGCGGGTAATAGTTATGGTTTGCTTTTAAATACTTTAACAAAGAATGTGTAAAACTCTCGCCTCGTTGTTGGCGTTGTTGGCGTTTTTTGCTCTACAGTCTGCTTACAATTCTCTTAACGTTTTCGAGCTTCAGCTGCGAGTACCGTGTCTTTAGGTCTTTAGGTCTTTTGTTTTCTTTTGGCCTGGTTTCTTGCTTAAAATTCTGCTGTAAGAGAGTTTTCTAAATGTTACTCCTTTAAGAAACAACACCTTCTGTTTCGTGTTGTTTTTATAAATATTCGTCTAATTTCGTCTTTGCTGGGCAAAAAAGTGCAAAACATTTAGCCAACAATAGCAACAAACTGAAATATTCTATTCCTTGATGGCAAAAAAATAAACAAAAAACAACAAAATACAACTACCATTAACAACAAGACTTAATTTCTGGCTGGTTTTTTTCTTTTGCAAAAGATTTATTTAGGTCAAGAAGTTACCCGTTTATAACAATCGTTGTTCTGGCACAAAAACTTCAGCTTCTAAAACATTTGACGTGCTTGAGAGCAAAAACATCAAGTAGTAAAAAAGGCTGGCTGGCAGTAAATAAACAGGACTTGAATGAGAAATAAGTTAAATGAGGAGCTATAGTCGTGCTAGAAGGCCGAGAAAGCTCTGCTTCAAAAAGTATGGAAGCCTATATTTTTCACCTGTTGCTGTCCATATAGTTTGTTGTTAACAAAAGTTATCGAAAGCTTTACTTTTGTATATAAAAGTTATCGAATGGTTGTCTATAACATTTGATTATTAATAGAGAAGTGGCAAATTTAGTTGTTTGTACATAAGAGATCGATCCCTTTAGTTTGCTATAGAGAAAATTCATTTTTATACTCCTGTGTGAAAAAGTCAACGACAAATTTACTCCCTTTTTAGAAAAGTTTTACATAACTACTTACATCCGAAGCTTTTCATTTGGACAGTTGTACGTCAACCAGAACAACTTCTTCTCAATTTCCCATAGAAGACTTAACGACAACTTCATTTTTCGAGAAAGAAGTTATTGAGAACTTGGACTCTTAAACAAAATTTCGTTTTTGTATGCAGAACTTGTGGACAACGTATATTTATTTTTCAACAGAAAACTTGAGGACAATCTTGCTATACCACTGAAGAGTTATCGATAACTTGAAATTGTTTTAGAAACTGTACGTAGCTTTAATTTTGGCTATAGAAAAGTAATCGGTAATGAAGTTGTTCTGTGCTGTTCAGTATTAAGTTTTTCCGTTTCGAAAAACTAAAATTTCATATTAAAATAATATTTAAGTCCCAGAACATTTTTGCAATGCAAACATTTTAATTTACTTGTTTAAAACAAAAAGATGTATATTTAAGCATATTTTCATACAAATTTTATAAACAAATTCCATTTAAATATTTGTTTTATTAAAAACAATATGTTGCTGGAGCTTAACAAAAGAAGAAAAACATGATTTTAATTAAATGAATTATTGAGAAACAAAAGCGAGAATAAAAGCAACAATAAATGAAAGCAGGCGGCGGGGGGTTCTTTAGCGAGAGGAATTAAAAAAAAGTAGAAAATTCACACACTGATTATATTTTTATAAGTGATTTATATAAATGTTGTGCAAAAAATTTTAAATACTTACATGTTTTTTCAGTACCGTCCGTAAAATTATTAGATGTCACATAAAAATAGTTTTAATTTGTTTTCAAATACCATTTATTTCCTAATCCCTTTTCTTATCGAACTGAATAAAATGTCAAAGTTTTACATCTACTAAAAGCAAAGTCAAAGCTATTTCTCCTTAAGATAAACTATAAATTAAAAATCATTTCTTTAAAACTTTAATCTCATAACCTTAAAACAAAAAAAGCTGCCTCTTGTGAGTTGAAATGTTTGAAAAGCAATTTTCTTAATTTAGTTTTTATTAAAATTATATAAAATTTGATTTTTGAAACAATTGCAATTCTGTGCTTGTTTTTTCTTTTGTAAAACATATTTGAATAAACAAATTTAAAAAGAATACAAGTTATGGCAAATTTAAGGACTTTTTTACTTATTTCATACCAAAAAAAAGCCAAGATTTAAACAATGATTTCATTAAATATTCAAACCTATTGGGAGCGGAAGCGGAAACTGGAATATTTAAAAAAATTATACACAAAAGAGAACATACAATAAATTTATTGAATATATGTATGTGCACATGCAGGCATACACCCATGTAAACAGACACACACATACGTGTGCATATATACATATAAACAGATCAATTATCGTACACAACTAAGTACCTTTGAGCATATACAGTTCAATAAAAACACAAGAACTGCAAATACGGGGGTCATAGCAGAATCCATCGATCACAAATTTTAATTTTCAAATTGAATAAAATAAAAAAAAATTAAAGAAAATGGTAATAACTTTATGTTTCTTTAGCAAAAGGAGGAACACACAAATTTTTTAAACCACTATAGCAAGTGGAAACGTTAAGAATAATTTTTTTATCGTTAACTTTACTTTTCTAACTTTCGATAACTTTAATTTTCTAAGGAAAAGTTATCGATAATTTTAATTTTTTTAAGGAAAACTGGTCAATAGCTTTACTTTTCTACGGGAAAGTTAACAATAGCTTTATTTTTTTATAGAAAAGTTATCGATAACTTTAATTTTCTAACTTTCGATAACTTTAATTTTTTAAGGAAAAGTTATCGATAGCTTTACTTTTTTTAAGGAAAACTGGCCAATAGCTTTACTTTTCTACGGGAAAGTTAACAATAGCTTTATTTTTTTATAGAAAAGTTATCGATAACTTTAATTTTCCAACTTTCGATAACTTTAATTTTTTAAGGAAAAATTATCGATAGCTTTACTTTTTTTAAGGAAAACTGGTCAATAGCTTTACTTTTCTACGGGAAAGTTAACAATAGCTTTATTTTT
Organism: Epicampocera succincta; assembly: GCA_932526305.1. Lineage (NCBI taxonomy): Eukaryota > Metazoa > Arthropoda > Insecta > Diptera > Tachinidae > Epicampocera > Epicampocera succincta. The sequence goes on along the minus strand of OW052037.1, from coordinate 9,493,564 downwards.
TTATAGAAAAGTTATCGATAGCTTAAATTTCCTAAGAACAAGTTATCGATAGCTTTACTTTTTTTAAGGACAAGTTGTCGGTGTATTTAATTTTGTATAGAAAATTTGTTGCTAACTATGAGGAAAATATTAATAATTTTACAATTGCACTGAAAATTTTTCGATAGCAAATTTTCTATAGAAAATATCGATAACGGTACTTTTCCATAGAAAAGTTATCAATAACTTTGGTTTTCGATAGAAAAGTTATCTATAACTTAAGTTTACTAAAGCAAAAATATAAATTAATACACTTTTTGGTCAAAAAGTTATCGATAAAATTGTTATTTTTCCATAAACTTCACTTTTCTACAGAAAACATATCGTTAGAAAAAAATTTGCCGTAGAAATTTTATCGATTGCCACAGACTTTAGTGAATTTTAAACACCACGTCCTGCTGCAACACGTCTCGTTTGCAAACAAAATATGTTTAATTTGAATTTATTTATATGCAACATCAATACAATTTAGTAAAATTTATTTAAACGCATGTTTTTATTCTTGTATGTGAGCGTTTGTTGTGTGTTTTTATATGAGTTTATGACATTTCAATTGTACTGCATGTGCATTTAGCTTGAATTGTAAAACTCTTGTACTTAATGGACTTCAACATGGTTCGTTGGTACATACAAATAAAAGTGCTCAACGCAAAAACTTACACACAGAAAATAGCACACAATATATTTGTGTACAACAGTTTTTAACGTTCTCAATAAATATTTAGAGGAAATATATGGCCATAAAATAAACAAAACATAAATATTTCTTACACATTCGATAACGATTTCAAATGAAAATCATAAAAATATCGATTTTAGTAAAATACAAGGAAATCCAGTAGATGCTCGAAGGCATAAGCATGTGGACGCTTAAAGGGGCTTACATGGAACTATCTGATTACTATTCTAAATATGATTTTCAAAGAATTCAAAGCTGCCTCTCCTCAAGGAAATTGGCATCGTTTTGCTTTCCCTTCTGCACGAAAATATATCATACGAGCATCAGATGTCTCTAAAATATTAACAATCCAGATTACCAAAGTATCCTTTTTAATTTCCTTTTTTATTACATAATTTTATATCCATTTCTGCCACTAAACTATTAATCGGTTATGAAAATGGGAAATATTTCTGCAAATACTCCTCAATTTTGTGCTTTTACTTTTACAAACTCACAGATTATTTAGTTTGTGAAATAATAATGTGACAAAAGAACGACAAAATTTTAGAATTAATGAGGAAACAAAAATTTTAAACAGTTGCCGGCACAGTTTTACATACAAAACATGTTTGTTTTATAGCACATTTTAAATCGGTTTTCCTTTTCCTTTTTGCCGCACATATGAAATATCTGCTCTAAACTTTTTGTTCGAAGATAAAAATGTTGTTAAACATGTTATAGTTTTGCCATTAAATCGAATGAATGTTTGAAATATTTATGCTTAAAGGAAATAACTAAAGCCTTTTGGAAACGACAACAATAAAATTAAGTCAGAATTAGCAAATGAGATTAGAAATATTATAAACATTAAATGTTAAGAAAAGCTTTTCAGTAGAAAAGTTGTCGGTAACTTTAGTTATAGATCATATTACTTTTTCCATAGAGATATTATCGATGATTTTAGTTTTGTATTTCAAAGTTATGGATAAATTTACCTGAAATTTTCATCTGTTTTTTTTTTTTTTTATAAAAGCAAAAAGGAATTCATTCTATATTCTAACAATTACATCTCGTACAACACATTTTGACTTCAGTTCCCGAAAGTTGTAATCCAAACGAGCAAAATCCTTTATGAGGTTTTCTCGAATTTAGGTTTTAAAAATTTGATTTTGTAATTTTGAACATTTTTTTTAGCCAAACATAATACTTGTTCCACGGCTATATGTCGTAAACCGATTGGAATTTGGTTTTCTTGGCTTCAGCCTTATTCTAGTTATGGAATAAATGCAGAAGGTTGTGAAACAAAATGATCGAAGAAACTACATATAGTGTTCTGCATTTTTCTTAACTAATGGGTTTTTGTACGTTTTATTAAATAACATCAACAAACGATATCAAAACAAAGTGCTAATCTTGGAAATGCAACACTGAGTTATTTTATTGACGGAAATATGTGCATATATTTTTTTTTAGTAAAATCCCAAAAAACCTCTGTCCCCATTTAAAGGAAATTAAAAATTATAAAAAAAATGGCAGAAAAATTAGCATCAAAAGTAAATAAAATTATAATTTTAGGTCCTTAAATTCCCGAAAACTTTTCGATTTTTTTTTTAGACTGCACTATAATATAATCATACTTTATATTATATTTATATGCTATTAAAAATATAGTATAGCCAGAAAAAATTTTCCTATAAACTTTTATGTACATATATTGATAGGAAAACAGTGCTTTAGGAATGCAGGATTTCACAGGCATGTGCATGCATGTGCATGCACGTAGCTGCGTGTAAACATGTATTTTTATTACAAATATTGTGTGTATTGTATGTATTTTATTTGTGTTATTTATTTTAACTGCATTAAATAAATCTACCATGGTCACAACACAGACTGACCACAACTTTTAGCCACTAACTCCATACACATCAAACTATTTTGCTGGCAATAAAACCAACATTCACATACACACATGCAGCCCATGAATATGAAGGTATCTACATATCTCTGTACATATGGATGTATGTTGGTGTGTGAGGTAAATACATGTGTTTTTACGTCCCTAGTAAACATGTATGTATATGCTGTCAAACCTACATACATACATACGTACATACGAAAAAAAAAAATGTTTGTAAATATATTCTCATCATTAACATTCGTAAAGAATGACCAGCATCAATTAGAATCATCATTCAGTACGAAAGTAGTTGGGGTTGGTTTTTTTTTCAATAAATTTGCTTCAGAGTTTTGTTGCAATTTATTTTCCCGAATGTAACAATTCATTTGTAATGGCATAACTGTGTGCGTGCGTGTATGTGCGTTTGTGCATGCGTGTGCATGCTTGTGCATGCATGTGCGTGTAATTGTTAGTTTACGTAATTTTAAATTATACATAAATTTAAATAATATTAACATAAGCAATTTACAATAATTATATTTGCAAATGTAAATTATTTTACCCAGTCACACGAAGCCACACAATTATTTGTTAAATAAAAAAGAAAAAAAAAATGCTATCTATACACACATTTAAGAAAAAATGATTTAAATGATGGACGAACGTAATTGTTTATTTTATAAAACATAAATATGTGGATTAATGTTTAAATAATTTCTGTTGAAATCTTTTTTTTTTTTTACCGGCCACTGATTTGTTTTATCATCTCTCTTCTTTAGGATTTCGTGGGGAATTTGTTAGTATAAGACCGGAAAATTGTTCCAAATTGAATATAAACATTTTGTCTGAAAAATATGTACATATGTATATTCTTCAATAAGTTGAGTTTGAAGATGGCCAGCTCTTGGCACCATATCCTTATATGTCCTTGTACCAACACCCCAGCCAGTATTATTTTTGCTATAGTGCCATCCTTGTGCCTCCAATAAGCAAAGAATTTTCTTTTTGTGTACAGCCAAGCATTTATTTCTTTTATTCACAAATCTGCTTTTCGACTTTTTTTTCTTTGTTTTGTATTTTTGTTGTTGTTGTTAAAGCTTTTTTATTCATCAGTCAAAAAGGAAAATATTCAAATCTCAACCAGAGAACCAGCATTTTATTTTTGTAACCTGCATAAATATTTTTATTTATGCATATTTGAGATCGTTTATTTTGTTGTCTCTTAATTTTATTTTGTAAAACGTTGAGCCGTTGCATTTTCCTTTGGGAAAATATGTATCTGTGTGTGTGTGGCAAAGTGGTGCAATAATGGCAGCCATATTGTTTTTGAAGAGGGGGGAGAAAAACTCCAATACGTTTTAAATGTATACCTGATAGTGAATATGGCAATAGATTTGTTTACCCAGTGGTAAAAGGTATACGTGCAGATAATTGTTTCAGGTTAAAGTAAGAAAACGGCACTAAGCAAGATCTCACTTGAAATTATTTGGTCATCAAAAGTTGCCTTGAATAACTAAACTAAAGCGTGATATGTAAGAACCACTTGCCAGCAAAGATTACGGATGGTTGGGCATAACCTCAAAATAAACACAATTGAATAGCATTAACACTAAAGATGACCACGTCAGAAGATTATTCATCCAAAATTTCATTGAAAAATTTAGCTAAAGCGTAAGCGGTCCTATAAGAACCACATGTCGGCCTGTTTTACATAACCTTAAATGGGTTTAAATCACACGCTCTTTTAGGTTACTAAACAAGACCATTACCTGAAACTATTCACTCGGTCATCGAAAGTTTCTTTAAGTAGCTGAAGTAATGGGTCTCTACTCACTATATCTTTGGAAAAAAATAGGACAACAATTTAAAATTTAGCACTTTTTGTTTTGACAAATTTCTCAAAGTCTAGCAACTCTTTTTACCACTGCGATGACACATATTCTTACCATGAATATTTATTTGTACAATGAATTAAATTGAAAAAATTATAAAAAATAATTTAAAAAAATGTTCCTTTTACAGCATTAAAGCTCTGCTTTTCTTAAAAGAAAAGAAATATATAAGTTAATCAATAGCAAAAAATTGGATTGTAAATCCATGTCAAAATTTTGTCGTTGAATAAAAAATCATTTAAACTCAAAAGTAAAAAAAAAATTCATTCAAATTATAAGATTTGTAATTTTATTTCCTTTTCTGTAAAAATGAATGAAAGTGAAAAAGAAGTGCATAATTTCAAGCCAAATTTTATTTTAAAATGCAAATAATATAAACATTTTATTAATAAAACTTGTGTATTTCTTTTTCGCTCAATATTATTGACTGTTCGTAGGTTCTTCAAACGCGAAATACATCTTTTGGAAAGCGTCTGCGAATTTCCAAAGTTTGATATTATAAATGGGTGGAATAATCGATATATTGGAACATGTGTTGCTAAAGACTACAATCTATAAAATTTGCATATGAGAAACAAACGATGGAATGAAAAGTTCCTTTTAACCTTTTCATTAGTATAGAAAGAGACTTCATGCGGTCCAAAGGAAGATATATTCGCAAATATGAGCAATCCTACAATACAAATATGAACTGACAAACCGGTTGGTGAAAGGACAGGGATATCAAATTTCTCTGGACAGTCGGAGTTGTTCGATATTCCGAAGAAAGGACAGACCAGTTTACCAGACTCATCTTCATGCAATTTTAGACTTAAATCATAGTCAGAAGGCTTCATCCAGGTATAGGCTGCTCAACCAAATCGCCTAAATCAGGATCCATATTTCAGGCAACTTGGGGGCATCCGAAAGTTTTAAAAGTCATAAAGAAACTTCAGAGAATTTAGATTTTTCTGTACGCTACAGAAATCATAGTGCCCCATTTTGTGTAGTACGTCAAGAAAAAACCTGCTCCCCGAAATATAAAATTTTTCACTAAAAATGTTAAAATAAATTTTATTTCTGTACAGCAATAAAAACAAAAGCTGGCAACGCTTTCCTCAACTCGAGCTTGTTCTCGTTTTGCTTTATTTTTTCTTTCAACACAAATGTTGTAGTTGTTTTAAGAACAACAGAAAAACATTTTCAAGCTTTTGTTTCGTTGTTGTTTTTATGGTACGAGTATTTCATGCCAGTTGCTCGATTTAACTTAAAACAATGGCTGCTTATTGTTTTGCAGGGATGGTAAAAAAAAAGAATTTTCGTTTTTCGTTGCAAATATTACTAAATAAAATCAGTTTTTGGTGTGGAAAGTAAAAGTCGTGCCGCGTTTGTTGGTTATTAATTTTTTTTGTTAATCCTAATGGAAAAAAGCAAGAAGGGAGCTTCTGCTTCGAAAAATCAGGGACAGAATTTAAAATTTGATTTTGAAAACCTATTAAACAAAATTTTATTTTCGACAAGTTGGAATTTTTTGATTTATTGGCTGAAATACAAACTCTGAAGAGTAGTAATTTGATTCCACGTCCTTTTGATAAGTTGCTTTTCTTGAACAAAGTCAGCTAGTGATGACAGGGAAATTTTCTAAATATATCTGCTTAGGAATTTTCTTCTTAATTGTTACTTAATAGTATTTAATGATTTTTATTTAATGTTTCGTTTTCCTTTGGAAAAACTTCTTCTTTCTTAAGAAAAGCAAATTAATCAAATCATGCTGCTAAAAAAAATCAAAAAACGACTAATGTGCTGCTCTCTGTGATCACTTTTGTCTTCTACTGTATATAATTCGAAAAATAAATACATATGATAATTAGCATATAAAATCAAGCCTGGCAACTCTGCCATTTATATTCACTGAACAACATATAAACAAGTATACGTTGGAAACAAGTTGCGTAGTATGATCACTCAACTTCTACCAACTATTGGGTGGTTGAAAACCACTGCTTTCACAAGAACACTGATGCAGAGTAGACTCAGCAGCCTACAAAAACTACATTTGTTTACAATTTGCTAATTCTTTAATGAATTTTGCAAAACATAAAATCTTTCTTAATAGCTCGTTCAAATAATTCAAAATACATCTGATGAGAATTGTATAAAACATGTTGCTGCAAAAATCTTTGTTCTAAAACATTATCCATGCCGTGGAATTGCTCCGCAAGAATATATCCAGAGTGTGCAAGTGGATACTTTAAAATAGTTTTTACATCTCTATGTTTGTTGGTCTATAAAAGTTGAACATTTGCTTGCTCTGTTTTTTTTTGCATCGTACCATATGAAGACACGTGTGCATGTATGAGTGCATAAGATTCGTATGCTGTTATCATACAACTGCATTGTTAATTCAGGTTAGAATGTTGCGTATCTGGTGGCTGAATGTATGTGTGTGTGTGTGTGTGTGTGTGTGCGCTGTTTCGTACAAGTTGTTTTTAATAAACATCAGCCACTGCTGCAACTATTTTCTGTTAAAGCACTTGAGTATTTCCAGTTACTACAACTAATTCAGCTTAACTACTACAACAACAATAGTGACTATCATGTGCTACTGCCAGTAACATCCTTGGAGTTTATCATTGTTTTCAAAAGAAAGCAAATAATCAACAGCAACAACAAAAACAAAAACAACAACAGAAAAAATGACCATTTATTTCATATGGTTGTTTAAGCTTGTTACAGCTTGTTTTAACAGTGTTGTATTTTATTTTTTACTCTATTTTATTATTCAAAGTAGGAATGTTTAGATGTTTTTCATGCATTCTACTGCTTTGTTGAACATGTGCAAAAAATGTTCAAGAAAAACGAAAAAAAAACCAAAGCTTCCTTTACAACAGCAAAACAACATTTTCAGTAGATATTTGTTTGTTGTTGTTTTAATTAAAAGATTGAATTAAAAGAATGTTAAAAATAAAATATCTATTAAATAGAAAAGAAGAAGTTTTCGGATAAAATTCAAATAAAAAAAGCAAAATCTAAATCTAAAATTTCCAATATATTTTTTATGAGATCACGATGTTTGAGAGTAAAATTTCTCTTTTCCTTGAATTACAACAACAGAACAAAAACCTCATCAAATTGATATGAAAATATTAATGTTTACGATTTAATCATTCACCTGCAGCAAATATTAAATTTAATTACAATAATTACTTGTTTTTTTTCTCATCTTAAACAAACAAAACGTTGCCGGCTTTAATATCTACAAAAAAAAAATAAAAAAATATTTTCACACTCATTTTTACCTGTTTTTTTGTTTTGTCTTTATTGCAGGAGGCGTGCCAAAATTATATACGCATCATGGTTGTTACATCGCCGGGACGTTTATTTGTATGCGGTACAAATTCATTTCGTCCCATGTGTAACACTTACATAATCAACGACAACAATTATACCCTGGAGGCAACTAAAAACGGTCAAGCTGTTTGCCCATACGATCCGCGGCACAATTCCACATCAGTTTTTGCTGGTGAGTCGATTTCTTTTCTCCTTCATTTTTATTATATTGTATTTATTGTTTCATTTTTATCCTGCGTATGCGAGTGATAAAAATAAAAAGAGTAGCAAAAAAATTTAATTAAAAAACAAACAACAAGAAAATTTTATAAAACAAATTCATCGTTTACATTAAGGAGACTCAGGTTGAATGCTTAAATATTGAGGAAATTAAAAAGAAGTGTAAACTTTCGATAGCAGTCTTTATGTATCGATAATTGAGTTTTAAAAAAAATTATTTGCAAATACGATTGATAAATTTACCGAACGCTTAAAGTTTCTAACGGAAAGTTATCAATAACTTTACTTTGCTAAAGAAAAGTTACCGAAAAAAAGAAAACTTATCGATAACTTTAGCTGTCCTTTATATAGAAAAGTTATTGATAAAGTTATCGATAACTTTAGCTGTCCTTTATAGTTATCGATAACTTTACTCTACAGAAGAATTGTCGATAACTTTACCTTTCTATAGAAAATTTATCGATAACTTTCTTTTTCTTTTCTATAAAAACTTATCGATAACTTTAGCTGTCCTTTATATAGAAAAGTTATTGATAAAGTTATCGATAACTTTAGCTGTCCTTTATAGTTATCGATAACTTTACTCTACAGAAGAATTGTCGATAACTTTACCTTTCTATAGAAAATTTATCGATAACTTTCTTTTTCTTTTCTATAAAAACTTATCGATGACTTTAGCTGTCCTTTATATAGAAAAGTTATTGATAAAGTTATCGATAACTTTAGCTGTCCTTTATAGTTATCGATAACTTTAGCTGTCCTTTATATAGAAAAGTTATTGATAACTTTTCTTTAGAAAATAATTGTAAAGTTATCGATAACTTTTTTATATAAAGGACAGATAAAGTTATCGATAACATTACATATATATAAAAGATTTATCGATAACTTTATTATTCTCTAAAATATTTATTGATAACTTTACTTTTCTATAGAAAAGCTATTGATAATATTACTTTTCCATAGAAAACTCGACTGTTATAAAAACAATTTAACTATTACTTTATTATTCTAAAAAAAAGTTATCGCTAACTTTACTTGTCCATAACTATTTTATCGATAACTTTATTTTCTATAGAAAACGAAAATATTTGCGATATCGTTACTGTTCTACAAAAAAAGACTCAGAATTTTTTTAGTTATTACTTCTTACTTTTCGGAGCATAAATAAATAATTTAACACAAGTATTTTTTTTTCAAATTACGTGAATGTAAATTTGTGATGTTTTTCCCCCCAATTTTTTTATTTTGCTCAGGGTGTTAATCGCCCCAGTCTTGGAAAGTGCTGGTGTTGTTGTTTTGTTTGTATATTTTATTGTAAATGTGCTGATGAGTCGTTTGTTTTTTGTGCCAATGATTTTTTAAAACAGAAAAAGGATTTGTGCGATTATGTGTTGGTGTGGGCGTGCGTGTATGTTTGCTTCTGGGTGAATGAATGTGTGTTCTCATATTGCCCAGGGTCGCTGGATTTTATGCTGATGTGCTGGCGAAAAGAAAAAAAATCCATATGTGCATTTATATAATAATATTAAAAAAAAATGAAATATTTGTTTAAAATAAAATTACACTTTTCGCATGACTAAGAAATTACTGGCAAGAACTTGTTTGATAAAGAACAATAATATTAAATATTAACACATCATATAAACACATACATACATATTTGTATGAATATAAAGATATATCACTCAGTGGCGGCGACGCTGGCGCACATAGAAAAATAGAATTTGGGAGTTATCAGTGCAGGTTTATCTGTTGTACTTGTGGTATCAAATGTTATTTTAAGACAAAAGTCCTGTTATTTTTCCTTGCTAAATGTGTCCCCCTTTTGTGCAATAGATTATTTGCAGCAAGTTTAAATTTTCATTAATCTATTACAAAAATTTCGTAGGCGTTGCTTTAAATTCACTAAACAGCACTGGCGTCTGTAAACTTTAATAAGAAAACAATTTTTTATTGCTGTTGTGATTATTTTTTAAAGAGCCTAAAAGGTGAATTGTACACTGGGACACAAATAGCTATTCCATTTAATTGCTTCTGGTGATATTTTTCTGACAGAAACTTTTAAACTAAATAAAAGTTTTTTCTTAACGACGTTACAGAGTCTAGTCCGGCGAGTTAAAGGTTTAGGGTTGAAATACACTGAAAATAAAACACCAGCTCAGCTGGTGGAAATTTTTTGAATAGTTACTACGGATAGTAATTCATATCACGACTCCATGAGCATTTGCTCATAAATACTGTTTGTCTTTCTTATACACAATAAATGAAAATACGGCTGAACGAAAATGATAATTTTCGTGTAAATAATTTATTTCATAAAAAAATCAATGTGGTGATTTGTCTTTATCTTTATGAAAAAAGTGGGCAATTTAAGTAAACTGAGGGGCTTGTATCTTGAAATGAACTTCAAAATCAATTATAACAAGTTTCAAATTCATACTGTCAAATTCTTAATTTAATTTCTTTCTGTGTAAAAACCACACTCATGCCCACCTATTCGTCCTGCTGCAGAATATTCTTTCTTATTAATTTTTTTCCCTTTCCCAAAATATAATTCAAGGGATTTGTTTTAAACACGTTCCAAATAAACACATTTATCCATATACAATATAAATAAGCCATTATATTTATGTGAGTTACAATTTTTAAAACACTGACAACAAAATTGGCAATATTTTGTACATTTATTTTGGCCATAAATTATAGAAGGGGCCACAGCGCAAAAAAAAAAGAACAACCAAAGAATAAACACCGAAGAGAAACTGGCAGCAGTAGGAAGGGCAGCATTAAAATTGCATAAACTCGCTAAAAAACAAGAACAATGACAATAAATATGAATGTATGTACGAGTATACGAGTACTATCACGAATAAACAATAAACAAAAACAACAATAATAACTGCGATAGCAACAACAAAAATATACAAATTATACGGCATAAAAAATTGAAAAAAGAAAGACCCAAGTTTTATACAGCGGATAAAGTTGATGGAAACAAATCGCTTTTTATAGTTTTTTTTATTTTTCTTTTATTTGAGCCTCATTTAAATGTGATAAAAATATTTATGAAACGGAAGGAACATAACAAAAAGCACGAACCAAAGATAGTGAGCAAATAAATTTTTAATCTGAACAAACAAAAACATGTTCAAAACGTAAAAAAAAAATTATGCAAAAAAGAGCAGACGTTTAAAAATTGAAAGCAAAAGAAAACATGTGCAGCGTAAGCTGGTGGTGACAGACGTTGTGGTTAGCAGGTGACGAACGGAGTTATTCGCAGTCATCACCTTTCCACGGTCTGACACGTTTGTGTTTTATGAAACCTATCGTTGTGTCGGGTCATGTGCACGAACAAACTTGCCAATAAAATGAACTGTCTCCTGTTGGGCTCAAGACACCTACAAAACAGTTTCCTTCTTATAATATGACAAACCGCCTACGGAAGTACTCGGGGTATGTAGTCCCTATTTTCAGCAAATCCCAATTGCGGAAATTCAAGGTACCGGAACCAGTAGCCCAAAGAACATTAGGCCTTTACCAGACTCCCCCGCCATCCAATTTCTTACTCAAACACTTGCAAGATAATTGCACCGCGGAAACCTGAAGATCGCCGAAAATAAGAACTTGCATTATCAACAATTACCAAAAAGTCTTCCTGCGACTTTGGGTTTAAGCCGTAATCAGATTGTTTCAGCCAATAAAGACTCCTTAACCAAATGATCATTACCAGCATCTCTCTTGCAAGTTATCTCTGAGCGCGTGTTGGTCCGCGTTCCTCGAACTTAGCTTTGTATAAGGTTTCGGAAGTTCCTTAACAACCTCAATCATACAAGAATTTTCTAGAGTTTTAGTTACTGCACCAACCGCCCAATCGATATTTGAAGTCGCTCGCCAATTCGTTGTGAAAGAATTATGGAACAAAAACCACCCGCTATCCCCTAATTTACACACAACAATGATGTATTTGACGCTCTTGCATCTCATGTGTTTTAATATCCTTCCAAATTCGACCATATTGTTTTGTTTATCCAAAACTATTTTAAGGATGATTTCTTAATAAAAATCAAGTTCAGTTTTCAACTGCTGGAGGTGTCGCTTAGTGAACAGGTTGTCGTCGTCTACAGTCCTCTAATTTCATTTTTTTAGCTGATTTGATTTTCGTTTGGCTGTGGGAACAAGATACGAGCCAAAATGACTTATTCTACAGTTTTTGTTTTATAGTCCATCAGCTGCTTATCATGTTCTTAAGATTAAACGTCGCATCCAGGTGGCTCCGTTTCCAGGCGCCAGCAACATAAATTAAATGTCTACAGCCTTCCAATACGGATACTGGTTCAGTAAACTCCGAACCAACTGTCAAACGACGATTAAATGCAGAACGAACACGATGGCAATTGACTTTGGCGATTCCCATCAGAAATCAGCTCTTGGATGAAAAGAGAATTCAGCAAATGATTAAACGACAATTAGCCAGCAAATCTTTGGCACAAGTCCCTTGACTTTTCTTTTACTTCTTGCTACTGCTGATACTTCTTTAGCAGATAATTTGCGGCCCTTTCACTTAAAGTTTCAATCGGAAACTGGTTTTATTAAGAAAAAAAATGTAAACGATATTTTTATTTTGCATACAAATTTATTAATAAAATTTTATATCTATATATTTTTTTTTGGCATTTAATGCTCCATAAATGCACACAAGAAATACAACGTGACTGGCAAAACGATTCAAAGAGTTTATCACGGAGCTGGTATTTCGCTGGTAAACAGAAAAATCAATGAAAATAAATATTTCCTTTTCAATGGAATAGCGAGTAAAATCGACAAAGTTCTGGGTTTTCAGCTTCATATTCATATGAGTCATTTATTTCAAGCATTTAATAAATATTTTAACAAATAATAATAATAAAGTGGAAAACATCAAGGGGTAAAAAACCAAAAAAATATTTACCGATAAAAAGGTGAAGTTGTTGGTAGTCATGGAGACTGAACTGGTTTAGTGGAGGAGCCTGTGATACAATACAAATGCCCTGCCCTTATCAACAAATACTGGGCCGTTGGCCCTTTTACTCTGGATATCTGATCATCGTATTAAGAGGGTCAAGATCATAATAATAAAAAATTTCGCCCAACAGATTAAAATTGTTTTGTTTAAAAATCATAGCAGATATTTTGCTCTTTCTCTTTCATCTGGTTCATTACGATATTTGTCGTAATTAACGTCCTCGATTGCTTCATTTTCTCTTTTTGTTCACTTGAGCTTTTGTAAAAGCTTTTGCAGAAAACTAAAACTAATTAATTTTTTTTTTGTCATTACAAATTTTTGTTTATTCTTTTCCCCCCTCTAAGTGATCTGAGAGCATGTTTTTTTTCACTAACGAAAGTGAAATGTAAAGAAACCCACTAATTGCAATAAAATCCTTTAAAAATGACAAAACAATACCCAGCCACTTCAAAAGGTTGGCAGAAGCAATATGTGTGCATGCATGTGCATGCATATGCATGTGTGTGCATGCATACGCATGTATGTATGTATGTATGTACGTGCATTCATCTCTAAGAAGAGTAGTATAGTGTTGCAGCAAATAGTTATAGCAAATAACAATTGAAAGCAATAAACAGTTTTAAAACGAAAGAAAATAATGAATAACATACTAATGCTGCGTTTTAACAGTGACAATGCGAACCAACAATAGAAACGATGACACAGAAAAAGAAACATGAAAAACGAAACAATTTCGCCAACAATTTTAGAAAACAATATAGCAAAAGTACGGCAATAACAAACAGCAGCAAGAAGAGCTTTAATAACAGAAGAAAAAAATGTTGACGAGGCCAAAAAAAGAAGGCAAAACAAACATGCATGTACAGAGGTTGACTTGATAGGGCCTTTGTAAAGGAGGCCTCGTGGGATCTTTGTCCTAACATATACTCTTCTTAAGTATTGTCGCCCCAAATTTCAAACTTTAAGAAAGTAAACGGCCTTAAGGGACACCCTATTGTGAATGGCAATACAGTAGAGATCGTCTTTTAGCGTAACATGATAAAGCAGTGCGGTGAATTGCAAGAAAAATGGCTGCTATCGTTATAAATTGTTGCTTACCAGCCACCACCATACTTGATGTTTTCTTCTTAATGTCACACTAGAGGAGAGTCAACTGTGCCATGTGTCCTTAAAAGCAGCAAATGTGATAACAAATAACCAGAATTTCGTAGTAAATTCTGGAGAGCCGCTAATGTTTTTCCCCCCTTTGGCCTTAAATATGCAAGATCGAGTAACTCTGCAGTTGTGTTTTATCGTCAAAATATTTATTTTTGCTTTATATACTTTACTTAAGGTTACATGTTGCTCAAGTTGTTATTTCTCTTCCTTTAAAGTTTCTGTCATGTTGATACTTTCCAGCATTTTTTATGTTACAAGTTAACGGATGCGTAAAATGCAGGATATGAATTTCTGTAAAGTTGGTTGCTGCTGCTGTTGGGGTCCTTGTCATTGGAAATGCATGCATGTTGTTGAAAACAAAAAGGAATGTATTATTTTTGTTGCATCGTCGTCTCTGCAGCAGGACACTTAAAATTGTGATTTATTTTTATTGCTGCACAAGATTCATTCTTTCTCTCAAGCTGCAACATTTCATTCTGTTCTGTTATCACAACAAAGGATTTTTTAAGGTACTGAGAGTATCGATCAATATTTATCGTTGTTTTTGTTTTTGTTTTCTTTTTTTTTTTGATTATTTGCTTATTTAACAAAAAATTTATGCCAACGTAAATATTTCGCAATGATTACAATTGCAACTGAATCCAGCGTCTTAATAATACTGGTTTTTTGGGGGAAAAAGTCCTGGATTTTTTCCTCCTGCTGACTGCAATCAGCTGGAAAATGAGATGCAAGAATACGTGGAAAGCAAAAGAAATTAAAAAGAAATTGCACAAAAGAAACTGAATGAACAAAAAAAAAAAATACCAAAATGCGAACTCTTAATGTAGCAAAGCAGTCAAGAAGAAAAAAGCGCTTAAAAATTACAAACAAACACGCACACCCACGCACACGCAAAAACACAAAATTTTAGAGGCACTCACACTCAAGCACTTATTAACGCATTTACAAACAGCCGAGTATCGTCAATACGAAATTGAAAAGCTGTTGATGAAAATTACAGTATAATTGTCAAATAAGAAAAACAAAAACTGGGAGAAAAAATATTGTCTACTTAAAAATGAACACAAAAAATCTCATGCGATTATGCTGGTGCCTATTTATTGGTGCACTTAAGCATTAGTGAGTTGCTGCTGAAAATTAATGCTGAAATGCAAATCAAAAGGATTTTAATCAACACATGTTAGAAATGTTCATTTTATTGTATGAACTCAAGGGACAGTTTAGATGTACATACGTGACATTTCTCTTATAAACTAATGAGTTCCAACCACTTGAGTTTTTTAAAGACCTGCCTCCTTTGGAAACTAATTAATACTGTGTTCTTATACGAATGTGATGCAGTTGCCCAAGTTTAATTTAGCAGGATAATGTGTGAACAACAATTCTTCTTAGTACTCAAAATTCTCTTTTTTTTTTATAAAAGAAGTTTAATACTAAGACCGCATAACTGCCTTTTTGTGCCCTTAAGCAATAATGAGTTACTACTTAAAAAAGAAAACAACTGCAGCCACAATCTAAAGTGTCATTTAGTTGGACAGGGAATATCTTTTACTCGCACAATTAGTGTGTTTCACTCATTTAAGTTCTTTGACAGTCTGCCTGCCTTGCAAACTATATCTCAATATCTTCAGTTTATATTTTGCAGTTATTTAAGCTGCCAACTATACTGTTCAACAACATAGTTGGCAACTCAAATACTTTTAGAACTCTCAAAAATAAAGAGGATAATAGTTGATCTCTAAAGAAGCCAGTCCTGAGACGAACTCAAATCAAATAAAGAGAGTATTAGTTGATCTCCTGGCACGAACTGAAACGGCTTTTACGCACTCCAACTTTAAGATTAATATAATTTTAATTAAATAAAAAATACTTGAACCATTTCTTTCTGTAATTAACAGTATTTATCTTTTGACATTTGAAATTTTATTTAACTTAAATTATATAGTTTTTAGCCAAATTCATTTGCTTTATTGTTCATGTTCATCGTTTTGTGGCCTCTGCTGTGCAATTATAAAACGTGTTTTTAACGAATTTTACGAATTTTCAACTGTGTTACCGTTAAACATATTTTATAAATAAATTAATTGCCATTTTAATAAAATTTTCGGCAATAACCAAAAGCAACAATGTTTCAAGTTATTACTATTATTGTAATTATTTAATAAATAGCATAACTTTGTACTATTTAATTTAAAATATTTTAATTAAAAATAGAAGGCAAAATAATTTTAACGTTATCGGATATGCATAAGGCATGTACACATCCACGAACACACACACACACATATATATATATATATATATATATATATATACTTGTGGCACAACACGTACGCCCACATAAATTGTGTGCAACTGCTCGTACATACATATAAACTATAGTATAAAAATTTTGTACTCATGTTCTGCCACATTCGTTATTATATTTTAATGATATTAAAAAATAATAAAAAGCAGCAAGGAGTTGCCCACTTGTTTTTTTGTTTCTTACTTTGATAATGTAAAATAATATGTTGTATGTAAAGTCAATGGTTCGCGGTCCGGCCGCGAAATTCTATTCATAATATCAACTATTTATAGTGGTATATTCTCTTATCTAATCTAAGCTAATCCTTGAGTTTCAATTATATTTGGTTAAGAAGTTGTACTGCGCCCAATGTTCGTGCCATACGTGACTGGTTGCAGTGCAATTTTCTATTACCCATCACACCACACATAATTTAATTTAAATATCAGCCGTGCCCGCCGCATTGCCCACCCAGTGGTAGTGTTTCACTAACTATAAAAACAGAATTATTTTATTCATTTATTATTATTTTATAGTTTGCAAAGTAAATTCACAAGTTATAGACAGAACGGGCGCAGTAATGAAGACCACATGCTCAAGCAACAGAATTAAAAATCAGTATTGAGTTTTAATTCTGCTTTTATAGGCCCATCTGTTTGTTCATATTCCCAGCTTTGAAAAAATTATATATCCAGAGTGTTTTATTTACGTTGATTTATCTACGAGTGAGATTTTATCAAAATTAGTTGGATATTTGCGGAAAAGCAGCAACTCTTTCTATGTCCGTCTGTTGGTCCGAGCTTTAAAAAAGCAGAAGCCTATATATGTAATTTCATCAAAATCTTGGCAAAGACAAACAAGTCAGTTTCGGATTCGGTCAGGCAAGGGTAGAGCGGACAATTACACTGGTGGCGAAATGGAGGGTGAACTGCTTATTCACTTTCTTTGCTTTTCTATAATAGATCTCTTTTAAAACGAAAATTAATATTTGGTAAGTGAAGGTTTAGCGCCGCTAGACCCTATGCTAAGCACTTTAGTCCTATGCTAAGCACTTTAGTTGAACCTTATGTGACCTATGCCCGTTAGGAGGTTGCAGTCTTCATTTTGTTGAAAACATTTTTACAGTCGGGCCGCCAGTTTCAGAGATTACCTCTTACAACAACTCAGAAATAAATATACAAACATATGTCACGTATGTGTCGTCCATGGTATCTAAATTACTGGTATTGAAGTAATATTTCGGCTTATGTTGTTTCTTGAACAACTTTTATGGTTATTCGAAAGTTAGAAGACATCCTAAAATATACCATCATTTAATGAAAATTCTTCGAGCCAGAGACAATTTCCAGCCTGAAAGAATTTATTATATCAGTTCGAGCTTATGGCAGCCTTTCACTGAAATTCATGACTCCTTAAGGGGTTCAGCTGATATTCGTAGTAAATTTAAACAATTAAAAGATTTGCTTGATACACACACAGCATATGTATCCCTTTTTTGTGAGTTTTCCCCTTTTGAACCAGTATCAAATGGCATCTCTGGTTGATTTTATTAAATACTTTTTATCCCGAGTATGCAAATATGAATGTGGAGTGGTATGCGTACGAGTATGAGCGAAAAAACGCTTGTTAAAATGTACGATAAAAACTTGCTTTTTGCTTAATATGTGTGCGTTGGTGTGTTGCATTTATGCATACATTGGCGCGCCATTTAATTGCATATGTAAATTGATTTGCATAAGTTATTTTCTTTTAACAACCCTTTTATTAAACTCTCAATTTAGCCACCACCCACGCAACTCCTCGTACTCCACAAACGGCCAACGAAAATAAATGTAAAAAAATTCAAGTCAGCAGTGTTTAAACTGGAGTAGTGGGGTTCCCTCTCCACGCCAAAAAAAATATCAAACTATTTATAAATGTTAACAGTTTGAGAATAAAAAGAGACTCAATATTAGTGACCGTAAATGGAATCGGTGATGACTTTATTTTCATAAGAGAACGCCAGATTAAATTCATATTGAAAAGTTTTTAACGACACTTTAGCTGTGATCACGAATTATGGTATTTCCCTTAAAGCAGAACAGACAACTGGCAAACGTACATACATTTTATGCATTAAAATAAAAAGGTTTATATCTGGTGCGTTTAGGTTCAAAATTCCCGATTACCTTAAAGTATCGATTTCATTTGTCGTTTTATTCCTGCAGAATTAATTTTACTCGATTTAGAAAATATATCATAAAGTGCAGCAACATTCCGCTTAGTCCACACTTCTTACTCAGTTTGCTCGTATAGACAACCGTAACTAAGATTGAGTGACTTGTATAAAGATTAGGAAAGCCTTTGCCTTGGGATGTCATCTGGAATTGAGCGCAGCTCTTACACAAAATTGTAATAGGTCCTGCTTTTTGTGTTTTGATTGGGAAAATTAAATATCCTGTGGAAATATTTTCGCTGTCTTTTTTTTTGGGCAAAATTCTATTATTTTTGTTTATTAATTAATTAATAATATGAAACAGACAAGTGCTAAGCATTATGCTTATGTGCAGAAGCACTGTAGAGTCTTTTGCCAGGAATGGAACCTACGAGCGAGCTCTGAATTATTGGTCAAACTTTCTACCAACTCATCCATCAACAACGTTGTTGATGTCCTTTAAATGAATGTTCCAAGGTCAATGCGTTCTTTTAGGCTAAAATATCCTTTTGGGTAAAGCGTTAGTTACTCGCTGATTGAAGTGAAATGAATAATTTAAGATCCTCCAAGAAAATGCCAATCGGCTAAGAAACTGTTTGTAGGAAAAGTTTCCCTCGTTATACGCTAAATGTTTGTCTTGAATTACTCACATTTACTTTTTTACTAGGAGCCTCCCTAATCTCTCAATTCATATCATAACTATTAAGTAACAGATCCTTCTGGAATTAAAAGCAAAAATACCACAACTCCCAGAAATGCTGCCATATTTCCAGACGCGTTAATCATCAAAATAACCAAAAATAACAAGAAGTAAATATTTTACTCTTTTCCTCGTACTTTTTGCAGCACGCTCTCTCCCTCTCTCGCTTGCTATGCCTCGCTCTTTTGCTCTTCCGTTCTTTCTTTCATGTACAAGTCAAAAATGTAAAAAAAAACATTATAGCAGCTTTACGGTATTAAGTTTCTGTGACTTGTTAGCATTTAAAATGCTGTTGCCATAAAAATCATTGTTTATTTTTTCGGGTGGAAACATGAAAATGAGTTGGCTCTGATGATGGTGATGATTTAAACCAACAACCAGACCCCACACCACAAACGACCAACAAGCAAACCAGCATGGAATGTTGAAAATGAAAAACAATCATCCGTTTTTAAGCACTACTATTATATAAACGATTTGCTTCCTATAGTCGCACAATCAGACCAACTTTAGGGCAGGGACACGCTTCCCAGATGACGTTATTGTTGTCGTTGCACCGCCGTCGTCGTCGTCGTCGCAATAGTCGTCTTCGTTGTTTTACTCATCAGCGCCAACACTATTTTTTAAACCATTTTTATTATACGTTTTCCATTCCACACTATATTCTCCATCACTCTTTTTTTCTGCCCGAATTTTTGTTAATAATATTACGGCAGATTTTTGTTGATTTTTTACTTCTGTTGTTGTGCTCTTCCTTATTTTAATACTATTTGTATTGCGGTTGAAAGCAAAAAGTTTTACAACACGATTATGACTATTCATGTGTAATTAAATACGTTTAAAGTACGTTTTAAATAGTTGGAAAATTTAATGCAGAAATTAAACAAATCGAAGGTTTAACTATCGATTAAATCAATCGAGAAACAAATGGATATGCCAAAGTGACATTAACAACCCCTTTGAGGAGTCAGAGAAAGAAAATGTCGATGTGTTGGCTTAAAATATGTTACGACCCTCCCTCCGCCTTAAGAGATCAAAGATTGCTCATAATTTATATACGATAATAAATGATTACTTTGTTTAAAATTATTGTTTACAATTAGACAGCAAAATATTGTTTCTGGTACGACGGTACTCTCTGCCTAAAGTCCTAAACACTTATACTCGACTATAATTGCATTACAAAAAAAAAATCAGAGTTTTCCTTGGCGCAACTGTTTGACTTCATTAACGTTCTCGTCAGCATAGGAGTCGTTCTTGGATTTCTTAAACCTGTAGGTCCACGAAACAAGAGGATGCGTGCTTAAAGGATAAATAAAATACTTCTGGGCAACGTAACGACTCCGAATATGTTGTTAAACTTAAATAGAATCTAGAGCACTCATGTCTAAGTTGATAGACATCTTCCCATCTGGCTCGAAAGCTTGGTTCTATTTAATTCCTCTTGGACAGTAAATGAAGACGAAGCGGCAGCGTTGGTATTTTGCAATCCTTAAGGAGCATCAGGCTTTAATATAACTAGCCTGCACTTTCCCACATTGTACAGCCGTAAGAAGAACAGAAATCTTTTGTAAGGCAACAATAACTAGAAAACATTTAGGTCCAGGAACGGAGCAGGTTCAGGCACGAAGAAGGTTCTGCCAATTGGCCTTTGGTGAAAGCTTCGTGTGTATGATTTTTCATGATCTTCCCACAGTTTTCGTTGCCATGTCAACCAAGGAACGAGCCCTTACTACTCTATAGTCCCCTGTAAAATACACTAAGGCAAACTTTGCTACCTGAGGCCACAGAAAAGAGTAAGAGCTGGTAATCCAAAGTCGCTGTTTACAACACTTTGCACAAATAATGGAACGTAAAATTCTGTTTCCAAATTCATGTCTGCTAGACCCTCTCAAAAGTAAACCATTGTGAATCTCTGACTCCGACTACTTTAGTTGTGCCTTAAAGCACAAACTATTTTTAGTTTATGGTCTTGTACGTTTCATGTGCAGACTTTTGTGCAATTCTAAAATGCAAATTAGTTTTGATTAGAAACTTTTTAATAACACCCTATAATATCATAGAACATTAATGAAAATATAATTATTGTTGTTGGACGTTAGGACTCGCAAGCGCCACACACAAACACTGAAAAGGAAACGATGACCAATGTCCTTAAATAAAGAAAAAGGTCAGACACGCAACATGTTGTTTGGGTACTTAAAATTAAAGGTCAGGCAAGTAATTACAAAAGTTGCAAATTAACAAAGTGGAAAATATTTTTAGCAAAAAATGAAAAAGGACACTAAAGGCCAGGCGGGAACTAGAGGGCAAAAGGAAAAAGCAAATTTAAATGAAATGAAATTATGGGGAAATAAAAGTGTTTTCAGTTTTAAATTACCGCATTTAAACATGTTCGATCCGTCGTCGAGACCTATTCTTAACAAAAAAAATCCTGTGTGATATTATTTGCACTACAAAATTAATTCAAACTGAACGATTATTGAGGGCAAAATCTTATTTTATTGAAATGCTGCCGTTTATTTATAGCTTGAGTTTGCAATAACCATTTCTCTAAACCAATTTAATTTTCTCAATATTTTATGTCCTATTCAATAAACTCGGCCAGCAGAATATAAATTTTCTCAAAACACATAAAGTAAAAATCGCAATAAAAGCGTAATAATTAAAACTCGCAAATAATTTATCAACTAAAAATTCCTATAAACAAACTGCTAAAAATCCAATCAAAATCATTTCAGTTCATAAATATAAATTGTGTGAATAATAACAACAACCACTGCAAAAAAAATTCCTGTACAACTTCCTTAAAACATACACACCAACGCAAACACATGCTAAAACTACAAATGGAAAAGTCATTTCTCCTAAAACTAGGCAACGTAATAAATAAAACAAAAGCACCAAAAACAGCAGCTACAAAAAAAACCCAAACAGAAAATCATTAAAAATAAAACTTCAGCTTAAAAAAAAGAAAATAATAAAAATAATAAATCTATGGTTGTTGATTAGAAACAAATATTCCAGTATTTACCCGGAGACAAACACTGCCAATGAACGGACATTTAAGCAAATAAAATATTGAATGTAAAAAAGAAAATAATCACGGGGCGGGGAAAAGAGCTGGAAAAGTGGCACAAGTAAAACAAACCTAAAACTACGAGTATAATAAAAAAAAAATATTGAGTGAAAATGCAATGAAAGTTTTGCCAGAAACAGCAGCACGTTTAAAAAATGCAATTAGGATTCTAGAATATTTAGTTTTATTGGTAAACTTTTTTGTTCCAAATTTTTCTTTGTTTTTTTTTGGCAGGCCTCAGCTTAAGCCAGAAAGCGAAAAATAATGATTATGTTTGCAAAAAGTAAAAAAATAATAATAATAATAATAATAATAATAATAATAATAAATATATAAAAGTATTGGCGTGCTGTCATACAAACTTTCTGATGAAATGTTCTTCTAGGAACAATTTTCTACTCAGAGAATTTGATTCAGTGAAAGATTTTCTTGTGCGAAAGTCTTCGCCAGCCCTAAGAAATCGTATATCGTATCCCCATAGAACATTTTCATTTTTCGGGACGAGATGAAATCTCGAGTTGGCCCCTGTAAAAGCTTGTATTTGATTTGACGACCGCCTTGGCTTTATACTTTAATCTTAAAGATATGCGCCTTAAGACAACCTCACAATAAAAAGGCTAATGGAATGAAATAGCACCATTTCGCTGGTCTCTTCAATTTACATATTTCCACGATAACCATATCCTTAAATAGATGTTGAACCTGATGGCAGTCAGATTGTAAAATTAATTAACCAGCAGCCACTTTTCTCGATACCTTGGGGTATCTCTTCTGTTCTATTAGCAACCCCCTTTACACTGGAGCAAGTGAAGGCACCTGAGCCGGTAGTCTGAATTCCTTGAGATGAACATCGAGCCTTAATTAATGCTCCCCTTCCAATGATTCCCCACCATCGAGTTCCTTACGAAAACCCCTTGCTCAACAACACGCTTTAATTTATCACAATTATTTGGACAATCAAAGTCTTATCATTTTGGTAGTTGGCTTGGAAGATATAACTGGTACACTATAACCGCTATCAGCTGTCAAAGTTTGGAAGTCTCCGTGTAATCGATCATCTTTTGATTGCCTCTGACTTGAATAGAGTTTCTTAATTAAAACAAATTTTTGCTTAAAATATTCAACCAACAATGCAATATTTTGCTGAATTTTGCTTTAAGAAAAACGAACGTTTTCGGGGTATGATTTCAAATATATGTATAAGAAACTTAAATGTTACCTTGTAAACTTTCCCTAATTTAACATAAAATCTACTTTTCATTTAAGTATATTCTTTGCCGCAAACCAATAAAAATCGTTTTATCTCTAAAGTGAACCAAAAGTTTACATGCGCTTAATATGCATGGAAAACTTTATGGGTTTCGATAATTTTACTTGGCGGCGGCGGCTCAATTTGCGTTTCCTAAGAGCTGAACAGAAGTCTGAAAGTAACTAAAACTTTTGAAAAGTTTCATTATGAACATCTCGAGTAAACTGCTTCTAAAAAAATTGCATATACGAATAGTTTAAAAACTTATAAAAAGTTTGAGTGCTTTTTACATACACGAGGGTGGACTAGAAAGCATCCGAAACGCTGAAGTTGCTGCAAAATATGACACGTAGACTGGATTCTATGTCGCATATAAATCTAAAAGCATTCGCCGCTTTGCATTATCTGACTGGAATAAGAAGGTGTTCGTGGTATTTGAGTTTGTATTTTCTTTGAATCTCAAGGAAACTACTCTGAAAACTATTAAGAAGTGGCAAAATTGTCGTATTTCAGTCCTACAAATTTTGCATTGCACCTCCATTTCAGGTGGATACAAAATAGGTTTTTTTTATATGTATGTTCGAATTAGCACAATAAATTTGATGTTAAACTGAACTTATAAAAGTTTAAATTTTTAATTGAAACTGTATAAATTTATCGAATGTTCCTTTTTTTGAAGGCCAAAAAACTGATGATGAATTCGATTTTGCCAAGTTCACGTTAATGACTTCCTACTATTCAGATTTAAGTCTGTTGTTTTTCTTTATCGTGGTCGAACTATAGATTTTTTTCTTAATGACTATTTTTCGGACAACGTCTTTCAACTTTATTGAGCCATTTTGTGAAAAATGAGAAGTTATCTAATTTTTTACCTTAAATATATGTATATTTGTTTTTGATTTCATAGAATTTATAAAAATAAACTCACCTCGCATCAGCACTAAACTCATGTGTATATAAATAAGCATGTTGGAATTAATCTATGACTATGGTTAGGACAAGTATCATATCTCAGATCAGTTGCACTGCCACTTGCTCCAAAACCTTGTTTGATTACGCCTAAGGCTATACTATTACTATGTCTGAGGAAATGTGCCTGAAAGTTGTTTTATACCACCTCCCATTTTAGTTGCTTTTATTTTCTTTTTACAAAAAGAAATTAAATTATGAAATCTCCAGCATGTCAGTTTAGGGTTGCTCTTTAGAATATTTAGAAACAAATTTCGGAATTTTGCTAAAGAGCTGAAGCTGTCTAATATTTCGCATTAGAAGAACTACCCAGGCAGCTCAGAAACCAGGCCAAACGAAATTGATCGACGATACTGCTTTAAGGACATCATTTCTTCGCCGTCATTGAATTCCTCACTAAGGCAGACAGCCAGACATTTCATGGAAAACAGAAGTAGGACCTCCATTTGTAGAAACTGCATGGGAAATTAAAGACATCAATTCTTCACCAGTTTGTCTCTGCAAAATAGTACTAGATCCTTCATTCTCAGGAAATGTAAATGCAAAACAGTGCCAGAATGTTTGAGCCAATTTGCAGATAAGATATTTCTTAGCCAGGAGTCTTGCTGATTCCGGTGCTGTCAATTAACTTTTGATTAGCAGTTCCAGAAGTCTTGATTGACTAAGAGATCATATCCATGTCGTACATTAACGGTCGCCGATAATTTTCATATCAAAAACTATATATAATCCTTCACTTACCAAATTCATTTATAATTCACATCAGTGAATTCCCATCTGTCGCAATTAGATCAGTTAGTAATTTGTTCTTAATCAGTTTTATGTTATTCAAAATATCTCATAACGAGAGTGAGAGGTACTCGTTCTCTTCTGATGGCGTTTTCTTAATTGGCGAACACACAAGGACATGAATGAAGAGGTGGTTTGTTTGTACTCTGCCTTGCTTGTGTAATCGGTCTAGATTTTTCTTTAAACTCTACTTTTGGTTTAAGATGTGCCTACGTGTAAAACTAGATACTGTGAAATACCTAAAGTTCTTAGAAATTCTATTACAAAAAGCCTGTAAGTTTTTATGCAACTGTACGATTAATTAATATGCAATTGCCTTTAAATTTTGATGGCAGGCAATTTGAACATGCAATTACGCGTGTTCAAGTCCATTAAATATTTTTGCTACAAATTGACATTTAATAAAAAAAATGCTTAGGACCAAAAATGATTTAGCAATTTTTGTCAAAACAAACAAAAAACTGCACTTTAACGTACACGCAAGAGAAGCGATAGGAAGTGCGAGCATATTTTTTTTTAAATTAGTTGAAAACAATTTTAAACAGAAACTAAAAATACCAACAGGCCCACAGACATGTTAAACACTCGTGGTAAATGTACCAGATTAAGCAATCAATTGTTTTGCCCAATTCTGATACAGACCAGTCAAAAATGCACTCTTGAAGAGCAAAATGTGGCATAGAATGGGGAAAGGCAGAAGAACAAGCTATTATGAAAAGCTAAACAAAACTTAGTTGAAGTAATAGCTTTCAATGTATAAAACAGTTTCTCACGGGCTGTGGTGAAAATGGTAGTAAATATAACAGAGTTGGTAACTAGAACTTAAGTAGTGAAAACCGCTCTACACGTGCTAACATTTTATCTGAGCGCTAACGCATTTCCAGAACTAGTCTGTCTGTCCCCACAAAAACAAAAGCTTAACGCATGACAGTTTTTAAAAGGAAAGTTTTTAAGGAATTAAACAAATCTGCCACGACTTAATAATCCTTGTGCTGGTGTCTGTATCTGATATGTTGCACATGCATATATTTTTCTCTAATTAAAAGTGTTGTCTATCGGGCATGTTTTGGACAACACATTGAATTGATTTGTCCTTTTTCAAGGTCTGCAAAACTAAAACTATTATTTGCATTTCAATCGAGTATCGAAAACAACTTCAATGTATGGAAGAAATTAAAAAAAAAAAACCTTTTTAAGGTAAATTATAGAACACACCTGAATTTCTAATACGAGTAATTTGCAAATTGTCTGCATTTATTGCTCCCATTGCGTTTTATCTCTTTACTCGTATGTGTATAGTTTTGCTAAAACAATATTTTCTTTAAAGTATTAGAAAGCCGAGAAGTACTCGTTTGTGTGCTGTTTGTTTCTCAGTCTGGTTGTTGGAGCAAAAACTTTTTGTTGATGAAGAGTTTGTTTGTGGTAGAATTGCGGATTAAAACAGAAGTGCGTCGTACAGAGAATAAAGTGCGTGTTTTTGTTTAACCCTTTTAAAAGTCTTTTGATGTGGAAATGCAATGTTTTCAGGTCCAACATACGAGAACGTCGGCTTAAAAACAAGAAATGTGTAATTTATCTATTTGCTTAAGCGTAGTTTTTTTTTAATCCTTTTCGCTCTCTGTGCCTATTGTGTTGACAGCAAATAAGTTGGCGTAAATAAAACACTAAGACTTTTCTAAAGAGTAGAAAAGCAAAAGATTGCAAAAAACTAGTCATTAAGAGGAATATGTTTAACATGTTAATGATGTCTGTTGGTAGACGAACAGACGAATAGGGTGAGTGGTTTTGGGCAGGCGGCCGCGAAATGGTAAGTGGCCCCCTGCTGTAAAAAATTTACAATTTGCTTTATTTCCTCTTGTATTTGGGAATCAAACTGAAAGATTTTTTTTTTAAATTATTGAAATTATGATCTCTAAAATTGAGAATGAGGGCGTTAACAAGATATTGATGGTTTCTTTTTGTAGCTTCAATAATTATGTTTTTGTCGGATTTTAAGAAGAGTTTTGCATCAACACAGAAACATTAATGGATTCAATTAATGGTTTTCTTGAATGCGAGTCTGTAAAAGTTTTTATTTGAAAACATTATTGGGTCTTTTTCATGGAATCAAAACTTCTGATACTTTTGGGCCAAAAACTGCCATTTCATATTTTCAGTTCGAAATATTGTTGAAACAGTGAAATTTTTGTTTGAATGCAGTGCTAAAGAAAAAGGACGGTAAATCAACAAACACTTTGGCTTACAAAAACTAAGTTGTGAGTTCAATCAACGAATATTTTTAAAAACATAAACAATATGTCAGCATAAAATTATCCTCGCCAATTAACAAATCCTTGTTGTAGTTCTTTACAGCATTCAACTTGTTTTAAAAGCATTTGAAAACTTAATACATCTTTTGGTGACTTAATCTATAAAAATGATGAAAATTAAAAAACCAATAAATCATTTTTTCTTTTTCCTTTTCCCTTATCATTTATATCAAGCATATTATTTAATACTGGCTTTTCTTTGATCCATGAAATAAAAATATTTATACTATTTTAATTTATGTTTTTGTTAGTGTACAACCTCTTTAAAATCTAATTAAATTTATAATTTTTTGGGCAACAAAAGCTACACTTCTTTGGAAAACATTATTCAAAAGCAAAAAGGTCAAAATGGAAACTGTTCTTAATCCTTTTAAAGCCTTTTGTTCGTTTGCCCGTTTTAATACCCACATTTATTTCAAGGCTGAAAATTTTCATATTAAGCTGAAAGCTTAGAAGGCTATAAAACCCATTAATTTGTTTCCAAAGAAAGTTGCTTTTATGCGCAGGAATCAGTAGAATCTTTTTATTAATTGTCAAGATTTTTAGGTTTAAATTGAAATTTGTCCTTAAACAAATTTAATGTGTTCAACTGATGAAATATAATACTATTACTGTTAAGGCACTTGGCTGTGCTTTTTAGCCTTTATATGGCCAAGGGAATAAATTTGCTGGCAAAACTAAATCCTTTTCCGTACTTTGCAAAAAGTCATATATAGATTTGTGTGGTATTAAAAATAAATGGTCTTGCAAAAATGCAACATACGCACCGAACATGGAACACCATTAATATATTTTTAAAGTAGAACTGTAAGAAGTAAAAAATTGTATATTTATTTAATAAATCTAGTTGTTTTATTCTAAAAACACGTATCTTTCAACGCGGGCTGCTAAATTTAATGCAAATACCGATTTTATATATCTCTTGATATATTTTTTTTTAAAGAAGAGTTCCCACATTATAGCTTCTATTATATATAGGTTTTTCAATGATAGTTTCAAGGCATAAGACAGTTTTTTATAATATGTTTTTTCGGCAATGGTATTGCAAAAGTGCGAATACAAAGATCAACACATTTTGTGAGCAAATCGAAGTTGGAACGTGAAACAATCCAATAATATTGAAATATTTTCTTAATGAATAGTGTCAATATGTTGCTGAGAAGTGTAAATTATATATTAATTAAAGTACTACTGCAATTCTTTGTTTGCTTTAAATGGTCTTGCAAAAATGCAAATACTAAATATTGAACTATATTATAAATAAATGTAATTGAAGCCGTCTAATAGTTTTGCGTTTTTAACATTTGCAAGACCTCTTAAATTTGCTCAATGCCTGAATACCGCTAAAGTTAATCGTACTTATCAAATGACTTTTGAAAGCTTTTCCAACATGTATTAAAAATACGCACACTGTTATGCTCTAAATAAAACATTTGTTAGTGAATCTTGATGAAAGTTAAACTAAATCCAATTTTAAGTGCAATACAAAATTTTTGCTTGTTGCAAAAGGTATTGCAAAGTGGCAAATTAAAAAGATTTTATACAATTTCCAATTGGAAAAATAAAATGATTACATTTGCTTTGTTGCAAACGGGCTTGCTATAGCCAACTGATATCTCAACTGAATACTACTAATATGATCTCACTATGTATGTTTTTGCGAGTGATTTTACAAGGTTTTGCTGCAGTATTTTTGAAGAAATCAACTATATTAAAGTAAACTAATAGCAAAAATCTATTTTTTGTTTGTATAGAAGCAAGTTTTTGAAATGTTGTCAGTGCAAATTTTTAACCGAATTGCAAATTTATAGAAAGAAATTAAAATTTTGGGAACCTCATTCTCATTAAATAGTGCATCTATCTTTAAACATATTTTGCACAAATTTTGCTTTTTCCAGAATTGATTGAGATGTCCAAAATGTTCCCTTCAAATTTCTTCTTTCCATATAATTTTCTATTTGGAAGATATTCCTGTTAGAGTATTTTCTTTTGTCTAATAAAAGGATTTATAAAAAGGTTTAAGCCTTAAATTTTGTAATTTTTGACTTCTTTTTCGTTTTGTTTCTTTGCCATTTAACTCAGGACCCAAAAGTTCGAGCAATTTGCTAAAGAACCTTAATCGGCCGACACACACAATTCCTTAAGTCTTGCCAACTTCTTACAGCACACTTTATATAAACACAATTAATAAATTTTATTTATGCAAACAATAATTATTTCTACATATTTTCCCTAAAGATTTTCCTGCATTAAAGTGGGTGTCATTCCATTGAAATTGTTAGTTTTTGGGGTACTGGTTTCAATATCAAACAACTTTCAGTTTATTTTTTTTCTGTTCCTTTATGTTTGTAATACTAACAAATTAACTTTTATCATTTACCATCAGGATAAAATTAATGAAAGCTCTTTTCATCTTGTTTGAGGTTTTTGCTATAAGCAATTGTTATATGGATGTAAGTAGGTTTTGTCTTGCCCCTCGTTTTGTTTCTGGCAGGAATTAAAGTTGACAGGATGTGTTTGTTTGTGTGTATGTGTGTGCGCGTGTGGTTGTGCAAGTGAGTAAGTGAGTAAGTGATAAGAAGCTTGCACAACCAAACCAACAAACATAAGAACTTATTGTTCTCTTAAGGCAAACTTTGTTATTAATTGTAGTGTAGTGTATATAAGTGTGCTGTTACTTTTTGTTCCATACAATGCAGAAGAAAAATCTGTTTGTTCAAAATACACAAAACATTAATTAATCTTAAATATGTTTTGCTATTAATCACAATGATTGCAGATATCCTGCATGACTTGCTACAAAACAATCCAAAAAGAACAACAAATAACTTAGTGATATGGCACCACTACAACGATACTTTATGTCTAAAGGACTGTTTGCAAATTTAGAAGAACTATTGATTTAAATAGAACTTATGTGTTTCGAAGGCCAAACGATCAAAAGCTTGTGCGAAAGAGCAGCAAACCTCACATGAGCTGTAAACAGAAAAAGAGAGAGAGAGAGAGAGCGAGAGGTAGAGTTGGCCAAATTAAATTTAAATAAAATATACCTAAATTTCAGAGAAATTTTTTAGACGTTTGAAAGATGTTTTGATTTTGGACATGTAATAGGACACAAGCGTCCACTGCAGCTTTGCTGTGTGACGTGCATTTGAAATATGAAATAATCCACGACTTTGGTCTACATTTGAGGGACGACAGGGATTATGTCATCATTACAGGCTCACACAGGTGGCAACTTCTTATAACATGTCGGGGTTTCGTTTTTGCTTTGCAAATCGCCAGGCATGTAAGGTAGCACAAGGTACCAGAACTGGTGGCCCGAAATTGTCACGGAACATCAGGAAAGTCTGATACATTCCCCTATATCTTAGCTCATTACATAAACACAGCTTGTTGCAAGACAACAGCACCGCGAGGCCAAGAATCACCGGAGAGCTAAAGCCACAGCAACATCCTTCAAAGCCTATTCCTTAGTTTTTTAGCTTAAAACACAGCCAGAACGTTTCAGTCAAGGATAGGTTCGTTAATCTATAAACAAAGAAGAAGAATGCCAAAAGGCTTCAACAATATAAACGGTACCAATTATGAAAATTTGGAAGACAAGTCGGAACCACATCAGGAACATTGATGGCTTCTGCTTTTGCTCGCTTACTTTATGGCAGAGTTTTCATCACTTAAGAATTCTAGATAAACTGAGGTACCGGTGCACCTTTATTACACAGACAGTAAACTGCCCCAATACTCACCAGGAGGACCCTTACAGAAGCAAAAGATAGTTTTTAAAACGCTTTACAAACGCCAAAGGGACCTATAATGTTTGTTCTACTTCTTTGAAGACTGGCAATAGATATGCTCACCACTTGAGGGTGCTCGGTTATCCGAGGTACCGGTGCACCAGAAAGTAGAGTGTCACAGTTTGAGTACAGATATGTTCACTAGGGAGATCCTTATAAAACTAAGTGTCTCACTTCTGTCAATGGTTAGTGTTCATTGTTGCCGCAGTTATTTGAGAAAAAGCACATATTGTATTCAAATGCATGCTTTACAAACACTTTTCCCTTTCGTAGGACTACTTCCCCTCCCCAAACAGTAGCTAAACTGAACCACATCTAAGAATTAACATATGAATATGTTTCAAGGCTTAAAAAAGAGAAGAAAAAACTGGGTATGAGTGAGTGTCTAGAATTTCTTTTACAACTTGCCCTTTTCAAAATACCCTTATCATCAGTTTTTGGTTGTTGTTTGCTAAAACTCTGATGAAGAGCCAAGCAGAAGTAGTAAATAGCAAATAGCCGAAGTGAAAGAATGCAGCAGCAGCAGCAGCAGCAGCAGCAGCAAAGACAAGGCATGGCAAACACAGTTTGTTTGGTTATGTAATGATACACATCTTTGAAAATTGTGCCAATGTCGAAATAAGAAACAACGACAAAAACAGGAGAAGGAAGAAGAGTGCGGCATTTCAGTGTAATGGGTCGTTAGTTTGTTGTTCTGTTAATTATTTATTTGTTGCTACTGGTTGCTACTCCGTTGCAAGCATTGTTAACGTCCTCGTACATTCTGAATTTTAAAAGCTTTACAATTGTTGTTAAAGTTTGTACAGGACTTGAGTGGGCGTTTGTTTGCAGCTAATGGACGGACAGGCTGCTGTGAATGTGATGGATAGAGTGGTGGCGATTTGATCTTTTTGTTGAAGGTCGTTAATTCCATTCCTATTATTGTGGTTGTTCTGCTCGTAATAAAGTGCGTTTCATATTTTGAATTCTAGTTGTATAATTTTATGTCAAACTTAAACTAAAAATCGAATCGGATTTATTTATCTTTCGATTTTTTTTTTTTGTATGGTGTAACATTATCATTAATAATGGGTTCAAGGAACTTCTCCTGAACTTATAACTTGTAAGTCAATCCATCTTTTTCTTCTTCTTCTTTTGGCGCTACAGTCCGTGGTGAACCTGGGCCTCAACCAAAAAAGTTTTCCAGCTGGCACAGTCTTTAGCCAGCGTTCTCCAATTGTGCACACCAAGTTGATTGAGGTCCCTCTCCACTTGTGTGCGCCATCGGTTCCGTGGGCGTCCTCTAATGCGTTGTCCCACAGGTTCGGAATCGAAGATTCTACGGGTGGGAACAGTAAGTCAATCCATATTGATTTCAAAAAAGAACACTTAGCTCAGGTCATACTATCGCCGTAAAGTAAAAGTTGGCGCTAGGAACTCCAATCAAGTTTCTCTCCCTCCCTTTCTCCCATTTGTACTTACGTATGCTTTTGGAAACTAGTCCCGTTTGAAACAAATGCCCTTGACCTTTGGCAACAATGAAACCATTTGGATTCCGTGCAGGCGAAGTGGAGATTTTTAGCAATGCAAAACAGTGACCGCTTAATTTTTTTTTTGGGATAATGAGAAGTCCAATAGGGCTGGTGCTTTTCACTAGCTCAAAGTCAATATTACTCTCATATTTCAAAGCATCAGAGATAACAATACTGAAGAGCGTGTGTTAGAACATGTTAACTCTCAAATAGATCACCCAACCTTTGAATTGTATAATTTCCAAATCTAAATGTCCAGCATCGTTCATTATCAATGATGCCTATTACCAAAAATACACAGATCAGTTTTTGTAGGCTTTTAAAACAATGTTACCAACTGTAAAAACTGTTTAACCCCTTTTTAAAATTTCTGAACTTCTCCGACATCTTTTCACTAACCTCTACAGATATCGGTATCTTTAGCTTTTTATATGCCAGAAATTGTTGTTTGTTTTTTAATCCCTGGATTACTTTCAATGTTCTCATTCTCATAGAATTTTAAAAACAAGCAGGCAGCATAAACATTTATCGAGGCAGCAGTTGCCAGTGTAAAATACACTTTGATAAATGTTTTTAGGCATAAATGCCTCTACCACCAACTGTGTTTTATATCATAAATTTTACGGCCTAACAAGCTCAAATATTTAACAAGCAACGTTAAGGAATTAAAAAAAATGTATGTATATGTATGTATGTGTTTGTATTTTTACATTTTAAGCCAACATACTGACATAAATTCACACACTTAAACTTGTATACCCCGAAATCTGTATGAAAGTGTACAAACACTGAAAATTTCTAAATATAAATAGAAAATTTTGTAAACATTTACAAATGTGAAATATGTATATAAAATGTGTGGTTAAATATTATTTGCAAAGATTGCTTTATAAAACCAAAACTGACCATAAATGTTGAAGTGGGAAAATAAAAGCAAAAAAAGGAGGATGAGTTTCATACAAAGTCTTTAAGCCAGGGGCTATAATGAATATAATGATTATGTGTCCTTCAAAGCGAAACTTTGATATTTTTATAAAGCGTTTTGATAAATGTGCTCATGTTTGTTGCAGCCGGTCATTAAAATTTGTTGTAAAGATTTGGATAAATTTTTAAGCACCTCTGCTGGTGAGAGTTCGCAATTGCAAGAATAGCCAAACAAGGTATCAGAGTTTAAGCGGCAGGTCTACAATGAACGGACTCGGAGAAGCTTAACAGTTTGAACAGTTTGAATCGTCAATTAGTTCCGGCCCTTATTCTTACTATTTACTACAAAACAACTCAACCCCCCACCATTTTGCTCACTTAATACGGTCGTGTGTTGTTCAATTATATAAATTAAGATTAAATTTTCCGAAATCTCAAGATGCTCACCAGAAATTGCTCGTGAAAACACAATAATTTTATTGAAAAAGCCGGCATAATCGACTGTAAATTAGATACTGTATGACTGAAATCATGCTTTAACTATTAAATTGTGTAAGAAAATACTGCAGAAGAGCAAAAAATGAAGGGGAAATGTTTTTACGCGGTGAACCTGACAGAAGCAATTCAGGCACCATTGTAAACGTGTTTGTGGATTTCTTTTTTCTAGTTCTCCTACACTTTTTACAACATTGTCCCACCATCTGTCATCAGCATTTTAATTAGTTTTGGCTCTTGGGCCATTCTCCAAACAAAATCTCAAAATTACGAGATTATGTGTCTCTGTAAAGTGCTTTTTCTTGGCCGTAGAGCATGTTAGAGTTAAGGAGTACCTTTAATATGTTATCAGAGTACGCGAAATCGATGTTTATGATGTCGAATAAATATCAATAACGGTTTCACAAACTTTTTATGGATGTTTTTGATTAATAATTTTGTGGTGATTGCTCCCTCTCTCGCTCTCTTCCTGTACGCTGGTAAGACTTTCTAAAGGTACTCAGAATTAGACAAGTAATTAGACTTAATATTTTTCCCTTATACAACTTACAAATGTCAAATGATTTTTAAATACACGAGAGAAATTTGTAATTTTTGCAGTAAATTCAAAATATTATTTTACGTTTAAAAATGGAAAGAAAATGCAAATTCAATGTAGAGTCAATCAATCAATCAATAATCCAAAATAATTAAATCTAAAAGGATTTATCATGTAATCATTTCTTTAAGCCGCTGGCTTCTAAAACTTGTCCGTCCGGCTATGAAAGGTGTTCGGTTACAGGGAGGCTTTTTAACTGCCATTAAAACCATATTTTACATTGCCAAAAATGATTGGCTCCTTTTCCAAATTTTGAAAAGTTCATTGTCTTATGTGTTCATTTGTTGTATTTTTGCTTGTCTTAGAGTTTGTAAATTTTGTCTTGTTTTATAGAATTTTATAAAATTAGTATAATTTGAATTTTATTAGCAAACCACAAGAGAGTTTTAACTTAATTTCCCTTTTTTTTTTGTTTCTGTTCGCTTTTATTTAGTATCTCTTTTGTAGGTTGTTCTGTGACCGAGAGTTCAACTTTTGTTCTTACATGTGTTTTGTGATTTTCTTATTTGTTCGTCTGTTTGTGGGAC
This sequence comes from Epicampocera succincta, assembly GCA_932526305.1. NCBI lineage: Eukaryota > Metazoa > Arthropoda > Insecta > Diptera > Tachinidae > Epicampocera > Epicampocera succincta. Next base: position 9,457,932 of record OW052037.1, on the reverse strand, counting down.
TATAATATTTTGAACATTAATTTTTCTTACCAAATGGCAATATTTAATGTAAGTTTTATTGGTCTTAACTTCATAATATAGTTGGCACAGAAAAATGCTTGTTTAGCATTAATTTGAATAGATAAATAAACCCCGATAAGGAAAGGAAAACTTTTGGAAAAATGCAGAAAGAAAAGAAGAGTTGAAGAAACTGTATTGTTTAATCTAAATGTGTCATCAAAGCCAAGCGGAGAAAATGCACAGCAACAGGAAATTAGTTGGCTGTTGCCTTTTGGCCAAGCCGGCCAGGCAGGTATTAAAGTATTAAGCGTTTTTCTATGTTAATTATGAGACAATAATTGAGAAAATGAATATTATCAAATAAGTTTTAAAGGAAATTTTAAATTCAGTGCATTTTTTTCGCCTTTTAATAAGCGTTTGCAAATTATTTTCAAAATTATATATATTAAAAAAGAGTATCTTAGATATTATCGATTTCCATAGGTTTTGCTTTGGCCTCTCGGTTTTCCGCGGCGTAAAAGGTTGCTTGGTTTTAGGAAGTTCCTGTATGACTTCTTTTATACAACATCTGCCGAAGTCGTCACCAAAAGTCTATTAGCGGAACGAGGACAAACAAAATTGATCTTGGTGTTGTTCATAAGTTGTAGCGTTTTGGCTACGGCTTAAACCTGTAAACGCTGGAAAGCAGCCTTGGTAAATACCTGGGTTTGTGGTCTACCTTCGGTGATCTAAATCTCCTCGAAGTGATGCGTAACAGATTTGTGTTCTTCATAAGGCACTAGATGACAGGAAAGTGCAGGCGAGTCTGGTTGCTTGGGTATGTCGGACTACCAACTCAAGTGGAATTAATCCACATTGCGCGAACTACTGTTTTCAAATTGCGGATTCGATTCCTGCCGAACCGTTCCCAGCAGTTTTGTATTTATTTAAGAAAAAGTCAAAATGCTTGTGGCATAAGCAAAACTGCATCATATTGGTGACTTGGTGACACTCCTACGACAGTCTTGTAACAGATTAAAGAGACCAAGTGTGTTTGTTCAATAATCTATTACAAAACTTAATTATATATTTATAAAATAAACTTTTTGTTTTTTTTTTTTTAATTATGATGAGAGAAATTTTATAACTTTTTGAGTCTAGTAGTTTTTTCAGAAAAGCGAAAGTAAGAAAGCCAGAACTATGGATGGCTCTGTAGTCTTACGCGAATTTAGTTGTTATATTTTTAGTTCATCAGGGAGGATTATGTTACTTTTTCTCCAACTGCTTTTGGAAGAAAACTATTATGGCAGTAATAGACTAAAGGCTGCAAAAGCGATATAAAATTGTGGTTTCTGTTCTTCCCCAAAACTAAAGTTTTTACTTGCTTAATTTTTTGTAATAGAATAAATAGAACAAGTATGTTGGCTCATTAATCTGTTACAAAACTAATGTAGCCGTTGTGATGTTAAAGAGAACTGTATTACGTTTTTTTTTTCCGAAAAGAGATAATTTAAAACTTAATATATTATACAGAAGAAAAGTTAATGTAGAATTAAAAAAAAAAACGTTATTACCAGCTATTAACTTTAAATTATTTTCTTTAACAAAATGTTGTAAGCAGTTTTCTTGTAATTAAATTATTACTGACAAAATAATTTTACTCCACTCGTCTTTTTTGTTTGTTATATATTTAAAAGTGCAGACTTCTATTTTGATTACAAAGTTTTAAGAGGAACGTAACAACCAGTAATTAGCAGTTAATGGCTTTTTGTTGGAAATGTTCTTTTCTTATTTTTTTTTTTGGTTTGACTGACCTTAAGAAGAGAAAGAACGAAATAAAATCCTCGATTTAACACACACAAAGTTAATAAACTTGAGTTTTAAGTAAAGAGAGTTTTGTTATTTCTGCTTTTATAAAACAAATAAAAAGAAACATTAAAAAAATCACTTGGCATTAAGAGCCTTGAATTGGCCAAACAAGAACTATGAGCGCGTATGAGGACTTTTTCTTAAAGAAAAGTTATAAAATCTTTGCAAAAGATTTCTTACTGAAGCGGGTTTTTAAAGCTCTTGCTTTTTGACCAAATCCTTCCCTCAATTAAAAGTTTCCCTGCCCAAATTTATTTGTTTAATTTATTTATGATCTCTGCAAATAAAAACTAAATTTTTAAACAACTCCTTGACTCTGTTTTGCGAAATCTTATGCTCCAACTACGTCATAAATAACTGAAAATTACGAGGAAGTAACAAAAAAAAAAAAAAAACACGAGGGTTAAAAGCACTTCACAATAGTGTTTCAGACAAATTAAACTTAAAATTAATGCAAAAGCCTCAAACCCCACAAAAGTGAAGGAGCTGAAAAAGCTACAAAAATAACTCAACAAAGCCAACAAAAATAAACCTTAAAACCAGGAGTTGGAGATGGAGGTGGAGCAGCTTTTTGTTTGTATGAAAAAACGTTGCTTTTTTATGCCCGCTTTAATAATAACGACTACAACAGATTGTTACATTTTTGCCAGCTATCAAAGCAATTTGTAGCTCTAACAACAATTGTTGACGTCATTATGTTCTTTGTTGGAAACCAGTGCCTCCTCTCTCTGAACATTTCAGTGTTTATTTTTCCGAACCCTGCCCCTTTCGACCTCATCAACAGCAGCAAATTGAAAATGGCTGTCGTAAGTTTTTGCCTGGTTTAGGAGCAAAAAACGAAAAGAAAAAAAGACACACCGTTTAGAAGCCGGAACACAAATGAACAAATAAATAAACGAAGGAATGAAAGAAAGAATCTTTGAAAACGGAAGAAGTGAGTTGAAACGTTTTCCGCAATGGCGTTTAAGTTATTTTAAATGACAATGTAGCGTGTATGAATATTGTTAAATAAATTGTTGTACTTATAAAAAAAAAAAAAAAAGGTTTAACAACTCAAGCTTATTTTAATTTTTTCCTTTCTTCTACTTTTGTATGCCACACACACACACACATCGGCGTGATCATGGTACCAAATAACACTAGTTTGAATCCTCCTTCTTTAACCTACCAAAACCTCTTCCTACAGGCACAATAATTTATTGTCTGTTTTTGTTATTGTATTGTTGACTTAAAGTTGGATGTGTTTCTTTATAATAATAAGCGTAAAAATAAAAACAAAACTTAACACAATATTTATAATTGCAATAATACACTTGCAAGTTTAAGTGTGTCGAACGAAAAAAAAAACTGTTTTTGTAACTCATTAAAAAACTTGTTAAACATGTTGTCTGTCAAGAGCAGAGATGGCGGATTTTGTAAAGCATCAGCATGCAGCGGCATGTCTAGGTTCGTTGTTAAATTAGTATGTTCTTCAGCCAGCCAACATGTATAATTGAAACCAAAATTATCGATAATCTTGCTTTGGAAGGTTAGATCTTCAATCTAAAATAAAAGTTATTGTTATCTTTTAATCAAAAAAAAAAAAACTTTTTTAATTTTTGAACACCTTTTCTCTACGAAAGTAATAGATTTCCTTAAAAACGTAAGATTATCGATAAGTTTTCCTTAAGAAAGTAAAGCTATCAACAAGTTGTCCTTATAAAAATCAAGTTATCGATAGCTTTTCTGGGGTAAATTAAAGTTAACGGCAACTTTTTAATAGAAAAATTAAATTGTCGATCCCTTTTCAATCCAAAAACAAAGACATTGATATTTTTAAGCGGAAAAATAAAGTTATTGACAACATTTTTGCGTTAACGATCCTTTTTTTTCGAAAAGTAAAGTTATCGATAAGTTATTTTTAATATAGTAAAGTTTACAAAAGTTATTCTATTGTACATAAAAATAAAGCTTTTGTAAATTTTTCTATAGAAGAGAAAATTTATCATTCATTTATATAGAAAAGTGGTAATACCGAAATTTTTTTTTATAGAAAAATAGAGATGCCGATAACTTTTTCATGGAAAAATTAAGTTATCAATCACTTTTCGATGGAAAGTTAAAGTTCTTAATAACTTTTATATAAAAAAAGTTAAAATTTTCTATAGAAAATCTAAATCTATTTCTAAAGGAAAGGAAAGTTATAAATTTCCTTAAAAACGTAAGATTATCGATAAGTGTTCCTTAAGAAAGTAAAGTTGTCCTTATAAAAGTCCAGTTATCGATAACTTTTCTAGGGTAAATTAAATTTAACGGTAACTTTTTCATAGAAAAATTAAATTGTCGTTAACTTTTCGGTACAAAAACAAAGGCATTGATATTTTTCTGTAGAAAAGTGAAGCTATCGATAACTTGTTTGTAGAAAATCAGTCTATAGATTTTTCTATAGAATTTTTTTTTCTTAGCAGGCTAAAGAAATTGATAACTTTTGAATATAAAAGTAAAATTATCGATATTCTCAATTAATCTATTTAGGTTTATTTTGTTTATTTTCTAAGTTATATTCAATTCATTCAGAAATCTTTAAACACATTTTAAGTTTTATGCGTAAAACATTATCGTTTTTGAAATTTGTCTGCCAATTTAGTAATTAATTAAAAACAAGAAAAAAACGATGGCAGTTCCTGCCGCATCACTTTGGCTAAAGGAAAATTGGCAGAAATGTGTTAACCCCCTTTGCAGTTTTTGTCAGTCATATATTTTCGCTTTGCAGCAGAAAACTGAAACAATTATTAATGCGATAAGTCGGCCACACAGTCATACAATGCGAAAAGAAAGAGACCCCAAAGGTCCAAACATAATAGCCAAAACGTGTGGCATAATTTAGCAGCAATGTTTTATGCCACGCATAAATTACCAAAGTGTCTCTGAAATACGCACAAATACAATACACAGCAGCCGAATGCTTTGCCATTAGGAGTACGTCCGTACACACGAACATATTAAGTCACTTGTCACAGGACTTTGGCGTGACAGACAGCAAGGAAATCTCGTGGTTTAGCTTAAATTCTCACAGGGACCAACATTTTCATGTTTTCTGTACTTGACTTGTGCGTTCGCTGTCTTGGCTGCTCACTGTCAGTGCAACTATACGGCTACTACATGCCAGAGTAACGCCATTTGGTTTGAGAACGGCCCCCTTCGATCAAGAAGTGTTTTGCAAATATTGTTGTATTCTCTATAAATGCGGAAAAAGCTTCAAATTTATATTTATGGCTTGGAAAATCTTCCAGCAAATTATTGGTACTTGTTACTCTGAAAACGAAATAAATTGTGCGCTTTTTCCAAACCTGGTTCCTTACGTCATGTGCCATATTATTGACTGGCTTGATTTGTGTGTTATTAAGCAAATTAGTAGTTATCGTATTGGCAAATGAAGAATAGGAATGGTGGAAACAGAAGAAGAAAGGCACAGTACCCGCACGAGTTGTAGCATGACTTCACTCACTTTTTTAAGGCTGGAATGCATTTTGAATCAAGCTCCTACTATTTATGAGGCTTGAGTGCATTTTGAACCTAAATTCAAATACCACGTTTAAAGAATGTTTTTCGCCTCATCCTTTTTATTAAAAAATTGCTTGGTATAGGAGCAACTTTTTAGCAGAACTTTGAGTTGAATGGAATGATTCTTTTCGATATATCAGCTCCAACTTTTTGTTTGAATAAATTGTTGGTAAAAAATCTATAAGCTTTTTATCTCAAAGAATCTTTCTTTTTAAATAATTTTTTTTGAAGATCCACCAATCCACCAACAACAACAAAAATCTTACGTTTAATGTATGTTTCAGAAAATGATAAAGTATCTATCAAGTTATAAAAGTAATAATCTTGCTTATCAGCCAGCACTTTCCTAACAACATACTTTTGAATATCATATTATTTACCATGTACATTACTTAGAAGTAATCAAGTAAGGAAGTTAGTATATAACAGTATCAGACTATTCATCGTCTGCATTATGAAAATGTAGTGACTTGTTTATTATATAAAAGTAGCTTTTCCTGGCAAAAATGCATTAAATTATGGCGACTGTCCTTAAAGTGGAGAGTGATAAGTACTTGCCTCCAATGACGTGGCCATGGAAAAAATAATTACTTTTCAATAGAAGTTGTCGTTGGGCATTAACATTTTTAATTCATTACTCATTAGTTTCCGGTGGAAGTTATTTTCTTTGTTGAAAATATTGACTGTTTAATAAATATTTTTGCCAAATCACCAATTCCTGTATCGGTCCATAATCAACCAGTTTATTAACTGATGCAGTGAATTCCTTTGTTGAATATAATAAAAAGCAATATTTTCGTTAGACTTTAGAATTTCGTTATTAAAAATATCTGTTTTTTATGCTTTGAAATTCTTCTATTTTACATTAAATTTTCAATCAATTGAATATTGTTTAGCTTCTTTCTATTTGAATTCAATATCTATTATATTATATATATTGGAAAAATGTTTAACGGATACTCAATTAAAGAAAACTTTTCTCGGTGTATAATTGTTTTCTTTTCTAAAACTTTGCTCATTATCGCAATGTTTTTGTCATAAAGTCGTATAAATAATAATATTTTTTTCTTTCTAACTTTTGCAGCCGTTTCTCAATAAACTTTACTTTTTTTCATAAAACTTTCACTCCTACCTCATTTTGAAGTTAAAACAAATGGTCTGAAAGCATTTTTTTTATTATTAAAGTTCAAAATTAAAATCCAAAAAAAAAATTTATTTTTCCCACATAAAAAGCTTGAAATTAAGAGATGAAAAATAGAAGTAAAACAAATTTAAAACATTTATAATATTAACAAAAAGAAGGTAAAACACAAATTTCTTTTATTTTGCTTAATTAAATTTTGTGAATGTTAAAAATACCAGAAAATAAAGTGCAACGTAAACTATTCAAATCTCATTCATACATTTAAATGGAAGAGTTAGAGTGAGAGAGTGAGAAAGAGGGAGAGGGAGAGGGAGAGGGAGAGGGAGAGGGAGAGGGAGTGATAGGTTTGGTTTTTGTTGTTGATGAGGGGGTTACACCCCAGTATAAAGTATATTTGATTAACACATACACACGCACACATATAAATATATATATATTTCAACTAATGCAATTAAAGATAAAGAACAAAACATACTGACGCACCAAAACCAAAAATGAGCAGGTAAAATTATGCTTTCATTACACTCAGCAGCAAGGGAATAGGGTAATGCTTTGAAGAATCCTCCTGTCAACAGCAAAAAATTGGTGCGACACTTACATTTCAAAAGTTTCATAGTCGATCTTTGCATAATAATGTGTAGATCCCAAGAGAAATCCATAAAGTCGAGGGGTAGTTCCACAGACAACGAATTTAAACTAATCTGAAAGCTAATGGTTTCAGCCACTCAGTCCGAGCCCAAAAATCAAGTAATCTTTAGCACTTATTATGATGGAATCGTATAATCAAAAGAAATACTGTTTTAGTACATTTAAAAAAAAACACTTTTGCTGAAGGCCATCAGGGATGTATTAAAAAAAAAGAAATCAATGATCATACTTTTTCTCTATGTCCTTCGAAATAAATGATATTCTAGTATTTCTTTGAGATTGGCACTTGCCATACATTTTCTTTCAATAAGTAGGAACTATGAAACACACTACATAAACATAAACACTTACAAGGGTGAAGCTTGACAGTTTGAAAACTTCCTGATGTTCTCTTCTGCCAGTGTAACCGGCTAAAATTTTGCACTTCCTTGAAGTCTCTACAAACTAATAAGTAATGAATTTGGTATACATATTTGTTTGGGAAACCATTTGAAGAATCCTTGAGGACAGACCATGTTCATTATCTAAGCGAAAACAGCGAAATAACAGTTATATTGTCTGAAATATGATGTTGCTTCCGAAAATCAAATATTTAACCAGCGATGGAAGTTATCGTCAGGCAAATGGCCGTGGCACAATGTGTTAAGGAAAACTACGTTGCATTGATGTAGAGAGTGTTGCCAGCGTATGAAATAATGGCCTTACTTGAGCGAAAGAAGTTTATAGATTGTATAAAACCATTTTTCTATTGTACTTGTATTTTAGTGCAAAACTTGTCCTTTAACGCAAAAATTGGCAAAATGGTTAGAGTTAATTAAACGTAAAGAAATTAAAAGCTTGCCCATCACAATATCTGAATAAGATTGAAGTCTTTGTTTAGATTTTCATTCTTAAATGACCCTTCTAACTTTTCGTTATTCTTTAGCCGTGCGAGTATTTCACTTACCAACTTGACGTTTTCCAGCTAAATGACTGATTGTCTGAGTTTTTGTTCAGCATTTCGAACAATACCACGAACATGGCATTGTCGTTTTTATTCCTTTTTCAATGTTCAAATTTGTATGAAAACTGCAAACTCTGGTAAAAGCATTAAACAAAACTGCAAAAAAAAACTTTTACTTTGGAACGTCATGTCAAAGGATACCTTCGAGTTTTTACTCCCAAAAACAAACATCTACTAACAATTCCACTCCTTAAATTTCTGTCAAATATCTTTTCTGTGCTGGTGTTTGTGTTTGTGCTCGAGTTAAAGGTTTAATTTCATAGATAAATATATAAATGAATATAAAGTTACAAATGTCATTCTATTAAAACTCCTCATACATGGAAGTTCAGTCATTCATACTTGCTGCTTACATTTATGGTACGAAATTATACATTCATAATCTATGAGATTTGTGATTATATTTGAAAGTTTGTTTTAAAAAAGTTTGTGTAAATATTTTATGCAAATAAATGTCACATAAAACTGAGAAAGCAAACAGCAGAAAATCAAAAAAAGATGGCTGATTTTCGTAAACTATTTAGAAATTTGAGGGCAGGACAAAAAAAAAATTGTTTTGTTCAAAAAATGTTAAATACGAATGTGCTTTGTCGTACACCTTTCTCAATACTGCACAATGGAGCTGTTAGCATTGAGGAAAAGAAAAATCTGAAGGCAGAATAAAGCGGTGAATCTTGTTCACGTGTTTCTGCTGTATTTGCCCCATTAATGAAGGGAAAAATAGAGTCTTGTTTGTAAATTATTCAATCAATTTAAACTTTTACGTTCCTTAAGAATTTGTCATGAAACTGAGCTCACAGTTGTTTTCACTTATGAAATTTGAGATGTAGAAAGCTGCCTTGTATTTTATTAAGTTCAAGTCATATATCCTTTTTTAACAGTTTATTGGTTGCTATAACTACTACAAAAAACCAGTTATAATTTCTAACTTTCAAAATTAAAAAGTGCTATTTAAATCATGCCTGATTAAAGGTTTCGGGGATACACGTTCGTACATTTCTATATCTCTCAATAACAACAAATTGTTTTACTGTTATAATTATAATTTTAAAAACCATAAAAATGTGATAACAACTTATGAATATGAGTTTCTTCCGTGCATAGCAAATTTCATATCATTCGATGCAAGGATACCACAATGTGTCGTATGTCCTTTATTTCGATAGTTTAATTTTGTTTACAAATGTCGAAGAAAATCATTCATTCCACAAATTGTGGTGCTGAAACGATTATATAAAATATAGCCGCCAATTATTTCTTGGATATATGCACCTGCATTTCCTATAAATGTGGTTTATAGAAAAAAATGTATGCTTGAATTGCTGAAAGATTAGATAAAAACTTGCAAAATAATTACTTTAATTTTAGCTAAGGAGCGAATTTCATTTAATTCTGTGCAAGGATGGTGCTCTCTGCCATATATCCTTTTTTCAAACATGTTTATTGCACTAAATTTATTAGTATAATCAATTAAAGTTTTTGATTCGTTTGAAAACCTTTAAGGACGTGAGAATTTCTATTTTATTTTATCAGAATTTAATATTATTTACGCAAAAAATATATAAACCCAAAAAAAAAATGCTTAATGATAAATTTCACTTCTTTTGTTGGCAGAAAACATAATTCTTTCTACATTTATACAAAAATTAAGCAAAAACAATATTAGCACAATTCGTGAAATCATCTTCTGAGCTAATTAAATAATTTTCGGTTCGATTGCTTTAAGGATACTCTTGGCTGCCATATATCCTTTATTTGAAATGTAGAATTATATGTTTTCTTATTTTACAATTGATATCTTTTTGGAGTCATTTCAGAATTTTTTTTTTTATCAATGAAATTGTTGATGTAGATTTTCCATTGTATATTAAAGCATTTCTTTGTTTGAGTAGGTCATTGATTCACGAAATTATCAGACTGCTCTTGCTTAATAATAATCTCTGCCAGCATACATCTATTGCGGTTCAATGACTTAAACAGACGAATGTCAATTCCAAAACCTGTTTGTAACACTTTTGCTGCAATGCCAAGAATGCTGGCAAATGCTTTCTTTACTTCTATTCATGATAAAATATTAACAGGACCATATTTAAGAGGACACCAATAACAGGCAGGAAAATGGGGCTTTCTTTGCATGTATTTTACAATTATTGAACATAAACTTAGTTCAAATAAATTTTATTCTTTTTTGTGTCACATAAATATTACAAAATCATTTAAACAATTTCTTACCAGAGACCTTCATTTAGACCGTTAAAGCAACACTTGTATGTCAATAAAAAGCAGGTGGTTTTTTGTTCATGTTTCGCCATTTTCTCATTTGGGGTTTCGTGTGAGCTGCTAATGTTCCAGCCAAAAAGAAAAGAAACTCATGGGGGATTTTTAGCCTGGGGCAAACTAATTTGTTACATGCTCCGGCCATCTGTATGTGCAGGTTTGCTGCCTTTGCAACATGATGAAGATGTTTTTATTTTACTTTTCAACAATTTGAAGGTCATTTGCTTTAGACCTTTTTGTATTTTTCTCTTGGGTTAAAATGTTTGTCAGCTCACTTGGAAGTGTTGGTAACTTAAAAACAAAAAACATCTTCAAGGTATTTACAAGAGAAGGAAAAGATTTTACTTATACGAGTTAGTAGAAAAGCAAATTTCTGTTAAAGAAATGTTCCTTTGAGAATTAAATGATTAGTTGAAGGGAATTAAGCAGTTTCCAAATCAAATTGTAACCAAGAAAATTAAAAAAATCCAGTGGGCCGACCATAAAGTTATTTTCAATGCAAGATGATTTTGTACTCGCCTTCAATTTTTTTTTTTTTTTGGCTTATTAGAGCTTTTATTTAATTCAAGCATAATCTTTGATTTATGAGTTGGTGTAATATTTTTCTATCTTTTTTTAGATTTAATTTTTATTGTTATAATTACAATTTTTTGCTGAACCACGACATAGTAAAAATCTGAGCTATTGTGCGGTGCGTGTGAAAATAAATTTAAAAATTTATTATCCTAGATATAAACCAACTAACTAAATAGTGCTCCGTTAATGCTTAGGGCCATCTGTGACTATGGGAATTTTTTTAATTGAACAATGTATTGTATATAAATCAGCTGAGCTTTTTGCTTGTGTGCAGAAACATCTAGAGCCTTTGATAGGATACGAATCTACTATCCCTGGACTGTTGGTCGAGCCCTCTGCCAACACATTTATCGAGGAAAGTGTAGTTGGGAAATTTTCTCCCTTGTCAATAGTATGACAGCTACTCAAGAAGCCGTTGTGGCAAAACGATCTAGATTCCGCATGAAATAGGGCCCGGTAATTACCTAACCTGGATTCTCACTACAATATCCAGCAAATACTACTAATTCTCTTGTTTCCTTAGGTTTTATTGGAGGCTACAAGGTTAGCGCAGTGGAACAGAAAACCTTAAAAAATATTTCCTTTTCATTTTCAACAGTTATAGGGAGGCGGTCTCTGTTCTTGTGCTGGAAAGTTCCTCCTTTTTAACTAGTGATATTCTTGTCATACTTGAACTAATTTCAGGGTTAAACTCGGTTGCCTCGGCAACCTTATTTAAATGTTATCAACATTCTTATAAAAGTTAGGTTATGGTTGATGTGACATGTGGGGGGCATATGGTTTATGAGATGAGTTGAATGTGGTGGATGTGGTTGCCGGATTTTATTATTGTTGTATATTATATAAAAATCCAGCTAATTGACTGCTCCGCTGGAATTCCCCTTTACTTTAGTTATCTTGATACTGCAAACTAAATCTGTATTAGCAGACAAAAATAGTGATGCTCATTATGCTATTCAAAATCTTCGAGGGTTTGTAATGAATTCCGGGAAAAACAGTTCAATTTTTTTATCTATTGCCAACCTTCGAATGTTTCTAGAGGCGCAATAATCATGAATATCGATTATACTTTCTCTTTATTCTCTTATCCGCTTAAGATGAAGCAAGAAATAGTATAAACGTTTCGTATGTGCGTTCATAAATATCACTTCATTCAAGTCTATAAATTATAGTACTAGTGACACGCACGTGTCAGTTATTTACAGAACATTGTACCCTTCAACAATAAGTCACCAGCTGCAGCTGCAGTTCTGCTCAATGTCGACATATGAGTATGTCCCCCGTATAGTACTTATAGTACTAGTGAAACGCAACTCCTATTTATCTATAGCACAGAAAATTGTAAAGAATATAGTCAAACAGTAACACTAGAGTGACAGTTTCGCTATTTTCCCTAAGATTTTTTGTGTAATTATGGATTTACAGTCTTATATTTATAATATAATGAACTAGTACAAATGCAGCTTCAGGTGCCCATATTTGAAAACTTGTTGTTTGCCGACAAATAATTGCATTGACCTGAACTTTTTCAATTTCCTAATATTACAATAAAGCTTCCTCCTTCTCTGTCTTCTCTCTCTCTCTTTATTTATATATATTTTCAATTGTACAAACAAATTCCGTTATTTAAATCAATAGATTTTAGAATTTGTTCAAACATTATCACTATAATTTATCCAATATTTGTTTATATGTACGAGTATGTGTGTGTGTAAGTGTGTGCATTTACTTAAGTAAACAAATATTTGAGTGAGTGTCTGTGCAATTGAAACTTTTTATGCCCAAGTATTTGAAAGTTTTCTTTCCATTCTATTTATTTTGTATCAGTTTTTCTTTTTTTTTTTAGTTTATTTTTTGTTAGGCTTCTTTTCCTATGAACGTCTTCGTTCGACTTAAAATATTTGTTTCTCATGAATATATTTAGTTTTCTTGGCAATTGCTTTTCTTCATTTTGTACAAGTTTATATATTATACGAATGCATATGTAGAAGTGTAAGTGTGTGTGTGTGTGTGTGTGTGTGTGTGTTTGTGATACAAATTTTGCATGTGTTTAATATAAAACTTATTGAAGGTCCTTTAGGGAACTTAGTTATTTTGGTGAAAAAGTTTAAAAGAAAAGTTCTATACTAAGAATTTGTACAGTGGGTGTGAGTCATGTAAACTTTTTTTCTTTCCATTTTAAATAACAGACTACAAATAGCGCTGTATGCCTGAATCTTTGTCATAAACCAGTAGAATATTTTACAAATGTAATTTCATTCTTCTTACTTACCCAAAAGTTCATTCGTAGGCTTAAATTTTTTATCACTTTTTCTCCAATTATATACGAAGGAAGTGTTGAATTGCTTTGAACTTTAAAATTGAAGTGTAGATCGCTGTTGCAGACGCCATACTTCAGGAAAAGAAAGGAATCCAGGGGAAGGACATTACAATATCCGTTCAAGTAGTTGTCAAGATGCCGAACATTTTTGCTAGGCAGCAATCTTACTATATACTGTTTAAACATTTATTTATTTCACTTTCATTTACATTAGACAAATGATTCGTCATTCCACTACATAAGTCGGCATATCTCGCATAAATTTACGACTGATTAGCGTTCGCTTATTGGTGAAGGTGTAGAACCTGACAAGTATCTGATATATAAAATATTGTTTAAAGATTTGTCATATGGAATTTCCTCGGGTAGCAGGTTTTACCTGGGCATACTTCAAAGGGGGAAATTCTGCTTCCTACGATACAAAAACTGCGGCGATACCACGTTTGGTTTGGCTATCAAAACTATACGCAAGGAATGATGTACAGGAAACCGAAATATTCTCCAAAACTTAACTAGTAGAAGAGGTACCAATGTGCCCCTGTTGTGCCTTATAAAAAGTTGAGGTACCTACCTAAAACCTTCTCGTTGCGGCTTGAAACCTAGAAACGCAGCAAGAGTCGTTGTTATTCTTGATAATAGTAGTGTAAGATCCGGTTATCGGTCCATCTAAATATCGTTAAATGAGTGGATTTCACATCGGAACTTTTTCAAAATATCTCCACAAAACACTGAACTTGTAAATTTGTGTTGCTCCACCATATTTGCCCTCGTTGGGTTCATCTTAATAATACTTTTGGTAGGTAAATTTATTAATTTACAAAAATGGAAATATTTCGCTACAAACAATGTGGTCAAATAATCAGACATTTTTAACATTTTGCCCGCTGTAGTTGTATTCAGGAAGGTGCTCGTCTATACATACCTGTAACATTCGGTTGTAAGCAGCAATTTTTGATCACCCTAATGAGTTAACGGTACTCGCAACCGGCTGCCAATGAATATTTTTTCTTTCTCTCAGTTAAATAAATGACGTTGCACTAGTTTAAGTTCCATTTAACATTTTTTTAACCCAACATTTTGATTTAAAGTTGCCCCTTAAAAGAGTTCAATTTCAGAACTTTTAACTAATGCCAAAAGTTTGCTTTTTTTCCTTTACGAAAAGGAAATTCTCCTTTTTAGATGCATGTGTGTATGTTCTTTATGCCAAAAACAAAAAATAATTTATTTGTATACCACAATTAAATTTCAAATGGAATATAAATAATTTTCTTTTTCTAAAGTTTGAAAAATAAAAGCAACAAAAAACAAGGAATGGAAAAAAGAAGTTCGATAAAAATAAATTATTGCACACTCATGAGTACTTCAAATGCTTTCCTTTAGAGCAGCAACAAGAAGAAAACAACTAGAAACCAATAAAACTAAATTTATTTTATGGGAATTCATTAGTTTTAAGAGATAACTTTATGGGTTTCACAAACAAAGAAACAAAAAATTAACGTTTGTTTTCAAAGGAATTTAATTAAAAAAAATTTATTTTGAGGATTTGTAAAAAAGAAAAAAATTTTTTTTTGTCACTATTAATTTATATGTTTTTCCATTACCATAGAGATTATGTTCCGGGAGAGGATTAAGCCCAGCCCACTTCTTCGGCTCTCTGCTGTGTTTTCAAGGAAAATTGATTTCAAAAAATTATTTTTGGGGATTTACAAAAAACGGAATTGGAATGGTTTATATGTTTTCCACTGGCGTGGATAGACTGGTATGGAGGGGCTTTGTCCCTTTCTTGTTTTCAAAGATTTTTGAGATTTGTCAAAAAGAAATAAATTTGTTTTGTCAATAATTATTTTATGTTTTCCACTACATATTACGATCGGTCTGAGCCGCTCCTTTTTGATTTTCAAGGAATTAAAATTAAAAAAAAAGAGTAATTTAGAGACCTGTGAAAAATTTGGAACACCCGGCGCCTTTTATTATTAATTTAGACCGGAGAAATTTAATTTAAAAAAAATACTTTTGCGATGTAGTGAAAAAATTTATTAGAATTGTTTCTTCTAAGATTAAGTCTGGGTATGGGAGGACTCTCCTCTCTCAAATTTCCTCACCAGCGAGAATCTTTTTTTATATTAAAGATTTTTTTAAAAATTAAATAAATAAATTAAATTACTTTTTGTTACCTAGAAACACGTCCTGTCGCTCTCAGGAAAATTACATACCTTCGCCTTTGAAGTTTTCATATATTTTCTTTTTTTTTTATCGAAAAGTGTGAGATCTTTTCTTAAGCAAATCTTGTCATTTACATCTTTTCTTAACATCCTCAACAAAATATTTGCTAAAAGCTTAAAAATTAACATTATTCCAGATTGACACTTTTAATCAAATTCACAAAAACTAAAAAAAAAAATTCCTGCAAATTCTTTGCTTTCCGTTTAAGCGTTCTTTGGGAAATCTTTATACTTATCTCATCTCATTTAAACTAAAAAATACAATTTATTTTGAGAATGATTTCCTTTCTCTGTTATTCTTATTGTTGCTAAATATAACGTATTGATTTTCTTGATTTCCATTGAATTGAATTGAAATAAATCCTTGCTCTCTTCTTTTTCTTTTTTCTCCACATTTTAATAGTTTAAAATAGAATTTCGCGTTGATTTTTTTGAAGTATTTGTTTTTATTTGCTCTGCCTTGAATTTGTGTTAAAGTACCAGCATCAGCTGGTATTAAGCGATTGTTGTGTGATGAAAACGATGGCACATATTTTCATTGGAATGCTGGGACATGAATTAAACAAAATGCCAGAATGCGGAAAAGAAACTTTTAAAATTGAATTGAATTTCATTAAGAGGGAAATATGAATGTTTACCAAAAAACACCATAAGTAGAAAGACGGAATTTTGCAACGATTGAGCAGAGCAGAAAACCGAATCGCTGAGACAGCTCAAGGACATACCAAGAATTGCATATCACAACTGTTGCGAGAATTGGAAAAAACGCTGGCACAAGTGTTACATCTCAGGGGATTACTTTGGGGCGGGACAAAATAGAATTGGACGAATAAATAAATGTGATTGAAGAAATTTTAAAAAATCACCTTATTTTTTGAACAGATCTCGTATACAATTTTAACGCAACGCGTAACATGATAATATTTATGTGAATTTTGTTTTTTTTTCGGCAAACTTTGTCCCAAATAAAAATCTCATTTATGGCAGTTTTCTGTTACACAAATTTTAAGGTCCTTTCAGTTATTCCTGTAAGTCTTCAATTGGAACCAGCTCCAAAGCTCTTCCCTTCAACATTATTTACACAATTATGGCGACTGCATTAAGTATTTATGTAACACAAAATATCGATGTTTTCTTTAAATAAAATCCCATTTAGGAAATAAACTGCTTAATATTTTGCACATTTTGATGGCTCTTAAGCAGCGTAATCTCTATTTTAAAGAAACGTCTATAAATTCTATTTATTTTAAACGCGTTGGATATTTTTATTGCTGTTTGCAATGAGCAAAAAAATAACACAAGTTATTTTAGCTGGTTTTAAAACATTAAATCCCTTTTGGAGTTGTTTTTTTTTTTGCTCCTTTTTTATGTTCCAGCAAGAATAACAAATTGTTGTTTGTTTTTTATAGCTTTCATAAACACATACAAGCATTTAATAATATTACATATATATATATATACTTTTATCTTTACACTTAACTAACCAGCAGTTTTTTCGTAACTTCTTTTTCCCATACATTGCAGATAATGAATTGTATTCGGGCACAGTGGCTGACTTCAGTGGCAGTGATCCGATTATCTATAGAGAACCATTACAAACAGAGCAATATGATAGCTTAAGTCTTAATGGTAAGTTGAATACTTGATTGTTATGTTGGTTTGTTTAAAAATATTTTCATAGTCTTCAATACAGTTTTATTAATACATATTTTCATATACTTTAATCAGGCAGGAATAAAAGAAGCGTAGGCCAGTTTCAGGGCCTTTGTAACAGGCTAAAGGTGGGAAAATTAGTTGTTCTAGTGACAGAGCGGAGCTAAAGTGACAATGAGACTTTCATAGGATGACCACACTTTAAGCTAGCGCCTGTTTTGCTTCTTAGGGGAATACATTACGTAAGACATGCAGCGGCTGGAGTGACAATTTAAAGACAGGCATAAAACAATTTGACTTTAACCAGGATACCAAATGTTAAGCAAGGTCATTCGCTAAGGAAAATCTTTAAAAAAGAAATTAAAAAAAAAATACGTAACAGCTGAAGCCAGAAAAACAAGAGAAAGATTAGAATTAAGAACAGACTTGACATGACTTTGAGCTTCTTCCACTAAGGAAACTTATAAAAACTCTGGTCTTAAGGGAATAAATTAAAATGAGTTATTAAGTACCATTTATTTTCGCTCAACATAACATTGAAGTGTGTTCAGTATAACGAATCTGTTTTGCTTAGCTGATATTCCACAAACAAAAGGCGTCTTGAAGGACACGTGAGGTTTTTGAGACGTCTTTTGCGGCTGCCATTGAAATAATCAAATAATCGCAAGCGGACTTGGTACCTTCCATATATTGTCACAGATATGAAATTTTAGAGGGGACAACCGCCGTCATATAGCAGTTTTGTGAAAATATGTTATTTAGTCCCTTGCTGAAGACCTCGGGCTATTTAATCTTTAGTACCAGTAATATCCTAGACGGTCAAGGAGTTCTATGCGCCAGAGTCTGAAGTTCGAATTCCATAATTTACAACATATTCGGATTTGGATGATTTTCCCCACATATTTAGTTCTAGTGATTGTTGCTGCAAGACAACAGGGCCATGTACCAGCGTTATCAGGAAGCACCGACGCCTCTGCCTGGAACTTTAAGAAGGTTTCAGTTAAGGTTCTAGTATTGGTAATAGAGAATTTCTCCTAGTGTCACAGGAGATATTTGCTTCACATATCTGTTTAAATTTAATTTTGGCAACGGTTTCAGAAATTCCTGCACTGCTAAAGTCTTGCATTTTTTCCCAAATCTCTGGTTCCTAAATACAATCCAGAAACCTGCTCTTCTCTATATCCCAGAAAAGAGAGTGCAAGACAAGAACTGCTCGCTGGGGGGTCTTATACAGTCTAAGATAGAAGTTTTAACTTTTTTGCATGATAAATCCTTTTGATACAGTGTTCGATTGTGGAGAGCAGAACAGAAATTGGAATAATAACCGTAATCATTAATATCGCTGTAAGCAGTAACTGGCAGGCACAATTCCACTTCCCACTGGCATTTCTCTGAAACAGAACTGTGTGTGACCAGGCCTTGAATTTCGTTCCATCGCCACTTGTGTCACAAATGTGTTAATTTAGCTATTGTGTTTTTCTGCGCTTTCCTAGAAAATCCTGTATTAATACAATTTTCCATTGCATTTGTATGTGTCTATGTACCTACTCGTACATATGTTTTTATTTAAACACATTATTTCTTTATTTACTACACATTTTAAAAATTTAACAACGGAATTTCTTCTCCTTCTCTCTTTCTTTATTTATTTGTTTTCTCTCTGCTTGTTAAAACAAATTTTCGAATGAATATTAATGTGGCAAAATATGAGTATCATTCTTTTGTTCATTCATTCATGCAACATAATATTCCTTCATTATTTATCACAAATATGTATAATTTTTTACGAGTGTGTGCGACATGCTCCCACTTGTTTTATTTATTTTATATTCTTTTTTTTTTGACATAAACTGGCTGTCAAATTTAATAAAAACAAAATTGTTAAATGATAAAAATGCGAAGTTTATGGTGTGTTTTTTTTTCTCTATTATATCGTAGAAGAGACAAGGAAGCACTAAGAAAACTGAATCGGTGATTGCTATGGCTTCATAATCGGTTTTACAGGGCAAGAAATCTGCAAGTAGATCTAAAATTGTAATAAAAAGCGACTGTTTTCAAAGTGGTCGTAACTCACGAAAGTGGTCGTCAAAATCTAGATCTGTTGTATTCCGTTATTGTATTAGAAATAAAATACATATCGTTTTCTGATACTCCTTAGCAAATCCCTTCCGGGATGCTCTTATTTGAAAACCTCATTGCCTGCACGGTAGGTAAGGACAGTCTTCCTTTGTCTCAGCATCTCTTCGTCAGCAAATCATCATCATTGATTCTCTTCTTAGCAATTATACACCCCAATTATTGACCAACATTTTGCCAACTTTTGCGCAATTTATTATCGCTTGATCTTATGCTGCCGGATAAATAATCTTAACGGTCGGTTTGTGTGATTTCTAAAGGCCCTCAAGAGGTTACCTAGAATAAGATGCCAATGAGTTCAGGTACCGTTGAGGTTTCCAGGTGGTTTCCTAGAGTTCCATCTTCCAACTTGAGTGTGATCGTTTGTCCCACCATAGTGAACATTAAAACGATTATCGGTATTTTGAAACGAGAAAAACTGATTTTCCGACCTTTTTAATGAAGGTTTCTTTTGTCAAGTTCAAGTATCGTTCGTATTAATGCACTCATTCCGACAAGTTGCGTTTTCTGGATCTGCCTGTTTCTGGATGTTCGACATAGTGGCAGAAGTTATTAGATGTTGTTTTTTCATTTGGAAAAAAACTTTCGGTGTTTATTATATTAATTTTTATTATTATAATATTATTTCGTATATTTTTTCACATATTACTTTAAATATTTCTTTCCGTGTAATTTTCTCTACTTAACTCTAATGAGAAAAAAAATGTTGAACACTTTACACACTTTTTTTCTAGACAAATAATAATCAATACAAAATATAATTTTTGCCATCTTTTTATCGGCTTAAATATCTTTATAAAATAGGCAGGATTTATAACAATTGCTTAGCAGTCATGGCAACATAATAAAAATACTAAATTGACTCAGTTTTCTTTAGTTCATTTTTTATTATTATCTAACATTAATATTTCTTTGCCAAAGGATAAAAACTCTTCAATTTTTGTTTTATTTATTTATGTTTTTTTAGCAGGGAAAATTTGTTCATGTTTTAAAATGTTTTGTTCTCTGTTTTTTTTTTTTCGTTGTCTTTTACTGCTGTCAATTTTAAATGTGGCATAAAACTTGCAGTATGTGTCTATCAGTCAGCCAGTCAGCCGTCTAAACCAGCAAGCAGCCAGACAGACAAGTCACTGAAAATTTCCTCCCGGTTTTCGTATTAAACAACATATTTATTTATTTATTTTTTTTTTTTTTGTTATATTATTTTGTTATTTGCAGTTTTGAAACTTAAAACTATATTTTAACATTGATAGAAAACACTGCCAAACACCCACACACACACACACACACACACATAAGTCGACACATCCACACACTCAAGGAGTGCTGAAGTGTAGTTGTGTTCTAGTAGAGATTGTAAAGATTTTCACAATCATGATTTTGATGACAATGATGGATTTACTAAATATAAAAAGTTTTTTATTTACTAAGAAGCATATTGTGAAACAAATGATTTTTATCAAGAAATTTATTACGATAATATCGCTAAATAAACGGCTAACAGTCACGCTCAAAAAAAAATTTGAAAAAAATCGATCCTTTTGAACATAAAGATTGAAATTTATAATCCCAGACCTCTGTTGGTGCTTTAATATTACGCTGTTAAACATACAAAATCGAGAAGATTGTATTTCAAACAAATTCGACCCAAAAGATCAAAAATAAGTGAATTATAATTCAGCTCTCAAAAACTAATCAGAAATAAATGAGGAAAGTCAAAATCTATTCAAATTTATATGAATTATTCGTTTAGTAATCGAACCAAGTATTCGATTCCTTGTCGAATCATTTAAATGATTCTGTAACATTGAATGTGATTCTAATCTGTTTCGAATCATGCGTTTAATAATCGAAACGAATTTTTTCTGTTTGGAATCATGCGAATAATTCGCTTGGACCCAATATGAATTGCATCTGTTTCGTACAATTCGGTTAGTATTCGAATCGGCTGTTCATTAACACAAAATTGTCAAGCTTTTTGCTTATCTGCGGAAACATCCAAAGAACTTGAAAGAAATCGAAGCCTCAACTTGTGGGCTGTTGATCAAAACATTCTACCGACTCATATATCCAACCAATTTCATTCAATTGGCCAAATTGCTTAGAAAATTATGCCTATTCCAAGATAAACAAATAATATTTGACAAATAAAAGTTGATGGTATCGATAGAGTTCAGAGTCTGTCTAGTGGATTTTGTGATCACAGCTTTTAAACTTAGATTTTTAGAAACATCGATGCAAGAAATTTTAATTACAAGTCATATGAAATACTAATTGTAGCTTAAGAAAAATTGGCAATCAAAAGTGTCGGTTCACACTTATCAACTTTTAGTGCTCAAATTTACATTTTGTGGGAGAGTGATGAAATAGCAGCAGTTCTTTCTTTTTCTTTCTTTCTCTCTTGGGAAAACAAAAAGTGGAGCAATAAAAGTTGATGTGAACCAGCACAAGGCAGGCGCCATATTAATTATATTCTTTGCTCTTACAAACGAAGGAACGCTCAAACGGTAGAAAACTATTATTACAGCAGCTTCGCAGCTACTTTAGAATGATTGTGACAAACAAAACATGATCATAGTACTGAAGTACTCCCTTCCTTGTAAGCCGTTTCCTGTGATTACTAGAATTCGCAACGAAAAACAAAACATTTTCTATACTTTTCCATGTGTAGTCCAAGCTGGAGAACTATTCTCGTCAGAAAAAGTATTTTTCCAATTAAACTTTAATGTTTTCAACTCCAATGAATTTCATTTTGTAATTCTTTCTTTGACCGCAAAACGAATCCTAGATTTTTCGCCACATCAAACAAAAGATGATTAAATCGTCTCTTCTTATTTCCTTAAAACTTATTCATCCAACTGTAAGACTTTCTTAATTAAGGCACATTAACAAAATAAACAAACAGCCGAACAAATTAGTTACATAAATATTTAATATTAATTTAATATTTTGGCCAAACATAAAAATAAAACATAATGATAAATGTCCAATCAAATGTCAATAAAATGTTGCAAAGCCGAGCAAAAAATTGAACAGAGTCTGATAAAATGACCACAAAATTGAAATGTATTTGTTAGTTTTATTTGTTGTTTGGTAAACCAGCCATCAAATAAATCCAAATTAATAGTTTTAATTAGACTGCTGATAACAGCTACATACATATATATGTATCCATGTAATAATAATAATGCGAATTTCTAGTCCATAAACATTATAACGACTCATCCTGTATGAAGACAACAACAAAAAAGGAAAAAAATGCTACATTATGCCTCTTTTGAACTTTAAAGTGTTTTCCCTTTAATTATTTATGTTGAATGTTGAAGGTTTTCAAATCGGGTTTGAGGGTTTTGTATTCGTTAAAACGCTAAGTTCGTGCCTTGGGCCATAATTCTTCAATCTGTGGATAAGCAGCTCAAAGGCCAAAACATCATTTTAGAACAGATGGCTGATCTGAAAGTTTGCAATGAACATTGCGCAAGATCAAGCTCTACTTTGTGTCCAGCACTTTCTCCATAGAACATTCGTAGTCCACCAGCGGAAATGTTAAATATCATGAATAGAAGACTCATAGAGAAACTACTCTTAGACGTTACACAATCATCACTTGCACAATATCGAGGAATCGTATGTGTGTTCCTTACAGAAAAGTAGAAAAAACCCATTAAGTCTGTTTGATTTGGTAGGAAGTCACTGACACTCCGGTTCTTCTACGAACTAACGTCTACTTTTTGAGCCCGTTCTGCGGCAATTGAAATTTTGACGCAGGGCACCAGATTTTTATTTTCAGAAAACAGCCAAAGAAGCTAAAGTTTAATAGACTCGAAACTCTTTTTATTTAAATAAAACTCATATTTTCAACTTATCTGATACGCCAATTCCCGGTTTTTATACTAAACAATTTTAAATTATTTCGAATACATCAAAGAAATTAAAAAAGTATGTCCATTTATTCACCTGTTTGCATTTCAACCTACAGTCATTGCAAAATGAATGTGAAAATTAAATAACTATAGTGGATATGCAGCAATATTTCTGTACTTAATAAGTTTTGTTAGTTGTAAGAAAAAAGGGCTAGTGAATTAGAAAACCAAATACTAGAACTAATTTTCTGAAAGCGTGTTTGTAACCTGGACAAGCAACCTAATGGAGTTGCCCTACACCCGGTGTTTGCTATTTATAGTTCTGGGACAGGGACGCATAAATTGTTAATTGACTGTTTGCCTATCAATTTTAAATTTAATAATATTTCTATACTCCAATTTATTGTTAAACCATGTTTTGCTTATACATATTTATTTTTCTTTCAGTACCAAACTTTGTTAGCTCCTTCACCCAGGGAGATTTTGTATATTTCTTATTTCGTGAAACAGCGGTGGAATACATAAACTGTGGAAAAGTAAGTAATAAATAAAACTTTCAAGAATATGCACAGCAAAAGACGTACACACTCACATATACACATAAGCAAATACATAAATTCGAAAAGAAAATCCTTTTGAATGAATAAAACTGCCGATTGGCGTTGTCCTTGTGCCTTTTGTGTAGTGCGGTGTAGTGCGGTTGGGGCAAATATTTTTTGTAAACATAATAAAACATTCCTTGATGTTTGTAGATATGAAACATAAAGTCATAATTAAAAGATGTGATGGCCTTACACAAACGTTTTTTTTTTTTTTTTAAGGGTAAGAGCCTGGAAACCCCCCGGTTTCTGTTTACAGTGAAATGTGACTGTTGCAAAAGGTTTAAATTTGATAAGGCCGAAAACTGTAAAGTGGTCATTAAGGAGTCATTTGATAGAAAGGTTAACGAGTGTTTAAAAGAATATTAAAGAAATTGTTAGGCTTTTAAAAGAGTTGGACTGTTCTTTATCGAGCACCATTTATTACTGTATAAAACGGGAAAAGGAAAACATTTTGAGTCAATAAATTGTTTTATGACACTTTAAATTCTCATTTCCACCGTTTATTTTTATTAATTTGGTATTGATATTTTGTTTAAATAAAGTGTTCGATAATATTGTAAAACACACTTAAACTAAAAACCATAAATCAAGGAATTTGGTGGAGGGAATAACAAGGGGAATATAGAAGACATTTTAAAAGGGTGAAACGTTTTTACCCTTCTTACATTTTTTATGGTCCCCTTGCTTTTGAAAGATACACTAAAACAACTTTATATAACTGTCTCAAAACTATTAACATACATATATTTAGTCTTAAAGAAATTTTGTAAATTATTTTGATTCCATCATTTTCAAACTTGGGTTTTTGGGCGTTCGGTGATGGAAACCAAAGCCCTTCAAAATTTATTTAAAATATTATGCGAGACTTATTAACTATTAAATAAGCCGACTTACAAAAATAGCTAAAGAGAAAAATGTCATCCTAAGAATTAACAACAGTTTTATCCTTGGAGTACTCAGGAACCTGAGACCTTAAGCAACCGTTTAAGGTAAAACATTGCTTAAAACCAGCTCAAGTACTAGGAATATCTTTGTCAAATATCGTCCAAAGACGATGTGCTGTAAAGATATGTTCTAATCGTGTTGTCAATTCATTACATGGTCCCCTACAGGCATATTTTGCCCAAGGCAACAGCATCAGAAAAACCCCGACGCCTACATTATCAGAAGTTGGCAATGCTTTCTTTCGCCAATTTTAGGCTCAACGCGCATCTAAAATTTATCAAACTACGTCTGCGCTTAAACCATTATCAGCTGCAAGATGCCATGTAATCCGTATGCATTCTGGCGATCTAGGTTTTGTGAGGTACTGGAGAGCTCCTGCACAACAACTGTATTCGCTTTGTGCTGCTGGCATTGTTTTGTCTGGCTCTAAGTCTTTCCCTAAGTTTAGACTTTAGCCATGAAATTTTGCCGTACTCTGATAACTCGACGAAGTTGCCAGTTTATTAAACAAGTTCCTTAAATTTACAAAATTTTCCTTTAATCGAAAAACGTGTCTCCTTTGTCTTCCCTTGTAATACCTTAAGGCTAATGAAATTGTAAATCCATTTTTGTTTCTCTACTTTTTTTAAATAGCGTTTAACAAATATTTTTATTTCTGTAGCAAAAGTTTTCTTAAACTTTGCAAAAGAAAAGTAAACCAGAAAACTGTAACTGGGTGAACATTTTAACTTCGTGTTAACTTTTATACTTTTATAAACAATTTGGCAATAAAACTAAAGTTGTGGATTGTCATTTATTGCCATTATTTATGGGGGAGCATTTAAAACCAAAAATCTTTTTTCGCTTATAAAATTATAATGCAAAAATAATAAGTAATTTAGCGATCCTGTTTAAAGCTTAAGTAGAACACAAACCAAAAGAAAAATGGAAAGAGAAAAGCCACAGAACTCTAGCCCATAAATAAACTGCAACTTTAACGCATTTTCTAGAAATATTTATGCCAAAAAAAGTTTATGGCCCAGTTTTATGAAGCCATGTCGCAAACATGATTAATTACCCCCAATATTTTATGTTATTTGCAAGTTGTAATTTTTTCTTTTCTTGTGTGTTTTTCGTTTTAGTCGATATATTCGCGTGTAGCACGTGTTTGCAAATGGGACAAAGGTGGACCACACAGTTTTCGCAATCGTTGGACATCATTTTTAAAGTCACGCTTAAATTGTTCGATACCCGGCGATTATCCCTTCTATTTTAATGAAATCCGTAAGTAAATGATTTTTTCTTCATTCGCTTTTTTGAACAACCAAAATTAATTAATAAACTTTTATAATAAATTTATTTTGGATTTTCATAGCTCTTAATGTTGTTTGTTTTATTTTTAATATCTCATATATAGAATCTGCTAGTAATCTTGTCGAAGGACATTATGGTCACTCAAGCGCCAAATTGATTTATGGCGTTTTTAATACACCAACAAATTCAATACCTGGCTCAGCAGTTTGTGCATTTTCACTGCAGGTAAGTTGGTTGGTTGGTTGGTTGGTTGGTTGGCTGCCTGGTTGTGTGTGTTCTTTTTTTCGGTGATTTTTTCCCCTTTTTGTTTATTTATTTATTTTTGTATATCCTTTCCGTACTCCAGTACCGGCCATTTATCTTTTACTACCACTTACATGTAGACGAAAAAAGGGTGTGCACAATTGGCAGTGGACACTTCAAAGAAATAGCATATAAGACTGTAATGTTTTGTTCACCAAATACAAACCGACAGCCAAGAGTTTCCTGATATCAAAGTGTAATAAAGTAATAAATTAATAAAGCCGAAAATTATGTTTTCAAGTATGAGAATTTCTATAGGAATCATAATAACTGTCAAGAAAATAACGTCAAATTTAGATTTGTACTTCACCTGGGAAAGTAGGTTATGGGAAGGCAAAAACAGGGAGTAGTGCTTGTAAATATGTACCTGAAACCTTCCAACACCAGAAGTAACAAGATATAAAGTCCTTCTTTCTCGGGCATCTGTAGTGCCAATCCATAAGAAAATGGCAACAAAAAATGTCTGATTTCGACAGAGCAAAATCCGTCATAGTAACGCAGGCCTTATTCTGAGGATGATCCAGCGAGTTAGAGGTTTTGGGAACAGAAGTCTCGACAGAACAATGTGACCTCAGTCACGTGTGACTTGTAAAGAAACCAAAAGCAAAAATTTTGCATTAATTGATGGATTGAGTCGTTTCAAATCTCTGTGCAACGAACGAAATTTAAAGTAGCTTTTTAAATTTTCAGCCTCTCAGCAGCAAAAGCCAAACTATGATCAAAATAGAAATCTCACGATATCCAGTGATGTCATCCTTACAAAAGATCTGTTTATCTGAAAACTTCGAATTGCAAGAAATTCGAATCAACTTTTAAATTTAAATACATTTAAATAAACCAATTTAAAGCAGTTTGTGGGATTCGAACTGGTCATCAAGTCGCGCCACCACAGAAATGAGATAATAAATCACTAAAAATACTTTTAATCATAAAAAAAAAAAATTTAAAGATTAAAATTTTAGTTCAAGACGTTTTTCTATTCGCAGGTCATTGAGAGTACTTTTAAGTCAGGCTTTTTTGTTGCAGCAGGTTGAAAATGTCCCAGAATAGTTGTGCACACCCTGTGCTGTTAATGTTCTGCAATAAATTGAAATTACTTTGGTGTGTTGTGTAACATTGTAACATGTACTTTTATTTATACTCCATTTTACATTTTTGGTAGACTTCCATTTAATTTATTAAAACAATTTTTATCTTTTTTTTTCTCTGTATTTTATTCCCTGCTCTGTTCTTTATACTTTTCTCTTGCAGGATATTGCGGATACATTTGAGGGCAGTTTTAAGGAACAAAGTAGCATCAACTCTAATTGGCTGCCGGTCAATAATGCCAAGGTAAAAAAAAAAAAACAAACGAAAAAAATTGAATTTGAAATCTTAAAAACCGGCTGAGTTTATCAAAGCAAAGCAAACCACTTTTTAAGGACTCCTTTCCTTTTCTGTTGAATTTTCATTTCTTTTCTAAACAAAAAACTGACTTAGTCACACACATACATGTACAGGGGCATGTGTGCGCATTTTGTTTACACATATGCACACATAAAGCTCGTTTTTTTGCTTCCTTGCCTTTATATTTGTGATTAAATTTTATTCCTTTTGATTATTTTATGCATAAAAGTCTTTGGCAACATGTTTGCTTAGACTTTTGGTCATTCATGGCCTAAAAATGTTAATCAAGTGGCGGTGTCAAGGGGGGGTGGCAGAAGCCAGGCGAGGCCTTTAGGGCAAATGATGTTTGTGTTAAATGCAAAGTGGGTCAAGTTAATTAAAAGCATTTTTTATTTTTTGCTTTCATTCCATAAAAAAGTGTTTTACAAGGTAATGAAAAATGTACGTAAGTGCAACTGTACACCATCATCAAACATGCAGAGTGACAAAACGTAGGCAGGCCGACATTTTTCCACCAGAATTCTTTAATGTGATTTCATTTTTACAGTCGATTCAACCAACAAATTAAAATTTAGCTTGAAGATTTGTGTTAGTTTGATTTGAAAAAGTTTGTTGGGTTGTAGGCAACACAATATCAATATAGTTTTCCATCTCTGTTTGAAGAAATAGAGAGTCTTGTTTTCTATTTCAATTTCTTTTTTAAATTAGTCTTAATTAGAACATGTTTGTTTATTTAGTCGAAGGCAAAAAAAAAAGAAGTAAAAAATAGTGCTAAATTAACAGCAAGGACTACATTTTAATTTTACACTTTTTTTTTATGTGGAGAAAAAAAAGAAACACTTTTAAGAGCTCCAGGAACTTATGCATAATTTTTAAATGGGACATTTTCCGTTCAAGGTGATTTTCCTTAACTTTAGTTCAAAAATTAAATGGAGAATGGAATTCCACTACACATGTACTTCTGTGTTGTGTCCCTATTAAAAATAACTTCCTTTGGTGCTGTTAGTTGTTGGTGGCGTCTGTCTAAACTATTGTTAATTATTGAGCCGCCGGTGCCAGAGCACTCAGTTACATGAATGAATAGCACATTCTAATGATAAAACTTTATTATCACGATGAGTGTTCGTTAGTGCAACTTCGGACTGGCACGATAATTAACTCGAGAAGCGAAATCGCTCCAGGATGTTGACAACAGATTTCTTTTGCTCTAATTTGAGTGATATTGAGGTAGACGACACGTACTTCCAGCAGGATGGCGCTACGTGGAAAACAGCTTAATCCACGATGCTCACTCTGTATGAGCAATTTGAGAAAATGGTTGTCTCTTGCAGAGGTGACATGAACTGGCCGCCAAGATCGTGCAATACCACCCCAGTATACTTTTTCTTGTAGGATTTCCTAAAGTTGCCGGACTCTACCAATAAGCGGCAATCAGCTGATACCCTTCAAGTCTACATAACCAAGAACGTTGTTTACATTTAACTGGATTGACGAAGTTATAGGAATTGGTCCACTGGGATCTGTGCCACCGTAAGCAGCCGAAGCGGACGTATGAGCAATGTTGTATTTCAAACTTAAGGGAAGCCAGTCAAATCTGTCCGGCTTGTTTTTGTTGTGGAGACTTGAAATTAATTTAGATACTGTTTTTTTCGTTGTTGTTAGAAAACGTGCGTTTCTAAAACTTAGGTGTATAAAACTGGCGTTTTTGAAACGTAGATTTTCAAAACATGTGCTTCTAAGACGTTGCATTTTTAGCACATTGTGTTTTTAAAACCAGCATTTTTCAAACGTTGGGTTTTCAAGACGTGTGCCTTTAAAACATGTGTTCCTAAAACGATGAGTTTTTGGGAGCGTGTGTTTTCAAACGTGCATTTTTGGAACATGCGTTTTTGAAACTTTTGTTTTTAGAGCGTGTGTTTTTCAAACGTGCGTTGGAAATCGTGTGCGGTTTAAGGATGCGTTTTTGAAATGTAGATTTTCAAAACATGTGTTTTTAAGACGTTGCATTTCTAAAACGGCGCGTATTTAAAATGTGCATTTTTAGCATGTCGTGTTTTTAAAACACGTATTTTTAAAATCAGCGCTTTTTAAATGTTGAGTTTTCAGAGCGTGTGTTTTTAAAAAGTGCATTTTTGAAGCGCTAGAAAACTTATGCTTTTGAAGCGTGAGTTGTTAAAACGTGTATTTTTAAAACATTGCGTTTCTAAAACGGGGGATTTAGAAACTTGTGATTTTTAAAAAGTTGTGTTTTTAAAACGTGCTTTCTTACAATATAATTTTGTACGTTTTCAAAACGTTCTTGTTTGCAAAAGCTTGATGTTAAAATGTGGGTTTCGGAAACGTGTGCTATTAAACGTTTGACCTTGTGGGCCAAACATGAACAAGTTACTTCCTAGCAACACATATTGCTTTCCGCTAGAGCACAATATGCGTTGGAACATTAAAAACTAAGAAACTATTTCCATTAATGCATTAACAAATACAGAAAGTTTTAGAAGCGCACAAAAAGCAATTGAATTAAGAAAATTTCTAGCAAAAGAAACTCCTCCCATACTGCAGACAAAATAAACCGCCTGGAAAAGGAAAAAGCTGAAAACGTCTCTATTGCCAAAAATAAAGCGGAAGCAGAAAAGAGGGCAAAAAGAAAAAATCACGGAAAAAAACAACATTAAAATAAAGACAGTTGAAGAAAAGAACATATTTTCCGCCATTTTGACAAGGGATAAAAAGACACCAAAACAAACAAAAAATCTGTTAAAGTTGTTCCGTTTCTTATTTAAAGTACTTCAAATTGTGACTACAGAAAACGTATAAAAGTTTAAGAGTTTTTTTTTTTTTTTTGTAAAAGTTTTATGTTTCTTACTTGTGTTTAACGCCGACACAGAAAAGTATTTCTCTAACACTAATTTACAATTACAAGTTTTTTTTTTTGATGGCGGTGGTTGGTTTCATCATGTTATTTTTGCTTTCATGTATTTTGCAGGTACCCGAACCACGTCCCGGATCATGTCATAACGATTCACGAACGCTTCCGGATCCGACATTAAATTTCATCAAAACACATTCACTAATGGACGAAAACGTTCCGGCATTTTTCGGTCAACCAATTCTGGTTAGAACAAGCACTATGTAAGTACCATTACAGCGCATTATCTTCGCCATACAATACATACAATATACCACTCATTCGAAAACAGCTTTTCTGCTATAAAAATTATGAAAACTAGACAAAAAACAAGATGAGCCAGGAAACTGAAATCGTAAAGTCCTTAATAGCAGAAGGCAAAAACTAGAAATGGAAACATGTTTCTTGCTTGGCTGGCTTTATGGTTTAGCGTTATGCTGTGCTCGTTGTTGCAAAATAACAGATTTTTAAAATTTGCGGAACGTTCTGGCTGTCCGTCTGTCTTATTTTACATCTACAATTGTGTTTAACATTTTATGTGCAGCCGTATTTTGTGTGTGTGTGTTTGTGTGAGTTGACTTCCGTTTGGCTTTATTCGGCTTCATTTCGAATGTATTTTTGCAATTTTACAGTCAAGTTGATAAGATTACAGAGGCTCTGTGGCTTGAATTCGTATATAAAAATATTCAGTCATATTCCAGTTTCTGTGTGTTCTATGAAAATCTTACTCAAGCCGGCGAAAAGTTTGTCATTTTCCAGAATGTCCTAAGGACAAGAACGGCACTCTGCTCCCCAATTCTAAAATGATCGGCTCACGAAATCATGTCAGTTTTATGTATGTTTAACCCCCTTGACTATCACAGTGTGGAGTATAAGTGATCCTTCCTCTGAAAACCAGTTCAATCATTAATATATACCAAATACATAATATAATAAATAGTATAAGTGTAATATGTTGTCGGGTCTTATAATATTGACAAAAAAACATATTTAAAAATATCTTACTGCTGTCAATAACTTGCCTAAAAATGGTCTTTGAAAAACACGGTCTCAGTCCATAGTAAGCCAGCGATATCGAACATTCTTCGTTGACATTTTGGCAGCTAAATGCCCGACATTTTACGTACATGTCTTATGGGTGAATTTGTAAATTAATGCACCGGAAGTGACACCCCTGAAAATATCTAAGTGGATACAATTAAACAATATCGAACTACATTGTCCGAAAATCTCAGATTTTTATGGACTCGTAAAATTAAATCTTCGGTGAAAGTAAAATGGGATTCATGTCAATCTATAATAAAATTATAGTTACTGTAAGACCTTCTCGGCTTCTGCTCACTCACAATCGCCAGAAACAGTTCACTTGCTTGCACTCTGTCTAAGATAAACCAAAAAGGTTGTGTGGATTTTACAGTCGTCTGTTCTCTTCCAGAACGATTTGCCTGTACTTCCAATTTTCAGATGGAGATCCCTGTCTTAGTGGCTGTTAAGAGTTCACAGTTCTCAGATGGCGGTCCCTGTTGTAGTGGGCATTTGGTGGTCATGTGTCTGCCTACCGCTGTCACTGGCTCTACCGGCGCCTGAAGTTAGTAATAGGTTCCCATTTACAAATAAGAATACTTGCATTTTTGCTTTATTGTTGACTTAGATTTTGCTGGAGTAGGGTTCTTGGATCCGCTAACTGGTGCCCGTGAAAATGTTACTCGCACCCAAGTAACAGAAGGCTTGTTCACGTTGGTTGATCTTTTTTACTGGAGCAGCCTTTTCTGTTGGCTTCAACTGTAAATTAGATTCATTTTCGTTTTACAAAGTGCCAACCAAGTTCATGCTTTCCTTTTATTAAAAAGCGCGTAATGAAATTAATGTATCCTTTTTTCATACATATCAAAGTTAAACCAAAAAGCCAAAATCATCATCATCAACGTCATTATTGCCATCGTGAACATCGTCAGTGAAACAGATCCGTTAAATTTGAACAGCTTTCATGCCATGTTGAACAGATTCGAGTGCTGGTGATAGTGCCGGTGTCGGTGTCGGTGTCGGTGTCGTTGTCGTTGTCGGTGACTTCGTCGATGTAAGTTGTTACTGTTGGTGCTTGGTGTATTTTTTTTTTGTTGCAGTTGTTGGTGTCGTCCTTGTTGTTACGTTTAAGCACGTAATGTTTAAAATGTTGCCATTATTTCAATGCAGAAAAATAAGGAAAAAGACGAAAGTTGTGTTACTAAAACATTTGACTATTCATACAAACACACAACACACATACACATGTATGTATAATTGTATACTCGTGTGTGTGTGTGTGTGTGTATGTATTTTGTAGCAGCCACACACAGCCATTGCTTTTGAGTGTTATTGTCATCATCATTTTTGTAACTACTTCGTGCTGCAACTATCCTTTTGGCACTTGCCCTCTGCTCCCCTATTCAACAGCTTTACTTAATATTTTTGTTTTCCAGCCATTTTTTTTCCCCCACCCCAACAGCAGCCACTACTGCAGTCATTGTAAATATTATTGCACAACAACAAAAACCAACTATAAATACAACGATGACGACAACGACAACGACAACGACAGCAAGTAACAACATCAGCAGTTACAGCACTGACAATGGCATTAGTGTGTGCACCAAACCAGCTCCCCACCCCAAAATACTTATATCTTTACTTTAAACTCTAGCTGCTGCAACAACAACAAAATAAAATATTTTGGTTCATGATTACTGGTCCCGCTTTTCTTTTTTTTTTTCTTTATTTCTGTGGTACCAGTCTTTTTTCGCAGGCAAAACATTACGATTATATTTAGTTGGGTAGAAGACAGAGAAGAAAAAAATACTAATAAAACGGATGTTGTTGATGATTCGCTTAACTTTGTACATGCGAGTATATGGAAGTTTTTTTTAATTTTGGGTGCTTTAAAACGTTTTGCTTTTTTGGAAATTAAACGAATCTTGTTAAGGTCTCATAAAAATTGCCGAGAGCGTAACCTTTAGTTAACCCTTAACTAGAGAGTATTGCTTTAAGGCCAACCGCAGCAGAAGCAACAAAAACTAAACCAAATATTTATTACAATGACATTATGACGAAGAATGTAAGTAAAAGCAACAAAATAAACTATTAATTGAGCCAATTAAACGATAAAGACTCGTTTAGATACGTTGGATAGACAAGGAAAAAAGTTCAAGCGTGTTTGTTGTGGCCTAATGAGCCTGTTGATGGTCTTAGTTATGTGTTGTTTCCAGGAATGACATAATAAAAGGGCTAGTAATGTGGATAGTAAAGAATTTTGTTATCACACTCTTCGGAAATGTCACCTTCTAACCGGAATTGGAAGAAGATGTTCATGCTCCCAAATTAATTAAGAAAAGACGCTAATAATGTCCACATAACTTTGCTATGCAGCAAACGTTTAGCCACCAGCCAAAGTGTCTACTTTTGCTTTTGGTGGAGCAAAAGTAGACACTTTGCCAGCTCCTCATCAGCAGGGAGCTAGGAAAATGTAAAGCGCAATCTCTGCGTTAACGAAAAACCACAAGAACTAGTTCTAGGTTCTTGTTTTTCACAGGACAAATCGAGAGACAACTTTTTCCAGCAAAGCAGTGTTTTATTGTCTAGCCGTCTTACCGCCAGTATAGATTTAGTAACTGCACCTTCAGCTTCTTGGCAGCATAGAAACAGAGCAGAATCGGTCTCATAAAGCTCTGGAAAATATTAACCTACTCCTGAAGCAATTGACTCAACAGCGCGAAAAGTTTATGTATAACCTGTTTTGCCATCAGACTTTTGGCGTACGTTCATGCAGTAAACCCTATACTTGGATTTTTCCTACACCTCTGCTATATTATAAGATATCAAAAAAACCATCGCCAAATATTGCTTTGGAGAGTTCTCAGTGTGGCCTTTACTTGGTATAGAGCAGCCATTGCTCTGACAGTCTTGCAGTTATGGCAGGCACTTGTGTTTTACCACTCCATTCTGGGAGGTCTTCAATAATTCTCCAGCGGCGACAGGCCGCTTTTTATGCTGATATAACCTCAAAAGGAATTCTCTAATTCTTTTACGATTGAAGTTGTCCGTTTCCTAGGACCTTGTGTGCCTTATTTTAAAAATTTGTGGAATAGAAAATCATTATGAAGATCGTTTTTGGACCTTTTGGTATTTCAAATAGCATTTCTGGTACTTGAAATTCCATAAGAAACGCTATTAGCTACAATGCATAAGTGATTTTTATATGCACTTCACAACCCCTCTGGGGGATTGCGAAGACTCCTACAGCTGAGTTTTTATACATGACCGTCATGGATGATATCACAAAGTCTTTGCTGAAGAGATCGAACTATCTTATTCGAACCATTAGAGCAATGCATTAAGCAGCGTCGATACTAAGACTCAGGGTCCAAAATTCTTCAAGAAGTCACTAACGTTTACTCCACCGTCATCAGGTTTCAGCCAACATGCAGGCACCTCAACTGTAATGAGTTCAGTATTTCCAGGGTTTATATTGTTCTACGTTCTGCCCTTCATGTACCTTCGGTAAAGGGTTGGAGTCTGCTCTTGTATCTGAAGACCTTGCTTTGAATAAGTGACGCGAAGTACTGGTGTAACTCTGTAGCCTCAAAATCAGTCAACAAAAGTTGTTAGTCCCTGAGGGAAGTTTAAATATTATTTCAGCAGTTGGATTGCCTAAATCATAACATCATTCAATGGGGCGATTAATTTTTGTGCCACCTTGTACCTCTATTTTCTACTCCTTTCCATATTTCCGCAGTAAAAATTCGGAGTTTTAGCTTTAAGTTTCATATTCTTTTAGACTACTTGCATTTAAGAGCGCTGTTTTGTGAACTGTTTTCGATGTTAGTAAATTGCACAATTCGTCCTTTTTTCTGAAATTCTTATTTAAGCATATCCTTAATCACTCTCACAATAACTGCACAAACACTAAAAACGATATCAGTTTTTCATTTCTATTATTTATTCCTCTATTGCTGCGTAACAAAAGCGTTTTATTTGTTTGTTTTGTGCAGTGCTGACATCTTGCGGCATGGCTTTCATTATGAGAGCGGGGGGTGGTGGTGGTGGCACAAAGAATTCAACTCTGTTAAAAGGATTAGCTGTGCATATTTGCCACGTACAATGTATAGCATAATAATACTCTGATACTCCAATACCCGCACTACAAAGACACAAATTCAGATACTTGCTAAAAAAAAAAACATCGTCCTTTTTGTCCTCTTCTTTAAAGTATATGAAAGCAAAGTTTGCTTTTTATTATTATCCTGGCTGTTATGCTTTCTTCTTTTTATATTGTTGCTGTGTGTTATTGTTTGTTGATGTAATTGCAAAATAACATTAACCGAAAAAAACGGGACGGCGGGCTTGGTGTGGTGGATATGGCTCGAAAGCGGCAGTAATAACAGCTGGAACCCCTCCCTGGTAGCTGCAGGAAAAAAAGCCAAAAAACAAAGAAATTATAAGTAGAGCTGGTTACCATGATAAACAAACAAGCAGCCATGAAAAAGCAGAAGAACAAACCCCAAAAAAAATGAATAATAGTTAATACTTTCATACATTTACATGCTGTCGTGCCAACCAAACGTTTTTGTGGGCATGTGGACCCTAGTTCGTTCGTTCGCCTGCATACACACATGCTCAGCCATTTTACTTTTAAACGGCATAAATATGCAAAAGTTTTTAATGTTCTTCAGCTCAAGTCGGCTGCTAAAAAGAGCTAATAATTTCGTAGTTTAAAGTATTCCTTTTGCGCTTAAAGTATTCCTTGCGAGAAAAAAGCTTTTCTACTTAATAATACGAGTACTTTCAATTATATATTGCGCTGAAGCAAACGGGTACTCAATTTATAGTTGTTTGAAAAACGTTTTTGTGAAACTACTCGTTTATTGAAAAGAAAAGGAGACAAATACTTAATTGACAGCGACCTACAACAAAACCAAACATTTAGCAAACTGGCAAAAAAAAATGGTCATGAAAAATTTTATGAGGCATTTGGCTGGGCGCTAAATGGTCCCGCAGCTTGAATTCCCTCCTGTACTAGCTGGAGCTTGTACGGCTGTAAACAGGATCTTTGCACAGGGTGACAGAGCTGCAATTCCTGCAACCGACAACGAAACGATATTAAATTTAGGATCTACCTCCACACTTTCGTTGGCACAGGCCATATTCCCTGCATAACGTATATTGTACCGTTGGGCGAGCGTGTGCTGTGAAAGCTATCAGTTTGGCACATGGTATGTTCATGTGCGCCGTAGCAAATCAGTGCTGCGCCTCAGCCAGCGATGCAAACGAGTGATTTTCAAAGTAATTTGCAATTTAGTAGCGTTATTGTTCAAGTGTGAATTTATTCTCGCTGATTTGTCACACACTTTATCATATGTGGCAAAAAGTGAGTCCGTGTTATGACCAGAAGTTGGACCGTTAATCCTTTCTGAGTTTCTGACTTAAAACAAACTCCCTTCACAATAAAAATAATTTCTAAATTGATCTAATTTATACAGGTTTTAAAAATCCTGCATGCGAGATAAACCACCAGTATTTTTTTTATGTTGTACATTCTTCAAATTTATGTTGTGTCATTTCACTTCTGGCCTGCTTCTGTTGTTTCTCTGTCAGTAAGTTATTTCTTTCTTTCTATGAGCAAAACCAAAACAATAACAACTACAGCTTTGACTTTTGCATCAATAGAAAAAAAAAATGTAACCAAAACAAAAATTGAGTTAACAAAATAAATTACATCCGTTTCAAGTAAATTCACATTAAATATAGAACTGAGAGGGAAACAAATCAGCAGTAGACACAAGAGTTTAACATTTCTTACATCATTTCATTTCTGGAACGTGTTCGTTCATGTTGTAACGTAGTGTTTTTTTTTCTTTTTTTGCTTATGGCAGAAAAATTCCCCCCCAAATAACACTTTTACTGACAGTATTGACCACAAAACTTTTTAACAAAATGGTTATTTTTGTGTTTGTGTCCGAAATTCTTTATATAGACATAATAACAATATGTCTACTTCGACCAACAACACACATTGTTAGCTTCCTTTTCTTGTTAAAATATCGTATAAAATTTTGTTTCTTTTTAAGCATTTTTTTCCTCATAAATAATAAAAAGTTTAAAAATTGAAGAAAAAATTGTTAGGTTTTTTTTTTCCTTTTTTTTTTAACAGAAAAGTTTGACCACAATGACATTACAAGAAAATGCCAAGAAATGTAATAAATAAAAGTTTTCTTCTTCTACATTTCCCGGCAAAATTTTTTCTTTTGCCACAGGAGGAAAATGTTCATTGAATGTGAAATAGATGCGATAGAATACGATTACCTTGATACCATACAATGGGAATTTGAGATTATTCGGTTTCAAAAGCGTCCAAATGAGGTAGAGAAATTAAAAAAATGTATTGCCAACTTTTAGGCATAAACTTAAATGGTGTTGTGTTAATGACCTGAAGTTGGCTATAAGTCGTTTTCGGTTCTTGTACGGCTATTATATGACCAGGAATAAACTTTTTTTTTTGTTGTAAAAGTTACTTTTTGTGCTACAAAAAAAATTATTATCTTTTTCAAAACCGCATTGATTTTAAAAACTCAGTGCTTTGGGGTGGCAGAATCAGTTTTACTTGTTTGCAATTTTCCTGTGTAAACAAAGTAGAAATGCAAATTTCTTTTCAAAAGGAATTAAATTAAATTTCTTAAAATTTATTTTAATAAATTAAATTTCATAAAATATATTTTAATTGGCAAATGTTCATGTTGCTTGCGGAATATATTTCTTTGTTAGAAATGAGGTTTGTTTGAAAAAAAAAACTCGATCATTTAAAGAAATTTAAGTCACAATTAAGGAAATATAAGAAAAATATATAAAATAATTGAAACAATTTGCCTAGTTTTATTTTTATCAAAAAACAGGGTTAACTGTTTTCTTTTATATCGGGGGGAGGCTGTGCTGACATTTCTGTCCAATATGGTCAGCCATTCCTACAACACTTTCAAACCTATTTTGCAAAACAAAAATAAATCTTTTCCCCAAGCTCACAGAATACTTCTTCCATTTTGCGGTCAACATAATCACTCCAGCTACCTCAATGAGCCAGGTTGCGGTATTTTGGGCCTTTAACGTTAGCATTGGATGCTAACATTCCAGCCACCATTGTTGTCATACGGCCAGACTTATTCTAAAAAGTTGTAAAAAATTAAACTGATCCTATGGGCCATGTATGTAACTCGAAGTTGTGACAAAGATAGGCCGAAAATCATATGTAAAGAAAAAGGCCATGACTTTTTTACAAGACTATAATAAAAACAATTTCATTTTAACAATATTTCTGTTTGATATCATTTCATTTATTCTTAATTTATTAAACTGGTCTGATATTTATACAAAAAAAATTAGTCAGCATTTTTGGTACTGAAATGAAATTGTAATAAATGTCAGAAAACAGTGTTTTAAATGATATAAATTTTGAAGAAGATTTTAATTGACATCTACTACGGGTGGACTCCGATTTTGTTTAAATGCACTATTAAGCAGTTTCATGATATTAACGACTTTATAACAATTTTATACGCCGAATTTATTAATTTTCATAATAAATGTTGTTGCGCCTTTTTTTTTTTTTTGCAGTTACCGCTTTACACAGATCGCTGTAGATCCGCAAATCAAAACGCCGGGCGGCAAAACGTATGATGTGATATTTGTGGGCACTGGTAAGTAGAACGCTATTCTATGAAAAGAGAAATAGAATTGGAAAATTTTTGCGATTTCCTTCCAGATCATG
Organism: Epicampocera succincta; assembly: GCA_932526305.1. NCBI lineage: Eukaryota > Metazoa > Arthropoda > Insecta > Diptera > Tachinidae > Epicampocera > Epicampocera succincta. Next base: position 9,418,474 of record OW052037.1, on the reverse strand, counting down.
GCAAAATCATAAAATCTGTAAATGCCGAGTCAGCAGATTCGGATAAAAAAGTCACTTCGGTGGTGATAGAAGAAATAGATGTTTTGCCAAAAAGTGAACCCATCAGAAATTTAAGAATAGTCAGAACAATGCAATATGGTAAGTTAATCACATGTGATTTAATACAATGAGAAAAATTGAAAGATGTCCATGCAGAATCTTCCAATTGGCAACAAGAAACTTTTGGGCGAGTTGGTTTGGTTGGATTTATCAATTGGCAATTCAATTTTCATATATCGTCTATAATCCTTTAAATTTTGCTCAGTGTGCCAGCGCCAACACAAATGTTTATTTACTTGTTGTAGTTTTTTGCTCACCCTTTTTTTTGTGTGTATTTATTTATAGATCAGCCCAAAGATGGCAGTTACGATGATGGCAAATTAATCATTGTCACTGATAGTCAAGTGATTGCCATACAATTGCATCGTTGTCACAATGATAAAATCACCAGTTGCAGGTGAGTTTTGTAAATATTTTTCCTTTCCGCTTACAAAACAAATAACAAAAGTTGTTGAATACACACATTGTAAATGATGGTGATGATGATGATAATAAAAATTAAACGCGAAAAAATCAAATTTATTTAACAACGCAAAAAATAAAAACAGAATCATGCAAAAAGCAGCTGCATCATCATCCTTTTAACTAGGGATTTTAGTTTAAAAAGGAAGAAGGAGCAAAAATAGCAGTAAGACCTTAAAAAAACAGACAAGTGCTGTATACAGCGCATGGGATGACGAAGAGGTGCGGCAGGATGATGCAGCAACATAAAATTTATATTTCCAATATAAATTCGCTTGTTTTTGCGAACAAATTTTCCAATGATTTTTACTGCATGTTAAAAAAGAATAAGTGAACTGAAATGTTTTATTTTTTAATTTTTTATTCTTATTGTTTTTTTTTTTGTCTATAGTGAATGTGTTGCACTGCAGGATCCATACTGTGCCTGGGATAAAATTGCTGGCAAATGTCGTTCGCATGGAGCGCCACGTTGGCTGGAAGAGAACTATTATTATCAAAATGTCACAACTGGACAACATGCTGCATGCCCCTCAGGTTAGTAGCGCAACACAACGCAACTCTCACTCTCATTGCTTTTGCCGCCAGACAAAATGTAGCTGTTGAATGATGCTGGACGTTCGGCGTGTGCGTCAGCTGTTAATGCGCATCCCAGACAATATCCAACTTATGTGGTGCACTCGTATTTAAAGATTTTCCGTCTTGCTGCAGTTTTTGTGGCACCTTTTCTGTGTAACAATTTCTGTGTCTGCATATTAAGTGCATAAACAAGTATTGTTTTTTATCACTGGCACACAAGTGTCATGGACAGTTGTCACTGACAGGAGTTAAAGTAATAAATTAGGACGGTTACCTTGGAAAAAACGTAACGCGATGCAAGTTGCTTCAGTCATTTCTTCATATTTCGTAGTGTTTAAGGTTTTATTACTTTATCTTAAATAAACTTTTAATTGCTGGAATCCACTATTCTAGAGTGGAATATAGGCCGGTTATAAAGTCTAGGTTTATTTGGAATTGAAGTCCTCTTTTATACTCTTATCTAAAAATTAAGTGCTATTATCTTATCTTATCTAATCTTATCTAGAAAGAAAAGAGAAGAAACTAGCGATTTCTAACTATTTTATGTTAAAGAAAACAAGCATTTCTTAGGGCATGTATTTAATTTCTATAAAATTGATAATAACATTTTTTGTATTGACAGTGCTGCCTGGTAGCGCATGGTCCTACGAACTAACATTTCCTCCATTATTATACTTGTCTTATTTTAAGCGTTAAAAGTATCAATACAAAAACTTACTTTTAATATTTTAAAAATAGATATATAAAATATAACTTTTTGCAAATTAATATATAAATTAATCCAAGTGGTTTCCATGTCACCACTTCCTTCGCAAGAGTCAAGAAAGTTACCTGAAATTAAATCTTCTAAAAGATTTCATTTAAGTTTCCGTCCAGCTTGAGTTTGAATACAAAATTGTATTAGTCAGATGTACGACGGATTTGACGTACTGTCTTACGTCACATATTTTTGTGCTCAAATTTCTTTACTTTTCGCTTTCATTGTGAAATTCTTTAATTTAATAAACTTGTAAGTTTCTTTCATTCTCCTTGTACCCAGAGGAGTAATAAATAACTTGTTCAATTTAGTTGCCAATAATAAAACATTCGTTCGTCATTTCCATGTTTTACTGTGATAAAGAAAGAAGGTATCAACCCAACCATCAACGAACCAGCAACATCAGCAGGCAACGGCAACAGCAAAATAAAAGAAAAAAGAAATATTGTAAATTGCTATCTTGTCTATTTGTTGTTCTTGCTGTTGTTGCTGTGCTATGCTGTTATTGTTTTTGTTGTTGTTATTGTTATTGTGACCCCTTTTAAATATTACGTATTTTTCGTAACATTTGTTGTAATAAAAATTTCATGTGTAATTGGAGATTTGGATTATTGCCAAAAGTGAAAATTGCAATTTGTTTTGCTGCTGTGTTGCTGTGTTGCCTGTGTGATAAACAGCATCAGCAACATTATCGGCATGATGTTGGTCTATTGTTGTTTCTGTTGTTGCTCCTGCAGTTTTTTTGTTGCTAGTCCTGTGGTATCAGGCGAGTACTATAATCAAACAACAAAACTTTCGTGAAAACCCTTACCATGTGTTTTGTGTTGTTGTTATATTTGTAGTGTTTGGCCAGAAGGTGGGATGGTGAGAGGGGTGAGGCAGAAGAGAACAGATAAAAATCGTATTTGTTTTATACTTTTTAAGCGAGATTTTATAATATTAATGTGATTCAATTTTTTTTTGTTTGTTGTTTTTTTAATCCTTTTTGGTATCTGGCGCTTTTATGGTCCATATACTCTTTAACATGAATACATACGTACATACACATGTACAAAACTTGCGGCACACATACAGATATACACACTTTACATGAGTACCTAGAAGGCGTACAAATGTGATTTATATATGTATGTATGTATGTACAAGGTGGCTTTTAAATAAAATTAATATTTCAAAATTGAAATAAAAATCTGAAAAAACGCACATATAAATTTCCAATAGTTTTGTTCTACTCGTATTGTAATTTTGTTTGCCACTTTCAAGCGTGTGGCCACCGCTGCTATGCATTTGTCCGAAGCTTGTCTTTATTACGAACGGGAAGGTATGTCAGATGTTGCTGGTGCTGAGTAGCCAAATTGGCGCTTCTAAGAGGTCATAAAAATTGTAAGAAACAAACCAATTGACATACTTCACAGCGCACCAGAAAATGACAGCGAAAGCTATTTTCTCTTCAAAACTGCCATAGTTTGATGGCCGACAAACCGCACGGCTGAACTTCGACAACGGCTCAGAACTACCTCAACTGTTTTACCAGGCGGTAACTTCTTTTAATAAGTGAAAACGACACTGAATACACACACCTTAATCGAGAGATCTCTCTCGCTCTAATCCAGCATTAATATTTACTCCTAATGTCTTAAACTCGCATAATACAAAACTACTATTAATGTTTAACAATAAATATTTATCATTCATTTATCAATTTATTATTTTTCATTCCTTCTTATTTAACAAATTTTTTTTATAATTTTTTTACAGGAAAAATTAATTCCAAAGATGCCAATGTTGGTGAACAAAAAGGCTATCGAGACGACATGGGTCTTTTGGACCAAAGGCGTCAAAGCAAAGATCAAGAAATGATCAATATTATGCAAGACAAAAACTTTGAAGGTAATTCAAACGTTGTATATTTTTTTGTTCAGTGTTTGTTTTAATTAAATTTATGTTGTAAACTTGTTGTTTTTATTGCATGGCTTTATAACATTTGAACAAGACAAAGAAACAAATTAAAAGAAATTTAATTGATTATTTATATATATATATGTATGTGTAAGCATGAATGAAAACACAAACACTCAGACTTTAATAAATTGAAAGGCATTTAAAATGAACGAAAAGAAAACATATAATATAAATCTTAATAATGACAGCTGACAAATGCTTGAAATGAATAGGTTTTTGTGTGACATACTTGACCTTTAACACGTTAATGAATCAACAAAACCAGAAAAAAAGGAATACGCTTACCAAGTCATGATTTAAAGCTGCTTTGCGTCATTGTTGTGAACGCCTATGCGGCAAGTGGTTAGGAAAGGTTGTTCATGATCTGTTTGTTCTTTATTTTTTTAATTAATTGGCGATGCTGGGCACCCATCTGGCAAAAGTCTCCAAACATGATGCCCGCGCTTTCAGTAGACAAAGAATTTGTGGTATTGAGTTCGTTACCAGCTAAAATAGGAAAATCTAATGCGTAGAATAATGAGCAAATACATAAGAATATTTCTAAATCTTCATTCACAGCAGGCTGAGACTTTTGTAAAAAAAAACTCGAATGCCATTAATTAAACAACGAGTATTATTAGATCTTCTACATGACACTGGCTTTAACTTGATTTTGAATATTTGGATATTGCTGAAGTCAAACTCTTGTGCTAGTTTGGAGATAAAGTATTATAGAACTCGTCTTGATAGCACTTGTGCCCAGCCTGTTTTTGAAGCCAAAAATTCGGATGGTTTTCTGAATGATTTTTACAAACATTTTAAGTCGATATGCGAATAAAAATATCAAAAAATTTTGCTTTTGACGTTTATGAACACGGAGCGCATAACTGACCGGCCTTCAGATAAGTTGCCTAAAAAAATAGAAGGAAGATTAAGTCCAACAATCGATAAGCCGCGCAGCCGAGTTGCTCCACAGTGCCAACTTATGCTCATGGGCAATCGATTTTGTTCTAAGACAAAAGAAACGTATTGTTTTCTTCTCCAAAGATTTGGGTTGTTAGGTATTATAACTGCATCTTATGGAAAATGTGGACCAAAGTAAAAGTAGTATATAAATTATTGCAAAAACCTTCCAATTATTTTAAAGAAGCAACGCTCAAGCAACCTTGGGACTGTTGATCATGCTCTTTATACACATATAAAAAAACTTATTATATAACATAAGCATAACTGCATGCTTTGCTGTTTATTTGTTTGCTTTAATTATTTGCTTTGTTTTTAAATTACTTTAATTACAGCAAATTACCTTATATTTTATTACTCAACAAATTCGAATCGATTTCCAATCAAGCAATTTTTATGAACTCTTCAATTAAGTGCAAATTTGTTTGTTTTTTCAATTAATCCATTTAACAGCATTGCCGTCGCTTTATTATTTTTCATGTTCAAACAATTAACAAAAATTTTTCACAATTTTGTTTTCACATTTTTAAGTAACATTTGTCTAATCCATTGAAATAAAGCAAAGAAAAAAAAAGATGTTGAAATTTTAATCAAGTTCTTTTTTATATTTATTCTCTTTGTTCTTTTTTTACATTTTGGATCTTTTTTACATGTTGTTGTAAACTTTATAAATGTTGTTACAAAAAAAAAAAAAAAAAAAAAATACAAACAAAAACAATAATAAATAAAACCAAACACTATTGATAAATACTTTACACAACACACATGCAAATTCACTTTGATTGGTTTTTATCAATGTTTGATGTTTAATTGATGTTGTTGGTGTGTACACGAACTATTTTTAACTCTCTGTTCTCTGTTATCATTCAAATGTTCTTGCAATAAAACCGTTATGATGCTATAAAAATCAACCACACTGATTGGCCACATACATACTCACCACTTTACACCTTCAACACCACATACATGAAAACAACCACAAACATTTGCGAACGCAATCAAAATAAAAATAAAAACAAAAACAAAACAACATAACAAAACGTTAATTTAACTAAAAAATAAAACACTGTATTTGAAATGTTAACAACTGAAAAACTAATCAAAAAAGGTCCACAAATTTCTCCAGATATAATCAATGCTCAATATACTGTTGAAACCTTAGTGATGGCTGTCTTAGCGGGTTCAATATTCTCGCTATTAGTAGGATTCTTTACAGGCTACTTTTGTGGTCGACGTTGTCACAAGGATGAGGATGACAACTTGCCTTATCCCGATACGGAATATGAATATTTTGAACAGCGACAAAATGTCAATAGGTAAAAAAATTTATTATATCTATATACATATTTATATATGTGTATTTATGTACAGTATTTTTTGTTTATAAAAAAGTTTGTCAATACTTTCATTTCAGTTTACAAAAATAGTGAAATATTAAAATTATAAGAGTATGACAAAATATTTTTCAGACTTTCAAATATTAATAAAAAAAATTTTAACAATAAAGCGTTTCTTGATTCACCATCATTTAAAGAAAAATTTTGCAGAATCCACGAATATTTTGATTTAAAAATTTTAAAATTTTTCAATGAAAATATAACTGTGTCCTTGAAGAATAGTAATAACTTTTCTGTGTAAGCGCTGCTCAAACTCTTCTTTCACTGCACTCTGTGGCCAGGTCAAAATTTAAACTTAGAACATTCCTCATTGGGTTCCAAATTGCAAAAATATTGCCCTTTTTTTAAGAGTTGTCATCGTTTTCACATGAAAAACTTAAGCTTAAATCTTCACTTTTGACTCTTGCTTTTTTGTGGATATTTGACACAGTCAACGCGCAACGGACACTTTGGATTAATGACGAAAAGTCGAAACAAATCGTATTTTCTAATATCTAGTTGCCGTAGCAACGATGACGACTCTTGCAATTAGATTTTTTAATTTTTGATTTTTATATTCATACTTCAACAAGAGATAGAGAAAAGTGAAGGAGAAGCTCTTTGCACCCGTCAGAAACGGACAGCAATCTTTATTACTGCTTAAGATTCAAATATTCCTTTATTATTACATCTTTAAATTAATTAAATATGAGCCTCAAGTATTTTTCCTTTTTATTTAATATTACTAATTTGCTTTCTTTTTCTAATACGAAAAAATTCTTTAGAATCCAAGCTGAACCCAAGTTATTACCTCAAGTCGAAGAGGTAACATATGCTGAACCGGTATTATTACCTCAACCACCAAGTCAAAATAAAATGCATTCACCAAAGAGTACTTTACGCAAACCCATGCAACATCATGGTGCACCCAATTCCGAAACATTCTTCCAATTCCAGCCCGATGGCTATAATACCCAGCAAACATATCGTTGTCGCGATAACTTCGGTACTTTAAGATCACATCAAGTAATGGTAAGTATTTTTCCCAGTCCACAAATTAGCAGAGAATAAATAGAACTGAATATATTTTCAGGGTGATAATTATCGTCGTGGTGATGGCTTTTCCACCACTCGCAGTGTCAAAAAGGTGAGTTGTTTTGTAAACTTTTAAACAAAAATACTTACATGCAACATATTAAATGTTTTTTGATGTCTTAATGTGTGTCTTATTATTTAATTTATGATATATGTTAATCGTAACAAAACATATTAGCTTGATCACAGTCGTCGATTGGTGTATTTTTTATTTTATAACTCGTATTTAGTGACTTATGTATGTAAATGTCTAGTTCCTAGTACTCGTATTTTAATTTTAATTTTCTTTTTGTTATTGGTTTCAATGTGGTTGTCATAGATTGTGTCTTATTATTTTGGAACCTTAAAGATAAACGTACAGTAGCTGAAAAGTATGGCGCATGCACTCACAAATGGCATGATTATTGAGTGTCATCTACATAAATATGTACAAACATACATACAAATGAATTATAGAAAACTGGTCCCCTAAAAATTGTTTAAGTGTTAAAAATTAGATAAAAATTACGTTACATTTTTTATGATTATGTTTGTTTTTTCTTAATTTTTATAATGGTGATGAAATTCAATACTTTAAATGCTATAAATTTAAATATCAAAAGTCTCAAAAGTGTTCTCAAGTCTTTTCGGCAAGAGTATCAGTTTTATAATGACAGCAGTGGAAAACACTTCAACACAGAAACCTCGAAGAAAACATTAATAGTTCGCTGCGGACATCGTCACCAGTACTATTATTATACTATACCTCTTGCGTTTCCTTGACTCCAATTGCCGATATATGGATACATGAAAGCCGTATTGGAACTACTGACTCACGCCATCTGCCTTATTCCAAGAGTCGGTATCGTAGTCACATTAACACGTCGTTAGAGAAATACCTCTAGTTACCCGTCAACAAGTATTGAATTGAAAGCGGGCAACATTGTTTTAGTTGCTCCAGAGATCAAGTGCTTATTAAAACTGACGGCGAGTGGAGAAGCCAGCAGCTTTGAATACCGAATTGATGTGTCCGCGATGACGTTTTTGAAATATGGCAGAATGTTCCTTGTGCATTTCGCTAATAATCCGTTGGTACTATAAGTGCTACTGCATCACATTTGAACCAGGGATTCACTATCACAATTTTATAATTTATTACAAGACTTTTATCAAATAAATGTAGTAGTAAAAGTGCTTTGTAAGGATGGTGAAATTGAAAATTTTTTAAAATGTTACCAAAATCGTCAACAAAATGAAAGGATTAGTTTTCTTTACTTTCTAATTTACGACAAATTATAGCAATTGAAAATAAGAAAACCAATAGCATGATTATTTTTTAAGGTTATTTTATTGTTTTATTATTATTATTGTATTATTATTTATATAATTCCAATATACTCGTAACTGCTGTCCATTAAGCTTTTTGGGGGTTGTTTAGATAAATATTTTTCTAACTCTTTAACTATCTTTAACCTTCTCTTTTGTACATTAAATTCGTTACTTTTCCACCTTTAATTAAATCAAATACACCAATCGATTTGAAAATAAGTTAAATAATGAAAAACCAGAAATTTTAATTTCATTTCATACAAATTTATTATCATTTCAAACAATGTCTTTGTTCATTTTGTAAATCCATTCTTCGAAGAAAAAAAAACAAGGGAAATCCATGAGAAAACAACAAACATGTCTATACTATCTTTCTACTTTTTTCTTACCTGTTTTTCCTCTTCTTTCCCATTAGGTTTACCTTTGAGACGGGAGTGGGGCGGCTGAAACCAGTCAGGGATTAATTACCCAAAATATGGTAAATAATGGCAATTTATTATTTTTTTAAGTTGGTTGCGTTTTAGTTTATAAGTTTTGTTCCTTTCTTTTATTTTTTTGATGAGGCGAAAAAATATTTTGTTTTTGTTACTAAAGGAAAATGCAAAAGAGTTTGAAAGTTTTTTTTAATGGTTAAATTTGTTTCCAATAATATTTTTCAGCTAGAATTTTAAGCAGTTTGTTTTTGAAATAAACAAAAATTTGCGTTTTGTTTATAAAATCCAAGCAATTTAAAAATATTTGTTTTTTAAAATAATTTTTGTTTTATATAATTTTTTTATTAAATTTCTTTTAATATAGCTTTAAAGCTTTTGAGGAAAACTTTGTTAAACTTAACAAGTTGACAAAGCTATCTTTTTAAATTGCTTTAAAAAGGACTTTATTCTTTTTTTTATTCGTGTTTTTCTTTTTTTCTTTCAATGTCAGCCATCCCGCATCCTTGTTTTGATATAAGTTTTTTTTTTCCAAACTCAACCTTAAAGCTCTTATCGGCAGCTTTTCATAATTCAGTTTGAGTATGGATAATATTGTAGTGGAATGTTTAGTAGATCTTTATTGTTTGACTAATTAGTTGTTGAAAACTTTTAGCCTGTTACACACACATACATGAAATCTTAATACTCATTAGTTTATACTTAAGTAGACATCACAGTTCCTTTAAATCAACCGAATTTTTAATTAAAACTATCTTTTTGTTTAAATTTTATATCGTATTTTTCTGTTCTGGTAAAATATGGCATATCTCAGCTACCAATTCTTGGCACCACTTGATTTTTTTTTTCTTACGCGTTTATATATCACGTAAAGCTATTTCCTCAACAGTTTCAGCATGCACAGACATGTCGCGTCGCTCCAAATTCAGTTTAACGTACATACATACATACTATGTATATGTACTTATAAAAATCGCTTAGTTTCTGAGTCACGCTTGATTTTATATGTGTAGACGGTGAAAACTCTCCTCCAATCCAACTCCGAATTTCTCAAATCGGTAATAAAGTGCTGTACATTGTTTATGGAACTACTTTTTCTTTAAATAATGACCACAAATATCATGCCTTGATTCAGAACACAAATTAATTTTAAACTATAGGTAAGATCCCACTATTCCACGAAATGTAACGATATTTGTCGCATTTCATCTGCCGATAGGGTTAACGCTGATAAATTAATGCGATAATCTTTGCTGAAGGTGCGATGTCTAGTAATAAAATTTTGAAAAATCCTTGACTTCTATCGGCTGCCTGTATGCCGATCAAAGCCAGCGAACATCGACGATACAGGGCATGGTAATTTGAAATTGTATCAACTATCTTCTAAAATTTTACTTTTTTTGAGCTTCAGTGTAGCAAAAATTCATATAGATTTACATATAGCAATTGGTTATACCGCGTCCCAGTTCATGATCAAGTATTCGATTGACTACCCCTATTCCCTTCAGAATCTGCAAGTATCTGTGTTGGATATGGCCATTCTGTAAAGGTCCCTATAAAGTTAAAATGTTCTGTTAGTGTCCCTCATTACGCATTTGTCTGCCCATACTTTACAAACACTTCTATCCATGATAAAGGTTGGACAGGGTTCAATGAAAATACCTCTTTGACGCAGATGTCTGTCATCTAGTTTTCTTCTTGCCTCTCGTATCCTGGATGAAACTATCTATAGAAGTTAGCGAAACATTGGAAATAAGATAACAATGGAAAAATTGGCGAAATGTAAAAGAAATTGTTTGCACAAATGCAAGCCTTTTTTTCTTTTTTAAAATACTTTATTTTTCGTTACATTTTTTATTATACATTTGTATGATTTTTGTTTATTTTAAAATAACACTTAAAATCACAAAACTCCACTCTGACTTTCTGAAATTTGGTTAAAATATCAAAATGTTGAAAGTCTTAACAAAACCCATTTCGAACACAAGCCCCAGCAAGCAGAATGCTTCCACCACGCAGCTAAAAAGAAGAAGAAAAAAACAATAATAAACAACAAACACAATTATGGCACCCATTTCGCTGTTCACCTTCACCTCAAGCATGTCTTAATATTTAGCAAAAATTTTAGCCACAAGTAAAACAAGTATTTTTAGAGCCTTAAAAAATCATATTAGTTGTCATCACTTTCAAGTCATTTGCATTTTCATAATAACAAATTGCCAAAAGCAAAGAAAAGTTGACAAATTTTTCAATTCCAAATTACGACAACACAACTACAAACTATTATGTTATAAATACAAATTATTTTGTTTTCATTTTTTATCAACCAAAAATTAAAAAAAATACCACCCGAAACAAAAAAAATCAAATCAAATTCACAATTCAGGCTGTAAACACAAACACACGTAATCGAAGTCTTGGCCGTTTGAGAAGGCAGCCGCCCCGTCATGGTATTGGTAAGTTCAATTATTTTTCACAACAAAAATTGTTCTAAATACCCATTTTACAAAAACTTTTTTCGGCTGTTTACAGTTTGTTTTTTATTATTTAAATTTCAATGTATTCCTGAAATTCAAAATTTTGTAGATACTTCGAAACATTTAACCTTTTGCCCCACTGTGTGTGCACCCGTTTTTATTTTTAAAACTCAACTTTTTTTTATAATTGTTTCTTACATGTTAATGTTGAATATTTAAATGTGATAAGCATGTTGCAACATGCATGATTTTAACCTAAAAAACCTATTTGTGCGTATATATGAGAAGAGTTGTTGTTAAGTGCATTTATCGCAAAAACGTCGTAACTCTCGAACAATAAATATATATACATATGCAATACATCGAACATTTTATATGGGTGTTGATATAGTTTTATTCTAAACGCTTAAATCTGAAATAAATCCAGTTAATCGAATCGCATTGCCGCAGTTACCACGTTTTTGTTTGTAATGAATGAGCAATTCTCTTTTTTATTGGTATTTAAAATCTGCAAAAAAAATTTCCCAAATTATTCTTATTAAATGTTGCAACATGTGTTTAATATTTACAAGTTTGCAGGGTATTTCAATCTGTCACCGTTGATGATTTTGTCGCTTGAGTGATTCATAATTCATCCATAGGCTCAATTATTGACATTTTATGTTGATAATAACAACAATATTTACTCATTGGATGATTCTTCACCCAAATGCCAGCTGGGCAGTTGGTTTTCAATACAAATTTTTATACAAAGTTAATTTCATAAACCTGTACTTAAAATACATCATTGACGACATATTTCGAGCACCGTAAATGTAATTTTGGCCCATGAAAAATGCCTACAAGTCGTCTGTTCCTTCAAAGCGTTGCATCTCTAAGAGTCATGATTAATTTGTTCGGTCAAAAGTTTTAAACTGTGACTTTGTTTTACTTCAAAATTGATCCACAACCTTCAGTAATTTTTACAATAGGATCCAATTGTTAAATTTAAGGACAGTATTTGCTCATTTCACTAAAAACTCCCGGATTCACTAACTGTCATAAACAATTTAATTTTGAATTAAACACCAAGTGGCAGTTTTGGCAAAACAAATTCACCACCAATACAATATTTATTTTATTTCACGGCTCTCTAGACCCGTCATATGATTTTTTAATAGACTGCAATATTAAAAACTTTGATGGATTAGGTCATTTAACTCCGGAAGCCAGTCCTTTACCTTTTCTTAATTAATCACATTTAGAAAAATTCTATTGAAACTCATATTCCGGCTTAACTCAATCTTTCAAAGTCATTCTAATTTTAAACCCAACTCTTTACTAGTTAAACTGTCCTTAATATTTATTTTGAAACTCTTATGAAAATAAAAAACACTTAAAAGAGAAGAACAAATTGTAATAATTAATTTTACAAATGTTTTCAATGTTTTTTCACTCCGTTTTACAGTAACTCAACACCGTTCCAATAGTCCACAACACTCCAGTTCAGCATCGTCGCCTGTTATGTCGAATAGTAGTTCTAGTCCAGCACCGCCATCCAGCAGTCCAAGTCCGCAAGAGAGCCCCAAGAATTGCAGTTATATATATCGTGATTGATTGATCACAAATACAAAATCAATGCCACTGATCAAAAATCAAACAACAAAAACAGACACAACTATTAATGAAATCGATGAAACAGCTACAACACAATCAACGCATAAACCGAAACAAAAAATAAACACTGCCAATAAGACAACAACAAAAGAAACTGCTACAACTAATACAACATCATCACCAGCCATAAACAGAAGCAGTAGAAGACATCAGCAACAAAAACAACAGAAGCCTGTTACTGACATAACAACAAAAAGAAGAAAACACTACTACATCAATAGCAGCAGCAACAACAAACATAGAAAACACAAAATCGCGTTGGCTAAATCCGTTCCTGCCACACCTGTACAAGTAAATCCCTTAACAACGAATCATTTTGTGCCATCCTCACCAGACTTTTACGATGACGAAGATGACGATGATGTGCTCTATATGCCACCCTATTCATACCCCAATTGTTCTTTGGACATGCTAAATGGGGACTATAGCTTTGACAATGATTTCGCTTTTAATGCGTCCCAAGGACAGCAGCTGGGACGTCAACAGGTGGGCGAGGAGGTGCAACAGTTCCGTGCAGCCTTAGACGATGATCATCCTTTGGAATTGCCAAAGGATATTGAAGAAGATTCCTCTTCTATGGCCATGATAACACCACCACCTCCTTATGACACACCGTATAGCAAACAACAATATGCCTACCCGGCCGCCCAACGCTATCCCCATCATCAGGCCGCCTACAGTGCACCACGTGCGCAACGGTCTCACAATGCTCCCCACACCCGTAAATACATCTTCAACAATAATCGTGAGCAATTCAATATTAGCTCGTCCAATGGCAATTCTAGTTCCAATTCCATACAACAGCAGCCTCAATCCATGTCGCTGGGCAGCACCCTTACGAATGCCATAACGCCGACGAAGCTAAGTGCGGCCGCAGCCGCCATGTTTGCCGCACCGCAAATGGTGCAATTAAACCGTAAATGGTCAAACTTACACCGCAAGAGGCGACGACGCAACAGTAGTTCCGGTGACTCCAAAGAGCTGGACAAACTTGTGTTGCAGTCGGTCGATTGGGATGACAACGATATTTATTGACATTTTGGCATACGTGTGACACACACATCGTTATTTTAAACTTAAGTTAATTTAATGCCTTGATATGTGTTTCAGAAAAGAGCTCAAGCAACGATTAATTGCAGGATAAATTGTGCCTTTTGCCGCGCCGTGAAAAATTTCTAAATTTTTGAGTCATGATCATAATGATTTATATTCAGCACTGAAAAGAGGATTTACCAAAAAAAAAAATGTTTCCACAAGCGTTTTAAATCCCGCACACACACCTTTTGGTTAGACAATGTGGAAGTGGTGCTTTAGGGCAGCCTTAAACTTGATGATTACGTGTAAAATTTAGGTGAAAAGATCTAGACCTACTTGCACATGTCATTGGAATATTTCCAGGGGCAGTAATGCTCGTACATAGAATGTGAGAATGAACAGTGAGAACTGCCAGATACATATTGTCACATAATCGCCCAACAATGAAAGCTAAAATTTTCTTCTTACAATCACCTTGAGTTGATCATTTAGTTTTCCAGCACATTAACAGGTTCTACAATATGGGCAGCAAAATATGGCTGTGTGTGTTCCACTAAATTTTACAACGCTTTCAGAAAAAAGTATTGCTTGTATATGGCAAAATGTTTCACAGGTTGGTTGTAAGATCCTATAATATTGTCAGTATTGTCAGTAAAATAAGCCTATAAATTTCTTGCAACTGTGTGAACTGTCCTGCTATATTGGCAAAAAATAAAAAAAAGGATTGTCCACTGCAAGACACAACAATATTGTCAGCCATCTGACAATCGTAAGAGCACTTTTCGTGGCCGTTGTCACATAATTACCAGACATTGTAAACTCAGGACCTGTTATAGACATGAATAGTTCTACATCTGAAGGCCAAATTCATTAAAATAAAGTATTGACTTCAATGTTTCAGCTGCAATCTTTAATTTTGTCATGTAAATGTTTGCCCTTAAGTCTAAATCAAACTCACAAACGTGGATCAGTTTAGTGCTGGATTTCCCATGACAATCCTGTCTTAAATATCCGCACCAAAAAACATTAATGGTTGGAAAATACTTTTCAGTACTAATGACTGCAGTTAAAAACTATTAATTCATATTTTTTGGTACTATGGCAAAATTTTGAAAAAATTCATCGCAACAGCAAACCGTCACTTTTTATATCCAATTCGTATAAATCACATACAAAATGTTGCAGAATAATTTAGCCTGAAATCGTTAGGGATTTGCATTTGTAAATAGAAAAGTATCGTACAGATCAAATAATCTTAAAATTAATTTGTAAAACTTTTTTTTTACTAACAATTACAAAACTAAATAACCAGGCAGGCGATAAGAGAAAATGTTGGCGAAACAATGAAGGCAAGAAACGTTGTTATTGAAAATAGTTAAATACATTAAAAGCAAAAACAAAACACTTAATGCAACAACAAAAATATGGCAAGCAAAAAGTAAAAGCAAAAGTAAAAGAAAAAGAAAATGCTACAGCAAAAGTTATGACATTTTATAAAGTAAAAGCATTTTTTAAAAATTATTTATTTTATGCAATTATTATGATATACAGTCTAGAAGATATTGAGAAACATTTAGATAAACATACACTGCAACAAAAAAAGGGGAAATTTTTAACAGAAATATAAACAATATTTTAAAAAGCATAAGCAAACAAAAAAAAATCTCTAAAACTTAATTAATAAAACATAAAACAATCCCAGAATAATAAATAAAAACAAAAATATGCTTAAACAAATTACCGTAAAAAAAAATTTGTAAAAATATTATATTGCTAAGCAAGTTAAAAATAAAAGGAAAGTTATTAAGTGAAGGAACAACTAAGTAAAACAAACAAATTGTTAATGCTATATGATAAAAACAAAACCTTGTAATTTAAACTTGTATATTTTACTTTATCTATAGTATATCTTTAATACACACATATACATACATACATACATACATACAAACACAAAATATTTAAAAACAATTTCCATTAAAACCTATTTTATAAGAAAGTAGTCAAACTCATATAAAAGTAGCCGTAGTTTTAGCCGCGTTTTTTACAAACCAACAGAACTTCTTAAATTTATATAAAAACTGAAAAAAAAAAATTATATAAAAAGAAAACTGCATAAAACCTTTAATACACCTTAAGCGACATCCAACCACATTGAAAATTTTTTTTAAATTAATAATGTTATTTATTATATTATTGCAACCAAATAGACTTTTATACACTGCAAACCTTTAAAAAAAAAAGAGACAAAATAATGCATATTTTTTATGGAAAGACTTACAAACCACACGCCACTCAGAGCTCATTTACATCTGAGGGAAATCTAGTAGATCTGGAAAGGAGTCTGAAATAGTGTCATCACAAATAATTAATTTATCTTGTTAAAATGCGTCCAGTTTTTTCATAGTATTTTTAGACAGAATAATATAAATTGCAGACAGCTGTTTGCGTCTGATTTTGACTAGTTGAAATTAAAGCATAAAAATCCAATACGTATGATTTTCAGACCAAGACTCGATCACAGGTGTGATTTTTATCTCACATGACTCCGAATTCATAAGATTATAAAATCAGTTATGATTTGAAATCATGTTTTCTTAGATCAATTGTTATTGGAATCACGTAATTTTAAAATAACTTGTGAATCAAAATCATGAGATTTCATATCACGTGTAATTTGGCGTCATGTGATTTTAAAACCATATGTGATTTGAAATCAATAGACTTGAATCCATGTGGAACCACATCTTCGTAATCATGTGATTTCTGAACGACATTGATACTCAAGTCATATGGTTGTAGAGGTGTGACTTGAAATCATGTAGTTTGGATTTTTGTGCTTTTAAGGTCACATGCGATTTGAAATCATGTGATTTTAAAATCACATAATTTTACCGAGTGCTAATATATTTTTCACAATACAACGGTACACTTCATTTTGGCTTTGTATCAGAAATCTTCTTTGAAACCATGTGATTTGAAGTTGTGTGGTTTTGAAAACACATGCGATTTGAAATCGTGGGATTTTAAAATCACTTGACTTTATGGAGTCATTACTAAAATCTACTGTAATTTGTCACAATACAGTGGCGCACTTGATTTTTTTTATCAAAAATCTTCTAAAACTGCCTCAAACAAAATATCATATGCGCTAGATTTCGATAAGATGTAAATGCGCTTTGAGACATTTTTGTTCTTAAACCAACAGACTTTCCATTGTAGCGTTCTTAATGAGAGTAGAAAAATAATTTGGAACATATTTATTTTTAAATGGATTCAAATCTAAATTTTCACATTCCTACTAAGCCACGATTTACTTTAAGAGACATCGGCTAAAAGTACAGCAATACCTACCTGCCTTTTTAAATGAAACATGCGTACATGTTCTATGGTCTGCTTTCCTGTTGGCATTTGGATAGATAACAAGCGACTCTTTGACGACTCTTTGAAGGTGAAATTTCAAAAAAAAAACAAAAGAACTCGAAACAATTTCTCCAAACAAAAACTGTTTTTAAATAATTT
Source organism: Epicampocera succincta (assembly GCA_932526305.1). NCBI lineage: Eukaryota > Metazoa > Arthropoda > Insecta > Diptera > Tachinidae > Epicampocera > Epicampocera succincta. The sequence goes on along the minus strand of OW052037.1, from coordinate 9,400,776 downwards.
TTTTCTTGTAGTTGTCAATCAAAAACTCGTCACAAAATTGACCTTTTTAAATTATTTCAAAACAATCAGTTTCTCAAATAATCGGCAGTTCTCGAAATATTCTTTTTTACGTTGTAGAAAAGTTAAATTTTACATGATTAATTAATTAGATTAAACAAGTTTTTGAAATTGAACCAAGTGATGGTTCCTGAAATCTTCACTTGCTTGCAGTGGATTAAAGAAAAATACAACAGTTGAAGGTTCTTTAATCTACTACAAATTCTGCAACATTTCGAGCATCGTCAGAGGCCTGAATGTGTGCCAACTGTAGCAGCACAGTCTACCCATTTTCCAATTTCAACGCTGCGTAATGCTCTTTTGTAGCGTTTGGTGACGAATTTTATGAAACCTACACGACAGTTTTGTAATAGACTAATACATTAGCAAACTTATATACTCGTAATTGTGGTAATAAAAACTACAATCTTGTTGCAATCTATTGTAAAGATAAAGTTGTGTGTCTTTAATCTATTACAAAACTCTTGTATGCGTGTTTTTTTTTTTTAATATCACGAAGCACGATATGATCTAATATAAAAATTACTCAACTTTATTTTTTCCTCATAGACACGATAATACAATAATAATAAGTGAAAATATAACGAATAACTTAATTTGCTGCTAAAAGTTTGTTGATTTTAGTATAAAACATTTATTTATATTTTTACATGAATATTTTTTTATACAATACAAAAAAGTTTTTAGTTTTTTTTTTAATTTCTTAAAAGCTAAAATTAAAATTGTTTTAATCGCAATTTAAAAAAACAAAAAGTTAGTTTTTCTTGTTCTTTTAAATAACAAAAAGTTATTTACTATAAGTAAATTGATGCTATTGCAATTATTTTATATAATAAATAAATTATGTGCCATATTTAAACAAAAGAAAAAAAAACCCCAATCGGAATATATTAATACATAATATGTAAAATTAAATTTTAAACAAAAACGCTTTTTTTCCTTGTTTCCCGCAGTTTTTTTAAGATTCACCCTGTTTATTAGATAAAAACGAGACTTTCTGCTCCTCCAATTTTTTATTGCTTTTAAAAAAATAAAAACTCGAAACTCTTTTACACCAATTTAGACTTTTATTTTTTATTTTAAAACAAAACAGGATTTTTTATTTATGTACTTGTGTCAGTTTTAAAGAGCGTCAAAGAGTGACGTTTGAAGACTTATTTTCCCGACATTAAAGCAAAGCGGAGAAAGAAGGAACTCCAGCCTTAATGGAAGTCATGCAGTGAAAAGCTTAATTTCTAGAGAATTTTTAGTATAATATTTTTGTTTTTTCTAGTTTCATTTTGTTTATTGTAGAAACGGAATTCAACTCGCATTTTGAGACGTCGACAGAAAACGAAAACGAATTCAATTTCATTTTGTAAATCGTCAAAAAAGCAAATAAATTTTGGCATGAAGTGGAATGAAGAAATTATTGTTCAGAAAATGTTAATTCCGTTCATCAGTAGAGTTGGATTTGAAAACAAAAATTCAATTCGTATCTGGACAGCTCAGAAAACGATGTAATTTTTAAAAGGAAACGAAAGAAAAAGTTAATTCGGTGCACCCAGCAAAACTTCTGTGATATGACTGATATTTCTGATTGGTTCTGATGACTTATTTAATAGTGTTTCGTTTTACAGGGCGCTCTATTATCATCAAAAAATCGTCTGGAAAAAGTCTCCAAATCGATCGTTTTCTATTCAGCACTTCGTGTAGCCTACAAAAAACATTTTGAACTGTAAACTACGAAATATTTTGTATAGAATGATACTGAACTTTTCCATATCTCTTCTACACACTCGAATGATGATCAACAAAAGTTGAAGCCCCGTGTGAGGTATAGACTTCTTAAAAAAAAAGTTGAACTAGTTTATTTGCCTAGAACCAGTTACATTAAAAAAACCATTTCGACATGTTGGTGGCAAAAAGTTGCTTCAGCTCGGAACTATTTAATGCGTTGTGTATTTTTGACAAGTTGTTGGTATCAGCTGGCAATAAAAAAGAATAAATTAAACGTATTTGAATCATGTGGGGAAGTGAAACTTTTTGTGTTGTACAAAAAGAAAGGTAGCCAGGACTACAAGAACCAAAAAAGCAGAACTGAAGCTGGGATTGTTTAATAAATGAATGCGAAAACAAATACAAGAAAGTGAGTTTTAAACACACGATAGTTGTCACTCGCATTAGGGCGTGTCAAATACGATATCAAGTCTTGAGTATGAAATAGCGCTCTTCTTCCCCCTCTCAATTCACAATAGTTGACGCATCTGAACTGTGGCTTAGATCTGAAATTTTGTGTATGGAATAGTATCAAGAAATAAAATAAATCTGTAGCCGTATGGCTGCCAGAAGGGGCACAATTTGGCGCGAATTAGGTAGCTGGTCTTATTTACGAGGGTCATTCACAACACAAAGAAAAAGATGTCATTCTCATGTCATCATCATGATACATATTTATGTGCCCAAGAATGTGTGTGTGTATGTTCTTAAGTTTCCATTTAAATTTGTATATGAAAAAAAAATCCCATAATATCGTCAGCTGAAATGCAAAACCTCGTAACTGAAATTTTTGTTATTCTACAGTAGAATTCAATTGGTCACACAGATCCGGCACTTGTAGTTTCGTAGTTTATAAAATTGCTAACTTTTATTTTTAAAATATAACGGAAGACTTGCAGTGGACATGGCTGTTGTTCTTGTGCAGCATAATCGATAAGAAAAAACATCGTTTTCACACCTTTTGCTCGTTGCATGGTTTTGCCATCCAGCTCACGATATTCTGTTACCACTAAATTTTAATTTGTATCCCTCTTCGTTTTTTTTTTGTGTTTTTAGTTGCAAAAAATCAAATGTGATTTGGTACAAATTTTTATAAATATTAAAAAACAAACAACAACAACAAAAACATGTAAGCACACTATACCTACATACATATAAAAGCTATTAAGTAGATACAACTAAAATATTTGAAAATTACAAAAACCAAATAATAATAATAATAATAAACTCTCAATGCACTCTTTAATCTAAATTAGCTTTGTTTCTGTTTTTATACTATAAAACATTTAATAATAAAAAATAAAGCAAAACAAAAAAAGAATATTTTTACACAAATATAATAAAATAAAAAAATAAAAAGAACTTGTTTAGTTACGAGTTTGTAATGTATAAAAGAAAAACATATTGTAATATATATTTAAAAGAAAAACTATGAAATTATACAAGACAAAAATAAACAAAAGAAATTGTTTTCAACAAAAATCTTAAATTTTCCTTTTGAAAACTTTGATGAGATTGTAAAAAGTATAAATACATTTAAGTAGTAATATAAAAAATCGGTTTACTTTATATAATAAAATATAAATAATAAAAAACAGTGATGAAAACTTAACACTTTATATTATACAAAAAAAAAAAAAAAAAAAAAAAAAGACAAAAAGAGAAATTATACATAAATTAAGAACACATACTTTATTTTAAACAAATAAAAAATAAAAAATAAAAAAAACTAATCATATTAAAAACTCTTTTAAAAACGAAATAATTTAATAGATAAAAAGACAAGATGGATGCTATACTTTTGTATAATATTTATTTAGATTTGATGAAAATAAACGAAACTTAATTTTCAACATGTAGAATTGCTAATTTAAAAACAAAACAAACATAAACATTAAAGCGTAGAAATATCTAAAGTCATACAAAACAAAAACACAATTCTTAATTCTTCCTATTAACAACTATTTGCTTTATTTTTATCTATGAAAAAGTTTAAATTTCTTATATGTTTTATTATCCGTATTTATTAATATATGCTGGTATTTTTTTTTTTGCGTACATTCTTTAATTCATTAATATATATTTTTATTTGATGGTACTTCTTAATCTATAAAAATATATATTTTTGTTAATTCTTTTCTTTGTATATATTCATATGTATTTTTAATTGTTTTATTCATAAAATGATGTGTTTTTCTAATTTTTTTATAAAAATATTTTTTGTACCTTTTTTTTATTCCTTACCTGTATTTGTTTATATCTTCTTCTTATTGCTTTAATACTTTTTGAATAATTTTTTTTAATAAAATAAATTTTTTTTTTGTGTATATTTAATTATAAGTTTTTCATTTATTATTATTATATAATTTATTTTTATTATTATATAATTTATAAGAAAATTAAATTGATAAAAAAATTTATTAATTTTTTAGTTTTAATTTTTTTATTTTGAAAAAATATATTTTTTAATTTTAAACAAAATTTTTATGTATTAATAAATTTTCTTAATTTTTAAATTATGGGTATTTTTTTTTTTAACATGTAGTATATATTATATTTATTTTTTTAAATGATTTTTTTTTTAGTTTATTGTTATATTGTTGTCATTAAAATGTGCGCATATGTTTTTTTTTTATTTATTTATACATTTAAAAATGCCAAAGATATGTTTTAATTAAGTTTGTTGTCATGAATAGGGCGGATAACTACAACCATCATAATTATGATTTTCTTTTAATTTAAATTCTTGCTCAAAAAATGCTTCAATAAATTAAATATATTTTGTGCTTTTTCCGATCCTTAGACTCCTTTTTTTTATAACGAATATTTCATAATGTATGTACATGCATATATTTGTTCTCCTGAGTATGTTTAAATAATAAATTTTGTTAAATTTTATATTGTATTAACACAACAACAACAACAACAGACATATACATATAAAAAAATAAATTCTTTTACCGGTTTTTGTTAAAAAATTAGTTGATTATTCTTGAGTTTTTCTTAATTTTAAGGAGATTTTGGTTTTATATTGAAAAAATTTGCAATATTTCTTTGGAAACATTTTCTAAAATCTAAACTGTGATTTGAATCAGGACCATGAGTCAGTCACTGTCCTGGAGAAGTTTTAAAGAAGTTTCTTTTTAAATGAAAAGGAAATTTTTAATAAAATATTGTTAATTTGTTTTGTAAGAAACCAAAAAATCATTTAATTTCTGCAATCGTATTATTTATATATTTTCCTGAATTTTCTTCTCATTTAGATATATGAAAATAAAAAAAAAAAACATCTTTGAAAACTAAAATAAAAATATATATAAATTATTATTAATAATAATAATAAAATTTTTTTTCATTAAACACGATATATATTCAAGTGCTTCTTAAACAAATAAATTAAAAATATATACAGACATATACATACGTTTAAACATACATACATAAATAATTTAATTAGCATTAGGTTCAAACTAAGTAGGTTTTATGCGAATAGAAAGCGAAAAGAAAAGAAAAACTAAAAATACTGGCGCGAAAAACGGCGAAAGAAATTCATTAATTGCTTTAGAATTTTAACAAGAAATATTACAATTAAACATAAAACATAAAACTAAGTTACTTATACATACATACAAATAAGATAAAAAGATGAAAAACAGTTTCAAAAATCTATAAAAAAAAAAAAAATCTATAAAAAAATTGTTAGTAGAGCATTTAAAAATAGTATTAAACATAATTGAAAGCTGATTGATACAACTTACAGAACATATTAAAATAACAACAATTTCTTAATAATAAAAATAGTAATTGAATTATGTAGTTATGTTAAGATTTTACAATTTATAATAAAATAAAATAAAAGAAAAGACAAATATAAAAACATACATAAATCAACAATAAAAAAAAACAATTTTATATAATACAAAACCAAAAACAAAAATAAAACAGAACAAAAAAAAATGTAAATAAAGAACCTCTTAATTATTTCAAAATACAAGAAAATACTGGTTTTTCATTTTATTTGAGACAAAATTATTTTCGTAAAAAACTTTTCTAACTAGACGCATAAATCACAATGAAAGAATGAATGAATGAAAACAAAAACAACAACAACAACAAACTCTATTGTTTATAACATCCAACATACTTCCAAACGAAAAACAAAATAAAGAAATTTTTAATTAAAACCAAAACACTTGTAAAAAATAATACTCCCCTAACCACCCCCTTAAACATAAAAACAAAATCATATTTCACATTGAAACCTTTAAAAAAAAAATGTAGTCTCGTTATAAATAAAAATAAATTAAAATGCAAAAAAGAAAAAAAAATGCATAAAAACATCAACAACATGAAAGAAAGAAAAAAAACAAAAAAAAAACTTGCATTTGTAGAAATAATTTAGCAGTTATATAATTAATGATGAAATATTAATATAAAAGAAAATTACTTTCAATGATTTCATAAATGAAAACCACTACAACAACCACAACAAAAATCTTATACATAAACACTCTAAAAAAAGGGAAAATCTGACATGATGAACAAACTTGAGTTCTTTTACATTAGATTTAATAAGAAAGAAAAAAAAACAAAACTATAAAAAAAATCAAACAAAACATTTAAAAGCTCCACAATTTATACATAAATAAATACATCGCTAACAAAAAGCAAAATCAATCATCAAACATTTAAACGCATCGCAAAATCAAAGAAAATTCTCATAGAAATAAAAGCAAAGTCAATTTTCGGCATTACAAAAACTTTATACAAAAAGGTTTTCATTTAGGGACTGACAAACTTCATTTTCTTTTTTGTTTCTCATGCGCTTTTTGCTTCCCGCCAGGGCTTTAGATAAGGGTTTTCTAGCAAGAAAAAAAAGAGGATTTAATCAGAATTATGTAAATTTCATTTGTGATAAAATTTAACTATTAAAAGTTAATTAATTGCCGGCAGTAAAATTTTGTAGCAATTTTAAAAAGCCCGCAGAGATCATTCATCATTATCATGCATGATGGCAGCACAGAAGTAAATGTGACTCTTGGGACACCTCCCGCCAACATCTTTGCTACAGTGAGTTTAAATTTTGTCGCTTGTTATATGAAAAATATATATTGTTGAAATGACTCCTGGGACATCTCATGTTGGCTTTCACTTCCTGCTAACATTTTTCGAAAAAAGTGTTTTCCTTGGAACACAAATTCCTTCAGAATATTTTTGACTGGACTGAATAAAATAAAATAAGAATCTATTTAGAACAGCCTTAAAAATTGCTAATATTTTGGGTGCAGACCTTTATTTGTTAAAACCACTTGGAGTCTTTTAAGGATTGATGCGACTGACTGTTGCCAATAGCTGGGTGTGGCTCCGTTCTTGCACCAAGACTCCTGTTAGCTTCGCTTTTTTGGGAATCCTTGTACTTCAGAATTTCGCAAAACCCTTTAATGGGCTTTTGCCAACGTAGATAGATCAGTCTGGGGAGGGTGTGGGGCAAAGGGAAAATTTTAGCTGACACCACAATTTCATATCTCCAATACTACAAACGATAACAGGAAACTGATCTCGAACAGTCTGTCTTTATCTCATGTTCCCCCATTTTGTCGCCCAGAATACAATAATTCATGGACGACGATTTCTCTGCTGAGGGCTAGAATTTCAGCTGCAGTGCAAAATCTCTGATAAAGCCAAGACAACAACCAATTGATTTCCTCTACTGCATATCAAGTTATTTCCAGAAGAATGAATTCTTTTGCCACAGCCGAAATTTACAATAAACTTTTATGCAGTTCTTGTTGCTTTCGCCTGCTTTCTTTAGCTGTATCTTTCTTTTTCTCTAATTTGTTTTTAACATTTTACACAGCAAGAAACCAGAATGCATTCAACCAGTAACTGCTAAATAATTTTGTTCTTTCCCCCCCAAAACTTTTCTATGAACCCAATAGTTGAAAATGAAAAACCATATTTTTTAGTTCGAAAATCGGTAAAACTATTGAACAAAAAAAAAAAAAAACTTAATTAAAGCTAGATTTTAAAGAAGAAGAAAAATGCAAAACAAAAAACATTAGTAAAAAGACTGAGCTATAAAAAGTTAAATTTAACAAAGGAAAAATTTTTAAATAAACAAAACAAACCCGATATAGAAATGTAAAAGACCCAAAAAAAAACTCGTTTTAAAAAGAACAAGAAAATAATGTAAAAACAAACCACTATAATACACTACACTACACAACACTTGAATAAATACACTGACAGAAAATATCAGCAAACGGATAAAATATACTTTAATTGAAACTAAAACAAAAGTTATAATTTAGTTGAAATTTTAAATAAATTAATTATTAAAAATCAACTTATATGCAGATATTTTAAACAAATACATACATATTTAATTAAAGATTTCTTTAAAAGTTCTCTCATAAAAATGAAAAATAAAATATTCTTTAAACACTTACGCTTGAAAAACGCAAACAGCAACACAAGTAATTGAATAGAAACGAAATTAAACGGATTGTCAAATTTGTGAAATTAAAATTATTATTTTAATTAAGTGATTTTGGTCTTAAACAGATTTAATTCCATAAATTTGATGCATTTTTTAATTAATTTCAAAAAAAAAAACAACTAATAACTGCCTTCTCTTCAATTTATTTAAGATTTATTTAAAAATATTCAAACAAAATATTGTATTTGTTTTTTTACTAATATTAAACAAATGTAATTAATTATATATAGTTAAACACGAAATAAACAGAATAAGCGTTTAATTTTATTTTAAAGAAGTTCCTAAAAATATATAATGCATTTAATTAATACAAGTTTTGTTTATGTATTTCTCAGAAAAACAAGAAAGTACTTGAAATGTATAAAAAAAAATCAAATCATTACGGAACTTCAGGCATTTTGTTGAAACATAAAACAAATTTTAATTTACATATATAAAAACAAAATAAAAGCATTAACAGAAATTAAAAATTAATTAATTAATTACGCACAATTATATGCATTAGAAATATTTATTAAGAAAATGACATGTAATAAAACAATTACGACGACAACATAAGATACGTAAACAGCATCAAATTTATTTCGCGTTAATTTCAATACTGTCAACAGAACGAAATAAAAAGAATATATAAACCTATTACCAGGCGAAATCATAAACCAAAATACGAACCCTCCCTTCCCCCCAAAAAAAAAAAAAAAAAAAAAAAAATCCTGTCAAATGTGTTGACACTAAAACAAGGACTCCCCATTCATTGTTCTTGCAGCTTGTCAGGAAAATTTTTGCCGACTTGGCAACACATTCTCAGATTTCAGCCTGATTTCCATCCACACGTTTGGACAACTTTTCCATTATCCATATTTTATTTTTCTAATTCATAAAAACTAAGAAAGCTTTTTTAACACGTCTAGTTTTTAATTTAAGATTATAAAATAACTTAAAGCATATTTAAAGCTAAATTATACGTTTTCTAACACTCAATAATTTAAAACTACAAAACCTATATTTATATTTATGCAAAAAGGATTCTTTTAGTACGAAGAGAACAGTATCATCCATTATAACTAACATTTATTATTATTATTATTATAAAAATTAAATGAAAGCAACCGCAACCGGACATGATGATAAATAATATTGAAATATAAAAAAGTAAAAATAACACATATAATAAAAGAAAAACTGGAAAATGAAATATAACGAAACAAAAACATGGTTAAAAAATTATTATTATAAATTATTATTAATGAACGATTATTATTATATTGTATTATTAACTGAAATATTTAGATGAAATGATGAAATTCTTGAATTATTAAAAAATATTATATAGAAAAGAAAGTAATAAAAAAAATGAAACATGCAACTTACAAGTCAAAATTAAAAACAACAAATAACAACAACAACAACAACAACAAAAATTGAATAAAAATTTAAAATATAGAGAATATTATATTAAAAAATAAATTTAATTTTGTTTTATTTATAAAATAGCAGAGTAAAATTTTCATTTCAGATTATTGTAACATTTAAACGTCAAATTTTAATTGCAGCTCATCGAACATGAGCAACGGTAATAACATGTGGCCCTGCAAACGAAAATCCATCTAGTGTGTACTAATATGTTTTGGTGTAGAACGCAATTTGTGTTTGTCCCTCTCTGTGTTGTATTTTCATACTGGGGACGCTGATGTTATTTCATTGTGGGTTTTTGTTGGTTTTATAGCGGCATTTTTTTAAGGTTTTCACATACAAACCAAAAAGCCAGTCAACTCATGAAATTTAACCCACTTAAAAGGTTTCAACGACTTCGCGAGTTCGTTTAACACTTATTTGAATTTTCCTGTACTTTCTCTTTTCCTTAGCAAAAACGACACATTCAAATAGAAATACCGTTACAATTATTTAAGTATTGAAGAGCTGTGAGAGATTTTTTTTGTTGGCAACAAATACATCGCTGTTATTTTCCACCACCTCGGCCTTAAATAACAACCGTGAGCACCAGCTGGTTAGCATTTTTGTTGTAATGCACAAACGTAAACAAAAAAGAGAAAAATTTATCAAACGACTGCATTAACAGCTTCAACAATTTTTTATTTATAACTATTAAACTATTAAGTTAGCTAAAAATTATGGATTATGATTTTAAGATGAAAACGCAGAAGGAGCGCACGAAAGTGGAAGATCTGTTTAACTACGAAGGCTGCAAAGTTGGTCGTGGAACATACGGGCACGTTTACAAAGCCAAATGGAAAGAGACTTCAGACGGCAAAGAATATGCCCTGAAGCAGATAGATGGCACCGGCTTATCTATGTCGGCTTGTCGAGAAATTGCTCTGCTCAGAGAACTGAAGCATCAAAATGTTATAACGCTGATAAGAGTATTTTTATCGCATACGGATCGGAAAGTTTTTCTGCTCATCGATTATGCCGAACACGATTTGTGGCATATAATCAAATTTCATCGGGCTGCGAAGGCCTCAAAGAAACCGGTGGTTGTGCCAAAAGGTATGGTGAAAAGTTTGCTTTATCAAATATTGGACGGCATACACTATCTGCACAGTAATTGGGTGCTGCATCGAGACTTGAAGCCGGCTAATATATTAGTGATGGGTGATGGTCCTGAAAGGGGACGAGTAAAAATTGCCGATATGGGTTTCGCCCGACTATTTAATGCACCGCTCAAGCCTTTGGCCGATTTGGACCCGGTGGTTGTGACATTTTGGTATCGGGCCCCCGAATTATTGTTGGGCGCCCGTCACTACACCAAAGCGATAGACATTTGGGCCATTGGTTGCATTTTCGCCGAACTACTAACTTCGGAACCAATCTTCCACTGCCGTCAGGAAGATATTAAGACCAGCAATCCCTATCATCACGATCAGCTGGATCGTATCTTCAATGTGATGGGTTTTCCACAGGACAAGGATTGGGAGGACATAAAAAAAATGCCAGAGCATCATACGCTTACAAAAGACTTTAAACGTTCATCTTATTCGACGTGCTCTTTGGCCAAATATATGGATCGCCATAAAATAAAGCCGGATAGCAAAGCATTCCATCTGCTGCAAAGACTTTTGCTTATGGACCCCAACAAACGTATTACTTCTGAACAGGCCATGCAAGATCCGTATTTCCAGGAGGATCCCCTGCCGACGCAAGACGTTTTTGCCGGCTGTGCGATCCCTTATCCGAAACGCGAGTTCTTGACCGATGACGACCAGGAAGATAAATCGGACAACAAACGCCAGCAGCAACAACAACAGCAGCAGCAGCAGCAACAACAACAGCAGCAACAGCAACAACAACAGCAGCAGCAGCAGCAACAACAACAACAGCAGCAGCAGCAACAACATCAGCATGAGCCAAACGCCAAACGTGTTCGCCTCTCTGGCCCCGGAGGTCCACAGCAATCGCAGCAGGTGCATCAGCAACAGCAGGACTTTCATCATCAGCAGCAACAACAAGCCGTCGCTGCAGCAGCCGCCGCAGCTGCTCAACAACAGCAGCAGCAACAGGCCGCTGCCGCCCAACAAATGATGTTCAATCAGCAGCAACAAAATTTTCAACAACGTTTTTAATCCGGTCATCAAGAAACCATTCAACACTTGTATTCGACTATTTTCATAGAATAAAATAATGCTAAAAAATGAAAGTTCACTGCGTATTCGCATGCGAAGCAAATTTCATTATATTTTAGTCCACTCCTTCCTTCTCTTCAGTGTAGAAGAGCGAATCTATCGCATATGGCTTTTATTCTAAGTGAACAAACAAAACGGAAATTTGCTCTGTAAATGGAGAGTGTTTTGTTTCAATTAATTTCTCTTTATTATTGTATTTTAGCTAGAATTGAATTATTGAAATCTGGAATCGGCAGCCAATGAAACAAATGTTGCGAGGGGAAAATTTTTATAGTATCTTTGAAACTATGGAGAAATTAAACTGGCGGATATAAGGAAACTTGATATAGTGCTGCCGCATGTGTGCTGACATTTCCTTTGCAATTAGAAGCAGCCAAAAAGCCTAAGCCGTAGCAATTGGTGCCAGTACTACCATGTAACCGCGTCGGCCAATATTTTTCAGTAAAAGACAAGCAGCTATTCGGATTGTTCGGAAAGTTGTTGGCCATAAGAAACCATCAGAACATTTTCTTCATATAGTACATACATTTCATTTTACTGTATGTAAAATCGTGAAATATTATCTTTTCTAAATTCATGGGTTTCGTAAACAATTGACTTAATTTTTATGAAAGCAACTTTCCGCCTTACGAATGTTTCTTGTTCATCAGAATTAATAATAATTTCATAAATTATTCATTGTGTTATTTAGTAATTTTTAGCAAATTTTTTGTTTTATTTGAAATCATGTGGTTTCTAAAATCAAATTGCATCGAAAAGCAGACTTCTTTCCAGCTCTTCTTTCATTATTTTTCTAACATTAAGACGTTCGCAATGATGCTGAGCACATAATTTATATTTATAGTAAAAAGTTTTAGTCTAGTTGAAGTAATTTTGTATTTTTGTTTTCAGAAATTTGTCTGTTATTAAAAAAAATGCTTTTAAATTAAGAAAATGTCCAAAGATCTTTTCTGTTATAAAAGTTTAATTCTTTTTTGTGATTTCGAAACAATAAGAATAAAAACCACACGAGTGCTTTTAAAATCACATGTTATGGAAACTAATGTGAGTTTCAGAACAGAAACTGTATAACTGAATTTTAGGTTTATGGCACTATCTTACAATTTCGAACTTTTACGAACGCCTTCCTTTGCAGCTGAAAAAAAATACAGATTCGGGCCCCAATCCGCTGGCTTCCAAGTTTCCTTTTTTGCATCTCAAACTTTGAAGGAAGCATTTCTACTTATACGAATTTGCACCCAAAAATGTGGGAATTGGTCCTCCAGAACAGAAAATAAATCAACGTCAATGTTTTATGTAAAACATTTATTTCTTTTATTTTAATATATTTTTTTCAATAATATTTAATATTAAATATGTTTATATGTATTTACTTTTACAGTTATTTTTTACATATTTTTTTTTTAATTGTATAGAAATTGTTCTTAATTTCGTTTTATTTTCCTTATATGCATATAAAGGCTTAAATATCTTATAATATCTACTGATTATAAAACTACAGCGTTAAAGAAAAATTTAACTAAATTTATAAAAAAAAAAGTAATAATTACGTATAAAATATAAAAAAAAGAACATGCTTCTATAAAAAAATAAGAGCTAAATTCTCATATACATTAAAGTTAAAAGCTTTTACATTTAAACTAAAGAAAAATATATGTGTGTATGTCTTAAGAGAATATATAATAACAAAATTGTATATATTATTTTAAGTATTTTTAGTTTGTTTTTATTTTGTAACTAATTTTATTTTATTTAATAAGAACTGCTTAGAATTGTAATTTCTGCTTGTGTACAATATGCGCACATTATCTTTATTAAACAAAGCAATTTTAGCAAATTAAACAAAGTTTTAAGGAAATTATTTCGCTTTTTCTAATAACAATAATAATAATAATATATAAAAAATAATATTGCAAATAGATTTTTTGTTATGAAAACAAAATTTAGGTGGCCTAAACCGAATCATTTTAAGCGTTTGGTTATGTGGGTATTTATTTGTATCATATTTTATTGAACGTACTAGTAAGTATGTGTGTATGTGTGTGTGTATATACAAAAGTTGAAACAAACATTTGTGGCCGCTTTCCAGCTCTCGAACGTTAACTTTGGCAGATATTCCAGGCGCAAAAGGAACAGATTTGTAGCCCCAGAAACGAAATCTGTGATTTTTATGACAAATTGGCGTATTGGCTGGCGAATGTTGACGTTCGAGCTTGTGAAACAGGCTGTAACTGGCTTAAGCCAGTTTTACTCGCCGGTCTTTCAGAAAATCTAACACCTCTCATGATCTATAATTCAAATTGCATGGAATTTGCTGCTTATCTGTTCTGATTTTTTATACAAATTTGGCGGGTTTTAAACTTTTCCAAAAAAAAAGAAGATTTACTTAGAAGATGATGTGTGAAAAGCCACAACAATTAATCACTTATTTACAATAAAATTTGTTTAAAATAATTGTTAAAACATTTAAACATATTTCAAGATTTTTCAGCAATTTCAGCTAAATTTCTAACATATTTGCAAAAGTATTCGCCGACAAAACGGAAAAATTAATAAGAAAAACTATTTTATTTAAAAGAAAAAAAAAAAAAAAAAGAAATCAGAAATTTTACAACCTGTGTCCCAAAGTCGAAATATTTATAATATCGAATAATTAATTGACTGGAATTGTTACCAAATTAGAAATAATTGAGCGATAGATTAACTTGGCAACGAACAGTTCATAAAAATAGTTCTCAAAATCAAAGTTCTATATTAAGGGCCACTTCAGTTACTTAAATAAATACAATACAATTCTAAAGGTTTATATAAATAACAGCAATTCAGAAATTATACGACCTGACCCACCAATTCGAACACTAACGTTCGCCAACAGCGTATTAAAAACAAACTAATTGATCTAATTGCGGCGCGAGGGATGTCATTAAAGTGATTGGCTAATAATTTAATATGATAAGACATTGAATTAATATTGTTCTCCATTTCAGTTATTCAAAAAAAAAAATTCAGTGGCTTTTATGAAAGAACAGCGCATATCCAAAACTGAAGTGCTTGTGAAGCGCCTCAATATAGTTCTTTTTTCAAGTCGAGATGTCAATATCAAGAATCTGCCTAGAATAAACGAAACCCTTACGCGCCCTTATTTTTATATAGCAAATTAAAAGAATCCTTCGCAACAGTTTAGCTGAAAATATATTCAAAATTTTGTAAAGTTGCCTGTTACGCCAAATACGTGTCGAAAGATAAAATAATTCGTGTAGAATAGCGTTTATTTATTTGTGCTCTTTCCACGTCATTTTGGAGTTCTTCACATAAAAATACCAGAAAAGTCTTCTTTTTTCAACAGGATTTCGAGGCAATGCTATTATTTTTTTAAAGGATCCGAAATGCTGCACAGAATTTCGAGTTGTGGATGATAAGAAGAGAACAAATAAATGCGTTCATTTGACGATACGAGTAACAACTCGATCGGCACTCATTTATGACAGTCTTGTCCTACTTGGGGGCATGGGTACGCGCATTGTATCCACCAGCTGATAAGATCACCGTGCGTTTAGGCCATACTGGCCGGTAGCCACATTAATCATTTAATGTGGACACTTTCCACCAATAGCCGCCGGGTTAATTTAAATACAAATTATATATTAATTCAAAAACTTTAATTTTTTAAGTTGTTAATAAAGAATTACTTTTGGCAATTTTCGTTGTAAAATAGTGACAAAAACTCTTGCCCTCAAGAAAAAAAACACTGGCCAATATTTTTCTGATGAAATATGATTTTCTGCAAAACAAAATTGCTTGTCATATCGCCAGCAACAGTTTGGCAATAGATTAAGAAGATCTTACAAAAATAACCTTGAAACTACAACAAAACTGGCGCAGATGTTTCAGATTTGACCAGCCCAGACAAGAGCAACTATAAGATGTTCGATCAGTTGTTGGAAATTGCATCGCAGAAGTTTCTTAATGCCCCACAAAGACAAATGAAAATATGATTTTGTTTTTGGAGAGTTTCTTTTTTTTTTTTTAATCATAACAAGGAAATAACTATTAAGCTGAACTTTTAAAGTACAATTTTGGCATAAAGACGTGTGTGTGTGTGTGTGTGTTGAAGTGAGGAAAAACAACAGAATAAAAAGTAATTGCCGAATCGGGCTAAATTGGTTTAAAGCAACAACAAAAGCAGCAACGAAATTCTGCGCTGGAAAGAAATTTAATTTAAAACAAGAGAAACAATTAATATAGAACGTAACAAAAACTTAATTAAACTGAACGCTGGCAAATGTTCTGTCTATAGTAATTGAAATTGTGCTAAAAACATGATGGGCAAGTTTGCCTTCGACAGTTTTGTAATAGATTAAAGGAAATTTGCGTATTTGTTTTTACTTTAATCTGCCACAAACTGTCGCTGCTTTAGAACAACATAATGAGCGGAAAACATGTTTCTATGACTTGTAACAGTTTTTTAATGTTTTGTGCTTCAGATTGCCTTCGACAGTTTTGTAATAGATTAAAGGAAATTTGCGTATTTGTTTTTACTTTAATCTGCCACAAACTCTCGCTGCTTTAGAATAAAAAAATGGGCATGAATCTGTTCTTGTGCGAAAATGAAAACATGTTTCAATGACTGGTAAGAGTTTTTTTTTAATGTAATTTATTGATTACGAGAAGAACAACATTCCATGCAAAATTTTACAACATAAAGTAATACAATTGTGCAGATGGGCCATAAATAACAGCAACAAAAAATCCTATATTAAAGTATTTTGTTTTTCCTGAGGAAACAGGGAAAAAAGAAAATAAATGTTACTAAACTACAAAGATTTTATTCGACATTTCAGCACAATAGACTTACAAATGAAAAAAGAAAATGTATATATAAATAAATGTAACACGAATGCAGAAAACAGCGAAATGTTTACGAATACAAAATCAAAATCAAAAAAAAAAAACTTATACAACTTAAACGGCAAAATAACTTTTACAAAATTTTAGCTTAAACAAAATTACAAATAAAACGTGATAGTGTTTAAATATCCTAAATCCTGGCTGCTTCAGCTTTAATATGTTTAAAATTTTATGAGATCCTCAACGCTTTTTTCATACTTAATTTGCACTTGTTTGTTGTTTTTTTCTTTTTTCTTTTTTTGCTATATAAATATATTTCTTTTTTTGCTTTTTTTTTTTTTTGGATGAGGGCTTCTTTTTTCCTTTAAATTTTGTTAGTGCTTATGAAGACATGTTTAGGGTTTGAATTAATGTGGTGGTTTAAGGCTAATACTAACTTTTGCTCAAAGCTTTTTTCTTTCTTTGTACTAGAATGTCGTAGAAAGGATTATGACTAATGGATTGTGTTAAGCCTTTTATCCATTCCTGTTGTTCCTCTTCGGTTGCCGCGGACATACGATACACAGTATGTTTGCCCTCAACCACCTTAAAGTTAAAAACAAATTGTTTAAATGTTATATTTTTCACAGCAATTTTTCTAAAACAAATTAACCCACCTTGCCCTCTGAATCAGTCTTACACGCTTTTATTATATCTGCTCCGCCAGTAGCAAACAATTCAAAACAATTCGGTTTACTGCGATCGTGAATTTCACGCACCTTTTCAAAGAAAGCGAGAGAGAGAGAGAGAGAGAGAGAAAGTAAATTTTATACAGTCTTTTTGTAACAATTTCGAAATACGCCACTTACCGATATATTTTCTAAAGGTATTATCCCTCTGGGTTCTTTGTCCGTTGTATACTCAAAATAGTATAAACAATTGTCGTTTAATATAAACCATCTGCGCTTCCAGGACTTGTATCTAAAATAAAAGGAGAGCAAGAAAATTTTAATCAACAAACAATTCAATAAACCATCTAGAATATGAGTCCTAAAAAAGAATATTAAATGCGAAAAGTTGGGGCCAAACAAGAAGGCGTCTATAAATTAGTTGTTCCCAAACTGACAGTCAAACTTTGACAGTTGAAAGCGGTCAAATTGGCTGTCATGTGATCAATCTGTTTAGGCAAATCCCCCAGAAAGCAGAGATGGAATTTACTGTTCGCACTCTGGCGATTCAGTGAATAGGGATAATAAACTGAAGGGACTTTTGAGGTTCTCGATTTCCGCGAGGACTAATCGCATAAAATTTGGAATAACAAGACACTTCCATAACAAACGCAAGATCTTTCAAAAACATCACCGCTGACCGCTGGGAGTTTCGAAGAGTATCCAAGAATCATGTCGCTCACAATACTGTGACACTTTGTCTAGGATTTGTGTTGTAACTTTGGCCCAGCAAAAGTATAAAAAATGTAAGTAGGCCACGAGCCCTAAGGAATGAGGTGTAGTCGCTGACGCTGACTAGGGCTTGAAGGAGTTACAAACTGATCATAACTTCCATCTGGAAAACATTTTCAGTGATGAATGAGTCCATCAAGTAAGAAAAGTTTGCCGATCATTACCGGACTATATCAAACCACACACGGAGTAGAAGAGCGTCTAATGCATCCGGAAAGAGTTATTGCTAAGCGCGGGTTTGTTGCCATCCATCCATATTTCGTTGAGAACAACGTTGAGCAGATAGATGATGGCCTGAGCTGTTCGCGGCTCCATGTTGCTCACAACAAATATCACATGGGCCAGACTGCACGAGTAGCTTGAAGGCAAACGTGTTAAGGCATTCCCGTTAAACCTTTTCGTAGGATCTATAAGAGTAGGCCACCAACCATAGCGGCCCTCAAACATGACAGTAGACATGACATCGATTAAACTAGATCTTCATTAGGCATCAGAGTCCTTCATAATGGCCTACTTAGGAGAACCGCCTTCCGGGGTAATTGTCAGTTCCATACCGAAATCGCATCGATAGTCCCCTTAATAAAAGCCTAAATATTTATTTTGACAGCCCCAATTTATAACAAGAATTTTGTTTTTTTTTGTTTTGGATACTTCCCAACTAAAACTTGACGTTTGGCAATAACTTACCTGCCGCCCTGTTTCCAGAGCCAACCTTCTTTATCCGGATTAAAGAAAGTGTGCATCAAATCGTTGCCATCGTCCTGTGGTATTTTAAATGGTTCGGTTCGTATCGACTCGTAAAGAGATTCCAGCAGCGTACGGGGCAAATCACCACCGTTATTGATGCCACGATTCATTGAAATGAATTGTTCAACGGTGGGTTTGTCTTTGACCTGAAATGCGCAAGAGAAAAAAAGAATGAAGCAACTTTTCATCAAGAAGGTTTTGAAATATTTAGCACCAGTCCCACAAAGTGGGAACGAATATTTTAAAGTTTTGCAACCGGACAAAATTCTTCTTAATCAAAATAAAATCAATAGGAAGAAAACATTTACGCCAGTTGAAGATCACATCGACAAACACAAAAAGGATGTGATTTACAGAACAGCAGATAATTACACGTGAGCTTGTAAAAGCACATGTGATTTAAAATCCTGTGATTTTCAAAACCGGCCTGTGTTAAAATATGTTTCTCAACTGTTTCAGTGGATGTCACAAGCAAAAAGTTCTCCACCAGAAAAATCATTAAAATAAAAGTATCGAAGGATTCAATGTGTATAAATAAAATCTAGGCGCCAACCCAACCCCATTAGTTCTTTCTATATAGCAATTTATGCCTATAAATATGTATGTAGATATATTTAAAAAAAAAACATGAACAAAAATTCATATAATTTATTTGTTATTTTTTGGTTAAGTTTTTCGCACAGGCAAAAATATTTTTGGCACCTCAAATTTCAAAACAAACATTATTAAACATTTTGATTTATTAAGTTTTGCTTAAATAGAAAAAAAAACAAATAATTATTCAAAATGTCTATAAAGCCCACGAAATATATATAAAAACGAAGCGCAAGATGAATGCAAGAAAAATAAATGAATTCCTTTCACCCTCTACAAAGAATAGACGAAAACAAATAATAATTGAAAGACTTCGATTAGATTATCGAAAGCAAATATAGTTTTAAAACAGCCCTTACGCAGTCCAAGAAAATAAACGTTCACTGTAAAGGGTGTTTTTTTATAGAGTGACACAAGTTTAAATCATAATAAAACAAGGAAACGGACTTTATTGGAAAGAGAATTTTATGAAATTAATGTTTAAATATGATTTCTGCGAAGGCGCAATCTGGAACTTTTCGCGGCCGTATTTCGCCGATAACTCTTCGAATGTTGATTTGCAGGTGTTCAATTGTTTGTGGTTTATCGACACGATCTTGGTGGCCAATTAATTGGGCCATTACGTGAAATTATTTTGTCATCAAAAGTTTCTGGGAGTAAATCAATTGTAGCGCCGAATTTGACGTATAGAACAATTATTTTAATAACAAATTTCAATAATTTGCAAGCGCTGCTCTGGTATAAGTCGATTCATAATTATAAAACAAAGCAAATATCAGCTGTTAAATGGGTGCTCAAATAAAGCAGTGCTGCCAACTCAAAGTTGTGACACTATAAGACAAATATTTCAAATATGTATAAGATGTGCCAAAAAGTCTGTCTGTGTGTAGATTTATACACAAATAAATATGTATTTGACTAAAGCAATTCTATTTCTTTTATATTAAATATATATTATTCCAGTTTATTAAAAAGTCGTTCATTTCCAGTGTCTAAATATTTGAATTGAAAAAATTCTTCTGTTCGATTTTAGCTGAAAGTATTTATTTCTGTTTGGTCCCAGATATTTTTATTTTAAAATTCATTAATGACGCAAATTTTGCTTAAAGTAAAATATATCTAAACATTCTATTCTAAAGCGTGTCCGATATAAAAATAAATAAAAGTTGGGATGCCAGAAATGCCAAAAATGCACAGCGTGACGCGTGTGTTTGAGGACGAAGAGTACAAGTACTTTCATGTGCTAGACGGTGGCGAAATATACGAGTCTGTATTAAACAAGAAGCGGCAAAGACAGAAGAGGCGATCTATTAGATGGTGCGAATAATATAACAAGAACACACATTTTGTCTTAAATTCACTTTTCTTTTTTGGCAGCACGAAGCGCAGAAGAGACAAAAATATACAATATTGGCACACGACGCTGATTTGTCGCTTGTTTTTACTTTGATTTTTTTTTTTTTTTTTTTTTTTTACTCAAGGGAAAATGTTTTTGGAATCAAGTCAAGACTTCAATTTGATTTGAATAGTCATAATGGAAAAGTATAAAATCATGACATTCTTTAAGTTTCGAAATCTGGGTGACAGTTTTGTGACAGGCACCACCTGCCTGATGACAAATGATGCCACAAAACACAAGTGCTACATTTTTTAAGCAAATTTTATCTGCTTCAAATCTACAAATCTACAAATTGTACTAAACACTGCAACAGAGCACAACAGAGCATTGCAGTATTTTAGATATTTAGATAATATTGAATTTGCCATCCCTGGCTTTATGCTGTTTGCTTCAATGATTTGCCAAATATCGTACACGTGCAAACTGTTTTCAGAGCACTGAAGAGAGCACAAATATTTAAATAATTAGTCTGGCCTAATATTTCACACAAGGGGATTGCGTGGACGCCAGTGTGACCATATAAAAAGTTTAAACTGAAGAAATTTACATTTTTTGTATTATAATTCATTTTTTTTCTACTTAATTTAAACGAAATTTAGTAAAATTACGGGTTTAATGTCCAATTTTGAATACCAATACATTTTCATGCAATTCTAAAATGTTCAATATGGTCACACTCATGTGGGGTTTCCCGTTCCGTAGGTCTGCACAGGAATTCCCATATTTAGCCACAGTCTCTATTTTACATATAATTGGCAGGCCGTTTTATCACGATATTTTTAAAATAAACATTTTTGAATTTTTTACTTATGAATGAAGAACAAAAACATAAGAAATTGCACTAGAAATGCCATTTAAAGAAATTAAAATAACCATATTTTTCTCTCGCTCTCGCTCTCTCTGTCTGTCTTTCTCTGTAATTTGTACAATAAATAAACTAAAAAGTGTCCAGAGAAATTCAAAGTTATAAAATTAAAAGATTCCTTTAAGATCCTGCCCTCCTCTCTTAAAAAAAAAAATTACGAAGAAAACCCCTTCTTTTGCTTCCGTTAATTTGTTTGCTTTCAAATTCTAAAGGGATATATAAATTACCAATGATGTACAAAAAGGGGTTCCAGGATAAAGGACGGTATTTAATAAATAGAATACAAAAACAAGGAGACAACTTACCGATGGATTGTGCAATGATGTGTTCAGCATAATAATGGCAAAACTTAAAACGTAACAGGTATCGGTGTTAGTGAATATATCGGGATTCAGTTGACAATAACGTTGTGCAAAACACTCCATCATTCGGTCAATTTTTTGAGCTTCACCGGGCAAACGAAACGACCACAAAAATTGTCTAAGCCAGCACCAAAGAGAAACAGCATATAAATATTGTATTAATTAATTATAAGCAGGTTTCTACTATTATTCAGCACAATCAAACTTACCTTAAAGCTTGTACCAGTATTAAGTTTGTAAAATCATGCAGAGCTACAAATGCTTTTAGGACATCTTTATTGAAATCATTATTTTCACCTAAATAATCACCTGAAATAAAAGAAAATTATATTTTAATTTAGACATTTACAGAGTTTAACATATTTTAGAGTTTAAGATAAATATTTAATATCGTTATTAAGTTTATAAAAATGGGTTTTTCCATAAGCAAAATAGCACTCGTGACACTTGTAAGTGAAGAGTTATTTTGAAAACAGGGTTTGTTTTAGGTGGAACTTCAGTGCTGGCACTGAATTTAAGTACAAATTACTATTCGCCCATCCGAAACCTCAATCAAATTATAGGCAGGACGTTTCAAGAGCAATACCCGAACTTTGAAAGTTGAAAGCGGCCATATGACTACGTACAAGGCAAGGCAAACGTTAATTATTGTAACTAATAGGAGCTGCGGTATTTTGACAGTTGGGAGCGACCATATGCCTTAAAACTACATCTTGTCAATTTGGCCTTCACATTTACTCAGTTGGCTGACATGCCTTCAACAACAGTGGCCCATGATGGAACTATGTTCCCAAAGTAGCCAACATTCTGCGAAGTCCAGCAGCCAAATTATGGCCGCCATAATCGTCTTACCAAAACGACTGTTCGCAGTGAGACCGTTTAGCAAGCGATATCGTTTCCCGCCGAAACAGTCGTAAGAAAAGGGCAACATCGCTGCCGTTCGTGAGTATTATTCTGTAAATTTTGCCACCTGCATAAAATAGAGCTGATGTAGGCCTTGAAGCAAACAATCAGTTAAAAGTTCATTTTGGTAAAAAAAAAAAAATCACATTCAGGCCTCTCTGTCGTTGAACAAATTTGAGACGACATCAAACTATATTTTTTTTCAATTATATTTTTCATTTCGTTTCTAGAAAATATGCAAAATACATACATTGACGCAATAACAAAGTAGGTGTTCACAGTCACTTAGGTTTTTTTTTTTGACTTAATGTCTAAAATAACAGGCGAAGTCTAGTGGCTTGTCTGCGGGAGAGATCCAAACAGTGACTGATTTATATGGGTATCGGATAACGAGAGAACAGGAGATTATTTGGTCAAGTCAGTCATCAAAGTGAACGGCGAGCGTCATAAGCCAAAAATATAGCAACATTGTTGAAAGGATGACTGTCTAGATATATATGAAGAGCTAAAGGGCCACTTTTTGTGCCACCGCTTTCTTTACTCATTAATAATCATTAATGTGTCGCAAAATCTTACGTTTTCCTGACGCCCAATTGTTATAACAGCCCTTAAACTGCTGTGGGCCTCTAATGAATGATTTAAGTTTTAATTTTAGTTAGAACTTGTCTGGCGGGGTCATTGCCTCAATGTGAGTCGTTTGGCAATAAAATCCTCTATCATAACAAATTTCTTTGTTCCGACGTCACACAATATCATGATAATATGAATCGATAGCATTTAAAATAAAGTATTTGCGTATGTTTTTTTGTCTGGTGATATACATAGAGATAGAAAAATGAAATTGAACTGGACCAATGAAATGGTTTGCCGTTTCAGTGGCCAATTTTACGCTTCGATGCGTTTTTCAAAACCGCCTGTGTCAGTGTCTATGACGCAGGCAAAACTTAAAAGCGTAGTTTTCGGGAAAACATCCATCCTACGCTTTTATGATCAGCGAATTGACATTATGGTTTTTACGCACCCAGCCCCAGCACGGAGGGCGAACTTTTGCATTTTCGCGTCGGCACAGGCAAAATTAATTTTTAAATCAAAAAATTTACTATATATTTAACAAGTGATGAAACATTTAAACGATTTTGTTGTTGGCAACTCCTACATTTCTTGAGGTTCTCTGGTTTTTCAAAAAAACATCTACAAGAGCCAAAGATACAACTTTTAAATAAATATTTTCTTTTTTTGCTAATTGTTTTGTGTATTTTTGGGTAAATTTTTCTCGATTGTTTCAATATTGTAGATTTTTTATATTGTTTATTTGACCTTCTTCTTTCATTTGTTTCGTTTGATTTGCCAAGAATATTTTTTTTAATTTAAATTATATACGTACATATATTTTTTTAATTCTTTTCTATTAAAGCACTGCACAGTGGGAACTTTTGGGGCAAGAAATAAGTGCTTGCAGATCTTAGAAAAAAAAAAAACATTTAAAATTCTTCTTCTTCTTCTTTTTTTGGCGCTACAGTCCGTGGTGAAGCTGGGCCTCAACCAACAAACTTTTCCAGCTGGCACGGTCTTTAGCCAGCTTCCTCCAATTTTGCACACCAAGTTGGTTGAGGTCCCTCAGGTTCGGAATCGAAGAATATTTAAAATTACTTTTTGTAAAAGTGCAGTTTGCAGGATATGAAAGTGTGACAAGTCGTGTCAACCACCATTTCAAACACAAGCTAAAAATATCAGTTTCATTGAATTAAAATCAATATATTTTTATTAAAAATATACACTTTTGTTCAGACAGGGGAAATACCAAACGGTTTATTTGCAATGATCAGACTGTCTTTGAAGGCATGCAGTGACACACACGCCGTGACAAGTATCTAATTTTATCCAAATTATTATTCATTATTTATTAATAAACTTTCTCCCTTCATCACGTTCATCGTATCGCCAGCATTTATGAATTGCAACATGTCAGTTTACACTCAATCGATTGTTAACGTTAAATATGGTGGGACAGGCTGTTAAATTTGTTTTAATAAATTTTAACTTCTTACGTTTTAATAGCTAAGAAAATCACTTACCAATTGCTGTCTTATTAAGACCTTCACCTTTATACAGGAAATGAGCAACATCTTGTGGATCGTGTCGTAACAGGCGGTTCTCCACCAAATATTCGATGCCTGTAATCAGATAATAGAGATTGTAATGAGATAAACAATTCAAAATCTTGTTACTAGTTTCGAAAAAAAAAATTAATCAATTCTTTATTATACAAATTTCTAATTCGCAACATACTCGTACTTATCTCTTATCCTACAGTTTTTTGAGGCTGCTAAAACTGACATATTTTTGATTAAACTTTTAATCGCAAAAAAAAAAACTGTCTTCACACATCGCAAAATTTTAATTTCTGTAGCAGCCCAGAACAGCTCATATTATTAAAATTTTAGTGATTATTTCAATCAAGCAGCAACTATTTTGCTTTGATGCTCTCGTTATTTAAGAACAAAATATTACAGCATCAGGTTCATAACGTTAATCCACATTCATTTGGAGTAGAAGAATATCTTCTAGTTGTATATTTGCTGTTGTGGTATGATTTTATCTTTAAATTACTTTTGCGTTTTATTTCTCTTAGCAGCCATAATTTACACATGTAGTAAATTTCGCAAATAAATGAGCCTCAAAAACCCGATAGTTTCCATTAAGTAAATGGCTGGCACATCAGCAGTCAACAAACACAGCAGCGCAGCTGGAGGAACATAACAGGGCTTTTGCAACTTAAATATTGTACATATATAGGATTTGTGTCCTGTCCATTCAATACAATTTAACCAGATTCGTCCGTCGACCGAAAATAAGTTTAAAATATATTATTTTTTGCTTAATTTATTGTATTTTAGTTACTAACATTAATTTTTTATTTAACAATAACAATAGTTAAGAGTTTTAAATGGCTGGTGATCACTTTTCATATGATGATCTTTATTCTAAGAATTAAAAATAAAAGTTATTTTTGATTTTAATGTTCCCCAGCTGCAAATAATGGTTTATTGACATTTTTTAGAGTTGTTTTATAATTTCCTGTACTTTTACTTTCATGTACACAAAAACCTAATGATATTAAGCGACACCACTATAACGAACGTTGACTTTTGAAAATATCAAAACATCAACTTAAAGCGGGATCTATCCTAGAAGGAAGCACCAAAATATATAAGAATTTGTTAAAGGAAAATTTACTAGTTTTTAAATTTGATTTTCGTTATGGCAAAAAAAATTGCCAAAAAATGCTGCGTTTGAAATCCTGGCACACGCAATAAGACCATCAAAATGTTTGTAAGTCTCATAGAGAATGAAAGTTGTTTCTGTTCACATTTTAAATAACTTGATCTAAACATTTCTTTTACTGCTGTGTTAAAGGTTTATTATTATTTTTGTTGTAAATTTGCTGGCAACAGATTTTTGTTCTTCGTCAGGCACCAAGTGGTGGATAATACAGGTGCCTCATTTTCCTTTTACTGTCCAGGGAATTACTGGCGGAAGGGGTTAGATAGCTCGAGGTTTTTGCCCTTGACAAGTTCAGACTTTCTAGACATACTCTCTCTCTCTCTCTCTCTTTTCCTTCATTTAGTGTCTGCCAAAGGACATCTGCTGATGATCCAACCTCCGAACCAACTTAAAGTCACCTAAACAGGTGAAGAAAAAATAAATCCATCCTCTTCTTAGGCACGTCTCTGTTTGATTTTTTTTACAAGCACAAAAATGGCACAAGTGATTGTTGGAAATGATAATTTTTAAGTTATTTGCTAATAAATACAATATGACACTTTACAACGAATCAACTTACACTCGTCGTAAGCGAGATAAGATTTGCTCAAATGACACTCGTATATTAATCGTTGGATGTAAAAGACGATAAATACGAAATTATTTGAAGTTTTATTGCCAAGGGAAATTAACTAAAGTACAGTTATTTGATGACTATTCAACGCCAAAGGCTTATAATGGAAGGCAACTAAATCCAGGATGGATTACAAGATTTTGGCTTAGACTAAAAATTGGAATTTTAGGTGGTCTACAAACAGAATCTTAAAAACATTTCGGCCAAATCAAATTGAAAAAAAACATTTTATTTCTTTGCAAAAAATTACTTTATTTGCCGGCCTCGTAATCAATTGCAGTTGAGTTTTAATAATTTCCGTTCTTAAAAACAACCTCCTGCCACCTTAAGAGGAGTGTCAAACACGAGCATTTGTAACAATAACAATTTCGGCAGACAGCCAGCCAGTCATACACAAAAATATATGTATAAAGACGGTTATTTAAACTATTATTAAAAAGAGGCGCAGGGGACGGACGACCAGCGGCGGGCAAACAGTTCAGCAGACAAATTTATATTGCAAAATGTATATGGTTTTTTGGTTTTGTACTCGTATTGAACAATACGCTACGACTGTCTGCATGTTGAAGCGTATGGGAGGTTTTTGTTTACATCTAAACAACAACAACAACAACAACAACAATAAGTGTAGCAGCAGCAACGAGAGTGGCAACAAACAAAATCAACAAGAATATTGGAGCAAATAAATAACACTTCTTGGTGAATAAATGAGTGCTTGCAACAGTTTTGGTTGCATATTTGGTTTTTTTCTTCTTTTTTTTTAGGTATAGAATTGACATTTCATTTGCTGTCCGCTCAATTTTTTTTCTTTATAAAATTTTCGGTTGTATTGTTAATTTGCTGTTGCCGGTTTTCAATTTTATGATTATTTTACCACAATGGGGTCTTTGCGAATAAATAAAGCAAAAAAAAAACAAACAAAAATAATTGTTTGATTTTTTATTTCTGGTGGCTGTTTTTTCGTTGTCGTTCGTGAAATTGTAGGCTTTTGGAACGTATTTCCGTTATTTTAAATGATATTTATGGCAACGTTCGGAAGGGGATTTCTTTTTTAAACACATACATACATATTTTGTAAAGATACAATAAAATCAAGACTACAAATAAGTCAATTAAGTGGAATTGGAAAAACCTAACGGCGCACACAGTTCTACAGGAAACGATAATATAATTTCGTCAAAAATAGAACCTGATTAAGGAAAACACAATAACAGTCGGGACTCTAACTTTTAATGGCCTTTAAAAAATTTAAAAAAATTTGTTTGAAGAGACGCTGGCGTTCTGAAAAAAGTGTGATCTGATCCAATTATCCAATTTGTGAATAGAAATTGGAACAGTGTACCTCTCTCTATGACTTGCTGACCTCAGACATTAAATGGACAGACATATTTGTTACGACACATTTGGCATGTTTAGAGAAAGTACTTTGCTATTACAAGGTTGCAACAAGCAAGACAAAAAGCGTCTTTCATATACACCGCAGTGTACCTCAGTGTACCTCAGTGAACCCTTTCAAATAAGATAAGATAAGATGGCATCACAAATGACTTGTTCAAGAGCTCCGGCTACCTAGTCAAGTTGTCACCTAAGTAAAATAGTCCGAAATCAATTCAGAACAACAGACTTTAAGACTACTCTCCTTGTTGTTGTTCCTTAGGCAACAGCACTTCGGCCACCTTAGAGATCCCCGAAAATATGACCCTGCACTCTCTGTTATTGCCTATTCGCATTAGTTATAGATAAGGATTTTATTTACACGACTACCGCCTGCGGCTGGTTTCCGAGCAGATTATCCTGTCAGTGATATTTTCCAACACTTTGTTGATTTTTTCCAGACGACACAGTCCATTATGGTACGATCCACTTCTGTATTAACTACAACTTCCCAGTTATGAACTTTTGCCTTTATGGTGCCTATAAAAGATGGCAACATGTCTATATGTGTGTTGTTTTAAGCGTGTTGGTTAAGGTTGCAACAACAACTTATGTATGTGTTTGTTCAGCAAATTTCAATAATTGACGCAATACATATAAGGAAAGCAATTTTATGAGTATTTTTACTCTTCCTTTTTAAATTCCTTATTCGTTTTTTAATGGCCCATTAAACGTGTAATTGTTTGGCTCAAGATTAATACTGTTTTGTTTTTTAATTATTTATTTATGGTTATTTGTGGAAGCCAAAAAGTTATTTTCCTGTTCTATTGATAAGAAAATTACTTAATATAACAGTTGCGAAATGAGTTCAATTCAATTCAATGAATTTAAAATAGATAAGTCAAGAAACAGATGGCCTAAAAAAATTTAATAGAAGGAAACCATTTCAAGTGAATCAGAATTTTTTAAGTTAAAAATACTTGATGACCGATTTTTTATAAAGGGGTTTTCAAGAAGGGCAAGAAGAATTAGTGAATAATTTTGCTTTTCTGAAATATCTATAAGTGCCATTAGTTCGCCGTAGGTTCTTAGGGCGGCAGGGATCAGGGAATAGCAGCACATTCTCTGAATTCGACCAATAGTATCGGTTATATTGAGTTTAAGGGCATCAGTCGATCGTGGATCATTGGCATAGAGCTGGGACTTTAGGAAACCGCACCAGCAAAATTCTAGTCGGCTCAAATGGCACATTCTTGTTGCTGAAATAATTGCACAAAAGATTAACAAATCTCAAATCGTTCCTGCAGAATATGTATCATTAGGTCCCCACCCCGTCCAACTGGAATCACATGTCGCTACCGCTAAACAATTGCGTTTGTGTCAAAAGAAATTAGTTACCATCATTCTGATACTCAAGTTTTATCAGCTCAACCGTGAAACTTTTCAGGGTGCTTTTGCATCAGATTAGACAGACGCCAGGAAAACAATATGGCAGTCTCAGGCCGCCAACATCTAACGGCGCCAATTGCAAAACTCTTTACAAATTAAATTTTCGTATGTAATTTTATTCATTTAAACATCGCCGTAAAGACACTTTGTCAATAATACCGCCCAAAAATCATGCTAATCAAGACTAATTTAAAAAAATATTAAATACTTTCGTCATGTTTTTGTGTTTGTAAAACCAACACGTTACAAAAATTATTTTTATTATCATAAAAAATGATCAAAAAACATCATTTAAATCAATTGTGACAAATGCTCATAACTCAGACGCACTCCTAAGCTTTTGTGAAGCCAACCAACCCCGTAATATGCCCACAAATTATATGTAAAAACAATTACTCAGAAATCGCGATAAGCACTTAGTAAAGGTGTGGTGGAGGCATCATCCATCCATCCATCCATCTACTTTCTTTCAAACGTCAACGAACTGTCAAATTTCGTCATAAGAATTATCATTTTTTTCTTGCTTTTCGTTTCGAAGGAAATCGTCAATGTAATTCCATATTTTTCAGTTTTAATGCACCCGATTACAATACGGTTAAGAAAACGAATTCTCTCTTTTGGCGGTACTTTTTGCTTTTAATGTTATTAAGTTCTTAAAAATAAATATTTAAATTTAACATTAACTACTTATTTCTTTTTTTTGTTTGTTTTGTTTTACAAACAAAATGTATGTAATTTTCGCTACAAATTATAGTAATAATAAAAAACAGCCCTTTTTATTAAATCAATCATAATTTCAATTATCAACAGGAAGTCGTTACAGTGTGTGGCAAAAGTTTTCGAAGAGAACAAATACCTGTCTGTAAATTGTTTTAATTTTATGCTGCATTTAGAAAGTGGTGCCTCACTATTCCAAACTGGGCCTCTTTCGACTGCTAATTATTTCGCTCGATGCAGAATACTCTTGACTTCAGAAAAGAGTATCCGAAATTGGCCTGACACGTTCTAGACTTCAAGAGAAAAGCAGTTCTTTTGGCACGGAATCCATATATTGCCAGGGGCACGGGTTATGCCGCTCTGCTTTCTGGTGTATAGGAGGAAAAGGGGTTTATCGAATGACATGGCAAACAAAACTTTAGGCAGTTCTTCTATGAGCTTGGAATTGGCAAATTCTTTCTAATCCTACATCAAAGGTTAAGTGACATAAAGGGGACCAGCATGCCATCGGTACGACGTCTGACGTCTTGATTTAGGTGTCTATGATTGTCTGGAACATTCTATTTGTGGTTTAATCTTAAAGTCGTAGGAATGGGCGTTCATACTATTTTCAAGGATTAAAATGTCCTCGAAGTGCTGTTCTTTTGCAGCAGATTATTGTATTGTTTTTCATAAGGACTGAAATGATGAGGAATAATCGGGCGTGCCTTGTTGTGGCCAATCTGAACTGCCTAGACTTCTGGAATTACTGGCTGGAGAAATTAGCTCGAGCTCTAGATCTGTGGATTTGTATTAATTAGTGCATTTCGCATATCACAAGAAGTGGACACTAACGTGTGAATGTACCCCTGGTAAGACACCTGGGGAAGGCGGAGAGCTTTTGACAAGTCAACTCGTGAAATCAGTCTACTATCAATTTAGGCCATAATGAAAAAAAGTCATAGCTACCAATGGCCCATACTTTGCATTCGTTATTGAAATAAACTTCCATTCCAGTTTCTTACACACTGTATCAAATTATGCCAGCATGTTTTCTTTCTCCTCAATTTGTCAATTGTGGATTTTTCATAATGATGTGTAAAATGTTTTCAACATTTATGTTGTCATCAGTGTGTGTTTTTTTTTTGGCGTGCGTGTGGCATTAACAGAAGGACACAAAAAATTTGCATTGAGATTTATTATTTTCATGCGGAAAATACTTATTACAAGGAAGGCCTGTAAAACGGGAGCAAGAAACAGAAAATCCTTTTTGACATTCATTCAGAATGATGCACTTAATTAATTTGTGGTATTACACAAAATGCTATTAACATTGCATGCATGTCAGTGGCGCGTGTAAACAGCTCATTTGAATTCGAACGAAAAAAAAAGGATTTATTAACTTAAAATAATTATTATTTAATTAGTCAGTAGAAATCATAATGGCAAAATTTAAGGAAGATGTTGAAGGCGTGAGAAAACACCAGATATTATATGGCATCAAAACTGGCAACTTTATTAAAATAAGGACGGGAATTGTTGCAACCCATTTAAATCTAGAAATATGTTTGTTCATCTGACATCTGTCCACGGATGGCGGAATTCCACATCAATCGAATGCGACAAAAATTAAAGTAATTTTCGTAGCGTCATATAAAATATACAAACTTTTATTCTTATTAACTTTGAAATTTAGGTAATAAATTTTACTTTAAAATGTTAATAGTTGGATTGGAAAATATTATGCTTGTGTGGGTGTTTTAAGAAATAATTCTAAGCCATTACGTGACATTACGAACGTGACATTTGTTTTCAAAATGATGCAATTTGGCAACGATTAGTAGCTTTTAGATAAATTTAATCTTAAAAGCAAAAATACAAATGAATATGCAGGTCAAATTGCTTCCATTTGCTAACCTTGTCATGAAAATATGTGAAGTTTTTGAATACCAGGGGTTGAATAAATCAATCAATCAATATTAGGAAATTACATACGTACTACTTTACACGACAGTTGTTCGTAATAATGTCTGATTTTATGACAAATCTCTCTGAATACTACGATAACAATTTCGTTAAATACAGTTTTTTCTGTTGGCCATGTGGGGCCTTGTAACAGAGACGCCAGGATAAGGAAATGCATGTGAGTGGAGCTCTATTTATTCCTTTCTTTTTTTGTGCTTAACAATTTTCTTCGCTAATGTTAATTATTTTTAATGTCTTTAAGAACATTTTAAAGTCTGGCCAACTTTTTCTTTAAAGTTTAAAATCTGTAAATTAAAGTGAGGAAACATTTGTAGGTAGATACCTTTTTTTGGATCCATATTAAATTTCTTGCGCCCAATGGACATTTGTTTATCTTTATTGGAATGTTTACAATCTTCGGGCACATCGAGTGCCTCCATTTCGGATACCACTTCACACAATTCATCTTTGATTTGCTGAAAATAAATAGAAAAAACAAACAAGTGTCATTTAAATTCAGAAAACAATTGAGAACTGTATTTCACGAAGTCGAACGTTAACGAATGCAAATGTTTTTAATAACAAAAAGACCTGTCAACTTAAAGCGCCATAACTGTAAGAATACCTATCAAGGCATGTACTCAAAGCTAATCCCTTGCTTTGGCCCTTCTACTTGTTGGCGAACTCTAACGTTCGTGACAAGGAAACAGCCACCTGTTTTTTACGCTTAACAGGATTTAAATTTTTTTTAATTGCTTGACTTTTACGTAAGCAACATTTTATCGAAATATTAAAATACAAACCAAAAATAAATATACTAATTTAGAAACCTGTGATATACATACGTTTATTTACGATACTTTGTAAAAGAAAATCATCAACCATTTTGCTGATTCGTTCTGGTTTTTCAAAGTTCAATTAAGTTTGTTGCACTGAAACACCGATAAAACGACTATTATAAATGCCGCACGTAAACGAAAAAATATCTACAAAGTTGCAAATTAAATGATTAAAACTGCGATAGAACAAGTGAAAAGTCAAGGACTGTTGAAAAAAGAATAAATTATAATTAAATAAAAACCGTTATCAAAATCAGCAAATTAAAATATTTGCTTTTTATTTTATTTTTCGCGTAATACGCATCATGATATCACATGGCCCACACATTGATTTCTGCCTATAAAAAGTATATTTTTTTATTTCATAATAAATAAAACTGCACAGAATTTCTGGGTGTCTGATCAAACAGATAATTTTTAGATGATTAAATTCACGGCATATTGAGCTCAATTACAATTATGGCGTCAAAGCAGCAAAATGTCATCAAAAAAATACGAGCATTTACCAAAATGTGGTCAATTAAGTGCAACATAAATGCTGCCAGATGTTAGTTTTAAAGCAAATTTATTAAATGCTCTGAATGAAGAGGGATGGGGACAAACACAATCGAAAGTGATCATAGTCGACATATTCCCATAATATATGGCTAAGCATCGATAATAAAGATATTTGAAAAAAAAACTATTGACAAAAAATAAAACAGTTGATTTTATTAAAAGAAAGAAAAAGAAAATTTTAAATATAAATTATGATTAAATTGTACTATTATATATCGTTACCTTAATACAGAAAGAAATATGCAAAAACAAGACTTGAAACTGAAAAAACAAACACAGAGAAAGGAATTCAAAATAAAAATAATTTATCCGTGTATTGAATTTATTTGCCCTTTTCCTAAAACCTTCTCCGCAGAAGTCAATGAGATAGCAAGGATTACAAGACATTTTAAGAGCACGTTTTTGCTATAGACTTAAATTGAATTTTTTTATTGGTGTAGTTGACATGTTGTTAATCGGTTTATAAATATATTTTCTTACGATTATAATTACATCTGTTTACAGATGTGCGACTAAACGGCTTTTAAGCTTCAAATATAAACAATAGTTCACTATTTTTCTAATAGTTCACCAATCTAAATTGAAGTTTAAATCTTGCGCCAGTTCAACAGACTGACTTATTTTGGTGCGATGAAACTTCAAACAGACTGACGTATTTTGGTGTGATGACACTTCATCTGTTTTACATATTTCTGCGCATTATTTCAGTTTTTCGACTTTCTAAAGTCTAGCATTTTTAACCTGTTCGCTTTT
Organism: Epicampocera succincta; assembly: GCA_932526305.1. NCBI lineage: Eukaryota > Metazoa > Arthropoda > Insecta > Diptera > Tachinidae > Epicampocera > Epicampocera succincta. The sequence continues at coordinate 9,366,132 of OW052037.1, read as the reverse complement.
CTGAATGATTTACACTGGGCTGGGGGTAACGTGTCAACTAATTAAAACCGCAGTTTGTTGACATTTATGAAGATGCAAATTTAAATTCGTAATATTATTAATAGTTTAGTTTAAAATGTTATTATTTTTCGTAGATTAAAAGCATAACAGAACAAGAAATCCACTGAACAGAAAAGCATAATATCTGGCTGTATTTCATTTCTAAATACTTGTACGGGGAAACCCCTAATTCGGAAATAACATAAAGACATATGGAACTAAAGCCAAAAGTTTGCTTTATTTGGTTCTGAGCTTTATGGTTTGACGTTTTAAAATCGACAATTATACAAAAAAAAATATATATATTGACGTTTCGAGATGTTGAACAAATGATGTATTCACATTATCACGCGCGCACTGTATTGTTCGATTCGTGTTTATATTTATTTGATAGTTGGGGCATTCAGAGTTAAGCTCTCGAGTTTTAAAATGATAACACGAGTTAGTGGAATAGGTAAAGATATTGTAACATATTGTTTAACAATTGCTAACGATAGTTTACAAGGCTGGCAGTATTTTTTTCCTAACGATACTATTTATAGCGCCAACGTTAATTTCCCATCCCTACTATCCACCAAACATATCGGAAATCGGTAACAAATCACTGCTCTTTTAACGGTTTAGAAATTCGTCGCATGGCTTTTGGCGCTTAAATGCAATTTTAAAACAATTACAAATAAAACTGTTTAAAAAACCATAATTCAACCGGCCTAAAAACTTTTAATATGAAAATGAATAATCAGCAAAGTTTTTTTTTTAAGTAACTTGATCGGCTTGAAAATTAATATTTTTATATAGTTTTTAGGAAGTTTTTAGTTTTTGCATTGACACGTTTTTTTTTTTTTATAAAAAAAATACTAACCGGAAAATATCAATTGTCTGATATTGTGGAGGTTTTTTTGTATATTTTTTATTCAATACATTTACGAGTATTTTTTTTTATAATTTTTATAGTTGTAAGGCTTTTTATGCAAATCTAAATCCCATCAAGAAGAGCTTTTAATTTAAACTGCATGTACGAGCATGTGGCACTGTTTTATTTTTAATTTTTTTATGTTGATTCATTTTCTCAGCGTTACTTGAGTGGCTTCTGTACAATTTTTTTTTCAAATCAACCATGATCTAGATTTGTTTTTTTTTGTTGCTGTTTGTTTAAATATATCTTAATCACTTATTCAGATACTTTTACTTGCACATTTCTAGTGTTTGTCAATTTGACATTTTATATATTGTGTTTTTTTCTATAGAATAACAAAGACACGCAGTTTATGACAGACAGTTACGCTTTTTGAACTGTCTTTGAGCTCTTTCGTTAAAAATGTTGGCATATTTTTGTAACAGTAGACTTTGTTAAAAGATTTTATATGACTTCTGTGGTTGTTATTCTTAATTTATTTTCTTATGCACATACATGCAAGAAAATTTAACAAAGAAGAACTTATGAATTTATACATACTACATATGAAACGTTCATACATACATATATACTAATATGTCTATTAAAATATTGTTAAAGTATTTTGTTTTGTGGTTAAAAAAAAAAGAAATGTTCTTGATTTATAAAACAAAGATGGATTCAAAAATCAATCAGTATTTTGAGTTTTTAAAAGAATTCACATTAAGCTGGCATTACACGATTGCCGCAAAAACTCTAATTTCACCTAATTTTTATTCTACTAAATTGGCACTCAGCAGTAAAATGGTTCCAATTAAATAAGTTGCAGTCGTTTGACTGCTCTCATTTTACACACATTTGATAGTCACAAGATTATCCGAAACGATTTTTGTGGCAATAGTTGTCAAAGCCCAGTTACACGATGGTTCTAATTGCGGCAATACTAAGAATCAGCTGTTATAATTTTTTTTGATTTATTTTGTCTTTAAGTGATTGAAAATGATTTCTTCAGAACAACAAAGAAATTAACGCAAGTCTTATAAAACTTGTAATTGAATCAGCAAATAAAAATACACCTTAAAAAACGAAAAATTTTGGATCAAAAAATGGTTTAATTAATTGTATGAATGCTGATTTCAATTTCAATTTCGCTGAATATAGAATCCGATAGAAAAGGGCAAAATTCTTCACTGCAACTAAATTGTATTTATAATCAAAATTTAAAATAAGTGAATATGTAAATTTCTTTTAATTTCAAACATGTAAAAAAACCAACTAAATTAATTGCAGAAAATTTAGTTTTAATATTTGCCGATTAATAATTTTTTTCCTAAAGAAGTACTGCCAGGAAAAGCAAAATGTGGAATAAATGTTTTTAAATATTTTATAAAACCCCAAAAAGACTTGGAACTTGAAGGATATTACAGATATAATTAAAAAACGTCAACAAATTAGGATCAAGATAAACTTGGAGGAATTAAAAATATTGGGGCATATAAAAATTATTGGTACATTTTGGGTATTTTTATTGCCCAGCGTTCATAATTGCGACATCAGAGTTGTATTTGGTTGGTGAATATACATATATAGGTTCAATATTGGTCACGATTGCCACAGCAGACATTTAATTGTGTAATCGCACGATTTGTATTGCTTTAAATCGTGTAATCCTTGCTCAACTTCTGAAATATGATACCCTTCTCTTTATTTTATCTATCGTTTGAATCAAACCTTAAATAATTATAATAACAACTTAATTACGAATTACTTTAAAAATATTTCCTAATAATTACAGAATAATAAGATAAAGTTCAAGAAACTTAAACCGCTTTATTTATGTATGTTGTATCGTATGTGGAAGCGTAACAAAATTCTAAACAAACAACCTGTCACAATACAATGATATTTATATAGAAGTTGTTGTTGTTGTTGTTGTTGTTGCGGTGCTGTCACATTTTATCGCCGCTTTAATCGTCTTGTTTTTCATTTTCTAGATACGGTTGGTTATTTTCAAGAAACTTGACTTTGTAGTACGTTGAATCTCTTCTTTAATCAATTATTATAAGAAATTTTAAAGCGGGAAGCAGAAAAATATATCCAAAAACCGGTTCATTAACAACTTTGAAACAAAAAAAAGCTTTAAATTAAAAAAAAAAAAACTAATAAAATATCTAATGACGGTGGAATAAAAAACATTAGAAGACAGATAAATAGATAAATAAAGGCTTGTTGACGGCACAAGTGTACGTTTGCAGGAATGTGCGGCGTAATTCGAAATTGCTTTAAATTTTCGACAAGATGCCAGAAAGACGATGCACTGATGGGTTCCTGAAAAAGGCGCTTATGAGTGAAAATCAAAGAAAAATTACAAAGTTTAAACAAATTAATCCTTTAGGGGTTTTATTTCCATTATTATTTTTTAATTTTATTAGCAACTTCGACTTAACAAAATTATTGCGAAGAACAACTGTGGCACAGAAAAATACGCCTTAAGAATCATGATTGTAATTTCTGTCAATCACATCGATTGTTATAGTTTCGATGATTCTTATATGTGCCTTTTGGCAACACTTAAAGATTTTCCCTTTTACTTCAATTCTTTTTGCTGCGAAATCTAATAGTAGAGTAAAGTACGGCCCAGTTTGTAGAGGGTTAACTCCTCTTCTGGTATTAAAGTAAAGAGACATATTCGTGTATTAATATGTATGTTTTTACACAGGTATTTGCTATAGACCGGTTCTAAAGTTTTTCTGATGACTATTTAATTCAAAAATAGATTTGTTTGTAAACATAAAATACAGCCACACACATACATATTATATACATTGTTTAAGTATGTCTGTACATTCGTATAAAGAAAACAACTTTTTTTTCAAACGCCAGCAATTGTCAAGATTTTTAAAGTATGTAAGTAGTTACCAACTAAACTAAGGAAGAGTGGTGGAGTCTTATATTGTTGAATTAATGGCAGTCATCTTCTAAAACAGACTTGTACAGATACTCCGTAAAACAAAGCGATTTTTTTTAAATGTTAAGAAGAAAATTACTTCATTAAAAAGTTTTCTATTGCCTTTTAATGAAGTAATTTTCTTTTTCGTATTATGCTCATTAGATGTATTTTAACATAAAAGTATAGTATATATTTTAAATACTTTCTCTCTTTAATTGTTGTTATAATTTTAATTTCTGTTTTGTCTTTAAATAAAAATATCTAAATATGTGTGTTATTTTTTTTTTTTTGCCATAATAATCTATAAATTATTCTGTTTTTATAGCAAGAGAAGGAAATACTTTTTTTTTTATTAAATAATAATTAATTGTGAAATGTTTATTTGTGAGCACATTCGTTAGAATTTATTGTGTCATTATTTTCTTATTGTTAAATCAATTACATTAAATAGAATGCCAATGTTAACTGTCATTCGTTTTATTTTTAGAATATTTAAAATTGCAATTGCGCATAACAACATACTCGTACATACATAGATTTTTTTCTAACCTATAAAACAATTGCTGGCTAATAAATTTGTCATGGCAACACTTTCAGTATTTGTGACTGTTATAATTGCCGTATGGCGGGCGAATGAAATTAGTATTCTCAGCCATAATGTATGTATAAGAAATAACAAGCCTACTTCATTCAAACTCGAATTTTTGCAATACACGTATTCTGAAAATCATGTGAATTAAAACCACTTCACGTTTTGCAATTATAGAAGTTTTCACTTCAAATCAAGTAGATTTTGGCATGATTTCTCATACAAATCTAGTTCGCGAGCAGATTTTGGCAAAATCTTCTGAAATCTAATAAAGTGCCAAACCATACAACTGTGATTTTCTCCATTTTGCACTAAAAATACAACATTGCAGAAATAAAACGTGACAATTCGGCAGAAGAAGAATTTGAGTTTGTGCATAATTTATTATATTTATTTTATTAGTTTATTTGTGCAAATTAAAATGAAGGATATGCAAGTTATATAATAAGAGTACATATGAAAATAATTGTGGCTTTTTAGTCAGATTATTTTATTTGTTATGAACTGAAAACTTGTTGAATGTCAGAAAACAGTGATGTAAACGATATATGTACATTTTAATGGAAGTCTACAAGTAAATGCAATAATATATTGATTTTATGTAGCTGGCAAGTATCGTCCTCAAAATGACAAAATATGGCGATAAGAACAGGACCCAGTGCACATTTCTGAATACAGGCAAACACTTTACAAAAATGTCCCCTCTTATTTTGTTCACCATAAAATGGCAAACCTATTGTATAATGTAATTTTTGTGAAATATCACACGATAGTTATCAAATCAAAGCAAAATCAAGTCCTACAAAAATGGTTTGAAAATTTTTATAGTTTTAAAAGTTTTTATAAATTTTCCTAGTGCAGGCAGATACATTTATACTAAAATGCTTTTGGACAACACCTGCAATAATGCAGAGAAATGTAATTGAGTTGAATTTATCAAGCCTGGCTCCGCCGGCTGTAGCTAAAAACGAACTTGGAATAATTAGTATTTTCTTTAATACAACGGCGAACTAATTTTGGCTGATAAACTTTTAATAGGTTTTCTTATGGAAAAGTATAGTTTAGCTGATTTTCGAGAATATAATTTCTACTTACCCTATTCGTTATAAGAGCATTTGTATAGTGTATGTTGCGATTATTACGATTCCGTTCAATAACAATGCGACAATCGTCGCAGAGACCACCCACATTATTGTTTAATGTGCGCGGCGAGCCCGAGGTCGAAGCACTTTTCGAACGTGGAGATTTCTTAAATTTCGAAGGCAAAGTATAGTAGAAGTTCTCCTTCTCGGCCGTTTCTTGTACATAACTTTGCTGAGAGTTGCGTTCATTTTCGCTCTGTGATGTTGAGGAGTCATCGATAAATTTGATGTCGGTAGAATCCAAAATTAAAGGCGACGATTCATTGAGTGTGGAGGTGGGCAAGGGCGGGTCATTCAGTTCACAACATTCGTCCAGAACACAACCTAAACTACTAGAACGTGCTGACTTCTCCAAAGATTTTGGTCTTTTGCTGATAATTTCACCCTTTTCATTGAGTATTAGTTCAAGGGGTCGCGAGGTAAAGAAAGTTTTTGTTGTGGTGGTGGTAAGAGAATGTTGGACTTCTGTCGTTTTCTTGATGACATGAGTGCTCTGCATGTGGGGTGTTGTGGGCGTAATGGGTGAAGTGGCAACATCCGACAGAGTAAGACTACCAGAATCTGAAGATTCTAAACGTATAATTTCTACATTTTTACGCAATTCCGTTTCATAAACCGAGCATGATGTTATGGTGGGCTGCACATTGTCATAAGGCGAGGGCGGTGCTGCCTCCGTTACTGGCGTGGTATTGGCAGAGTTGCTTTTACAGGGATTCAATGAAGGAGATCTGGCAGGTGAACATGTAGTGGGTGTGTTGGAATCCGGAGTTATGGTATTGCTGGTAGTGTTGGGCGAAGAGGGTGGCGTTAGGGATCTTGATTTGGGCAACAAGATCGCGCAACAGCATCTAGCACAAATGTTTGCATTTGATTTACGCTCATTATCTAGTAAATTATCTGTGGAGTTGGTGCTTATGGGCGAATTTGATGTTGAGGAAATAAGTTGAGGTTTGACATTTTTGGGGCCAACATAAAACGTGCTGGTGGGCAAATCAATGCAGCTGCGTTGATAGTGTTTGTCGACACCATAAATGGAACTGGATTTTTTATTTTTTGGTTGCCGTCTCAACGAAGAGAACCAATTTGATATTGATGGCCTTTTTTGTTGTAAAGTAGCCATCGTTGGGTTTCTTTTGCTTTTATTCTTAAACACTTCCTTTAATTATTTTTTTGTTGTTGCAAGTTTTCATTAAATATTTTGCAGCACTTTTCTCTTGTTTCTTAAGTTTGGTCAAAGTTTTTGTGTGCTAAAGTTGTTATTCTGTTATTCAAAAAGAAAATTTTCACAAACTTATATATAATAATTGAAACTCCACTGGATTTTTAACACAAAACAAACAATATGGCTCTGACTAAAATCATAATCATAATGTCTTGACTTTAACACTTCTAAAATCGCACTAAAATAATAAGTTGTTGCTTCTCTTACAATTTGTTTGTTGTTTTGGTTTTGGTGTTTTCCAAACAGTAAATTATTGTTAATGTTTTTTGTAGTTTCCACGAAATTTTCGTTGGCCACAAAAAAAGTTGCCCTTGGGAAATTTCACAGCGTATAAGTGTTTTCTTCTTTCTACTCCAGTTCTTTGGTTTTGTCTAACAAATACAGAAACATGATAGTGAAATGTTTGTTGTTGTTGTTGTTGTGGCCGTTTTGAAAGTCTTTTGTTTAAAAGTGAAAAACAAAAAAATCTGACCATTAAATTAGATTTGTTAGTCCCTTGTCTGGTTGTCTTTTATAATAATCAACTACAAAAAAGAGAAAAAAAACGTAAGTGAAACAGAAGAAAGCGCTCATGTTTGGTTTGCTGTCTTTACTCACTCCTACAGTTTCTTTAAGGGTTTCCAAACAATGGTGCTAACTGTTACTGTAACCGCAGCCAAAGACATTTCATTTTAATAGCAATGACAAGAACAACAAAAACAACATCATTTTACTTCCGTTTCATGTATGTATAAAATGAAAACGTCTGCGAGAAAGAAAAACGAGGTAGCCCTCATAAAATAAGATGAAAGGTTAATAAACCATTAAAATACGATAAGAGACGAGCAGAGAGAGAAGTTTAGGATTTAATTTACAACAAATTAAATCTGGGTTTAGATTAAACCTGGCTGTTAGACAAGATTTTGAAGTGTGCTTGCTGTGGATTTAAAGGAAGCGCCAGATATGTATGTTGTTGTTTTCAACAAAGAGGTTTTACAGCTGTGGAAAATTAATGGTTACAGAGATGCATTTTGTAAATATTATTATTAAAATCATGCACTTCAGCCATAAAATTTAGTTTTAACTTAAAACCAGCGGGAATTGTTTTAGATCTGTTGACCGATAACTTTGATAAAATAACTGCCGAAGCTGTAGAGCGGTCGAAAAATTGACAAAAAACTACAAATTCCGGCTTTTGTATGTATGTAAATATTAGGAGTTTCTACGACATTAATAATTATAGTTTAGTGAAAAAAAATCTGCTCATAAAACAGTATTTTCCAATAGAGAATGTGCCCTAACTTTTGTGACTCACTATAAAAGCTTTCAATTTGTGTTTAACAAGGCAAACATTTTCTTTAATTTAATTATTATTGTGCGATGACAACAATGCAAATTTTATATAAATTTTTTATGAATTTATTTAATAATTATTTTTACAATGAATCAATTGAAATTCTTTGGCCTGACATTGATTTTCCATAATTTCCTTGGTAATAAATGAATAGAATAAATCGAAATAATCATTTAAGCAATCAATCATTTACTCCTTAATGTGACTTGAAGTGAGTTTTATAAATTTAAAAATAAATAAACTAAAAAATTAACAAACAGAATTGAATGTTAATTACAAACGCCAAGTGCTCAAGTCTGTAAGCCAAACAGAACATGTTCTTGCAAGATTTAAATTTCAACAGTTTTCGAAATTTTGTTGCCACAACAACAAAAACTTCTACGAAGTGTTAAATTTAACTAAAATTGTCTGCAGTTGTAAACTTTTAATTATTGCTTCGTTGATTTCTTGTTATAGACTACAGACAAATATTATGTAAGCCGAATGTATAGATTAATTTTATTAAATCAAACTTTCTAAATTGTTATTAACCCCAATTAATGTTAAGAATTTTTTTTTCACCCGGTAATTACAAAGAATTTGTTTTTAGTTTTGTATAAAAGTTCGTCAATTATTTATAATATCTTAAAGTGTGTAGAATAGTATTATTTAGAATCAAATTCCCATTCGTTGGCTCAAAAATTTCAAATTAAAATTCAGTTTGATGGAAAACGTGTCTGGACTATTCAATTACGGGCAGAAATAACAAAGAATAATGAGTGACTGCATGAATACACCAAAAATGCACATTCTTTTGTAATAATTGCTTGAAAAAGCCATTAAACGAATTATGATTGTTAATTTTTTTTTATTTTATTTTTATTTTGTTATTCTATAACCTTAAATAAACAACTGCTCAATCAAAATTTTAAAATGCAGTCAGTAGAAATATGGGTGGGTTTACAAGTGGCGTTTAACAGAAATGGCAGTTAATGTGTTTTTTTTTTGCAGAAAAATTTGTTTATTTTTTTTCAATTCGAATTCTCTTGGAATTATTACTTTAATGCTAATAAGGTGGAGTTATTTTATTTTTTTTGAAAATAAAACCGTTTCTTGGTGCTTTTCTGCAGCATAAACAAATTTAAAACGTATGGGAAGAATACAGTAGGCACTCGTTATTGGCAACTATATATAGCGTTGCACGATGGCAAGTCCTTTTGAAATCGAATGCAAATGAAAGTTTTGTCTGTGAAATATCATGAAAATAAAATTATATAAATCGAAAAATTTGTATTTCCTTAAACGCATGTAAAATCCAGATACTAATTGTCGTTTATTTTGTGGGTATTAATTTTTCTATTTTGCTTTTACATCTTATCATTGATCATTAAACATTTCTTATGACACCTCCTTCTTTCTGTCCGCTGTGACATGATGGTGTTAAAAACTGCTCAAGAGCCAACTTCAGTTTAATACTTCCTAGAAGTAAAATTTTGTTCTTGTTTATATTAAGCTATAAATAACTGCAAGTTGATTAACAAAGTTCTGGTTATAAAAAGAAAATTTAAAATTTAGCACTACCAAAAAAAAAAAAAAAAAAAAAAACCAAGAGGTCCCACTTCTTAAGTGAGAAGAAGAAGAAAAAGAAATAAATAAAATTTTAAATGCATTTAAAGTATGTGTTTACATTTTATATACAAAGAAGAAGAAGAAGTATCGCTGCAATACTTCTTTGTGGAAATAAAAAGTTGTTTCTTAACAATTCTATAAACAAAACATTGTATGTACGTATCCGTTTTTAAGGAAACGACAGACTGTTTCCCCCTTGTCATATAAAAAGAACAAAGGCAGGCAGGCGGCCGGCCAGGCGTTCACTGAAAAAGAGCAGACACCCAGAAAAAGAAGAAAGAAGCTTTTTTGACAAGTGACACGAACGCATAAAAGACTAGTTTTTCTTTCCTTAATTTTCTTCTTAAAAATATTTCTCTAACAAAAAACATGCATCTTTTAGTAAAACACATAAATTTATCGGCACTAAACCGGGTGTTAAAAAGGCCTCGCAATATATTTTCCTATAATATTTCTAATTATTAAGCACATCGAATATACACAAAAACCAATTTTATTTATTACAATTTTTAACATTTTGGCGTTATTTGATATAAAAACCATAAATTTTTGTTTAAACAAGAAATGGAAATTTGCGCTCCCTTTTTTTTTTTGGTTTCTAACAATAAAGTAATTTTTTCCCAAAACTTTTTTTTTCAATATATTTTTTTAATTTATAGTTTTCTTCAAGTAGGTTAGACAAAGCGTAATGTATGCGTTTAATTTCCATATCGTTAGTTGAAGTGCAGAGTTATGTAATCAACAAAATATATTGTAGGAATTCAACAACAATCTCTTAGAGATGTACGACACAACAAGTGCAGGTTCCATAATAAATTGTGGAACAAAACTCAGCAATGGGGCTTAAAAATTTCATAACTTGTATGTTTATATATTATTTTTCACACTGGCGAATAAATAGTGAATAGATGCACAAGTGAACAAAGAACCAGAACCGTGAGAGCTTTATCTTGAACCTTGCCACGACCACATTCAATTCGCAATGCGTAAAATATTGAAGGTGTAGAGTAAAGTGTTAACTGAACACCTCCCATATAAAGTGTAACTGCTCCCATATAAAGTGTAATTGGTGCAAGTATTAAAGGCCGCAGATCATCGGCAACGTCTAAATGCTCTAAAACGAGCCCATGGTTGCGAAACTGAAAACGGCAGACATCTAAGTGACATTTTGTTATTTACTTTCTCCTGTAAAATTGTGAAAATTTTAGTTACATGGTTTTGCATTTCAGCTGACGATATGTGGCATAAAAACAAATTATGAATGTGGCACGTCGCTGGAATTTATGGCATCATCATAATAATAATCAACACATGCAGACGCTAACGAGCATGTCAATGTTTTGTTGACCCAGTGAAAATTTTGTTTGGTCTAAATGGAAAATTCATTGAAATAGGGTGGGTGTTAACTTTTGTTTATCAATATAGACTCGTGCAATTTCTATTAGCAGATACATGTAATTATAAAAATTGTACTTAATTAATTTCCAAACGTAATAAATTTCATATTAATTTGTTTTACACAATAAAGAATGTAAACAGTAAAATCTAATGCAGAGTTTAGTTGTTTGCGCACCAAGTGGAACAGAGGTGAATTCAGGTGAAGAAGAGACAGTGCTGCCAACTTTTTTAGAGCACAACAGTCTCTAGCAGATAACAGTGTCAATAAACACAGCTATTGTTAGTTAAATTGTTCAAACAAATATTTACAATATGATGAAGGCTTTTGATTTCATATGATTATTTTAAAAATCTGTTGTTTTTGAAAACCCGGTTGTACTCTATTCATTAAAAGTGAAATAGCGCCGAAACAAGTTGAGAAAAGTGTTGATTGTTATGAGACAAAAACCAATGAATCTTCTGACGCGAATGGTACCAAATTGGCATCATTGTCCATCGGTGTATCTACGGCACCCCATACGGAACACTTTTGCTCAACCCCACAAAAATTTGTAGTGTTGCCCCTTCATTATTATTCCTAAGGAAATATGTATGAATATATACATACATATAAATGTTGCCCTTAAAATTAAGTTGTTAAACTTGCCAAATGAGAATTTATTTCAATTTATATCATTCTTTTCTTAATGATTTTATTTATACTCATATTTAAGAGAAAATTTATTTTTGTTTATATATTTAATCTGAAAAAATTTAGCACGTTTCAAAATTTACAAATTAAAAAAAATTTATATTGTTATATAAACAAAAATCTCAAAACACATTTAGTGTTTATATTTTTCTAAGGAATCAAGCAAAACAAATTCCTATGAATCAAGTTTAAAATAGTTCAATAAATACAAAAAAATGAGAATATTTTAATTTTATCGACATCATAAGCCATCAATTTGAAAAGAAATGAGGAACTCGTGCGGGATATTAATACAAAAAAAAAAAACAAATAAATATAATTAATTGATCAAATATTGAAATAAAAAGAGCCGGAAATTTTCGTTTTTTTATGTATTTTGTTCTTAATTTATTCCTGATTCATGCTTGGAATAATCAGCAGTAGCTTTTTAAGTCGGCCCAAATTAGAGACTATTGTAAAGAATATAAACTTCTCTTCTTCTCCAGGAGTAGTTAGACCAATTTTCATGAGGGATATTTAAAAAGTTATTTATTATGTGAACTCGAATGCCGTGGTTTGCCCCCTGTATTTAAACAATTTATGCAACGAAAAAATATTCTTTCTGTGTGGTTTAGCTTGAAATAATCTGACTTGTATTTATGTTGGAGATTTTTTCTTTTTCCACTTAAAACAATATGATTTAATCTCTAAATCCTGTTATAACAAAATTCGCAAAAACTGGGCTTCAATTTTGCGTGTACCGGACTAACTGCGCGGTGATTTGTTATCTCAGCCCTTTTATAACAAAAACTAAAATGTACTTCTCGAAAACTGGGCTTCAGCTCTCCGTGTGACACACTAATTTTGCCGTTTCACACAAACTTCTAACAATCATCTTTATATAAAAAGCCACTATGGCTGGTACCTTTCCCAACTACTGTTCGCCATAGAAAAATCTTACGCTAAAAATTTGGTTGCATTTTTTCAGTTTTCGTATCAACTGCCAGACTTTGGACTACCAGCAAAGGTGTATGAACTTACAACCACCCCTTTAGGCAACGAACAAAACTAAATGAAAAAACTGATTATGGAAGAGGGGGAATTTGTTGTAGAGAAACCAACAAAAGTTATATTACAAATAACTGTCCCCTTTTTGGTTCAATTCTTGAACGGCTTTCGCCCGTTTCTTTAATGAGTGCAGCAAAATTCAAAAAGGAACAAAATCAAAAACTTACAAATGTACCTATTTGCATTTCTTCTAGTCGATTGGTTTTTCTTAACACTTGTTCTTTTTCTTTTACTTTTGTTTCTGCTTCAAACTCTTGCCAAAACAATTAACCCAAATCCGCAAATGTATTTTCGAGTGGGAAAAGTATTCAGCAAATATCAAACGAAGCAGAAAATATTAAAGAAAATGTTTTTGCTCCCCTCCAGTGTGCGGTTCGTTTCAGAAGGAATAAGTCAAAAACTTCAGATTTACCTTAAAAACCAGCAAACAAAAAAGAAAACAAAGTACAAGAAAAACCATTTACACGAACAATTAAAACAACAAATGATATGTTGCATTTTATATGTGAATGTAACAAAAAAAAAACAAAGAAAAAAATAGAGTAGAAAATGTGGTAAAATTGTGTTAATGCATCTTACATTTCTAGGGCTTCTTGTGATATTCTCTGTTTATTTTCTTTTTCTTAAAACAAAAAAGAAAACAACAACCCAATATGACAGTTAAATCATATTACTGTTGAAATGAGGCTTTGGGTGAAAGGCAAGGCAAAAGTTGCCAGCTGAAAGTGTTCTGTTTTAAGAGTTGGCCAGTCAAATAAAAAGTAGCTTTTAGGTGGCAAATGAACTGCAGTCGTAAAGCATCCTAATTCCTTTTTTGCCTATTAAATTACTACTGGCATAATTATCCTAATGAAGTGACTATACGCAGATTGTAGTAGATAAAGCTTTTGTCCATTGGTGCTGTAGACCATGAACCAACCAACCAACCCCTCTCTAACGACTAATCGCCAAAAAAAAACCGGCGAGAAATATCGCCGCATTACGTGACTGTCACAATTGTACTACTGAGACAATATATTGAATAGGATTTTCGTCCACTTGTTCAGTAAACAATGAGCCAACAGCTTATGGACAGCGAAAGCCAAAACCTGCGGAAAACATCCGCACAGTATGTGAGTGTTTTCGTAGGGATACAGGGCATTCGATTCGTATAGCTGACAAGAACTGGGTTTTTCGCGGATTACAGTTGGCAAATTTTGCATATACAATGCAACTCTCACTGCAGTTAAACTTAAAGGATCAACCGAGAAAGATATGTGTTCGTTGAATGTACCCCAGAGCAGGTGAAAAGTTATCCAAATTTTCATAAAAGAGTCGGCTTCAGCGATGTTTTTTTTTTGTAATGAATGGATTGGTCAAAGAACAAAATCGTCAAAGTTGGAACGGTGAATCGTGCAATGTTTCCCGAAATCCAAAAGGCTTCTTTAACGTTGACGACATTAGCCGTCAGGGGCGATTACTATAGAGCGATCACTCTATACAGTTGAGTGAGAGACCTTGTTTAAGTCAAGCGAGTGTTGTAGATGGATCTGTTCATATTAATTAAGCAATTAAAACCATTTTTAAATACTAAATAGATATTCCCTTTTGTAGGTTCCAGTGTAAACTCCGCATGTTTGGACAAAGTTTCAAAACTTTTATCTCTTCTAACGGCAGTTAGTTTGATTATAATTTTATTTTCTTAATGCAAAAACAATATGACAAACTGTCTGGCTTGAAATTGTAAAACTATGGACTCGCGTATTTTTGTAGCCAGTCTTTGTAGGATACATACTTTTTACCTCAATGTAATTTGGCAAGTGCAAGTGCATTGACACATACGGCATTTCTCATGTCATTTGTTTTATTGTCAATTTTCACAGCAAGAAGGAGGACAAAATAAACCAATGAAACTGAAAGTGTTATAATATCAATCAAGTGGAATAAGATGATGAGTTCAGTGCAAGTTATTAAAAATTGTATACGAAGCAATATGCAAAAAAAAAATACCAAGAAACTTAAAAGAAACCTTAAAAGTGTTGACATAAAGAATATTTCAAAATGTCAGACAAAAAAGAAAAAAAAAACAACGATTTTCAAGCAAATTTTGCGCAATTCTAAACTTTTTGTAACTAATTTACAGTTTATCGGTCTATTTCAAATAGTGGTTTTATCCTCAAAAATATGCCAACATTCTGAGCTCATTTACAAATTAAATGCTGCGTATAATATATTTTATCATTAAAAAAACTGCTGCCTTTGAAATCAAACAATGGGTTTTCTTCTTATATTTCAAATAGAAAGAAAAATCACAGCTTGATAAATGTTTTGTGATTTTTTTTTCTTCAAAACTTCCTGCGTTCAAACAAATGACTCAAACGCTTTTAAGCAGAAATCAGCTCTCAAACAACAAGTGTTTGAAATTTTTTATAAAGTAAAACGTATTAAAATAAAGATTAAGAATAATTATTTTTTAAATAACAAGTCTTTATCTAATGAAATGTGGAGCGCTGAAGCTGGCAGCCAAACAGCAGCTTCTTCGGCATGCCTTTGATGCTCTTGGATGTCAAGTGGACTTGTATGGTAACAATTGTAAACTAGAAATGAACCTGCTTCCTGAAGATGAGTTTCTAAGGTCCACTCAGCGCACACAAGCCGTTGTCTATGTTCGTTTACGTTCACAGCCCATTCGACAAATGAAGCTGCAACAGTGTAACGAGGCTCAAATTAGAAGGCCCTGTATTTAATGTTTTGTTGAATTAACATGATATTAAACTTGAATTTTAAATGTTTAATCCCGTATGATATCAATTAAATAAGCAAAATTCTCAACAATATCTGTATTTTTCATTGAAAACAAAAAATCATTATCAATTTGTCACTTTTAGCTTTAACTAATTTAAACATCATTTATACTCCCGCTGCTAAAATTTATATTTAAAAAAAATGTTTGTTGTCAAACGCCATTGAAATCTGAAAAAAAAACAAAATAAAAAAACCAGACAAATTCTTCTGAATTCAATTTGGAAACAGCCAACAGAGACAGACCCTGATGGTGGTTGAGTTGTTAAATTTTTTCGGTTGTTTTAAGTGGCGCATAAATTTCAAGAACAATGAGTTTTTTTTCCTAAATATTGTTCAAGAAGAAACGTTTAAAAAGCTGTTGTTATTTATAGAAATTTGACACATTAATAAATAATTTTATAAACGAAATTTGATCAAAAATAACATTGACAGAATTGAAATATGTACATTTATTTATTCACTTTATAATTAAATTAAAGGCAAACAAACACCAATTTCTTTTTGGCAAAAAGATATTGAAAAACTTTTGCTTAAATTTTGAATAGCAAAATAGCATTTATTAATAAGAAAATGCTGGGTTGCGGAGCAGGTTGTCAAACGATTTCTTAAAAAATACTCGTTGCCGATTAAAACACCTTTCAAAATAAGATGGTGTAACTGATGTGACAGATTTCGAAGTTCCTTCCATTTGAAACTTTGAAACAGCGGCACTAAAGGATCTTATCACACTTTAATGAATATCTTCTAAAATTAGAAACTTTTTAATGTGGTCATATTGTTGAGGCCACATCGCTTTTGCGTCTTTCATAAAAACTCGACTCCTAGCCAGCCCCAACTGGCCGAATTATGCGCCGTAAAGGACCCGTACGGCTTCAAAATTCAATAGTCCTGAACTTGGAAAACGACAGTTCTTCCTTAAAAGTCAGGGTTTTCTGTTTGAAAATTTACTGGCAAATGTTAAGGGTTTGATATTGTGGCACAGGCGATTAAAGATTAATGAAAGATCTTATGATTTTTCAGTACAAAAGATATGTAAGTCTTTAAAAATAAAATACCATGTCAAATTAAATCATTAACAGCAATTTCTATACAAACATATATGAAATTTTTGTGAAACAAGAAAACCAGGAATATTAGAAAGAGAATTTTGTAATTGTTAAAAGAAAATATCTGACATTTAAAAGAAACAATGACATAAAGATGACATAAAACATCAACTTAAATGTCAACTTGATCCCAGTGCACACACATCCACAAACACACACGCACACACGCACACACACACACACACACACACTGAATGTTATTATGAGATGTGGTGTTGCCAATCTAATCGTAGCTGAGAAAATAATTCACCCAGAAAACAAAAAGGTGAATAGAAGAGAACACATTTTAAATTGATATTGTTGATGCGGGGACATTTACATACATACGTAAGTATCTACATATTTATGTACATACATACATATGTAGATATTATTTTTTGTTTATATTTTCTTTGTTAGATAAAATGAGTTTTTTTTTTGGTCTATAAGTACGGGCGCATGGATATAGAAGGAATGCATTGAGTTTCGTATGGGAATATGTAGTATGTGTTTCGTTTTTGTTTATTTCTACACCCCATATGGCATGCAAACTTAATATTTAACTAATATATTTTTGTCATAAAATGGATTTTCTAAAAATATCTAGCAGAAAATAATATAATATATGTACACACGTACATACATATGCATGCATGCGTCTGCTTGTAGAGAGTAAACAGCATCTTTAAGAGGATTTCATATTTTGCTCTATATATACATACATATGTACATGCATACACACATAGATGTTTATAAAAAATTCATATGTGACATATGGTGTTATCTTTTGTGGGTAATTGAGAGAATATTTTAACATGCACATACACACAAATTATTTTTCACACTTTTACCAAAGTCCACATATTTGCCTTGACTGTCAAATATCACTTAAAGAGCAATAATAAAAAAAAATTATTTTAATGCTTCACTCCCAGAAAGATTTAATAGATTCTTGAGAATTTTTTCTACTGCAGTTCAATTTGGTGATATTAGCAGAAATGACAAAGACAAAGTTTAGGATTATATATCCTAATATAGTTAAGTGTATACGAGGTCTGTTCAGTTAAATTACAACGAGTACCCCGACAACACCACTGAAAATAACATGGTTAATATAATTATTGTCATCTACTCGTAAAATCACAAATGCCAAAATAATTCAAAATGGAATTTTTGATTAATTATGTGGACTATTCAGTTTTCCTTACAATTTTGCTCGAAAATGTTCAAAATAGTGAAGTTGTTTGCGGAACTCAAAGGGTTATTTATATACGTTAATATATATACTTTTAATTTAAAAACTAAAACACATTAGACAGTCAATAAATTAAAACCCAAAAGAAGTGAAGTTCGATAGAGCTATAATCTAGGATCTAGGGTCGGGAGAAATGACCTGCGCCCATGACACAGCTCAAAAATTCTACTTTTTATCGTACTTGTATTGGAAGAAATTTATAATAAAGAAATGAAAAACAAATTTGCGTCTGATTAAATCGTTGAACATGAAATAGAGGGTGGCACAGTAACAACCGAGATATAAATACATAGATCACATCAATGAGATCATCTCATCGTAATTTTACACCCTAGCATTAAGATTTTTTATTAAAACCCCCCAAAAAAAATAAAATATAAAAGTTTTTTGAAAATTTTCTCCTTGTCATTAAATTAAATGTAAAATCGTATATGTATATAAAATAATTGTTATTTAATATTTGAGTAGAAAAGGTAAAAATGCCTAAACTCTTTATGGAAAATGTTGTAAATTCACAGGGGCAAATGTTATATAAATAAAGAATTGAATTAAAAAAAATACATAGATAAGTTAAGTAAAATAAGCTTTACACATTTTTTGGCGCAACAAAAAACACCAACTGAGCGTTAGCGTTACCAATTAAATATATTTAGTAACAGTTGGCAACGCGCAAGTCTGAAATAGAATCTAGTCCGATGTTTACTATTAGTGATTTTTTTATTTTAAATCAAAAGTTTTTCGTTGGTCAAAAAATTTAAGTTTTTTATTTGCGCAAAATCTGGCAATTGTATGTATGTATGTACGCCTAATTTTTACAATTTTAAGAATTTGCTTTAAGTAAATCCATACATAAATGATATTTTTTCAAACCGCAGAGGTCACTCATCTGTGAAAGTTTGAACAAAATTCCATTTTAGAAAACAAATACAACTTTCAAAATAACCTCGAAAAGTATGTCAATTTCGATATAAAAAACACACACACTAAAAATGCAAATTGTGCAAAAAGCAAAAGCTTTCCAGATATATTTATATATTTCTTTTGTTTTTTTTTTTTTTTGAACTCAACAAAACTAATCAAATCCAAACAGAACTTGTTCAGCTGTTGAAAATTTTAAGAAAATTAAAGTGAAAGGCCAAATTTTAGCGCATATTTTTAAAAACAATTATGACGTAAACCATAAAAAGTTAGTATTGTAATGCACACATACATACATACATACATATATAGATATCGACACACAACTACACCTACACACGCACACGATGCTAATGAATTAATTATTATTTTTAAACAGAAAACGTCTGATTTTTTTAAGTTTCTTGTTCGCAAAATGATTGTGGTATATTTGATAAAAAAAAGCAAAATTTATATTATACAAAATGAATTTTAATTAGGAACTTAAATTATCTTTTTAAAATGAAGATTAAAAAAGGTTCATTTGTTAATGTTATTTATGCCAGTTAAATAAAACTGGCTTTCAGAATACTTATGGCAATAATGTGGCAACTCTATTAAAATAAGACGGCTGCTAATACAAGAACCTCTATAATAATGGCATAAGAACACAAATCGTTGAAATCCCAAAAGGAATCCTGTGCCACTTCGAATCCGTGAAACTGCAAGAGGATGACCATTCCCCCTCGACTAAGTGAAACTCCAAGAGTGTGACCATCGAACGGTGGTAAGAAACAAAAAAGTCGTTAAATATTCAAGGCCCATGGTGAGTTTTGACCCAACCTGTTTCAGAACACAGGGTTATAAGCGAATAATGCTTTTATGCCATTTTCATAACAATCATTTTATGATTTTAATTCCAAAACAGTCTTAATGTACGCAAAATGACATAATAAAACTTATGCTTTAAGGCATCTTAAAACTAATATATAAATCAAAAAGAAAAATATTTCTATTTAAAAATTGTTGCAGATGTTTGCAGTTTATTGTTTGTTTGTGTTGTTGTCTATTTTGTCACGTACCAGCAAATTGTTTATGCATGAAAATCAGCATCTGAAAATGAATGATCAACTTCTAGCATTTCAGTTAAATTATAATATTTTTATTTTTAGTGAAATAATTTTCACACATATTTGTATTTCGAATATTGTATGGAATATTAATTAATGCATTTATTAGGTCATCTTTGAGTCATACAGCAGCCCCAGCTACATATTTGCTTTTTGTAGTTAGAAGTGAAAGATATTTGTTTAAATACTTTATTTACGCTGGCTTTTGTTTAAGCTTCCAAAGTTATAATCGTATCTTGTTTGAAATGCTTCCTTTTTTTCAAATAATTCGCTTTAGTGATGACATTTTAAATGAAAATGTTTTTATTACATAAAAATCCCTCTAAATCCTGCAAATTTAAAAGCGAATTTGTTTCCTTTTTATGCAAATTTTATGAAACAATAATTCAATTCACAACAATTTCTAGGTGTAACTATTTTATACGGGTTGGCCAGTTATTGGTGTCTATAATTCTAGGATAATATTTTTTCCATTTTTTCTTAATGCCCTAGAATGGAATCAGGGGTGAAATTTTAGTTTGTGAACTAAAAGTATTACACTGGATTTGTCAATAATTTATTTAATTTATTGAGATAAAAATGCAAGTTTATTTGTGTTGCAATTTTTAATTCAATTTCTCAGCTCAGTGTATATGACAAATCGACAAAGAAAACAAAACACATGCAAATAGTTTATTGGAAATGAAGTTAGATCGATATTGATAACGAACTTCCGAAATAATAACTGTATCTATTACCTCCAAATAGATACAATTATTGAAATTAAATTGAATCTTACATGAAAAATAGTACTAATTTGTAACAACTATTTTTTACATCCCAACAATTATACCAACGCTTGCTTTTGAGGAGCGTGTTTTTTTCTGCCTTTAAAGCTGAAAGTCTTTCACTACAAAACAAAAATCAGCTGTAGTTTAAATGTCATAATAAATAAAAATAATAAATACCGAAAGGGATGGTGAAATTGTGGTTTTCAGAAAACAATACTAAACGATTTTGGGTTCTTTACTTGCTTTTCAAGCTTTAGGACGGACATTCCATTTTATTCCGCTGCTGGCGGCCTGACATCCTAAACAACCAACGCAAAAAATTCAAAATAACTAAAATATTACTTTATACTCCACAATCTGCCAACTAAAATATTTTGTGAATTGAGTAAATATTGTAAAAAAAAAATATTCTTAACCATATTTGGGATTTTTTTCTATAGAATTTTAAATATATGTAAATGCTCATTAAAATTCTACGTTATCGCAGGGTTTTTGTTTTCATGCTTTTAGAATACGAGTATTTTCAAAACGAACGACTGACTGACTGTCTGTCTGTGTGTGTGAATGAGTGTGAAAGAATTTTGTATAGACAGTGGTGGTGCCTGGGAGTGTCGTCAAATAAAATACGAATACTTTTGTAACAAAATCTGTTTTGTATTAATTACCTTCTCAAACATACTCGTATTCACATACTTTTATGTATGTATGTATGTTTGTATAAACCATTTGTTTATTAGAATTTTTAATTTTGGTATGACTTTGAACTCAAATGTTTCAAGACAGACATGCATATGCATGCATGTTTGTATATATGTATGTACATATACTTATGTAGTTCTTTTTTCTTATTTTGTAGTTTCTTTTTTTAAAATGTTCATGGGAGAAAAGCTGTTAATGAAAATGTAATACTATTTATTACTTAACAACAAAAGCAACAACAAAAATACAAAAACGAGTATAAATTTTCCAGTATTTGTTTTTGTTTGTTTGAAGTTTATATAATATAATATGTTAACATGTTTTGCATGTATAAACAATTTGTAGTTTATTTCCCAAAAAGGAAAAGAAGGGCTCCCCCCACACACACTTTATCTTCTTATTATTGTACAAACACGGTTGCTTTTAAAACGTACCAAATGCTTGTCATCTTATCTCTACTGTTTAAATAACCTGTCAATATCATGTTTCGAAAGTTGACTTCTGTTTTTGTATAAAAATGTTTCCATGATGTTTGTCGGCAAATGATGAGTTTTTGTGTCTATTTGTGTATGTCTATGATGTTTTATTTTTATATACGACTTTTGTTTTTAATTTAGTTTTAATCTTTAAAGTGTTTTATAAAATTGATTTGCAAATAACAAACACGTACGCATGAAAAAAAAAACTTAAGTAAACAACTAATCATGTGAACGAAAACTTTATACATGATAGTTCTTTGCTATAAAAGATGCCGAACAACAAGAATCATGATGCAGTGGGCTGGGCTCGTAGCATAAGTTGGAGCAAGTTGATCCACTGCGCAAGTGGGCAACTTGGTAACATTTTGTGTAAGCTAAAGTACATACATACATACAACACTGTTCCTAGTGTCGTACAGTTATGGGAACTTTTGTACTGGCACCATCTCGAAATCAGGCGGAAACCGACGGAAACAAAACGAAACCGTGCCCTGTCTTTCACTACAACGAAATCCAATTCAATGAACGTTATAGATTATTAATTTTTTTAGTTTAGATCCTGTTCGAATTAAAAATCATACAATCGTCTGTAACTTGGGTGCATCTTTGACTGATTTTCACAGTAAATTTAGGTAATTACAGTGGCATTGTTCTCACCTGCATCTATTGATGATGGTTTTTCCAGAACAAGCTGATCATAAATATCAAAAAGTTGTCTGATCTGCCAATTTTTATCTTATCTAATATTATCAGACATTTCATTTGAAAATCGTGAGAACACTTTAAGTTGCCACTGGCAGATATTGTTGGCTTATTTTTCATTGTCCGATATGTTTAAATGAATCCATGGCCAGAGCAATATTTATATTGGCAAACACTGGCCGTATATATGAATACTTTGTGCTTACTGGCTAAGTTTAACCACAGCTACGGCAATCTTGACTACAAGTGTAAGTTGATAACTTTTTTTGACAGTGAAATTGCAATTATTTTATTGCGCAACTTAACTTCGGGCGGGAGATTTTCATTGTCAGTACATTTTTCGATCTTAATATATAATAAGATCTGGCAACCCTCTATTGACAGCTGCTGGCTATCTTTGCCATAGAATAATCTGTCAACCGTATGAACTGAGAATTTTTGTGGACAGATAAATTTACTGTTAGACCATTGTCGAACAGTGGAATTTAAGTTGTCTAAACTGTTTCTATGTGGCTTCTTTCTTTATTGGATCATACAATAAACTGACAGCCGCGTAAACTGACAGCTTTAGTTGGCAGATAAATTTAATGTGAGATAATTGCCAGGCAGTAAAGCTACAATCGTCTAATCGGGCAATTTACATTCTGAAGGAGGATTTTCTTTCTTATTATATTTTAAAGTCTTACAATATACAATAGTAAGATCTGCGTCTACCATCTGTGCATATGTATTAGTATGTCTATACCTTTAAGCCACTTTTTTAAAAAAAAAGAAGATTTTATCGTATCATTTGCATGTGAATAGCCTGAGAGATTTAATTGTGATTTTATTATGATGTTTGGGAATAAGTTTTGTTGTTTTTTATGAGGTTTCTTTTGTTACTGAAACTTTTTTATTTTGGTTACATTTTACTGTATTATTTACATTTTTCATGTCGAAATAAAACCACATAAGACTCTTGCGGTGAATAAGGTCCACAAAATGTTCGGTTTTCTCTACGTAAATACACACATACATACATACATGAATACATACGTAGGTATGAATGTATACATGTAAATATGTGTTTATGTATATGAGAAAAATAATCCCTGAAATTTCATTAAGATAAGTCATGATTTACAAGCAGAAGAGAAGTCGAAGCAGAACATGAACAAGAGGACTGCAGGTACAGTGATGTCTCAAAATGGAGGGTGTGGTGGGTAAAACATAAGTTTCTGGAAAAAAATATATGACTTAATTGAAAATATTGTGTAAATGAAATTTTAGTTATCAAAACCATATACAGCAACAACATGTTATTGATATAAACAAATTAATTTTATTGCAAAGTTACGTAAATAATTAAAATACTCTTTACAGAAATTTGTCCATAAGAGACACTAAAAGGAAGTAAATTTGTTATGCAATTAATCATACAATAAAATCAATTTTATTTCATAAAAAAACTAAATATAAAATTGCATCATATGTTGGAAGCAATTAAAAGTTATTAAATGCAAAAAACTATAACGATACTAAACGATTGACTAACAAATCATTTTTAAGACATTGAGCGCTTTAGCAAACACGATTTGGTTGTAGAACAATTAATTTAACGGCTTTCAGACACATTTTAAACACTTAAAGCTGAAAATGTTAACAAGAAATAGTAAAAATCGAAAAGCAAAATAGCAAATAAAATATTAAAGAAAGTGAAAATGAGCGTGAGCGTGTATGGGCGAGTGTGCATGTGTTCAATAAAACTGTTAAAGAGCCCTCCTAGCAAAAATAAAACGCAAACACAAAAAGAAAAAGAAAACACTTCATTAATAAAAAAAAAGGCCGATTTTTTGGGAGTTTCTTTTTGTTGCTGTTGCTGTTGCTGTTGTATTGCCAAATATCACACCCAGATAAAGACATGCGCGCCAAGAGTACAACTGCGTTTACCAACACAGCAAAACATTTGCTACTATTAACAATGCAGAATCCTTAACGTCTATTTCTGGTTATTTGTTTGATTGCCTTAAGGGTAATAAAACAATATATGTATGTATGTATAAAAAAAAAGCAAAGAAAAGGAAATTGTCAGAAAAGAGTCATTGTTTTTCTATATTAAATTAAAAAAAAATTGGAGGGAAAAAAATGGTTAACACCCTTCTGTTTTTTAACAGACTATAAAATAGTGTTTCTCTCGCAAACTTATGAACACATACACATGTTTTTTTTAAATTTTGTAAAATGTATATAAACATATATATGTCGGACAGCACCTATGAAAATACACAAAACACAGCTACATATATATTTTGGATTCATGTAAATTTTTGTTTTTTAATAAGTTTCCTATAAATATTTGTATTCTTAAGGCAACTTCATAACAGCTGAAATTTAAAGCTCAGCTGATGCCTTTTTTTTGTGTTTTAGTCTTTCTTGAATGTCAACCGATGAAGACTTGTATTTGCCATATCACGAATATTTAACAAAACCAAAATATGTAGTAGGAAATTGTTTATTGTACTGGCGAAATTACTTTATAAATATGACAGTTTGTGCATTTGTTTCACTATAAGGTAAAAGTCATCTAATGGACCAGCATGAAACTTGAGGAACAGATAGTATAAGGATTAGGCTAAAAATAGGGCATCTTTTAAGATTTACAAAGTTGGGGAAAAGTTTTAAGCTTTTGGTATTTTCCAGCTTGTTGAAATTTGGTATAAATATAGTCAATAGGTTGGTGAGTGCTTTTGGGGTAAAAATAGGGAAATGCTGGTACCTTTGGCACTTTTATATTTTTGTTATTTTGAGATTGTTATTTTTGAGATTATCTTACTATTTTGTTCTTGGTAGTATTTTACTTTTGTCATTATCTTCATTTTGTTTAAGGACGCCTTGTATTTGATTAATTTACAAAATGTTTGCTTTTGTTTCTTAAGATAATGTCAGAAAGTGTTTTTATTTGAAAAAGTACATTTATAATATATATCGGACACGCTTAGCGCATTCTTAGACTTCACAGCTTTACCGCGAGTTCGATTAACATAACCTCAATTATTTGTTAGAACAAGAGGGAGTTCTGAAAAAAATTTATTAAAAGGGGAATTAAATACTTATTAAAGCTTTGAAGGAATGATTTAAGCAAAATAAACAAACAAACAAAAATTAAAAGACTTTCAAAAATACTTTGAAATACTTTTTTCGTTCTGTCACAAATAAGGTCAACTATTTATTATTGAAATTTCTCTTGTCAAAGAGTACCCCTTCTATTTCTTTGAACACATTCAAATCTCAAAGGAGAAAAGAATTTTTAAATGCCCTTATCTTTTGCATATGAAATGGAAGCAGTTCACAGGCAACTGTAGTCAAAACACAATTTTTTTTTATATAAAAAATTTCATTGATTTCAAGATGAATTTTCACCTAAGAAAGAAGGAAACGCAGGGTAGTGGCTTAAAATGAAATGTGTCCACCAAAAAAGGACTCACTTCTGACCAAAAATGTCAAAAGAAAAATGTTAAAAAAAAGGAACAATATTAAAACAATTTTATACGAGTAAAATGAAAAATTTATACATTTTATAGGGTTTTAGTTTAAAATTAATTATTATGCTGAAAACGTATGTATGTCCTGTCTTCATTGTAGCCATAGAAAAGTTGTCAAGAACTAGGAAAATTTCTTGTGAATTCTTGCCTGACTGTTACTTATTTTTCCTTCTCTCAAATTGCTGTTCCAAAACTGTAGGTAATTCCACTTTTGTGTGGGTCTCTCTCCCCTTCTAATGACAGCCGCGGACAGGAAACACACCTACGGCCTCTGTGGCCTGTAAAAATTACACTTTTCCAGCTGTTCAAGTGTGACACAGCGCATTTCCTTACACGTCATTGAACAAATTCCATTACAATTACAAAAACATTTCCTAATTTTATGTGTAATAGACTAAAACATATAATCATTACGTTGTAAATCTGTCCGAAAGTACGTACTCGTATACGTAAATGCAAAATATGAGTATTTAAAATTGGTGTAAAACACGAGTAGGCCATAATTGAGCAAAACGTTGGTTTTAGCTTTAATAGTAGTGTTGGTTTGTCAACAAAGTCCTTTATAATCCTATTTGCTTTAGAAATATATATGTATGTACATAGATAAAATTAAACAAACCAATTTAAGCTAAAAACAAACTTAAAGTGAACTTTGCAACAGATGTTTTCATTTGTTTTTTTTTTTGCACTCGCACGAACTATAGGAGACGTCTACGCAGCAGCAAACATTTCAGTTTGTCGCTTCCCCAACCAGCACGAAATGTACAAGGAAAATGGAAAATAGAAAACCTAAACAAATATTTGCATAGTTTTAATTTATATTTATTAGTTTTTCTATTAAAACATAAAGGGAGCCAGTCGTTAAGGCACAAAAACTAATAATAAAAGGGCAATAAGCCATTAATTGCATTGTTTGAAATTTTATAGAAATGCAAATTAGTTAGTGGCGGTCTACGCCTTGTTCAGCTGTTTTTTAGTCATTTTCGTTGGAAATTGACTAAAAGTTGCACAATTCGATGTTTTTTTTTGTTTGAGTTCTAAATAGTGAATGAACTTTTCAAATGATCTTTTGTCGGCTGTATGTAAATAAAAAAAAACAAAAAGCCAATTTCATCGTGTTCATGTTGGCTTAAAAAAATTACATAAAATAGGAAAATGTATAAGATAATTACAATAGGGAAGACAACAACGTACGTACATATGTATTTATTTTAACTTGTGACTTAATGGATGCCAATATTTGCTCTTTGATGCCGTTCAAGAAACAACAACAACAACTACAACTACAACAACAATACAAATTTCAAATATGTTAACGACCTTTTTCTTTTCTTTTTTTTGTTGTTGTTGCATTGACAACTCTCACTCAATTATAATTTGATGCCCGTTTAAATGTTACACATTCGCCAATTAAAGCATTAACAACAAACATACACACGCCTGTACGAACAAAAGTGTATGTATGTACGTGAAGTGTACAACACAGTTGTAAGGAGTACATTTTTTGATTCATGATTTCTACAAAATAATAAATGACATTTGATGTACACATTCATACCAATGAATCGAAGTGTGCAGAAATGTTTGTGTTTGCATGTATTTATGTACAACAGTGAGTGTTTTGAAGCTACACAAACCACAAACTATAGACGACTTCAATTACACAAGACATAAAAATGTGTTTAAGTGCATAGCTTCTATTTCTACAACAACAGCAGCAGCAACAACCACAACAACAACACTAAACGTCAATAGTGATAAAAACGCTGATATCTGCTACTGCTGGTTGGACGGACTGACTGACTGCCTGACTGCCTGACTGTTTGTTGTAATGTTTCAATTTTATCTTTAGGTTTCTTTGTGCGACATTTAAATGTATTGTACAAATGACATTTTGAATTGTACAATAAATGTCTTTTGTTTTCAATTAAATTGTTTTGTTTTGTGTTATTTTTTTGTTTTTTGTATGTTATTTTTGGGTGTGAATGAGTGAATTTTGCGTTCTGTCTTAGTAAGAAAAGAAATATGTCTGTACGATTGACCGTTGATGTTAATGGTGACAGTTTTAATTCTCAGTTCAATTGTCATAGGTCAGTTAATGATTGACAATAACTGAAAAATTTAATTGTTATATACATTCATACATATTTAATAAATTTAATAAGATCATAACGATTTAGTAGATAATAAAGTTTTGAAACAATGGTCAGCCAGATGTCCAGTAGCCAGGAATAGAAACTCTTAAATAGGGGTAGCAATCTCGCAGATGTATGGCTTGGTTCGGGAAAAGTGTGCCTCTATAGGAAATTGCTTAGTAAAGCTGTCTCCAGATTTGTATCACTTGTCAAATCTATAAAAACAGTTTTCTTTTGCCTTTGTTTTATTCAATTTGTTCGGCCAAGCCACCCTTGGCGCCATTATTTTACCGTCATTTAAAACATTTCGTCAGATTCCTCCCACCTAGAATATCATGAACAGTGCAGTGCATAAATAACAAAGTTTTGAAAGAATGGTCAGCAGAGGCCTGTCAAGTAGGCAAGAATTTCGAACGTCTGTTTCTGCTGTACAAACAACAATTGAAGAATTTGTCATTGGGGGAACGGCCGTCACGAGCTTGGTCTCCTCATCTAGAAGTGCTGTCTGTGCCTGCAGAGAGAATTGCTTTTCAAGGTGGTTCAACAATTGCTTCTTTTGTTATATCTTTAAGGTATAAAAATAGTTTTGGGTTTGTCATATTGAATCCTACCGAATGAATTGCTGTCGATAAATAAAAAAGTTCTGAAACAATGATCAGCTGATCTCTCTCTACAAGTTGTCCAAGATTTTGTGGTAAAACTTTAGTCATTATTCGTCCAAAGGGGGGACTATTTGATACATGATTGTTTTCAAAGTTGATTAGTTTCAGTCGACTGGTTAAGTAAACAATGAACTAACCTCCATAACACGATAAGGCAACCGATTTCACATTCTCGCCAGTAAGTTGGAATATTTTGCATCATGAATTCAGCCTTTCAGATGAACAAAAATCAGCTGATTAAGTTTAACGAGCATAATCAACGACGACGTGAGACTCTGATTAATTGCTCAGCTACCAGGGACTTTAAAATTTCTGGGCTCTATTTTACCTCAAATATTTGATGAATTTTGTTTATTATTAAGTTTTATTATACAAAAACATTCGATTATTTTAAAGAGAAATGTTGTAGCATTTTGTCATAGAGTAAAACTACCATTTATAATATAAGAGCTGTTATCTATTTAAACTATTAGTCATAACACAAAAATTTTGCTCAAATACAAGCAAATATTTATATGCTTCAACATTTTAATATCATTTACATGTAGAACCGTACAAGAGACAAACAAAAAAGCAAAAAAAAAATGCAGAAGAAAGAAACTTATTTATGGTATGCAGCAGTAGCCAGCCCATCCACAAACATTCATTTTAACGAGTATAGCAGCCAGTAGAAGAAGCAATCAGACAGAAGGATAAAAGAAAGCTTTAATAATAAACAACAAGTCTGCATTGAAAAAAGACAATGTTACACTGAGCGAAATTTTAGGTTATGAGTAAAAACATGGCACGTCATATTCCAGCCATTTCTATGGAGCAAAGCCACGTTCTAGATGAACGATTCAGTTTAGTAATTGTTTCAAGACAGTTTAATTTATAGCCAGCAAGTAAAAATACAACAGCCCCACAAATAAAATATATTATAGTACTAAGCCCGAGGTATTACACCAATACCTCGGTTGGCGTCGTCAGAAAAAATTATGAATTCTTTGTTTTTTAATTTAATCTTAAGATGTTTGTTATGTTATTTTGAGTTTTTCTCTTGAATTGTTGTATTTTTATTTTAATAAAATCTTTTTGGCCAAAACAAAAAAAAATACATAAAAAGTACTTGTTATGAAAAAATCAAATTTGTTCAGCTAAAGTTATGAATTATGAATCTTGGAAGCAATTAAATGAAAATGTATGGTGCACCAATTAGCGACGCAATCCACGGTATTAGTGTATTTAACACAAGATACGCTTAAATGACAACAAAGAAACAGAGCAGCGACAAAATGTTTATCAAACGAAAGTATCTCTGCTCATTGCCAACGCTATTCATGTGAAAATGATATAGTGCACATAATAATTTAGCTTCAGTCAAATAGTAGTTTTCTCTGGGCTTTTCGAAATTTCCAAAGAAGCAAATCTTGCGCTTTGAGTTTTCTTCTAACACGCGTAACAACTTGATTTCTAATAAGCATAAAGTAATAATATTTTTTCCTTTAAAAGCATAAAACATTTCATGTTAATTAACAAGTCTACCATATCGGAATTGATCTTTGGTTTGAACTTTTTCTTTATGCACAATTCGATGGGATGGGAGAGTGCAGCGTCCACGCCATAACGATATGAGAACAAATTATAAGAAAAGGAAATTGTTAGTTACAATTTTATAATGAAGTTCTTTATTTTTTTGGGGAGGTATGATTTCTATGAGGAACTGTTGCGCTGTTATCGCTGTAAAGAATCATGTAAAAATTAATGTGTTAAATCTCTTTGGCAGAATTATCTGGCAATAGTCTGATAAACGCCAGCTGAACAAACAACATTTTAAATTTTATATATAAATATATTTTAGATAAAAAAAAAATTTTATGAAAATTTTAAAAGAAATTTTCCTTTCACCAAAATTTAGCCATATTCTGAACTGAACTGCAACACTATTCAGGTTAAAAGTTCAAAATGTTCGAACAGAATGAAACTGCAACTGCAAAAATAGTCGCCGTTGAAACAACACATCCCACAATAAAAACAACGATGACAGCAACTGCAAAAGTTACATGATATTCTACTGTAAATAATAAGCGGCATAATCGCATTCAGTTAAATGCTTTAATAAATAATTCTATTTAAACTGGTATCCTGATATTTTCATGCTCTTTCGAATTCTATTTCAAATTAACTTCACTTAAATTGCAAATCGTTCGAAATTTTCGTTTAATTAAAACAGCTGATATTATTTTTTTCTAATTTTTTTTTTATATTCCAACTACATTAACTTTTTTCTTTCATTTCTTTTTTGCCAAAGTGCGCCAATTGAACAATTTTTGCAATAAAATAGACTGGCATGCAGGCAACAAGTGGTGGTCTTCTGGTAAGAAGAACAAAAATTATGCATAAATGCTTTGGCATTTGGAGAATGAGTGGAAATATAAAAGGCACAGACCGACCCTCCATTATTTTCTTAATACTCATTATAACGCAACAGTTTGAAATGAAACGAAATGAATATTTTTTAAAAAGGCGGTGGCGGCTCCTTCGTTTTAAATGACCTTTTTGTTAAACAAACAACAAAAGAAATGACGACGTCAGTATTCCCGACATATTTAATAAAGCTTGAACGTTGTAACGAGGCCAATTCAAGAAGCCACTCGGCATGATCAAGCATGTCGCAGAAATCGTCAAAAGTTTACGAAAGCAATTGTTAAAGTATTGAAATGGCATTTAGAGAATTTAGGTTCAGTTAATGCCATTCACTGAGCTAAGACCAAAACAATGTTACCACCATATTTTCATATCCAATTAAATTCAATTTCTCAAACGACTTTATAAAAAATTTTCAAGATAATTTTAGACTCCACTCTTAATTCATAAAGGCAATGACGTTGTTCCAGTTGATGACGTTAATGATATGACGTGCTTAAATGTTTTGCAATAAAAAAAATAAAATACTTATACACAGATATTGTACAGAGTAGGAGCGTTATATAATGTGCTCTTATAATGTTGGTTTTACATGGTTTCCTTGTTTTTATAATATTTTTATAGTTGCCATTGTTGTTTGAGCATAATTAAATGTTTAAAGATGCATGTTCAGTCATTCATTACGACGTGGCTCCCCCCTTTTTTTTTTGCTTGTTTGGCGAAGAAAAAATAAAAGAAAAGAAAAAAAAATAATTCAATGTTGTTGTTGTTGTTGTTGTTGCTGCTGCTGGTTTGCTTGTTTTGGAAAAGGTGGTGAGGTGAATAGTGGAGATTATCATTAAGTGTTCAAGTGCAATGTCGTTGTCGAGTGGGGCTGTCTGTTTGTGTTTGTTGTTCTGCTGGTTTGCTTGTTGCACTTTTCGTCTTTTATTTCTGTTTAACTATTTTTAGCAAAGTTTATGATATTTTTTATTTTTAAGCTTTCCATACGAACTGGCTAATGGGTCTGCTATGCGATACTATGAGATTCCTACATATCTATTTATAGAAACTGAATGTCTGTTAGAAAAAACAAAATAAACATATTCTATTCATCATTTTGTTTGAGTATTTAAGGGTTTAAATTTTGTATGCTGGCACTTGCAATTTTATAGCTTCATTGACCCGAGGCTAAGAGGAGACACAAAATATTTGCCTTGGCATTAATTTTATTCTATTTTTAACACATTCCAAATGAAATTATATCGCAATCAGATGTGGCGTATTTTGAAAAAGTGTTGCCAATTCACGGGCTCAGTATTTTTATTGAAACTGATTTTAATATTTTTTACTTTCCAAATGAAACAATATATTTTTTTGAGGGGATTTTTTTTTAAAGTGTTGCCAGCTAGCGACAATTTCGCTATACCTTAAGGTTAATATCTGCATAAGCTATATTCTCTCAACATTCTTTATTCCGCCTACATCTCAAATAAAAATATATATATATGTAGTTTGAGAAAACGTTCCGTTTTTACAGGTGTTGCCAACTGACTTTAAATACTCGTACACTTGCAGCCATAATTGTGTTTACCTACATATATTGTACTATCTAGCCAGCGAACGGTTTTTTATATAGACTTGTAGCGCTGACGGTATTCCATTGACATTCAGTTATTCTAATGCTGCGACTTGAAATAAACTTATTTCTTATTCAAGTAGGGAAAATGTTTGTTAAGAAGAATTTCCAATCGGTGATGTTTTAGATAAACCTCAAAAGCACTGAATTTATTGCACTGACATTCAGTTATACTATTGAAATTTCAAATGAAATGTGTAGTTGTCAATTAAAACGAAATGCTAAAAGCCTCAAAAATTTGTTCTTATATTTGTGTTGCCGACTATACCAGACACTCACCGCACTGACTTTCATTTTATTTTATTTTTTTTATTCTAATTCTAATAGAATTCATTATATTCGAGAATTTTAAAAGTTGATTTCAAAACAATTAAAATTAAATTTTTAGAATTTCCTTTTCCATATTAATGTCAGTAGCAATTAGTTCATTCTTCAAAATGAGAGGCCCTAAACTAATAATGACAATGAGGGCAATTATCAACAAATAGTTGTGAAGATCATAATAATTAACACTTGATTTATGGTTAAAGTAAAAAAGAAGGAAAACCACTTGTAAATGAAAATATATCAATGACTGAATTGTACCAGACAATATTAAATATTTGGAAAAATTAAACAAAATATTTGAAAACTATAGAAAAGTTAAGCAAAAAAACCAATGAATAGATAAAAAAGTCATCACTTTTGCACCTCTAGTTTTTAAAAGTAATTAAGATTTCTTAAGCAACTGACATTTTATATGATAATGATTCCATTACCCAGTACGAACGATCCGTACACACCATGTTACTGCCCATGGCAACTTTAGTCATATTTTAAGCAAAAATTTCATGAGCGGCGAAAATTATCAAAAGTTATTTAAACGATTTAACTATTATAAAGTCAAAAAGAAATTCATGATTTTTTTATCATCCCCTCCAGTGATTTTCACTTTAATCTTTAATCTTTTAAGGCATTTTGTTTTCCTAATTGTAATTTCCCTTAATTTCTCGCTTTGTTGAAATAGCTTTGGCGGAAGTTAAGGTGACACTTGCACGTACAGTTTGCAAAAAATGAATTATGAAAATGTTTAGACTTTTGGTTTCTTTTAGACATCAAGACATTAACACCCCCCGGTACGGAAGGGTTGTTTTTATTTACAATGCTGCGTGGCCAACACCCTGCTGTTTTTCTTTGTAATTTTTCTCCTCATGTAAAATAAGCAATTAGCAACAATTAAAGTTTCAGGTCTGGCTCACTAAGCGTTTTTCTTTTACATTCCATTAATTATGCTTTCATGGAAAAGGCAGAGAATAGGGAGTTTTTTTACATAAAATATGATGAAAACCAGCTGGTTTTGGTAGCGGGGCAAACTTTTGTTTAGTTGAATTTTATTAACAAGCTAATGAATGCATGAATAAAAACGGGACGTTTTTAACGTCTCCTTTTAGTGGCGGTTTTCTTCCTGTTTTCAGCCAGTCAATATTTACTGTTTAATTAAAACAGTTTTTTTTTGAAATACAATTTCAATTGAGCATTTTTCTTTCATATGTTTTTTGTTTATTCTGAAAATAGAATTGCACATGGCAGGCTGCATGTTGAAAGATAATTAAAATTTTATTATTATTTTGTAATTTTTGTATGCGGCCACCGCTCTCACACCCAAATGCGACTCTCTCTAGCCCTCACTCTGTGTGCACACATTATATTTACTGTTGCCAACCACTTGAAAATTTTGCGTTTAACGAAATGACATAAAGTGAATAAGAATATTGAATTAAAGAGAAAAAATTCAACTCAACCACAAAATAATGGTTTTAAAGCAAATTAAAATACTTTATGTTGGCAGAGTGAGAAAATGCAGAATTTATTTAATTTTTTTTTTTATGATAAAGAGCACGGAAATTTGAGTTTCAACACCACAAAAATTATTACTTCCAATTCCTTTTCTTTAAGGTTTTTTTTTTTTGCTGTTTATGTTTGCTTTTAATTAAAAAAAAACAACAACCATTTTTTCGTCACTTAATGACCATATCCGCCGTTTTGTTGTATCATCACATACTTGGTGACAGTCGCAATGAAAATCCCAGCAACACAATAAAAAATTCTCAGTTCATGATGATGTTGAGGATATGAAAAAATAGAAAAATTCTTTACACATGATGCTGCTCATTTCAAAATATTTTTGTCTGGCTTTAAAGCTATTGTTTTTCTTTAAGTTTTTTTCTAGCATTTACATACATTTGTACTAATAAATTACACATACATATATAAGTATATAAAACTATACAACAATTATAAATAATTAACTATATATTTGCTTGCAATAGTTTTTTTTTCCTGCCGGTTTTGCTTTTGTTGTGTAAAACATCTAGACAAATCTGTTAGCAACACAATAGTTTTTAAAGGGCTTTTTTCCATTTCTCATTACTGCCAACATACGGTATTGGTTTTGTAATTAAAATATAAATTAATGGAAAACATTTCAATAGACTTTTGTGCAATACCAGCAAATACACAGTAAAATCAGGCAGGTCGTTTTTTGTGTACGTACAAAATATCCAGTTACACTACAATACTTTTTAAAAAGTCATAGCAAGAAAGAGATTAATTTTTTTCAAAACAGCTTAAATAATAAATACTCGTATTCAAAAATATTGCACTAATAAAAGTTGAAAAAGTAAAATTGAAAAAAAAAGTAAAAGTTAATACAAATGTATAAATATATATATAAATGCCTCAAAATGCAATAAAAACAAATATGGCAACTCCCAACATTGTTGTTTGCCATGGCGGTTAAAACTATAACAGCACAACAAATGTAAACAAACTGAGTTGAAATGAAAAAATTCTGCAGTGGGGCCAACATTGAAAATTGTATGTGACACAAAGTAATCACAGATAATATTTAATTCATATGATATTTTTTAACGACTTCTTGGTTGTCTGCAACAGCACCCAGCGCCTGTGGCAGAAGTTGAACTCACAACCGCTGGACTCATCCTTGAATGAGAATGTAAATAAAATCGCAGGGGCTTTAAATTTTGTATTCACTCAGGTAACATGAAACCGCTTTATGGAGAAATGTGCATAACTAATGCCCGCATTTGATTGAATTATGGAAAATCATAAACAAAATTTTAACGCTTTTAAGATGAATGGAAAAATGCACAGATTTCAAGACCTGTTTTGCAAACAAAAAGAGATTCTGAAAATCAAACGTATAAAAAACATATAAATTGATATTTTCCTTTTTCATTGAAAAAAGAGTTTCTCTCTCGCAAGCTTTAGAAGTTAATATAGATATTTATTATTCTAAATACTTAAAAATCAACTGGAACAGAGTTGTCATGAAACTCGAACCCTTTAGATAAATCAGATTTTCTGTTAAATTTCACAGGTTGGATCTGCATGATCTAGTTGCCCAGCCTGAGGGGTTGGGTTGTGAGATTCGCAACATAGTATGTAGTCTTTATCGGAGATGTAGTCTTTATATAAGAGATAGCTCAGGCAAGCCCACTGGTTTGCTTTTATTTTTTGGGCGGTGCCAAAAAGTTGACGCTTTAATGTCGTCTCATCAGTGTTCTTTTGTTTTAACAGAACAGTTTTCCAGCCACTAGACTTTTGGATACTTTATCTTAGGAACCAACAATTTTATAAAAAAAAAATGGAAACAATTATTTTAGTTTCCTTCAATTTTATACGATTTATTTACATTTTAGCAGTCCCTTATTTGCACCACTTTTGGAATGCATAACGTGTTGCCCTATTTGCTTAATTTTATTAACCAATTTAACTAACACATAAATTGAATATATGGTATTTGTTTTAGTTAAAAATAACAAAAAACATTTAAAACTTCAACATTTTATAGTTGTTTTTAGGTGTTAAAATGTTATAAAATTACCTTGAATTAAAAAACAGATCACAAAATCTGCCTGAACAATTTCATTTATACACCTTTTAAAACAGAAAAGACAAAAAGTTTCAAATAAAATTTATTATATCGGCATAAAAACGCATACCGCACATACATACATACATACATACATACGTATGTACATATGTAAATGCAAACATTAAACATGTTGATGCATGTTTACATGTACATACATATACATACATACATATATGTATGTATTTATTTATAACAATAAAATAAAAATTTTTTATTTCTCTAAAAGCAGCCAAACATTCATTATTGAATTCGTTTAAAAACTATGAAAGAAAAATATGTATATATTTGTCACTAAATGACTCAGCCTTAACAAGGCAGCACAGCCACTTCGCAAATGCAAATGCTGCAACAAATAATATTGAACAAATTTTCAACTATTTTATGGTAAAAATTTTATCACATTTTTCTTTTTTTTTATTATTACTGAAAAGAGGGCAGTTGTGTAGTAGCGGCAAGTACACGGCTTTCTGATCGAACAGAACTGCGGCGTGACCACATTTCCCATATATGTATGTAAATTGACAAAGAATATACATCTGTATGTATGTATTTCATTTTGACAGCGCTTCACTTCATAGACAAACTCCTTCTCTGGCATATGCTGCCACACTTTTATAAACGTGCATAACTTTCGTAAATAAAACGTACCGAAAAATAAGAAGAGGAGGATGTACTCGTACATATGTATAAAAATATATCAATGTAAATAATAAAATTAGCCAGCTTTTGTAGTTACTGCCGCCGATTTTATTACGGGGCCTTGTTAGTCTGACAGCGATTTTTATTATTTTGTTCGAGCATTTAAAAACTAAATTCCTAAAACTTTTAAGCAAATAAGTTTGTTTTAGACAAAGAAAATAAATTAAATGAATTTTAAATAAGAAAGACTACTTTTTTGCTGAAAGTGGTTTTTGTGGCTATTTAAAATTTAAACTATTTTACTAATTAACCAGTTCTTGTTGATTTTTAGCCGTGAGCAACATTTAAGAAATAAATTATTTATTTTCAACACATTTAATGTTTTTTACAAAAATTTAACAGCAATTTTTTTCCACACATGTTCCATTTGTTTTGTAATTGAAACTTTCAAAAACTTATTCTTGCAAACTCTGAATTGCCAACTGTTTGTTGGTTTGACACAGAGTTGCACCATAACAGCTGTAAATAAACTCATGCGATCATGTTACGAATTTGGCGACACAATTGTATTTTATATTCTCACCTACAACAACTTATTGTAAGTATGACGACAGCAATGCTGATGTTGTTGCTGCCGCTATTGTTGACTTTAACAATTTATAGTTGATTGTTGGTTTATATGTATGTGTTGTTTGTTTAACTTTTTCTTCTGCTTATTCAGTGTTTGCATTCATTTAAGTGGCAGTGTGTAATTTATGAATTGACACTACACTCCTAGTTTTTAGTATTACGACTTGGTGAATTGTCGCACATTTAATGTTTTGCTTTTTTTCATTTTTGCTTACGTTTTATCTCAATTTTGTTGCGTTGCATGTAAGCAAATTACAAAATTTATGCACTTATAACGTACAACATTCGTACATTCATATATCTACATACATACATAGAAAATTTTGTTTCTCAAATGCATTTGAGCTGCACATGAAACTTGAGTCACAACAACGGGCGAACAAGCAAACAAACAAGTAAACAAATGCTTAAAATGCAAACGTTTTACGCTGTGAATTTCATCAGTTAAGCCCAGATAATCTGCACGAGTTGTATTATAAGTTGTAGTGTTTAGATTAGATTCCCTTTCATATGCCTGGCAATATACAGCAAGGAGGTACTTGAATGTGCCACCTAATAGTGCTAGAATTTCACTACACTCACGTCCACGCACTTTTGTACAAACATATTTTCATAGTACACACTTGTGCAAACATTTGTTTTATGTGGCAGAGCTCGGTGTGAACAGCTTTTTTAAAATTTACGGTCATTAAATAACATGGCCGCAAAAGCATACAACACACAGAAATGATAGAGTTGAAATGGGTTGCAGACATTTTTACGTACATATAAACCACCTTCCATTCAAAATAATAACCTGAGAAATTTCAGAGTTATCACTTGTTGTGAATAAGCTTTTCACTAAAAGTGCTGCCAAGTTGCTGTTTGTTATGATAAACTTACAAAAACAAGGTTTCTTATCTTTTCTTCAGTTTTCATTCACAATTGCCTCTTTTAAAGGAACTCACAATGAATAATTTGATTCAAACGGTGATTGGCCACGGAACCACCATCCTGTGATGATTCCGATGAATGAATAACAGGGGGGGTGTGGCTCCGAACGGCCCTACTCAATCCGATCATCATTGATCTATTCTGCTGCCCCTTTCTTTCTTAGGCTTAATACCTCAAGAAACCGGACCAGCTCTTTCAGCGGAAAGTGTTAGCAGGTCCTGTTCAGACAGCAAAATGCTACACAGTTGGAAATCAAGTATTCTATTGACTCCTCCTCTTCATAGCAGAGTCTAGAAGTGTCTGTGTTGGACGTACCATTTTGTACAGATACTTATAACACTTATAATGTCCTGTAAGTGCCGGCGGCATATTCTTAGACTTTTCCTAACCCCTCTTAACGCGAAATCTACCCCATTGGCGTCAAAAATTACAAGCAATGTACAAGAATTTACAAGACTAGAATGTCATTCCCATATTTCCTTGCCAAGGTTGTTAGGCATTTGTCTATTTCTACTTTAAGGAGACTGCTGTTAAAGCGAACGGAAGTGAAAATCCCTCAGCCTACCTTCTGGCTCATATGTATGTCTGCCAGTTCTTTATTCTGTATCTCTGCTGTCTTGCAACACAAATCAGAGTAATCGGAACGTACGACTGTATAAGGCCTTTGAGTACTGATTCCGGCCATCCAAGGGTATTCTAATTCTCCTCTGTCATTTAGCGCCTTTCGAATAGGATTCCCACAATTTGTGGTAACGCGTGTAATATAGTTACTTGTGTGTTCGAAACCTCACTATTCCTACATTAGGGATATTAAACACATTTAGCACAAAATTATAATAGGAAACAACTTTTAACCAACAATCAGCTGTTGGCTTAAATAAGTAAAGACAACACCGTTAAAAATTAAAGGAGAAATAAAACCTTTAGAGACATTTTCCTCTTAAAGGTATCACCCCAATAGTAATCCTACAATTTGTAATTTAATGTTCGTCATCAAACTTTATTTCTTAACCACTATTCTGTTGTCGAAATAAGCCCTTCAAGTGTAATACAAATCATTTTTATTATTTTCTAATAATGGCCAACCTTCTAAGCCAAATTATCTTCGAGCAAATTGGCACAAAACTTAAAGATATAAAAAGTGTATCAATTTATTTGCGGCTTTTAAAGAAATGGACCATGTTCTTTACCAAACTTGTATGCAGCTGCCAAGAGAAAATATATTATTCCAATTAGATTGTAGTCATAATAGAGTGTTTCCCAGATGTAGATAGTGGGTGTAAAGAGTCAAGATTCTATTATTTGTCGACGACCACTTAAAAACTTGCAGTAAATTGTTACAGTTTTCATTTTATGTGTTTCTTGGCTT
This sequence comes from Epicampocera succincta, assembly GCA_932526305.1. Classification (NCBI taxonomy): domain Eukaryota; kingdom Metazoa; phylum Arthropoda; class Insecta; order Diptera; family Tachinidae; genus Epicampocera; species Epicampocera succincta. The sequence goes on along the minus strand of OW052037.1, from coordinate 9,325,567 downwards.
CTCTATTTTTTTTGTTTTTATAGAGGAAACTCTAACAAAGTCAAGTACTAAGAAAGATCCACAAAATACCAGCTAAACACATACAAATTAAGGTAATTTCTTATTTCATTTGTCTATGGTTGGAACTACGTGCAATGCTGGCTTTAAATGCAAAAGTTTAGGTGTGTACATGTGTACATTTATCTGTCTGCTTGTCTGTTTGTCGGTCTTTTGGCACTGCAAGTACATATCTATGGTGGAATAGAAGGCACCAAATAACACGAATTATTGCATACATGGCCACATTTACAACAATGAATATAGTTTTTAAGTTGTTGCTTTTGCTGCTGTTTTCCTTTTTTTTTTTTTTAATTTTACCCGGTTTGCCGTTGTTTTTTGTCGCATTTTCTTTAATTTATGCTGCCTTTAGTAGAGTGTAGTTGTGAAACCAAATGCATTAGAATGTAAGAGGTGCGGTATACGAAACCAAAGGATAAGAGGACAGTTTTAGAATGATCAGGCCTAAAAAATTTAGTTAAAAGGGAAATGTATTTTAAATCGCTAATGACGCCTGAATGCGTGCGATGACAGAAGCTTTGCTTTAAAGTGTCGATCTGGAAGCTGCGAGCTATTACGCAGCACCAGCTTTCTTAGCGTTGCGATAACTGTTTTAGTGGCATGAAATGAAATGGTACGGGCTCCTTAATAAGAGGTAAGAGGTAAAAACTAACGCGGTTAGAAGATGTAGAGCTTCGTTCGCTGCAAGTTTCTTATTAGTGAATCGACTCCCCTTGGCCCTAACATCTTTGATTTACATTAAGTAAAGTAAACTAATGATAGGCGCAGGCACAGTGCAGGTAATATTTATCTCACGCTCTTTTGAAAACATTTGTTAGACAAATATTTGTGTATGTAATTTGATATATGTATGTACATCCATAATATCCATTTAAGGCCACCTTTTCTCTGCCTAGGGACTCCTGCCTACTTATACGGGTAAACAGGTTTTGCATACATAGTCGTATTCCAATTGAGTTTTCTAGAGTAGAGAGTGTGATTTTGGTCATGCAATTTCTTCAGTAACCTGCAATAAAGATTAATTTGCAGAACGGGTATCAGTGTGCCTTGTAAGAGGAGTCCTGGTAGAAAGTTTTTGGTTGTGGTTTAAGCCTAACAACGCAAGAAGGGCCTTTTGGTAATTCCTAATGATATGGGTATACTATTGTTTTGCCACAGATACCCGTCTTCGTGAGAAACTCAATAACGGGAATCATTTGGCAAATCTGGTGCAAACCTAACGTGCCACAGCGAGATTTCGGACTACCAAATCACTTGTCTTGACCTTTTCAACCGTCCTTGGAATTGCTGAAAGAAGGGGAAAAATAGCCTGAGCAGTCAAACAAGGGGAACTTTTCCAAAATCACAAATTTTTAGTGTAAACACTTTTTCTAGGATAGAAAAAAGGATGGCAACACCAAAGTTCAGTATCTTTAAAAAATTTTGTATGTAAAAACTTTAGATAAAAATTATTTTACGAGACAAAACAGCGGGCTATGAATGATCATTGTTACTCATTTAAACATACACAAAACGACATTCAAAACTCGTCCATCAGTACGGGCAACTTTTTACTCAAAATCATAAACAATTCTGTGTTCACTCTCGCATTTGTCTGGGCATCACCGTAACCCCATATTTTAGTTTTGTACCATTTGAATTCAAATTTGAATATATTGCAAAGTGTAATTGTCACAAGATTTGTGTGATTTTTATGCACAAAAATAAATGAGAAAAAAAGTCAAATAGGGAAAAAAAAATTTCACTAAACTTCTAAAATTAGTTTGAATATTAGAAATTGTGTACGTTGAATGTGCAATCAATTCATGTGGAAAGTAACTAAATAATTGTAATGCATACTGAATCGTAGACGTTTGCAGGTTGTGCATTTAAGTTTTGACTTTTAAATTCATTCAAATTTATGTGTACGTTTTACAATTTTTCTAATTTTTCTAATTGAGAATGATTCGGAGGTTGCACTGTAAATGATAGGAATAAGTGGAAAAAATATATCAGAGAGACAACAAATATCACTAGTGCCGCCAGCACTTAATGTTTATAGGTTGAGTTAAAGCGACTGATTTATGTACATATTTCGCCGAAATTAAAATGCTTCAGGGAAATTTTGCAACAGATGGAAGGTAAATCGTGGAAATAAAGTGGCCCTGGAGAGTTATAATCTCTGAAATAGCTAAATTTTCGACTGCTAAAACTGTCAGCTGGTCTGATCAAAACCCACTAATTAGAAGTTTTAAAACAGTATTTCTATTACAATACTTGAGCCATAATCATCATTTTGTTGCATTTAATTACAAATACTTTTATATTAATTAACTAGATATGTAATTATTTATTCACAGGGATTACCGTAAACCACAGATTATGAATAATTTTCCAACTGATTATACCAGTAATACAATCTAATTTATTGTAATATAAAGCAAAATTATAAACGCATTTAAATTATATGTATATGTAGGATATAAGACACCCCCTACTTATTTTATTACAAATGATTAATATTAAAAAAAAATGTTTCTAAGTAGATGACAAAATTTGCTATAATTAACATTTAATGTGAATACTATTTAAAAAACGCACTGAATACTGACTGAAGGAAATTCCAATGAGAATGCCAAGAGTTGCCATTTGGCTAGCAATTAAGTCAAGTGTTAGGGATTCTTTTTCGATTATCTGCGTTAAGTCTGGTTCCGATAATGCAGGTTCCACTGTAATAAGCTTCATGTAAAAGCATCTAGACGGCGGATACGCTTTTTTTAGAAATCGTTGCATTTTACTAATTATTTTGTTTTGTTTAAACACATGCATTCACATGTGTGTTAATAACGCATGTGGTTACATGTCTGAAATATGCAATAAGTAAATAAGTGATGTAAAGCTTTCTGGCAACGCTGACTTAAAAACAACAAAAGTGAAGAAACAAAACAATGTCTCTGTTATTTTAAGTGTCTGTCAATTTCGTTCTGATGACTTTGTCTTGTCTTGTCTAGAACAAAATTAAAAAGTAAGAAACAAAAACAAAAAACAAAAACAACAACAACCGGCTGAATAAGTATATACATATGTATGTATGTATTACAGAAACTTGACTCTGATTGTAAACATTTTTTTGTAAAATGTGAAATAAAAAGTAAAATTAATTAAGGAAAATAAAATACTCGTCGTAAAATGAAAAAAAAAATCCAGGAACGTCGTATCACAATATTGTTTGTTTTGTGTTTTATTATTATATTTAATATTCAGTTAATAAAAAATAATCTTTGTTTTGTGCAAAATATGAAATAGAAAAAAATAATAAAGAACGCGTCTACAAACAGACACGACGCTTCTCGGCGTGAAAAAGAGAAGGAAAAAGAGCAATGCACTTGTTGTGAAAACTTAATAATGAATATTTTTGTGTTCTTAACATGTTTTGTTTTGTTTTCTTAATGAAAATATTTTGCACAAAACAAAAACTCAATACGTTTTTACGAGGCGGGTTCGTTATGTTGGAAAACAAGAATAATAAAAAACAAGACGGGAGTGCGCCAACATCGATTTGAGTTACCGAATTACCGAAATTTTAAAATAAATGTCTGGTTTAATTTTTAACCCCTGTGTTTTACAAGGAATGCAAAAGAAAAGTGACGGAAGAGTTTCTTATATGTATGTATGTATGTAGGTACTCGTATATGAGATCCTACGACGCTTTGCGTTCATCTTACCGCCAGCATGAACATGAACAATCAAACTAATCGCCGCTGATGGGCATCCGTTTTGTCAGTTATAACAAAATTTGTGGAAATTGGCAGCTCCTCGTTCAGCAATTAAGACAAATATGTATGTATGTTAGAGAATTTCTTTTAATTTGATTTGGATCGAAATAAAACTTTCCACATCATTATGATCCTATTTAAAGCTTCTTATAGCTCTTGAAGCTTCCGCTTTAAAGCTGATCTCCTAAAAATAACATATAAAATTAGAAAGATGTTGGTAGACGCTAAATATGTGGTTCCAGCAGAACGGTGCTAAGTGGCACACAGCGGACATCACGAAGCATATTAATGTATGAACGATTTGCTATGTTGAATTGGACACCAAGATCTTGCGATTTAAGCGCACTAGACTTTTTCTTGTGGAGTTGGGTGAAGTCAAAAGTCTATACCAACAACAAGCCGTAACCGACTAATGGCCTTAAAGCCAATATAAACCGGATGGGTGCAGCAGAGTTATGGAAAATTGCCCCACTCGAATGCGTGCCACCATAAGAAATCGGGACGGACATTGAAACGATCTAATGGCTTTTCATGTAAAAAAATATTTTTACTAATGTCGCACTCCACTTACAGCTAATTTTATTCCATTTCAACATCTGCCCGACTTTACTAAAAATCTCTTTAGTAAAGAAAAATATGTACAAGTTTCTGTTTTTGGTACAAATTATTTAGTTTATCACGTCTTAAAACGGGCACAATTTCTATAACGCAAGAGCTGAAATATATGCAACACAATTCTCAATTTTGATATTTGTTTTTAATTGAGTTTTTCTGAAACGTTGCACTTTAGCTTTAAATGGAAACTATATTTACTATCCATTTTTAAATTTGAGTGGGAGAAATGAAATAGGGAGGGCTGCCTATTGACCATAAAAACTTGTTTTGGGTCTCAACAACAGGTGGGCGAACATTAACGTTCGCGATAGGGAGACAAGACCATAGACATTTTTTAATAACATTTAATAAGAGGCCCAAACAAATAAAAGAAAAAGCATCTCTTTCAAATTTTTAATTATTTTAAATTTTTCACAATTTTGCAAATTTAACGAACACTCCTCGTAAAAACTTGTGACTAAAATCCAAAAAACTTAAGTCTAAAATTGTTTAATATTGTTTTTTTGGAATTATATTTATAGTAGATTCTTTATTTACGTCAGAATTAAAATGCACAACGTGCAGGACTTTTTTTTCTATTCTCTTTTTAGATCCTTGTTTTAGTTTGTCGGTTTCACTGTTGGTTTTTTTGGTTGGTTGGTTGGCTGGTTGGTTGATTGTTGTAGTAGTTGTTAGTTAAATCGAGTGATTTGTTTGCAAATCCCTGGGTATTCAAAGCACAATAAAGAAGTCTTGTGGAAGACTAAGGACTCGTTGCAAACATAATAGAGTTGAATATTTTGTTTTGTTGTTGGTTTTTATATATGTACATACATATATATTTTTAATTTTTTATTATGACTAGACCAGCTAGTTTTTAATAAGTTTATTTTGCGAAGCTTAAAAGGTATTTTTAACACTTGTTTTTGTTTTTAAGTTTATTTTTATTTTATTTATTTTTTTAAATAAAAATTATGCACTTTAAAGACGTTTTTGAGCGGTAACATCCAGCCGCTTTAGATGTTTCTTACTTTAATTTTTAAGTCTTTTTCTTTAAGCCCGGAATGATTCTTTTGGCAGACAAATCTTGTTTTTAAAACGGTGATTTGGAGCCTCTTAAAACCCCTTTAATAAATCCAACGGCATAACAATTGCACTGCCCAGCGTTTATTTCTTTCTTATCAAAACAATATATAATGAAAACATGTATGTAAATAAATTCTCAGACGCAGCTGATAAGACCGACCATTTAAAACCGTTAAAAAAATTTGTTGAACTTTATCAAATTAGCAAAAGAACACTTGCTTGACTCTTCCCCACATTCAATTCGTCGTACATACATATTTGTTTGCACTTTGTTTTGAGAATTTCTTTTTCTTCTTTTTGTTCTTCTGGCTTCTTTTAGCTTCAATAATCACTGTATTTTTTTGTTTGAATAATTTTAACAACAATAACAACACACTTTTTTATATATCGAATCACTTTTAATTTTTCTTTTTGAAATTTTAAATGAAAAGAAATCAAACAGTGACCGTCCGTTATGTCGTCATATTGTTAAGATTCACGAACTCAAACTAAATCAACTGATAGAATTTAACAATACGATATTATTTAGTAATTTTACGTTATTTGTAAATTCTATAAAGCACATGTTTCTCGCACACGCTCTCTTGCTTGGCAAAACTCTCTTAAGGCACAAGTCTCTTAGCTACGCACTCTCTTACCAACAGTTTTGTGTTTTTGTAAGTCACAACAACAACTTGGAAAACTGGTTTAAAATGAAAAACACGTGTGTGTGTTGTTGTTGGTTGTTGTCTAGTCGCCGTCGTCGTCGTCCTCGTCATAGTTTAAGGGCAACGGAAAAACATTTAAGCATTTTCTTTAGAAATACAAACAAAAGTATATAAAAAGAAGAAAGGATTTTTCCTTCATATTACCCACCACTCTCAATCTCTTTTGAAGAACAACAACAGCAAAAACAAACAAACTGCACTATGGAGATTTGGTAACATTTCGTCTTATGATTTTATACAAATTTTTACTTAAACTGACAGAATTTTGCTGCACAAGCAAACAATTCTAATATTGGATGTTTGTTTTTCTTAGAGGTTCACAACTTACGATAGAGTTGGCAGCACTGCTTTATTTGGCAATCCATTTAACAGCTGATAGTGGCTTTTTGTTTATTGTGAATAGACTGAACTGACTCTGGAGTTAGTCTCAAAATCATCCAAAAAATTGATTTGGATTTTTTGTAACTTGGGACTTTTTTTTGGGAACAACAATTATCTTACAAATACACAAAGTGACAAAAAACGCTTTTCTTTAAACCAATTTGTTTGGAGTGCGATACATTTAGTTTATTTTTATGCTCTCGTCATGAAAACACGTTCTGTGCCTCATTGATGCGCGCTTGGTTTGATCCAATGCTCTTATTAGCAGAGCCATTTGTTTAAATTTGGTTGAAAAATGAAATAGGAGCCCAATTCATAGATTTTTCCCTATAGTGTATTTTAAAATAAGTAGAAATTCCATATAACGATAAAATGTGGCAACCTCATAAAACAACAGCTGATATTATATTTCGTCTCCGATTTGAAGCGCAATTAGAATGGCTACACTTACAATTCTTTGATTTAAAGATCTTTTGATTTGGCAGCAAATTCTAGATCCGGTTTATTTTTAGCAAAAACAGAACATTTTTAAAAAGTTTGAATATTCAGGTTGTGATTTATTGATTTTCTTGCCGTATCGTAAATTCCGACCACAAAGCAATTTTTGCTTTGGCGTATTTCATACTGGAGAACTTTCCTTCTAGGGATTAGAGATTGTGCCGGCAATCAAAACTGTAGGAAGTTCCTGCATGACTTCGGTTGAGCAGGTTCGAAATTTCAGCAGTTTCGCAACCTCCACCCAAAAGCAATTACAAGAACGGTGATCAGCATTCAGCCCCCGGAACGACCTGAAAGAGGGATCCTGGTTTGGGTCATTTGATTCAGAAGGTTATTTTTGGCTGAAGCCCAGTTTGGTGAATTCTGATTATGTATGAGTCATATTTTTGAGTATCTAAATGTTTTCAAGTTGATGTTGCTATTTGAAATAGATTGTTGTTTTCGTAAGGAATTGGAATCATGGGGTGAATCTGGTTAAGACCGGGGTTTTGGCCTTACCAGAATGTAGTAATTTTACTTAACAAAAATTTACTGCTCTGAAAAATATTGGACTGAACTCTGACTCTACCCACCCTTTATACGACATCTACTGAACTAACATCTGATCCTGTGGGATAATTCTCAAGCGTTTAGATATTTCCTCTGTCCATTGTGCATAAAACAAAAAATAATATCTTGCTTTGAAAAAGTGAAACAAACCCTTAAAATTTACTTTCACTTTTAAAACTTTTCGTTTACTTTATGTAAGTTATTTTTTCTGTTAAATACAACTTTTTTTTCATCTGCATTTCTTTCACTTGCCAACATCTTCATCGCCAACTTTTGCAAAGCATAAAATAGCGTTTTATTAAGACAAAAAACCGAATGTTTTCAACAATTTATTTTACTTAAAACGCTGTCTTTATTCTTTTCGTTTTTGTTCAGTTGATGAAAGAGTTTTGTTATTCTTTTTCATAAATAAATAGTTCAGTTGTTGTTAAGTAGACATCATAAATCAAGGCGTTAGAAGTCCACAAAAGCAACAAAATATATTCACGTTTGTGGCACATGAAGTAAAACAAAGAAAATAGAAAAAAAAATATAAAAACGACAAGATAAATACTTTTGAGTGCAACAAACGCCAACCATAAAGTTTTCTATTGATAGCGAATTCATTCAACTTCGACATTGAAAGAGCCCAGCAAATTAAGTGCGTAAAATGCGTATTTACTACTTAAAATGTTGATGTTCAGTAAAAGAAGTTTGAATAACAAGGATTTTTGTGTTCTGGCAACACTTACAAACTTCTTGCCAAGCAAATGTGTTTGGCAGTTAATCATCTTATCGGAAGATGCTATAATTTTTACAAATAGCGATAAATGTGTTTTCGAGATATTTGACCAAATGACGGGTATATTAGTCATCGTGGAAACAAATACCTGTCATGATTTTTTTTTCTTTATTTATTAAAGAGCTTAAAACTAAACTAGAACAGAGCTAATTTCTATCAATGTTTTGCTAGTATTTTCTGCAGAACATATAATTTTTGACACCAAGTTTCTTAGTTAATTTCTAAACGAAACAGGAAGTACGAAATATTGTGCCGTTTCTATGATTTTTAATACTAAAATTAGCAAAATGTATGTGTGTCTGTAAAGGGTGTAAACGTATCGTACAAAATGCTGCTTTTTAGTGTCTTTCTTTTTGGCTGTGCCTAAAAATACTCATTTATAAAATTCCTTAAGAAATTGCAAATTGTTTTACCATAAATTATATTATTTAAAAAATAAAAAACGGAAAGGAAAAAAAACTCTTCTAGACATTGAAGAAGCTGGAGGAAATGATGAGGACCATCAACATGATGATGTTAAAGTTTGAGACTAGGAAAAGTGTAGCATGTATTTCTAACTACTGGCATAAATTTTCTCGTCCATGCAAACAATGTTTTCTGATGTTTTCATTAGCTCTTCTTAAAGCAGCTCATAAATTTTGATAGTTCTATTTTTCCCCTCCTCACACAACATATTCATGTTGGCATGTTTGTGCAGGCTTTATGGTGATGGCTGGTTTAAGGGCAGAGCATTTGCAAAAATAATATTTTTAAGGATTTCTGAAAGATGAAATTTACATACAACTTCTATTCATAAAATAAAGAAATGGTTTTCTTTTCTTTAGCAAAACAAACAAATAATCAGACACTCATTTACTCAAGAAAATACAAGATTTATGGATTTTGGCTGTCAAAAGTTATTATGAGTTTTCAAATGTCGAGAAATATCCATAATAATAAATTTGTTTTTTAAACTTAACAGAGGGGAAAAATTTTATAATTTTAACAATTTAATGTTGAAAATAAAACTCATAAAATCTTATCATATTAAATGTCAGCACAAATTGTTGGAGACTGAGTTCACATTTGATGTGTTGGATGGTTCATGGTCCTTCCGATAATTCGCTACGCAAATAATATTATTCAAACTAATTATTTTGCCATTTTGTTTTAATTTCATGCAATTTGAGTTATTTATTGCGGCTTCTTTCCAAAACTGTTCTTTTGCAGCTTCCATTTAACAAGATGTTTTATCTTTGTGCGTTTTGATAGGAAAATGTACATATGAGTTAAACAACAAGCCAGCAAATTATTGAAAAAGGGGGCAAAAGGAGATAAGCTTTGCGAAATACTTCTCACTTGCCACTTAGCCTCCGAAGTTAAGCTTTTTATTGCTTCGCTGCCACAACAATAACTATTCATTTAACCAGAATTATCCAGTAATTGTTCCAACTCACAATAATCTTATTAACTAATGCTGTTAGGCTGTTTCGAACCCCTCAGACAGGGTCTACCTTAAAAAGGGAAAATCTCACCAGTTTAATAGTTTTTATAAACTCCATTGAACACCATCCATCCAGTAGTAAAAGTTTGAATATAAAAATAAAATTTTAGTTAAAACCCAAAAATACAAACACTTGATATCTACTCGTATACGAGCGCTGAGGCCAAAAAGTAAAATAAACTTGAACACAAGCCGAGGCAGGAGTTTTTTTAAAGTTTTTTTTTTCCATATATTCCTTTCTGTGCAGGACATTTTAAAGCAATTCTGGTAGTAGGCTTGTTTAAAAAGATGCAGAACTTTTAGGATTGGGTTTATGTGCCATGAAGTAATAAACATAATAAATGTGAATACAATGACTGGAGGAGGAGGAGTGAGGACATCTATAGGGAACGTGAGTATCTGGCAGGCAAAACAAAGGACAAAATGTTTAGCAAAGAAAAAAAAAGGAAAGAAAGAAAGAGAAGATAAATAACTATACGAGATGCATCACATACATATTTGCTGTTGTAGCGTACATGTAACATGTACGTGATATGCATTAGCAAAGGTAGCGTTAAGAATCGATAACGAGTCAAGTAACGCCAATATTTACGCAGGAAACCCGAAAACAAATAAAATGTCAGCAAAAATGTTGCGTACAGGACAATGAAAATGATACGACCGTAAACATAAAAAACGCACATAAATAATAGAGGAAGACGCAAGAATAGAAGAGGTATTAACGGATATGAAGAGTAAGGACATTGGTTAAGGGAAAAGGTAGTTTCGATGGGGAAACGAGTTAAAACACACACTGATGTGTAAAGAGCTTTTGGTGCTATTCCTAAATATGTATGATGATATTTTTACTCTTCAACACAGACTAGATTTCGGCGATTCGACGGCGTAGCATACAATGACATCTATTAACACAAAACTTGCAAATGGTGAGACTTAGACTGTCTTATTTTTAAAAGTCAGTTTCTTTGCTCTCGCTGATCAAACAAACTTTTAATCAGTTTTTTTCGCTATTTTCTGGCTGTCAAGGAATTATGGATCCATCATGATGCAGCCGAGGTCAGGCAACAGCTAAAATTGATGGCTGTCGATCACCCGACTAATTCATGCCCAATGTCTTTTGCGAAACAAGCAGTTCTGAATCATTTACATGGATAAATATTAACTAAAATTAAATATATTCTCGAGTTCCAACTTAAAGAGAGCACCAAAGCGGTCATCAATGAAATGCACGGTTATTGCAAGTGCCTGGAAAAGGGAACAATCGAAAAGGGACAAGTATAGTTCTGGACTGCAGTGCTCATTTGAGAGAAAGAAATTCTTCTATTTAAAAAGTTACGCAATTATCTCACTTTTCCTAGTGTTTAAAACTAGTGATTATGAATGCCGGATGTCAGGTATGTCCGGGTGAATTTGGAACGAAAAACACCACAAATGAAACAAAAATGGTCTCAAGCAGCATGAGAGAACTAGAACTTTTTAGTAGCGAACTGGACTGCCGAAACGATTTTAGGGTCCACGTTTCTTAAGTGTTCTTATGCCGATGAGCTGATAATTTTCACGAATCAAATGAAGCCATTTATTTGCTCGATTACTCTCTCTTTTCAAACAAAACTTCAATTTAAAATCATTTCACTAACAACAAACTTCTCCTCAACGTATTCCCCCACCCAATAATCCATCTTAGAGGGTCGCAAGCACACATTCGTCTTGAAACTACTTAAAAAAATTTGGAATACACACTGTTAAATTAAATAGAAATTCGTCTTTCGTCTCTCCCGCTTTTATTGAGATGTGTTGTTGTTGTGTGTCAATACGTAAAAGACACGGGCAAATAATGATTGTGCCAAAGAAGAACGAATAATGTAATTGATGGTGGAAAGGATATTTGTATAGTGATAAGAAAATTAACGAGAATAAATCAGGATATGCAAAGATGTGATCAAAATTTAATAAGTTTTCAGTACGAGAAAATATTATTAAAGAACATTTTGTCATAAAATTGATCAAAATTTATTATGATTTACTTATGATATGTCACAAATAACAATAATAATAATTTTAAATGAAAGAAAAAACTATATTAATACATATTAATGAAATTTATGACGTGTTGCACAACGAAGTCTTTTGAAAAGACTGTTGGAAATGCAAATTATGGCAAAAAGAAGTTTATTGGTAATTTTGCATGTGCCGATGTTATTACAGAAGATTTAACACTCTGTCACATCATGTTATCTACTTCAATTACACAAAAAAAATGCATGAATTTTTAATGAGTTCTGCATTGAAACTGAGCAAGCTAGGAGTATCAGCTGAACATAAGAAAACGAAAACCTTAATACATTTAATGTACCTATGGGTGTTACCACTTTTTGTCACATCATGTCATCTACTTCAATTACATAAATACTTGCATTATTTTTATATTTTTAAGGACATTAAACAAGATAATGCTTTTCAAGATATAAACGAATCAAACGATCCTATGACGATAACGTGATGTGACATAAACTTAACTTTTTTTCGGTGAAACTAAACAAGTCTTGGATTATTTAGAGCATAATTTTTGATATCAGACACACGATAATAAAAAATATCACACGTGAGGTGAATGCTCACAAGTGGTTTTAAAATCACATGTGTGGTTTCAAAATCGAACATGTGATTTTAAATCAATTTTAAAAGCAGTTTCTATGTGACACGTGAGGTTTTAAAACTAAAAGTATAATTTTCAATGCTCACAAGTGGTTTTAAAATCACATGTGTGGTTTCAAAACCAAACATGTGTGGTTTCAAAATCGAACATGTGATTTTAAATCAATTTTATAAGCAGTATATATGTGACACGTGAGGTTTTAAAACTAAAAGTATAATTTTCAATGCTCACAAGTGGTTTTAAAATCACATGTGTGGTTTCAAAATCGAACATGTGATTTTTAAACAGTTTTAAAAGCAGTTTTTATGTGACACGTGAGGTTTTAAAACTACAAGTATAACTTTCAATGCTCACAAGTGGTTTTAAAATCGCATATGTGGCTTTAAAGTAAAGTCTTTTTCAGAACATCTTATAAAATAGGTTCTAGCCTATTTCAAAGCATTTCATACTACAAAATAGGTTCTAGCCTAAATTTATTTGTCGACTTTTTGTTTGTCAGGTTTCATTTCCTAGAATAAAGTTGCTTAATACCGAATATTGCACATTTATCGATAATGTTTACGTTTTTACGTGCATCTATTAAAGATAATAGAAGTAAATGGAATAGTCTTTATACTATAGGGTGAAATGAAAGTAATCGCTTGAATATCTTTTTTGTTTTGTTTACGCCACAATTTGCAGACAATGCTGAACTTTAAAACCTCATTACAATTCCGGCAGCAAATACTTGAGAAAGCAAAACCAAATAACAAAAACTAAAAGAAAAAATCTCTTAAACAAGTGGCCACACTCTTTTGAAAATAATAAAAGAGCGAAGAGTAAGAGAAAGTAAAAGACATTTTCTACGATATTTAAAACACAACAAATCAACACAAAAAAAACGTTCGATGAAGACGATCAGATGACTAACTAAGCGTTCAGATAAACAATGAAAAATAGAAGCAGAAACACATTAAACGACAATCGGGTAACTTTTTTAACAAAATAAATAATGGGCTAAAAATATAAGATTGAAAAGGAATTAAAAAAGAAATGATTTATTGTCTATAGTTTAAAAACAAAACAACTAAATGGACGGCATCTTATTGGAACTAAAGCTAAAAACATGTGACAGCCTGACCTTAAAAGCATGTACAATTTTGAAATGGAATCATAGTGGCCAAGGCGGATGTAACAGGGTGGCAGCACTAGAAAATACTCGTAGTTAAAAGGGATATATTCGGTAAATGTCAAGTCTCATACCCAAACATTTTTAATTTCATATATATAAAAGTGCTTAAAGATAAAATATGGCATTAAGATTCCGTTTTCCAAAAAAACTAAACAAAGAACTTCATCATTTACGAGAATTTGTTGTGCTTAACACGTATCCTGGCACTACAATTTTCTAGTTTTTTGTTTAAGCCGTTGTGTTCAACAGTTATGACGAATTTGCCACCACTTCTAAAATTCTCAAACGATTCCATTCATTACATATTTCATATGCTATAATTATCAGATAAGCTTCCTATAGATATGCTTATCAAGCACAACATTTTGTTGTTTCCGCTGGCGTACAATCACAATTTTATCTGCGGAGCTGTCAAATCAGGGTTGATAAAAATATTTGCTGGATATCTTCTTTACAAATTCTAATTAAAACCTTTCTAACAACAAAAGGAAAAACCGTTTTGTCCATGATGGTATATTTTATTGTAGCATTCTGGCGGCCCGCATTGTAACACTAAACCTTAAGCTGACCCAGCAAACAAAATTTAATTTAAGCGGTGGGCTTAAAAGCAAGCGGCGAGGGTAAGAAGACAATTAGAAGGATAGGTACGGGATGAGCGGGACAACATTAGACTGTCATTCATCAGCCTCTGCTTGCCATCACAAAAAAATGAAGAAACGATGTGGAGGTTCATTATTGGAAATGAATAGATCTGAATCTGATTGGTGAAGTCCCATATTGGATTCAAGTGAATGGGTTCAGGGTCTTTACACATAGATCTGAATCGGATTGGTTATCAAGGAAGATTTAAATGTTGCCATTTATTACAAAAACCGGGGATAAAATTGTGGCCACAAGGAAGGCAATAAATTGAATGAATTAACGGAGTGTATATTTCAATTTGTAGTTGGGCAGTAAAACAGCGAAAGCGGAAAGAGTCCTTATAGGTGGCTGTCTGTTATCATGGAATGGCGAGGCCACAGTGATCTAAACGAACTGAAAATCTAACTCCACAGCATATCTAAATTAAGAAAATATGGGTGCATCATCAATTCTACGCTTGCCAGACGGTTTTTTTTTTTTTTAAGAAAGAGAACTGCAGTACTAACAAATCTTTGCCACCGAATCCAAAAACTAGTCAACATGGGAAATGAGGAGGAAACTTTGCTTTAAATAAGGGCTGCTTATCTATCAGACAGATATTCAAAGCTGCAGGTGTAACTTCAGTTTTAAAGGGTATCTCCCGCTGGGCTTACAAAAGAGCCAAATAACTTCCCACGTGAGCTGGTTACACAAGAACTAGCCCGATATATAATATAACAAAGAGATCATTTAAGTGATAAAACTTTTCATTTTTAATATTTTATAAACTGAAAAAAAATATATATAAAAAAATATATAAAAAATATATATAAAAAAATATATATAAAAATATATATACAAAAAAAATATATATACAAAAAAAATATATATAAAAAATATATATAAAAATATATATAAATGTAAAAGTTGTTATATTTTTAAACAAAATGAGCCCCAATGTCGCCCAGCCTGTAGTAGGAAACCTACAGCTTTTTAAAAGTCTATTTGATGTGATATTTAGTTAGTGAAACAGACTCGAATGTTCGTTGGGTTTATAAACGATCATGAGCAACTAAACGCAATGGTCGGTCCTAAACAAATTTGAACTACAATAGAAACAAAATCAATGCTAACAATATTGTCCATTTGCGAGTATTCTGCTTTTGGAAATAAAATTGAAAAATCAAATAAATAGTTTTTCTTACAAAAACATGGACCAACAATTTAAATGCATCATATTTTAGTGATCTTACTCACGTTTTTAATAAACAGATTTCGTTGTTGTTGTTGTTGTTTTCCAGAAAACAGTAGAGGAAAACAAACAAAAATTTTAAAACAATAAAATTTAACCTAAAAGAACAAAATAAATAATAATAATTATGAATCATTTTATTTAAGCGTAAAGAAAAAGTAATAAAAAAAATCTAATTACAGCTTTAAATTAGCGTGAGGAAGCGCATGTAAAGAAAAAACGAAAACAAACTAATTAATAAGAATTGCAATTTATATGCATATATTTTTAATTAAAAAATTAAATGAAATTCAATATTGAGAAGAAAAAATATGTATTTTTAGCTTATAAGAGTTTTGCAAGTCAAATTTATGAACGATTGTTTAGTTTTAGCTGATAAATTAATCGCTGCTGCAGAGTTATTAATGGGTGTGAAGATAAATTTTAAAATTTTTAACCCCAGACTCAAACCTGCAATATTAACATACCTCTGTTAATTAAGTAGCAGAGCTCTGTTAAGCCTAAAAAATTTATATTTTGCAATGAAAATGCATTCCAAACTAAAAAATTAATAATAATTATATTAAAAAATAAAATAATATATTTCTAATAACATGTTCTATAAAATACAGCCATAAAAATCTAAAATCAACGCACTCATTACGGAAGACTATAAAAACTTTGTTGAAGAAAGTTCATGAAAATTCTTGGAAATGACGGCAGATGGGCGAAAAAAAATTATTGGACAACACTCCTCCGGCCATCCCTATGAATGTCCAATATTCAAAAGTCCCAACAGTGTGTTTTTTTGAAAATTGGAGACATTTTTCCAAACTTCGACTTTTGAAATTTTAAAAAGGACTGCTCCTTTTTCCGAAAATGGAAGGAGATGGGCGAAAAAAAATTATTGGAGAACGCTCCTCAGGCCAACCCTATAAATGTTCAATATATGTTCTTCGTATTTGATATTAGGGTATTGCTCGATATTATGGTAAGGGTCCCCCCTTTTCAATATATGGTCTTCGTATTTAATATAGGGGTATTGCTCGATATTATGGTAAGGGTCCCCCCTTTTCAATATAGGGTCTTCGTATTTAATATAGGGGTATTGCTCGATATTATGGTAAGGGTCCCCTTTTTCAAAATAGGGTCTTCGTATTTAATATAGGGGTATTGCTCGATATTATGGTAAGGGTCCCCCCTTTTCAATATATGGTCTTCGTATTTAATATAGGGGTATTGCTCGATATTATGGTAAGGGTCCCCCCTTTTCAATATATGGTCTTCGTATTTAATATAGGGGTATTGCTCGATATTATGGTAAGGGTCCCCCCTTTTCAATATATGGTCTTCGTATTTAATATAGGGGTATTGCTCGATATTATGGTAAGGGTCCCCCCTTTTCAATATATGGTCTTCGTATTTAATATAGGGGTATTGCTCGATATTATGGTAAGGGTCCCCCCTTTTCAATATATGGTCTTCGTATTTAATATAGGGGTATTGCTCGATATTATGGTAAGGGTCCCCCTTTTCAATATATGGTCTTCGTATTTAATATAGGGGTATTGCTCGATATTATGGTAAGGGTCCCCCCTTTTCAATATATGGTCTTCGTATTTAATATAGGGGTATTGCTCGATATTATGGTAAGGGTCCCCCCTTTTCAATATATGGTCTTCGTATTTAATATAGGGGTATTGCTCGATATTATGGTAAGGGTCCCCCTTTTCAATATATGGTCTTCGTATTTAATATAGGGGTATTGCTCGATATTATGGTAAGGGTCCCCCCTTTTCAATATATGGTCTTCGTATTTAATATAGAGGTATTGCTCGATATTATGGTAAGGGTCCCCCTTTTCAATATATGGTCTTCGTATTTAATATAGGGGTATTGCTCGATATTATGGTAAGGGTCCCCCCTTTTCAATATATGGTCTTCGTATTTAATATAGGGGTATTGCTCGATATTATGGTAAGGGTCCCCCCTTTTCAATATATGGTCTTCGTATTTAATATAGGGGTATTGCTCGATATTATGGTAAGGGTCCCCCTTTTCAATATATGGTCTTCGTATTTAATATAGGGGTATTGCTCGATATTATGGTAAGGGTCCCCCCTTTTCAATATATGGTCTTCGTATTTAATATAGAGGTATTGCTCGATATTATGGTAAGGGTCCCCCCTTTTCAATATATGGTCTTCGTATTTAATATAGGGGTATTGCTCGATATTATAGTAAGGGTCCCCCCTTTTCAATATATGGTCTACGTATTTAATATAGGGGTATTGCTCGATATTATGGTAAGGGTCACCCCTGGTCTTCGTGCGCAAGGAAAACCATTGAAAATAAATGCTTTTGTTTGGCTTTAATAAAGGTTTTACAAAATATATGTATAAATACTGAAAAGAACTGGAGTTGATGGTGATGAAATCAAAGCGCAGAAAGCCATTAACGATTTTTGCCAAAGACGACATTCGCATTTCTACTCAGATGGGTGTCTCTTTACGTGTTTCACTGATTTCAATCCTGCACACGTTGTCCTTTTTCTAATTAAAATAAACAATTTTAATTATATAAGAAACCTGTTTTATTTCTAATATAATTTTAGATCTAAAAATTTGTATTCGTTCTGGCAAAAAACGCACAAACTCTTAAATTGAAAATTGCATCCTACTTTTTTTATCTAAAAAATATCCTCAGTTCAGAGCTAAAGCTGTGAGTCTGGTAGCACTGCAAACAATATCAACAACATGTTGTAATTACAATGTAAGCATACTTTTAGGCTGAATATAGTTTACAAAAATTTTTGAAGCTGCCAGATGAAATTTTGTATCTTCACGTTCGACTTTTTCGCATAAAATCGTGACGAAAATAGAAAAGAATAGTAGTATAAAAAATACAACTTTAATTGAATCTGACAGTTTTGAGACACACGATTTAAACGAATTGTTGATTTGAAGTGTCAAGATTCTTTATAAATTTATAATTAAATGAATATTTTTACACAAAAAGAAATAGAAATATTAGTAACCCATTAATGTTATGTTTTAGAATCAAAAAGAATAACTAACAAAGAAAAAAAGATCAGTTTTGCTGCAAAATATATATTTTTATGATTATTATTGTGTGTTTAAGTCTAAAAGGGGGCGTCAAATAGTGTTTTTCATCTCATAAAATGCTGGTTAAACAGCCCTTTGATATTCTAAAGTGTTTTCATAGAGACCCGTTGTGCAAATCACAAGATTTCAAAAGCACGTGTGATTTGAAGTTGCAGAAAACACCAACAAACAGCCGTTTTCTTATTTTAATTTTTTGTTTGATACCGCAACAACAAGTAAAAGTTTTGTAGCAGAAAAAATGTCTCTGAAATATTAAAAGTGATTTGAAAAAGTTGTTGGCCCAGCTGAACGTTTTGAAATAACATCATTTTATGCACCCAACACATTTCGTGTGATTTCAAATAACTTTCATAAAATGTGCCTTTTACAACAGCCGCAATAAGTATAATTTTTTACAGAATGTGATGGTTAAAAATAATCAATTTTGAAAAAAAAATTACACAATTATTATGGTTTTTCAAAACGAAACAATAAAATTTAATGCAATACACAAAAATGTAATAAAAAGAAATTTAAAAATATGTACAATATTTTCGACGCAGCTCAACTCCAATCACTATTAGCAATTCTATAACTTTCTCTTTTTCAAAACGACTCGTTTTACAACTTGAAACTGGAAAACCCGGGGTCACAATACCAAATGATTGCAGTTTTTTACAGCCCTGACAGACCACCCAAAACACTTGCGCTTCGTAGTTCTTAATTAAAGATGTAAGAAAATAATAGCATAAAAGGCAGACAAATTTAAAAAAATTTCTCTATATTAAAAGAAACTCAAGCACACCAAAATAAAAATAATTTTTAAATTATCTGTAAAAAAAAACGTAAAAAACCCAAAAGTAATTAAGCCGGCCATGAACTAATTAATAGAAATACAGATGCCTGTGATGGATAAAAAAAAACCGGTTTATTAAACTCACAAGAGTTGCTTTCGGGTGGAAAAACGGTGCTTATGTATGTGTGAAATTTTGTAACTATTGATTAGATAATAAAAAAAATAATCATCTTTATCATTTATTCACAAATAATTTTAAATTTTAAATTAAATTTCAGGTGTTTATAAATATTGTATTATTTTCACAGGATGTGATGGGAAAATAATCAACTTTTAAGAATGTTTTTTATATAATTCTTTTATAAGGCCTTTTTAAAACGATTATGCGTTTCCGAAAGGTGCAGTTAAAATGAAGTACAGGGTGTCTCCGAAGAAAGTTTACATGTATTTGGCTAACAACGTGAACGCATCGAATCTGTTCTTGGCTCTTAAGAATTGAGTCGCTTTGCATCATTAAGGGGTGCCAAACGCGGCACTGCGCTTGTAAGACTTTTACAAGTAGGTTCAGTCAGAGACTGTGTAGCTCGTAAAATATAAATATATCGCATAAATGATACGCCAAATATTCCGCACATTCAAACAAGTTTCAAAAAGTGGTTTAGCAGTAGAAAAAACGTAAATGTGGGAGGCAGAAAACGTGGATGCGACCTGTAGAGCAGCCATTAAAAATTTTATTGTTCGACTAAATCAAACCGGGGGACTCTGCTTCTCGGGATATAGAGAGGAAGGGAACCCTCGCTTGCCACGCCAAGCAACATTCTAGGAAGTTCATATAAGAGTTCGGTTAGGAAACCTTCTTCGAAAAGGTTGTAGAATCTATGAAGCCAAATTTGTAATTTGAAATTTTACAACTCACTTTTACTCACTTACCCCAATTTTGTACTTGCAGCGCAATTTGCTCCTAAACAATCTGCTTAACATGACTTTGGGAACGAAACTGTGTCCTTGGTTCTTCTATTCTAGATAATTTTTATTTAAATGTTTTTTTTAATGTTTTTTGTTTGTTTTGTTTTTGCTTTCAGTTGAGATTTTAGGTAATTATGCTGCGAGCGCTGAGCACTAAAAAAACCATCTCCAGTTGTCAGAATTTATTATGAGTATTTTTTGATTTATGTCATGTTTTTTATTTTAATGTTTTATGCAGGATTTTAATTTGTGTTACTTTTATTGTTGGCCGCGCGCGCTTGATATTTTCCGTTTTTGTTGTTAGCAAAATACAAACTTATAATATATATACCAAACGCATGCACTATAATAAGTTTGAAAAGATTTTGTTTACACTAACACGTGACAATAAGAGGGAACAAACAATACCGGAGTGAATCAATGGGGAAGTGGCGAATTAAATAGTGCGCAGCAGAAAAGAAAAGCGTGTCTGTAAGAATCTTGTTGTAAGGAAATAAGACAAGGCCACAGACATGGAAAAGTATACTCTTACACAAATGTCAAACTTCAGGCGGCTTTACATTCGTTTTGAGAGAATATTTACACATGTATGTATGTACATATATAACTTATTAAATTAAATAAAAAAGTTATAGTTTTCTAGCTGTCTATATGTCGATATTTCACAGGTGCCTGTGTAGACCTACATAAATACCAATTAAATAAGGCAACTTAGTAACGGATTCAATAGACAACGCAGCTGATTACTCTTTTATAACAGCTCGCTGAAAAGTCAGCTGACATTTGCCAATATAAATATACTTAATAAAATCCTAATACATACTCAGCACTCAGCCCATTTCTTTTGTGTTAATTGCAAGTTTAAGTGCTATGAACTCACCTTATCTTTAACTTAATATTCAGCTGCCTCTTGAATTTGAAACGCCCAGAAAAAAAACAGAAATATATAAAGCAAATGTGGAAAAGAAAACATCAGATTTAAAAGATAGAACGTTTCTTTTCTCTAATTGCGAATACAGTTTTCCTTCCCTGGCTGCCGTTGACACGTTCATCTGCATTTCCTTATTAAACGCAACTGTGAACAATTTTAACAGTTAAAATAAAACAAGTGAAACATGTGTAATGAATGGGATTTTAAAATTTAAACAAGAAGAATAACAATTCGCAACAAAGGAGCCATAAGAATGTGCCCAAGAAATAATCACGAGGAACGAAAAATAATACGAAAATGTCAATCATGATGGAGAAAAAGTATTATTAAAATACATACAAATCTTATCGCAAAAACAAGACAAGTATGTACATACGTGGACATATGCGAGTATGTATTTATGTATTTATTGTATTATATTGAATAAATATACATACATACATACATTTCTTTATTGTTAAGATGCGTCCAGTTGCCAATTCTTGCTTCCAAATAGCCGCAGAAAAAGTTACAGTCTCTTAATCTTGTTTATTAAACGCTAAAACTGACATTTAATCGATCATTATTGAGTCTAAAATAAAAAAAATCGCTAATAGACGTCAACACACTTTTGCTAAATTGTTAACGAAACAGAATTCGTTTCTACTGATTATTTGGTTTTTAGTTCGACCAACATAAATTCCAAAAATATCCAAAATACATAAAGTTGTTCTAATTGAAGTGGCTCCATTTGGTCAAACAAAATTAATCGAATAAATTTTCTAATAAAAAATTTATGTATAACGATTTGAATTATTGTTTGTGTGATTTGACAAAAGAATAAATATTTTATGCAAAGTTTAATTAGTTTAAACATTTGAATTAATATTTGTGTGGTTTTTCAAAAGAAAAAATAAATATGTAATCGAATAAATAGTGGAATAGTTATTTGATTAGCAAAGCAAATTAGATTAAATACCTGAAATACTATTTGTCACGTTTTTCGACAAACAAAAATATTCGACTAAACAATCGAATATTTAATCGTAAATTTTTTTGATAAATTACTCGATTATTTTTATTATGCAAAACTTTGTAAAATTAATTTAGAGAATTACATTTGTATCATTTCTTTCAAAAAAAAATTTCTTTTATAAATGTGCGAATAAACAAATATTCGAATATTTATTCGATTTTTTCATGCAAAGTTTAATTAAATGAAATATTTATATTATTATTACATAAAAATTATTCGAATAAGTAGGTATTTGAATAATTATTCGATTATCTTTTTATGCAGAGCTTAATTAGATTAAATATTTGAATTTTTATTTGTGTCATATTACCCAAAAATTATTCGAATAAATATGTATTCGAATGATTATTCGATTAATAATTAATGCAAAGCTTAGTTCGACTAATATGCCAGCTTCTGAAACAAATAATTATTTTTTCGAAACTAATTATTCGCATCATATTTTTAAAGAAAATTCAGTCGTAAAATTATATTATATTTCTGGGAACAGGTTTTATAATAAGATATGAAAATATTAGTCTGCTTAAGAATGTCGAATTATAAAACATTTTTTTTGTCGCTAATTTGTTTACCAATGAAACCAACACCATTAAAGTCAGAAACCCATTTTTGCAGAAAGACATAGAAAACGTAGTAAAAAGAACAAATGAAGGTTTTACTAAAAACCAAAAAACCACAATTAAAGTTGAATGATCTACAAAGTCAAAAAGTTTTATTCAGAATTTGAGGGGGGAAAAAGGTGATACAAAAGTTAAAACAATTAAAAATTAAACAAACAAATTTCGCATATGAGAATAACGGACGGGCAAAAGAAAGAAATATGAAATTACGAGCACATAATTGGATATAAAATATAACAATAACGACAAGCAAATTTTTATAAATTAATATGATATTTGACACACATAAATGTTTTCGTATACAAACTCATTTAATATTCTAGATTGAGGAAAAATGCATATAAATATTCGTATGTATGTATGTGAATATGTAGCAGCCATTAAGAATATTGAACAAATGCTTTGTGACAAATAATTTTACGAGTAACAATAATTCAATTATGTAGTTAAAACAACAAATTGTTTTTTAAAGATGAGCTCAGAATGAAGAAAAAAATGTTCGCAGTGATTCACTTAAACAGCGTACGTTCTCAGCACTTATTATAAATCACTGAAGTCATTAAAAGCCTTCATGTCTAATTGGAATTGAAGAATTAAATATATACATACATATGTAATTAGTTATGTCATCAAAAACTTGATGAACTTTGAACATATTTCGAATCAAGCTGGCGGTGAAATGAAATGATAAGGATTAACAAAACAAATGAAAAAAGAGAATTATCAAGGAACTGCTGCATGTTCTTAATGGGAATTAACGCACAATGAATCAACTACTTAAAACTTAAATACAAACTTTGAAAATTAAGGGCCTGTCCCATGATGTCGAACGTTAAAGTACACAAGTATTTTACAGTCCCTTTACATACAAATTTTAGGCCTATTGACAAAAGAAAGCTTCTGAATCAATATATTTTGGACTTTTGATATCGTGGGAAAGGCAGCAAGTTCTGTTGAAGAAGTAATGCTTTGTTAAAAAGGTATTTGGACATACATATGTATTCATAAAATCGAAAATGAATGGGAATGAGTTCAAGTCCCAGTATTACATACAAAATTTTACTAAAATTTATTTCAAATATATTTTAGTTCTTTAGGAATATTATAAATACGAAATTCAGCACAGAAAATAAGATAAATTTTCAAAATACGCTCGTCCCGAAAATATGTTTATTGGTTTGAGAGGCATAAACGATAGGAGCGATTTACCTGTTCGTCGACTTTTTGCTATCGAAGAAAGTGGAGCAAAGAATTTACATAAAACTTTACAACCGCCATTATTTCGCAATTCAAATCATTCATTTGGTGACTAGTTATAATCCTTATTTTGTTAAGTTCATCTGTCGCTCATATGAAGAATTTTACAATTGTAGCGATTAGGTCGGTAAATTAGCTTTTAATAAGTGGTTAACGATCACGTCATCGTGGGACAGCTGCTTATTGATATGTTTTTTTTTAATTTTTGTCGTTTCAATGCTTACATTAAGACATTTGTCTATGAATGAGGCCATTATAGTTTACAATAGTTCTTAAAATTTAAAGTTCTGTTTCACGATCACGAACGTCGAAGTTATCATACATTTGAAATGGCAATAAAACGTATTTGTAGTCGCTTAAAAACTTTGTTAAACAACATTTTGTTCGCCTTTTTTCCAAAATTTAATGCTTTAAGAAATTGAAGCACGAATAGAGGTTTCTAATTATTCGAAATGCAGATCCAAAATATTTAATTAATGTTTGACTGTTGCATACAAATTATTAGAGCGTTAGAAATTCATTTTAAATTATATAAATATTATTACCTGTATTTCTAATAACAATTCTTGACGCCTTCTACGCAATTCCAGCAGAAGTTTTTGTTGTTCCGGAGTCAATTCTACAAGAAAGCAAAAAAGAAGCGCATTTAACTAAATTATGTACATAAATGGAGGACGTTGCTGGTTTAACTATATTCTGGAAAAACACACTTGCGGGAGTTGAATGTTTGGAAAAAAACAAGCACCGACAGCTGTTTACACAACTGGCAGCCAAGTTACAAAAATAGAACACAATACACGATTAAGGAGAACATCGTTCAGTGAAATGGGAGCGCTGCTTGAAGGAATTAAAAACATAATTGGAATACGAGCATATGTTCATTAATAAACTCAGCAGCGTTTCTAGTACTTAAATACACTGAGTAGAAAGAAGCTGTGGAAATGTTTAAACAGCTTGTTGCTTCAGACACGAATAAATAAATTCATGAACTAATAAAGCAAAAACAAACCCACCCTCATGCCGTATTAGTGTACAGCGATTCCTATTAGCGAATAGCGGCAGCGTTATTGGCCATAAAAATACTTCTAAAATACACAAGTAATAATGTGAATGTGGCAGGCCTCTGCACACCAAACCAAGGAGTGCCCCATTTGCAAAGCGATGAAAGAAAACAGATAAAGTTACAAAATATGTGTGTTAACTGCGGTGCGGTTGTGTTGTAAGTGAAGGTATGTAGTATTTGTGTAAACTGGATTTCGATAGAGAATTCCATTTTGGGACTTTCACTTGTTCCTGCTGAATGAACAGTTCTTCCAAAAACACCAAAATATATGTTTAACTTAGCGCTATACCTTACCTGGCATCGAGAATTCATTGCGTCCCGTAGTTGCGTTAGTTGTAGACGAAGTATATGACCGTGTATCCATTGTTGTTATCATTTCTTAATTTGCTTATATCATTTTATTTATGTATTATTTCTTTTTAGTTTATTTTACTAAAACACTGCACATAAAACGCACACACACACCTCTTTTTATTTCTTTTTTTTTTTTTTTTTTGGACAAAAATTTTCAATTATAATGACATTTTGTATGAATAATTTTTGTTTCTTATCGATTGGTCTAATTTACCAGACGATTGTATTTTTCTTTTAATTTAATTAACACTTAATTTGGTTACAAATCGCGTTTAAGAAGAAAATTTTATTTTCTTTCGTTCTCACTTTACGTACACAAAACTATTAATATTTAATTCTTGTTGTTTTGCCATTTTCTTTTCTGTTGTCGTTCTTTTTTGTATTTTGACAGCCATTTTTATGAGTGTTTTTGAGGGAGCGAGACAGCGTTGTATTGTTTATTTGAACGGCTTATAAAGCAGTGCCATTAAATGATAAGACAGTTTATCAAAGTAATATTAAGATTGTATTTATATAAACGCTATTTAAAAAAAAATAAGCTTTAAATTAAAACTGCCACAATTTGATGAATTTCATGGGATTTTACAAAATTGGCAAATATTGTTATGACAATAACTGTTCAGGAAAGCAGCAGTAGTAGAGCCACCACAACCCAGTTGTCTGTGGTTTAAAACATTTTTAGCAGAGACTTGCACTCTTGTTATGCTATTAACCGTTTTATCCTATAAATATGATACAGATGTGTCAAATGAAATTGGGTAATAGCGTTCCATTTAAAAACACATTTGCTAATAGTTTTAATAGTTGAATTAAATTTGGCCTATAAATCTTATTTTATTTTATAAATGTATGTACATATACATGCATATATATATATATTTAACACTATGTTTTGATAAAACAAGAAATCTGCCTTAGAATTAAGCTTGTACTTAATAAATTGAAGTTTTAAATGAAATTTGATTAATATATTTATCATAATAATAAACAAATGAGTTGAATAAGAAAAAAACTGTTTTATTATGTTTTCCAGCTGTCTCTTTGTCGCTATTTATTACAATACATTTAAAAAATTTAATTAAATGCTATTTAGCTATAAAATAGCATTCAGCAACTGGTTTTTTCCATAAAATACAACCCTGCTTTGAATTATTTGCCATGAACGTGTTTGTTGCTCAAGTCTTTAGTTTTACAAAAAGAAAGCAACAAATAGAAACGTCGCACACAAAAACACACACATGCACACACAAACACTAATGACATGCAAACGAACCCAATCGAAGTCAAAATGATAGCAGCAACAACAATGTGCCAGCAGTAGAAAAACCAAAAGAGAAACAATGCGAAAACACTCGCAAGGTGAAATAAACATTAAAATACAAAGAAACTAGCAAAAAAAAACAAACCTAAACAAAACATAAAAAAACAATAAAAAAAGTTAACGATTGAAACGGCTGGCGCTCAAAAAAAAAAAAACAGAAACAGAAACAAGAGTTAAAAATCCAATAGCTGCTACAAACACAATATTTGAAAGCATAAAGCCGCAACAGTTTAATTTTAGCCAGCAATTAATTCATACACGCTGGCTTGGCACGAGGCTGGAAAGTTGTTTGTTTTCGATTTCATACATAAAAATAATTGAGGAAAAGAAAAAAACTTAGTTTGCAGCCAAAATGTGGCGTTATCTAATGAAAAGTTTCGTTGTTGTTGTCTTGTTGCAAGTGCTTATAACATCCAGTGGTGCTTATGATCCCAGTGATAAGAAAATAGCCTCAGTTTTACCGCCCGAGGGCATGTTTGAGGCTTTTTATCCGCGCGAAATGGATGGAGTGCCCAACAGTGCCTCACGGCCAGCCCATGCCCATGGCTCCTTCTTTAAACATCGTAATCCCGCCCTGGTGGATACAAAAAATGCTGCCGCTTATGGTTATCGGTTTGACGGCAAAAGGAGATTTAATTTTGACTAAGAGGAGGGATATTTTCAAAGAAGTTTTATTTTTCTAACTTGATGTAAAGAGATTGTTTAATAAAATCAAATAAAAAGAGTTTTGCTTACAAGTTAATTTTGTGCGTGTTTCTTTTATTTGTGTTGGAAAGAGAGTGCCTTCAATTGCTCGTAAAAGAGAATGCCTTAAAAATCAGGAGCGCTATTGCATTTGCTTGGAAAAGAGAATTATTTATTATTATTTTCAAATATGAATTGTTTCTATTACAAGTAATAAAAAATTTAAAAAATAAAAATTTTTTGCTAAAATTAAATTTTTTGACGAATAGAGATTTTATACTTAAAACTTCTGGCACCACTGAAAGAAACTAAAAAAAAATTTAATTAGGAATGGGTTTATAGTAAACAATAATTATATATTATTACGTATCGAAAGCTTTTGTTGCTGGAGCTCAAATTGCATTATTTTTTGTTTGTTTTTGTATTGGAGAATTTTTTAGTTTTTATTTATTTACTCTTTTTTTTATTAAAATTTAAAAAATTTTATAAAAATACTTGATTCCATTGGAGGCACTAAATGAACACATCATAAACTTTGCTTTTTAGTACAGATTCTGCTAAATATACTGGGTTTGTGCAGTGGCTTATCAACACCAAGTGCTGCCAAGTTGGGCGAAAGGCGTCATAAGGCTGAATAGTTAAATGCACCAGAGTTTTGCACCCTCTGAGACTTGACTTCCAACGTTATTTCTCAATTTTATGTTCATTTTTCAAATGCTGCTGGTACTCTTGATGGGAATTTGTTTTGAATATTATTTGTTTGATTTGCTTTTCTGTGTTGTCTTTGTGGCCTTCGGTCGATTTCTCTTCTCTGCATTTCTGACATTCGAACACAAATTTCCCCGCATGTTTGTCCGTCTTCAAAATATGTTTGCGCACATTTTCCCAGCTTGTGCTGCGGAAGTGGCAGTGCGGACAGGAATAGGGTTTTTCGCCGGTGTGTTGGCGCATGTGCCGCTTTAAATGACCCTTAATTTTCGTTTTAAATTTGCACTGTTTGCAGGCAAAATGTTTGATTTCATTAGCGGGTAAATGGCATTGAAGGTGTCTGAAACACAACATAAATAACATTTTATTTATATTCTTATTTGATTAATTTATTGTAAATTAAAATTAAAATTGTTTATATTCTTATTGGATTAATTTATTGTAAATTAAAATAAACAAAATTTTTTTTTATATAACAAATACTATTTTGAGATGAAATAGAGTCTAAGTTTAAGTGCCTGAGGACGCATATCAACGTTTATGGCCTCACTTTTGTTGTTGTTTTTTTTTTGGAGTAAGAAACGAAGAGAAAATTAACACAAATTACCTCAAAAACTCTGAAAAAAAGTATTGAATTCGTTTGGCGACCTTCTAACAATCAACTTTTTCAGTTTTGCCAAAAATATTTGTAACAATAATATTGTGGTTTGTCATCTTTACCCAGCAAACATGAGTATCGCAGTTGGAAATTTTAATATCTGCAATATCAGCTGAAAATACAATATTCAAATAATGTTCCTTGCCAGTCCTGGAAACGTTGTCATTCGAATACGAGAGGAATAGATACTTGCCAGTTCTTCCAGCTAACAAGTACAGAGAGTCTATCAATAACATTCAATTGCTGTCGACTCTTCGAATAAAGGAAAATGTATGGCGATTTTGAAATTAGCAAAAATCTAAACAATTTCGAGTTGCAAGTACTTCATATGGATATAGTCCTGTATGTCAAATCGGCTTAACTGTTGGCTTAAAACTTCTGCAGGTGTTTATGAAACGAGCCCATTCACAGAACATCAGTTTTTTCGCTTGTTCGAGCAAAACGTTCTTAAGTGGCTGAAAAGCACATCGATTTCATTGGAATTTTAGTACTTGAGATTTTTAATGAAAGAGATGAAAAAGTGGGGGAGTGAGAGATAGAGATGGATTTCATTTGAACTCAAATTAAATTACGCAGTTCCTGGTTGTGAGCCAATACAAAATAACACAATTTGCTGTTGTTGTAAAACAACATTGTTTCCAGCATAATCATCATTATTCTAGTTACTGGACGATTGGCGTCGTCGTTAACTCTCATACGACGCACTTATAGCACCAGAAAATCCATGTCCAGCTAAAAGCTGCCTTAAAAAAGCCTAAAGAAAAATTGGAAAATTGTTGAGAAGCAAAATAAAAACGAAAACGAAAGCGAAAACCAAAAACCAAACAATGCGACTAAATTCAACTACATATTTTCCATTGTACGAAACTTTCATGCAGCACATGAACATGCAAAGATCAGCATATTTCAAGGTTAAGTCGGTTACAATAACAACTGGCCGCCACCGCATTTCAAAAATCACTACAATTACATTGTTATGCCGCATATCCAAAATGTATGCGTTTTTTTCATTTCCCAAAAGGCTGATCATAAGAAAATGTTGGAAAAAGTGTAAGAAGTGATTTTGCTTATTTTGATATCGGGGCGGACAGCAAGAAGCAGATTAAGCGGAGAAGGAGTCTGGTTTTTATTGCAGGTCTGCGCAGGGCCTCTGGCACGACAAATCGACATGAAAATGTCCTTGAAAAGCCTAAACGATAAGAAAAGGAGTTGATTTGAAAACGTACAGGACAAGTTTTAGGCATCTGATGAAGTATGAGGAAAAACAAAGTACTTTAAAGAAAGCATTTCGGGTCCGGGTGATTAAATCGCCGCAATCCTACACGTTCCTAAGATCTAAAGCGTCTAAAATGTTCGCCTTAAACTGGTCTACTTGATATAAATATATCAAATTTTTTCCACTACTTGTCTCCTGTAACAATCAGATTCTTTGGTAGCAATCGAAGCCACAACTTTTAGACAAACACTTCACCAACTCGTCCACTGAGAACCTCATCAACTGTAAATTCCTTTGAAGTTCCTTAAAGCATCAAATAATACGTTCTTAAGCCATCATTATTGCCGATATTCGATCATTTCACTCATCAATCTTTTAAAGACAAGTCTGTTAATCGGATGTTACATAAACAGCATCGTTAATATAATAAATTTTGCTCTGCTGAGATCTGGCATCATGTTCCCGAAGCCCTAAACGTGTAACACTTTTATTGTCTAGGGTTCATGTATTGGCAAGGGATGTGCCAGGCAATTGTGCGGTTCTACATTCGCGGCGATAATTCGTTCAATAATTCCTTCAACTTTAATGTTCTTTTGTGGAGAAGGCTGTCATCAGGAATTATTTTCTGTCACTTACAAGGATGGAAGGTTCACAAGACATAATACCTTTTTCTGTTCCTTTCCAGCACCTACTTTCCCAGCTCCGATATAAGGAACAGTTCATGGTAAAGGCTGTCTCTCCAGAGTACTTTTACAAGAAGAATGACAGGATCATGGCGCTGATTTAATTGCCAGCATTGAATTATCAATCGTTACTTTTCCAATTGACGGAATTTTTGCAAATGAACAAGAAATCGAAATAATTTTCTCCCCTTGAAATCGTATAATAATTCCATTCTTTTCCTTCTTAATCCCTATTCCTGGCAAACTTTCGTTCTCTCTTTCGCTCTTATTTTACAAAAAATTTTATTGGAATAGATGGAAATTCACAGACGAAGGCGGCATCTCTTGACTGGCGGCGATTGTTTGTATTCTGAAACAATAATTTGCAGTCGCTTATCACGGAAAACTTCAATATTTGGTTAGAACACTATTTTCCATATTAGCGATTCCGACTGGAAATCCCTCGCGTTTTAAAGTCCCTCTTGAGTTTAAAGGCCCCTATAATCGGATTATAGCAAATCACTGTCCTCGTTTTGCAAAACGCACTACATTGTTAATGCAATAATCTTAAATTTTAACAACATGATCATCAGCGCAACGTTCACCTCATCATTTGTAACATGTTGCACAGCAGCGGCCACTGCCAACCAGCGAAGGTCATCTGATAAGTGGTTAAAAATGTTATAAATATGAAGAAATAGGAATTCTTTTTTAGTAGAGTCGATGTGATCTATTGACCACAAGCAGATGGTTTCTGAAGAAAATCAGTATTAAGCAGATTTTCACAAGTTTAAGATTATTTGATCTCCAGACTTGTAAGGCCTACCGCTGCTATTATCTATGGACCACAACATCATGTAGATTAGTCCGGCATTCGCTGGATGGCTGGCCTTTAGAAATGTTTAATTTTCGATGGCTCTGATGCAGCAGGCAGTATGTTGTAGGTTTATGCTGGCCAGGAGCGCTTGACCGCTGACCTCATCACACCGGCAGTGTGTCTTTCCGTCTTGTTCTGGACGCTTTGCATCACATACGAGTACGAATTGGTATCGTCTCTAATTCGATCATTTTGTTTGTCCTGAAGTGAGTCTCTGGTGATTTTTTTTATAGAAAATTAATTCCAGTTTCCAACTTCTTTTTCCCTCGGCTTCCCTCGTCTACCTTCTACATTAGAGTCAGTTGAATTTTGTGCGGTTTCCAAATCGCATCGGTATCGATGCTATCGTTCCGAATTCAGCCAATTTTGTTCATCCTAAAATGGTTCTCTGATGAAGTTTTTCAGGAAAATTAGAGCCAGTTTCCAAGTACTGGTTCGCTTCCAGGCCAGTCGAATGCGAGATGAAATCAGCCAGCAAAATTCAAACTATTGTGGTGTACAAAAGACGGGTTTCGGGTGAAAGGTTGCTTAAGGTTCTGCTGCACATTCGTGAGTTTTGAGGGATGTCTTCGCCAGATCTTACGTCTTATTCGAAACTTTTTTTTTCTGATTTAATGGCTTCAAATTAATCTTTCACACTGCGAATAGTCGTCTCGGTAGAACGATGCCGCCAGAACGGAGAACGCAAAAGGGGCAAGGCCTGTAAATGGAACACTTACTTGCACGTCCGCTGTAGAAACTCTCTATCCTTCCATGAGTATTTGACACAGCCAGTGTGATTAGATGTCTGTCTAGTAGACAGCTAAAGATTAAACAATGTGATCAGTTATCAGCTGACGAAGTTGGGAGGCCTTCATTAGTTAAGTGAAGTTTGCGGTACATCGTTTTCAAAACGCTCCTTTTGAGAGTTGAAAACTGACGTTCAGCCAATTTAAAAATTCTCGTTTTGCAAATTCTATTCATTAAATATTTGCATTCATCCAACATCGATTCAATCTAAAGCAGTTTGAACTCTTTATGAAAAAGGGGGGCCTGTTAGAGAGTTTTAAATCATTTTTAACATTCGAATAACTTTCCAGTCGGCCTTCGTATTGGCAAAGTTCAATAGTGTAGCTGGTTTCATCGCATTTAGATTATTCGTATTGGCTTTTTTTTCATACAGTGGCAATTGCATTTAAATGCAATTGGCTGGCCAGTTTCGTTTTAGGTTGTTTTTGGTTTCTTTTTCTTAATGTTTTGTTGTTGTTGTTGTTGTTGTTTTCAGTTTTTCAACTCTAAACATGCAGCATCAAGTTTTTGGTTTTTGCTTCTTTTGCTCAAAATATGAGCAAAATAAATGCAGCGGAGAGTTGCTGTGTGTTAAAGGAATTTTTGTCGTACTGCTGGGTTGTAGCTGCTGCTGTTGTTGTTGTTGTAGTTATAGTTGTTGTGGATGGCGGGGTTGCGTCTGTGTAAAAATTCACAGAACATATCAAAGCGATCGATAAGTCACGTTTCTGGAGGCAGAATGAATTGTTGTTATTATTGTTGTAAGTTCTTTTATACATTAAGTTTCGTTTTTTATAATTTTTTTTTTTTTGGTTTTCTTTAAACTCTTAAAGGACATTGTCGGCATTTTAATCTTCAGTTTGTGTTTTAATGTCTGCCATGTTGATTTTTTGGCGACAGTTTTTACATTGCTATTGTTGTTGTTGTTCCTGGCAGTTTGTTTTCTCTCCTTTAGCAGCGTATTAATAAGCAACAACCAAACAGTGGTCGAAATATCAGCAATTTATAGATCAGCAGAAATAAATTTATAAAACTGCGTGCGCAAAAGTGATTTAGGTATAATTTTTTTTGGTTTCGTCTTTTGGTTTTTATATTTTCACAGGAGTTATAAAATGTTTAATAAAAAAAGGTTGCCTGCATTTCTATATACTGTTCGCTCCGTACAAAATCAATTAAATAATTCAATTTCTGAAGTTAAAAATAATAGGGCAAGAAAACTTGGCGGAGCGTGTGAAACTTTAAACAAATAGAAAGAATTTTTATTACTTATCCGCCCAAAATGGTGATTTGTCAAAACAGACTGAATAAATGTCTGACTGTCACTTTGACAGCTTGAAGCACCCAAAATAAGTCTGCTGTCAACTGTCACAATTCGAAAGTTTTTAGTGGTAGAGTCAGTCATACGTTTTTATTCACGGGCTGCATGATGTTATGAATTGTAAAGCTAGGAATGACATGACGTGACAAAAGTTTTCCTAAAATTATTATTCTTAATATTCTTTTATATTTGACAGTCCGCCTTTAGCTCAAATAATTAAGAAAATGCAGGAATTTTTTCCCCTTATTTGACCTAAAGCCGGAACGGTCAACAAAATAGAGAAATTTCTATAAAAAAATGATTGTTCTTAAATTTCTTGAGGCTTGAAATATTTTTGAACGGGTTTCTTCCAAATAATCACAATAACAAAATCTATTTAATTTTTAGTTTTTCCAAAGAAATTAAAATCATGTCATTTAGAAAATTTCTTGTGATCCTTTTTGGATTTTTTTTTCTATAAAGAAATAACAAAAACTATACAAAATTTAGTTTTTCTGAAGAAATTAAAATCATATCAGAAAAGGTTTTCTTTTTTGTAAAAATGAAGCCGGAAAAATTTCATTAATTATTTATAAGAAAAAAAAAGCCTCAAAAAGGATCTCCAGCTTAAAGCAAATTAAAATGATTAATTATTTTGTAAAATTTTGTCTTAAAGGTCCACTTTTATCTTCCTTTAAATAAATTTCATTCGTTTTTTTTTCATAAAAAACCAAAAAGTTCTTTAAGTTCAAGGAAAATGATGAAAACTTATTGAAAAAAAAATTACACTGAAAACAACATTTTACACTAAAAGTGGTGAAATTTACTTTGTATAAGACAAAGATATTTTGACAAAATTCCCATAATGTTATTGTATTTTATTTGTAAGAAGAAAAATTTAGATTTAATAGTAAATAAAATGAGGTTGACTTCAATTGAAGTAGATTTTATTATATAAATGTAATTTTTTTCAGTGTAGTTCCTAGTTTACACTTGATTACTATGGTGCTTTAATTTAAAGTCATTGTATGATTTTGATTTTTTCAGCATTCAGTCTCACTTATCTCCTGGACAAAACAAAACTTAAAGAGAACTTTTAATTAAACAATATTTGTAATTTGTTTATTTTTAAATTATTTAAATTAATCAAGGCGAACTCAAGTTTCGTTCATCAACTTAATGAGAATATTTAATAATATTTGTGAATTGTTTATTTCTAAAATATTGGCAAAATTAAGATTTAAAAATTCATCAACTTAATAAGAATAATTAACAAAATATGTATTTGTTTCTTGAAATGATCTTAATTACGAGTGTTAAGTCAAATTACATTCTTTGATTTTGTCAGCTTTTATTCTCTATTGGCTCTAAATTGTATAATTTTAGTTTTGAAAATTCATGAACTTAACGAGAATTATTAAATATTATTTGTAAATTTTCTTAATTATTAAGATAAATTAAAATGTTTGAATTTTTCTACATTTACTCGCCTTCTAGAGTTGAAATGTTTCAGTTTGATTTTAAAAATTCATCAACTTCATGAGAATTTAAAAAAAAAAAATATTTGTAGGTTGTTTATTCTTAAATTATCCAAATAACAAGTATTACAGCTCTTCTTTATAAATTTCACTTTAAAAATTCATGAACTTTATGAGAATTATTAAGCAATATTTGTGATTTGCTTATACATTAAATTATATAAATTATTCAACTATTTAAAACATCATATTTATGTATGTAGAAGTTTTGTAAAACTTTGAAAATAAAACTTACCTTTTCAAATGCAATTTACTTTTTCCCACATAATTACAATCCTTTTGTCCGCATTTAAAACTTTCCCTAGAATGTGAATTCAAATGAACTTTAAGCAAAGATTTGCTAACAGACGAATATTCACAATTCTCGTGTGTACATTTGAACGGATGGCCGTCTTTGGCCGGTGTTGAATCGGTTACATGATGTGTCAAATGGTGCATTTTCATAGAATGTCTAAAAGAGACAGAGAGAGAGAGAGAGAGAAAAAACACAACATCAGGTTAAAAAATATGTATATAAAAATTTAGCACAACATGTGGGGCCTCGTACACTTGAATTTAGCTACCAAAAATTTATCTACGACTTGTATTTTATTGCCAGCAAAATTAAATTTAAAAAAATGTATTTATTTTTATTAACTTTTCAGAGCTGTTTTTTGTTGTTCAACTATTTAATTAGATTAAATCAAAGTTTATTAGAAATTTTGTAAGCAAAATTTTCTAGTCACGTTTATTTGGCAAAAGAAAAAACCTGCACACACACACACACACATACACAAAAAGGCAACTGGACGTGTCGTTGAAAATAGTCAAACAGCCTTTTTATGGGACACAGTATGAAGAATCCTTTCATTCTAGTGGCAATTTTTTGAGCTGCCCAAAATGCTTTAGCAGGAGCGGGGTGTTTGGCTGGCAGGATTGGCCAGGTTTAAACTGAGCAAAACTTTGCACAAATGATTAATTCAATTTCAAGTGATTGCTGGCACTTAAATGTATAAAGACACAAAATCACTAAAGAAGCTGCTAAAGTCCAGCAAATCTTAGCCCTGGCCAAATATTATTTGGCATAGAATCCTGTTAAGGATGGTGACGTTTATGTGCGCTTCAAACATACTTCTATTAAATCTGTTTCAATAAAAACTGTAGGTTAAAGTTTTGTCTATTTCTCCGGAATACAATTACGACGCTTGTTGAATGCGGATCCGTAAATGTTTTTCCCACATTCAAGGAATTTTCTATCAAATATCATAATATTATTATTGGAAGAAACGCCAATAGCTGGTACATATTCAACAAAAATTGTTTGCTGAGACACTGAAAATATTTACTAGAAAGCAAAGAAATTCACAGCACACTTTAAAATAAGTGTGCTGTGATTTTTACCTTCAACCCCTCCTACTTTTTCAAATAAGATTAAAATAAATAATGCGATCAAGTGGCGAAATTATATTATATTATATATAAATAAGAAAAAAGAATTTTTTGTTTTTGTATTACGTAGACATATATAAATATTTTACATTGGAATTGAAATATATTTACTGAAACTATTTAAAATTCTGCATAAAAGAATTGGAACTGAAAAAAATATTGCTGTAATTTTTTTTCTGTAAAGTTAATCTAAGCGCAATGCATTGCTGTTAAAAGTGTTACTGTCGCTTTTTCCTTTCTTCTTCAGAAGAACCTTTCATCTCCTGACAACCCAATGGGTAGCAAATTGCCTGATTATCTGGCACTGTGAAACGAAAGAACTCAGGACTGTTGTTGAATTCCTGACAAGTCTAAAGATTGAAATTGCAATTTTGGTACTGCAAACCTGCCCCAGAATCCACTATTAATATATAACGTCTGCTTTTCTAAACGGATCAAAGACTTGATTCATCCAGCACAGATGGCAAGTCTGCACCACATGGTACCTGAGCAACCTTTTAAAAATCTAGTGAACAACGAAAATTGTAAACGAATTGCATGTCAAACTGACCCAACCATAAGATATCCATCCATACATAAAAAAAAAACGACAATAGTACAACTAAAGTGGAACCCACAAGGGATACCTAACAGAGGAAGCCTTAGTGTAATGTAATTTAATACGAGTGTGCTGTTATCTAAGTTGATGTATTATCCTTTCCCTTTTACCTCAAAGAACCGGATCAGCTACTTTAATGCGAGTGTTAGCTGTTCATCCAGCGTAAATAGGAAGACCTAAAATCCCCTGGAATAGACTCATTGTAATCGAAATGGAAAAGATATTTCATGCATTAGGCTATATGGTAAGGGACAGCGTAAGATGGAACCTTATTTGCAGATATAGCAAATGTTCCTGATGGTCATACGTTATTAAATAACGAACATGTTCATGCATGCTATTGTCTTCGCATCAAATTCATTATAAATTCAAAGTTTTTGTAGGCAATCTGTCATTTCTAAGGACTCAACAAATCTTAATGTCTAGTTTTAGTTTAGATTCCAGCGAGAACTTTATCCTAGTTATGATATTATACATAAGTAAGTGTATCTGGATGGCGAAACGAAAAGTAGACATTTATTCTGTCAGCATTATTTCCCCCCCAATCTACAAATTGCTGTCTGCCAACTTGATGCTGCCTTCAAACTTCAAACCAAATAAACTTTATTGGCGCAAAGCTAACACCCACGTATGTGTGTAAGTCATTCCATCCTTCAACATGTCATCCTAAAAACGTTGCATAAATTCTTGTGTTCTTTTTAAATTCGCTATTAAAAAACGTATAAACTTCATTTTGCAGAGGAAAAAATAAAATTTTATGTTGGAAAAAAAAGTTCCAACTTAAAAGCATCTCTTTTAATACAGATTAGCTAAACACACACACACACACACACACACACACACACACACACATACATTTGCAGTCACCCAAAATCCAAGTATAATGAGATACTCTTTTGTATTTGTCACAAATATATGATGTTGTTTTGCTGCAGTTCTTCCTGTAACGACCTCGATGTCTTGAAATTCTTCAGCTTGTTGTTGCTGCTACTGCTGTTTGTTGTCGAACGCTTTCGAAAATGATGACATCGGTTGGTTGGTTGCGCTCGTATGGTTTCTAACAAAACAACTACTAATTCACCAAAAATACGAGCAAAGTAGTTTAAAGTTAGTTATGAGCATGCATGCATGCATGCTTGTGCATGCTTAACCATTATCCTTTTTTCCGTTTGCTGTTTGTGCTTGTTCTATACGGTTGCGATGAAAATAACGATAAATTTTTCGCTCTCTTAAAGTTGTTTTTGTATGTTTTAGTGGAAAACCAGTTTGTATCTTTGATGTTTACAGCAG
Organism: Epicampocera succincta; assembly: GCA_932526305.1. Taxonomy (NCBI): domain Eukaryota; kingdom Metazoa; phylum Arthropoda; class Insecta; order Diptera; family Tachinidae; genus Epicampocera; species Epicampocera succincta. Next base: position 9,286,846 of record OW052037.1, on the reverse strand, counting down.
GTAACTTTTTCCGTAACAATGAAGCAACTGAAATCAATGTTATTTAGTTTGTTTGAAAGTAACGACAGTAATGGTTATGATGGTGATTTTTGGAGTAAAAAAAAAACCTATTTAGGGTGAAATTAATCGATAAACTAAAAGAGAACTTTTCCAATACACGAGAAGCAACGAGGAGTTTCTATACATACATATATGTTTTTAAGTTAACATTTTAGGTATAGAATAAAATGTTACTTTAAAAGGGTTAAGCAATATTGATTCTATTGCTAAGGAACTGGCTAAAAGTTAAGTAACCAGTAAGTAAGAGTAGAGCAAGGCAACTTCCAACAGGGCTTTCCTGATTTAATTTATTTACAAATTTGTCAAGAGATCTTTTAATTGATCTGAAGAGTTTGTATTTCTCCCAAAGCAATTGATCCTCCTCTGATTTCTTTGCTATTTTGTTAAAACAACTGCTACAAAAGCCTTGCAATGGTATGTTATAGCAAGTGACTTTTTTTTGACCTGTCACGCAGTGCTTGTTAAGACTTGTGAGGAGTCGATCAGCGTATTGTTTTTACGAAAACTTTTCTAGAGCAAGAAGTATAGCAATGAGTCTTGCCTGTATACGAGTAACTTTATAGTGAAACGTTTGTCCTTCCTGTACCTGAATTTGACTAACAGCATAGTTTATGCTGGCTTTTTAGATGCGCCAAGGTCTCTGTCTTATGATTTCGCTCAATCGCTTAAGACATGTATCGCATAAGAAACCCTCACGCAATATCCAATGGGATAAAATAATAACTTTTCTTGATACATACATATATTCTTGTTTATGTAAAGTGCTTCAGGGAAGCGTCCTTATCTCCCTGAGGCATTGCAAATTAGGGTACTCTGCAATTTGAGTAGTGGAGTAGAAGAGGCTGCTCGCTCGAAACAGCAACCTAATTTTTTAAAAGTTCTAGTGTAACTGCCAGTGTTCAGGTTCATGCAAAACCTTCATGAAAGGGCACTTGGTAGAACACAGCCCAACGTGTCACTTTGATGTTCTCTTACCACGACAACCGAAATTGTAAGAAGTACTTGCGTCATTTTGAAAGTTCAGTTTCTTACGAAACCTTCACCAAAGGTCACTTGGTAGAAGAGAGCCCCACATGCAATTTAGATATTTTGGTAGAGGTAACCTGTGTTTATCATTCGGTTGAAGCATTCTAACTGCGCGTCAAACTTAGAAACGCAGGAAAAGTGGGAAGTTTTTACTAGATACTTATGAGTTTAGGTATATATGTAGTGCCTGACCATATTTACGGGTATGCAAATGCTCCTAAGGTGTGCTGTTGTCTGGCAACAGTTTCCTGTTTTCGCAAGTAACTGAATGGTGGGCATGCATCGAACGAGTCTGCTGAAGGTCTGATGTTCCCTTGGAATTTCAGACTACCAACACAAGTGTTTATGCTCTATCCCCTGTCTAGGGAACTAGTGGCAGAAGGGATTAAATGGATTCATGTTATGTGTAGCTGTCACTTGTCACTAGAATTTGGTACCTTTGTGTGACTTGCAAACCACCTGTAGGCAGTACTAAGGCTTTGTTCACTCGTGGACCAGATTGGCACATGCTCATGACCACAGAACTCAATCCATTTCAATTTACCGTTTTTGAAGGAGTCCACTATCTCTCATTCGTATTAAGACAAAATCACAGCATTTCGAATATTATTCTAGTCAGCAAATAAGAACTGCTGCTATGCCACTGATTTACATGACACGCATACAATTTTAATGAATACGAAATTATGAAACAAGGAAATTTTAAACATGTACAATATTAATGCAATCTTCTGTTTCTTTAACACCATCTTATTCTTTACATACATTTACTTTAGACAAGTGTCATAAATATTTATGCGAGTTTTGGGAATAATACTTAGTCGTACAAAACAAACAAGCAAACAAAGGAAGAGAATGAGAATAAAACATTTGAAAAAGGCAAAAATAAAAACATGTCTACGAGCGCTGCGAGTATGTCGACGAGAACGAAACACAGAACTAAAGCTTTCGAGTAAAACTCCCCAAGCATGTGACACCTACAAGCCCAGGCAGAACAAAACAAACAACATCTTAGGAAAAAACAAGAAAAGTTTGACAAAACCCCGGTTAAGACATCGAACATCCTGATGTTGACAATGAGTCTAATGAAGAGCAGGATTCCTATTCTAATGCAGGATGTTAACTCCGCCCTGGATAAAACTTAATCAGGTAAACAACAGCGAACGACACGGAACATGTTTGTTGGGTACATGCATCAGAAATGTTAAAAATGTTTAATATGTTTAAGATTTCACTGCTTGTGAAGGGGAGGACTTGCAGCCAACAACAGCAAACAGCTTAAGAGCAATTTGGGAGAGTGTGTGCGTTTGTATGAATCCACATTTTTTTGCAATGCAAAACGTTTTCTTTGTGTGTAACTTCATGACAGCAACTCCTCAACTAGAATTCGTAAGGATGCTTTTTATGGAAGTTGGCAGAAGGAAAAACATTTCTTTATCTTCATTAGAATTCAAGCAAGTGTGAAACATTTCGTCAAGTTTTTAAGCAAATGAACTCTGTGTTTGTTGCGAACCCACAAGAGAAGACATGAAAAAACCCGACCGACTGCATCCTGTATACAGATTTGAAAGGACCTGGAAATTTCTTTGAACATTTTTGTATTCATCTTGCAGTTCACTCCAACCTGATGACTTGAATGTTGAGTTTTTGTTAAGATTTTTCCTGCTTCTTGCCCATCATCCAACAAAAAACGTTGTCGGAAGTACAACAAACTTTGGCATAACATTTTAGCTCCTTTTAAGGTTTCTTTGCTTGTGCTTTGCCGTTTTTAAAGATTTTGTAATTCTGCAGTTATTCTGGGTGTTAAAGGGCTTAATACAAGGGAGAAATGAAGATTACTGGGTGTAAGAGTTGCATACGCTGTTTGTTGGAAAATAATCAAAGACATTGTGCACCATTTACTTTGTAATCCTTAAAAAAATATATGTATTTAAAAAAAAAACGTTAAGCAAACTGCTGGCTCTACGAACTACGAAGGGTTATGTACGCAAACATGGTCGCAAGGAACCGGCATCAGGAAGGAAGTACCAGATTAAGACAAAAAGTACTTCTGGAGAGAAAAATACCTCAAATAGACTTGCAAAAAAAAAAATTCTTTTATGACAATTCCATTCAAATGTTGCGGCCCATTACGAAGGGTCCAATCCTGAACTAATTAATTCCATGAATCCTATTACATGTTCTACAGGTGGCTAAAGAAATACGATGGCCGGCAAGTGGCCTTTTTTCTGGCGAAAAAGAAGGCCAAAAAAATCACAGGTAGAAGAATTGCATAAAACCGTTCCGTGCCAGTCCTTGCAAAAGTAAATTTGCTAAAATTCGCAGTATAGCAGTTGCATTCCAAATGAAGGTGATGCCACCTTATTAAATGTGTCTTTTGTCAATATATTTGAGTTTTTGGTGCTCATCTTTTTAATCTTTAATTGGAAAATGCAAAACCGAACTACTCGCACCTTTAACTCCCTAAGAATGGGTACACCCTTTAACTTCATCCCACAGACCTTTTGGGTACTCAGTTAATCGCATTTTATATAGTCCCCAGTTCTGGATTTATTCCACCTTTCACTGGACAAACTAATACGTTTTGAATAACTGCTTTTTTGCAATGTTATCATCATCTAACAGTTAAAACGCCTGCCTGCATAACCAGACAAACACTTTTAACTTTCCAATTAACCCCAGCTTTCTATTACTCCTTCCAATTTTCCTATTTCTCAGAGATTTGCTCATTTCAGTCTTAAAGTTCACATCATAAAGTAGTGACTCGAGACAAGAATAAACAAGGCAGTCAGGCTGAAAATTAGCAAAGGATTTGCTTTTTTCCTTTTGTCTTTTGTATTGTTAAAGTGTAAAGGATTCAGCCAAGAGTCTCAAGCAAGTACTAGTCGTGAAATAATACGGGAAAACGATATGTGTGTTTTAAGAAATTACGTGCAATGCAGAACATGTGTTGCAAATAAATGCGTCATTTACTTCTGCTTGCATTCGTTAATAACAACTAAACAAAGAGAAAAGGATTTTATGATATTACTTTTAAAAGTGTAATTAGAGGGCATACATGTTAATGAGATAAAAGTACTGGCGTACTCGTACATGATGTGCTTTAGAAATTTAAACGATTGCAGAAAGAAACGGGTTAGATGACAAAATTGTTTTCCTTGTCTATAATTTATCTTAAGCTAATAAAAGTAAAAGGTTTTAGTTACTATTAAAGCCAAATTTATATGTATATTCAAACAACTGAACTTACAGTTCGTTTAATTACAGTGTGGCAGCCCCTCTGGTGTTTAGTGTTGCCATTTAGTTTTTCCGTTAGATTTCGATTCAAAAAAGCTCTTTTTAATCACCTATAACCCTATCAAATAAGATGCACAGAAATCTTCATTTAAAATAAAACGTTTCGATTCGAATCGCCTGAATCAAACTGTCACTATTTGATGGGAGGACAAAAAATTACTACGCCCTTAATTAGAACGATTAAAATAAGTTCCATAAATATGGCAAAAATTTTGCGCTTACAGTTCGTAAAACTAAAGAATTTGGCGCTAAGAATTGCGGAATTGGTAGACAAATTGGAGTAGTTGGATCAAGTTAGTGAGTAGTAAAGAATCGCACTTTAGAACAAGTGAGATCCAGGTTTGGCCCACTCTTGTCGATGTCTGGAACGATGTATCTTGCCTAAAGATTTGCTTTTAAAATTCAATTAACACAAAATCTCACACCTGCTAAACATCAACTACGTCGATTTGTTAATTATCCTTGAGTTCTTGAAATGTAAAAAAACTGATGCACAGTTTTATTTCATCTGGGAGAATACGTTAATAAGGAGACATGTCTTCTTTGGTCCTTGGGAAACCCAAAAATTGTTATTGCAAAGTCTCTCTTTCGTCAACATGTCACTATTTGGGGCCGATTTTTGGTATGATGAAATTATTGGACCTTATTCTTTCGAAAATTAGAACGAAGAAATTGTGAGGGGAAGAAATATTAAAAAAAATGTATATGATCGGAATTTGAGCCTATTAAAGTGGGTGAAGAAGTGAGTGATACTTATTTTTAACAAGACTGCGGCACGTGCCACACCAGCGTTGTTTTGCGTGGCAAGTTTACTGACCGTGATATTTTATGAAGAGATGAGGTCTTGTCAGGCTAATAATTTCAGATTTTTTGGGACTACATGAAACACCTTAACTTTCATAATAATTGATTCAGGATAGAATTCCTGAAGTTACCCAGGACATGCAGTTTCAAAAGTGTTAGTAGATGATTGGAAATTTCGTGAAGAGAATATGGTACTACAAATGTAGGTGAGGCGGACATTTAACTGATGTTGTTGCCACTATTAATGGATACCCTACCAGTTGGGTTTAAACAGGCATCCCATGACACCAGTCTGGGAAGGTTCTCAGCTTGCCCAGAATTCTTTAATCACAAAAAGACAAACATTTCTTCAACTGTTGAAAAACTAAACAACTTAGCAGATATAACCGGAGACAAAACAAAAATTTCCTCTAGAGATGAAGATGATGAAACCTTGTCTTAGTAGGAACCGGTAATACATTTCTTTGTTAGTTTTTTTTCTACAATCCAAGAATAATCATGCCCTTTTCTTCTCACTTAGATAAGCAAAGGAGATATCTGTTCCTGAAGAGATTATGATTCCTTTCAGTGGACTTGCATTCCAACCTGCCAGAAACATATTGAACTTTCCACATGTCAGCAGAACATAAATGTTTTCAAGCGTCTGCAGGCATGAGTTCAAGGAACTGTTGAACCCGATTGAACCTAGAGGGAACGAACGAACTCCTAAATATTCCTTAATTGGGATATTTTTCAATAGTCACTGTTTGTTGGATGGCCTCGATTGGACCTGCAAAGAACGTACAAATTGTTCTTTTTTTCAAAAATCTCATATGAGTATCATTGCGAAATTTTTATATAGTCACTGGCTATTTGACTGCCTCAATTGGACCTAGAGAGAACCAACAAATTGTTAAATTATCCTAAATATTATGGAGTCACTGTCTATGGACGACAAAGGCCTTAAATTTTTACACCAAAAAAAGAAAAAAGGTTAAATAAATTTATTCAGTTCCCGTTTTAAAGTTTATTTTGAAAATGTTTTCTGTTCTGCAATAATATATTTTTCTTTTCGAGCAAGTGCTTCTTAAGAAGAATTCATTTTAATGTTCATCTCAAATTATTGTCCTTGTTCATCTATTTTGATGTTTGTGTTATATTTTTTTTTTATATTTATTCTCTTTTTGTAGGACACTTAAGTTTTACGACCAAAGAAACTATACAAACAGCAAGTTGGTTTATTAAAAAAAAAAACAAGAAGGAAAATAATATCAACGGGCCACTTGAAACGAACACTTTCATCATACCTCCTCGCAACGGCACGTCCCCCCAACCACCCAGCCTACAATAGAGTGTGAAGTCGTCACTCACTTTGGCCAGCAGATAAAAAAAAGAAATGTTACTCTGCGCCATATACTTCCGGATTTGTAGACGATACTTAAAAATTAAACAAACAAAAAATGAAATAGAAGTAAAAAAAAAAAAAACTAGAGAAAATCTCTTCAGTGAATCGTCGTCATTATTGTACATGAATGAAAATGCATTTGGAAGAAACTTAGATTTTATTTTTGGTATGGTGCAGTTTGAGCAGGGACATGGCAATAGGAATCAGGAGGAGGGTATTATCTATAATATCAAACTGACTATAAGAAGCATCCATCATAAGATTTGCAGCTGGCAGCTTGATGTGCTGTAAACTTCTTAAGGGGAAACCTTAATAAAGCGCCTGTTTGTGGAGCCCCGACATTTGCAGCTAATTAATTTTTTCTTATACAGCCAACATCTCATATATGGTCCCTCGCTTTGTCCTTCTTTTCCCCCACGCCCGTGTCACATTAAACATCAGGAAAGAGAAAAGTTTTGTTAGAAACTCTAGTCATTTTTATTTAGTTGTTTTGTTACTGCTGGTAATTCATTTTTATTGAAATGGCATAAAATGTTCTGAATAAAGTTCTCTAAACTGTTGTTGTTGTTGTAGTTGTAGTTGTTTTCATTTTGTGCAGTTGTAAGTATTTCATACGACTCGAAATATCTACTTACGAGAAATAACGTTCGTGTGTCTCTTGCAATATTTCAGTTAAATATTTCGATTTTTCCCAGTTACTCATGGCGTAATGAATGCGCCATCAACATGGCTGCCATGGCAGAATGAACAGTTCTCTTCTGTTCTGTTCATCCTGGATTTGGAACAGCCAACAACAAGATGAATGCATTAATGATGTTGATGTTCTACTTCCACCGTTATTAGTTTTTGTTTTGTTGCTTTCGGTTTTTCGTATTCTTAGTTTTGAAATTTATTTAAAATTGTATTTTATTTAAAGCGGTCGGGATACTAGTGCCAGCGTCTGTATTTCTTCACAGGTATTGGGAATATTTTCGCTGTTCACTACTCGTATATTGGCTTCCATGTTGAATCAAACAAATACTGCACGGTGCAGTGCAAGATTACAATTAATCGGAGGTGTTTGTTGAAGGTTTTTGTCTTTTGGAAAAAATGTTTGTGATAAAACTCATTTCTTCTAGTTCCTTACGGAGAATAGACATCTATTGCAAGACAACAGCATATCCAGCACATTTGGATCACCGGGCATACGCTACTACTGCGCTAACTAGCCCAGGTAGGCAAGTCAACCTACGGCCTCGTTGTGTTAGTTGACTTTCAGTGCAGGTTGCGGAAGAACCTGCATAATCAAAGTCATACCTAAAGTTTCTAGAATTGTGGTTGTCGTGCTAACGGAGGGACACGTTCCCCTCTATGCCAGGTTTGCTATTCCCTAAGGCAAAATGTATTCCCAGGTGTGGCCGATGAGCCCAAACTGGCTTTTACCCGACACCATCGTGATATCGTTTCAATAGGACGGCGCGATTGCCTGCTGCCACTTGCGACACTCTGCGCTTTCGATTTAAGATTAAGGTTACGTTGCATGCAATTAACTGAGATCATGCGATGTTGCCCTGTAAAGTTTCCTTCAGGTGCAGGCTAAAAAAGCTATTTAAAAATGCCAAAGTGTCACCTATTAAATTTAGCCTGATTTAGGTGACAGAGTAAATAAAAAATTGGACACTCTGGACGTGCAGCATATGGTGAAGTAGAGGCGAACAACTGTTCCATGTTACATTGTACTCCATAAGCCTAATGTCGTCGACAGGTCTTTAGAAGCTAAAAGAAACTTGAATGACAATTCAGTGGCAGTTTATAAATAGCAAGCACCTAATTAAATACCCTTTAGCAAATATGATCGACTTGGAATCTGTTGTATTTTATAAGAAAATAAGCATTTCTTAAAACATCGTATAAGGGCCTCGAAATATATATTTGGTATTCAAATATTTGGTATGTGACAGACTATAGCCGCTATAAAAGTCATCTATAGTCTTATTGTTGTGTCAATATTTTCGGTTTAATAGGAAAAATCAGTTAAGTTGTGAAACAGTTTGTAAAAGTACCAAATCCTGGTAAATAGTTCGTTATTGACGAACGAATAGCCCGTGTAGACGGTTGAAGTTTAGTGAGGGACGTATGGCAATAAAAGAAGTGCTTGTAAGACCTATCCAGGTCTTAGCCTAATCAAAAACCTCATCTCTTGGGGATGGTGATGCTTTAATTGCTTGCCTCATCTTCAACATTTTCGTTTGATGACTGTGATAAGTTGTCTGCTGCACTTCCCTAAGCCAATAACTTTTTCTTACCCCTAATACGGCGAGCACTACTGGTGTCTGTAGACGGTTAATCTAAAGTTGCTTGTAACTTAACAAAATACACACAACATACAAACAGAGTTTATTGTCAGTTTGAAAGCAATTCATTTTAATGATTCTTTTTCATCGCTGACTGCTTCTTCATTTGATTCGCTTCTTCTTTTGATTCAATTCAATTCAGTTCAGCTCAGCCAGTAGAATTTAAGATTTTTAGTTGCTTTTCTCTCCTTCCTCAAATATTTCTAGTTATCACGTGAGACTCAATTTAATAGAGTTGGATTTTTCTTTTTGCAGTTTTCCTACTTATTTTTATTTAGCTGGGTAGTTGGAAATATGTATGTGAATAGCAGGGAAAACGGTCGTAGACAAATCAGACATCCTTAGGAATATCAGTTGTTTGGAAAATAGGTGCATCATTGGACTTTGTTGTTGTCGTCATAAGTTTTTCATCTTCATTTATTTTATGGTTTTGAGAAATTGCCACAGACAGTGATGCTCAATGGTAATAGGAGGCAAGAAAAATATTGTATATTTGCAGCAAGTGCTCGCCGCTCGCCTTCTAACAATTTTAAATCTGGTATTTTGATTTTCTGTGTTTTGGAATTTATGAAAATCCATTAAAATGGTACACACTCGGTACAAGTCAGCTGTGCTGTTTTGGCGAACATAAAGTTTTTTATTACGCTTTCAGATATGCTTATAAAAACGAATACATGCTTGTACATATGCTTATGATTACTTGCTTTGTAATATCTATATATATATGTACAAAGAAATTGAAATTTCAATAAACACTTGTTTCGTGTTCAAGTGATTATTCTTTATGATTCCATGATAACATTCCTTCCCTCGTCGTATTTGATTGGCGGTAGTTGAAAATATAAAAATAATATGCTGGCACATTTTAAAGGATGTGATATGAGCAGGCAGCAAAATGCTTTTGTAATGGTCACTGGGACATAGATTGTAATATCAAACATAATGCAAATGAACGATTACTTTTCAATTTAGTACTTAAATATACAATAAATTGTGTTAAAGTCTTGGTAGTGTCACAGTGCAGTGAAACTTCACAACAGGTGAAATGGGGAGCGCTTAATAAAATACAAGGGGTATTCGTTGCTCTTTAAGTCAATAAGGAAATAGGCAGTCTTTTAGATGTTACACAAGGCATTCGAAAGAAATATTTGGTAGCCGCCCTTCAGAAGCATGGACGGTGTCGAAGGCGGATGAGGAAGTCCTTGGTATTTTCGTGAGAAAAGTTCTGCGTTCAATCTTCGGCCCTGTTTGCGTTGATGGTTTCTGGAGAAGAAGATTAAATCATGAACTGTACGGGTTGTACAGCGACATGAGCCTAACCAGGCGCCTACGGATCCAACGGCTAAGATGGTTGGGCCATGTAGAGCGCATGGAGAATACTGCTCCGACCCGTAGAATCTTCGATTCCGAACCTGTGGGAAAACGCAGTAGAGGACGCCCACGGAACCGATGGCGCACACAAGTGGAGGGGGACCTCAACCAACTTAGTGTGCACAATTGGAGAACGCTGGCTAAAGACCGTGCCAGCTGGAAAACTTTGTTGGTTGAGGCCCAGCTTCACCACGGACTGTAGCGCCAAAAGAAGAAGAAGAAGAAGCGTTTCAGGGCGTGGAGTAGTTTAGGGCAAAAGAACTGGACGTGTACGAATGTTGAAAGGGACACATTTTTGAAACCAGGAAAGTGAATCATACTTTTCTATGCATTAGTCTTATCAAAAATTTCACTTTCAGACATTTATTTTTGATACTCTTTGGATGTCAATGTCAATGTCAATATTTAAAAATTTATATTTCCATATTCCCCGAGTTTTGTTAGTGTAAGGGGCAAGTTTATTTCCACTAAATTCGTCTTGATTAGGGATGTTTTTTTTAAAGAACGATTGAAATGCATATTTTACATAAAAAGTATGAAGGAATAAAAAATTTAATAGTAGGGCTCGGATCTTTGCAATGTGACTAACATTGATTATTATGCTACGCCTTTTCTTTGAGGGCTTAATACGTCCAGGAACGGCACCACCCCTTTCAATGGGAGTTTTAACAAGTCCTGTTCACCCAACATTACCTAGACCGCAACTCTTCCTCCTGAAAGATATGCCATCACTTAAAATTGTCCAGATTGCTCCTTTCCTGAGACCAACTGAAATGTTTATAATTGGATGTTCCAATCTTTTGAATAAGAACGATTCCCTATCAGGTTTATGCGAAAAATTCAAGCACCCTTTTTTGGTATTCTTATTGGAAACTGGTCCATTGCTTAAGTTATGTTTGTTGTCCAGAGTTCAATATTTGCTGGCGCCATTAAAAAAATCAAAATTATAAAACCTTTAAATAAGGTTTTAAGCATCGTCTGTCAAATTGGCTTTCGATAGACGACTATAGAATTGGAAAACGTGTGCAAAATGCACGTCACAATCATTCCACGGAGAGGTCTCTTCGAAGTATTTTGATAGGTTTACCGAGGATGTCATCCCGCAAACATCAATCAATCGAGTTGGTATCACTTACAAGAACTCAAACTTTTACAGACTATAATTTAAGGAATTTCGTCTCTTGCCTTGGACCAAGCGACCATAAACAAAGCCATGAGTACATAGAATGGTACAAGAAAAATAGGAAACTGGTCTTAATATTTATAAAAAAAACATGTTCTGCGATAAGCCCCAAATTTTTGGGAGAAGATGGACGTCAAGAAATAAAATGATAGAATTTAATACAATATCAATTAACACGTCAGCCAGAAGCTCCCAGTAGATTTCGGAAAAGTATTGGATCGACCAGTATTTGTTTAAGAACGACACTAGCCAGCCAATCAGCATTAAGGGGGATGCCTTAATCGAATGATATGAGCAGCGATGAAATTAGTCAAGTGCAAACTAATTGAGAATTGGCTGGATTTTGTAAAGCGATCAGTAACGGTCATATCGTTTTAGAAATATTTTGCTGCCTTACGACGATTTGGGCTTCGGAGTAGTGAATTTCTATCTCTCACTTAGTTCTTTCTGCAAACTAAAACAAGGTACAAATTGAGCTGCACCAACCAGGCAGCCTTGTGGAAGTACCGGTTTCGCTCTACAAATTCATTATCAACATTAAACAACAATTAATACTCCCTTTTCTTGTTTCTAACTTCTTTTTAATTTAAAAGTTAAAAGAAATTATCCTAAACAAAACTTCTAATCTGTATTAAGAAATGACTACATTCAGCAAAAATTATTGTACAAAAAATACTTCAACAAAAAGTCCGCACTAATGACCACTGCCTGCAGTTAAACTATTACTGTTTTGTTGCATATTTGTGATTCTTAAACGTATGCAAAAGCAAAAATTGTAAGCCTATCTGCAGGAGTATCGCTGCAAAAGGGTTAGAGAGGAGGCAGTAAAGAGAAGAAGAAACTGAAGGAAACAGAAAATATTTTCCTACAAAGATTGCATTTTTAGTGGCCGCAAGCGTGATTTAGTGAATGCAATGCAATATTTGTTTAAAGAATGTATGAGATCCTTTTCAACAAAGGGACAATTCAGACGCACACACATGTATCTACATACATTTCTTTACGTGTGTGGCATGTATGTATATTTCAAAATACACAACAATATGTTTACGAATTATTCACATGGTCGTGTAAACGGGAAAAAAAGGTCTGGAAGCTGTTGCAAGGAATGTCCTGCTTATACTTAATGAGTTATTTTGTTTTTCGTCCTTTTTTCCAACGAAAACGCTTTTTTTTTATTTATTTGTAATTTTATTAGTGGTTGTGTTGTTTTGGAATTTTTTAATTTAAGCAGTACAGTCTTATGAATAAACAGTAACCCAGTGGTAAAAAGGAAAACCTTTTACAACACAGTTTTCATAAAAATTTATTGCCTAAACTTGGCCTTGCTGGCTTGTTTCAAACTAGATAACTTCTAAAATGGGGTGTAATTAATACGTTAAAAGTGAAGTCTTCATTCTTAAAACCGCCTAAAATAACTTTAAAAGTAATTATAGTACGTATGAAAAGCACCTTTGGGCCAGAGTTCTTACAGCTGTTTGTTCAACTTCTTGTGCAGGTAAAACATAATGTCTGGCTGTTTAACTGCAACTCTTTAAGCAAATGATCAATGATTCGTAGACCCAGCTGATTATACTGAATACTAAGGATCCCGGCCATCTTTTCTACTCCGTGTAAAGTAAGGAAATGTGTAAGAAATACTATCTTCTGAAATATCAAGACAGCAATTGTTAATAAGCCGACAGGTAGCAGGGATTTCTAGAGATTGATCTAGATCTATTCAGATTCTAGAGATAGACCCAGCAGATCTACTAACTGGTTGCTGTAAGAAATGGTTGTAGTCGTAAAACTAATTTGGAAAAAATAATGTGACTATAGCGATATTTTGGTGGTCCTACTCAAGTGAATACCAGATCAGTGCAGTTGGAGGGAACAAGGTTTCACTACCCTATTACTCTATTATGTCTTTCAAAGAGCTGACAACTGTCCTTATACTGTCATTTCCAATGCTAAGTAAGAGCCAATTTGGTTTTTTAAAATATAGGTAATAAGGCTTGATGTACGAAAAACCTTTGCCACGTATTCAGGTATCAGATGTTCCTCATGCCCATGTCATGGCACATATTATTCAATTCGACTTCTAACCATCGAGTTTGCTTCTATTAAGACTTATTAAATGCGGTTGAAAATAGAACACCATTCAAATGAATAGACCATTGTGTGACAGTCTAGTTTGGGATTGCTCGTTCGTAGGCAGCAGAGAGCGAACAGTGACTCCCTCAAACCTCGTGGCAGATTGGAATGTGCTATATTATTCTATTCTCAAATTGGATTTAGTTGTAACAAAATCAGAAAACATGTCGCTTGTGACAATTGTCTATTCCCGTACTTTAAGCTCTTTGGCAAAAGCTCATAAATTTGTGGCCAGTTGGCAGGTGAATTCCATTGAAATTATTTTGAATGTAGAAATTAAAAACATTAAATCTCTATATGAGCTGCCCTCTCTGTCCTAATCGTTTCTTTTTCTTATAGAATAGGGGATAAAGTATGCCCCTGAGGAAAGAAAAATGAAACATAAATTATATTCCGGTACCTGACAGTTTCGGTCAGGTCATGCTACCACTTTTACCACTGGCACATGCTGATCAAAATCATTCACTTATATAATCATACATTCAGTTTTATATTAAAATAAACCCCGCTTGAAATGTTTAGTTTTAATAAAGAAATTGCATTGTGGTCATTGTGTGGGAAAAGCCCTTTTTTTGTGGCAGGTTCCTGTTTTGCTTTTTTTTTATGGCAAAATGACCAAAATTAAAAACCGCCACCAAATGCTTAATTATAAAACTTATTGCTCTATACAAATTGCCAAAGTGCAATAAATTGAATGACACATTTGAATAAAACAGAAAAGATTTTAAAATGCTTTGCTTTTTTTTAATACATTCTTCCTACATGACAATGAAAGTGCTATTTTTGCATAAAGTCTAAAAAAGCCAGATATAATGAACCGAAAAAAACACTAAAATGGGGAGTTGGTTGATAAGATGAATATAAAACTCAGCACTCAGAGATATTAAAAGAACAACATTTTGTGCAAACAAAATTAATATTTTTTAATAGTAAAATTTTTTGTAAGCCGAATAAAATGCAACAGCGGCTCTTTGTCAGATATAACTATGGCAACACTTTGTAGTTTCTTGCAGGTTAAGCGAGGTTCACGCTATTAGACAGGACAGAATTAGGTTTTACCTTCTTTTCAGTTACAAATCATTTGTTTTGTTTCTGCTCAGTTCAACATTTGTAAATGTAGTTTGATTTAACTTTTTTGGTTCGTTCTGCGGCCTAATATTTTTAGTTTTAACAAGATTGAACAATTTATGAAAAAAAGAACGATTTCTAATGAAAAGTTTAGCAAGTTTAGCAATTGGCAGAAAATTAGTTTGATTTAACTTTTTTGGTTCGTTCTGCGGCCTAATATTTTTAGTTTTAACAAGATTGAACAATTTATGAAAAAAAAGAACGATTTCTAATGAAAAGTTTAGCAAGTTTAGCAATTGGCAGAAAATTATGTAACAGAAAATTATTATGTAACAATTCAATAAAGCGAACCGAGTTTCGTAAAGAATTTTTAGCAGAAAAATCGATTATAAAATATGTATTTGTTACAGAAAAGAACGTCGACGACGAATGTAAAAATTAATGGAACCTTTAAGACTTTGATTGGAAATTTCGTTTTCATACCATCACAATTAAAAGCCCATAAAAGCTCGACAATATAGTAATCAGTGACGGCTGAGCGGTTCCATGTAGGCTGCAGAAGTGTCAGCCTTTGACAGCATTCACCAGTTAAAGTAATTTTTTTTCCATAAGGTGACAGAAATACAGCGACGGCACGCCATCGGCTACAAAACAGCCGGCTGGTCAATTTGTATTTTATAAAAATGCAACTCTGATTAAATGAAAAATCTTACAGTTTTAAAAATTTCTAAAAATTATTACGTTTTCACAATCTATTCGTTTTGCTCTATCGGGCTTGCAGGTACTCGTATTATTTAAGTGTTTGTTTGACAAGTCCTATAAACAGAACGGTGTCCTCAAATAATGATCCGAAGTCAGTCTCATGTTCACTACTAAATTAAGGGCAAATCTTACGTCCATTAACTGTCCTTTCTAAAGGACTTTCTAGAGTTTGAAAGTGAAATATATACCTGAATACGTATTTTAAAAGCCCCAATGATTAAATATAATAAAACAATATTGAAATTATTAGAGTACGTACTTGTTTTTGAAAACCTTGTCACATGAAACACAAGGAAACGTTTGGCCTGTACTGCGATCCTCCTCAATATTTGCGAATTCTGCTGCCGCCTTCTTGTCCAGGTGAATGTTTTTAATGTGATCTTTGAGATTGTTGGGGCGTGAAAACGATGAACTGCAAATGTTGCACTTGAAGTGTTTCTCTTTTGTGTGATTGTGCAAATGAAAACGTAAAGATTGTTTGCGAAATGCTTTTTCGCATAAAGGGCAGGGCAAAAGCTGATTTTTACCCACACTGACGAAGGAATGAAAGACGCGGTGATAGAGCACGTCCGCCCGAAAGGGAGCTCTGGCGTAGACGAAATTAAGAATGTTAGCAGCCAGATTTTCTAATACAGAATATAAACAACTTACTGGAAGGCGCATAAATCGCACAGCCACATATTTTCTCCTTTCTCGGTCAGGGCTGCTTGTAGTTCGGCTGGCACTTTGACTACTTCGGGTTTAACCACCGTTAGGGGTTTGCATAGGCGGGTGTGTCTGCCCAGTTCTTGGGCGGTTGCGAATTTCTTCGAACACAATATGCAATTGTGTTTCTTATTCATGTGATGCCTTGGGGTGTGAAAAGACAGCTCCGCTGGAGTTGGGCCGGAAAAAGAACAATCTTTGTTGCACTTGTCAGCAAAAGCCACGGGGGCAGACTTAGTAAGGAAAACTTGCTGTTTGGCTTGCACACTTGTGCTGGGCTTTTCATCGTTACCTGCTGTATCTATTCTTGTGCTACTAAACAGAAATCTTGATTATTATATTTTCTCAGTTAGTGAATTTGTTGGCAAACCTGTTTACCTGTTTTCGTTATTTGCTTCGAAAAGCTCTTTAGCATTTTCTTTTCTGCCACATTTTTGATTTTCAATCGTAGCTTTCTGTTTATGGTCCAGAGTTTTGCGATGCCGTCGCGCTTGACAAGGGCTAAAAAATTCCAAATTGCATATAGAACAAAAATATTTGTTCACAAAATGTTTGAACTTTTCATGTCTTTGTAAGGCAATTTTTGAGGCTAATATCTCGGTGCAGGACAGACATTTAAACTTTGATTGATATATATCCGAGGCAGTGCCCATGAACTCTACTCCAGGATGATATGTAATAAAATGGCGTCTTAGTTCAAAGTTAAAGCGAAATATTTGGCCGCATTTGCCACATTCTAGTCCCAGTTTTTTGCTTATGCAGATGGGTACTGAACGATTAATGGCCAGCAGGACTTCTTTGTGCTCGGGACCCAATAGATGTCTTCGCATTTGATTGTTGTCTTCACATTCGTATTGGCAGTAGGAACACCAAAAGCGTCCGGGACCTTCAGAGGCATCCAAATGGGAGGCGGAGTTCCAATGCAGTAGAAACGTGTCCTCGGTATTGGCGTAGAAACGACAAGGTCGGCACTGAAAGGGTGACTGCAGTACAATGGCATGAATGTTGTCTAAAATTAAGGGCAGCGATACGCCTGGCTGCAACTGCATCCGCCTATAATGATAATGCGAAATCAAGTGCTTGCCTATTAGATGCCTGGTCATGACATGTTTGCACAGACTGCATTTCAAATAGGTACATCTTCTTTTGCGCTTTTTACTCGTTGAGGCCATAGTTATGGTAAGCGGTTTGAATTCCGCCAGGGCTAGATTTTCTAGACTTTTCTTTATATCACTTTCGGGCAGCTCTTTAATGGCAGCCTTTTCCAATTGCAGCTCTGGTTCGGCTCGCTTTAGGTGATAGGCGGTTTTCAAATGATGTTCGTAGATGATTTTACTTTTCAGCTTGCGGCAACAAATGTTGCACCAATAGTCCTGATTAGTTTTGCTGTGCTTGGCCAACTCCACCACTTCTTTGTATTCCAATCTCTGTAATTTGGTACCGGGAATCCATTTGCCTTTGGTGTGGTCGGCGGGGGGATGTTGGCCTTCCGCGTCATCTAAGTTATCATCCCAGGTGGGGGAAGCTCGCGAGAGCTGGGAGTGAGCTACCCTGAGGAAGGGGCGATTTTCCGGTCTCCATTTACCGCCCGTATGAGATATGGGCACCACGGGTGGCGACTGGCGCATAAGGTTTAATTTCCATTTTTCTCCAGAGCCATGAGTCTCAGTCATTGGATCGTAGTCCTCATCATCATCATCTCCCACATCAATGACGCCCTCATCTTCTTCCTCCTCTTCGTCAGTAACTTCCGGTGACTCATGGCCATCGTAATTCATGCTCTTAAAAATGCCTTCCTTCAGAAAATTTTCTCCGCCAGTTTGCTGTGTGGTACCCAACCAGTTGACGCGCGCTGATGTCTCGGCCTCTTGCTGCATGGACTTTTGTCGAGTCAACGGTCCCGTATGCTGGGCACTCACTGTCTTTCCGCCACTTGTCGAGGGTACATTGTGGCCGACCGCAGATTGTACACTCTGCAGTTGAAGAGAGGAGAAAAATACATCTGCTTCGAGTTCATAAGGTAATTCGTAACTGTCTCCCAGAGTCTTGGAAGTTTTACCGCCATGGCTGGCAGGATGAGACGTTCCAGGCTCATTAAAACTGAACGGTTCAAAGGTTATGGCGGCAGTAACTTCTGAACTGGTTTGTGGCGCAGTGCTGCTAGTGGAGGTGGTGATTTTTGTAGGCGATACAGCGGTAGATGTTGTTGCTGTCCTACAGTTCTGTTTTCGGTGTTGAATATAGTTTTCCAGGCCTACGATTGTGCTCTTGCACTTTATGCACAGATGACTGTCATCTAAATTGTCCTCCATTCTTAATTGCAATCTGTGAAGAAAATTTAAAATTTGCAAAACTTCAGTCTCCCAGACAGTTTTGGAAAAAGTTTTCAAATTATGATGTCATGTAGACATTTGCAAATACATTTTCTAATAAAAAATATTCATTAATGTTTTAATTATATGTAGTTCTACTATTATGGGGACAAAATCTTTCTTAGTTATTTAAAAACATAATTTAAAGTCAGATAAATATATTTCCATGTGAGAGCATTTAATTTCATATGGAAACGGAATTCAATCCAGCTGTCTGCTCCGCAGAAAACGCAGAATTAAAAAGCTTTTTGGAAGGATATAATTTTTAACAGAAAATGTTAATTCTGTTTTTAAAATTAAATTATTTCATTATATTATTTAAAACAAAAACATTTATTTGCCAGAAGAACCTACATAAATACCAATTGAACTCTGTAACAGGGCTGCGAGTCACACATACACATCTTTGGCAACCCAACAAACAAATTTACAAAACATTGTTATATAAATGTTTTTCCGCCATCAACAAATAGATAATAGATTTTATTGCAATAAAATATATTTCCAAAGCTGGCATTTATTTAAGTAATTCTCGTTCCATGTACGAGCATCCTGCAACTGTGTCTATACCCAACAAACAAATTTGCAAAAAGAATTTTTTTCAGCAAAAAATTACTAGCAAAACTTGTTTTCTTTTAGTTTCCTTCTAGTGCTATGCGCTTTTTTTTGAACAATATTCATACCCAGCAAACAAATTTGCAATTGTTTCTTACACGAAATACATCTTTTATAACCGATTTTGTTTTCTTAACCGTTTCTAAGCATTTATGTAGCAAATTAGAAATACTTTGTTCAGAATCGAACGCACAGCCTGCGACATATATAAGTTGCGCGAGGAGAATTTTCCTGGCGCTCTCAATGCAGCCGAGTCAACATTGTTCCCACTACTCTATTAAACCGCCATTATTTTGAGAACATTAACTTTAATGCATTAGGCAGCTTCTTTCTACAATTTGTGCTGATAGTTCTGGCGACAAGTCCCCCAATAAATTGCACAGTTTGCATCAGCCGCTTTCTCTTCGTTCTCTTCGCTCTCTTGGCTAAGAGCTTGCCAGATTGTACGTTAGGAAATATGGATTTTGATTTATTGCACTCAAATTCATATATCAATTCATTAATTTATTCTTAGTTTATTATAACTTATAAATTATAATAAATATTAATAGCTAAAGCAGCAGCAGCAACTAAAAACCATAGGCTTGAGTTTTAAATGAAAAGACATTAATTAGGCCTAAAAGAATTCAGAGCTGGTTTCATCAGAGTTTTGATTTAGTACAATTGATTGTTAGACAAAAAAAAGGTGAAACATATAAAATGTGTGTTGGACAGGAGTTGTAAAGATGGTTAAGGAATAAAAGGAATGGTTTTTTTTGAGACACCAACCAAAATCGGCCAGTCTACTAATATTTCGACGACTATTACAGCAGTTTTAGATTTAAAATTTCAGCTCAAGTACCAAGTAAAGAAAAACCATTCAAAATTCCCCATTGATCAGTTCTTATGATGCTGGAACAAATGGCCAACTGAAATGCCATCCATTTTGTGTTCGCTGGGACTTAAAAAACTGATTGAGTTACAAAAATCAATGGCGTTTTGAAAACTTCAGCCTTTATGCATTTTTATCTCACGGATAAACACCTCGCTCATTACCGGCTTGATGTACGATAATATAAAATTCCATATCAAATTTATTGACAAACATATCATACAAATCCATGTAATCAAGCTGAAATATCTGCACTCATAAAAGAAATGAGATTAGACAATCTTGTTGTTTAATTGGCCATAGATTAGCAGATCATTTGAGCCAGATAGTTGGCCTACCAAATGCCCCTGCGGTCTAGCCAGCCGGCTCTCTGAGCACATCCATAGAGTGCCAAGTCATATCTAATCATGTGCGTACAAATTATTTTTATAACTTTGAAAGCAGGAACGAAGAAAAAAATATAATAGTAAGCCGTCTTGTTTCCCTTTTCTGTTGGCTTGTTTTTGGTCCGAGCCAAGAAAAATCATTTACTGAATCATGAGCCATCATGCCGAAGACAACGACGACGACGACAACGACAACGACAACTTTATTTGCCGCTTCTAGAGTATGAAGGCTAAATTGACTGCAGTCAGATTTGTTGTTGGCCGGGGAACTGGTTGTGCTGGCTTCAAAAGCTGGGGAGTTTAAGTTATTGGGAATCGACTCATTGTGGCAATATTCATAATTTAAGATATTCTAGTTACCAAGCCAAAACAAAAAAAAGTTTAGCAAATAGTACGCAGTCTCGACTCATGCTGCGGTAGTAGTTCACCATAAATTCTCAGCTCTTTTGAACGGCGTTTTGAAAAGCTTTTCTCTATAGAAACAACTGGCCAGCTTGGTTTTTTTCTTTTTTTTTTTGCTTTTTTTGATGATTGAGTTTTAAAAAGAAGCCAACAAGGCTTTGTGGCCGGCTGGCTGACGTTGCTGCTGCTGCTGCTGTTGTTGTTGTTGGCCGATCAGTCGGCATGAATGAAAGCTCAGTCATAATGGTTTGAAAGTGTTATTTGTTACCACTGCATTGTCATAAGTTGTGGCAAAATTGTTGTGTTATTAAACCTGCTGAGCTGCAGTACACTTCAACTTCATCTCTACATTAGCAATCATCCTGCCACAAATTCAGATAAAAAGAAAGAAACAAACAAGACTCGAAACGTTCATCTTCTACGGCTGGAAATTGAAATGCGTTTGTGCCACATTTATTCTCATAAAAGCCTTGTAACTCAGAAATCATTAAATAAAACAGGCAAATAAGCGACCAAAAATAAATAAAGCCAGCCCAAGACAGCAACGCAAAACGATACCGACTTTGCTTTAAAAATCAAACCAAACAAACGGCCGACCCAAAACGTCTTTTCCAGCTGCTGCTTGTCTGTCCCACCAACCGACCAGCCAACCATCCAACGAGCCAACCAATCGACCAGCCGATTGTTTATGAATTTGTAGGCTGGCGTGAAATATAGACACGAAATGTATCTTCTCTAGTAACGCAATCGTCTTAATGCGAATTATGAATATTCATACAATATAAATGAATAAATTGAACAAATGTTGGCACGGCCCGGAATGAATGAATTGTTGTTCCTCATTTCCAGCCACAGAGTTTGTTGTAGCTGGAAAAAAGGAAAAGCAAAATATCGCCTGAGAACACTTAAAAAATGTTGTCTAAATTATTGCTAATGATTTGTTGTTAATATGGCTCATAATTTTCTTGTCATTCAATGGTTATTGGTAGTTTAAACCGACACACACACACACACACACACACACACACATGCACAGACCTGAAATGCTAAAAAAAAGCATCTTAATAAATGACACATAATTTATGAAATAATTTTCATTTAAATGTTTAATTTGCAAAAATAATAAATAATTCAAGAAGTTTCTCAGATTATTGCGTTAATATTTCTGAAAGAATATTTTGCCTGTAAACAATTTCTCGGCCACGATTTATTTGATTTCGATTGATATTTTAAATATTTAGCAATTTTTTTTTTTTTTTGAAGCCAAAAGAAGTTTTTATAAGATTTTAATA
The DNA here is from genome assembly GCA_932526305.1 of Epicampocera succincta. NCBI lineage: Eukaryota > Metazoa > Arthropoda > Insecta > Diptera > Tachinidae > Epicampocera > Epicampocera succincta. The sequence goes on along the minus strand of OW052037.1, from coordinate 9,264,782 downwards.
AAGCCAGCAACTATAACAGTTATGTATATTTTCTAGCATAAAAATTGCACGATAATTGTTATTTTAAAGCTAAAGTTTTGTTTTAGAAATCATGTAAAAATTTGTGGCAACTTTCTGGAAGGCAAAAGGAGTCTTTACGACTTGAATAAAGTATCAAATATAACAGTTATGTCTGCTTTTTGGCTTAACAATTACACAATAACTGTTATTTTGCATACATATAACGCTTCGGTTTTAAGCAATTTGTTGTCTTTAAGTCTGAGCATAATTATTTTTTCCTTAAGCTCAAGGAGAATTTATTCCAGTTCGAAGGCTGCATTAAATTTTCCTAAAAAAAAATGCTTCGTGGACCAGTTGCACATAAATCCCAGGCATTTTGTTTTTTGTTTTTTTGTTTTTTAAGCAAGACACTCTGTAATATCTAAACACAAAAATATTTTATTCTAAGGATCATATAAATTATATAGTTTGAAGCAAAAAAAAAAAACCAATTTTGACAATATTAAAATGGTAGCAGCAAAAATGGTCACCTGAGTTGTCAAGATCACCTGTTATGAATGCCTGTTTTTAAAGCCTTTATACTTTTAAGCAACGAAAGGTCCGTTCTATTAGAAACAGGCAAATGGCTAATTGGTGTTTTAAAAATTACTCGATTTAAGTTCGAATGTCAAAATCAGCTGTTCAAGGGAGAAACTGATTGATCAGCCAACATATTTAAAGTTAAAACACTAATCACTGAATAATTCTTATAAATCAGAAAAGATTTCTAACCGCCAAACGGTAACGGTTCTGAAATTTTTATCTTTAGTTGCTTGAAATTCCATATTTGTCGTATTGAACCGAGAAGTATAAATGTCTCCCTTAAACATCCAACTGAAAATGTTAATCTTTCGTTATTGTTTTTGTTTTGATTCTTTCTCACTCTTTTTATTGGGTGCTAAAAAATCGTTTTATTTTGTTTTGTCTTAATTTCATTTGATAAAATTTTAACATGATTGTCACACATGCAAATAATTGCTCTATTGTATTCCATTTCAAATTGTTCAATTTCGAGTCATTTTTGTTGTGGCTGTTGTTCGTTTTTTTTTTTTATTCTTCTTGTGAATGATGCCTTTTGATATTGTTGTTTGTTATTTGTTGTCATGCAGTTGGTTTTAATGTCCTACATCAAGGGTTTAGTTGATATGCACGCTACAATGGTTTCATTTAAAATTTGATTCGTTAACTTATATGCAGGTATAAATTATAAAGAAAGAAAAATGGTTATTATATTTCAAAGACAAATTCTAATAGCCAAAAATCTTTATTGTAACCTGAAAGTCTGGCATAAAACTGCCAACTCTAATGGCCTTAAGCAACGTTTCAAATATCTACAAATAAATATATAGAACTTCATTAAGTTCTGTCAAGTGTCGTTTATTTAAGAAAGCAGCCAAGCCGACCAACATGCGCTAAAACGGCCCTGTTTTTTGAGGTTCAAAACGGATTCAGATTTTATTATTGATTTGCATAGTTTTGCCCTGGCATGTTCCCAGCTTGGGCATTGAGTTTTTTGGTCTAAAAAGGTGTAAGGGTTCGCCAAACTCTAGGAAAGAGTTGCTTGATTTTGGAATATAGTGGCATTAAATGTTTCTACCCTTGTTTTTCTACTACCTGCAAAATATCTCACAAGGAGCATGTACCTTCAGTCGTTTGCAAAGTTTTCCTCAACTCATTTAGGAAATGTTCTTTATTATATCTTGTAAAACATTAAATTACCTTTACCCCAAATATGGGAGTATTATATGGGATTTATATTGATTTGATCGTTCATATGCTACAAAAATTACCCTGATCTCACTTATAAGGATGCCTTTTAAGAGAGATACTGGTTTGGTTATTAGCTGAGGTGCTTAGTTTGGCTGAAGCGTTTTGCTTGTGGTTGCAAAGTTTGAGAGCAGTCAAACCCAAGGAGCCGGATTTCAGTGTGGTTGAAAAGTTTGAAAGCCGTCACAGCAAGGGAATTTACCGTTTCTCCGATGATAGGTGGTACCTGTTTTCGGGGTTCCAATCGACCCTAAGGTGCTATTGTTTTGTAATAGCTACCTCTATTTAGTTTCAGTAAGGACAGTGGACAATATTGAGCGAGCCTGGTCTGACATGTTTTATGGATTTCATATTAACGGCACAGGCGTCTTGAATTTATCGATTGTCTAAGGGATGGCCGACAGGAGGATGGCGTGATTTCAGCATATTTCAAGAAATTTTGTCACACCGCGGCATTCGTACACCTGCAGCTTAGAACCTTATGCCAGTTGCTTTCGGTGGTGCATTCATAATATTCAATTTTCGACCACTCACTCCAGCACTGGCGCAACTACTTCATCAAATAAACGAGTAACTTCAAGTTCCAAAAGCTTAACCGTAATCATGACATCAAGTTGCTCCCACCTGTTATTCATTTCTGTCTTAATCCCCAATCTACGATACAGGCATACGAACACTCATTCTTACAGACCTACATACGATTTTCTACGTCCAGTTTTTTTTTTGGCTTTGCCAGGGCACTTTAAAATTCGTCTATTACTTTTCGAAATTGTCACCATCAATATTTAATATTTTCCTCGTGATGCCATTTTAGTTGTTTTAGAGTTTTTATTTTGTTATTTTGTTTTGGAATATTTTACAAATATTCATATTCATTGTCTGACAATGACAATTCATTTCAAATATCTTCTCTATACAATTTTCAACTGCGAATAACGACGCTGTTGCAAGCCGCAATTACCATAAATGTGAAATTGTCAAGTGTCAACGTAGTAGATGGCATGTTTGACAAGATACTTTAGAAAAAGAACTCACAATGATTGTATCATGTTTGTGCATGCATTTTTATACTCGTGTGTATGCAAATAATATTTGTATTCACCATTTTTTTTTCACTGTTTTTCTTTTATTTGTGCAATAAATTTTTATAAAATATTTATTAATATGCAAGGAATATGAATATGTTCGACATGTTGTTTAGATTATGCAAAATAAAAACAGCAATAACAGCAACAGCAACAGCAACAGCAACAACCACAACAACAGCAGCGAGAATACAAAGTGTAAAAAGAGGCATTTAAAAAGAACCCATGTAAACGCCAATCAAATTATGTCGTTAGAAAAATAGGAGAGAACAATTAATGTTTTTGACAGCTCAACAGCACAATATTCACACAATATCAGGAGGCAGGTTTTAGGAAAACTATTATTAAATGCTGGCAACATTTGTGGGAGTTAAAGGATAGTTTAAAGATCCAGTTTCACAACTTCGAATGGTAACGTGCGCTATTATTTGAACTAAATGTAAAATTTTTGACCCAAAAACTATTATTTTTTAGTTTGTTTATTTTCTGTTATATATTTTTATCGTATTTTGCTTTTAACTCGAAAAATGGAACTGCGCTTAAAAGCCTGAAAGTGCACCTTTTTGTGATGTATTATACCCGCTGGGATCTGATGTGAATCAAAATCGTTTCGTCTCCGATATTTTTGTAAACCGTTTAAAAAAGCAGTTTTAAAACTTGCAACTGTTGTTAAGACCCATAATCTTTGATAAAATATACTAAATAAATGACAGCTAATTTTACAGACATCCGTTCAATTACTGGGTTAAGGTCTTACAGCCCAAATTGTAACACACAACCCGGTCATTTTGCGAGTGCAGAAGCTGAGAGCATCAACCAAAAACTATTCAATCCATTTGAATGAATTGTAAAACTTCGATTGATTTTTATTTCAGCGATGGTGCGAGAAAAGGGGGCAATTTGCTCCCCTCTAATACCAGTTTTATTCAATATTAATTTAATTTTTTTTTATAGTCAAGGATTATTGTTGAAAATTCTAAAGTTATGGTCGTTGTCAACGAAAATCTTCATAAAAATGTTAAGCGTTTTTTATACGCTACGACAGCAGCTCCATTTGAAGGTCAATAGACTGTCTCTATCTATCCCTATAAGATACGAAGAAAAATAAGTTTTTTGATGTAACGACGACGACTGTTGGAATCAAGAGGATTAAATCAAACTTTCGCATACATTTTTTTCCCGCGAAAACGACAAACAAAACTAACAGCCGTTAATTTTCATTAATTTAATTAAATGAATATTTCCTCCACCTTAAATTGTGTAAAAAAAAAAAAAAAAAAACTTCTTATGTATCAGAAAATCTTATACGAATTAATTTAATTTCACCGCTTTTCTTATTTAATTTTCCCATAAACAACATGATTATCATTTAATATTATAAAAATCTCAAATAAAAATCATGCTTAAGATCATAATCAATAATTTTGATATAATAAAAAGTTTTATTACTTTTTAATACAAATACTGTCTGATGATCCACTGCGAACGACCGATAGCCAGTGATGCTACATGAACAAAACAAAACAAAAACTGTCATCAAAATGTAATAAAAGTAGAAAGCAATTCAATTTTATGAATTTTTGTAGATTTTTCAAAATAACAAAAATTATGGAAAAGAAAAATATTAAATTCATTAAATAAATTAAGTCTTAAATTTACAATAATCGCCAGGTCGTAAAAGTATTTGATGTTTTCGGGCAGATTTTGCAATATGTTTTTGCTATTTCTTTTCAAGAAATAATGACACTTCGAAGGTAGAAATCAATACTAGTTACTGTCGCCTTTTCATAATTTTCTCAACGGTGGAATGTTGTTGTTGTTGTTTTTTTTTTTTTTTGGATTTGGCGCAAAACAAATAACACTAAAATAAGAATTCATTTAAAGGTTTTTAAAACATAAAATTTTAATCAGCCATCGAAATAAATTATTAATCAAAAGTCGTAAAAAACTCTGAGTTGGTGGTGGAAGAAAACAAGAATAAAATACTTTTAGATCAGAACAGACGGACATGATTACATACATACATACATACATACATGATCATAAATTCCTTATAAATGGCTGAAAATAAAAGAAAAAGATGGCAACAGTCCCACAAGCAGGCAGCTAAATAAATAAAAGCTGGCCGGATAAGCAGACGGACAAGCTGATTGAAAAGTGTACCGAGGAGTACGTTTATGGCTTTAACAACTCTTTGCGGGCAATGCATCCTGACGAACAACGTCAACAAAATTTTACGACATTTTTATTTAAGAAATATAATAATCATAAACCAGATGACGGATCCGATGCGTTTGCCTGTGTTAGTGTGAAACCTGCAAAGCCGCAGAAAAGAAATAATTTGATGTTGATTTGGTGTTGATGAGAGGGAACGAACAAAACAAGGTATTGTCACTATAAAATGCCGAAACAGCCGGCCATTATTATTAATGTAGACATGTAAAGAACTTTCGCAGCCGGTCAAACCAACCGAAGGTACTCGACCCGAAACGACAACTACAATCAATTAAGAAATGCAGCAAAAATTTATATAATAAATAAATGACGTAATGAAACAAGGTTTGAGTAAGATGTTGTCATCACTGGTTATTCGTTATAAAACCCCATTATTGTCATTATGTAAGACATACAATAATGTGTTAATGCCAACTGTGACAGAGAATTGGAAATGTTAAAACTTCCATGATTCCGGCCAGTGGAGGAAACCTTAACTCGTCGAAAACTGTATCCAGTTGTCAGATCTCACAACATTGTAAGTAAATTATGGCTAAAATGGCGGACAGTTCTATGAAGTATCAATTTTTGTCTTACAACATTGTTAGAAACATCATGGTCAGTTCATTGTCAGACAGGTGACAACCGTGAAAACGCTCCTCGTTGTCATTGTCAGATTGTGGCCAGAGCCCAGAAAAATGCTAGGTCAAGGCTCCATGCTGAGATTACACATGACCGGTGTTAGGTTGGTTAAAAACTCTGCTGTGGTTTGAGGTTTTGATTGCTTAGACCCCCGCAATTATTCGTTATGCCCTCAAAGCGCTTAAGCTGAATGTTCAATATGATGTGAACAGTCCGATACGTCCGCTCAAAACGCCCGCCGCTGGTGTCCATGTTATCTAAATTAGATCAAAATTAGTTCGTAAACATTCAGCTATAGCGATCTTCGTTGATGGCGCTTAAAGAAATATTCTTCGATGAGTGGCCATTCGTCACGCTTTTCTGTTTTCAGTTTGAATGTGATACCGGAGTCCGCATTATCAATTTAGATCAAAAGTAGTTTAGACAATCTCGTTGGCTTCGACAACCTTTTTGTAAAAGAAATATTGACAGATATCTACTCCGGTCCAAGCCAGACAATAACTTTCTTGTGGTGCAATTGATGGAGCAATTTTGTGTTTGTGTGTGCGGCTGCAGGTCTCTGCACAGGATGTCGTTACAGTTTTATAAAAAAGCCTTTGATGCATTTTTAAGGAAGACTGTTTTACGCGAAAGCTGCCACTTCAATTCAATAAGGAAAACGCCTTTCGCTAAGTTGTCTTTAGGTATTTCCCCACATTTCTGTTACCTTACTCCAACAGGTTCCAACAGGTTTAATTTTGAACTGTCGCTGAAAATCGTCGCATGTTAAGGCCAGCTTATTCCAATCAGATTTAAAGTCAGTCTCGTGTATCGAGAAGCGATTTTTTCTTCATAAACCTCTTTCAAAAAGAGGTATCGCAAGCGCTCAATGTGATGTTTGGAAATGGTTGGCGGTAACGGTGTTTCCAGTTCATCACAAATACACTCGAAATAACGAGTTGCCATCATTTTAATAATAATGCGCCGGTGACGTCTGGAACATCATCACAGCCTCAGCAATCATCTGGCTCATCGTCAGGTAACAAACACAAGTCTGAGCAATAAATAATGTGGTGTAAATTACTTTATGAATAAAAATGCAAATCGAATGCATTAATTTAATAACATCAGCCAGCAATCATTTCGATCCAGATCCATTTATATGAATGAACGTATAATCATCATCATCATGGTCGTCGTCATCATCGTCGTCGTCATCAAACTTCGCCAGACGAATTACAATGAGAGGAGGTGTGTGTTTTGTGTGTGTGTGTGTGTGTGTGCGCGCGGTAGGGTTTGTTTTTCATTAATTTTTTTTTCAAAAATTAAATAAGTATACAGGAATTTTTATGGCACAGGGTGTGACAAAAGGAGAGAGAAGTAGTGAAAATGGTTTAAGGGTCGAGAAAGATACAACGAAACTGCACACAAATTCCTAAGCATTGAGAAAACTGGACGATGGTTGGTATAAGAACAAAGGACAAAAACCGAATTTAGCCCATTTATGCTCGAAAAGCAGAGGCACAGAAATCAAATCTAAATGTAATTGTTCTCAAAACGGATTTTGTTAACTTTTTGACATTTGAACGTTTAAGGAATTACGTCGACGCCTGTTTTGATGCTCTTCTTTACAAACCTATTTTTTAGGTACGAGTACATTAATAGTGTAAAATAAAAGTTTTATTACAAAAACTCTGCCATCACAGAGAATATTTTCATGCCTTCAACAAACAGACTATAAGTATTTATTTGTTTGGTGAAGAAACACACGCCTGGTGTCCCCCAATTATATATTCAACTGTCGAAATTTTTCCCATTTCCTCAAATGTTATATTCAGGTAAACACACCCTTTAATAAATTTCACCGAAATCGTCATTTGACAATTGTCATTGGCTGATGGCGCTGTTATGATTGTGTCTGTCTTGTGGCATCATAAAATTTATGACACTTTCAATATAAATTTCCTTAATTTGCAGCACAGCCATAAAAATGAGATTCCATCATACTCGTAGTCTTTAATGATGGGGCCGGCTGCAAAAGTGCTTTTTTTTTGCTGACACTGTTCAGCCTTATGGATTTTAGTATTTTTTTTTTTTATAAAATATTGGCCCAGACTTTAAAAAAAAAACGTTATTAAATTTCAATATGATGAAAGCTAAATTAAATATGAACCTTACGCTGGTCTTAATTTACGAATTATTTTTAAGTTTTAAGAATATTGGAATTGAGTTCGGTTATAAAAATTTGTTCTTCCTTAATTGCAGTGGCTTGTGAAAATTAACTTGTTATTGGTTTTTGGGAAAAGTCCACTGTGTAAAAAAGTCGTAAAACCAAGAACAGGCCAGCGAGATAAGTTTTTAAGGTGAACAAATGTGTAAGTTAAATTTAAAATTAAAATTTTTATGGCAGCTGTTAATTGGTTTTAATTTATGGAGATGTATTTATGAAAATTGAGTTGAGATATTGTTTCGTTTGCTGTTCTCTGTATGCCGTTGAAAGTGTAATAAAAACGTACATTTTAAAGTGAAATTCTGATTTTCTGAGACTCAAATGTTTGTAATTGAAATCAGCTGTCAAACCAACAAACAAAAAACGACAAATATGATCTATAAACTGTGGAGCTGAAATGGTAGACAAACCATCCTGTAGTATGAAACCTTAAACAATCCTAATTGACTACGAACCAGTTTCGCTTTCTCAAAAATGTTGTGATGAATTCTGTTCTTGTTATTGTAATATATATATATATATATTTTTTTTAATATTGTTTTATTTACGATCTATTTTACAATTAAAATAAAATATATTTGAAGTTTTTTTTTTTTTTTTAATATTGTTTTATTTGCGATCTATTTTACAATTAAAATAATAAGCAAATTTCATAACTTTTAAATAACAACATAACATATATTGAATTTCCTAAAACCCAAAAACAAAATAAATACAAGAAGAATTTACTTTTTAAGTAAAATACAGAGTAACGAATTTTAACTTTTTCTATTCTCGCAAGGGAAGGTCAAGTACATGAAGTCTTTTATGTCTTTGGATTTCATTGCTATCATCTAAAAGACTGATTGCTAACACGTTGGAATGATTGCTTAGTCTATTTAGGTATCTCTCACTGAAGTTATTTATTTTTTTTTCTGTTTAAATTATATCCAAATTTGATTAAGAAAATATTTTTGATAACAGACAAATATTTAAAAAAATTTTTTTTTATATTTTCAAGATCGGCTTTAGATCAATTATTGCGGATAATTGCTTTTTGACAGCTAAAGATAATGTTGAACGGAAGTTTCTAAGGATTTCTTTTTGAACAGAAAGAGTATTCAAATATTTGATCTAAAGTCGAACTGAAAAATATAAAAAAATATATATTTATTTCACTATTTCAGTACTAAATAAATAATTCTGAAAATGCTATGAAAAATCGGCGAAATTTAGTTGAGATTTTTAAGCGTTTTAAATTTTTATTTTTTTTTTTGTGTGAAGTTTTTTCGTGCCACCATTTATTCATCTGTTCATTTCCTTTAATACAAAGTAATTAAAGCAACTCATAATTTTAACCACCATCTGGCACAATCCTAAATCATTTTAAACCCTTTTGGCTTTAGAAAATTTAAAAATTCACGTGAATACATTCGGTTCGAAATTGTACAGGTTGGTGTGAAAATTATATGTTCAACAAACGCTGTGCAAACTGTTTAGACGTTACAGAATATCCGCCACCGTTCATTTGTATGGACGCCTTCAGTTTCAGAAATGTAGATTCGTCACTGTCGTAAATTCTCATGAAAATGACTATTTAAATGGTAATGACTACAAAATATTCAAAATTTCAATATTTGCAGTGGATGTGCGGAAATTTGAAAATGACTAAAAGATACAACTACGATTCAGCCAATTAACAACAAACAAAATAATTAATACAGCAACAACACCGGCAATACACAATAATTAAACAAAAATCAAAAACAAAACAAAACAAAACAAAAAAAAGAAGAAAATGTGTTCAGGGATACATTCAAATGTGTATAAAACAGTGGAGGACAAATAAATGCCATTGAAATTCAAACAGATACTTTGGAATTTAAGTGTAAAATGACTCTTTGACTCAGGGATGATAAGTTCAGTACATTTTGCGAAGCAACCCGGCTGGTATTCATTACTATTATATCAGCAGAACTTAAAAATTCTTACAAAAATCAGCATATTTTTTTATTAGATAAGAAAATTTAAATTTAGTTTTTAGTATAGTATAATTTTAAACAAAAATATTTAAAATCGTTTCTTGGTTGCTGATTTGAATGGGCTTGAAAAGAGATCGCAAGTTTGAAAATTTTCCTTTGACTTGAACTGTCAAAAAATTATCGCCTGCGAAAGCGTAAAAAATTGGCATCTCTTCTTACAGCCGAACAGCTTAACTATAATTCTAGGTCTGCCTTAATCTTAAATCTGCTGTCCCTTTTTTAGCTCCACTGGAAAACCTTCACGAACTAGTGCAGTATTTTCGCTTTCAAAACGAAGAGCAGATGACGTTCACATTTGGGCGCGTATCACTAATAATCGGAGGTTTGAGCTTCACTGTTAGAAAAGCACAAGCCGCCAATTCTAACAAAAACTCAACAATTCCACCAGTATATGAATAAAATGTTATGCAGCAATTATGCTGCAACATAATGTGCCATTATCGTTTATCAAAAACAGTCTCATAACCATTCGGCAAAATCGCTGGCGACTAATTACCCAAATAAAAATCGTATCATACTCGTAATTTTAAGGCTTGTTAACGAATACGCTTTGAAAACACACAAGTGTTAGCATGTGTGAGGGCAGAACTTGAAGGAATTGTTTCCAAATTGCAAACAATTTTAAAATGTGATCTAAAGAAAAAACTTCCAATCGATGAGCGCTGTTATATGCGGCAAAATTTTGATGGTCGCCAGTTTGTACCGCTACATTTTAAAGTTGCTGTTTCAAGAGCTAAAAGTTTTGTAATCACTTGCAGTCCATTGACAAATAAAATTTACACTCTTACAAAATGTTGTATGCAGCAAAATGTAATTGTAAAATATGCGTTGAGTAAAATGAAAAAAACTAACACTTTTACAAGCTGAGTGCTGTGATATGCGGCAAAATATGGAGAAAGTCATGCTACTCTGCTTTGTTGTAAAATGGTTAAAAAAAAAATGGAATAATTAAATAATAAAATTAATAAATAAAATAAAATAATTAAAATGGAACATAAAAAGAAATTAGAACCGTTTTGACAGAGGAAATTGAATGGCTCAAACTAAGCAGCAAAGCGGCCTGAAATTCGATTCAGAAAGCAGTCTGAAAAGAACATTTAATTTGCTGTTAAGCCATTTTAAGGAAATTACACCTTCGAACGTTAAACTTAAGAGTAAGTAAAAAGGATAATGCTAATGTTAAGCGGCTTTTTAATGGCCAGCCCTTAAATGAAGGAATAATAGATCTGCGACCATCGCCGATCTATTATGCCTCCCCTGTCCTCTTAAGGTTTTAATACGCTACCTGAACCTGATCAGCTTCTTTAACGCGTATTAGCAAGTCCAGTTCACTCCACGTTTAGGCATGAAATAGTCTGCATTTCCTGTGTCCTATTGCCTCTCAGTTGATCATCAAATGAATCCATTGACTTGTGCTCTTCGCTGCAGCATCTGCAAGGGTCTATGAGTGACCTTCAAATTTATTTCAGTTACTCCTAGACGACATATTATTTACAGTGTAAGGGGTAAAAACAGTTCTTGTCATTTTTGACAATTCTTTTGCTACAGTTTTTAGTTTTACTTGTGACATTGTAACAATTGAGAAAGTTTTTGAAACGTGTAACATTATGCAGGGGTTGGCCTTACGTCCAGCTTAGCGGGGAGGCCCGTCAAAAATGCAGCATGCAGTGTGTCCTCTAATAGGCAGCTCAGATGCTTGAAAGTGTATAACTGTCATATTGTTAAAGCTACATCTGCCCGAATTATCTATCATTTATTCCGTATATTATGACAAAATGTGAGGGATCGCCTAACGAACTTCCAAGTGATAAAATGAGTTCAAATAATACAATACTATATAATTGAGAATGTGCTGTGAGGCATGTTTTACAATTTAGGGATTTTAAACTATTATCAGGTCGCCGTGGAACGTGCAAAGGATTTATATAAAATATTCTACAATTCATGCTTGGGGATTTTAAATCTAATCAACAGCTACAATTATTTAGCTGCGCCCATCATTAAAAAAAATTTAAGCAGGCCTGCTGTAAGGCCCTTTGTCGTCCCAAATTTTACCACAGCGATGTATGTATGTTGTAGCAAAACCAAGGCGCGCTTTATTTAATCTTTAGAAAACTAGACTTTCAAATCCATGACTTGTTTCGTTCACTGTTAATTACCTAAAACGCCAATAGAAGTCACCCGTTTAAATACCAAATTTTTAAATTGAAAACTTGGTCTAGAGGTTGTAATATCGTAAATAACTTCTTTTTGAAAATAGAAAATAGAAAACAAAACAAAAAAAAACGAAATAAACAAATTCCATCAACTCCCGTCACATGTTCAAAAGGCACCGCATCGCACAAAATGTCACAATAAAAACAAAATATTCTGCGTTTAGTGTTTCCATTTGCAAAACAACAACGGAAACAACAGAAATTGTTTGTTTATTGTTTGTTCATTTGTTTCAGCTGTTTGTTGTTTTGTATGTATGTGCAAAATGAAAACATATTGTAGGATTGTAGCTGCTGTTTGCCGTTGTTGTTGTTGCTGGCAAATAAATAACTGCAATGTGTTGGCAACACGTTAATTGTTAAACAAATGCGCTGCGCGTTTATCACTCACCAAATAACATGACAACAAATGCTAAAAGAGATAGAAATGTTTTCCTACTCGTATGTTGAAATGTTTGTTGTGCCTTTTGTGTTAACAACATGTATGAGTTGCAGAAGAAGCAATTGCTGGCATAACTAACAACAGAAGTTGGAGAACCGCATAACCCTCTTAACCAAAACAATTTATTGTAAATGAACCGTTTCATTTGCCCGGGTGAGTAGGTGTGTTTAACAATTAGACTGCTAAGGGACGTATACCTCAATTGCATAGATAGATATTTTGGAGTTTCGTACAAAGCTCTAAGGTAAAGAAGTCGAGTTTTGGGGACATGTAATAGACTCAACCGGTTATTATATGTTCTTCAGAAACCTTCACCAAAGGTCAATTGGCAGAACGGGGACCGACCCCCCCCCCCCCCCCCCCCCCGGGCAGAACGCCTTTTTTGGCGTTCTAGGTTGTAGCAGCCTATCCTTGGCTGAAACGTTCTGGTTGTGGTTTAAGCCTAAAGACGCAGGAAGAAGGAAATCTTCGAGGTCTGCTTTTATGCAAAGCACTAGATTTGGTGGCATGGACAGGCGAGTCTTGTTAAAACCTAATTAATGTTCCTTGTGGGTTTCCAGCTACCAACTCAGAAGCGTTGGTGCTTCTCGCCTTCTGGTGAATTGTGTGAAACAGGAGGGATTAGATAGCCAGAGGTTTATGATTTATGCCGTGCAACATATTATGAAAAATTGCCACCTGTGTGAACTTTGCAAGCCACATGGGGGCACTAGTGAGCCGTCACCCAGTTCGCTCAAGTGGAGTTGGTTCACGTCATGGCCGTCATGGCAGTTGCTGGCATAAAATTAATTCCAAGCCAAGTCCTCGGCGAAAAGGTCGGCGTCTAACAAAATGAGACATTCTTCATTTTGGTTAGAGTCAGCAATCGAAACTCTAGGAAGTTCATGCTATATCTTTTACATGTCCTCCATACATATATCGGGCAATTGTCAAAGTTTGATTGGCTGTATTGTTAAGGCCTTGTTTCAACAATATGATCGTTATCAAGCGTCCAAGTTTTGTTGGCTCTATTGGCCGACAAATATACAGTCAGTGTTTTTAGTGCCTTATAAACATATTTGCCTTAAACAATTCTACTTCCGTTATGCCGGGATGCTGGCGGTGTTCGCTCCCCTTACCTTGTTAGTTTTAACAGATGGAATTCTATCACTAAAGTTTAGAAGGGCGCTTTAGCACTTGACATCATTGTATTGTACTCTTATTGTAGAAACTTTTTTTTCTCTCATTGGAATGCACAATATTGTACGTTTTCATTCTTTCTATGTTACATTTTCCATTTATTATTTCTTCTTCCACATTGTGGAGTTTTTATCAAAAAAAAAAAAAAAAAAATTCATTTCATTTTGTATTTTGTTTTTTATCATCTCACTTATTTAACCTCAGAGACTTGTAAGAACCCTCCCCGAACATAATCTTTTATATATGCGAGTGTGTGTGTGTGTGCATATGAATTTTTCCACTTTTTTTTTGTTTGCGTTTTGTTGCAACACTGTAAAGCTGTTAAATTTGTCAAGTAAACATGTATGTATGTATGTAGGTAAGAAACCTTAGGAATTATTACATAATATGGAAGAAAGCTGAGCCAAACAACACAAAACAACTATAATTTGCAGCAAAAGAAATTGCCCAGAAATTCCACTCATCTTGAGTTTTTTTCTGTTTTTTGTTTTGTTTTAATAGTACGAGTATGTATGTAGTTGTTGGTGGTTTTATTAAGCCGAACAATAACAGAAACATCATTCATTTCACCCGTCATTCTCATGACCAGGCTCCCATAGCAGTCGTTGCTCGTATTCCATAAATGCTCCAACCAAATCCTAGAATATTACAATACAAAAACACACACACACACATATGGCGAGAATGACAAACGTATTGTAAAAGAGCAGAACAATTCAGCTATAACTTCAAGGATGATGATGACGCTACTCGCTTCTTTGCAACTACGGCCACCATCACCATTGTATATGTTTATGCCACAACAATGGCGTTACACTACGAATTGTAGACGTAATAAACTTCAGTTTTGACAGGACATAACACACCAAAGAATGTCGTCGCGTATGTTACCGGTAATGCGTGTACGTATGTATGTACATACATATGTATGTCTACATAAATGTTTTTATCATTGTTATTGCTGTTGTTGTGTCAGATTGTTGCTTACAGCGTTGTTGTTGTTGCCATAATGGGAGGTTATTTTTCTATTAGTAATTTTGTTGGTTTGCCCAGGCATCATGTGACACATAAAATATTGTCCATAAAATGGATTGTTCCGTCATAAAATAGATGGAGGACATCATATTTTCTTAGTTAATCATGGAAATATATACGTACGTATCTACATATGTAGAGAGTATTTGACGCAAGTTGTTATTTTAATTAAAACTGTATAAGAAGTGATAAAAAGAAATTTATGATTTGGCGTTGACAAAAGCATAATTTTTGTTGGTTTTTTAAACATGTATTTAGATACGAGTACAAGGATACTGAGTTTAGCTGAAACTAAGATTGTTTTAATGTACAAGAAAGTTATTTTGAGTGGCCAGAATTCAAATTATGCAACATAATTGTTAAAGTGTTTAGCTTGAAAAGGGAACGAAAACAATTGCTTTAGGGCAAGTTAAAGATTAACTGCTGAATCGGCTGAAATGAAACAAAAACAAAACAATAATTTATACATGAAACTGAAGGCTTTGCGGTATTAAAGTTATATGCGTAAGATTCTCAGATCCTGCAATATTGTCATAGTCTTACCACTATGGGAGTTTTTTTCTCTACAATTTTTTTTTCTTTTAAAATTTTGCCAGAAAAAACATTGTTTGAATATTCTTTTTTTAATTTAATTATTCAATTTAAAACTATATAAAAAAGTGCTTGTAATCTATATCAAAGTAGCAAAGGATCACAACTTAATCTCTTTATGTAACAATTAGCAAAATTCGTATTTCTTCTTGTCAGCTTATTGCACATCGTGACACAAATTCTTGTCACACTTTGTATATTTCAGATTTTTGCCAGACATTGTCGGATAATTGATATAGAAGGAAATTTTTTTTTTAATAATTTTTAAATTACTGCACCTGATGAATGATGTCAGTGCTAGGGAAATATTTTTGTATTGGCAACACTGATCAGATATATTAATGATTTGAGCTATATACAGACGGATCAGAGTCAGATCTCACAGCACTGTCGGAGAAATATGCCTAAAAAGTCTGACCATTGTGTGAAGTACCAATTTTTGTCTTACAACGTTGCTAGAAATATTATTGCCAGTCCATTTGTAAGATAGCAATATTGTCAGACAGCTGACAAATTCGAAAACGCTCTTCATTGCTATCGTCAGATAATGGCCAGATTATTTCATTGGCATCTGTTTAAATTAATGCTCTCATTATCACAGAAACATTTCTATTGACAGCACTGACCAGACTATTGCATGATTTAAGTCTTTTGACTTTATATATAAAAATTGCCGATATGCCCTATAATAATCTGACGACTGTATGAGCTGACAACTTTTATTGGCAAAGAATATTTATTAACTGTAAGATTTTCTTACAAATGTTTGATTTCAAAATTGATCTTATGGCGGCAATATTTTGCTGTCAGTAGATTGCCAATACATGGTCACATCTTACAGTCCATGTTTACATCCTTCATTAGCAGAATACAAATCTTACAATATTGTAAGATCTGACAATTTTTTGTACTTGGCTTAATATTATTGTAGAAGACGTCAACGGCTCATAAAGCTGGCCAAGATGCACGAAAAGTAACGAGATTCTGTGTTTGCTACAGGATTCTGATAGTGAAGAACCAACAAAAATGTACCTATTCGTGAGTATAACGATATATTTTCAAAGTCTAGACCCCTTGAAAGATGTTCGGGCGTTGGTGTTTCTAGACATTTTCTATGAAATATTTTGCCTTTTGTTTGATTACAGTGGAGACAAACAAACTATCAATAGACCACTTTACTTTGTCACAGCCGGCTTTGAACCAAACCGCACAACACCAAACACCAGCAACAACCAACATTATTACATATCATCGTAATCGATGCTGTGGCTTAAATAACATGTTTGTTTGGTGTAACAACATTTTCGACATGTTGTTCGCCGTCCTCCCGATTTCAGTTGCTTCCTGAGTGTGATGAACTTCTTTTATGTTTTATATTATTTTTTTAATTTATGAATGTGTCTTCATAAACGTTGGTCATTTCATTTTGTTGTTTTTTAAGTAAAAAGCCAATAAATTTTTATTAAACACACTTAAAATTATTTTATGTTGTTCAGTTGGGTGCTTTTGATGCAGTGGGTGCCACCATCAACTTGAATAACGTTTATTTAAGTGGTTTTTGATTGATAGTTAAGAAAAGCAATAAAGCACCAAGTTTTTGTACTGGGGCCAGCACAACTCTTTACAAATTATACTGCTGGTATTATTGTAGAAAAGTGGTTTATGCGGAGGTGGAACGAGAGAAAGTCTGTGTATTGGCCGTGACAGTGGAAACCTTTTGCGGACTTGCAGCAAAACTTAATAGTCCTGGCATAATAAAACTAAAAGTGCCTGTTTAAAAGAATTGTTTTTTTATGGAAACATAAAAATATTGTCGCAAATTGTTTGCCAGACCGTCTGTTTGGTTATAGAATTAAGAGAAAATGTCATTAAAATAAGTTTCTGGTCCTACGAACAGTGTTTTCACTGTTCTATGGTTAAGTAAAACAAGAATAAAACATTAATACGTATATTTTATGCAACACAAGTGTTTGTTGATTCAGCGAAATCTTTGTATGTATTCAAATAAAAATTTCGCTGTTTCAGCAAAATATTTCATTGAAAATAGATATTTGAAAACAGGTTTTTGTTTAGAAAGAAAGGAAACAATTTTTTTTAACTAAGAACGCTGGGATTTTTCTCAAAAATCTCTTTGCAAGTCTGTTTTCAAAAAATAATCCCTATTTTAGCAAAAGATTTGATTGAAAATATTTGAAAAAGGTTTTTCTTCACAAATTAATGTGCTGTGATTTTCCTCAAAAGCTTTGCTTTCCACTAACTATTTTAATTAGTTTCAATCAACAAGTTTTGTTGTATATATTAAAGCGGGTGCAGGCAGTTTTTTCCAATGAAAAAAAAAAATTCGTTAAATACGGAAAATTATGGCTGCATTTTTCGCTTTTGAATCCTTGAAAAACAGCCACAATTTCTTTCGTCTGTGAAATTAAACGAGATTGAAAGTGATTGCGGAGCCCAAACAGGACTTCCAGATGAGAATCTAATCCTGTGAAAATCGAAAGGTGCTTCAATAGATGTTTCCTTTCGTTAAACTTAAACAAAACAAAGTGTGTAAGAAGTATCCTTCAAATTTTTTACTCGTTTTGGAAGTCATATTAATGTGATTATATAAAAAACTTCCATCAAAAGCTCATGGCTCCGAGTTCGAGCGATGGCAGAGATTGTGTTGCCTTTGATGTCTGCAGTCATTGATGGCTTGTTCGCATGGAGCTGCGACTTATAGACACGTGAGATGATTATGGTTTGGCGCAACTTCAATGTGTCACGTAGCACCATCCACTTGAAGCCACAGATAGTTGATCATATAATATCCAATTCATGCTAAACGGCAACTATTGACCTAGAGCACATATTGCTGACAACAACGGTCCGGAGAGGTACTCTGGTACTATTGCAATTTCTATGGCAAATACGTGCAACTGCCAACTGTTTAGCATTTATCTTCAATTGCACAGTAATACGCCTCGAAAAGGTACTTTTTGAAGAAGTCCGGACCTCTCTCTGAGTTTCCAATTAGTTCTACTTCCCACACCGATATAACAGATATTATTGATGTTTTCCTTTGGCAAGTGACAACTATTTGAACACAAAATCAAAATTGAGACTTCCTTCCCCTGAGTCTGTGATCGCCTATAATAAATATTACAAGTGTTAAGGCAAAACGATTAGCCCTTATCAGCTCTATCTAGAGCAAGAGTAATAATTAAGCTGCAAGTAGTAAATTTATTTATGAAGTGCATAAAAGTACAATAAAAACCCACGCGCCACACATGCGCTCAACCCATTAAAACCAATAAAGGAAGTCAATGTTTTAACACTTAAAACGCTTTAACGACGACAATGTTAATCAAAAAAAAAAAAAATAAAAATAAAAAACCAACCATACAAACATATATCGTATAAACTTCCAAAGTACAATAAATAAAATGATTTGAGACCCATAAGTCATTGAATAAAACGAAAGAAAGATCATAAAGCAGGTTACGCAGTTTTTAAACTCCACATAAAATTCAATGCAAAGACACTTCAGTTTCATTCTTACTGCACGTAATGCACCTCATTGCACTACCCGAAAACCGCAACAGAACAAAAGAATTTAATAAACATTTAATGTTTTGCAGCAGCCGTTTAAAGTCGAAGTCATAAAATCAAATGACTTTGGTTGGATGGATGGAGACTGTTTCTTTTTTTTTTTTTTGTCGGTTTGTTTAATATTCTCAGTAAACATTCAATTTAAGTGCTCATTAACGCTGCAGTTAACGCGGATTTATTGGCACCTCCTACGTTACGTATTACGTTAACAGCCCAAATGAAAAATTATGGCACTTGGTTTATGATTGAGTTTTATGAATCGCTCAAAATATTTGCTAAATACAAATTATAGCTGGTTGTTTATAATAATGATGTTGTTGTGGAGGATTTGGAAAAATTAACTTGTCAAACTGACATAAAAATATAAATCGATATGTGTGTTGTTGCTTTACAGTGTTGGTAAGCGGTGTTATCAGAAATTTATGGTAGTTTAATAATTTTTTTTTCATAGAGAGCAAATAAAACGCGATTTGTTTAACATAAAAAAAATTGATTGGTTTTCAAATTGGTTCCGTAATTTCGTCGTCTTTTTTTTTAGCTATAAATACTAAACTAGAATTCGTTTTCGCTGAACTTGAGGTGCCGGTTAAGTAGGATTTAATTTTTGCCAATATAACAAGGCGTAAAATACTAAAGCTCAATACTGCAATCAGCGTTAGTTAAAGGTTGGATTTAAAAAGACGAAAAACTGTCATAATTTTTACAGTGCAACATTTCTAGTCCTTAACACTGTTTTATTTGAAGTTTTGCACTCATTGATTTGCTGAAACTTTAGCCATTTTCTTCTATCCTTTAAAATCCTATTTTTACCTAACGCTGCTAATAATAGTTTTTTTTTTGTTATATGTGGAGCCATTTATTATATGAAGGATATGAAGCTGTCATGTAAGGACAGTTGGATTAAGAGCCGTCGAAAACTAAAATTAATATCAAAAAAATGCACCTGGATCATGTTGAATGTGTTGCATCGTTTTCCACATACCAGAGATGGCTTGTGCAGTTAAGAAGGGATAATTTTTGACAAGAAACTCAGCCCATAATTGGAGGCAATTCTCCATAAAGACTATTGTCAAACGCAGCCAAAGCTTCCAAGATAAAAGGGGGCGAGCATTCAACAGCAGGGAAATCGGCTACTTCCCGAATGTAATCGGAGAGACTTTGGAAGACGCTTATCCCAAATGATGTCTCAACGTTACAAGAGAAAATATTTTTTTTTTTTAATATTACTGGCTATATAAAATGGATTCAATAGGTTAAAGAAAAGACGACTAGGTCGTAAGTGAAGTATTGTTTAATATTAAATAAGATAGTAAAAGGAATTGTAGATATAAGTGTTTTAGCTGAAGGACAATCAGCTGTTTCGTAGATGCTACTTTGCTCATCCGCAGGGCTACGCACTTGGTTTATATTAAAAATACATGTTCACCGAAGAACGAGCGGTCTGAATGTTACAAAAGAAAATCATTTTTATATCATTAATTGCGATATAAAATGGATTCAATAAAAGGAATTGTAGACATATTTTAGCTGAAGGACAACCTGCTGGTTCGTAGACGACACGCTGCTCATCAGCCTAGTGGCTCTACCCACTAGGATTATATTACAAATACACCATTTTCTCAGTAATATTTTAAGGCATCGTTCACCGAGGTACGAGCATTGTTTTACTATTTTCTTAATCAATTTACGAGTTTTATAGCACAATCAGACATGTCTGTCGAATGTCTGTCGAATGTCTGATATTAGTCAGATGTCCCAGTTAAGCTTTTTATACCAAATGTATGATGTTTTTGACATTGACATTTGATAGAAACATATATTCACTGGCAAATCATATGAAACACAATCTAATTAAAGCGTATGGACATTTCAGCATATAGCGGAAACATTTCTTTGATGCTATTTTAGTGAAACTAAATGTAAAATGTTCAGATAAGATAAATTAGTTTTATGTGCAATATATTTTGTAGCTTTTAGCCTACAGCTTATTAATCGTTTGCTTTTTTAAATGAATAATGGTGTTAGTGTTGTGTAGCTGGTTTTCGCTCCCCCCTCTGTCTCTCTCTCTCTTTCTCTCTTCAACTCTTAAATGTCACTTCGTTCTGCCACATACCAACATTATTTTATGAATATTTTTATCTACAACATAAAAGTTTCCTTTTCACCTTCAACAAAAATACTGTTTGCCATAATTACAATTGACAGATGTTAAATGAAAATATGGTCGATATTAAATTATAGTCCATAACAAATAAAAAGACGACATTAAGACCATAAAAAACCAAGAAGAGGCCACAAATAAATAATTTATATTGCACAAACAAGATGATTGTTTTTGTGCTGCCTGTATCACATCGCCTGTGGAATAAAGAAGTTCGCAGCAAATGCAGCAAACTCTGTTAACATGTTGCAACATGTCAAGTTAAGTGACAAAATAAAAGACATACAAAATATTTCAAATATTTTAGTACAAACTGCGATAAGTGACACTTTTGGTGAAGATGATGACGATTTAGCTGCATAACTAAGCAAATGCTGTAGGTATTGGAATCATATGAGTAACTAAATTGTGAAAAGGGGTAAAAAAAAAGAAAGTCAGGTTTGGGTTTTGGAGATTTTTGTGTGTGTGTGTGTTTTTTTTTTAGTTGAGAGCAACATTTACAGAGCTGTAAAGGTTTTAAATGATATGCATTATTAGTAACACTGTTGCTACTGATAAAACACCGTATATGCCGGCCATGTTCCGATGAGGGACATTTGGATGTGAAAAAAGTTGTGTTGGAACAAGTCCATGTAGCTGGAAAATTCAAAGCTGCTTTCTAAAAGGTTCTCTTGGCCTTATGATCTTAGGATCTTACACAATGTTCTCACTGAAATCTAGTTATAATATTTAAAAAAAAGGTGATGACACTATATTTGCTCTAGTACCGCCTTTTTTCTCCCCTCCACATAATCTAGCACTGTCAATCCCTGAGTACTAGTCCCCAAAAAAAAAGGGTTGTATGAAAATAAAAGTAACATTCAAGTTTAATTTGCTTCGAAATCAATTCACTCCCTTAAAGTTTTCACCTACTTCCACTGTACGAAGTGATTACCAAAATCTAAAGGTGTAAAATTGTTCACTTTACTTTCAGTCTACCAGTCACACACACAAATTTATTGATGATGAGGGACACGAAACTGTTCAGCAAAACTCATGTTTCTTAGACGGTCACGAATAAAGCGTTAACGTTTCACAGCAACTGCAACAATTTCAGATGAAAGCAAACCATGACGTAAGTAAGAATTTTTTCTTTTGGTTTGTTGTTTGTTCTAAGTTGACGGCGGTGTTGGTCCATTTTACGACTGTCATACCTTTGTGTCACTTGATTTTATGATGCTTGTTTAAGGCATGACATAAAATTAACGATTTTATGATTTTCTTTATGATCTGACATTTACGGTTAATGACAAGATGAACGTAAACATTGACTCCCGCCAAAAAACAACACACAAAAATCATGCACAAATTTATATTAACATAAACACAAGCACAAGCACAAGCACAACAAAAACAGCGAAGTGGCAAATTGAACAATAAAATTTATTTAATTTTGTTACAAAACATTTTGAAGAATTTCTAAAAGGAATGTAAGAAAATCCTGCAAACTATTGATTTTTTTTTACCTGCTTTCAAGGTTGTCCAGCTGACTTTTATAAAGAGTTTTCCTTGTTTTGTTTTTTTGGTCCCCCCTCCCCCCCACTGAGTCTCAATAGCTTATGTCAATTTTATGACTGTCCAGCCAACATGTCACAATGACAGACTGACTTCAATTAAAAGAAATCATGAATGTGAGGAGGCTTAAGCCTCAAATATTTGATGGTCATAAAATTATTTAAAAATCCATAAACGTCAATTGGACAAAAAAAAAAAAAAATTAAAAAGAAAAAACACAACAACTATTTTTACTACAATTTAATTGCCTGGAATTGTTGTCCTCTTGTATGTTTTCTTTTCTTTACAGGGTTTCTTTGAAGTTGAACGTTCTGGTTTTACCGCCCGCCCGTCGCTGTATCTGTAAATCTGTGTTTGTGGAAATAATCGTAAAATTTAATTTTATGACATTTAGTTAAACATTCGTTTGCACATTTCGTTGCTGCTGCCGCTGCCGCTGCCGCTGCTGCTGCTGCTGCTGCTGCTGCTGCTGCTGCCGATGATGATGTTGGTGTAAATAATGTTGGTTGGTTGCGTTTGATTGTTGTTGTGGTAGTGGTGACTCAAATGTGCACAACACAGAAGTGACATTTTGTGTTTTAGGCGCATTTGTTTGTATTGCAATGAAATTATTACGAATCCCGCTGTTTTTACGACGAAATCGCTTTTAAGCAGTTGTTGCCTTCATTTCTGTAATTTAATTTATTTTTGCATGTACGAGTGAGTGTGTGTGTGTTTCTTTTTAGTAACTGCTGCTTAATTTCACTCCTTTAAAAGGTTCTTAAATGCAGTTGTTGCCTTTTTATTCGCTAATGCATTGCGCCAGCCAGTTGATTTTTATGCGATTTTTGTCGCTGGGGCGTTTGGTCTATTTAGTGCCTTTTAATAATAATGCATTCCATGCTGATTAGTCATTAAAAACAGTAGTATTTCTGCTCACTGAAAGCAAATATTTTTCTAGGGATGCGCACTCACTTAATAATTTCTGCTTTAAAAATTTATGCCAGTAAAATTTATACTTAGATAATATATTAGATTAAATTAGCAAATTCTAAATACTTATATTTCTCAAATAAATAATCAGTTTTTAGCAAGACCTAAAATTTTCGGCTACAGTGGGCTTTTATGCCTGCATGACATTTATTTGGATTTGCTTACATTTAAGCGATTTTGATTTGAGAAAAACTTATTTTTAACGCATTTTTATATATAGGATCCATTAATATTTCTTTCTGGTTTTTTCGTTACTACAAAAACAAAAAAACAAAAAAACCGCTTCGAATTGTTTTATGAACAAACCCTTAATTGATTAATTTTTTTTTAATGGCAAACAGAATAAAAGCTAAATTTTTTCTATTTTATTACAAGTTCTAAAAACATTAGACGATTTTAAAACAAAACACCCGCCTATTTTCGAAAACGTAACGATAGCAGCCATATTGTTTTTTTTATGGTTGTTCGCACATAAAAACTGACATTTCCTATTTTAAAACCTCAAACTCACAACCGCCTACGGACAACAATACGAGTACATCAAATGAGATGAACAAAAAATTCACATGTTGACCGTGTTGCTGGTCACACGGACCAATAATGAAACGAACACACAACGAAATAAGCGGTGGGTAGGCAGAAAAAGAGTGCTGAACACATAAACAAATTCTTTTGTACGCAGTCACGCGTAAACAGCTGTCAATCACACATAAATCACAAAACGAACGCCATTGTGAATGGCGATAAATTAAAATTAATGAAAAAAAAGGAGCTGCGGAGAAATAGTCATAAAAACAAAAACAAAGAATATCTAACAATTGTATTGACTGTGGAAGAGAATGGCATAAAGAAACGTGTAAAAGGACATACATAAATCAATGAAGAATGGCGGGAATATCAATGACAGCGATGATGGTTTAAGGGGTGTGGTAAAAATACTCGCAAAGAGTTATAAGTTCGCGGTACATTCTGTTCAAATGTTTATCTCAAGAAACATAAATATTTGGATTAATTTCATTTCTTTTTTTTTTGTTAATTTATTTAATGGCTGCTTTCCTTTTATAATTTTTAACATTTTCAACTTGTGTGATAAATAATGCAAAGTCATAAAAAAGATACATCCGTGAAAAACTGTCATATAAGCAGATTTTTCATTTACGTGATACAGTGGGCCAAACATACAGATATCGTTTATCTAAAACATTTTTATAATTTATGTACATATTTTATAAATCGAACTCGTCAAAAATGCAGAAGTAAAACCGAGAGGGGGAGACAAATATGAAATATTGCTGGTAAGATTGCAACAAATATCTTAATTGTGGCTGACGCTACAATATTTTTCAACAAATACACAATGTTCTTATATTTAAAATACAATCAATCAGTGGCAGACAATAGCAATATTGTGATAAATATTTCAATTGTGACTGACGGGACAACATAGTATGCTAACTACTGGGAATGTCCATGTATATAACATTGAACAAGGTGTGCGATTAACTGCCAAACATATAACAGGAAAAATATTTTAATTGTGACTAACGGGACAACTAATTTTTTTTAAATGTTCGTATGTTTAAAATTCAACGAAGTGATTGATTAAGCGGCAGGCTATAGCAAGATTGTAATAAATACTTTATAGATGACTAACGGGACAAATATTTTCTTAAATACTGTGAAATGTTTTTGTATTTAAAATTCAACAAGGTGTTCGATTAATTTCCAAGCCTGTAGCAGTATTGTATTGTAATAAATATTTTAATTGTGACTAACGGGACAACTAATTTTTTTTTTTAAATGTTCGTATGTTTCAAAAATTCAACCAAGTGATTGATTAAGCGGCAGGCTATAGCAAGATTGTAATAAATACTTTATAGATGACTAACGGGACAAATATTTTCTTAAATACTGTGAAATGTTTTTGTATTTAAAATTCAACAAGGTGTTCGATTAATTTCCAAACCTGTAGCAGGATTGTATTGTAATAAATATTTTAATTGTGACTAACGGGACAACTAATTTTTTTTTAAATAATCGTATGTTTAAAATTCAACCAAGTGATTGATTAAGCGGCAGGCTATAGCAAGATTGTAATACATACTTTATAGGTGACTAACGGGACAAATATTTTCTTAACTACTGTGAAATGTTTTTGTATTTAAAATTCAACAAGGTGTTCGATTAATTTCCAAACCTGTAGCAGGATTGTATTGTAATAAATATTTTAATTGTGACTAACGGGACAACTAATTTTTTTAAATGTTCGTATGTTTAAAATTCAACGAAGTCATTGATTAAGCGGCAGGCTATAGCAAGATTGTAATAAATACTTTATAGGTGACTAACGGGACAAATATTTTCCTAACTACTGTGAAATGTGTATTTAAAATGCAACCAGGTGATGGATTGAACTGCGGTCTGCAGTAAAATTGTGTATTTTAAATTCAACAAGACGATTAAGTTGCCGGATAAAGTCTACTCTAGATGTAATTTTTTCCACATTAAAATTCCTGCAGTTCAATGGTTTTTTAACAAAAATTCTTTGCCAAAAATCATACATACAGATGTCTGACCAAATGCCAACACAGAATGTAATAAAATTTTTGTTCTATACAGTGTTACCATATCATTTTTATTCTTGGTTAATGCTTGTGCCACTGTTACAGTGTAACAAAATATATGGCTTTTGTATGTGATGGGTCGTTTTTCCCAAAATTTATGCCTTTTTATGTACATACGTTGCTATTTTTGCCTGTGTGTGGGGGGTTAGCAGGCACAACAGTGTATGTCTGCTTAATTATTATACTGGCTTTGGTTTAAAATATTTTTAACTGCTTGAAAATCATATCATATCACAATGTCATTAAAATATGAAGCAAAACGGAGAGAAAAAAAAAACGCAAACAACAACAACAAGTCAGTGTATAATTATAGCATTTTATGTGCTAATGTGAATTCATGTCCTGCGGCATCATCAGAGTAGCAACAGCAAATAATAGGTGTGTGTGTGTGTGTGTGGATAATGGTAGTAGCAAGAGAGGCTTTTGCAGTATTGGTGCCATCAGAAACGGAATCATCAGGCAGGCAGGCAGGCAGGCAAACAAGTCAGTTTTATGCTCATTAACGTAATAATGCCTCACTTTGATGTGAATGCAAATGTATGTATATGTGTGTATACGTGTGTGTGAGTGAGTGTACAAGCGGATGAATTTCACACAAACTCAGTTGAACACTTTCATAATTTTCACGCAGACATCCAGCAAATTACTAAAACCAACACAAAATTTCATATATTTTAAATATAATCACTTGCACTCACACAAACCCACATGCATACATGTGCACACAGGATTTTATTACGGCACTCAAGATTAAATCATTCGTATAAATGTGAGGGGCGTCCAAAAAGTTATATTTACTTGCTAAAGACAAAAAGTTTGCAGGGAAATATTCGAATAACACAAGAAAAAGCTTAAATTAAATTAATTGAAAATTGTGTAAATATATAAAATATTTATTTTTTTTAAATCGCCAATATTTTTTGTAAGAAATCGTCTAAGATAGTGGAAAAATTTGGACTTTTTATAATCTACAGCTTAATTTTGGAGAGTCGTGCAAGGAGAACCACAACCGGATTACCCATTAACGAATACGGCACAATTAGCGTCTTTCGAATACGTTTCGGTTTCTTCATTTGACTTATTTTGTATTCCAAAGGCAATCACAACGGGTCAAGGTTCAGTATTGTCTTCTAGTCATACTTTTGTTTTTGTTAACTTTTCATCATACCAAATTGCTGCTTTTAAAAATTACATAAATAATTTTTTATAAAAAAATTTAATATTTCGGGTTCTGAGGCGAAAATGTTAATAAACTTTTGATTAATCAAAAAGAAGAATTTTGTAAACTTTATGGTGAAAATTTTTTGAAAAAACTAAAAAACAAGTATCTTTTATTTTATATAACAATTTCTTTATAACAAAATTTCCTTCATTCGAGACAAACATATATATTTTCTTAACGACATTTCTTTCTGGCATATAAAAATCCAGCTGTATAATGGGTGATGTGAAAGAACTGTTCAACCCTTGTGTGAAGACGGAAATCTAGCCCAACGGTGGGAGCAGCTAATTCCGTACGATGAATGTGCTACAGACTTCGTTTTTTCGGATCCATATGGGTTTTGTGAGGTTTTATTGCTTAAAAAGTGGATTATGAAATACATGACTGGCTGGGCCAAGAACTGGACGCCAACGAGCTCAGGAGAATTGGTTAAGAACTGATTTCCTTAAAGAACTTATATCCACAAAACTCACATGGCTTTGTTTCTGTGCGGTCTCTCTGTGAGCTAAATTATATAGCATTTATATAAGCGAATAGTGTTTGTGAGTCTCTCCCAGCGTTGATGAGCTGTTGCCTAATGCAACCAGGACTTTGACTGTTATCTGTTTAAGTGGCAAGGCGCGTATTGATGGGAACCACACATCTCTTCAGTTAATAAGGGCGATATGTGTTAATAGCCTCATTTCATTTGCCGCCAGTTTTCAAAACTTTGAGGACTCTTCGATTTCAAAGGATATTCTTGTGGTCAGAGGAATTGAAAATTTTGTGGAAAACGAGTGGGCTCATACCGGCAACAAAACAGCTTTTAACCTAAAAACCAACACTGGAAATTCGTTTGTAATAAAAAATACCATGATGAGTATTTTTTTTGGAACACTTTCCGTTCGCCCTCCGTTAGTTCGTAAATATGATGCTTTTGCATAAATGCTTAATTCTCAGAGTGTCTGTGTATTTGTGTATGTCTCCAATTCTGTCTGTGTACATGTGTTTGTTGGCATTTTTAATGGGCTTGTATACCCTCTCATTCATATATTCAAACATGAGGCACTGAGCTCGCATAAATCACTCATTATGAGGCGTAATTAATGCGACTATATGGCGACCTAAATTCTATATATAAATCATTAGATTAGGCAAACACAATCTTCTGCTGCGTCTTCGTTGTTGTCATTCATCTCTTTCTCGCGCTCGCTCGTTCCCTCTC
Organism: Epicampocera succincta; assembly: GCA_932526305.1. Classification (NCBI taxonomy): domain Eukaryota; kingdom Metazoa; phylum Arthropoda; class Insecta; order Diptera; family Tachinidae; genus Epicampocera; species Epicampocera succincta. The sequence continues at coordinate 9,236,020 of OW052037.1, read as the reverse complement.
ACTCTTAGGCGCAGCAAAACATTATAATATACTACGTTAATGATTCTATAACGTGTAGTAATAATAAATGCTTCCAACAAACACATCTCTCATCGTCTGCCTCACAAAGGAGCGACAGAAGTTTTTTGTTAAAATATTAAATATATTTATATTAAACGAGTGTAACTGTGACTGAAACATCACAAAATGCCGCATATCGGCCGCCTGCTGCCTGCTGCCTGCCATGGAAAAAACCTTTTCAGTCAAATTAGGATCATAAAATTTATGATTATTATTGGTTTTTAATAATAATAATAATAATTTGAAATTGTGTTTTTTATATGTTGCAGTTGAAGCCTGATGTCTGATGTCTGTTTGATAAGTTTTTTGTTATTGTTTGTTTGTTAGATGTGGTCTAATAGACAAAAAACCTTTATAACAATGTTATAGTTTTATTTGTTTATTGGACAGGGTTTGCATTTTGAACTGAAGCTGAAATAAATTTATTTAAACAGTCACAAAACTGTACAGCTACACTTAAAAAAAAAGGGATAACTAATTTTTTTTTTCAAAGTTATTGTATCTGTTGCCAACAATGTTTTTTTCTCAGGCTTAACCTAAACCAAAATTTTTTTTTTATTAAAAAAAAAATTATTTAAACGAAAGACCAATTTCAGAGACACCATTTTTAGTGTTTATGTTTAAACACTGATTTTCCATTTTGTGTTCATTTCAAGTAGTTTTTATTTTAAAAATCGATTCTTATAAATACAAGCCCGTAACTGTCTTCATTTTATACGGTGATCTTGAATACCTGCGCTACCTTATGCAAAAGAAAAAATATACAAATTGAACAACTCTGTTTTTGAATTCATTATGGAAAGTAAATTGCTTGGTATTTTTTAAACAATTGTACGGTTCTCCGGCTTAAGGACTTATTTTAGCCGACGTTTAAGAGACATTACAAAAATTATATAAATTTTTTCTAATGGCAAGTGAATTCAAACAGCCACAAAAACACACGTTTTATGTTTCGCCCCCCAAAAAATTTACTCTTTTAAGGCGTTTTTACTTTAAATTCGATACAAATGTCTGCGGCAGTGCATTATTTTCTTTTCTGTTTGTTAAAAAGTAAATAAATTCATTAAATTTAAACGAAGAACTTTATAAATAAATGTCAAAAATGAATAGTATATAAAGTCGTACTTCATATTTACTACTCCCCAAAGAAGAGACACAACAAATTAATTAACATGCGTCTACATATATGTATGTATGTGTGTGTGTCGTCATACTTCTAGTAATGCTTACAATTTTCAAATCTTTATAGCCGGCTCATGAAGAGATTTAGACCAGGGCCAAGACAGTATAGGCCCACTAGGGCCCTCTGTAAAATAAGTATTATTGTATTATATACAGCTTCAGAGCTGGAGGCAAATATTAACTAAAAATCGGGTTGAATTTACCTTTCCTGCAAGAATATAAATATATATTTTAAACAATTTTAATGTCGCTTCTTTTTTAATACTGATTTAACCAGGAAGTAATTTTATTTAGAAATATTATTATAGTTGACAACAATAAGAAGGAATTTCTGAAAGATCTGAAGTAGAGGAATTAGATCATATTAGAAAAAGGTGGTTCGCAAATTTTGCAAGACCATTTAAAATTAGCATAACAAGTGAATCATTATCACAGTCTTCGTATCCATGTTATTGCCTGAACGGCATTTCATTGTAATTTAACACGATTTCATGTTAATTTAACATGATTTCTTGTTAATTTAATCCGATTTCATGCTAATTTGATTTAATTTTATGTTTAATGAATATGATTTCATATTAAAATAACTGATCGCTTGTTAAAAGTTAATATTTTTGTGGACATAATGTCGTAAATTCACTACAAATTAAAGTCAACTTAAATAATTTTATTTATATCCTGGAACCACAAATGAATTAGTTGAGGTGCTAAGAACCAAACAAACAACTCAACAACAAGTTTTGTACCAACACTGTGCAATGATGACAGTCTTTTTTGGTGACCAGCTTTAACGCCTCTGAAGCAAATGTTTTTGTTTACTATAGAGGCCCCCGCTTAATCTTTTGTGCCATCAACTTGAAAGCATCTCTTTCAAAGTCTGCTGTGAAATGCGCGCCAACAACAACTGCAAAAGTCTCAAATAAACGTATTTTCTAATTTTCGGCACTTATAAAATATTGCTATTTCAAACATTAAGTAAAAATTATTTCGAAAACTTTTCAATGTGAGGAAAAAATATTCTACAACAGAAACAACAAATCCTTAGATTTTCGCTGAATAAAGTCAACGAAATTAAAAGCAATACCAAATGGTTGCCTTAGAAAAGCGATACAAATTCTCATTAAAAACAAGTGTATGAAACACGGTTTAAAAGAAGAAGAAGAAGAAGAAAACAAAAAAAAACTAAAAATAATTTTACTACAAAATGTAGAAAAAGGTCTTAGCAATTGTTTTGCATTGAAATTATGACTTTGATAGACAAAACAACAGCGGCAACAAAATCCTTAATTCAGGATAAAGAAAACGAAGTAAGTACCAGTCAAAGCAAATTATGGCAGGCAGAAAAGATATATAAAATTTAACGAAAAAAGGCAAAATATGTAGGAAAGTGTTTGTGTTTAAATATAACGCAAAAAATCTTATATTAAAGAAAAGTTTCAAAGCAAATCTGCCAGCAACAATGACAAAAACATATTTTTAATGCATTTAAACTTTAAATTACTTTTCTCTTTTCTCCTTTGGTGGGTTTTTGTTTAATAGGCACCTGAAAGGGACTTAGACTGAGTTGAAGCGACATTGGTTGCCTAAATGAAATTCGAAATAAGATTTCGTTACAATTTTTAGTTTTCCTAAAACAGTATTTCTTTCTTCTAGATCGATTCATTAATGATAATGATAATGGAACAATCACTAGAAAATGTTTAACGGATAAATTTGCTCTTCCTTTTTTTTAAATACTTCGATTGTGAAAACTTTTCTTTGGCCCTCAACCTGGACAATCAAGGATATTTTGAGCCGTTGCTCACTAAACGTTAGTGAGAATTCATCACATCAAACAATATTCTTCAGTAGCCTGTTAAATACAGGATGCTCCACTAGATGCAGAAAAATCAATTTATAACAAGATTTCCACAACTTTTCGAAACAATTTCAAATCTTTGAACTCTCTCAACTCTTAAATTGTATTCCCGGCTATCATAATTTATTTCCCAAAACTATACATACATTTATACACACATACAAAATTACATTACTCTTTCCACTTGTAGAAAATTTTTCGTAAATTATTATATTTATGCAGAAAATACAGCAATAAAGCAAATACAAAAAGGACCTTAATAAAAAACGAAACAAGAACAAAAATGAATTATGGGTTTGTTGTTTCGTTTCGTTTCTTTTTTTCCTTTTCTTTTTGTTCCTTGCTCCAACAATTACCACTGACATTGTTTCCTTCTTCGCTCATCACCTACATAAAGACACAGACAGCATCAAGAAAAGCACATCAGCAGTGGCAGCTAAATAAAGTTTCAAGTGAAAAACACGCTTAACATTAATTTAATCCCTTTTTGGTCGGGGCGAAGAGAAAATAGAATAGGGAACAAATCATAAGTTCACTGGCAAACAGAGTAAAAAAGTACAACTCGAAACAAGTTAAAAATTATAATGGTTAAGCTGAAGGAAAAAAGAATTTTGTTTGTTTAGACAGGAAGGGAAAGAAAATAAAAATGACAGTTTGAAAATAATTCTAATCTTCTCATGAATATTCTAGACTTCATTTTACCAAATGAAAGAAGCAGAACATTTTTGCCCGCTTGCAGCAGTGGGAGACTGAAGGCAAAACAAACTATGGAACAAATTTGACTCCATTTTCTATGCAATACTCAGAAATGTGTTTTAGAGTTTAAAGAGACAACGATAAAAACTGGAAATAGAACAAAAGTGTTGTGTGAATGCTTCTTATCCAGGTATGTGGACTGCCATATCCATGTACTCAAAAGCCTTCATCTAAGCCGTAAATCGATATATTTTTAAGGAGAGAAGACCTATTGTGTTATAGCTCAATGGAAGTCAATACGCTTTTCATTTCAGCCTCTCAGTGGCTCTACATTTCTATGCTACGTATTACGTACCCCGCCTATTTCACTGTCACCATAATCGTCCTGTCAAAAGGACTATTCGCCGTGTGCAACGGAATCTAAATCAGCCGTTTGCCAGTCCTCTCAGTGGCTCTACATTTCTATGCTACGTATTACGTACCCGCCTATTTCACTGTCGACATAATCGACCTGCCAAAAGGACTATTCGCCGTGTGCAACAGAATCTAAATCAGCCCTTTGCCAGTCCTGTCAGTGGCTCTACATTTCTATGCTACGTATTACGTAGCCCGCCTATTTCACTATCACCATAATCGTCCTGCCAAAAGGACTATTCGCAGTGTGCAGACAAATTTGAAGCAAGCGTTTGCCAGTCTATTTTAAGAAGTAAGTAAGGCTTCACACCACAACTTGGCCCGTTTTGCATTTTGACTAGAGCCTGCCTCCGTACAACAACTAGCTGAAACCAAAGCTGAATAGGTCCTGAAGCAGTTGGCCCAGCTTTCTTAAAAATCCTCTCTTGCGATGAAACTCATTTCAGGATGAACATAATTGTCGCATTTGGGACGATACCAACTGTCACTGGAGGTAGACGGCCATAGACGCCAGAGTATATTTGCCAAATTCATACAATCAATTTCCCTATAAGAAATCACTGTCGACAACGTCGATTCATACATATTTCTTTGGGATAGAAGGTAAATGGGCCAGTGCACTCAGGGAAAAGTTGTTGATTGCTCTCAACCTGGCGAGAAGCCAGCAGCGATCCCTGAAAATGGACTGGTCAAGCTGACATACTGCCTCCCCGTGGCGCCCCTGGATAGCCCCTACAGCACCCGCTTAGAGGTGAACCAAAGTGTGCAGCGAACCCCCTCTGTCCAGGGGTCTAAACCAGGACCCGGTCCTCCAGGTTTCGGGGGTTGTGCGTGGGGGTAACTTCCCTACCGTGTAAAAACACACTAGTTACGACACAACAACAAAGAATAACTTTGTTGGTTGAGGCCCAGGTTCACCACGGACTGTAGCGCCAAGAGAAGAAGAAGAAGAAGAAGGTATACAGTCAAAGGAGTGCGTCAATTATCAATAAATTTGCACTTGAATTGGATTATATATAAATAATTTTGGATGACACTACGTGCCGCACATTTAGTGCTGGTTTGGACATTCCTTAGGAGAAATTTGAAGAGATGGTTCCTTCAAGTGCGCTACATGTGAACAGACCTTAATGTAAGTGGTTTCGGTGCACCCACTCGAGGACGATATTTAACTTTAGACGTGTTTCTCGGTAACTTGCTGTCCGCCTTGGGCAATATATTTTTTTTGTAGTGACACAAAAGTTATAGAAAACAGCACACCAAACAAAAACCAACACCGCCAATATAACTTGAAAGCAAATTAATCTTTTACTTATCAACAACAACTCGTTTCGCCTGCAAAGTTTAAGCGACAATTTTATAGGAATTGTAAAAATTTCTTACAAATATAAATATACATACATATACATATATCTTACGTCGAAACTTAACTTAATTTACTAATTACAATTTCATTTACAATGACAATAATTTACAAATGCCATTTGTGGCACAGACTGATGAGATGGACAGACTGAGTTTACTGGACATAAAACGAACAAATGATAAGAATGAAATCGAGGCTCCTTTACAAACGATACTCTGCACTAATTATCTAATTACAAAAATCTTCTTCACAACCAAAAACGCAGAAAAGTTTGTATTGTATGGCAGAAGATAAAGCAAAGGAAAAGTAGAAGGTGATGTGTAAGCAAAAAACAAAAAGCACACAAACTGTTTAATACTCATTTCAATATGTCACCTCAGAGTGTCACCCCTATTAACTGTAAGAAAGACGAGGAATAACAAGAAAAAAGAATGAAAAACAAGAAATGGGAACGGCACAGTGGTTGAGGCAGCAGATTTTGCTTTGAGTGTGTGGAAAAAAATGTATACCATTAACTTTCAAGATAATGATGGACTCAATGGCGGAGCCAACAGAAATGTCTTCCGATTACTAAGAGGCCATCATCGTTAAACACAGGAACTAAGATCTGACAACTGCGCCACGACACAATTAACAGGTGATCTTTACGTTTCCGTCCTGATCTGGATATAATATTCCCGTAGGGTGGATGACAGATGCCCTACAGACACTGTATAAACAGGACTCCTACAGAAAGTGAAACAGAAACAACAGATGTCAGCAGAAATCACAGTTATATGGCATTCCAAGCCCTGTGATCCAGCGCATATCAACCATATTTTCCAATACAAAACCAACACAATTCACCTAAAACATCTCTTTGCCTCTATCTGGTAAAATTAGTAAAACTACAAGGCGCGCATCTTTTGGGGTTAGACAATTGCAACAAACCTTCAATTTACATTGTTGGAACTGAGTCGCTAGCTGAAATGTTTAGCCAGCCTTAAAGGGAGGAGCCATCATCATCACTGTAAGACTTTGACTCAAATTATTTCAGTGGGTCATAGAATTCCGTATTCCTTAGATTCATCGTTTATATGTCGAGATAAATGAGTCACTGCATAATGATTTTAAGCCAAATTGGGACACATGTCAGCATTGAGTGCTTGGTATAATGAGAAAATATCAAGACATGTTCTTTCATCTATAATATCTAAGTTGCTTTGCAAAATGTAAGAAGAGCTGAGGAATGTTGCTGCAGAGAATCATCTGGACACTTCTGCTTAACTACAAGATCGTAGTTAAAGACTGAAGATGCAAGTCAGATGTTGGAAGCAATTGGTGTCTTCTTTGCTGGCATATCAAAGGAATTTTGCTTCTCGTCCTTTTCACTATAAGAATATGACATAAATTAACCTTTTTGAAATGGAATTCTGTGGCCCTTAATATCTGAGGATAGTAAGATTCATCGGATGTACCTGTATGCCGCAGTGATCAATGAGTTGCTCCTTTAAAGGCTCCAAATCATTTTAGGGGCACATGTTGTTATTAATTAAGAAAATATTCAGTCATGATCTTTTATCTGTGAGACCTCCGACAGTTCATACTTATGCTCAGCGTATAACTACTTTACAAATTCCAGGAAGAGCTAAGGAATGGTGTTTCAAAGAATCATCTGGATACCTCAGCTTAACTATAGGATGGGGCAGGACTGAAAATATAATTGAGACACCTGAAGAATAATGATGAATGCATGATAAATTTTAGGAATCAGGCTGATAAGTTTTGCACGTCTTAAAGGCAGCGATAGCAAGAGGAAACATGTTTTTTTTTGTACCTTAACAAACCTAATAAAATACTTTCCTTTCCTTAAGAAATCCAAAAAATATATATATATTTGCGCACCGAAAATCACAGTGTGATAATAAACTGAATAAATAACAACATTTTGCACAACATTAGACAACAAAATAAATACTGAAACAACTACAATAAGTATTTAAAATGAATGTAATAGAGGGATAAATAACAAAACAAGAAGAAGCAGAAGAAGAACAGCACCAACAATAAATAGACGAAGGACACTTCTTGTGACAGACACCCCAGAAATGTCACTGTAGGGTGAATGGCATTTGAGAACAGCACACAACAACTACAACAACAACGAACAATCAAATCGTGCCAACCAACGATTCAGAGTTCAGAACAAGAAATCCCTTGAATCATTGAAAATTCTGAAACTGTAGTGATACGCAACGTAGAACAAAACGACAGCAATACCAAATAAACTGAATAGTAAAGCAAAACAAACAACAACAGCAACAACAAAGTGTACAACTTTTTCAAGAATCTGGAAGAAAAAAAAAATTGAAAGAGAACTGCTTTAGAAAAACGAAGGAAGTGGAAAATGCCAAGAAGCTTGAGTGATTTATGGCTTAACGAGTGACGAGGACGAACCACTGCGAAAAAAAAGAAAAAAACAAATACAAAATAAAATAAATATCTGAGGATAATAGCAACATAACAAGACTGTTTTAAACTGAATAGAAAAAATCCGTTACAACACAACACAGCACAACACTGACTTCATGCTTTGTAATGTTGTTGTTTGTGTATGTGTGGAAAAAGGACATTTTTTTGTTGTGCTTCTATCGAAAACGTGATATTGCGCAGTGTTTTGAGCATTAGCAATTCTTGGGGATTTTATGTTAATTTTTTTGCTTTCTATTTACATACATATATACAATATATATATATACTATATATATATATATTTATCTGTATACATTTATATTTTTTTTCTTCTATTTCACTTTCAATCAAAATGTTTTTGTATGAAATAAAAGGATTTGATTTTGTAGGGCCCCAAGAACACAATTTTATCATCGAAATATATTTTCAGAATTTTCCAGTCTTTAAAAGTTTAAGAAGAGTACAAAACAGTTTTTTGTTTTTTAAAATGAACTAGTTCATTTCTGTCTAAGACAGAACGACTGCAAACTTTAAAATTCAATATCGCAAGATATTGAATTTTCTTGTTAATTGTAATAGAAATGGAAGGAACAACATTTTTGTGGCTTTGTTGTGTTTATTTTGTAAAATGAACTAGTTCAGTTTCTAAAAGAGACCAAAGAGTCCAACTTTGATGGCCGATAGCGTGTTTCGCTCAAATTGTAGTTTTTAATATAAATTGGAGAAGTAAAATTTTTTAGGTTTGTTCGTAATTTTTTAATGAACTAGTTCAGTTTCTAATACACAGCGATGACAAACTTTATCATTCGATATCGTGTTTCATAGTTGATTATTGTTTTTTATTACTAATTCAGAAACAATATTTTCGTCTGCTTGCCTCTTTGCCAAATGAACTAGTTCCGTTTCTAAAGTTCGATATCATACAAACATTGAATGAAATTGTTGTAGATGAAAAACTCAATTGTATTGACATTTTGTAAGAAGAAATCTACTGAAACTGGGAAAATCTGCTAACTTTTATGTGCAACAAAAAAAAAAAACAAATTTATATAATGGAGAAGGACCAGCGTTATTTGAAATCTTAGCACGGAATAGCCTGGCAGAAAGTAATACATGAAGGCGAATATCAAGCTAAACTCCCTTTTAAAACAAAATAAACTCCGCCTGCATTAGACTCATTTATAAATAAAAATGATTTCTACAAAAAAGGGGTCTTCCAATAAGATCGATGCCTTAACCGTAATGAATTAAATCTACCAAAAGCAAAATGAAGAGTGCAATTGCTGATAGTGAAAAATTTCGTAGAATTAAAGTAAGAATTGATAAAAAATTTTGGAAGAAACCTTTAAGGACTTTAAAAGCTAAAAGTTAAAAATCAAAGTTTCTAGGATTTTGAAAAAGTGCTTGAAGGAGAAAACTCTAGTGCAAAGTTCCTTTGGAATTGGCAACAACGTTTTAGGTATGATTGATTTCTTGTCGGGGCCAACGTTTATACTCTAACTCGTATATGAAAAGTTAGGTACACTGTGGTTTTCCCTTGTTACGTCCCTGCAGCTTTTGGAGGGCAAATAAGAATATTTATGTATCTAAAACCTAAATCTGAATAAATGTGCAGAAGGTGTATTGTAAGTTATTTTAGTGGGCTGTATAAAAATGTCACTTTGATGGGCACGTATTAAATTTATAAAAAGTTTTCCATGCTTTTTCCTTTTTTTTGTTGGTTTGGTTTCTTTACTTTCTGCCTCAGCTTCTTTTGACATGGATTTGAAGTTATTTATATAAGTATGAAAGTAATCCCCGTTCTATTGATGGCCAGAAATTTTCTTAAATTTCCATTTGATTACTTTTTTAAAGCCAAAAAAAATAAAAACAAAAGCCCAGAAAATAAACTTGAAATTTTGTTCCTTTTTTTAATTTTACAATATTTTTTTTTTTGCTTAGGGTGCTATTTCTTTTTTTTTGTTTTGTTTCGTATGAAGTTAAACTCATAAATCATTTGCATACATTATGACTGGGTTTTATGCGAAAGGACATATGAATGAAATAAATTTAGAATATAAAATCCTTTCAATTACTTTTCATTCAATTAATATTAATTAAAACATGCCATTCCTTAAGCCATTTGTTGGTTGTCTAGTTTTTGGCTGCTGCTGCTGCTGCTGCTCTGCGAAACGCAATTAATTCAATAGCAAAAATTGAAAAGAATAAATGAAATTTTGCCCCAAAAGGATCAACTTATTTTCTGTTTGTGTTATTTGGAGTACATGAAGTATTTTAATCGTATAAATAAATAAAATTTTAGCTTTCATTCATTAGATTTGCTGTTTTTCGTTTGTTTTTTTTTGCTGTTTCTGTTGTTGTTTCTGTTGTTGTTGTTGCCTGTTGTAATTTCCCTACAATGCCAGCAGACGAATAGAAGAGAAGGAAAAACAATCCAAAGGTCTTTAATACAAATAAAGTATCACAAACAGCAATTGCCATAAATAATGGGAATTTATACGAAACTTTATGTTGTAGATTTGAAATTTGTTTTCCTTTTTTTTTTTTTTTGGTTTGCGAACAGCAACGAAATTTAAGGAGACAGAGAAAAACGTTGAAATTTTGTTGGAGCCTGAAGGGGTTTCTGGGTACATTTTGTTGTCTACTGTTTGGCAAAGCACTTGAATTATGTCAATATTTATTGATTATGTATAATAAGAAAATGGTGACCATAAATTTGAGCAAAAACTATAAGTGCACATGAAAACCTAAATGAAAATCACTAGTAATACATGTGGCAGGAGCAGCAAAGTTAATAGTAGCGTTTTACGCAGTAGTAAAATAGTTACAGCTCGAGACTGAACACAAAAGGCTGTGATAACAGCTAAACAGTCGGGCAGAATTTTAAAAAGCTGCTTAAAAAGAGAAAGCGTTTTAAAAGAGTGTTAAAAATACTTACAAACTAAACTCTTTCTAATTGTATGATAAAAATAAATATTCCTTTAGTGATCATACCCAGAAGGACCTTTCACTAGACGTTTTGTATCATAACATTTAAAATACATAAAACATAAGCAAAAATTTGGATTATTTGGAAAGTCCTATTAGCGGCGTTATCTATGAAATATTAAAGGCCTGCTACAAGGTAACGAACGTTTGATAAGTAAACAATTGATTTGCAGACCCTTTATGAACCTAATATTGCCAAGTTCACCTATTGCAGGTATTAATAAATTCCAGTACTTAGTTTTTAATCAGCTTCAAAATGTTGGCAAACACTAACGTTCGCCATCATGGGACAGGTTCCGAATCTTGATAATGCACATATTAAATTTTCCAAGACTGTGCCTAATAAATCGGGCTGCATGTGACTGATGTGGCATAGATTGTGTTGGTTGTAAAAGACGCTGTGATTTGTGGCATAATCGCATACACCACGGAGTTCAGAAAATCCTACAGCAATGCGCCTGATAGTTGCGGAGGCTATTTTATATCACTCCACATCAGATAGCAGTGCTCTGAAATCGGTGGAGCTGTGTGATAGCTGTAGTATTATATTGATGTAACCACATAACGCTGGTGACTTTGGCGTACATGTTGCGGCCAATCGAAATTCGGAAGCATAGATCGATGAAATTCATCTATTCGATCTATAGAATTCATCTATTGATACTGATATCTTGACTCATAGGAAAATGAAAGGATGACACCACCTCTCACTAACTATAAAACTTACAATCAAACCAAAAGATGACCTTTACGGAATGCTATCGACGGTTCCCCAGCGTCAAAAGGGACGTTATTACGTTATAGCCTGACGCATTCTTCTTGTTTATATAATTGAAAACACAGAAATCCAATATCTTGACCAAAAATTGCGTATAAGTCTCTAACATCTGTGAACCTGATAAAATAAAACATCTAGCGAGTAAAAAGTGATACCCAGGTACTGCAACACTTTGCTCTTGGATCTACTCTAAAACTTATTGTATTTTTATTTACTTACATATTTAATTACCTCATATAAGTCAAGAGTTTAAGATACGAGTACATGTGAGTTAGACTCTTGGCAACGATCTGAATATACAGTGGCTTGAATATAGCCCAGCTTAGAGCTCGTAAGCTGTATGAATATGATGGGAACTTTGCCGCTCTAATGCAATAGAGTCTTCAAAATGTTTATTGCTTGACCAAAAGGAAGTGTGATGGCAGCATGACTTGTGCGACAGACTATATATCTATGTATGTATGTATATGACGTTAGGTCTATCAATCAGCCTCATTCTTAACACCACTACAGTCTTGCCAGCCTGCTGTATAGAAGCTGAGAGCTCTTGTCATACGCACATGGATTAACTCAAGGTATTGGCTTTTTGCTGTAGAGACTCAAGAGGTGTTGAAAGCTTTAGTTGTGCTACAACAACTAACATCTTCTATGAGGAATCGATGTGGCCGTTGCACTGTCTTTAAACTTTCAGAACGCTTTCAAACTAACCTGCCTTAATTTCAAAACTTTATGAAAGTGAGTTGCACCTCATTTCAATATGATTTATTATGTTCAAGTTTTCAACAATATTGATTTTATTTGCTTTTAAAAATTAGTTACGTTTCATCTTTCCACGTTCGACAAAATAAGGAGATTATAGATTTGGCGCATTGAACCCCACAATGTTAATCGAGAATTGTGGCTCTGCGGTGTTTATTAGGCTGCGCCAATTTCCAACATGTTCATAGTTTTAACTTATCCTAACTTTGAATTTGCGCCATAGGCCTCTTGCGAAGCTATAGCTATTGGTTATAGGCTCCATTTAAAGGATAAAAAGTAGTCGTGCGGAATATAAAAATTCTGTGTCTTTCGGACCGATTTCGGCATAATTTCTGATTTTTGAGACAAAGTTTTTATCAAACTTTGACCGATCGATTCTTAAGAAGTCTGTGATATAGTATGTGCCAAGATGTTGGATTCGAGTTTCTAGACACATTTTCGTATCCATTTCTCTTGACGGCAAAACATTTTTCCACTTTGTATTCCACCAAGTGACAATTAAAACAGCTTCTTAATTTTATTTCTCTCTAAATCCTGTTGGAAACAAAATGCATTTCTTTTTTCTAAATTAGGAAAAATAGCATAAATTAAATTATCAAAACTTAGTGTTCTTAAAACCCCAACCAAAAGTCAGCGCCACTTTAATTGTACTCGTATATTTGTACCTTTTGTTCTCATTATTTAAATCCTTTATCAAAACAGTTCCAGAAACAACAGCAGCAACAGCAAATAAAGGCAAATAAAATCTAAAATGAATTCCCTAAGGAATCGCAAGGCATCAAGAAAATGATGTTTTGTTACCAAAACTTTTTCCTTCTGACTTTCAAAACGCTCGTCTTGAAAACATCTGAAAGAAAGAAAACAAAAGGATGAACAGCACCACGCGCTTAAGATGGCGTCTTATTTTTTGAAATTTATTGAAAATTGGCAGCATAACAAACGATAATGAGAAGAAGAAGAGGCAGAAGGACGTATAAAATTGAAAGAAAATGTTTAAGGATTAAAAAAAAAAATGAAAGAAGCATAAATAAATAACGCACTCACACACAAAAGAATGAATAAAATGTAAAGTACTACAACAAACAAAAATGAAATAAATAAAAATAATGGCTCAAAGCTGCCAGGCTGGTTGGATGACTTGCGAGCTAGAAGGACCATAAACGAAGCAAAAGAAAAAAATAGAAGGCAACAAGAGCAACAAAAAAAACGTAGCGAAGCGAAGCAAAGGCATTTGTAAGGGGGTAAATTGTTTGTAATGAATGAAGGAATGAATGACGGTAATGAAACCGACTGTTTTTAATGAATTGCGGATGGGGGAGGGAGGGCAATTAAAAATTATTTAAACGGCCAACTTTGGAAAAGCACACAACAACAACATTAACATCAGCAGCAGTCGAAGCTTTAGGCAAAAGATTTGTGCATGACGAAGGGGGTGGGGGTGTAGACATAAAAATGAATGATGGAATTGCTTAAAGTTTTGGCATAAATGACGGTTTCCGTTTTCTGCATTAAATGTTTTTTTATACTCTTCGTTTCTTCTGATACCTTCCACACCAATACTTCTTCATAATGTTCTGTTGTGGGAATTGTTTGAATGTTTTAATGGGAGATGTGGGTTTCTGAGTAAAATTTATTTATTTGGTATGCTTTGGTATTTGCTGGCAAAAACACACCCTACAGTCGGCAACGCTGCCATATTAAAAGGTTTGCAAAATAAAATTAACAATAGCAGAGGTGAAAACCTACAAACAGCGCAAGAACATAAAATGATATAAGATAAAAGCATGATGCAGAAAAGCCTGTAAACGAGAAGACACATACAAAGCAGAGAAAATACAAAGCAAAAAAAATAACATAGAAACGGAAAGACTTTGAAACGAAATCCCCCCAGCGAAAATTAAATTGTCCAGAAAAGGCAATTTTGTAGAAAAAATAATAGAATGTAGGGCATTAAAAGTTCGTCTTTGCGCCATCTCTGTTTACGGGCACAACATTTCACTGTGCGTTTAGTTTTGATTTCATCACAAGTAAAAGAAATCACACAAAATAAATGCATAAATGAAGTAACAACGCAAAAGAAAATATTGTGATTGTGTACGTGAGTATAACGGTAAATGTTAGGTTGTTGTTCATGATGATGATAACTCAACACAATACAAAACGACGCGACGCCCAGCCAGTCAAAAAGAGCCCCCTCGGCCCAACAACAACATCAGGGCAAAATCAACACATACTCGAAGGCATTCTATCACATGTACTCGTACAACATTTCCCAGCCCACCAGCGGCTGGCTTTAAGCTTTAATCTAAAATTAGATTTAAGGCTTTTGTGTCCCCGGAAAAAGGAAATTTTCCGAATAAAACGGCTATACGTGAGTTTTGCCGCTAAATTAATTTATGCATATCTAGGAGTTATGATTTAGTAAATTTAATTTATTGCTTCAGGGATCGAGTCCTAAGAATATGACAATTTCCGACTTTCAAAACAAAGTTATAGAAATACTCTTGCACCCACACGATTTAGTACGATTAAGTGTTCAATCAAATCAAACTTATTTGCTGTACTGTCACTTTCATTTTGGATTTTATTGGATGTCACGTTAAGTGTCATTTTGAAAAAAAAACCTAAACCTATTTTTATCTCCTTGAAAACGCAACGACGGATTAGATTGGCTCAAGGAGAACTTTTTTAACGCATATAAAATCTTTATTTTTGAACGAAGATTTAAATCGCTGTCAAACTATTGCAAATATTTAAGCTTAAAGCTTATGTGTGCTGGGTTGCTTTGGTATACAGTCACAACAATATCGAGAACAAGAAAATGCCAAGTGATGCCAAGGCTTAAGGGTGGAATGACTGACTGAATGTATGCATGAATAAATGAACACAAACACACACACACACACAAACACACACACACACAAATGTACAAAAATATACCAAGAAAATGTCAAAATTGATTGATTGAATTGCCACTTTATGAAATTTGTGAGTCTTCCGAGATGTTCGTAGCTTTTTTAATGGTGGTTGGTTGGTTGGTTGGTTGTTTGGTTGGTTGGCTGGCTGGTTACTTTTGCTCCTGCTCGATGTTGATGGCAAGGGCAG
Source organism: Epicampocera succincta (assembly GCA_932526305.1). NCBI lineage: Eukaryota > Metazoa > Arthropoda > Insecta > Diptera > Tachinidae > Epicampocera > Epicampocera succincta. The sequence continues at coordinate 9,220,363 of OW052037.1, read as the reverse complement.
AATTTACTGATATTTCTAGGATTTCTTTATTTTTTCAGTTTTTTTCTTCTTTTCCTTTTGCTCTGACATTCGTTTGTATTAGTGTGTACTTGCGCTGCATAAAACGCATAAAATTATGTGCAGGGCGGCCATTAAAAGTGATAGATTTATGACAACTGAGAGGGTGGGCTTAATGGTATTCGTTTTGGCTTCAAGAGTTGTTTTTGTAGTTTGGACTTGACTTGTACTATTTCACATACATATTTGTGTTCTCTATTTGGCTGTTGCAGCCAGACGGGGTAGTGAGTTGTGGCAAGGGGAGGACATGTTACTTGTAAATTATACACATATAAACACATTATGAAAAAATTGGCGATAAATCAGTTGGTATTATTTTAATTTTTTTCTTTGTGTTTCTTTAGCAAAAGATATTAGAAAAATAACAGCAGCGCGCATCACATTAACAATAAAGATCGTAATTTTGTATTAATGACAATGATATCTCGTGTTAATAAGAAGTGTAAAACTAAGTACAAATGTATGTATATAAATATGTGTGTAGAAGAACAGTTATGTTCTGTATCGCTATATGAAATCCCAAAGACTGTAACTACTCTTTCTAATCTAAACAAATAATTAAATAAAAGTTAATGTGATTCAAAAAAATTTCGTTTAGTAGAAATTTTGTTTTTAACAGCTGCTCATAATTATAAATTAAAATGATTGCAGAAGAAACCTGCCAGCGGCGAACAATAAATCATATTCATTATTAGTTTTTATTAAAAATTACTTCCTGCAGCTTGGAAATTTTTGTCTTTTCTTTTGACGGCTGACTGTGAAGAATGACAAGTGCGTTGTTAGGATTCTACGTATTTTATGATTGATCAGCTCACAAGCATATTGCTATTATATACACCAGTGCAGTGCGGTTCCAGTGGGCAGGGATCGTGGCAGTCATGTTTTTTTCTGACAGCTGACTTTGCTTAACGACAAATGTCTTGTTAGGTATTTAATGATCCATAAGCTCATAAGCAGTTCAGCTCCGGGGAAGAGATAATGTAGGTGAGGTTTTGTCTTCTAATAAGGTTTTACTGCACTAGTGAAACTATAGTAGACATGCGGTCATGGAGAATATTGTAAGATTTGCCAGTGTATAAATAAAATCCAAATAAATTTCAAATAACGGCATGGGTTCATCCTAAACTAAAGACTGAATCATCACTTATTGCTGTCAGCTGTTCTCCTATATGATTCCTTAATATGTAAAAGATTTTCGCAGTAATATTTTTTTAAATAAATTGGTTTAAGAAAGAAATTGATCAAAATAAACAGTAATCAAGTGTCGACCTTTTTCGTGGGCTTTATTATTACGTTTATCCACTCTCTATGTCCCGATTACTTCTAGCTATTGAATATTTTGTTTAAGATGTTATAAGAGCAACACAGACGAAAAGACCATTAAGCTTTCCATAAAGGTATCGATGAACATGAAAATGAAACAATGAAAGTTCGCCCAGTATCGATCTTTTTTCCTAACTTTATTCTCATGATGCCTTTCTCAATCTACTGAAGGTCTTGATTATTTCTGGGTTTTGCTTGCTTTGGCTACGATCACAGATTTGGCTGGACTCATGGATTTTTATATAAGTACGTAAAATAGTTTGAGATCTCATAAGAGCAATACAGTTGGCGAGACCATTAAGCTTCCCTTAAAGGTTTTGATTCAAGGGGAAATCAACAAATTTGTGTATTTTATATGGGCTCTAGGCTTTCATTGGGTGGTCTCTTTGATTAAACTAAAAAACAAATTGTGTGCCCAGCTTTGCTTTTTTCAATAATAAATGTTTAGTCTGGCATCATTTCTTTTGCAGTTGGCAACTTTGGCTACAGCTGCTATATATATAATTAATTAGTTATGCAGGTGATTGTATTACCAAATACTGACAAAAGAAAATAATTAACGTCAAACTGCATCGAGAGAAAACATATTGATTACATTTGAAGTTAGAAATTCAGTTTGCATCTTTTGTAAGTTTTTGCTAGTGATGGTAGTTTATTAAATCCGCCTTGACACTAGCGAACACGTACAATTTTAGTACAAAAACCTTCAAGTTTTCCTTGGACAGGAACTGTCATATCACTCAGTGTCCATCAAACATTGTGCACATTTTCGGCATTTGCGCACATTACAAAAGAGCAATTTGTAGCAGTGAAATAGTATGAACGTTTTATGTCTCCAAGTTTACGTGTTCGGCAAACAGACTCATTCATGCTCGTCTGAATGCTGCCAAGCAAATGAAGCAAAACAATGAACGTGAAATGAACATTTATGGTTCTAATGCTGCTGTCACTGTTCATATCATATCGAACAACACGACCCAGAGAAATAAAAACTACAAATAAGTGCGAGTACATGTGTATGGATTTGTGATGAGCAAGATGGATGTACGATGGATGTTTGTTGGTGGTGGTATCTTCCATATTGTGAGTGTGGCCAAGTTGACAGGTGATTGATTGACAGATTGTTTTCTTTTTTTTTTTGTTCCGTTTAGTTTGAAACCAAACAAAGACCCCAACAACCAAGAGTTTTATTTTGTTCTTGTTAAGTGCGAATAAGTGGGGGATAATATTTGGAATGAAATAGAATGTTAAGAGATTTTCTAACGAAATTATTTTATCTTTATGTGTATGAAGAGTTCAACAGTATTTTGAATTGCTTTAGCAAAAAAAAAAAAAGGAACGAATATAGAGAAACATATTTTTTTCAACAAAGTGTTAAAATACTTGTAAACATGTCGATGGTTTCAATCAGAAAAGTGCTAACATGATTTTTTTAAAGATACTTTTCCATTTTGTGTCGAGAAGTGTTTTCAATTTCCCAGTTTTCTTGTTAAATCGAATATTTTATATAGGAAAATCGCGTTGTTTCATAAGAACTTGTTGGATCAGATTTCCTTCTTTGCGCTCTCTTTTAAGCAATAAAAATAGTTATAACATCAAATCATTCTTAGTAACATATTATTTTATTGAAAGCGAAGAAGTAGATGTGGACCCAAAATAAACCTTATACCGTAAAACAAAAGTCAGTGTTAACTGGAATATATTGAACTTGCACCCATACGAATATCCACTATTTCAAACAATGATGCTTTATTTTCAATCATATTAAAAGATATAATAAATTTTTGATATGCCCAACTTGCTAATAAAATGAAAAATTATATTTTAATATATTACACTTTCCCTGCAAGAATGGCTTGTACAGGCACTTACACTGAGAGAATACTTTATTGAAAAGCGAACAGCGATGTTTTATAACATTTACAAAAAGGTAAAGAATGGCTTGTACAGGCACTTACACTGAGAGAATACTTTATTGAAAAGCGAACAGCGATGTTTTATAACATTTACAAAAAGGTTCGAGTGTGATCCAAGTAAGCAAGAATTAATTTCTGATATAACTTACTTGCAGTTGGACCAAAGCAAATTGCTCAGCATTGGACATTTTTCCATATGAAATTGTGAACGAATTGCATAAAATGTGTTGTGTTTTTTCGTAAGTTTATACCTGCTATCAAGAGTTCACTGTATAATAAAATTTGCAACTACTGTGTGTAAAATTATTCACATCGATTACAGCGAGATCTTGATTATGCGTAATTGTTGGGGCCTTTTTCAATTCTTAAATTTCAAAACTAAGTTTAATTTAACACATGCCAAAAAATGCGCTTCTGGTAAGGAAATCACGATTAACTGATACAAAAAAAAGGGGGAAACCAATGAAATCGAGGTAAAGAAAGTAAATTATATTTTTTTCCCGTTAATCCACGTTGCCAGTTATTCGGATTACATATAATCCCAGAGCCACTGTTTATAAAAATCTGCTCCACGTCATATTAAAAATATGTATATTTTAATAAATAAGTGCATGAATCGATTACATACATACATATATGCTTTGGAATAGTTTACTAAAAGAAAACGTAAATAAAATATACTGTCAGAATTGCCAAAATTTCGCCAGACTTCGAAAATCGCTCATATAGATAAATTTACATCAATTCTTACTAAACTTCGGAAACTTGAAAATATGTATATGAAGTTATTGAAATCGATCCACAAATGGCCGTGTTGTATTTCTCATACATACATGAATTGAACTACTTCTTCAACGTGACGATTTTTGTTTGAAAACACATATTTGATATGGCAGCCCCCCATTAAATAATCACAATTTTTTTGTGAGAGATGTGCTCTTCATGCTAAATTGTTCTCACGCGCATTCAGTGCTGTATAACCAGCGCTTATAGCCACTCATTTTTTCTATACAGAAAACAGGTTTCTAGTGTTTAGTACTTTGTTTGGGGATTGGCATTTCTATTGAACAATTTTTAAAAAGGTAAGAACTAAAAGGTAAGAATTAAAAATTTAATATTAATGGTTGAAGACAAGAATTGCATTAAACTACAATTTTCTAGAATTTTACTCTATATAAGATTTTTTTCCCTATTTATGTGGAAACTTGTTTGTGTTTAATGTTGTAGAAGGAACTTTATTTTTTATTTTATTATTATAGCCTCTAACAGTCTAAAGAATGTATACATTTTTTCATAGGAGATATTGAGACCACGAATTTTATGATTTTACCGAAATAATCACTTAAAAACACATAGTTTAGAGAATAAGACGAATAAACATGATTATTTATTCATTACATCAAACTTTACATTATTTTATATACTCTTATCGTGTAAACTGTTTGCTGAATTAAAGTGCTTTTACTCGTTCATTAAATAAATTTAATTATTTGTTTGATCTAAGAAAAGGAGATATATATTTGAGCCTTTCTTTTGCAACTGGTTTAAATAAACAATAAATAAATTAGGTCAACATTTATATAAATCTTTTTTTTAAGGCAATAAGAATTAAAAGAAAAAATTCCTATTAATATAGTTTTAGTATTTACTAATGATGACAGCGATATATGTTTTGCCTTTTTAATTACAGGCCTTTAGAGCGCATCTTTGTCTATGAATAACTCAATTAAATAATTAAACAGTTGAGAATAATTTTGTACGTTTTTGAAAAAAACCCGTTTTCAGACTAAAAAACATGATATATATTTTTATTTTAGTTCAGCGGAAGAAAAACGCTGAAAATTTCTGCAGGTGTACAGCACTGAAATATTTGTTGCTTCAGTTTTACCGAACGACACAGCTGTTTTGAAGTAGCTGCCTGCCCACTAAAAGAAAAACATTATTGGTACGTACCTTGTTCACACCTTTTGATTGTTATTTAGATAAACTTGAATAATATTAATTCACTGATTATTTATTTATTTCATAATTTAAGTTGTTGTGTTATTATTATTTTTTAAAACTTTAGAATTAGTCTTTCAATTATACTTGTTATATTGAAACTAAACGGACACACACCCACCGGCTTACATTTCCACCACACTGTGCGATAAAATGTAGGCATTTATTTTTCGTGTTTTTTTTCTTGCTTTACTTCAAAGAGAACACATTAACACAGTATTTAATGAATTTATTAAATGAGTATTTAGTTAAATTTAGGTGAATTTATTAAGCACACTTTTGTTGAACGACCGTAATTTGTACCCAAACTAAATGAATGTTTGTTTCAGTTTTTGTTAACAGCTGTTTGTTCTGCAACGGCTCTCTGTAAAATTGTGGAAATAAATAAAGAGAAAATAGGGGGTTTCAAGAAACACTATTTCTCTTTTAACGTTTTAATAAAAAGCGGTGGTTACTTTTTGCTGGTATATTTTATTGTAATTAGCGTTGCCACTTGATGTTGTAAAAGATTTTATTTGGCGTTAGAAAATTATTTTATTAATTTTTTTAAACTGAAATATATTTTTTTTTTTGGTAATTAGAAATACCAATAGATATAAGTACATACATATATATGGTAAAATTTTTTTGAAATTCTGCGTAAGTTGTTTTTTTCTTTTGTTTGAATATTACGTTTAATACAGTAAACTCGCGATAACACCATGCCTATTCCTAGAGTCGTCATCGTAGTCACTTTGAGTGGAATCAGTCATGTGGAAAAACGAGCAATTTATGATGTCGACAATGAAGACTTTTGGAAAATGGTAGAATATAACCCAATAAAAATCATCACTGTTCATTTTTTAACCTTTTCGGTAATTTATATTTAAAGTGAAACCATTTATTTGCCTTTAAATGCATATTTTTTCAATTGGTATGTGAACTTTATATTATTCTCGATTTACGTCGTCCTAAACAACAGCCATCGTTTCATTGTAATTATTTTGAAATGCGGCCAGGCTGGTTGTTCTTGTTTTTGTTTTATCGCCTTGTTCCACATGCTATAAAATTTGTACATTTCTGATTTACTATGTTTTTTGAAAGCTGCTGCTAACTTCACTCCGGTACACAGTTTTTCCAGCACTTTGGTTAGAAATAATTAAGTCATAAGAGAGTGTTGAGCTTTGATTAAGGCTAGTCTGTTAGATAAAAAATAAATAAACTTTAACATTTCTAAAACACATGCATTTTAGTTGATGGTAAACAGGCAGCTTTAGAGTCGCTGGCTGCAGCTTGACGTTGCGTCGTTATTATCTTCTAAACATCGTTTGAATTAAAAACAAAAGAAAAGAATAAAATAAAATAACGAGTGCCATTTTCCATGTCATTGCATAATTTAATCATAAAACATTTTATAGCATGTAATGAACACATTACAGCATTTTTACACCGAAACAATTTACAACTTAATTTTCATTTATGCATAATAAGATTAAAATATGCTGGAAATCTTTGTTTTCCTCATTTATTTTTTTTCACAATTTGCCTGAAGAAGTGATGACGGAAGACAACGACTGCAGCCTAAAAGTGTACAGAGCTTAACTAAAGCATTAAGTAGCTCTGGAATGGCATTGGATGGAATACGATTACTTAAAAACAAAAACTAGCAGCTAGAACTCTGTTTACACTGACCCTGAGTTTAGCTTTTTTTTAAATTGTTCTGCCTGGAGTTGGCCAAGGCTCAGGTGTAAACATTTTTAATGTACAACTCAAGTAGATTTCAAAAAACATTTAACATCGCGTGAATGATTTTTGTTAATAATATGTATCTTTACAAAGAAATCTTGAACAGCTCCAGTCACAGCAGTGTTCGAGTAAGGCGGGAGGAGGGGGATAGCGTAAAGCCAAACTAACAGAAATACCTGAGGGCAATAACGAAACATTTGTTAAAATAAAAATGTTTGCTTATTTTCTTATGCTGGAACAAAAGAAAGAAAAAAAAAGACTGCAAAACATAGTTGTTGGTCATTGGCTAAATAAAGTCAAAAAAACCTAAACAAAGTGATAATTTTGAGATAAATTACAATATACACATTTGTTCGATGTTGATTTAATAACAGGTCAGTCAGTATTAAACGCTAACAACTTAAAGATTTTCAGTTGTTAAATTCTCTCTTTTGTTACGTGTTGCTTCTTATTCCCCCTACACCATTAAAAGCAGGTCAGTCGGTGCGGCCTTGTGTGTGTTATTAGCAACAAAAACGTTGTGGACTTGAAGTTCGGTGCTTAAAACAGGAACTTGAGTAGCCCTTTTCAAAATTTTGTAGCTGCTTTAAAGTTCAGATTGTTGCAATCAGTAGTTTGGCGTAGGCAGGGGCATTGTTGCACCCTTAATGACAAACCCTAAAGCTGTTTCTTTAATGAAATAATTCAAGTTTTCACAACGTTTTTAATTGTGTCAGGTTAAAATTAAAGTGGGCTTTATGCTAAAGCAGCTTTAAATCCAGCCTTCATTAAAGACTAAATGGTAAAACAGGAATCCATTCGACGCTACGGTGTGTTTTGCTTAGAGCCCTACTTGGCTGAAGCGTTCTAGTTGTTGTTGTAACCTTAATCGTGGAAAGAAAATGTTGATGGTTCTTGATCATTTACTGAGCCGAATGATCCCTTTTTTGAGAGTGAACAACTTCAGAGTTAAGTGCCGAACAGAGCCGGCTAAGAACTCTGCTCCATCAACTTACACACCCCAGCTTTTGAGCTGTCGAACGAATTGTTTTGCTGACAGGGGCTAGAAATCCTTAACCGTTCAACAAGCGTTTTGTTACATCAACCGAGATCAAGAATTTACCATCTGTGTGGGCCTGGTGAGGTACCCAGGGGCGCTGGTAAGGTTTTGATTATCCACAGTTTTTACAACTATCGTATTGGTCTTCAAAGCAGGTACTGCTTGACTTAAAATCTTTTCTGTTTCATTACGTATCGCTAAAAACTCCACGAGGAGCGCGTTTCGCCTTGGCCGGGACATACACGCGAACTGTGACACGGCAAGGAAAACTACAGGAAGCTCGTGTATGACTTTCGGTGAGTAGGTTCGTCCGAAACCTTCAACAAAGATTTATGAGCAGAACACGAACAACAATGTACCCTTGTGATGTCTTCAAAGAAGCATCCTGTTGTTGGTCATTTGGTTGTGGTGGTGACCTGGCCTGAAGTGTTTCGGTTGTGGGCTAACCGTTATTAGATACTGATAATTGTGGTATATTTTCGGAGATGAAAATGTGCTGTTGTCCTCGATTACTGTTCCTGGTAAGGTACTATATGGCGAGTTGGCTAGGCCCTGATGTTCCTCCTCTTCCTTTTACTATCTGGAGAATCAATGAAGCTTTCGAGCACGCAGTTTGTGGCATGAGCTGTCCTTACATAACGCAAAGAGTTGCTAAATATGAGGACAATCTGTTCTTTTGCATAGATAATGGCAGGTGCTGACATAAATCAATTTCATAACCTACTATTTTAACTCTAACATAAGATTGATGAACATAAATGTTATGACATAGTTTTGTAATTTGAACAATGAATTTGTCCGTTGAGTCCCATAAAAGTAAAACTACTCGAGGTAGAGGATTTTGTAAAATTCATAAACTAAAAAACGGCCTGAAAAAATCGTCTCTGCCGACCTCAGCCCTATCTCACTCGTTCGATTATGTGTGTTTGCTGAACATGCCACAATAAAATAGATGAGATGACTGTGTCTTTAGTCGAGGTGTATTGAATATAAATAGCAGACAACAAAAATTTTAAAGCTTAGATATTTAAACAATGATAAGATTGTATATTTTTGCTGCACTTGCTCCCCCTGCCCAGGCATTTCCTTCTTTGCTTGCAACCAGAAACACACAACAAATCTTGCAAAACTGAACAGTGGGCTGTTCTGGAATATTTACAAAAAAAAAAAAAAAAAAAAAAGAACAAAAAGAGAAGAGGAAAAACGAAAACATATTGATTTATAGCCGCCGAGCATTGACATGACAAAAAACCACAAACAAACGACTACTTATTCACTGCTTCTTGCCATGCAATTAAGCGCAATATATTTAAGCCCGACCAGCAAGAAGTGAAGCAGATGAAGAGAAAGAAAATAAAACTTCAACATTTACACATGATTATCCTGCAGCCAACAATTAAATCGAGACGACTAAACATTTCGGCTTCAGTGTAAAACTATGATTTCCTTTATATATATAATATTGGTATTATTTTTTCTTCCAAAAGCCCATCTTCAGTCATAAATGCACAAAATCTTGTCTTTAAGTCAAAGAGATCAAATCTTTCAAATGCTGGTGCGTTGCTTCTTTTCTCTTTTTGCTAGATGAAAGAAAGAACCAAGAAAATTAACAGTCGAGATACATATATTTCACAATGTGTATTGAAATGACAGCAACATCAATATTTTATCATTTGGGGTGGACAGGATTTTTTGAATTTCATTATAGAAACATTGCGCCAGTGTTGCGGAATTTGAAATATTCTATGAATTAACGTTCTGGAGAGAGGTAGAAAAGAAGAGAGATGGAACGAATTGTTTCTTATGTCAGATGAAATGTGGAACTTATGCTGAACAAATAGTATAGGAACACTTGATGGCACCGCATTGAGCAATTGAAATTATGGAACTAAAAAAAACTCCATTTGACTCTAAGTTTGATAAATACTTTAATGCTCTAAATACACTTAAAGAAAAAAACTGACAACCAAAACAAATTCTGCAGACATTTCAAAAGGTCTGAACAGGGGTTTGGTAACAAGTTCAGGAAGTGAATGTATCATAAAATATTTTTCCATTAAGTTCTTCAGTGGTATCATACCCAGCATTTACAGGTTTTTATTTTGCATCAAGTGCATTATTAGTCGTAATTGGTAACGAGCTTTAAGGTATCGATTCCCAGCACACACTGTGCCTATTTCTGCAAACAAGCTAAGAGCTTTGCTGTTCTGTATCGTTTTCCGAAAACTTAATGGTTCTGCCAGGTAACAGTGTTTCTCGAGTTTGGTTTAACAAAATGTGAGCAGTTCCCCTCAATCTCTCGTAAAAATCAATGCAAGTCTGTTATTAGCTGATTGTATGTCTTGAGCACAAAAATTTGCAGACCGCTACCCCTAAACACGGCTGAGGATCACATCGAGCGGCATATAAAACATTATTTTAGGGGCAACTTTGAATGGAATACCTGGAGCACTGGCTCTAGTTTTTGTAGCTGTAGCAAGAACTTTTTAGCCCAATTTGTTGGTACTACTGTACAGCCTCCAAAGGCAACAGGGATGTGTATTAAAATCCTTACTTCTATTTGCTGGCTAATGCCGACTTAGAGACTTGTTTTAGGATCAACGACTAGCACTTGTATTTTTGCTGTAATGCTTCAGTTGCGCAGCACACATTGTTCCAGCCCGCCAGAGCCTCTCCCATAAGTCTGTATGCTTGTGACGTTCGGCATTTGCGGCTTTTCACTGGACTCCTGCAAATCAGAATTTCCCTCGTTAAAGCGACAAAGTAACCTTTTGGTATAATAAACTGAAGTTAGCAGCTCTCCAGCTTTTCTTAAAATACTCGTATGTTTCGTCCTTATCCAACCGGCCACAGCACTGATGCGATATCAGTCTAAATGTGTGCCTTGTGAGTTTGAAATTTAACTTCCTGGATAAATAATCTTAAAGCAATTAATACCATGTTTATATTAAATTATCTATACAAAACGGCGGTTAAATTCCGCTTAATAATCTGCAAGCTGGTTGCCTACCAGTATTGTGGGCTTTTAATTAGTTTTTTCTTGCCATCTGCACTCTTGCTACCCTCCGTTGGTGCTGTTGCATACAACTGCCATAAATTAATAATTCATTTTATTCCTATCACTTCTCCGGGTTTCTGCACTGACATTCTACTTGGCTTGATCCAACCAACATGTACCATGTCTGACGGTGCAGCCATCTTTCAAAAATAATGATTTTTTGCCAACTTTTCTTCTTTCTTTTCGTTTCTGTGCCGTTGGAACGCCCCATGAAATGCATCAAAAAGTCAGGCAAGTGTGTATGTAAGATGAGTACCAGAAAGACATTATAACATACAAATAACAAAATATGAAAATAAATAACTTGGAATTCATTCATATATATGTATGTCTATGCCGTCTACAATGTGAAACCAGAAAACAAAAAGAAGCCACAATTGGCATTAAAAGTTTTAGCCAACCAACCAACCAACCAACAAACGGGCCAACTGACATGACCGTAAGCTGGAAATGAAGACAAAAAAGAACTTGAGTTATTCCATCTACTTTTCTGAAACGTATGAATTTATGCGTATGTTTTTATTTATTATTGTTATTATTGTTGTTGTTATTATTATTAACCGGGACGTTTAACGGACGTACATCATGTTGCAAATCATAAATCTGCCATTAGTGGCAGTTGTATGCGAGTTGTACTCGTATAGATCTCCCTCCATTGCTGTTGCTGTTGCTTTTGCTGTTGCTGTTGCTTTTGCTGTTGCCGTTGCTGTCTTCTGACTGCCGAGCAGTTGTGAAGTTTCTTTGTGGTGTTTAAAATTTGATAATGATCTGAAAATGATTGGTGTGTTCAAATTGCAGGCTGGTTATTACTTAAGTAAGTATTTTTTCTCTTGCAGTTCTTCTTCTTCTTGTACTGGTGCTTTTGCTTGCAGACTTTATTTATACCAAAGCAACTGGTGTCTTAAGATTAATTTCAAATAATTGTGTTTAATACAAGTATGTATGTATGTACTTGTCCAGATAAGCGTTCGTCTGAACTTGAATAAAAAACACACAAAAAAAACAATAACAATAACAACCATCTTAAAACATCTGTCAATATTGAAGTGAAGCCAAAGAAAAAAATAATGAAGAAATGTTTCCTGTCTTAAAGACAGGTTACTTTTGTTTCATGATTTCATGACGTGAAGAATTTATTCGCTGGCGTGCTGTTTGTTAGCCGGAAAAGACCACATAACAAGCTTAAATAACCCATAATTAGGGCAGTCTAAGATTAATGAATATGGAAAGCTGTCTCTAGGTATTTAAATCCAAGTTGAGAAAATATCGTTGTGGTGAGGTAACAGGGTATTTGGAAGCGTTAACAACCGCTGTTTGGAACTAAGTTGTAGCTTTAATTTAGTAAATTAAATCAGCTTCCTTATGTCATTTCCTCGGTATCTACATAAACAATCAAGGTGACATCTACATTCCCTGTAGGAATTGGTTGGCTTAGGTATCGCCAAAAAATAATCGTTAGGAATAAAGCAAGGGACAGCCCTTACACTTACACTTATGGAAAGCCAGCTATTTGCAGGGCAAATAGGTTGGCATAAGGTCACGCTGAACTTCATCCAAAAAGAGATTTATAAAGTCTTATATGACATTAAAGCACCTGGACAGAAACAGAGCTGTCAATAGATTGCAGGAGATGATAATTTCGATAAGCAACCGAGTTACATATTTAACAAATGTACTCTTATGCTTTCATAGTTTATGGGGCAGGATGGGAGTATTTTCCAAAGTTGTACCTCTACCAGGCAGAAATGTGTGCACTGAAAGCTGCATTAGATCACCTGATAAAAAGTCAAGTCATTGGGCATTTAATCAATCATTAAAAGCATGCAGCGAACGTATGTGAGCTCAATACTTGTACTACACTTGGTTTCGATACTTAATACGTGTACTGCGATTAGCTATAGAATACTGGTGCATCTAAAATGACTCCAGGTGACAAAGACCTAAAGATGACAAATGAAAGGAAGGATTCTATGGAAAGGTTATACAGAGATAAGAATTGCTTTGAGTAGTTGGATGGAAAGAGCAATCGCAAAACAGGCTGTGTGGCATACAGGGAGACTGGCACCTGACCCTGGCACGTCAGTTAATAGAGTTCTAGAACTTAATCAGAGCTGGTTCGTTGCCATAGTAACAGGTCACGGTATTTTTTATTTTATTTAATTAATTCATAAACAGTTTGGTACCGGTATTGAAAAATGGTTGAAAAAGGTTTGGGTGAGGGGAGTGTATAGTTAATATTCAAACCAAAAATTTTGTTTAATGTCGAAATTCGAATGGCTCCAGATGTTTATATATTTGTATAATCCTTTCTGTCGGAATAAAGTTTGAGTTTTTTTAATTTAATTTTATTGAATACCTAGAAATTTTCTAGAATATTTGCATTAGGATACTCCTCACTGAACGAGTGTTTTGTGCCCCATTCCCGAAAAAGGCAGGCACAAGAAGATGTTTCCCACAACATTTCACATAAATTTAAAAAATAAATCACAGCCATTACATAAGTTTTTATGCTGACTGCCGGAAAGAGGGTATTAAACTTCCCCCCTTTAAAATAAAATTCCAATATCCTTAAAATCACTATTAAACACCCAGAGTTTTATGGTTTTCTCCACCTTCTGTTTCCTGCGAGACTCAGACAGCTCAAGTGTTGGGCTATAGGGCAAGTGTACGTTCTTCGTGGACTGTATTAGTCGAATGTGGGCGCCTGCTCACATTATCATATTCTGAGAATTTTTAAGGAACCTAAAGCAATAGATTTTAACCTGATTATCGAGTAATATTCCTGTGGCCGGAGTATCGCAAATCTATTTCTATTACCAAAAGTTACACAAATCATAACAAAAGTCCAAAGCCGCAACCCTGTGAAGCTTAAACCTTAAACATTTTGCCTTTTATCCAATCAAGAAATTAAAAATATCACATTAGCCCATCTAATGAAGTCACTTTATCATCTCACAAACGCTTCCTTCATTACATGCAATTTATTTAACTGAATGCCGCACATTTTTCCCCACCATTCGCTACCCAACTAAGACATATAAAAACAAACAAAAAAAGATTCCATTAACATTGCACCTTGATGAAATTCCAACAATAAGAAGAACAACATAAAAAACTTTTGATTTATATGATTCAATCTAAAATATTTTGTATAATAAACTACATTTAATGGTAAATATTTCATATCAGACAAAACAATATTTTTTCTGTTCTTCTCTGCCGCTGCTCCTCCCTGCCAGCGTCAGCCGGGATTTAACATACTAATCGGAATGTGTAGAACTGCAAACAGCGAGCAGCCACAATCCCAGATTTAACAAACAAACAAAAAAGGATGAAAAAAAGCTGTGAAAATTAAAATCGAACTACATAAATGAAACGAAATGGAAGTAGAAAACACTCAAGACGAAAATAAAAAAAGACGAAACTGAAATATTGAAAAAGTGCAGAGTTGGCGGTAAATGATGGACGAATGCGAACTGCTTTGTAATTATGCGATTTGTTATGTGAGATTTGTAAGACATGATTGCAAATGTGAATCATTTTCTGGAAAGGATTTGTATTTTGCTCGATTTCAAAAGGCTATTGCAGTTAGGTGTTGCCGCTGTTGAAAAAATGTATGGGTGTACCAATATAAACATTTAATAGTGAATGAAATTGGTTTGCAAGCTGTGGCGGACTAAAATTATATAATTTAGGACTGCGCAACATTGTTAGTGGACTGAAGATGAATTATTGCCTGCTTTTAATATGCGTCCATATTTTCCGTTTAGCACTACGCCTGCTCAACAGCTTATCACGTAACCCCAGGATCAATTAATCGGACAACATAAATGTGCTGATATAGCGAAGTATAAATAGAAGCTGGAGTAATTGTTTAGGTCACTGGTATATGGATCATCTTCCAAGATTTTATGTCTTAAATTATTCAAAATCTGGAAAAAAGCATCAAATTTATATTAATATAATTTAGAACGCAAACGCAATAATGGGACTGTTGTGTTAATTGATTTTTGACTGGGCAGAGTCGAAGGTATCCACACCGGCCACTGAGCCGTCATAACATCAGTGAAGTTCTAACATTCTCATCTCTGTAAATAGAGGAAACTAGTGAAGATTCAAATCACTCTCTATTTTCCTAGTTCTAAAACAGTGCAGGGCATATATTTAGGGGCCGTCCCAGATTACTGGTCGAAAACAAAGATTAAAAGGAAACTGTTGTCTATTGCCTATTAGTAGTTTCCACGATGAGCTCCGAGTTAGTTCCTTAGATGAAATATGAGACATAATAATTATGTATTTTTCTGGCACTTATCCTGGACATTCATGCTGTCCTCATCAGTTCCTAAATGAAAACACTGTGCGCATCTCTTTAATCTAGGATCTATTTAAATTACTTTAAAGCAGACATTCCCTTTTCTCTGCTACTCTTTTTATATATATTTTTCTTTCATTATAGCTAATGAAAATGAGTTATAGAGATTGGTGTCAATCTTTACAGGTACGGAAACATTCTTGGTGGAGACAGGCAATCGAATAAGGGCATTTTTACCCTAAAGCAAAGTGATCACTTTTCACTTAAAACTAGCAAGTTACAAACTAGTTTCTTAAAACAGTGGAATAAAGACAAAAAACCGCCTAAAAACCACGATATTGGGCTTCTTGCGTGTCTCCAAGCGGCCCCTAATTTTTTGCTTTTGTCACTCTTCTTGCCAACAAGATGGCACAGCTTCTGACTTTGTTTGTCGTAAGACTGAAAACACGTCTCCAGTAAACTTGAAAGTTCATAAAGAAAATATTTTCTCGTCTGTTAAAGACTTGCGGGTATTCGTTACGAAATCTTGACAGCCTGGCAATCCTGTTCCACATGTATTCCATAAAGATTTGAGTTATATTGTAGACACAGCCTAAGGGAGACAGACTGAATGGCTGGACAGACGATTGGTTATGGAATAAAATGAAATGTATATGATTTAAAATACGATTTCAAAACTGGCATTTCAAAACGATTTATATGCAGACAAGAGACATATAGACACATCATACGATCATCCTGGTCACAGTTTGCAAAATGAAATAAAATGAAGAATCGCATGCTGATCTCTAGTGATTGCAATTCTTCCAATTCATGTACCTACAAACAATTATATATATATATATATATATATATATATATATATATATATATATTGTATATGTAGGAGCAGCATGTGGTGGTGTTATATTTGAGATGTTGGATTTTAGAAGATGCTGCTGCTGTTCAGGATTATGACGCTGATCGGTTGCAGTTGTATGCGATGTTCGTAGTTGTAAGTTGTGTTAAATATAAGTTAAAAATTTCAAATGGCTGCGGGTGCTCTAAGTTGGCACCATCATTTTATTCAGTCACTCACTGCAATATTATTATACCTCGCTGCTCTGCTGCTGCCTGGCTCGGCCTGGCTCGGCTATTGGTATGTGTCAATCTGTCAGACACATACTGTTGACCGCTTTTGTTGGCATAAAGGCCAAGTTAATCATGAAGCCAGTTGCATGCTCAACACTTTTTGATGAACATTTTTTGTACAACATGTTTTCCTTCTTCGTCTTCGTCTTCATCTTCATCTTCTCTTATTTTGTTTTATTTCAGTTTTGCTTTTCTTACGCATTTGGGAGGTTTCGCTTAATAGACTTTAAACTTCGTTGATGTTTTTTTGCTTTTGGTTGCGATTTTTCATTTTATACAAAATGCCGTTCTTCAATTTATAAGCCCTGCAGCCGACTGCCTATTGAGGATCTGCTGTTCACTTGTCTGACGGAGTGTTGGCCAAGCTGAAGCGTACAAAGGGCGCGCATGTGCATAAATTTGATTACCGTGGCTTGATGGCGTTGCTTGGAAATTTTAATTTTATTTTTTTTTTTTTTTGCCTGCTTTTATTCTTCTTTTCTTTGTGGATTGTATTGGCCTTGCATTTTTCTTGTGCAAACATATTCAACTTGCTTTTGGTGGTTCGTCACTATTTTTGTTGTTTCTGCCTTATGCAGCCATTGGAAAGGAATTGATCAGTGTGCAGAAGAAGCTGATTCTTGATTTCGTTTCTTATTTATTTAGTTGCCAGAGTTGTACATAAATCAAGGAAAGAGCATGTCGTAATCTGCCTATCTGCTGTTGGCATGAGTGTTATTTCAGCTTAGCTGAGAACGCCAGCCCAGAGCACTGTTTCACTGAGGTTTTTCTAATATTATTCCAAAAAGGTGTGGAATTTTGATCTTCCTTAATATTTTTTCATCTTTAGCTTCATTTAGGTGCAAAATGATCTGTTCACGTGACTGGAACAACTTCCAGGGATCCGTTGATATTCTCTCGGCTCCACATTGGTTGTTCTACTCTGTTTTCATTCACTTTTTTGGTGTCTTTTTTTTTTTTTTTGCGATGAAATCATTCATTGGCTTTTATTTCTGTTGATTAATAATTAATTTATGTCTCAGCTTGAAATTGTGTTTGTTGGATTCATTTTAGACTTCCAAACAAACACTCGTGATTACGTTCGTACGATCACTCCATTCGAAATGCTCATAAATTTGTACAACAACAAAGAAAACAAAAACGCATTTTGGAGGTTGACGTTATTTGGTAACTGGCTGTTTATAAGCAATCTTGGCCAGCCGACATCCGTTTATCATTTTTATTATAGGTTTTTTTTTTTCTTTTCTTAAGAAACACACAGCGAAGAGTTTAAATTTAAAATTTAAAAAAACCAGCCATTTTGTTGTCCTTTTCTTAAGCTGACGTTGATGATCATCTTCATCTTTTTAGACAGCTTTTCTACTCTTCTTCTCTTCGCTATCACAGTTGGCCGTAAATATTTATTATTCTTTTTATAAATTCAAACAATTTTGTTTTAGCAGAAATCCCATCACTTCTGGTGAACAGGTTTCAAGAAAAGGTTTTTGTTAACTTGTTCACCTAAATGGAATAGAAAATATTAGAAGTATTTGTTTGATGTACTGCTAAATTGTTGCACTTTTACAGGAAGTTGCTGTTGGTGGCAGTCAAGTGATATGTTATGAATTGATAGATACTGGGACTCATTGCTAAAATATATGTCCTGTGGCTTATAGGACTCTTCATGTGGAACAAGTTGCAACACTTTCACATGAGACAATTGTTGGTGCTGCATTCTCTTGCTCTAAAAAACTAAAATTTGAACCGGTCACCAAAGAACCAGTTACAAAAGCAGTCTGAAAATTCCCCATGTGGCCACTTTCTAAAGCTCCGTTTTCAAAACTGTTGGCCGTTTAAAGGCAACAATTCCCACTAGGAGATTTATTATTGCCTTTTATTAAATGTCTTCCCCATCCTTGTAGCTTAACATTGAAAGATTTTGGGGAATTATTGTAAATTTTCTAACCTAAAGATATAGCGACTCATAAATTTCTGAAGGTACTTTTTCCGTATAGACAATACCTTTATTAAATTTGTGTTAAAGTTTCGGACTAAATATTTCGTGCTGAGAATTTTTAAATTAAAATAAATTAAAGAAAGAAATTAATTTAAACTGAACTCATTTAATTGCTTTAAAGCTAAACAAAAACAAAATATATATATTTTAGCTTGTGTGTTTCCAGCTGTCTATATGGCTAGAATTCGTAGATGCCCCGATACTTGTTAGTAGACCTAAAAACCCTTGAAATTGAATATATAAAGTTTTACATTTGATCATATTTTCCAAAGGTTTTCAAGTCTGCTGACGAGTAGGGCAGCATCAAATAAAATGTCGGCATAGAGACAGCTGGAAAACACACAAAAAATCTTATAAGTTTCGATTATTCAAATAGTTTGTTGATTATTTTTATACCTTGATAAAGTAATAAAATTAACTTTTTAAATAAATTGTAAATGAATTTGTTTTAAATTTTTATATATGTAAATAAAAGCGATTAATTGCTGAAGAAGATCACAGAACTTCTCGTAAGCTGGGGGACAATTGGCTATTTCGCGGTCACCTTAGCGGCCATAAGCATTCATTTAGTCTTTCCTAACTATTCCAATATTATTATAATTTAATTTTTGAATAAATTTATATAAAAAATTATCGTAACGAATGGATGATCAGCTGTTGCTCTGTTTTCTATTTGGAAGTGGGGGGGGGGGGGGGGGGGAGAGGGGGAGTAAGGTTTTCTCTAAAATTTGTATATCAATATATGTAAATCTTTTATTAAAATTCTTTATAAGATCTGTCGGCTGCTGCTAAATTGTAGAATTATTATAGGGTGAGGCATTTTAAGCCATTTTGTATGTTTTCATTGGGTTGTTGTCTGGACAAAAATCGACTGACACAATATGGGCATATTTTGGGGTTTTTCGGCATAATGAATTCAATTAGAAAATCAGGTCCTTTATCATATTTCCCTAAATCGAACTTAACGCAAGTACCGGTAGGTCTTCGTTTATTGTTAACTAGATCACAGAACTCGAGTTGAAGGCGACCGCTATCAGCCGTCAAAGTTGGAAAATCCGCATTGGAAGACCCTGTCTAAAAATAAACTACATTTCGGCGAATATTCAGCTTTGACAGAATATTGTTTTAGTAGTTTTAAAATTATTCGAGTATTTGGCTTTTCCCTTCAACTCTTCTTCTTACGTACAGCTGTGTGTAAGTAAAATTCTTGATGCCCTTGCTGTGTATGTGTGTGTGTGTGTGTAGTTATACACTGGGAAGGTGTTTATAGTCATACAATAAATCAATTAACGAAAATTTATAATTATTATCGTCATAAATCTAAGTTTGAGCTCCGTCATTGGTTTGTGCTCATCTTGAGTTAAATATTTATAAATGTTTTTTATTTAAACTTTATTGGTCAAAAGGAGGTTTAACCACTTTTTTTCTGGTCATCGTCATTGTTGTTGTTGTTTCGTTTTGTTTCGTTTCGTTTCATTTCGTTTGCTTGTGTTCATATTTATTAACACACAAGTGTTTTCGTAAATGAAATTGAAGTATTAATAAATGTTTTTTCTGTCATGTTGACATGTGATTTATATCCGTATGGGTGTTATCATATTCGAAAGTTATTCGAATGCCTCTAATTTTAGTCTCTACGACAAGCGCTTCGGGCCATATTATTTTTGCTTCTTGTTATTTGGGATGTTCGTTTAGAAAATAAATTTGATATTTATGCTAAATTTTTAATGGGTTATTGCAGTAGCGAAAAGAATTTCAGTGTTTTTATTTTCTAGCTAAAAAATACTGGTGCTGCTCGGATTGGAAGTTTGAGATAAGAAGTTACGCATTTTTTTCATTTTGGTCGAAGGAAAAATAATTCACGTATTTATTTTTGGTTTGAAGAGCGAAGTTGATAAAAGAGCACAACGTTTTAAAACATATTTAAATCGTGTGTTCGACCAAAAATCCAATAATTTTTTAACATGCAAGAAGACAGATAATATAAACTGTCGCTATTCAGTGTTAGCGAGTACAGTGGGCGTCATATGTATGCCATTATTTCACATCTCATTTTCAAATTTAGAGACTTTTGAAATAAATTTTTAAATTATGGAACCAATCTTTTTGACAAAAGCAGGTTCTCCTTAAATTGCAATTTGTTTTTGCAATATCGTATCTGACATACAAAAACTGGCAACAGAAGCTATTCAAGAGAAGTGAAGTCGAACTTCTTGTTGGACACAACAAAAAAATCTGCTGTTAATCAACACCTCAAACCTTGGTGTCTTCCCCAAAACGGCAGTCCGTGAGTTTGTATCAAACCTACAAGATATATGAGTCTCCACCCCGCCTTATGATTTCTTATCAGAGCAAGCACCACTACAGCCACAAATTCCTACATTGTCTCCCTTTCCAGTTCGGTTTCAATGGCAGCTACCGAGTATCTAAAACCAGAAGCAGGCGGTGTATTCCTCCACACTTGCTTTAGAGTCAGGGGCACCAGTTAACCTCAGTCAGGTTTTGTTACTTATTTGAACACGTTCATGATCGTATGGAAGCTTGTATAAGCTATCAGATAGCACTGCTGCAAAGTATTTTGTTTAGGCGCATGTTGGAACGTACGTCAAATCGAGCAGTTAAATCTTTGAGACCATATATTGCAGCGGTTTCATGAGAGTAACAGTGACGACGGTCTCCTTAGCCGTCTGTCAGGTATCGTCAAAGCTCCGAAACAATTTCGCTATATACAATATATTAGCTCTCAAGAACAAACTGATAGAATCATGATCTTTGATGGGCGATTATGCCGCACAGTGCAATAGATTCTCAGAAGTGAATCAAGTTTTGTTTTTTTATAAAACAAACAACTAAACACCAGTTTTAAGATAAATTTTCTCTTACAAAGAAATTGAAAATCCGTTCAAAATGATTAAATATGAAATTATAGTTTTCAGTGTGCCATGCGGCAAAAGTGTATATTTGATATCACATGAATAAATTTGACGAAAAAATTAACTGTTTGTCGTTCAAAAAAAAAAAAAAGGAATTTAAAACAATTGTGCGTTTTTATTGGTTTATTGCATGTTTATCTTTTGGACGCTTAAATCATGTTGAAATAATTTGGTGGGACAATATTCAAAACCAACGTTGCATGCTGACTGATGCTTTAAAGAAGATGGAAAGAAGAGAAGAAGGCAACTGCTGGAGCAGACTTTAAAAAACACTTTTGTATTACTTGCTGCAAAAGGCAGCCATCGATGATTTGTTAAGTCCGGCTGGATGCGCTTCGTTTGATTATTTTTTCTTTCTTAATTTTACTCTTTCATCAACAACAAAATGATTGCTGAACAAACAAGTTGCAGAAGACGACAACGACGCCGAGGAAGAGGAAAAAGAAAGCCCACATTATGTTTATTAAAAGCAAAATTTAACAGATTTTTTGACAGTGATTTCTTAATTTAAATCACCGTCAGTAACGGTCGCTTAAACACAGCAAAGGGACGCGTTCATCTTGAAACATAAAGGCGCCACATTTAAATTTTTATATATTATGGTTTCATGCAACAACATGCTGCAGTTTGAACTGTGAAAAGTAAAAAGAAGAATTTTTGTGCGGCAGAGTAAACAATTTTGCATAAAATTGTTTTTGAATAAAAAATTTTATTAAGGCTTTTAATGGCTGTTGATAAAACCCACCTCCTGCTCGATCATGGTCGTCGTGCTCATCATCATCATCATCAGCATCAGCATCAGCATCAGTACCAGCAACACCAGCCACTAACATCATCATCTTTGGCACCCATTAAAATATCTGTGGAAGGTAGTCATTGTAGTCTCATTTAAAATCACTTTGGACCTCGTGTTATGAATAAATAAACGCTTAAACTCAAGGCAAACCATACTGTCAGTCATTTCGACAACGAATTAAAAACAGAAAAAACAAACAGAAAAAAACCAAAATGAAGAAAAGCCAACAAACCGATTCAAATAACAGCAACTTTCATACTCAGGCAACCCGGCAGGCAATTGAATGACTGAGTGAATGGACGACGGACAGGCGAACAGGCGAACAGGCCATATACGTTTCTTGCCTTTAAAATCCTGGATGGTTTATGGCTTTTTAATCTTATACACACACATACACAAACATATCAGCTTCGTTAGCTAAAAACAACCATTTATTGCATTTTGAAGAAGCCTCAGCGTTGTTGGTTAAACGAACATCTCTTTCACATCTCGTTGATTGATGGCAGCTGTTTTATGGCTTTTTGCATGCAGGCCATCATCGTCCTCATCATCAGCAGCATCACTCTTCGCCACGTTTATCACCATCACCAACCAGCATCGTAATCAACAGCTTTCAAGGCAAGTAGGAGTCTATTTAAACGAGTCTGCCATGCCATTTGGCTGCCTTCCACTGCCACTACCACTACCACGTCCAACTCCAACTCCAAACTGAGGTCACTTTATGCCCTCCGGTTATGATGTGTTAATAATGGCGCTTTGCGGTTGATTGTAGGCGTTCCAGTTAGTGGTTGTATTTTAAGTTTTTTATTGTTGCAGTTCTTGCTCCACTTATCTGCCTTAAACTTTCAAGGCACAGTGTTAGATTGATGGACATAAATCTCAGAACACAACAATCTCAATACAGTTAGTCGTTATCCGGGGCTTAATTTATAAGTTGTGATAACTTTGTTGGTTTTATTTTTTTTGGGGGGGTGTAGGGAATTATTATTAAAAACACATTAAGGGCAGGAAAAAACCTTCAACCTGGAAACCTTCAAGGAAGAAGAATTTTTCATTTGGAAGTTACTAAAACTTTTATTTGGCTTTAACAATAAGTTTAAAAAAAAATACATCACTGTACGCAGGGTGTTAAAAGCGATAACTCCTTTACCTACGCTGCCTTAATATTAGCTCTTAGGCGGGAGATCTATAGGATCTTCCAATACAGGCTGACGAACCTTTTCAGATGATTGTGGTCAGTGTTGCAACATGAATTACGACCCAGAAAACCTGTTTACTTGTCTTTGCTGGTTTGTATGTAATTGTTTGGCCTAAAACAAAACCTAGATTTGGCATGATTACGGTATTTTCCTGTTCCTGTGCGGCAAATTGTAGAGACCCACGAAAGGGCTTCGCTTTGTGATGATTGACGAGCTAAAAACCATCAATGCTGGGAGAACAGGCCTAAAACTCCATATCAGAACTGCTTCGAGGATTGGAAAAAATATGCTGGCACAACAAGTGTTTTATATCTTAGAAATTGGACAGAATTTGGAGGTGACAAAATAGAAATTAAGGAGCAAATAAATACATTTTTGGTGACAAATGAAAAATCTTCTTATTTTTTGAACAGATCCCGTAAAAAAACAATATAATTTTTTCAAACAAATTGAGGTGCAAGATTATCTTGGCATTAGGGCCTAAGTTGCAGGTATCTATTTACATTCGACATATCTAACATTTTAAAAAGCCTAAATTCAGAAGAATGAAAATTCTGAATAAAGTTCGAAGCTTTGCAGCTGAAAACGAGCTGTAAAGCCGTTTCAAGTGGACAGGAAAGACGAATATAGAGCCTAATTAGTTTTTCTTATGCATTTCAAGCCATTGCAATTTAGAATAAACATGTTTAGATACACGATCGTACGTATCTGCAACATGATTAGACTCAAAAGTTGCGCCACAAATGGTGCATAATTAGAACGTTTATTTATTTTCATGCTCTCATTAAAAATTGCCAATTCTCACCATAAAGTGACACTTTTACTTAAAAATTTTTGTTGTTGTCGACATTAAATGAAAACCAATAATAATAATAATAATATAATTAATACTTGCCACATGTTGAGGCTGGTTGAGCGATAAGCGAACATTTCGTTGCACTTAAAGCATTTTTTAATATTGATATTTATTTTATATATACGAGTAAAAACACTCTTTTTATTACGAATATTTGCCAGAAAAACGCAATTGTGGTTTTATTTGTGTTTCGCTTATAATTTCTTAACAAATCTCTTGTTATTCTGTATCTCTGGTTTTTTTCTTCCTTTTTTTTTGCCTTATTAACTCAATAATGACTTAATAACAAAATCCTTTGTTATTTTATTCTCGGTTTTTTTCTGTTGCCAAAATTAATGCGAATACAAAATGCTTTTGTACGTTCAATATCTGTGTGTTTTACTTGAATTGTGGTTAAAAGGACATCATTTGCATTCATTGTTCCGTATTCATTTATTTATTTATATTGCTTTCAAAATTGTTGTGTATTTCTTTGCATTCTGCTATTTTGTATTATATTTTCTTTGAATTTTTTTCAAGTTGTATGTAACCGCAAGAAATAAATCTTCGCTATAACAAAAGGAGATTTTATTTATTTTTTTTGCAGGATTTTTTGATTTTTTTTTTGTAAAAAAAAGGAAAATAAAATAATAAGAACTAAATACGCAAAATAATACAATCCGTATCACAAAGCGCCGTAGACAAAATTAGTTTGGCTGGAGGCTTTAAAGAAACTATTTGCTTGCGCTTTTTGGTGCTGCCTGCAAATTCTTGGCAATTATTAAAAAGAAAACAACCAGGCAAAAGAGCCAATTTAAGGATTATTTTTTTCATAAAAAATAAAGATTTTTTAAAATAAAACATTGATGTAAAGGGCTGTTTTAGCAAAGCTGGAACTTTAGAGATGGTGAAAAAGCTTTAATTTTAGTAACTTGTAGACTAAAAGGCTAGATAAGTGTGTGTCATGTGTGACAGCAACGTCTTACAAATATCAGTCTAGGAATGAGGGACTATATGGCCAGATGACTCCACAACGCCATGTTTTTAAACTATACGATTTTATTACTCCTCAAATGTACGATATATAAGTGCGTGTCAAAGGCCACTCACTCGGCTTACGCCAATCAAACACATAAATATCACTTTAGGTGTAAGGGACGGTATAACCAAATGATCATATAGTTGAGGTACAAGGAATTTGCAACATCGAGTGGTTTTATTTTATTTTTTTGCCGATTTAGTATCCCGGGGAGGACCATAAAGAAATTTATGCTTCTCTCGAAATATCCCAATTGATTTTACTGAAATTTCGTCTAAAGATTCATGTATATGATTTTCCAAAGTAATTTGCAAAAATAGTAGTGCTAGCAATTCAGGTACCTGACTCTATTAATTCCCTTCCTGAGACCCTTAAACCCAACCTTAACTAATTCATTGACTAGTATTATTAGATTCTCGTCGAACGATCGTCATCACCAACTTTTCATTTAAGTTTTCTTGCACTCTTTTTGTTTGAAAAGGGTTACTTTCCCCCTCCATAATTTTCACAACAAACAGCCAACAACATCAGCTAACGACACACTCTTGCTGCCACACAACATTTTGAAATAAAAATCAAACGGCTATTTATAGGTCTGGCTTTAGTAGCAAACGTATTTTATGTCTGGAAATCTAGTAATGCTCATAAAATTCATTGTGAAAAGTGCGTTTGTTAATATGTCGGATTTGGTCAGGGCTGGGCAAATAAAAATTGCATTTTCATGAACTTTAACCAACCAATTTGGTATTTGAATGAATGAATAAGTGAGTTAGTGAATGAATACAGAGATTTGCAAAAGAATGCAAGATTGTGTGCTATTGGGGTATTGTAACACATGAGAAAAAAAAAGAGGAAATAGTATAAATACGGATATACGAAACCAATTTTGATTTGGAGAATGAATAAACATGAACACACTTGAGTTTCGTTACACTCAACATATTTTAAATAAGGTTTTATTCGAACTGGTTTTTAAGGCGTGAGTTCATGGAAAACACTTATTTCCTTGCTCTAATCAGGCTACCACCTGCAGGCCATGTGATATATGATGTTGCCCTCTTTGATGCTTACACAAAATATTTATCTGTCAGATCAGCTATTAGGCTTAAAGAAACAGGAGACATGGAAGAACAGTTGAAGGTTTTTTGACGACAAATATCAAATCTCCAAGCCAAAATGACTGCAGCCGGTTTTATAGATGAAATTCATGAGTTCGTGTCCGTTTCCTTGAAGATATTCCTGCTATAGTTCGTACCACTGTAGATTATCAAAACGAAATGTATATTTTCAATTCCTGACTAAACTAAATGCATTCCGGTACATAAAGGCTTATGAGGTAATTAGAACCCTAACGAATTGTTTAATATCCCTAAGAATGAAGTTATAGAGAAACTGCTCGCAAGTCAAGTCCACAATTATTTCTTGTAAACTAACCCGTAGCTCCAAAGCCGAAACCTAAAAAGAAAACAATAATATCACTGCTCCTGCTGCTGGAGCTGGAGCTATTGCCGCTTTGAATAAAAAGGAGGAAGGCGAAGAAGAGGAAAGCAACAATATGGACTTTGGTCTCTTCGACTAAATATCTCATATTTGGCTTGTTGGTGCTATCAGGGTGCACTATGCGATCGGTTAACTGTCTGTCCATGTACTCTGTGGTAGCGAGAAAGAAACAGATACTTACAAACCTTGAACCTAGCGATTTCAGGAATGGACATTCGGAATGCTCTTCACATTTCACTTTTGGAAATGTTCAATACCTTCAAGGAGTAGGAGGCTCACAGATTCACAATCACCATTTGTACGTTATATAGAACTCTGTCCCTTGAGATTTCAATGCGGACACAGTGAAAAACACTGTTCCTAGCACCAGCCCTGCTGTCAGTTGTTTTATGGAGGGAAAGCCAAAGGGAAATTCAAAGAAGAGGAAAACGATCATTTGGTGTGGTCATTTGTTTTGTCGAATCGGATCTGAATGCTGCAGGTGTTATGTGGACGAAGGTAGAGCAGTCATTTGCACATTTTCTTTGCGAATGGTTTGCATGACAAGAGTTCATTTGATTCATTTCTTTGAGGATCTGATCTTCTTCGCAGCTGTCCTGCCGCTGAGCTTTATTAAGTTGGGTTAAATCATACAGTCTCCTAAGCCCATTGATAACTTGGGATTCCGATTCGAATTGTGGAATGAATTTTGATAGATTGGGATTCCAGGCCACCGCCAGAGTGCCTCAAGCGTCCACCTCCTGCTTTTATTTATGTGATTATAACAAATATGTATCGTCTATATTTTCCTACACTTCCTTTAGGATTGTTGTAGCTGGGAGTTCAAGGGAGTGTGCAGTACTCAGCATCTGAATTCCTTTGTGCCAGGGCGGGCTTAGCCAGCTGGCAACACTACCAAATGTCTACCCAAAATTTTCTCAATTTTTATATGACAAGAATTATACGTATTAGATATTAAAAATGTTTACATATGAGGCCTAACATTAAGAAGGCATTTTCCAAGAACATCTTTTAACATGGCTGGTGATGCCACCTTGTGATTTTTATTAAGACTTCTCTCAACGATATGTCACAAATGACTTTTTTCCCCCTCATTCAATTTAGTCCGGAAAATTGTATGTTTTAAGTTTTCGCCTTTACTCGATGTTGCCTGTAGCTGAAGTACTTTGCATGTTCGTCGATTGGAGTGCATGTGCTGTTCGCTCGAAAATATTTACGAGTTTTTAGGCATCAGCTGCGTATTGCATTCAAAATGACCATATTTTCTCTCTTTAAATGGCTCGTGTGTTTGTTTATTATTGTTTGCTGATTTTTTTTTTTTTTTTTTGTTGAAGTTTCTCAAAGGCTTGAGTAGCTTTAAGCTGAATGACTGGCTGGTTGGGTGACTGGCTTTTATAGGCATTGAAGCGCAACACTTTGTGGCATTTGCATGTGCAAAAACCGAGGGGCATCAATGCAAACTAGAAGCTACAACAGCAACGTTTCGGAAGGGTTAGACGCAAACAAGCAAAAAATGGAATGGAAAACTACCAGCAGAGTTAAATAATTACGATGCTCCATGGGGAAAATGACACAATTGGTTTTTGTGTTTAGGTGATTGAGTTGCAATAACTACTGCGACGACAAAACGAACAACAACAACAACAACATCAACAGCAACAAGGACAGTACGAATATGTGTTGGCTAAAACAAAAAGTGTCGTTTTTATTTGACGATATTTTTGTTTTGTCGACCCAAAGCTGCACATATTTTTCGAGAAAATTTATGCAACAACATTGAAAACATCTAATGTGCTTTCCTCCGCAGGAGAACTAGAAAGGGAGAAGTAGCGGTTGTTGTTGCTAACGCTGCTTTAGCCGTTTATTTGTTGGCCAGAAGTGCATGGGAAAAAGTAAACAAAAGATTTACGTTACCACTTGTTTACTATGGCAGCAAATCACAGCTTACATTTCATTACGGCTCAGTTAGTAACGTTTCGTTGTTTGCCCCTCCCCTCCCCTCCCCTCCCCTCCCCTTCCCTCACCACCCATAAGTTAAATGTTTGTTTGCTATAACAGCGGCAGCAGCAGCAGGAAACCTCATGATTTGACAATAAATGGATTGGCAAAATAAACAAAAACGAACACGAAAAAAACAACACCATTAGCAAAATTTCAAAATATTAAATCCATGTAACGAACAGGCGAACGGACAGACGCCGGGCATCAACAAACAACATGTGCGGATTTCCCAAAGCTTTAAATCTGTTTAAATCTTTACACTCGCAGTTTTGCTGGAAAAACGAAAGCTTGAGGGCCAACGTTCTTGGTGAAATGGCATTGCCTAAAACCTCGAAACTTTCACGTTCTCTTCCCCCATATATGGAGAGCTGGGCAGGACTTTGAAATGTCACCGGCTGCTTATACTGCCGCAACTCAAAAACTTCGGCATTTCATGTTATTAAAAACCTGCCTCCTTTTCCCAAGTATTGATGTCAACAGTAATTTCGTTGAGTGTATATCGGGCTGCCTTCAATTTGAGCCTGTATTTACCGCGGCTAGAGAGACTGTTTTGCAACATAATCGTTTTGCCATCAATTCGTATGTTGTTTATGTCAGCAACACTAACCGCAGTGTCACCAACATGTCTCGTCGCATTGTTGCATGTTACTGAAGTATTGTAACCATTTACTCAACGTTAAGAGTATTTTTGTTGTTGCTTTTATTTTTTTGTGTCTTGTAATTTTATTAAAGTATTTGTGATTTTGTTTTAGTGGATAGGGGAGAGGGGAGAGGGGGTTGAACAGACAGACTGACGGACAGGCGGACAGAGCCACCGACAGACAGACGGACAATGAAATTTTCTGTTCGTTAAATATTGTAAACATGCATTCAATAAATGTTGTGTTATCGTTGCTGTTGTTGTTGTTAATGTTGTTGTTGTCGCAAAATATTGGTTGGCGTTATTTTTTCGTTTCGTTTTCATGCCATTGACAACAACAGCCACAAAACTTTTTAAACGAATCAAAACCAAAACGAAGGATGTATGAAACTTATGTCACGCGTTTTATAAGAAACTTTTTCTTGCAGCGATTTTTTCTTTTCTCTCTTGTTTTTTTTTCTTACACCAAAAACGACATGTGGTTTAATTCTTTTGTTTTTCGTTTTGGCAAGTTGTAGTTTTTGTTGTTGTTGTTGTTTTGCAAGATTTACACTCTTCATCAATATTTGCTGGTTATAAATCAATTTTGATTTATTTTCATTTAAATTCGTCGCTGCAGTGGAGAGAAAACAAAGTTTCGTTTTTCCCCTTTGGGAAAATTTGTTTATATCATGCTGTGTTCTTATTTGTGCTAAAAATTATTTTGACAATGATAAAATCACGTTTCGTGTGTGATAAAAATGAAGAAAAACTTATCGTGACAATGTTGTTAAAAATGATCTTGATTTTGTTTTGGTGCTTCATTACGTGGGGTTTGTGGAAACTTCAGATGAATCAGCCAGAGGAGTGGATCATGATGGGTGGAAAAAGTGACGACGTTCAGCATCAGTGAGGTGCACAAGTATTAAGTTTTGTAAATTGTTTTATTACGGTTCTCTCCAAAAGGGTAAATAATATAAGATATTTGCCAACCTCAAGTGATGCCACTGCAACAATTTCATTAACGAAACTCTTTTTACAGTATAAGAGTTTTGCCAACCTCAAGTGGTGCCACTGCAACCGTTTCATTAACGAAACTCTTTTTACAGTATAAGAGTTTTGCCAACCTCAAATGATGCCACTGCAACCGTTTCATTAACAACCTCTTTTTCCAGTATAAGAGATTTGCCAACCTCTACTGATGCCACTGCAACCGTTTCATTAACGAAACTCTTTTTACAGTATACGAGTTTTGCCAACCTCTACTGATGCCACTGCAACCATTTCATTAACGAAACTCTTTTTACAGTATACGAGTTTTGCCAACCTCAAGTGGTGCCACTGCAACCGTTTCATTAACGAAACTCTTTTTACAGTATAAGAGTTTTGCCAACCTCTACTGATGCCACTGCAACAATTTCATTAACAACCTCTTTTTACAGTATAAGAGTTTTGCCAACCTCAATTAATACGGCAGCAATAGTTTCATCAACAGCTTTCATTCGAACATTAAATAATATCTAGTCTTCAATCAAAACACCTGACTAACCAGCCACTTAATATTTTTAGTTAAAAGACAATTCCCAACGATAAAATGTGTTTTATCTCTGTCAGTTTATTACTGACATTGACGTATTAAAACTAGTATATTATAATTAAAAAATGTGCTTATGTGTTAAAAGTTGCATGTATTAATAACAGCGTATGTGTGTGTTAATGGTGGACCTTATCTGACACTTGGCTGGAGTGCAATTACAACATTTTACACAATGATTGATATTCTGCCAATTGCATAAAGTTAAAATCAATAATAATGCAATCTCATTTACAACCTTTCAATTCAATTAATATTCGATTTTGTTAAAAACTTGTAACACAAAATTCAGATGTTGCCAAACTTTGGCAACACAGTTTTGACGATTGGCTGGCAACTGATGCCAGCATGGCAACACAACTCTCCGCAATGTGTTGGTCAGAAATCTTAATCAATTAGGAAAAAAAAAATAGTGAAGTCTCAAAATGCATCGGCTGCTTCGACAAATCAGCTGGTTTCCTGGCAAAAATATTATTGCGATGACGAACTCGAATACTTCATACTTCTGATTATTCTTTCTCTGCAGCCAAACGAACGTTCTCTTACCAGAATTTCACCCTGATTTCTGTTCCAGAAATATGTGAGAAAAAAATACAATAATAGAAAAACTAAAACACATTAAATAATTATTATTATTAGTCTTTGTATGAGCCATTTGAGATCTTGTAGCACTTCAAATGCCAAATAGTTGCTGTCAGCTGCAGTGCTGCCACCTTTTATATTTACATAATCAGCTGCAATACAGTGATGCATTTGCGGCCAGGCTGATTTTTCAACAGTGTTGGGTTTCTTATTATACTCGTATTAACAGTTGTCTTGGACTTTAAGGTCTTTTTTGATTTTTTCCATAATAAATTAAGAGATTTTTATTCAATATTTCGTTTTCTCTGCGAAAACTTTTTTGGGGGAAAAATTTGGTTTGTGTACATCCTTTTCGGGCTAAAACTATAACATTAAAATATATTTAGCCAGCTTAAATGTTCAATATATGCTGCAAGCCAAAACAGTTTGAGAATCCCTGCCTAAAATATCTTCATAGTGGATTTATCTTGGGCAAAAGTTGAAAATAAAATTGGCAAAAATTGTTATAATCCATCAATAAATTTGTGTCATCTAAATGACATTTATGGATTGTTGGACACATTTATGGTCAGATTGTGAGTTTTTAGCAAGACCGGCAACAACATCTCGGGCAAATGCCTGAAAGAAAGGAAACGGCTACAAAAATATAAAAACAACAACAACAACAGCAACAGCAACAAGGACAACAATATGCAAATGTTATTTACTCAACCACTTGCAATTGATAAAGTCAAGTCAGAGCAACAAGTTTAATAATAATGGCAAAATTTTCCGGCCTCATGTGCCAACGAAACACACAATATCTACAGCAAATACAAATACAACTAAAACAACAACAACAACAAAAGTAAAATTTTATGGGAGTCTGTGCTTTCGTTGGAAGACATTCAGGTGTTGGCGCGCTGAAAATTCAAATCAATTCAAAAATGTTGTGCATTTTATTATTAAATTGGCAGAAACGTGGGCCTGTTTTGTTTTTTCCTATTTTGATTATTTTTCTTGGAAGTGGATTTCGATTTAGCAAATCCACTCTGCTATTCAAATTTAGATTGTGTTTTTGTCATTGTTTGAGAGATTTTTTAACGATTACATTTTTTATTCTGCCAATATTTGTTGCTGGTTCTCAGATAATCATTAATTACAATTGATTTCCATAATAATTTCGATGTGTATTAATACGTTTTTTGTTGTTATTGTTGTTGTATTATGCCCAGCTCTGGGCTGTGTGGAAAATAGCAAAATTTTTGCATATTAAAAACGTTTTAAAGTTTAAACAAAAACTTTGTAAATCAAATGCGTTTTTCATTCTTAATGCAATAATTTAGCCAGCCGATGTTTTGAAAATGGAGGGTGGTTTAAGGAACCGGCTGAAAGTATTCCAAAAAGATTTTAAACTTTAGTTTAGTCTCCCTAGTCCATTACACTGCCAACAATTGCCGGCAGCTTTTCAACGCTCAGTCCTCAGTTTTCTTGTGTTCATTTAAGACCAAACAGAATTATGCTTTCAAAGGCTGCGACACGAATTCGCTTGTTTATTGTTAATTGATCCCTTAAATGAGCCCTGTGATCGTTGTGCATTAAGGTCATCAGTGAAGGAAGCAGAGCAGCCAATTAACTGCTTTAAAAACTATTTGAACTTTGCTGCTTATGCAAAGGGTCTTCCGTTAAGTTCTACCTAACCTTAAAAACGAAGAGAGAGAGAGAGAGAGAGAGGGAGAGAGAATTGAGAGATATCATCAACATTCCTTATTCTACTTATCAATATCATTATTTATAACATATAACAGAGTGAAAACAACTGCCGCATCTTTGCTTGACGGCGCACATGCGGAAAGTCTAAATTTCTCGGACTATGGGGCATAAATAAGAATTGTATTTTACTGGTAGAATGGTTTTGTATTATCTCTAAGCAAGGCTGTAGTTTTTGGTTTAAAAAAGGTCTAAACGCAGCACATAACGTTGCTATCACCTGAGACGGACATGCCTTGCAAACACTCCTGGAGAATGTCCAACATGACATACGTGGCCTGACATGCAACGCGGTTGTATTAAAACACAGGTCACTGAAGTCCACATCATTCAATTCAAGAGTGTGATGGACTGACCGATGCTATTTTAAGAGTAGCTTGAAATTAACACCAAACAGTTACTTTTTTTTTCTTTTTTTTTACTGCTCCGACCCGTAGAATCTTCGATTCTGAACCTGTGGGACAACGCAGTAGAGGACGCCCACAGAACCGATGGCGCACACAAGTGGAGAGGGACCTCAACCAACTTGGTGTGCAAAATTGGAGAACGCTGGCTAAAGACCGTGCCAGCTGGAAAACTTTGTTGGTTGAGGCCCAGGTTCACCACGGACTGTAGCGCCAAAAGAAGAAGAAGAAGAGTTACTTTTTCACTTCCATATATCGTTGGCGTCCGTCCCATCCAATTTAGGAAAATTGGCAGCCACATCATCATCCAATTCAGCAGTGTGATGGTGTGGACAATGTCTTTCTCATAGAAATATGATTATATCAGCAGCTTAACCAAACAGTCAGCAATTCGGATAGCCCTTCGATCTCATGTGGATGGGAAAGGTTTTAAATCCGATCATTTAGTCGGCGGTTGGTGTGTAACCAACCATTCAATCGGCAAGAGGCCCCATGATCCAAACCATTGTCTATAGTCGGGGATACTGGCTCACCTTCCATTACTCATAAAAATTCATTTTTGTGGTCTACGAAAGTGCAAGTTCTTGTTGGCAACATGGAATCAGAGGCCTCAGATTCAGAGAGTATAATAAAGGAGCAGACGTCCATCGAGTTTTTTCTATACTTTAACCAAAATTCCTTAAACAGCCCTCGCTTATGAGCAAAACTCTAAGTATATTTGTGTATGTGTTTGAGAGGTTGTTGTAGTAAATTAATCTAATTGCTTTAGATGTGAATTTATTTCCACAAAATATTTCTGCTCCACCAAATGCAATAAATTTTTTGTGACGCATTTAGCACCAATTGGAGATTTTGTTGTTGTTGTTTTTTTTTGGTTCATATTTCGCTGCCATGATTTCGATTTCAGCTAGACTGGATAATAGATCATAAAAATTATTGTAACTAGACACATTTATTTATATAGATATTTTTTCATATTTTTGTTGTTGTTGGCATTAAAAGTCATGGGAAAAAGTAATGAGATGTTGCAATATCTTTAAGAGCGTTTGCGAGTAGCTGTTGCAGTTTGTGGCACGAATGAATAATGTGGCTTTTATGAATTATGCCAATCTCACGATGTGTGGACATGATATAATTGAATGTCATTTTTAAAACGATATTTGTTTCCTTTTCTGTTCTCTTGCCTCTAACAAAGATACGAAACTGAAAATTGCTGGCAATAGAAAACAGGGTGCTTTAAGGTAAAGATTTTGCTGCGCTGGTGGTGCAGCAGGGTGCGTGTGTTCATGGTGACAAGCATGATCATGTTGTGAATGCTGTTTGGAATGGCTGTTATAAAAAAAAAGTAAATAATTGCATGTCGGTTTCAAAATTACTTTGCACGGGCTAAAGCTATAATTAAAGGACATTTTTTAGCAGGATTTCGGTAGTCTACTTCTGGCTCCTACTTGATTTATATTCCTTTTTCGTATTGTGACGATGCCAAGTCGGCACTGGAAAATATGTTTCCTGCTTAAGTATCAGAAAGATATCTTATATGAACAAACTTGGTACTGCGTAGCAAAGGCTTATACAAGATTTCGGTCTAGCATTTTCTTAGCCTAAAAGAATTTCGAGATCTTCACACTTAAAACACTTAAAGATTTGTGACTTATATTCAATATCTACTTCGGGAAATGTCTAAAAAAGAAATAGTTAAAAAGTACTAGGCCATTATTGTGCACCTCTAGCATGAATTTTGTGCCTATATCTTAAAGATGCCATTATCTTAAATGCACAGTGGCGCAGTTATACAAGTTTGAGTAAAAAAGCAGCTTCACTTAACTGTGAAAATGTTTGCAAATTATCTATTTTTTTTATCTTAACAAATATATAAATAAAATTAATATGATGTGCGTTAGTTGCGCTATAATTTCAGAATGGTCACACTGACAGTTTTGTTTTTTTCTGTTAAGACCTTCTCATACTTTCAGAATAGTTCTTATGGTAAATAAGTTTAAATAAAGCTGAGCTGCCGTATATTAAATCAAGCGTCTTTTGTATTTTTTATTATTATAAATTTATATTAATAAAAAAAAACACATGTAAGAAATTTAAAAAGATTTTTTTTTTGTAAATTTTATACTAAATATTTGCATTTAATTTCTTTAAAAACACTTTAAATTTTTTTAGGAATATAAAAATGTAATTTGTGTTCAGCGACAAACCAAAAAATAGAGAAAAGTTAATCATTTGCATTTTGACGCAAATCTTAACAAATGCAAAAAAAAAACCAATTCCATTTATTTGAACCGGAGAATGTCAACGCACTAATTTTAAACTGTCAAACTGACTCGAACAGAAATCAGCTTAACAAACGACATAAAACAACTTCGAAAATCTCACACACATTTTGAAATTTATGATCAGCACTTAAATTTAGTTCACATTTATTCTCATGATCTTTCCAGACAAACTAAAAGAAGGAGAGAGAAAAAACAGAAAAAACGAAAAAAAAATTGAAATTAAAATGTGTACAACAACAGAAAATGTTGTATATAAAATTTTCTATAATTGATTTGCGATAAGAGCAACGTGATTGATTATGACAGGCACAATACAGGTGACATACCCCAAACAAGTGGACAATTTGCATACCAAGTGAAAGAAGTCGATAATAAAAAAAACCACGTACTTGTATTAACAGGCAGACGGACAGACAGACGAGAGAAACGAACGAACGAACTAACGATTGGACTGAAAGGCAGCAACAGCAGAAAGTTGATTGACATACATGGTCAATCATGTGAAATAAAGTTCAAGTAATCAAGCAAACTAAAGTGAACAAAAAGAAAAAAATGAATGAATGAATAAAAAGAGTAAGAAAAGTGACAGAGAAGAGAACAAGTAACATTGATCAATGATCAGGCTGAACAAAATGATGTCGTGTAAGTTTTTGTTATCAAGTGCAACAAGAGTGGTTTGCCTGAGAAATTTTGCACCAGAGAGTTTTCGGTCACGCTATGGCAGGCTTGTGTCGCAAACGGCATGTATTAGTAATGAAAGTGAGAGCAGCCAAAATCAAACAACTGATTAAGGGGAGGGGAAATTTGCCTTAACAAATAATACATTATTAAGTTTAGGTTTCTGGCATGGAAACACCCTTTAATACATAATGTTATTATAATGTTATATATTATAAAAGAACAAGCCCAAATCGCATCGCGTGTTACGTTTTAGATTATTATATTAATGCCACAAGCAGAAATATGTTAAGTTTCTGGTTCTTGCATGCAAACACCCTTTAACACATAATATTATATGAAATATTTTCATATAAATTAATCAATTGCTTGAAAGAAGCACAAGTTGCACCAGTTGCCACTTCCTACACCAGACGAGTTTCAGGTTTATGAATTATTCACATCAATTGGGCCGTTTAATGGGTATTTCTTCTTCTTGGTATTTCCTTTTATAAATAAGTTTTTTCTCTCTAAAGAGAAAAATTTAACTTAAATGCAGAACAACACTTGCTGGGCACTACTAATTCAGCAAATAAGGAGCCTAGAACAGTAAGCAATCTCCGCTGTCTAGTAGATTGTAGAGCTCGACTGTTCGTAGGATCCAACTAGTTCTTAACTGTGGACTGCATCCGTCTAAATATTTACTGACTGAGCGAAGAGTCGACACTGACGTTAGTGTTTGGTAAATGTCTCCTAGAAACTGGTATTAAGTTGCAACTAAAAGTTACGATGAGCTAAATTTTCACATAAAAGAGTGCGTTTGTATGTCAACAACAAAATTGTCGAATACGAGGCAATAAACACTCACGTGAAGTACAAGTGTGTGCAAACCATCCCGTGTAAGATGTTGTTTTAATTTCGTTCAAATCATTCCCTTCTGTGCTGAGCACTATCGGTCGATGATTATTGACCATTCATCAGCTTCTTTCATTATGAAGATTGGTCACGATCCTTTCGAGGACTTGGTCTTATCACGCGGCTGTGTAGGAAAATTACCAATTTTTCTTTTACAATTTTTTGCAAGACACAGATCCATGTCAATTTGTTCGAGCCCCATATTTCATTTGATCCTTAATGCTATCGTTAAAATCTATTTCTATTTGCTTTAAATGGCAAAATTCCCAGCGCTTAATAAAACACCCTTTACATTTTGTTCAGCATAACAACGAATGACAGGCTCAACTTGATATTTTTTAAAAAAAAATTTCATAAATAAATAAATATTTTAAAGAAAATTAAGTCTCTCACATGATTTTGAGAACATTTTTTTCTTATTAATTAGATTTTAAATCTACTAGATTTTGGTATAATAAAGAGTATTTTTAAGTCGACTCTGGTTTCCTGTTGCGTTGCTCGCGATCTTATCTTAACAATTTGATTGATTAATTTGTGTGAATGGCAAAAAGAACACAAGTTCACAAATTAATTTAAAGAAAATCATCTTATAAGCTTCTGTCTGTCAGTTGAATGGATGGATGGATGGATGGATGGATGAATGAATGAACGAATGAATGAGTGACAGAAGGAATAAACCTGATTTTGGCAGATAAGCTTGAAAGAAATATGCTATTTTATTTTACTTGTCCATCAATTTCAGCTTAAGCTGAAGATTAATCGTGAGAAATTTTGCTAAATGGAATTTTTGTGCAAAACTTAAATGGAATTTTGTCTTGATAAACAACTCGCTGGCTATTTTCAAGCAAATGATCAATCAAATTTGATTACATCATTCATACATATAGTATATTATATATATATAGCACATAAAGTAAACGTTAAATGAGCATTAGGGGCATTCACTGAAAGCAAACAGGTTTGTACTTAAAGGGCTTACTTTGCGTACGCCAATATTATTCAAATGAGGAATGTTGCTGGTAGCGGTTTTTACTTGTAGCCGATTTTTATAATAAATAAAGTCTTATAATGTCTCAAAGTAGGATGTAGTGCGTTTCCCTTTCCGGGCTTGTACCGGAAATTCAACTTGGGCATTAACATTGTTGGCAAACTGATAATTTTGTGTTTGAATGAAATGAGTGTAAACAATTTTTTTTAGAACTTACAGTGTCAGACATCTGTCCGTCATTGCTCTTACTGAGCAATTAAAATTCTTGTGACCCTCCTTAAACGTCTCATCGATGACAAAATTTGTCCCAATTACTTTTTCTGTTCTCCCCTTTATTATGTCTGTAGTGTTTATTTATTGATTCTTGGTAGGATCATCTATTTTTAATTTCTATATTTTTCTACAACCACTTTATGGACACGTTTGAGCCGGTAAAAGGCGAACAAACTTACCAACAATATCAGCGTCAAGAAATGTCTGCGTTGGCGACAAATTTACACATTTTAATGCAACGAAACGACAGGTTCATTAATTGATGTGCACACTGCTACTGCAACAGTTTATGCTCGCATCTGCTGTTAATGCACGAAAGGAGCAAAAAACCTTATTTCAAAAATGCCTATTCACATAACCCAGCAAACGAAATCCTAATACATCTGCTGGAACTTTTTATAAATGCGAGTATAAAACTTCCAAGAATAAAAAGAAAAGAAACTTATGAAAAAATTCCTATAAATGCAACCCAGCAAACAAAGTCTGCATAATTCATGTCTAACATATAGAATTATTTCGAAAGTAATTATATCAATAACAAGTTGCCATGTTGTGCTTCTTTAAAATGTGTAAAAATTTATCGTTTTAGGCAAAAATATTTAACCAATTTCGACTCTGATGCACATCATTTTATGGAAAGTCTTACAGTTTTTGGCCAATGTTTTCAATATGTGACATCAATTTAAAAGACAAAATTGTTTAACAGCATTTTCGGTTTTTGTGTTTAATATGTTTGCTGGGACATATTTGTGTCAAGTGCATCCTGCATGCTTTATTAATTAAGGTTTAGGCTTACACAAGCCATGTAAACAAAAACAAAAAGAATAAAATTGCCACAATAAAAACAAAAAAATTGATATATAACAGCGCTAGTTTTATGTTTTGACGCACAGCACAAATTGTTGGGTGGAGCGAAATCAAAGCGCAGGCAAATTTAATTTAAGCATTTGAAAAAATTCAATCTTAATAATTATTTAGATATATGCAATTTTTTCTTTATAAATATTTTAAATCTTATTCATATTTTATAATAAAAAACACAAATATGTTTTGTGCTGCATTTGCAAGTTTTTTCACTTATATCTCTAAACTTTAGGCAATAGTTTAAAAGATTATAGGTTTTTCTTATGTTTTAGTAAACACTAAGAAAAAAATTCAAAGCTTTAAAAACATTCTAACTTTATTTTATTAACCAGTGCCCCATAGCCATTGGAAAAAGTCCTATTTATTAGTTGTTAGTATTGTCTTCATTCACATTCTTTGGCTAAAATGTGGGCATTGCAAATTTTATTAATTAAGTGCTGTAATTTGTCATACGAAATTTGCTTCATAGCACATTTCGTATAGAGTGCGGCATACAAAATTTTAGGCCAGCTTAAAAACTGTATTTAATTATTATTCTCGTTACTTAATTTACGAGTATATTGAAAGCAATTAAAAAAAATACTTAAAATTTGTTTTCACTGGCCATAGAAAATTCCAAATAAAATATTTTTCTTTAAACATCTCAACAATAGTTTCGTTTGTGAGCGATATGAAAATGTTAAATATATACTCGTAATAATGTATTTGAAACCAAAATAATTTTCTAATAATTAATTCATCGTATACAGTTTTACTGAAATTGTGCTTTGCGTCAAAAGTGATTATAAGTGATTTATAAGCAAACAAAAGCAGAACAGGATCAAAAAAGGGCATAAAAATTGATCTCAAAATTATTGTGGTCGTTTTATAACAGTAGGAAATAATCTTAAAAGTCTTCTTTGAAAACTGAGAGACTGCGGCAAAGTCCATTTATTGAAAACTTAGTAGAATTCTTATAATAAGTCCAGCCAGTTTTAAGATGCCAGGCAACAAAATTGAAGTAAAATTTATTTCGTTTGACGACGATAATAAATTTTATTCTATTTGTATTATTTTTGCCAGCATTCAAGGAAAATTTCTTTAATAAAAATGATTAATTTCTGAATAAAAGGAAACAAAGAAAGTGTTACTCAATGCCCATAAGAAACGTTCTAGGCACCATTAAAAATAAGTTTCATTCTATTCCACCAAACTTTTCTTTGAGTGTGTGCGATTCTGTGTATTTAATACGTATAAAAATGTTCATTCTTCAAATTATCTTTATTATATATTTTTGTTATTTTTGTCCGCAATATAAATTTTAGAAAGACAACTTGTGCCCTTTTGTGAAAAAACTGACAGTTATTAATCTTTGGACTTTCGTGTATCATTTTTCTTCAGTGTATGTCATTAAAATTTAACCTACCAGATCGTTTGATTATTTATGCACAATTTCTGTTACTTAAAGCAGCTGCAAAATAAAATGCTAAAAAGTTTTAAATTGTTGCAAACACGCAAAGTTGTCAGTTTTAAGCTGATTTAAACAAAACAAAAAAAAAAAAAAAAACAAAAAAGAGAAAACAAAAAAGAAATGCAAGAGAAACGCAACATATTTTAACTCCTCTTCAAAAGTATTCACATACAGACAGCGTAGTCAAGTGTCAAGTGTTTGGTGGGCAGAGTGTAAAGGAATGCAATAATAAAATCTGATTAACCACCTCAACTCTACAAGACTACAGGTTCCCATAAACTACTCATACAAATGACAAAATTCCTTAAAGTGATGAAATCCGTTGGTATAGAAAATAAACAGCCTCAACTTGATTTATTAAAATTGTCATTCCTTTGATTTGCTGCTTTTCTTATTGAAACTTAACGTTGGCTTGACAATCAATCTTGAATTGCTAATAAAAACTACAATGTTTTTTTTTACGATTTGTTTCTCCAACGTGGGCTTGAGTATCGTTTTCGACTTCCTCTTCAGCACTTGTGCTTTCTTCATCCTGATCGTGGCATTTCTTTCTTTTATTTATTAAGTTTATTTATGCGCAATATTTCATTCAGTTTTCAACTAATGGCTATTGTGGTGTCTCAAAGGTGTTTACGAGGTAGGTGCATTAAGTGCATTAGAACACTCTTGTGGGGAGGCGAATTGATACAAATCTCGTTATTTATATGAGATGTTGTCGCGGGATAGAAGGAAAGAAAGAGAGAGGAATTGAAAGATTTGATGTGAGTTGCTATGAATCTTATACAAATGGAAAAATAAAACGCTAAAACGTCATCGAGCAATCCAAGGTGCCTTCGTCATAAGACTTTCTTCTTATTCTTATGTTTTGAGGCCCCCACCTCACACACATCGAAGAACAGAATAGCGTTACTTTGCTGCCTAAGAACTCTTCTTGCGTGAAAAATACTCTCGTATTCTTCTCATAATCTGAAAATAGTGACTCAGTTTCTTCAGGACACCAATTTATTTGTGCTCCTCCACTCTCTCATTACATTCAAAACTTTCATATTCTGTTAACCTTCATTATGTCACATTAATGTTTCTTCCGTTTGCTAAGATTAATCTTTGATTGCGGTGTCCAAATCACTGCAAAGAATAAAACTTGGATTTCTATATCTGACAACTGAGAGAGACGTGCTCATGTTTTTCTTCGTTTACCTTAAAGAAATACTAATATTAGGTAACCTGAGCGATAATGATAGATATAGAGGAGTTGAGGGAAAATAAAGAATCAATATTGTTGACAGATACTGCCGATCCAGTGCCATGTTGGACCTTTACCTTACAAAAGAATTGAGGTATCAGGTTACCTCAGGGATAGTCAAGGATTAATATTCCTAAGAACTGTGAACCAGTGCCATTTTGCCCTTACGTTTGCATTACAGGCTATCAGGTTATGTGAGCGATAATGAGGGATTAATATTCTTATAATAAAAGGAAATATAAGATTTTAGAGCTGCGTTTACCTTAAAACAGTGCAGTCGATGAAGAGGAGAATACTGTCGATAAAGTACCTGACTCCACCCTGAAATTGAAACTGTCTGTCGGCTGGATAAGAAATTTTTCTTTTCAATTATTCCTGTTTGGAAGTTGGATTTTTGGAATAGAATTATCTTATTAAGAAAAATTCTCTCTTTGGAAACCGCTCTCGTACTTTTCCAAGATATATATAAATATGTATGTACCTACATACATAAATAAGAAAACGATTTGATTGACACTTCAATTAAGAAATTAGTCAGTTTAGTTTGTAGCACATTTCTCACCACAGTTTCTTTAAAGCCTGGGCCATTTAAGCCGTACCTTTCAACAGGGGGCGCTCTGGGCGAAGTAAGGAACAAACTTTTATTTGCAAGTCTCCGCAAGCTGTCAATATGACACGACATAAACAAACATGGTGGTGATTGACTATGAAAAATGTGATGAAGTCAGCTGACCTTCAGCCAAGATGAATGGCCACTGATAAGCTGCCATTGCAGCTGATGTTGTAAACGTTGGTTGTTTTACGGTTCGCTACGAAAAACCACAAGCAAATCCACAACCATTTAAAAGGTTGGGTATTTATTTAATTTGCTTGCTTTTTTTATCGATATATTTTTCATCAATTAATCGTGATTAATTAATGAGTACCAATTAAAGTTACAAAAAAAAAACAGCAAAAAGCAAATTCTGAAAAATAATTAAAATGGCAACGAGTAGAACAAAAACAAAGTTGCAAAATTGATTAAAGATAAATTAGACTGTGTTCAGCTTCTAGAGGAACAGGCGAAGGTTTGTGAATATTAAGCAAATCTCTGCATTGGGTGCAAAAAGTTTAAGTTAATTAATAAATTCTTTTAGTTAAATTAAGTAGAATTAAAAAATGAGATATATTTATCAAAAAACAAGCGTAATTATTTATGAGTTTTGCAGTATATTGTACAATATAAAGTGGCGAAAAGTGGAATTAGGCGATAAACTCAGTTAAATCGTTTAAATTAGATTTTATCGTCCAGAAAAAATTATTATCAATTTTGTACAAAATGGACTTTATTATAAAAATAAGTTATACCAACAACTTAAATTACACAATTTAAAAGCAAAATACACAGCTTTATGTTTAGGGTAGTGAGGAACTAGAAACTAGTTCCTAACTGCTTGTATAAGACTGGAGTTTATGAACTTTTTTATGGCGAGAAAGTATTTTTATTAGAGAGTTTCAATATCCTATTTCAAGCATGTTGAGACAGACTAAATATCAGCCATTAAGACACCTGTGACATCTGGTGGTAATTGTAATGAAATCATCATTCATGTTACTGTGTTTTTATGCTGTTGTTCCATTAGATCTATCTTTCATAGACTCCATGTACCTACAGGTGCAGTGAACAATGAATCAAAGTACCATGAAGGCGACAATGTCCGTAAGACATAGGACATTTGAATTCGTGTTGTTCACAAGGACTGGGTCTCGTGCACATTAAACATGGGGACTGCATATTAAACCTGATGAATTTTTCGTAGTGATTAAGGTCTGCAATCGCACTAAATCCAACTGACTTTGAAGGTGGATTCGAACAGGTTTTATCATCGATCCGGCCGTCACTGTCTACAGCGAATGTTTTAGCATGACGATAACGAGTTTCTTCGCATTTGGAGGGTGTGAACACTAGCGGTGCTATGCGCCAAA
This sequence comes from Epicampocera succincta, assembly GCA_932526305.1. Lineage (NCBI taxonomy): Eukaryota > Metazoa > Arthropoda > Insecta > Diptera > Tachinidae > Epicampocera > Epicampocera succincta. The sequence continues at coordinate 9,175,914 of OW052037.1, read as the reverse complement.
CATTTCATGCTGCATTGGACACAAGGGATGTCGGGCTAATAAGAATAAACGATAAGCCACAGTGCTGCTCACAAACAACATAATCCACAACTTTGGGCAAACTCAGCCTGACTTATTTATATTCTCTGAAAGCCATGAAAATTTCGAATTTCAAAAATATCTGTCACTTATGACATTTTATTCTGAACTTCAAACGAATGAAATATTATATTTCACAGGCGTGAACGTGATCATGCAGAGGTTATAATCATGTAGCCAAATAAAAATGAGTGGTTGTATACAGGGTGTCGTCAATATTGTTATTTCTAAGACAGTTTCTTAATAGAATCTCAACTTTTAGAATAAGAGCGGCAACACATGGCACAGTTTTCCATCATCAAATTTGTCGTAATTTTTTTGGTTTAAGTCTTACAAATGTAACTTTTACGCAAAGGAGGTCCCAAAAATCACGATTTCATTCATTTGATAATATTTTTTTTTTAAAAAATATAATCAAAACTATTAATAAGGCGAGGAAATTGACGTTTTCATGCCACAACATTAATAAACATGTTATTTGCCCTGCTGTTCTGCTTCCTTCCTATTATTTCTATCTCTTTCTGTTGCCACCATTTTATGATTTTAGCATTCAAATCAAAACTGTCAGCCATCTGTCAATTATTCATTTCAGTATTTTGATTTCATTTAGTTGAGATGCTGGTTGTTATTTGTACCTCCCTCGAAATACAACCTTTAGTTTTTTTATTTCAAGTCGATTTAAGGGTTGTATTCTGTCACAAGCCAAAGTTGACAGCAATCAATCAAATTGTTTCTAATGCCTAAATTTTAACATATAGTAAAAATGGCGAATATGTCAGGACTTAAGGGTGTTTCCAGCCAGGCGTAACAAATTGTGTTTTACCAAAAACAAAATCTTCAAAATTTCAATTAAATTTGTAATTTTCTTGTGAAATTGCAAAAATTAATGATTTTTTAGGTAAGTTTTTGTGAGGATTTTTGGGTTGAAAAAACTTAAACAAAAGCAAGAAACATATTTACTGAAACAACAAACGTTTTTGTATTATTGTTTTGAAACAAAATATTGAAAAATAATCCAATAAAAGTATTCGTTGATTGGACGAAATTTCTTTGTAAGTGCGTCTTGAGTTAAACATTTTGTGGTTTGTGGCGAATTATAAGACTGAGAATGTTGAAAAAAATTGTTTTAAAAAAGATGATACGGAAATTGTATTTCAAAATCTTTATAATTGTAAAAAAAAAAAAATATTTTGAAACAAAAGTAGATACCCATGAAATACTTAAATAAGTCGAGACTGATTATGAGATCTGTGAGAATTTTCTTTTAAAACTCCCCCCCTCAAAAAGTTAGTGCAAAACCTTAGAGTAACATTTCGAAATTATGAACACAATTAACTACATATTTCGCTGTCAGAAAGTCGTCATAAAAATATCATAAAAATATATGGAATTAAACAAGATTTCGATGTGATGATTTAAGGACAATATAAGTAATTTCTGTGGACTAGCGAAACTAAAAATTTCAATTAAGTTTGAAACGGCATTCATGATTCCTAATCAATGCAAGTGTAATGTTGCCAGTGGCATGGCAAGTCTTCAAGCAACCCACGTTAGATTTTATTTCAATTCGATTTAAATACTAAAAAGGACCACAAATCAACTTTCGTTTGTTTGTCTTGCCATATTCGTTACAACAAGTCATCTGTATTTTTTACTTGTCTGTCTGCGGCAAGTTTTACTGCTTCTGGACTTAAAACGCGTCGTATGTGAATTTCATACGCACTCGTGCAATTTCCTTTCATCCATTATAATAATAATAATAATAATAATAATAATGTTCGAATATTGTTGAGGTTTCGTTCGTGTGCGTTGCGGCAGCATTTTATTTGTACACTGGTACCCCCAGATGACAAGAAATTTATATTAATTTATTGCAGTTCATCTGACAGAAAGTATTAAGTACGAGTACAAAAGACTGACCATTAATTTATGACTTTGTTTTGAGTGAATATTATTGTTGCAGAGACAGGCGATTAAAACATAAAGAATAAATTGTTTTTTATTTTTGTCTGCCATTGAAGTTATTAAAAATATTACATAAATCTACAATTAACTGAGTATCTTAGCGTAAAATATATGAGTAAGAATGAACAAGAATTTAAAGGTGACCATATTGGAAAAAATCCTCATAACAGCTGCCTTAAAGTTAGACACTCCTCATGAGAATCTAGTCTTTGGCAAATTTTGTTTTATGAAACTCTCAAACTAAAGTCTTCTCACAGGGAAATTTAAAATAAAAAGCTTTAAAAAAACAGTGTCATAATTCCTGGCTTCCTTCAATAGAAAACTATAAATAAAGAAAACTTTAAAAAATCTTAATTTGTTAATTTTTTCAGATTTGAAAATTAAATAATAAATAAATTAAAAATAATTTATTATTTATATAAATCTTAATTCGAGATTAAGTATGAAAAATCTTAAAAAAAGAAAAACTGAAAATAACTTCATATTCGAATAATCGATCTTAATCCATATATTTCTTAGTTTTATAAATCTTAGTTTGAGAATTTTTATGAAAGTTTCGATTTCCCAATTGGAAATAAAATAAATAATTTTATGTATTTTTAAAAGTCCCACATTTGAGTTTCGAATATTCGGAATATTTCTTTTAGTTCCAAAACTCTTTCTTTCATAAATCTTTATTCTTAATTTAATTTCTTTTTCTGCGCCTCTGGTCACCCTGAATTTGACCAATTTTGATATAAATAATAATTAAAATTGTGATTAAAGCATTTTAGATTTATTGGCAAAAATAATTGATATTTGAAAAAAAAAATTTTTAATAAATTTAATTGCTGCAGAGAAAAACAAACATACAAACAGGGTTGCAAATAGTAAACTGGGAGGGTTGTAGGTCAAACTTTTAGACTTATTTCAGCAAAACAGAAATTTTAAATCGATTCAATCAAGGTAGCGGTTAAGAATTCTATATGTTGCAACTTTTGTTTGATTTTCTTAAACCGATTTTAAAAATTCTTTTTGCATTTGAAGGGGTTGGCTGGGAAAGGAATCCATTATCTGTTTTTGGGGAGTCGATTAAAGCTATTTTATGTTGGAAAGATGTATCAATCGGAAAACTCATTGTTCTATCGATAAGTATTTGCCATCAGCTGAAAAAACAGCAAATAGTGGCTTTATATGGAATACATTTCATGCTCTTGGGTCTTGTGCGAAATGATATCATGCCAAATTGGACAGCTTCCCGTCATCCACAAAAGGAACTCTGAACGCTGAACTTGGTGCGTGCTGAAAATTGGAATGTATTTGTAACTGTTCTAGAATTCTTTTTGGGCAAAACATTTTATTTTCGATGGTCGTTTTTTCAGTTCCTGGATCTGTCATATTTTGAACGGATCCTGCATCTTGCCGAATTCTTGTAAGCTTTTGCTTACTTTCACTCGATCTTAAAATAGATATAAGCATTTCATCGGTTTTTTTTCGTCTGTTCACAGGAATTTGACTACAGATGTATCGTCAACAATATGGCAGCTTTGGACTGCGAAAGTACAGAATCCCCTATTAAAAGACCTTGTGTAAATGTTGTTTAATGGACAACTACCGATTCAAGAAAACAAATTAATCGCTGAACTTTCGAAACGAGGAGTGGGAACATTTAATTTTTCTTTGCAACAAGTACTTCACGTTTCAAAGCAAAAAGGACAAAAATCTCCCTGAAAAGCTTTCTCAGCTCTTTAGTAATTTGTTTTGATGGACACACATTCAAGGTCTTATACGACTTAGATTTTCTATGCGGATTTTAGCCGTCCATTGTTTTCCATTATAATATGTAGCTTTCGAACACAGCCCTCGTTATTGGACAAAAATTAGCCAATTAAATGATTTGTGTATGTGGCTCTGTGTGGCTGTGTGTGATGTCGATATCGCCACCAACGTTGTTGTTCCCGGAAAACGCAATTACTGACTTTTTCCTTGCTGCACTTGCAAGAGCTTTTAAATGACTCAGACGCCAAAATGCAAATAAATCGAAAAGAAAAACGATAAATAAACGTTAAAGTTTGTTGTTTTTCCAGCTTTTCTGAGTTGGAAGCAACAACATCTCAGCATCAATTCCATTGGCAGCAACACTATTTTCAATTTGTAGCACGAAATCTATTTCCAAAATGCGTAACTTGTCATTTTAATTTGTTAAGTATAATGTTTGTGTTTTTCGATTCAACTCTGTTTTAAAACTTCTTTCTATGGCCGTTTTCATTTGCTTTTAAGTTTGACGCATATCCATTCATTCCATTCACTCATTCCCACTACCCACTAAGGCGCACAAAAAGACGAGTGTATCTGGGGAGTATAAAATAAATTTCTGACATCACTTAAGTAAAACAATTTTCTTACGCTAAATGCTGATGCTGATGCTGTTGTTGTTGTTGTTGTTGTTGTAGCATTCGTATCTGGTGCGACAAAGATTTGCTGCACAGCAGATTGTTTGAGTGTTTTTCAAAACTACTGCAGCCTCTTCTGTCAAAATTTGATTTACAGTTTTAATTTTAAGTTAAAAACCTGTCAAAAATAAATCATTCAATCGTTTCAAATTTTTTGTCAGCAAACATTGTTGGCTGCGGCTGGCGCTGACAACGGCGCTGCTGCTGCGAGTTGCTTTGCGAAGTTTTAACAAGTTCGTGTGCATGTAGGAGATTTGCCGCTCAGAGCGCTCAAGCTCTTTATACATGTAAACTTTAGGTATGTTTTGTATAAACTTTGCTGTTAATTTGTGCCGCACAGCTACTCCATGCACGCCGTATTTAGTCTTGGCGAATGTGTGTATGTCCGTGCGTTGCTGTCACATATTTGCTTGTTACATTTTTCCTACTGCTGGCTTTTACTGATACAGATTTTCTCTTAATAGTTTTCTTTTAACTAAAAAACTCTCTTGAACAGTGGTTGGGCACTCTGAATTTTTTGGGGCGCCAAAGTGGTGCAAGTCTGTCACTTGCTGTTTGCCAAATACTTGTTTCTTTGCAACTTTCGTAATGTAATTAGACAAGATTTATGAAAAATATTTTGTAATAAATATTTAATATTCCATCAGCAGCGTTACGAGATTGAAGTATTTGCTTCATTTGCTACACTCAAAGAAAAAAACCGAAATTTTTAAAGGCATTTATAAAGTTTTGAGCATAACCTTAAAGATACAATTTTTCAATTCCCTTTTGAGGTGGGAGGTTAGAAAAACCAGTTTGTTAAACAATAAATTTGTATAAATTTAATTACATACTTAATTATTTCGAGTGTAAGATTTTTCCAAACACGATCAGTAGGTGCCAGCCAAAAAAGACATAAGAAATTCTGTGCAATATCTTGTCGTCCGTATAGCAGATAAAGTCATATGTGAAGCTGATTTGTTATTAGACACTGCAACAGGGTCTTCAATACGCTGTATTGCAAGCTGTGCCCTACAAAGCGCTTTAATTTTTACATGCTCTGTTTTTATATTATAAAATAAAATATCGTTTGAAATTTTTTTTGGCAGAAAAGCTTTTTCTTTTAAAATTTTTGGCAAATTTTTTTTTTTGCTAAATTTTTGGCAATACAGATCGCTGGCAAAATGGCCATCCCTCGAACACGCCAAAACATGCTTTGAAAGACATAAATTATCAAACCCTTTACCTTTCTCATGCCACTTGAAAATACTTGTCTGTTCTCAAAAAATAAATAAAACGACATGTTTCCTTCACTATCACCATCACCATCACCATCACCATCACCATCACCATCACCGTCGTCATCATCACACCCATTCTCTGTTCCGCTTCGTGCAATTATAACATTCACTAAACACAATGAACCATAATTATTTTCTCTTAATGACATGTTTTTTATATTCCTTGTTGGTTTTTCTTTTTCATTTCACATGTTGTTCTAAGTTGCCCGAAAAAGGCACGAAATCAGACCAACAAAAATGGTAATAAATTTATGAAAATAGTGGTTGCCGTCTGCCATTCTTATAAGTCAATGTAATTTAATGCAATAAAATATTACTGATACCGCACACCAATTGCAATCAAATGCAAACAAACGCCGTAACAAACTCGCATAGACGTACAGAGAATGAACAGGCAAAAAAGTTGCGGAGAGACACTTATTCACTCAGTCGGTGACACTTGCGAGGGTTGGTGAGGTTTTAAATGTTGTGTCCTAATGACGGGACTTCATTAAAAGCGGGAACGTAAAATGTTTACACATCTCAAGGAGAGCATAATGAACATAATGCGTTATAAAATTCTGTTTTTAAAGGAAGTATAATTTGTAGCCAGTTAGGAGTTTTTATTTGAATACCTTACGCGACCGATTTTCTTCATCAGTTGTTATCCATCATATGTTTATGCTTGAATGTAACCATTTTTGCTATAAGAAAAGGACTAGTAACACATTGAAACATCTGTAAATTGCCTGCCTGCCTACAAACCCATTAAGAAACCTGTGCGCTTGTGGGCTTTTGCAGCTTTAGTTTGCTTCTTTCCGGCATTAGTATCGATAACTAAATGCCTTGCTCTAGCACTGAAAGTATTTAAAATGTTCATTTGTATTCCTTCTATACGATTTCAATATCTTTTAACACACAATTTTATGCGCTGCACAGCCCTCGTAGAATAACGATACACACTTAAGAACAACATGAAATTCTATGTGAAATATTACACAAATACAATCAGCAGCCATCAAAGGACATTATTGCCAGTCAAACTATACACTACAACTATAGCCATAACTAAAGCACTGCGAAGACAACAACAAGGACAACGGCAAAGACAACGACAATGACGATGACGATGACGACGAGCAGAGAGAAGAACTTAAAGCTAAAGGACTAGTAAAAGGAAACTTATGTTGGTTCTTGGCAAAAAGCAAATGGCCAAAGAAGAAGAAGACGAAAGTGAACATTTTAGAAAAAGCAGAATATACATATAAAAAAAAATCGTAGAAAATAATAATAATAAAATATCAGATAGAAAAGAAACTCTAAGACAACTACGACGAATACCATCAAGAAACATTTATTTATACTCCTACATACTCCTACAAGGCTGGTACAAAACTCGTCGCTTTTTCTGAACAAACTAAAACATGATAGTTTTATAGCTGAAATGGTATACAAACGTGGTCCTTCGAAGAGGACATAAATTAGTTTAAATCAAATAAAATGAGCATGAGGGCTCTAAATATAGAGAATTGCCAGGACATTAGATAACGTATGGCAGTTATACAATTTATTGGCATTGATGTACATTTGACGACTTTCTTTATTTCTCGATTTCTCGGCTCGCATGTCTCCATGTAGGTGTATGTGTGCGTGGGTGTGTGTTTGTTTATATGTGGGAGCAGCTTAAGGAAAATTATTGAGACAAAAAAGTAACAAAGAAAGCGCCAATAAAACTTTATCAGTTTATTTTTTTTGTGCTCTTCTTTTTCACATGCCCTCTGCAGGAAGGATTTATGTTTATTTTAAGATTTAGCAAATAGGAGTTAAAAAAGAAAGAAGTTTTTGGGGCAAAGATTGGATTTGATTTATAAACGGAAGATGATCTGTAGGGTTTCTCTGAAGCGAGTAAAACAGTGTCTTTAGGGGAAGGGAGAAGGACAATATAGTATTTAAAAAATGCAGATACTGTAAGAGCCACCAAAACTTAATAAATGCATCAGGTATTTTAAGGCTTTAGACGGTGTCCGCCAGTGCTGTAAAGCGCCCCTTAGGAAGTGCTGCAAAACTTGTTAATATATTATACATAAAGCATATTCTTGCGAGGTACAGAATATTATTAATAAAATTGGCAGACAGATACTGGTAGAGCGAACATAAGCCTATAAGTGGATCGGGTACTTTAAGGCTTAGGACGAGATCCCTCAGTGTTATAGGTTGGTGCTTAACAAATCTAGCGAAACTTGAATACATATATTCGGTAAATTGCAGTAAATTCGAAAAAACGCAGGCAAATACTGATGGAGCGTATAAAAATCCATAAGTGCATCGGGCATTTTAAGGTTCGGGACGGGTTCCCTCAGGGCTGTAAAGTGCCATATTTTTTTTATTTATATGATAAATCGTCCTAGGAAATCATGCAAGACTTGAGTATAAACTGTATTCAATAAATTCAAGTAAATTATTGTTTGCCACTGGCAGAGCTTACACAGATCCTTTAGGCATTACAAAGATATAGCCCAAATCCTTCGGACGTTCCTTTCTAACAGAATACGGTTTAAGCCAAAAGGGAAATACTGATGAAGTGGCTAAAATTTTTACAAATGCATCAGGTGTTTGGAGGTTTCAGTTGGGATCCTTTTAGGGAGGGTGCAGGGTGTCCCTTAAAAAATCATGCAACAGAAATATTAGTAGAAAAGTCTAAGATAAAAAATTTGGGGGGAAAATATTCTTTGTTTTCTTTTGAACCTTGAATTTGAACTTTGGTTTCAAATTTTTTTTGTTTGATCACGCCCACGGTTATACTAAAATGAGTTTTTTTATTTGCTTTCCCTTTAATTAGTGGATATAGCTCCAAAATTGATATTTGTAAGGTTTCCAGCGCAAGAGGATGACCTAAAACAAGCTTTGTGGTCTGGTATATCTAAAAGTTCTTTTTTTTGTAATATGATTTTGTTTTTGATTCTGCCAAGAAAACTTGAAACTATCGTTTTCGTGTGTTATTGAAATAGCCAGTGATGCGCCAGTGTTCACCGGTCTGGGGTTTTTATCTTTCGAGAGTATTTGCAAGGCGTGTACACATCTCAATAGGCTGCAGATCATACCCCAAATGTTAGAATTATGGTCAAGACAAATTGCACACATTGTGTTTGTCTCAGCAAGTTTTTAGGTAAAGGAACAGAGTAAGAACCTAACTGTCCCCGTCAACAAACTTGGCTTCTCCCCTTACAATCAAAATGCAGTGTAAAAAAAGCCAGAAAGTTGAAGGTCAAGAATGCATAATTTGTTACAAAAAAAAAAGGTTTTCGTGTGCGAGTGTAAAGAAAATCTAATAAGAAATTATTTTGTTCGAATAAACTTGATGTTTGTGAACCTAAAAGTACTGAGTACTGGCGAGAAACGTCATCGTGTGGCCAAATAGCTGTGACGTCGCACAGTGGCGCCATTTGACTTTTTTCGTTGCAAAAATCATATCTTTTGAACCGAACAAGATAATCGAATAATTTAAATTGCATGTCATAGATAATTGTTCAACCTATAAAATGAGCGGTTGGAGTGGACGCTACACCTTATAGGTGCTTACTTATGGGTTTTCAAAGTTAAAATTTGTGAAAAAATCCAAGTTTTGGTAACAAAAAAATTTTTGTTAAGAATTTTATATTTTTTTGTAGTTCTTTTGTAAGCTTTTCATGTTTTAAGATATTACCTAAAAAATTACAACAAAAGAGTTTTTTTTTAAATGATTTTTTCAATTTTCTGTAAAATATTCATTTTCTTGGTAAGACAAAGTATGTCTAAAATACAAATCATTTCTAAACTCTAATTTTTTTCTAACTCATCTATTTTATGGTAACAAAATCAAATTATTTTTACCAATCTTATATTTCTTAGTTCTTTTGAAAGCTTTTTCTGTTTTAAAGTTATTAGCCAACAAATTAAACAAATTTTTTTTCAATTAATTTTTTGAATTTTCTGTAAAATATTCATCACAATTCGTAACAGAAGGTATATCTAAAAGACTAATCATTTCTAAAGTATAATTCCATTGTAGTTCTTTTCGTGTCTTCACATGCCGCAGGGAAGAAATAAGTGGATCGGAAGATGCTGCTAACATGTTGAAGAGGTCCTCATTTTGCCTCACCCTTGATGCTTTGAACGTGTTCTGCAATCTATATTTTTTGTAAAATTTGTTAAGAGACTCCTGCGCTTCTTCAGAAAGCTCTCCAATTGGCAAAGACTGGTACTCAATTATATCTTTGCCATGCGCCAATATTTTATGGACGGTCGGGGTCAACTTCTTCTGTGGATAAATTTTTGCTAAAAGAGATGCAGTTTCCGATGCATATTCTCCAAATTTTGTAGAATTAACACTTTCTTGGCAGTTTAAAACATTCAAGATCGTTCCCAATCTTTTGACGATTTCATTGTCAATTCCAGTGATTCTAGTTACTGCCTCATCATTTGCAAAAAATCTCCTTGAAGTGTTTCCATCGTTTGAGTTACCGTATCCACACTTGGGGCAGTCTACTTTTAGTCCAAGTTGTTTCCAAAAAGCATTCTTTATTTGCTTCTTTCTGATCTTTTCCTTATCCTTAATTGATGTATTTTCATCGATGTTTTCATCTTGTTGTGGTAGGGTATACGCCAGTTTTAGCAAGAACTCCATACACCTTATCCTTGCGTGCAATGGTGACATTCCATATTCGTAATTCTCCTCGTTTGTAGAATCGTTTAAATTACCGAAGTTCTTCTGACTCTTTTTGCAAATCGGGCATGTCAATGTTGAGGTTGTTCCTGTCAGTTCGTTTACGACTTTTCCGTCAACCATGGTCAGGTGGAACTCGTAACTACATTCAATATATTTTCCTTCTCCAATTTGCAATTTTGTATGCTTAATCTTGCTTATTTGTTCTTCAATGTCCTTCACCGTGGTCCTTATGAGTTCTGCCGATTCCTTTGCAAACTGAAACATTATTGGTCGGCAATAATGCACTGATGACGGTCGATGATTTTTCCAGTGTAGGGAAACATCAGATTTTAGCCGCAATGGAACAACAGATGCCATAAACATATTTCCGTCAGATATTGTAGTGTCATCGGAAGATATCCTTTGCTTATAAACGCTTTGTCCGGATGATCCATCGCAGCCCCATTTGCTGATCAATGTTAGTTTCTGAGGAAGAATTTCCACCTCATTTTCAGGAAGACTTTCCAACAACCGTTTTGCTGTATGGTCCATAAGATCCTGCAGATTGGCTTTCGCAGAGACTTCCGTAAACTCCGTACGCAATGGTCGTGAATTTATTTTGGCTTGCGTAATATGCTTGTATCCGGGGAAAAGGTCAGCCCCGTGTCGCATTAAAGATGCCCGTAGTATCTCATATTTCTCTTTGGAAAGTTCTAAGTCCAAAAACAGAGCCAAGGCTTCTTCGGAACTATACTTTTTAATATGTGCGTTTGTGGGAGTGGGAATGCTTTCCTTAATCCTTTTTAGTCGCAGTGGGCTTGCATCAGCAACAGATTTTGTAATCTGCGACCTAACTCGTTCACTATCCTTTATGTATTTAATAGACAGCGCATCCGATAAATCCTTCGTGGTCAAGTCATTGGTGGCATCGGCAAGTTTCCTCTTTCTTGTGAAAATTGAACACTCCTCCATACTTTTTTTTGGCCTTCCTTTTTCTCCTCTGGTTGATGTGGAGGGTTTATCTACTGCCAATATATCCAGGATGGTGTCTTCATTAAGCCAGTCCTCGTATTTGGAGTTGAAGATGTTAATGGTTCGATTGCATTTCACCCATTTTGTCTTAATTTTGGCATGTATCATACAAAGATTATTTTTTATACTTTTGCTTCTCTCAATATTTCCGTATAAGCTATCGAGTTCTTCTAAAGCAGCTTCCGCGAAACACGTTGGTGTAATTGACTTTCTAAACAGTTCAAATAGTTTTAAATTGTTCAACGCCATGTTTTCAATACTTGTTTCGCCAACTTTCAGTCGTAGACTAATGCAGGCATTAAGCTTGTTTTGCAATATATAGGCCTATGCTACCATGTCTACAAATGTACCTGTTACATGCATACATATGCATTTGGGCTGAATTATACAGTTTTGATATTATGCACGTAGCCAAATGAGATTTGTGCCTACCTGTACCATAAGTCAGTATTGTTCTTCACCATATGTACGCCAAAAATAATTTTTAAGTGAGGTGCGTACCTGCTTATTTCAATGAGTAGTTTTTTGTGCATCTTGTGTCTGTAACGGAATATTAGGACCAAATTTTTCGCCAGAGGCTCTCAGGTAGACAACTGACTCAAAATGCAATTTTCAAACTATTACATCAAAGTAACTGTCAGTCAAGGCATGTAAGGGATGCCCGCCATACAATTTCTGCAACCATGTCTTTTTAACGTTTTTTACCTGTAGAAGCCAAATAGGCACGTAAAGGCAGATAAAACCTTTTGAGTTATGTAAAAGACTAGTTAAAGAACATATTTTGAAAATATGGCGGAGGTAAAAAAAGGTAAATTTTTTTTATTTTCCGTCAAAGTTGAAGAATAGTGAAAAAATGGATAGTTTTTAAATACTGATTTACCTAGAGAAACACAAAGCAAACAGCACAATTTTTTTTATTGTTATACATTTAATAAGCACATCAATCACTAAAAACAAAAAAAAATACTATTCGTTGCCTAGTTTTCGTGATATTACACCTGAAATCGGATCAAACTACCTAAAAATTGTGTGTTTTTTTTAAATCCGAAAATTGGTTAACTTTGAACAGTTATGTCTTCTAAACTAAAAATCTGATATTGTTAAGAGTAGCATATTTGAGATCGTTGAAAAGTTTACTATAAGATGGATTCATTTAAAATTTCGCAGGCGCACATGAAAATTTTGATTTTTGCAACCTCGTTTGCTCTACGGGTGCCACTGTGCGTCGTTGCAAGAATTTGACAGATTAAAGTCCGCTGTCATCTCTTTGTTTAACATTCCCTCAGAAATTAATTTTCCTAGATTTTTATACGTACGTTCAATAAATTAAATAAACAGACGCTAATGGACATTAAAATCTTTACATCATTTTATTTGTTATTTTGGTTTTTGTTTAATTTGTTCATAATTTATTACATATTTTATAGCTTAATTATGTATGTATGTATATTTCATAAAACATTGCTGAGCACGTACATACATATACAACTTACAAACGACTATTCCAGCAAGACATACACACATACATACATACATACGTACACACTCACATACATACTCGTACATAGAAAATTCGTAATGAATAGAATTCATGTCTATTTAAGAGTGTACACCCTGTTGGTGTGGACATATTTATGCCACTTCTGGGAGCTTTTCATTCTCATCAACATTATTCATGTGCCACGAGTTCCTAACACTTACGAATGTCACGAAATACTCTGTAACAACTGACGTATTTTTGTGTAACTGTTTATTTATCTGGCAGTGGCAATATTTTATGCTCAAAAAAAAAAAAAAAAAAAAGAAAGAAAAGAACCAAAAAAATGCTGAGCTACAATAAATAGTAGCCTATAGTTTCGTTCAACACATGCACACAAATCAAAGGCATTTACACATTCATACACACACACAAGAGCATATGGAGAGTCCAAGTTGGTGGTGGCAACTAGTAAATTCTCAAAGCACTTTATATCTTTATGCGTAAAGTCAAATCGTGCGATTAGGTTTTTTGTTTGTCCCACCAAGAACAAGTATTTCAGGAAATTCAACTTAAAATCCTTTGGCTTTGAGATAAAGGCGTTAATATGGGCACATCACACACAGTTTTTGCGTTTCTGTTTTCAGGGATGTGAGTTACAGTTGAAGTTATTCTCCTCTACCGATGCCAGTAAATTGTCAAAATGACAGCAAAATCTTATTAATATTATTTTTATTTGTCTTATCTGGCTCTAATTTAGTAAATGATAAACACTGAACAAAATTTTCTCATCTATAAATATTTTCATAAAATTTAACAAAAAACCAAAAAACAAAAACGGGCAAAAACATGTTTAAATTTTTGCTACTCTAAACTAAAAAAATATATATATATATATATATTAACTGTTTGTTAAAACAAATAATTGGAAATCGATTTTGTCATGAAAACTTTGCTAAAAGAAAACAAGTTAAAACATATAAAATAGAAACTGATGTTTCGTTAAAAAAAAAAAATACAGTTAAGGCCCGGTTTTCGTGCTCGTGCGTAACACTTTGCTTATGCTTATGGGATATAATACGAACCCATTTAGGCATTATTTTTTTAATACATCAACTTTTTATGCGCTTTTTATATAACGTGCCACCAATTGTTTTTACACAAAATACAACACTGTTTTTGCAACATTTATAAGCAGCTGTTAAACTAAAATCAGTGCATATGTTTTTATTAAAGCGTTGCAGTGATATTTTATTTAAATTTTACTGCAATATATTAATAAATAATCGCATTTAAGGGCTGATAATAACAAATCGACAACAGTGTTGGTTTTCAGCTCCAAAAAAAAAGTGTTGCCTCTATTCTGTTGGTTTTAAAATAAACGTTAAAGTTCTGTTTTCAGGTCTTAATTGTATTTTTTTTTTTAATTAAATTTTGAAAATTCCCAATAAAATAAGTTGCAATTTCTTTTTCTTTTTCTGTCATCTAACGAAGGTATTGTTTTAACTGAAATAAAAAATTATTGGTCCCAAAAGAGCTCTGCCTTCTAAAATAGTTCGTTCGTTCGTTTTAAGCGAATTGGATTTACGTGGCAGTATTTTGGGCTCAAAAACCCGCATAAATGGCAGTTTAGCTTTATGGGAAATTGCAGATGCCCAGTTCGAGTTCGTAAAATTTTATACTTGCACGGCCGTTAAGTATTTTACGGTTTGAAAACTCATTTTTTGCTTATTCCAATACGAGTAAATCTTTAAAAATTACAATGCAAATCGTTAATAGTGCATTTACGCCAAAAGCCAGCCAAATCCAGTTCATCTGAGATTTTCATGATTCAAATTTAGGGCATTTGCTCAAGGTTTCTGCTACAAAATGAAATCTTTTAAGTGATTCGATCTATTACTTGATCAAATGTATTCGTTACCCTGCGATGCAACTGTGGCCTAAAAAATACAGCACTGCTCAAATAAAAGCGTGACAGTTTATAAGAAAAAAATTCAAAGTTTCAGTTTGTGCCAAATTTATAATATTTATTTGATTAATATATTTACAAAAAAAAAAAATAAGGAAAATACAGAAAAGGTTATAAGTTTAAACAAAAGGTATGCACGATTTTCTGCTCAGCTGTCTGCCTTATAAAATAAAGTCTTAATAGATGTCAGAAAACAGTGAACAGTGAATTGCAATCTAATAGATTTTGGTTTGGTGTCAAAGTCTTATAAGGATTTCAGGGTGTACAAACTCAGTTCCGTTGACTTTAGTTATTAAAGGAATAAGTCGTTAAAAACTATTATGTATATACAAATGTATGTATGTATAAGTCTGATTAAGGGGAAACTAGTTTGCCTTCACGGCCATTAAGCATTTCAAGGTCTAAAAATTAATTTCCATTGACTTACCAACAAATGTTTAAAATTATTAAGTATTTTTATATGTTTTTAATGCTACTGTGCAAATAATTAACAAATACTAACATCAAAGTATCATCCATAATTTGTTTCAGTGTATTTTATTATATTGGCATATATGCATGTGTGTATCTGATAAACAAGTAAATACAAAATTATGTACATTGATCTATTTGATTAAAAAGTTGCGTGTGATAAATGACACTGACATACTGCCAGTATCGTTATAATATTGTTGGAAGGGCAGAAAAATATATAAAATAAAATTAGTTACTTCAAAGACACAAATACATTCATACATTCGCACGTACTCACAATCACAAGCAAATTGTTACATTCAGTTCATACTTGCGTACATAAAATATACTACACATGTTAAATTTTGTTGTTGTACATTTTTATGTACATACATTTACATACATACTAACATGTAGGCGTCAAGAGTGAAACACCAGCACAAGATACAACTACCCCCTTGACCAGAAGCGCTAAACCATTAATGTCTCTCAAAAGGGCTATAGTTTTGCTTTCGAATTTCTTAAGGATCTTTTAAAAAATTGTTGGGAATTGCTGTATTATTTCTCTTAAAAACAAAAGTTGTTTAAGCGATTTGAAATCGATTTTTGGAGTTTTTTCTACCCAGCTGACAGATTGTATTGCCTTCGAGTTGTCAATTTAACAAATCGTATTGTCTCCATATGATTGATCATATAACGAAAGATATTTTAAAGTGAGTTTTTCTTTTTTCATAATAAGATTTGTTGTTGTCCAAAGTTGTTTTCTTTTCTAAAATCATTTGTTACTTTTTTTATTTAAATTTTGTCGCTATAATAATCAGCAAATTTGGGCTGTTTTGTTGTCTATAATATATTATAGAATTTATTATCTATAATACGCCCCCCAACCCCAAAAACAAAATATATTTGCTTTCCCAAAACTCCATATTTTCCCTTTTAGAATTTTTCTTTAATAACATCATCAATACAAAAAACAATAATATTGAAAATTGGTTTCGATTTGAGAGAATTAACGAGGCCAGTGTGAGATATAAAATTGATCAGGGAATTATCAGGCTACGCTGGTATTTGAAATGGTTTTAAATAGGCCCTGTAACGTGACCTTCTTCTGGTATTTAAAAGGAGTTTAAATATATTAGGTAATGTGACAATGTCTTGTGTATTTACAATGAGGCTTAAGTACACCATGTCCCGGTATTTAAAAGCAATTTAAATACACTACGAAGCCTGAAACCCCCACTGTTCTTTATAATAAAACTGTGTGTTTCTGAGAAGGCAATTGAGAGGAATTTAGTGCCAATAATAAAGTTGAAATACATATAAAAAAAATAATGGCCACGTGTAAGTGAGTGCTCCATTTGCATCAAAACCGCTTAATTTATGTGCTGTAAACGTGTTTTAAGATGTCTTGAAGGCATGGTTAAGTGGTAGACTCACATTGAACATTTTTTATAAAGAGCTGACGCAAGTCATTTATATGAGTGTGTGTAAGAGTGTGCCTGTGTATGTGTTCTGCAAGCATAAAAGTGAAATATGTTATCGGAAGACGTTCGTCATTGTTGACAGGGGCAGAAAACCCTTCCCTGAAACGCGAAATGAAAAAACAAACAACATTTATTAGAAAACAACCAGCCAACCAACAAACAATTTTGTTGTGTTTTTGTTGCTGATACTTTTTTTTTATCTTTAGCAGTTTTGTGCTGAAAACATTTTTCCTACTCTAGATGAGTTCATATAAAACAAATTGTGGCAAGGTTTGTTGGTTTTTTGAGAAGTTGTTGACTGTGTCATTACTGACACATCAGCTTTTTCAGTTTGTGTTGATTCTTCTTTTCCCTTTTGGTGTTTTTTCTGCTCTGTTTTCGCCAACCACCACAAACAACTATCAACATCAAAATCATGCCACACTAAATCTGCCACCACTTTTGCTTCACAACAACAACACCAACAACAACAATGAAAAGAAAAACTCGTCTTACGCCTGACTCTCGGTGTCAACTGTGACTGCAGTACAAAAGGTTGCAGGAATGTGAGATACGAGCTACTCGCATGTATGTACATACATTTATTCACACACATAAATACAAATACAAATAAATTCTAAAGAATGTTTGGAGTTGTCTCTTACAATCAGTTTCAATACTTTGGCAATAAATCACTCATTCACTCACTAATTCATTCGTTCAACACAAAAGAAAAGCAAAGAAAACAAAGACATTCATTCAATTTTATGGCGCAATCACTTTTTTTCCGAATGTGAATGAATGAGAATATTCGGATCTTCGTTTTCTGCTCAAGTTGTTTTCTTTTTTTGCTGTTGTTGTTGTTGTTGTTGTGAAATACATACATGTGAAATGTGGAAAAATGTCAATTGAATGTTGTGTTAAGGGTAGGGAGGGGACATTAACGACGATTCTAAGCATTCCAGTGATTGTCCCAATATGTGTATTATAGTTTTTAATTAAGAAACTATAGATATCATGTTTGTGATGTTTGCTTGGCAAGCCTGTTCGGTAATCCGAATTCGCCAATGCGAATGTATTCACCAAATTCACTTTAACTTTATTTTCTTATCTCCCTTTATTTCGAATTTAAAACTTAAAATTAAATATCTGTCATAGTTCTTAAGCCGTAATGACATTTATTTTTTTTTCTACTTTTTTTTTCAATCAGCTGTTGAAAGAGTGATACAAGACAGTGCTAGGAAGAGATATCTATATGAATTTCATCGAAACTATTTCTGTATACAAAAAATTGTCTCAGCTTTTTTTTTAATTTTTTCAAAACAATATTATTCAGTGATATTTATATAAAAAATTATATTTATATATAAAAAAAAATCCCTAAAATAATACATTTAAACATAAAACTGAAAAATTAGCAGCACTGTAGCATTTTGAGCTCCAAAAGACACTTTTGAGGCAAAAATATTTTAGCTTATTTTTATTTTAGCGATAACAAGTTGAACACTTTTGACTGTCTTCTACTCAACTCTTCAATCTTAGTCAATTATATATATATGTAGCTACTCGGTTTCAATAAAACCTTAAAAAGTCGAACAAAAACTAAGTGCCACCAGTAAGGCAAAAAGTCCACATTGACACACGACAAGTTGTACAATCGCAAAACTTTAGTTTTGTCCCTTCATCTGTGAGAATTTAGTAAAATTTTCATTAGCTACTAATTGATTGTATTGTAAATATTTTTTATTTTTTTTCTGTAGCCATTTAAAAAAACCAATAAATTACATTTTATATAATGAAACTACAAAACGACCAAATAAAACCCTCATAATTTTCAAACGAAAAGACATTAAATTAAATTAAAGAAATATAAAAAAAAAAGACGGAAATAAATTTTTCTGTAGCCAATTACAAAAAAATACTCTCGCACACACACACACACACACCGGGGGCTGACAGTAAATCACTCAAGATGACAGGCCAATTGATTGTTAGAGAACGATAAGAAAAGATGGTTGGTTGGTTGACTACATTTCGCACTTTAAATGATGGAACTCTCAAATGTTTCAAATCCTCCACTCTGCTGCCGTGTGACGTGTTTGGCTGCTTCGAAAGCGAAACGTAAAATAAAGTTCTAAAGGCAAAAAAAAAAAAACAAGAAATAAATGAAATTGGCAAAAATGATGGCAATGAAATAAAACTGAACATTTTGAATGAAGTAAAGGAACAGAAGTGACAGCAAACGCGACATTAAACAAATAGTATATTGAATGCTGATATAAGCGCCAATACTGCGTCTCGAGCAGTTTTAAATTAAAAGATTTTTTTTTACTATAATTTGGCAGCGATTTTAAAGCTGAGAGATTTGCCAACATTATGCCATCTTAGAAATAGATATTATTGTCTTAATGAAGATGAAGAAACTGAAGCATATTAACATTGAAAAACTGTTATTTTAACAGTTTATTTTAACATTTTAACAGTTTTTTTTGTTATTTTAACAGTTTTTGTTTAGTTCCATTGCAGCTTAAGTTTAGTTATATTTAGTTTCTTAGCGATTTCTTGCGAATGCTGAAATTAGTATAAAATATTTAATTTGCAACATAACCTCACCTTAAGTTAACCTGGAATCCGAACAAGGCAGAATCATTAGCACTATCGGACAGTAATATTTACCCAGTTTTATAATATTCACCTTCGATGACTTGAATCCGTGAAATGTTATTGACTTTTAATATGACATCATGTTAAATTTAAATGAAATGCCTATGAAAAAGAGTCATTCATTGGCACTACGGGGCCGTAATATGTATTTCACTTTCGATGACTGTAAATACGGAAAATTGTAGAAACTTTTAACATGACATCATGTTAAATTGAACTGAAATGCCTACGAAAAAGAGTCATTCATTGGCACTATGGGGCCGTAATATGTATTTCATTATTATATAAGCATCGATGCTTATAAAACTATTGGCAGTAAGTTGATCTACTTTGCCGTTCTGCTGTATAACCTGCTTCTCAATCTACGAGTACTTTTTCGACCCAGTATTATGAACTTTCGGCTTAACAGCTCTGCTGATGCTTGATGAGGCAGGCTAAATAAGAACTGCACAATTTTTCACAAATTATTTTTTATAAAACCTGAAATGAGATGATGAGAAATCCCCTTCACCGATGAACACTCACCCCAAGCAAATCGATAATAAAAAAGACAACATACAGTATGTGCGACGTTCAAGCAGAGAGTGGATGCGCTGCCAGGGTCACGGATTTTGCTCCAGCCTACAACTTTATTGGGATATGAATGACGGCTTTTATCAAGAAATTCAAGAGTTTAATTAATAAATTTAAATTGGGAAAATTAAATAAAAAACAATTAAATTTTTAGTAC
Organism: Epicampocera succincta; assembly: GCA_932526305.1. Classification (NCBI taxonomy): domain Eukaryota; kingdom Metazoa; phylum Arthropoda; class Insecta; order Diptera; family Tachinidae; genus Epicampocera; species Epicampocera succincta. The sequence continues at coordinate 9,155,708 of OW052037.1, read as the reverse complement.
GTGGCCTGCCGTCATCTTCAGTTAAATACCTGACATTAAACGAAATTCGCTCCAGCTTTTGGTTTCCGTATGCTTCGGAGAAAAGTGTTACAAAATAACTCGACGACTTGTTAATACAATACAATGACCTACTGCAAGGATTCTCCTTCAGAACAGAAAAACATTATTTCCTTTATAATGTTTAACAATTATTTTAAATCTTTTCCCTTTGAATTTATTAACTTTTTATCCGGCATTTACATTTGGCAAAATATATATTCGATTTTGTAAAAATATATATTTTACTTCAATAAAATTGCTTGCAATTGACATCGTTTTTAGGTGCTCGCAAAAAAGTATTTCAACTTTCATAACAATTTCAAAGATACGAAAACATAATTTCTTTTTATTTTGTTTGTTTTTTTTTGTACTGCATTGCAACAAAGAGCCATATGCTGTTGCAACATAATCTGTTTTCTTTTTTACTCTTCTTCTTACAAATATTTTTAATAAAATAAACTCCATGTTTCATAATCAACATAAAGGATTTTCTGCTGAAAAATTCCTGTTCTATGGATTTTCCGTAAACAAGCTCGGAGAGCTGTTACGTTTTATAAGAAAATTCTGTTCATGATTGGTACACTTTTCCTTTTTTCCTCGTTTTTTCTGTGGTTGTTGTTGTTGTTGTTTGTTTACACATTCTTTTTTATACCTCGTTTAAAAGTTTGCTTAATAAACTGTTTGCATCATGAACTGATTGCTGCAGATACGAGTAAAATTGCTTTCACAATTGTGTTATTTGTTGGTGTTGTATATAATAGTGTAAAAAATTACAACTTAAATCCTGTAGATATTGAGAGAATTTCAAAGATTTTGAAGAAACTCCAAAAAATTACTCAAATTTGCGCATGTCATGCTGATCCTTTCCTCCTACAGACCATCAAACTGACCATCAAGCATTTTACATATGTACATATGTTTGATTGATGGATATCAAAGTGGTTTGATTTGGTGTGTTGATTTGATGTTATGCTTGACACACCAAATATAATTTGCTCGGTTTTTGCCTTCATGAAGAGAAGAAAACGTGCGATTTTAAAATTTGTCGGCTGTCACCAAATAGTTTAAAGTTGATGTTATTTTGGCTCTAGTTTTGCTGGGCGTTTCAGATGTGTCAGAACATGTTTGCAAGCAACTTTTTCTCTTATAAAACTGTATCAACTTTCTTTATTGAAACAATTCTTTATCGAGTTGTAGGCCACATCAAAGCAATAAATCATCATCTGATTTAAATCTACATAAATACATGTTTCGGAATGAATTCAAAATTGAACTACTGATTGACGAATTTATTTAGATTTAGATTTCCTTTCGTTACTCACACACACGAACTTTTAATTAATTATAAAGACCAATTTAAATAGATATAAAGCGAAAAAAAGAACACTTTGAACAATTATTGCAAATGCAGCAAAAAAATTTTCAATAATATTTTTTTCTAATTTACTTTGAGTCACAATAATGAAAGAGCTGCTTGATTGTCTACCTGTTTCAGGTTAGTCTGAACATTTCTGCTGGTGACAGTTTAATAAAACGATTACTTTGATTTTGTTCCTTCTCTCTCGATTTCAAGTTGTTGCATGGACTCGTACGAGAGTTTTCGTACGTGTGTGTGGATGTGTGTGTGTGTGTGCAAAGTGGATGGTGGACCGAAAAAATAACTTGCATATGATTTTTTATACTCGTTTGTACATATATTGATGAGTTATTAGAATAAAGAATGGTATTGCAATTTAGATGGAGATGCCTGCAGCTTCTTTATGTTTCTCTAAGTTTAAATTTAAGCTAAAAGACTTAAAAGTTGTTTTATTTCAAAACTTGCACGTGTTAATGGAAAACCACATCCACTAGCACCAAAAAAAAAAGCGAATCGGAAATCATTAACAACGAGTGGATCGTTTATGAAATATGGAATATTTTGACGTTCGTTTAAGAAACAAGTCACAAATCATACAGTACGAGGTGTGATTTTTTTTTAATTTCATGGTCTAAATACTTTCACTTGTCGGTTTTGTTCTGCCTGCCAGTACATTCGTCTCGAATAATTGCTCCCAGTTTCAGCTTTTCAGAGCCATAAAAGTTACAAGTATTTGACGTGTTCGAGAATTTGCTCCTGTCCAAAGAAATGGATCACAGAATTGGCCGGCAAGTTTGTATAAAAAGTTGAATTACTTGTTCAAGACCACTTGAAATGTGGAACAGTGGCTTAAGGTGGGTTATACGCTGAGTTAGAAAAATCTTTAGAAACAGCATAAGTTCTTACAGGAAGATCGACAAGATGTAAGAGACGAAGTTCACCTTGGACGCCACCGTAACATCGAAAAGCCTTGAAAATGTTGAAAAAGTGTAGCGAGTTGTTATGGGTAATTGTCGAATCACTATTAGAGAAGTAGCAGAGGACTTTGGCATATTGGCGAACTTATGCCATGCAATTCTATGTACCTCTTTTACGCGGAAATGTTGGGCATGAAGCCTGTAACAATGAATTTCATGTCAAAACTACTGAATTTTTACCAAAAAAAAAAAAAATCAAAATTTTGGGCCAAAAGACTCATTCTAATCATGATGCAGCCATTATTTTCACCCAATTTGGCTTCTTGTGCCCAATACTTAAGAGACTCCTGACAAAAAGGGCGGCGTGTTGCAAATTGAGTTGAAGGACATATCAGCCCATCTATATGAGAACTGCTTCTAGGATTAGAAAAACCATATCAAGAAGTCTATCACAGAATAGAAAATCCTTGCCCAAGTGATTGACATCTGCTAATAGAAATTGCTAAAAAAAAAATACTGAATTAAATAAAATGAAAATTTATCCCACTTCGTACTTTTCATTAAGTTCTAATTACTATTAAAAGTTCTTAAGGACTAAACTTTAATGTAGGTGTGATATAAACCTAAAAGATTAAGGTTTGAACGGTCGGTTTGGACGGTTACCCTTTAAAGGTGCCTTAATGTTCACTCAGGAAAGTTTCTTGAAATGATTTATTTTACTTTGCCTTAAAATTCTTACTGTTTGGAAGAAAAACCAACATGCATCTAACTTCGTGCATATAAATACAAACAGAGTTTCCCAGTATAGGCAACTCCCTACCAGTTGCCAGCTTCTTCCCTCTCGCTCTGCTACAAACTCAAACTGTTACGGACGAAGTAAATGCTTGAAAGTTTATATTTTTTTAAGATTTTCTTAAGAAAATAAAATTAAAGAAAAAAAAAAGACAAACATTAATTTGAAATTTCATATTATGACAAGTGCATGAAATGTATCGATGTATGAAAATGTTTTATTTGTGTTATTTAAGCAAACCGACAAAACCATTAAATTGCATTTCGTATTTGTCAGTTGTACTCCTAACAACGACCACAAAAAGAAGTAAATGTCACAAGAACTATAATTTTTTCTTTCATATTTCTTATCTTCATGATTCGTTCTTGTTTGCCATGTAAAATGTCCTGTGTACCAGCTTTTGCATTCGAAATCAAATTCATAAATACAATTTTTATATCTTTTTTTTCTTGACCGAGCAGGCATCACATGTAAAGGACATATCTAAATAGATACTCTTGTATTAATTTGGAATTGAATTTATTTTGTGATTAACAATAAATCGCCTCTCTCTTCCCTCCACATAAACACACACACACAGACATACATGAATGCTTTTAGGAATCTTTCTTACTTTTTCTCAATCCCTGAATTTATCAAAAGGATGCTGCTGGCTGGCTACTGCTGCTGCTGCTGCTGCCTCTGCTGGTTCTCAAGAGCACAAGCAGTAACAACAAATTTTAAGGAAAATCATTTTCAGATTTAGTTATAGATTTCTGGCAGATAAAATGTTATTTAAAAAAAAAAAAACTAAAAAAATGAAACATAACAAGCTTTTCACATCATGACCAAAATGTATGAATTCGAACAGAAAAAAAACAAGAAGTTGAAGTAAAAAACTATTGAGAAGACAACCATAGAAATCAATATACCGAGTACAAGCAACAATAACAACAATAAACTGGCCAGCAATGTCGACTTTGACCATCTTTGATAACTCACGACAATGCAATCGAATAAATTAAGGCAAGGTACTGCACAACAACAACAATAACATCAGCAGCATTAGGATTTCATATAACAACAACAACAACGAAAACTATTTAATAGAGTAGTAACGAAATATGGCTACAAAACACAACATATTTGCGAATAAAAATGGAAATGAATAGAAGAATTCAAAAAGTCATACAAATAAATATTTTGCAAATAGGAAAAAGATTTTCTCCTTAACATGTGAACCGAAATTGAAATAAACTTAAGCCAATAAATAGCTTTTAGGGCTTTATAGGAACAGGATATTTCTAGACAGGAAAAAACCAGAAAAAAAAATTACAGTGCAGTCGGGCTAATGATAACTAAACAAAACCGCGAGAGTTGCCGTTTAACAGTCTGTTGACGTTGAGTGAGTGACTGATGAAAATGTTAATTAAAATATTGTATTACAGCAGCTAGAATTTATATACAACGGCTAAATACATGCGTTTCTTTTTTCTAGTGTTAAGAAACATATTTGTAAATATGGGTATTTTCATGGTGTTGCACATCGACTGAACTTTAACAGCCGGAAAATACAAAATATTTGCCGATTAATTTTCAATTTAAATTATAGCTCATAGGATATTAAATTTAATGGCAGGCGAAGTTCCGCAACAAAGAACATGTCTAAAAATACCGTTCCATACGTGACAAAAAATTTTAGAAGTTTCCGTGGGCAGGTAAAGAGCAGAAAAATGTAACCAACATAACATTTATATAATAAACTTGGTCTGGCATGTGTGTTTTGCTTAAAGCTATAATCCCGAACGTGACATTATTTCCATAATTATTCCACTGGATGCATTTTTACAGAAAAGTGTAACCAACATAACATTTATATAATAAACTTGCCCTGGCATGTGTGTTTTTCTTAAAGCTATAATCCCGAACGTGACATTATTTCCATAATTATTCCAGTCGATGCACTTTTAATTTTATTTATAGCTTATAGGAAACACTGTAGTCGCTAAAAATTTTATGGCCGGCAAAATTCCTCAAAAGAAAAACATTTGGGTAAAAAAACATGATACGAAGGTGACAAATTTAGTCAACTTTATAACATTTAGGTAAAACAATTTTATTACTTGTGTTATAGAATTCTATAGAAAATCTTATATTTTCTAATGCCATGCAGCAAAGTTATTGCCTGAAAGTTCGTTGGAAATTCTGAACAGAAATTCTATAAACCGATAAATTTGGACAGTCCTTATCCGAAGGAAGAAAAATTTCAAATGAATTGACTTAAATTCAAAAGCAAGTGAAGCTGCTCCTACTTTTATGGAAAAAGAAAGAATTCATTGAAAAAGTCCAAAAAATAATTAAGAAAGTTTTAGCTCATTGTAAACCTGTAGATAAAACACTGAAACGATTTTTTGGTGTTATATTTGATTATCACTGAGAAATACCTAAAATAATAATAATAATAATAATAATATATTCTAAAGTAAACAATGATATTGATGGAATCATTTTACTAAACCTGAGACAAATCATAGAATTGATTGGCGGTAACTCCTGCCTTTCGGCCTTATCTGACGGTGGTTCCTTACTTAACAGAGCCTGGTGTAAAACAACAACAACACCTGGAGGACAAGGATTTGCCAAAATAGTCTGCCTACTCCAGTATCTACCCAGCCTCTTGCTGCGTTTTTAGGTTTAAAATACAGCCAGAACGTTTCATCCAAGGAGGGCTCCTTATCCTCTGAACAGCACCACAATGCAAAAAGGCGTACGGGGGGCTTGCTGGTTGGTGGCCGTTCTCTTTTGGGGAAGGCTTCAGAAATGCTTTTAAGAGTTTTGGTTGCCGCACCAAAAGAGCACCCCCCTTCCCAAGGCTTAAGAACGTACGTCAATGTAAAACCTGCTCCCGGGGAAAACTAAACCTGTAGGTTGGAGCTTCAATTCTAACAGTTTGACAATATTTTACGCTGACTTCGGTCAAACCACCTTAAGACATACACAGCAGTTCATCATTTTGTTAAGAAAGACAAAAAAAAAACGAAAAATTAAAATCATACGCACTGAACTGGACTATAAAAGTATTTAAATGAAATCTGACTAAAATGAAAAACAACATTTATATGTGAACAAATGGAGTTCAAAACGATTTATGGGGCTGCAGATAATTGAGTAACGAACGCATAAGTGTGAAATGGGCTGCAAATAACGAAATTTATATGACACAAAATATATACCAATCAGTGACAAAGAAAATAAAACCAACAAATTGTAACGAATGATAAACAATTATATATCCATGATGCAGGCGGTGATGATGACGAGGACAACAGTGACAGGAATGATGGTGAACAACGTATGAACGCCCAAAAGTATGCACTGGACTGAAAATAAAACAACTGAAATGGTGAACATCAAATGATAGCGACATTTAAGTGTCACAACAGTGAGAAGGCAACAAAAGCAAATAGCTACAGCAACAACAACAGCAATTACAAAATAATAATAAAATAATGCACAACAATGCAATACGGCGGCAATATTTTGCACGTAACTTCAACAACATAAATGAACAAGAAAAATTAAAAACATGCACGTACGTGTGTGAGTGTGAGAGTGTGTGAGTATTTATGTTGTATTAGCGAATGGATGGTCGCCAACGAAAAAGTACGACAACAGCAAAAAGCCAAGCAAAGCAAAGCAAAGAAGGCAACAAATTACAAAACAGGAGAGGGACCACCAACAACAATAGCAGCAACAGCAATTGCAACAACATTTTAATGCGACGTCAAACTGTAAAATTTATGGCAACATAACGAGCTGCAGTCAATATAATGTATAGAGAGAATGAGATGTACAATATATTATGCTGTTGTTGTTAGTGCTGTTATTGTAAATGGGTTGATGCAACAACACTCGCTACACAGCAATAACAAACATTCACATCAGCAACAACGACGACAGTAGATGCGACATTTCGAGCGAAAAATAACAATAATCATAATTAAGGATATAAACGTATGACTTACCAAAAAAAAAAATAAAAAAAACACAACAACAAAAAAACGAAATTATAAAACAACAGCAACATCATTATTTTCAGTACGACATTATGCCACATATACGAGAGTTGCACAATGGCCAGAATTTGCAATAATGCATTCTACAGCGAGTGAGCGAATAGAAACTGGAACCCGGTTCGAGATTTAAAAGAAAACAAAAGTGAAAGAAATTTCATGAATACGGAGAAAAATTTGCTGCCTGCCAGCCTGACAACTAATAGTGATTACAGCCATCCCTGTATGGCAACCAGAGCTCACCTTGGCTGAGCTTTTGTTCAATTATGTTTTGCAGAACATAAGAAAAAACACCAACAGTTGTTGAAGACACCGCAGTATTTAATTGTTTCCTTCAGTCTAACTACCTGACAAGTATGAAACCAAAGCAACATACAGGCACTTCTCCGGTAACCAGGAGTCTTCAGCTTTTCAAAGCACCAGTCTTCGCAACTCACTTACCAGTCCTCCACTAAGTGCAGCATAATTGGCCCATAACAGCACAATATTCACATGGTAGCTGATCCCTACACCAACAGGATTAGAACTGATGTTATCGTTCTGTGATAGAGAACGCACTACCAATACGATTTATATCAAAATCTATAAAACCTGCTTATATTCAGATTAGGATACTGGTAAACGATAATCCTAAAAGTTGTACAATTTTTTCACAGTAGCAGATAATCTATAATAAGATTTTGCGAGAAATGGACCAGCCGTGAAGCTGGTGTAGCCTCACTTAAGTTTCGAACTCTACTCCACTTCAGGGTGTCCTAAATGTCAGCCGCAACCTTCTGGGCTTTCAGAACTTTAAACGATACCAAGAGACGGCAAATCATATGCGACAAGGTAATTTCAAAAAATTTCTCCGGCGATTGTAACAGTGAGGTTGAAGGTAAAGGCATCTCGTCAGCTCGGCTAAAGAAACTTGTGAGCTTTGATTAATGTAGACAGGTACCCTTCTGGCTTAACCTGATGGTGATCAATATCTTACCCCTATGGCTGGTGGGGCTCTTACTGGTGGCAATTTATTAAAAATACTGTGGCGTAAAGGTTGGTCTATGAAACTAACACTGATGGCCGAAGTCCTCGAAACAACTCAACTCAGAACTTTGGCTATACGTTTCTTACGAACACGGGTCTCTGCTGCAAAACTAGAGCAGTTCGATAGACATTTGAATTCCATAAAACGGAGTCACTACCACCTCAAGCCACAAGAAATGCCAGGGCTTGGTTCGCGGTTAGCATATAAGGTACCTTAAACAGGATCAGTATTGAGCACCTCAAGAGATATTTGTACTTGACAGAACGAAGCATTTATCACCTGCAACAACTAGAATTGTCAGTGCTTTTAGGGAAAAACTAGAGGCTGGTAGTAACTAGAACATAATCATTCCGGACTGATTTATAATTGGGAAGCTTTCTAATCCTCATGGAGCCGTTACCACCTCCATCAGAGAAAATTTTCACTACTATTAGGAACTAACCTCAGGCTAGAGAAAAGGTTAAGATCAGGTACCTCTAACATAATGTTTTTAAGCGAGTTTAAAAACCTGGAAGGTTTCTGAAGCTCATGTTACCGATTTAGGGTTTTCAGACAATCAAGGTGGTTGTGCACTTCTGCCTTCTTTAGGGTTGTCGGGCAACCGAGGTACATATGCACTTCTATATATAAGATAAAGAAAGTTACCTTTTGTTACTTCGGTGCATAAGTGCTTCGAAAGCTATAAGATTCACTATACTATTCATATCTATAAAATCATTTTTCACTTGTACGTCCCTGATCACGCACTACATCGTTGGCGCAAGGAAATGATCCTCCTGCGTTCTGTTATTTTCTTAACTCTACCATATGCCTGATAACTGCATTTTTAAAATTTCATTTTATTACAACAACATCCCATAACGATTTAATTCTTTGGAGAAACTTTCAGCTGTAAGTTGTCGCGGTACTTTTAGCTCCAACTGCTGCGGCATTACGAGATACCATTGTATTTCGTACGTGCATATGGACAATTGAGTTGCATCAATTACAGACACACCCACCAATTTCCACTTAATTTTATAGAATTTTCGCCAATATCTCTCACTATTTTATATAATTTCTTGTCCACGTAGTGATTGTTGGCCATCTGCATGAACATCTATGGAGGCAACAATCAATTTTATTTTCAAATAATGATGATGTTCAGCTTGAACTTTATTTTTGCAATTTTCCACACACACACACACACACATACACATTCACACAGAGAGAAATTGCACGGCTAAAGCATTCAGGGTGGAAAATTAAGCAAAATAGTAAAATTAAGGCAGGAAAGAGCATCATCCGTTTTGATTTGGGCTTTCATATTTATAGAATTTTGCTCAGTGTAGGTATTTTTTTTTTCTCTTAGATAATATGTTTGTATCGTTTCGTATCTGTTCGAATGCGATATCATTGAATAATGACTGTTAATACCCTTCAATGTCCCACTTATTTGGTGCGGAAGATGCGACTGAATGCTGGATACTGCCACTAATAAAAATTGTGCGTAAAAATGAAGTGCATCATCATTGAAATGAATCTGAATCTCTGGTAACGACTGGATAAAATGGCTCACCAAATGCCACAATAAAAACAACAAATTTATCGTTGCTCATATGAGTCAAAAACCCAAAACCAAAACCAAAAACAAACAAAAAAAAAGTTTATACTGACTAACAGCAGCAGCAACAAACAACAACAGCCATAAGAACTTGAAATGAAACAACAATCATTGCAAATATTGCAAATTGTGCAAAATTTCGATAATGAAATAAAGCCCTCGTAATGGCTGTCGCATTTTATGCACATTTCCAATTGCATTTATTTTGTTGTTTTCATTTTAAATGTTCAATTTTTTCCTTCTTTCCTTCTTTTTTTTGTTTTTTTTGTTTGGCCCATAAACATGTACATAAAAGCCTGATGCATTTATACCACGTTTTGTTGTTGTAGTGCAAATTTATGTCATAAATGCATTTTGATGCATGTACATTGAGTACTGCTGCATACAACAACAACAACAACAACAACAACAACAACATCATCAGCAGACTTTCACACATGCACGACCCAGCACTTGCATTTATGCGCATAATTTTAACATTGTGATTGTCCTTTCAGTTTTCCATGCAACGTCCTTTTGCAATTTTTTGCAGTTTTTTCGTAATTTTTTGTTTTTTTTTTTTTGTTCGTCCTGTCGTATTCAACATTCACTTCATTTTTACACTTTATGCATTTTGTGTCGTTCATTATTGTCATAATTCACACTCGTTCATAAATTCGTCGTAAATTATTGGAAATTTCATCTCATTTTCGTTGTTTCAGGCATCATTGCTGGCTGTCCTTCTGTTCTTCTTTTCCTTTCAATTCTGCTGGCTATTGTCAATGTTGTTGCCGTTGTTGCCGTTGCCGTTGCTGCTGCTGCTGTTGTTCGTGCTTGGCTGCTGTTATTGCAGTTTGTTGGCTCATTCATTTGCTCATACTCCTGTTCTTTCGTTGTTCATTCGTTGATGACACTTTTGACCCTATAAATCATGGATACATTAAATATGATTCTCTTACAGGAGACCATTTATCTGAATGATGCTTAAGCATTTACTTTTTTTTTTTTTTGGAATAAAATTTTAATTTTGTTACGCTTAAAGTCATCTTCAATATTTCTCCATCCGCCCCAAAGACAAGAAACCCTTCAACAAAGAAAACTACGCTGGTTTTTGAAAGAAATTAACACTTTTATGACAGAGGAAGATAAAAAGGAAAATATAGTCGGCGAAGAATATAACAATAAGAATCCTTATCCTGGTCAGTCTTATTGTTTTAATCGAGTGGACTGTCATACGGTTTCATTAAAAGCAAAAAAAAAAAACTCCTTATAAGATCATACGAGGTCTGTTCAGAAATTAAGTTAAAGCTTCATACTCGTACATTAAACTAGCGCGTTTTTTTTTCTAATGTTCCTACATGTGCCGCGGACGTATGTTCACAATTTGTGGCATTTAGCATATTTAGTGGGCTTGTAAGAGGTATAAGCAGGGTTGGGACTTGCTGAGTTGTTTATATAAATCTTTTTTCCTGCTTAGGCTGAATTTGGAATCCCCTTTTGGCCTCAATGGCTTGTTACATATACGTTTGTTGTAAATCGATTGTTAAATTCTTTAGGCTTCTAAGAAGCAGTTTGAGGCTGATTTAAAAGAATGACAATTATGGCCAATAAAGTTTTTTGTTTTTTAAATTCTATGGAAAGTCTTTCAGGCAGATCTATTTAGAGAATAGACGAACCATGAAAAAGGAATCGATTTCTTAACCTTAAAAAGACGAATTATACGTGTGACGTTTGGATTCCTTTTTTGCAGCAGAGTTCTTTGCAAAAATATTATTGTGTTGACCAGTGTTGTCATGTAGTTGTTGTCTGCTTGAATATCTAACAGTAGCAGATATACAATGATATATCTTTTTAATTATTTTTTCTCTATCACTTTACTTTTGAAAAAGTTTGTTTTATTGTTAATTTATAATTTATTTAAATCTGGTTTTGGTAACCAGTGTTGTCAAGAGATGCTCATCTAAATGCCCCTCAGAAGTATAAAATAATTTATTGCCTTTTATTTGTTTTCCTTATTAGAGTTGCGTACAATTATTTTGCAAATAATATGGCCTTGTTGACCAGTGTTGCCAATACAAGTAGAAAATAATTTACTTCTTTCACTCTCTTTCTTTTTCTTTCTCTTTAAGTGGCATATAATTCAATTAAGACATTTTATTTATTTATTTGTTTGTTTTTTTTTCAATATTTTTTCTTCTGCTGGCCAGTAAAATTTTTAAAAAGGAGCTGCAAACGCCAAACTTTTGACACAACAATTTCTTTATTTGAGGGGGGGCAAAAAAACATAAACGTTTTTTTTTTTTTGCACATTCACTCGCCGACATTTCAACAAACATTCGTTGAAACGGTTACCAGAACAGTGAAGAACTTCTTCTGTTGCCATCATTATAAAATGTTTTAAGATATTTTATAGAAATGTCAGTTGCAAGACATAACTTACCGTTAATGTTAGTGCGGCAACTGCAACAACAGCAGCAGCACTTTTAACAAAATACTCATAATTTCAAAACGAAATTCCTACAAAAAAAAAAAAAACCAGAAGACAACAGCAATTTTAGGAAATAAAAAAATGAAATGAAATGCAATAGAAAAAGAAAGCAGAACTAAATAAATAGAATGAAATATATTTGTATTCGTAAGAGACATAGAATTCGTTAAAGGCACATGCAGACATACAGACATCTAAAGCATTTCACTGAAACAAGGACAAAGAAAATGCATGTTTGTATGTAAAATTATGTCGTTGTTGTTGGGCTGGATGTTGAAATTTTGTGTTGCTTGGTGCTCGGCTGCAATTGCCTGCCTGCCTGCCTGCCTGCAACTGCTTTCTTAACACTGTTGGCTGTCGGAAATAAATCATCGCGACAAAACTGAAATGTTTTCCTAAAGACTGTTCGCCAAGCAAACGAAAAAGTTGAAAAAAAGGCAACAGCAACAGCAACAACAACATAACTGTATTGCTGCCGCTGCAGTTAACTGTCATTGGTAGCAAAATTGTTGGAAATGATAGAAGTTGGTGGCAACAACACCCCAAATACAAGTAGCAGCAGAAGTTGAAGTCTTAGAGTTTGTACAATTGGTGGCAAAATTTACAACATTTTCAAACAGCTCTGAGCAAAAACAACTAGAAAAGAAACGAAAAAATAGAACTTATTTGTTGTTGTTGTTGTTGTTGTTGTTGTACATTTCTATTTCGGTAAAATGCCTTCTGGTTTATTTGATGTTGTATGACTGTTGTTGCTTGCAGCAACTGCATGGTGGTATAGGGCAGAGTTGAAACTTAGTACAAATGATGCTGCTGCTGATGATGATGATGATGACGACGACGATGATGCGGGCCATAACATATTTCTGGTACGGGGTTTCATACGAACCGTACAACACGTTTTTTTTTTGTCCTGCCCTCTCTTTACCAGGAAAAAGACAACAAAGTTTTTAACAGCAGCAACGCAAGACAACAAACCAAAAATAAAGACTAAAATTTTAGCAAAAATAACAAAAACCAAAACAGAATTGTAGCGCATTTATGACAATTGCTAGAAGTTTAACTGAAACAAGGTCTGGCTTTCTTAAGAGCAGCAGCAGAAGACAAAAAAAAAAATAAATGGAAGAAAAAAACTAGAAAATCATAAAATTTCTTGGAAAATGACATTTGCAGCACATGTTGTACGTTGGATGCTGCATGTTAGTTACATTTTGTCTTCTGCTTGTTTTAATTTCGCTCCCATTTGGGGTTGTTAGACATTTTAATTCAATGACGAATGTTTTGCCAAAGGGAGTGACAAGTAACCTGGTTTTTACCATTTAAGACAAGAAGGCGTTACTTGCAAGCAGTCTCTCATAAATACTACTAAAACAAAACCTGCCTACAATCCTACACATTTCCCTTTCTTATACCATCTTTCACAACATCTATATATATCTATTCATATATTTGTATGTATGTATGTATGTGAATTCATATGTCCTGTTTTTTTTTTGTTTTTGTTCTTGTGTCAGTATTTAATTTTCATTGTCTGGTCTTTTGCAAATCAATTATGCACATTGCACATTCACTTTGGATGCTTTGAGTTGGTTGTTGCTCCCATTTCATTCTGTCCTCAACATGTCCGCAAGCTGGCCAAACATTTATCAACTGGTTGACCACATTAACTCACTTGCCTGGTCGGGCTGGACGGCAAGGGGAAGCTGTATATGTGATTGGTTCAGCAGCCAGTACTTGACAAGTAATTATCGGCTGGAACTTTTACGGTTACCAGCAGAGGCAATAAACCACAGGGCCTGATCTCTGCCAAGGCTCTGCCTCAAGCATCCTTGCAGATCCGAATTTTATTTAATCCCTATATAATATATATATTATATATATAATCCCTATATAATATATATATATTATATATAATAGAAATTAATGTTTGCAAAAATTAGTTTGTTTTTTCTTTTGGTAAAAACGGGAAAAAGTTCGTCTAAAAACAAATTGTGGTGTTAGTAAAAGGTACTATTTCACAAAAGGGACCTTTTTATAAGCCGTATTTTCCATATCAGAGTCTTTTCATAAAAGATTTTTGTTATAAAAGCTACTTTTTTACAAGTTACTTTTAATAAAATCTACTTTATTACAAGTTATTTTTAATAAAAAGTACTCCAAAAGTACTTTTAAAAAAAGTAGCGTATTGTAAAGTACTTTTTATAAGAAACTGTAATTTTTAAAAGAAATTCTTTTATAAAAGCTACTTTTTAAAAATAATTTTTTTTTTAAAAAGTACTCTTTATAAAAAGTACTGTTTTATAAGGTACTTTTAATTGAACGTACTTTTTTAACTTTTTATAAAAGATCATTTTTAGAAGATACTTTTGTAAAAGGTAAGTTTTTATTAAAAGTACTTTTGATAAAAAGTACTGTTTTGAAAAATACTTTTTAAAAAATCCTACTTTATTGAAAGGTAATTTTTATAAGAAATTCTTTGTCTAAAAGCTACTTTTTAAAAATAAAAACCTTTCAAAAGGTCCTTTTTTTATAAAATGTACTGTTTTATAAAGCACTTTTTAAAGGAATATATTTTTTTAACTTTTTATAAAAGATCCTTTTTGAAAGATACTTTTGTATAAGTTAGTCCTTTTTTATAAGGTTCTTTTCATAAAAGACCCTTTTTTATAAAAGATAATTTTTAGTAGTATTTTTTATAAAAAACTACTTTAATTTAAAGTACAACTTGTTGTAAAAGGTATTTTTTTTCATGATACCTTTTTTCTAAAAGTTTCTTTCTTTTACTTTTTTTTGTTAAATTATATGTTTTTAGAGGAAATATTTTTAAAAAGCTATTTTTTAAAGTTACTTTTTTATAAGAACTAAAATATTTTTATGGAACATCTTTTTTTTATCAGAAGTGTTTTTTTATAAAAAAAAATTTCTTTATAAAAGTTTAGTTTTTACGAACGTGATTTGAAAGAAATCTTAAGGTGTTGTTTTTGTTGAAAAAGAAACTTTTTAAGATTTTCTTTAAAAAAGTTATTTTTTCAAATTTTTTATAAAATAAAATGTAGTTCATAAATTTTTTCTCTTCATGCCTTAAAAATGTTTTTTCCTGTAAATCTAAAATAGTATTTTTGTTCAAGGCCCCGTTAAAAATAAAAAATAATTTCATTAAACCTGGCCAGCAAAAATTTATTCATCACTTGCACTCTTCGCAAAGGATCTCATTTATTTTCTTACTTCATTTTTATTTCACTGCATTTTTATTTATTCTTTCATTCACTGTGAAATGAAAATGAACGAAGGAACGACGGCAGACAAAAGCGTTACAAGACAGACATCATGACGGCTGTTTAAAATTTCAATCAAGTCAGTTCTGAGTCTGTGAATCTACGTAATGCATTCCAACAACTGCAACAAAAAGAATATTGTACAATTTTTTGCGTTAAATAAAACTTTCGACTCGTTAAAAGGACTCTTTCTCCATTTCACTTGATTTCAAAGAAGGCGAATAAAAATGTTTGCGGAATAACTGGCAAAGGAAAAAAAATGAATTGAAATGGAAAATAAACGGGAGTTGTGATAAAAGAAGTCCATGTAAATGTGCGTTTGCGTGTACGGGTGTGTGAGTGTGTGTGTGTGTGTGTGTGCTTGTCTCTGCACAAAAAAAACTCCAACTCAATTCATTTTAATTAAAACCAATTTTCCACTTTGGACAACATTCATTGTACGCACTGATTTTTCTTTGTTGCTGTCGTTTTTTTCTTGCTGCTCTCGCGCTCTTTTCGAGTGCAACAAAAGCTGGCGAAGCAACAACAGTTACTGATATAGCAACAATAATGCAACAGCACGTCAGCCATCACCAGCCCCCAACTGCAATTGACAGAAGGGAAGAATGCATGCAATTATTTTCACAGCGGTCTTTGGTCTTTACGATATAGTGACAAACGTCTGCTGATCTAGTCAAATAACTTTTCTTTGGTATAAAAAGTTAAGCTGTTTGCTATTCGTTCGTGGGT
Organism: Epicampocera succincta; assembly: GCA_932526305.1. Lineage (NCBI taxonomy): Eukaryota > Metazoa > Arthropoda > Insecta > Diptera > Tachinidae > Epicampocera > Epicampocera succincta. Next base: position 9,139,452 of record OW052037.1, on the reverse strand, counting down.
GTTCCGAACTAGTGCAGTTGATAGTGGTTCAATTGATTGTTCCTTATTCATCTGTTTCTATGTATTTCTTTCCAGAATTCTCATCTTTCTTTTTTTTACTTTTAGCCATAAGCAAGAAACTTGCCACCTCCAGTAAGATCTTGTGTAAAAAACACTTTCTGGTCTCCGCTCTGAGATCCTTCGCCACAATTGGAAACTATTTATTATATTTAAGGGCAATTTTTCAGTTTTTAGGGACTTTCATCTCTCAAGGCTTAAGGTGTCTACTAGTTCAGTTTAACCTCCCTTTTGCATCTTGCAAAAGCTTCAGACTAATTAATGCCGGTTAACATCACTTTTTCACTTGTATGGATTTTCACCGCCGCTCCAGGACTTAAGGTGTTATTTAGTTCAGTTTAACCTCACTTTTTCGTATCTTTGGGTTTTCACTAACTAGTTGAGTTTTTCACCACTTTGGACTTTCACCAATTTGGATTCGCACCTCTCAAAAGCTGAAGCTGGTAATTACAACAACTTGATATCTTTTTCGACTAGACTGATCCCTGCTTGGATGTTGCAAATGCTGTCTGGAAGGCATTTCCTGGCAATACTTCCCCGTACGCCTGTTAAACGTGCAACTGTTTGATATTCCCATCTTTTGCTGATTTTTGCAGTTGATTTTCTTTCCTCCTCTTTTATTTTGCTGTTCAAACTTATTTTACATTTTTTCCAAATATCTACATATATATTTTCTTTCGAAAATTTGATTTGGCGTTGGCCCTTAATGCAGTCTGCTTGATAACATTTTAACAGGTGGCAGTAAATGCTTAAATGTTTAAAATTTTTGTCGTTTTCTTTGCTATTTAACTAAACATTCCCTAGGAAAACTGAATACTTACAAGTTTATTAAATTTAAAACGTGCTCAAAAGAAAGTTTAAGCACAAAACTTTGTTGGCTATTGAAAATAAAATCTTGAAAATAAATAGCGAAAAAAAAAACTCTTAAAGTGTGAAAAATCTTTTGTAATTTTGTTTTACAGCTGGTCGAATAAGAAACGTCTGAAATGCAATTTATTTAAAAAAGATTTTGATTTACAACTTCACTTAAAAGGCGATTCAAATATTTTGCTGGAAATATAATTCATCCGATATTCTTGTACATTTACTCTACTTCTCAGCCGCCAACGGCTCCTTTCTGCTCATTCTGCTCCGCCTGCTGCTGTTACTCTTCAGCATTTCGTTGGACTGTCATAAAAATAAAAGCAAAAAATGACAAATGTTTTGTTGGCTGCTCTTTAAAACTACAATAGTTTATGCTCAACTTTTGGGTTGGACAGATTTAGCAGCGCTTTCAGGAGTTGTTACGAAAAGGGCACAAAAACAATGAAGAAGAAAGCATTTCAGCTCAAAAACACCAACAACACCAACAACAACAACAAGAAACAAGCACAACACCAACAATATATATCCATATTAAGTAAATATTTGCAAATGTTTCTTATATCGCTGGTAATATTTTTCTTTTCTTTTTCCAAATCATTTAGTATAAAAAATGTCTTCACAAATCATTTTAGTTTTCTTAGTCTCGAACAGTCATTGCAGTTTTAAATTTGGGGTCAATGTGACAACATGGAACAAGGGCGGCATTATTTTGAATTATTTATGATGGTGGCAGTGGAGATAAAATTTATTGGTATGTAAAGTTTAAGCAAAAAATTTGGGTTAATTGGATCATTATTTGAGGTTATGTTTGTACACATACATATATTTTTTCTTTTTAATGTAAAATGTAACGGCTGTTAAGTTGCTGTTTGTTTCGATTTAATAATAATAATAACAACAAATATGTTTAATTGCTGTTGATTATTACAATGAAAAGAAAAAAATATCACTACAATAGATGAAATTTTTCAAAATACAGTGGAATCTCGATAATTCCTGCTAAAAAAATTAACGGCCAAAGGCCAGAAGCGGCATCTTCCCGTATTCCTAGTTTTAAATATTTTCTCTTTAAAATGATTTTCAAAGTGGCATGACGTGACATAAATTATATTACAAAAATCATGTTATAAATATGAATAGCACTGAAAGTGCTTTTGCATTTTATTACAATATTGGCGTTTTATCTGAATTTATGCTATTAAAGAAATGAATTCGATTTTAAGTGTTAATTAGAGTCATGAAACCGCATGTCACACGTTAACATTTTCCAACAGATGAAAACTAATTGAAAAGAAACTAACAGGCCTGATTTCTTGGTGCTCGAAAATCATTAAACTGATGAACTTGGTGAAATAAAAAAGATAACTACTTCCCCAGTCAGCTTTTTATACTTCAAACTAATGCCGAAAGATAACGTTCGTTAACGGGGGACGTACAATTAATGTTTTTTATTAACTTGAAACATACAATACTTAAAGCAAACCACTTAGATTTAAATACAAGCGTGCAGTTATTAATACTTGAAGATTTTTCATCACTAAACCTTTTCCAAGTGAAATGAATTCGATGAATTAAATGCCTCATAAAACGTAGCATATGTGTTAGTCTCAAACATTTTCGTTTGATTTCAGTCCTGCGAATTAACAGAAACAGCAACTTTTAAACGCAAATGAGTTTTCTATGCAAAAATTGCCCTACCATTTTTCCAGCAACATAAACAAAACACACGCCATTGGAGAAGTGCATTGAAGCATTCTAGTCTCAAGGGTCGATTTCGATTTCTGAATCGCATGAAATGAACAACAATAAAATAACATTAATTTTTATGATTACGTATATAGGCCCGCAAATGTTTGACTCGTGTTATACATTCGCATGTTTTCAGTTTACTTTTTGGAATAAAATATCCTTTAAATGTTCACCTTTTAAAAACACATCCCTGCCCCGTCTATGTCAGGTTGGCGATGCGGCTCATGTGGCGCATGTTGCTGCATGCAGGAGGTTTTTAAGTTTTAAGAGTTCAAATAAAGTAAAAAAGAAAATAAACATTTAAATCTCTAAATCGAAGCAAAATGAATTTGCACACTATAATTTTCTAAAGAATGGAAAATAAAAACAAATATGGTTTTTCGACAACGAAAAAAGAAAACGAAAACAACTTATTCAATTTGAACAATCATTTTTTGCAGAAACCAACAAAAGCCACTCATCCTTTCTTCTACCTCCCCCTCAACAAGTATTTTCTACTCACCAACACGTTGTCGCTGTTGCTGGGGTTTTTCTATTTTCCAACGTTATAACAAAAATATCATTTTTCGCTTAATAAAATATTGGCAAAAAAAAAGTGTGAGAGGGTGCGGGTCTTTCCCGAGGTAGTGGGGGACTGTATCAGCTAACATGTGTAAAGGTTCGAGTGTTTTTATGGGTTTTAGCGTTAGAATTGTTGTTAGAAAAATAACAAAAATGTAAAATTTTTACAAACAAACACAATTAGATTTACACAACTCATACATGTTAAAATTTGAATGGTAAGTGTTGATGTTTTGGGGGCCATTCGTTTTTGCACACCAAATTTTATGCAGAGTCCTTAAAGGATGTCATGTATAAAACATATATTTAAGATTGTTAAGGCTTTATGTGACAAAATTTCTTTGGCAAATACGTTATAATAAAACTTTAATAGACCCAAAAGAAACCTAAAGTAACTGAAAGAAACGTCGGATAATAAGCAGGTGTTAAGGTAGGATTTTTTAGAAAAGCTTTTTAAATGTCCTTTCAGGGACTTTCTTTATAAACTATTTGGTTTTTCCTGGGCTGTCGCATAGACATTTCTATTGCTCAGGCAGAAGTTCTAGTTTCAGATTTAAGACAGCCTAAAATATAAGAAAAAATAATGAGAGTCCTCGTCGTATTAACTAACACTGACTCTACTCTAGCCCCTAGTAGAATTATTCATCGGCATATGCAAATCTCCCGCCATTTACTTTTCTGTTTGCACAAGTTAGTTCAAGTTTATTTTGAAAATTTAGTTTACAGAATATAATCACCGAGTTCATCACATTTTGGGGGAAATAGTTGAAATTTATTGTTCCTAAAATAACCTACAGGGCATGCAGGCAGATGGTCAGATTATGCTCTTACATGGTGGAGCAAGACCAAACAGCTTACGGCCACAACGAGGCTGTATAGTGTACAAAGAGACTTGCATGTCTGTGTAACACAGACGCTATGCGCTCTACCGCAAGGGGTGGAGCTCATGGAACCTTTTCGGAACCTAACTCCAATTACTGGAGCTGTGCAAAAGGAGGCAGGAGTGCAGGCAAAGGTTACTTTACAAATCTTCAAAAATATTCAGGAACGATCAGCCCCATAAATCCTAAATCCTCTTGTGATAGAAAGTAGAGAACTGTCTTTGCGTCAAGGGTACGCTAATACCACTATTATTCACTCATTCATTCAATTGTTTTAAAAATTAAGCCCAACAACTTAAAACTTTAATTACAATTTGGCAGCAGCGCAGTTAATTTCCATTAAGTGACAGATAACAGAATTGTTTTTTAGTGCGATGCAAATGACACATTTTTCCCCTTGTGAACATTTTTCTGTTAATAGAAAGAAAATTGTGTGTCAGCCAGTGAATAAAAACAAAATATAAATCCACTGAGTTTTTTGAACTCTAGTGATGATTTTTTCTCTTTTCACAGTTTCTAAAGAAAAGGCTGTACAAGATGTTTAGGTTTCCTATTTAGAAGCCAATGTCGACTTCATACCAATATTTACATCTTAGTTTTCGAAATATCCCTTCACATTTCAGGTCACTAATTGATCTAACAGCTGCAACAAATAAAACTAAATATAACCTCCAGAAGAAGACATGTAATATATTTTTTTTCTTTTTGATATAAAATTAGTTCTGAAGGATACGCCTAAATGCCAACTGGAAAAGTTATCCCGTCACTTCAATTTATTTGTCCATTTAAATTTAAGTTTTCAATACGTTTTTTTCAGTTTAATTTTGTAATATTTTTTTCTAACACTGACCGGACTATTTATGAATTATTATAGGTTTAAGATATGAATAATTATTGTTATAGTTCAAGTTAGAACAAATAATATAGCTGGGGAAAAAAAAAGCTTAATTATAGCTCTATATTTATAATATAATAATATAATATTCTATTTTTTTGGAGCAGAAAGTTGGCAAAAACCTGTTTGATTTTCATGGCTAAGATCCAAAGTGTAGGAAAAATTATGGTCTGTTATAAAAACGTCTACTCTTCTTTTTCGTATAAAAAGTTTCCTAAAGTTGATGCTTTCGGTAGGACCACAACTTGAAATAGTTGTAGACTGAAATTAAAATTGATTCGGTTTCGGATAGATTTCTGAGCAAATTTTATATTGAATAGACCTATTTAAGTATCTGCTTTTATTGTATTATATCGCTTTTTTCTTTTCTTTTATATAATTTTTTTTTTTTTTGGCATAAAAAAATAATCAAATACAATTTTCGCACCCTTTTTTTAATGCATTTAGCTGCAATTGTTGTTGCTGCTGCTGTTGTAGCCGCTGTTAAATAAATTGATGTTGTTGAATAGTTTTCCGGTTCGTATGTCCCAGATTTAGCTGCCATCATCTGCTCAAACATTTGACCATCTTCACACTAACAAAAATTAACATGTATGTGGATTCATAGATGCATGCATGTGTGTGTGTGTGTCTGTGTGTGGCTGTGTATGTGTGTGTGTGTGCGTGTGTGCTTTTGTTGGATTTTGTACATTCATGCAAAAAGGTGTGTATGGTTTGTTAGAATCTAATTTTATTTCCTAAATGAAAGGGTGCCAAAACAGCAACCATTAGTTGCGGCTGAATTGGCGTCCATTTGCGAAGAAAATACTGTTAACAACAACAACAACAACAAAAACGTAATCGAAATCATCATCATTGCCATATCTTACACTAGAAATTGTGTGTTTGTGCTTGAGTTGGTGAATTTTCATATATTTAAATGACCGATGGAGAGAGTGTATGGTTCGTTTATTGGATAAATATTCTAATAATTTGTTTGTTTTTGCTGTTTTACCAAAATTGTAATATTGAAACAAAAATCCATCCAATTATTGAATGGTCAATTGAAATTTAATATCTATAAACACACACACACACACACACACGCGCACACATACACACAGAGAAAAACATATGTTGGCATTTGCTTTTAAAGGATGTCAGTAAGAGTTTTTATTTTAATACAATAACAATTATTTCAAAAGGATTTTATTGCCTTCAATAAAGATTTCCTCAATGTTATGAACCGAAAAAAATTACGAAATTATAGCCAGCTGAGAACAATCAAATGTCGAAATAACGAATTGTCAAATTAGTGTTCAATGATGTTTTGAAACGGTACAAATTTAATGAAATTAACAATTTTTGTATGATATTTTACAGCCCAAATTCAAAACCCCAGAAATGGCTTAAGAAAAAGAGTAAAACATATTTTTCAAATTAAATTGAAACCCGCAAAAAGGTGCTTAAGGAAAAGTACAAATTGCGGCAAACTTTAAGTGCCAACACAGTGTCTTTTTCTGGTTCAAAATGAGCTCGGAAATCCAAAAAAAGGGGGACCTTTATCGCCCTTTTAAACTTAAACAAATGTAAATTTCGTTTGGCCGCCTGCCCTACTAAAATCCATACAATTTCTTTTAAACTAATTGTGTTAAAACAAATAGATTTTGTGTTAAAAGGGTCTTCGAAAAGTGGCTACCGCACTTCGACTATATTTTTATAGCTATTGCTGGCAAATTTGCTATCATTTCATTAATTTCTACTGACAAATTCCAGAGCTGGGCAAATAAAACATTTCACGATGTGTTATAAAGCATAAAATTGTTTTATCTAGACTAGAGTTCGGTTCGAACAGTGTTGCACTTTTGATTCGGCCATTTCCAGGTCGTCATGAATATTCTGCCGAAGGTTCACCCTAAACATCCTATTGAGCGCTTCATTCGCACTATGTTGGGTAAGTTTGAGTATAATGGTTGAGTAAACAGTGAGTCAACCTTCATACAACAACAAAACCGCAACATCTGCCATAATTAGCGGAACTTTAGGTAAGAGCGTGACGATTTTGCATGATTCCCAGGAATCTTGCTTTTCTCCCTGCAGAACCTGGCATATTTACATTTATGACGTAAGACTACCCTAAAAAAAAAGTCAACGGTCCAAAAGCGGAAGCTTAACTAACTTAGAAAATGATGCCTTAAATGTCCCTTGAACAGTTGGATTGAAAACCATCTTCATGGGAGAGGCCCATTCCGAAAAATGAAGAGATCTGTCAAAAAGCAGAATTGTCGAATTGGGGGCGATAACAATCCAACATGCAATGCAGTTCGAAAAAGAATCCGATGATGTCTTCAGCCACCAGCCAGATTTTGGTCTGGTGGCATCATCGGCTGGCTCATGTTGCTTGGAGTATGACATTGGCCAGGCCATCACAGAGAGAGCGCCATACATTGATAATTAATTTATTAATTCTTTAATTAATTAATATCTTGATTAGATTTGAAGGATATAGACATTAATGAATTTTGACAGGGCGGTGTATCAATGCCAATGAATTGAGGGTTTGGGAAACTACTGGTCACCAAGATCGTGCCACGTCATACCTCTTCATGAGAACTGGTCAGAATTTTGCTGTTTTAGGCATAAGCCACAGCGGCTTTTACGAACACCAAAAAGACAGTCCGTCGTTCAAATTTAGCCTAATACGCATCAAATTCACACGGACTTGGACCTTTGCCATGCGCTTCACCCAACAAAACCAGTAGATAATATCTTACACGTTCTTCGTTTTATGCAAATTAAAGCATTAGAACCACTTAATGAAATTCCTTACAATGTGGTTTTTTGTATTTTATAGCCCTTAAACAATTTATTTGCTTCTATATTTCTATATTTATTTTTTGGCTGATTTTATGAATTTGTTTTGTTCAGCTTTAAATTATTGCCACAAAATTCTATCTGCGTTTGATTCGGCTTCTCTGGAATTTCTAAAAATTTTGCCATCTGCTAAATTTTTGGAAAGCCGCTGCCTGGTTTCATCTTTTCGTCACTTAACATTTATTTCAATATCATATTTTGGCATATGAATATTTAATTAAAGAGCATTAAATTCAAATAAAACTGAAGCATTAAAAAAAAACCAAAAAATTTGTTTGTTTTAAAAGGTTCGCTTAGCAGAGTAACCAGTTAGAAATGCTGCCACAATAATAACTAAAAAAAAACTAAAGGGTGATCCAAATACAAGACATCATTACAAAGACTGTCCGTTTTTATGAAATACCTTTTTCATATATAGCGCTCAGGTGGTGGCCTGGCCGTCTGTTCAATTTTCCAAGTCTTTCAATATATTTTCAATATTCGCTCGGATGGGATGGTTTCCGAATTATCGGGATAGATAAGATCGGTACTTTGGGCCTGCTCACCAACAAAATTTCTCTTACTGAACAAAGCACGCAAAGGATTGATTATTTGCTGAGCTGCAAAGCATGTCGTGACATGCTTTTATTCAGTTAACCGGAAGTCATTCATTATTCCACCATTTTTCCGGCCGATTTTCGGTGATACTTTATTTTTATCTAACAAATTTTATTTGATTTTTATCTAAAAAAAAAAAGTTTAAATTTTTTCTATTTTTAAATTACAAATAAAATAAAATTTGTTGGATAAATAATACAAAATTTTTTTTAAACAAAAGTGTTTGTTGCATCAAGGTCTGCAGTCCAACCAAAAATTTCGTCGAGGCAGCGAATTATTCAATAGAAAAACGTTGATTTTGTTTTGAAACACACAGTTTTGCTGAAGATGTTAAGACTATTGCTGGCATTTTTTTGGAATAATGATGTAATGGGATAAAAAAGAATTCCTTGAATTCGTTGCAGATCCACCTTCAATGAAAAGAGTTTTGGAGTCGAAGAAAAACAATCATAATTTATTGTATAACTCGTAAGCAGTTTGACAGAAGTTGCGGTTTTACTACCATTTCAAGAATACACTTGAGTCACCCGAGTGCGGCTGCGTTGCCTCGTAGACGGATTTTTCATACCCCGGAAGCCAGCAAGTTGACAAATCTGCCGAGTTGAAAACAGATTCCATCTAAAGTGAAAATTTTTTCTTTGCCAAATTTAAAATTTGTGACTTACAAAAGTATAACTCTGATTGTTAGTGAAAATTGTGTGAGTTGCACAAAAAAAAAAAATTCTGTATTTGGAACACCCAAAACAACACGATCCATATAAATCTGTTGGGGTTTATTTAAATTGAAAAGCTTCAAGTCCTTCAGCAACGCGATTGACAACTTTACATTATAGATATTTTACATCAAAATGTATTAATCGCATTAATAGGAATTTCTTGCTTTGACTCGTGTTAAGAAGAATGTGAAAGATTCTATCGCTTAAGCACAATTTCTTAAAGCGAACATATAATTTTGGAGGCAGAGTTTTAAATGAACTCAATGACCAATTGGCAATTGAATTTATTTTGTTTATTTTGGAGCAGAAAAACTTTGTTTCCATTCTTTCCATTTCATACGACAAATTTGTAATAGATTAATGGCGAAGGAATCTATTATCCCTTTAATGTATTGCAAATTTGCCTTCGGTCTTGGGCAAAGAATATATGATTCTCTATTCATCTTTTTTTATAATTGAAACTATGGACACAGCTGGAAGATTTAACAGTTTAAGTAAAAAGATATGGACAGTTGTTGATCTTGGAATTAATAATATTAAATAGTTAAGAAGCTAAATGTCTCATATTTCTTTATAAATTCTTGGCAATTTATAACTTTTTATCCTTTATTATTATATTAACTGATATGTTTATCGGTCATTTTTATTTTACGCAAATTTTATTTAATTAAATAATTGAAGGTATTTGGAGGTATTTTCACTTCATAACACATAAAACATTGAAACTTATTTTATTGTTAATTATCATCTAAACTGATCTCGGTAGCCTTCAAAATTTATTTCTTTTCATAAGAAATATGAATTTTTAGTTTTTTTCTTTATTTTAAATAAAAAATGTTTTCTTTGAAAAAAAATATAATTTTTGTTTTACCAGTATTGACGTGTCTCAACGATTTTAGCAAACGCTTTTGACGACCTTAAAGATTTTACCACCCAAAAATTTTACAATTTAGTCCCTCTATTATCTTCCCCGCCTCTCTGTCTCTCTCTCTCTCTGTCACGCACACGTTTTCTCTCCCTCGCTTTTGTTGATGAACACACAGGGATAGATCTTCGTTTGTGCTACTCTCTCAGCAGGTTGCAAATCTAACCTAAAGTAGATTTATTAGCTGAGAACTTACCTTCTACTAGCAGGCATGCAAGACCTCCTCCTCATTTCAAAAAAGATTGCTTTCTTTCAAGCCGCTGACAGCTTAGAGAAATGTGACACAAGCCGTTTTAAGCAGTGATTTTCTAATAGAGTCCTAAAAAAAAAAAATTCGCAGATGAAACGTGAATGTCTTATGATCAATTAGTGGATGGTTTCGATTTTATAGAAATTTTATGCAAATTTTGCTTGAATTAGAAAAAGCTATAAACAAAAGTTGTATAATTTAAAAACTTAAACAGCAATTTGTTGCTGTCGCTGTTGCTGGCGATTGATTTTGATTGTTAACAATCCGAAAAACAAAAAGATCACTGAATGTTTTATTTTATTTCATGTTATATTTTATAGGATTGATGACAAAAAATTATTATTGAATATAACACAAAGATGATAATGAAGAAAACAGAAAACAGAATTGACAATTCATAATGATTTCGAGTTTTTAATTGCAATTTATTTGATTGATTTATGGCAAAAAATTAACATTTATCAAATTGAATTTATTTATTTGTACAAGTTTTAAGCAAAACTGCCTTAAATATAAATATGAAATGATAATGATGATGAACACGATGATGATGATCACGATCATGATCATTTGTGAGAATTGTCATTTTGGTTGTGGGGTGGGGGTAGGGGCCGCCATAGTGCTAAATGTATGTTTAACTGGTTTGTATATAATTTTTATTAATATCTCATTTTCTTTGGTTTTTGTTGTTGATGTTTCATCTTTCCGTTTTCATTAATTGTCTTGCTTTTGTTCTTTTTTTGGCCTTTTGCTTTTAAAGTCGTAAAATCTTAACTTATGACATTCACTGGTCGCCTCATTTAGTGTTCATTGTTTTTTTTTTCGGCCGTATTTAAATTAAAACCGAAAAATTTTATGACAATCAGCTTTTGACGATTTAATGTTTTCAATAATTTTTAATGCCAGCTTCTTCTCATAATAATAAAAAACAAAAACAAAAACAAAACACTGCACAACTTTTGATGACTTGAACAAAAACAAAAATGTCAACTTAATTTTACACAAATATTTCAAAACTCTTCATTACCTGATTGCCCGAAATCGAAATATTATTGTTGTAAAACTAACCTCATTTTTGGGGCGGCAACTCAAGAGGGAGAAACGCTGGCATTTAAAGTGTTCTTAATATAACTAAGTTTTTTTTTTTTTTTATTCGTATTTGTCATATTTAATTTTAAGAAGATTTTATTTGAAGTTGGACAGGCTTCATAAAATGTTTGATTGACAGCTTTAAGTTAATGAAGAAAAAATATATTTAGGAAGACGCCAGCGTCTGACCACTTCAGTTTTATATTCAGCAAATTTTAAATACATTTTCTTAATTAATGTCGTTAAAGTTGAGGGAAAAATAAATAATTTCAAGACATTGATTTTAACTTTTAGTCATAAAAATACTTAAAACAAAAAAAACTTTTTATATAGGGCAACCCAACACACTCTGTCCCACGCCAACGATCATTAACGTTCGCCAGTATTTTGAAGGGCCGAACATCATATATCGTATTGTTATCTTGATACAGAAACATTTGTTGTTCATATTTCAATGGCAGATCTTTAAAAATACAGTGGGCACCCCAGAGTATGATCCCTCGTTTCCCGAATTAAAAAACAGTATTTTTTTTTTATTTATATTGTGTTTTTTATAAATTAATGAAATTTTAGTTTTACTCTGAAGTGAGTTGCGTAATAGCCAGTTGGTTGGGAATTTTAGTGACAATCGGGCGGCAAAAGAACGGTAAATTTATTTGCAAGCTAAACTAAATCAGCAATTTGCGCTATAAGAAAATAAAAGTGGCAACCTTTAGCCGCTGCACTAAAATCCCACTACAAAATGGGAACTAGAAAATTAATAATTGCAGGCCGAAATTTCAAAATCCAAATATACCGGGAAGAATCCAGTAATTACCAAGAGGCCTTACACTATATAATTCGTTTTACTGGATATCCACTGTAGGCAAAATTTATCTACTTCATTTCCTTTAAGAGACCCGTCATTTTCGGTTGCCGCTAATCCGATCAAGTTTCTCCAGTGGTCGTTCGTCTGTTTTACAGAAACTGCCTAAAACCCTTAAAAATATCCAACTCATTTAAAATTCTTATAATTTTCTTACAAAAATTTCAAAATTTGCTGATTTTATTAATAATTTTCAGTTGTTTTTTTTTTTTTTGGCTGTTTAAAAAAAAAAAAACCAATAAATATTTTATGTTTCTTTGTGTGTGACGAGCGATTGCTGCTTTAAATGTGTCAATATAAAATAACAACTTTATTGTAGTGGAAATTTATTCTTACACATTTTTGGAAGACCAAACCATAAAATGGTCATTTTTATACAATAATGTCACATAAATAACTCAACGGAACCGAAAGAACTCAATAAGAAATCAAAAAAGAAGCAAAAAAGAAGCAAAAAAAATAACAACAAAAACGAAAACAATATACAACAATAAAAAGCCAATGAAGGACTTATTTGATGGAGGCTCGCGATTGAATTTGCGCTGACGATGCTGCTGCTAAAGCTGATGAGCTGGATGGCGACAAAGTCACAACATTTTGGTCATTTTTCTTAGTTGTGGTTTTATTTTTATAATTTTGATGTCACCACCACTTAAGCCATCGAATACTTAAAAGACTGAAACCTTGTGAACTAAACATTTATACAATACATTTTTGTAGCTCCACTTAAGAATTATGTTCGTTATACTGTATTGTCCGCTTGAATGTAGGAAAGAGTTTTTGAGCAAAAATTTAGTCACTGCATTTGAAAGAAATGACAAAGACAAGACGAGAAAACAATATTTGAAGAAAATGCGGTTGCAGAAGAAAGAATGTTGTTGCTAGAAACATTATGATGTTGGGAAACATGTTGCCGGCCACATTATCTTCCATTTTCGCCATTGACTTCTTACAAAAGGGAAATGTAATGTTTACACATTTACACACTATTATAAGTCCGCTCAACAACTATGCAACCATATTATCTGGCTGTCCACAACCATATAATCTAACAATAGTATGTTCAGGCGGAAAATTGCCATCTCAGCTACAAGTAATTATTATGTTTTGGACAATCAGTCATGTTGGAGTTGAAAGCGCTTGATAAGGGTTTTGGCGAATATCAATTTAAAAATGTTCGTTATTTTCAAAAAGCAATTAGTGATTTATTAGAATGGCGGTTCACAAGTAAAACGCGTCATCCTCCGCCTAAAAATAATCAGGCTGGCGTTTTTTCAAGTTGCTTGGCAATTGCAAAACGCGGCTTTGCAAACAGCTTTTCTGAGGAACAACGTCCCCTTTGTCTTCAATGCTTAATTCCGTGACGTGTTCTGGCATTGAGTTCGTTGGTGTGTCACACTTGACTTGGCCCATGACAGATTAATTGCAATCTGTCGAATTTCGGCTTTGCTGGCGATGATCGTTCTTCATTAGTGCCAGTTTGAAGCTTCTGTTGCCAAGCCTTTGGACCCTTCACTTGTTTTCTCTTATATTTTCAGTTCTTGAATTGGATGTGATAATCGCTTTGGCTTTTACTGCTATAAGAACGATTTTCATTAGAAAAATTCTCAAAACCTGGACTAAATTAAAGGATTTTTTCTGTTCTTGTGATATTTCATTTATTCGTTTTTTAGTTGCGGATTATTTTTCGTACCTTCTCACACACCCCGGGAAACCATCAAGCATTCAGATCCAGCAACATCAAGTGTAATAACATAAAATTTTATTTTAATGCATTTTTTCTGCGTTCCAACAAAACAAATACTATGAAAACGGAAATACAATAGAAAATTTTTACCAGAAAAATTATTTGAAATGTACAAATACTCGTACAGTAGGGCCATCCGCAGCCAAAACAACACACACATGCCACCTCCCAATGAAACACCTTGTGCCGCATGCAATACATGAAGTTGCGTCTTTTTTTTTTTTTTTTGCTCTGCTTTGCTTAAATGTTTTCTGTTAGTAATTCTTTTGTTTTTGTATTCAAATGTTAAATAAAATCTAGTGAAATCTATTCGAAATTCATGTTAAAAGGACGTGTTTCTGATGCAGCCAATTTCATTTTGCTAGACAACAAAGTACATCATTAACCAGACTCATACACAGGCACCAGTGTACGTACGCCTGCCAAAAGTATATAAATAAATAGAGAATTATGCCCCACCACCATTAGCTCTGCTGCAGCCTCATTCCAGCCATTTGACCAGCCATCAACCCCCCGAGGCATATGTTGATTCCATCTTCGCCTAATGGCATGGAATGGTGGGCTGCCTGCTTTTCTGTGGAATGGAATACGTATTCCTGTCTGTCTACTCATAGCAGATTTTTTGCTTTTCCCAGCTTCATTTGATGATGATGAAATTTTGTGAAAGCCGTACAGAAAAATATTCATTTTGCTTCGGCTTCATTTCAGTTAAACAAATGCGGGGCTGGTGACTGACATTAAATTGATTTGCTAACTTGAGACATGACTGACGTTTCAAAAGTATATTTCTCTTATATTAAATATGATGCTGTGTATGGCAGATTCTCTGCAAAGAACTTGTATATGAATGTGTGTGTGTGTGTGTGTGTCATGCGTGTTGTTTTTTCTGCTTAAGCGGAATTTTTCTTTACTGGATGTCTGCCATTTCACAAGATATATATATATATATATATGTGTGTGCCTGAGCGTATACATTAAGGTATCATGTTTGAGTCTAAACACAGTGCCTGTCTGTCAGTCAGTCAGTCAGTCAGTCAGTCACTCTGTTAAACTACCGAACACTTATAAACGTAAAAGTAACAATAACACGAACACGAAGGAGAGTGATGAAAAAGAGAAACAAAAAAATCTAAATTCTAAGCACATTTCTTTATTTCATTAGTGCCTGAAAACTGACATTTTGTTATTCATCTGCTACTGCTTGATGGTTGCTGAGCTTGTCAAACGGGAGGAGTCCTGATTGCCCAGCTTATGGTGGGACCGAAACAAATAGTTTTTGTTAAAACAAATAATCTTAAAATATTGTACAAAACTAAATCTATTCCATAATTAAACAAGTCTTCGACACACGTGACTTCAATTTAAGGAAACTGGTATATTTTCGTTCAAACTAAAATACGGTCCCATATCCAGTTCAAGTAATCCTAGACCAGTTTAAAAGCTTCAAAAGTTTATTGTTTAAACGGTCGTCTCCATTTCCCATAAATTTGTCAGCAATAAATGTGCCAGACATTAAAACAAGTATTAGTTAGAAAATGCTAGAGGTGGCGCAAGGGTTTTGAGCATCCGTTTGTTGTTATTCGGAGTAACAAAAATATAGAGCTGATGGCAGGCTGTGCTGTTTGCCACAGAGTGATATTTTCGCCAAAGATCACTTTATACGGCTCTCTAATTATTCGGGGCTTGGAAGGGAAAAGTGTACCGCAGTTGGCACGCCAGCCAAAATTGTACGAAGTTCAGGTATGACTTCGTTCACGCAGGTTCTTCTGAAATCTTCACCAGCACTCTGGCGTTGGTCTTAGGTACCTGGGTTTAAACGTTCTAAATGTGCTTTAAAACTTAAAACGCAGCAAGGAGCTTTGGTAGATACCGGGGTAAAAGTTTACGCTCCGTGATCCAAATGGTTATATTGCAAAAGATTTCTGTTCTTCTGCGTGTACAGGTGAGTTGATTAAGGCCTGGTGATACTTAACGCTACCAGCTCAGGTGCTTCGTCTGCTTTTTACCGTCTAGGTAATTGTTGGCAAAAAGAGGACTAGAAAGTTTGAGGAGTTATTATCTCACTGCACTCCTTAATATTCCAATAAAACTGTTTGGGCTCATTTAGTTTCTTCGGCCAAGTCGCAGTGCTTCCTTTTCTCGTGGCAGAAAATACTTTATACCGGTATTGTGAGATAGCAGAAGTATCTATTTCAGGAACCTTGTATTTCTAGCTGGCTACTCGGAAGTTGCCCAAACTGTACACTTCAAAATTGCTTGAACAGCTAATGTCCGTCATACCAGTTATTAGACTCATCATTTTCAGCAGCTCTCCGCAACGTTCTACAAGCGATATAGACCTCCATGTTGATGTTTTCCATACTTTTTCCAAATACTTCACACCAACAAAAAAAAAACACTGTTTTCAGCCAAATTTATTTTAAAATGTTCATAAGTTTCATACATTTCATTAGTCTGGGGTCCTGAGTTTCTTAAAATTATTTGCATATTTTAGAATTACTGTCCTAAAAAATTAATCGGCAAATCTCGCCAATTATAGATTTTTTCCCGTTTTGTTATTTTTGTTATTTTTGTTTTGCTGCTGTCCCACTGTCCATCATTAAGACCGAAAAAAAAGTAACTTAAAGAATATGTACGTTTGCTTTTCAACGCTATTACCCTTCAAAATTATACATTGATGGGTACTTAGTGTGGCCATTTTTATTTTTTTTTCTCTTCTTACTTTTGCTAGAATTCTTCATTTCTTTCAGCTGAAGCCCCATATAAGTCATTGTTTTTTATGCGTTGACGAGTTGGCAACAACAGTGCGTGCATTTGGCCCGAACGTGTAATATAAATTTAAAGTTATTCCATCTCTGAGTTGGAGAAAATGAGAAATGAATAAAATTTTATTTTATTTTCTACTGGCAACATGTGTAATCATTCTTGTTGGAATAAATGACTGCAGAAATGACTGAGTGGGAGATTGAGTGAATGGTTTAAATGCAAAGTATTTCATCAGTGTTCTTTTTTTCTGCTCCTTTTCGTTTAGGTTTCTTTTGCCTTTAAAGGTGTTGTTACGCTTAAGCAAACGGCAGCCGTTAACTTTTAGTGTCAATCTAAAATTAATGCTTAAATGTTAAACAAAAAGACGTCATAAATATTTAAATACATTTGAAAGAATAACTTGTATTAACAAATTTTGAAATACAATTTAATTAATGAAGAGATAAACGAAACCAAGAAACATGTGATGAAATTAAAGCTGTGAGTTTAGCTTTAAGAAAGTCGAATATTTATGTTAAGTGGTGACGAATAAGTTCGTTTAAAGAGCCGCGCTTAACTTTGAGTCATTTAGAAAATTTGGTAATTATGGGAAAAAAGCAACAAATCTTTCATATATTTGACGCTTTTTGCATGTACCCCTAACCGGTTTCTAGGCGGCCTGATTTAATGCTACGAAGTTCTCAATGTATATAAATATTGGGCCGCACACAAACCAAGGCCATTTTTCCGAAGCGAATTACGCTTTTTGTTAAATCAGGTCCCTTTAATGGAATTCTGCATATCCTATATCTTTGTTTTTATATCGAAAAGATATCAACAATAGTTTAATAGAAATGAATTATTGAAACAACGAAACTTTTCGTTGTAAAGTCAAAATTTTTTCTGGTGGGGAAATTCTTGTCACGTGAAGTGAATTAAAAGTTACTTCTTTGGTAAAACTTTTTCCAACTACATATTTTTTGAGTCAAATAAATTAAAGTTAAACCAATTGCAGTTAAATTACAAATGTGATGTAACAAAAATAATGGAACCAGTTGCGAACGCTGGTCACGACTTCATTCCCGACAAATCCTCTCTATATATAATTAAAAAAAGTCAATTGCAATTACCTTTAACAAAAATTTTACATTTGGTTGAAAGTTTTTCTTTTAAAGACACATTATAATATCAGTCATATGTGACATAAATATCCCTCATAATCAAAATTAAGATTAATGCAGTTTTTCAGCTAAGAAATTTTAACAGAAAAAAAAATAAAGTTAATGGCACAAAACGAAAAGCTTTCGATTTTTCTAAAGAAAATTCTGCAATATACTGGCACTTTATCGATATTTTTGCTCGAAAGTCGCAAACCTCTAATAAAAAGCCCTCTTTTTGGTAAATCAGTTCTTTGTGCTTTAACTGCATGTATTTTCACCTTCAAAATTTAAATGTTTAATTTTTATTTTATTATTCGATATTTGTATTGCCGTAAATAAATTTCATGCTCTCAACAAAGAATCATAAATTTTCTGGTGAACATTTCAAGGGTGTCCGCAAAAATACACGTTTGTATCAAAATTATGATTTAAATGCAATTTTAATCCCTCAATAATAATTTATTTTGCTTTCTTACAATTTGAAAAGGCAATCTTTTGCTGTTGGTGTTTTTTAATCAAAAATAAAAATGATTTAAGAGGGATTAGTCGTTTGGATAATTGTCTCTCAGCTGGCCGAAACAGACTTTTTCTTTTCTTCAGCGAAATGTGTTAAGTTTGAAAACAAGAAAAATCTTTTTGCACAACACGTCTGAGCATGTGAGCCGTTTGATTGTGTGTGAACATAAAGAAAGATGCTGGTTCAAGCACAAATAAGATCATTTTGAAATTTGATTAATTCAATATTTTAATAAAATTATGGCAAAATTTTAAACAAAAGCCATAAATTACTAATTAATTTTATAGTCCGCTACGAATAGTATTATTAATTAATTTAATCACCCTTTTGTTTTGGATATACGTGCATTGAAAGTGGTTTTCAGAAAGCTTTTAAAAATGTCCACAACAGTGGTTGCTACAGTGTTGATAACTGGCGAAAAAAAAAAGACTAAAAATTACATTTTTGGTCATTCACATCAAATCGATGCTAGAAATGGGGCCGAGGCCTAACTGTGCCACCGTATCCACTGCAAAGATAAAGTCGTTTTGTACAAAAACTTATAAACTGTATTTTCATATTGAGTGGAATCATGAGCAGCTGTCTCTCCCTCTCAGTGGATGCCTCTACCAACTGAAGAAAAAGGCCACGGTGCTAAGTCTTCGCCAACGGCAGGTTTTAATGTATTTCAAATAACGAAAAACAAGAATTAATGTTTTTTTTTAACACAAAATAAAATATTCCTTATCCTTAACAAATTTGAATTAAGCAAAATTTGTTATTAGTAAAAAAAAAAATTTCCCGTTGAACATTTCAATCCCAACAACTTTCGTTTTATGTCTGCTGTACGTTTAAATAACTGCTAGTAATACTCATAATAATTGAGCGGGGAAAATCAGCGCAGGCAGAAGAACACTTATGGGGTGCACATTTGCTGAAAAAAATATTACTTTTCTGAAATATACATATAATTTGTAATGCTACGGCTTCAGTGATTTCAAATCACCTGGTTTTCACATCATTTATACCTTCAACATTTTCTGCTATTAGAAATTCTTACCTAAAATAATGGAATTTATTCTAGTTTTAATTTGATGAATATAAAAAAACCAGTTTCATTTTAATCGTACGATTGTTCGTTTTAACCATCCGATTTAGCTGTTAATATAAATGACTCTAAGAATAATGTCTCTCCAATATTTCTCTCTTTCAGCTTGTAGAATAAATTTTTCGTATGAACCACATCTCTTCATTAAAAGAACCATAATTTTTAATATGTTTTTTTGTTTTTGCCACTTCAAACCACTGTCTCTCATTCAATGATTTATAAATTTTGTCAAGATATTGAATGTTTAAATAATAAAATATTGATCGAAATCATTAACAAGCGACAATAAAAAACCGTACAAAATGTTTATAATAAAACAAAAATTCAATAATATTAATTTAATGCCAAGTTGTAGAGTGACATTGAGAAATTTCATTTTAAGCATGAAATTAAAAAAACGAAAAATTAAATCGTAAATTCTCGTTGACGAAAAACACACACAGAGGCACGCACACACATACAGCGTAATATTTGGGTTTTTTGAAATAAGAAAAATCTAAATTCAAGTGAAAATTATAAACTAAAAAGTTGAGATCGGCACAAAGTTTAAAATAAGAAAAATATTCAGAAATGTGTAGTTTTCAATGATGGAGAATAGTATTTGTGGTTTGTTCCATGTGTGTCTTTTGGCTCGATTATGGAAAGCAACCGAAATTCAGTTCACCAACTACAATATTTCTGGTTGGTAAACAATTATAAAAACAAACACTACAGTTGCTTCTTCTTATCGAACTGCTCTATTATTTTCAGTAACTGGCAGCTCAGCCATAAGTGATCCTTAATTTAGCATAAAACACAATTTTACAGAATACAATTTTTAGTCAAACTTAAAATACAATTTATGAATAAATTTTAGAGTTTCTAGGAGTGAAAATAGCGCAATAGAGGCTTTGTTTTTATAACTTATACCAGAACAGTTACCAGTACAAGTTACGAAATGCACTCAGTGGATTTTGGGGAGCCAAGAAATTTGCTTTCGGTGAGAAGCCTAGAGGGAGCAGTGTTTGGTATGATTCGATTTAAAGCTTCAGATATAGCAACATAACCAGCTTTTACATACTATATAACTTTTCTTTATAAGAACATGCCGCAGTGCTGCTAGACTGAATCGCATAGGAATGACTTCTTAGTGTATGACCAAGGTTCTCAATTTCATTAGAAGAGCTTCCATTGTAATTGGAGTAAGGTCTCACTGGGACCTTGCTCCAAGGAATCGATATAGTGGAATATTCTACTTTCACCGATAAGCCAATTGGCCTTTTCTCCACAGACTCAAGTTATACAAAATAAACCTTAAAACACTGGCCCACTCAGAACAGATGTATTCCGTTTTCTATCGAATAATTAGTATAAATAAAAAAGAGACCAGAGATCAACTTTAAGGTTTCTTTCCTGACATGAAAAATGTGTTCAGGACAGTGCATTAAAACTCGAAAGTTTCTGGTTTTTACAAAAGAAGCGGAATAATTGAGCGAATGTCCACAAGTGCTACAAAAAAAAAAAATTAAGGCACTTGCGACCAGTCCATCTAGAGCCTGACGCAGCCTCTTGATTCCTGGGAATATTTCAAGTTCTTTATCCTCACAAAGTTGTATTCTAGAAAATTGCAAAGTTCTTACAATATAATATAATTTTGTGTGACACTCATTAATTTTCTAACCATAAAATTGATGAGTTTGTTGTTTGAAATTTGAATTTTATTTGATTGTATTATTTGTTTTAATTTTTTAACAAATCACTGAGAATAAACTGACATGAAAATTTATCAACAACTTAAGCAGTTGTTAATCCCTTTGTGTCAAACTTTAAACGCCACGTTTCTGTGACTGAGTGTTTTGTTTTTTTTTACAAACGCTACAAAAAACTCTATTATTTATTCAAGAAATATAGATATAGATATATGTATATATGTTTGTGTGTGTGCCGGCTTTTTTTCGTTTGTAAAAAAAACTTTGCGATTCTTTATTTAACAATCAATTAAGGTTCTCATTCAATGAACAAAATTTTTTTTTTATTAATGTGAAAAATTAATCATAAACTGTTGAACAAATTTTGTAAATAGTCGTTAACTATTAACTAGTTACGTAATAGGTTACAAGGGGCTTAATAGGTGGCAAATTTCCTGGCACGGTGATCCTTCTTTGGCGAAGGTTTCGGAAGTTCTCCGATAACACAGCGTGCCTAACCTAAGAATACTTTAGGGCAGGTTTTGCCCACGGGTTAGCAGCAGAGAAGCGGTTTACACATACAGCGGAGAATAAAACACCATGCCGATGTGACGTTCTTTTATTTATACTTTGATGCTTAGGATTTTGCCGCCATTTCATGCGAAGTGAATAATCTTAAAAGTATTCAATTTGAAATTGAAGATGTTATTAAGATATCTTGTTAAATTAACCTGAGTTAGCGGTTAGCGAGTTTTCTTTAATGTCATGTCAGATGTTGACATTTTATATTCTGATGAACAAATTCTTCAAACTCAATTTACTATTAGAATTATTACGATCAAAAGAAAATGGCAGCTGTTGTAATTTTACTATGAGTCGTTTACTATAGTGTATAAGCGAACAACACTATATGTATAT
Organism: Epicampocera succincta; assembly: GCA_932526305.1. Taxonomy (NCBI): domain Eukaryota; kingdom Metazoa; phylum Arthropoda; class Insecta; order Diptera; family Tachinidae; genus Epicampocera; species Epicampocera succincta. The sequence continues at coordinate 9,117,309 of OW052037.1, read as the reverse complement.
ATAAGTTAAATGTGTTCGATGCCAGCTTTAAGACACATTAAATAACAGCAAAACTTAACAAAATAAACGATTTTCTAACAAAATTTTTCAATGATATATTAATTTTATAAGACGCAAGTGAATACCACTTATGCTCGTGCATGAAGTCACAAGAACAGACGTTAACGTACGATACCATCCATCATTTGGCGGTTTAGGCCAAAATGAAAATTAATCCATCAACGGAAAATGTCGATCATGGCAAATGAATGTTCAAATGTACTTAGTCCGACAATAATTCATAATTTATTTGGCCACAACGCAATTGCTTACGTTTGCTAAATGCAGCAGCGTGGTGGAAAAGCCGCATGCCCAGATCAATCAAACTTGTCTTAGTCAAAACATAAAAAGGAAATACTAAAATAGCAAAATGATCGAATGTTAATGCTGAAATGTATGAAAATATGGTTTAATAGAAATATTCCGCAAAACTTAGAAAAAGTTATTTCAAAGCTGGTGATTGATGGCGCCGACACAAAAAGCACACGCTCTCCATTCGTCGTATTGTAAAAGTTGCTTGCTATGACTAAATAGCCTCACAGTTTTACTAGACTAAGGGGAGCTTTTGGAAATGGGCGGCATTTGTTGTTTAGATCGTTTTGAGGCATTTCGTGTAACGACCGTGAAGCGGCCTAGATCAAAAGTTTTTGGCTTTTTGTTTTACTTCATATTTTCGTTAAGAATCTGGTTTATGTGAAGATTTTCATTACAATTACATATATTTTTAGGGCATTAAATAAATATTTGTTTGGTTTAACTATTTTATTATGGTTATTTTTTTTTTGTTACCGTGTCTTTACTTTTAAGTTATTTTATGGCTCGTAAATAATGTGTTAATAAATTTTAGTGTTTTTATTCTCCTCCTTTTCCAACTGCAACCCAAAAACAAGCGATAAAATTTTAAACTCATATCCAGTTCAATTTTATTGCATTTAGGTCCGGCTGAACGAGCGACCAGTCAGCAGGCCAGTCAGCAGGCCAGGCCATTCATTTGTCCATCTATTTAGTTATTTAATGTTGCAGCCATCTCTGGAGTATTAATTGGAATGTGATTTTATTTGTTTCATATCGTGCTAATATAAATTTTTGTTGTTGTTTGTTTGTTCTTCTGGCCGGGCATTCGTGTTATCAATTGTCTCTGTTTAGTTTTGTCGTTTTGGTGTTATGGTCCATCATGTTTTTGTGGCAGGGTAAATGGCTTTTCAAAGCCGTGAAATGTATTTTAATTGTTATATGGATTCATGCATCCTTTTTCTCTCTTTTTTTTTGTTTGTTTTGGTGTTATTAAAACAATAATTATAAAACAAAGTTTTACTAAAGCTTAATTGTTTGTTTAGAGAGGTTTTCGCATAAATAATTATGGGAATAAAATGAAAAGAATCATCTATTTTAAATCGTTCGAACTGAACAGTATTATTGTGGGAGGAGATTTATGCAACCTGTCCCTATTACTCGGCTTGTTACAAACATTTGTGTTAAAAGCACTCAATTTATCCTACAATTTCGAAACGAATTAATCGTATCAGATGAGTGTTTATGTTGTGGAAGCATCTTAACGTCTCCCTTATTATGAATAGCAACAACAACCGCAATGACGTCACCAATATTTACCGCAATCGTTTGCTATTTGCATTACCAGAATCCACTTGGCAATAACACTAATCCAAATCAGAGGTAATGAAGTAAAGTAAGGCAAGAGAAGTGAATGAACCCAGCGACCGGTAACTGTTAATGCTCACGTTGCTCTGCAGGAATAAGGGACCGATAATGTCGGCCAACCGAAACCTAAAATAAGCATTGACCTGTTTTGCACGCCCTTTAGTCTCCGATTTACATACTTATTCATTGCGAAATGGACTTCAGCAGTGCAAATGATTTTTCGAGCTTCATACACTGATCTTACAAACTCGTCTATAGTATTTTAGCTTCAGTTCTTAAATCAATGGAGTTTTGAGTGGACGCAGGCCCGAGGCATGACACAAAAAGTGTTTGGTTTGCAAATTGCCACCAACAAATTTTCGATCTCTTCTGAAAAGCGTTTCTTGGCCAAATATGATTTTTAGCTAAAAAAAAAAAAAAAACCAGTGAAATCAAAGTCCAACTGCTCTATGGCCCATTAAAGGAAACAAGACATCTTTTATGTTCATTAAACGTCAGCTTGTAGTTCAGTTCTTGGACGATGATTTTCGAATTCTCAAGTAACATCTCATCCAGTAGACTCATATTTATTCACCGCACTGTGTTTGCTGTGAACATGATTAAGGCAGCCATAAAAGGGGCGAAAAGAGACAATATTGCCAGTTAAATTCGACAGGTATATAAACAGTGAGCTCAGGTTAACCTCAACTAGTTGAAAGTGCGAGTGTAGACGTTTATCGGTTGCTTAATGTTTGTGAAAGTGCAAATTTAAATTCATAATTTTGAATTGAAAGTGTTCTTTTTATTCAAGAAAACAAAAACAAGAGATGACAAACTACAACGCACTATATCGCTGAAGAAAAGTATTTAAGTGTTTTCCATCGGCCAGGTTTCGAACCAGGTGCAGTGAACTCCAACTTGGCCACCCTTTTTCCCATATAGTATATCAAACACTTGGTCACAATTTAATGGCATAACGAACCTGTTCCAATACTACTCTAATTTCGCTTTTGATAACGATTTCATTTTAATACAAACTATAATTTATAGTGAAATTTTTGCTTTATTGCTCGTTTAAAACATAGAGCAACTAAACAGGGATATATGTATGTAACGACAACTCCTGACAAAACCTTCAAAAATCATTTAAAATTGCTGACAACAAAATTGTCATGCCTATTGCAGAGAAGACTACAAACACGAATATCTACACCAGCAGCAACAACAACCACAACACACAACAACAGAAATTCAATTGCAATCATTAGTTTTAAAAACTTGAATCCCTGCGCATAATTTACGCGACCAAGTTTTAAATATGTTTTTTTTTTTCTTTCATTTTCGTTGGCTTTTATTTTATCCTCAACAGTTTCGTAGTCATAATTTCGATTGTTTTTCTATGTTGATCCGTAGAGCTTAAATGGTTGACGCCTATAATTTTGTTTGGCAGTTTGTGGTTAATAAAGTTATAGTTTTTTGTGTTTTTGTTTTCGGTTACTAGAGGGCGCTGGGGAGGACGCTGGCATATCCTTTGCCATGAACAAATATAAAAAAAAACCTGTTTTCTAGAGGGTGGCTTTAGTTTAAAATATAATGGATTTTTAGTTGTAGTCGCTCACATACAGACATTTGATGTTGTTGATGCTGGCGATGATGAAGGCAACCACTGCTGTTGATTATTGTACAAGTATTTTGTTATGGTGTTTCTGCATTTAGTCGACATTTAAAATTTTGTTTTATAATTTGTTAAGTTGATGTTGCGCAGCGTTGTTCGCAGTTACAGTTGGTCACAAACATAAACGAACAACAAAACAGTTAAAGCAGAAGCACACAAAAACGAAAAAATCAACACGAAAATAGTTTGAACGGTGGGGGAAAAAATCGAAAATTTTTTTCAACGACAGATAAATAATCTGACGAAATTCGGGCCGGATATCTAGTATTTTCAGCAGCTAAGCAGCGATTTTTCTCAGTGCAGTCACTGTCGGTCTAAATCTGACCCGAAATCTTCAGGAACATCAGGCGTTAACCAGACTCACTCGATCACCTAATCCTTTCTCTGAGCACTTCCCAGGACAAAGCACCTAAAGCCGTAGCCCGGGAACATCAGGCGTTTAGCCCCCAAACTCACTCGATGATTCCCCAGCTGCTTTTGAAAACAGACTCCTTAGCGTTATTGGAAGCCCCACACTCTCATCTACATATATTGTCAGGTATTATTAAAGTCCCTTCCTGCAGTTCGTATAGATTTAAAACACAACCAGAAGATTTCACTCAAGGTCGGCACCTCTAGCAAATACACAACAGTAAGGTAACTCTGGGATGGAGGCTTCGCAGGAACCTGTACAACCACAGACATACGACAGCTTTGGTATCCGTGTCAAACGAAGAATATCTGATATTATTAAAGCGAAGCCAAATAAGGACATCATTTGTGAACCCAGCATTGCGGCATCCAGAACCTTAAATAAGGCAGGCATTTGTTGCAACTTAAGAGTATCCAGAAAGGTCTTTAGATTTCTAAAAACGCGCTAACCAGCACCTGTATCATTAGCAGTTGCCAGGATTGCCTTGAAGCCTTCTAGTTTTCAAACCCACGCAGAATGTTTCTAGCAAACAGAGAGAACTTCTCCGAACAAAAGCTCGGAGCTTAAGGTCCAGCCAATTAACTTTTTATGAACTGTTCAGGAGTTTAAGCAAGTTTAAGAAATCAGACATTCTCAGCCATGGCTGTTTGGGATACCCAGTCACAGGCGCCGTCACTTCTGGTTTATGGCCCGCAAACAAATATGCCATGATAAATACATGTACTGCTATATATGTATTCCTATCCTCCAACAATAACGGCCCTGCCGGCTGTCTCTCCTTCAATGACATGCCGACCACTTTGCTTGCTCACGTCAACTGACATTTAGCCACTCAAATTCGCGCATATACGAGTACGTACAACCTACTGGTACAAGTGTCGTTTGGGCATCGCTAAAGCTCAGTTGTCTCGTACATAATTTTGGGTCAGTTGTAGGTAAGCGGGTGTTAGTGTGAGTCCGTGTGTGGATATTCTGTCATCTCTGTATGTGCCAGCATCATTGTGATAGAAAAAAAAAAAAAACCAACACTCTCTAACATTTTGCCATTCTAGTGTTTTCATTCGCGTTTTCATAAATTTCCCTCTTCATTTGCATGTAATTCGATTACAACTTGCGTTCTTTTTGTTGTTTGGGGGGTGCATCACACTCCCACCGAAAACAAAATGGGCTACTGGTCTGCCTGATTATGTTTATCGTTTAGCAGCCGAATGATACTCCTCCTTTTTCCCGTGATGATGATAATGATGGCTTTAACAAATTCATGTTTTGTCATAATCATAATTTCACCAACAACAATCCTACACTTTTGTTTTTAGTTGATGATAATTTTTGAAGGTTTTTTTCTGGCCAGCAAAATTATGCTTTTGATGTTGGGGCCGCTTATGCGGGGTTAGTTTCATTTTGGCTGTGATAATGAAACGATAGAAGAGAATAATATGGTCGGGTAAAGGCGACACTTCAAGCAACTGTTCCAGAGTGTTGCCGGTGGTTTCAAGAAAATCACTCTTTAATATATTTTTAGAAATAAACGTTTTAAATAAAACTGTTTTGAAGTCAGTATGTAAATCATACTTTTTTCTACAAAGTACCTTTAAAAACAAGCATCTTACCGACAGAACAAAAATCTTCTTCCTTAAAAAAAAAAAAATATTAAATTAAAAAAATTTATACACAAAATTTTTTTGTGTAGCGAACAAAAGCCTCTTTTTTTCTTTGGTCTGTTCATATTTTACACGGCTTTGTTTTTCAGTTTTGAGTCACTCTGGTGCAAATTTCTTGTTAAAATATGAGTGCAAAAGTAACAACAATAAATGTAATTTGTTGTTGATGTTGTGTTTTTAGTGGATCTCATAATTTGATGTTTTTTATTGAAATAATATGCAACCGTTTAATACCAGAAATTTGTTGCCTTTGAACAACGTTGCTGCTGCTGCTGCTGTTGCTATTGATGTTATTGTTACTGTTAGTGTTGTTGTTGTTGTTCTGTGTTGTATGTTGTACAATGTAGGTACACGTTGCGGTTAATGTTCGGTGAGTTGAAAATTATTTATGAAAATAAATACTGGCATTATATATGTAATGTACTAACGCTGTATATTATTATCACTGTTTAATTTATAATTATTACATTTTGTGTGAAAAATTATAAAAGCAGTGATAAATTCAATTTGGCCGCAATCAGGTGGACATGGCGGTATATAGAGGCAGACACACACATTTATAAGACCAAAGCCAAAAATGTGCTGGAACTTCTAGGTTCTTGAAAGTGTTCTATTTTGATAAAGATTTTTTGTTTCCTAAAACTTTTCAACTCAGGTACTCATGATTGCCTTTCAGTACGAAAATATCTTATAGATTTCCTCACGTATTTAATACAAACAACCAAAAATATATCTCGCATTTTTCTAACTCAACCATCAATCATCAGTCTTAATAATTAATATTCAAAACTTGTTTATTGCAAATAAAAACCTTTGGCCGGAAAACTAATTAATTTGTTTGCAAGTATAAGAAAAATTAATATCATTCAATAATTTGTAAATATAATTTAGCAGTTTTTAGATGTCTGCTGTTATTTCATGTGATCAATGACATAAATGTTTGAGTGGTTTGTGTTCAGAAATCAATCACATTTTATAAATTTATACCAAACAAATTAATTATTACTATTTTTCTTTATTATGAATTGAATGACCCACATTTTGTTGTTGGCGTTACAAGTAGTAGACCTTCTTAAAACGCCAGCACCTTAAAGTTCGTTGGTTTGTTTGTATTATTTGTAAAAAGTGAGCGAATAGCACATGATTTAATGAACGAAAAGGCGCTTAAAAGAATGATTTCTTTCGCAAAAACCAAAGGCAAGAGAAATTTATTAAGAAAAAAAAAATATATTTATATTTGTTATAAAGTTTGTTTGTTCTGAAATTTTCGGGTCATAAAGTTCCCAATTAAAATTGCACAATATATTTTAATAAAGCAAGGAGTTGCCACTCTCTGTTTACAATCCTCAGCCGTTTTGCGGAGTACAATAACGGAATTTAATCTGTATTTTTGGTTGAAACTGTTTGCCTAGAATCAAAATCATTTTTGATTTCATTTCATTAAGATTTTCTGCTAAGAACTCTTTTATGCCTAAAATAAAAAGTTTCTCTCTCCTTTTAAGAATAACCATATTAATTTAATTCCGCTACGCCACGAAATGGCTGGTAGTGGCATGACTGAATTTAGGTCCTTGAAATTCATTTGTCCCCTCTTAATTTCGAGAAAACTATCTGGTTGCTGTCAGTAAAAGTTAGCAATAATTTGCCACAGTGTTTTGAAATTGTGTGATTTTTAGATCATTTAAAAAAAAAACATTCATAACGCGGTCATAATGTTGGGTCTTATGGGTAATTTTATTGTTCTTGTCTAACAAATTTTATTATCTGATGGCTTAATATAATTTTCGTTTTAAAATTTTATCCAACTTTTTATTTGCCAGCTGAAAAATAACTGTTATGGATGAATTTTTTTTTTTATTTTAAGTCACAAAATAATTGTACTTCTACTAATAACTTCTTTGATATAACTTTAAACTTTATGGCCGTTTTTTTTTATTGAGACGGGCTATAAAAATTATGCGGGCAAGTTGGTTATAAATTAAATAAACATGAGCTGAAATCCAACAGAAATTCATTTTTAGGAAACACGGACCATAAATAATACCAAATATGTTAAATTTTAATTCGAAATATGTGATGTGAAAGTGAAATGAACAAATTCAAGAAAATCGATTGGAAATATACCCGCTTAAATGAGTTACGTTTAATTGCGTTACCGCTTTAATCGACTCTTAAAATTAAACAAATTTGAACAAGTCACATACAAAAGTGAGGCTTGAGTGTCATTTGCAAATTCCCAAAAATACAACATAATTTGCACAACCAAATAAATAAGGGAGATGGCAACTTTCAAAATCATGTGTTTTTATTTGTATATTGATGTTTGTTCGTTTTATTGAGTGCGTGGCTCAATTAAAAGAGTATCGGTTAAATACCTGCAAAAATCATGCAATTTTAAAAACTCAATTAGCCAGAAATTACTGTAACCACAATTCAGATATGTACGAGTGCAGTCTTTTAGGACTCGGGCAATTTGTGTGGCAGTCGACTAGAAGAACACAACCATCCAGCCGTCCATCAATCATAACGTAATGACGAATGTTTAAGTTGTTGGCTGTTGGTGTTTTTAGTTCGCCAGTGTAACGCCAAAGCTTTAATTAAAATACTCATACACTTGTGCGTGTGTGCAGCTGGAATGTACATATGAACACTGTTTTTTTTTGTTGTTGTCTGAATCGATCGATCAATCATGCACTCACCCAATCAATCCATCAGTTTTATTTCTAGTTCTGTTCACATTTTCAATGTTTTTCTTTTTTTTTTTGTCGCTTAAAGCGAAATCAACATTGTACAAGTTGAGAAAAAGGCATTTAATTAAGTTTGTCAGCCAGTTAATATTCAGTTAGACTAATTTATTTAACTCATATCTTAGATATTTATTCGTAATGTTTATTTTTAAAACAACTTTTAATAAAGTCAATATCTGTTTTGAGTTTGTGGGTGTGTTTGTGTGTGATTTTAAATACGATTTGATTGATAGGTTCCCATTTCGTGCAGTAATCAATATAACACGTACAATGACAGTCTTTGTTTTTGATTTTGCTTAATTCAATCAAACCTTTCCAAGGGAAGTGGTTTGTTGCACAAACATTGATAAGTCAATCAAAGAATTTGGTGGCGCTTGAAGGTGTAAGTAACCGCATTGTGGGAATTTGAATTAAGGTAAACATGTGAGGGTTTTGTTTTTAATGCGGTTGAAAGCTTTATTGGCTTAGTAAATATTACCTTCGGAAATAAAACGACGAGGTGCAAAAAGTTTGGTCTTACAAAACCTTCTCAATAAAATTTTAAGGCACCGTTTAACAAATTACTATTTTTATATTCTGATAATGTTTTTTAAAAATATAAAATACATTAAAGAAATACTTATCTATTCGAAACTCATTCTGCATTCATCTGAGATTGCATATTACACCTTCATAAGTCAATTGTTGCGCCGTGTCCAAATCAATCAAATGAATGCCAACAACAATGTAATAAATCTATCTGCGAATAATTGAATAACGAATTCATTATGGTAAATATTTTTACCACCTACCAACCTGTGAATTATTATTCAATTGAAAAAGAAATATTTATTTATTTAGTTTACGATCATAAATTAAAATCACATTTCGATTTGAACAATAAAAAGTGCTGCAGCAGGTTTGTTGGAGTGTTCGTTCGCCAAGTGTAGGGCAGTTTTGGGCCACACTGGATTTACAAAAAAACAGAGATAAATAAATTTCACGGCAAAAAAAATGACTTGAAAATTACATTATTTTAATATTTCTGTTTAGTCTAATTGTGTTAAGCAACATTTAAATTTAAGACCGGCCACCCAGCCAACATAATGGTTTGCAAATGAACAGCAACATTTTTAGTTTCTTAATTTTCTAACTAGAAATAATTATGTATTCTTTTCTTTAGATTTTATTTTATTAAATCACTTGATTTCAAAGCACATGTGATTTGCAAATCACATGGTTTCAAATCACATGTGATTTGCAAATCACCTTGTTTCGAATCTCATGTGCTTTTAAAAGGACACCGTGTGTGTTACAATTTTTATATTTTTCGTTGTGATTTTCAAAAGCAAACGTCTGTTGTCTTGTTTTGACTGTTTTGAAATCACAAGGGCAAATAAATTATGCCTGAAAAGGTACTAAAGAAAAAATTTCATGCACAACCAGTAAACAACACATTGAGTAATTTGTTTAATTAATGGGCCTACTTATTCATTCCGTTCCGCAATTGCCGAAAGGTTTATTTCTTTGCGAAAGCAACGTTGTTAATTGTTCATTCCCTTGTTGCGGAATCATTTCTGTGGTGTCGGAATTGCCAATTACGCAATAATATTGTCAAATTTCAATAAAAGAAAATTTGTTTAGTTGGTTGTATATTTTAAAAACTTTTTTAAAGGACTAAAAAAAGACAAATACACCAGCAAACGGAAAAATTAAGAAAAATGCAAACATCTGGAAACAGATTTCAGCATTCCAATGGTTCTTTCTACTACAACTCTTCCATTAGAGTGAGCAATATTGAAACTAATTTTCTTCGGGGAAGTATTTGGTGCTCTGCAGGTTGCAAAGATTTTCCTTATGAATAAAATAAAATAAATTGAACAAAATATGTCGATACACTTTTATCATACAATTTGCCTATGATTTTGTTATGGACTTACCCAAAACCACTGCCAACTTGTATTTAGCTAATACAGGAATGCGGATTCTACTTCTTCTGGAAATTGGCTTTTCAATCGATATTTCTTTCCGTGTAAATTTCTTTTCCATAGGGAATCAATAATATTACAAAGTGATTTAAAAAGGTTGTTGATTTGAACTGAACGTTTTAAAAAACACCTTATTTTATACGTAAAACTCGTTTTTATAAAACGTGATTTTCACCACCGCCTTGATTTTACAGTTTTAATCAGAAGCCCAAAATAAAAAACTTCTTAATATATCCCGGCAACTTTTCTATGGCTCTACTGCGTGTGTAAATCTCTATTCGTATGTTGAAATAAATCTGATTCGAACGCCGTGTAGAAAAAAGCAACACAAACAATTGAACACAACAAGAGGCGAACAGAATAGGAAAAACAAACAAAAAAAACCGTATATCAAATGGAGCATTTTAAAAAATTTGGCGATCAATTGGTGGTGGTGTTAACAAACATTTAAGCACAAATATGTCGGCTAATACCTGATAAATCTGTCAATTTTATATTTTAAATGAAAACTTCTCACCCGGGCGGGGGCGCCCAAATATAAGAAAACACAACAACAACAGCGGCAAACAGCCTAAAAAAAGGAAGCCATAACGTTGAAAACAATCATTATGCTTCAGATTTGCTTTCGTGGTGATGTGGGGTTGTGGGGGAAATGGTGGCGGGGAGTTGATTTTTGTTTGTTAAAAAGATTGATGTTGCAAAGCAAAAATTTATGTATCAACATAAACAAACACGTTTGCAGGCATTTAACAACAAACACAAGAAATTTTACAAATCCATTTATCCCATCACAAATAAGTCTTAAATTTATTATACTGTTATTTTTTGTTTTCTAAACATAAAAAGCTTAAACATCTTAAAAGTAAATAAAATTTCATTTCTTTATATTTCTATTGGGTGACTGTCATTTAAGTACTTTGTAAGATGGAGAATTAAAGAAAAATCTATAAAACACATGATTTGAAAGTTAGCACATGAAGAAGAGCTATAAATAGGTGGATGGATAGTTTATGTGGCTCCCAAGCAGTTGGGACAGGAAACAGTTGAATGGCCTGTAAGCAATCACAAGATAAAACATGGATCGTGGGTCCATTTTCCCCTTTTAGTACTTATAGTTGCTTATTAGGTTTTTTTTGTGCGTAGAGATTCACAACTTTGAGTTGGCAGCACTGCTTTATCCGACAACTCATTTAACAGCTGATAGTTGTTTGTTGTTCAGTTTGTCCTGGCATTTCTATATGAATAGATTTCCAGCAGAGCAACGCCTGCAAATGGGCTGAAGCACAAATTGTTATTGAATTTATCTTAAGGATATTGTTCTCCGATGAAGCCCATTTTTTTATTGAATGGGTACATAAATAGACAGAATTGTGGCATTTGGGGGGGCCACAAACTTTTATCGAAACACCGTTACAATCCACAGGAAATTACTGTTTGGTGCGCTTTAGGGGCGGCCGGAGTCAGTGGTCCATATGCTTTCAAAAACCATGAAGATTACACTATTAGTGTTAATGGTGAACGCTTATTTAGCTGGTATTAATCTTGTGAAACATGTGGTGCCAACAGGATGCACAATGAGCGCTTCAATTGCTCTACTCACAGAAACTTTTGATGAAGGAATAGTTTCACTTAATTGTCGAACTAATTGGCCACCACAAGCGTGTCAAGGCTCCACTTTATTAGCACCTTTTATTTTTTTTAACTGATTGTTACAATTTTTACTAAAATTCCCCCCCTGGAAAATAATAAATTTGAATTGTTGGTTTTTCCTTCCCCAAAAAATACTCGTTTGTTAAGATTTTTTTTCTTTTATTTTAATTTTACAACTAAAGCTGTTTTATTATAAGTGATTTCGATTTAATGACTCTAGTTAATTACAACAAACTTTTTGTTTTTTGCATAAAATGTCAACAAATGTGTATAACTCATGATTCATAAGTTTTTTTTAAGTACAAGTATTTCAATTATTATTGATTTTTCCCGGAATCAAAAAAAAAAACTTGTTTGCAAATGAGTGCAACTGTTGTAAATCAAAATCATGACATAAATCAAAATACTCGCACCTTTGTTTCAAGCAGCAAAACAGGCTTATAAGAGTTTTTTAAGCCTGCGATAAATTTCTTTGAAATGAAATGTTACAGGCACAGTGGCACAAACTGAAGCTTTTGCTTTAGGTGCTTCAAGTGGTTCTAAGAGCGATTTGTATTCATAAATTAATGGAAAATATCTAGAACAGTCGTCGGGAAAATTGGATATATTTTTTTAATATCATATATCATAGATATATTGTCTATATCTTTATGTAGTTTATTGGCTTAAATTATATTTTAGTGACTTTAATGCAGAAAACGTACTGCATACTTATTCGCCGCTATTCTTAAAGTTTTTAGTAGAAATTAACAGCGGAAAAAGCTATATGCTTACATTTAATTGCCTCACACTTAAATGCACTTTAGGTTTATTTGCTCCGAATTAAAAGCACCTTTGTTTTCTTGCTAATAAAACTTCTACGCTTGATTAAGACACACTTTTATTGCCCACGTTTATGACCAAAAAAAAATTGCGTTAATTAACCCACATTTAATTACCTCAGTGCTCCAGAAAAATTGCTTAATTGCCCACTCTACAACAAAACCCAGCGTTATTTTTTTAGATAATAAGTTTTGTGCGGTTAATTAAATTTCAATCAGCTGCAAATGCCGCGAATAAACAAATTTCCTTATAATTTAAATGTGACATTTGCAACGCCAAACGATTTCATACATGCACCTAAATAATTCGACCCAAAAATCTTAATTCAATACACTAATTGATGAGGTTTCATATAACTTTTATGTGAGTATACCATACGTGACATAAAATAAAACTAGCTTTTGGACTAAAAATCTGTGTTTTTTTTAGAATATTATGCAGTAATTCACAGATAAATGCATTCATGAAAAAGTGCAAATTAAAAGTCAAGGCTTATAAACGAGTAACATATACATATATAAAATCTTATTTGAATGGGTTAGAATAACATGTGCAAAACCTGGCTTAAGTGCGTTCATGGAAAATGTCAAAAGAAGAACGTTGTCTGTAAGCGTTTTTTAAGAAACTTTAAAAAATCTTATATGTAACAGAATTCGCTTAAGTGCCTCGACAATGCATTTAAGAAAAATTTAATTTAAATAACTTTACTATATATATATATATATATTTATATTGAAAAGAAACAACAACAAACAAATAAATTGATTCTATATAGAACAAGAGCTCGTTAATTTTTTACTCGCACCTGCGTACAGGCACTCGGCTTTTGTTTCAAGTTTCTGGTTGCTCCCGGCGAACAGAACTTGCTGCATCAGCATTTGTTGTCGAATTTCGATTATATGAGGGCATATATAAACGTTTAAGAAAACGTTGGTGCCACAATGACTCAATAAATTCTTCAGTGCCTTTAACTGAGAAGTTTTGTTTTGATATTGAGTTTATTTTTGTCATTTCAAATGAATATATGAGCGATTTTTTATCAACAGTATAACCATTTTAAAGTAAACGAACCAAGAAAAATGTTTCAATTTAAAATTAAGTTTTTAATTATGAGGCTCTTTTAAGCGGGATGCACTTATCCGTAAAATATTGTAATTGCATGATGGTCTACAAGATTTTTGCTTAAAGCGTTATGGAAATGCTATGGAAATGCCCATATGTAAACTGCTGATGCGTAAGTGTGTGTGTGCACGAGCGCTAAAATTTTATATAATCAATTAACAAATACGTATAATTTAAACTGAAGTGATTTCCTCAAAGAAAATAAACTTTAAAGCAACATAAAAATAACAGCCATTAAAAATATAATTCTCGAATAAAACCAACAAAAAAATTTATAAATAAATAAATTTAAATACTTGATGTACAACTACAACATGAGCTGCACAACAACAAAATGTTTAACATTAATACAAATATTGGCTCATAAATCTTTCACTTGTTGACTCAATATTTTTTTAATTGGATTTCATTTTTGTAGCAACAACAGCAACATGCGTTGTTTTAAATTTTTTTTTTTTTAGAAAATTAAAAAATCAGTAGAACATTTGCTTTGAATCCAAATAAATGAAGAAAATTTATATATCCCATTGATTTTTTTTTTAACCAGTTGATGTATTTGAGGATTAACTTTGCACACACACACACAAACATACTCACTAATACTTAGAAATGTTCGAAATAGTTTGTTAAGCCCAGCCCGCATTTGGATGATTGTTTTAGCTGGAAATCGTTTCTGGCGATTATTTAATGTGAAAAAAGCTGTTCTATTGCAAGCGTTTAAGAAAATATTTCAAAAGCAATTTGTTGAAAATAATTGTAGGGAAATATTTTTATAGCTGCGGTGCAAGTTTTGGTCTAAAACAGGACAACCTCTTTTTGAAGTCTATCGGAAAATTGTTGCACTCACAGCCGTTTTTAGTGGAATTAAGATAATAGTTTATGGGTAGAAGGAAGCACACAGTTGTGGTTGCGGAAGTGCCAGTATTGTAGGTAACAGGGAATAGGTCCGACGACAGGTTCAGTCAAACGACTGAAGAATGAACTGTATTTGTAATGTGTTAAGCTGCCAATTTCAGGTACAAGATCCCCGATCTTAAAGGAGCAATAAACTTAATATATGACGCAACTCACTGTATGGCGAATCTCAAGTGAGACCAGAAAGTTGGATACCCTGGTGTCGCCAATGAGCTTCCTTACTCGCTTTGAAGCATAACCAGTTATATTACATTTTCAGTCATATATAAAGGAGGAGTTCCGATGCATTATAACTTATAACGTTTTAAAAACCCAAGACAATTTCAAACATCAAAATTCTGTTCGAAAGAATTGCAATTCAAGGACTTCCAATTCCTGAATATTTTTGGCATAAATGAGCCTACAGGCAGCAGTATTGGCGGTTGAGCGTCTATGTGTTATAAAACAACTCTGAGTCTCTACGAGCATTAAAGTCGAGCTCATGTTTTTCAACGCTATTCAGTTTTAATTCTTAATTTTAGTTTTAGTTATTCGTACAAAAAACTTTTGAACTAAAGAATTAACTATAATTTATTGCACGTTCAAGCTGTTTATATGTCTCGGTGGTTGACAGTCCAGAGGTGGCAGGTTCATTTCCTATCAAACATTGTGGGTGTTTCAGCAGACAAGCAAAAGATTATAAAAAAATATTAGTTGAAAAATTAAGCTTTTGTAAGACCCTGGAAAAGGCTATAATTATGTCAGAAATAAGACTAAAAGTCGAAATATCGAAAGTTCGAGTCCTAAAGGTAACGCCCCGATGATTCACTAAAAGAGGCTCTCTTTTTAATCACATTTTTTCTAAACATGAGGACTGGGAATTACTGATCTTCTTTCTGAAATGGAGGAAGCAACACACCCATTTGCTGCAAATCAAAACATCTGTCACTCAGCAACGGAAAAGAATCTTATTGAATGGAGAAATAAAACAACAACATAAAAGCCTACATATAAGTGAATGTTTTAATAAATAAATTAATTAATGCATTGCAAATGTGCTTTAATGACGGATGTGTATTTAACAGTAGGGACGGTATGGGGAGAGGCAACACCACTGGCTGACAATTAAAGTCTTAGTCATGAGTTTCGTAAACGATTATTCAAATGGACACTCGAGCTTCAAATTATTTGATTTCTGAATAGATAAGGAAATTAGATCTCTCTATCTTTCTTTCTTAATTGTTTTCTTATTAACATTTTGCATTGTATGAAAATTTATCACAGAAGAACTTACATTGCAAAAACGTGTTGAAATTATCAGCGTTTTGTGATGAAAGTCAAACTACTCATCACGACAATAGAAAACCATTTACATTCCCCTAAATTCAGGATACTCTTTGGCAATGTACCAGTCCTATTGTGTATGATTTTAAATATTTTTAGTTAACTAATAGACCGGACCGGACTATGACCAAAGTGTGTTTGACTTGACCATTGAAATAAAAAAATCTTGGCCGCAAAGCGCAATGCGAAAGAAGATTCCAACATCTTACTTTGTCGGTGTTCTTAATAGCTCCAGCCATTTACGATACTACGAGGTACTACTGCATAATGATCTACATGCGGCAAACAAAGATCCGCTTCAGATATACCCAAAACGCACGCCTTAGAATTGTTTTTTTTTCTGTGGCTTCAATATAGGCGTACGCCAGGCCTCAAATGCGTTTCAATTTGGCATTTATCACCTCATCGGCATCTGTCAAAATCGCTAATTTCATATTTTATAAAAGGCCATAATCTGAATCTTTCGAAAACTAAAAACATGAACTGACTTCTAATTTCTGAGCGTTTTTATTTTTTGTTTGTTTTTAACACTGGAAATATTTAGGTGGACAAATAGGGGAATCCCATGTTATTTATGTAATACCTACATATTTATATTTTTCTCTAAATTTGGATAAATAGTTTTGTGTTCCGCTACATACAATGCAAATGAAATTGCCAAAAAAAAAATATGCAGAAGTGTTTTTTATGCATTTTCTAATCTAAGATGTAGTCTTATGTTGTTTTTATTAAGAAAAAATAACTTTTGGAAATTAGAGCCATCCCAGGTACAAAGTGGTTTTAATTTCTGAGCGCCTACAGCAGATAATGTGCCATCCGAAATAAGTATGTATTTCTGGAAGACTGTTCCTTTTTGGCCAGCAGCAGGCAGCTTTTTGCCCAAATTGGGGGAATTGATGTTTTAGTTGGGTTATTATTATAATAGAAAACAAATGGTTTTCCAACATGATACAAAACTTAAGGATTTGTTTGTTTGATTGTTTCCGTGACGCACTTTAATTATATTTCGATGACAAAGTAGACACTCGATTTGCCCCAGGCTTGAGGCCTTCTTATTTTACGACTAAAATTTCACACCTTTAGAACAGCAACAATGAATAAAAAACGCTGTCTAAAAAATTTTATCTTCAACTTTATATAATTTACAAGAGCTAAAACTTTTACATAACAAAAACAACAGCAAGACAAAGAAAAAGGTTAACAAGAACAAAAATTGCTCAACGCCTGAAATGAATCCTTTTATTTTGAGCAATGAAATGAATAAAAATATAATTATAATACAAAAACAAGAACTTAACCTTTAAGCCCACACCTCAGCATGAGAGAAAAGCACTGAAAGAAAAACGTCAAATAACCACCAGAGCAGACACTCAAACCACAACACTAGTAGTTACCCTATTTGTACATGAAACACACACCAACCGACCAGCAGCAAACACACACAGGTGACAGGATGTGCAAGCCAAACAACTACATACGAACAACGAACGAAGGAAATGCAAAAATAAAAACTGCCGACGGGACTTGAATTGGCATCAAGAAATATTCAAAGCACATGTACAATATCAGGCGAAGTCCTTCAGCAGCAGCAACAGCAACAGCAAACAAACACTTGTGCCTTTTTCTTTCTTTTCGCTTTTTTTTTTGTTTTGTTTTACTTTTTTGACGAGCACCCAACAACGCACTGACGAGTTCCAGAAATAAATGAATAAACAACAACAAGACTTGCCGTTTGTTAAAATGCTTTTGATTTGTTTGAGTGTGAGTTTTGTTTTTTGCAGGAACAAACGACTTTTTGTTTTATTGTCTTTTAACAAAATAAACAAAAGTCGGGAAAAGAGATTCGTTTTGAAAATTTTGCTGGAGAGAATTTGATGACGGGAAATTATTAACAAACGACAGAGATAACAACATGGGTAACAAAGACGGTTATATTCAAATTAAAGAGCGCAAGCCAATACTGTTGTTTTTGTAAATTAAAATTTTGTTGCTGTTGCTGTTGTGCTGTTATGGGGGGACTTTTGATGTATTTTGTTGTATTTGCAACTGTCATAAATCTTAATTGCATGATGGAGCAGAGCCAACACACACTTGCACAGAAAACGCTTACAGTTACAAAAATAAAAGAAAACGAAATAAAACTAGACAAAGGGAACTTAATTGAAAACCAAGAACTGGCAAATAAAAACGTTTAGGCAAAAGTGATGTTTTTGTAAGTGAGAAACGCTTGATAGACAGTTAAAAGCAGTTATTGATATATATTTTTTTTTAATTTGATTAAATTTTTATTTATTTATTTTTTTTTATTGCAGTCATGACAGTTTGATAAATTAATTTTGTTTTGTTGGCAGTTAGTGTTTTGTTTTTATTTTAGGAAAAAGGGGCTTTGCTTAACATTGATTGATGTTGAAAAGAGTCGGTTATACTGCTAAGCATAATCCATCCCTGTCTTACACAAATCTTTTTGCTTTGTTTTTATACATTCAAATGAGCATCAATACGATACTCCAACAGCAGTTCGTCAATTTCATATCAAAACTACTTGAAGCGGCATTAAACACGGCACTGACACGGTTACTCTTTCTCCCTCTCACACTCTCACAAGTGGCTGTGGTAATCATACCTAAAGAGAACATGAATATTGGTGTGCAACAGAGAAGACAAAAGCTAAAGGGAAATTTTCTTAGAAATTCGCTCTCTTGAATAAGCAGGGAAAATCTATTTGTTGAAAGAGGGCATTTCGTTTATTTCTGTGTTGAGGGGAAATATAGGACTTTATTTTATCTGCAGTCTTATTAGCTTTTAAGAGTTCAATGGGAACTATTTATTGTTGTATGCTATTTTTGTTAGGCGCAAGAGAATTTTATTTTTTTGTCTTAGACAGTTCGTAAGAGTATTATTTTATTTTGTGCCAGTGGAATTTCAGTTATTGTGTTGCTTTTAGAACGTACGATCATGTGTTAATTTTTGCTACAAACGGCCAGCGGTTTTTGTGTAAACATTTCTATAATCCTCATTAAATAAATGCCGCCGTTAAATTACTTCTTATACATATATTTTTTTGTACCGAAATTGGTTTGTTGGTCCCTTAAATTTGTTTCTTCTTGTAAAGAGAATCAAGAGTATTAATTGAGCACGTTATGGCTGTGAAATAATTATGACATGTTATGGGATTTTTTTGACTTCTGCTGGGAAAAAAAAGAGTTCATTCGAAAAACGTACGATGGATTTTCTGGAGTAAGCGCACTAAGCATATTTGTTTTATAGCGACTAATGTGAGTTGTTTGAGTGATAACAGGCTAAGGCAAAAAAAGAAAACGTGTCTTAACTTGACCCAAGAAGCTTTGCGAAAACAAGTACTTCTAACCAGACATCACGCGTACGTTTAACCAGGCGGATGTGAAGTGATAAAAAACGCACTAAAGTTTAAAGAGAAATGCCGACGACAAATTGTTTGGTGTCAACACGTTAAACACGGAAGGCCAATAAAAAAAAAAAATAACGTAATTTTTAAAACAAGCGCTATTTAATTAAAATAGAGAAAAAAAGTGAAACTATCAAATAGTAAACTTAAAAAATAAAACCAAACATAAACTTTAATTTAAAAATCAAATAAAACAAATAATTCCAAAAACTCGAAACTGCAAAAATATTGTGAAACATTTCTTAAAAACTCTTTAAGTAAAATAAAATACCCACAACATAGGAACTACCTAAACTAATAAAACACTATTTCCTCATAATATTATGTTTTCTACAAATTGCTGGTTTTAAACAAAAAACTTTAATTGCTCTAAATTTTATCTTTTATACAAATTATTTTGGTTTTTTAAGGCAAAAGCAACCAGTTTTAGTCAAATTGCTGCACTTAAAGGGCAAAATATAATTTAACAAAAAAAAACTATTCTAATTATTTTATGAACATTTTGATTGATGACTTTCGTCCAACGATTGATTGAACTCATCTTGACACTTTGTTGAACAAAAAAAGAAAAAAAAACAAAATTTTGCGCTCAGTCTCAGTACGCACTGACCGCACAAACAAACAAACAAACATATGTAGTACATGTGTATATAAAACGAACAAACAGGAAACTCACCTCCCCCACCAAAATAAGAAAAAAAAACCCAAAACTAGAGCAACAACAACAAAATAAAGTTCTTTATGTAAACGCGTGCTTAATGCTCTTTTCACAACAAACACACACACACACACACGCTAACCCAAACTCACAACCAAAAGCAAAGTAAAAGCAAATACAAACAAAACTAAAAATCGGGAGACAGCACATCGTCATCATCACACGAGGAGCTAAAGCTAAACAACAACAACAATAGCAACACCAGCAAACACAACTAAAACAGGAGACAGTTTCTTTCTATCAACCGAACAAAAACACAACAAACTTAATGCAAGCCCCAGCAAGAGTCCGACAAATACAACAGAGACATTGAAGGAAATGAAAAAAAAGTAGAAACAAGAACAGAGAAAAAAAAAGAAAATTGACGAGTAACAAAAAGCAGAGCAACAGAGCATCACTCTATTATTATCATCATATACTCATCAAAACTTCTTAGAGTGCTGGCTGGCTGGCTGGCTGGCTGGCTGGCTGCTACTGCTTCTTATTGTAATTTTTCTTAGCAGTAAAGTTGATGTTGATGTTGTTGCTGTTGTTGTTGCTGATATTGTGATTAGTCTTCTTTTAGCCGTGTTTCTACCATCAGCCCGCCAGCTATTCATCCATCCATCCATCTTACTACCCATTGAAATTTTTGTTGAGACTTGTTGTTGTTGTGGTCGTTTTTTTTTCTTGTTTTGTTGGCGTGCAAATGTGTGTGTTAGCTGCTGCTGCTGCTGCTGCTCCTGCTGCTTGATTATATGACAGTTGAGTTTGATATCATTCACATACCACATACACATTTCAATACGACAAGACGAAGAGACAGCCAACAATAACGACGTCAACGCCAGCAGCATAAAATAACAGGCAGCACAGCATTGTACAATTTCTGTGATTAAGTGACGACATTCGCTGTTTGACTCTCAAACGGTTAACGACGGTTACTTAACGATAACGGCAAATTTCAATAAGAAATCAGAAAAAGAAAGAAATAGTTGAAATTCCTCCCATCAACAAAACGGGATTAAAAACCGAGAAAGAAATTTATTTCAATTGTTTGATGTTTATTACAAACGAAAATAAAACAGAACAAAATCTTCAACAAAGTGTCGATGTGATAATTAATCTTTTTTTTAATTTATTAAATATTTAGCTAAAGCAGAATTACTCACTCAAAATGGATTCATATCTAGTCAAATATTCAAACAATAAATTAATTTGGCAGTAAAAAAGAACAAAAACAAAAATTCAAAATGGAAAAATTTACTTAGAATTCTACAAAAAAGAAAAAAAAACAAGACTGATAAAAAAAACTGAATTAAAAACCTAATAGGAAAATAAAAACCAACCTCAAATTTTTTGTTTATTTTTTGCCACAGCAAAAACATAAAATATAATACAAGTTCGTCAACCAAGTATACGTAAAATAGCAACAACACAACTTTAATATTAAAAAAGAAATAAATTAGAAACAAAATCAAAATCATTTATAGAACTTTAATAAATTCCAAAACATAAAAGTGCAAAATAACTTAAAATATTTATCTTAATAAAAATAAATTGCTCATTTTTAATAATTAAAAAGAAATAATTATTAAACACCAACTCTCCTCTATCTTTAAATATAAAATAAACAACCAAACTAATGTATACGATTCATTGCAATTATTAATTAAATTAAACAACAACAAACATCCTTCTAAATTTACAAAAATATTATAACAGAAAAAAATATTTTCTAAATTAATACATATAAAAACAACACAAATATACGACTAAAATTACTTCTAAAATTAACAAATTATACGCGTACATAGTGCAAAAATTGAAAACAAAAACAAATATTTATTAACTAACAAAAATAACTTAAAAATTCTACAACAAAAAAATTGTTTTTTTTTTCAAAACAACCCATAAATCGTATTTTTTTTTTGGAAAATTAAAGAAAAATCACTTTCCTAAAGATTTCCGTTAGAAATTATTAATAAATATCGTTGTTTTTTTGTTATAAAACAAACAAGAAAAAAACCATAAAATATTAAAAAAACAAAACCTTATAAATAATAAAATTAATTGTGTGCTAGTGTTTCTGAAGCAAAAACAAGAAAAACAAAACAAGTTCATAAAAAAAAACCAGAAAAAGATTCAAAATGTTGCACGAAGCTTTAATGTTAGAAATCTATCGTCAGGCCTTAAATGCTGGGTAAGTAATGAAACCACTACACTTAGGCTACTCACAGTTTGTGCTTACAAGACAGTTGCTAGAATGTTGTAGGTGCGTAATAGGCGACTTTCGACCATGCACAGACTGACAGATGGCTTCAAATTGATACTAAATTTTGCACGCATTATTTATCAGATTTTTAGAAAATATGCCTGATGTTTGTTTGCTTAAAACTCCTATTTGCTGATAACATAAAATCATGTACAATTAACATGAACCTTTTATGATTTATTATCAGAAAAGACACATGATTTGCTTGAATTACAGTTTCGTGTTAATTCAATATGAAAAACAGGCGAAAAAGCCAACATGTCGCCAAGTGAATGATTGTAAATAAAATATTCCTTAAACTTAATAAAAACAAAACTAGAACGCAAACATCAAAAAAATTATTTACAAATTAAAATGATATTGATTTCTCTTTAAAC
The DNA here is from genome assembly GCA_932526305.1 of Epicampocera succincta. Classification (NCBI taxonomy): domain Eukaryota; kingdom Metazoa; phylum Arthropoda; class Insecta; order Diptera; family Tachinidae; genus Epicampocera; species Epicampocera succincta. The sequence continues at coordinate 9,094,565 of OW052037.1, read as the reverse complement.
AGAAACAAGAGAAAATTAAGTTTGTCACTCAAACTCTAGATTAATCAAGAAACGCTCAACTCTTTCACGTTCCCGGGCATTTTGAGCCTCAAAAACTATTTGCGGTGCCAGTTCTAAGACAAAAACCAAGACAAATTGTACGCAAATCATATGCTTTCTCAAAAAAATATCTGATTTGCAAACCGAAAATAGTTTTATGTCGCTCAAATTGCTTACAAACATTAAATTGCTAACAAACAGCAACGTTGCCGCTCTAGTCGTTTGCAGGTTAAACTTATTCATTTGTGATCGAAAATTTTATATCAATTTGGTATTCTTTCCTTTATTTTGTTTTCTTTCTATGTGAGCATAAAGTCTAAGGCTCATGCTCACCCAGAGTTCAATAGAATCCTTAAGAAATGGCACTTTCTACAACCTTGTGGGCAGAAAACTGACAATTTTATTCTAAGAAACCTCAACAAGTTTTTTTTAAGCACGTTGCCCAATTAAAAATATATATATATATAGAAATGATACAACTGTCATCGATTTTGAAGTTAAAATTGATATTCACCAACAGAGTGTTCAAATCACAAAACAGCCTTAAATAGTTTCTTTATATTTGTCAAGCTGTTAAATGTGTGGTGATTGCACTCACATTTAAATGATTCACTAACACGCCAAAACAATATAAATTCAATTGAAAAAGTGGCAACTTTGTTCTCAAGTAGCCAAATCCCTGTCCGGACAATTTCTCATAGTGAACTTAACGCCACTCGCCATTAACTTAATAGCAATAAATAACGTTAAAAATTAACTAATTAATAACACAACGTGTAATATTAGTATTCACTATTTTTAACGATATAAGATGCATTTAAAAGAAGTTAATGAATGGCGCTACAGGTCCCTTGTGGCCAATAATTTGCAACCGGACAAACACTGTAAGACGAAATAGAATTTCATCTACATTTATTTATATTAATGTGAAGTGAATAAGAAAAAATCAATCTTTTAAAGGTTTGGATCACAGCAGAATATAGAATTGTAACATGTAATTTGTAACTCATTTCTAACTCGTATTTTCGGACCTTTTTCTAAACGATCTGGCATTACTGTTAACGACTTTGGAAACAAACACTGAACGCCAGCCCTTTCAACCGAACGATAGAAACACCATTCGATATTTTGCTCCTCATCACACACTTATAACGGACGGTGACGTTCCTCAGCATTTTTGGTGTTGAAAATCCCGATTTAAAGAGTACTTTGAAGATTTATTCTAACAAAATTTGACATCGCTAGCCGGCATGTCACGCTTAGTTAGTTGGCTCTTTACCAAATTATATGTTGTTCAAAATAATTGCGTGGGGTAGGCCTTAAACTTCATCTTATTTAGCCAGAACTGAACTTATCAGTTACGAGCTAAATTTCCCTAATTTGAATTCTTTTTACTTTAAAAAATTTACCAAACGGCATAAATTCCATTTCACTTAAGTTTTTTCTAAGTGTAGTCCGCATGAAAGTAACAGAAACTTTATTGAATAACATTCAATAGTTAAATTTCCCTAATTTGAATTCTTTTTGCTTTAAAAAATTTACCAAACGGCAATAATTCCATTTCACTTAAGTTTTTTCTAAGTGTAGTCCGCATGAAAGTAACAGAAACTTTATTGAATAAAATTCAATAGTTAAATTTTCCAAATTTTAATTCTTTTTACTTTAAAAAATTTACCAAACGGCAATAATTCCATTTCACTTAAGTTTTTTCTAAGTGTAGTCCGCATGAAAGTAACAGAAACTTTATTGAATAACATTCAATAGTAAAATTTTCCAAATTTTAATTCTTTTTGTTTTAAAAAATTCACCAAACGGCAATAATTCCATTTCACTTAAGTTTTTTCTAAGTGTAGTCCGCATGAAAGTAACAGAAACTTTATTGAACAACATTCAATAGTTAAATTTTCCAAATTTTAATTCTTTTTATTTTAAAAAATTTACCAAACGGCAATAATTCCATTTCACTTAAGTTTTTTCTAAGTGTAGTCCGCATGAAAGTAACAGAAACTTTATTGAATAACATTCAATAGTTAAATTTCCCTATTTTGAATTCTTTTTACTTTAAAAAATTTACCAAACGGCAATAATTCCATTTCACGTAAGTTTTTTCTAAGTGTAGTCCGCATGAAAGTAACAGAAACTTTATTGAATAACATTCAATAGTTAAATTTCCCTAATTTGAATTCTTTTTGCTTTAAAAAATTTACCAAACGGCAATAATTCCATTTCACTTAAGTTTTTTCTAAGTGTAGTCCGCATGAAAGTAACAGAAACTTTATTGAATAACATTCAATAGTTAAATTTCCCTAATTTGAATTCTTTTTGCTTTAAAAAATTCACCTGTTAACGGACCAATATGAATTATTCAATTTCATATATAGTTTTTTTTGAGTGTATTCATATCAAAGTAATAGAAACTTTAAACTTTTGGTCTGCACATTTGTTATTTTATTTATCTTTAACTTTTAGCCGTATCTTAAGTATTTTTGTAATTTTGAAATTACTCATTTTTATAATTAAAAATCGTTGCTTTAGCAATTTTTTTTACTAGTAGATTTGCTGTTGTTGTGTTTCTTTTTTGCCCAAAAACGATCATTGTAAATAAAACATTTTGTTCATTTTCATGTTGAACACACATTAAAGTCATTATGGTTTGTAATTTTATGCCATTTTTTATAGTCATATACAGATATATTTATGTATGTATGTGTGTATGTGCGTGTGTATATGTACTTATGTAAGAGTATGTACATACATATGTATGTATGTATGTCTGTTCATAAATATTTATTAAGCGAATTTAATTATTTTATGCATTGTTTAACTTCGTCTTGAGGTAAGTCGCACGCTCAGACAAATTCTTGAAATATTTATTAATTGCACTTCTTCACACCGCCAAATGAGGCAAAAGCAATAACAACAACAATGCGGAAAATTTTAATTAAAACAATTAAATTGGTACATACATGTACATGTATGTACATACATGTATGTTCAGAAGAAGAAAAAAGCATTCGATACATTTACCGGCAAGTTAATAAAACAAAGTTACATATAACATAAATACATGCATCTACGAATGTATGTAAATACAGGTACAGTGGACGTCAAATTGTATGTACGAATTATATAACGACAGGCCTTTTCGTAATATTGCAAAATTGATATCATTGGAGTGCAGTTTTTTCCCTCATTTTATACAAAGCAAAACTCATGCAATATAATTTTTTTTTTTAATTATTCATATTCAAGTCAAATCAATAGGTATTAAATCACACAGGGTGTTTCTTTTAGAGTTAACCAAGTTTAAATCATAATAAATATGATTGCGCCCATGTGGCCGTCCCAGCTGGCACGTAAAAGGCGCTATCTGGAATACTACTTTGCGGCCATATGTCGCTCATAACTCTTCGAATTTATGGTGTCCAGGTATTCAATTGTCTTTGGTTTATCGATGCAGACCTTAAGACTTTATATAAACCCAAAGGAAATAATCCATCTTGGTGGCCAATTAGTGTGACCATTATGTGTAATTATTATTTCTTCCAAAGTTTCTGTAAGTAAGCAATTAAAGCGCTCGCTGTGTGGCATGTGCGAGTAACTCCGCACTGTTGCAACCACTTGTTAGCAAGATTAATGCCAGGCAATTGAGGTTCTAGAAAATTGACACTAATATTGTAGCCATCATAGTTTTTGAAGACTTGTGGCGCACCAAACAATACTTTTCTGAGCATTGTGATGGTGTTGCGACAAAATCCCATATGCGACAATTCTCTCTATACCCATTCAACCAAAAATGTTGAAGCCATCAAAGAGAAAAAAATTTTGAATGGAAATTTAATGCACTAACAATTTGTGCTTCAGCCTATTTGGCCTGGTGTAATGCAATGACAAGCCAAACTAAACGAAAAGTAACTATCAGCTGTTAAATAAGTTTTCTTATATAGCAGTGTTGCCAACTCAAAGTTGTGAATCTCTTCAAAAATAAAAAAAAGAATAATAAACAACTATAAGTATTAAAAAAGTAAATAGACCCTGGCCATTCAACTGTGTCCTCTACCAACTCTTATGATAAAACTTATTTTGGACCCATATTAACCATCCATCCATCTTTATCCTTCATTTCTTTTGGCCTTTCTTAAATAAAGCCCCATATAAGTGCTTGGGAAATTTATATATTGTTTTAAACAGCCTATTGTACAATATGTAAATGTGTGTGAAAATATTTAATTAAATCCTAATTTGGTCATTGCCGCCCTCCTTATGCTGATCAATTTCTTCATTTAGATCATAAATATGCACCATTCATGAAGATCCGTATAAATTTGTAAGAACAAACGTGGCGAAAACACCTGACATTCTATAATTCGCATTATTGGACATTCGCTGTATTTGTTGTTATTGTGTTGCTTGCGATTGTAATACCGTGAAAGTGTTAGTTATGTGCTTTTACATTTCAGCTGACGAAGTTTTTCTTTTAGTAAGGATGCGCTTCTATCAAACAAACTTTTTTAATTTTTCCGCCTTATCAGACAGATTACGAGTTTTTTTTTTCTTCATTTATTTCAATCTGTCTTAAATAGTTAAAGGTACGTTCCTGCACTTGTGCTTGGAAACACACACACACACGCACACGCACACGTTCTTATAAATATATTATTTATATAGAAAAAAACAAATATTTTTTTACATTTAACTGTACATAAATAATTTAGATAGGAAACATGATTTCTCATTAAAAACCATCATTATTTTTGCTAAATAAGTGACAGTTTTATTATGGTCACACAGATGATCAGCGTCATCGAGCACCGCAGCCATTGATTCAGTCATTATGGCAAAGAAAGTGTCAAATAATTTTGATCTATAACCACCACCACCACCACCACCATCATCGTTATAAATATTCTTAGTTTATGTTGTTGCTGTTGTTGTTGCTGTTATTGTTATTGTTGTTTTTTCTTCTACTTTTGCTCGCCACACAAGAAATGAATGAATTGTACGCCATATTGTCAGTACAATAAAGAAATACATAAATATGTATGTAAGTTTTAAATAATTATAGGGTGGGATTTGAAAAATGTATTTAGTTTTTTATTTTTATTTTTTTTTTTTGGGATTTGGTTTTGTTTAGCCAAAACATAATTATATAGAAGTTATATTTAATGTTGAATAAATAAATTAATCATTGTCTTAGATTTTGATCGAAACTTTTATTTTAGTTAATTCTTTTTTTTTTTGTTAATATTTTATAAAGGCAGCTGCTCGAACGAATTTAATAGGGGGGTTTTTGAGTGGTGCAGGGGGAGGGGGAGTTGATGGCTTAATTTCTCAAATTGGCCCTAAAACAAGGAAATGTTTCTTTTTTTGCCGTATAATTTAGAATGTTGCCAGCTATTGGATTTAGATGCAATGCCAGCTTCTTTAGACCAGCTTTGGCAACACCGTCTTCACCATGGAAACAACCAGATCTTTTTATATGAGTTGACACCTCGAACATAGCAGGGAGTTGCTATAATTGTACGGAAGATCGTGAATCGCCGCCTTCGCAGAGTGCCTTCATACCATAAGATCATGCTGGCTTTACGATCGAGCCAAAGCTTAGAGTCTAGGTCTCGGCATCGAATACTGCTTGAATATCATACGTTCATATTGACTTTAGAATCAAGTTATATAACAAAAGTTATACAAAAAAAAGTGATCTGGACCTACATATATCATGGTGAACAGTTCTAAGTACCCAGAGCGAAACATTAACATTTTTAAAGTACGATAAACCCATTCGGCAAACAAAATCCTCAATCTGTTGTGCTTATGGACGGACTGTGTTTAAGGATGACCGCTTAGGCCAGATATTTTATAAGGATTACTAATTAAGTGGAGTTATACTTAATGATAATTGAGTATAACTTTGTGAGCAAGTTGCCCAATACCTTCTCATAAGCAGTGGCGGTGCTTAAATTGCACTTACATTAATACATACATCTATATAAGTTTCGGATATTTCTAGATTATATTAGTTGCGAAGGTTTTGAGTTTAAAATTGTACAAATTGAAGTTTTAGCTTCAGTTTTAATATGAATTTGCTGTCTGCGAAAATGTATATACCCGAAATGCATGCCCAGACATGTCTTTGCATGACAACTAACAGCCCAACTTGTTGCTAAACTTCTTCGAACTGTTGCGAGTGTTCTGTTCGGTGGATGTTAGTGTAGAACGCCTTTAATCATATTTGAAAGCTCCTGCTACAGTCAGTTTTGACAAAAAATCATCACAAAAACTCGCTTCAGATATGGAAGGCGACTTTTCACTTTTTTTTTTTTTTGTTTTTTGCTGCCAACTATAATTTACGATTAAGTTGTTTAATTTATTAACCATTTAATCTCTAATACCTGGTATTTCATGTACACATCTGTAGTCATATAAATCTCGTAGTGTGGAATTTTATTTTTGCTCTAATAATGATACAAATATACGTTCAATATGCGGTTAGTAAATGTTTTTTATCTGACCTTATAACCAATAATTTTTTAATCGTTTTTTATTGTTGTTAATTTTTGAAAAGAAAAAAAAAACACCGAATACTAACAAGTATGAAGTTATAACGAGACATAATTTAACAACAACAACAGCTACAGCAACAAAAGTATTGATTTATTAATAAAATAAACAACAAGACTAAAATGTGCAAATAAACAGTTTGTATGAAAACTTGTAATAAAACTTTTATCAGGCTGTTGTTTTTTTACATGTAAGAGTTTGCAAAATGGCGAAGCAGAATCTATAAAAATTTAATAACTTCTCATAAACATTTTTACAGTTCACTTTATCATATAAGAAAATGTTTGAAATAAATTAAATGCTTTTTTTTTTTTTTGATTACTTATTATCAACAACTTTTTTCTTTTCCTACACAACACAATTTTGCTTGTTTTCTTTCAAAACTTTTTAAGGCTTTGGATTTATAAAATATTTTGCGATGCGTATTGATAATAAGTAGAAAAAATAGAACAGATTTCATTATTATTATTTACGCAATCCAAATTAGAATTTATTATACAAGTTTGAACTTGATTTTATTTTTGAAATGATCTCACACACACACAAACACACATACACACATGCATCCATACATTTGTAGTTGTAGTGGTTTGTTGTTTTTGTTTTAATTTCGTATTAAATGTTTTGTTAATTGAATTCATATAAAATGTCAATTATGTATTTTTTAAAATCTTTAAGTTAACAAATGTCTTAACAAATTGCGCGATAACAAGAGATAAAATTTAATTGAAAATAATTTCGCTTAATTGAGTTGTTCTTTTTTTTTTTTGTTTTGTTTTGGATTCTTTGTCACACGATTAAATACAGAACAATTAAATTTCAAACTTCTGAAGTGCTATAAACACTGGCATGTCTGTTTAAACCAAACATTTATTACGGCGACTAAATTTCTTATTTCGAAGTTTTTGCCGCATGTCTGCGATCATATTAATCTCAGTTGTGTTGCTCTGAGACCATGCGCAGGTGATCCCATACAAGCCTGCAATTTTTACCTTATTGCTTAGTCCCCCAGGTGTCCCTTTCCCATAAAAGTGCATGTCCTTGCAGGCACTTCTAGTGTGTCAATTTATAACTTTTTAGAAATTTTGCGGAGATTAAAAACTTTTAAAACTGCCATTTGATGAATTTTAGATTCAAAAACTTCATCACTTTCGAAAAATTATATGACAGAATGTCCGCATTTTAGAATTTAAGAAAACTTGGATACGGATAGTGAAGAACTATGATGAAGTGATGAGTGATGGCGCTAAATAGAGAAACTCATATTTGATCATAAAAAGCACAGGATCCAATTCCTAGCGACTCACATATACAAGTCCTTGCAACCCCTTATAGTATTCCGCTCAGCGTTGTTAGCGCAGGCACTCTGCTACAAATTACCTTAAAAGATAAACTCCGAAATAAAGTAAATCGAGGTAATACAAACCTTGTTCATAAACAAGGACTGGACTGGCGATTCCAACTTGCCGGCCAAAAATCATGCTTTGAAATTGGCTTTAACAGGCACCTGTAGTAAAAAAAAGAAATCAGCTGTTGTGGCAAGGCCAAGATCACGGCCTAACCAGCCCGAAGGAGTCCTATAAATGAACGCAAAAGTTATCTTGTAAATTAAAATATGTACTTAAATGAAAGAGAATGCGATTCAAACAGATTAGTGAGCCCTTATAACTCCCACCAGATAATATCATATTTCTTTTGGTTTGACAATAATGCGTTAACAAACTTCAGTGATTTCTGCCAATCCCTAAACCGTTTAATAGTACGACCAGGCGATGCTTTGAAGAGCTTCCCCTTTTTCCATTTCACTTGATTTATATACTGGAAGCGCAAAAATTGTCGGGTAATACATGAGCAGACGCAAAAATTCATATGAATGTAACATGGAATCCTCCACAGCCTACACAAAACCTTAAAGCAGAGCAGAATCTTTGGTAGGAAGCGAACCTACAACCTCTGATCGAACACTGTACCAACTCATTGCACTGAAGCACTCGATATTCAACTGCAAGAAGTAGAGTCCAGTATAGAAAATATTTAATAACATAATTTTGAAAACACGGAAATAAAAGTCTCTAGTTGCCAATTAAAAGCAACAAGTGCAACAACTCAAAGTGAAAATAAATCACTTGAGAGGGTAAAAAGTCAACAGCAGTCACGGACTTAATATTTTTTTTTTTTTTATATTATTAAAATCAAACTTCCAATGGCTGCGAAGTAGATTTGTAGCGAACTTGTTCTATGATTTCTTGCTTCAGAAACAAAGCAGTGATGAGTACTACCAACTTCAAATTGGTTTGATCATGGGCTTGTGACTAAAAGGAACAACGCAACGGTATTTCCAGGATTTCAGCATTCGATTTTCGAATTTAATACTTGCAGTAGAACTATAGAAGATTTATGAATTTTCTTCGAGAGCCTGGGTATCTCACCATCAGGTAAATCTCTTCGAAACTTAAATGGGCTTGAATTGAACACAATTTAAATTAGTTCGAGACGGCAGGTGATGGCATTTATTAGGCCCCTTGATTTGTTAAGTTTTCGAATCATTTAATTAGCAAAATGTATGCGCTTTTCACAGTTCCTATCCAGATGAAATGTCTTTCCTCTGCTTCCTTTACAAGAATTTTTATATATCTCGCAGTGCTTGAAAGATCTCCAGATAACTTATGAACGGCGTCTTTAATATAAACATTTTGTTAAACCTGTTTTAACAACTTTACAACATCCTGCAGCTTTCAACTTTTAATTCGGGAAATTGTTCAAGTGGTTTGTGAATATCATTTTCTAAGAAAATTATGGGACGCAAAGGAGGTATACACGACTACCTTGCGCCCTTAAAAGACCTCCAGACACCTCATAAATGGCGTCTTCAATACAAAACCTTTGTTAAGGCCGCTTTAAGGAACTTTGCAATTTCGTGCAGCTTTTTCGCCTTTCAGTTTCAAAATGTTTGAAGAGGTTTAAACATAATTTTCTAAAAAAATTATGGGCAACCAGGAGAATGGCAGCATTAGAAAGATCTTTATCTATCCTGGCGAATGGTGTTTTAAATAAAACCTTTATTAGGCCGGTTCCAGGAACTGTGTAGTTTCTTAACACATAACAATTTCATACAGTCAAACTTTGAAATCTTCTCAATGAGAAAATACTCGTATCTTAATAAATCTATTTTATGAAAACCGCCACAACTAATACTAAATAAATTAGAATACATTTTATGGAAAAGGCATTTGTCTCCATTATTCCATCTTGTTCGTGAATGTTGGCACTTTAATAATAATTTGCTCATTTCAAATACATAAATACAAATTTGAACTTGAATTTGTTTGTGCCATATTCATTGATTGTTGTCTTGATCTTTCAGAAATTCATTTTTATTGTTTAATAATTTTTAATTGTCGCCGTAACAGTGGGAGGGAAAAAATATGCAACTGCCACAATTTTTGTGCTCTAAAATAGTAATTTGCTTTTATTGCCTCGATGGCTCTTGTCAGCCGCACGTTCTTTATTATAAAGCAAAGTTTTATTTCCATTTCCATTTTTTTTTTGTAATAAACCGCACCAGCAAAAGAAGATTAATAAATGTTTTTGTTGTTGTTGCTATTTGTTCCTCAACATTTCGCTTCGCTTGATTTGCATAACAAATAAAAACGTTGACATATTGTGAGCTATTTTTAAGATTAGTTGAAATCATTTAGCGATGATAGAAAACATTTTTCAAAACTAAATGGGCTTAAATTTTTATTATACGTTTTATGTTATAATTTTGTTGTTGTTGTTGGTGTTTTTGTTTTCTATTACTGCATTCGTGAGTCACAAACTGTTGCTTAAGATTTATGGCAGTATTTTGTGTAATAAATGTTTTGTTCGTTTTCTGTTTGTAGGGCTTTGCCGACAGCACGGCCACGTTCCACAGAATCGGCCAATTCCAGTGAACGGTGTCCTTCACATGAATCCAATTCGTCAGAAAATGGTAAAGATCATCGCGAGAACAGCATTAATCAGGCGCCAGCAGGTATTTTGCCTTTGCCCAACTCACCCACTGCAGCATTTTCCAGCATTCCAAATTTGCCCGGCCAGCCGCCTTCCATGGAGGCCTATTTACACATGGTGGCAGCTGCTGCCCAGCAATATGGCTTTCCTTTGGGAGCAGCTGCTGCTGCGGCAGCCGCCGGACCCCGTCTACCCTTGCCATTACCCACAGAAGCTGCTGCTTCGTTCAAACTGCCGCCACAAGCTTCACCTACGGCTTCCAGTAATCATTCAGAGGCTTTAGATTTTCGTACTAATATGTTTGCCCGCCCCAGCTCCGCTGAGCCGCCAGCTTCTGACGACGAGGAGGAGGAAGAAGAGGCTAATGATGGCAACAATCCTTTGGACTTGTCAGTGGGTACACGAAAGCGTTCTGCTGACGATGAGTCTGAACCTGACTCCACTATAGGCCAAATACAAGTTAAGAAAATATTCAAATCCGATAGTCCTCCTTTGGTAGCCCAGCCACCAACCGCAACACAAGTTCCTCCCAACCCCATGATGCCGGGTGTTAATCCATATTTGGCGGCTGTAGCTGCCGCCAACATCTTCCGATCGGGCCAGTTTCCCGACTGGAATGGCAAAAATGATTTGGTGGTGGATCCTTTGGAAAAAATGTCCGATATTGTTAAAGGACCGCGTAAAGAGAAGCCTGTTAGATCTGCCTTGCCGCCCCAGCACAATGCTCCTGTATCACAGCCACCCATTAATCCCAACCAGCCACCAACCACAGTAGCTGCCAATAATCCCTTGCCCGCCTCCAATGAGGGTATCACCAAAACGCGCCACAATATTTGGCAATCACATTGGCAGAACAAAGGAGTTGCCAGCTCAGTATTCCGTTGTGTGTGGTGCAAGCAAAGTTTTGCCACCTTGGAAGCTCTAACCACCCACATGAAAGATAGCAAACATTGTGGTGTAAATGTGCCACCTTTTGGCAATTTGCCCACAGCAAACGAAAGACCTCCTGTGCCACAAAATCCAGCGCCAGCAGGACCTCAACATCATAGACAACACACGAATAAGTCTAATAATTCGGGGCCGTCTCAGGCGGCGAAAAATGCATTCCAATATCGTGGTGATCCGCCCACCCCCTTGCCACGCAAACTTGTGCGAGGACAAAATGTTTGGCTGGGCAAAGGGGTCGAACAGGCCATGCAAATTCTAAAATGTATGCGCTGCGGCGAAAGCTTCCGGTCGCTTAACGAAATGACGAAACACATGCAGGAGACCCAGCACTACACCAACATACTGTCCCAAGAACAAACCATTTCCATGAAATCATCCTCCAATGCAGGTGACAATAAGGAGGGCCAGAGCAGTTTGAGCTCAGAAGAAAGTCGCACTCTGAGTGCAGTGCTGACGTGTAAGGTGTGTGATAAGGCCTTCAACTCTTTGGGTGATCTCAGCAATCACATGGCCAAAAACAATCATTATGCTGAGCCCTTAATGCAGTCCATGGGCGGGGCAGGCAATCGTAAAAGACCTGCTCCGAAAAAGCGAGAAAAATCGTTGCCTGTCAGAAAACTGCTGGAGATGAAGGGAGCCCAAGACCAGCCGGAACCCGAAATGGAATTAAAAATGCAGCAACGTGCTGGCATGGGCCCTGGCTCAGACAAGACCGAGGCTGCTTTGTTCGCTGAACGCATGCGCCAATATATTTCGGGCATTAAATCAGAAGAAGCCAACAAGAACAACTTGAATGCGTTGGCTCAGCTGGGTAAAACCAAATCACCCGAATTGATGGAGTCGCCCAAAAATGGTGCCACCAAAACCACACAGGGTTCTTCATCAGTCCTAAGTGCCATTGAACAAATGTTTACCACCAGTTTCGATACGCCCACTAGGCACGCTGCCTTGCCAGCCACCAGTCCTTCCAATTCGTCCACGAAAAATACCTCGCCAGTGGCTTCCAGCATCCTCAAACGGTTGGGCATCGATGAAAACGTTGACTACAACAAGCCGCTAATCGATACCAATGATCCCTACTATCAGCATTACCGTTACACCAGCAGTGAACGCAGCGCCAGCGAGTGCAGTGCTGAAACCCACAATGATACCAGGAAAATGGAAATACCCACACCGGACAAGGTTGACATGGAGGAGAGTGCACAGAAAATGGACTGCGATGTCGAGATCAAAAAGGAACCCGAAGCGGACAAGTCCCATTCAGCGCTGGTGCCACACCAGAGGCAGGAACAAATGGCCAACATAAAAATGGAAATAAAATCTGAAATTGAAGACGAGCAGGAGGAGAATGAACGACATACGCCTCAGGGGCGTGGGAATGAAAGAGACGTCACCCTCAATGGCACCGACTACACTAATAACAACAACAATAATAATAACAACACCAAAGAATGCAACGCCCAGTCGCCCAAAACTATTAGTCCTCAGCCGCGTGCGATGCCGCCGCGCAGCCCCACCGACAGCCACCGCTCCATGACACCCAAGTCGCCAGCCTCCAGCATTAAGTCCTACGACGGTGGCGAAAAGAAATATCCCAGTGATTCTCTTAATGCGCTTTCTTCCATGTTTGATTCGTTGGGCAGCACCACCAATTCCTCCACCATCAGCAATCGCCCCCAGCCACAAAACACGGCTGTCCTCAGCAACAAAATCGACTCGCCCGAAAATCTTACCACATCTAATTCGTTAGCCGCTTTACGCCAATTCTGCATTAAGAAAGAGAAAACTGCTTAAAAACGCTCTCGTCTTATTTCGTTTTTTATTTCATTTCTATTATGGAAACAGTGAGAAAACATATTTTTTGTTTTTGCCATATAATTTCGTTGGTATTCGTCTCGCGTCCCTCAAACGGAGATTCTCAACAGCGAAATGATGATTTCTGATTTACTACAAACAACGACGCTCTTTCGCAGCCAGTTCGAAACCAAAAGACAAGCGTGTGTCTTAAATAAATTTTTGTTCGATTATTATTTTGGAAAATTCAAACTCCAGCCGAAACATTCTCAAAGCCATTTAAAACTTTAAAACGCAAACGCAAACTCCCCGGGAAAACCAATAAAGCTCGCTTGCCTTAACGTAAACGTAGACGTAGACGTAAACGTAAAGAGTGTTGATTATGTGTGAGAGAGTGAAGATACTTCCACTGGAAATACGCAGCGCCGAAGAGCTCCGAAGAGCTGAAACAAAACGAACAACGCGTTCTGAACAGAAAGGAAAAACTCGTCAAAGTGCTGCAGCAAAGCAGACGAGTGGACAACAGAAAATGGAACCAAAGCAACATAGACAAGAAGAGACTGGATATACAAACCGTCTTAGTGGCTTAAAGCGGACAGACGATGTCCGCACAGAATTTCAAACTACAAAACAATTTTAATGCCCACAACCAAACACTAAAACTCACCTAAGCCTTAAGCAACTTGTTCTCAAGGTAATTAAAGGTTTCAAAACATCTCTATATCCCCGCTTAAACTAATAGAAAACAATAATTGATATGTACGTTTTTTCTTCTGTTTTTCATTCCAGCCTGTCGCATCGAACAGCTTGTGAATTCGAATGCTGACACGAACTTTTTAATTCCTAAAAAGAAAACATTTGGATACCTAAATTACACAGTTATACGATTTAATGAACGTGAACAATCTTGCCACTATTTAATTGGATGGTACCGCAAGTCCTCCGTTTTATGGATTTAAAAATTAGAAAAGAAAAAATGGGAAAACCCCAAAAAAAAAACACAAAAAAAAGAAAAGAGAAAGAAAACAAAAAAATTCAGCCCTTTTCAGGGCTACCAATTGCTTCGACAAAGAGATATTAAATTTTCATTCGAATTCTGTTGACAGCTCATGAACTTTGGACAACATTGAAATGCTGTTTGTGCCTTTAAACGAAAATATTAACATGCAAGTGCATGTCTTGTTCGCAGTAAGTCGCCTGCCAGCCGCCAAATCAGTTTGAGAATAAAAATAAAGGCTCGATTTTGCGTCGAACCAAATAGATCGATTGAGCGATGTCAGCTGCTTAGCTTTGGATGTAGGCTTAAATTAAAACTTATCACATTTCTAATAAAGATACCGTCACGGCCAATTGTCAAACGTGACATTTTTATAAGTTTAAATTTAGCCAAAATAATATTTACAGCTCCTTTTCTGATTTCAAACAAAAATCACAGGCATTAGTCCCTTTTTAAAATTGATAGCAGTTGGAGTTCTGCAGCAAAAACAAAAAATGGCAAACGTGACCAAAAATTTTAGTAGTTTTTAAGGGAACTTCAATGAAACTAATTAAAGTTTTGCACAACAAATTATCTGTAGAGTTTTATGTAACCATATTAATTTGCGTTACGCCATAATCCATCATAATTTTGGTCATAACGTGACATTCCAAACTTGACTTTGTTTTGATAATCATTCAGCTGGCAATTTGTTCAAGAGTTCAAGCTGCTGGATGCCCCGAACTGACAAAAACAAGCCAATAAATCTTTAGCGGCACTGACAAATTCCAGGCGGGCAACTTGTCAGCCTGTTTTCTTTTTTTTTTGGCCGGGGGACATAAGTTTTAACCACAAACTATTTGATTCAAAGAATAACATTTAAATTAATTTAAAGAACAGCAACTAAATGCATATCGGCAATAATAGCGCTAAAAACAGTTGTCAACAACTCAACAATTTTTGTTTTTATTTTCATCAGGGTCTAGTTTTAATTCCATTAATTTTTGTAAATTTGTAATTTTTTCATATATTTCTTATTATTTATTTACAAATCGTTTGCAATTTGCTTTTTTTTTTTGTCTGTTTAAATCAGTTTTAAAAAACTCTCTTACTTGATTTTTTAAAAAAGTTTTACAAAGAAACAAAAATTTACTTTTAACGACAACAAATAAATCTGCTCGAGAGAAAATCTATCCGTTCCGTTCCGTTTGGTTTGATTTTCTTGCACTCCTTTCAAGTTGGCATCTGATTGAACCAATTAATTTTAATGTTTGCCAAAATTTTCATACATAATTTTTCTTTTGTGTCTGTCTGGCTGCCAGCAGTAACATCAAATCGCTGTGTGAGTCCCCCGGTTCGTGGGCCAGCAAACTGGTCGCTCTTGCGCGTCTTATCGTTGTATTCAATTTCCAGAAAAACTCAATTTTAATCAATTTAATTGAATAATCTAAATATTTTAGCGCAAACTTTTTAATCTTTGAATTGGTTTTTTGTTTTTCTTTCATCAGAAAACTTGTACACAGAAACCAGCCAACTGCTAAAAACTTGTTTGGGCTTCAGTTGCGGCCTGGCAAAAAATTAAATTTGCCGTCGGTAAAACGTGCGTTGGGCAAAAACAAAAACATAGAAAAAAACAATTTGCTGAAACCTGTAAAATAAGTTTGAATTGTGGCAACAACTACAACAACAACAACAGCATTATCATTAAAAGAAAAACGTACAAACAGACAAACAGACAAACATACCTGTTCCCTTCAACGAAACTTAGACGTTTGCCATGCAGCAAAACAGCAAAAGGCAGCAGGAAAAAAAGCATTTAATTTTGAAAATGTTGATTTGGCGCGCTGTGTAGGGAGGCCTGCAGTCAGTCGATACGAGTGTGTTCGCAGCGGCCAGCGAAAAGGGAGAGTAAATTAATGTGGTTCTGGCAACCATGTGGTTGCTTTTGTAAGGTGGCGCACATTATGAATCATGTGTAAATTTTATTGTTTGTGTCTAAGTGCAAGTGTGCGTGTTTGCCGCTCACCAGTGATGGGCATGCACTGGGGCCGCAAATAGTCCCTTATAATTTTTAAAAATCTGAAGGTGAACTTTTTAAAAATATAATAGAAAATGTTGAGTATTTCTTTTAGTTTTGAACAATAATTTTTAAAATTCTTTCTTTCATGAGCGGCAATAGTTTGACTAGTAGTTCGATTTTTTGTGCTGCCAACTGCCAGCAAATCATTTTAAAGAAGAAGAAAAATCCAATCTAGAAGAGGAACTTTGCAGAAAAACTTGGTCCACGCGCAAAACTTATCAATAAAATAAGAAATAAGAAACTTCTAACAAAAACTTGATGCCGCCCATGTCAAAATTAGTCCACCAGTTTTACACGCAAAACTTATCATTAAAATAAACACATAATTTTGAGAATCGAACCTCAAATGGCCGCGTTATCGCACTATAATCGATATTTTCAAACGAATTTGACACAAACACCAGACAGACCATTTTAGCTCGGGAACACCATGAACACCATAAAGTCTCGTGTAAACAGACATATAAAATACCCCAGAATTAAACGCTCTGCTCTTATATTATTTAAATTTCGTTAATAAACAACTTTTGCCGCCTTAAATAGAAAATTTCAATTGCTATAGCAGCCTATACACGACGCCAGCCTGCTGGTACCATCATGGCGCTAAGCAGCGACACTAAAACTATTATAATCGTCTGTGCAGCACAGAAACAAAATCTTCGGGTCAACTATTTCTACGGAATTGTTGAACAGAAACATCTCACAATAATATAAATTTCAATTGTAAATTTTTTATGGAAAATTTAAAAAAAAAAAATTTAATATAATTAAACAACGGAGTTGAAAGCCCCGGCAGCGTTTTATAATTAAATTTAAAATAAATAAATAATTATATAGACGTTGATCCAGTAGGAGGTAACAGCCAAATAATCGAAAAAAACTATCATTTATTTGGCCCAATTCTTAAGGGGCGGATTTTTCACTCAACAGCACGAGAAATGGGTTTTTCTTCGGCCATTTTTTGGTTCAGCTCAACCAGAAGAACTTGAAGAGCTGGCCCTTTTGCAGATCGAAACCAGCCGCCAGCAATTTTCTGTAAAAAAAATTTTAATTTTCCCCACAAAAAAAAATTCTCCAAAATATATATTTTTGGAATTTTTTATTATTTGTACCAGAAAGAATTAATATTTTATTATAAGAACTTAAAAACAAACAACAAAAAATATATATAATACAGTTTCTGTTTAAAAAAAAAAAAACTTTAGTAAAGTTTTGATTGCAGGATTGTAATTGAGCGCCTGGTCCGGACGAAACAAAAAATTCTTAATTAAAAGAAAAACATCTCAAAATCTTATTCCGATTAAAAAATCTACAAAAATTGCGGGTTACAATTTCGTATAAGACACGGTATAAGACACGGTATAAGAGGGCAAACAACCCTAAACAACGACTTGTGTTCAGTTAATGAATGCTGAGTTGAAGGAAGAAACAAAATTGTAGAGCTGCAACCGTTGCCCATCCACCTGAGATCGATACGTTTCCAATGCAACGAGAAAAAGGCAACATTTTGGTACAGATTTTGGGATGGCGGCATCAGGGGCCATGTGGGCGTGACTTACACTTGGCCTGCAGTATCGTGTTATTTGTTTCCCTTTAATATTTGCGGCTGGAGGTCTCTTAAAACGCAGAACATTTAGAAATTAGCCAGCATTACAAACCCAATCTTACGCGGGCAATTAGTGAAGCTTGAAGATTTATTTGCGAACGACGAGAGCGCAGTAGGACTGTAACAGGCCACTGAAAGTCCTGCTGCATGGCCTCTCCAAGCCATTGATTATGAGGCCTGATGAGAGGCCTTTCAGTGGCACAGACAAAAATTGTATTTAAATTGGCAAGTTGTGAAGACTTTGTGGCCTGTTTCTGTAACTCGCACGTGAACGTTTGCACACATTTAAAGCGGCAAAGTAACAACTGAAATATTCATTCCTTTATAAGCAGTTGATAGACGAGTATTTGGCGGTTTGAAAGAACTGCAGCCTGAAGAGGCCGCTTTGCCCCGTGAAAATGTGGGCAAACGTTAACGTTGGACATCGTCAAACAGTTGTTTAAAGTAAATTTTAAACTTTAGCCGTTTGCCCTGTAATTTCCTGCCGGTAAGTAAAAGGCAGCCACACTGGCCGTCAAGTGACCAACTTCTGCAGTCACTTTAGGGGTATTTTTTTTTTTTGTTAACAAAAAAGTACCTTTTTAAGAAAAATAGTGCTTGAGCACAACCCGTTTGCCACAACTTAAAAACTCATTTGTAGACGAGTAGATATTTTCATGTTGTTTGCCTCAGCCCTAAATACGCAGTCAGCAATTCAGCCGCTTCGCACACATGGGCCCGTGAATACTCGTCTTCGTTTGTTGCTGGCATTGTAAATGCCCCTATTGATGTCGTTGTTGGCGTTATGTTGTTGTTGTTGGTGCCTATAAATTGCCGACAATTGTGTAATAGTTTGTAGCAACCGGCGTAAAAAAAAGGGCTGCGAAACAGAAACAAAAATACTGTAACGCTGGCAGAAGAGGCTCGAAAAGCTTAAACCGATTTAGACACTTGAGCACAACAAAAGGGGAGATAAATTTTGGCGAATAAAAAAGTTTTTTGTTGTTTTTTTTTATATTAAAAAAAAAAAAAAACCAAACGAAACGAAACCAAAACTCTAACGACAACAAACACATTAATGATGATGAAAATGATGGCTTTAACATCAATTTCATATGAAACATTGAACATTTTCACACAAACATGTTGGTATTAAAACAAACAAACAACAACAACAACAACAACGAACAAAGCCAACACTGGCCTAAAGAAAACGTGACTTGTTGGAAAATCTATAAAGTTTGTGTTTTGGCCATAACATGTCGTCCACCATAATAATAATTTAATTCTCTTCGTTTTTCCTTGCAATTTGGCTCCCCGAGTTAATGGCGCGAAGGTAGCAACCAGCAGCAACAGGCTGCAAAACCGTTTATTTAATATGGTTTCTCGTTGAGGTTTATAGGTTCATAACATGCGCTTTTCGGCTGCTTATGGCTTATAAATGTTTATGTTTTTATATATTTTACGTTTAATTATCATTAAACGGAACGTTAATCATTTAATTGATTTGAAGAAAAATTTAATCAACATTTCGGAAAATAATTGCTGTAAGAGAAACAAATGTTTTTTGTAAGATTTTGGCTATATGATACGGGATAGGTTAAGACCCAGCTATGACTTGTTTCATGCTGTACAAATGGTCAGTGTTTACACTGTCGATATATGAAATAATAGCCGCTGCATTGCGCCTAATAGTGGGATTAGGCCCTAAGAAAATGTTCCACATTGTGCGATCTGGCCAAGTTTTTGGAGTTTTCAAGACTCAGTTTGGTATCGCCTTATTTATAATTATGAATTGTGAGGGGTGTTCACACTATTGTCACATGACATTTAACATAAACCTTTACATTTTGCCTCTGGTTGGATTAGGCTTTAGGAAAATGTTCCACAGTTTCCGATCTGGATGCGTTACTGAAGTTTTTAAGACTCAGTTTGACATCACTTTATTTGTGTTCACACTATTGCCACTTCAAATGTGATATAAAACCTCTATATTTTGCCTCTGGTTGGATTAGGCTTTAGGAAAATGTTTCCGAACAGTTTCCGATCTGGACGCGTTACTGAAGTTTTTAAGACTCAGTTTGACATCACTTTATATGTGTTCACACTATTGCCACTTCAAATGTGATATAAAACCTTTATATTTTGCCTCTGGTTGGATTAGGCTTTAGGAAAATGTTTCCGAACAGTTTCCGATCTGGCCGAGTTACTCGATTCTTTAGGCACTTGTTGGGCATTATGTTATTTATATTCATGAATTGTGAGGAGTGTTCACACTATCGCCACTTGGCATGTGCTATACGTCTTTACAGTTTACTTATAGTGGAATTTTAGCTGTTGAAAAAGCTTCATCACTGTCGAGTTAATGGCATTATATTGTGTCTATGGTGGTATTAGAACTTAAGAACAACATCCTCATTGTCCAATATTGCCGCATTACTCGATTTTTTAAGACTCAGTCCCCTGTTCCTGGATCTGTTCCTGGATCCATAGTGAGCTAAAGGTTATTTAAATTAAAATTTGTCATTTTAATTCACTCGCAAAAAAGAAGAGAAACGAAATTATCGAAAAATATAACATCAGTTTAGGCTTGAAAATACTTCAATTATCTCTGCCATTTTGCTTAAAATATTCCTTTTTCGTTGCTGCTACTGTTGTTGTTGTTGTTGTTCGGTCGTTCGTTCCTTCTTTCGTTCTTTCGTTCGTGCCATTCATTGTTGTTGTTGTTGTTGTCTTTTGCTACACACATCTCTCATGATCAATTTGATCGGGTCTTGCTTAAACAATCATGGTTGTTGTTCAGTCTGTTTAGACGGTCAATGGGAAAAAATGTGCTAAAAAGGGTTTAACCTGCCTGATATAGTTTTTTCATATCTCTATCTCTCTCTCTCGCGCGCGCGCGCTCTCCTTCCTTCTTGTATTGTGCCTTGTCGTGCATTTATTATAGCCGGTATCTGTTTTCCATTTAATTTAAAATGTGTTTAAGAATTTTGCCATTATGTGTTGGCTGTTCCTTTGGTTGTTGTTGTTGTTGTTGATTTTAGGCTGTTTCTTTTACAGGCAGCAGCATCTGCTCTTTAACAATTTCAATTGACAGTTTTGTCATTTAAAACAACATTGAGGGCATTAAAATATGTTGGGCTCTTGTTTTTTTCGTGTCGACTTTCTATAGACTCGCGGACGGGATTGATGATTAAACGAAGCGGATTTTAAGAAGCGCATAAATATGATAATGAGCTGGAATATGTAAAATTTAAACGAAGGCAGAGAGAAATGCTGCCAAATTACACAGGACAACAATATGATGTTCGTAATTTTTGGCGTTGAACTGAAAAGTGTTTAATTCAGGATGGCGTTACTGACTTTTGGAATTCTACAGCTAAATGTTAAGCCGATTTTGAAAGCCTTTCAGAAGTTGTATATTTTTAGCAACTCGAATTCATAATTTCACAAACACGGAACCCACCTATTTTTAAATTATTATTATCAATGTCTCATGCACGAGACTTCTAAGGCCGGGCCGTTTCGAATCAGTCTTGTGTTATCCGTCGCCTTAACGCCAAGTTTTTTGCCCAACTTAATTAGACATTTCTTTGTGTCAGTGTTTGATAAGTTCGGCCATGGATGGGTAAACGGTTGAGCAGCGCCTTTGCGCTTATTGAAGGCTTTTAGGAAAATGGGCGTTTAAGTCAAAATGCATTTAGTGCATTTCTTGAATCCGCCAACGTCAGTACAAGTTTGAGGAAATCGCGTCTGCAGGAAATGTGAAAACACCTGAATGGTGTTTGCTATCGTGAGTTGATAACGGACTTCTTGTGGTCAGAACTTCTGAATATGGACATGGACGATATGTGGTGCCAACAGGATGCTGCCACACTCGCTCTTTTGCGCGAGAAATTCAAGGGCCATGTTATTTCATGTCGTAGCGATGTTAATTGGCCGCCACGATCATATGATTTGACACCGTTGGACTTCTTTTGCTTGGGGATATTTAGAAGAAAAAGTGCTTGTCATCAAGCCAAGAACAATTCCAGAGCTAAAGCATGAGACAATTCGGGTAATAGTCATCAGTTGGCCAGAACTTTGTGTCTGGTGTTCTAATTCTTTTAACGCAAACATCATCTCAAACAACCACTTACACTATAAGAAAACATAAAGCACAACTTTCAGCGGTTCCGGGAGAGCTAAAATCCCCCTAGACAATAATAAAGGGACAAGTCAGAGAAAATATAAAAATATTGTACCAAAAAAGTGTTAATGTTAATGGAGATCTTCATGCTGCCCCCAGGAAAAAGTGTAGATACTTAAAGGCAGCAGAAAATTGTAATCCCAAAAAATTAAAATTAAAAAACTACAAAACGCAAACACTGGACACGTCCGCCCACTGTATGCAAATAATAACATCAATCAGCAACTCTTTAGTCCTTGGAGTCAATAAAATCCGTCAAGTTGTCGCAAATTGTATCAAAATCACAACTTTTGTGCGCGATTTTAGTCTCGCATTCATTTCACAAACTGGACAGGTAGCGAATGTCCAGTTTGTGCCATAATTAACATTTTTTTTTCTTTTGCTTACAAGTTAATAGCAAAAGACAAGATTAGCGCTAAACAGCCGGACCAGCAGTAAGAAAAATCTGCAGATGCAAAGAAAAAAAAAGAAGAAAAATCAGGTTTAACTGCAAGTAACTGCAAGAACTGTATTTAGTAATAATAATTGTTTAAATGACAAAAACACGAAAGCTGGAAATAATCTGCATACACGTACATACATACATACATACATACATGTGCAACAATTCGTTGTTGTTGTCATTGTTAGATATTTTAACGTCGCTGCTTGCAAATGCCTGCACATGCTTGAGCGATACAATAAATTTGTTCAAGTATCCCGATATCGCGATTGTGTTGCTCATGAAATATAACAACAACAACAACAACAACAACAACTGAAAATTCATAAATTTTATGTTTATGACTTGAACGGAAGCAACGGATGGAATGTAATAAGCAAAACCCCCAAAAAAATTGAGGTTTTTATTGAACAATCGTGCGGGTAAACAAAACAAAACAAAAAAAAAAACGACAATATTTTTAAAGCAGCGTTTAAGATAAAACATCAATGATTTGTGTCACACAACGTCAGAGGCAATTGGAAGATGAAAGCTGCTTTTCGTAACATAAAATTTCATTGCACTGGCCGAGCGATGCGGGAACAAAGGAAAGAAAAATGTCAGGCCACACTTGAATACTATATAAAAAAAATCGGTTTAACCAGGGCGAATTAAAGCCACGCACGCTTCACCATTCAAGTTGGACTGGAGGCGGCAGTGCATTCCGAAATGAATTTAAGTTGGTTATATCCTGACTGCCTCAGAACATTGAAATCGAGTAAAATGTATAAACGAGGTCGCACGAAAGTCCAGTAACGAGTTTATTATGCAGTTGTCTTATAATGCGTCTTTATCAGACTAAAATACCAGGTCTTTATAACACTGAATATGTAAAAACTTACGATTCCCTTGTAGCGTGAGGCAGAGGTAGAAGCGGGCAGAGACAGACCGAGCGAGTGAGAACGTATTAAATGCGTTTGTATCAGCGATGGCAAGATTGATAAAATTGTACTTATTTTGGTAACTATTCGAACTCGAAAAGTACAGTGGTGCCAGTGTTGCCCAATGTCCCGATTTATGTGCATTTTCCAGCTTTTCGAAGCCCTGTGGACTTTTGAAGTTGTTTGTCTTAAACATCAATTTTTACGCAAATTTTACAGATTTTGGATTTTTTTTTTTTTTGTGAATAAATTCTTTACTTTAAATTTTTTTTTATCCGGTAGTTCTAATATTATTCCAATACAATCATTTCCTTTTTCCTTTTTGCCCGCTTAAATGCTGGCGAAATATTAAGGCAAAAATCCCCTTTTAATTGAGTCCCGTTTAATTGCTATGCCCCTTTAATTGACTCTTAAAAAGTAATCAAATTTGAACAAATCACCGCCAAAAGTATGTGGCAACTTTCAAAATCATGTGTTTTTAATGAATTTGTAACATTTGTTCGTTTTATTGATTTCCCTGCTCAATTAAAGAAGTTTGTGTTTAATTGCGTCAATGCATCAATTAAAAGAGCATCGGTTAAATGATTTGCCGCTTAATAGCCCCAAAAGCCATGCATTTTTAGAAACTCAATTAACTCATTTGGTTTTTTTTTTGCAACGCTGCCTAAATGCAAACAGTTGTGGTGTTCTACATTCAGTGTAATTTTTTTGGTTTGAAATATATATCATGAAATACTTTCATTTTCAGCCGTTGAGCAGCTCCTCTTTGATTTTCGTTTACAAAAACGGCTTTATTTACGCTCTATTTTTGTGAAGTTTTTTTCACTAGAACATCAAATTTGTTATAGACAATTTACAGATTTTGTAAAAAAAATATGGCAACGCTGAATGTCACACTAATGGCATATTTAGTATAATTAAGGAATCTGGCCAGTTTAAAAGATTTTAGGTGACAACTCATCATTGCAGTCATTTACATTCATCAGGAAATGTGGAAAGAATATTTTCTGTCCAAAATTATGATTGAAAACAAATAGAGAAACCGAAAAAAACATACGGAATTCAATCAATTAAATGATTATGAAAATTGTAATTGCGATCTCGAGAAAACAAAGTAAAAGCCAGTACGGAAATAGTTAATACATATTCAAGACTAAATTATTTTTTATTATACAATATAAATTATAATAAATAAAATATTTGTATGAAATTTAATGTAGATTTTTTCTTTGTTATATTCTTAATGAAACTATAAAATAATATAAATTAAAACAAAATGTGTCTTGGTACAATTAAGGTCAGAAAATGTATCATCCTTCCAGCTATTTAGTAGAACTTTAGAAATTTTCAATGCCATCCCTGATCTATTCTAACCATAAATGATGAGAAGAAGTGCTGCCAACAGCCTCTTCCAGATACTGATAAATCTCAACGCTAATTCTAAACAATTGATTGTTTTTTGTTTTTGTTTAAGTTGTTTGTTGTGTTTAAAAGCCATCATAAATAAATCTTCGCATATAAATCTCTGGCCAGCTGAGCTGCAACGTCAAATCGTTGGTGTTTCAAGTATTCTTTGGAATTGTCATTTGGGGCTGAAATTACAAAGAATTTTAAAATGTGTTAAGATATGCAAACAACAATGTCAATAACGAAATAAATTCTTTGGCATTTTAGCTAAAACGAAACAGCAACAAACACACACACACACACACACACACACACACGCGCGCAGGCACCCAAAACAACATGAATATTCCAAAATGCAAACGAGTCTCAAGTCCAAGGTTTTCGCAAATAAACATCAAAGTTTTGCAAATAATTTCAAGAATTGCAACAAACTAAATAAATCACTCAAAAACCTACCGAAATAAAACAGATACAACAAAATTTTTCAAACAAACCAAAACAACAACAACCTAAAAGAAGCTTTAAGGCCAAAAGAAATAAGAGAAATAAAAAAAAAAGGGAAAAGATCGTGCAATACTTGTCTTTTGTGTCAGCTGAAAGATACGAATATCTTTCACACAAAACCCAGGTCGCGTTGACAATAGCGATCAATGGTTTGTTGTTCAGATGCCCATAACACGAGCAACATACACACAAAAACACACACACTCACACACACACACACAACAACAACAACAACACCATGTACTCTGTACTGAAATTATAATAAGAAGGGGTTTTATGTTAAACGTCAACAGCCCAAAACTATCACACACATTTCGAATGCCTCAAAGATATCTACATACCTACGACTACATACATACATACATATATTGGCAACACTGAGACTGCAGTGATATACGACCATGAACAAATAAAACTGATACTATTGTTTTCGCTTTGTGTTTTATTTATTTTATTTTTTTTACGAAAAGAGGTCCTTAAAGCTGAACACGTTTTTGTGTTGGCCTGTTTGCGCCTGTACAAGTTTGCTGGTTCCTTAAGGAAAGTAGGACTCTTATAAAAGACAATAAATATGATCAGTTGAGGTTGTTTGTTCAATGTTCTCTTAACAAGACAAATAATATCGGTTGATTGTGAAACGCGTACGCAACCCGACCACGATGACATGAATATTAAAAAGTCACTATTGTTCATTGTTGGATTTATAAAGTTTTCAAAGCCTGAATAGAATATCTCCAACGATCATAAGATAAATTTGATTTATGACTTGGAAAATTCGAAAATGATTTTGTTGGTAACAAAAACAAAAAATTCCTTCCATTCATCAAAGTAGCAGAAAATCATTTTATGTTATTTTGTAATTTGCCTTAAAGGCAATAGGACATAAAAAATGGTGCCAGACTTATTTTACTGCATTCTTCGAACTTCTTACTATTTACCTGCATCCATCTTATGTCGAGGCTGGTGCTTTAAAGTCTATTGTGGAGTTGCTAGAAGAAGAAGAAGAAAGCTCATCCAATTCACCCTCTTGAGACTGTTCTATCGATACTGTACAATGGATTTTGTTGTGATGAGATCAGGCAACTTGAACTCCAAACAAACACATTCGCGTTTTTCATCGCCAGCTCATCCACTTGTGATCGTTCGGCCTCACTTTGTTGCCGCAACAATGTTTCAAACGGTGCTCTCTGGGCATGCCTGCGCATGCTTCGAAGTGCCTCAGAACTCCTTTCCTCTTTCGAGCTAAAAGCATTTTTTTCTTTTGCGGCCAGGAGTGATTCTCTTCTTTGCCCTCACTTTTTCGTCTTAGGAAATATAAAAACCTATTAAAAATTTGACGATACGATTGAACTCTTCAGTTATAGGCCAGTGATTGACACAATTGAAAAAACAACAAAAACGATTTTTAATTAAATGCTGCCAGCATGTTTTCAGTCACTTTGACTGGAGGCAACAAGAAACAACAACAGCAACAGCTACAACAAAAACAAAAGCAAACGAAATGTACACAACAGAAGTTGCCCACTACATTTCGGCTTCTGCTCTAATAAATAATCATAATGTTGGTGTTAAGTACGAAGAAGGGTGGGTGGGGGGGAGGGTGGGCAATTGAAATGTTTTTGTTATTGGTGCAGCAACAGCAGCAGCAACAAAGATTGGAAAATTCATATTGAACATTATCAACAGAAGCAATAACACCAATCGAACAGCAGCTACTTTAAATGAACAATTTTATTTTTATCCGTTAAACAAATCTTACACCAGAAATGAATGTTTCTGCTCTTTTTTCCTTTTCCTTTTCTTTTCTTTCCTTTTTTTTTGCGTTTATTATTGTTAATGCTGTTGTTTTGTTGTTGTTGCAGTTGTTTTTGTTTATTTCGAACTTAACGAAAATCAGAAGAGTTTTTTATATAAATATATAGTGCGATTACATACATTTTCTTTTGCGTTTTGTTTCTTAACAAAATTGCAATTTTCTGCGGCAACATGTACCAGAATATGGCGCATAAATTGTGTATGTTTATAAGATACTCCGTGACAGTGGACTGGCCGGAATTAAAATGCGTAACGGGTATTACCAAAAATGTTCAAAGTCTGTATCTTGTTTGTGGTGGTTTGAAGTTTTTTCTTATTACAATTATCCTGGCTGAATGATATGAGGACATTTTTCAAGCTTTAAAGGAATTGGCTTTAAGAAAGAACTTGATATATTTATTTTAAAAAATAGCTTTAAATAAGAGAAACTGAAAAACACTGGAAAGCTGCAGATATTGGCCAGGTAATGCTGGGGAACACAACGGCGGCGAACGACTAACTTTTGGTCCCGACTAATGAAACAGATTGGCGTCTACGCAACTGCACACAATCGTGGTGTGGATCGAAATTCGTCATTATCGACGAAACTGGAAATAGATTTATTTCTAAGGTTTTGGGCGGCGAACGACGAAGAAAACACTATCAGGAGTCCTGCCATAAAGTGTTAGCAGATGTTGTTTGTTCACACGATGAATTTATATTGCAAGCGTTTAAGTTTAACATGGGCCCAATAATGAAGAGGGTGAGTAAAAAGAGGACAGATTATGGAATTGATTTATGTCAGCATCTGTCTTGCGGGGCCTTATCTGACAGTGGACGAACTCCATAGGAGTCCCCATGTAGGTGGCAGCTTCTTATAAAATATGGCAATATCATAAATCATGAACGCCTTAATCGGAAGCTCCGGCTATCTAATGCCTTCTGTGGAGCCTGAAATCCTCAAGCAATATCAGGCTTTAATTTCCCCTACATTTTAGTTCAGGTAAAAGAAGGGACAGCGTGTGTGGAGGGCAAGACTGTGGAAAGAGGAGCAGAGGACAGACATAGAGTAGAGCATTTAAAGGTTATGCAACGTCGTTGTTCGACAACGTAGTGTAACGTCTTTAAAGAACTCTATCATTAACTACAGCCTATTTCACAGTAAGTGAACACTAAAGTGTTGTTCTCCTAAGATCTTCGAACAAAGAGGCGCCTGTGTAAGACCAGCTGCCAGGAATGTTTTTTCTTTTGCTCAAAAGTAATTCCAAGGTAATAATAGTCTTTTCCATAAATCTTAGGCCACAAATAATCCCACAAGGATTTTCACTCGAGGTCTAGGGAAGTTAATTTGTTGTCGTCGGTTGCAACAAGTGAATAAAGGAAAACCAACGTTTTCTGGGTCTTTCGTAATAGGGACAGCAAGATATTTCCAACAGGCGGACAACAGTAGTCCACAAAATGGCTCTATTATATGTTGAGAGAGAGAGAGAGAGAGAGAGATTAAGCGACAAATAAAGATAGAGAAAGATTGATAGAGATATATAGAGAGAGAGAGGGAGAGTTTGCCACTAATATTAGGTTGTTTCCAGAACCCAATGACTAATTTAAGGCAAATTTAAGCAAATTCTTTACAAAACTGCTGCCACCAATTGTACGACTTAGCAGCACTCTATATTTTTTTCAGCTCAGATCATAGATGTAATTTGTACGTCGTCCACCGAATCGATTAAAGCCTTAAGAGTTAAAAGCTGTGACTTCTATCTAAATTTAATTTCTTATTAAACACTGTGAGCTCTCGTAGCGAATGAAAAACAAAAAAAAAACAAAAAATATTTACTATTGAAAAGAAAAAAGAAAAGATGTTGAGTTGTTGGTTTATTAAATGCGCCAAACAGTCAGACAGTCAGTTCAATACTTTAGCTCGTACACCAGTTGAATGGCAATATTTAAGAAAACATTATTACAGAATCGTGACTATAGTTCCATGAAACTGATATGAACAGCAAATTGAGGCACCGGCGCTGTATCCTCAAATACACTTCATTTGAGACAAAAAACAAAAACATAAAGGAGCAAAAAGCTACTTCTCCAACTTTAACTTTAACAACAACAACAACAACAAAACAAATAAAATAAAATTATTTTACTTTGTACTTATTTGGCTTTGGTGGCTGTTTTAGATTTTGTTTTTAGATTTAATATTAAATGTGTGATTATTGTTCTTCAATACGCGAGCGATTGCATTTCCTGCAAAAGGAGGTGGAGTATTTAGATCCAATGGCCGCAACTTGTTTTAACGCTGCGATGCTGTATCGCACAAATTAAATTAGTTGCAACTGTTTTTTGAATTTGCAATGAAAAAACCCAAAACAGCTTAAGGATTTCTTTAAGTGTAACAGAAGCCTGGGCCTCTTAAGGTGGTTACTGATTTATTTTATCCCACAATATTAATTCTAAACTGCATTTAAAGTTAATTGGAAAAAAGCTGATAAAGCTTTTATAAGTCCCGGGATACTCGGAGCCGATATTAATGGTCAGCATAAGCCAGAGTTGTTTAATTTTATTTAATCTAAATTAAATCACAGGTGGCAATAATGAAGTCAAGAATACCAGACTTTCCTGCCGCTGAACAGTCCTTAATGCTGCCTGGAATTGTATCCTATTCAAATTTAAAATTTCTTCTAAGAAGATACAATGACGGCTGAGGGTTCCTTTAAATTATTAAACAAAAAACTGGTCTAGACATCTTTTTGGCATCGGTATTCTGGGCCCGGGAGCAGATAAAGGCTGGTATATGACATTTTTAAAGGCATGTGAATCAATTACGCTGTCAGCGGGCTTCAGTATGGCCTGTTGTAGAGCCGAAATTCTGTTTTAAATTTCAAATTTCAAAAACGTTGCTTTACAGAACGCCTGCAAGTCCCACGTGTGTTTTTAAAACCACCTGCGATTTGACAACGAGTGATTTTCAGTATTTTTTGTACATGTCCAATAGCACAATTATTTAAAATATTTACACGC
Source organism: Epicampocera succincta (assembly GCA_932526305.1). Lineage (NCBI taxonomy): Eukaryota > Metazoa > Arthropoda > Insecta > Diptera > Tachinidae > Epicampocera > Epicampocera succincta. The sequence continues at coordinate 9,064,312 of OW052037.1, read as the reverse complement.
TAAATTCGGGTTTTTGCAGCCATAATTTTGCTACCCAAAATCTATGAACTCGTTAGACTCTTTGAAGCATCTTGCCAATATCTGTGAGTTTTACTTGTGGCACACAACGTTTGTGACATCAATTTGAATGCAGCCGACTAGTATTTAAATCACTGTTTGTTAAAATGCAACTCTGCAGCTAAAAGCCGCTGGTTTTTTTTTTGGAGTTGTTTTTAATATCGTTTTAAAAACGCCAAAATTAAAACAAATTAATGCGGCCTTTGCGGCAAAAGCAAATGGTTGCCTGTTAGTGTTTCATCGTTATAAGCAACGGCATGAGTTTATTTCATTTACATACATAATAGGTAATTCTTTTTAAGTCAATTCATTTCAAAGGTCTTCCTTGGCGTCGTCGCCGTCGTTCTCGTCGTAGCCGCTGTCGTTGTCGCTGTCGTCGGTGTCTTCCCTTCCATTTGCCGTTTTCTCATGCAGTTTATTAGTTTTCAGTGTTTTTCTTCCTTTTTCGTTTCGCAGAATTTCGGAAAATATTTCGCATTTATTTAATTTTAAATAGATCGAAGTCGTAAACTTTTATATTGGAAATTATTTTTGGTGCGCTTTTAAATATTTTCTTAGGACCTGAATTTATTAAAGTTCATTTGTTGCATTTATTTTATTGTTTTTTTTTTGTTGTTTGTTTTTGTTATTCTTCTGTTTGTTTTGTTGCGCAAAGAAACAATAATAAAATTTTATTTTAATTTTATGTACATACATAAGTATGAATGTATGTATGAATGTATGAATGTATGAATGTATGAATGTATGTATATAAGAAACTGAGGTGAGAAAGGTTTGATACGAACGCCAGCAGTTGCAAAAGTTTTTAGAGAGCAGCCTCACACTGAGACAGATGTTTGATATGGGACGGCAAACGTTTTCCAATCAAGGCTCATAGTATAAATATATGGATTTTTTGGAGAGCAGGCCCATAGTGAGGCAAGCTGTTGAACGCCAAATGCTTGCAAGTTTAGGCAAAGCAGGTTCTTACTGTGATAAGTTGCATGCGAAAGTCTAAGTTTCGGCTAGACCAGACTCATACTGTGAACATAGAATTTGGCAGTTGCTTACAAGCCTTGGAAAATAGTTGTACTATTCCAATAAAATTTCGGTAAATTGAAAGAAAGTCTTTGCCTGGTTCTAACACTTCATTCTTCTTTAAATTTCATTTATTAACTATATCTAGAGTAAAACCCACTTTGACTGGACCAGACTCCTAGAATTTGCAAGCTACAATTTTTGATCAATTTTTTTTTTTTTGTACATAAATTATTGCCATAAACTGTTTACAGAACTCGAATGTGAGAAGCAAATAGAAAGTTGTTGTTGTAGAATTCAATGTATTTGCAGTTCAATTTTCAAATCAAGTCACTGATTCGTCTTCCCTAAACACATTAATCTTAATTATTTGTACTCTAATCTATTATGATGACGACAGAAGAAATTTGTCTGGAGTGTGAGTGAATTTGCCGCAACTACAGTGCAGCCGTTTATATACATTCCAGCGGTATTATAAAGTTTGAGTAACAAATGGGTCCTTAAAATCCGTAGGCCGTCCGTTTGATAAATGCAAAAACCTGACGGGCTTTTTGGACACTCAAAGAAATGTGAACGAAACTTAACTTTCAATCAGGCAAAAAGCTTTAGAGCAAATTCTTTTTTGTTTTTTATATATCTAGACTTTTGCCCAAATCTATTTGATGTTTGTTTGGAGCAAAAGTTTTGCCGCACCGGTACAACAAATGTCTGTTTGCCACATTTTCGTTTACGTATTTGGTATTGTATTGTATAAGTCCATGCCAATAGACTACTTCTGGTTTTGTATGCCACATGGACTTTACAACATTTACCAAATGAAAGGCAGCCAGCAGTTGAGGAGGACAAAAAACACACGCACATACATACAATACAACAACACAACACAAAACAATCAAACGATCATTCTAAGCACGCGTTCACATAAAATATCAAAGTTTGTAATAAACTGAGAGTTGGTCCTCATGCACATGATGCAGCAATACACACACACACACACACATACACACACACACACACACACATCGTTTCCTTAAGCTCACTGATGGAATATCTCCGAATCATTGTTAAGAAACCAGTAGAAATGTATTGAAACGTACAAAACTGATTGTGTGGCGCTGCAACGATTTGCTCCAGAAGTCGAACTAACAACAAAACTGAACAGCAAAACAGCAACAAGAAAACAAAATAAATTAAAATAGAAAAGTAATACGCGACTGCAAAGTACAAAAAACCTCCCTGGAAAAGAAAACAATACAATAGCAACAAATATGGCGCGGAAAAAAAAAAAAATCTCTAAACTGCTATTACGGCATCTAGAGTGGACCAGAGGACATTGTTGTCAACAAAGAAACATGTACAATTTGATAATGCTTAAGGTTTTGTAGCAGAGAAAAATAAAAAAAGGGGGGAAAAGATGGCTGGTTGTTCGATTTTTTAGTTGGCCTGATGGCCGACGCAGCTTAAGATGCATAGAAAATAAACGTCACAGACGACATCACACGTTGTCAATATGCAAAAAAAAAACAAAGTATACAACAAACAAATCTAGTGGCCACTATTGCAAAAATAGTCATGAAATAATTCTACCAAAACAACAACAACAACAACAAACACGAGGGGGGGAGGGGGACCGCCGCAACAACAAATGTAAGCGCACAAGCATCGCTGTCATCATCATCATCATCATCAGCTTCTTTTGCTCCTGCATACTCGCACTCGCATTTGTTTCACTCACTCCACTGTGGCCCGCGACACGACTCTTTGCCATTCCACCACTCGGACTGGGAATGGGAGTAGAATATTCGTATATATTTCAGCTGAAGCAAACAGTAGTTATTTGGCTGCTTAAAGGTTTTGCCTATGAATTTTTATTAAATGCCCATCGATATTTATTTGTTTCTTTCCGTTTCAAAAGTTGTGTTTGTTTTGTTGTTGTTGTTGTTGTTGCTGTTCCTCTCCTCCTCCCGTTCAGCACACAAGTTGTTGCAGCAATTTCAATTGCTGCTGCTGCCGTTTGGTATTGTTTAAATAAATAAAACAAACAGGCAAACAAACAAACCAAAACGTATGTAACACACCAGCTACAAATAGAAATTGGAGGTCAACTTGGCCTCTATAATATTTCTTAAGCAATTCGCTATTGTTACAAATGCTAATTTCGGTTCTCTGATATTTTGCATTTAAATTTCGCTAAACAATACAAGAAATTTTTGCAAAGATTACAGACAATCCAACCAACAAAATGGCAGAGACGTCGTAGTGGACTTGAGCCAACCCTGGAAGAAACTAGAAGGCATCTGAAGGAAAGTTGCCTTTTCTTGTTCGTTAAAATGTTTTAAATTATAAAATCGAAAAACATCTCTCCTTCACCTTCACCTCCACCTTGAAGTTAAATTCATTTTTAATCGAGCCAGCGATTCTTCTTTGGCCAATTTATTTGGCTTGAAAAGTTCGAGTCAGTGTTGTCAACATCAGGTAATACTTTGTTAACAAAATACCGGTAAAATAAATTTACATAAATTTTTCATTGTGCTTTTTTATTAAAAACATATAAAATTTGTCCAGCAACATTCTCTTTTTGCTGCGTAATAATTGAAGCGGCAATTGCTGCACCTGGAATTTTTCATAACAGCTGATTTTTGAACAGCATTTACGCCTTTTAAACTTTCCAGCCTTTCCATTGTTTTCAATATTCAAGCCCAATTTTGTTTATCGGCTAAAACCTATTTTTAATAAAACTGAAATATGAACTTCAAGCGTTTAACAAATTTATAAAATTTGTTCATATAAATTATTGTGCAATAGGGAAAATGGATTAGAAAGTGTTTTCTTTGGCTGGCAAAAACAATTTTTAGCGCGCGTAACTTGTCACGTGTGAAACCTTCTACTTTATAAAAAATAGCAAATATTGTTCCACAACTTTTTTTTAATTTACTTGAAAAAGTTAACAATTAGTCAAAAGCAAAGCAGCAGCTGCTACTTTTAATCTAAATACATTTTTTTATTTCTTGGGTTTAGCCGATAGCCGTCGCAAGGTAATTTTAATTATAATAAATATATAAATAAGACAAAAATAAAAAATATTTTTTCGGTAAAGCCAGTTTTTATAACAATTCGGATAACTAAAAATCAATCAACTGGGCGAATAAGAAAGTCTGCTCGTCTTATCTCGTAGTTTGAGAAAATATGTTGCCAGAACATGTTGCCAGAAACATGTTCAGAAACATGCTGCCAGAAACATGTTGCGTAAGCATTATGCCAAATAACTACCTTTATTTAATGGCTACGTTATCAACCGACTACTAATTTAGTTATATTATTTCTTGTATAATTGTTATCAGTTTTTTCTATGTACTTTGGACAGGGTCTCCTAAAACTGTGTATTAATTCCCACTTTACAGATGGGTATTAGATTTACTTGAATAGCAGTCATTACGGTCCTACTGTCTATAAAATACCAAATTTACGAGGTAAACTTGTGAACGGCTTCGCGCCCCTATTCAATAAATCTTTGAATTGTAATCCTTCCAGCCAGCAACTTTCTACTACATTATTTAAACTGTTGCCAGATACTCGGGGGACATTTAGACTAAATCGTCATGCCTGCTGCTGACAGAATTGAATTTCACATATTTTCATGTTTTCATTCCCACATCCTCCACATAAAAATTTGTTTGTTTTATTAATTTTTTATTTAAACTATATAAAGGGTGATGCAAGCCAAGGCAGGCTTTAATTGTGAGTCACTCTTTATTGTCAAGTTTTTTGCCCAACTTAATTTGACAAACTCAACCATGGAGAGGTATATAATACGTGCCGTTGGATACAGGTATACCCACTTGGCCGATATTTTGTCTTATACATAATTGTCCTAGATCCTTCCACGGTTATAAAGAATATGAAGATAATTGTCTGAAAACTTTTTGTATTATTTGCAATTAACATCCTTTATAGGTTCCTTTAACGCCAAAATCAGTGTTGAAAGCAACGGCCCATGCTGCCAGGCAACTGTTATTCGGCCGTACATAAATATATATGTAAGTGGTATAAGTAATAAGGACATCAGATGCCATGAAGTAGTTTTTCCACAGTTGCCATGAAGTAGTTTTTCCAAAGTAGCGGAACTTGAAAATGTTTTTAGTTTAATGAGCAGCGCAAAAAGAAGAAAACCAGGAAATTTTTCATCAGCAACTTAAAGGGGAAATACGCATATGGTTGCTTATTTCCTACTCATTAGTGTTCATGTGTTTTCATTGCTTGTTTACCTCCCCTTTTTAAATCTTGCTGCAACACTCTATTATTTGGAAAATCAACTACGGCTCTGCGGTGGCCTGTAATATTTGGAAGAAAAAAACCAAGAAACATTTATTTAGTACCCTTTTGGCCATGTAACTAAACATGTGCATAAGCAATAATGGCTCCTGAAGGCATTGAATTTCATATTGCTTAAGCATTTAAGGTTTTTTTCTTTCAGCCATGGACTAGACAGAGCCTACCCGGGCGAAAGCAACAAATATATCAGCAGCATCAGATTTGCACTGATGCTCAGCAATAATAACACAGAAACTAAAGCAGCCAATATCAATGCAAGGATACGAGCCATCACCACAAGTAACAACACCAGCATCATCATGGATGGCATGCTGCAGCAACAGCAACAGCAACAGCAGCATCAACGTCATCGATATCGATAACAACGGCGGCAAAGGCGCAAGTAACAGCAGCAACAAAGAACCGTAAAACCTTAAATAAAAAGTAACATCATCTCATCTTCAACGATCGCCACAAATTCGTCCAACAACGTTTAATAAAATATACAAAAAAAACAAACAAAAGCAGAATAAAAAACAAGAACTAAAACGCTAAAGAAATCTGTGAATCTGTTCTTGGCATACCGATCAGCAACAACATGGCAACATCAACAAAATACTTGAACACGCTTGGCATGCAAGCGTAAATAAAGTAACAGCAACGACAACAACAACAGGAGGAGGAGGAGGAACAATAAACCTTAAGGTTATGCATACACATATCAGCAACATGAGCGAACAACTTACGAACGTAAAAGCACAAGCAACAATGTCTTATGGTGGCAACTGTCTCAACTGATGTTGCACTATTATTTTGTTTAGCTCAAACCGAAAATGGCCCACAGGAATTTAATCAATAAGCAGTAACATCAACAGTAACAGCAACAGCAACGCCAACAACAACAACAACTACAACAACATTAGCGGCAGCAACTACAATAACATCAACATAGCAACTATCAGTGGCAGCAGCTGATGCAAAAAGTTTATGGAATAAGAGACAGACAAATAGTATTCGTATCAATAACAGCCATAACATTCGTTACAATCGACCATCATCATCTTCTTCTTCTTCTTGTTCTGTTGCTGGTTCTTCTTCTTCTTGTTCTTGTTCTTGTTCTACTGTTAGCACAAGAAGCTGGAAAAGAAAAGTTGATTATTCTTAGTTTTGTTTGTTAATATTTTTTTGCTATTATTGTTGCTGTTGTTGTAGCTGCCTGTTATTGTTAATGTTAGTGTTGTTGTAGTCCACCACCACTCACTTTACGAAAGACATCACGTAAATGTTGATTTTTCCTATGCTTTACACTGAACGAATTTCTATTAACTTGGGAATATTCTACAATTTGTGGCAGCAACATTTTGCTAAACTTAAAAGAAATCTTTGTTATGAATATGGAGTCATACGTCGGAAATGACTCCGGAGTATCGGGGAAAAGGTTAAATTTTTTGTGCACTACACTGAAAGAATTTCTACTGTATTAACTTTGGAAAATTCCGCAAAAAAGCAGAAGAACGAAAAATTTGAGATGGATTTCTTTGCAATTCGTTATATAATTTTCTTAGTTATTATAACGGATCCATATTTCGGAAATGACTCCGGAGTACTGGGAAAGTTGTCATGATGATGAGGAACCTTTTTTGGGTTGTTTGGTGGGAGGGATTCACACTATGTTGTTTGTTTGCTTTTGCTTAAGCCCGCAATTTTGATCGAATATTCGCTGAAGTTAGACAAATATTAATGTGATGTAAATCGAAGAAAAAGGAATTCAAGGAACAGATTTTGCTATATCAAAGAATTGCTATATCAAGTCAAATAATTGCCAGAATCAAAGAAATTTTTGTCTGAATGCTAAGTGACAAAATATGGTTCCCTGGACTCATAAATATTTTGGTGGAAAAAAAGAAATCTTATGACAAGTTTTTCTTCACGCTTTGAGTGACTGGTAGCGACTCGCTTTCCCAACAAACATGTTTTCTCTCGGTGCATAAATTGACAAGTCAGCGAAAAAGCTGAGATTGTAGCAAAAGTTCAACAACAACAACAACAACAATAAAATATACAATATAAATTTTTGTTTGTTTGTTTGAATCGCATCGCCAACCCAATCGACAGTCCAGTTCGGTCGCTCGTACATACCAACAAACAAATGAATGTGCGAAGAAGCCAAGCATAACCAAATCAGTCCGCCGAACAGGCATCCAACCGGCCAACCAAACGTCCAAACCATCTCAAATGTAACCTATGGGAATATGTTTCCTTATTCTGTCCAAATTTTTGTTGTTAATTTTTGTTGCTTCTTTTGTTTTGTTTGGTTTTGGTTTGTTTTTTTCGTATTATTTTGCTGAACGTTTGTGATTCCTCGCGTTCATGTTCGATATGGTGATTTGAGTGAATTTTCTATCTGGGCTGATGATGATGATGATGCTGTTGCCGCATGTATGCATGTAAATATGTATGTCTGTAAGTGGAGAGGAATATCTTTGAAACTGCATCTGCATCTGGGGGATAATGATCCATTGTTTTGCATCTGAACTTGTTTTAAATGTCAGTGTTTCAACCATTTTTGGTCGTGTCGTCGATGGGTGATTCATTGGCTAGTCAAATGTAAAAAGAAAATGCCAATGCGTTGTTGTTCAGTTTCTTCTACTTCGTCTGCTCCTGCTTCAGCTTCAGCTTCAGCTTCATCTTACCAGTATTATTATTATTGTAACAATCGAATATTTTCGGTTGTAGTTGTTATTGTCTCGTGCATAATAAAGGAATGAACAAACATTTTGTGCTGTTTCTTTCTTCCTTTTCTTTGCTCAAATAAACAAAAATTTATTCGTAAAAATGTAATAAAACAGCCAAGATTATTATTATTATTATATTTTTTTTCTGGTGGCCGGTTTGCAACAAACATTTCATAATCCAAATTATATTTTTGCGATTACCATCGTTGTCTGCGTCGCCAATTTTCAGGAAACAACTTTAATATATGGATTTTCATGACTTGTCAATAACATAAATTCTGATTTTCCTGCTTCTTTCTTTTTTACTCAAGCACTAACAACTGTTTGTATAGGAAATTAATTCCAAACTTTTTTAACAGGATAATGGATTAGATCCCTAATCTCTGTACACTGTAAGTTGTGCGTGTGATGAGATCAGATATTTCAATCGGTTGTATAAATTTATCAAGGTTTTTTTTTATCTTTAAGTTTAAATACAATAGAACAAAAACGGTTTGAAAGACGTCATCGAATTTTTCAATCGTTTCAATGTCGTTGTATGTGGAATACAATATCCTGTACTGTGAGCCCTCTGCATGTTTAATTTTAAGGGTTAGGTTTTATTTAAGGACCGCTAAAACATCTAGAGTGTTCTATTGGACATATGACTTAAAAATCTAAACGAATTTAAATCGTAGGATCTTGGCTTGCAGATCACCTCCTCAAATATGTTTTGCACAATCTTTGATGTGGTTTATGTGGTATGTAGAGGCGTCCTGTTGCTGTTTCTAATATCTGGCTGTGTCTGTGGTGATTGCTGGCGCAGGACGACCCGGTCAACGTCATTTTCATAAAAGAAAATCTGACAATGTTAAAACGCAATTCATATCGGGATGATTTTATTAAATCCCGATATATGTCCCGATATGATATCATTGCATTTTGTCGGAATGAAACTCCTCATTTTGAAGAATATACAAGCCAGTTGCTAACTGGCCCAAAAGAGCTCCATTATGTGTCACTCTTGGAGCTCATGTGCATTAAAATCATTCCATTTCATAGAAATGGTTCTCATGAGAGATTTTATTTAGGTTCCATCCGATCTATAGCCTATGATCGCTTATTTTCAGCCACTAAATCTGTTGTGCGTAAGTTTCATATACCAGCACAAAATTCCTCAGCACTTGATTTGTGAAAGAAGGAGGCAACACGAAACCTACTGCCACAGATACTCCACTACACTCTCAATGAGAGCTGTCTACATTTTTTGCCAATCTAAATCCACCACTTGGGGAATTTTTTCACCACACTGGGAATAATGATCTCGCATAGTGCATAAGGAATGTTATCGGCCATTTTGTTTAATAAATTTTAGCTGTTACTGTACCTGTTTTTGATAATTTGGCAACGAGAAATTGAATAATTGACAGTTATTGCAGGAGAAAGGCGCAGTAGCTGCAACAGTGTAAACAGTGAAATTTCACCAAATGTCAAAGTTCGGAACTTCATATTGCAAGACCCTCAAAATTGAGAAATGCATAATTTTGCGATGAAAAATATGATAACAATTAATATTTATCTGGAAAAAGGAAATGAATACAAACAACTGGCATTTTTCTACTATTACGAGTACAAAGAGAGCAAAATTTATATTGAACACCCTGTATTAGTGATAATTATTTCTTCTTACAGGGTCAAGCCAATAGTCATTAATTGCTAGTGCTTTTTAACTTAGTTTATTATAGTATTAAATGTAAAAAAATAAATAAACAATAAATAATTTCTTGGCCAAAAAACTATCAATTAAAATTTTAAATTTAGCTTTAATCTGTAAAAAAAAGTACGATTTTTCATCACCTTAAAACTTTGTTCCAAAAATATTTGCAAACATAATTAATTCAAAGTTGGTATGTTGTACATATAGCGCCAGCTGAAATGTCAAACCACATAACTAACATTTTTCTTATTTTACATTAGAAACATAATACTAAAACATTTTGTTATATATTAAAGGGTAATTGACGAATTAAATATTGAATTTATTATTATTTCAAAATTTAATATTTAGCTTTTATTATATGAAAGTAAAAATTGCAGAGAAGGACAGGATTATAATTAATTAATTAATCGCTTGCGATTTTGTTACTCATTACATGCATTTACCTTCTCAGCTAACGATATATTCTATATAATATAATCATATTAGGAAAATTTCGAATAACTGAAATTATTTTTCTTATAATCTCAAAAATGTTAAGAGCTTTAAGAAAACGTTTTTAAGATTTTTTAAATCTATTTCGAATATATTTTGTTAATATTAAAAACAATTTAAACCAAATAAAATGGAAATATTCATATATTTTGCCCCCTCCATTTGTTGGGATTTCAATCAGCCAGTATTTTGTTTCAATAACTTCTTTATTTCATTCTTAAAAATTATAATTGTATTTTTAATATTTCTTTCATAATTTTATCTGGTTGTTTATGACGAAAAGCAGGCAGGCAGGCAGGCAGGCAGGCATCCACTTAACAGGCCATCGAGCACTTAAATTCAACTTTAGCTGCATGCAGTTTCTCTCTGTGTTGGTGTTTTAATGAGTCTACAACATATTTCAGTCAATTAGTGCTGTCATAATTCATTTTTTTTCTTTTTCCTACTTCATTTCTATTCATCTTGTTGCCTTTTCCAGCCAATATGATTCTGGTTGCCACTGACTGACTGCACACTGTGCGTTCTATAACTTTTTTCTTAATTTTTTTTGTTTTGTTTGTTAATTTCCTTTGGAGACCATTTCGTTACACTTATTATTGTTTTGTGTTTCATTTCTTCCATCTTTTGTTGTTAAAATATATACTTTTTTCTTCATTCATAATTTATGACTTCACATATGATGAGTTCCAGAAAATTAAATATTTTTTCCTATTGTTTTGTTCTTGTATTGAAAGTGATTGAAATAACATAAATTTAGAAACGTTTCAATTCCATGGCTTTTATGTGTTTGGAATTACGTGTTTAAGGTTTTATTTTAATGCAAGATGTAATAGAAAAAAAAACAAAAAGTTAATTTTGTTGGCATTTAAAAAATTTTCAAATTATTCTAAATGAAATTTCAAATAGACAAGATCGGTTGTCCAACTACTGAGTGCCTGAACCGGCAAATAAGTTCCCACAAATCCGTTCTGCGTCTTTGGGCAGAAAGAGAAACATTTCTGATGCAGAGTCTCACGTTGTGCGAATGTGTCTAGTTCAGCTACAACAAATTGCAAAACAAGCAAAGAGAAAACCAATTCTAACCGCCCTCCGAATTGTGTAATACTGAGACAAGCACTAACTTGAAGCAACTCCATTTCTGACTACTCATGTTTACGATGCCCATAATGTCATACGATACAAGATCGTAAAACAGATCTTATGAAGTAACTTAGAATAGGCTGTAAACCTATTTCTGATATAAATGACAGGTGTCGCATCAAGAAGAGAGAAAAATACGATATTTTCTTGCCTTCGCACAAGTCATATCTACTCCGCGTAAAAACAATGCAAATTTAGGCCAAATAGCTGGAACATTCATACAAACATAGTTCGTATGAAAGGGCCATCCAAAGGCTGGAACATATGACTGAAAGATCCTTGAAATCTGCCGCCATGACGCGTCTATTGCTCTTTCTTTCTCTCTGTCTTCCATATCACATAAAGTTTTTTCCGATCAAAGTTTTTTTAAACCTTTTTAGATCACAAAATTCTCTTTAAAATCGCACGAAGGCGAATGGAATTTGAAAACTATTTAATAACGCACAATTTAATTTGATCCTCAAACTTCTAACCAAGAACTTTTCCAACAGTTCAATGACAAACTCAAGTCAGGGAGCAGCGCCAAACGAAAAGTTAAAAGATTTTTGTGATCAGATAAAACTGTCTTAACATAATTGTCTGACTAGTTTCTAGGACTATGACATCATTAAGGACACCAGGTAAAGAACTTATAAATATTTGACTGCCTGTTCATAAAAAAGACAATGTCCGTTTAATCAACAGAATAAAACGTAGAACTGACATAAAACGAACCTGAAGCATGAACGAGCATGTTAGGAAAATCTGAGCACACATTGCGACTTTGATTTTACCTACCAGGGTAACTGATCTGATGTGGCATGAAAACATCATATACACCAGCTTAGAACTTTGTGTTATAAATGACGATATTGTTTTAAGCCGTGCAGAGTCCGGCTGTTACTCGAGTCTTGTAAGCTGTTCCTTCCTCTATTTAAAGTACTACAATGGCATGGCCAATATGTCAAATATTTTGCTTAGAGAACCTTCAACGTTGGTACAGTTCGGACGAACTCGAAAAGCCTAAATTGTGCCAGAATTGTTTATAAAGTTGTATGTGGCGGCCAAAACTCCATGTACCAGGGTCACATCACGTTGAGTAAGTGGACTGTCGTCAATGGAGGGTGAGCAAAAGCAGTTTTAGGGCTATTTTATCTATGGCGAAACATATTCATACACTTTCTGTCACTGCTTTGGCTTCAGCTTTCATCCTGGACCACTTGTCTAAGGAATGGCTGCGAACTCCGCCTAAAAGTCGCGGAACTATTAAATTTACTGCTGCTTTATACGTGTACTTGTCGTTGTGCGCCTGTTACATATATCTTTTATTCTATATGATTCGATTTGTTTGTCTGCTGTGTGTTTTTAAAAAAACTCTTTTATTACCAGCCTCGTATAAGGCAGTAATTTATTCTGCAAATCATTGACTCTTGTTCAATCATCTGCTGAAGGCTTTAAATCTCTCACAATCTCAATTGTTTAAAATTGTTGTGCGAGCTGGAGAAACAAACACACAAACACACGCACACACACACACACACACCCACAAACGCAGGAACACAACTGCACACACGCATATTCATGGCTTGTTAAGAACACATGTGAACATATTCCTACACACACACATACATACATACATACAATTATAGTATATAAGAAAAAGGAAACGCCATGTGAGCCATAAGTATCTAATGGTAAAAATGGATTTTTGACAGATTTATGACTATTGAACCGTCTTAATTTTTTGAATTATTGCCATCGAAATAGACGAGTCCGTTAAGAGCTGCTGGTGCTTTTACTAATATTTATTGTTGTTGTTGTTGTTGTTGTGTATATTCATCTACTTAAGATGTTCTTTGGCTGCCGCTGGCAAACATCATACATGAATAAGAAAGACCAAAAACAAAACTCTGCAGGAAGTGATATCTCCTGCTTTTGCTCTTCTTCAGTTCTTTAACCAACAACAAGAAACAACATCTTTTGTGAGGTCGCTGTCTTAAGTGTGTGTGTGTTTGGCTTTTTGTAAAATACTCGTATTTTATAGAAATATTAGATACTTTGTTGGAAAGGAAAACAAACAACAAACATCAAGATTTTTTCTATTCATTTTCCGAAATTATAATCATAATTGTTACACGTATTATTTGCTCGCCTGGTACTAATATGTTTTCAATAGCTGTCAACAGGGGGAAAGTCATGAGGCGCATGTGGATATAACCTTTTTTTTTAACATTCGAATAGTTTTTTTTTTTCTTGGAATCCGGTCTAATGTGATTCATGCAGATTCACATTTTTACAGAATTATGAAAAGACAAAAGAAAAACTGGAGAAAAGAAAAAAGACTTCTGCTAAAGAATCGACTATAACAATTTGCCAACTGAACTTGTCACACAGAAATAGAGTTCGTCACCATCCTGCCAATAGATTTAGTTACTTTTCTGTTAATTCAATTTCATTGTCTTATTTGTAGCAATTACCTAAAAATTTTCACCGGCCGCCTAATCGGCCGCCTTTAGCCGCCGCTGACCATTTGATTTTTCCGGCTGTTTTCTATTTATAAATACTTTTCATACTTTATTTGAGTTGTGTTCCAGCTTTGATTTTCTGCCACCCACAACAAATCCCTTTAGATTTCTACTGCATACAAGTCTTGACACTTGTCTGCTGGTGCAAAATGCCCTCTCAGGAATGAAGGAAATATCAGACTGGAATAGTTTTCCTTAGATTAAATACGCTAATCGTATACCATATGGGTGAAAAAATCAAAAGCTTAATTAATAACCAACAAAGTGTTTCTATAAATAATTTTCAAATTTATCCCACATTTAATGAATTTAAATTAAATTTAAATTTTAATGAAATAAAAAGGGCGTTTATATTAAACAACAAACAGAAGAAAAAATATATATATATGTATGTAGATACGCCAGTGTACTGAAAGAAGTCATTAAACATATGTAAATAAATTAATAGAAAATTATTGCCGACTTGTTGTTAAGTTAATAATTTAAAAATTAAACTTTAGTTGCCTGACGCTGATGCATCGAAGTGGTCGTAAAGTTTGAAAACTTTTGCAGAAAAATATATTTAAATTATAGCTGTAAATATATTTTTTTTTTGTTCTTAAGTTGATGAGTTGGATAAGAAATTTTATTTAAAACTAAAAAAAAAATTCGCAAAAAGTTGCAGACATATTCAAAATAATAATAACAAATATCAGTTTCTGAAAAAATTGCTTTATATAAAATTAAATCTTTTAAATCAATTTATTTATTAAACTTCGAAACGCAAAAACGGTAAAATATTAGTGAATGCAAGAAAATTTGGAGATTTTCCAGTGTAAGCAGAATCCAAAAAAACTCACATAAAATATATAAAAGCTCCTAAAAATCGCATCATTAAAATAAATATCGTTCTACTTGTAAAGACTATATATAAGAAAAATTTTATGTTATAGCCGTGGAATATTGAAAGTTTTCCCATTTCACTTGTCGCCATATCAGTAGTTTAATTCAGTTGGTTTCGAAAGCCATATTTTGTAATCGTCCTTTTGGAGCCAGGATTACGATGCTGATCGATAAACTTGAGGCGAGTGGTTCAGAAGGTGTTATCAAGGGCTGTATACCTCTAACAAGCGAACCATTATTTCAGGTTGAGTTTGATTTCAACAGTACGGCTTTTATAAGTCTGGCAATAACCGCCGAAAAATTAATCTAAAAAATATTTAACAGCTGAAAATAAATAAAATAAAATTTTAAGGGACTTACACACATGAATATGTATGTAAAAGATTTGCTATAAAACTTTAACCCTCATCATTTGAATTTGATTGGAAAAATAAAACTTTTTTATAATATTTTATTATTTTTTTTTTTGGAACAAAATTTTTATAAAATTGAAATAAAACCGAAACCAAATAAATATATTTGCCATGAAAGATTAATCTGAAAAACCGCAAATTCTGGAGGTGGAAGTATTCTAAGTGAGATGAGAAAGTGTCTGAAACTCACTGTGGCCATTTCAGCACCATGGGACGAA
Source organism: Epicampocera succincta (assembly GCA_932526305.1). Taxonomy (NCBI): domain Eukaryota; kingdom Metazoa; phylum Arthropoda; class Insecta; order Diptera; family Tachinidae; genus Epicampocera; species Epicampocera succincta. The sequence continues at coordinate 9,048,844 of OW052037.1, read as the reverse complement.
AAATACTGCTTATGCAGCTAATACCGAGATATCCGGCGCATTTCTGAATTTTAAACTATAAAAGCTTTAAAGTTCTTGCAAATTATGGTGTATAAAAGTGGCCGGTGTAAATGAACTGCAACAAACTCACTGTCCGCAACTAAATATTGAATCAAAAGCAAAAGTCCACAAAAATAAATACATACTTATAATAAAGCATAAATAAATACTCAAATAAACATAAATTAAAAACGAAACATTTTACATGATAGCGGGCAATTTAAATAAGTTCTTTTCCTCTTTTTGTGCCCCAGCTTTGAACCTGCAATACCCAGAGCCACATTGAAATGCGTATAAATGACTTTTATGCAAATCGGGAAGTCTTCGTTACAGGTTGTACAGGTGAGTATAAGAATTAAATGAAAACTTTATGCAGTTTTTCTATTTCAAGGCTTTCTGGGCAAAGCTTTGGTGGAAAAGCTTTTGCGTGACTGTCCCAAAATCAAAGTTTTCTATGTCCTGCTGAGAGTCAAGAAATCTGTCACTGTAAAGCAACGTTTAGAGCAGTTAAAAGAGGACAAAGTGTTTGACTGCATACGGGAGCAGTGTCCTGAGGTGCTCAGTAAATTGCATGCCATACCCGGCGATACGGAGCAATTGGGTTTGGGTATTCAAGCCGGCGATCTTAAATTGCTGCAAAATGTTAGCATTATCTTTCACATGGCAGCAAATGTTAAGTGAGTTTTCAGCTCTATTCATTCCTGATAATTCTCAAGCAGGACAATAATTCCCATAGATTTGATGAGCCCTTGCGCAGTTCGATTTTGATTAACACACGGGCCACTCATGAGCTACTGAAAATTGCCGAAACTCTGAAGCATTTGATGGTCTTTATGCACTGCTCTACCGCCTACTGTAATCCTTTTGAGCCTGTTGTGGAAGAGAAAGTAAAAACAATTGAGTTTCTATGCCTTCACTTTTCTTATCCTCTTTTTTTTCCAAATTTATATTGTCTGTTTAGGTTTACCAAATGCCAGTGGATTGGCGCAAGGCCATCAAAATAGCCGAAACTTGTGATGAAAATATCTTAAACTGTTTGTTTTATAAGTGAGTGGATTTCGTAGCCAAAATATGTTCTCCATATTAATACAATCGATATGTTTTAGATATACCGGATATTATCCCAACAGTTATAGTTTTACCAAGAATCTGAGCGAACAAATTGTTAAGGAATATTCAACAAAACTACCGATAACTCTATTTCGTCCATCAGTTGGTAAGTTTCGAATTTTATAGCCAAAAGAGTACAGATTAATTATTCGAATGACAATAAATAAATATTACAATTAAATAGAAAGTAAATGTAAATGGATAAATTCTATTCCAATTATTAAATTACGCATTTAAACGAGGCTTTGAGGCTGAATCGAGTCGCTATTTAAATGCGTTAAAAATTGCACACTTTGCGCAGCGTCCTCCAGCGGGAGCTACTTTTATGTCACTGTTCATCTAAGCAAAATCTCTTGACTAAATTAACGCTTCCACCAATTTTAACTAATTTTAAATCTTTTAAGGGAAATTTGATTTTTAGAAAAAGCGACTTTTTAATATCTTATTGTTACTGAACTTATATCAAGCCCAAGTGGGTCTTCGAGAAGTAAGAATTTTGTTGCCTGTAATTTAGGGTATTGTTGTTCATCTTTATAATTCTTTACCTGAATGGCAATTTTGCTCAGTAAACCAGTCCAAAGCAAAACTCAGTTTAACCGGATGTTGCGACAAGAATCTTAATTGCGACAATTAAGTATGAAATTAAGCTGTTAACTTTGGTGTTCACACAGTACAATTAAATCTACACAATTTACCATCTAAAACTCTTATGCGTTCAAAATTTTTTGTATATATTTTTTCATTTTTTTTCTATTGTGCTGAAGTCTGTTCAGTGAATCTAAAACACTTTAAATCTTAATTATTCACCAGTTACCAATTAATTTCATTCTTGTATAGCAAATTTTAGTTCAATTAAGATTTAAATTGTGCCACATTTCTCAATTCGAAGCTCGGACTTATAATTATAGGCTTCTGATATATGATTCGATACATGAGTTAAAACGCCGATTCGTGTCATTTCCAGTATTGAGCGCTCACCGAGAACCTGCAGCCGGTTGGACCGATAATTTAAATGGACCCATTGCTATTATGGTAGCTCTTAATGTTGGCGCTTTGCCGGCTACTTATTTCGGCAAGAATATAAAAATGGATGCCATTCCCGTTGATTTTGTAACAAAACTGACAATTGTGGCGACCTACAAGCGCGGCATGCAATTTTTAAGGTAATTTATTTTAATCCAAAAATGGATGGCAAATTTTTAAATTAATTTTCGTTTCTTTGTTTGTTTTGTTTGTTTTGTTTTGGAATTAAGAAAGCAACTCGTAGCGAATGGCCTGGAAGTTGTTAATTGTGCCTCCGGTGATATATATGAAGTTTGCATGAAGGCTGCAGTGGGCCTCTACTACAGTGCATCGCTTAAGAATCCCATGGAAAATAAAATTTGGGACTATGGCATCCAAAAAATAACCAGTTGTTACTATTGTTATCTTGCACAAGTTCGTTACGTTTTTAGGAAAAGCGGTTGCGCACTATTCTCTTTTTGTATTTTAATTTGTTTTCTGTGTTCAGATGTTCTTAATGGGTATTCCCCTGGCCATTGTGTTAGACGTGATTTTGCTTAGCATGCGCCGCAAGCCGATGATGATGCAAATGACGCGCCGTATTATGTATTCTATAGCAGCAACATCCTTTTTTGTCACCAGACACTACAAAATGATTAACGTAAATATGATGAATTTGGAGAATTCTATACCACAAAGTGATATGTAAGTTAAATTAAATTTGAAATCGCGTGTTTTGAAATTCGAAAATGCAAGATTTAAAATCATTTAAAATCAAATCAAAAACACTTGAGATCTACAAGTGGCAACAATTGAAAAGCAAAAAAACCCATCATCCCAAATAAGTAATACAAAATTAGTCCACAATTGGGAAACCAACTCAAGTCCCTGCAATGCTTTTACTAATTTTTTTCCGGCATTTTCTTGTAAAATTAAAGTGGAGAATTTAAAATAGCAGAAATATTTAACGAAAAGTTTGTAAAACAAGAAAACTTTTCCTTTCACAACATCACACCACTTTTATAATTTTTGTTCACGCTCGTTGGCCTCAAATAATCTGCAGAGTTGCTTTGGCCACCAGCTGACATTTGCAGTGCTGCCACTTTTGTACCCTGCATCATTTTGCATTTGAACTATTTTGAACACAAAATTATAAACACAGGCTTGAAACTTTGTTTATTTTAATGATATTATTGCAGGGAGATGTACGGAGTTCAAAACGACATCAATATAAATTACGCGGAATACTTCGATGATTATGTTAGCGGCGTTAAATACTATCTCTTCGATCAGCCAAAAGAAGCGACTGCCGCAGCTCAAAGAAGAGCAAAGATTTTGTTTAAAGTCAGTAGAAGCATAAAGTTGATTACAGTTTCGTTATTCATATTTTACTTATGGTCCATCGTTAGCAAATTATTTTAGTTTAAAGGGAAAATTTAAAAAAAATAAACAAAACAAAAGCATGGAAAAGGAAACACTAGACTTAATGTAACTTTAAAGCGTTTGATGATTGTAAGTAACACAGAAATCGCTTTGGAATTGATTCCATAAGTTCCAAAGCAATTTGCCTTAAAAATCCTTTAACACATTTAAAATTATGTTAATAAAGAAAAGCTGTTGAAACATGACTGTGTATTAAATGCAACTCTACGAATCGAACGGCCATTAAAAATGGTCAATATCAAAAAGGTAAGACTTGAATTTATCTTTTTTCGCCAAAGAAAATTGTCTCAAAGACCCCTTAAAAAACGCTACAATGCACTACAAACGTAGTACATATCGACGCTTAATACAAATTCAATGACCATGTCCAAGTCCATGTACTTTTCTTTTTTTTTTCTCTCTCTCTTATTTTGCCTTTCAAAATGTGGTAGCAGCACAAATATTTACTCGTACGTTTATAAGCCAACAATCACATTTTAAAGACAACTAAAAGAGGGCAGAGCTTTATCAGGAAACAAAGAAGCTGAAAAGAAAAGAAAAAACTCCAAAAACTGCAAAAGCTGAAATTTAAAAGCCAACCATCATCATGCAATATTTCGAAACTGAAACGACGAACATGCACCACAAAAACTAAACTAAAAACATCAAAAATATTAAAGCAGCCAAGATCTTACTTTCGTACAACTCTAAACAATTTTTGATGGACAGAACAATAGAAAAAGGGGTGGAATTTTGTGCCACAAAACAATCTATCGGCTTGGGGAGGGGGCACAAAAAGAGGAATTGTAAAAATATCTGAAAAGCAAAAGGAATGAACAGCCAACAGAGAGCAAACGAGAGAAAAAAAGAAGTAACAATCACTTTGGGGAGATCTGTAAAAGATTGTGGCAAAGAAGAAATTCAAGCTGCGAAAATGAATTCGGGCTCATGGTCAGCGAAGACGAAGGCGTATTTAGCTATAGGATAAACAATAAACAGGTGACTCTTTGTGAGACTGAAGTAAGCGACAAACATTTTCAAACAATTAAACTTTTACAACCGAATAAAACTGTTTTCGATAGGCATCACATTTACCCCACATTAAGGTTCAGGTGTGTGCATTGTTTCATCTGGTAATTGGGTTGCAGTCTGTAAGAAAAAAGAAAATTTTCACCAACAATTACAGCCTTAAAGCAGAGTAACATGGTACACTTCGCCACCCCGGGTTAATGTTCATGTGCCGGCAACGTTGTCAATAACTTCAGGAAACCTAAAACTTATTTGATTTAATTTTAAACTTATTTTTTAATTTCCGCAATAAATGACTGAATAACTGAGTACTTTGTTGTTGATCCTTGGTGCTTAAACGAAAGGATGCCAGTGCTAAGAGGCTGGTCCCAGTGCCAACTGTATGAAACAAGTGTCCGGCTACGGTACAATATTATCGTGAGGGCGTGAAAGGTTGAGTAGGAAAATCGTAAATTTGAAGCCAAGACACGAACACGAAGGAACTTTTCTCGTAAAACTGAATAATTTGGCGATGTGGTGAGTGTCTTCATGGATGTCTTATTGCACAAAATTGAAAGTCCAGTGGCTGCTTTAGTTTGTATAAGCCCCGTCTGGACTGTGCCAAAAAATCACTCCAAGAGCGTTTGCCCTTCATTCTAGAACAATGTGTCCCTTGGCAAACCTGAACCAACCTATCAGCATGATAACAGCACTCAAGCCTTGTGGCATATTTGACTGATGTCCAGTAGAACTGGAATGGTAGAAACAATTGATGAGGGTAGAGCACACTGAGGGGATAGTGAAGCGTTGAGACGTTATCTGGACCAGTAGGGGCACCTACGATTCCACTTCTCTGACCACGATACTCGATCCCATAAGGGCGATTTATTGGAAAAAGTTGAGATTCATGTTTAAGGGATTGGTCTTAGTCATGTCGTAGGGTGTTTTACCTGCTGCTGCTCAAGCAGCAGGACAATGGTCACATCTTAAATACATTGACAAGCAAAAAGAACACAATGCTTTTGAAATATATATGTACATGTATGTATGTATATAGTCGGCATGTAGAGTGTATGTATGTGTGTAAATGATTTGCATTTTATGGCTTCAAAGAAGCTGCAAACACACAAAACATAAAAATTGATGGATTCTTGTTCTTTTTTTTCTATTTTGGTTTGGCTTGTTTTCATTTTGTCTGCTTCTTTGGAGAGGACTCAACATCAAAAACAGTTTGAGCCAACCAAAAAGCATTTAAACCCACTTGCACATTATTGTTGTTGTTGTTGTTGGCTTTCTTTGTCGCACAGCCATGCACACAAACACTCTGTACACATCGTTTGCAACACAAGAAATCTAAAACTACCAGTATTTTATACACTTTTTGTTGCATTTTCATTGAGCTGTCAAGTCATGTCTCCCATCAACATGTCAGTTGATGGAATTGTTTTACTTTGTGTGTTTGTGTGTTTGTGTTTTTGTTTTATGTTTTTTCTTCTTCTCATTTTCGTTTGCTTCTTTTATTCGTTCGTTCGTTCGTTCGCCTCGCCATGAGCTGCCGCACCGTTTGCTGCAGCAGTTGGAGTGTGCGTTTGCCAGTTGAAAGAACCAATCAAAATGCTTTTTTCTTTGACATAAAAGGATTTATTCTGGATTTCACTTGTTTTTTCCTGCTTTTTAACGATTTTTACACAAGTGCTTTCAGCCACACTAAGTACGAGGATGTGTGTTTGCGTTGTTATTCTCCTTTTAAAATTCTGAAATTGTATGGCTTCTTTTCTTTGTTGAGCTGATGTAGTACATACGAGTACATCCATATGTAAGTAAAATGGCAGAAATCTTGGTAGAGGAATGCTTCAGCAAGCGCGTCCTCTGCATGTTTAAGGAAGTAGTCTAGGAAGAGATGGAGACTGGAACATTTCCGCTGGATTTTAGCTATAAAGTTAAGTGCTTAGAGGTTGTTTTTTTTCTTCACTCTTGTACATAATTCCAATTTGTTATTGCCGATAATTGCTTTGAAGTTCTGTGAGGTTTGTTTAAGGGACTCTCTTGGGGAAAGGCAACCTTTGGAAGACCTCCCAATTTATGACAACAGCTGTTTTCCATTTCTTAATCCACAACCAAATAACATATGCATTTGGTATGGGAGCTAAAGTTTCGCTATTTGATATGATTTATGATAAGAAAATTGCCTGCACAGAATAATATCTGTGACATTTTATCATCACAGCAAAAAGTACATCTAATTTTATAAAATTGAGGAAATATTTCTTGTTCTGTTTAAGCAAAATGTGATTTTGGTTTTATAATATTTATTATTAAGTGCAAAAAAATTTTGTTTCATCTTATCTTGACTTAAGCTGTTATGATAGAATTGCAGCAACAGTTTTGGCGTAACAACGTTACAAACCAATTTGTTGGTTTACTTTGACACCCCGAAGTGCAGCACGTGCTTTTACAGGGTTATCCAAATTTCAACATTTCCAAGTCCTACATCCTTTTCTATGTTTTTCACATATATACATACATCGTTTTGTAGGGGTTGATTGCAGGCTTCAAAAGGCACGGAATTAATACTCTTTTTTCCAAACGGCACCTCTACGTATTCTGGTATCGCAAATATGCCTATTTCGAGCTCTAAAATCGTAGCTCTATCATCATAAAAATGTCTGTTTGATAGCTGACAAATTCTCTGTAGCTGTTCCCTGTAATGCAGTAATCAGTCTTAACCTCACTTAGTGTCATTAGCTGCTATTTAGGGTATCTAGCATATCTAGATTTCAGCTTTCCTTATGATATCTTTGGAATTATGGAAGTCAAAACTCAAATTTTTGCTGTGCTCCAGCTGAAACTGCACACACTGGATGGCAGTTATTTAATCGATTTCATCAAATCATCACGTACGGATAAAGCGATAAAAAATTATTGGATCAAAACAGGTGCACAATGGATTTAGTTAAAGGACTATTCGAATAATGGTGTTTAAATTAGTGTTTTGTATTAAAACATGTTGGTTTACACGATGTACGAATAAAAGTCAAAGCACTATTTGGTATCATGTCTTGGACTTACACCTAGGATATGACAATCATTCTGGTCAATCGTGCTGACTGTAGCCCCGACTAGTCTGAACAAATCAACAATAAAATGCAGTTTGACAGGAATGAATCTGAAACTATGAGAATTCACAGGAGATCCCAGAGCTTTCTATACAAGACGATGTAGTTATTTACAGCAGATTTTGGCGCTAGCAGCTTGGTTCAGCCATATTTCTGTTGGCAGGACATTGGCTAGGCCATCAGGAGAGTGAGAGATTTCCAAACTTCTTGTGGCCTGGCTTAAATGATATGGACAACGGAAGCTTGGCGTTTGAACAGTATGTCGCCAAATGTCACTTGATATTCTTAGTGAAACCATAACTGCTGCCAACTTCAGTCTGCACTTTCAACTTTATTCACGAAACAACTTCCGTTGATGTAGGCCACACATTTTATATTATTTAAACTTAACGCGTGAAAGCGCTTAAATCGATACTTTAGCCAGAAGATTTCTCGGCCAAACTTAAGGCTTTGGATATTTAAAAATCTGTCTTTGAATCTGCCTATTGACTTGTCAGCCTCTTTTTTTTTTGGATAACTTTTAAGTGTGCGAACAGATTTTCCTGTGCATTTTTTTTGTACAAGAAATCCGCAATAGTTATCAATTTCATTGAACATTTTAATTAACTTTTAAAAATACTTTTGCTGGCTGCTCGAACAACCTGTTATCTCTATAATTAATTCCAGTCAACTTCAAACTGCCAAACACTTAACAACCACTTGTACTTGTTGTATTTCTTTTTTTTTTTTGGTTTAAGATAAAACTAATATATTGAAAAATTATAGAAATTAATAACGCTCATTAAACTTACTTCCCCCTTTGGCGGATCTCTTGAGGAACAAAGATCTTCTGTGGCTGCTCACATACTATGTTGTAAGTATAAGTCAGGCGGAATCATTGAAAACCGGCTTTTTATAGTCTACAATTCAATTACTTGCTTTCACAAGTAATTAATCTTAGGGAAAAAATCTATTTATTACTTCAAGTGGTGGCTGGCAGGTCTTAAGACTCCTACACTCACGCACTCAGGCCGGCACAACAACTCTGGCTTGTTACCTAATCAAAGAGATCCCTCAGCCCGCCATCATTTCTTAGGGATCTCTATGACATTTCATTTATTTAGTTCAACAGCTCTTTCCAGGCAATAGTCTGTAGCTTCTTAACACGCTTATCAGTTGGTAGTTAAATGTTCCTTTATTTTGTTGGTGGTGTCTCAATCAGCCAGCCATATGTTAGACAACTCTGTTGATGGTGTTCACTTTTTGCCCCAGCATTTCAGGCTCATATGCCTCGTCCTCGAACCGAACATCCTACATACATATGTTTGAGACGAGTTGATGGTGTGTTTTTAGAGATGTTTTATTTCTGCTTTAGTTTGATTAATTGTGTAATTGTTCCTTCATTTTTATCAAACTCATGATCACCAAACAACCGCATCATCACTGCATTTACATTTTAAAGGTCTATTATACAGTATTCCTGCGCTCGCGCGCTCTTCCGCTGCCTCCTCTCTCTCTCTCTCTCCCGGACTGCTTCACTGACTGCCTGTGAGTTAAGCCATCAAAATAAAATTGTTTGGGTTTTTGTAAAAGAGGGAGAGCAAGAACAATTGCTTTGTTGCAGCAGTTTCCTTGACGCTGCCAGTTGCTGCAGGTTTAGGATTGTACTCGTAATTACAATTTGAAAAATGACTTTTGACAGTTTCGTATTTGTCTTGTGATTTATCAAAATCTGCTTTGAATAATACGTTTCTATTGTAGCTTTAAATGAGCATCCATTATAGTCATTTTATGTTTCTATCTGGTCTGTTCTTTTCTTCTCCACACACACACACACACACACACACACACACACACACACACACCCATACATTCTTACATACATCTATACAAAGATTTCTTTATTATGCGATGGCATTTATAAAGTTTTTCCTTTATTTCTTTGTTGTTGTTGTTGGTGTTGTTTGTTTCTCTTAAAGTACGAATATCTAAGGTCTTAAATCTGTATCTCCAGCCGGTAGTTGTTGATGCTGGCGAACAACCTGTTGGTTGGTTTTTTTTTTTTTTTTTTTTTTTTTGATTGTGCGTGTTTTGTTATTGTAGCAACAGCAACAAATACGAATAAAGAAAAAAATTAACATGTCACTTATTTCTTTTCATACGATTTTATTAAGTATTCAGTGTTTATAATAAAATAGCTGTTTTAATTTTGTAGAATTTCTTTTGTTAAGCTGCAACTTTTTTAGATCAATAATTCAAGATTATTGTGATTTAGAACATGTCAAACATGATCTTTTGTTTAGTTTTATAGATTTATACTACTGTGAGACCACTGATTTACTATCACGTTGTTGCTGTTGTTGTTGTTGTTATCTGCTTCTGCTTTTCTTTATTTCTTTGGTTTTTTGGAATGACGAAAGAAAGTATTTCTCGTTTAAAGCAACTTTTTGACGTTGTTATGCCTGTCATTTAACACAAAAAGTTTATTGGCCTGTAGAATGTGGGTTTAATGAGTTTTGCTGGTTTTCCTTTTACACTTAGAACCGTTATAGACCAGAAGTTTTTTTTTCTTTTTTGTTATGGGATTTGTGAAATTGAAAGCGAAATATCTTTATATCTTTTATGAAACAAAAATTAAACTTTGATTTTGACACCAGACGAAGTAAATTTTTTTTAAAACTTTGATTGCTGTGCCGAAGGTGTTGAACCGCAAAACGCTAATTAGCAGCCATTTTCTGTTACGATTTTCTGCTCCACATTTTTAAGCTCTCAATGGAAAATCATGCTGGCTTGGAACGCGCAAAATGTTTTCTCAAGCACCGATATTGTGAACGCTGTTTTGCACAACGCTAACAAATAAAGGTTTGCAAATTGTGGCGATTTTTAGCGGCCGCCAAAGCGTCGATTAAAGTTGCCAATTAGCACCGATATTTCTTTTCCTGGTTAAGATAAAGTATCTGCAAATAAAAGTTTGCCAGTACTTAAAGAAGGAGAGAGAGAGAAAGAGAGAGCCTTCTACATCGTGGACTGATAGTGTTCAATTCAATTGTTTTAAACTGTTCCATCTGGCCGATATGAACCACAAAATAATGTGATATTGTAAATGCTCGAAAATACATCGTCAAAGTTTGAAAATGTCTGACGATTTAGTTCGATAAAATTTGTGGCACATTGTACTATTTGCGTCGATAATGGGCTGCTATATTACGACGTATGTATTAGAAATCCTTTCAGAGAAAATTTGCTACACAAAAAAACTTCTTCATAAAAACGCTTTGAATTGATCTTTCACGGATAAAAGTCTAAGCATTTCCAAACGCTTACGTTCGTTATCGCGGGACATATAATACAAAACCGTATTACCACAGTTTTACTAAACGTTTCAGCAGTAAGACAACGAATATAAATAATTAACAAATGTTTTTTGTTTTCTTAGTTAATGATTTTGAAATTCCAATTAATTGAAAACTAAATGAACCTTAACAAAAAGAAAAAAAAAAAAAACAACAAATTTGTTTAGCACCCCAACACAACACAAAAAAAAAAAAAACAATCGGCCAACTGGAAACAAAGAATTTTTTAACAAAAATATGATGATAAATCATGTCGTTAAGCAAAATGCTGTATTACGAAATAAATTAAAACCCTTTTTGATGCAGGAACAGATACAGATTCATATAGATTTCCCACAAAAATACGAACACAACAAAAACACTGACAAGCAGATAGACATTCGAACACGAAAACAGACAACCAAATCATTTAATAGAAGAAAAAATGAAAACAAGAAGAAGAAGAAGACGGCGTAGAAACAACTAATCAACTTTCGATTTTGACAATAAAATCCACCTATTTCGAACATAAAAAAAGTAATCCAAAATGAATTGAAAGACGGTCATGAGAGAGATTCTACTTTTCGACTTATTTACAGACAACCGTGATGGTGAAGACGTTGAAGACTCTGGCAATGGCACTGGCACTGGCACTGGCGCTGACAGTGACTGTGACTGTGACTGCGACAGCGAGCTCGTATAAAAGCACAGCTAAAAACAACAGCAATGTTTATGAGCATGACTTTGACAGTTGAGTTTTGGGTGAGAATATGGATGGCGGCTACAAAAGAGAAAATGAAACCTGTCAAACTTATCAAATTTATAGTTTATAGAAACAAGAAGAACCAAAAAAAAAAAAAAACACCAAAAAAGAAAAATTAAAATCCACAAGCATTGATTCATTCAACCATTCGATCATTAAATTTTATATTTATTAATATTGAAAGGAAAAAAGAAGGAGGAGTTTTAGAAATCACCAAAAATTGTATGTTCTTTTTTTTTTGAAAACTCTTAAACAATATTATCGCCGGCTAGAACAACAGCCGGGCACAGCCAGCCACTGATAACATACATACATACATACATATGTACAAAATATATTTTAGTGACTATACATCACACACGTAATAAAACAATGTCACGCAATTTAAAACAAAAATGTCAAAATTTGAGTGATTTACAAGCAGCAGACGGACAAAATATTTCGTTTTTCAGACTCTTCTCGTTCTGTGTGTTTCGGGATTTTTCTTTTTATTTTTGTTTTGTCTTTCTTTTCATTTCATATATAAAATTTGTTTCATGTATGTATAAAATATTAGATACAAGATATGTACATATGTAGTTTAAAAGCAACACACATGTTTACATCTTCCCATGTGTACGCGTGTATGTGTGTGTATGTGTGTGTGTGTGTGTGTGTGTCTTATATATTAATATGTATCGGAGTTGAGTTAATCATACTGTGAAAGAGATGATTTTAAACAGGAATTCGTTTCAGTTGACATCACAATGGGTTGTCATTTGCTTTAGTTATTGTTGTTGCTGTTGTTGTACCGCTTTTGAAATGGATTCTTATTTAAGAAGTTCATAAATTCTTAAAACATAAATTTCATAATTTTCGTGACATTTTCCAGACAGTTTCTTCAAACTAAATAAACTTATTTTTGTTAATGTTTGGTTTTTTTTTGTTATAAAAACCCGAAACCGGTTGTAAAGTCAAGAACTCTTTCTAAACGAAAAGTGACAAGATTTTAATTAATTTAAGAAACAATTTTTTTTAATAAAAGGCCAACAACTGGCAAGTGCAACAATCATGAGTTCTGTACAGAATCTTATACATAAATATTAGTTTCATAGTAAGTCCGTAACAAGTTTATTTTTTTGCTAAATAAAGAATATCTGTAAGTGATTGTTGTGACTAATAAATAGGGGGGACTGGGAGCTATTTCACGGACGCACCCACTTTATATTTGCAATTTAACTTTAAATATGTCAAATCATTAAAAACCATCTCCAAAATTATGAAAAATGTAAATGAATTAAGTTTCTTACAGTCAAACTTATTACTCAATTTTTCACACGACTCTTTCGTTCCACATTGGTGTCATAAACTTTAGGTGGTCCATGGTGAGTTACAAAATTTGACTCTATGCTTTAAGGAAGTGAAACAGCAGCGATGCCATGGGGCAAGCAAAACTCTTCAGTAATAATACCTGCAAATAGAGTGTATTATTGTTCTATAGATGGTAATAAAAACACTTATCCATGGGTTAATTTCAGTAATACTTCTTCGAAAGGCAACTACTATATATTACAAAAGCAGCTGTCAAGTTGTAAACTAAGATATTTTCTGTCCATAAAACATTATTATTTATATACGAAGGATGTTCAATTTAGCTTTTCTTACATTATCCTGATCTATTTATCTGTAGTTCAGTATTCGTATACTGATATTTTCATTATTATACATGTTAATACATTTAAGGACGAAATCGGTGTATAGAAGTTATTTCTTTTTGTGGACATAAAAAACATCAAACTCAAACAGATTTAAGTGTGAAGTAAGAAAAATAATATGATTATGATACATGATTTATTACAAATAAGAACCTATATTTTACATTAATTAATCACAAGTTTCAATAAAAGAAAATCATTGCTTACACATGACTAGTGTTCAGAAGGGGTGTTACAGGTATGTTATAGTATATTAGAAAATTTTTTCATTTTGCACAGGTGCAGTGATTTGCTTCATTTTTGCTTTTATGCTTTTATGGCTTCAACATTATTTTATTGAAAATATTGTAGATTTATTAAAACAAATAAAAACTTATTTAAGTTAAACTGTTATAAAACAATTTTGTTGTAAAATTTGGTACAAAAAAATTCCTTTTGCTCATTTATGTGGGGTTGATAAGCTTTTTGCCCCAAGCTGTACAGTTTTGGCCGCTTAACCAAGAAAAAAATTATTTTAATTGAAACAATTAAAAAATTATTTATATTAATTAAATTTTAAGTATTTCAATTAATTTTTAATTACATCAAATAAAGTTTAAAGTTTTATTATTTAAAGTTTAATTATTGAAATGAAAAGTATATCAATTAAATTTTTTTTTTTTGAATATGAATTTTTTGGTCAAGAGATCCTGTTGCAGATGCTTTTCCTGCTACTTATTCGAAATAAGGATATCTCACAATGATGAGCCTAATATGATAATATTAATATGATGATAATGATAAGCTTATCTCACAATGATGAGCCTAAGCCAACGCTGACGTTTTAAAGTCCAAGCCTCTGACTGACTAAAAAGAGGATAATTTTTCAGCTTTTATGACACAGTTCCGGCATTTCCCCTCTTAATGAAATATTTTCGCGTTCTAAATAAATTTTTCCTTGTGAAGGATGTTCGCGAAATAACTATTACCGATAGAAAATATAAAAACTGTTTAAACTATATCTCGTTATATGCAATTTTTTGTTTTGTTCTAAATGTATTTTGGACTGACACCCTCCGTCACGTAGAAGTCACGTTCTTGAGAAAGTCAATTAGAAAATCACGTAGAAAAGATATATTAAACAAAGCAAAAGGCTGTCATAAATCAGATGGTAGGCCAAGAATTAGGTAAATTTTATTTTAAAGTCGAAATACGACCACTCAAAATGACCTTCGAACAGAGGAAAAGAAATATTTAAGAGCCAAACCGACTTTTCATCAAACTTGTTTCGAAATACAAAAACAAAGTTTCAGGTTTTGTTGACAATTTGCATGCAATTTTCTTAAATTCTCTTTTTTCTGGTGCTGTCATAAGTTGAAAAAATGTTTAGAGAAAAATTAATTTCGTTGTGGCGTGTTAAGGGAGAAAGAAATTAGTCGTTGGGCCGGCAAGAAATATTTCTGCAGTCATTCTTGCATCATAATTGTTTCGTGTGCCAGTATATTAATGAAGCAAAAACAACAAGATGGCCAGCAAAAGTGTGTTTGTATGCAACAACACTTTCGCCGGCTTGCAACAGCTACAACTATAACTACAATTGCAATTGACTTTATGACTGTTAGAGATACAAAATATTAGATACAACACAGCAAGATACGAACATAAATTACATGAACTGTCAAAAGAGATGGAAATTTTTGTGTTTTCTAATTTAGCATGTCTTTTTTTTTAACGGTTTGTCTTAATGCTTCTCTGCCCCTCTACTTCATTGTTTTTGTAATAGCAAAATATTTATTTATTTAGTTGAAGGAAATTATGGAAACGGAATAGAAAATTTAAGCAGATGCTGAATCTGTGGGATACAAGTCGTCTAATGGCTCATCTCCTTCTTTTTAGTTATATTTTTTTGCTGCCATATGGAAAATATGAAAATTATGATGATTTACTGCAATTCCATAAATAGTGTGAGAGAGAGAGAGAGGAAGAGAGTGGCCGTAACGATAGGACACTATTCTTAAGAACAGAACAAAATGTCACAAACTGTTTTCAAAATTAACCAGCCATAAAAATTTGAATTATTCTAGTCGCGGGTCTTTCAATGTACAAAACAAATGACATTTTTCCAAGTACAATTGTACGAGGGTAACACAATAATTTGACTTAATTACGTTTCCGTTCAACCAAAAATGGGCTGCTTGAGAGAACAATAATTTTGAATGGAAATTCAACATCAATTGACGAACACAATCATTATTCTGATAAACAATTTCAACAATTTGAAAGCCTTTTTGTAAAGCTGCGACATAAGACAGACAGACAGACAGACAGACAGACAGAAACTTCAATGTTACACAAGACATCTGGCAAGCGGCTAAATTCTCTTAAAACCTAATCTTTTTGATGTTCATTTGATCCATTTGGCGGTCATCGACCTAAAGCTTTCGCCGTTGACGTTGATGGTGTGGTCAAGGGTGCATTTCACCCGCTATCGTCTTTCTCGTTTAATGAGGATTTTTATCATTCTGAATTCGGTTTGTTCATCAGAAATGCGAAAGATGGCAACTGTCAGGCAGTAGATTTTCCGGGACGCTTTGCACGCTCTTCGAAAATGAACGAGATAAACATGTTAAATTAACACTGTTTAGTGTTGATGGTAGTTTGTTCTGAGTGCAAAGAGAAAACTTCTCTAAATGGATTGTCATCTGTCAAGTTTTTATTTCGTGTCAGCAATCAGTTGTTCGAAACTAATGAAAAACGTTTTTGCCTTTCACCTAAAGCAAAATCACTAAAATTTTCCAGATATTTATCAAAATTTATGACCATCAATTGGTTTTGGAGGAAAAAAGAAACGGCTTGACGGCCTTTTATCTTCATAGTCAGAATTTATTGTTATTTGATTTTCAACTCTTCAAGAGTTTTTTTTTTTGAAATATCAAAATACATTTCGTCGCATCGATTCCGCATACAGTCACAAAATATAATTTGGTTTATGAGGCCTGTTTCCTGGCACTCTAGTCAACGACCTTTTCCTTGAAAGTATGAGTTTATTGAGTCTGTGTATCTTTTGGTTTAAAACATAAGAATATTTTCCTTTTAAATTTTATGATAGATTTATGTTTGAATTTCTTTTATTTTATTGAATTTTTAGTTCAGTTTTTTACACCCATATTTCTGTGGCAGTTTGCATGTGTGTGAGTGGTTGCTTTTAGTATTGGATTTTCTGGTGTTCATTAGCCAGTTCGTTGGATGTCAATCTCAATTATTAAATTTATGGTGTTTATTGTCTTTTATGTTCAATATTACATACGAAATGCTATTAATTTCTGTTCTTGAATTCTATTGATTTTATGGCTTTTCCTAAATTTTTTATCAATTTGTTTGTAATTATAAAATATTAATCATAATTTTTAAGATTTGTGGATTTCTTATGACAGCTGACTTCATAAATGGAACTCGAAGTTGTGTTTTGTGTGACAGGGGTTCCCAAAAAGTGGCCATTATTGTCGACAAAACTATTTTCTTTATCAGCAGATATTTTGGGCTGATTCAACACACAAATATATATGAATTTAATATTCGATGTTTGTTGTAGAGACAAGAGAAAATATCTATTTGATTCAGCCATTTTTTTTCGAAAAGAAAATTTGAATTTAGAAAAAGATCACAAATATTGCAAATAACGTTTATTTCTATTCAAGAAAAATAGGCTTTTTGCCTTCACCAACTGTTTAAGCCAAACTCTTGTGTGAATCGGCGTATTCCTCGACATGTTCATATTCAAACAATTTATTAATTGATTCAGCAAATACCGTTGCTGAATATGACAAACAAATTCTATGATTATATTTGATAAAAATATTTGGTCGCACCGGAATTTTCGGTCTCATCGATTTCGTTTTAGACATTCAAAAAAAGTTTTAACGACAAGAAGATTTGAAGTTAGAAAAAGGTCACAAAATTTTGCATCTTACATTCTCTTTGTTGAAAAAGTAGGCTGTTTTCCTTCGTCAACTGTTTATGCAAAATTTCTGTGTAAATCTGCATATTCCTCGACATGTTCATATTCAAACAATTTATTAATTGATTCAGCAAATTCCGTTGCTGAATATGATTGTATTTAATAATTTGTTGGTCTAGCCGGAATTTTCGGTCTCATAGATTTCTTTTTAGACATTTGGCTCTTAATTTTGTATAAAGAAGTTTAGTCTATTGTATGGGGTCACCTTATATACATATTTTTACACCCTGTGCGGTAATACTAGGCCTTATACAAGGCCATAATAGATCTTAAAACTAACGACAAAAGCCTAAACTGTTATTTTTTATTATTGATATAGTTTCAGGGAAACTCTGCCTTAAGTTTATTTATTTTTATTCTTTATATTTTAACCTTTAGATTTTATTTCTTTTTTATAGAATTTCATTTCTCCTGCTTCATTCTCAATTTTGTTCTAAGCGTTACAAATTTAATATTTATTGACTGAAAATGTTTGTGTGTTGATTTCGAAAAAAAAACACAACTTTATGGCCTTCATAAATTTTTATGACTAAATATATTATAAAGGGTATTGTTTTGTGTTCCGAAGATGATTTTTCAAAATGTGTCTTAAGAACATATTACTTTGATCGAAGAATTCTAAATATTTTCCTAAGAAATATTAGCGCTTCTAACAAATGAGATGTATGAAAAATTCGAAAAATTTTTTCAAATTATTAAAATGATTTTTGTGAAGGTAAGAACAAACAAATGTTTCATAACGTTTTAATCAAATGTGCGTTGAAGATATTTTTGTGCCAATGAACAGAGAAACGCCAATTTAAAGCAAAGGAAAACGAAGAACTGGAATAACATTTGAAATCAATTGGCTCATGCTGTAGCAGTTTGGAACAAATGCCGCTCACATGTTTCAGTTTCTCACGCACATAATTCAATCACTTGAAATGTTTAAAACAATAAATTATTGATTTCTGTCTAACGCTTAAAAGCAAACCAATGATGTTTCACATTGATGACGCTGATGACGGTAAAACGAATTACTTACATATACGAACACACAGACACACACACTCATACTCACACGCATACAAACGCACCTTTATCGCGCTCAAAAAGACAATCAAAAGAAAGACCCACACAAATCTTTGTTATTTATTATAGTAACTACGACTAACCTTTAAACACACACACACACACACACTTGCACACACTTGCACACACGCATGTACACGAATTTCTATCAACAACAGTGACTAAATTGTTTGACAGGCGTTTGTTTGTATCTTAAGAGAATTTTCCTTAAAAAATTCTCCTCCATGCCATCAACATTTAAAAGGAAGGATGTCATACAATGAAGCTTAAAGATGTTTTTTATTTTTTTTAAATTGGTTTTAGAAAAGAAACAACACCAGCAATAACAACAAAAACCGTGTTTAAGTGACATAAATTAAAATAAGAGTTTCAAATAACCCGGTCGAATGGAAAACAAATTCGTGTCAAGGTGATCTAAGCAAATAAATTAAAAGATCGAAAAAGAAAAATTACCTTTTAGTTTCTAGGAAAATGTTTCAAATGGACAGATGAAAATCATTCGGAGGACAACAATATATTGTTTAAAGGAAAAAAGAATATAAAACTCATTTCGATGTATTAAAAATAAACACCATTTTTGGAAAATATTGTATAAGAAATACATAAATAAGTTAAATTCTATTTTCAGACTGCAGCCAGTTTTGGTTTTAGGTGTTTGTTGTTGTTGTGTCTAGTTTTTGTCTTTTATAAACGTTTTCGCTTATAAATGCGCATTTGCGCACTAAAAAAAAAATAAATGTGTCACAGTTTAGAAGCAAAATTGTTGCATATTGACATAAAAGTATTTTCACAAATAAGTTTTCATTTTACTTTTCGTACTCAATAGCTCTGAAGCTTTTAAATCTTAAAATATATCCAGCAGATTATCTCTGTTCTCTGCAATATTTAATGCAGATATTAAGGGCGGAGAGTGCCGAGTCTTGAAGACATTATCGCTATTCAAGCCCATCAAGTATTTCAGTCGCATTTGCAGGATTTCACGCTACCGCTCGTTAACCGCATTAGAACTATAAATATCAAAGGTTATGTCAACTAATGATTGTGGGGTAACGCAACGTCCTGGTTTTGTAAGGCCTAAATACTTCATCATGAAAGTTTCAATCTTAAGTGTAAAGAATTTTATTCCAACGTACGCAGTGCTACAAAAACCGGTAGAGGGGCAAAGACGGAGTTTGATTTGAATCCTGCAACATTGTAAGAGACAGAAAGTACATCGCAGGGCCACTTGTTCCACTATCAAATCGTATGACGTCAAAACGAATTCACCCTATAATGTATTGTACGATGCACTGGCCAATCAACTACAAATGGACGAACAATTTTGTTCCGATATTTTCAAACAAATAATTTGTTAAGTTGGCCAAATTATTGTTTGAATATGTCCTGCTGATTTTAAATATTTTCAATCAATTTGTCTTGATACGAATTTATGGTGTTTTGAAATTATAATTTTTTCATGATTCTTTAATCGCTGAATCCTTTAATTTTTTTATATATATTTTGTATACAATTTAAGTATAAAACATTTTGTATAAATATTTGTTTGTTTGTTTATTGGCTGACCTTTAACGTTTCTCATTATTTTTTATTTATTTTAAAGTTTGGCTTTAGGTCAAATAATTGGAAATGCACTGAGTTTTCTTATTCGCCAATATTTCGATCAAAATACTTACAATTATGCAAAAATTAAAACATTTAAAACACAGTTTTTTTTTTAAATATAAAATTCATCCCAAAGTTGATTTTCGCAGGACTGTTGTTCAGCTGTTAAAGAACTTATTCATTGTCCTTTTGCTTCTATAATTTTCATTTGATAATTCGTTTATCTTGGAATAACTTCTGTAGGAAAATATATTAAAAAAAATTTTCAAATTTATTACAATTTTTTTGTTTCTGTAAAAAAATAAAAGAACTTAATATATAATATAATTATAATATAAAAATTTATAATATGAGCCCAAAAATTAACAAAAAGATTTCTAAGGCAAAAACAAGAATAATTTTCTATATTCAGAAAATATTTTTATTAACTTATTTTTTGAAATTCTACAACAAATATTTTGGCTGGCCATATTTTTCAAATAAGTTTTACGATTATGTACAGATATGAATCTTAGAATCAGATTTCACTTACCGATTATTTTTGTTTTTATTACCCAGAAGATTTGTTTAATTTTTTTTTGTTAATTTGACAAGTCGTTGCTGAACTAATCACATGACAAAACACTCTTGTAGAAATTGCAAATCAAATGTTTAAAAGAGATTAGAATATTTTTTGATCATAAAATACTTTCGATGGCGAAGGGTTAAGTTTTTCGCAATTAATTTCAGCGTCACCCTCATCATATTGAGCAGCATTTGATATACGAAAAAAATAATATATATGAAAATATTTTAAAGCACTCAGTTTTACGCATCATCTTTCCATACATGTACATATACATACATACATATGTATGTATATGGATGTATGTATGTATGTATGTGTGCATAATATCATTTACAGTCTTTCAACATTTGAAATGAAATGATGCGACAATAAATCAAGGATAATCTACTTTTCAGGATCATAATTTTTGTTATAAATTGACAGGCGCAGTGTCGCTATACAATATGCCAGGATACCAACACATTGAAATACTTATTCCAACAAACACACACATTAACATGAATACATACACACACACATGCATCCAGCACAATACAAATGTCATACGGTCTTCAAGAAGAAAAAAACAACAAAACAAAAAATACAAACGGGCACATCAGAAATATATAATACACAAACAAGCAAAACAAAAAAAACAACAAATCCATAACAAAAATAAAATATGGCAAACACTGAAGCCAACAACAAGAAATGTGAAATGAAAAGTGGAATGAAATGTGAAAAGAAAGAATGAACTAAAATGCAAAAAAAAGAGCAACGACAACAACAACTAGAGGCAGAAAAGTGACAGATTTATGTGTGTTAAGCCATACACTTTCATCTCCACACACACACACACACACACACACACACACACTCACACACTAATAAATTTTTATACTTACACTTACTGAGGCCTGAACGCACTTTACGCACATCAAATAAAAATGATATACTATATCTACACGACATGTTACGAGAGCAGGCCAAAAAGTTGCTTTAACTTTACCAAATCACTACAGCTAAAATTTTAAAATCCTCTCTCTTAAGAGTCCATTCCATAATTTTGTGTTTTATATCATTTGATCGTTAAAGGTGAAAGGCCATGTAAACAGGCCATAAAATATATTACGACTTTGTAGACTCCAAGTTTTATTTAACTCTCTGAGAGTAAATAACATATAACTCGAATTTATTGAATTCGAAAAATAACTGTTTAAATAATAACTTATACTCATGAGCAATAAACAAAAATGGGTTTATTAGTTTTACGAACAGGAACTTGGAAAATATAAGCCCTGGAAATGATGTTATAAGAAAATCAAATAAAGGGTGGTTAAATTGTATGGGCCGATGTTGAATGTGAACCACACCTAAACGCCAAGTTTTTTTCCGAATTTTATTTGACATTTCTCTATTTCAGACTTACTCAATTTGACCCATGGAGAGATACACAATCCAACAACGTGTTAATGTTATCCAGACTTATTATGAAAATGGGAGTTCAAATCAAAATGCATATCGTGAACTTCGTAATTTTTTTGGTCAATTTCATCGTCCAAATGTGCGTACAATCGCAAAAATCGTGGAAAAATTCGACCAAACCGGGTCTGTAGAAGATGTGAGAACACCAGTGCATGCTCGTACAGCTCGTACTGCAGAAAATATTGCTGCTGTTCGCGATAGTGTGGCTGAAGAGCCGTCCACCTCAACTCGTCGTCGTTCCCAACAATTGCACCTCTCACGCTCGTCGTTGATGAACATTATGCATAAAGACTTGCATTTACACGCTTACAAGGTGCAATTGGCTCAAGAACTAAAGCCTCTTGACCATTCCAAACGTCGTGAATGGGCAGAATGGTGGCAAGAAATGGCAACAATGGATGATCAATTTTCGAAGAAAATCATCTTCAGTGATGAGGCACATTTTCACCTCAGTGGATTCGTCAATAAACAGAATTGCCGCATTTGGGCGAATAAGAATCCTAGAGTGATTGTCGAAAAACCAATGCACCCACAAAGAGTGACTGTTTGGTGCGGTTTATGGGCTGGCGGCATCATCGGGCCGTATTTTTTCCAAAATGAGGCCGGTCAGGCAGTTACTGTGAATGGTGTATATGAATGGTGTGTGAATGGTGGATATGTGGTTTCAGCAGGACGGTGCCACTTGCCACACAGCTAACGAAACAATGGCTCTTTTGCGCAACAAATTCAATGGCCGTGTTATCTCACGTAATGGCGATGTCAATTGGCCGCCAAGATCATGTGATTTGACACCGTTGGACTTTTTTCTTTGGGGTTTTTTTGGGATTTGAAAGAAAAGGTGTACGTCGATAAGCCAGCAACAATTCAAGACCTAAAGGATCAGATAATTCAGCACATTAACGGCATAGAACCTACATATTTGGACCATCGGATGGAGGTGTGCCGCCGAGGTCGCAGCGCCCATTTGGCCGATATTTTGTTCCATACATAATTGAGTAATACCAATACATCATAATAAAATAAAATTACAATAATTTCCTAAATAATTTGTGTTTTATTCAAAATCAACATCGGCCCTTGAAATTTAACCACCCTTTATATGGATGGTGCGAGTTAAATAGCAGATTTGGCGTTTTACGAAAATTTATGGCGTTGAATTTGGTTGTTCTAGCAGTTATTGCTAGCACTTGCAATGCTGACTGTAAAATACAGCTCTGGTGTGCTGAGAACATGAGAACATATCTGAAGCATCTAAACGGGTTTCGAAAATATAGACTTAACGACCGCCTGTAAAATTGTGTAGCCGTATTTTCTCTCACTCAATACATTTTACTTTTACACGACAAGACTTATTTCATTCTACTAAGTTTTGTTTTACATGTCGTAATACATGTATAACCCGGAAAACTCGCCTTAATCGGTGCGGCCTATTTCTCCCAAAGTGTTTGCTGAAATAATGAAAATTTCTGCTAAGCAGCACAGCTTTGGGAATGAATCGGGGCCTATTTTGTGAAAAACATATTTTGCTGTTTTCTAAAAAAGAAAAAAAAATCCCCATAATTGTAGAAAAAACTTTTTATGGCATCAGCAAAATGTTTGTTTGAATGCAAAATTTATAACAAAATTTGGCCGCATCAACAGAAAACCTGTGATTACAAAAATCTTATATATATGTTTTATATCGCAACAAAACTTTGTTTATGTGATTAAGAAATATTTTTACTAAAATTTTGTTTAAAAGAATTCCTTTATAAGTTTTTTTTAATGAAAAATTGACAGCTGCTGTGCAATAATTGAATAATTGAATCTGACGGTCAGCCATCAAATGTCGAATGGCAGGCATGGAAATGATTAGAAAGTTTTTGATGATAAAAAGGCCAATTTTTACCACAAAATAGTTTTAGATACAAAAATTAGATGACAAGAAATGAAATTATTTGCAAATTTAAGAGAAATTTTATGAAAAAACTCATCAGCGCTATTGAAAGTACCAGACGTCGTAACGTATTTGAATTCAGTCCTACAAAAATAAATAATTTTATAAATAACAGATGTTACCTTAAGGTGTGACAATAGCATTTGAATTCAATTTAATAAACATTACCTGCACATAAACACTTATGAAGGGATGCTATTTTCTGGTGTTTGCGTTATAGTTAATTGGAATTTTCCCAAAAAGTGAAAGATATGAGAAATGCATGAAAACTTTTGCAAAAATTCAAATATAAGGACCGGCCTTCGGGAACGTACGAACATTGTAGAGGGTTAAACTACAGCTGACAATCGCAAACTTTTTACATATACAAATTTCTTTCCACATCTGTTCAAAACTCGCCTCCGGAATTTCTGTCAGTATTTATATTGAGATCATCTTTAAAGGTAAAGATATTGCGGCGGGCTTCGCTTTTAAGCTTCAGTCTTGAAAGGCGGTCTAAGCCATCCTTTACTCTATACTCGGAGTTATTTGGACATATATCGGACACGAATATAATTGATTTTTGTGGCAAATCCTTTTAAAACTCTTCCCCTATCAATCCTCGCAACTCTGGCAGTCATTTACGTGTGTGTTTGTGTGTGTGTTTTTTTTTTTTGAAATTTTTGAATGATTTAGTGAAATGTCTTTCATATGTGTGTCTGTATAGAGTTGAGTTTCTTATGGATTCTTATTCGATATTGCAAAATGTTTGTGCGCGCGTGTGTGTGTGTGTGTGTGTGTAATTCAGTATATGATTTACCCGTCCTAGTTCAACCGGATATCAATTTCACATAAAAATTGTGAAATCACCACAATAAAATTAAAGAAATATATTTTGATATGCCCATACATACAGTGTGGCAAAAAAGTGCTAACACAGAAAAAACAATTGCAAATTCTCTTATATAAATTATTAGGGGTTTCTTTTTTTTTTTACAAAACTATTATAAAGCCTATTCCATTTCATTTTAAAATCCGCTCTGATTACATTCGATTCGTTTTTGGTGTATTGAATACGCAGCTCTTCTAATGATATGATTTGTGGCCTTGATCAATCCATATTTTACCATAAAATCGAAGAGATTTTTCTGTTGCATTTGAAAACGATCTACAAGCCAGTGAACTATAATATAATGGGAATAACCACTTTCGGCTCTATTACAGAGTAACTTGTCCAACTTTGAAATCAACATATAATAAGACGGCAGGTTCGCTGAACTTTGTGTGATGTTCACCGGATCGATTGAACCGGTTCTTAGAAGCCAGTGTGTTATAATAAAAAAGCTTATTTACAGGGTAACCGGCAGAAATCAGCCTTTTATGAGGTATATACTTATTACTCCCTGCTCTGGAATAACTGCTGGATACGAGGGCGGGTCAACAAGTCCGTGACTCTTTGAATGAAACACAGTTATTATATTTTTCAACCTATTCTAGTTTGAGTTCTATAGACTTAGTGGCACACGGGTCTCCAAATATTGTATGATTTGACGAGGTCATCAAAATAGGCATTTATTTGTGAAATGATCTCCCTCCGCCGAGCCATTTAATCAAGTTTGCAAACCAGAAACAGTCACTGCCGGCCAAATGTGGAGAATAGGATTCAGGGATTTGGGCCATGGAAACTGCACATGTCACACGGCTGCATTTGTGGTCGATTGTGAGCAAACGCGGCACCCATCTTAAGGTCATGGAAATCTTTAAAACTAGCTTTTTCCAATTTCTTACTCTGCCCACTTACCGAACCCTACAAAATGAAGAGTTTGAAGAACATCCCTTGCCAAATAGATATATATATATATCTTCTATACGAAATAAATTTTGTGGCGAAAACCTTGAGCTGAACACCATTTCGCTATGGCCCAGTGTAAGTGCACACGAACGCATAAAACTGACATTAAGTAGATGAATGGCACACAAAATGCGAAAAATAAACCTCAAATGACAAGCACATGCGATCACACACATACACTTGCAACACGGCTACAATTTTATACAAATATAAAAAGAAATAGTCGGATAGAATTTGAACTTGATAATGGCTTGTAAGTGGATGAAACATAAAAATCTAAGGAGTTACCCCTATATGACACATTAAATGTCATTTGAACATGCGAATGACCGTTTTTATGGCATTTTAAACACAGCAGCCATCTTTTTTCTTCTTCTTTCTTTCATTTTTGTCAGCTTCTTGCTTCAGTTTAGCCGTAGCAGGTTCGCTGGGGCAGCGTCAAGTTTGAGTGGAAGTCGAAAATATCACGAAATTACTTTAAGACATTAAACACGACATTTCATACGTATCATTTGCTGGTGACTTTGAAGGTCTGCTGCCCGAACTGAATGAACTGAACGAATGTGACCATTTAAGATGATGTTGGTTGTTGGATTCATTCATTTTTGCTGTTTTATTGAAAACATTAAATCATTCTATCAATTCATTTAATATCACAGATGCTGTTGTTGTTGTTGTTGCTGTTGCTGTTGGTGCCTTTATTATTTAAAATTTCTAATGGTTTTGGGTTCTTTGGGGGTTAGAGTATCTGAAAGAAGTTTATTTCAGTCATTGTGGATGGATGGCTGGATGGATGGTTGGCTGGATGGATGGTTGGCTGGCAGTAAATCCCTTTTTTGGTGTGTGCGTGTGTGCTTGTGTGCTTGTGTGCTTGTGTGTATGTATGAGTGTGTTCAAGTCGTTAATGTGGTGATGTGTGCTTGATAAGGTTTCATTTTAAAAGTGTCAAGGAAAAGGACATTATTTAGTACTTAAAATGATTCATTGGAATTTAGAACATGATTTTCTTGTTTTTGTTCAACAGACTTATGTATTTCTGTTTTACTCTCTTTCTGTGTGTGTGTGTGTGGCGTGGGTCGGTGTTGGTTTGGGGGGGGAGGGCAAAAAGACCATTAGTTTAACAAAAAGCCACGGCAATAGGCGAGGGTATACAATTTCAATTTATGGCATTTTGGGCTTGGTAAGAAAGAATTGAAACAAATTTAATGTGTTGGCATCATATAAATTCTTCATAAAATTAATTTTTAGAATTTCAAATAAAGTCTTCATCTCAACCAGCCTTAACTTATATCTAAGACCGTTTCTGCCTTGTACGAGGAGGTTATTCTGCCCATAACAAAGCCCCTGCTTAGTTTTAATGGCAGCAACACTCATTAGCCGGCTGTCTAGCGTGGACTGGCGCTTACGAAACGTTGTCATTTTGACGGCTGGCTTCCAGCACAAAATTGTCGTTTTCGATTGCAATAGCAATTCATATGATATCATCTCGGAAACGGCACTGTTTGGTGTTAATTTTTGGCTTTACGCCATCATTGGTCTATGTTCTGTTGGCCTGACTGAAATACTGAGGACATGCGGTTTCACCCACGTCCTAAGTTGGACATTTTCTATAAGTAAATTAAAGGACCATCGAGCCTTTTAGCCTTCCTTTAATGGCAGCTTTTTAACAGTGGCAGGACTTTCTAAGGAATAAAATATTTCTATCACATCAAATATCAAACTACTCTATTTTATTTGCCTTTAAAATTGAGGTTTTTGTAGTTCAAGATCCTTTTAAAGTTGCCATAGAATTTTTTGCTTAAAAGAGAGAACATTTTGCTGGCAAAAAAAAATTGCATTTTTTTAATGCCTGTTTGCTGACAGTCTTTCACGATTCATATCATTTAATACAAAATAAACAGATTTTATATAGTTTTTTAAATCTCTTATTTATATTCCATGATTTATATCTGAAATCAGTTGAAGTAATTACATATTACAAATTATATTTATTGGCAGAACTACTAAAAGAAGCGGCGGGGAAAAAATACTTGTATAATCACACAAAATCAAATGTCTAAAATGTTAATTTTTATTTAACAATAATTACAATTTATTGGAAAATATTACCAAATGGTGTCACTGCATCCTCTAAATACTAGATATGAAATGATAGAAAAAAATGCACATAAATATGATTGTAAAAGGTATGACAGTATAAAATGGACAGGTCGAAAATATTCATAATCAAACGGATGACAAATGCATGATGCTAAAGGGAAATTGAACAAAAGGGGCCAACAAAATTCATAGGCTTTAGGTGAATATTTAAAGCCCCAAAACGAAAGGATAACTAAAGTTCCCAAGCAAAAATTTAACCCAAAAATATATGTAGTTTAAGACATTACTAAGAAAAACAAAATGGCACAATGTTGAAATAAGGTGTTTATGATCGAAAAGATATTTTCTCATCACACCAGACAAAAGAAGATAATTATTTTGGAAGAAATTTTTTCGGCACTGATGCACTGATTAAACCATGAGATGAGAAAATGTTTCCGGTATTATTTCTACTCTCAAATTTATTTAACTAAAATATATGTAAGTAAAATGAGGAATAAATGTATGTACTGCTCAATAGAAACATATGAATGCAGTTGCGATAAAAGAAAATCAAAGCTGGCCACTCACTTAATCGAAAAAAATATGTCTCTGATACTGCATTTCCAATGCTTTTGGTGGAATTCCTACCACTAGCATATAACCTCAACCACCACATGTGTTTGGTAAACAGTGCACACGCATGAACACTTATGAGGGTGAAGCAATACTTTTCTATTCTACTTGTACAATGAGTGTCACAATGGCTTTTTCTTGGCTCTTCAACAAATTTTGATAGCACCTAAATTCCTTAGTAATGACAGCGAGCTTAAATTTTATTTTATTTTCAGGTGAATAACTCCACAGCTATTGGACAATTGAGTGAAATCAAGATTTAAATACAGGTTATAGCGTTCTTTATATGAAAAAGTTCTATTCTATGCATTTTATACCAGGCGTGTAACTCCTATTGTTTTGCGTTTTCTTGAATTAAATGTTGAGGAATTAAAATTTGAACCCAGTATGTGCCATATAAGCGAACTATTTAAAAGCTATAAACCTTTTTGAAGATTTTTGATATGTTTCAATTAAAATAATAATTTATTTGCTAAAAACTTCAAATCTCTTATTTTTGCAGACAAAATTGGGAAAACTTGGCTTAAAAGCAGAAGATTTAGACATGAGTTATGGCCCGTGTCAGGAGTTTTACTCTAGTTGGTGAAGTTGTTATTTTCAGGGCCATAAGTGAGATCCAAATGCCTGTATAAGAATCGATTTTCACCAAAGACTTTAACCTGCAGTTTTATGCTGGTTCAAGACCACATCACCAGTAGGCAAAGCAATGCATGCACAGGAACACTAATGAAGGTTAAGTCAAACGTACTACAAACATAATGCGGTTTTGTTTTCTCAACTTGAAATTGGAAAATCTTTTGTTATTCTTTGAAAAATAATACGAACTTGAACTTAATTGAAATTATTACAACAACTTTTGTATGCACATTGTCAGAATTAAAAGTTCCTGTGAATATATTGAACTTTCTGCCCATTGCATTGAGGCCTACATCACGTTTGTAAATTTGCATGTTACGGAAAAAACATTATATGTATTTGTACATATTTGTCTGCAGCAGCAGGGCCAGTATTAATAAATATCTTCAATCTGCTGTCATTATGAAAATATAACAGATATGTATGAATTTGTAAATGATAAAAACGAAACAGCCAGAAAAACTAACAAACGCTTGATGGTTTTATAACTGCCAACATTCACTGTCCTTCTCTCTCTCTCTCTCTCCATCTTTGTCTCGCCCCATTCCGATTTATTTGGCAATTAAAATATAATACAAAGCACAAAAATATTTATACCACGATTATATAAAAATAAATAAATATTATTGTATTTTGTTGTTGTTGTTGTTGTTGTTATTTAGACAGTTTGTATAAAATACCGCTGCCTGTGAGTATGACCACTCACCAGTCACTTTGCCCTACAGTGTACGAAGTTTGCTAACCTCCAATCCCATTTTCCTGCTGTGTCCCTTTCCCCCGCCCTCTGTCTCCACCAAAAATATGACAGGTAATAAAAATTATTTATGCGCATTAAGGGTTGTTAAATATTATGCTTTTTTTTCCAAATTTTTTGCACAAAACCGGTTTGGAGAAATAAATGTTTAAGCAGTTGGTGAACTGTCAGACATTTGGAAGTGTAGAAATGACTGTGCAGAAGAAGAAGAAAAAAATTATGAACTGTCATCACGAAAAATATAGTGCTGACAAATATTAAGCTAAACGCACGAAAAACGAAGAATATTTAGTGCTTAAGAAGGGGTTTGTTTCATTTGCTCCTGCCATTGTCTAGTCTATTGTTTGTTTGGCCTCTGCTGGGTGAGTGTGTGTGTGTGTGTGTGCGTGCGTGTGTGTGTGTGTGTGTGTCTGTTACGCAGCCCGGTCTCTTGATCATTTGTATTTTTGGTTATAATTCATTTTTACTATCACAAATCACAAATCAAATCTCTAGTCATGTGATGGTTGCTTTTATTACAGCTTAGAAGATTTTACATTAAGGCCTTGTTTTGCGCAGCGGCATCTATTGTTTCTAGCAAAATTTACTTGGAATGGTTTTCATGATTAATTCTCATTTCTATGGGTTAAGATTTCAATAGTTTAATGCCCAGTGCTAAAGGCATTGATCACACCAAATTTAAAATTTTTACACTTTTCCAAGGATTTTTTTCTGCAGGTTTAATGGAAAACAAATTATTGAAAGAGTGTTCTTGGCTCCATACGTTGTACATTTTAATACATTTGCACTCAATTATTTCAGCGAACGTCAAGCTGTCTCCTCATCAGTGTTCACGTATATGTGCTGTTGTCGCTTTAAACATAAATTCAAACTTAATTTACATGGATTCACTTTTTTACCCCCTTTACTTCTGCAAGATTGTTTCTATGATTTACAGAGACGGCGTTATTAAAAAAAAACAAAAATTATTCCTTCCAAAGTTTTCCTTAAAAGAAAACAAAATATATAGTCCCACGATTAAAATGTTACTGCTTTTGATATATGAGACATTTTTAAAAGCTGTCAAGCTTTCTCTTCATTTCTGTTCATTCGCTTTGGTGCTCTATTAACCCATTGTGTTCACTTTTATGAATGTGAATAACCCCTTTGCAACACATGAGTATTTGATCATTTAATTTAACTGATCTTCAAGGAGTAGAGATAAAGGATCATTTCAATCAACTACATGGGGCAAATAGTATCGTGTTTGATGGTCATCAATCTGCCCCTCAGCAGTGTTCATGTAAATGCATTGGTTTTCTCACATAAAGAGAAATATTTTGATGCCACTGTAACCTTTTTTATTTACTTTAATTATTTGCTGATCATGACATGTATTTGTTCGTTTTAATTTTATATATGGGAAGGGTACCCAAAAGCTCATATCGATGCTCTTTTAAAACTTATTTAAAAAATTCTAATTAGTCACAAACGATGCGTAGATTTCTAACATTTTTTATTTCTGCATACATTTTTGAAGTAAGATTTTCATGCCGGCTTGTCTGTCTGCCTGTATGTCCTTTTTTCCCATTGAAATACTGCCGAGCTTTAGTTTATTTTGTTTTTCAGGCTTTATAGAGAAATTCATACAAATCATTTGGAAATATTAATGTCAGCTGGTGATATAGAAGAGGAACTGACTGAGCCACCACCTTTAGTGTAACAGTTGCTTTTGTTTTATTACTGGATGTGCAGTTGTATGCGCTGGCATGTTTTATATCATAATTTTTACGATATCTGTGTCCAATCTTATGATTTATTTCTTAAGTGCGCATCACAAAAATTACTTTTTTTTTCAATTTCTATATTACCGGGCCATTATAACAGCCGTTAATAGAATTATTTAAGAAGAAGATGATATAACACGAGTGTTATTTGTGCTTTTGTCGGCTTTTAAATTATTAATATTGAAAGGCAGAAGTTTACAGACAGGAGGTGGAAATCGAGATTGGAGTGGAAAGGGCGATGCATGAGAAACGCTTTTTCCTATTGCGTAAGATGGTTTCGTTTTCAATGTCTGCCAACAGGGACCTGCAAAATTTGTCAGTTCAAAGCGGCCATTTTTTAGAAGCTTCATTTGCTGAAATGGCAGTCTGTTTGACGTATAAAGGACACAGCGTAAAGCAATACCTGGAAATTATAAAATAATTGCAACTAAATGGGAAGAAATCTGCTCGCGAGAAGTTACTCGTCCATTGAAATGCTCGCTGTGTAGAAGATAAATTTGTGTCTGGTAGTTCTGTTGACAATGAATCAATCCTTGATGAAATATACGACCTAATCTTATCCTTGCTCTCTTATTTTTTGCCATGGGGTGTGGTGGATAAATTTGAGTTTTGCCTTTCAGAAGAATCAAAAACCTCTAGTGCAACTTAACGCTATTCGCAAGCAGAATCCGAAGCCATCACACAAACTTGGCACGGTGGCGAATTTTGCGGTCCCTTGACTGGCAGTTGCACCCGAATGACATTCAAGTAAACATCTGGGAGGTGAAGCTAAATAGTTACATATACTAATAATGAATCAACCCTCGTATGACAATAAAACACAGGGAAAAAGTTAAAAACTTTAGTTTGTTGACTGGGCCCCGTTTGTTGAATTTTCAATAACGAAACCCAATTTTACAATTGACAAATTCGCAACAACGTAATTAATCCATCTGATATTAGAAAATATAGAGCCTGTCCCGACGAAGCTTAATGTCACTATATTTTAGTGACAATGACGTTCTACTGGCCAACACCAGCACCAACAATGAAAATTTCTTCGGCCTGCCATTTGAAGTTAAAAAGCCTTTTAGATTTTGGCAAATTTGAAAAAAGATCGTTAACCTTAATCCATAATTATTGCAGGCACAACGGTCATAATAAACCACTCAGTTGGAATGGGTCATAAGAAATAATTGTAATCAAATTAAAAACATTCCACCAACCTACGAACAAACAAATGCCCCAAAGGATAAATAGGAATAAATTCCGAATATAAAACAATGACATTCTTAATTTATTTAGACATTAAATAAATCCTTAAACAAAAGCGTACACAAAAAGAGAAAACCTTACTCCACCGTATACCTCTGAGCAGGAACTCAAATCGCGCAGAGCGTGAGAGGGAAAGCGAGAAACCCGATTAAGCAAAATAAGATGTAAAAAAAATATATTAAGAAATTGACGAAGGAATATGCAGAATCAACCACCAGTAGGTGTGTGTGTGTGTGTGTGTGTAGGTAAAGCACTTACACCAACTCCAACACTCAAATACCCTGAAAGAAAACAACAAAACCATCACTGGCAGAGCAACAACAAACAACCTGCTGCCAAGTCACATACCAATAGCCGAACGAATCCATTGTTTGCAGTCGTCCGTCGTCCGTCGTCCGTCGTCTGTCGTCTTTTCGTTTAAGCGTCAACCAACAAAAGTCAACATCAAATATAAAGTTTGGCATTTAACATCATGGCCGCGGCGACTGTCAGTCACCAGGACCAAAATGACGACGTAAAAGTTAAAGAAAGGCAACTACATGTAGCACTTTGCTTTCGTAGTTGTACTAGTTGCAAAAAGGCATTAAAGCCAACAACAACAACAACAACAACAAAAATTAAATAAATAAAAGGAAAGACGGCAGTAAATGTCACGATGATAGACGAAGCTGAACGAATTATAAACATGGCCAAGCAAACAAATAACAACAACGGCAAGACTTAATGGAAAATGGCAAAAATATTGTATTAAAAAAAAAAAACAACAACTACAACTAAGAATCTCAATGTACACAAAATATTATAAATTTAATTTTTCAACTTGGACTTGGGGCGTTGCTAAATTAAACCAAAAATAAAATAATAAAATTTTATCGCCGGCATGATGGACCTCAAAGCGAACAAGTCGAAAGCAAACTTTCCAAAAAAGGACCTTTTTTTAATGTTTCTTGCCGCCATATTCCATATTTGTGACATGAATAAATCACTCAATTGTATTAAATGTGAAATTTTCTGTATTATTCATGTTTCTTTTGCTCTCCTTTATTTTGTGACCTTTAAAAATGGTTTCATGTTGCAATTAAAAAGGCGAAATAAGTGGTCTGAGGATTAGACAGTGAGAGAAAGAGAGAGAAGGATAGAATGCCCAAGTTTGCTTTAGCACTTAATGTATTGTAAATTTTAACTTTTTTAACAATAATATTTTGATTAACAAGAACAATAACAAACAATAACCGATCAGCTGTTTAAGAGAATTTAATAAAATTTGGTTGCTGCTGGTAAAACCCGCCAAACTTTAATAATGGAAAGAAACAAAATTATATCTCTGCCGTCATATCATCATATCTTCATAAATTGGGGAAAATTCTGCATTTGTAATCGCATATTCTCCAACATATCGACAGTCGTTACATCACTAATTAAAATACTCATTTGGCTTTCAATTAATTCGGCCTTATTAAAATGTGTGGTATGATTCACACTGAGTGTTAATTAAAATTATTAAATTCCTCTAAAAAAATAAACAAATAATATTTTATTGGTATTTATTTTATTATCTTCCAGCTATACGGAATTTTTTACGACCCATGTAAATGGATTTCAATGAACTCGCCAACAGCATCATAAAATCTGGTTGTTTTCTACTTCGATAAGAGAATTAATTACACGAATAGTCATCAAAATAGCATGAAAGGCAACCACAACCACAACAGCTTCAAACTTCAATTCAATTTACAAACGGAGAGGGAGGAGAAGAAGAAGAAAGTCATCGTTTTTAAAAAGCCATAAAAGAAAAGAAGAACTTCCATAACAGAAATCATTAAATTCAATCAATAAACCTAAATCAAACCAATGGGATGAAAGAATACAACAAAATGAAATGAACATGTTCGAGAAAATACATTTAAGACGACGAATAAGTTACAATTTAATCGCTTTCGATAATATAAATCAAACGAATTTATTGACCATTTACTTGAAAAGACACACAATCACATTCGCTCAAACCCAAAGAACGGGCCCGTAAGATGGGCAGGCAAGAAGCTGCAGTCAAACAGAATACCAAAACTTCATAGTTGCTGCATTAAGAGCCGATACAGGCGACGACAATCAGGGCGACGACAACAGCTTCAGAAAAAGACAACGAAAATAATAAAATTTAGATGCATAAGAAAGGAAAAAACAAAACTCGGCTTCAAGACATTTAGAAATTGGGGGAAAAAAAACAAGACGAAAAAAAAAAAAAATAAAATATTTTTACCAACTGACAACCAAGATCTCAAGCAGCAGAAGCTGCTCCAGCTTGTGGCCATGGAGTTTGTCAAAATTCAATGTGAAGCCGCCATGAAAATCTATAGAAATCTAGAAACAAGATTGATACACATTCGACTTATCAGAGAGATTGTAAATTGTTATTTGCGCTTAAGTTTTTGTGTGACAATAAAGTCGTCTGGAGTTAATTAACACTGGGACCTGAACTGACGGCCTAATGTTGTCAGCTTCTTGCCAGCTTCTTGGGATATGCCTAAAGCCGCACATATCACTGACTCCTTGCTTGGGGGCTTTATATTACCTGGCTTAACCAGACTGTTTCTATGGTGCCGCACCATGCGGTTCCTTAGGAAAACCGGTAAATGTTGCCAGACCACAGCATCTCGGCGACAGATTGTGAAATTGTTTTACACCAGCACCTGTCAATGTGGCCTAATCTGGTGGCAACTTCTTGCCCTTCTGCCAGTAAAAGGAAGACCAGGCATCCTCAGGAAACATCAGGGCTCGCTTATAAACTGCACACTATTTAACTAGTTTTTTACGAAGAACAAAAATCTGTGGCAGGATAACAGCATGTACAGGGCATTTGGATCACCGAGCGTAGACCACTACCCCAGCATCTCCAGGCATGCTGGGGGCATGCTGGTGCCTGCTCTGCCAATTAGATTTAGGTGCAGTGTTTTGGAAGAACCTGCACAACCGAAGTTGTGCCCAGAATTTTGGGATGACGCCACAAACGGGTAACCACTTCCCCAGAAAGCAGAGTGCCACAGTTTGGAACACACCTACGCTGCCTGGCTGTCATTGTTAACTGAATTCGACCCGTGTTGAGGAAGTGTTGCAGCAATTGCTAGGAAAAATATGTTAAACATTTTTCATTTCAAAAAAAGAAGACGAAGAAAGTTCGTCAGTATCGTATCGCAACAATTCAAAATGCTTCGCTTCCAGCTTGAACAACACAGAGAACTTTTCCTAAATTTGACGGACACTAATAAAGACAGAGCAACATTAAACGAATTCTATGTTCTTTAGAAAATATTATTTTTTATTATTTATTGTATTCATATTTATTACAACTAAAATTATAATAAACTAAGAGCAAGAAAAGCACTAGCAGCTGATGGTTATCGGCTTCAGAAAATATATGTACCTGCTTTCTAACAATTTTAATGAAGTTGACAATCGCCCGACCATGAAGTTTTTCTGGTACCAAATCCTTATTTCAAATAACTCAAAAAGACTTTCTTTTAATAAAAAAAAGCAGCTTCATAAATAAATAAATTAAAATGGTAGATTTATAACACATTTTGTAAATTTGTAACCAATAAAAACATTTTCTTACCAGTTTTCACATAAAAAAGGAGACACGATCGTAAAAATCTTACAGACAATTAAAACATCACTTTTCCAACCTGATATAAAATCTTTAAATGCTCATAAAAAGACAGACATAAAAAAAAAACAAAAAAAAAAATAAGAATTATTTTGTTTTAATGGTGATCTTTAAAAAAAACCTGCTACAAACGCCATAACGTCATTTTAGTTATTTTTATTGTAGTTATTTTGGAAATTAACACGTCCATAAGTGACTAGAAATTGAAATTTATTGGCTGTCAAGATGAACTCTAAAAGGAGCTGGTAAAAATGGTTACCAAACTGCAGCTGGCCGCTCTGATTTGGTGGACAGTAAAACGGCAACACTTAAGCTGGGAGTGGTTGATTGCATTTCCATTTCTCTGCAACTGTATGACATTTTTTCTCTGAAACAATGTTGCTAATGTTTCGTTGAAACAATGTTGATAAGCAAATTCGTTCCTATTAAGAAATTACTTGATTTCTATCAATGATTTCGAAACTTGCGATACTTATGAACTGAAGTTAAGTCGAGTCATGTCCTTAACTGAAAGGATTACTAAACAATAAAAAACAATGTTGGCTTTTTGAAGGCAAATATTAATACCAGACCAGTGGCGTAACAAAACGTACTTGTTTTCGTGTTTTTTGTAATATGTACGAGTATTTTTGGCTGTTTCTGTATCCAATTGATTCTTATGTGGTACATGATTATTGTCCTATTGTTTTTGGTCGCAATAGATTTTCTTACAAAGAATTCAATTTCACCTGAAACCCCCCATTAAAACTGATACAAATCAACTGTAGATATTGAAAAACAAACATATCACATATTTGAGACTCCTATCAAAAATTAGATCGACAAAATTGCTGCGCTTCATATTCTGAGGCTTGGATTTGAAATTTTCCCATATCTTTTACTCTTTAAAATGATGCACAGCCACCAATTAGTGAATTTTGCATAATAGGATTTGGCTCTGAAGTGCTACTTCGCCATCAATAAGCCAAAATTGTTTTAAGAGGAAAACAAAACGTACATTTCTATATAATATGCTAAATAGTACTTTTGCAACATCTATATATACTTTCAAGACATGAGGAAGCAAGACCAAAGTGGACTCAATGGCTTGGAATTATTTCATCAACAATTTCATACTCTTATTTCATATCAAGAACTTTCTTGTGTTTCTTGAATTTCTATTAATCTAAAAACTTATTAAAAAGAATTGAATTATCAATTTTCAAACTGAGTGTCAACAGAAATGTGAAACAGAAATCAAAAATTTGAAATAAATACATAAAATAAATATAAATTGTATAAAATCGTTTGTTTAACTCATAAACACAGTTAATTAAATTTGTTAATTGTATCAATTAAAAGTTTAATTATATCAATTAAGAGTTTAATTATTTAAATTAAATGTTTAATTAAATCAAAAAAAAAGTTTAATTAGCATATTCAAAGTTATGCAGGGTATATGAGCAATTTTTCAAGCCTAAAAAAATTTAACGTAATAGTTTTTCATTAAGCACTTTCGACTCTTCAGTACCCTCCATTATAGTTTTTTAGACCATAAAACAGCCAAATTGTTATATGTAAATAAAGTAAATTTTAAGATGTATTTTAAGATTAAAATATATTTTCCTTGCAGTCTTGTGTGATGGTGGCCGGTTTATATTCCTTCTTCACTA
This sequence comes from Epicampocera succincta, assembly GCA_932526305.1. Classification (NCBI taxonomy): domain Eukaryota; kingdom Metazoa; phylum Arthropoda; class Insecta; order Diptera; family Tachinidae; genus Epicampocera; species Epicampocera succincta. Next base: position 9,010,469 of record OW052037.1, on the reverse strand, counting down.
TCATCGCCTTCTTCACAGTATTATTTCCATTACAAATTATTTATCTTTATTGTCTGCCTGCGTGGCTGCTTAATTGTAATATTTGCTTCATTTTATTCAGTCGATAATTATGATGGAAAATAAATGTTCAATTGATGGCTGCTTGATTGCCGATTTATTGCCTTCAATATCAGATGCATTTAAGTGTCATTAAAATCGAACCTGTCTGCCAGTCTGATGAGACGTGTTACTATTTGAAAAAAAAAATCAAAAGCCTCGGAAGGCATAAATCATAAGATTATTTTATGTTAACGAATGCTGTTTGGAAGAAGAAACCTCTTCTTGCGGAAATTTTAAGTGGGTTTCATAGTAAAATATTTAAGTGTAATTTTATACTTAAGGAATTTTAGTTTTACAAAGAAAATCATATATTTCACATAATGGTGACTGTGAGAGGAAAATATTTAGATGATTTTCTTTTTACATTAATAGAATATTCATTCATTGTTTTGAAACTATTAAAGGCTGGGGATTCGAAAAACAGTATCGCTTTTTGTGCAAAAAGAGTACGACTCCTGCTGCACTTATAATGACTGTATCATCACAATTTGTTTTACACCAAAACTATTAGCAGTTAAATTTAACTCTGTTTTAAAATTTTTAAATATCGGTAGTATTTTTTAAAGCAATTTTAAAACGGAAATAATGCCTTTAAATTTAAATTTATTTTAAGCCAATTTTTTTTTTCTCTATAATATTTTTTTCACCTGCTTCTGTGTGTAAATAAAATTGTGTTCCTGTGAATTCTATTAATATTTATTGACAGGTATATCTTTCATGTCACTTCAGTTTTTTGTGTGTGTGTGTTTTTGCGCCCAAAAACCAATGTCAAATTCTTTGCTGCTGCGATGTCATAAAATAAAATCAAAAAATTAAATAACAATTCCTTGACAATCTTGCCCGCAATGGCCAAAGTGGTAAAACGCACACACAAGCATACACACCCATCCCTGCAATTCAGACAGCAACACAACCTTCAACGATTTTCATTCATATATTCAGCAGTATTTTATACTTATTGCCACTGCTCGTTTATTGTTGCTTTCACAAATGCAGCAGCAGCAGCAACAGCAGCAGCACCAGCAACTACAATAACATGTTTGACGTTGCACGTTTATTATTTACACTTAAAGAAACGCGTTACAATGAAGGTAACAGTAACATCGATAACATTTATGGTTTTCTTTTGCCAGATATTTAAAAGAATGCCTTAAAAGCTTTTCATAGTGTATAAAGAATCAAGACGAGTAAAACAAGTATAAAAACTGATGATTAATTTTATTTTTTTTATGCCAAGCGAAAACATGCGGTACAAGCTGATAAAGCTGCGCCAACAAGAGATAAGCAACGCTATATTGTACATTTGGAAGCGGCAAACCGAAAAGCATTATTATGCAGCCGAATACGTTGTACAATTTGGCCAGACTGTGAGATATTTATTCGAGTGCCTCAATGGCTGAGTTGCCAGTTCGATTCCTACCAAAGACGTCAATAGTTTCTTTACACAAGAAAAAATAGATTTGCAAATTGTTTTTATTACGGAACCAAATCGGTTTTAAAAGTTTATTTTTCTGCCACATTCAAAGCCCACAGATATATTTTTTTCCGTTATTCAATAACAAAAAACACTGAACCAGTTAATGAATTTTTAGAATACGACCCAGAATGGGAAAAATTTAATTAAAATTTATAGACAAATAAATTTTTAATGAAAATAAAAAAAAAAAAATTTGCAAAAAAAAAACAAAAGTTATAAAACAAAAATGGCCAATTTTTTCCATCAAGAAAATTCGATTTGCTAGAATATTAATTTTTAACTTCAACTTGTTTATTTTCAAAGAAAACTTTTGTTGTATCAGCAAAAAAAAAACTTTATTCAAAAAAGGAAAGTTTTTATTTACAAAAAAAAAGTTTATTGAATTTTTTTACACTAGACTTTTTTAGAAAGTAGAAGGAAGGAACAGTTAATATTTCTTTGTCAACTTCAATATGTTTTCACGGCAATTACAAGCATCCAGCATAAGACCCAGATAAGTTTTATTGAATTGGCAAAAGTATTTATTGAAAAATTAATAGTTTAATTAGAGACACAAATATTATGGGATTTCGTTACAATTGACTTTTTTTTAAGGTAATTAATGAAAAGAAATACAATTTCCATAATTTTTCCTGCCATTGTTTACACTCATAATATAATTTTGAGAAAATTTCCAACGAAATTTTTTTACAGGATTTAGGTCCCTTCAACCGAAGAAACTTTCCTTGATTTGAACTTTGCCGATGGTAGTTTTTTTTATTCGTTTCTTACACAATATATATCGTCTGGTCTGCTGCGTAGTAGCGCTAGAACCAACTCCTTTGCAGCACTGCCCTCCCATATCAAAATCTTTTGCCAGCTGCTCCATATCGTACAAGCTTTACACAATACTAACACACCGCCAATCAACAACATTAACTTGGTCAAATGCGAACATACAGACGAACACAATTGATTGCCACAATTGCAAGGCAACACAATACAATCACAATGTGCACAAAAGCGACAACAATTCCGAATAGATTCTAAAATAATGCAGGAACAGAAACGTATAAAATAAAAGCTCAACTCACACTTTTTTTGTAGAGCGCGCGCCCGTGTGTGTGTGTTTGTGTGCAGCGCAAGTATTTTTTATCATTGACACTTTGTATAGTAAGACTTCAACATTTGCATAAAAGCCAAAAAGGATGGTCATTTGGAGGGGCCATTTGAACGGGAACAGGAGCTCGTTGCACACACAATGCAGGGTTAATAATGCAACTGAGAAGAGAGACAACTGGCACACATATGGCTTGACAAACGTCGACAACGACGACGATTGTGAGTCTATCTGGCTGCTACCTTTTTTTTCCTGTGCTGTTGCAAGCTTTAACAATAGAAAAACAGTGACAACCCAACACAGAAAAAACCGAGACATTTTTAAAGCAACATGCTACAATTCTGTGCGGTCGCTCCTGCCTTCATGCCACATGCCCATGTGTCATACATTATCACAGGCTACAAAATCGAACAACAGTCAAGAAAAGCAAAAAAAAAAAAAACAGAAACAGAAACAGCAACATTTCATTTCATTGTTCTGTTATTGTTCGGTTGCTGCTGCTTAAAATACGAATAAAATACTTTTCAAAACTAAAACAACACAATTGTGACAATTGGCACTCTAGCGAAATATTTCACGTTCACGTTACAGCCAAGTGGCGAATTGCGTAACGTCAGAGAACACACAAGTACACAAAATTGTGATTGTGGCAGCAACAAGTTGTCTAGAAACTCAAACTCTACATATGAAATATATTTATTGTCACAAGTGCCAACAAAAGTATTGATCACAAAAAAATTGGCCCGCTAAAGGGGGTTTCATTAGGCGCTCAGTAAACTTAAATTAGGTGAGAAGCCAGCCAGCCAGCCAGAGAGAGAGAGAGAGAGAGAGACGACAAGCAAATGTCGAATTTGTCTTGATTAACTTCTGCCACTTTTCAGTTGAAAATTAATAACATCTAAAATTTTAGGCTCAATATGAGTGAAATGTGGAACTTAAGAGCGGTTGTGGTGTCTGGACTAGCATTTTAAAACGGCTCCATAAGTGAGTTTATATCACCTCCGTGAGTTATCAGAAATCGCTCCTGCCAAACATTCAAAATGATGTCATCTGTATAACAAATGGCTGGAAAATTTTAATCGACGCGCCTAATTTTCATTTTTGTCGGTAAGAAAACCTTAAAAATTGGCCAATTGTTGTAGTGCCATCTCTGTTAAAGAAACACAGTTTAAGAACTTGTAACAAATTCATACAGTTTTGGAATTAGTGCAAAAGAAAGAAGATAATAAAGCGATCAATTAGCGATCTGTCACTTGACTTTGGCAGTGGATTTTACTTAATATGTTACATTCTAAAAAACTACATTTTGTATATTTGCAAATTAAGCTCTTACCAGCCTAATTAATATAATATTTGACTTTATCTATAAGTTTGTTTCATAAAATCGAATTTTTTTTTTCTGTATAAAATTTAATAAGACCCACATCAAGATTCTGTTGTTTTTTTTTTTTTAAACAACATTCATAAATAAAATTACTCAAGCCTAAATGATTATATTAATTAATAATTGTAGTGAAAACAATTTTCAAATAAACGTAAATCTTTTGATTAATAATCGAACAAGATGACCTCCATATTCGTAACTTAAGACAAATGCTGAAAAAAAAACTAAAGAAAAATGGCGACTACTAAAACCATCATTAGTTTCATTATGATCATCATCGTCATCTTAATCATTGTTAATAACTACTTCATCGAAATGTTCAAAAAATACAAAAATTACGAAAAAAGAAACCTGAAACAGACTCCTTAAAACCAAAATTCCATAAATAACTTTCTCACACTTGTGGCGAACAGTGAGCCGCACGTTCATACGTACATACATGAATGGAGACTTGAACGTCTGCAGTGAAGAGCCAAGGAAAAAAAAGAGTCAAATGCTTAAATGTTTATTTGCAAATGTTTAAATACACACACACACACACACACACACACACACACACACACACTCATACTAACACATGCACATGGATTTTGTTTGGGGGTACACGAATTTTTCAATGCAATTTTGTTTAACATAAAATGTTTCTTTTTTTAATATTCATTTAAACTAGTTATTTGGTCATATTGAAGTGGAGCTGCCAGATTTCGAGACACAGGGTGAACCCATACAGTCGTTTTCCATAGGCGATATGTTGTTAAAAATGTTTGAAAAACTCATCTGCTTAAATCAGTTTTTTGCTTAAAACTGACGTATCGCTTGAGCGATTCTTTCTTTTACGATAATGATTCCGGTTTATGGTTTTGAGAATTCAACCTTTCAAATGTACAAATTTTTAAATTCTTGCCTTTTATTGTACAAATTTAATTTTAACAAATAAATATGAATTGAAAAAGACTCGCAAACAAACAGCAACCGTTGGCCAAGCGATGCAGGGTAATGTGCACCCTGGCAGCCCTGTCCACAGATTTCAATTAATCTGTATTTATGCGTGTAAAATAAAAATAAAGTTATTAATATAAGTTTTTACATTTCCAAGATAAAAGTTCAAATTTGTTTTTAAAACCAGCAAAAGAATAAGTGAAATATTTTAACTGCAAATAGAGCACAACATTAAACATTTTTCCTTTGCCGCACAGTCACAGCGACAGTTTTGCATCAATTTTATTTTGTTTTATATTTATTCTCTTTTGAATAGTACAGAATTTTACGCTGAAAATAAATCAATCAATAGCGATTAATTGAACAACATTCATTAGAAGAAACAGAATAAAATGTATTTGAGAAAAATATATAAATTAGCAAAAACAAAAAGTAGAAAGAAAATAAGTACCAATAAGAAACCCGCTAAGATGATGGCAGTGCCGTGGTGGCGGTGCTGCTGGTGATGATGCAAATGCCGGCGGAGGAGGAGATTCCACCATTTAAGAAAACAGTGACGACGATTGCAAGAATGGAAAGAAGCTGCAAGAAATGTTTTAACATGCTGTTGATGTATTTTATATTTTAAAACTACTGGAGATAAACTCGGCGATAATAATGATGAGGAAGATCACGACGATGGGTATGAATGTTGTGCGTTCGCTGATGAGGCATATCACGCAGTTTCATTGCAGCATCAATATTGAGCAGCAGCAGCAGCAGCAATAACTTAAATGAACTCTGGCCATTTTTAAAACAACACAACAACAACAACAACCACATATATGTGTGTAAGTTGGAATAACATCATATAAACATCAGTCTCATTGGATCCTAATTCCCAATAACGAATTCAAGCAATTTACTCAAATGCTAATTTATGACTTATAGATCCACAGGTAGCCGCAAAAACGACTACAAACTTTGAATGAAAGAGAGGAAATGATAAAATACCAAAACCAACATAAACCTACAAATGTATTGCATACAGACTGTGTTTTATTTTTTAATTTTTTTAAATATTTTTCTGTGGCTCTTTTAGCCCCAAGTCCATACAATACAACCGAAGCAGCAGTTAAGGTAACATCTATCTACCATTAAACACCATAAACATATCACTTCAATCAACTAACCCACCAACAACTCCAACAACTCCAACAACTCCAACAACACATACATACATGTTTGGAAAGAGACACGACTGCACTTTTGTGGCTGGTGTGATGCATGTCCAAACGCCAAGAAGAAGCTGCACCACCGCAACAACAACAACAACAGCAACAACCATTTCAGTTCTTTTGATGGAATTCATATAGAGCCAAACAACAGCAACAACTGAAATTTCATGTTGTGATCTTATACTCGATCATCATCGTCGTCAGCTGTAAGTAACAAAAATTAAAGAAATAAATAAATAAAAAAACAAAAAAAAAAATAAGAAAAAAACATGCCTTCATCATCAGCAAGTCTTTTAAAAAGCCAGAAGCTCTGCGCTGTGTACTCGTATTCACCTCCCTGATAGGCAGAAGGAGCGAAAAAAGACTGTTAAATTGCGTCTGACTGACAGTTTTAATATGTACAATCGACAACAACAAAATATGTACGAGTAGAAAAAAAAACAGAAAAAAAAGTATATGTTAGCGATTGTTGTTGCTGTTGCTGTTGCTGTTGCTGTTGCTGGTGTGTATTGCGGGGTCTTGTGTAGGAGCCCGATTCCACACTAAATGAAATTGTAAATTTGCTAAACAACTTGCTTGGGTGGGGGCTAAAGTCTGGCTGCGGCTTAAGTCTACAACCCAAGAAGAAAGTTTTGGTAATTCCTCGCGCCGGTGGTCACTGAGTCACCGGTTTCGATAGTCTAACTGCTCATTTGTGGATAGCAACTGAACTACAGCAGCGTTACCGTTGTATTATGAATGGCAACTTTTGACAGTTGCCCAGAAGTTGTCGAAGCGGAGGGCGGAGTGGTAGTTTCATGCTTATAAAACGAGTATAACTTCCATGCGTGAATATTTTACTCACCATGAAAATAAGTGAATTTTTAAAATATTTCACGTAATTATCGAATTATCTATTGAATTTTATTAGCATTATTTTAATTTGAAAGAATTTTGAAAAATTAATGGAAAAAATCAAATTTTTTTATGTGAAAAAAAAAGCAAAAGTTTTAAGTTGGAAAGCAATTCAAAATTAAAATGCTGTTATCAATTGAATTAGTTTTTGATGATGAAGAAGAAAATATACAAAACGTAGTCTCGCTTAGAAAGCAGTTAAGAGACAATTCTAATCTTGGCGGAATTAGAGTGTCAAATTGCTGGCGGACTGTTATTTCATCTATTGTCAAATCTGTTAACAATAAATAATGAATTTCTAAGGCTTTACTCCGCTTTTTTTTTATCTAACCCCAAAGTTGCTTTAGAAACTCACACGGCAGGCAAAAATTCTCGCCAAAATTACTTATAAAAAAAAAACGGTAACACCTTTTTGGTAACTGGCAACGCCACTGAAGTTCGGTGGCTTCGATAATCGAGCCATACACGTCGTTTCCAGATGTTGTTGTCGTGTGTTGGAGGCAACAGGCTGAGTAATGAAATAGCCGTTTTGGGTCTTTAATGGCCGAGGGACTTGACCGGTATAACCAATAACCAATTTACTGTATGAGTACGGAAGGCAGCCCACACACATGGACAAGAGTGAGCTGCAAAATATGTACTACGTTCTCACAAAACTGACACTTAATGTGGAAATTTGTGCTAAAACAGTTTCACAGGACATTAAAAAAAAACTGTTGTTTGTGATCTTCTAAACTCTGGCCTTTGTATGGACTCAGTTTTGTTTCTTACTTTATAATGTAAAAAACAAAAAAGCCGCTTCAATTTATCTTATTGTAGTGTCAAAATAGGAAATGATAACTTCAACCAACCAATAAAATATTATCATCTTATTCATTGAAGACCAACATGCAATATTGATTTTTCCCCATTTATTTCCAAAAACAAATTAAAAAAAAAAATATCTGTATTTTCGAAATTAAAACTCCCAGCCATTTGCAATTGCCAGTACGATGCTCACAATGCCGTCACACACCACGATCATCGCAAGCCACAATTCGATTCAGTTGACAGATGAGCAATTGCTGCCATGCCGCGCTTATGTTTTGGACCCATCAATATTTTATTTATTTTCCCTCGATTTTGTTATTTCTCCTTCCCGCTTGTTGTGAGCACTTGAACACATTGTGGTAAGTTTTGAGTTGTGTTTTTTCTTCTGTTTCATATTTTCCGCTGCCTGCCAATGAATGTGTGCCGATCGCACATTCGTAATTGCATTTTCCCATAAGTGTGTGTGTTTGTCCGTCCGTTCATGGATCATGGATGATCTTGTAGGACTGGAATCTTGAGTTGCCTGGCCAGTTGAGTGACGGCCACTGACTGCTTTATGAGCACGAAGACATGCTGCATGCAATATGTTCAAGATTGCTGCTGTTGTTGTTGTTGTTCTTATTTTTGCTAGATTCTTGCGTATATTTATTTTGTTGGTGGCTGGCTGTTGTTGTAATTGTCAGCCACTCAGGGTCTTCTTGCGCTGCCTACAACCGTCGAACAAACCACATTTACGCCAGCGCTTTGCGTTTCTGCTGTTGCCGGAACTCCAGTTATTTGCTGCAACAACAATTGATTGAACACGCAAATTCGTCTTTGCCAGCCGTAGTGGCATAAAGGGGTCATTTAAAAGCAGACCTTTGGCAAGTGTAGAAAAGAAAATATTTTCGACACCACAAAAAAACCTAAAGATTTCATTAAAAGATACCAATTGATTGTAAAATATTTGCGAAATTTCTACATGAAGTCCACAAATAAACGGAGAGGAGAAACTTCTTAATGTTTGTATGCCACTAGACATGTTGTCTTTTGTCTTTATTACATCATTCTGTCGGGCTATTCAATTCAATATTTATTTCAAATTATGGACCGAATGTGTCAACAGAATCAATCTGGATTAACTGCCATTTTAATGACACGACTTCGTCGATAAACCTTCAATATAATAAATTGGCCATTATTAGTGCAAAACCTGCGCTCTGTTCAGCCGATTTAATTAACTTAGTTTATGAGAATAAGTCCAAAACTTATTGCCAAAACTTGTTATTGGCTGTAGGTGCTGTTAGTTTGAGTGCACGATTTGAGGTGGAAACTGAGTTGATTTGGCGAGTAGCACCGAACTCGAAGTGCTCTTAATTGCAACGAAAACGGTTTTCAATAAGACATTTTTTTTTAGCAAAAGCTGTTACTTTAAAAGAAATATTTCTCATGCAATTGCTCAGTTTCCTAACACGAACACAAGCAGCCTGTTTCACGACATCGACCGTGGGCATCCGCCCAACCCGTTGGGAAGGTCAGAAAACTGCTATGGAAACGGTTAAGGAAAATTTGATTTGCCAAATCCATGTGTTACTTCTATTAATGAATTTCGGCATTTTAACCAGTTTTCTGTAGTTCAAACTATTGGCGAATGTTTTAAACATCCTCGTTAAACAGGACCATAAGTTCGAGGATATCTAAATTCTTGAAGGAAAGTTGGGCTGCTTTCAAGCCACCTCATTTAGCACAAGTGATTCCAAATCACCTCTTTCTTGCATATTGTTAAAGAATCATCACCACTATTTACTTGGCTGCCCGTTTCCTTAGCACTTCCCACCCTCATTACGAACATTTTTACCACTAAATTCTAACTAGGAAAATTCTAACTGATGGAAAATATGATAGAAATGGAGTACATGGCCAGTCGTTTAGAACATTTCTAATGTATAGAATAGAGCCATAGTGAAGGGTTTAGTAAGTTGCTATTGACTTGATGGGAAACTATAACAGAAAGTCCTTAATTCAGCGGTTCCTATACACAAAATTTTTATAAAATCCATTGCGTGTGAAATATCATACAAATTTGTTATATTTTTAAACACGAAATTGAAAGCAGTTGCGCCGTGACACGCGTCTAACAAGTGTTCAATTCAGATGATGAAGGCCCCCTGTGAAAGTTATTTTGTGCATTCATCGCTCTAGAATATCATAAAAATTTGTTAATATATGAAAATAAAGAAATAAAAATCATTTAAGACACTAGTTCATGTCAGGTAGCCTTAACATGACTCAACGCCAGGTGGTATTCGCAGTTACTCTGTGAACGCGATCCATTGAAAATGATTTTTTATACAAACTGGGCTCAATTGCCAGCTCCCTAAGGGACTGCTTAGCGAATACCTGAGGTTTCCGTAAGTCTCAGAGAAAATTTAAAGTATATTTTTTTAATCTTTAAAGTTTCCTCATTATTTTAGTAAAATTTAACATAAAATTTAGTGATTTCAGCGCCTGATGGAAACAACAAAATTAAAACCTGACTGATATATCATATATATAAACAATTTGGCATAGAATAATATTTTTCATGTATTTCCACCTCCTCAGCAAACCAACTATTGTCGGCCATTACAACTGAAGCTTTTTTCTTTTGATTGCTCTATCGGCCGCAATAAAGAAATAAAAGGCCCAACGTGTGTCGACAGTGGTACGAGTCTGATGGCCGCACAACAAATCAATTTTCAATAGAAAAATTTACACCTGTCAGTCGACTATTGCATGACAACTGGCTTGCAAATCATGACATGAGTTCAATTTGTGACAATTATTATGGCAACATTTCAAAAACCAACAAAAGAGCTTAAATTGTATTAGCACATGGATTGTTGCAACAACAACAAACAATAACTTTTTTTTGCTTGATGCAATACATAAATTAAATAAAAATACCATAAATAATAAAAAAAAAAAAAAAAAAAAACTTAACAAATCTATGATTTCTATCTAAATTTGTTCTGTGAAGTTTTGAGGCAATTTTTAAAATTTGTTTGTTGTTTTTTTCTTTCTTATATTTCGCTGGTTTTTGCTTTAAATGTCATTTTAAACATTTTTTATTTCGACATTTTTTTTAGTTTCTACATTTTTATTAGTATTATTTTATTTGGTGTGCGAGTGTTTCGTTTTTTAAGCGTTCCTGTTGCTGCTATTGTGTTTTCGCTCAAGCGCTGTTGTTGCATGCGGTTCGAACGACCAGTATTAAGAAATCTCAGAACAATAATTTCATAAGATTTTGTAACTAATTGCTTTAGATACGATTATTTTATTTGTTGTAATAAAATTAAAATGTATATGGGCGTGTTTGCAACAGTGTTTTAAGGTTCTTTTTTTTACAGAAACAGTAATAAAAATAGGGGTCTATTATTCAGTTATTCGATAAGTAACGCGCCGGCCAAATGGGAAACACTCTAAAAAGTAGATGGTTAAACGACTAAAGCGAAAATTGCAATAAGATCAAAATGAATAAACCAACGTTTTGTCAGAAAAAAATATGTAACTGTTTAGACGTTATTCTTAAGGTTCACTTGCAAGGGAAAAAACCTTTTAATAAATTTTCCTGCAAAGGATATTTTCAATTGAGAAGGAAATAAAAAAAAAATAACTTTTTTTTTTAAATTTACCTGCAAAATCAATGACATATTCAAGAAATTGTTTTATGCTGGGAAAAGTTTTGGAGAATTTTTATAAGATTGAAGGCTTTTTGATTAAATTTGTAGGAATAATTTCCTTTAGATAAAAATTTTCCACTGAGGAATTTTTTTTCATTTTCGTGACCTGAAGGCAAATTTTTATTCTGGGACATTAAAAAAAATATTTTATTTAATATTTTAATAGATTTGCAAAAAATCCTTCAACAGTTTTTTAATAAATCAATATTTTCAGAAAATTTCCGTGAGGCGAAATTTTTAATATGGAAAAATTTTTGGGAAATATAAAATTTGTTTCATAAGGTTTTAAGCCTGAAGCTTTTTTATGACATTTTTGATTAGTTTTTATAATAATTAAATAATTTACTCTGGAAAATGTGTTCACTTACGGAAGTTTCTTACTTGGTTAGGAAATTTTTACTGCAAGTTCTTTTTTTTTTGGTTACTATTTTTTATTTTTCATGATAAAGTAATTTGTTTTAAAGTTTTAGAAAAAATGTATTCTACAGAAAAATTTCCCACTAAGCGAAAATTTTTATTTGCAATCTAATTTTCATTCTTTTAAAAAAAAAATAGGTTTTGAAACCTAAATTCGAAATATAATAATAAAAGATTTTGTCTTAAAAATTTCAGTACAATTAAAATTTTCTTTTTAGGGAAATTTTCTATATAAAAAAATAAAATAAAATAAAATAAAATAAAATAATAAAATTTTGAACGGTAAAATCAATCATTTGGAGAATAGAAACAGAAACGATTGGTAAATCGACATGAGATCGACTTTCAAGTTCTTGTGTGATGTAAATTTCCAGCGCTCACATTAAGTCTAACTTATGCGCCAGCCTCATGCATATCTTCAGCGATATATGTATATATAAGTCCGCAGATTATTAATTAAATTAAAAATTATTTATTTTCGAAGAGTGTTTAGCATTCGTTGTGGCTTTTTGTTTATAAGTTCTTTCAAATAACAAAAGTTTTCGCTTTTCAGCTGCTTAATTCATTCGATCAAACTTCAGCTGATTTTGCTTTTGTTTTTCTACAGATTATTCTTTTATTTATGCTATTATGGCATATATGTATGTATTTTTTTATTATTAACTTGTACTTAATATTTTGCAGTTAAAAAAAAACTAAAATTAATTTTTATTATTTTATTTATTGTCTGCACTTGTCTGTCAGGCACACCTGGATATTTCCATTTTATTCGCAATCAAACAAAACACAAGTTGGAAAGAAAATTTCGCAATAATCGTTTTAGTTATTAAACGAACTTATTAATGAGATTTATTAAGTATGAAGTATAATATAGTATATTTTTTTATAGTTTTATTTAAATTTAAAACTGCTACGACAATGAAGTGGACTCAAGGACGAATTGGTTGTGCCCTACAGTCACAAGCTTAAGCAACTTTGTTGTGTTCAATTTAGACAGATTTTTAATTAGTGGGAGACACTGGGCGTTTAATGGAAAATCTTTTAAAAAAAAATATACAATTTCATTGTGTTAAAAGAAACCATGAAGGTTTCTTTTTGATAAATATTTATGGTTAATAAAATATTTCTCTGTTGTCAATCGCAGGCTCCGGTTAAATATATTAACATGTTAATATTTTAACTAATTTTATGCAATAAATCAAAATTTAAAATCGATGGCCATAAATTTATTGACGCCAATTAGTCGCCATTTAGTGAAGCAACAAAACAGTCTTAAGCAAATTAATTAAAAAGCTGGAATTGACCTATTTTTACAATTTAAAAAAAAAATAGGCACGAAAGTAGTTATTATGACTCTTCTAGTCCCCTCCTCTCCCCTCTAAAATCTACATATTTAATACATAAACTGCAAATCGAGATAAAATATATATAAAAATGTCAACCATATCCGATAGTTTATGAAGAAAATAAACAAACAAACAAACAAAAATGGGGAAAAAATCAATACACAAATCATTTGGCCGACTGACAGTTGCTTATGTTTCATTTTCTTTATTTATGTTATTGTTATTAGAGTAGTAGTAGTAGTTGTTGTTGTTGTTGTTAAAGCTGTTATTGAATCTTCCCAACACAAGAAAAACTTCACAATGCCACAGCTCACCACTTCAACGCGCTTAATCATGTTGAGCACTGATGTTCGAACAACAACAACAACAACAACAAGAACGTCAACAGCAACAAAATTAAGCTGGAATACCGCTGCTGCTGTTTGCTTGAATTTAAATATTACGCCAGTAAATGTTGAAGTAAATAATGTTGTTTTCGTATCCATCAAATAATTTGAAACGCCATGTTATTTTGTTGTTGTTGTTGTTGATTTTGTTTTTGATGATGGCGACAACTCAACGCTTGAACCAAAAAAAAAATAACCAAAATGTGTAGAAAAAAACCAATAAACGAAGAAAAATATTCGTAGATTAGACAGCAACTCATCCATCCAACAGAGGATAATAAATGGCTTTCGTTAAAATGTTAAACTTTTAGTTGTCGATTATTTATGTTTGTGTGCGCGAGTGCGAGTGTGTGTGTGTGTGTGTAGTTGTTTGTATCTTTTGAATTTTTTTCTTTCCCCCAATAAGATATTTTGATTAAAATCATCGTTATAAGACATTAACACTGCCGCCGACAATGTGCTACAGTCACACAAACATGTGTAAATAGTTCACGGTTAGATACTAGAGGCCTTCAAATACCAGCAGCCCTTCCTTGTCTCTCTTAATTACTTTCCTGTTCATTTTGTTTGCAGGTTGTTGACGGCGGCCCTGTAAAGCTGATTTGCTAATTTAAATTAAATTTGTTAAATGAAATCCGAAAGGAGCCTCTGGTGATCAGGTAGATGAGAGAAATCGATTCGTTTTCCAATAAAAGCTAATGTCGAAAACGAACGGTTTGCTATAAAGTGTAATGAAAAACGAAAGTTTCACTTCTTGCTTGAAAAAACATATTGTACTAAAATTTAGCATATATTTTATGGGCATCAATATTAATAATTAATAATTCAAGTCAAGCTGTAAATACTGCACCAAAATGGTGGAGGGATGGCTCAAATCCATTATATGTGTGTGACGGCATGTAGGGGAGAGGACAGCTTGACTAATTTTTAGACTTAAACAATGTTTGCGTTTAAATTAGAAAGGATTTGAAACGAATTTAATCAATCCAAATCAATTCCCCTGGTAGTCGAGTTGGCAGCAGCTTTCAAAGATCGGTTGGGAACGACTCTGTTGCAGCAATGCACAGCCAAAAAGCGTGACTGAGCTCATTTCGTTCTTAACATAAAATGTATAAGAGATTTTCAGGAAAATAGTCATAAAAATATCCTGTTGATAGTCAACGAAATGCATGTTTGGACATGATTGCCGCTATGCAGCAACACCTTAATTAAAAATATTAGGCGTTTTAAAAGCGCTCATTATTACTTAATTGTAGCTATTAATTATATAATATAGATCCTGTTTGTTTATTATTTGTAAGTAAATTAAATGTTCCTCAAATTGTTGGTTAAGTTGTGCCTGACAGTGTTCTTTACGCGCTTATTTCAGGAATATTGGTTTTTGTTGTTCGTTTTCCAGCTTTCTTCCGATTAGTTGTTAATCGGTTGTTTTGAAATCGTCTCAATTTTCTTTTCATATCTGTTTATATTGCAATACAGTTTTGATCGATTTACAGATACCATAAAAGAGTGGAATTTTGATATATATTCGGTGTTCATTCATTATTTTTTAAACAGCCGCCAGACATTTCATCAAAGTTCCAAAGTTCAAAAACTACACGCAAGCCTTTAGGAAGGCATCCCCTTTGAAGGCCCTTACAATTGCACCGCTGAGTCCATCCCCTTCAGCCAACTGAAACAGAAACATACATTTATATACGTGCAGACACATCGATTAGATACAAACATATGTACATACGGACATGCCTACGTACCGTTTTACTTTTAGGAGCTGAAATATGTTCAGCTGCCGTAACTGCGGCTGCTGGTTTTGTTGTTTTAAAATTAAGCTTTATGTAAATTAAGTTGGAGTTGTTAGAGCCGAACGAATTGAAAAAGCATTTTGATTAAAGGAAATTTTATAATAACTGACAATGAGTTGAAAACTAATTTTTATAAAATGATAAATGTTGATAACCGAAAAAAAAACACTAGAAATGTATTTCTTTGTGTTTATGAATTTATGAAACATTTTTTTCATACCATAGATGAATTAAATAGTAGGCTGGAGATAATCGTAGACCACAATTTATGTAAGTTCATCAATTACCAAGTTAAAATTCATATTAAAAAGTTGCGCTAACTTCACTTCGAGTATAAGAAAGGACTAAGAGTCGAATTGCAAATACCCTTCCAAAAGAAAAACTAAAGTTAAAATTGATATAGGAGGCGAAGGCCCTCATCACACCACAATAACACAAGGAGCAGCAACGATTTTTTTATTAAAAAAATCTAGTTTTCTTGCTCCTCTTTTCATATTAAAAGGAATGAAATTGAATTATTATAACCAGCAGGAGCTGCATTTAAAATTGCCTGACCCACAGCCCACTTTCAGCTATCAAAGAAATCTATATTCGTTAATTTAATGTTGGCATCAAAACGTTGAAGGTATTCTTGTAGATGGTATTCGAATAATTTAGTCGATTATTTATTCGAATAGTTTATTCGAATAATATTTTTTTAATAATTTAAACGATTATTTTTTATAATCATTTATTCGAGTAATTTAGTCAATTATTCAAAGGAATAGTTTAGTCAATTATTTATTCGAATAATAAAGTCAATTATTTACTCGAATAATTTATTCAAATAATTTATCGATTATTCATTCGAATAATTTATCCGAATATTTGCCTAAAAATATTTCAAATACATAATTATTTGAAAAATTATTTGAATATCGAAAATTCAAAATGGTTGTTATACGAATTAATCAATTAAGTTTCGTAAAAAATATAACTTGGACAGCAACATATATTTATGGACGGACATATACTTATATTGAAACGAATGGATATTGCAATTTTTAATCGAATAGTTGATTGAAATATTTCCGTCACAATCTGTTACACCCATCAAATATTTTCTTCTTTGACAAACGTTTGTTGTCTACTTCCAACATGGTTAATTGGGTAAAACGAAAATTTCTCAAAGGAAAAATAAAATCACACTAAAATATTGAACTTGTAGATAATTTAAAACGCTTCACTGCATTTGGGCCACCCTGTAGATACTTAAAATAGCAAAAACCAGCTGCACATTCACTTACTTTTGAAAAACCTACATTTCTTTGAAAAAAATACTTCTTCCTTCCAATTCACACATAAATCTGAACATTAAACAATTTCCGTTAAAAGTTTTCATACGCGAAATTACTTTAACAACAAATACTATTCGGCATAGACCTTAACTTTGTTGTTGCTCAACGAAAGCTGTAATTTAAAGTCCCAGCACTTTACAATGTCTCAACAAAGCCTTAATTTTGTAACCATAATCTGGCTATTAAAAAAATATATACAAAGTAAATATAATTTTTATGGCATATATTTATTAACTATCTTTAATAAATGGCTATTATATTTTAACAAACAGCGAATAGGAGCAGGAAGACACAGAGGGAGGAAGAAGAAAAAAAATCATGGTTAATGAACAGCAACCAGGCCATCTTCGGCATGAAAACGTGTTAAAATTCACGCGAGGACAAGCAACAGTAGTGGCAGCGGCCAACAGGTTAATTTTTGCTTAAAGGTTACAATATGGTCGATTACTTTAAAGCATCGCTTTTTGTTTTTGTTTGCTTACAGTTTACACAAAAGCAAAGCCAAACGAGAGTGCAGCACAGCGAACACCAACTACTTGTTAAAAAGAAAAAAAATCCATAAAAAATAAACTTCATCTAACAGCAACAATTTAAGTTCTTGTTTAATACACACATACACACACCGCACACACACACACATACAGTAATGGAAGCCACAAAAAATGCTTTGTGCAACAAATGGCTGGTAATGGACGCTAAAATACAGTCGCAGAAGTGAAACTGCTGAAACAATAATTCTTTAAAATAAGCAGCCACACTGTAGAGCAAAGGAATAGGCTAATGGTGATGTTATGTTGCACAGGCTGCTAGATTTAGGACCCTCATTTTAAGCTCCTGTGATGCCATTACGTATTGACAGTGTTGGAGCGAAATTTTTTATAAAAAAATCATTTAAATGCACTATATCGTGGTTTTAAAACTGAGGAAAATGGTGTACCAGCAATTAGTTACGCATAATAGAACAGAAATCGGCATGACAAACTTGACGATGTAGTGAATTTAAGGATCACCGATTTGTTTTTGATATCCTTAAAAGCTGAGACTCAACTTTTACCACCTTAAATAGTTTTTAAGTTATTGTCATTAGTAGTAGTTTTAGTTGTAGTAGTAATAGTATTAGTAATAGTACTATTAGTAGTAATAGTAGTAAGAAAAGTAATATTAGTAGCAGTGTAGCAGTAGTAGTAGTATTAGTTGTATTAGAATTACTGTTGATAGTAGTGATGGTAGTAGTAGTAATAGTAGAGGTAGTAGAAATGAAAACCTTAACAGTAGGAGTGTTGACGCTAGTTGTAAGAAGTAGTAGCGTTATTAGTAGTAGTAGTAGTAGAAGTAGTTGTGTAATTAGTAATAGTAGATGTCACTGGTAGTAGTATAATTAGTAGTAAAATAATTAGTAGTAAAATAATTAGTAGTAGTAGCATTAGGAGTAGTATTATTCGTAGGAGTAGCATTTAGTAGTAGTACAATTAGTAGCAGCATACACGTCCACAAAGGCAAGAAAATCTGGCGACATGTTGGAACGTCTAATGGTCAATAGTTGCCATGTTATGGGCACCTTTTGTCAGAGAGAGGTGCCACTAATAAAAAACGGTATCGCTGGAGGGTCTCAATTGACACTATTCATTTATAAGGCATTCCATTCCAAATCCATCAATTAGATATTGGAATTATTCTTATAAATCGGATAAATTTGTCAGCTTTCTTTATGTTTGATGGTTTTTGTGACTAGAATGGAATTTAGCATCTTAAATTAAAGAGAATTTTACTCTATTCAAATAGCGCTCAGTTTGGCTGAAATAGGTTAAGAAGGCCGTTATAAAGGCGAAGCAGATTTATGAAAAACTACTACTCACTTGCACCACTATAAAGGCAGCCAGCCTGCCGCACAGCACAACAGATGATGGTAGTAATAATGATGAGCTGGCCTGCTGCACGTTGAAGCTGGTTTCTGATAATGATGGCAAAATATAACACCTGAGTGTTATTTTTGTTTCTTTTATTTTGGAAACTCTACAGCAAAGTGCAAGTGAACGCACATTTGTTGGGTAAAAGTTAAACAAAACTGCAACATCCATAATCTTCAAATAGGCCTTATATGGTGGCATGAATTGTATGAATATAATTGTGGCTTTTTTTGTTGCATGTATGTACATACATACAAGCAGCTACATAAAGTTGCAGTCTTTATGTTGTTCGTGCCATCCAAAAGCCAACGGAGAGGGTTGCGAGTGGCATTCGCACATGGTGTGAAGGTGTCATTTGTTAAAGCATGCTTGCAGTGACTTGAGTACAAATCGTTAAGTTGTACAACTGCACACAACAACAACAACTTTGTGGCTGATATTGGGCAGCCATTAAGTACTAAGAAGAGCCAGCGCAGCTAAGAACAAGCACAACACACGACCCGTGTAAATAAAGCTTTCCGTCTTCTATGGCCGATACTAGCAACTGACTGACTTGCATTACACCTTCTTTTGTGGCACTAAGAATTTTTAATGATTTTTTCGTTGCTTGCTAAGAGGAAAGTAGTTTTTTCTCCGCTTAACAATATCAAACAGCAACAACATGTGTCATGCAAATTAAATGCACATGTCTTTTTACAGAGTGCTGCCCACCCTTCCCCTTACTAGTTTTACATCTGTGTATTCACTGGGTTGGGCTGGTGTAAATTTATCAATCGGCAAAATTTCAAGTCTTACAAGATTTTCGTAGCACTGGACATGGGGCCAGGTTGCTGATTCGCCCCCAGCATTATGAAAAAACTATATGTTATATTGCCAACAGCAATAGACCAGATCTGTCAGAAATCGCTTAAGCGGATTGACTTTTTTATATGCTTATAGGTTTTTCAGTGTCTGAACATAGTATTTACTAGACATCTGCAAATTGTGTGGTGAAATTTTTCCGAAGAAAAATCATGGCCTTCCAGTTATTCGCTGCATCGACTGAAGGTTTTTGACTCTTCATTAAAGTTATTATTCGAACATTATTCGATAAAAGTGTACAAATATTTATTTGTATTAAAATTCGGAAAAATGTTTATTCAAATACTTGTCTTAACATAAATTGTTATCTTTTTTTACTTTTCAATTTATTTATTTCAGTAGTTATTCGAATAATGATCAGAATTTCTTTGAAATTTATACCATTAATTGAAATAATTATTCTTCGAAATACATACATACATACATACATGTGTAAATATATTCAAAGAAGCACTATTCGAATATTTATTCGTGTCATCATTTACACAACTATTATACTATTTCAATAACTCTAGGTCAAACAATTATTAGTAAACAATTCTATATCGATTGATAATGTATAAAACAATAATAGCATTATCTGAACCTAAAGTCGAATAGTGATTTCGAAAATATATTCGATTAATTTAATCGAATACATTATTCGAATACATTATTCGAATACATATAATTGCTTGTAAGACTAATGTTATTATTTTACATATAAAAAGAATATTCAATTATATTTTGTGCAAAATATTATTCGTATAATTTATTCGATTATATATGTATGTATTTCAGCACGTGTTATTTATTCGTTTAGTTGTGTATTTTCTGTTTAGCTCTACATCGAAATACTATTTGAATCATTTTCAGTCCTTCTAATCAACCAGTTAAACATCGATTGATCATAAATTTAAGTATAAACACTTTATCCGAGCTTTCATTCGTATACATAGTATGGGTATTCGATTAATTTATTCAAATGCATTATTAGACTAAACTATTAAATACTTTTGTTTTATTTATAATTTAAATTATAATATTCAAATATATTATTCGAATGCTATTATTCGTTTAATTTATACGAATATATGTACATATATTTGAAAATAGTTTTTTTATTCCAATCTAATAATTATATCAATTAAAAAAAACATATTTACTTTATTCGGGTATTCATGCGTTTGAATAAAATATTCGAATTTATGTAGGTACTCGCATGTTCAAATAATTGCTTGATTAATAAAACCAATAATTATGCAAATAACTGAATGCATTCGATTATTTATTCGATTATATGTTCGAATAATTTATTCGAATAATGTATTCGATTAATTTGTTCGATTATTTATTCGAATATTTTTTTTTTTGGAAAAATTTCATAACATGTTTCGAGATTAAATAATTTCTTGTAGCTTAAATACTATTTTGTTATATATTTTAATTATGAAAAATTAAAATGAACACCATCAAAATTATTGTTCCATATCGCTGAATAGTCTTTCGAGTTCATCAATTAACTTCTGTAACAAGCAATTATTTCGATAAAAACATTTTTACATTGAGTAACTGGTTCTCATATGTAATATTTCATTGAAACAGAAATTTAGAATAAAATTTTATCTAAATAAATTTTATTTTAAACTGTTTTTTGCTTTAAACATTTTTAAGTTTGAAATTTTTGATTTGATCGCTACTGATTTGCTTCTGCGGATATTCTAGTTAGAATAGTCATATGTTTGATGTTCAGTGTTTGCAGTTTATGGTGTTGCAGATGTCCAGCGTATTTTATTTTAAAACAAACAGTATCTGCGTTACAATATCTGTGTGACATTATTTAAGGAAATGTTCATGTTTTCGCTGTCTCCACTAACGAGTAACAACTTTTGCCCGTTTTTCAACTTTTTTTTTTTTTTTGTATTTTAATTTCAACAATTGTGCGTTCTTTGTGACACATTTTAACAATTTATGACTTGTACGTTGTGTAGTTTGACAACACAACTAAATTCAAAGTAATTCACATGTCACTGACAATGCAAATAATGCAGCGGTTGGTTGGCTGGTAGATTGTTGTTGCCATTATTTATATGTTAAAATCACATTTATTAAACAGTTCGCGTTTTGTTTTCCCAAAGTAAAGTTTTTCCATGGTTTTTGCAGTTGCACTTGGATCAATGCGTTTGCTGAATTGACCGGCTGTAAATGGCAGGTATATCAATGTTCGTTATATTTCCATTGTTGCAACCGTTTATTAGTAAATTGTTCTTTTTTGGATTGTTGGCTTCTTTTTGGTTTAAGACTAATAACAATTATAAATTACAACTAGAAATTTAAATTATTAGTGGTAGTTTAATTACCGAGCAAATTTTGCTGAGTAATAAATTCTTATATGGCTAAATTTTTAGCAAGATTCTTCTATGAAGTTTCTGCCAGCCGCTGTATAGAAATCTGACACTGTAGCAGCTTTTAATAAAATGAAAGAAGGCGGGTTTGTGTAAGTCACAGAAGTCACAGTATTCAATAGCTTTCACAATTGTGATATTGAAAACCTTGTTAAATTTTTTATTTCGAAAATGGATAAAAAAAATTTTCATAAAACTGAAATAAAAGATTTACGTACTTATCTACGTATGAATGTTTTAATTGATATGATTAAAAATTTAATTGTATTAATTAAATAATTACTTCAATTAAATAACAAGTTTTATTGCGAATATAATAAAACTATATTTATCAAGTCTCGCAACTGCTCTGTTTTGTGGGATGGTGAAACTTGCCTTAATTTTTCCAGATTTTTGTTTCGCAAATTCGTAGATCAGGTTTTGATCAGCTGATCGAAACTTCAGAAAATAAATTAATAATACCTGGGCCATTTAATGCGTAAATAAGTATATTTTAATGAAATTTTTCTATATAAAATGACGAGTATTTTAAAAATAAAATGCTTGAAGGTAATTTTGGATAACGACAGATTTGGGGATGTTTTTTTTGAAAATTGATCACTAAAGTGCAAGCCTTCAGTTGTATCAAGGGTCTGTAGATGAGTCCAAAGTAGTCACCTGAGCATTGGCCACAAAAGCTCTTCCGGGCGCGACTGCGAACTGTTATACAAAAATTCAAACGACCCGTAAGCTGAAGGTGAACAATCCTAGACTATAAAGCAGTTTCTCTAAACGGACCCAGAGCAATTGGAAGCTGAGCATAACTGGCTTAGAAAAAATCATGTTCAGGGGTGGAACCCATTTGTGGAGGAAAGAGTAAGTCAACGAAGGTGGCAGAAAACGATTGTTTTTGGGGACAACAAACATCCATATTTTGTGGCATCTAAATCGAATGCCTCTCGAAAAAAATGACTACTTGTCAGGAGTCTTGAAAGGAAGGCATTGACGAAATATATACATTTGAAAACGACAGGGGCCCAGCTACCACCCTGAGCGGTTATGGGGCAATCATGCGGAACTTGGTTTGGTTGATGTGAATGCCAATGACATGTAGTTTTAACTGATCGGCAACACTTTTACTTTTCAAGCCGGTTTTGGACATTCTGCCGCAGCCATTGGAAGGCATATTGATATCACGAATTGATGACCTTTCACTTACACTCTTACAATCAAACGTAAGGAGATCTTAAAGAAAGACCCCTAAAAAAATCTTTCCTAGAAACTTGTTGGGATGTGACAGCGGAAACTGCTTTTAATATCCACAAAAACCTTTAAATAATCTTCCAGCCAAGAAAAAATTGCCTTAAATTTGTTTCTATATTAATGACCAAATAAATACAATAAATTTTTTTAGGTGCAAAATGGGAAACTGAAGTTTAAGCTTTTTATAGCGTGGAGCGATAAAAAATCACCTACAACTTATAGACAAATGAAATAAAAACTAATAAGAGATCAAGGCTGGCAAGCACAGAATAAAGTCAATATGGACTTTAATTACTGGCGACCGAAGTATGTGTAGAACGTTTGTGGTACATGAAACAAAAAACTTGCCGCTCGTTGCTCTGAAGCGAGCGGTTTAATACAGACACCAGCAGCGCAACGCACACAGACCCGGGTATCTGTTTGTTATTGAAATGCTCGTCCATATAATTAAAATGTTAATATTTGTTAAATTAGAAAACTAAATATACACAAATGTGAGCCAATGGAAATTGAGATAAATCTTGAATTTAATTTGTTTTGCATACAAATACAGTGGGCCAGAATATTGAAACGTTGGATGAGAATGAGAAAAATTTTTCAGACAAATATATTTCCACTGCAAAATCTTAAAAACATAAAAGTACAAATTGTTTTTAGACTTTTAGTTAACACTGTCTGATAAGGCTTTAAATGTTCACAAATTCACTTATTTTATCTACAAAGAGGGCAACCGCTCCATAAAACCGTATGTAAATATCAGATAACAGGACGTGTTTTTCGATTTTTTTCTTTTTTGTAATTTTAATTGAATTTCTACCAGATTAATGAGGTTAATAAAACTAATTAGTTTAAAACAAATTGCCTGATTAATTGTTCAAATAATTAAAAAAGATTTTTCCTGTCAGCAAATATAATTATAAAACTCAAAAATAAACAACAAAAAATTGTAAGCAAAAAGCCCATAAAGTTTTATAAGTATTTTTCTTCACTAGACACTGAAAACTTAGGATTGTGGCGGGTGTTTAAAAATGCTCAAAGCCGAGGAAAGGAACTTTTGAGCATCTCCGTGTATGGAGTGCATTCTGCAAAATGTTGTCAAAATTATAGAAATAGTATTTTGTGGACTATTTATTATTGTCATCAAGAAACTTTTTGTTTAAAGATATATTTTTTGATACCAAGAAATATTTTTACTGATTTAATAAACTTTTTTGTTTGGTGTTTGTTTTCTACGCAATGTTGGCAATTAGACAGCTGGAAAACATACAAAATAAACACAAACTTGAAAGTAGAGAAAAAACAAAAAAGAAATACAACAACTGTATTTTGCAAGATTATTGCCTGGATCCATGAATTCCTTGGCAGCTCCAAGAATATTCAAATCATTTAAGATGTTCTTGAACTAGAAGAAGTTGTTCATGAGATGACAATCACCATTCGTTTTCGTGTGTTTGTCACATAGAGGATCTTTAGTTCACCATGAATGTTCGGTCTTTTCGCCGATGGCAGGCCAGTATAATTAATTGTAAAATCTGTAAGACAACAGTAACAATCATATGAAGAGTTTTAGCGAATAATTGTTATACTTTCTTGACACTATTTAAAAATCCTATAAATAGGAAAACAGAAGACCCAACTACCGACCTTAAGAAATGTTGTGACAGTGAAAATGGCATAACAAAAGGCTCAATCTTAAGTGTTTTGTGGGTAACAGCTTTAATCAGCGTTGCTTCTACCATAAACTTATAGTATATAAAGAAAAAACACTGCAGGTTACTGCATGTATTCGGTATTTTCCAGCATTAAATTTTTTTCTTACATGGCCACACTGTCTGTTCCACAAAAAAACTAGAGCTGATCAAATCAACAAAGTGAATAATGAGGCCCCGTAATTAAAATATAATAAATATTTTTCTGGTCTCAAAATTTAGTTTCAGAGAATGTAATTTTTTAACTGATTTAGCGAATTTCGGTGTTGAATTGGCAAAAAAAAAAGGCATTTAGTCTATTTAATACAGTCTAGCACAATTTGAAAACAACCAGATATCATATTTTTTTTATATTTTTCTTAATAAATATAAAAAGTTACTAGAATTATGGAAATTGCGAAATTTTGTTCTCTTTTGCAGTTGTCTTTTTGCTGCCTCATCTCAGTTTTATAATTAATAATTTTCTTTCTTTTCCCCTTCAAGGCATCCATAAAATATATAACCACCAAAACCTTTTTCAAAATATTTAGTTTAGTTTGTCAGGACAAAAAGCGGTGGCCGTGTTGCTAAAATTTTTAATAAATTTCATAAACAATTTTCTAAAATTCTATAATAAAGTAAAACATTCACAAAACACCAAAAAGAAAAAACTTCAAAATGCCACAAAAATATTTCTATATGTACATTCATACATACATACATTCATACATACATACATATTACATAAATTATGAACATACATAAATCTAATGTAATAACTAAAAATGTTGTGAAAAATCCAAATAAATAAATAAAACATTTCAAACTCAACAAAATGGCGTTATTTAGGAAAATTTATTACCAACCATAGACCAAAACGTATATTTTCTTGTCTCCGTTTGAGTTGAAAAGTCTATAAAAATCTATCATTAATCATTTTTATTTGGGTAGTTAACAAAAATCTAGATCTTTGCCGTCGAGGCGCACAGAGAAGAAATTTGTAAATCCTTCATGGTATTTGCAGTTTTAAGAAGAGCAAGAAGGATGATGGCCTGAAAACACCACAACCAAAAGGCAACAGAACACCCTCAAAATGGGTGTCGTTTTCAGCTTGATGATAACCACAAATTTTTGCAAAAACAACATTTCCGTCATACAAACATATATTTTTCATGACATTTTATATTTATGTATGTTTTTCTCTATTACTGCGTTAGTGGCTTTTTTTTGGAACATGTATCTGTCTGCAAGGGAGGCTACACTGTGAGTATAAATACTCAGCTTTTAGCAACAATGAAAAGAAAACTGTCAGCATAAACATGACTTGATGCTTGATGTAAAAATTTAGTATATAAATATGGAGTAGTTATAAAAGCTGGTTAACAACGAAAGCTTGTTGTGAATTAAAGCAGGTCTTAATAAGCTTTAAAGCTCTGGGTAGTAGACACTCTCGAATCAAGACGAACAGCTGGTTAACAACGAAAGCTTGTTGTGACGTAAAGCAGGCCTTGACAAGCTTTAAAGCTTTTGGTAGAACCAATTTAATATAGTTAATTAACCCTTCCTGAATAGATTGAAGCAAAGAGAAATAGCCGTACAACGTCTACAAAAGTCAGCATCAAGCAGCAGCTTCAAGTCGAAGATGATGAATTTTGGAAAAACTATTATTTAAATGACGAATCAAACAAGTTAATAAAAATAAAGAAGAAAGACTTCTATGAAGAAAAACTCCAACAAATTAAAAGAAATAATAAAATTTTATATAAAATATTGTAGATAAAATTCAACCTGGGATTATTATATTAATATGTAAAACTTGAAATGTACGTTCTCGTGCTAAAACTCATCATTACTGATAAATAGTTGGATTAGTAAATACTATATCCACAAACAAGTAATGAAATGTTATATTAATGAAGTCATTTTTCTAGACCTGCTTTAATTGTTATAGTTCCCAGACGAATTGTCGACGGTAAGAAGGTAACAGATTTGAAGAAAAACTCCTTCTTAACCAATTGAGGGGTTTTGTAATAAAACTCAGCCGTGTAGCAGCTCTGGGCGGAAGAACAGCTTTAACGTTGTCTTGAACAGGCTTGTTGTTGTTGATGTTGTTTCAGTTTTGAGATAAGACTCAAGAAACAGTTCTGTCTTTAAAGTAAAGAAAAGCCCTCATCCTCTTTCAGCAGGTGACACTAGACGCAGTAATTTTGTTTTCGTGACTCTCACTGAAACTCAAAATATTTTCCTTCTTTATAAAATCCACAACAAATTTCTAAACCCTGCATCAGCTAAATGATGTATTAAGGCGATGGAAACTTTGGCACCAACAACAAGAACAACAACGTTAGCAAAATTGTAGTAATAATTGTGAAAGCAGTTCTTGCCACCAACCATCTCTCAAAATGGAAAAAACAGGCAACTTGTGGCAATTGTGCCAGTCAAACTGTATCAGGCGAAAAAGACTAACAACTCGTAAGAAAAGTGATGGTATTTCTAAGCCATTCATCTTTTACGTTAATAAGAAACAGTGGGAGCCAGAAATATAAATAATAGCAACATGTTTAGAAGAAATTTGTCACGGTCTGGTAACAAAGAGACTCACCAAAAAATAGTGCAACCAGAGATAAAAAACAACTAAAGCCTTCAATAACACATAATCATGACTGTTACTGGACCATTTGGTGGGTGCATTGGTGCAGCGGCCGCGAAACAGCCAAATGTCCCCCGGGCTATTATATAAAAACAACAAAAAACTTGCACAGCTTTTACTGCTAAACTCTAACTTTCTGCTAAACTCTAGCAGTGGCATGCCCGAACATGTCTTGCAACAGAAATTATTTTTTATGGACAAGGCCACCGACATTAAAACGTATCAAAATTAGTTCCGTGGCACCTACTTTGGATGTTTAAGGCCAATTTGCTTAAACAAAACCTGCACATCCCTCTAAAATTTCTGTGTGTTTTAAGGCGCAGGCGGCGATAAACCAACTACTTGACTTGCAGTTGTGACCGAAACTACTAAAACAAACGATTTTGGGGAATCCCCAGCTGCCCATTGGCCCCACTTAATGCGTACAATTAACCAAATTGCAACCGTAATTCAGTTCATATTAAATTTAAAGGAGACTTTATTGTATTCTGCAGATAATTTTGTGGGATAGAAATGATTTTTTTCGATCTTTTCATTGAATATTTTTATACTGGCAGACTAACAAATGAAAATGTCAGCATGGCTGTTACCAGTTTTGTTTTAAATATTTATTACCTGGATCCATATGCAGCCAAAACACCAAAGAAAAAAAGAGAATCACAAGCTCCAATCAACGGTCATAATTTATATGAATGTGATTTCGTGTTTTTTTTCTTTTTTTTGGTTTTTCAATCAAGGAACACAGCATTTGTTTTAAATTTGTTTCACAAAAATTTCATTTAACTTTTGGGTTACTCAAATAAAATCAAATCTTCCATCTACTACCTCATGTTTCATCTTTAAGACAGAAAAACCAAAAACAAAATTAACAAAAACTCAAAACTCACACACACACACACACCTTGGGGACCACAGACTCGTCCGAATTTAAAGCATTTTGTTGGCCTTTGAGAATAGCAATCAGCCAATCGTTGATATAAATTAACTTTCAATGGAGTCTAAAATATCATCTGAAACAGAGAAAAAAGATCATCATTATTTTCATTGTGACAGCCGAAAATATTTCACGATGGGACACATTAAGTCGAGTTTCACTGACGACAATTTATGGCTCTGCAATCACTTTGTTCGAATGTAAATATTTTCGACTTTTGATGAGAGTCGAGAGAAATCAAACAACAGATGTGATATTAATTTTTATTAATACTTAAGATCTTATTTTTTGTTTGTTTCTTTCTCAAATTTATTAAAATCTATTGATGTTTTATTTTTTCATTTTAAATGTTTAATTAGAGAAAATATTCTTTATTATAAGAAAAAAAATTAACATTTTTAAATGCAAAGCCCCCAAAAAAGTTGTGTTACTGGCTTTAACTTTTACGACAACTTCAATTTAATATATGTTTTTAAATCACAACCAAATAGCCGCCGCGTTGTGGTGACTGCCCGGCGATACAAATTTGTAGCTTAGAAACCATCCTGTTCTTGATATATCTATTTATGAGTACAATCATGTGTTTAAATAACATCAAGGTCAAGTTGTATTATCAATAATTTGTTAGAAATCAGGTTTTTTAACAAGATTACGGGGTGAGTTGAAATGATATGGCAGCTCTAACATTTCACTAGTTTTGGGAATTCTTACCTTGAACCCGAATTGAGTCAATAATCACATAGAAATGGGTGAGTAGATAAAGCGCTCTATAACAATTTAGTTGAACAAAGTTTACAGCAACTTTTATTCGTCTTAATTATTGCAGTGAAAATACTGCAATCGTGGACCGCAGTCATCAAACTCCAACAACTTCTGCCACTTCTCTACATTCTCCCCAAATCGGAACCATTCACCAAAAAAACGGAAGCAAATTTTTTCCTTAAGAATTTTAACTTCAAGCCTAAATAAGATGTGACTGATGTGGAAGTTATAGCCGAAGGGCCATTCCTGACCCTGGCAGAGATGCAATCCGTCCATTCTAGAAATTGGCATTACAATTTACTTTGGTGCAGAAATATTGTGCAATAAATTGCACAAACTTTGCATTGATATCAATGAGGATTTTCTTTTAATTCCATCCAACAACGGTATCATGAGAATTGAATAACTTTATGGACCCAGAGTCCTCAAGTACATTTAATCCTACTGGCGGGGATCTGCGACTTCAGCAAACCTCACTTATGTTATCACCACAAAAATCTTGTCCATAATTCCTAAAGTGGCATGAGATTTTTGAGGCGCAGCTAAATGTAAGTCGTAAAAGGCAAAAACTCTCGTCCCTTGGGGCAATTTGCTGGTCAAGGTACTCGTAGTACTCACAGAACATCTCCTGTCCAACATCCACGCTAAACAATTACTTGTTCATATTGTACTGAGTGGTCTTAGATCCCCTGTGGGTTATTAACGCTCCAAGTTCGCTATAGTTTTCGAAATTGTGCTGCACCACTGAAATAGTGCAGAGTCCGATTCCTGTCGTTGCTTATGATTGTTTAGCTTAAACTTTTGGGGTCAGCTCTATTTTATGGGGACGCCAAACTGTGAACTGCCTAAAGGCAGAGTTTGTGTAAAAAACACCGAATTGAAGGGCTTGATTCGCCGGCCTAGTCTCCTGGACAGAGGCCGTTTTATAGTCTTAAGGCTACTGGTTCCTTATTTAGGTAACCAGTGAGCACTTAAAAAGGGTAATAATGAACCAAAAATCGCTGGTAAAAAATCACCAAAATAAATTTTCCTTATTATTGATGTTTAATAACGAAGAGGTAAAAAGTGGTTGATTTTTATTAAAATAAAATATAAAAAAAATAAGTTCATACATATAACGAGACTTTAAGAAAAACAAAATATATGTAAATTAATTGAGCAAAACATGATTCATCGCAATGTCTTTTCCACTTTAACATTTGAATAGGGCAACGAAAGTAGGCGTTTTACAAAAAAATATTTAGTTCAACAAATGGGTTTTCTACCAACGATTTACTAAAGTTATGGACTTCTATCGTCGCTCCGTTCACTCTCTTTCCCCAGATGTCAAGTAATATTTCTAGGACACATATATCCATGTTATTAATTGTATTTGTTGGCCATTCTCTGTGAGAACACCCGTTATCCTTAAAACCTATTTACATCTGTATAGAGACAAATAAGTATTTGGCGTCAGCACTATGGCTGCAATAAAAATTTCTGAATTCTTTGTGGGAACACCCTTTATCGTTACAACTTATTTGAATGTGTGTGCAGATGCAAACAAGTATTTACACAAGAAAATACATAAAAATGGAAAATGGCCCTAAAACTTCAGGTGAGCCGATTCGACCTGCATCCATCTTCGTACACAAAATGTATAAATATAAACACATGTATGTACTAGTTTCTTAAATTGATTTGTTGTTGTTCCAGCATTCGCATCACACTGACACCGCAGCCAACAAATTTGTAAATTAAGGAAAGATACAATTTATATAGTGGCGAGCAAATGCGAACTTACCTACAAACATGTGAATGTATGCGTTTGTGAAAGGATGTGCTGTTGTTGTACTGTGGGTTCATTTGATTGTGTGAATTTCAGCTGCCAGCAGGGTGCATTTTCATTAAGAATAAAATATGATGAGCAATCAATCATTGGCCGGGAGGGTGTTTCTTCATGCAGTCGCTGTGTGTCCATCTAAATGGCGTGTGTTTGCCTCAGCATTTTGTGTATTTTTTCTGTTCTTTATTATTGTTTGGAATTTGTGGCATCATCATCATCCAGTCAGGTTCATTTTGGTTGGCTACGAGCAGAATTTGTTATAAAGATGTGTATGATTTTATAGTTTCGTTTATATTGTTTCTTTATACAACGCCATCACAATTCATTGTTTTGTGTTTCTTCCTCTTTTTCTTGTTACACTTGGAGATTTTTTTTGCTTCATATGTTGCTAAAATGGAAGTAGAATGAAGCGAAGTGAGGCAGCGAAATCGTATGATTTTAATTGTTAGTGCGTCTACACTGAAAACAAGGTTAAGTGAGATTAACTTTGTGTGCAAATTATAAAGTTTTGTTCACAAACATTCAATTTTGACTCGTCAAGTTTTCAGTTTTTAGCCGTTTGAGGTGTAGCGAATGAAATGCAGGACTCATATTTATACACTGATATACCAGATGAGGGTAAAAATGTTTGTATGTGAACATGAATTCAGGTTCAAAAGTCACCTTAATGAAACTTGACGAGGTAAACGTGTGAAGGGGGCTTCAGGTTCAAAAGAGACCTTAATGAAACTTGACAAGGTAAACGTCTGAAGGTGAATTCAGGTTCAAAGGAAAAATTAGCGAAGCTTGACGAAGTAGAAAATTTAGCGAAACTTGACGAGGTAAACGTGCGAAGGGGACTTCAGGTTCCAAGCAAAATTTAACAAAACTTGACGAGCTAAACCTGATGCGTTTGAGTTTAGACTAATTTTGATTATTAGTGATTTCATGTTATAAAGATTTCAGATTTTTGAGAATGTGTTCATTTTACTATAAGAAATATTCTTGGCACTATTTATTATATCTGTGGCATTTTATCATAAACGCTCAAGACGAATTTTTAAAATTTGCAAAAAGTGCCTCTAATTTTATATATTTGACAAAATATTGCGTGTTTTGTTTGGAAAAATTCTTTTGCGTATTGATGATTTTTTGTTGTTGCAATTTTGGTTTAAAAACATTTATTATTGAATGCAGGTTTTCATTGAAATATCTGCCACAAACTTATATTCATCTGATCTTGACTTAAGCGGGCATAAGTTCCTTTCTTCAAAAAAGTGGTTTTGCCGCCAATTCAAATCCTTGTTCTGGTAAAAAGTGTTTCGGCATCATTTGAAGTAAATTTGATTAAATTTTAGTTCAATTTGTTTTTATGTTACATTTTTTATTAAATGAGACGCAGATTAATGCTATATGCCTGCGTTGCCACGGAAATTCCCATTTAGGTCTCATTTTTGTTCCACTGTCATTCCTTTATACGACTATTGTCGTATCTTTTCGCCTCTAGAATACACCAGCAGTTGCTTTAGAGATTCCTGATAGCGAACGAGAGAGATTCATATACAGCAATGAAATTCTCTGAATCAGTTAATAAATTGTTTATATATGAACCTGCACAGCGATTTGCGGACACCAACCAGACAAAACCAATTTTCCAAAATAAGTTGTCGGACTTAGAACTTTATTTATTTATCCTTTTAACGGTGAATAGAAAACTGCGAAGCTATTTCTGGTCTGCCGAAAACCCCAGAGTTTTTTTTTGATAAGAAGTGAAATTATGAACTCTGGAGTCTCGAACACTCCAACTGAACAAACTTTTCCAAGAATCGAATCTGTGACCTTTCGACTCTCGCGCATGGAATCATCCAACTTTGTTAAGCATCGAACCTGTGACCTGTGAACTATTGGTGGAACACTGTCTTAACTCTTTCATTGAGGCATTTTCAAACATAAAAATTGCTGCCCAAAATAGAGTTTTTATTCAGGCTCTCTATAAACATCAAGGATTAGATTCGTTTTTTATACACTTTTTGATGACTAGTTTTTTTTTAATAATTTTTTTCGTGTGTACGGCCCGCCTCTGCATTCACGTCCAACAGCTAAAATTCTGTTGCTGTTGAGCTGAAGACAATTTGAAAACTAACCTCTTGCCAAGTTGACAAAATTCCAGCCATAGTGCAACTGTTTGCCTGTTTTTATAGCCACGATTCCATCAGCGCTAGTTATTTTATTTTGCTCTGTTCCATTCGCCAGCGCATTTTCCATCCTTTACATCTTCATTTGCTACAATTTTAATTTCTTATACTTTTTTTTGTTTTTTGCTTGTAACATCTTTCTAGTATCATTTCTACATATTTTATTTATTTACTCAAACCAATTCATTTTGATTTGGCATTTCCATCGTGTTTCGTATAAGTTTTCGTTATGTTTTATTATTCCATTTCTGGGAGCAGATAAATTTATTTCATTTCAGCATTTATTTTTCTGGTGAATTTCATTCGTTTACGTTTCTTGGGCCATTTGTTTAACATCAACATAATTTGAATATAATTCACACTTGAGTTGTCGGTCGGTCGGTCGGTCTGTCTGTCGGCCGACTGGTGGGCTGGGCCAACATTATTTTCTTCTTCTGTATATTTTTTTCTTAATACAATTGGTGATTGTTGGTCGCTCATTCGTATTATTAACAACAAAGTGATGATAATTTCTTCAAATTAACACGGAAGATTTGAAAAGGAATAACAAATTGTATAATAAAAATTGAAATTGTCCAGTTTAAAGGTGGCGCAGCATAAACACTCATAATATTTCATTTTTAATTTCTTATATATGGAGAAAAGAGGAACAGCCAGAATTTATAACCTCAAAAATAAGAGAAACTGAGTTAATCACCAATAATGATTTAAACACTTTTAAAGAAAAATTTCTTTAGCCCGAAAAGTAAAAGCATCTACATGAAATATCGATATCCAACTCGTTGAAATTATTTTCGAATGGGAATTTTTTAACTTATACGGGGATTAGTCATCATGTTGTTGCAGTTACAGCTGTCGATCTGACTGTTATTCTTTGAGTGTAACTTGCCCAATCATCCTAAAGGGTTTCTACACTAACGAACACGGAACGGAAGGGATAAAATGTAAAGGTTTTGTTAGGCCAGCATTCTGCTCGTTTCGTTCGGAGGACTATTTTCAAAATCCCATTCATTCGCTTAACATTCCGCTCATTTCCTTCATACACTGATCGCCATAACAATTTTATCCAGAGGGCTATATTTGCAGTGTATAGATTTCAGTCAACACTGACAAGACAGCAACAAACTCATCACTGCCCAGGAGAGTGTACAAGAAAATTCAAGGCAGTCCACAATTTGACATCAATTGGAAACTCAAACAACTCATGACCTGAAAGTAAACAACCCTGGACAACAACTCTTGTTCGCTGAATAGGCTCTGGATCAATTCGAAACTGATCATTATTTTTATGAAAATAAATCATCTTGAATGGTGAAGATGTCCACCCATTATGACATCCATAATCGCCCAATGCGGTGAAAAAATGTGACTATATTTGAGGATTTTAAGAAGGCGATGTCATCAGTGCATACAACGATGATCAGGCCATCCCTGTCAATGATTAGCGTTATAGTCCATAAGATTCAAGAGTACTCAATGCATTGGAATGAAGCCATCGTTAAGGTGGATTTTAGGATGGCGAACAACGATGGCCCGGCCAGCACCGTCAATGGCCCAGCATTATAGATGGATGATAATCAATGTCATGATATGACAATCAGGATCTGCGGTGTCAATAGTACAGCTCTATGTGCAGTACAACCCACGGCCATCTCTAGCGTGACTGACACATACAAACTGAATACCCCAGATCAGGGGAATTGGTAAAATAAGACTTTCTCTCCATAACCTCCCTGTTCGCCATTTCATATTGTAACATTTATCTTATCACTCTTAATGTAATTCAAAACTTTACGTCCCATCAAGTTTGCAGGCCATAAATCAAAACGATGAATTTATCACAACCAGTAAAAGCTTAACATTTTGCATGCAACCAAAAAGGACCAACAATCTGTTCTAAAATGAACTATTCAGCCAAATAACTGAAGGGCAGAGGTAATGGCATGTGTTTTAACGCATAAACAACATCGAATTCAAACAGAACAAAACAATCGGAATAGACGGACCTCGGTGTCCGGCACATGCATTGTGTCACATATGTAAAAGGAACGGACGCCTATTTGGACACACACATAAATTCACAGTGGAAAATAAGAGCACAAACTAGTGCATCGTTGAAATTGTTTCTTGTACAAAAACTAAAAATAAAAAGGACAACAAGGACGACATTCCATCATTCTGGCAAAGTGAAGTAAAGAAATTGAAAAGCAAACAAATCAACAGCTACAAGAGTATTTAAAATGCGACGTTTATCATGTGCTCAAATGGCCATTAAATGTGTTCAATGACGCCATCACCATCACCATCACCATCACCATCATCATCATCACAGTCATCAGCACTTGTAAACGTTGTTGTTTGTGTTGTTGCTTTCGTTTTTATCAAAACGGCACTAAATTTTCGGCAAGGACTCCATGAACATCATAAATAAACGACTGAAGTATTATAGCTGCAAATGAACACTATTTCCAGGCATACAGTTAAGGATGGGAAACAACTCCGGACCGGATGTATCCGAGACTTATTCAGCAAAGCAGATTGGACTAGGCCCCATTAAATGTTGGGGAGATCGAACATGGGAAGTTACAGCCGCTAAATATGCAGGAATGTTGAAACGTTCTTCAAACTTCAATAATTTGCCAAATTTTATTAAGCGCTGCTTATTTTTTACTTCTGGTGAACAGTGATAGATAAAATCGCTAAATGTCAAGAAATGTTCCGCTTCCTTCTTCCCCTTCCTGTTACGACAACGTGTATGAATGATATATAAATTCGTTCAAAATACATTCACAACAGTTTGACTGAAAGGCTTGCATTTGAAATGTCTAATTGTTGCAGACCTCGATGACCGACTTGTCATGATCATGTTGAGGGAAGATTTGGGTTCATGGTTTTTAAAAGCAGGCCACTAAATCGTCTCTCAGTACCAAGATTTTAGGGTTAGCGTGGCAACGCTGCCGAAATTGGTTTAATACTCCTCAGCCAGGCCGATATATGAAATTTCAACCATGAGGAAATTCTGTAAAGTCAAGAGTTTTTCTATAA
This sequence comes from Epicampocera succincta, assembly GCA_932526305.1. Classification (NCBI taxonomy): domain Eukaryota; kingdom Metazoa; phylum Arthropoda; class Insecta; order Diptera; family Tachinidae; genus Epicampocera; species Epicampocera succincta. The sequence goes on along the minus strand of OW052037.1, from coordinate 8,974,089 downwards.
ATTCAATGGCGGCGTGTCAAAGAAATTGCGTGAATTGAACTATTTCTATTGTTTGCCGCCTTAACAACTTTTATATAATCAATTGAAAATATTTAGATGTTGAAACTAAGAAATATATATCAGTTTTTGGAAAAACCAAATTTTTTCATATAATCAATTAAAAATATTTTTTGAAACTACAAAAATATAAAATTATTGAAAAAAAAATTTTCTCTTCAAATGTATTCAGCCAAATGATGCACTGAAACAACAACATTATTGTCTGATGACGCAACTAGATATAATGGAAAATAAAATTAATTTGTTTGACAAATCACTGGTCCTTCTGGGCGCTCAAAATGCTTGTTTTAAGCAAAATCCAATTTAAAAAGTGTTTTGAAAAAACCCAATGGAAACTGTGTATCACTTACGTGATCATATGAATACTTAATAACAAACAGTTACAACTGCATCCACATCCCACTCATCATCCACATCATCGGAGAGTTGTTATGGCAGTAAGAAACAAGTGAAACATTTATCAAATGATATATTGAGTGAATGACTTCATGCATGTTGCGACATCTTCCGTTAGCAGCAGTTTTCCTTAGGAAAAAACGAACAAAAAAAAAAAACCCCCTAAAAACTGAAACTAAAAACAAACCAAACAAATTAAAAACAAAACAAATTCCCATCAAATAATTGCGATTTGGTTATTTGGAAGCCACTCATCACAATTGGCTGCTGCAGTGCCCCCAGCAACAATTGCACAGCCAGCATTTACGAGTGAGTACCACAGCTCATGTCGTGTGTTGGTGTCTCGTTTGAGCTGTTCCTCTATAAACTGTCACCAAATGATGTAATGCCCTGTGATGTTGATGGGCTGCAGATGAGTTGGTTGCTGTAGTCCACAAATAATCAAGGGGGAGGTTATTGTTTTGCTTATGTGCAGTTTTGTTGTTTTTGCCCCCATTCGCCTCCCGGCGAAAAGGAAACTGGAACTCTACTCATACACAGACAATAAAAGTTTATGCAAACATTGAAATGAATGTGTTGGAGATATTCTTATTTTGAGAAATGTCTATAAATTGAAATGTCTACATGTGCAAGAGTCTGGGCCAAAGTTGTTTTTCATTGCTTTTAATTGTCCAACAATCATAAAATGTATTTTGTCTTTTGGCACACATTCATACACACAAGTGTACGTCACTTGTGCTCTTTAGAAAGGACATCACTTCTATGGCTGCTGATGACGATGATGAAACTTTGCTACGAAATTGGGCTTAACAACAAGAAGTTTTAAATTACCAACATATCAAAAATGTTTGCAGCAAGCGGCCGGCCTCTTGCCTGCCCTCACCTCTTCACCGCAAACGAACGAAAAAAAAAAACACTCACTGTGAACACAAAATTCTATGTCACATTTGGGTTTTTTCAAATTTGCAAGTTGGCTGTGCTAAAACTATGCAGAGCGGGCAGGGGGGTGTTTGTTTGTTCGTTTGCTTTTTTTTTTTTTTTTTGCCTAAAACTCATAAAGTTTTATTCTTATTTCTGTGGCTGCATGTAAATTATACTGTCGTATATGTTGCATGTTTTAGATTTTGTTTTTATGGCTTTAGTTGGTGGATTTTCATTTTCTGCTTTCTTTCACTTTGTGCAATTTTCTCTTGTGTTAAATGCGCGAATATTTATGAGTCTTAACTGTTTGGTTTTGTTATTGTTGCTGGGACTACAACTGAGTTATCACATCAGTCAGACACTCTGTCATTCTGTGCATGCTTTAGCCTCATCATTGGCGTTGTAGCCAGTCATCAGCAACAGCATCATCGTCATCGTCATCGTCCTCGTCATCATCATCATCATCATCATCGTAAAAGTCTTGTGTCAGGAGAAAGTGTATTTTTTAATAGTCGTTGGACATCTATTTAAAGGAGTAACGGTACTCGTGTATTGCTGCAGCTGTGCTTAGAACAGAGATGTTGTTTTGGTGGGATATTTTGAAAAACGCAAGTACACTCGAGATCCTGTGTGTCAAAGAGATATATCAAAGCTGAAATTGTGTCAATACTAAATTAGTTGTAGAATTAAAAAGGGGAATTAATATAAGTTTCTTAAGGAAGAGCATTTCCTTAAGGGACAAGATAAACTCACTTGCATTTTGACAATCTGTGCGTTTGAACAGAAAACAAATATTATCTTTCTGAAATTCTAAATAATATAGAAAATTTAATTTCTCATAATATAATATTCAAGCAATTGCTATTATTAAAGCAACTTCCCTAATTCGATTTGATAGACCAGTTCATATAAAATTTAATATTTGGAAAATAAATTAGAAATTATCGTAAGAAAATTCTAATTAAATTTGGACTAATAATTAACAATATTCTAGAAGTAACAAATAATATTATTTACATAATCAAACGATTAATATTATAATCTCTTATTATATAGTTTTTTTTATAAAAATTTATTTTATATTTATTTATATTTATCAATATTTATTGAATTAAGCACAACAATTTCGAATTTAAAAAGAAATTTGATTTATAATAAAATAAATTTCAAAACAGAAACAAATATAGAAAACTGAAAAAAAAAATTAAAGTAAGGAAACTTGTAATATATAGAACTAATAATACAAATAGATGAAGTTTTCATAATTTTAATAGATTATTCTTAGCATTTTAATTCTTAAACTATTTAAATATAATCATACTATTTATATATCTCTCTACAAACTGAATAAATTTAAAGGAAATCAGTGCAAAAATAAAGGTAAAAATTCTCAAATTGAATCGCTTCTAAATGAATAAATTCCATAAACAATTTTTCCATCTTGTCTAAATGCGTATTAATAATAAGTATAATATAATTCCCTTAATTAAAGAAAATTCTCTTAATAAATTTAAAGTAGGGGGCGCTGCTGTATTTGCAGATCAGTCCTAGTATTCAGGTTAATCGTTAGATTTCTGGCAGACTTATCTGCCGGCTCAACAATAGATTCGAGTTCTTAGATAATTGGGGGATTGTATGTCATATATATTAGAAAAAATATATCTGTATAATGTGGGGGACTCTTCTTGGAACTACTTTATAGTTGGAGGCCAATGGACAAGGATATTTTATAAAAACAAAAAAATACACTTCAGCCAAGTATAGGTGCAGGATGCTTGAAAAACTTGACTGGGCTAAAGTCCGAGGAGGACGACAAGCGCATCATATGATGAACCACGTTTCCTTGTAAACACAACTTCACTGTCCGGCAAAATAAAATACATCTATAATAGTTATATTCGATTGGTAATTGAAATGCATATATCCCAAGGAGGCGTCAAAAAGTCCTACAAGTATTTCTCACCCGATTTAAAATGTAGACTTAGGCCTGTCCTGACACACAGGCTGTACACACGCTGTACAATGCCAGTTATCACTTATGCTTCTATGGTGCGTGTAAACAGTAGGGTTTCATTGGCTCTTCGGCAGAACTTTTGAGACCTGGACACAAATATGACGAGGGGCAGTGGCTGCCCGCTTGCATAACATAAAAAAAAATCGCTAATTCCTAACTCGGCCACTTAAAAATCAATTATTGAAACATATAAGAGGAAAAACTCTTTGAATAAAACAAACAAATGTCCTACTTTGCCTCTATGTTGTATGCAAGTGTATGAAAGACTTTGACCTACGGCCCTGATTTCAGCTATTTAATCCTTACCTTCGTATGCAGTGCTTTCTTTTTAGATATTTTGTTATCTTCAGAGCATTTAGCACTATAAATATATCACATGGATCAACTTGACGTGTTGTTAGTATTTTAATAGACTCTTGCTGTCCTCTTTTAGATGTGTTTGTTTTTCCTGCTTGTACATTTATCACTTCCACTCTTCATAAAGTCATTAAAACGGTTTCTGTTCAACTTAAACGATTTGGTTGCTCTGCTCACCCTACAGTACATCCAATCACCACAGCAAGTTTTGTGTTCATTGATCCTGTGATTCTTAATGTTATTGTAAAAAAGGAAAAATTGTTGCAAAAAGCTACAGCCATTGATTTAGTTTCCGTAAAGAGAGATAATTTATTTTACACAATAACATCACAAACTATACGTTAAAAATGCTTCCCCAATTTCAAATCAACATGGTTCAATGTTAATTATGTATGATTTTAAAGTCTGTTGCTGGTCAGCCCAGCTGTATGCTAAGAACGTAATTATAATTTTGCCAAATTTCAAATCAATATTGTTGTCATATTAATTATGTTTTGTTTTTCTTGTACGGCGTGTAGGGCACTTGAAGCTGCAGTGAATCCTGCATAAAATTGTTGGATTCTGAAAAGTGACTAATAAGTGACACTGTTCTAAAACTTATATAGATACAAAAATGTGCCAAAATGTTAATTAGACAAGTGAGGCAGGCACTAAGAAAAAATTTTCCTGAATGAAAACCATAACAAATTCTGCAAATTGTTTATTGCAGACTGCAAACTTTTCGAAAAGGACGCCACAACAAATGAAATCAACAAAATGCGAAAAGAAAAAATTCCAAAAAAAGGCAGAAAACTGTTGGCTGTTAAGGAACTGTTGAGACAGACAAGTGCATTCATTCGGGCCTTCTCACATGCATTTTAATTGCACACAATTTCATCTTGATGCTCTACAATTAATCTCCAATTACAGAACATCGGCCAACAGCAGCAACAGCTTTTCGGGCATAAAGCAAAACAACTCCAAACAGTTGCCATTCCTTGGTTTAGTCTAATTTTCAAAGTCTATTCCTTCCGTCAGCTGGTACATGTTCGTGTTTGCGGCAACTCAAACTTCTGCTGAACACTCAATTTACAATTGTCTCCACTTAAATTTATGCTCTTTTGCTTTATCATGCGGACTTTTGCAGCATCTTCTGCTGCTGGCAGCTAAAAATAATATTGTTGCTGTTACTATTTTGGATCTGGCACATTAAGCAAAGTTTTCATTCATTATCGGATTATGACAAGTTGCCACACATCATCAAGCTGTTGTTGTATGGCCGTATGCAGCGCGGTCGCGCCAACTTGCAGAACATAAAAACTAAATATTTTTCTCATGAACATAAATTAGCCAAAAACTATCATGAAATGTCATCAGTATGGTTTTCTTTTCAGATCTGTGGTTTTGTTTCTTTTGTTGTTGTTGTTTCTTTTGTTGTTGTTGTTGGTGTTGTTGGTGTTCTTTGTTTTGCTTGATTTTATAGAAGAATGTTGTTGCTGTGCCGTTTTGCTGTATGTCATCTTTCTTGTTAATTGAATGTCTGGCATGTCTTTAGTGAAAATGTCAAATTATCGTTTGGCGAGACAAAAGACCAGCAGATGTAAGTTATTTTCTGAATTTATTTTCAAACGCATTTAATATCCATAAATTTGAATATAATTAGTCTATAAAAAATACTTTTCTGTGAAATGTTGTTGATAGGAGGACTCATTGTCATTACAAAAATTGGTTTATTTTTGTGTTTTGGAAATTCCAAAAGCATTTTATTCTAAAGTGCAGAGAATCTGTGTGGTGTGTTTGTGTCCCAGTCAAAAACGAAAACGAAGTGTTTTCTTCAATATGGCAACATTTACAATATTATGTTGGCTGCACGATCTATATGGTTGGGCAGACAGGTAACTGTCCTACTAGTTTCGTTTGCACTCAAGGAACTGTTCATGGAAAGTATTGAGTGCAATAAAGAAATATACAAAAAAAAAAAATTAGTTGCCTAAATTGTGTTCACAACAATGGAAATGATTAGCGCAATAATGTTTGTGATTGCCGCAACAATAATTTTGTCCATAACTATATCGCAACCTTTAAAACGATTTTTTGGTTACCTTGAAAAATAAATAATAATAAATATCCTTTAGGGTCAAAATATATAATCTCTGGGAAGCAGGGTAGGACGACGGCCTCCGGAATCAGTGCAGTTCTATATATATGGTCGAAATGTTCCCTTTCTTTGCAAAGCCAACCGATTTTACGCTTTATAATTCCTTTTATATATAAATTAAAGTTTTCAGGCCAATCTAATTCACAGAGAACCGAAAAAAGTCAAAAACATTTACTGATTAAATGGCGGCAAAATTATGCGAAGTAATAATCATGTCCTTAAACTTTCACTGTAACTCTTTCAAATATTTCTATGAATTCCTAATATCCTATTCCAGGTAACTCAGGTTCAATTTATCCAGTAATAAAAGTGAAAACCTAAAAAGCCTGTCGAAAGAAATCAATTCTGCTGTTGAAAACATCTTGAAAATGTGTGATATCTTGCACCAAAAAAGACGGAATGAAATCGAATTGTAAAAGTCATATAAAACAGCATGTCTTGAAAATTCGGTTCTTAAAGTCCGCGGAGATTTGAAAAAATTAAACTATTACTCGTTCGTTTCACAGCTTTTTGCTTCCATAGAAAAATGTCCCTTAAAGAAATTAAAAATTTCACTAAGAAACAAGCAACTGGTACGGGGCTGGCAACAGACCACAGCAGTTGTTAACTCATACTCTGTTGCTGAGTGTGAGCAGAGGCGCACTGCCACAGCAACAGCATCATCAGCCATCAGCCATCAGCAATAGTCACGGCAACGACATTTGTCTCATGTGTTTTACCAGCAAAATTTGACATGTTCTTGTCACTAAACGATGTTGTCGTCTTATGCACTCAATAGACGATAAATATTTTTAAATGTTGTTGGGTAAATGCAGGCACTTGCAGTTTCTAGTTGTTGCTGCAATATTTTAAATCTGTCAATGCTGTTGTTGTTCATATAATTTTCACAGAAAATTGCAAACAGAGAGAGAGCAGAAAATACGAATAAAACGAATATAAATGAAAACAGCAACACCATCAAAATTTGTCGCTTCGCTGGCAATTAATAAAAATTATCGTTGTCATTTTCTTTTGCGATGTCACAGTAGTACTCAATATTCTTAAACAAATTGCTTGAGCCTCTGCAGCAGGCACATCTACACGCAGTATGTCTGGTGTATTGAGGAATGCGGACATGCGTCTCATCGACAAGAACTTACGAAAAATCTGCAATTTTTATTCAATAATGCCTGTTTTTGTCATCAGATATATAAAATATTTTATGATGATTGTACAAAAAAGAAAGAAAAACTTAACATTCTCTTGCAAACATACATCCATATGAACATGCACATGCATGTGCAGTTTTCCCGACACTTAATGCATGTGATTTTATTTCCATTATTTTCACATCATATCCCATATTAAATATTTGTGACAAATTAAAATCATGTTTTGGTTAATTTCTTTTTATGAAAAGTATTCCGTTTGACACTGAAGTGAAACAAAAACTTTTAAATCATATGACACTTCTTTGTACCATAAACAGGAAGAGCAAATTTTCTAGCATCTCATTTAGAAGTTGTATTATTCTAGACAGAAATTATTGTTCGATTTGGGGGAGGCATATTCTTTATTTTGAAAAGAATTGATACAAAAGAAAGAAAAACTATACAAAATCTCCCGTTTTACATGTAGAAAAATGAAAAATCTTTTAATGTAAAACCACTCGAATTAATCCTTTTAACAACCGCACCGAACATAAACCAAGACCTCAAAAAAGTCCACGACTTCAAATCATTTTCAGAGCTTTGCATTAGTTTCATACATTTACCTGTAGTTATAGGAGGCCTAAAGACATCATTGCGACTGAAGCCATGTGAGCTGGGGCAAGTTCATTCCCCTCCCTTCACTAATCACATTCTCTTCATATTTATACAGATATTTTCAATAATTTCTTTCTATCGTTCCTCTAGTTTTTTATGCCTTTTCGCTCAATAACTTACAAGTGAAATTGTTAAAGAAAACAAATTTTAAATATTATAAGTTGACGGATGAGTGCAAATTCTGCCCGCTTGACTGCCTGCTTGTCATACGTTTCTAATTTCTCAATGGCAGAAGTTAGTAATCGTGTCATTTCATACACTTTCAATACAGAACATACAAATATTTATCTATGTATGTGCTGTGTGTGTCTGTCCAATGTTGTACTCTTATAATTATTATGACACATGAAAAATATTCATTGGCAGATACACGCGGGCGCGCACACACACACACACACACACACTCGCCCATTTAGCTGTCTATCGTCGTCTTTAGACGTCTGGCTAAAGTCTTCTCACATCATTATGTGCCATTCGGAAATTTACACTGAAAATAAAATTTGACTCATCCCTGATATGATTTAATTTAATATTTTTTTTTTCAATCAAATGATATAAAAACATATTTCTCGTTTTATTGGCAGATCTTTTAGGGGTTGTTATTGTGTTGCGTTGCCAATTAACAGTCTGAAATTTGTGGTTAGAAAATGATCAGCTGTTATTTGTCTGTGTCGATTGGCAGCACTGCTAAACTTCGAACTGCCTGCGAAATTTACAATGTTTCTATTGAGTCCACAAAATTTGTTTTTGGAAATACGGTTTTCAGACCAAACTTTTAACTCTTATTTTTTTCCGAGTGTCTTCGATGTTTTGACGTACAAAATATTTATGCATTTTTTCTCAACAGTTTTCTGCCAGCGGGCGTTCACTAATAATTATCGTCATATATGGCAATTAGTTGCTGTTCGAAATTGAATAAATATGGCTTTATTCAGCAAGATTTTCTGGCAGCGCAATAAGAACATAAAAATCGTACATAACCTTTTTTTTGTTGCTGTTGATTAGTCAGGTACGCGTTACATGGACCTGTTGAAGGCAATCGTTGTCGGCCGCCAGCCATACGATTATGAAAACCAATTAAATTTTTGTTCACCACAACCGATTCGTAATGACAAATTTGAACCAGAGCGAAGGAAAACAAATGACTTGATGTCCTATTTATTTAAGTCTATCTTAATTCATTCTTTAGCTGGTGAAAATTGAATCACTTTTTGATCAGCACCACTGATTCTGAATCGGTTCAAGAAGTTCCAAACGCTGGCTGCGCTTGTGGTGTGGACAAGAGCTTGACATATCAGCCGTAAACGTCAAATATGAATTAAACTCAAATTGTTGTAGTTAAAATAAATTAAATTTGTATTGATTGCTTTCATTTTGGAATTCATACTCCGCCAATAATAAAAAAAAAAACTCATTAAACTCTTTGCCTCAAAAATTAGTTCATATATTGGAAGTTTCTTTCAAAAAAAAATGATGCAAAATTTCTAAACAAAACAATATTATTTTTATCTGTTTAGACAAACTTTGACCGCACAACGATTTTCTGTAAAACATTTAATTCCTCGCAAAAATCCCTTCCAGAAAATCAATCGGCGAAAAGAAGAGGAAAAAAGCCTTAACAACTTAAATCAATAAAACAAAAATCATAAATCCAACAGTTTATTAGATTTCTTTTCTCTTTCTCTCTCACTCGCTCTGTCGCTGACCACTTTTTGTTCTAATCAATTTGATCGGTGGAATCAATGTGGCAGCAAGGAAGGAGTGCTGGAAACTTTAGTACAATTTTGCAAATTTATGGATGTCCTTCTTACACTTTATGATATTTGAATGATAGAAAAGTTTATTAGAGAAAACTTGCCACATACAACAACCACAAGAATAACAAAACACAGTGCTAACAATCTGGCCAAAAGGAAAGCGAATGGTAAAACGACAACAAGGACATTATGGCCTGTCAATGTTTAAGCTGGAATTTGTCTGTGAATTGTGGGCCAAGAAAACCAAAAAAAAAACACATTTCAAATTATTTATTTTATTTTATTTATTTATTTCTGTTTCGTTGTTTGGCCACATTAAAATGGAATATTAAAAAAAAAAAATGTTTAGGTTTGGAGGAAGCAGAAACTGGAAAGCGCCTACTAGCAGTGACGAGCGTTAAGCGGAATTCGCTCAGTTGTTTTTTGTTTTCAAAGTCATTTGATACGTCGCTATTAAAGGGTTTTGCAATAAGAGTGGCTAAACGTTTTTTTTTTTGCTGAAATCTTATCTAGATCTAATCAATAAAAAACTAAATTTTGCACAAGAGAACCCAATTTTTTCAGCGCAGACTGAAGGTAGAGAGTAACAGATTATTTGCAACTTGTATTTTTTTTTACCAGCTTGCAGCCAGTTGGAGCAGTTCAACTTATAGCGAATATGCAAACTTTTAGGGGCTTGCCAAGTCCTTGGCACTGCTTTCCACCACCGCCAGTAGAGTGTCCAAAATCGCAAGTTGAAATGACATGGCGCAACAGCCCAACCCAACCCATAACAAGCATTTTATGCCATTTTCCAACTTCTTGTCGTCTGTCACTTGACTTGGTTGTGCTGTTGTTGTTGATTGTTGGTCTTTCTCTCATTCGGCTGGATTGTTGGTGTTTTCTTCGAGCATTTTTTGGCATAACTAAACTTTCTCCTCATTCGCTTGAGCTTGTGATGGGTTTTGATGGTTTTCGTTTCCTACATTTGATTGTTATTTTAACAAAAAAAAAATACTGCTTAAAACATATACAGAAATATATATATATTTCGTATATAGTATTAATGTTTAGCATACAAGGCTGCTTTATGCCATCAGCCGCCAGTAGCCATCATCGTTCCTTAAGGCCAAACAACAAAATTCTTACCAATGATGGACGTTTGGCCCCATAATGCGATTGTTTCTTGTCGTGTGTGCGTGTGTGTGTGTAGTTTATTTTTTGTAATTCTTAAATATCGTTATCCTTGTTGGTTCGTTCTAGTATTTGTCTTTCCATCATTCTCAGTTTTGTTTGTCTGCAAATGAATGCGATATTTTATGGAATTTATATTTCCCTGCATTTAAATATGTTTCTTGATGTGTAACTGTGTAACTTTGTGGGTCGCCGACTTTATGTAAATGTACATACAATATATTTTCGGTTGCTATCTCATATTTAATAGCATATTTTTTTCTTCGTTCGTTGTTTTCCTTTAGCAACATTTATATTTATTTTCGTTGTTGTTGCTGCATGTTGTAAATTATTCCATTTTTGCTGACCACGACCATCAAAACGATTACTCCCGCTCCATAAACTACCGTTTCAATGAATGTAAACATGGATTTCTGTTTTTTTTTTGATATTCTATTATTATTGTTGCTTAAATGTTTCGTCCTTATGACGTTCATATACTTTTGTAGTCATTATAAATAAGGTGTAGCAGTGCCAGGGATTTGAATATGGTACATCAGAACTGCAGGGTACTGCACTAGCGGCTTTCCAACTAGGGCGGCCATATTCTTGACACTGTATCTGTTGAGCGGACAAGTTTGTAGGAATTCACTGGCTGCAGTCAAATCGAACACCAACAACAATCGTTTTTATGCAACTCAAAACAGAAATATTCTTATTGAAAAATACTCAAAGATCTTACTATTGTGGCTGTCATGACATGCCATAATTATTGGCCACAAGTTCGCACCACCACACCATTAGCCTGAAATTTTAGCATCATTCTAATGCCGATTTTAAGGACATTAACAAACACGTTTGGCAATATTTTACTACTAATGAGGGAAGCTTGACTTTCCAAAGACCAGCCATTTTCTTGCTGTAGACTAATTAATAATAATAAAATGACACTAATCGATGTAGATCGTACCTAAAAATGTAGTTAAATTCACTTGTATTAGACTCGGCCATGCAAAAATTTTATCTAATTCTATTGGGGCAAACGTTTCCAAAAGTGCAGTGGAGTTGAATTTAATCAGCATATGGGTAGTAATATTTTTGGCAGGACGATTATGGCCACCGGGGACCTTACCTTATCCATTGAGTCTAACGATCCTGAACTAACGTCCAGGTCACTGCTGTCCGTCAGAATAAGCAATAGAATTCAAGGCAGACAAACGTTCACGGTTTTTTCCAGGCCACGACTAGTCCAATCCGGCCTCATGACTTGAGCCTGCCACGTTACAGATGCAAAAGGTACAAGAATTACCAGTTACAAGGGATTAAGGGAAAGTTTCACGCAAAAAAAAAGACACTTTCAGTTATCAGGCCAATTTCTGCATAGCAGGGTATTTTAACATGCAAAAACTCTTAACTCTAGGCCTTGCGCAAAAAAAGTCGCTTTCGACCGGCAGCGTCATCAGCCCGTATTTCTTTGAGTTAAATGTTCGCCATATGGTCAATGGCGAGGTCTATAGTGCTATAGGGTGATTATCAACTTGCTTTAATCCAAATTGCATGACATGGAGTCTTAGGACACATCTTTGCAACAGGCTGTCGTTATATACCATACGATTGCAGACGTATTGGGTATTCAGCGGTCACATCACGTGATGTTTATGACATCAAAACCATTCTCAGGGTTTTTGCAAATTTAACTTTTTTTTGGACAAGATTCCTTAAGGCCCTGAGATATGTAAAAATGTCACCAGCCATCGGAGAAACTCGTACCTGTTTATGCAATACAGTTTATTTGACATTCCGAATATTTTCTTCATAATGACTTTTAATCATAAATAATTACCCCCCCAAAGTTTTTAAAGGTTAAGAGTATCGAAAAATGTTTATCACATCTCCCATCCACTGAGTTTTATAGAAATTTTAATTTTGCAGGCGCTTAATGAAACACCCTATACTGTTGCACTTGCACAAAACTTATAATTTAGTTTAATTTGACAACAAAAACGAGACAGTATTTCATATAAAACCATGAAACCATGTTTTCTAACATTTCGCTTCTAACTTATTTTCCAACACTGTAAGACCGCACATTGGTTTTAGATCAAGTTGGTATATAAGTACAAATACATACATACATAAATACATACGTATGCATGTGCATATGTATAAATTTTCTCAAAATGTTCTCGCATTTAAACATTTTTCTTATTTGCCATAAATTTGATTATGAATGTTTCATTGTTGTTTTATATTTTTAATATTTTTTTTTTGTTGGCTGTTTTCTCCGTACATTTTTGCCTTCATTTCGTTCCTTTGCAAAAATAGTTCACGACGGAAAGAAGGATAGAAAAGGAGCAGAATATTTAACCATAATTTTAAAAATGTTGATGTTAACTGTTAAATTTATGTTTTGTTATTTCTTGCAAATATTTACGATGTCTTCTGTCTTCGTTGAAGCAAAACTGTTTGACTGTCTCTAAGTTGGCAATTACGAAGGAAGTTTTAGGGCAAGTGGCTATTCAAAAATTCGATATTATATTTAAATATTTTAATGGAGAATATAAATTTTTAGATTTTAAATGACAATGAATAAAGTTGACTTGACTTTCCATGACGGAACTACAGAAGTCGCTTCCTAACGCAAACGTCTGCGAAACGTTTAAGCGCTTAAATAATGATTGGTGCAATAAGACACAATATATTACGAAAATTGAATGCAAAGTTTCATTGGACCCAGCTGCCTTATTCCTTTAAAAACATTTTATTTGTTTTACAAGTTTATTTTTAATAATTTTATAGAGAAATAATAATAATAATAATATTTTTTTAATAATAATATTAAATAATATTGAGATATAAAACTAAAACATTTCATTTACAATTTGTTGCATTTGCAGATTTTACGTTGATTCAACTCGATTTGATAATGAATCAAGTTTCTAACCAAAACTCAATTCAGCCAAAAATGTTATGAAACCTAAAATTCATAAATTTACACAAAAAGGGTTTATTTCAACGTTTTAAAGCTTTACAATTTAAAAGCGCAAAACTCGTGTTTTCCAGCTGTCTATATGACAACATTTCTTACTAACCCATAAATACTCGTACTCAGACTCGTTTTGAAAAATTTTATTATAAAGTTTTTAATTCTCATTGTCTTTCTAAAGAATATTTAAAGAAAATTGGAAACAAAGTTTCCAGGAATGTGAAATAAAAATTGATTAAAAATATTTAATTCGTCATTGCAACATAATAATTTACATAAAAAATATTATTTGCCGAAATCTTTCATAGCCGATATAAAAGCCAATTTGTCGCATGTGAAGATTTCAAAAGAATTCAACTTGATTTTATATGAAAACAAAAGGTTTTTTTCTAACAAAATCTTTATTATTATTTTTTTATTATTTTGTTATAGAACTTAATATTAATGCATTTAAAACAGTTCAGTATTAAAGACGTAACGTTGTTAAAAAAAAAAACCATGTTGGTTCTACATGATTTTCTGCAGCTTTTTTGTGGCTTTGCGTAACGTGTTTCGAGAAAAAAGGTTTGTAATGAAATTCGTACCATCCTGGACCAAAGTAAACTTGCCAGTCAAACCTAACCCTACTTTAAGTGCAACTGATAATATTTCACAACCACGGAATCCCCTCCAACCAGCAAAAGTTATATACATATACATATATTTTTCAAGCAAATCAACAAACGAATCAGACGTGTACAAAAACAATTGTGAGCAGAAAACTTTTTGACGTTTGTTCGCACATGAAGTGTTGAATTGGCATTAAAAAAAAAAAAATTGGGCAGAAAGTTTCTTTTTTATTAATTTTTTTTTTCAACATTTTTGCTCATTTAGTGGGAATAAATAAAATGTACATACATGGAAAGAAAGTTGTTCTGTTGTTGTTAACAAAAAAAAAAAAAAACAAAAAACCCAAATAAAAAACGTTTTGTTACATTTAACTGTCACATTTGGCATTGTTATATGTATAAATGAGTGTTATTTTTGTCTGTTTGTTTTAAATAATTTTTTTGCGAAAAAAAATATATTCTAGAACAAAAATTACATTCATACATACATCTTTCTACTAACCAAATACCGCACAAAAGCTGTCACTACAGCAATGAGCAAATATGTGACAGCCTGGCCATCAACTATAGAAAAACTCTTGCATTAAACAAAATATTATCTTCGTCTGATTTGGAGTTGTTTTTCACTGGACTTACGGTTGGTATGTTTGCACTTAAACGATCTGGGCGAAAACGCATTGGTGCTGCCACATTGTGGAGCGAACCGGCAGTCTCTTCCCCCCTTAACAGTGTTATCGTCGAAATCAATTATAGGGAGTTTCTTTATGCTGCTGACATAAATCAAATCGTCAATCTGTGTTTTAAAACAATGTCTATTTCAAAAAATATACAATATAATAATTAAAATCCTCTTCTTCAGAGGAAGCGCAATAATTTGTCATGCACAGCACTTTTGAGCCTCACTGTTTGCAAATTCTAATGTCAGTCTGAACAGTTTCACAGCCAGATTGCTCTTTTATTAGTTCCAAAATACACTCATACTGTCAAAAATAATCATTGCAAACCTCTTTATCACAAATAAACTGAAAATCGGGTGGAGCAAAAGGGGGAGGCTGTGCAAAATGAGCCAAACACAAAAAAAAAAAAAATATAGAAAATTTGTTTCTTCATTTCAGGCACAAAATGACGACCAAGTTTGTAATCATTTTGTGATTTTTAATATTTTACTCTTGAACATGTTTCAAATGTACTTTTATATTAATTTTCGAAAAAAAATTTGTGAACAACTGAGACCGCTGGTTTGTGCGATTGTACGAGTTTGTACTTGTGTGTTGCAGTGTTCACTTATTTGCCACCGCTGCCCCTCTCTCTATACCACTACTCACGCTGTGGTGAATGGCGACCCACTTTTGCTACTCAATCTGTGATATTTTGTGACACTGCAAGATGATGTTGATGACAACGTTTGCAATTTGAATTGTGCTGCTGCTCAGCTACGACTAATCGATTATTGAAACCAGCCAAACTAGAAGCGGCCAGCGATTAAATTCATCAAAACGTTTGTTTTTAAATAAAAAGACATTTTCTAAGTCACAAGATAGAGAAAATTGTCTTTGACTTTAACGAATTGTATTCGTTTTGAGTTTTTCGCTTGCGATTGTGACTTATCGACTCGCATATTCGATTACTTGCCAACCCCATGTCAAACAATTAAACCAGATAAATCTCTGCATAAAAGTCTGATACAAATCCAACATGTTCATTCTTTCATACGTTCGCCCGTTCATTCATTCATTCATTCATTCAGTCAAACAGTTTTGCATGTTCGCTTGTTTGATTGTGGTCGTTTCAGTTGTTCGTATTTGTGACAATGAGACATGTGTTTAAATGACTATTAGAAAAATTTGACATTTGATATTTTGTACACTTTGTTCATTTGTGTGTTTTTTTGTCCCCCTTTCATTATTTTAGACAATTGTAAAATTGAACGAAAACAACAATTACAGAAAAATTGGGAAAAATAAGTTTCTAATTAGAAATATTTTTCTGTTGCAATGATTTGAAAAGTTTATGTTTTCGCAACGAGGATAGAAAATGAAAATTATTACACAGCAAATACGAGTGTAAGGAAATCTGACAAGGACAGCATCAAAAAAAAAACGGAAAAAAAACTAGCACAGCTTTTGTTGCATAAAAAAAAATGTTTAAATTTGTAACTTTCTTAAGCTGCCAAATAGAAGGAACAACAACGTTTGCTGGTGAAGACAGTGTTACTCGTGAGTATAAAATAAGGAGAAAAAGCTGCCACAAGAAACCATAAACTAGGACGTGTGTTCCGGAAACAGTGGAAAATTTACCATATTTGCATGAAAATCAGTTCTGGATGAATGTTTATGCCTCCACAAACAAAATGTAGAAAAAAATTAATTAATTTTTTTTAATCTATAAAATCAATAAATTTCTTTAAAAACGAAACCTCTGTTACACGTTTGTTTATGTTTTGCAAGTAAGGAAAAACCTGGATCATGGGATAGGCAGGTACAATATACCATACGCAACAATTCAAACGTGACAATTTCATATAGAACGAATATCATACGTGATAATTTCATACCTAATGTTGCCATACGCAATAATTTCATAATTGACGGTGCCATATGTGACAGTGTCATACGTGACAATTTCGTAGGTGACAATATCACGCGTAACGTGATCTTGTATGGCAATATTTTTACCAAAACTTCGATTTATATATTTTTTCAAATAAAAAAATTACTTTTAGCCGCGAAAAAATATAGGAAAATATTTTTTAATTTTGCTGGTTCGTTGTTAAAAACTTTACTGCAGAAGTGTTGCCAGTTCAGAATACTCTTCGCTTAATTTTTGATTTAAGTAAAACCTTTAATAATTTTAATTAAACATTTTTATTACATGCATGAAGGAGTTTGTAATGGTGCATTTGATACGGCCCATTAAACATATTTACATATAAATAATAATTATAATACAAAAGTTATACGAAGAAAGTAGCGTTTGTTGTTGCTTTAATTGCATTTGTTGTTGCTTTAATTGCGTTCGTCAACTTAAATCAAATCCTACACTTGTTTTGCAAAACATTAACGAAATTTACGGTGGCCGGGTGAACAGTGCCATTATCATAATTTAAATTGTTTGTCTTTTATGGCTGGCCCTGCTGCTGCCCCCACCCACTTGGTCACACCTTTTCCTTAAAATTGCAGATTTTTTTTTCTTTCTTTTGGTGTATTTTTATGATGATTTAAAGGCGAATTCATATTTTTTATATATTTGGGGTAATAAATTCACAAGAAATAAAATTATGAATACGTCTTAATACAAAACATAGCATTTAATTTTTGTTTCGGGAATAAATTGTTCCCACTTTTTGTTGTTGGTTTTTTGTTTTTTGGAAAATTGTTTTCGTTTTTTATCTGCCTTGGCCGTTTCTGATGAGCACTTCAAGAAAATTTTACGATAATTGCTGTGAGCTTTGGACATTTATGAATTCTGGGTAATTAAAAGACAAATAATATAAAATGATTGGTTGCAGCGTTGAAATCTCTTTTTGTTTTGCAGCCTGTTTGGTCGTGTTTTCCGTGATGAGTTTTTTTTTAATTGAGACAGAAAACATCAATTAATATCCAATTCGGCATAAGAAAGAAAGTTGTTAATGTGAAAATATTGTGGGTGATTTATGTTAATGGATATGGACAGGTTTATGACTTTTGAAGCAAACTTTCTTACTTTTTTCGCTTGATGATGAGCAGGTAATTGAACAAGTTGATGGATGGGGACGCCAACGAAAATTTCCTTATGAAGTATTAAAAACTAATTAAAGGGAACTTTAAACAAACTGGTTTTAACTTTGAAATCAATTATTAGGAGATTTTTTCTTGCTTTTAAATCCCGCTGAAAACCTTTTTTGAAGCCATAATCTGTTTGAAGTGAAGTGACATTACAAACGTGACAATATTGCCTTAATAATTTTAAATAAATTACTTGCTAACAAAATTATTTCAAAAAATAGATACGATTAATATGAATTAAATTATTGTATTATTATATAAATGAACTGAACAACAGCTGTCGCATCATGGTATAGTTCCTAACTGCGGTTGGGCTTATTTTAGTTTTTTTTTATATATCGATCGCACTAAAAGTGATTTGCTTGATTTTTGGCGGTTCTTTTGTGAAATTTTGTGTTTATATGAAGCCCTTGGCCCCTATCAAATCAGCTACAAGCGAATTTTGTTACATCCTCATTCCTGCGCTAACCATATAGTTTGCGACCTGTCTTGTGGTGTTTGTCAGCGCCGCTTGAGAATAAGAGGAGTTTACGGAAACAAGAGTCCTACTAAGTGCCATTATGCCCCTTTTTACAGAAATGCTGGTCTTTGTATATGAACAGATACAAATTTTAAAAAAATTTCTTTGCCTTAAAATCAATATTTTTTTTTTAAAATTTTCTTCTATTTACTGTCATTTAATTGACTTAAACCATTTTGATAGAAATCCACACATTAAATTATATTCACTTGCATACTTTTTAGTTATTAGTAAAAAATTTAAAATGCTGTCAACTTAATAGCAGCAGATAGACCGTATCAGACGGTAACAAACTGACTAAAAACTAAATTATAGATACAAAAAAAAAAAAAAAAAATACAGCAGCAAATCAACAAGAAAATAAAAATTTAACAACAAAACCAATAAACTTTAAAACCAAAAACGAAAATATTTTAAAATATTTTGTAGCAATTTTGTTTCTAATGACAGCATTAAATGCACTCATAAATCGCTAAATCAACAGTGACATGAGTGGAACATTCACCACTACCAACCCAACCCCAGTCAAGCAGATCTCATTTGAATTCCTCACACACACACACACACACACGCACACACACACAAGTGGCCGAAATGTGCATTTCCCCGCTCTGGTGCTTCAACGAATTTTGAAGACTGTTTGTCAGTTTACAAGTGTAAGTTTTGAAAATACCTTGTTAACTTGTGTTGATATTTATTCTTCGGATTTTTGGTCAAATAAGATGGAATTAATTTATGGTGGATGAAATATATATTTTCATAATTCCACACTTTGGAGATGCGGCTGCATTTCGCAGTGACACACGATTTCTGTTGTCTATAATATCGAAAGCTTTTAACAAAGAACCAACAACCTACGTACACACACACACACATACATACATACAAACATACTTATGTAGATCTTGTATCAGCGGCAGCACCAGTTTGAGTTCCTTTTACCACACCACCGACTTCAGCACCATCATCCTCATCATCATCCTCATCATCAGCACCATCATCTTTGGCATCTTTATGATTAAAAAACAAACAAATAATGAAGAGGAAATACTTTTGTTTTTGTTTTTGTTTTTATTTGTTTATTTGCAGACTCCCAGCAGTAATAATTCATTGCTGCCCTTAAAGGAGTGCATTCATTGGCCAGAAACGCAACTACAAACTAAAATGCAGTTGTCATTTATTAATTCAGAAACAATTTGTATAGAAGAAATATTCTGCTTCAAATCAAAGAAGAAAAAAAGGAAGTGAAATCTGTTGGCACTCATACTACAGTGTCGCCTATAAAAAATGATGAACCCGCATAAGAACACCCAACTGGTGGATCTAATTTCATGAATTCTCCCTTTTTTCTGGATATGTATATAAAAAAAAACCTTAAATTTTCATACAATATGAAAACATTCGCAGGTCTCAAAAACATCGGCGGATAATATAGAAATGCAATGATATAAAACGCGCGAAGGCGCAGTATGAAAATGCAACACAAAGGGAAAACTTTAGAGCGCAAGAAGGAAAGATTTATAAGATAAAAAATAAGGAGTGTGGAGCTGGTTAGGCTGCTAGAAAGCCAGCCGAATATGGGCATATTCCTCTACATAAGACACTTGGGCGGAGAGTACCAGACACTATTTATAACTCTGTTGACAGCCGCTAATTTTCAAACCACGCAACACTGTTTATAGACTGTTTATGTAAAAAGCTGCACTATGGCTCTGGCTGACAACAAACTGTTGGTGAGCGGCAATACTTTTTCCCAGCGCTATTCTGATAATCATCATTGTCATTGTTCGAAACTATTTGGGTGCTTCTTAAGACAATATAAAAATCAGCACTATGGCCCATCTTGAATACAAAACAGTGCTATGCGGCATCAAGTCTTTTTTTGTCATTAACGCTTTTGCTATTTTGACAGCTATTGCTGTAAAGCGTGCAGTTCAAGCTTTGGGTGCCTCCATGAATAAGTTGGCAGTTTATTCGACCAGCATTCCAGAGGTCGTAGGTTCGATGCCTACCAAAGACTTTGGTGAAACAAAACAATAGCTAAAATTCTTTAAATTCACAAAAAAAAATAATAACATAAATAACATGCGCAGTAGACAATGATACTGACATAAATATGTACAAAAACTCAATAACCCAACAAACAAATCCGTATTAAACTAACGTACAACAAAGCACGCAATGTTGAGGAGGCTGGTTCAATTGATGTTTGACTTTGCACACTGGGCACTGCATAGTTAGAACATTGCCAGTTAAATTCTGATATTCTCATCTCTGCAAAATAGAATAAAAACAAAGGCAGCGAAACCCTGCTTCTTCCCTAACAAAGTTCTCGCATATGTAGGGGTCGACTTCTGAGTACTGGTCGAGAAACAAACAATTCGAAGATTCAACTCTTTTACGCACCGGCCATAACTTTGCAATATTGTTGTCAACAATTTATTTCTTTGATTCTTTTATTATGAATTTCAGCATTTAGGTTCGTTGTCATCTTGAGTGGAATATTGGCACCATTGACTAAGACATTCCATAGGCTTCGCCTTCACTCTTAAGAAATGCTAATGCCGCATGTACTCGTTTGTTTGTCGGTCTCAACAGTCTAATATGTTGGTTTTGTGTCATATAATTTGAAACAATGAAAATGTTTGCAGCGCACAATTCTAATAAATCAATGACAACAATTTTTAGAACAACAAATCAAAAAAATTCTCTCAAAAAGCAGAGCTTTTTATTTGT
The DNA here is from genome assembly GCA_932526305.1 of Epicampocera succincta. Lineage (NCBI taxonomy): Eukaryota > Metazoa > Arthropoda > Insecta > Diptera > Tachinidae > Epicampocera > Epicampocera succincta. The sequence continues at coordinate 8,952,876 of OW052037.1, read as the reverse complement.
CGTGCGATTGTTTTGGCGACTGACGAAGAAAATTCATATTTGACAAAATAAACCAGCGAAAACAAAAAAAAACATTGTGAAAGTATTTTTTGCTTTTTTTTTTTTGTTTGAAATTAATCTAAGACAGAAGCCGGGTATTAGTGCTGTTAGTTAATGACTTAAGCAAAAGCTCCAATGATTTATTATACAAATCAATTCCGCTGGACAGGTTCTCAAACGCATATTGGGTAATTAGTTTTGGTGGTGTTTTAAAATTGTGTGAAATATTTGGTACAGCAGAGGAATGTGTGAAGAAACCTGCGCTGCGGGGCACTAGTGAAGGAGTTTACTAAAAGGTTCTTAATTGCTATAGCCCTAGAAAACAACAACAACAACAACAACAACAACAAAAAATGGGCAAAGAAAAAAAAAAACTCATGTGATTTGTTTTACGAAACATGCAACACACTCCAAGAGCCATTTGGCCCATTTGCGTGGGTCGCTGGTTTTATTAGCATTTGTCACACAGATTGTTCAGCTCGGCATCTTCTTATAAACTGTTGTTGTTGCTGTTGTTGTTGTTGTTCATGGCTTATACGAGATATAAATTTATACGCTTGTAATTTAGCAGTCCGTTAAACTATGTTGTATTTAAGATGTCAATAAATTTTAATATTTCTGTCATGTATCTTTTTCATCTCTTTCAATAAACTCGAGCGCAAAGCGAACCGTTTTTTTTTTTGCCTGTGTTTGTTGTTGCTTTTGGTTTTGTTAATAAAAATACAAAAAGATTGTAAATACATGGATCGTAAAACTACAAGTGTTTGTGAGTGCGTGCCTGTGTGTGTGTGTGTGTGTGTGTGTGTTTTCGTGTTGGTTGTTTTGTCTGGTTGTTAATAATTTTGTTGTCGTTGTTGTTGCTGCTGTTGTTGTCTTTTAAAGCTAATTGTCACAGCATATTCATAAGTTTAGTGATCTAATTTTGTTAAATTAACGCATTGGCCAACATCATTATTGCCATCATTTGTCATTATCATTTAAAACAGAATTGTATATCGCTTTGAAATTAATAACTAAATGTGTGTTGGTGTTGGTGTTGGTGCTGGTGCTGGTGCTGGTCTCTAGTCTCTAATTCATAAGCAATTTTACTCTAGATATGCAGATACACATGTTCGACAGATTGAACTGTATAGAAAAAATTATATTCAAACATTTGTATAAAGCTAAAATTAAAAGTTTAATAGCATTAAATAAAATTTTAATTGAATCAAACAGTTCAAAACTATAATACCTTTTGCTGTTTGCCTGCAATAGATTTTTGTGCGCACAACAGCTTTTCAGTGTATATGGGAATTTTTTTTTTTGCTCTAGAGTTGAAGACATTTCATAGACATCGCGCCTTCAGTCCTAAGAAATGATGAAGCGGCTTATATGTACATACATATATGTATGTATAGTATAGTATTGTGTATAGAAGTTCTAAGACTTCCGATAAAGCAGAATGAAGCGATACAAGGTTTGGTCCAACTATAATTGCGCGATATTAATTGCCAGGCTTTTTAACCAACTTCATTTAATATTTCTTTGTTTGAGTGTTTGGCAAATTCAACCACGGAGAGGTACACAACTGGGCAGCGCCTTAAGATTGTTGAAGCCTTTTACAAAAAGGGGCGTTCATATCAAAATGCAGGCCATCTCTAAAATGACAGCAAAATAGGGGTAAAAAGCTATCGAGATTTCATATACAAAATCTTGGCATGCAATTCAATAGTTATATCGCATTTGTTAGGAACTTCTCTGGTATATATTTACTACAGTTGCCTCCCTTGATAAATTAGCCCTTTCGACAGTTGCAAAAACCCAAAATATAAAGCTGATTTTTACTACATTTCATACAAACTGTTCTCCGTTTCGTTCTTTTGTTTTACTACATATTTATGTGCCCTTCAAATGTCATTAACTTCTGCTTGATAGATCAATATATCTCGTTTCTTTGATATATCTTTAATTTTTGTGGAATAACGAGTGCATTCCTAAACGAAGTGTCATTTAATCTTAAATTTAAACTTGCAATTCCTGACAATGTTTGACAGTTCCAAAGGTGACTTGTAAATAATCCAAACTAGGATATTATTTAAATTGGCATTGTTTTACACAAACAGTGCATTTGATGTGCAGTGTAGTAAAGTATTATTGCTTGACTGTAACAGCGTTTTGACGTTTCATACTGACATCTAGGAAGTTGTTCTATCTTTAGAAAGTATTTACTAGGGCAATCTCTTTGTTAAATTCGCTCAATTACGCCCCACACATCATGGTAATCAAAGTGTACTTTTTTTTTATTCTTTGGTTTTTCTTTTTCTTTCAGACGCTTGATATTAATTTAAAAATGATGGATTCGTACATCGCCCAGTGGGGTTTTTGTGGTATTTTCTACCATGTGTGCAAACTACCACAGTGAGGTCTTGATTTTTGGTGACCCGACCAACCGGCAATGTTGATTGTCAGAGTAGAAGTAGAATGTTTTTTTTTACATTATTTTTTATATAATTTTTTTTGATTCCATTTCATTATTTTTTGCTACCGCTCAGTCGTATCTATTTTTATTAGTCGTCACTACAAGCGTATTTTTTCCCCTGTTGTTTGAACAAGTAAATGTACAGGATGAGTCAGAAGCGTATAATCGCATGCAATGAATTTATTTTCTTTTGGAAATTTAACATATGGGAATGATGAACAAAATATGCAAGAAACTACTCCCTATTTTTTTTTAATCTATTATGCGTTAAACTCGATTATCGGAAATGCTCCAGGTATCGGCCATACGCCTAATCGAGGTTCTTGTAGTTTTAATGTCGCTCAACTCCTCTGTTCGTTTCTTGAAAACCTTTAAATTTTGACGTTTTTCTGTCACTGATTATTCATAAAAATCTGAAAAACCAAAAAAAAAAAAAAAATTTCGAATCTTGTTTATGGAAAATATTCTTCTCACAGTGTGAACACATTTATAGTGTCATTTGAATAATGTGAATTTCGAATACTTTATTGGTTTATTATGATGTGTCTGTCATTTAATTTGTTGTTCTTGCTGTTTTTGTTTCTGCTTTAACCAAATGTTGTTGTTGTTGTTGTTTTATGTGTCGCTGTTGTGTATTTGTCATACATATTTATGCACATAAATAAGAAAAGTGTGTTTTTGTGAATGTATTTATGTCTGCTCTGTGTGTTGTTTTCGTTCTACGAAACTAAAATAAATCTATCTTTCGATAGAGAACAATGTCGCTTTTATGTATAACAGCGTTTTTCAAAAGATACACAATAATTGTATAACAAGTTAGATGAGGAGAGAAAAAAAAACCAATTTCTATATAATTTTTTCGGACAATTTATGAATGACACTGACGACATTTTTAAACTTGAACAGTTTTTAATGGTTGCTTTGTCATTGGTGGGAGGTAGATTTGCTTAATTGTAATTTATTGTCTATAAGTTTTAATTATGAATTTTTAAATGTCGTTTCAGTGCGAGAGTGTTTAAGTTTTATATGTTTTTTTCCTTCTTGCTTTCTTTTCTTTGGCAAAATTGCCTTATAAATCTTAGATTAATGTGATTGTATCAAAATTTTGTGCCGTTTGCAAATAAAAAATCATCGGTATTGCGAATACATTGGATTACATATTAATAAATATTTTTTTTATACATTTTGGCTTTCAAAACTCGCCATAAAATCGAAAAACGAAAATCCAAAGTAATCGCTTTGGCGGCTTTTAAAAATTTTATATATATATAAATATATTAAGGACAAAAAGGTATATTATATTTAACTTAATTAAAAAATTAATTAGCAAACTAATTGAAACAAATTATTTGACTTAATGTCAACATGAGGCAGATCATTTGTGAACTGGCCGGCATAGAGTGATTAAATCAGTTTATTGCCCTTCACAAGAGTGGCGAACGTCAACCTTCAATATTCAGGGACAGCCAATAAAATTATGGATTTTATATAAAACGATTTGTATAAAATTTAAAAAATTCCCTAAGAAGTGAAGAAAATTACGCAAATTTCAAATTAAATTCAGAGTCTTAAAGAAAATAAATATGTAATTCGTTTATTTTGTAATAAACTTAAGAATTTTGTCTTCAAAACTGATAAAAGAAAAATTACATACAAAATTAAGATCAACCAGCATAAATTTGAGATATTATGAAATTATACTGCGAAAATTTTTAACAAATATTATCAAATTAAATCAGAAATATTTATTTAAGTTAAATAAAAAAAAAAACACAAAAATTATGTTTTGTTGTTGTTGTCGATATCAATTTGTGACAAAATATTTGTGTATGTTTTAGAAAAACAGGCAGTTAATAAATTTTTGGGCTTTTAAAAAAAAAATTGTTGTGAAATAAGAAATTATGAAATACAGTGTAAAATATGTTAATCATAATTCAAACGGTTCCATCATCTTAAAGATGGATTGGGCCTAAAGTGCACAATTTTTCTTAAATAAATTTCATTCTCCGGGGCTATCAGTCCAATAAAGTTCTTAAAAGGCTTGTTTATTTCATATAAAATTTTCTTAATATCAAAGAAAAACTGTCAATTATTGTATATTTGAAATTGTCTCAATATGAAATAGAAATTCCTGAACTCATTTCTTAGTTTTTCTAATTTAATTTGAAAATTTCAAGTTATTTTCAAGTTAAATTGATTGAGTGATTGAAACAGTTGCTCTTATTTATCATATAAATTTTCAGCTGAAAATTAAAATCCCCAGCTGAGTTGTCCCGAAACACTCCGTTTGTCATCCCTTGCAAAATGTCAAACATGACACGCAACACAAACCTGAGCCCAGAAATCACATCTACTTTCACTTTCACAAAAACCAATTTAATACGTTCTCATTGTCTCTGTAAAACTTATGCAAATTTTGTGCCCCTTTTAGAAACAAATTACTTAATCCTCTTCTTTGCGCAGTAAAACACGGTAGTGCCATTTTTTTGTCAACACTACGCCCCTCTCATTTAAATTAACCCAAACACACGAAATTTTAAGATTTGGGTTCTATTTCATCAAAATTGCGAATGTTGTGCCAAACTATTCGAGCCGGTCTAAACAAAAATTCGTCTCGCCTACTGGACACTAATACAAAAGGCCCTTTAACTGCGCATTCTCAGCCAACTAAATTCTCTGGGAAGTAGAAAATAAAATTTGGAAATTTTCGCAAACGACCGAAATCGGGCAAAAAGTGAAAGTCAGGCAGATGAGCAACCAAATAAACAAACGCCTCGAAGGCAAAACTAATTGATTTGCTTGATGGCAGGATCTTAGGAGAATTCAATTCAATATGGACAAAGGACATTTTCAGAAGCCGTGGGCGTCTTCATATGAAAGAACACGTTGTTTGCAAAAAGGTTTAATCTGTTTTCAAATGAACTGTTTAGATTTCTAATTTTCATGCACAATTTGTCACTCAGTTTGAAGTGAAAGTGATGGAAAGTACAAGTTCGGTTGAGGTCATTGTTTCCATAAAGAAACGTTATAACAAAAACTGGGAAATAAAAACCTAAAGGAAAGTAAATAGTTCGTAGCAAAACTATTTGTTATGGCATAAATTTCTGTTTTGCGCAGCAGGTTGGCATCTTTCTTTCGCATGTCACAATTTGGTTAAGTTTGCGTCACACACCCACACACACACACACACACACACACTCATACACAGCCAAAGATGTTTTGTGCTAAAATCCATCATGTTGAATTTAAATTTTTTTTAAATACAAATTTTGACGTAAGATACACTGTAGGTAACAAACTGGGTGCAGAGGCAGCCAAATTGGTATTTAATATGTTCGAAATAGATACTAGTAATATGAGGATTGAGAAGCGTTAGAATACGAGTTACCTGCTGATGTAAAATAAATCGAAATAACGATCTTAAGGCGGATTCATGCATTTGTTTGGCACATAAATCTTATCCAGCGAAATTCATTCCTTTTCACGGGAAAGAATTGAGAGAAAGAGAGAGAGAGAGAGAAAAAGTGAGGAAGAGGAAGAAATAATTTAGCCTGTAATACTCTCAGCTTGAATTAGTTCAAATGATTAAACAATCTTATGTCGTGACTACAATTCCTTTGGCCCAGAAGGTGGCCGTAAGTAAAATAGAATCTATTTTACCCCTCTCTTGGCCACTCATTTTTGCCACAATACTGCCACACTTTCATGAAACTGCATCATCTTTGTAAACACACAGCAAATAACAAATAAGAACAAGAGAAAATAAAAAATAAACACAAAATTTCAATATAATGTATAAAATTCTAAGTTACTGGCGTCGAGGCCACCACCATGAGCTTCGTTAAGGTGACAGCGACTTAATACGTCCTGCATGAAAAAGTATTTGAAATTTAGGTTTCCAGATAAATGGCCAGTTAAAAAAAAAATGTTCGCAACAAAAATATTGATGGCAACTAAATTGGCGAATCCCGGCTTTAGAGCCAGCAAAGAAAACCCGCATTTGTGGTAGTGAAACTATTAACAAAATATTCTAGGAGAAAGCTGAAGAATTATACATAAAAATTATGATTTAATAAAAGCGGTTAGATCGCCTGTCTCACTAAAACGAACGTCAGCGTTCGTCGGTATTTTGAGTGTCAAAGAAAAAAATTATGGTTTAATAAAAAATCATTAAATGGGTTTAATGGCGTGTCTCACTAAAACGAACGTCAGCGTTCGTCGGTATTTTGAGTGTCAAAGTAAAAAATTATGATTTAATAAAAGCGGTTAGAAGTGTTTAATCGCCTGTCTCACTAAAACGAACGTCAGCGTTCGTCGGTATTTTGAGTGTCAAAGAAAAAAATTATGATTTAATAAAAAATCATTAAATGGGTTTAATGGCGTGTCTCACTAAAACGAACGTCAGTGTTCGCCGTTATTTTCAGTGGCAAAATACCGATGTGGCGACCATTTATGAACTTTATTATTTCAAGTTTGTCTATTGCTGACATAAATTATTTGTAAAATGTCGGTAAGTTGGTTTTTTTAGCAGGTTTTTGTATGGGAAAATATTTTCAATTGCTATTTTGGGACACAGTGGAACAGCCACCAACTTTTCAAGGCTCCACTTTACTTCAAGCTGGCTGGAATCTTAAACAGACGCCTTAAACGCAAGAGCAATAATTTTTGCTAAAACCAGCAAACGATTGAAACAGAAGTTTTCTGACTTTTTAAGCCAGTCTTCTGAAATCTAATTTATGTGTTCAACAACAAAAATGCCAAACAGACAACAAACTCTAATTTCTTAATGGTTTGTTTCCTTTTAATTAATATAATAAAACATGTGTTTAAAACAAGACAGTTTCAAAATTTAGAAGAATTCAACTCGAAGCTCCTTTAATATGTATTATTTTTTTAATTTGTTTTATAAATATTTATAATGCCTCGTCTGGTTATATCTTCCAGTTAAAAGTTTTCATTTGAATTTGGCTTCGGCGTTTTTTGTTGTTGTTGCTTTTTGTGGTGTTTTGGTGGGAAACACTTTTGAAACGAAGAACTAACATGATTCCATCACATGTCACAAATATGTCATTGTCACTGTCAAAATGATGCGATTTAAATTTCCATGCCGGGTAGTGCATACTTACGTGCGTACATACAAACAGGCTCGAACCGTGGAATATAAACAAAAATAGTAACCTACAAGCACTTATACGATAGTTTGTCAGTTTGAGGCAGGGAATTTGATTTTTTCCCTCTCTTAATTCACACACTGTATAATATTTTTGTATATAATTTTTGCTGTAATTTTAATGCTGAAACTACCGGCCCAGAATACAGTTTCGGTTCATCCATAAGTTTGCAACTAAAGGGAGTTCTTGGTAATTTTTAATGACAGTATTCAGCGTTTGTGGCCTGTAAAGTTGCAACATTTGCAGCATTTGCAATTGTGTAGTCATTCTTTGCTGTGTTTCATATTATTAAGAAACTTTGCATTTGCAAATAGTATTGCCAACATAATTAAGCAGTTTTTTTAAGAACTTGACAAAACTTGACAAAGATATGCCACTATTGCCAGATTATATTCAGAAGAAAAATTATTACATTCATTGCAACGAATGTTTGCCTTTGCACTTTCGCAAGACATTCGCATCAGTTGCTGAATGGAGCTAATTCTCATTTTAAGCAGCAAAAGCTTCGCATAAAAGGAATTTATATTTTATAAAGTGTGAAAGTTTGTATTATCAAGGCGTTAATAGTGGAGGTAATTCAGAAAATACATATATTTTCGTTGCTATATATTTGGGCTTCAGCTGTTTTATTAAATTTATGTACATACATTTTAGTGCTTAAAAGCAATGGGCAGTTATTGCATATTTTTTGCTTTTGCACTTTCGCCAGACATTTGCATCGAAAACTCGTCTGTCTTGCAGTTTCAAATCTGCTAACTTTGATGAGGGCGATTTTTAGTGCGAATAATTCCCCTACTGTAGGGTGTTTGCACATTCGTGTTTTGCTTGCAGCATGAAAATATTATGATTTGGTTTTTTAAACATAAAGATTGACAAGGGAACTTCGGTTTGTTGCCACACTAATCCAATTTAATTTAATGTCAGTTCGTCTGGAAAGCAACAAAATTTTGCTTTGTGTTCCTTTTTTGTTGTTGTTGTTGTTTTGTTATTTTTTTTATTATTTTGCGTCATGCACGCAGAAATCTTAAATCTTTTAAAACTTTCCTCATTCAAATGGCTGAACGGTGAGTTCTCTAACTTTGTGCCAGTTATTGATGTGATACCAAACAAAAACGGAGAGAAAAAAGATCATATTTTGTTATTTTAGCTCATTTGGTTACTGCAGACAAATCGGTTTACATTTGAAGCGATAAGAGTAGAAGAAGTTACTATAACCGACATCACTGTCCATCATCGTCAAAATATTAAGCAAAAGCAAAGAAATAAAACACAAACAAAAACAATCCCACAAAAAAAGAAAAAACAACAATCCGTGTACGGTCAGTCAGTCAGTCAGTCAGTCAGTCAGTCAGTCAGCCAGCCAGCCAGTCAGTCAGCCAGCCAGCCAGTCAGTCAGCCAGCCAGCCAGTCAGCCAGTCAGCCAGCCGTCGTCTGTCGGCCAGTCACACATTAGCTTGATGTGTGATTTACTTGACACATGATATTTGTACGCTGATCGTGATCGTTCAGCATTTGTTTCAACATTAACTTCAGCAGCATCAGTAAATTATTACTTGTTGTTGTTGTTGTTCTTCTTCTTCTGCTTGTTCCTCATTTCATATGATCACAATATTCCCCAGCAGGTAAATTCAAATATCACGCGTGTCTTTTTCCAACTTTAATTTCCTGTTAAAAAAATATATTCATTCCATATCGATTCGAAATGATTTTACCGCTTGACTAGATTTTGTGGAAACTAATTTTCAAGTTATTTGTTAATTTCTGTGAAATCAAATTAAGCGTTTAGAATGCTACCGTTTTCTTGGGATTAGCCAACAAAAATAGTGCAAATTGTTAGATTGTCAACTATTTGGTTTTACGAACCAATGAAATGGAAACTTGACAGGCGATTTTTTTTTGCCAACGTTTTTTTTTTTAATGACATCTTAAGTATGAGCGGTGCCGCCTTAGTGACAACAGAAAATAACTGGAACGTTGGAGTTTAATGAAAACGTAAGATATAGTATATGAATAACAAATTTATATATATATAAAATTGTTAATCAAGTAAAATGGTATAGGACGGTTTGGAGTAGATGGCGCCATTTGGTGACTTGTACAGAATTGAAATTGACATACAAATTTAACACTCTTGCCAGTTTCCCAATTTTTGCAAAAAAAATAGTGATACGAGTATCAATTGCCTTGTTGGAAGGACTTTTAAGCTTCCACAGTTGTTCTCCAAGTTAAATTTACCGCCAAATTGTAAATGAACAGATTTAGCGTTTAACAGCACGTGCAAATAATACCAACCTGTTGATCAAAATTCGTGCTCCATTTGAGCCACGATTTGGGCAATTCACTTATTTCATCTTCATCATAATTGTTTTATTCAGAGGCCGCCATGTGGCGCCGATAACTAAGACCTGCTAAAAGAAAGTCACGCCCGTCCGTAATAGCCTGCAGGAGAATCAGAAACCTTCAACTTGATATCGCTTATAAAAGCTCGGCCTTTCACAGACTACAAATCAACTGACGTCAAAGTTGAAAGGCTAAATAAACCCATCCATCCAGCTGCTGGCACCTACTAGATGATCAGTTTCCATGATCCCAATTTTCATCAGCGTTACGACACAATTCTAGATGAACAGCAAATATAATTGTCGAATAGGAGGCAAAAAACCTGATCTAGATAATATTGAAAAATGTGTACTGCATTCCAAACATCTGCTTTAAGAAAGATATTTTGGAATAGAGGTTGTTTGATCGATTCATGTTTCTAAGGGAGGGATGTTTTCAGCATCGAGTTTCTATTTAGTTTGGGAAAGTGGCTTCATTCCGCCATATTTCTTAAGAAACGATGGTGCTCAGGCCATCAACCGATTTTTTACCTAAATTGGTAGACAAGGACACCCCATGTCCTGTGAAAAGACACAAGTAGACATATTCCACGCGGGCCATTTTAAAGCAAGATCATGGGCCAATGCCTGGTTCGTCGTGGTTGGCGTTACTGAGAATAAAATATCACTTGATTTGTGTCCAGGAAAGTGGAGAAAGTACTTTGCAGGAAAGCAACTCATTCACATCAGCTGCTGTTAGTTATTTTAATGGGACATCCCGTTGGGACTATTTGAATCCCAGTTCATGTTACGCAGAGTTGAAGTGATGTCACAGATCTATGCAAATAATCCTCGAAACCAACATTCACATACCTGGAAATATCCTGGAAAATTCAACATTTCAGATGTTGTATTCCATAATATATTATACGAGGATAGGCCTTTCAAATTAGAAGAGAAGGATGATGATGAGCCACAAAAATTACATCTTCACAACTTTACTTTTGACTTCGAATAAAGCACCTGAATTAAAACTACCAGCGGATCGACAGTTTCTGTTATAATTAGAACATCGACTGCGCGTCTTAACTTGCCCTGATCTAGTTGAACCTTAAAGTTCATTGCACTAAAAGCTTTTAAACTTCCTTCCTTCTCATTTGCCAAGATCAGCACAACATCAACATAAAAGATTTCTATTCCGCAGCATCAACGGTGTCAACAAAGTTATTTGAGACTGTGTCTGCATAAAACACAAAACAGAACAATAATTTAAAAATTTAAAAAACAAAAAACAAAATTATTAAAAAATATTCCACCATCCAGCTATTGGCGCGACTGCCACAACAACACCCAGAGTACAGCCAACCGGCTGTCTGCCAGATTTACGAGTAGTCGCATCAAGCGGCTCCATTTGATGCCAGCCGAACAACATCGTCATCATTTTTGCTACTAATCCTTTGCTCAACAACTTGACAGCTGCCTGGCATCCTTTTTCACAAATTTTTGCTCTGCCATCAATCATGGGATGATTTTTTAGATCTTCAGCCTGTGCTCTGCTCCGTCAATGTTGTTGTGCATTTTGTGTTCTGCTTCTTCTGCTTCATTAAGAGACTAATCCTGATGTAGCCAAACTTAAGTCAGGCTACAATAGTGTTGCAACTTCTGGATTGCGTTTATTGGCCTCATTGGATTTAGGCCTTATGCCAGTAATTACTCAGCCAAAGATCAATTGCGACTATTGGAGATACTTTTTTTTTGAAAAATTTTCCTAAAGTTTTTGCCAGCGATACCATTTTATTAAAGTCTAAATATGTATGTACATGTTGTTGCTGTTGTTGTTGCTGCTGCTACGCTGCCTTTAATTTTTAATGTTCACATTGATCTCATTGTCGATCATTTATTTGAATACTTTGTTATTGTTGCATCATGCTACGTTCCCAACACTCAAAGAAATTGTGCCGTTAAAAGCTAAAATTAATTTGTATTGAACTTGTATTTTTTAAGTCCAATGTTAAGAGCACAGGCGCAATTTCAGTTCCCTTAGAGCAGCTGTTGTGAATGGGAATAAGAAGTACTTTCTTCCACTAATGAAGTGATCTTTTATACTCTTTAACCCCCACCATGGTAAAGCAGGCACCAGCTTGTGCCAAATTGTTGTATATAGCGGTCTTGGATTTCCTAACAAATCAGGATACCAGGTAATCTAATCTCTTCTACCAGAACAATTCTCAGTTCAGTCTTTCGCCAACTCAACACAGCAGTTCAGGATCTAGTTCTTCGATATGGACGCCATATATCGCTTTAACGGCAATAGCAGTACGAAAGGCATTTTCACTACCGAAATGGGGGTCAATAGCAACAGCTATAGCAGGAATCAGTTGTCAATTACAATCAGGACATTTCCATCGAGAATGATAATTCAAAAATAGTCCCTCCAGGTTGTTAATTAATCTTTTCTTTATGTAAAAATCGTTTGCTTCTTTTAAGTCTCTGCTTGCTCTGCTCGTAATTACTTGCGCGCCTCAGTCAAGCACTTGTGGATTCAATACAGTTTTATGTGGATCTCTTTAAGATGATGTTGTTCATAGAAAAACCTGCCAAATATGAATATTTATTATTTTCAATAAAGTGAATAATTTTTGTCCAGGAACTACTGGCAACTGCAAACAATTGAAAAAACGCTAATTAGTTTATTTTATTTAATTAAAACATTCATTGATATAATTAAATATTTGATGATTTCAATTAAGAAATTAATTGGTAGGGCTTTAAAAAAATTCTTAATTAATTTTCTTACAAGGGGGTGAGAGCAACACTCAGTCGTCTACTTTACTGCAGGCGCACAGAAATATATACAAAACTAATTAAATGTTTGTTTAATTCAATTCCAATTTTAATTAATGTGATTAAATTTGTTATTATTTCATCTTCATTGTAATTATTTTTTAACTCTTTCAAGCTTTTTGATCATCAAAAGTATAAATTTTCTTTTTTTCCTTAAAAAGTTTTTCAAAAAAGCAAAAATCTCCTTTTTTTTATAAAAAGAGACAAAAAAATTAATTGTTAATTTTTAAAGCCGAAAACCAAATAAAAAACTGCTTAATTAATCTGTATGTGAAATCGCTGGAGCAACTGGTCTGCAAAACAAAACAAACAACATTAATTAAATGTTTAATTGGATTGAAAAAAATGTAATCACATCAATTTAAAATTAAATTAAAATTAAATTAAATTTTTTATTATTTCTTCTTGATGCCAACTTTTTCACATGTTCTTTCTTAACTATTATTCTTGCATCTTCTTTCCTCGAGCTTGAGGTGCGTTTTTGTTTTGCTTTTCAAAAATATACAAAAATTTTCTCAAAGGACTTTTCCAAAGCAAAACCAAATCTGTAATAATATCGGTTAATTTTTTTATTTACAATGTAAAAACCGATTTTTTATCGTTACAACTCAAAATTTATTTAGTAAAACTCAATTTTTTTTAAATTTTTTGTTAGAAAAATTTAATTCGAGATTAATTTTTTTTTTTTTTTAATTTTAAGTATCTATTTTATTTTATAATTTTTAGATTATTGTAATTTCAAACAATTTTTTAATCAATTTCATATATTTCTCAATATCACATTGCACTTATTTTACGATATATAACGAGCTCGGCCAGTGTCCGACTATTTTCGGCCAGTTCACACTCACTCAGCCTAAAATATAAATATATATAAAACGATTCAGCTGGACAGGTTTCCTCCGGTGTAGGTTGTCAGTACGAGTATTTGTATGCAAACGCTGAATTTTCAACTCGAATATGCATCATTTCAAACATTCAGCTTAAGCTGGTAGTGCTTTTGCTGCCAGTGGATGGCACATGTGATCCATCAATGTTTTTTTTTTTTCCTCCTTGTGTTTTATTCTCTGCCACATAATGCACTTGTTCGCCGCTTAGTTCAGCTCCTTCAAGGTCATTTTCATCATTGGAAAAGTCATGGTTGTTGCCTTAATTTGTTATTTTAAATATTATGGGTTTTTTTCTGGTCTTTGAATATTTATTTGTTTTGTTATTTATACTTAAGATTATTAGCAAGTTTGTAGTTGTTATTGTGTTTGCATTCAGTTTTAACATGTTGCATTCATAAATCAATCATTCATTAAAAACTCAACTTGTCCAAATTGTGTCACAATTGTGAACGATGAAGCCTCGAGAAGCTGCTGTCGCTTTTATTGCTGCTGATGATGAGGAACGTGATGTGATGGCCAGTTGGCAGCAGCGAAATAAATGCCAAGAAAAAGGAAAAACTTCATAAGAATCTTTTTTTTCTTTTTGTTTGGCGAAATCGTGAGTTGTCTTGTTGACCCCCTCTTCGTTGTCTGAATTATGGTTGCGTTGGCTTGATTTCGTATTAGATATAATCGCTGGCCATTTGGAGAACTGTCAGTCACGCTGTGTGATGGTGCGGCTGTGTTTTTAAAATTTCAATTGAAAGTTTATTGTGGCTGCAGTTTTTTCCTTATCAGCAAATTAATGTTAAACTAAAATTTTGGCTTAAGAAAAGAAAATCCTAAATAACTCCAACTTTAGCTTGACTTGCTGCCAGCAGCCAATACTCGTAAAAATGTGAAATCATTGTAACACTCATTACGTTTCAGCTTGTAAATACTATTAAAAATTTTTGAAATTTGATCCTTTTTTGTTGTTGTTTAATTGTAAATGTTACAAATAGTTGCTAAAGACTTAAAAACCATGAAAACCACTCATTAAATGCGCTAAAAGTAACATTTTACATTGACAGCAGAGGGCAGACGATCAGTTTGTTTGAATAGTATACGGTGGAAGGCGCGTTGGCAGCCGGGCAAAAGCATAAGCAGAAGGCAAACGAAACACCGGCAGTTTGTTTGTGTTTATCCGGGGTATTGCCCACCGGTGTCCACAAGCTGTTTGTTTTTGCTTTGTTGAATTGTTTGCTACAATTTGGACAAGTACAACATTAAAAGCTAAACAACACATAAGCAACTGATATTTCACAAAAACGACATAAACACCTTTCGTTTATTTTCCCTCCTCTTGTTGTTTTTGTGTGCATCTTACTCGCTTTATACGAGTATTCGTATTTCTGTTCTGTTTTCTGCAACAACTTCAGTTTTTCATTTTTCGGTTTTTCTTTCTTTTTGTTATTTTGCAGAAAAAGGAAATACATATATATTTTATTTGTGGTTGGATATTCCGCAATTGGATTGCAAAAAAAGAGCAGCAAACAACTTGGGAAAAAATAACATGTTTACGGAAAAATATCCAGGATTTTTTAGCATCTGTGTTTACACGGGCCAGTAATTTATTTATATACTACGATTGCTAAGCAGGTTAGAGGTAAAATAATTACTTAGTAAGATCTTAGCAAACCCTTAGGATGGTTTAAAGTGGTACCTTTAAGGGGTCTTTGCTGTGCCGGCTTAAGTATGGAAAATGTTGAACAAGAGAGATCCCTGTTTAGCCAAAATTATGGCATGCAATCGGCTTAACAACTGCAAATTTGCAAATGTTTTGCCTCGAACAAGGAGACTGGCAAATGATTAATACCTGGCCAAAATTATGGCATGCAGTGGACTTAGAGACCGAAAATTTAAGGATGTTCCCCTACCCTGCTACAACAAGGAGACTGGCAAATGATTAATGCCTGGCCAAAATTATGGCATGCAATCTGCTTCATTATAAAAAACCTGCAGAGGTTTTCACCCACGACAAGTCAAAATCATGGCGCATGTTTTCCTTTCACTAGGCAGAATGAAACAATTATCTTACACATGTCATCTAATTTTCTGAGTGCTAATTTCTTGCCTCTTATGATTTAAACAAGGACTTCAATTATTTAAGCTTTTTCTTTCTACTTCGTTGGTTTTTTTTCATAAAAAGAAATAATACAATAACAATTTCTTAATTTCACGTCCTTGTCTCGCTTTTGTGTCTTTACTTAACTTTTTTACATGTGGCATATTAAAGTTAACAATTGTACTCGTAGTTGTGGTCAGTGTAAACGCCTCTGTACAGAAGCAATGTTTAGACTTTTTTGAACGACAACATTAAAGAAATGTTTGGCTGTGTTGTTGTCTTGTTGTTTCTATAACTCCAAAGGAGCAGTTGAAAATATATCAAATGCGATCGATCTTTTAAATATACACTTAGACACACAGCCTCACTTACACACACACACACACACACATACTGAAATCTACTAACTTGCAACATGCAGTAGAGAGGGCAAATGCTGTAGTTAAAAGTGGCTCAAGTGTTTAAAACTACTGATGATTATAGTGCTTTGTAGCTGTCATGCAACAACAGCAGCATCGGCCGAATTCTCAACACAATTGCCTGCGACAAAACTAAAGATCTGTATGTATGTATGTACGTGTGTGCTGGTATATATTTTTTTAGTGTTTAACCTTTACCCATCCGTCCACCACTTCTCTAGTCAATTTTCAAATAAATAAAAGCGAGAAAAAAGAACAAATTCAACAAAGATCCCGGCGAATGCAAAACGATATTGGACAATGAGCTGGTGATTGTGCCGGATGAAGCATTAAGAGTGGCTTCTGCAATTCTGGATGTTGCTGCATCTTCTGATGCTGGTTGGGCCTGAGTCAGCGCCCATCTTTTGACAGCCTGTGCAACAATAAAGTTTTTGCATTTGCAACAGCCTGAAACAACTGCAAGCAAGATCATAAGCTGAATTGAGTATGTTTGGCATGGTTGGTCGCATTCTGTCAGTTCTACACACATTGACTACAGTTGAATTGACAGTGGCAAGAGACTTGTGCCGGCTTTCATTTAACGAAATATGTTGCCATACAAACGTACGAACTTTTTTTCTCTTACATACATATTTATACCCACATCTTTAGGAACAAGAAAATTTTGTTTAAACTTCAATGTTTTTTTTTCTTATTTGCACCCCCCCCCCCTGTTTTTGGTGCTCATCTTTCTACAAAATTGTACATATTCGTGCATATTCGGCGGAATCCTCAACTTTTGTTTTTCCCTGCTATTGTATTTTTGTAGCAGCATGTTACTGCTTCTGTTACATTGAATTATTTTTGTTAAAATACTTTTTTTTTGTGGTTAGGTTAGCACACGAGACGAGAAATGATAGCGTTTAGCTGAAACGTAGATACGCTTTTGCAGATGACAGCCGTGATATGGTCACTCTTATTTTGAAGCTGCATTTTGAGGCATCTTTCACTGGCTGCTGCAAAAAACACAATTTATTTCCAAACCTCAGTAAAAGTAAAAAAGGTAAACAGCTACATATCTATTGTATTCAATTACAACAGTGATCCTTAGAGGCTCTATAAGCACAAAACTAAAAAAAAAAACGCCAAACCAAAGCACATGAAAAATAATCAAAATTTATATAAATAATTTTATAATTGTTATTTCACATTTCAATAATGATCTCCAGTAAGTCTAAGAAAAATCGCCAAAAAATATATAAAATCGTCAAAATAAATTGTATGAAATATTGCCCAAATGGGGGGAAAAATTTATTTAAAAGTTTATTATTTAAGCAGCTAAATTTTTTACATTATTGATTGGACCCTCTATAAAAAACGCCAAAGAAAATCGTCAAAAATACATGACAAAACGTCCAAAAATTAAAAATAATATATTTGAAGTGGCCTTTGCATTAAGCCCCTTAAATTGAAACCTTAATTAAAAGTAAGTCCAAAACATAAAAACTAAAAATCGCCAAATTAAAAGAAAATACACAATAGCCAAAGTTAAGAAAAAAAAACCCGCCTAACTAAGTTTTATTGATTAAATTGAAACATTATTGGTTGAATTAAACATTAAAAATTTATCCAAATTTTTTTTCGGAGCGCCTTTTAGCAACAAATTGTGATTCAAATAGTGTCATAGTGTTCATACTAAATTACAACAGTGCTCAATAACGATAAAAAATCGTTTAAATGTGACCGCTAAAAAATTACCGAAAATTGAAATAGAGTTAAACTTGTCCAAAACTGTGGCTTTTGAAAGGAGAAATGGAAACAGTTTATTGTTTAAAGTTTGAAACAATTCTGGCTGGACAGAAGCCGTAAATACGCAATGCTATCGAGACCGAAGACCACATTTTGCGTTTCCTTAGTCTTGAAAATGATTTCAGCAAATTCTGCCTGTAACGATCTCCAAGGCCCTGGAAAACTTAATTTTGTTACTCCAGTCTTGTTTTGTTTTAAGACTTTCGCAATTTTTTATCGATTCCAAAACGACTATTTTGGTATTTGTCTGAATTTGTTTAAGATTTTGCTCATTTTGAGGCAACGCCTGTTTGCACTGACCTGTTCGCGCAAATTATTCTAACAGGGTTTCAACGGTTGAAGGCTTTTGCCATCATGTTGAACGCCTGACGTTCGACTTTAGAGAAATGATTAAGAGCTGCTCTAATCGCGATATGTTTGTCTTCATTGCTGTTGAGCGATAGATCAACTTGAGCTGGGTATGCAGAAATTATCTTTGGGGAAATATCTATCTAGAGAAAAAAAGATTATGGTTCCGTCTCTAACCGTTCAGATTCTACAGCTAAAAATGTCTTTATTGCCTCTAGCTATTTCCAACCATATTTATTTGCAATAATGAAATGAAATGCATTTTTCTCAGTTCGCGATTTTTTGAATTACTCGATATATAGTCTCAAAATACTGGCACCGATTAACATTCGACATCGTGGGACAGACTTATGGGCAACAACACCAACAACACTAGTATTTTACTTTGTTTAAGCTGCAACCTTCTTAATGATTTCTTGCCTGCTTAACATATCGCCAGCTCATCAATAGCGATGGCCTCGTCAGGATTTCTAACAACATCGACATGTTTGAGTGGAACGAGAACAATGCGGTATTTTTTTTTTTTTTTTTTTTTGGTTTGAACCAAAATTGCAAAGTGCTTTAAATTATGTTTATGGCCGGGGAGACACGATATTCCTGGCTCAGTTGGGCTGGCCAACCAACAGGCTCAACTGAATTGCTACAGCCAACCATCATTGCCAGCCGATATACCGAACAACATAAATATAATCATTGCTGCCACAGCAGCAATTGCAAATGTTGTCGTCTGCACAATGCGTTGAAATACGAATACAATAGTTTGGGTTCTGCCCTGCCAACAAACAAAAAAAAAAAAAAAAAAAAAAAAAGAAAGGAAAAGAAACTGAGAACAGACAACAGATCATCAATTGAAAATAATGGTGCACAACTCGCACACAACAATAACAACCAAAAACTAAACTGTAACAAACCAACAACAAACATGTCGATCGTTTGGCAACGTTCGTACGTTCGTGCTGTCGTTGTGCTCATCTGATTGTACCATGTAAATAAACGAACACACATGCCTTTCCCCGTACGATGGTTGGGTCCTGTTGCTCTCTGGTTGCGTTCGTTATTGGCAGAGCTTGTTATATTGTGATTTCTCCAGGTCTGACATTTTGGTATTTGGTTAAACGCGCGCCTGCGTTCATGTCTCATCAGCTTGTTAGTAACGATGTAATACAACAAAAACTCTATAATAATTTCCGAACTCTTGCCACGCTGCTGGGGACGAATATCGGATGCTCTACAGCCTAAGAGCTTCCGCGCTGTGACATTAAGTTAAGCTCGAAAAGGGCCCTTAACCAACATTAAAAATAATATGCGAATGGGAGTTGTGTCCGTAAGTGAGAGACGTAATCTGCTCGAGGCCGATTAATAATTAAATGAACAACTCGGTAAATTATCGATCTTCGAGGGCAATGACCACGCCAGCGCTGTTTTCAACGAAAATCGGTCTAATGATGCCGTCAGTGCAATAACCGCATCTACAAGTCGCTTCTTCGGGCCGCATCAAATTCTCGCTGGATCTCTAGATGTCATCTAAAATTAAGGAATTTTTTTTGTTGAAAAGATCCGCTGCCCCGTGTTAAAGGATTTGTGTTACGAATGCAAGCCCTTGTTCATTTGTTACTTTGAGTTTAATTTGCCACAGGTGTTGGAAATTCTCCAGGCTGTGACCTGTTGAAAGCCGACTTCTTTTAAGCACAACCAAATCGATTGGCCTGTGTCAGTGTCTTGCACTCGTTCCTATACCATTCTCTTAGGCCAAAGCAAACAGTAGACTGATACTTCCCCAACACTCTGCAACACTCCTGGTCTCAGGAGGAAGACTAGGCGGACCTTAAACGCATGAAAAGCAGGTAAAGTTGCTCGAACTGAACACCCGTTTGGGTAAAACAATTTTAATAATTGGTAAGTTCTATTGGTCATTGTATACGCCCATCAGAATTCGACCAATCATTCTTAAACACTGACAAACCAGTTCAGTGGATGTGCCGCCAATATTATGAGCCCTATTAATTCCTTAAGATCGCACATTCATTCCCTTTAAGGGCAAAAGCACTACATTACCGGGACATGTAGTCTTAAGAAGAACAGCGCCACGTATTGCACAGTTTATAACACAGTGGCCACTTGGTATGCACGGTTTAAGGACATGATTATGCCTGCCGAAATTGAAGCATTTTTCTTGCACAAATAAGTCACACAACACCGCTGTCCTGAAAACCCAACTATGCCATCAATCAGGATCATCTTGGTTAATGTGTAGGAGCGAAAGAAAATTAGAGTTGAATATTGAAAATAATAGACAAAAGCAAAAGAACTAATTCTTTATTATTAATATATATATAAGGATATTCATATCCAAATCATATAAGATATCGGTGGAACGATTCACGATCACCGGGTGGATACAATGCGTCTACTAACGTCGCGAACTATGACAGACTGTCCTGCATGAGTGCCGATCCATGACATGCCATTTGGCACATGCTTTCGTCCTCAGTTGTATGGCTCATATCATATATCGATTAGGGTTATCGATTGACTTCCTGGGACAACATTTTTGCAGGCGCTCAAGTTTTTTACATTAAAAAAAAACTCACAGGTCTTGCACGCCTAATTTCTGAAACCTGTTGCGTTGCAGATCTAGTATGCCGCATAAATTTCATAGTCTTCACTGTAGGGTTGCACTACACTTAAAAAAACCAGAGCTGTATTAGTTTAAAGCAAAAAAAATCTCTCCAGCTTCCTTTTCCTTGCGTATGACCAACATATAAACTCCCGGCGTATGCACAGGCACAGGCACAGGCACAGGCACACAACACAAACATATACCACTCTTACGATCGTCGTCATCAAGTGTCTGTCGCACGCGTTTGCATTCAGCCAAATTTATTGGTATCATTGATTTTGTGAAAGAATTCCTTGGCGATTTTCTGCAGTTGGTTAAAGTATTGTTTGGTTTATTGTTGATTGCGCCAACAATGTTGGTCTCTTGTTCCATGTTTCGTTAGTATTTTATCAGTTGTCAGTGCGATGCGTTTTTGTTTCTTCTTGCCTTCTGCTTCTTTTGCTCCGATTTTTTATGCGTTTCTTTATTATTATTACGACAGTCGTTTTGTTGTTGTTGTTGGCGTGTGTTGTTTTTTTTTTATGTTGTTGTAGTTGCGAGAACGATAGCGATCTGTATTTTCAGTGATTTAGTTTCTGTTTTTGGTCTCTGCAATTCTATAAATTGGGGGAGCAGAACTAAATAAATAACTTCTTTCCTTTGATTGGATAATGTTAGAATTCAGAGTATTTTTCTGGGATTTGCTGCGTATATGGCTGCAGATCTTCTTAAATAAGCCATCAAAATAATTGCTTTCAAGACGCTGGAAAAATGCGTATTAAAATATCTATAATTAATTAAAAACTAAACAACTTTCGTTTGTAAATAAAAATCATTATCCACAAATTTTGTGTTGACGCAACAATGTTTCATAATCACATTAAAAACTTGTTGCGGCAACATAATTACATGCTGCCACACCAACTGATGCACTGTTTCTGAAAGTGCTTGAAAAACACTTTATTATTATTACAAATGTGTTGTTTGTTGGGTGCCATCTACGAAAATTGTGTGCAGCAATTATATTCATTGGACATGTACTCCCGCTCCCGCCTGAATGTTTAACTGATCCAACGTCAGCAATTTTAATTGGCTGGCACTTTCACAGTATTAAGATCTTTCCATATTTTGCTGGTTGTTTTCTGTAAAGGATATTGCGGAAAAAACATGCAGGCGTGGACGTGGACTTAAGCCAGACAAATTATTGAATGAAACCACTAAATTTTTAAACAAAGAAAATATAATTTGAAAAATTATGGATTTTCTAACTTCGATTTTTTTGACTCCGAACCAGTGGGACAACGCAATAGAGGACGCCTACGTCAGCAGTCTCCAATTTCGCACGCAGGTATAGAGGGAGACCTCAACCAACTCGGTGTGCCAAATTGGTGACAGCAGGAAAATCTTGTTGGTTGTGGCGCAGGTTCACCCCAGGCTGTAGCGCCAGAAGCATAAGAAAAAGTAGAACTTCAATTTACGAGCACTTTCAAACAAAACTATTGCTGATTCAAGAACATTTTTTACCATTTCTTTAAATTAACATCGAACTTAAGACTAATTTTGCTTTTGCACAGAATTAGCAAAATTATCATTTGAAAGTCAAACATTTTTTTAACAAAAAGTTTGTTGAACGATTCCTTTTTTATTTTTCTACATTTTACAATTGATTATTTTCAGTTTTGAAAATTTTTTCATTTAGGCTTTATTTAAAATTCCATATTTGAGACCAGATTTGGTAATATTTTTCTCAATTTGTCCCCAACTTCAAACACCTAAAAGAGTTACAGCCGTTTGTCGGGGCCTCAATGAAGAGTTCTGCCATTGAATTTTCGCCATTTAATGAATTTCTTATATTATATCGTAATATTTTTAGTGAAAAAAGCTGCAGCATCACAATTT
Organism: Epicampocera succincta; assembly: GCA_932526305.1. Taxonomy (NCBI): domain Eukaryota; kingdom Metazoa; phylum Arthropoda; class Insecta; order Diptera; family Tachinidae; genus Epicampocera; species Epicampocera succincta. Next base: position 8,930,017 of record OW052037.1, on the reverse strand, counting down.
ACATATTCAATAAAAATTATTTATTGAAACAGTGAAAACATTTACTGGAAAACAGACCTTTGGGAGAAAATCACAGCGCCCTTAATTAAGAAAAGAAACTTTGTTGTCTGCTTTTCACTATTTTCAATTAAATAAATTATTTAATAAAAAAATCAACGAAAACAAATGGAGTTCCGTTATTTTGTTGTTTTTATTTCATTTTTGTTCAGTTCAGCAAATACTTGCACTGAAAAATCTTTTTGATTATTTTTGTTTTTTTTTTATGTGAAATGTAAAAATTTCATTTCATTCTGGAGTCACTTTTTATGGAGATGCGCTGTTTCTCTGCCGCTTTTACTTATGAAAATTATTTACACAATCGAGATTTTTGTACTTAAAGCACCCTGACAGCCTTCACCTTTAAATCCGTCTTTTAATATGAACAATTTAGTTACACCTTTTCTATAGACTGAAGGAAAACTTTGACAGCATCCACCCACAGAACAGGCAACTTTTAACCCCATTTTAGCCTGTTGTTGGCTGTGAAAATGGCTGCGAAGAGGTTAATCAATCTCGATAGTTGTTGTTGTTTTTTCTCCCGGTTCTCTTTTGCCAAAGAAAATAATAAAATTATAAAATGCGAAGGCATCAGTATTTAAATAATCCCAACCTTCGGGGGATGTCTACAAATTTGTGTTGGTGTTTTGTTGTTTCCCTGCCTCTTCTTGATCAATTTGTGTCTCCCACCCCACTCACTCTCTGCTTGTGAGTTCTTGTGGTTGTTTTTCTTTACAATTTTATGTTTTCTGTTTTTTTTTTTTTTTTGCTTTATGTTTTAACAATTTTCAGTTATTTTTGTGCTGCTGCCGCTGCTGTTGTTGTAACAACACCTGCAGTTATGTTACCGTTACCTTTGCCGTGATGTCGTTTGTTGTTCATTTATTCACTCCTTTTCAGCCATTTATGGTTGTGGGTGTGTAAGCGTGTGCGTGTGCGTGTTCGTGTGTGTGTGTTTCGTTGCATGAGGGGTTTGTTTGTATTTTTCATAAAATTTTTTGATGTCTTTTGATCTTTTGTGAAATCACTTTTTATATATTTGTAAAATTTCATTAAATTATTTTCGTTGGTTTTGGCGTGTTTTTAAATTAAAATTTATTTGAAGGCATCTTTTAAAATGTTTGTTGTTTTAGAACGTTGAAAATTGATTGTTTAACTCTGTTGGGTAAGAAATGAAATATTTAAAAGCTGTACTTTTCCGTTTAAATGAAAACTTTTTATCACTTTGATGTTGATGTTTGAATTTCGTTAAGGAGGCTTTTCGTGCCGAAAAACAAAAATGTCCTCTAGAGCAGAGCTGCCTTAACTTATTTGTTGAGAAATAACTTGTCATGTAAATACTTTGATTAAAGGAATTTCAAGCAGGCGAGTAATTTTTGCTCGCTGGTTTCTGGCGAAAGTCGTGTTTTTTGTTTGCTTGTATTCCATAATTTAATTATTTAGGCCTTATCAAAACTTGGTTTAGACGCTAAGGCCTGTGGCGCCAATCAATATTATATGAATCAAAAAAAATTCCAGCAATTCAATATTCTTCATTTCATTTCATATACCCTTTTAGCACACGAGGATATAAAATTAACTTGTACTTACAGTTGTGGTGCCTTCTTAAAGCTGCCATCGTTTTATACCCAAAGGCAGATTTTATTTAAGTTTCTTTCTGGATTTTATTTAACACCCATCCTCCCCCCACTTCCCCCCTCCCGCAACATTTAAGAAACAAAAATAAAAAACAAGCAGCCAGACAGCCAACAACTTCCTTCCGCTAGAATGTTTAAGCAGTGAAAGTGATTTGGCTCAATTTTATTGCCAAGGTTTCGTGTCTTTTTGCCTGCACTTTTAAAGGCTTTAAGAAGAACATTGAAAAGCGCACAGCAAATGATATTTAGAACAAAAAGTAATGAGCCCCTAGTGAGTTGGGCTTAAGCATGAAAAATGTAGATGCAGCGAAAGTAGGAAAGGACTATACAAAATAGTTGCAGAAATTAAGTTTTAAAGGCCAGAATAGATTAATTTATTGTCGTAAGCGATTTCATCAAAAACCTTAAATCGAAAGTAAATAATAGAATATCATTCTCAGGTTGTTCTTTAGTCCTATTACAAGGAGTTCTTCGTGTTAGACTCAAAATCTGGTTATACATTTGAGCTGGTGGCGGAAAATGCTGCTGCTTGAATAATTGACTTTTTAATCATTTATTATTATTTAGTTAATGAGTAAATAAATAAAATTATAGATTTTTAAGGAGGCTTTTCAAATAAAACATAGAATGTATGAAAAGGGAAAGCTTCGAATTGAACCCACGTTGCATCGTAGCGGAAAAAACATCGTTTTATTTTGTATGTGATCATCCCTGTCTTCTATTATATAGAGTTTATAGCACGATTTATTGCCTTAAGGGTTAAAAATCGTGCAGAAATGGAATAAAACTTTAGATCGATTTGATTATTATCGCATTTTGCAACGCAACGTGTGGCCGGCATTTCGCATTAAAGTCTAAGAAAAGTATGGCGAGCTATTAAGCCCCATTTTCAGGAAAACAAGATGCCCTCGCATTCAAATACTTATTTTCTTTCACTGTTCTTCATGTGGTTACTTAATTATTATAATCATTGGATTGTTATAAAAATCCTGTAGCAATCTGAACTACCTGAGGGCACCAACAAATTAATTCTTTTGCCAACCTGCTCCGCTTGAAAACAAAATCACATCAATTGCCCGTAATGTTGCTGGCGAACAAGAAGAAGAAAAACAACAACAACTATTAAAGTGTTTTATGGACCTTACGACAGGCATAAGAAATAATGGCGTCTAACGGCGAAGATTTAAAGGTTTCGAATATTTGGCAACGCCAACCGCTCTGCCATCAGTATCAATTCTCACACCACTTGATTGTAGTCAAGCAGAAAATGCAAGAAACTGCTGCTTTTATACTCGTGCAACGACATGTAATTGTGTTGCAAGGGGGCGTCAGGTGGCAACGACACAAACACTGGCTGTTCTAATTTCGTTGGACACAGGCCGCTGGCAATGAGCCTTAAAGACAGAGAGAGAGTGTGGACGAAATATTATTCAGCGTAGCACTAAAACCTAAACTTGATCGTTAAAGACCCAAAATTGTGTCGCGAACTTGATGATTTTGAATAAAACATTTTATTATGATTCTTGTGTTGCAGAATTATCTTAATTATTCCTACAAGTTTTTATTTTAAGCTGTTCTCAGCTTTATTAAGCAAATTTTCAAGATAAAATAAAACTTTCATACATTTGCTCAGAGCTGATAGAACAACACACTTTTCTTAAGACGCTGGGTTACCTCGTCATTAATGATCCTGGGCATGCAATGTATTTCCCCCCGAAATTTTCATTGATTTAGTTAAAATGCCTGTTTTTTTTTAATTACTTATTATAAAAATAAATCTTTTTAAAAATATGTTTAAGTCTCACTTGTCTGCCAACGAATATAAAAAAATATGAGCAAATATTTAATCAAATTATGGGTTGTTTTCAAAATTTCCTACCAAAAACTTATACTTTCTGTCAATAAATTAAGCCACCCAAGAAAATGTTTAAAACGCCACTGTTTGCCAACAAAAAAAAAAATAATAATAATAAAGAACGAAACTCAGTAGAGGGAGTTGGCACATTATCACACACACACACACACACAGACACTCAAATGCTATAAATTTTACCCCATACAACAGCAGAAACACAAACAATCACAAACTTCTTTTAAAGCAAAGAATTGCCATAAAAGCCATAATTCACTCATAGAAATTTTCGTTGCTATAAATGATGGCACGCCAGCGTTAAGAAAGACGATAAAAATAACTACAACAATAAAAAGCAAAATCGTAGCAAACAAATCTCACAGACGATGAAGACGACGACGAAGAAGAAGAAGAAGAAGAAGAAGAATAAAAAATCTATAATGTTTAATTTCATTCAAGGGTTTGGTTTAGTTTTGTTGGATTTCGCCTTGACGAGAACGTTACAACCAAAAGAAACAGAAAGAGAACTTCAAATTTATGGTTTGAAATATCATCAATTTTGGGTTGGTATTGTCATCATTTTTATCATTAACAATAAAGTAGAAGTAATAGTGTTGCCAGCAATTTTTAACATTTATTGTTGCTAGACTTATGCTGTTAAAAAATTACGCAGCCAATTACTTGCACTACAAAAGCTAGAAAATATTGCGGGGGGAACTCTTGACTTAATGCATCCCAACGTTGGGATTCGGATTTATGGCTCAAAGTCTGATGTGACGAAAAATCGACATCCAAAGGGAGTCCCCATATCACCATTGCAGTTGACAAATATTCAAAATCGCAGGAAACTGTTAAGGGATACTATGAGAGGCAAAAAAATCCGCTTATGAAAACAATAAAGGGTGTGCCCATTCCAGCATCCTTATTTCGATAAATATAAACAGCTACAAAAACATGATATAAAAAACTTCGCTGCAAAAGCTGTCATTTAAAGCAGAGCAAAGTTTTAAGCAATAAAAAATTTCCCCACACAGACATTTCAATTTCAGCCCAGGTCTATCTATATCTTTTTAAAAGAGTGTTTTGCTCGCTGGCGGCTTTTATTTTAATTATAAAAAACTATATAAAACGAATTTAAGGACGGCAACTAAGAATTACAAATCGGTGCGGTGGAACCAACAAGGAACTTCAACTTTCACAACTAAGTCAGAGTAACGACTTGAGAGGTCTATACAAAACATCAATTTCAATTTAGTATATTGTTCTCAGTGTCACTGTTACACTTATTTAACTGTAAACTTAAGACAAGGCGCCAGCAACATTTTTTTGGCAACACTGACTACTTCATTTAGTATCCCTTAAAGAATGTCTTGATGGTTTCTTGACTCATATATTTTCGTAGTTCTGACATTAACTGCTATCGCACGAAGGAACATCATTCAAGAAAGAGGACAAAATAAAACCCACCAAACAAACAATTCGCAAAACGAACGAGCAAAACGAAAATTACATTTTACAAGGAACAAATGGAATAGAAGACCTCAAACTCAAAGTAAACACGTGCGGGCGGTTGGCCACTATTGCAGCCAAATAAATAAAAAGTTGAAATGAAAACCAAAAAAAAAAAAAAAAACACACCGAGTTATACTAGAAATATTTTTCCCGCCAACGAGAGGATTTATTGACAACTGCTATACCAATACCCTGGCCAGGATTAGACGGCAGCTGGCAGAACTCCCTTTCCAATCATCAGCTGGCAAAACGCTTGCAACTTTAGGTGTTAAACACTAAAACGAAAAGAAAACTGTCTTAACGATGCTACACATTTCACTTCACATCTTTTAGTCGATATCTGTGCACAACAATCAGTTTCGTACACCCCGGCTGGCCATAGATCTTCTACTTGCCTTCGAAGACGACACTAAAAACGTCGTTTTGCAAACAATAAATAAAATCTTACATACAAACAACCACGTTTTTTGATTTTTTTTTTTTGGTTTTTGTTGAAGAAAAACGCTGGAAAAGCACAAGAGAAAATTTCTAAAAAAATTTCTTCGTCCACCGTTAAGGGGTGGGGTGTGGCAGGTTGGTGGGTTTGTTAAACGATTTCATTTCATCTTACTTCCGTCCTATTTAAGTTATTAATGTTCCAAACTTGCTGTTTGATTGTGTAAATGTGTGTGTGTGCGAGTGTGTGTGTGTGTGTGTGTTAATTTACTATTTCTTGCAACAAATCCAACAATTTTATAGTATCTATAGGGGTTGCTGCTAATGATTCATTTAAATTTCATTTATATGTTTCCTCACACATTCACAAACACACATACGCGTCCATATACATATTTACTTATATATATATTATATATAAGACTATACATATACAATATACAATATATGAATAATTTAAATGCCCGTGTATGGCAAGTCAGCAAATGAAATTGGCGCTGACTTTGCTTAATTTTTTATAATATATTTACTATTTCATAATATTATTTGCCAGTAGCTGATTTTGGGCCAAAACTTTTGGCTGGTATTACCTGCCATCAAGTAGATGGTGTTTAATGCCAGGTTTGTTAAGGCAGAAACTTTAACTGTGATACGAGTAATACATATAAGCAAATGATGGCGACCTTGAGATTTTCAGTTGTTTCTAAGATTTCGAAGTTAAAAATATTTTTCGCGCCACCACAAGGAACTCAGCAGAAGTTTTGGCTGTCAAAAGAACCGCTAAATGACTGACATGGGGATATGATGGGACAGATAAAACCTTCGCTTTTAAATTTCTTTCAATTGAACAAGAAAACTAAAAACATATTATCATCCTATTCCTCAGCTTCTTTTTCTATATTTTTCTCTTTCTAATTCTCTCTAATTGCGCTATCGAATGCCTGGCAATGAGGAAAAGAGCAAAAGCTAAGGCACAATCAGGTTCCTGACGTTGTTCTTTCTTCTTTTTCTGATCGCATTTCTCAATCTCTTATTTCTTCTCTTTCTAATCCCAACAAATATTAGATCGCATGTCAAATTTCCGGCAATAAGCAAAAGCGCAAAAGTTAGAAGAAAATAATGCCACTGACAAATTCCTGAAAATGAGGAAAACAGCTACAATCATATCATTGCCTCAAATTGTTCCATGTACCTTCCTTTTCATTTTGTGATCCCAACAGCAACTAAATTCACAGTCCAAGTCCGGACAATGAGGAAACCAACCATAGTATCATGTTATAATCACACTTCTCAGACTGTCTTTTGCCTTTTTCTGATCCTAACTAATAGTAAATCGGATGTGAAATCTCTGACAAGGAGAAAATAGGTCGCAGCCATTATCAGTGTCCTTAAAATTTTTTTCCTTCTTCAAATAGTAAAGCCGCTGTGGAATTACGGACAATAAGTACATAAACGATCAAAATCCATGTCAACATCAGATTCCTTAGGTTCTTCTTTTCCTCTTTTCTTTTTATGATCCTGACTGTAATATTTGCTGCTGCCAAATTGGACCCTCCGGATACTGAACGTATATAAAATGTCAAGTAATATTCGAATTTGATCATACAATTTATCGAAGGCTGCGTTTTTAATCAGGATCATAGCACTGGCAACAAACAAACCAAGTGACTACAATTGTCCACATTGAAGACATACCTCCAAATTTGTTTGTCAGCTACCCTTCTCCAGCCTGTTGAAAATGAATTGAAATTTCTCTTTATTAAGGAATTTCAAATTCTAGGGAAAACGAACCATTATGATGGTGATTAAATGAAAGATGATGGTGATTAAATGATGGTACCTTTTAAGAACCATCAACCAAGAAATTAAATGTGTTGATTTTTTTCATCTACGTAATTATACGCTCCTCCTTTTCCTTCTCTCTTTCTCTCTCCGCGTCGCATAAGTGGTATTTTCTTCTCCCTTTCTCCTGCAGTTTGTCGTTCTTTTCAGGTAAAACAAAAAAAAATATTCATGATTGGGCTCCTGTGTGGCAGATAAATCTTTGAGCGTTCCCGTGTTTTCCTCAGCGATCTGTCTACTTAGTTTAATTTACTAATTACCGACAAGTTCTTGTATATTTTAAATTTTGTTAAAAAACTTCTACGATTTCTAAATATGAATTGTTTTGACATCAATTTTTTTGTTGCAAAAAATTTATTTATTTATTTTTAAAATAAATTTTTCTATTAAAATTGTGATCTTGCTAAAATTTTGCTCATTTTGAAAAACCTTATAATCCAGTAGAACTCAAAATTAATATTCATATTCAGTTCTTTGTCGCAATAACGACACGTAAATAAGTGCCATCCCCGTTGTTTGTTCAGACCCACTAACAACAACAAAAAACATGCTGGCATTTGCTGCTTCTGCAAATGCTGCTGATGAAGGTGATGGCGATGTGCGCCTTCGGCACATTTTTAATTGCCTAATTTTGCAGTTTGAATGATGGCAAATTGTTGAATGGACTGAATGACTGAATGAGGGTTGTTGCTGTTAATTTTTGTACACGTATTAACGACGCAGCGGTTGGTGATGAACGTTTGCGGGAGACAGCAACAAGAAATCCTTTAAATATTTGTTAGAAAAAAACTTGCTGCTGCTTGTCGCCAAAATTAACATCATTCCCTTCCAGGCAGTAAAAAAGCGCTTTCCTGCGAAGGACTGAGTTTTATTTCAAACAACACTTGAGGCGAATTACGGCCAAATATTCAAAGCTAAAATTAAGGTTTAAGGCTTGTTGGTTTTGTCATTTTATTATTGTTGTTGGTGTCTAATATATTCTTAGTTACGTCGTCCTTGACATTTTTGGACAGGCTGACAGTTTTGTTTTTTTGTTTTTTTTTGGCAAGAAACTAATTCCGTCATTATTTGAAAAATGTTTTAATGATTTGTGGCAAATTATTACTGTTATTTTTGCAAATTATAAATTAATTGTTTCTTCAGGTAAGTTTTTGCGTAGAGGAGAATGAGGTTCCTCGTTTAACAAGGCAACCAAAACTGTAGGAAGTTAATTTATGACTTTAATTGTGCTTGTTCTTCTGAAACCTTCACTACAGGATCGTTGGCAGAAAGAGGACCATTGCGCCCCAGAGATTCTTTAGAAAAGGGATTCTGGTCATTGGATGGAGTTCAAACCTGAAAATGCAGGATGTAAATGTCCTTTAGGTACTGTTGTCTTGGGTATTTACAGAAAACATCGTTTAATGTCTGATGTTCCTCTGGGATTTCGGACTATCAACTCAGGTACCTTGACTTCTTCCACTGTCTAGAGAACTACTGGGAGGATATAATAGCCCAAGATCTTGAGCAAGGGTTTTGTGACACTTAAGTGAGTGTGTCTGGAAATGCATTGCCAAATTTATCAAGTGGATTTGGTGCAGCATTAGATTAGGCCATAATGGTAGATGCTGGTGTTAATCCATTTCACTATCTGCCAAAAACGACAGGTACGTGGTATTATCTTGACTCAACGTAGGATGCTTTCAATTATTTGCATTTGGTTGATCTAATTAAACACATACAGTTTATATTGAGTATAAGAAATAAACAATGTAAATGTTTCTTCCTTAATTTGTTTTAACAATTTATAAAAAGTAATTTTATTTAGGTTATGCACCACGTAACAAAATAAGACAAAAAAAATGTCATTGTCTCAATGAAGGGAGTTGAAGCGGTTTTCTAGCTCTAGTCGAAGTTTTTAATCGAAATGAATGAAATAAGTACCAACTGAGAATTCTTGCAGTGTCCTTATTGTTAAATTCCATCATGCTTGAAAACTCAAGAGAAGCAGCTAAACTTCCAGTAGTCGTCCAGAAACACTTTCTTTCTTATCCATCAAATTTGAAATTTCAAGAGGGCCTGCACATTCCCTATAATTTTAGTCTGTACTTGTAGCTTAAAACTTTTAAGGGGGACGGGGGACTCTTGCCATCTCAGCTGCCTTCCCTACACATAAACTGTCCTCCGGTTTTGCCAGCTCACTTTCCGCGTACTTCATTATATCTCGTTACACAGAAAAGTGTCAAGTTTATGATGTTACCGGACCCGGAGTTATGCCACATTCATTACCCTGCTTCAAACTAGATTCTCCGTTGATATTCGATTATAAAAATTTCAACTGTACCTTGGATTCATCTGTAAATACCTCAAGCCCATCCTTCCAGATCAACTGCACCTTGGATTCATCTGTAAAGATCTCAAGTCCATTCTTCCGGGTCAACTGTACCTTGGATTCATCTGTAAAGATCTCAAGTCCAATCTTTCAGGTCAACTGTATCTTGGATTCATCTGTAAAGATCTCAAGTCCAATCTTCCAGGTCAACTGTATCTTGGATTCATCTGTAAAGATCTCAAGTCCAATCTTCCAGGTCAACTGTATCTTGGATTCATCTGTAAAGATCTCAAGTCCAATCTTTCAGGTCAACTGTATCTTGGATTCAGCTGTAAACATCTCAAGCCCATTCTGTTGATGATCTATCTGAGCCGGCCGCCTATTAAACTAATTGCAATAAATGAAGAAGTCGATCATTTGCCTGATGCTCATTTAAATCACATACATATTTCGAATGGTAATCGAATACACGGTCCCCAACTCTGCCTATGAATCACTGCAATAGTCATAAAATCTTCAATTGCTATTCCCAGACACTCAATTCTATTGAAATCTTAATAAACTATTAATCACGCTTTTATAATTATTCCACTTAACCGCTTCCTCACCCCCTTCACCTTTTTGCAACATCTTCTAATACAAAAAAAAAAAAACAACAAACAAACAAAAAATTACATCATAAATACCTCCAACTGAACTAAGTGACTCTCTAAATACTGGCACAACACTTCCTACTCAATTGAATTTCCCTGTGTCAAAAAAAATTATATGAAAATAACGGAAAGAAAAAACAAATTGCTACACATCATAAAAATCATTTTAACAACATGTAATTTTTTTCACTTTATGTTCGTCAGACTGTTTTTTATGCCCATCTTGTGTTGCGCCCCATCACAGTCACGCATAAAAAGAAAATAATTCCACTGAAGAAGAACTCACACCCAGTTCTTGGTTACATGGGTCATAAGATTCAGTTTTGTTGTTGTTTTTCTTTCATTATTATTAAATACATTTGCATGTTGTTGTTATTGTTGTTGCAATAAAAATCCCAGCATTCTTATGGGCACATGTATGGATGTGTTCGTTGAATTCATTTCATTTTCCATCATTATCAAGATGATTTAAAAGCCTGTTTCCATTTTTATATGCAGTTTTTCTGCAGGCGCTCTGGCACTAGACTGAAGGAATTTTTTTTGTCTTCTATTTTTTGTTTGTTTGAATTTTTACGATTCTGGCGTAGATATAAAATAGTTTTTTGCTTAATTTGCTGATTTCGCGCCTAATTTCATGTTGTAAATTAAATATCATTAAGATGGCATTTTTATGCTCTTGTACCCTACACAACACAGAGCTGGGAATATCGTAAGCTGAGCACAAATTTCAAATTAGTTTAGAGGCAAGTGAATGAGACATATTCGTTGCCAGTTGCCAGGGCAATAAATAAAGGACTTCTTTATTTTGACGAAGTATTTCGGAATACTTGGCGAATGTTGAAGTTTTCAATTGATTCAACCAACAATCAATCTCAAATCATACACTTTAACTAAAGCGGGGAAAGCCAATATAATTTCTTTGAAATTGTTGGTGAAACATCATAATAAATGATCACTAATTTGTGTCTCATTTTACGCCGTGTATTTACCAAAAGCTAAAAACAAGTTTAGGTTTCAAGACTAGATTTTTCGAATGATATGACACCTTTGACACACTGAATTTAATTTCACGCCTTCACAGGATCTGTGACAGCTCACATTTTACAGAATTTACGATGTCCGCTAACTTTTCTACTTCACTTTGGAAATCTCTGTTTTTCACGGACAAGCAAATTAGCAAACAAACAAGCAAATCCTGAGTTTAATTACATTTTCCCACTCCTAAGACCCTGTTTCCAAATAAATATTTTCAAATTTGTTAAAATATTTATTTGTTTTCCGCTGTAACGTTGTAATTCATTCATATTTATGTGCTTTTTGGGTAAATTTTTAGTAACGGAAACTACAAATAAAAATAAATTAGTGTTAAACTATGGCGGTAATAAATTGTCAAGTCAATAAACCACGCCATCAATTATTGTTCATTTCAATTTATGAATAGTCGAACTTGTTCCAAAAATAGCGGATAACAAAAAAGCAAAACGAAATTAAAAGGATGTAATTTTAATAAAATATATGTATATTTAGTTTGTAAATGAATAAACTCCTACTCATACGCAGTGAATATAATAAAAACATAAATAAAATGTGCAAAAAGACCAGCATTAAATCCTGTTTGAAATGGCCACTGCGATCATGAAATCACAGCAATGAACTGAACAAGAGAGAAAGAGAGACAGAGAGAGAGAGAGAGAGAGAGAGAGAAATAAATATTAGTCAAATAAAGAATGTAAATGTTCATAATTTATTGTTATAATCTCTTATTGCAAACCAATTATTAATTTAAAATGATATATAACACAAAAGCGAATTCATGAAGGGTGAACTCGTCCGTACAACAACAGAATTTGGCGAAAAGTATTTTGGTTTTTGTTGATTCCCTGTTAAATACTAAAAACAAAAATGCTGCTTTGATGAGTTGGCAAAGTGTTCACAGGTCGTGGGTTCGACTCCTACCAAAGTAGCCAACTAAGAACTTTAACAGTTTCATGGTAATTGTTAAAAAGAAAGGCATTTTTTTAATTGAGCAGATTTTGCCTGAGTATATATCTGCTTTTCAGGGACCTTGAGGTCTGGAAGAATGGGTTTCTCGGCCGATAACTGTAGGAAGAAAATTCATGTCTTTTGTTCTAAAACTTCTTAAATTATTAGTTCGTATAACAGGCACCAACTCGCTCACAAGATGCCTATTAAGAGATATCCGCAGTTGGTCATGGGTTAAAGGTGCCTAATTTGGCTGAAACAGGTAGAGCTGATGAATTATATACTAAGTGGCAGACGCAGCCCAAATATTTCATAAAAAAAGCTGCTTCTGGCTAAGCTGCAGTCGGTATTTTCTGGTAGATAAATTTGATTCTTCTGGCATATTTTTATTGCAAACATTTGAAAGGCTTCACACTAAGTGTCACGCGCTAGAATACACTTGTCGTCACAGAAAAAAATATACTCTGTCCAAAAATACCGTCCTTTGTGTTATGAGATAGCAAATCATTTTGAATTCGTTCTTTACGAGAATAGCACTAAATTTGTCTTTAACTACTGTAGGAAATTCGTGGAAACAAAGGGCCGTCTATTGAACGCCCACTGTACATTATACGTATAATACATACATACACGTTTTTTATAGTCTTTAGGTGGTTAGTAACTAAAAGCTGCAGTAAAGTTTTGTTATTTTTGCGCAGATTTTAAATAATTTAAAAATAAATTTCGTCCTTTCAGAATGGATGAGTTGGTAGTGCATTCGAGCAACAGTCCAAAAGTCGGTAGTAGGTTCGATTCCTACCAAAGACTCTAGTGAAAAAAACAACATCCAAAATATTTTTTTAAATAAAAACAATAACAAAAAACACAAGTACAATACAAAAATACGCAATGTTGGCTTAACTGATGCCTGGCTATGCACTGTCGAAGGTATGTACTGGGGGGCACTGCATTAGTTAAATGCTGACATACTCATCCCTGCAATATAGAATAAAAACCAAAACATTGCGAAACCCTACTGCAATCCAGTTCTGGTACAATGCACTGCATAATGTAGGTCCAATCCCTGAGTACTGGTCCAAGAAATAAAAATTATGTACATAACAAAATAACTTCATATTTTAATAAGTAATTTTTAAAATTTTTAAATATTTTTATGTGAATATTTTCACTTGTAGGTTTTTCCGACGGCAAAATGTCTTTCAAAAATTCTAAGCAAATTATGAAACAAGTAAATGTTTTTGTACTGAAACGGCCATAAATCAATAATGAAATATCAAACAATTAAAACAATAATGGCGAACGAGTAAAAACATGTGAGAAATAAAACAGCATTTTGTTTCGTTTTATATATATTTCTTACGAACGGAGAAAAAAAGGTGTGCATTAAATTATTAACGCTTTGCCAGGAAAATGTTTAATAATGCAGGCGCACACAGCCGCGCTGACATCGACGAACAAATTATATTGAAGAAATGTTGAACAAACAACTGAGATATAAAACAATAAATTATAAAATGAATGATTGTTTTCAAAGTTGTTGTTTTTTGCAGTTGTGTGCGCGCGCGTGTGTGTGTGTGTGTGAAAAATTTATGGCCAAATGAAATGACAACCAAAACACACACACACTCAAGAAGAAAACAAACGCAACACACAACAGAGAGGGAAGAAATGAGGGAATAGAATTTACAAGAAATTATTGCACTAAATTATAAAATGCAAAAAAACATACATATATTAAAATTTGCCAAAGAAATCCATAAAAACAAACTTAAATTGCAAAGGAACAAAAACAACCACCACAACCACCGCCAGCTGAACTAAAGAAAACAAAAATAACAGCGCAAAACCCAAACCCAAGCCGAATCACAAGCACTGCCAAAACACCAGCAGCATTCCTATCGCCAGTTTACTACCAAAAAAACAACAACAATAACAACAACAAGGGCAGTGATAATAAAAAAAAAGCAACCAAACTGAAGGCACTGAGAGCGAGAGAGAACTGTGTGAACAACACAACTGACAAAATGATTTATTATGAATGAAATTTCAACAAAACTGAAAAATAAACGTCAAAACTAAACAAGACAGACAGTTTTATATCACACATTAGCACTTACACGCTCTCACATGCACCACAAGTGAGTCCAGGCCAGCAGTTAGACAGAGAGGCCATCGCCATTCAAAATAATTTTAATCGGAGTCTTTAGGCGAAGGCATAGGCGTGAAAGAGAAAGTTATAAGTGCTTGCACCAGCAGAATGCAGTTGGGCCAGAGAACAGCTCTTAATGCTTTTGTTTTGTTATAAAAGAGCGTTTGAGAATTCAACGTGAAAAGAGATTTAGTTTACGAGTTTTGTATAGAAAGGGGAACTTTTGCCTTACAAAGAGCAAGTGTTTCATTGCCATTGGTTTGTGGCTTTGAACTGGAGAATAGGGAAATTTTCGCTATGATTAGCTACAGGTAGAACTGCTCCATTATTGTTTGAAGGGGTTTAAGCACATTTTAAGAGCGTGTAGCTAGAAATTCCCTTCGGAGATTTTTTCCCCCGCATTAAGGGGTAAATAAGCAAATACAATTTTTACAAAGCACTAATTGTGAAGAGCTATAATAATTTTTAAAGAGTTGTATATAAAAGAGTAATTTTGCTCAGCTTGTTGCCTGCTCTTATGCTTCAAATTACCTCTTATTATTTAAGCTTTTCAAGCTCTTTGAATTTCTTATTACTACCGGCTTTTTTGTTTAAGAAATTCTCTGCAAATGGAATTCTTTATTTAAAATTTTTATAGTATTGCTAACCCGGCTTTGCCAACGTATGGAACATCCCCAGAAATTTTGCCTTGGCTCAAATATGACCTTTTCTGCTGCACCATAAGATATCTGCCTTCACTCATTTTATGTCTTCGCCTTAAGAGTTGCAGCGAAAATTTGTCCTAAACTTCTAGTATTATCATAAATTACCTTAAAGAGCAATAAATTTTAATAAATGTATTTTCTTAGGTTATCGTTGTTGTTATTGTTGTTGTTGTTATTTTGCAGAAACTGCCACTGTAAGAAATCACTTGCTTTCCTGCAGATTGTCTTTGTTTTGCCATAAATTTGCGAACCAGACAAATACTTCAACAAAAGTTTTATTGTGTGTTGGCTGGGAAAAGCAATAAGAAAAAATTCATTTGTTGTTTTATTAAGCAGTAAAAATAAATGCAAAAATAAAACAACTACAACAACAACAACAGCAAAACAACTTAATGTGGTCGTTAAGAGTCTGGCGTCAGTTGACTTATGTGTTGGTAAGGTGCAACAGCAAGTTATAAAATTAACGCTTGAACACGAGCAAAAAAAGCATAAAAACCGGAAATAAATGATTTGGGAAAAATAACGCGCGCGTAAATTTACCATGTGAAAAAAGTAATCAAAACAAAAGCAAAGCAAAAAAAAAACAAAACGAAACGAAAAGAAAAAAGAAAATATCCAGACTGCAAGTTTTCGCTTTTAGTTTTATTTAAGGTGAATATATGCCAGCAAACATAAATAAGAAAACATATCTGTACATACATACTTACACATATTCCTACACACATATATATATGTATGTATGTATGGATATGAATGTAAATACGGTTTAGAAGAAAATTAGTTGACTTTGATGGTTTCGCAGATCAAGCGCCAATACAGTGCGCTGCAAAATGATATGACCATTTTGTTGGAATTGAAGACAACTATTAACGAATGTTGTTGTTTATTTTTTTAATTTAATTTTTTTTAATTAATTAAACTTATTTTATTCAAATTTATTTTTGCAGTTTTATTGTAAAACCGTAACCAGTTGTTGAACAAAATTCCGTGTTAATTTAATCTTTTAAGTTAAATTAATCAATTATTATGGGCAAAGCCCATTGTGGTGGTGGCTTCTTTGATTTTTAGTTTTGGCTGCTGGTGTTAAAATCGGCTTAATACGTGTTTATGGCGAACCCATTCGATCTGTCAAGTCAAAGTCACTGAATTAGTTGTTAATAAATGTAAATCTATGAAAGCGCGTGCGATGGGGGGATCCTAACCAACCGCCTTAATTTTCTTATTTTCTTGTTAGTACGAAAATGTTGGTTTTGTCATGTTTTGAAAAATTTATAAAATTACATGCACTTTTTACAATTTTAAAATTCGCTTTAAGCTGTTACGATAAAACTGCTATATTCAAAATCCACCGTTATAATGCTGTGAACATACATTTTGCGTAACATTTACTGTTCGTTTACATTCAGGTTCTTAACACTGTTTCTGTTTGTTTCTTTACTGCTCTCTTTTCAGTTCTCTGTTAAGCTGTACTTTTAGTGCCGCATGTTACTACAACATTGAGTTGTTCGCTGTTATATAGAGTAACAGTAAGTGTTAATGTTTGGCATTCCATATGGTACATGTGTGTGTTTAATGTGTACCAACAGTTAAGGTCCATGTTATTTAAAGAGACCAATTTACATATTTGCTTATTGGACAAGGAAACAAAACAACAACTACAGTGTGAAGGGTAAGTATTGCCCATTTAAAACAAGAATTGCTTAATAAAACAAAGTTTAGCAGAGACCTGAACCAAATGACATTAAATATTCTTATCTGTATTTCCAATTCGATGATGATGATGTTAATTCGTTGACCTTTTAGCATAATTACAGTTATATAGAATATTTATTAAACTCGAGTTTTTTTTTTAAATTTATACCAATTAAAAGTGAAGGGAGTTTAAAGCAAATTTATGCACATTTTGTTTAACTTTGACAAAACAGTGTGATATTTTGAAACATCTTTGAAAACGTGAAGCTGTTGCTAATTTAGTGAAGAAATATGTTGCACAATATGTGGACCTGTTGAGAGAAGAACTAGGCAGCTTTTGGAATGCCATTCTCTCAATCGTTTTTGCATATGAAAAACACAAAATTGCTCGTCCAGCGGACTGATGTTGACAGAAAAGTGCCCAAGAAATCCAATTTTAAATTGTTCATTTGTCTAGAAAGCAACTTTTGGTGGTAAGTAGTGGACTTGTGGAATTTTAAATAATTCAATATTTATAAAGTGGCTGTATTGTAATTAGTTTATATTATAGCGAGTTCATTGTAATACTTCCCTCAAAAGATACTAGTTTTGTCTAAAAGCCCACAGATTAATCACCAAATTTTGCTATAAAATTCAAAGTTACTGAGATTCTGCTTTAAGTTTGTTTTACTTGAGGGAAATATTTGAAATCTTTAAATTCTTTTAACAATGCGATTTAAACTGAAAACAATAAAAGCTGGCAAGTTTTCAATTTAAATATTTGTCATTATTTTTTTTTTCAAATAATTTAATTAATTGTTTCAAAATTTGATGAAATCGAATTCCGCACCACACACTTTATATTAAAACATTTACCTTTTGTTAAATTGCAATACACACGCACACGCACACGCACACACACACACATGCACATCCTCGCATACATACGAGTACATGTGTATAAATGTATGTTTGTGTGTCGTAATGGATTTCACGCACTTGCCACAGATCTGTCCGAAAGCTTGACTGCAGTTTTATTCGTTTTTCTTTATCATATTGTTATTGTTATTGTTGTTATTGTGTTGTTCGCTATTCTGTGCTTCAGTATGACATTTTGACTGTCTTTTCTCTCAATTTAAATGACATTGTGTGAGTTTTTGTTTCTTTTTTTCGTTTTTTTTTTTGATTATAAACGGATGTCACGGCATGCATGTGTGTTGGTGCTGGTATGCATTTTTGGGTTCACATGATGGCCACACCACACAAACATGTAGTCACACACGCTCACGCTTCAAACAAACATTTAAATTATTTTTTCAGTGTTTTTTATTTTTGCATTTTTGTTAAACACATAAAAATAAGTTGTCAAATGAAATTCCCAATTCAATGCAAATTAAATCCATCGGTTGTGTCAAATACACTTTACCATCATCATCGTTGGTCTGTTTGGTCGATTTTGACCTTATTATATACTGCCATTGTTATTCATACACACTCACACACACACACATTAAATCATATGAACACGTGAATGTGTGTATGTTTGTAGGTTTGTACCTACAGCCAGCCATATGTACGTACGTATGTCTACACATACATTCACATACAGATTTACATACAGTTTTTATTTTATCATTCGTATATTCTTTGGTTTCTGCAATATTTAATTGTTTAAAGCTGAGCATGAGCTTTTTGAACAAGTGCGTATTGTGTTTGTATGTGTGTCGGTGTGTATGTGTTAATAAACCAAAATAAAATCTATATATTTTATCTCATTAAATTGACAGAAACAAGACCTTAAATTTTTATCCTTAAAATTTCATCGCTAAAGCGTCGCCAGATTTCCAGGAAACTAGATTTCTTGTTCATCAATTCTAAGTAAAAAATAAAATTAAAGGCAGAAAACAAAACCTACATACATAAACACAGGAATGTACGTACATATGTGTGTATATTATAAAAGAATTAGAAATCTATTCCTCAATTGTTAAGTATTTTAAAAGGATTTTCAAAAGGAAATTATTTTCTCAATTGCTTATCCTTTTAAAAAGGCTTTTAACGCCAAAGCTGTACTCATCTAGCAGCGTATAAGATTTCCAAAAATAAATTACCTCTTGGGAAAAGTACATTTAAAAAAAGTATAAGTTAAAAAAGTACTTTCAAGAAAGTACTTTATAAAAATATAGATATCTACGCTAAAAAATTATCTTTTCAAGGAATACTTTTGAAAAAAATGCTTTCGTAAAAATTACCTTTTAATAAAGTACCTTTTACAAATGTACCTTTTTAAAAGGGACCTTCTGAAATATTGGCAAAAAGTAGTTTATGAAGAAAGTACCTGTTAAAAAAGTACCTTTTGAAATAGTACCTTTCAAATCATAAGCTTCAGAAGAGTATATTTCAAAAAAAGAACATTTAAAAAAGAATTTTTTTACAAAAGAAACTTTTAAGAAAATACAATACCTGGTAAAAAAGTACCTTCTAAAAAATACGTATTATAAAATGTGAAAAAAATCCTATGAAAAAAGTACTTTTTAAGAAAGTATCTTTAAAGAAGAGGTAAAGAAAAATTTATTTCAAAAGAGTATTTCTAAAGAACCTCTTAAAAACTGGTCTGTTGAAGAAATTAGTTTTTATATTTTGTATTTTTGCAAAAAAGTACGTCTAAGAAATAACCACTTAGAAAAGTGAAGAAACTTTGAAAATAGTACCTTTTTAAAAATGGGAAGAATATCTCTTTTTCCAAAAAAAAAAAATGATTTTTAAAGAAAAGAACTATTAAATGAAAAGGGGTTTTTAGGAACCGCAGTTCGTAGTGTCAGTTGTTTTTACAAATTTATTTTTAGAAAAAAAATCTACTTAATATAAAAGTTTTTTAAAAAACACTCTCAAAGTTATTTAAGAAAAACTTTCAAGAAGTATCTCTAGAAAAAGAAGCTTGACAAAAAGTAGCTTTGAAAACAAATTGCTTTTAAAAAATGTTTATTAAAAATATTTAAAAACAATTACCTTAATTTTTTCGATTTGCCTAAAAAACTGCCTTTTAAAGAAAGAACCTTTTAATTTAAGAAAAAGTACCGTAGCTCCAAAAAGTAGCTAAAACCCCATTTCTGAATAGTGTTTTTTAAAAAGTACTTTTTAAAGAAGAAACTTTTTAATAAAAACATTGGAAAATGAGTACTTTAGCAGTAAAAAGTTAAAAAAAAACTGTTTTACAACGTACTTTTCCAAAAGTAACTTTCCAAGGAAGAACCTTTTTAGAAAAACACTTAAAAATTAAAAAAAGTAGTTAAAACAAACCTGTTCTCAAAAAGTACCCTTTAAAGGAAGAAACTCTTATTAAAACTATTTAAAAATTAATCAACCTCAGCTGGAAAAAGTGTTTAAAACCAAAAGTGTTTTCAAAAAAGTACTTTTTATACTAAATCAACGTCAATAAAAAGTGCCCATCGAAAAATAACGTTTTAGAAAAAGTACTTTTTACACTATATCAGTATTACGCCCTCTTGATAAATATATCAAGTTCCTTTGCCAATTTTTCCCCACTTGCTGTTCACTTTCTCGGAGTTGAGAGGATCTCTGATTTGCTTTCGCATTTTAGGGTTTTGGTTCAATTTGTGCATAAGACAAATTTTTTTTTCATATTCCTGCACAGAAACCACTCAAATACCGCCAGAGTCGGTGTAAACAAACATCAAAGAGACCATCATAATATTTTAACAGATTTAATGATCTGAATATTGATGGAAATCAAAAAAAAAAAAAAAAAAACATATTTGTATTTGTGCAAACGGCTCTTTTTAAATTACAAATAATACATCAGTTGGCACCTATTAGTGAATAGAAAAGTTCATGAAAACGGTTTAATAAGTCACTTAATTTTATGCATAAATGTTTATAAGAGCGCTGCTAAACAAAAAGAATCAAATAAACATGAAACTAGAGTTCCAGGCCTTTTCATGTGGGGGGAAATGATTTAGAAAAAATGTGTTTACAATAGATAAAAGTTATTAAAATAATTAGGAGCGGCACAAGAGCAAATTATCTTTGAAGTTCAATTGCTTGTTTAAAGGCGGCCTTTTTAATCTTACGAATTTATGGGGCGTTAATGAGAACATAAAATAACATCAATAAAGAAGATTTTCGTCTTTCGTCTTTTCTAATGAAGTGCTTTTGGTTTGGCCGGAAAAGTTGAGAGGATTTTCAAAATAAAATGATGACATTGGAGTGTATTTGAGCATTTCAATTTGTTAGTTTGTACTCGTGGGTTGAACTAGTCGATCGATAATCATGTCCCATGAAGCCTATCCATCCAAGCATTCAGAAATTGTAATAAAAGTGGGAAAATTTATGGCATTTTTATAAATCTTAAAGAATATTTTTTTTCGCCAAAAATTTCATTTGTTATTTCTAAATGAGAGTTAAAATTTCTGGTGGGGGGGTCCTCGTATAAAAGCTGTGCGACTTATGCTGCTTAGCGGAAGCAATTAATTGACTTTTTGACCAGATGAAAATTAAGGCATATTTCCATTCCTTGCATGGGAACACCCTTTAGTTTTAGGGAATTAAATTTGTTGCAATTTTTAAAATATATTTAGATATAAAGAAATAAGTTTAAGTGAATTTGCTTAGGAAATACATTTTTCCTTGCATGAGAACACCCTTTAGTTTTTATTGTCCAGGCTTATAACGAAGCAACCTGCTCTATGAAAATAGTTTGCTGAAATCCGTTTCTTTTGTATTTCTGTTTTTTATCTTAACGATTCAATGTGTATGATTTTCTTTTACATTTGAAAGATTTTCATTTTTAAATCCAGAAGTAAAAAGTCTTCCAAAAAGCACTTTTAGACGGCAATTTAATGTATTAAGATTTTGTAGAATCAAAATACTACAAACTTCCCTGCCTGTTTAAGAAAAATAGAATAAGGGTGTGCTGTAAATATTAAGTAGACCGAAAGTAATTTAAATGAAACTGGTGAGCGAAAAACGAAACGAATAAAACAGCTGATATTTACAATAAAACTCTGCAACATTATGAACATTTTCATTGTGTTGATTTTGTTGCGGTTTCGGTAATTACTTTTATAACGCACTGTAAAAAACTGATTGGTGTGATAAAAATGTATTTGTTTTTGGGCACAGAAACAACTCAAATTGTCCCACTTAAAAACAAATATAAATGTTTTGCAGCCAACTTGACTTTCTAGCGTGTTGCCAAAATCGTACTATCAAGTTGCATGATTTTAACGTCGTGCTGTATGGTTTGCGTTAATGTTTAACGCGTATAGGCTTAGCTGAGCGATTAATCAAACGGCTGCGGAAATTCTAAAGACTTCTAATTAGAAGTCTCTTAAATAATTCGTGTGACAATATTCTGTTATTTCATACACGATTCTGGAATTGTAATCTTCGGAATATGAGTACATGATGCTCGCGCTTCAGCAGCTCATGTCTGGTAACCGCGGAAATATTTAAAGAAACCCAGCAGAGGGCACTTTAAGTTCAGGGCAAGTTTGTGCATCATTCTTTTGAGTTTCTTGCCTGTGGGTGGCTGCTACTCTAAATTAATAATATTTGGTTTTTAAATTGTTGTCTGCTGTATTTGGCGCCACCTTCAATTATTTTCCATATTTTATTAACTTTGTTTGAATCTGCCCCGCTTTATACACTTTTCACACAAACACTTATCCAATCACTTTGAACTCGTGTACATAAATTCATAAATAATTATGAATTGAACAGTGTTTTTTCCTTCTAAAGAACTCATAAATTTTCATAAATCTTGCTGCAAGAAATGTTATTGTGTGAATGAAAAGTTATTTGAAACTAAAAATATTATTAGAGCCTCAAACGGTTTTTTTTTGTTTGATCTTTAAAGAGCAACAAAATTATACTTTTTTTAGTTCTTCCAGGGAAAATGTGTGGAATAGTTTTCCAAATAAAATCTCAATTGTCGGTTAGAATGTTTGGCACAAATCATTCAACAAATGTGAGTTTTTTTTTTTTAACAAATTAAATGTCATTTTAAATTAACAGCTGGCCAGCGTTAGTGGGTTGGTAGGAGTGCGTTTACACCAGAATGTTAATTTGCATTTGGGTTTGTGTTTGTGTGTGTGTGTGTGTGTGTGTGTGACTGCAGGAGGTGTTCGGATGCTTAAGTGTTTGTGTGCCAACGTTACTGTCATCGACTTATGGCTTCATTTGATTTTAGCAATTGCTGCTAAGTAAATAATTTAATGGCAACCATTTAAATTCAACATATTTTCATATCAAATTAATATGTTCGGTTGTGGCGGTTGCAAAAGCCATTAGAAATTGAACGAGTTTTTAACGATTATAAAATTCAAAATACGAGTATTCGTCTTAGACTCCCCCTCCTTTAACTTAAGTGCACAAAATCACTTCTGCAAACTCCCCTCTTCTTCCATAAGAGCAGTTTATCACAATTAAACCAAAGTTGATGTCAAACCATATTCGAATTGTATTCGTAGGATGGGTTCTAGAATAGTTGAAAATTTATATTATCAGTAATTTCCATCTAAGATCTCACTATTGGCGTAATGCACCGATTTTCTGAAAAATTCGTATACCGATACTGTGAATTTACAACCTGTTTGACTAGCGCAGAAATTGTGCTGGCGTTGAGCGATCAAAATGTTTTCTGAAGCGCGAGAGAGATAGAGAGAGAGAGAGAGAAAGCTTGAAAAGAAGAGAAATAAACTTCTCATAACTCCATTGTGGAGTGATAGTGTGAACGTACAGTTTACCAGTTGCCCGATGTGAACAGAAAAATATTACCATAATGTGAATATACGAAAAATGCTCTTAAGTTTTAAAATGTGTAGCGATTTAACCCGTTAAATATCGTTACACATTGTGCTGTTTGCGCCGTTAGGGGATCTTACCATTAGCGTGGTCCATTGCTTGATAAATGAGCGCGTGATCAAAGGAAGCTGAGCCAATATGTGGTATTATCAAACCGTATGAGGATCCCACAGCATTCAATGCGTCTCAAAGAGGTCTCTGGCTGGAAACGTCGTCGTGCCATATCTTTTTGATGGCCGGGCCATCATCATTAATGGCGATCCCTATTATTCAGCGACTATCAACTTCTTTTGCCTGAATAAGATGATTTGAACAAAAAAAGATGTGTATGTGATTTCAACATGACGTTGACAACAGGCTCTCACTCACGTAGGGCTAATGTCACTGGCCCTTCCGCCTTTCGCCTTCTAGTCGTACTCAAGGACAGCTGTGCTGCGTGAGTTAAAAAAATGCTCATTTCAACTCCGAACTATCAGGCGAAAAACAATACGGAAGATATACAAATCAATGAAAGAAAACTCGGCAGTTTTCAAAACGTAATTTGTATAGATCGGAGAAACACACACACACCCACACCCCCGCATTTTCCTCTTTCAACATTTAATTATTTGTATTTTGGTAGCAAAAATTCAGTAATAAATTAAAACCACTTCAATGGAAATAAACGTATTTAGTTTAATCTCATAATGAAAAATAGAAAAATATAATTATAAATTATATATAATTAAACATAACAAATAATGCGAATAAAAAAGGGCTTTTTGGAAATTCTAAAAATGACAATACAAACGAAAATATTGTAAATTATTTAAATAATACAATAATAATAAAAAAAATGCATAAATAAACCAACAAACGATTAGAGAAATAGTTTTTCTGTTTAATATTTAGTCCAAATATTAATGAGGGATTTTCTAAACGAAAATTTACAATAAACATGAAAAAGGATTGTGAAGTCTCAAACAGTTGAGGAGAAAAAAATCACGGGCATTTCAAATAATAGTTTTTTGGAAAAACTGCCGCTGAAAAAACGATACCATTTAAAAAATAAACCGTTTGAAAATGTATCCCTTGAAAAGGCTGGGTTTTGAAAAAAGTTTAAGAAATTGAATTTTAGGAAATTAGATTATGAAACAATTACATTTCTAAAATAGTACTTTTTAAAAGTTATTTTCTTGAAACGAAACACGTTTTGCAAATATATCTTTGCAAAAAAGTGATCTTTCGAAGAACTTCGCTTTAGAAATAGTGTGTTTTAGAAAGAGGTGTTTTAAAAAAAGTGAAAAGTAAAGTAAAAGGCAGAGTTTAAAAAGTTCATCTTTTGTAAAACGTATCTTTTGGAAATGGTAGTTTTTGCAAAAAGTTTTCACACTGCATTTTAAAAATGTAGATTGTGAAGCAAGTGCTTTTTATAAGGTGGTTTTGAAAAAAGGTGGTTTGGAAATAGTGAGCGGACTTTTTAAAAAAATAACTTTTGAGCAAGTAAATTCCCTCTAAAAGTACATTTTAAAAAAGTGCTTTTTGGTAAAAGTATACTTGAAAAAAGGAACCGTTTATAAAGGTTTATATTTTGCAAAATGGGTTTTTTGAAGAAAATTTAAAAAAGTGTATTTTCAAGAAAATGCATTTTTAAAATAGTACTATCTAAAAACAGTAGCTAAAAATAAGTGCTTTTTAAAAAGTACATTTTAAAAGTAGAATATTTTAGAAAACATATATTTGGAAAAAATATCCATTTTAAAATGGAACCTTTTGAAAAAAGTACCATTGGAAAGAAGAACCTTTTGAATGAGGTTCCTTTTGAAGCCAAGCACTTTTTAAAAAAAAGTATCTTTTAACACAAGTAGTTTGTGAAAAAGGACTTTTTGGAAAAAGTTCCTTGCAGAAAAGTACCTTCTGAAGAAAGTGCCTTCTGGAAAATGTCTCTTCTGGAAACTGTATCTTTTGGAAAAGGGAGCTTTTAAGGACGTGCCTCTTAAAAAAACATCTTTTAGAAAAGAAAGTTTTAAAAATAAAGAAATTCTTCGTAAGAAAAGTGCCTTTTAAAAAAGATCAGTATTTTTTAAGAAACATTTTCAAACAAATACTTTTCTAAGGAATAGAATATTTTCCAAAAAACTTTGCTTTGAAAAAGTTATTACTTTTTTTTTTTATTAAATGTGCCTTTTAAAAAATTCTTTTTTTTAGCTGATTGTCTCAGTTGCCGGTGGTTTGCATTCTAAACCAATATTAATATTATATTTACATATATAAATTTACTATCAAGTAAATATATAAATAAATAAAAAACAGTTTTTCTGAATCTTTCCCTTTTGAGGAATTGCCCCAAGAAATGGGGTTTGAGTTGCGTGCGCTGACAATGAGTAACAATTTCAGAAATCAGTTTCGTGCTGGCAATTTTCACTTTCAGTGTTTTTCCGCCGCCATAAAAATGCATTCCAAAATATATTAATTAAAATTATAGATATTTTAAGCAAATAAAATTGAACAATACCAGAACAGAGTTAAACGATATGAAAAAAGTAGAAAGTATTTTTCGGAATTTAAAACAATTGAAAATGATAAAATTTTTGGCAATTGAGAGACATAAAAAATACAAAAATAGAATAAATTATGTTGATCTTTTATTTGGATAATAAATTTAATTAGTAAATTGAAAAAACAAGTATTTATAAAAAAATAAAATTACAAAATAAAATAAATGTTAAGCTGAATTCTAATCGTGTGCATTTAAAATTTTAATGAAAATAATCAATTCCTGTTACGTTTTCGAAAAAAAAGAAGAGAATTAAATGTGGCAACAAAAACCATAAACTAAAAAAGGGGTCCTAATGATGACATTTGTGAGTAATTTTTATGTTTTGTATTTTATTATATTTTATAATTAAACAAACTAATACCAGCATCAATATTTAAACACATGAAAACGCACGTATGTGTGTAATTGAATTATTTAAATATTTGAATAAGTGTGTTGGGAAGTGTACAGTGCAGGCAATAAATATGAGAACGCGCCGTACAAGAACGCACTTGTAACAACTCACTCGCCATTCGATTTTTTGTTGAAAAGGACTTAAAATCTCTGTTGATTGGAACAAGAATTCCTAGAACTTAATGAAAACCATTAAGCCTTTAAAGACAGGAAAGTGCCAAAAATCACCACAAGGTTTAAAAGTGTTACATATTTTATACACAATTTTTTTCACTTATTCCAAAATATATAAAATGGAAAATGTTTCACACTAAATATGGAAAATAATAGCACTTAAATGACCCAAGTCTTCAGTTTGGCAACGACGAGCTCGTTTTACAACATTTTACATTTTCCATAATATATTTAAAAATTTGTGGTTTTAGCGCTCGAATTTCTGCAACAACAATGGCCTAAGTTGAAGGCTTGTCTCTCTCCTTCATATAACTCGAACAAAAAAAAAAAATTGTAAGGTGCTGAGCAATTAATTTCCGAACTTCTGGAAATTATTCGCTCTACTTAAAAGTGCTATTGCGTCTCGTTTGGTCTCTTTGTTTCTTCAGTTGTGAATCTCTCCATTATTTATTCTCCTGGTGCCATTTCCGATTATATAATCTGAAAAAAGGAATATCAATGAAAAAGTTATTCAATTTTTAAGTCTCATGGTGGCTTTTGGCGTGCCCTGCATTATCAAGTTATTATTATTTTTGTCAAACAAAAAGCACCAAATAAATGTTTGTTCAATTTAGAAACCATTTTTATATTCCTTTAAGTGTTTAATAATGAGTTAAGCCGGCGCTATCCCTGAAAGTTGTAAGACTAAACGAAATCTGTATATATTTATAAAAGCTTTTGAAATATTTTCAAAATCTAAAAATGTTGTGCCTGCTTTTGCAAAAGTGTACTTAATTTGTGTGCCTCTACTGTTTTGCTTTGAAAAAAGTTTAGATGTAAGCAGTCCAGTCATATTAATATGATAAATAAAATTGCCAGCGAGTGAGCATGTGAGTGTGTGTGTGTGTGAATGTGTCTGTGTGCAAAATTTTGCAATTTATTTAACAAATTATCCATTTTTACTTTGTTTTGTCAAATGAGGTTAATTTGCGTTTAACCTGAACTGTTTTCGGTCATAGTTTGAGGTGACAATGATGATGAGTAGTTAGTCAGTCGGTCACAACGAAACAAGCACAAGCAACTCCTCTTCACAGCACCGATAACAGAAACAAAAGGGTGGCAA
This sequence comes from Epicampocera succincta, assembly GCA_932526305.1. Lineage (NCBI taxonomy): Eukaryota > Metazoa > Arthropoda > Insecta > Diptera > Tachinidae > Epicampocera > Epicampocera succincta. The sequence continues at coordinate 8,902,199 of OW052037.1, read as the reverse complement.
TATTACAATAATGGACTGCGAGTATTTCAACATGTTGTAGGAGTGTTTACAAGAAGGTGCAACATGCGCCAAGAGTATATTGATGCCGCTGATGTTGTCATCCAAAATAAAAATTAATTATGGAGCAACCTGCAGCATTTTTAATACCCAAAAAAATGCCAACAGGGACTAAAGTGAATGTTTGCCTATAGCTGCAAGAAGGGAAACTGGAACTAGACTAAAGCACTAATTTAGTCACCATATTTATTACTGATCTCAAATAGAAAAATCACTTTCCCTTAATTTAACAAATCAATCAATAAATTGAGTTTCGATAAAAAAATATTCTGTACTTCTCACAATTTTTTGACATTTTTTGGCTTAAATATATGATGTTTGAAGCTTCAAATAATAATTATTGGTAAGAATCTGTCGACGGCAACATCTTACTTTTCCCGTAGCCGAAGTTTTCTATAAGCCAATTATCTTCGTTTCCTTTTAAGCGCAAGGCAAGTGTTTTTGAAATTATTAAACAATCAGTATAATACGAGGATCCCAATCCAATGAAATACTCTTGGCCTACTGGCGGTAAACAGGTAAATTTCTATACAACAGACAGTGAAATTGATAACCATCAGCACTTGCCACTATGGACTAATCTGAGGATGAACTTGTTAAGGGCGCACCACCGTCCCCTAGTTAGTTTACCAGGTCCAACATATAGTTTTTAATCTCTTGTGATATGTGAAAATAAAACCTTTGGCTCGAGAGCTCTGGCTGTCTTATGCCTGCTGCCAGTGATTGCCTCGACAGTGTAAAAGTTTCTTACGAAGAACAACAATTAGTTGGGAATATTACAAGCTAAAACCTGCTGGCCTCCCAAAAACGTCTCTCTACAACAATAATGTGTCCATAAACATGGCATATTTTATAGATAGTTCAGGGGCCATCTTGCCAATTAAGTCGCACACAGCATCATCTTAGACTCACCGAAGGCTTGTATAGCTTTGCAATGAGGTGCGGTTGGCAATGAAATGCGGTATAGGTCCAACAACTTCTTGGCATTGTTAAAACAGATACTTCATGTGACTAGACGGGAGCTACATGATAACGAGATGGCGAAGCCAGCGCCTGACCTAAATATAGCGATATATCCTCTATGTAGCCAATGACTCGCTGGCAGGTGACTCTATTATGGTTGGCATCTGTTGGCCACTGCGAGTTGAAATTTTGGCCAAAGTCTTGGGAAAGATCTATGCCGCGTTTTGCAAAAACATGCCACCAAATTTAGTCTTCCCATAAAAGTTTTCGCCACAATTTTGAAATGAAAAAAAGAGTATCCCCTCTTCTCGGTGCAAAGTATAATGCCCATATAAAACAAAATCACGGCTCTACTCTTACAAAAGCTGCCAGAAAAGAGATGTTATAGTTGTCTCAAGGCCTGTGGCTGCACAAATTGTTGCTTACGAATGAGAGCACCAAGCAAAGACACAAAGAAATGAAAGTATTACGCTCTCTGCTCATATTTGTCTAACTTATCTCTTTACTCACTGTGTGGCAGTTTGAAAATTAAATGATATGGGTAATTCCTATTCGTTATATCGCAAATCTGATTTATTAGCGTTCTTGTTCTGGCAAGCGCCTTAATGTCGAGTGTGGTTTTTCACAACGAGGCCAATAAACTGTAGGTGAGTTGGATGCCTTGCCAATCGAAACTGGTATCAGTTGCCTGGAGAATTGGCCCCTACTCTGGCCATATAAATATGTGTATGTGTGTATGTACTCGTCTGTCCAATTTAAATTCTGTTTTGTAACAAAATAATTCTCCAAACGAGAATTTCAGTTTTTGTTCACCATTTGTTTTTGTGCTTAAGGATATGACATTTTTTTTCGGAACCTGTAAGTCCTGAAATTTTATATACTCGGTGAAATTTACCTTCCAGCCAGCCACCAATTTCTAATTTCATTTTATGCATAAAGAGTATAATTTTAATTAATTACGCATAATGACAATTTGATAAAATTGAAAAATTACGTTTTTTTTTCGCTGCTGTTGTTTAAAAATTGATTTATTTTCATTAAAAATGCACAAATAGAAAATTAAAAATTGTACTTACGTGTGAGTGAAATAATGTCAGTGTATTTGCGTGCCTGTCACTATAACGCTTTGGAAACAATACAAACGTTAGTTATGAATTATATTATTTTAAAATTAAAATAAAACTTTATATCTCTTTGATGCGTTTTTGTGCATAAGCCACCAATAATGAATTATAATTTATTATATTTAATAAATATACATATGATTTATTTATTGTGATTATGTTTAAATGAAATTGCGATTAGCAGACCGTGAATCTAAACAAAACGAAAGAAAATGGTATGAAAATACAATATATTGAGGCATATCGATGGTGAATTTATGACCAATTAGGTTCAAAAATAGGTCTTATGACAAATTTGTTATCTTTTGGCTAAAGCGTTTTATTTGTATTAATGAAGAATATATATTTTCCGCCACGTTTAGGCAAACCCAAGTTATATAGAAAGTCCAATAAGAAAACGTAACAGTTTACAGAACACGAACGAGGGCTACGTCTGTACAGTTTAACTTAAATTTTTCTGGAGACGGATGGTACGTAAACGGCGCTCTCAACTTTGCGTACAGTTTTGAAATTCCTGCTCCACAGTCAAAATTGTTAATAAAACAGAACAGGATCGTGCAATACTGCATCTCTGAAAGGGACCAGATACTCAAACAAGTGATTTTCCTTGTGTTAAAATCTGTAATCCTGTAAGATTACGGAGATTCGCAGCGACTTCCGCCCGAGTGAAAAGAATTTTTTTTGTTCTCTTCCTTTCTGGTATTGATTTGGTGTTGATTCAGTTTTGGATTCCTCTGTGAGTCCGGACCTCGTCTGACATTGAGCGCTGTCACAATTAAGTCAAAGGCAGATACTGCTCTAGTGTCTTCATTTCAGTTTTTATAATAATAAAAATCTTCATATCCTGGAATTCTCACCAATGTAACACGGCATCTTTTTCATTTACCTAGAGATGACACGCCATTCAATTTGACTATTTTTTATTTAAATGTGCTGAAGTGCAGTAAGACTGTGAAATATCCTCATTTATTTACTCTTGTATAACAGCGCCGCTACCAGGTAACATGGCCGATACGTAGACGTCAATATTGCCACCATCCGTTGAAACTTAAACTGATTTGTTGCTTCCAATCATTCTTATTTGGGAGTGTGACCTTAAAAGAATGAAATTCATGTCAGGAACCATAACGCTACCTGTCCCTCATAGGGAGGATGATACCCTTAAACTTTAACGTCTTCCTTGCTTGTGCTTTAAGTAATTTGGGCAAACATCAGGAGAAGCTTTATGAAACTATATCTGCCGATTAGCCAAAGACCTCGAATACCTTGTAGAATGTTTTACAAGGTAAAACTCTTTGTTATTTGATCGTAGCTGGCCGGTAGATATTTTTACCCACCACATTCTAGCACAGAAAAGGCCCAGACAGACAATATATGATTTTTGTAGTCTACTCTTGAGAAAGTTTCGTTCTTAAAGCGCGTTTTAAAATAACTTAAGAAAACTTGACTTTCGTAAATTAAAATTCCTGCTAAAGATGAGGGTATTTAAGGAAACATTTTTAAGATTTCAGTAAAAACCCCATAAAATTTAATTTTGTTAATTAAACTTTCAATTTAAGTGAAAGTTTATTAAACTATTTGAGTTACAGCAGCGAATTCAAGTCGAGTCTCTCGTGAGGTTCAAACAAGGTTCACCTGCTCCTGAGTTGCCTGTTAAATGGCAAATAAAAAACGGATTGTCATTAATGTGTTTCTTGTAACTTTTAAGCTCACAATGCCAAGTTCCATTTACTGTATTTAAAACAAAGCAAATTCGTTCCCAAGAAGCAGGGGGTAAAGAGTGAAATCTTTGCCGGTTTGCAAAACTTTTGTTACCCCACAATGTTCTGCCCTACACATCGTCAGGGCTGCCTTGTTTCCTGGCCCCCTTTACCTATACCTGACAACAACAACAACATCATCATCATCATCATTTTTTAAAGACAAATGCAATTGAGCAAAAGATTACTTCTGTTAATTTGTAAATACTTAAATGACACATACAAATTAAAATGCTATCAGTTTTTATCAAACTGAACAGGTTTTTTTTCCTTCTTTTTTCAACACAAATTCAAACTATTGTAATTTTATTAATTTGTTTATATATAAGAAAAAAAATGTTTTTATGTAAATCTGTGTTTTTTTTTCTGCTGGTTTTTGCAACAAATAATTCTATAACGAACAAAACGCCTAAAGTGTTGACCACAATGATGGCTGTTGACATTTCAACAATTTTTATAGAAAAATAGCAAAATGACATGAATAGAATATAATAAAATTAAAAACAACAAAAGAATCTAAATTAATTTAAGTAATTTTAATAACAAAAAATATAAACATATTCACATATGTACGTATGCGTGTGTGAGTGTGTCGTCATATAAACAATAGTACTTCACAGAAAAACTACATTTTATAGTCGTTTATAATAAAAATCTATTTAAAATAGAGCTTAGCTGACAATGACAATAATGTACAATTTGTTTTAAATGAAATATATTTAAGCACATTAAAAAACAAAAAATACAACTTAAACAGCTACAACAATTGAATTGAAACAGCAACAAAAACAATGAACCAAAATGTCATCAAATAAACATAATGAAACAGGAGCTAAAAGAGACACTTAAATGATGTGTGTGTTTGCGGGACAGGGTGACCGGTAAGAAAACAACAGACCAAAATGTGTCCGCAACTGCTTATAACAAAAATTTGCTTATGAAAGTAAAAAGTATAATTCAGCTGGGCAAAGGTGTTGGTGGGGTCCTGCAATATTGTCGGATCTGACAATATGCTGATTCTTTATTGGCATACAAAAATTATAAAATTTGTCTGACTATAATTTTGGGGGGCAACAAAAACTGTCCGTTCACACGCTTGACACATTATGGAATGACAGAACTTGTCAAGTCTGTTGTTAAGAACTGCCAGAAGGGTCAAAGCAAAGTAAAAGCTGAGCAAAGAAAACAAGTAGATGGTTAGAATTTTGTAATATTCACAAAAACAGCATGAAAATTGTCTAAACTGTTTTGGGCTGTTCATTTGATTCTTGTACAAAAATCTAACGACCTTCACTACTTACAGCTAATCACTGTGTCACTATAAAATACAACTCTGATGTAATCAGACTGCATTATTTTCTAAAACGTTCTGAACAATAAACGTTCAACGCCTCCTTAACAAATATTGCATTCGTATTTCTCTGCTACGGAATACATTTCGCTTTTACATATTAAGTTTTTTTTGTTGTTCTTCATAATTGTTTGACAGATATTAACACATATGTATTTGCATTATTATGTTAAGATACTCTCAGGAGCAGCAGGCGAAATGACGACGAATATAAAAATGTGTATAAACAAATTTTGCCCCATTTTCATTGATGAACTGATTTCACAGGAAGACTGTCAAAAGCAGGAGCTTCCGCACCACGATATTAGATCAGATCAGCTTAAGGCTTAGACCGATGGCTGAAATACCAGATCATGATGCTGTCAAGGTAAAGCTACGCAACCTACACAGAGCCACATTTAGCGACTTAAGGGCATTTGTTTAAACAAATTTTTGAGAAGAAATTCTGTTAAATATTTATATAATATTTTTGAATTTTCCATTTTGGAAAATCCATTATTGATATTTTTTCATTAAAAATTTCACAAAGAAAGATTTTTTTCGTCCTTTTATTGTTACTGCTTTAGATCGTGTTATTTTTCTAGCTTTAGGTCTTGGTTTAAATTATTTTTATTCTTGCTCACAATATTTCGAATTTGTTATCCTTGTGCAGGAAATTATTAGTCAGCCCTCTACTCTCGTTATATCCATTCTCGATAATAATTCTCATTCATAATTTTTTGAAAGAGGATAGGAAACATGAAAGCAAAATTAAGTTTTATTTAATTAGTGCCAGACCTAGAGCCTGCAAACTAATACGAACTAAATTCAAAAAATGTTAAATTTCATATATTTTCTTAATCAAGTTTTTATGTCTTCTTTTATTAAACTTAAAGCGGCATGACACACATCACCAAGAAACTTTTCAATTACACGTAATTTTTGGTATTTAAAAATTAGAATATTTTCAAAAGTCATTGCGCTGGTCACCCCTTCGACCAGAATACAATTCATAATTGTGTAGCCAAAACAAAAACAAGCAAAAAAGGACACTAATAATATGGAAAATTTTATATAAATCTCTAACCAAAAAAAAAAAAGAAAAAAAAAAAAAAACATGGGAATGGGTTCACAGCGCTGTCATGCAGCGTTTTCTTACGCCCGCCAAGATACAAATATTGAATTTCACATATAAACCTGTGGTTGCAATGACAGATCATTAAATTCATGTGCTTTTCTGACATGACTGAATTTGATTATACGAATTCAGATTAGCAAACTTTTCTCTATATAGTTTTCAAAGAACAAAACAAAAAGGGAGGGGGTGGAAAAAAATCAATGTTTGCAAATTCAATTTAATACAAATTACTTCCGCTTAAACGCGTTTAATAGTGGCTGCAACACAAACAGTTGACCATAATTTTCGAATTTTTGCCTGCAATTATATTTATAGGCCATAAATATGACATATAGAGCAAAATCTGTATTAATCATATCTGGCAGGTGTACGGAGATCATTAAGAAGTGAGGTTTTGTGGGGGAGTGAAAAGGCAAAGAAAAGAATAATGGATGACAGATCTTTGGCAGGAGAATACGACGTCTGAATAGGCGTTAGAGCACAAGTTAAGCGAAGTAGTTGGTTGTCACGTCGAACCAGCCGGCCTCTAACTTTTACTCTGCGTTTGTCGTCATGCTGACAATTGAACAAAATCTTATTACCTGTTAATTTTATATCGCCAATTTACGTTCTTCTGCTTTAACTCTTATCACTACTCAGTTTTAACATTTTTATTTGGAGTTCTGCATACATTTGTTCGCTTATCTGCACAATAGTGAGTGATTGATTTATAACTCACACTTTAACGCAATAAAAATCAATCATAACAATTGCAGGCACATCTTATCTGGTATAGTTTGGGTCAGTGCTATTTTCTGAAGGCATTAAATCACTAAACGAACATTAAGCTGGTGAGTGGCCGATTGCTGAGACGAAAATATGATCATAAATTTAGTTGTGATTGATCGTTGAATATTATTAAGTACGTTGAGAAGGAAACAAATTAAAGGTGATTTAATAAATGTAGTGAGAGGGGAAAAAATAGCAGCAAAGTTGAAAGGCTGTGAACGTAACACCGGCCACCCTTCATTTGAGTTCCCGTTTAGCAGTGGATGCAACAAAAAAAGCCGCCGTAGCGCAAAGAGAAAAGCAGAATAAGAAAAATGAACAACTAATTTTTATGCCTGCATTTTGTTTAATCGCGTTTTTTTTTTAGTTTATGTGGGAAGTGTTCCATTAAGTTTTTCCTAACTTTAAATTAAAATAAAACCCAAAAAAATCCGCAAAATGTGTGATTCTTCTGCGAAAGATCCATTTCTAGCCATTTCTTTTTTTGGAATATAAAATCACGCAGTTAAAGGCCATTAAGGGCGATTGAAAGAAACAACAGCCATTAGGCCATCTCCCATCTCAAATCTAAAACAGAAGATGATGCATTAAACGGTCTGGCATCTCTTATGGATTTGTATTTTTATAAATTCCTCCAACTAATCTCTCCACTTGATTCAAAACACTTTCGCAGGGAAATTAAGTCATTGTGGATTTATGTTTCACGTCAGCTGCTGCATCCACATAATTTTATATATCAAATGTTGCGGGATACATTAAACGCTCTTGGATCTTATTATCTAGGATACGTAACATCTTTAATAATCTAAAATAATTTGTTTATTTGCCGCAAGATCCATTCAGCAAATACCCAACGCTATATGTTTATATATGACATTTAACTTCCGCCTCTAGATTAGTTTAATTTTATATTGTTGCCAGTCATGACATAAGATTCTCCAAAAGGTGTTGTCTGGAAGGGGGACCTGATTGAAAGCAACGCCTTTACCAGTATTTGGTAATACGCACTGGCTGCAAAATTAAATTTTTCACAACTTTCTTCAGCACAAAATTACCACAATTGCATATCCAAACGATTTTGGACCAAGTCTTAAGACTTCGTCCTACAGGTGATATTACACGAACTAAGCGCAGAAAAAGCTGCTTCATTAAATGATTGTCGGATTCAGTATATCAGCGTGTAACCAAAACCAATTTGAGGTCAGGCAGCAGACAGTCTACTCAGTACTACATACAGATGGACGGATAATTCCAACCACCCAACTGTGTACATTTATCAGAAGCTGGATAATCGCCCCGGATTGCCTGTCATGCTGATTTAGTTAAACAAACTTTCCAGAAATATGAAGTGTTTCAAATAAACCAAATAAGTTCAAAACTCAACTTTAGCTTTAGTAAGTAGACGGTATTCGGACTCAATATCAATAGTTAAACCCAAGTTATACTCATTCAAATCTGTTATCGGGCGACCCCAAGCATCCACTATTCATTATATTTTTGTTTCTCGCCATCTCTCTCCGTTTAAATAACATTATGGCCTTCGCTAACCTTAAGAGTTATAAAATAAAATTCAGATTACGAAGTGCCTGAAATGTCAAGCATTTCTGTCAATCAAAATTCAATCGTTTTGCAGCACTTCCTACACAATCTGTCATTGTGTGTGGTAGTGATTTCGAGATCACTCTGTTGACTAAGAGTAGGAGGATTGTCAGTAAAATGAAAATAAATGCAAAAAGTGTTTTTCGAGTGTTCGTCTGTTGGCATTTGGAAGTGTGTGCTGAGGCAGGTCTTGTGCCTCATAATTGAGGCTGTAGGAAAAGGAAAAAGGAGTCGGCAGCGTTAACTGCTCATATGGGTTGCTTTCAAATCAATTAAAGCAAAAAATAAACTAAAAAAAAGCTCAATGATTTTCTTGTTTAAACCAGAAGGAATTCAATTTTAAACCTTAAAAAATTTTATATAAAAAATAGAAAAAAAATATTTCCTTAGCGATTCAGTGTTAGCAAATATTTTTTGCAGAAAATTTAGGCTCCAACAAAATCTTGAATTTGATAGATAAGAAATATTTTCGATACAAAATTATACGATAACAATAAATAAAAAATTTTGAAAGCAAATTTGGCCTTAAAAACTTTTTCATTGAAAGTTTATCGAAACTTAAACGATACCAAAAATTAAAAAAAAAACAAAAATTGTTTATAAAAAAACTAAAATTTTCGCCTAAAAATTTAGTGGTAACAAAACCTTTCTATCGACAATCAACCGAAATGTTATCGATAAGAAACATTTTCATAGAAATCATATCAGCAGGAAAAATTTATATCTATAATTTATAACAATTTTTTGTAAAGAAAATTTATGGCTGAATTATCTACAGCAAAGTTTTTGGCGAAATTTTTTTTGGGAAATGTATCGATAGCATAATTTTTCCCTAACGAATTTATCGATACACAAATATTTTCATTGGAAAAATTAACGATGACAAAAATTTCCTCAAGTTTTTTAATGCAAATAAAAAGGACAATTTTTAATGGAACGATAACAAAATATTTTCTATAGACAGTTTATCGACAACAATATTTTGATAACAAAAAAAATTTCGTGGAGGAAATTTATTGGTAAACAAATTTTTGCTTGGAAAATGTTTAGAAATCAGAAACTTTGCTTGCAAAATTTATCACAAACAAATATATGACAAAAATTTCTGTAGAAACTTGATCGATAACACAATTTTCGTTATCGATATATTTGTATATCGGTATTAAAATTTTTTATAACAAATATTTTTTTAAAAAAAGAAAATAATCGATAACAGTTACCGATACAAAATTTGTATTCAGAAAGTTTATATTGACAAGAAATATTTTCTACAGAAAGTTCATTGTTAGGAAATGTATTTATTATCAATATATCGATAACAAAAATTTTCCCTACACAACTTTTTTTTTTTAGAAATTTTGTCTATATAAAATTCTGGCAAAAAATTTCAAAAATTCTGACAAATGTATGATGTCCCATATGCCATTTGTATAGTCGCACGCATACATGTGAATAGTGTATTGGAAGGAATGCCTTCACTCTTTGTTATCGTGACACTATAAATGTTGCTGAAGATGTTTTTCTGCTTCTTAGAGCGCCGTCTGCACTTGCATTCAAAATGAAATCATCTGGATTCATACATGCTTCATGTTTAAGAACCCACAATAAGTTTGATTGATTTCTATTTCCAGGATTGTTGTTGTTGTGATTTTTTCACATATTTTTTTAGTTTTTTTTTGCTTAAACTTTCTTTCTATTGCAAATATAGTGCCAGCATGACGATGGAATTGTGGTTGCCTTGACTGACACTAGAATGAAAAATACGAAAAGAAAAAAAGCTTCAACACTATCACTCAATGTCACTCAGGATTTAAGACTCATAAAGACAGTTTTATGAGTACGAATAGATAAAAAAAAAATAATATTAAATTGAATAAAATCAAAGGGGGGTGGGGAATCAAGGAAGTTCGTGTTAAACTGATGTTAGAAGACTGTCAGTGTGAGTGGCTTCTCTGCACTCTGACTCTTTTGTATTGGAAATTATTAGTTTTTTTTTTTTGGAAATTTTAAAACCATAAATTTAACACAAAATCGGAAGTTACTTAAATCACTAATAACTTCATAAATACAGCCATAGAAACTTGTATGCAGATGTATGTACATAAATTAGCATTTTGCTCTCTTGAATTGCATAGAAAAATAAAACGGAAACGGATGTACAATTCATAATATAAACAAACGTTAAAAATTCCTAACGACAACCACCATTTTACATTTTATTTACAACTAATATGACTTGTGCCATTTTGTGTGAAATATTATTTAAATGCAAAAAATATATATATATATATATATTTTAGATTTTATACATTTATCAGACAAATATAACGGATGTGATTTATTTAACAGTCTTTCAATTTTTAATAAAATTCAAACGAAACGAATTGTACAAAAACCAAAAAAAAAAATCATCAGCATTTTAATCAGTTTTCGATGTTAAGCCATAATAAATTTTATTATTTTGATTTAACTACAAGTTCGTAGTGGAGTATTTATGAATTGTGCGTATTATTATGGAAATTTATTACACATTTCTGTGATATACAATAACTAAACAAATCACGAAAATTTTTTATCAATTATATGAAAACTGCTGATAAAAAGCTGGTACTTGGGTTGGTGTTTTGGATGCGGGGGCGAACAGCTGAGGGGGCGTTGGTAAAAAGAAACAGCAGGCTTGTGTGAATGGCCACCATGCAACCTGTGTGCTGTTTAATGACACTGTGCAACAAAACAACTTTAACGTTTAAGGCACTCTGGCACCGCCAACCGACACACGACATCCGTTCTAAACATTAAATAATATTTCAAATATCGTGTGCACCGGCTTGCATTTCGGCTGACGATATTTACATACATGGGCACACGAGCATTTTGTTCTGTCAACCATATTATTGAAAATTTCAAATTATTTAACACATTAAAATGTCAAATTCATAAACGTGCTGTTAAAACTTTTGGTGACAAAAATCCCTTAATTATTGCCAGTTCTGAAATTCGCAACGAATTGTATAATTTTTCTGTCTCGCTGAATTGGAAAAACAAGAAACAAAAAATGGCAAAATAATTATGTATAATAAATATATAATCAGCGCATAATCTCATTGTTTTAGAGCTTTAATAATTATTTTTCATGTTTTGTTTTTTCCATGTTTATTTTAATAAATGTATTTTGAAATTAATTATTCTAATAATTTTGTTCTTCCATATCTGTAATTGTTAAATCTAATGTTGCTGCGTTTTTTGTTGTTTTTAATTATAAATTATAAACAAAATTCAATTAGAATTAAAATGACAACAACAAAACTGCAAATTTTTAAAAATATAACAACAATAGAATAATAAAAATGATAATAAATAAAATTGTTTTAAAATGCAAATGATTGTTTGCTCCTTCTTTTAATGGGAAGGTGGTGGCGGGTGGTGTTTGGGGGGGGGGGGAGGAGGCCTGCTGCATTCATCTCTTTTGAATTTTTGTAGCTGCTGGTTATTTATTCTTAAACAGGTGGCCACAAAAATTGTCATCAACATAAAGTTCATCATCATACCAGCGATTTGTTGTCCAACAAATTTATGTTGGAAAATATTTAAAACATTTAATAGTTTATTTATCATTTATTTAAATAAAATGTTGCAAAATTTTGGTTTTTGCTATAGTTGTTTTGGTGGGTCACCCACACCCACTAATCATCGAATGTGACAACAAAATAAATACTTATGTAGCAGCGTGTGACAGTGGGTTAAGGAAGTTGGTGAGACGGAGAGATTGGAAGAGAGCTTTCTACACATACTTTGCCCATGCCAGGGAACAAACTTTTATATTAATTTTGATTAGCTGCTGTTATGACCTAATTTTTGCCACAGGGTTGCTCAACATATCTTATACCAAGGACATATATATATATATATTGGTAGACATAGCGGATTCTATGTGAGAAAATATAGAACATCATTTTGTATTTTGAAGAGTCGACTATTTTATTATGAGGATCTATCAAAAATAGAAATTGAAAGCCTTGACCAGCGACAATTCCGATCAGAAGAGGTGAGGTGACTAATAATGATGGCCACATAAATGACGTTGGGCGTGTAACAATTCTGTAGTCGTAATATTTTAACGCCAGCGTCATTTTTAACAACGCCAGCGCTATAAATGTTTAGACAAAACATTACAACATATAAAAAAAAAGGGGGGGGGGGGGGGGGGAATTTCCGAAAAAAGTGCCCAACTCAAGTATTATTTCGACACCAAAAAAAAAAAAACACAAAAACCACTACCATCAAATAAAATGTAAATTGCGAAAAAAAATTTCACAAATAAAGAAATAAATTTGAAATATAATTTAAAGTATTTATTGATTCTAAATAAGTGGGTTTGTATGTGTGCGGATTTCGTAAATATTCCCAATTGGTCAAATTGTCGTTGGCGGCAAAGTGATGTATGAATTACATACGATTTGTTTCCTGCCATATGTGACAATAGGCACATCAAGGTGTTGTTTGCTGGGCCAAGACCACAGATGCGGAATTGATTTACATGACTAGGTGGTATATAGCCTGAGCTCACAATAGGCAAATTCCACCTTGTGAAAGCCTCTAGTGTGACTCATCGGACACATACAGACCACAATTAGTGGAGAATATATTTCTAGGCCATATTGGCAGTAGCTTTTGCTAAAGAGTTCGCGCCACCTAAATCCTCAGCAAAGTTATTGCCTGAACAGCAGAGGAAGTCAAGAGACCGGAAATTGAAAAAAAGGCATCAGATCTTGCTCCTTACTATTTTCTGACTGCATGGGCATCTGTTAAAGCCCCTGCAGGGCATATTGGGTCACCGAAAACCGGCCTATACACTCTTTTGTCAGAAAGCCTGAAAGCATCTTCCTATGAACTTAAGTCGAAGCGGCAATCAGAAGATTTTATTAGCAGCAGAGACATCAGCCATTACCGAACACAAGTATATCTTTTACAGGGCATCCCAAGAGCAAGTTGGTTCCCGTTCTGCCAGCTTGGACTTTGTGAAGCCTGAGGAACTTCTTGTACAATAAAATTCATGCCTTTCCTTTCTAAAGTTTTGTTTGCCAGGTGCAATACAATCGAGGAACCTTTTCTTCTCTATGCATCATTTAGGAATTAAGGTAAGACCTGCTCGCCAGGTTGCTGCTGTGGTCTACTACATCCAGTTGCTTGTTCCATAGATGTGGTCAACTGGCTTGTTCGTAAATTGTTTGGCCTGTGTTTGTGTACATTTGTAAGCTTTATGTCGGTATATCAATAGTAATTATAATAAAATGCCTAAAATAAAATTTGAATTAATAACTATTTAGAAATACAAATATTGCAATAAAACATGACACACAAATAGTCACACATACGCGCACTCACGTTGCCGCAATACAGCAGATACGGATATGTACAGAGCAGTTTTTGGAATGTATTCCAATAAAGTGTGAAATATCGGTGGTCGTATGGGTACAAATAGTGCGAAACGTGCGGGTCAGTACTTGGTGCAAAAACCATCAAATCGGTCCTCAATATCACGTGGTGCTTCATAAAATCAGATGGTGTGAGAAGCTGATAGAGCGGAAGACCTCAAGAGGAGGGAAATGAGCATTTCGCGGATTTCACAATGTCAGACGAGAGCAAACATCTGCTGAAAAGATTTCGTTTCCCGGATTTTGGGATGCGCCAGTTTATTTGCTGAGCGATTATATTGCGAAAGGAATAGACATTAAAAGGATCTCTTTCACAGAGTTATTGATGCGTGAAATTGATGAGAAGCAGCAGCAGAGGGAGACCAATAAGCTGTTGCTTCATCATACCGCAAATTTACTCCTTTTCACAGTGACCACATTATTTATTATTATGTCTGCAAAAGCTGTGCCCCATTCTCATGCTCTTGGATCCTTCTTTTAAGATTTTCAAAATCTTCAACTGATACTGGAGAGTATTGAGATTCTTAAAATATGACTCGAACAAAAGATCTTTCCTTCACGGCTGCTGCAGTAATAAGAATATATAATGATCAACACAAAGCGGCTCTATTGAGGTCTGGGCGTTTATAAGCCTTCATTTAGTTTTCCTGAGTCTACTCGGTGACACCAGCTGGCGAAACGTGTTTTGTTTTTTCTTTGTAAAATGTAGATGTAATATTAACAAATTTTGCCTATTATTGTTAATATTTTTAATAAAATCTCCAAAATATTTCTCTCGTCGAACTGCTAAATATATTTCTCCAGCTGCTCGTAACCTCAACCAAACCAAAAAAAAGGAGCAATTGTAAAATTATAACAAAAATAAATTGTCAAAAAATGGCAACAACTCATAAATCAACAAATAATATGCAAATAGAATTAGTTTTAATAAAAAATAATTATAATGTTGGCAGGAGCAGCAGCAATAAAAGGTTTTATTGTAAAATATTGAAATTATTTTCAACAACTTGAACTATTAACATGACCAAAATGTACTGGGGATAAAAATATCGTGAAGGGGTCACTAATTCGAAATGACAGTATAATAATTTTCTTTTTGCTTTAACTTTTCAGAATTTTAGTTGTTTATAACATTTTGTAATCTGTAAATTCACTTTGTTAGTACTGGTTTTCCTAGTGTCAACTTGCGCCCAGCTCAACACTTTCCCAGTTGACTTTCTGATTTTATGGCTTCAATCGTGAGAGCAACAAGGTGACTGGTGGAGTCGAACACATTTAAATATGGAATTGGGTGACTGTCACCAAACTGATGATCTGCAGCAAAGGATCAGTTTCATGGCTATTTGTTGAAATGAAATTCCTCATATGGAATTTTCGGCTTTCCTGCCGCCAACTTGCATGTTGCACGTTCAATAGACAGAACTAAAATATTCATCGATTTATAATTTCTGATCTTTGTACTATAACAGTTTGCAAAACTATCACTACATTTTGTGTCTGTTGTCAATCTGAAGGTTAAATTTAAATAAAACACTTGCGTGTTGTCATGTGATTCAATGTCTTCTATAAACCTGGTTAAATTTTTGCGTCTTGTCACTCATTGCAAAAATATTTACCTCATAAACTGACAGATTTATGTGACAGCTTATTGGACATATGTTGGCTTCATTAGTGTTTCACAGCAAAAAATAAACGCACACACACGCGACTACACTTGACAACACACGCGGCTAAATAATTATAAACTAGTTTTTAAGTGTGTAAATAATTTATAACTTGTTTGACTGAAGAAAAAACAAAATGTTGTTTCAATCACTGTCACACATGTGATTGGTATCATAAATAAGATTCGCATATATTATTCACCAGCTGAATTATTGGCATATTTTGATATTTTGAAGTTGGTGACTTTATTTTAAATATTGACGAGCAAAAAACAAATCAATTTCAGTTCTGTTTTCGCAGTCTGGCAGAAGTCGGTTCTCACTTCGGATAAGGAATGTGATTGAGATTTGCATGTCGACCACTTTGTGCATGAACTTGGTTGCCGCATGTGGAGATCGGAAAACACAGGTGATACTTGTCACAGTAACTTAAAGGTCAGTTTGGTTTAATGCTTTTTTGGCGGATATTTGGAAATCCGAAGTCTAGGAACTGTTATCTGTTATCCTGACCACACTTTTAGGTCTTCAACTAATTGATTAATTGCGCTAGTGGTTAGATTGCCAGCCGTATTGACCACCTACGTTTAGTCATTTAACTTTCTGGGGCCCTTGATCCCTCCTATTAATATTTATTCGTACTCAACTACTTTTTCGGATAAACTTTCAATTATTATTTCAGAAATAATTAAATAATTATTCGAATAAATAATCTAGTTCTCACTGAGATACAAATTTTTATTACTTTTCATTTTATAACGCAAATAATTGCAATAATTATGCAGCCAATTATTTAAAAAATTAATGACATAATTATTCGAATACATGTTCTACTCCTAATAAAATAAATAAAAATAAATAAATAAACAATCAAATCAAATTAATTAAAAATAAATTAAATTTTTAATAATTTTGCTTTTTTTAACTCAAATTATTACAATAATTTATGCGATCAAATAAAATAAATAAGAATAAAAAAATTAGTAACCAAATCAAATTAAATAAAAATAAAATAAAATTTTTAATAATTTTTCTTTTTTCAACTCAAATTTGAAAGAAAATTTTGAAACAAAAATTCGCCTAATTCCAATATTCAGATAATGTGTTTCACCTCAAAGATTTTAAACAGCAACTCCGACCAGTATATAAAAATGTGTGCGATTATATATCGGAATAATTATTCGACACATCATTAAAATGAAATGTTCAATATTTATTCGAATAATAATTCTTCAAATTCAATAAACGAATTAATTGCTCGACCAAATATTTGTACAAAATATACTCGTCTTATTATCCGAATAAATTTTCATTATATCATAAAAATGAAATTTCAAATGCATATCCAAGTATATTTTTGAAAAATTATTCGCATAATGGTTCAAATATGTAGACAAATGGCTTTTTATTCAAATGAGAATATGAAAAAATTTCGAATAATTTGTCCATTGCCCCACAAATCGACATTATTTTTCATATTCGAATAATTATCCGAATAAATTATCACCATACGGAAATTTAGAATGCGTATGTTTCAAAACTATTCGCATAATATTCGAATATGCAGCTAGACTTGTTGCTCTTCAAATCATCATTTCAATAATAATCTTACAAATAAACGATTTAATAATTCGATCAATTATTTGAGAAAAAAAATTCGTTTGGTTTTCCATATAAATCCCCTAATAATACTGCCACTAATTATTCATCTTGTGTTTCGAATAAATTTTCATTTCTCAACTGGAAGTTGTTATTCAGTTCATTATATCAGAATAAAGGATCAAAATAATAATTGAATCAATTGTTTTAAAAAAAAGTCGTATAACTAATCGAATAAAAACTCGTTTTGTGAAACAAACGAGGTATATCGAATAATTTTTTGGTTAAAAACTAATGGTTTAGCCTCTCGAATATGTAGTCGAATAACTGTTCGATTAATTTTTACAAAATTAGTTCACTGTTTAATTTTAGGGGTTTCAACATGCCACGAAGCCGAAAAAATTATTGCCTTATATTACAGTTATATTTATATATTTCAATTCTTATTCGATTAAAATCCTATGTACAAATGCGCCCCTTCGCTTCCATCTGCTGTTGCCGCTAAAACCCCTTAAATTAAAATTCCTTTTGTTCTAGTTTAATAATTTCAATTAGTGATTTTACGGAAAGAACGAAGGAAAAAATATGATATTAATTAAAAAAAATATATGCACAATTTGAGGATTTAATAAATGACAGCTGTCATTTGAATGAAATGAATTAATACAAACGTTCACATGGACACACGTTGGCACAAATCAAAGAAACGCGAGAAAGAGCGCGGGAGAGAACAAAATTATAGTGATTAATAAATTACCAAAGGAATATTATTTTGCATGTTGTTGGCATTTGTCGTTTCGTTTTATGTTGAATTCAGGGTTTTTTTTTTCTCTAATTTTATATTTTAACTCCCTGTCATAAAAAACGTGTCATATCAATTTGAAAATTATTTGTCAAACCGTATTTGGAGTGACATTAAAATTTATGACAATTGCAACAAAATGACGATGAATGACAGTAATATGCCATCATCATCAACAACAACGACATCACCAGCATTTATGTCGCCTTTGTCGTTGTTGCCCTTGTCGTCACCACCACCCTCATCATCATTCCCCAAACGAATCATTTAAACATTTACTAAACAGAATTTCTACCCAATGCTTGCAACAAGCCCCACACTAGTTTCCTTATGCTTGAACGTATTAGTCGAATTGTGGGCCAGCGGGTTGGAAAGGAGAGCGAGCGCATAAATGCAACTTTGTCTGCAACAATTCTAAAACATAACTGACAAGCATTTGATAATTTAAGACTGACAGTTATTTATATTTAATGTTTTTTACACATGAATGTTAAAGTGCGCTGTAAAAGGGTGCATATTTGACTTGACCGGTTCTAGTGGGGGCTGAAGGCGAATGAGATTGTTTACGCATTTTCACAATCACATGCGAAATTTCATTACAAAATGTGCGTTGCAATTGTATTGGCAACATTAGTTTGAATAATAAATGAAATTTTTAATGACCTTATAAATACGAGTGCAACTGTCGACTTTAAGGGTTTTCAGTTGTTACGCACTTTTTTTTCCCCGATTAGCCGTTTCGCAAGTGCTAATATTTGAAGAACTGAAAATTTGCAAGCAGGTAACGATACTTGAAAGTTTTCTTTTGCCATCTAATACTAAGAATGACAAACGAATTTATTCTGCGGATTTCTGGTGTTTTTAGGGGCGCTAGTCATTTTTCCAAAGGTTTTACTGTAGCCAAGCTGCGGGGTAACCAACCCCATAAGCAGTGCTTGGATCGTAAGTGACATAAAACCACAGTACACTTTTTTCAATACGCTGTTTTTGTAAGTTTGTGTTCAGACAAAATTTTAATTGATTCAGTAAATTTTTTAATTAAAATTGAAAAAAAGGGAAAAATATTTAGAAAAGAAACTATTTTCATAATGTTTGGACTACCTCGCTGCCGATGTGTTGTTTTTAAAAATAACATTTTGATATAAGAAGTAAAAAGCCATTGAGTTCCGGAAAACTCTTGAAAGGACAATATTTTTTCTAGTGCCTTTTTAAATTATTGCTTGCAATTTATGAACATATTTTTTTTTTTATAAAAAAGGCAAACAATTGCTTATGAATAATTGCCATCACTAGATTAGTATTTAGGCTTGTCACTGTCACTGTCACTGTTGCTAATTTAATATGTTATTTTATTATCATTTGAAAAGTAATTATTTAAATTGAGCATTCCTGGGGTAAATATTAGAGCTGTGTCATCACTTGGCCTTTTAAATGCTAAAATGCCCAACAAGATTCGAAGTGCCATTCACGACTCGATATATGATAATAAAGCGAATAATAAGAAACTGAAGCTGTAAAAGAAAAGCAGAATGTATGACTTTAAAAATCCAGATCCGTTAAAAGAAACTTAAATAATTCGAATATGTTCCAAATAATTCGGCTGGCAATTAATATATTTTTTTTATTGTAGCTGAAATAAAAAAAAAATAACTACATCCAACAAATAATAAAATATTACAGCGTGAATGTGTACGAGAACGTTACATTTTAAACAGAAGATCTGTGACAAGATGAAGACAAAAATAAGTCTGCAATTTATGTTCATCAGTTTGTTCTGTTGCGAAGGTTTCAAAGTTTGAGTATTTGCATTCAAGGTTGTTCTTAGGTATTTGTCATTTTCTGCAGCTGTCAGTCATTGTGTTGTGTTGCAGCATTTTTCTGCTCTGTGTCACTTGCAGTGCTAAGCAAACAGCTTAAGATATAATTGTTATATAGGCAAAACTTGCAGCCAGCCTTAAAGATTTGTTTCGTTGTTTGCATAAATCTTGAAAATTTTAAAACTAGGGAAGAAACAGTTTTGCTACACTAACAGAAATTATGCACTAAAATTTAATATTTCATATGTCAGAATTTAAGGAAACTGGTTTAATTAAAATGATATAAATGAAGCTTTAAGTCGTACTTAAAATGTTATAAAACGTGTAGAAAGTGTTTGTGCTCTAGTTTTTCGTTGAGTGTAATAGAGAAGTACGGCCTTAGCCGCTTCATAACAGCTCTCTATTTAATCTAACTCATGCACTGGCCGCCATACCTTCTTGTGTTTATTTTTCTGTGTCCAACTCCAACCACACAATTCCCCCCCTTTAACTTTTACTTTGGTTAAAAACATGTTTTCCTGTTGCTCTAATGAACATCAATGTATGTATTTATTAAACTTAATATAAAAATATTGACTCTCTTGTCTAATTTGTCTGCACTTCATCGCCCGGTTTTGTAAGGGCCGTCAAAACACACACACACACACACGCACACAAAATAAAACGAAATTAACGAACAACAGTGTAAGAAAATTTTATTACAAAATATAAAATTATCATAACAAGTGTGTTGAATAGGACAGACTTTTAACAGACAAATAAAAAATACATTAACAAACACCATCAAGCCAAAAAAGGATCTTCTGACGCAATAAATAACGCACGGCCTCAAACTCTGAACGTCATCCTTCAAGCCACCACTTGACGGACGTACAAAAATTAAATGTTTGAACGGAACTGCACAATGACGTCCCATTAGCAACAACAAAACAGATTTCGGTTTTTTTTTTTTTTTAATAAAATCATCATCATTAAAGAAAAAGTGCACAGAATGAAAGTTTTCTAAAAATAAGACCAGAGCCAGAGAGTAGGGATTTGGTGAACGACATTGAATGAGTGTGAGAGAGCGAGAGTGAGGGTGAGGGTGGGAAGCAGGAAGACAAATATACAGCAAAAAGCAGTTAAATTCAGGCTTAAAGTTTATTGTTTATTTTGCTAATAGTTTCCCTAAGTGTAACTCTTTTAAAGTCATGTTTAATTATATGTTAAAAACTGGGACAAGGACTAGGTCGGGGTTTCTAGAAAAGATAAAGATCTATTACTCTAAACAGTCGCATTGTTGCGTGAAGATCAGGCAGCTCTAAAGGCCATAATTATATATTTTTGTGCCGATTCGATAGGCGTTTAGATCATATGATTTGTTCACAGAACGCACAACGTTTTCTTAGTTTACTGATATACTGCGAGACACTCTGGAACTTATTTTAGAAAGTCCTTAAAAAAAGTTTCTAATTTATAAAAAAAAAAACATAAAAATATTTTACACAACTGCAATTTTACTTTAAGTTCGCAAACACCAGAAAAACACAAAAGCCTTAAATTTCAGAAAAGCAACGATTAAAGCGAATTGTCTGGGAGGAACTTTATGTCACATCACAGTTTTTACCTTTATCTGTTAAATTTTAATCAGGGGACGCTAAAAAATGGAGCCAAGGCATTTTTTGGTGTTGTTTTCATCAGCATTTAAAAGCAACGCGAAAGCCGAAATTTTAATGAAATATGATTTAAATAAAAAAATATTATGAGTACATGAAAACCAAAAGGATTCGGAGTTTGGACAGAAGTAGGCGTAACTTCGCAGATGCGTTATTGTAACAGTTTCTGCCCAAGGCAGCCTTTAGACGGCTGCTTGACAACGAAGACATTTAAAATCTTGTTCTTCTAGTCCTTTTAAACAAATTTTGTGAAGAAGTCAGGTTATTTATGATACAGATGCCCTCAGATAACAGTTCCTTGACAAAGCAACCTTTAACATACTTGTACTTTTATATCTTTCTGGGCCAAAAATTTCCGATTTTCTTACTACTATTATACTATATCTCCGAGGATCATATTTTACCCAGCTTAAGTCCATTAAGAGGCATTCGATGTATGAGTTTGAGGCAGTTTGTGCACAGCACGTATTTCTTGAATACCCTTAATCAGTACTAAAACAAAACAAATGGTTTCTTATATCGTAAATATAATTGTCCGCACAATTGTCCTTCCGCACCACTGTCATTGTGAACATTTTGTGTTTTTGCCAGCTGAACTGTTTTTATTTGAATTCCCATTTCAGTTTGATGAAACCTTGTGCGACACTGAAAATTAAGAAGAGCAAATTGTTTGTTTAACATTTTTTTGTGGAATTTTTCTGCAGTTTTTCATAATGATTTTTGTCACATTTTTCATTTCTTGTTGGTTGGTTGGTTTGTTGGACAACAATAAGATGAGAAGAAAATAACACAGACTTGAAATAAAAAAAAAAAATAATTAAATTTTGTTATACTTTTTCATCAACACGATGGAACTTAATGGACTTGAGCTGTTCAAAATGAAAGAAAATTTTAAAATTGTTTTTAAGTAGCAGTTAAGCAGTGATTTTTGAAGGAATTTATTCATCAGGATTTTAATAAGTCTGTTTAACAGCAATTTGTTCGACACATTATGAAGCTAAAACACAAAATATAGAGAACTTTAAGTCATTTCTTATTTCCATAAAATATATAAAATCAACAAATAAAGGGAAGAAATGTGCTTTTACAGAAAACTAAAGCCATAAACTAAGAGACAGACCGTAAAACAATACAAATTCGTTTGTTTTTTATGTTGTTTTAAACATCATTCGAATTGAAACAACTTCTCTGAGAAGCCAACAGTGCAAGCAAGTGAACACCGATAGGGTGGGAAAGTAGGACAGCCTTCAAAAATCGTGCATGATCCGTTCTGTAAATTTGTAAAAATTTTGTTGTAAATACTTGTGTAATAAATAATTAAAACGAAAGCTCTGCCGCATACACTTTATTAATGTTCTGATGCAAACAATGATTTCTACTCTGTTAAAATCAGACTCTTGTTTATTTCAATTAATTTGTATAAATTTTATTATATTTTTAAATACATATTCGTTAAATAAATAATTACAGCTACTGTTTTAAAATAAAAACTTGGCCGAATATTCTTTATTAGAGTTCCTGTACATGCAATGTTTGATACTCTGTTAAAATAACACCCCTCTACATTTTAATTGATTTATTTACTTGTATGAAATTTGTTGTAACTATTATATATTTGAAATATTAGTGTTAAAGCCAAAACTCTGCCGAATACTCTTTGTTAATGTTCCCGTGCATGCAATGTTTTCCACTATGACCAAATCAGGCCATGCTTCATTATACTTGGAAATAAATGTATATAAAATTTGTTGCAACTACAGATTTTTAAACTACTTGTATAATAAATAATTATTTACCGTTTCCAAACACTATATATTGGAGTTCACATGTTTTCTACGCTGTTCAAGTCCCATCCTTGTACTGATTTATATAACATTTGTTGTAACTATTATATTTTTTAAATATTTGTACAGCAACTGTTTGAAATCAGCTTAAGATTTTAGGTTATTTGTATGTAAATTGAATGTAACTTGTATCTTAATCTTCAATGAAAAGTATATTGACAGGAAATAGAACCTCACCGTAATTCAAAACAAAATCAGTTTGTTTTAAAATGCAGCCACATTGTTTTGCATATTTTTTAAGCTTAAAGCGAAATCTTAAAAAAAATCTTAAATTAAAACTGTTTTAATATAATTTTCTTTTTTCTATATCCCGACTATTGATGAGTTTTATAAACTTCTAAAAAATTTCTTTTGCTTTATGCTCATCGCAAAAATTGACGAAACTTGGTAGCCAGTATTAAGCAAAAAAAAAATATAATAAAAATATATAAAAAAAATATAACAAAAATAAAAGAAAAATAAGGCGAAAAAATCAGTCAAAAAGTTTTCCTCACATATGCTGCTGTCCGTGCGGGTGATGAGTGAAAAGCACAAGACAAACGACCAAATCGAACACTAAAGAAAACATATTGAAGTTTGCAACAAAACTATAAACTATGAATAGTCGAGGTCATATATCAAAACTGAAGGCAAAAGAAAATTGTAGCAGCAGGAAGATTTATAAAATAAAACCAATTTATGGCGGAATTGAAGACAGAGTGAAAACAAAACTTGGCGGCAGTTGAATGAAATGAAATCAATGTAAAAGCAAAGTTGTTAAGGTCCTTTAAACAACGCAATCAGCCTTAAAACAAGAAATGTAAATATAATTTTTTTTTTTTAAATGAATAAGAACAAGAAGTTTTTAGCCCAAAACCATTTAAATAATATTAAAAATATTATTATTTTTTAAATGAATTACGATTAAAAGTTTTCCGTCTTATGAGACCAAAACCATTAGAGTAGCCACTTCCTTTAACACCCCTCTAACACACTCGCCCATCCACAAAACGACCCATTGCCCGGACTGCCATATTGTCGATTGATATGTCAACGTCAAATGTTGAAGCTGTCTAAAAGAAAAATATATTTTATAAACTATAAAAGAAAATATAAAGATTTTTCTCTCTTTATTGTTTCATTTTCTTGCAGTTGGCTGTTTTTTTTTTCGTGCAATTTCTCAAAAAACTCATACACACACACACACACACACACACACACACACACATCTGTCTATATGTACGAGTAGATGTGTGAAAAGTAGTACTTGGAAATAAGCATGAATATGAATGCATTTTCTAAACATGCAGGACACATAAGATAGATTATGGTGCGCTAAGTTTATGGAATGAACTTTTACTCACCACATCAAGCTGTGCACATGTAGGAAAAATGTTGTTTGTGCAGAGCTGCAAATAAATGTATTGGTTTTTTTGTGTTCCTAAAGAGCTGGTGGTTAGAATTACAGCCAGATTTAATTAATATCACAAGCCGATAACATCTGCTTTCTAATCTTTATTAGTGTTCCTGTGCATGCCATGTTTGTTATGCCGCTAAAATCACCCCAAATGATAAAATGTGAATTATTATTATTAGCGGGTTCTACTTGATTGGCTTTAAGTTTTAGTAAAGTTGTTAGTTTAACGTGCGGCTTGATGTCTTAAGCTTTTTTCACAGTGCTAAGGATCTCCTAAATCCTTCATTAGCTCGACATTTCAAGCTACAAGGCGCGAGAATGCCTTTAATAGGGCTGATTGTATTTCAGTACATGCTGAAGTTATTTTGTTTACACCCTATTTGAGGCTTGTCATGGTCGAAATTTTCGTTCGGCAGTAGAAATCGTAGTAGTGGAAAGAAAGCTGCATAAATAATAGTGAATCTAGTGAACCGAATTTCCGAATTGAGGAACAGCTTTCTCACATTAAATACCAGCCTTTGGGCTGAAACTGGCTGGCAAAGTGCTGGCGTGAGTTGGTCAAGGAATGACACCAGCAAGACGTTTTGTTTGCCACCTGTTATCTCCGTCTGAGGTGTCTGGGGACTATGACTAATTGCCGGAGAGGTCGGCAAGTGGCTTGTTACATGATGCAAACTTCTCTTGCAACAAATCTTGTCACCAGTATAAGCCTAACAAGAGACGTTTGTCCGCTGACAAGTGCATGCCTCAGGTTTACCCTACACCCAGCTGCCGATGTCACCCCAAAATCATTTGTGGTCCACTAAAATCCCTACATTTTTCTTTCATTAATTGATGTATTAATTGATAGCAGGAAACAATAAATGTTAAAGAGGGCAAGAGATACAAAAACGGCCAACAAATTATTTGTTTTTCTTTATTTTTTTAAGTGCTGTCAACTTTTCGTTTATAAGAGCCTGCAACAGCGAACAGAAAATAAGCGTTAAATCGCCATAAATCGCGCATTAAACAACACTTTTTAATTTTAATATTTTGTGTTTTACAGAACTCTATTTCTTATCGATAATTTTAATAAATTTTTGGCACTTTGCCATTTTTTCTTATATATTATTTATTTATTACTTACAAAATTATAAATATAGTAACCAATATAAATATATGTGAGTTCTTGGCTATTATATTATATTTGTGTTATACTCCAAAAATGCTATAATCTATAAAAACAAAATGTTGTGTCAGAGTCCAAATTAACGGAAGTTAATGGGCAGTTACACAATTACACACTTGAACCGATTCTCGGGGAATTTTACAAATTTGAGAACTCAGGCTCAAAGATCATAAGTATCTCGAAAAACTGTTAACGAATGAATTCTATGACGACCGTCTAAAGTGGCACAAATGCATCTTTAGTTTGATAGATCTCCTTTATGGATTTGAAAGTGTGTATTTGTTGGCGTTGTTGTAGCTTTATTTTCTTTGTACTTTAAACGTAGAGAAAAAAAATAGAGCAAAAAAGCAGAAAAAAGAAAAGAAAGACAAGTTAAAGATAAAAAGTCCACTAAGATGATGCAATGCAAAAGACATTGCATCAATATTATAACAAACGTCACCCATGGCGTCTTCAGACTTCACTAAGGATATGTGAGTAACAGAATGTGTTTCGGTGTGTGTGTGTGTGCGAGTGTGTGTGTGTGTGCCTGTTTGAACTTATGAGAGATGAAAGAAACAACAAACTAACGAATAGATGAATTGGATGAATGAATGGGGGATAGATGAATAAGATGTCTTGCAAAAAGACAACAGCAACAATAACAACAAGAAGCTGTTGGTGATGTAAAAGTTCAAAATTTTCCTTTATAAATTTCTTTTGTTTAACAGTTGACGAATGAGCTGTCATTGAGTTTGGTTGAGTAAAAAAATAAAACCATGTATGTACGTCCGCACACACTTGCACTCACTTGCATTTTTCCTTTTTTGGATTGTACTTTACTTTAAAGATTTATGTTTTATAATATATATTTTTTTTTGCTTTGTTAGTTAACTTGAACAGCTCCTGCAAAAAATTGGAAAACATTAATATATGAATTATATTTTGTCAATTGCAGATTTTGGTTTAGCAATTTATGATGACATCAGTTTCCCATATTCAATATGCCAGCGAATTTCTGCACAAACTTGCAGCTTTCAATATCGTCTACAATTCCATTTGCCATTTAAATACAGACGCAGACATTTTAGTGTTATATATGTATGTGTGTACGTACGTACGTATGTACATACTAAATGTATATATTTCTAATTTTAATGTCAAAATCTTTCAATTAATTAAATTTTGACCTTTTATTTGATTTATTAAAATGTTTTATTGATATTAATATCAGACACACGGACTCAGCCCCAGCTGCTTACACTCATCTGGTCATATATACCGTTGAAAACATGCACTTTTATTTCAATTTACACAATCAAAATCATTAGTTTTCCAATGAAACTAAAACTGTCGAGACCATTAAGTGAGCGACAAGTTTTATTTTTCACAAGAGCCGGGATGTGTGTGTTTGTTTCTTTTTTGCCAGAAAATTATGGTGGCGTTAATATATCAATGTGTCTAACGTACCGAAAAGGTATGTTAGATTTTTATAGATTTGAAATGCTAAAACATTACCGCAATTTATTTCTTTTATTTTTTTTTTTTTCCATCCAAAACCGGAGCACAATGGGCCACGATTAAGCAAAAATTTAATTCCCAGCTGTGACCATCTCTGGATATTTTTGTTCTTGTTAAAAGTAAAAATTTATACAATTAAGAAACTCTGGGCTAAAGGGAAATTCTTAATTCTGACAATTCAGTATTTAAGAAGCGACTGCTGCACTCTAAGTGTATCAGTTATTGGCAACAGATAGACAGGAGTTTAAGTTGCACTTGTCCATATTCCTGGGGCTCTCGAACAGTTAAACCGATTCCGGCTGGAATTGAGTCTTGAGACTTTGCATCGATTGTGTCTCTAGATTCAATGATTCAGGGCTCAGTTATTGTCTCTAGACTCAATGATTAATTCTATGGGGTTTAAATGGGTTTCGTAGTAACCGAATGAGTGTAATACGTTCTTGCTTAAACACTTTCGTTATATAAATCTGAGCGATTGACAGAGATTTTGTGGAACTTTTGTTATCCGCCTTAAAGATGTCTCTGATTAAGCACTTTCGATTTTTGAATTTAAGTAATTCAAAGGATATATAGAAGATTTCCGGCAATTTTTGTTACGTGTTGCAAAGGCAGTTTTTTTTCCTAAGTTTTCAATTTTCCACAATTATGGTTTACATATCGGCAGCCAAACCCCATCACTTCCTGGTGCGGTAATCAAGCCTGAGAAATCGCAGCATATCTGATGTATTATGAACCATTTGGCACCTAGTGTCATCCAGATAAAACCTTATGACGGGCATTAGCTAATTTCGTTCAAAAGAAGTTGCTAATCCTGGATCGTCGTTTACCGCGTTTACGATTGATCTGGCCAATGTTGTTCGCCAACAAGTATGAACCGAAAAGCCGCCTTAATTATTGACTTCTTCACTACGTCAACTTTGTGGACGAGCTTTTGGTGCAAACTAAAGGCACTTTCCAGGTGTTTCAATGGCCAAATCAATGAAAACACGATGTTGTTTATGATCATTTATCTCCAATTTCTCGGTACATGAAATATTGGATGGACGCTAAGCTGTCTTGCCAATTTGTATCAGTCGTCCTGAATCGATTACCTTGTATTTTTAAGGTCTTACCACTCATCATTGTGTACGGATGAGCACGAACTATTTACTGAACAATCCATCCCACTGCAAACAGTTTTCTCGTTATAACGATTAAAGCAACCGTAAAAAATGTGCGAAATTTTATTTTCATAAAACAATTTTATGGTTAACGGGGCACTGCATGTGCATTAAGGGAACCTTAAGGTATTCACAACTTTATAAATGAGTTGATATTTGTTTTAGCCAAATTTGCCATCTTCCGAAATTTCTAAGGAATTCCGACTCACTTGCAGCCCACTGTGTCCATGTAATGAAGTAGTATTTAGCATTATAAGTAGGTGTGGTGCAGTTTGGAATATGTATGTAAGTGTGTGTGTAATTGCAATGAGGTTCTTTTTTCATTTCGGTGCCCCAACTACAACGTCGTTATGAATAGAAGTGGTACAGGTTTTTGATATACAAAATATTGGCAAAAATTAATTAAATATTTTCCAAATGAATGAATAGACAGATGGTCATTTAAATGAAACTAAATACAACAATGTTTGAAGTAAAAACTGAAAGGCACATAGAAAATCCAAAAAAAAAAAAAAAATTAAAAAAAACATACCGAAAAAATCAAACGCAGACTTGCAACACGGTAGTCAAGTAGGCAGGGAGTGACTGTAACTACAACGACTTGAAAATGTCGTGTGGACGCTGCGGCTGGAAAGGGACGAAAACAAAAAGCTTTGCCGGCTATTATTTTCAGCAGCAATAACAAACATTTCTGTTAATGTATTTGAACTCGTAACACAACTATAGATTTCAGATTTTGACACTTTAACTAGAGCTGCAATTGAATTATGTCAATATCAATTAAAATTACAAAAAGTTTGTTTAATATTTTCCCAAACTTTAAGCAGCAGGTAAAAATAAATACATCTGAATAGAACTTCATTAAGTTTTTAGTATTTATTTAAGCCCAAGAAACTGAACAAAAAAATCCGAGAAGGATATTTGGCAAATTAACAAACAAGGAATTTAGAAAATTGTTTCAAATGTCCATCAAAGTTTATCTAATCCTGGTGCACAGAGAGACACACGGTCTGTGCGTATGGATGAGATTTCAGCATCTTGCTGATGTCTAAAATATTGCTGGCCCTCCGACTTACCGTCTGCCTTTTCTCTATTAAACTGGTCAAGTGAGTAGCACTGTTAGCAGAGTATCACAGTGGCCGTGTATGTAGTACAAGTTTAAGTGAGTGATTCTTAATACTTGTGTATGTTTGTTATACGCCATCTTAAAGTTTAACCATAAATCGTCTTTGTCAGTTCATTTAAAAGATGTCAGACAACTCTGACATACTACAGACAATTGATTGACATTTTAAAAGTTTAGCAGGCGGGTACATGCCACCACCGCCAGCATCATCAGCAACAGCAATAGCAACAGCAACAGCAACATGAGCAAAGCTTTCTTGCTCAAACCCAACATCGTTACTACAATATTGCTTTAAGTGTGTGTGTGTGTGTGTGTGTGTGTGTGTGTAGCTGCACATTGTTTATTGTAAGTTAAACAAATAGATTAATGCATTTTGTTGGACAATCGTTGTTGTTTTTGGCTGTGGATTCCTTTTTAATTGTTTTATATCCAACAAGTTATAATCAAACATGTAGTATATAAGTCATTATTATGGGTATTCACAGAGAAGAGAAATCGTAACTGAGACATACAAAAGTTTGTATACTACTTTGCCAGCCATGAAATTAGGAGTACAGGAAAAATGTATAAAACACAGGTTGCTTTACACTTTCACCTTTAGGCCAAACGGGTTTGGAATATTCTGTAATACCTGTAACACGATAATACCGTGTGAACACTATATTTAGCTGCAAGTCGTAATCACTACAGCCAAACAAATGAACACGGTTTGTGCCCTGGTGAATTCAATATATTTTGGGGTATTTCTTAGCGTAACGAACAAGGAACTCTAAAACTTTTTACTAAACCCTACGAATCTTTGGCCGCAATTAATTCTGCGACCACTGGACTGTTGGTGGAACACCCTACCAACTCATGCATCGCGATAATCATCTGGGAAGAAGGCTTGCTTACAAATGGCATGTTTAGAACAACAAGGACTTAACAAAAACCGGTATCGGGTTGTTGGAGTGATGCCACCTTGTAAATTTCACTGCGAAAATCTTTTGACAATTTCTGCCGCTTGGGGACAGGGAGTACACAACTGTAAGGGATTATATTTACAGTATAAAACTATATGTATATATATATGTATAGAAACTACATATATGGATTTCTTTTGGTGACAAACGTGACGTGAGACAGAGTAATACATATTTTATGATCCATTTTTAATATATACTACATAAATGAAAGCATTTATATATATGAACTACATATGTGTAATTTTTCTGATGGCCAACGTGACATTCATATACGTTTGAAGCGACAAACGAGACGAAATAAGAAATATTTTCAAACCCATTTTTAATTTATTCTCAATAAATGAAAGCATATATATATATATATACATGTATATATACATTTATATATTCTATGTGAACCACATATGTATGTGTCCTTCCCCTGATGACAAACGTTGACATTTGTGTACGTTTGAAACAAAAAAAAAAAAAAAACACACAGAATATTTTCAGATTGATTTTTAATTTATATTAAAGAAAGATATACTTACGAACTGCATATAAACACTTTCGTGGTAACGAACGTGACAGTCAAATACGTTTGGCGCGGAAAAAATAGAAACCGAAAATATTTCCAGGCACATACGAAACTCTATAATCTATACAAAATTTGATAAAGGGCAGAATTAGGAATCGAATAAAATTACAAACAAAATAGGGACACGTACGTGACAAAAATGTAAGTAGTGTTCGTGGTGTGCTGTACAAAGAACACATTTTTATAATGTTATTAACTTTAAAATTTTACGTAGTAAATTTAGTTTTTTAAAATTTTGATTTCTGCGTGGGTTGTAAAATTCCCAGTCTATGCCCATACGTGACACTTCGAACGTGACATTGTTATCATAATAGTTCTACTGAATGAAAATTAGTAACTCGTTTAACAAAATTTAGTCTTAAAAGCAGAAAATGTATTTTATTAATATGCAAATAAATTTAATTAAATTGAAATTAAATATCGCAATCGAATAAAAGAGGTTTTCGAAGACCAGAAACTGAGGAAAACCACATGCATCTTAGTAAATAAACTTGTGGCCAAGAATTAATTAACAAACAAAAAAATGTAGTTAATATGGTTGCAGTTTACAGCCACCGTGTGCCCCCTTTTTGGGGCAAAATGGCCACACTTGAACTTCTACTACTGCAAGAACTGGTTGCCAGATTTCCTATTGCAATTCCTTTTTATTAAAAACCAAACAACTGAAATTAAAGATTTATTTCTTAACTACTGGTTTGAAGTTTAACACTTAAGTTTCCTCTGATATACTGTCTTTGCTACGTTCTGGCCTTTTTTTGTTCTCATTTGGACATGTTCTTTTAATTCAAAATTACACCAGAAAAAGGAAATTCTGACAGAATTTGTTTTATTTTCTTAACAACAGAAAAAAAATACAATATATTGTATATATATATATATTTTTTGTTCATTATGGTCAACTATTCATCTGTAGGTTCTTAAATAAATACTCATCTCTCATGTACAAATAAATATTGCAAAGAAGTTGAACATAAAATTTACAATTGACACATCCCGCTGTATGGGAATAAGGAAGATGGATATAAATTTAATAGAGCATCTTTTACTTGAGCTGTATTTTAGTCGTTTAGTAGGAATTAAATGAAAATGAAATTTTGGGGCTGGAACTGAGTTATTTTGTCCATTTAGGCCTTGTCACAAAGTCGCGCAGTGTTTAGAACTGCTGGCATATAAAAAGATCTATTTTTTTTTGGTCCTTTTGTCAAGAAGATGTAAGAAAGCAGACAAAGTACACCAAGAAGAAAAAGTGTAGATTTAATTTAAAAATTGACTTCCTTTGTTGGATGATGGTTGTTGGTCATGATGTCGAAAGATTAGTCTGACTATAACAATGAATTTACACATGTAGATTTCCAAGCACACACACATTCCCACTCACATGTTTATGCTGGGGTGTGTGCGTGCGTGTGTGTGCGTGTGTGTGCCTGTGAGTGGTGAGTGCCAATATACGAGTACAAACAAGAGTGGAATAAAGTCTGTGCAGATTTTTATTTTGCCATTGAAGAAATTGCATGCGTCAGTGATTTTTCTTATGCAAAATAAACACACAAAACCATATTTATTATTATTTTACAACAATCTACTTATATCTATATATTTCTATATTTTTCTAGCAAGTGAATTTAATTTATAAAGCAGAGTGTTGTTACAACTAAAGTTGTGAGTCGTTAGATATTTTCGGCATATGGTTATCAAAAACTATATATATATATATATATATTTTAAATATTTGATGTTT
Source organism: Epicampocera succincta (assembly GCA_932526305.1). Taxonomy (NCBI): domain Eukaryota; kingdom Metazoa; phylum Arthropoda; class Insecta; order Diptera; family Tachinidae; genus Epicampocera; species Epicampocera succincta. The sequence goes on along the minus strand of OW052037.1, from coordinate 8,869,017 downwards.
TTTCTTTTCTTTTTCTTCTTTTCGTTTGTGTAAATTACAAGTTCATCTGTTTATGATGTTTTATTAAATTGATTTTAAATCTTTGCTCTCAATTTATGTTTTTAAGGCCCATTATGTTCTTTCTTGCATCTAATTTTTTTTTCCTTTTTGCTCAATTAAAAATATATTTGTTTATATCTCTAACAGTTTTTTTTCTGGCTTTAAGTTTTCTAAGCAACTAAGAAAAAATGCCAGAATCTGAAAATGTAAATTTAAAAAAATTAAATATATATTTTGATAAATGTTTACAATTTATAATTTGTTGATTTAGTTTAAATCACTGTTTAACGTTTAATCGAGATCAATATAAAACCGCTTTGGCTTAAATTAGTTTGACGTTGTCATGTAACACCTTCGTGCTTGCAGCTCACAAACGGTCGGTCCACAATGTTAATCTGGCATCCTACTTGTTGGCGTGGCGTCACGGGCTACCAGCGTGTCAAGGCAGGAATTTATTTGGTATTGAACTTAAACTGAACTAAGAAGTCAAATTCAAAATCAAAGTGTAACAAGAAACTACGAACAGTAATTTGGCTGGTCGTCCGTTTAGAGAACAGTTTGCAGTTGGCACTAACATTTTGCTGCGGCACTTCAAGCAGAGCCCATATCTTTAATATCAATCGGATTGTGATTTATTGGCAACCGATTCGACTGCTTTTTTAAATAAGACACTTCCATTAAAGTGGGTTGGTGTAAGGAATCTGTTCTGATCCCAGAAAGCCACCAGCTACAGCGCAAAGGCATCATTTTCCATGAACGCTGATGGAGGTGAGTGAAGCTGGGCCATTTATATTCCTGGTTGAACTATTAATTACGGCTTTATGTTAATTTTCAATTAAAAATAAATGTCCATTGAAAATGACCAGGATAAACTCGATAGTTTGGCCAATTCCTTGATAATGTTGCAAATAAGAACGAAATTCCATTTTTTCCGGATGTTTATCACAAATTATTTTAGTTAAAGAATAAATGTGTTTGATCTCGAGAGGTGGGCTAAAGCAGATCCATTTGCCGCTCTAAGCTATCGATGATTTGGATTTTCTAAATAAAATTCATTTTCTTCCTGGTTGCTGTCTTGTAGGGTGTTCGGACTAAGGCGTTTTATTTAATTTTTTATTTTTATTTGTTTTCTTATACATGTAGATATTTTCATGTCATGTTAATAAAAAATAAGTTTTTCCAGTTTTATAATGTTTTGATTACCAGAATTTGATGTTGCTGTCCGTTCTTGTAGTTGCGGTTCTTTTTTTTATTTTATTTTTTTTATTTTGTCTCCTTTTTGTCCGCTTGTGTTTTAGTTCATACGATTTGCCTGTTCCTACTTCATGTTGGTGTCTTTCTCTGGTAGCAGTAAGTGTCGTGAGCGTGTGTGAGCGTTTGCTTAGGTGAATGTTGGTGAGTATGTTCGGCTCAAATTGCCTTTCACAAATAGTGGCATGGAAATGCATGTGCAACACCCTGATTGATTAATTGATATCACACAAGTTAATTGCATTTCTTTTGATGTATAAATAATTTATTGGCTTGGTTGTTAATTGGGAAAATGTTTGATGCGGATTAAAAAGCTAAAAACTGGATTTTACTTTCAAAACAGCAACAGGAATTTATAATCATTTAGGCCAGAAATCAATATTTATTGGATATGACGTGATAGTTTTTCTCAGCGTATTGAATACCATCAAGTCCAAACATGGCTTCTTGTTGGCTTTAGTCGTTGTGACATGAAAGCAATTAATGTTTGATGAGGTGTGGGGGAGGGGGTGGAGGGATGATATTGATTATTGTTTATGAGATTTTCTAATTATTACTTGACCATCCACTGTTATATATTCGATAACATAATCGTACACTCCTAGTGAAAATATCGGGCTAAATTTCTAACTCTGAAACGCTGATTTGTTGAAAAACCAACCGGGAAAGCTAGACTTGCTATCTTCTTAGAACACAACAGCTCTCAACTGTTCTTTCATCCACCCAGTGCCCATAACGTGTTTCAGTTCGGATAATTAACGATTGAATGCGGAATCGGAAACTACGCGCAACGTTTTCCTTCGATCTAGGAGTATTAAATACATGGCAACATAGACCTGTTTTAAAATAACAGGAGTTATAGGTTTTTGTTGAGATACCAACTTAATTCAATTAAGATGAAGTGGAGGAACGTTATTCAAAACATAGAGTTTCAATATTTAGTTTTATGGAAGGAATGAAAGAGTAACAGTGGGGTATTGTGCAGACTGGCCTTTTACACTATGACCATCCTTGATCCCTTCGCTCTCAAGGGCTTAATACGTTAAGGAACCGCATAAACCCCCCAATAGGGGAACGTTTAGCAAGTCCTGTTTACCCAGCATTTCCTGTATTTTCTGTGTCCCAGTGCCACGCAAGTGCTAATCAAGTGGTCCATTGATCGCTACTCTTACCACAGAATCTGGAAGTGTCCCTTTTGCGTAGCTGCTTATAGCAGGCATAATGTCCTGTGAGTACATAACGGTGTTTTTTTTTTTTGGCCTTTCCTATCCACTTGTAGCGCAAGTTCCGCCCTGATGGCATCAAAGCTCAGACACTTTGTTTGAAGGTACAAGATTATCAGAATCATTCCAATATTTACCCACTATCGTTGTTATTCATTTATCTATCTCTCCTTTAATGAGCCAAAGGATAGAGTAGGTTCAAAAAACGCACAGGCTTAAACTCAACCTTCTTAACTCAAGATTCTTAACAAATTTAAAAACCTCTCAGGCTTATGAATAAAACCCCTTAGAATACATTCTTCTCCATTTAAATTACTTTATTATTTACAATACAATATTTTTATATATTTATCGTTAAACGACTAACACCTAAATCTACTTTCAATCTTAATTGTTAATTTACTAGAAACTAGTAAAATATGTTTGAAATATTTTTATGCTTCGCCTGTGAGTGGCATTTGCCTTGTCTTCAACTCTACTTTCGCTGGGTTGGTCTTAAAGGATTTTTAATTTTGTTAAAGAACCGCAAATGTACATACAACAGACAACGAAATATTGAGTGAATAATTGTAGTGTTGTTTTTTTTTTGTTTTTTTTTTTTACAGCATCAATTTATTTATTGCAAACTAATGTTTGCCTATTGTCCATCTACGAAACAATTCATGCAGTTGTCCCGATGCCGATGCTCAGGCATCCATCCATCCATCTTAGATGGTAATTGCTTTGGATCTTTGCATTTCAAATACATTTCACACACAAAGATGGACTCGGTATTCTGCTCCTTGTAATATACTTACAAAAACATCAGAAGGCATCTTAGCAGGAGTGTTTGATGGATGAAGACTGGCTTAGAGGATGAACGAGTTTGTCTTTGTGTGTGAGTATTTGCCGTTTTGTAAATCTTTTTGACCATCCTCAATGATGTTTTCGTTCATTATAAATGTAAGTAAAAATCTTGTTGTTGTCCATCAGCTGGGCGACAACTTTAAGACAAAATGACTTGTTTGTTTGGCTGCATTCAAAAGAATGCAATCGTTTTGTTTTTAATAAATTTTGTGTTGGATATCAAGAAGTATTCGGCTTAAAAGGGCGAGTGTGTAAAACGTTTTTTGCAATAAAGTGATATAGTATTAAACAAAATCAGCTTAGATTTGATCGGCAGTCGCCTGAAGTTTCGCCGTATTGCCGCTGATAGAAAGATCCTTTCAGTTTATTGGGAATTATGGAGTTTCTTTAGGGTGGGTGTAAAACCTGACCACGACAAAATGGTATGGATTTTGCTATCCCGTCGAGGTAAATATAGATCTCATAGACAGGAATCAGTTACAACAGATGCGAGTACGTTTTTGTTAACGGCCGGTGCTACTAAGTTCTGGCATTAACTGAATTTTGCAAACCTTAAGTTTTGCGGCACAACCAATTGCAAAAATCGACAAAGAATACAAAAATTTGAGTTATTTTCTAGCGACTGGCACGAGTTCAACGCTTCACATCAGTAACTTATCCGTTTAACCGCTTACATTTCTCCATTAATTGCAGTTGCTTGGATTTGGTGAACTGCAGCAATCACGTAATTTCCGTTATTTTCATCATTGTAGATTTTGTTGAAGCTTTTATTAAGGGCGAAGTTTTTAATTATCCTCTATCAAGCAGTGACAAGTTGACACCTTTTAAAATGTTAGACAATTCAAAATGAAACCATTTTTTTAAGACACCCATTATAAAGGTTCCTGTTGCACAGTGTCGAACCAACTGATCAAATCGGTGAACTGCAGCAATCACGTAATTTCCGTTATTTTCATCATTGTAGATTTTGTTGAAGCTTTTATTAAGGGCGAAGTTTTTAATTATCCTCTATCAAGCAGTGACAAGTTGACACCTTTTAAAATGTTAGACAATTCAAAATGAAACCATTTTTTTAAGACACCCATTATAAAGGTTCCTGTTGCACAGTGTCGAACCAACTGATCAAATCGCAGCTTGTTGGCTATTAATAAGGGGAGGTGATAGATAAATTTGGCAAAACAAAATTTGCATCAATAGTTTCGAAAGAAGTACATATTTGTAAAACTACCAGCGAACGATAACGATCGATATCGGCAAGCAGCAATAAGGCAACTAGATTTGTTTACTTGGCCGCCAACATTATGCGCGATATTCAAGGCTTACCTGTATTAGAAAAAACTTAAAAATATGAGACCATGGCCTGTTGGGCAGTTTTATCCAACATTTTGTACCAGATTTGAATTTTGAAATCCGATTTTAATTTCGGAATTTTATTACAATTCGAAGAGAATGGAATAGAGTCATCACAAAACAAGATTTCTAATAAAAACAATTCTTTTTAAAACGGCCGCTTTTTTATGAAAAATCCATTTCCCTCTCATCAAATATAATTATTTATACATTTTTTAGACCTTTAGGTGCAGTAAATTTCCCGAGAGTTGCTACACAGAATATTTCCTAATGACACTAAAACAGTTTATTCTCTCAGTTCTCTGCATTCCTGTACTTTAGCTGTGTGTGTTTTGCCTTAAGTTTTGTGTCCTTTCTGGCTGGTAGGAGTTTATTAGTTTTCGTTCATTTTTGGCTTTTTTTTTGCATTTTTAATATTTTTCTCTACATTTCCTTATAGAATGTTTTAGTTGAGTTAATGTTCCAGTGTCTTATGCAGTTTATTATTTTAACATTTTCACAATATTCTACATGTTTGTGCTTTAACTGTTTGACAGTCATCGGTTTAGACAGCCATCCTTCTTGTTTTAATACTGGCTTGTACAAAACTGTTGACTTGTCTTGTTTCTGATACTAGTATTCCTTTTTCGTTTTCAACACACACACACACACACCCCGACAAAAATTCATATGGGCAGACAGTCTGCTTACTTACACATATACACATCCATACAAATACACACACACACATATATATATATATTTATATATTTACACTTAAATTAAGTTTACTTTGGAAAAACGTCACTTATTTGGCATCTTCTGGTGCAACTCATACTTCAACCGGAAATCTTCTGCATTTGTGTGTGTTTTGTTTTTCCTTTTTTTCTTTTTTTTGCTATTTGCTGTGTGTTTTAGTTGTAACAAACTGTTGTTGTTGTTGTTGTTGTAGTTGTAGGTTGTCTTTGTTTCTTGTAAAAGTTACTTGCATTTATTGTCTTTGGATGAAGTTCATCTTATTTGCTGCTTGTGAGTGTGTGTGTGTGTGTGTGTGTGTGTGTTTATTGGCGTACGTTCTGTTCTCGTTCAAGATCCTAAACGAATATTTTTGTTGTGCATTCATTCGTTTTAAAATTTGAACATTTCAAATGTCACATGTCTATGTACATGTTCTTATTTGTGTAACTGTCCATCATTAGTCTGTCTCTGTCTCTATAATATTAAAAAAAAAAATACATATATATTTACATACACAAATATATTCCAAACTACTAAAAATAAGACGAAAATTTATTGCAAAATTATTTGTTAAAAAAATATACATATACATACATGTCCATATGTAATCTACGAAACTGTAGTGAAAGAGTTTATTAAAACGGAATAAATAGCATCTCTTACATGTCGCCTACAAGGATTTGTTATCCTTAAATGGATATGAAAATGTTCGAAACTTATTTTATAATCGCATTTAATAAAATGCCTTAAATGATTTAAGACGTTCTTAAAAACGAATTTTGGCAAAAGTGATTCTTTTCGTACATGTACGAAAATCGATTTCAAATTCAATATCGTTTCTCTATTCGTAAAGAGTTTTCAAACTGAACATTTTTTCTTAAAGCATAAATTCAGCAATTGTTTTTCAAAAATCACGTGATTTCTAGTAAAATGGTATTCAAAATAGACTTGAATGCTATTAAATTATATGTACAGCACAAAGTGAGCCATATCGTTGAGTGAAGACCAAATCGCTTGTGAAAAGTGTTTGATTTTGGACAACTATTAAGACAACAGAAATTATTTTGAGCCTGAACACAGTCTTGTAAATCAATTCGTGTCATCGGTTGACTGGAAAAAGTTTTTGATATATTCATCAAGCCCTATCACAAACTGCTGCTAATAATACTGTCACAGTGGTTGGCGTTTATCCGGCTTGAAAGTCTTATACGATTTAAAATTATATGATTTTAAGTAATAAATAATTTTGCCATCAATTCAAATGCTTCTTTTTTAAATTGCATGATTTAAAGCTGCATGAAATTTTCGTATCGCTTGTGTTTTTAATATCACATGATTTCATATCACTTGCCACTCTCAAGTCAAATGGTTTAAAATCAAATGTAATTTCAAACTACACAATTTCATATTAAATGTGATTTTGAAATCACCCGATTTCATATCACATACGAGTCTCAAATCATACGATTTAGAACTACATGTGATCAGAAAATTACACTTTAAATGACTTTAAAGTTACACGATTTCATTGCACTTGTTATGTGGAAATAACCTGATTTCATTACACCTGTGTTTTTGAAATCACACGGTTTTGTAGTACATGTGTACATGTAATTTTTACACCAAATTACAAATGGTTTTTTAAGTCAGCATTTCATACCACATATGATTTTTACATCTCACTATTTAATATGAAATGTGATTGCGAGATCAAACGATGTGATGCTCAAATCACACAATTTAAAGTTACATTTGCTTTTGAGATGGCACATGAAATCGTGATTTTTTAAAAATCACATCATATTTTGCAACTATTTATGTTTTATGTTATATGTGAATTTGAAATCACATGATTTCAAATAGCCTGGGAGTTTAACACTAAATGTTTTCAAATATAAAAGGCAGTAAAAGTGGGTACATAGTTTTATTTAAGGAGACCTTTGCAATTTCTTTTAGTCTTACCAGTATAAAAATATATTATGATTTTTGCTTTCGTCGTGATTTCGCACTTGCCAAAAATTACTGCATTGTCGCGTCGGTTTCATGTTTACGATTTAAATCTTCAGCTTCCATAATATTACATTCGCTTGCTGTTTCACTTCTCACCTCTCAATTTTAGCAAGAACGCTTTTAGAAAGAGAAATATTACAATAACAAACTTAAATATTTAGTACATCAAATCATCTCAGCTGTTGTCGTTTGTTTGTTGTGTTTTCTGTGCACTTGATTTTGCATTTATCCTTTTTCCCTGGCAAGTTAGTTTTGCAAATTATAATCTTCTCTACTCTTACTTTTTTACTTATTTACTTTCAGACTAAAAGTGCAGTGTCACATAATGTTGGTGTTTTGGTCGGTTCTCATATTGTTGATGGTTCCTCAGTGTCCACATAAGTTTTTATTTGTTTGCCTGAGAACAGACGAAAAAATGGTTTTCTTCACAAACAATTTTTGTAGCTTTTTTTCTTCTCTGCTCTTTACTGACATACCACAAAGTAAACAATTTGTGACGTTGATGGCTTTTGGGACAACGTACGACAAACATTTTCCTAAAGAATGGCAGGAGGAAAAAAGAAATACTGGTGTCTGAAAATAGCTCTTGAAAGTTTTGTTTTTGGGCTCTTTTGTGCTTGTGCTTGTTTTTGTTATTGTAAATAATTTAAATCCTTTTTTTATACTTGAGTGTCTTTGCCAGCAGGTGCTTTTTAGTTCATTTTTTTTAAATATATGTAAGTATTAAGATGTTGTTGCTGATTAACGTTTTCGTACATATGACTCTTTCCGCCACACAAATCGTGTTTAACGTTTTTCAGTTTTTCCACACTTGCGGCCTTTATTGTGTTTTCGTTGTATTTAAATGAAGAGTGAAGTGCACAGCACTACTTTTGTACATTTAGTTCGCAGTAAATACAATAATTACAAATAAGTTTTTGGCTACTTTTCATTTAATGAATTAATCAAGCGCGTTCTTCACTTTATCCTCTGGAAACGGCAGAGATCTTGGAATACAGGACACTTGGACTTGAATGCAAACAAAATTGCCAGCAAATTTGAAACAGAAGTTTCCGTCGCAGCAAAAATCAAAGTCAGAAGATTCTGCTTTAGGGAGTTTTCATCGCAGTTAATGTCGGGGCTATGGATCTCAGAATGCCGCTAATCTAAATCACTTCTTCAGAAATAGTCTTTCCACAGAGTTTGTTGTCTTTGTGATTCTTTTTACCGCCTCGATGAGAGGAATGTCGGTCTAAGAACTGAACTGAAATGGCGGCTTGTGTGTTGAACACGAATTATGTATGAAACCATTTCACGGTTCACATGTCTTTGCACTTTCCTACGATACGATGTGTCTCCCACTGTCTGGCCAGCAGTTTTGCTCGCGCACTTGTTCTTTAAAGTGCCGATTTTCTCGCTTAATTGATAAGTTAAGCATTTCAAGTTTTACGGGCACTTAGAAAAAAAAAAAAAGATAATGTTTTAAATAAAAGTTGGAAATTTGTTTGACGCTTGTCCGTTTAAGGTTGTCAAAAATCTTATATATTTTTTCCTCAGCTTCTGCCATAAATGTGTGAAACTACAAAATAAAACATTTTAAAAGTTTTTGCTGCAGTTTGTTTTTTTTTTTTTTTTTTTGTTAGCAACAGTCAAAATCTGTTTATTGTTTGCTTGATGTGCTGATGCTGCCACTGCTGCCACTGCTGCCGGCTTCATCTTTTGGTTTTTTTTTTGCACTTTTTTAAGTTTTCACAATGGACATAATGTCTTACTTTAGTATGGTCGTTGTTGTTGTGGTCATTCTTGATGTAGTGGTAGTAGTTGTCATGATGGTGATGCTGTATAGTGTTGTTTTTTTTTTTTTTTCTTTAAAAGTTTATTTTTTCCTTTTTATTTTTTACTTTAGCCCACTTTTCATCCCCAGTGACATTTAATAATTTTCTTTGCTACTCTTTAATGTTGTCAGTATTTATTTTATTTTTCCATCATACTCAACAAAATATAAAAAAAAGCACTGCCACCAGCACACACACACACATATATATTTCTGCATGTTAAGAACAATAACAACAACTAAATAAATAAAAAAAAAATAATAATAAAATTTGTAACCAGCAACTTTTAAGTTTTATAATAAATTTTAAAGGAAATGTCGTCCATAAATAAACAGTTGGACATCACTTTATACCTGCTACACACACACACACACACTCATGCAACTAACTCACCTTCTCGTTTAAGTGTGTGTGTGTGTGTGTGTGTGTCTGTGTGAGTGTTTATTTCGCCAGAGTTGTTTAGGAAAACTGATGCTGATGCTGATGAAACGGCAACAGAAGCAGCAGCAGCTTAAGCAACAGTCTGAAAGAAACAAACTTCCATTTGATGTTTGTGTCAATGTGTCAGTGTTGCAATATGACATTTACCGTTACTTTTTTCTCTTACTTGCTGTAGGTGCTTGTATACATGTATGTATATGTGGGTGTGTGGCTTTTTTTTTTTAATTTATAAAGAAATGTTTATTTCTATCAGTGTTAAATTTTAATTTGCTAAAATTTATTAGAAAAACTTTTTATTTGTTAGAAACGATGAGTGTTTATCTCAGAACATCGTGCTGAACTTTTTGACATTTGACAGGCCTTCTTAGTCTTAAGGGGGCAAATAGCCAACAACAGGCATTTGTTATTATTGTTTGTTGCTAAATATTAAAACATCATATTTAAAGAAAAATTTTGATTACAAAATTTCTGTGAAAGCATCTAAAAAACGCGGTCGAGGGATGGGGAGTAGTTCGAATAGTCTGTATAGTTTCCTTGTTATCAAGCAGAAATCCCTTCACGACAGCATTTACACATCATGCCCAGTGTTCATTCACATGTTCGTGGCGAATAATTAATGTTGTACGGTAGCACTAGTGTGACCGTAATTGTCTGCTGGCAGATTTGGAAGTTTAAAAAAGAAGTTGCTTTGACATAAAAATAAGTAGGTTTATGTGCTAAAAAGAAATTTTAAGAAAAGAATAAGAATAAAATTCAGTTCTGCCGAGCCAAATATTTTGAAATTTGTATATGGCCACACTGTAATCATTTGTAAAAATTATACCAGCTTGCAATTTCAAATAAACTTGTAAAAATCTAGCAAAATTGCTGGATAGTTTTGTATTTAGAATACAAGTTTCGTTGGCTTAGCGAACTATTTAATTAAATTTGAATACAATATTTGCTTTGAAAAGAACAGAAAAGCCATAAATAAATGGTGTCATCATTTTTATTACCTCATTTTATATCTAATTAATTGTTGTTGTTGTTGTTTTGTTGGATTCTTTGAAATCTGTCGCTTTCTTCTATTCCCCAAAAATATTTCAAAACTCGTTGAATTTTCAAATCTCTTTTTTAAGTTCATTTTTACACAAAAACGGTGTAATTGAATCCATTGAAACTAGTCCATAGTTCTTGTTCAGTATATTTGTTTTGAAAGATATATATAAGGTCCACAATCGCTTCTTGTGCCAATATTATCATAAATATCATGAGCACCGTTTCAATGTTAGAAGGTCCAGCAAGGAATTGAAATTTCCCCCAAAAAAAATCGATTAAGATAAATGGCTATTGCGGTACTGAGGCCGACACAAACATCTATAGCTCAAGCTTTCTTAGAGCTGCAAGCGAACAGCGTCCCCAAATCATATTTGAGACACACGTACATCAGCCGTGCCCGTGTCATTGATTTTTACCCACAAAAAGTCTGTTATCATCTACGCCCCTAATTCCCAATAAAAGACTTTTCCACAGATTCAAGTTACTTTTATTCGTGAATTGGAGAAGAACATTTTGTTGTCATTGATGAACGTAAACTTTGCCCAAGTCTACACGCCGCAAGGCCAGAAGTCCTCTGAAACGATAATGGCCACTTTGAGGCACTTTAAACGCTGTTTACAATGTCATCTTGGAAGCTTTCGTTTTGCCTGCTGAAATCGTTGTCGGGTACTTTCTTTGACCAACTAGATGTCGGCGATTAAGATCCCTTGGAAAAAGAATCAACAAATCATAAAATACATACTTTCGCCACGGCCTACAAGAAGTTTGCCGGCTGTCAAGGCACTTAATTTTATTGTGAAATTTTTATAGTGAAGTTTGTTTAAAACAACTCAGGCCTTGTTCAGCGATATCGAACGTTAAAATTTGTAGAAGCGTTGTAGGATAAAATTGCCCAATTTGCTGTACATTTGTTTAATTTAATTCGTAGCAATTCATTGTGGCTTCGCGTTATGGCGAACGTTAGTGCTCGAGATAGAGAAACAGGTACCACATGTACATGTACATATTTGTATGTATGTCAGTGTACAAAAACAAAGCATATTGGTGTTGATAAAGCTCTCCTTTTTCACATTTTTTATTGCTGTTGTGCGGCAGGCAGACAAACACATCAAAAGTTTTCTAGTGACTTTTGACAACCACTTCACATTTCGCACATAAGTTTTTTTCATATGTTTTTTTTTTCTCTGTTTTCTGTGTTGCACTGCACGTGTGCGTGTGCGTGTGTTGTTTTGCTGAATGCCTTGGACCTGTTCCAGTGTGTAGCGTAAATCCATCTCTCCCACCAACTACGGCAAAATATTCTCGAGTTTGATTTTTGGGCTCTGCTATTGCTGGCGTCCTAAGTGATGGTTGGTGTCTTGGGAGAGTTTTTGCTTTTATAAAATATATTTAGTTTTTTTTTTGCTTTTTTTATCTTATTATTTTAGATTTCATTTTATTTTATTTTTCTTTAGGAAGTGGTTGGTACTCTTCATTTTTCACTTTTCATGTCATATTTTGAAAATTTTTATAAAAATTCATAACAATTCTTTGCTGTTGCTGCTATTGAGGATGCTGATGCTGATGATGATAATGATGATGATGATGCTGCTGTTGTCGTTGGCGTTCTTGTTGTTGCCGTTGCTCACAAACTGACCCTAAAACTCTTGAAGGTTTTTGTGGCAGTATGAGTGTTTTTACGTGTTTATGAAGCATATATGAACTTTTTCTTTTGAAATAGACATACGGAGTCCGTTTTTAAAGGCTATTTAAGAAATTTAAACTTAAATGTACAACCAAATCCGTCAGTTTTACTCATCAGCTTTCGAATGAAATGTGTTGTTAAGCGTTTTATGTTTAACATCGCCTTCGGCCACCAAGAAGTTTGTACGTTACGTTATTTGTCTCACTAAAACTATTTGTCCCGATCTTTACGGTTTGTCAATCGTTCCTTAGAAAAGGTTCAGTTCTTGTTGATGTGGGCGCACTTAACATTTTGACAACTTTCTTGAATGTGCAAGTGAATTGTTGTGCTATCGTTTGTTTTCTCCATTTTTTGTTTCCTCTTCTTGTTGTTCAAACCGTACAAAGTGTCTCTGCCATCATAAGGTTGTGCATGTGTTTGCATGTGTGTGTGTGTATGTGTGTGTGTGTGTTATTAGTTTTCATAATTTCACAAGTTGTTCGAATGTTTGGCCAAAGACTGTCTAGTTGTTTGTGTGCTCGTTTAAATGTATTGGTTGGTCGGTGTACACACTAATACATGTGCGAGTTCGAACACATTCGTGTTTCAACGTTGATGACGATTTTGTGGTCACTTGTGTTAATCCTTGGAGACATGTGTCGAACATGAATTTCAGTTTGGCCTGGGCCTTCGCTTATAAATATTAATTCCTTGTACATGTGGTCAATATTGTTGTAGACAGATTGTCCATCTTTATAATATTGTAATTGAAAATGTTATTTAAAGTTGTGTCCCTTTTTTCTAAATTCTTTTGACAGTTAGTCAAAATCTAAAAACAAAAAAAATGAAAATAAAATAAAACTATTCCTCTTTTTTTTATTAATAAACTTAGACAGCACTTAAATATTTAAAACGTTGTTTTTTTTTAAGTTTGGGCCAACTGAAATGGCAAACTTGCTGCTGCTGGTAGTTTGCAATGAACAGAAAAAACGGTGTTTGACAGACAGTGTGTAGGTTTTAACGCTTTAGTGCTTTACGCTTCGATTCCGGTTCCGGACTGAAAAATTTACCTAAGAACTTTAATTAATTAACAATTAAACCTGCCTTAAGGAAAACTTGTAAAAATGTTTACTTACAAAAGAGCGTCTCCCAGCTGGGGCTGGTAAAATAGGAAACCAACGCCTACAACCTGCTTCTTGCCATATCCATTTATTTTCGAAACTCTTTAAAGGAGTTTTATTAATAATAAGAAATATGTGTCAGGTAAAAGTATTGTCATCAAAAATATTGGATACATGATGGCAACTGCTGCAACACCTTTACTTTCACCGGTCTTGGGACAGGTACACAAAACACCAAAAACCACCAATCATAAAATTTTCCACAAGATTAACCTGGTCTTACGTACATACATACATTTGTACATTTAAATATTCATGATTGTTTTAAATTCCTTAAAGATGTTGTGCACAACAAAATTAAATCATCGAACAAACTCCAGGGCTGTGAACTCAAATATAAATACATGTGTATGTACCCTACACTTTCGTCTCCATCAACCATTTTTAAGAATATGTTTTATGCTTTTCCTTGGCACTAATAGTTTCTGTTGTATCCCTGCTCTTTGCCGGCAACCAGTCAAGCCATCAAAGCGTTGTCACTGTCAGTGCAAATGTCAGAGACACGTCAGGGACTTAAATGACAAGCGACTTTTAACTGTCATTTGACAAAAGGAAAATCATTCACTAAGAGGGTGTGTGAGCAACATCTATTTCCATAAGCAGACCGCGTAAAGGATTAAATATTGTTTCCAGCTGTAGTTATAGATAGAGATGTATGTGAGTACGAGTGCATGTGTGTATGTGTGTGTATGTATGTATGTGTATAGCTGTGAAGTGAAATGGCTGGGAAAAGTGCTTTCGCATACAAATACAAAATTATACAACTGAATGCGCCGTCATACTTACAAGATCTGTTGTGGTTCAATGTTTAAGGTTTATTTGTCTCGCTGCTTAAACGTTTATATGACAATTTGTCAACTAGTCAGTCAGTCATTCATGCAGACGCTTCAACGGCACTGGTGTGTATGTATGTGTGTGTGTGTGCCTGCATCTACTTATATCTATGATTCTATTACATCAAGCTGACCTTAATGTAAATAAACCGCTTTTACCCGTTTATGCAAGTATTTTAATAAGTCTGCGTATAAAGTGTGTGAGCGTATGAGTGTGTGCGTGTGTGCTCATGGATTTGTAAGTACAAGTCCTTTAGGCAAATTATATTACGTTGACAACCACAAAACACAACATTTTGTAGCAACGGCATGAGTTTATGGGAGATTTTGTGTGCCGGTCGGTCTACTAAACCGTCTTTTATTTTGTTCTTCTGCGAACAACTCTCCCTCCACTTCTCTAGTGTTTGTGTTGTTAAATTGTGTTCGTCCTCAACAGCCAACACCGTTAGACAAACAACATCGACCCATTTCGTCATTATTTAAACCACATTTAACAAGTGTCATCATCATCCTTGTCATGTGCTCGCAGCACATCAGCTTTGTTTGCTGGTATTGGTGCCAGTCAGAGTCGTCTTCTTCTTTTTGGACAAATTTGTACGTGGTACACACACGTGCTTATGTTGGTTGTTTGTGGGGGTCCGTCCGTGCTACAGATGAATTAATAGAAGTTATAGTGATGTAGTCCTTTTGCATGTCATTTACGTTTGTTTGACTCTGCATTGACTAAAAGTGAATTTTGTTGCTTTTTTCTCTTAATTTCTTTTTTGTGGTTCTGTTTCTTTGCTGCTCTGCCATATTTTGATGTTAATGTTTTAAAAATTGAGTTGGTATTAGTACTGAGATTAGTGAATGAGTGACTGTGAAATGTTCGGGAAATGGCGGCGCGATTGAGCAGTGACTTCAGCACTAGCATCCAAGAAGACATTTCGTGATAACTTATAATTTGAATGCCAGGATAATACGGTTTCCTTTAAAGAATCACAATGATTGGATGCACTCGTAGCCCGTAGCCTTCTCGTTTCCAAAACTGATCATCTTTTGATAGAAACATTTTCAATCCTTCTACTTTTCTGCTACCATATACTTTCATCTTTTTCCGATTTACAAACCAACAAACAAAATTTATATCCTTTAGCAATGTCAACATATTCTTTGGTATGTCACACGCATTATACACAAATTACTGAGGTGTATGTGACTGAATGAGATTATGGTTGTGTGTCTGCTGGTGAATTTAAAATCGGCTGCACTCAAACACTTCCGTTCATTTACAACAACAGAATGTATTTAAATTAATTATTAACTTAATTGTTTAGCAAATATGTATAACCAGGCAAGTCGGAAAAATCACAGCCCAAGGGGGTACATCTTAAAGCTATTTTTAATCGCAAATATAAGAAAAAAAAAGTTGTAAGTCGAAGAAAGCCTTAAGGCATTACTGAAAGCAATTAACGCACGGCATATGAATCAAGATGTAAGAACCTTAAACGGATGCTGGTGGAGACACAGCAGCAAACAGAAAATTTGTTGTTGTATTTAATGACGAACTCTTTTCAGGTTTGGTGGCATAACGCGCGAGAGTTCTTGTGCCTCTTTTGCTAATCCTTAAAGAACTTTGTTGTCACTTTTTTCCAAAGACAAATAAATATAGTGCACGCATGATTCGGTTACCGCTACTGAAATAATTGTGCTCTAAAAATCTAGTATTGAAGTTTCTGCACCTTTAATAATAGATTGGAGAAGTGATAAATTTACACGCTGCGAGACCTCAGCGATGCAACTGGTTCTTGATGTCATTTCATGTAAAACAATGGAACGGATAGATTTGAAAATGGAAGCCACAGATACACCTGAAAGGATAAATTTTAATTTCAGGAGCCCCCTCATGTTTTACAGGTTTTAGAGTTTTGGTATCAAGTGTTTTATTTGACTAATACCCTGCTTTTGTGGAATGTCCTTTTATTGTTGCTTTAATGCGCTCCAGTAAAACTGCACGACAAGTAACTACACAACGCAGGATCATTAAGTCGAGGATGCAGTGCATGCCGCCTTCCACACTTCCAATACTTACTTCAATACTTTGTTAGAGTTTTGTAAACCTTGCTCCAAAGTATACCCAGCCCTGGCTTCTTATATAACAGTGTGTATGTAAACAATTATTTGAACCTCCAACTGTTTTAAAGCAGACTTTCCATCAAATACTTTTTCTGCGGCGTAATCAAATTTATGATCGCCGATGCAGTGGACAATAAAACAATGACGCTGTAGTCCGTTAAAAGTGTGTGTAGCAAAAACCGAGTCACTGATTTAATGTCTCATGACGCCGGCACGCAAAAAAACTTGTTCTTCACAACCTCAAAACTTAGCGAAGTACATGATATGATTTGTGGGTCCAAGGCAGAAGCAGAAGATAGAAGATCATACACAACGGCCCGTGTACGCTGAATGCACTGAATCAGTTGATGCCATCATAAGTAAAATTGTAGCACTGACGGCGTCATCGGCCTATAGTTCTTGTGACACAGCGTTGATTAGGTCATCAAGGACGAGCGATAATGGGCGATGTCGTATGGGATATTCTGTGCGAATGATGGGGAAACAATGACGACGTTGCCTGAAAACATCTGGAGTAGAATTCGAACCACGTGATATCTAGTTGCTGGCACAAATTCCTCTTTCGCACACACATTTTAACAGACTTTATAATGCGATTTCAGGGCCATGGTTAGAGTTTGCTAAATGCCCTGGAACGACTGACAACATCCCGAAAAACACACCGACTGTTTGGTATGAATTTTACACTGAAGGCGTCATATATCTTGTGCAACAGGACTTTCACTCGAAACTGTAATCCCAGTAAATGTTTCGTTTGGGGAGGGGGCTGTGCAATTGGCAAAGTTGTTGAATTCAATGATCTGGATGCACTTTTTATTATAATAAATGAAATAAAGTACAAAAGAAGTCAACGAATTTGCAGCGATTTTATACGACTGGAGACGGATTATGAGGAATTTGGAAAGCAGGTTTGTAGCTGAAGTCACAAGTCGGTGCGATTAAACCAAGAAACAAACTACAACTTTCTGCATGATGACATATTCCTAAGTCTGAGACGCCTTCAATTAAGTTCACAGATCACAAATCCTTAACGAGAAGCGTCTTAACATCAAAAATGTAAATTTTATATAAAACATTTTTGCCAGACAAAAACTGAACAAAAAACAATCTTTGGAAAATATTTATAAGATATGAAATAATTATATTTTACATATTTACAATAAAGCTTAACTTGCGTCCATGTTACAATTATATAGCAAAACCCTGAAAATTCTTAGTCAAAGCGATAAAATTAGATTTAAAGGACAGGTCTTTCTTGCCGTAAAAGAAATTGAGCCAGAAAAGTTTATTTTCATCTTCCTCTTGTTCGCTGGCGTCTTCCTTTAATTTGTGAAAAGGGTTAATTTACTTTCTTTATAGACGTAATTTGTTTTATTTATTTGTATTTTTTGTCCGTTCGTTTGTTCGTTTGTTTTGTATATTTATTATTATCAAATCTAAAAAGAAAATTTTATCTACAATAGAAATGGAATTACATTTCATTGTCACAGCGATTTATGTCGTTGACAGGCATTTCCTTTGAAGTTGCCTATCACAATTTCAACCATTCTGCCGGTGCTGTTGCTTTTGTTGTTGTTGTTGTTGTTGGTCTTGCCGCCGCCACAAACTAACAAATACACACCACACTCCGCGCCGCTGGCACCCAGTTCAGCAACAAACAATAAAAAACATTGATTTTCACGACTGATTACACCACCAGGAACAGGTCGTTTTTCGCCAAACGAAACCAACAAAAACAACAAATTTATAATAAATTAAACAGGCGAAATAAAAAACAGCAACAGAAAAAAATTAAAAGGAACAAAATCACAGAACAACTTAAACAAAATAAAAGAGGTTTGAGTTGTTATAATGATAATATTCATAAATTTTAAAGTCGTACTGCAAAAGAACTGCCAGATGCAGTTGAGGGACTGGAACTCAAACACTCTACGGTAGAGTTGTTTGGGAGTCTTCTTGGGCTCAACCAGGTTATATGTGTTGCTGTGTGTGTGTGTGTGTGTAAGTGTGAGTTTGTTCTAAATATTTGTGTGAATCGTGAAAATTTTGACGGAAATGTGTCATAAATTGCTGTGAGTGTTGTCATAAAGCACAAGCCGCAAACCAAATTCCAAACAAACAGAAAAAAACACAAAAAGAAAGAGTGCAAACATTCGCTCTTCAGGCCTGGCACCCACCACCTCTGGCCCCTCTAATCGCATAACATTTAGTAGGCTGGATATGCATTAATCTATTTGTCTAACTTTGCTGGTGTAGTCGTATTCTGTTGCTGTTGCTGGTTTGATGTTGGCCCATTTCTCCTCCCAAATAGTTTTATGTTTTTATACGACAACTTGACATGTATAAAATTTATCAGCAATCATAAATCGTGCTTAGCAATTGTTTTGTTATGGTTTGTTATAGCTGCTGATACTGTTGTAGTTGTAGTTGTAGTTGTTTTTCTTTTAGCCAGTTTATTTATATGTTATATTTTTATTTGCTGTTATTGCGATATTTGTTTAAAATACCAGACCCAAGAATTTCATATAATGGAAACTTTATTTTTATTGAAGACAGATGGAGTTTTTTTTTTTTTAATTTGTTTAATCGATTTCAGGCATGTTCTGAAAATCACGTGCTTTCAAAACACGAAATTGCTGTAAACAAAAATAGAATTAGATGAAAATCTTCAGCATCATTTTGAAAGTCTTAGTGTTAAAAAAAAAAATAACTAAATGAAAGGGAGAGAGAAGTCGGCTTTTTGATGCAATTTGTGTTTAGAAAACGCGTGATTTCAAATAAAGTGATTTTTAGCAAATAAAGTTGATTCGGTGAAGTTCTCTTCTAAGTTCACATTTAGACAAATTTTAATAAACTGGGCTGAGCTCATGATCCTGATAAGATTTTCACACGTCCATGAAGACTTGACAGACGTAACAGTGTGATCGCCATCAAAATGTAAAGCTTGGTAGTCCCTATTAGAGGACACTAAGCACCGCCATATCAAAAAGGAACTATAATCTTCGCTTGTATTGAAAGATCAGTCTCCACTGAGCAGGTGGCTTATGTCTGTATTTATTTTCTTCCGGTAGCCTTATACATATGTATAAAATATAAAGGACCTTGAATTAAAAGTCACAGATCAATCTCCAACCCCAAATATACAATTTTTTTTATTTTCTAACCACTTTCGGAAGCCTTCAGTGTTCCTTGCTCTTATGATTCAGTTTCATTGTACGATGCAATTTTTATACACATAAGACTTTAGTGGCACTTGCTCTTAGGATTCAGGTTCATTGTACATCTAAGACATAAACCCTCTTCCTTGATATATGTTTTATATAAAAGCTCTTGTTGAACTGAAAGCCGCAGATCATTCTCCAACCTCAAATACACAATTTCTTTTATTTTCTAACCACTTTCGGAAGCCTTCAGTGTTCCTTGCTCTTATGATTCAGTTTCATTGTACGATAAGACATAAAAGATATAAACCCCTTTGAATGATCCCTTGGTATATAAAAGACGTTAGTTTTCCCTGGATTGAAAACATAAAAGCACTCTGCAATCGCCAATTCGCAAATTGTTTTGGTTTCCAACCACTACCAGCAGACTTTAGTGGTACTTGTTCTTAGGATTCAGGTTCATTGTACATCTAAGACATAAACCCTCTTCCTTGATATATGTTTTATATAAAAGCTCTTGTTGAACTGAAAGCCGCAGATCATTCTCCAACCTCAAATACACACTTTTTTTTAGTTTCTAGCCACTTCCAGCAGACTTAAGCGGTCTTTGCTCTTTGGATTCAGTTGCTTTGTACAGTTTACCGATTCCTTTATATACTCGTATGTAGTACATATAAGACATAAGACCACCAATAAGAAACACGCTTCCATAAGCCTGCGGCAGACTTTGGTTCCATTTTCTGAAGCTACAATTTCACTCAACCAGTTTTATGATTCTCTTAAGCGCATTTCATTTTAGATGTAACTCTTTTACAGAACTGTCTGAATTTCAGCTCAAATGCATTCACATCAACGAGCTCATTTGAAAACTAGAACGGGGAACGGGGAATGGGGAACGGGGAGAGTTGAATGGCTAAATTTGTATATGAAGGGGTCTAAATAAGTTACCTTTGGCTGGGAATTTGTTGGGGTGTGTGTGCGCGTGTGTGTGTGGCTGTGTGTTTAAGTTTTGCTATTTAGTCTGTTTTATATATTTTTTTTCTCTCTCCCATTATTATTTTTCTTGTTTCGTTTCTAACATTTAGATTTAGTATCGACCATTTGTGCATTTTGTTTATTAGTTTCGAGTATGATACACAATGCAGCAGGTTAAGACCAAACAGAATGTATGTACACAGGTGTGTATGTGTGCAGATATGAGAGTGCAGGTCTGTGCATGCGTTGGCATGTCCATAAGCCAGATGTTTGTATATTTGTTAGCATATTTATGTGAATTGCATAAATGTTCATATCGTATGTTTCACAAACTATGAATGAATAAACGAATGAGTGAGTGAATAATTGCTGCAGTGCAATTATATGTACACACATGTGTGTGTGTGTGTTTTGCTACAATTGTTGTTGTTGCAGTTTGATTATTTTGTTGCATTATTGTACAGCGTAACATGTTCGGGGGTCGGTTGCCACAATTGCTGTGTTGCAATATGTCTATTTGCAAGTGTATATTAAATTTCATTTAGGTTTGGTACAATTGAAATAAACACAATATTTCATACAACAATTCAAATTATATGAAAATCATTTTGCGAAAAGTGCATGTTTTTAAATGCCCTGACCACGTAATATGTGTTCGGCTATTCGCCGTAGTGTGATTAGTTTTGATTTGTTTGACCCAGCAGCTAATAACTCTAATGTGGCAGTATTTTTTCCAGTTCTGTTTTTTGAAACTCTTTTTTCCCCTGCTATAATAATTAGTTCGAGACGTTTTTTTTTCGTGTTTGGTGTTTAAAGGCAAACGTTGTTAACGTTTAGAAAGGTGGAATTGTGTTACAAGACTTTAATGTTGTTCAATGCAATATACATACATACATATGTATGGATTTGGTTGAAAGAAGTTGACAGAAATAAATGAAGTGCACCAAACAAAAAACACGATGGCGTTAAACAATGACTTTCAAAAAAAGAGATAATAAATATATGTATGTATGTACGGGGCTATAGAGGTTTGCCAAGGCTGAAATATATCTGCGTATATATGTTTTTGTAGGCTGCTCGAAATGCCTGATCTTTTGAAGCCATTTCGGCATAATGGTTACACTCCTTAAGGTATTTGATTTAAGCGCCAAGCTAGAAATAAAAAAATCGCCTAAATACACGTAGAAAATAACTATTTTGTGATGAAAACTGAAGAGTGCCGCTTGTCGAATCATGTTTATGACTGTATGGCTGCGTACTAATCACCTTAATTGCTGTGTTCGATCAAATGCACACTATAGTAGGGGCAGCATTTTGAGAAAAAAATATTTTTTCAGTTTTTCAAGGTTTTCCCAATATAATTACGGCCATCTGCAACTCCAGTCGCACTAGAGACAAAACCATCATTAAGTGCAGAATATGGTTGAGGTGACAATATTATGAGAGCAAAGCAATATTGATCATTGGTTTGTTTGCACTAATCATTTTAAATAATTGTGACCACACCATAATGGTAGAGTGGAACTTTTTTCTAAACAAAATAGTTTTAGAAACAATTATTTTACTATATCAATATAGCAAATATCTACCACATATTTTCCTCATTTTGTTATATCATTATTTAACAGTAAATCTAGGATACTGTTGAAAGTACATGGAAAATGTGGTTGACTCTTTTCTCCATAATAATAAAACGTTTGTGCCAAGAAATAAATACGTGAAAAAAACATCTTCAAAGAAAATTAAATTTTATAAATTCCAGTTATCAAGAGGGACTGGAAATGTCACCGCTCGCATATTAGAAACTTGGTTTACAATTCCTATGCGGCAGCATAGTGTTGCATTTCAGCCGATCATATGTACAAACACATTTCTTTATGGATGAAAAACAAGAATTTTTTACAATTTTTTTGGGGGACATATTTTGGAAAATAAATTTTTCAATTAGGGCTTTAAAATAATTCTAAACAAAAACATGGTTATAACAACAATAATTACACACAATAAGTCATCAGTTCAAGAGTGAAACACAGAGAAAGACAGAGAGAGAGAGAGAATGTTATTGTCAAAGCAGCTTTTAGCGGCTTTTGCTAGATCCCTCCGAGAATTAAGTTATTGTCTTTTTTTTCTGTGCAGTTGATCTTCTGTTCCACATACAACAGCCGCCTGGGACTTATTAAGCTGCCAGCTCTTAAAACCTGTTTTGTATCTGTAATTTTCTTTTTCAAATATTTCTTCATTTCTCAGTAATAGTCCACAAAGGCAAATTTTGCAGTTACCGTTCCGTTTAGAAGGTTCTGCAGCCGATTTAATAAATTTTATAAAACTAAAGATTTCACTGTTAGTTCAAAATTATTTAAAGTTAAAATTATGGTCTTTTAAAATAGTTTTTAATATTGTTTATTTCGATAAACAGATGCCGGTATTTAAAACTATTCAAATAAACATATTTATGTTAGAATATCAGCCATAGATTTGAAAGTAAATGAGTGAATAGAATGAATTCTCTAGCCATATAATTGTTGCAGTTGCATGTATCCAACCTAAATATGATTATGACAACTAGATTCTGGTCTGGAAGTGTTGGAAAGACCATAACTGTCAGCAAACAGACTTTTATTAATATTTTTATTTTACATAAATCTAAAACGTTGTTAAAAACGATAGTAAATTTGGTCATAGAAATCCCTGTAAGAGTTGCCTTCAAAATATGTATGAAATAGTCTTTTCTCGGAGTGTAATACTTTGTGAATTTATGGGCCATAGAATAATCCATACTATTCGTATAATTAAAGTTTCTCTATAAATATTTTATATCACAGCTATTTGCACTACTTCACTGCAAATGCCCCGCTTTGACTGCGGCACACAACTACCGGCCAGTTAAAACAAAACCAAACTAAATATAACAATTTGTTGCAAATAATCATAAATCCATCGAGTCGTCATAATTTTCCAAGTTTTATGGCTCAATAACATTAAAAACAACAATACAAGCAAAACGTATTTATAAATGTATCGTACAAATGCACATACACACACACATACATTTGTACATATTTCTAGAAACCCTGAAAATAAATTCACTTACAACCAACATAAAAACTGAAATTGAAAACAGAAAGCAGAAAACTTTTATATATATTGTACATACATCTGTATGTATGTATGTATGTATGTATGTGTATGAGAAACAGACGCACTGTCTGCAGTTTATTAACACACACACACACACACATACACATCCATATACGTGGTGAAAATGTGCTTATCACACCACAACCCTTCAGCGAAGGTTCCCTCTCGTGCTGGCGTTTCATTTGAAATGCATATTTCAAAGTTCCTTTCTGGGCAGGGAGGAGTGTTTTTATTTTTCATATTTTACAGCCGGGCTGGAAAACCTTTAGATAAAATCAAAAATTATTATTTCTGTTGTGCAGTACTTAACATTATTTACAACACTGGCCATAATTTCTTTCCTAATGGCATTTAAACACTGGAAAATGAAATAAAATGCCATAAAAAAACGACAATTTTAACACACCAATAAATAATATTTCTTGCGCCACAGTTGAGGATATTCAAAACGTTGCTGACACATACATACATACAGTTTAACACTAAAGGTGCCAATAACTCAGGCTGGTCATTTGAGATAAGAGTGATGCACGAACGTAGACGTTCGATATTGTGCAGTAGCGCCCTCAGCTGGATTCAGTTACTTGTTACGTATAAAACAATTGTGCGGAGAGTTTTTGCTGTCATCCATTTCGAGCCGTTTGTGTGGAGAATCAAAGCTGGCGTTTGAAATAAGGGCATCGTGTGAATAAGTAAGCGGGGCGTGTTAGTTTCACCACATGACAGCCTAGCGCCAGCATATTTTGGATTGTTTAAGCCAATTATAATAAAAATCCCAGCCCACCAACTGCCCTGTCCTGATTACCCGTAAAATTTGGATTATATGACAAGTTCATTTTGTGCAATAGTGTAAAGCGCCTTATTCTTATTACTAGAGTAAATGCCGGCCATGTACGTTTGCTGGACTGACGTCCTTTAAGTGTAAAAGTTGTTTAGCCCCATGTGCTTGATCAGCGTCATTCAATTTGTTACAAAGGCTGTTGTTTTGGCCCCGCCAATTGTACACCAAGGGATACTTCAACTCCTGAAAACGTGTTCACTTGCACCTTCATCATCAGAACCTTTAAAAACCTTTATTTCTATGATTGCAAGACAATTAAATCTGGTATGACTTTTGAAAGTTCCTGAAATCGTAGTCACTGGCTTCATCATCATGAGGTATGATTAATCCTATATTGCCACGGTTGTCTTGGTTAAGACAATTATACCGCACACTTCTGAAAACGCAGTCACTTGCTGCTCCGTAATTAGAAATTAATAATATATGTATGCAAGTCAACTCAGGCACAATCCGCTCAGGATGTGTGTAAACGAAATACGATTTGAGGTTGTAAATCCTCGTGCAACCAATAAAACATGGGCAAGGGATCAGAAGCGTCTGAACAACAAAATAGTCCAGCATAGCCTGGCTGCAGTTAAAGGCAACGGTGTAGCTCTTCAGTGAGGAAAGGCGAGTACGAACAGTTTGTGTCCCCTTCTGGCAGCTTTTTAATGCTGTACAGCTTTTTAATGCTGTACAGTTGCCTCACTTTGACTATCTGCGGCAGTTTTAGTGTTAACCATAAAATAAATTAAGTTCTTGTAGCGCTAATGTCAATCGAGCCATAAAAAATGGCGCAAAACTGACAACATTTGACAATTAGCGTGCACACCAGTGTGACAAATCATTTAAGTTAAATGGACAATACAAACGTCAGCATATAATTGAAATTAAAGGAACAAAAGAGGCAAAGAGCAACAGCACCAGCACCAGCAAACAAGAGACTGGCTAACGTTGCAATAAGTTGACTTTTTCTGGGAATTTAATAAAAACACACATGTATGTACATCCAATCGCATACATACACGTGTATGTGTGGATGTGTGGGTGAATTTTAACTAAAAGTTGTTTTCTCTGTGTCACCATAATCTACTGCGATGCCAATAAATATTTGCCATCGTAAACAAAACATTTGGAAAAATAACTTTTCATTTTGGTCAATTCAATTGACAACTACTGACATTTTAGCTATTTTGACAGATATAGAGTTTTCTTCTCCATATATTTGTCGTTTCATTCAACTCGTAAACATTTGTTTTCGTTTTCTTTCTGTTTTGTGCTTTTTGTGACGTTGTTCCTTCGTTTTTTAACTCTTAAATGTGAATGTTTGCCCAACTACACCCATCGCAAAACCGCAGTCATCTTGATGTTTTGCATGCGAATTAGACAAGTAGACAATAACGATGCTGATGCCGAGAGTTGGAGTAGAAACCGAACGAGATTTGTTTACTAGAAAAATTCCTTATTGACACTTAACGAGAAGGGAACAACAAAACCGACGAAACGGTCATATAAATAAAAATCGAAACTGACAATTGGTTTTAATGCAGAGCATTAAAAGTATATGTTAATCACACTTTCGTCCTGAAATAATCGAAATGAAAATAAGACAAGGGGAACACAAGGATCCAGCAGTAGCCAACTATTCAAATTAAAACTCTCTTAAATATATAAATTTTCTGTCCATTTGCTCGCTTTATAATATTCATCGCTATAGTTTAATTAAAGCTCAGCTTTACGAAGCTGCATTAAGATTTTAAACTTATTGCATTTGAGCTCCCGAAAATCATGAGAAGCATTTTGTGAAAAAATATCGGTAATAGGAGTGGAGGGGGTTTTATTGTGTCATTATAGTGGACATATAGTGTGACCGATCTACTTACAAAATCATATCAATTAGAAGATGTTTTAAGTTAAAGAAACTGTTTTAAGTAAAATATGTTAATAGTATTAATACAAGTTTTAAATTCGCTTTTAATTTTTTAGTAAGAAAGAAAATTTTTGCTAAATTATTGCCCACATTGAACTTTTATTATTAAAAAATTTCTTGTCCCCTTGAGACCAAAAACAATTGCAAGATATACGAGTATATTGAAACAATGAAACGGGACGAAGTCCCAAGTGTGTATGTGTTTTTTACTATTGTTAAATGTTCGTGAAATATCGAAAAAAAAATTGTTGACCCAACGGGGAACAGGGTTTGTTAGGTGCACTTCGAGACGGGGTACTCTGCTTTGTGGGTTATACCGAGGAAGGGGCTTGTCCGTTACCACGGCCACTAGACTACGACCTAGAAAGTTCTGTTGCGCAGGTCTTTTCAAAACCTTCACCAAACTTTAATCGGCTTAAGAGGTTCCAACGTGCTATTAGAATGCCTTAAAAGAGGAATCCTAATATTAACTATTAGTTGAGATGCTTACCTTGGCCAACACGTTTTGGTTGTAATTTAAATATAAAGACGCAGCAAGGGAAGTTGGCAAATACCACTTATGGTGGGTGGTGTGGTGCATGATCCTATTTTTTTTGGTTTCTATTATTCATTATAACTAAATGAAAATAAGCAGAATTTTCAGGTCAATTAAGGTTGAGGTGTAATGTTTTTTTGGTACCTTGGCCTAACTATTCGTTTACCTATTTTAGGTATTTTCTGTCAGGTGCGGGTATTTACTGGCAAGAACTACTGATGCA
The DNA here is from genome assembly GCA_932526305.1 of Epicampocera succincta. Taxonomy (NCBI): domain Eukaryota; kingdom Metazoa; phylum Arthropoda; class Insecta; order Diptera; family Tachinidae; genus Epicampocera; species Epicampocera succincta. The sequence goes on along the minus strand of OW052037.1, from coordinate 8,841,714 downwards.
CTTCGCCATGTGGTAATCAAAGAAAACGGTAAGCAAAGCCTTGAAATTTAAGCGAATTTCGATTATATTTTCTTCAGGCCCTCGTTCATCCATTGGCACCATATGATGTTCATTACTGTTGTTGTGACAATGTTACAAAAGGCATCAACCATGACTTTCTTATTGTCCTAATTAGACAGTTATATGTACATACAATAATGATTTAGTCTTCAAGATTTAATACTTTTAAGACCTGTCTGTTGTAAAAGTAAAAAAACATTCAACATACCAAACGGGCGATTGGCATTATTTGTTTTTGTTTTTATTGTTATTTTCATCTTCGAAGGGGTGATTATTTTCCTAGTTCTTCTCATGGTTTCCTTCATTCCACTTATCACTTGTTAAGATAAAATTTTCACAAAAGGGTTCTGGGCACATGGCATGCACGACAAAGGACCACGAGAACAGGATAACGAACTTTCCAATATGCATAGTTCCTGTCAAAAGTAATTTGCTACTTCGGGTAGAGATATTCACTTGTGTATGTAAAATTTATATTTCACTTTGTTAAAGGAATTGTAGTATAAGTGTAAAAAAAATTAGCTAAATTCCTTTAAAATAGTTTAAAACCCTTCGGAAACACTTTACCCAGAAATTTCCCGCAGGTAAAAAGTTCACGAATCCGAAACTCCGAAATCTTGGTCACTAAACCCCTCAAAGGATAACGACCAAATTTAATGCCAATCTAATGAAATGCATCGTGCCTTGAAATATTCGCGTACAATGTGGCAGAGTCACGGCTCTATCTGGCATTCGATTAGCCCTAGTGTCTACCGTATCGAGAAAAAAAATCTTGCAGAAGGATCTGTAAGCCCAAAAAAAGTTTATATATAAAAACGCAACCAACACGGAACTGCCAGCTGTAGAATATAAGATTTTTGAATATATGACTTATGAAATGGGAAATACAAAATTTTTGGTGCGTTTTGCTGTCTCTTATAAAAATATTGAACCTTATGATTGCAGACCGTCTGTAGGCAAATATTGCTTTACTTTAGATGCTATTAGAAAAACCTATTTGTAGTGTAAAGATGCGCCTTTTCTTTTATTTGCCTAAATCTGTTTTCTTTTTTCAAAAAGGAGGATGAACAAATCTGCAGTTTCGTGACAACTAAACAACCAAATAACAGCAAATAATTCATGTTCAAAACTTTGAGTAAATTATGCAAATACAAAATGTAAATGAAATAAAATAAAGCAATAAAACAAACAACATTGCAAAAATTCATGTATGTGCGTCCTTTAACTGCGTGTAAAATCTCAAGACTAAAATTCGTATAAATAAAATATTTATATTTGGTTTGACTTAAATACCTGATTTATGCGAAACATGATATTGATGACTTTAAAAGAAATTGAATCATGAAGAATACAAGTCATGTTATCAAATGCAGATTATAATGATCAACGGCGACGATGAGACAAGTATGCAGAAGAACCTGAAACTTGAAAGAATTTGACTTTTTGTAGCCATAAATTCATGAATTTTATATCTCTAGGCGGGCCTGTTACCAGTTCGAAATATTCTATAGATGCGACAGTTGAGTGTAAACGAGTGTTCGGCCTATGAAATCTGCATCATTCTAGGATCATCTTTAGCAAAGAATCTATTTGTGGATGAATTGGAATCAAATGGTCAAATTTCAGATGCAAGAACGTTCTATAAGTGTGTGGATTTTGAGCTGGCGGTGGCACTACGAAAACGTTATTAAGTAGACCATCACTTTTTGCAGCGAACGCTTTCGTTTGATAATTTCTGCATTACCTGTTCAGCTGATTTAGCGCCACAACGCCCAGCCCATCTTATATTAATCCTACCGCTGGAGTATTTTGAAGCCGTCACCATTAAGCGCAAGAAAGCTGTAAACTGGGCACTGAAATCATGTGATTTGATTTCGTTATACTTTTGCTGGTAGAGTTTTTTTTTAAGTGCCAGGCCTAAAGGAATGAGGCACAGACCAACCCTGCATCCAATTCAGGCCGTTTTATGTTCCAAAGTCATAGAAAACTGCACATTTCAAATGTATGTCAGCCAATAAAGTCGGCGCAAGCACTTTCACGATGTTTTATTTACCACGCAATGACCTTGATAGAATAAAACATTATGATTACTCACACCTTGGGCCTGTTCCAATCACAATGTTGAACCTTAATTTTGGACAATGCTTTGAACAGCTGAGAACTGATTATAAACTAAATAATTGGACCAGTCGCATTCTGTCATGAACTTAAGCGATAGAGTTGAAGTCCATAAATAGTCCCCGAATCAGTTGCTTATCTTGCGAAATACTGGCGAACGTTTACGTTCGATATTGTGCAACACGCTACTTCCAATCTGTTTTGCCAGTACAGCCAACTATTAGACATGCATCAGAAATGTCTGATCTAAATATTATGTAAATTTTTTCTTCGTTTTTATAAATTATATTAATTGTTTAAGTCAACATAAGAACTCTTAACCATTAAAAAAAAAAAATTATAAATTTGTTACTTTTGTTTTTCGTGGCAACAAAAGCGATGTCTATAATGTTTGTTCATTCACTCCTTCAATCAGTAATAAAACAAACTGTCAAACGTTACAAGAGCAACTAATTAAACACAATTTATCAGATTGCCAACAACAAATTGCAACAATGCACAGTTACATTGATGTACTAACACTGAATCGTAAAGCTGGTATTGATGTGATACAATATTCCGCCGTTATGCTGTGAAATAATGACATGTTTGTTAAGGGTTGCCAAACAGCTTTCTGCAGACTTATACATTTCCCGGTCATGGAATAAGTAAATGATGGAGTAGCTTCGTTTTTGGTAGCAACCGGGAGGCCAGATCATTGTTAGTTATTGTTCTCAAGCAATAAACCGGAATTTCAACACTGAGTAGCCACATTTATTTGGAAAAAATAATCATTTTTCTCTATTCTCTAAGATTTCTATATAGTGATTTGGCCTTTTGCTGAATTTTGTTAAATAAATTTTTCTGAATTGCTGGCTTTTACATTTAATTTACTTACCTAAAAATTAGAGCTTTTCACTCTTTGTGGTAAATATGCTGATAGTAAATCTGGTTAAAATACAAGTATTTAAAACCAAATTTATTTACCACGCTGTAGCTTAAAGGACAACACAGAAAGCTGTGGTAAACACTAGTGTTAAGTTTACCAGTATAAATAAGCAATACTTATGCCGACAGAGCAAAAAACCGAGAGAGGTTTTTATATATCTAAAATATTTTCTGTATCGTGTATTTGGGGCTGTTGTTTTAAATAAAACGCTGAGGAATACAGACCTTTTCAATAACATTTGCTGCTATTGATATTTCAGTAGCACTAAACATTTTACACTCGTCCCTGCACTAATTAAAGTTTAAGATATTAACAACCGATTATTGTGGCAACTCGGAAAAAGACTTACAACGAATAAAGGAGTGTGCAAAGTCAAGACGAAGAGAGTCAAAAAAAAACCAAAGTGACAAACTGTCAATATTAAACAACAAACGGCAAATTGAAGTTGTAGCAAAGAAAACTAAATCGCAACAACGCAAAGACAACAACTTAAATACAAACACCATAACGAAGTCCGCTACATTATCCCACCACCATCACCACTCACACAAAGGCACACAGGCTCGCTTACAACATCACCGGAGATAGCGATCGTCTGCAATGTTTGCTTAAAAGTTTATGCTCTGCATTCGTTAAGTTTTGATCTGTGTTATTTCAATGTTTTTAGCCTAAATTTTAAAATGCACACAACACTTGACATGTACTTGGCAGTACTGGTGCAGCACTGATGTTGGCTGTCAAGCGAACGTCATGTCCAGGCAATATTTTTTTCACTTCTGGCTGGTTCGGTATGCAACTGGTACCTTGATTTACCACCACTAATCACAGCCGCCTGCCCTGATGCGAGCAAATCCTTGGCTATGGCCTGTTTATGGCAAATTAGTTGAAATTACTGATGGTGGGGCTGACTTTCGGTTTTGAGGCAAAATAAACGTAGAGTTTTAGTTTTTGTTTGTTTCACTCTATATGTACCAACTACTATAATCATTCACATCAAAGTTGAAATGGCAATTGTACGCCAACAATTGCAAAGCAACACCTCAACATTTGGGCTCCGAAACCAAATGTTCAACAATCCAGAGCAGAGCACTGCATATTAAGTGTTCTAACAATAATAAATAAGTGCAATAGAGTAATTGCGAGCAGAGCAGACACTTAAAGGAAGGAAATCATTAGATCTCACAAGACGTAGTGGGTCATACGAGGAGCGTTTGCTTAAGCTTTTGATATTTCTTAAAATTAGATACAATAAAACGAAGTATGTAGGGAAAGTAAACTTCCCCTATTGTGCAGCGAGCCTCCTAAATGTCGAGTTAGCGCTCAAATCAAACGCTGTCCTGAATGCTGGGTTTTGAAGTTAATTTACATCTTACCCCCCCCCCCCCCCCCATGGGTCTTGTAAGTTAAAGACACACAACAAAACAATATCAAATCAAAGTGACAGTGACCAGTTCAGGTCAATTAGTACCTGATCCTTTTGATCAAAACCGCTGGTGTGACATGAGCTGTAAGGCACAGGCAAAAACAACATTTTATTGGTATCCTTGACAACTAATTTAAATTTAAATAAATTGGCTTGTATGGATTTTTGCTGTTCTAAACTCGATTCTTTTGAAATAAATTTCTTGTTATAAATATCCGAGTGATTAAAAAAAGAAGTTGAGCCCGGCTGAGCAAGTAAAATTGATTATCTACTACTAAAAGTGCTTAGTTTTTGTCACTGCTCAGCAAACGATTAGCAAGTGCTTGTCCTCGTTTTGTTTGATGCCTTTCCTTCGGTTGAGCGATACCTTTAAGAGTCTGATCACAGCTCTGCTTAATATCATGTGAAGTTTAACAACAGGTAAAATGTTGTATTTGTTGTTGCTGGTTATTGATGTTATTGCCGCTGTTACTGCAACTAACTAACACTTACTCCGTGGAAGACATTTTCGTTGCTTACTCTTTCTTAGGACCAACAACAACGATCGTGCTCGCAGCAAGTGTTTGTTGTTTGTTTAAGATCAAACCTAAATCGCGAGAAAATTCTACTGCACAAACAGGCGACAAGAAAAATCAATTAGTGAGCGACATGTGACGATAATAATGTTGGTTGTTTTTGGTTTCTTTCCAACTGCCGGCAGTTAAGAAAATGACTTGGCTCAAACGGAACAACAATCAAACGATCAGGCCAACAAGCACGTTTTAGTTGTAGGTTGTTGGAAAGCGATAGTTCGTTCATACACATTTAAGGCGCAATCGAATTTTCAGTACTCAGCCGTGTGTATTGGATGGGTGCAAGTGACGCTGAGTGAGTGTGCGTGTGCGTGTGCGTGTGTGTGTGTGTGTGTGTGTGGTGTGTGAATTTGTGCTTAAGTTTAATTTACATGGTCGCCTGCAGATATCTGTCAATTAAATGTCCTGCTTATATCATGTTTAAATGTCAATTGTCACTTTTTCTACGTACTGAAAAAACAAGTTTCGTATAAAATCTTAGAATATTAGAAGATTTTTCTTTTTGTATTTCTTTTATTTTATGTAAGAAAAGATCTGTGGGAACTGAGAAAGGAAGTGGAAAATGCCATAGAATTTTCTGAATAAAGTAGTTAATAATTTCGTTTTAATAATTGTATTACATCCGCAGATCCATCAGAATTAAAACGCAGTATTATTGATGTGCTTCAAATTATTATAAAAAGGGATATGAGATGTAAAAAAGAGCTCGAAGTGGGAAAAAGCTGTGGATTAACTTGAACTCAGTAGTCAAATTCAAGCCACAAGAAAGGGGCAACAACATTCTTTTGGGTGTATTGAAGTGGCTTTTCCTGCTGTCGGCCCGTGTATTTGAATTCTGAAAAACTGAAAACATCGAGGCAGACGAAAAGAACACAGTGGAACTTGTAATTTGTCAAGACTCGAGAAACTTAGTAGCTTTAGCAACTTTAAATGACCTGTTATTTTATTTATTGAATGAACGGAACTGCTTCACTGTAAATTGATGTGGAAGATCATCAAGGTATTAACGTGGAAATGAACTAAATGAAATAGTGCATTGAATTTATAGGGATGCTTTCGAAGTTACCTGACATTACTGGGTTGCTAAGGTAACCTAACCCAACTGTAGTACAATAATTGTGGTATGAGGTTCTGTTATTAACCCAATGCTTTGAGGCGGATGTACTAATAAAAACTCAACCACAGTTTACAATTCATCATGCTAAAGTTGTGAGTAAATTAGCCCACACTTATTCTTAATATTTTCCAGTCTGCAAATATAGACGTTATATGATCAACGTTTCTTGATCATTCACTTAATTTAATCAATTAAATTTCGATAAACGTTATTCTGCTTTTACATTGATTAAAGAGATCAGTTTGCCACAGAATTAAAACCACTTTTTTCAGTTTTAATTCAAAAATATATTGAAGGAACGGTGTTCGAGTTCGAGTAAGGGTTTTACAGACATTAAAATCTAGGATCCCTTTAAAGGTGGACTGATAGGGCCACTTGCATATAGAATTAACGAGATCTGAAAAAGCTTCTTAACAGTTGAATCGGTGGAGCTTTATGGGTTAACCGTCGGAACTACTGCTCTAGTTATAAGACCTCAGCTCTGGTCAGGTTAAATTCAGGGAGCATTTCGCATGTCGAGTGCAACTGACATGCTCTTCCTCAGTTAGTATACCCCTGTAGAAAAGTGTGATAGGAATGAAGATCGAAAGCTACTAGTACACAATCAGAAATCCCCAAAGGCCAAAGTAAGTGCTAATGTAGATCTATGTGCTAAGCATTAAGCAGAAGTTGGCATACTTGCGGAATTGCTAGCCAAAAATAGCTGAAAGGAAACTCGAAAGGGACCCTCCTTTCACCTACAGGTACTTACTTATCATACCTTTAAGACCCTTATCGAACTTCCTGTCATACATTACTGACTATAGGGCATTCATACGTAAATGTGACTTTTTCTTATAACCAGAACTTATTCCAAATGCTTTATGGACTTATTGAATCGAAATTTGCCATATGGGAAAATTTGACAGGATGAAGAAGTCAATTACTTGGATTTTAGTTATGCACCCTATTTCAGATCCTAAACATTTATCTTATCAGCGAAATTTAGATACATGTATTCATATAACACAAATCGATCATTCAAATAGAATAAAAACAGACACCAGTTCAAATACTTTTAAACGAAATAAAAACTGCAAACCTTTCAAGTTTTCGTGGGGCCAAAAGTCAACCTGTGATCGTCGTCATCATCAACCAGTTGCATCAGCCAAAATAAAGAGCAGCCCTAAAATAAAATAAATTTAAAAACGAAACGTATTGAAGGAATGAAATAATCAAAGAAAAATGGCAAGAAATGCAAACCAATAAACAAACATTGATCGTTTTTCTTAACGTAAATTGAATTTGCTGACTTTTAAAGCCTTAAGTCATGATATAAAAATAAATTGACTGACAGATTTTGGATATGGTTGATGATGATGCCGATGAGGGCAATGGCGCTGGCGCTGGTTGACGGTGATGACGAAGGCGAATGCGAAGGCGAAGACCAAGACGACGATGGTGGAAATGTTGCTGTAGTTGGCGGACGCTTTTGCAAGTGATTGGTGTTATGGTAGTAACAATATGGCAGTGTGGTGCTAGTTGGTTTTCCTTAAAGGTACGACACTGGCACAAATGTGGCCGTTAATAAATACAAGTATGGCAAACAGAAAGGTTGGTGGCAGTTTGTTTTTACTTCGTTTCCTTTTGCTTTTCTGAGGCTGAACATTTGTTTGTTTACTCTCAATTTAGTCAAGATAAAGCAGCCACACACAAACCTGATAGCTTGAGGTGGCACAGTGGGCTGTTTAGGTAGAATGGGAAGAGAACCAAGCACTTACCTAAGTTTTAGTGAAAAAGAATGAAGAAAATTGGCAAGACCCAAGAAATCAATATGACAGCAGGAACTACCGTGATGTTGGAAATCTTTTAAGGTCTGGCATATGATATAAATAAATAAGTTAAAGGGAAAATTTTGAATTGTGGTATGAACTATAAAACTGAAATGAATCATTTCACCTTTTTCTTTAAATATATGAGTGATTTCATGAGGTGGAAAATCAGCAACTTGCAACTATGGTTTGAACATGAATGTGTGTGCACCTCAAATGCCATGTTACACGTCAAGCGTCATCCTTTCAAACTTTTTTAACTGACGTTAACGTAAAAAGCTGGCAGATGACGCATGGCGAATTCTATGTGCCTGGGCTTTACACTCGTCTCCTACTAACGAGACTACACCCAAACGGCTGTCGTTCAATCCCAGCAACATCTCGGTGAACATCACAAATATTTCGAATAAATAAAATTTTTATAAATATTTGGAATACTCAATAATAGTGCATTCTTCGTCGCATCGACGAAGTTTATATTACAAAAAAAAAAAAACATATTAATGACGAAAGTTTTTTGTTACTGCCTTCTTGCCGTTTCAGTGAGATAAAATCAAAAATTTTTAATAATTTTTAAAGATGTATGAGAAAAGAACAACAAAACAAACTAAACGCTTTTAAAAGTATTTAATCATTTAATTAAAATCTTTTTTCTCATGTGCATTTGCAACCGTCTAATTAAGGAATATTCATATTTTCACTTAAAAATTTTTTGAAATTTAATAAAAGTAACTTCAAGTTCTCAATTCTATTTAATGCCAAAATAATCGAAAAAGAAGAATGCTGCTGGATATCAAGCACTAACTTTGATATACAATCAGCACAGCACAAAGAAAAACTAATTTGGGTCGCCTTGCAAATTCAAAATGGATGCAGATCCTGCAGGATTTTGATACAAAAAACAGAATATTGGTACCACATTAATTGTTTTTTGGTGTTAAAAGCTCTTCCAAACATGATTAACGTTCGAGATGGAGAAACAGGCCGTTAGCGTGGGAGATGCCAGATCACAGCAAAAATAGCTTTCGAAAAATTAGAGAAAAAAATCTGTTAATTTTGAAATATATTTCTTTGCTATTAAATATAAAATAAAATAAAAATATGTAAATGATTCAGTCATTTAATTTATAATTAAAGTAACAAATACATACCCTGGTCGTCCCAAGCCATAGTGCACAAGTTTTGCCATTTAGAAATCTCATTAACAAACAACCTTTTCGTCCACCCTGTTGCCAACTTTGCATAATGACCAGATATTCCATTCAATAATTGAATTTGTTTAGCAAAATGTGGGACTGGACTGTGGCTGCCAATGACTGTTTTTCGTTTGTTTGTTTTTAGTTGCAAATATGTATGTGAAATTAAACATAAAAAATCAAACACAACTAAAAGCAAACCGATCGTGACAAAAGATTATGTTAAATTTAAAGTTTTATAAAATCAACAGTAACTACAATTTGTTGAAAGAAAATGTACCAAAAAGAAGGAAAAAAACAAGAAAAACGCTAAAACTATAAGTTGTAAACGGGCCAAGCAAACGATAATAAATGATGTTTTCAACACAAATCTTGTTATAGAAACAAAATGCAGTCTAAGAAATTCCCAAAAAAAAGGAGAGAAGTAAAAAATCAACAAAAAATTTAATACGTTGCCTTTCACTTAAATTTGAGATCTGATATCTTGGGGTTCGTTCGTTTTCCATGTACAAGCATTTCTCAGTTTGAATAAATGATTGATTCTTTCCACTGCCACCAACCGTATGAATTTGCTGCCACGAAAAATAACGGCACAAACACTTTTAGCGCCCAACCAGCGACAGGGGCAGCCCAACCATTCAGCCAGCGCAGCCAGCCTGTTCAAAACACCTGTGTGCTATTATTTTATATACATATTTTGTCATATATAAATTTTTATATCAAATGTTCGATATATTTTTTAACTTAATACTTACATTTGCTTGTGTGGTGTTTGGTTTTTCTTTGCGCTTTTCTGTTCTGTTCTGTTCAGTTCAGTTCAGTTCAGTTATAACTCATACGCCCCGTGACTCGCAAACATACATATTTGTACTTTAAGGCTTTAGCACAAGTGTCATCAGTTTGCTTGTGTCTTTGTAGCATTCAGGTAAGACCAAACACAGAGACAGTAGGCAACCAAATCAGTTGTTGTTCGCCAAATGGATGATTGGGGCAGGGCCGTGAAATGTTGTGATCAGCTTGAGGGTTTTCGCCAGGCTTTTCTTTGCCATTAATAATTGGCATGAATATTAAAAGTTTTACACGATTATGATTGAAGCATTTTCCAGCCATTCCATTCGTTTCTATTTTGTACTAACACAGAAACAATTTTTTTTATATTCAACAACAGAAGGCTCTAAATCAGTTAATGAATTGTTTGAATGTGACACAAACAACAATTTTTTTAATATATAGAAATTAGTTTTTAAAACCTTTTTGAACAATTATCATATATAAGATTATTTTTTTATTTCTTTCTTTTATATTGTTGAATCAGTAACAAACTTTTCTTTGAAAAAAAAAGTAATATACAAAAAGTTCATTGATATTTTTTTACAGTGGCGGGTATTATTGATCGCACCGGGAAAGAAACACTTTGGAGGAAAAAAAATAGCGATCGACATAAAAATTGCAATTATTCATTTGCGCGGTATAAATTTCCCTTAAAGTAAATTTAACTTCGACATTTTAATTAATTCAGAGTTGATTTTATGTCATGTTATGATGAAGAAAGATATTTGAAGAAAATTTTATATTTGTGAAAAGTAAATGACTAGTTTTTTTGTGGCGTGACCGCAGCAACGGATTGAACAGATGCAAAAATTTGCTGGCGTCCAAAAAATACTTTGCGCAATCGCATAATGGCATGAATAATCAGACCCAGCGGCATTTTTTTGTCTATAGATTAAACAGCCTGTGAACACAAAAGTCTGTCGTTAAAGACAAAAAGCAAAATTAGTTGTTCTGTTTTGGAATAATTAAAATAAAATGTTTAATAAAAGTTCAAGAAATTCATGAAATAAAATATGTACCATAAAAAAAGGACAGCTTAACTCAAATGACATCAGTTGAGGCCCCTTGTCTGGCACCATTTAGCCAACTCAAGCTTCACCTTATGATTACCTTTTTGGCGCTCGTTTTTCACCAAGTGTTTAGTGTGCACCCAGTTATAGGAGTACAAGTGTTTGTGTGTTTGAACAAGTTTCTTATTTCCTTTTTCTTATACGACTGAGTTCTATTAAGAGCCAACAATGATGCTGTTTGTGTCAGTCCAATGACTTATGTTACCTGCTGCATGCAGTCTTACATCCATCATCTATCAATGATGAATTCATCTTTAACGTTAGATATTGCAATACGACCAACCATTTAAAAATCACATACACAACAACACACACACACACACTCGCTGGCTCAAACACTCATACGCTGGCAGCGAAACAAAATTCACTGGCACATCTAAAAAGAGTCTTTCTTCTTTCACTGCCACGTTGTCTTGTCACCTGTGCATTTGGAAACTTCAAGTTTGTGTAGATGTTTGTTTCTAAGTAAAAAATGCAAAAAAAATAACACCATATTGAGTGTGAAGTGAACATTTATGAATAAATTGCACGAAAGAGTTAAATAAAAGAAAAACAGAACGCTGCGAAATGAGGCATCTTCGACATCAACCAACCCACTTGAGTTGTAAGCATTTTGCTGCAATAGGTGGGCTTGACAAAAACAACAACTTTCATTTCTAATATTTCTCTATAAGACTTTTGTGTTGCATTAACAGCAACAGCAACAGCGACAAGGGAATCGTCATCATCATCATCATCACCATCAGCATCAGCATCATCAATAGCAATCGGCATTTTACTTGTAGCATCTCCATCATCGTCATGCCAACGTACACCTTGTGTGTTATTTTGCACATTTTCATTTGTATTGGGGCAGAGAAAAGGTTTCGGGCTTGAATAAATAGTTCAAGACCTCTAAACGTTGGTAAATAACATCGTCTATAAGTAGAGCTTAGGGGCACGTTTTAAGTTGGCCATAGTTTTCGAGGTGTGGTTGCCCATTTAATAGCCAGCAGAAGTTCTCTCAAATAATTTTAAAATCATGTTAAAACATGAAAAGTACAGTATGGCAGGGCTCATTGTTCAGCGGTCCAAGGAACTCAAAGTTATCTACCATAATGCGAATATGTGTCTCTGAGTAGTATGAATATGGTGACCATCAAATAGGCCAGACCTTTATTTTCTATACAATTTTCTTTTCCATTTGATGCTGCTGCTTAATGCTGCATCTGTCAATGATGTCTCGTCATAACTGACTGATAAAATGTCAGGCAATTTGACAGATGTAGCGGCAATAATTTGACTGCTATAAACTATCAAAACTACGAATACCTTTTGGATTGTTGTACTCGTACATTAATTATTGAAAGTTCGCCAGGGAGTGTCAGCCACGCATTTCACAAATTTTGTCAAAACTCTTGGCAGCAGAAGACTTGAACTTATACTTCTACCATACCGGCGTAGCTTTGACAGATGCTGCCAGATCGACGCTACGATTCTCCTGTGATCTCTCTCTCTCTCTCTGTTTCTTTTACTTGCATGCGTCCGCTTATCAGCGTTGCCAACTCGATGCAGTTTGCAATTCTTAGTGCGTAAAATTATAAACTTTTTTTTCTCCCTGTTGGTGCGTTTTTAAATTTCCAAGTGGACAAGGCTGCTTCTTTCTTTCCCCCCCTTCCACAGACATCGTTGACTTTAGTCCCTGCAATCGGAAAACAATTTTTGCCCCCCTCTCCCATTTATATCGGTTTTATTACTGGTGTCGATGTTATTGTTGTTGCTGTTTGTTTTTGTGTTTTTTTTTCTGGCTTTTTTTTTTTTTGTATTTCTCGTCATGTTTTAGTTGTTGCAACATGTGAAATGGCGGGATCATTTGCCGTTGCTAGGAAATTTTCAAATTTATTATCGGATTTAACATTATTTATGATTTGTAAGAAATCTTGTCGTATATCAAAGTCATTGGGTGACATAAACTATTGATGGTTATCGATAATTTACATCAATTCACCTCGACTTTACTCTACAATAAATAGCACTTTACCTTTATTTTGCAAACAATTCTTCAATTTCAGTGCTCTGGTGCTGTGCGCCGTGTGCTTCAAACTAAAAAGTCTCATTTTTCGTCTGCCGATGGACGACGGACGACGTACGATGGTCGACGGCCGACGGACGACTGAGGGGACGGGACGGTGTTTTAGTTTTGGGTGTTAATAATAATGATCATTATAAAATTTGCTGGTTGTAAAATCGTGTTGCTGTTGTTCTTGTTGTATGCTGCAAGAATAAAGGGTTTCCAATTTAATAAACACACACACACACACTCATCTGTATATATTTTATTTATTTATTTGTGTTTGTATTTTGCTTGTCTTGTTTCGTTTTCCTGATGTTTTTATTTTGCATCCATCGATGTTGATATTTTTTTCGCTCTCTACTTTTTTTTTTGTTTTTTTTTTTTTTTTTGTATCTGCATTGAAATAAACGTGTTGTATTTATAGTGATTTATAGTTATGAAATCATTAAAATTATTTGAAAGAAATTGTTCTTCACAGTTGACGGTAGACATCATTTACATTTTGCTTCATGCAGATGGGTCATTGATCAATTGCTGGAGCCGGCCCATTAAGTGGTTGTAGTTGATGTTTATGGCTCATTAAAGACGTGAAATGGACGTGAAAGCTGTAAGAAATGTTATAAATATTTTTAATTTAAAATAATTAAATAATGACACATTTTCTTAGCCTTAATGCTGGCTACAATTTGTAGTGAATTTTAACAAAGTCTATAAAAGTGTTTAATGGTGGGATAAATAAATTTAAAGAAAACGAAAAAATAATCATTGGGAATGTATATCGAATATCGCCAAAGGAAAGACAAAACCAAAGTGGTGATAGAAGTAGAAAAAAAATTTGTTTTTTTAGCAACAATTTATATCAAGTGGGTCCAAGAATAAACAAAAAACCTATTTTATTTCTTGCACATTTTCTTTTCAGGCAAAATTAAGTTTAATTATAATTTGTGTCAAAGTTTTTCTAATGAAATAAAACTACAAATCAATATTAACTTGGCCAGTGGCTTGATGATTCGGTTTGTTACAGTTTTTCTGCAAAGCTTCAGCGTTCGTAATTTCGATGGCTCTTCAAGAATCTGGATTTTGCCGAATCCAAGCTACAAGTTTTTTCAGTTGTGGGAGAAATAAAATATATGTGTACTTTTTTATTTCAAAAATATAAAAGCAGAAATTAAATTGAAAACATTGAGCGCAGAAAAATTTAAGCCCCTTCGTTAGAGTTTATGTACATGCAATGCTTTTCTCAACGCCAACATGATTATGGTTGCCCATGGTTTTAACAAGCCTTGACAAACTGAAGAGAATAGCTTGCACACGCTCTGTTTACCATTTTTTTGTGGTGAGGGGGTTGTGTGCAACAGTAAAACAATGGTGCTATGCAGCATTTTGTTGCAAACTTGTTGAAATTTTTCCACTTGCCATTATATTAACATTTTGAGCACTTTCTAGCTTTTAATCTCATAAGTTCAGATTACCATTTCCAGTATTTCTATTGAAAGTTACATATTCTTTTAAATCAAGATCATAAGTATTAGTCTGATAGAGGCAAAGAATTCCGAAAAAGCCGAAACGCTTCTATGGCGAACGATGTTTCAATGAAAGAAAAAGTCAAAGATTCTGGAAATGAAAAGTCTCAGCTGAGTTAAGATTTTCCTGACAGCCGTTTCGTTTGCCTGGCAACACTGTTTGCTAGCCATGCCAATTAATATGCCCATATACCACAAAACCAAACGGAATTTCTTTCTTTATAAGCACATACATAATCGTACATACTGTACACACGTGTGTACACATATTTTGCAAATTAATTATTGTGAACCGTACAGTTGTTATCAATTAAATATGAAGTTACGATTATAATAAGGACAATTCGAATCTGTGGCTGGCGCAAACGTACAACAACCTGACAAACGTGCCGACAAATAAAAATTGATTTAAATAGAAAGTCAGTCAGACAATTGTTAGATAAGTGTTTCTGCACGCTGGCAAGAAGGACAAGATGCAACCAACACAAAAAAAAGGCAGCCAAACACAGCTGTTTGAAAGAAATTAATATTTGTTGTTGTTGGTGTTGTTGGTGTTGTTGTGCCGCACTCAATCGACTTTTCCTTACAGAAGAGTAAGCGAAAAAAATCACATTTATGTATGTAAGCCTGTGTGTGTAAAAACTTAATTTACCAATTCACACAGACCCGTTGAACTATTACTGACGTATTTGAAAAAGCCCCCCTGTGAAAAAAAGCACAAAAAAAACAACAATGGCAAAGTTGCATGCGAAGGCATCTCTATTCCATCAAATGACAATTTGTGAATTGGAGAAAACAAACGACTGAATGAATAAACGGGAAATAAAACCAGACAGATCGCGAATAAAAACGGGGAGGGTGAAAAAAGTTCAATCAGAAATTAAGAAAAGAAATGAACAAGCGACATAAACAGAAAGTTTTTCCTACTTTTTTTTTCCTCCTTCTTTTACGTCTTGCAACAAAGAAAAATAATGAAGACAGAGCAGCAAAGCAGTAAATTCTTTGAAAACTTGGCAAATTATATTAAGCAGGAGTTTTAAGCCTTCATATATAAAGAGCCCAGCCCAGTAACCTGGCCTGGTTCCGCAAGTACGAAAGTTTGGTTTGAGAAATTAATTTCGGAATAAATTCAGCAGCACAGGTACTCCATCCGTGGATTTCAAATAACAATTACACTCCTTAAAATGTTGCCAAAAGCAACTCGATTATCAGAAATTACTCAAACTGATCTAAAGAATTTGAGGTTTCAATTCCAATCAGAATGTGTTCGAGGTCGTCAATTGGGGGCCATCACTAGAAGTATCTTTATTTTACAAGTTTAGCCAAGAGGCAAGTTTAAGCTACACTGACAGTGTGGCACGCCTCAGACTTATATAACGTTTGTTTGCCTCGATGGATGAGTTGGTAGCGTATGCAAGTAACAGTTCCGAGGTCGTAGGTTCGATTCCTGCCAAAGGTTCTAGTGAAAAAAATAAAGCCCAAAATTAAACAACTCTTTTCGTTCAAATAAACAAACTACATACGAGCACTCAATAACCCAACCAACAAATCCCTATTAAAACAATATAGAACATAAAAAGAATCCTCCTCACAAACTAGTTCTGGTACAAGGCACTGCATATGTAGGAGTCCATCCTTGAGTGAAGATGTACCCCAGAACAAACAAAAGAAAAATGTAGATTTGTTGTATCGATACAAAGACTACAAGCGATATCCTAATAGATGTCTTCAGGGTTACTGGGCTGATTGGTGAATGCGAGACATCTCTCAACAAATGGAAGACGAAATGAAAATGGGACTATGCTCCGGAAATTGGCTAATTTCATGGCAGGTCTTCATCTCTTTAATACGAATAATTTGATTCTTTAAGAATCCCACAAACTGCCTAAGATCAGGGCTGAAAATGACACAAATCTAAGATTCACAGTCGCTTATAACTACAAAGAAAAAGCAGCATGAAAGGCGTTTCTGCAGCAAAGGCTGCTTGCCCTGGAAAATACTTTGACATGACGAGATTGTATTCAACAACTTGTCAGAAGCTAAAATTTTACATACCAAGAATTTTTGCACAAATTGCCTAGACAAGGAAACTGTTGATTACTTTTTGTATCTTTGCCTATTGCTGTCATAACAGCGATTTGTCTGGCCAGAACGATGTCACATGATCAAATAAAGGGGGAAATCTTATTCACCATTTATTAAACATATTGGAATGTGAGAACCTCACATAGAAGCGCAAGAAATAAAAAAAGGTAATGAGGGATTTAAGAAATCTATCGTTTAAAATCCCTGCTTAATCTGTCCTTAAGCTCTGAGTTTTAAGCGCCGTTGACAATTACAAACAGATTTTGCAAATGGCGTTTTGGGATGGCAGTTCCACTGTAACGTTCCTTGAGTCAGGCTCAACTGACCAGAGACACTGTATGGAATGTTTCTTAGAATGCTACGGACAAAGACTTATATCTGTCTCAGTTACATAAATATTGCCAAGCACTTCTCTGCTGGCTGAAATTTAAATATTAAAAAAAAACAAATTCCAATTTAAAAAAAAAACATACTCTTATGTCTCTGGGCGCAATTCGTGGAAAATGTGTTGACACTATAGTTAAATGTTTCTTCTGTGGAGGCCAGGAATAAAGGGCAAACAACAGAGAGAACAAAAAAAAAGTCGAACATACGAGACATAAAAATGGTGCAAGAGTTTTAACGAACGAACAATACCAGAACAAGTTGATATGCAAAAAAGCCATGAGTTTGAGTTGAGGGCTAAACAAAAATAGTAGAAATAAAAACTTTGTAAAGAAATGAAAATGACTTGACGACGACACTTGTAACTTGAGCATTTGGTTAAGAAACAATTCTATAACGACACACAAATAAAAAGTGAAAATGCACTAACAGTGTTTATGCTGAGGGTAGGCTTGTTGATGAAAATACAGGCCTTTTTAACACCACGTCACGCCACGCCACCCTACACCACACCACACCTCAACCACTACTTGCTGCTGCCTTACAATACTCACAAGTTGGCTGCCACAATGCAAGTGTCAGAATTAAGGAAAAGCAGTCACTCTACCCAGCACAACATGAACGAACAATATAAAAGAAAAATATTGAGCAAAATAATAATTGAAAGTATTTTATGTTCAAAATCACAGATGATAAAAAAACGAACACAGTGCCAAACAAAAACAGAACAAAACAGAACAGAACAGAAACGAAACGAAAACAATGCATTCCACCAGCAACATTTTGCTAAATAAGTCAACAGGCAATGTAGCATACAAAATCTGTACTGGCATCATCAATGAGTGTGTTCTTGTTGTATGCAACAACATTTAAGACCTGACATTTTTTCCATGCCATTGTTCTACACTCATTCTGCAGCACATTAAAAGTACAAGTATTGGCAAATTGACAGACATCTCAAAACCGAAATAGGAAAAAGCAAAAAAAAAAAACAAAAGCAAATGAAAAAACAACATCGAAACAACTAAAATACAACACTGAGTCTATTATAATTTTTTTGAAACTTTTGTGGCAGCCATGTTTCATTTAACTTGATAATTTCGAATGTTTACACAGAAAACACTACGAATGAGTAAATTTATTAAAAATTTATTACAACGTTACATGTGAGTGTGTGGGCTTTTTCCATTCCCGTTGCCGATAGAAATTGCATTAGACGGAATAGACTAGAAATAGAGACAATTTTATGACATTTGAAATATGTAAAAAAAAAAAAATTTCCTAGATAAATATTAGTTTTAATTGACATTTTTGTTGTTAGCAAGTAAAGCATTATTTATGGTTTAACATTTAAATGGATATATCAACAAAAAAGAGAAAATGTTCTTTAGACTTCAGATTTTTATGATTTAAATACCAAAATGGAGATATCACAGCCAGTACAGTGAGGCCTGGATTAGCGGTAATGATCGCAGCCGACATCATGACGGATAATCGATTTTGTCACAATTTTGAGTCGTATTTTATTATAAATTTTTTAGTCATTTTCACTTCTTAAGTTTCTACCATAAACTAAATTTAATAGATATAATTATAAGCTTCTGACTCACCCTGTGAATATACATATTCGAAATATATTTAATTGTCCAACAACAAATAATAGAGATAACCATGACTAATCGATACAAAAAAGGAAAACCTATAACATCGATGTAGGAAAAGAATTTAATTTTTTTCAGATTAATCGAATCACGGATAATTATAAACCCTTCAGCTTGACTTTTAAGCAAATTAGACACTGTAGCGATTATTTTTTTAGTGTTTGGCGAGTCTGATGGCAATTTTAGCTATAATGAGTCAAAGAAAGTACTTTTGATACGTTAAAAAATATGTCTTGTATTTGTCAAAGACTAATAATTTGCCTATTTTTCAAACTTATTTTGGCAAAAATCTCCAAAAACAAGGAGCTGGCATCTCCAGCTCTAATGATGATATACACACACATAAATATATATGCCTGAATGAAAAGGATGGTGTGTAAACTAATAAGAAAGTCCTTTTTTCAAGCTGCAATAAAATTATTTAATGGACTTGTCTTTTGAAATTAATTTAAATTTCATTTTGTTTTGAAAATTGCGGAAATATTTCTTTTAACGCAGTTTCTGCAAAATATTATTGTCAAATTTTATGCAAGAACTATTCGAATATTTCATTATTATTAATTATTATACGGATAATTATTCGAAAATTATTTGAGTGGTGAATGGAACCTTGATTTCAAAAACCATCAATTGTAATTTTTTACCTTTTATTTACTTATAATATATAATCGAACATTTAATCGAATGTTTATTCAAGTATTTAATCCAATTATTTTTTGTTTATTTACTTAAAATATATAATCGAATGTTTAATCGAGTATTCAGTCGAAGAATTTTTAGAAAAATTATTCGATTTCTTGAGTGATGAATGTAATAACAGTCGTTCGAAACATACATAAATTCTAATTAATCGATTATTTATTCGAATATTTATTCGAATATATAATCGAATAATTTTTATAATAATTATTGAACATATGTCGAGTTCTTGGGTTCCTGTATTCTCAGTCTGAAAAGAAGTCATCTTATGGCTTTTAGACTAGTTCTGGATTGGTTCATGTGCACCCTTTTGAGAATAAATTAATGTAAATTAGTCCTAATTATTTCACATTTCATACATATTAAAGCATATCATGTATAAGTAGTATTTTGGTTTGTTTGGCTGGATTTGAAGGCATATTTTGATCTACAAATTTATATTTCTTTGCATAAATTTTTATTACAAAATAATGTTCCTAATGGAAATAATTTTGATTCTCCACTATTGAGTCATGAGTGTTTTTTTTAGCCCTTGAAATAAGTGGCAACACCATTAAACACAATACAACACTACAGAAACGCTGGCCAGAACAACAACAACAGAGGTTGCGTTAGCACAACACAGCAGCATAAATAAAACAGCGAGGAAACGAAACTGAAAAGAAAACTTTCGAAAAGAGCCAACTGCATTTAAGCAAAAGCAGAAACCGAATAGAACCCATTAACTTTGCTTTATGATTATTTGAGTTTTTGGTAACAACTTTTTCTTTCTTTTGCATCTCATCTTTTATTGCAACGAAAGTGGAGAAACATTTTGCAACTAAAATTCAACGCATACGACTGCATTCGCCCAAGAAATGGTAATAGGGAATAAATAACAAAATAATAAAACTATAAGAAAGTAGAATTCTTGAGCCCATAATCATAAACTCCCTCACTTTATACTTGCCAGACCTCAAAAGAGTCCCCGCCTGTGTTAGTAAGCAGGCCATTGAAAGAGTTAAATGTTCCCGTGTTACCAGAGAAGTGCCGCATAATGTAAAGCGAAACAACTGGTGTACAAAATGATTTGCTTAAGGCCAAAACCCTTTCGCTTAAGGAGGACTTTTAAGTCCCTTTTGCCTGATGTTTCTTAAGACATTGAATTGATCCTTTTAAACAGCTCTTTAATTGAAAATGTTGTACATTGTAGGAAATGTGTGTTCAAGTACAATTGAATACTTTACAGCCATTGTATTGCTCTCCTTGCCATTTGAAACGTTCAGAGATTTATCGTCAAGGCAAATAGCATTTTCATTGCACTGCAGTTTGCCTTTTTGAAGAAAAGTTTGTTTCATCCTCGTCGACGTCGTCATTATCGCATTGAATTGTGTACGTTTGTATACATTTGCTTGGCTTTTTTTATGAGAATGGCTGTCTTAAATATTTCTATTTTTTTCCTGCCACTCTGCCACCGCTACTTCTCTCACTCACTCTCTCTCTCCTGCAATGGCAGTTTTTGGCAAAAATAGTTTGAATGTGTTGGAAAAGTTGTCTTGGAAAATGTCTATAATTATTTTTAATGTTGTTTGCTAAGCGTACAATTGATGAGGCTAATAACAGTCAGTGAGATACGACTATAAGTAGGTATGTGTGTGTGTGTGTGTGTGCGGGCGCGCGTGCGGGTGTGTGTGTGTGCATGAATTACTTATTGCAGAAAATTTTCGCATGTATTAGTCTTAATGTTTTCGCCGATAACTTTTCAATGATTTTTCCTTATTTCGTATACAACTGTTGGAAAATATTATTATTGCTGCCAAAGCCGAAAAGTTTTTAGCTAAAATTCAATTAAAAATTTCTATAAATTAAATGATAAATTTTATGGAATTATTTTAAGATTAAAATAGAAATTCTTAAAAATATTTCAAATGTTCTATGAACGGGTTTGGGGGTTTCAAAAAACAAAAATAACTCGCTGCAGTGAACTTTTAAAACCAACATCAAATAATAATAAACTTTTAATGAATTCAAGTTTTTTTTCGGGCATGATGGTGCATGTCGATAGAACTGATAATTTGAAGCTTCAAATTGACTATCACTTAAACTACACTGTCCCATTTTGCGTTTGACATAATGCTTCTTCCTATTTACAGGATGAACAAAAATTTTGATTCCATTATAAAATAATAATCGAACATCGGTACGATGAAGACACCAGAATGTGCAGAATAACTGTCTACTGTTTCTACTACTTTCACATCATTCGATAGGTTCACATACCACAAGTTAAGGGAATTTTGGGTTTTGACTCCAGCCTGCACCCTCATATAATTCCAATAATCTTAATCGCTAATGAGAGCTAATCAATTACTTGAAATAATGGTGGTTTACTGTGTGAGTCTTAGAGCAATTGGAAACTGACCCTAAATTTCAGCTTTTCCAGTAATTGTACCCATTTCCGAGTGAAAGATTGCGTCAATAATTGCAGTTGTAAAATTTCAACGCTGTCTACGTTTGAAAAGGAAGCCAAAACTGTTAAAGTGTTTTTTTATTTTTATTTTACAACGGCGCCAGCCTTGGTCCCTCTTTCTTTAAGAACGACATTGGCCATTGAGCCAGCGCTGCACTAACTTCACTTTCAATGCCTACAGATTGAATTGGATGATGTGTGAAATGTGGTTTCATAAGTACAATGTAACGTGCCACACACGTGATAATGTCTGGAATATTCCATATGAGCGATTTGAGGGCGTCATTGAGGCACGTTGCCGTGATCCCTACTAGCCAGCAAGATAAAGAGACTTGACGTTGATAGACTTTTACTTATCACTTAACCATCAATCAGATTTAGTTTGATGTTTGTGGCAGAGTCTTGGAAATTTGGTTATTTCAGATGTAGAAATCAAACAAACCGTTCAGCCTTGCTGGCAGCTGGCAAAGAAATAAAAAATATCGACGACTTTGGTTGAATGAAATTTAAAAATAAATCAAGCTCTTGACAAAACACCTTTTCCCTTTTCTTTCAAAAATATCAAATCGTTAAGGGAATCACATATTGTAATAGTTCATAGCGCAAGTTCTGCGCTTTATTTCCGTGCCCCACAATATGAAATCTTCATTATCCAACTTACAAGTTTTAAGCTGCAGCTATTTGAGGCTTCTGTGCTTTTCTTGCTGGGTAGAAACATGCACTCCACATCAAAATTTCAATATAATAGCTGGTAGTTTTGGCCGATTTATTGCCAGAGCGTGTCCTTAAGCTGAAATTTCTTACACTATGTTAAACGGAGAGTACCCAAATGATTCGTTGCCCGCACTCACTATTTAGCGTTTAGCAAATAAACTTTAAGTTAAAACAAGTCTCGACAAAACACATCCAAAAATCATAAACATTTTCAAAATATTAGATGAGATTTTAAGTTTAAAACTCACTTTGGCAAGAATGTTGGTACGAGCGCAAAAGTTGTTACGTGTTCACATGCTTGTGTAGTACAGCCACGCGCCCGAGTCGCTCGCGTAAACCCTTTAACGGTGCACCACTTCCCAGCAACACGTATTTATGTATTTATGTTGCAAAGCAAAACATCCAACACTTGAAAGAGACACAACATGCTTGCATTGAAACTTGCCAAATGATTTGTGCATTCTGGGGCAAAGCACGTCATATTCCAACATATCAAACGACAGGCAGACGAGCAGAAAAGAAAAGAAAAAATATTTATGTATAAACAGGAAAATGTATAAATATTTGGGGAATGCAGGTGCCTCTTGCGAAACACATACAGATGTAGGATTTTGTTGCAACTTATGGCTCAAGAGTAAATTTGCCAAATAATTATTACTGCAAAGAAACTTAAATGTTTGGCACCTGCGGGACAGATCAGGCACGATTTTTCCGTTATACTCTCATATTAAGCATTCAAACAAAAGGTGGAGGCAACCGCAAAATTTGCCAACGATTTGCAGCCAAATTAAGACACAACAATGAAGTTTTCGAACATGTTCTTTTGCCGTGTTAATTTATCACTATGGAAGCACAATTATTGCCCCAAGGATTAGAAAAACATACAGAGTCACACTTTCCTTTAATATGATTTCTTGAAAAAATCTTGCCAAATCTCAGGCCAGTCATGCCTTCAAACATGTGCGAGTATGTGTTCTCCGCTGGAAATAAAGTGATTCACCGACCACGTTGTACAGGGTGTTTTTGCCTCCATCATCAAGAATTTAGATGAGAACTGTTTACGAAATTTGATAGTAGGAATCTACGGGAACATGCGCTCTGCCTGTGGTACATGTTTGGTTGTGGGTTTGCTGAGATGGGAGTGAGAGGGAGTTCAAGTAACGCCTGGTTACAGGGAACAAGAACTCTGTATTTTATAAGCATAAAGTCATACTTAGTTTGTGGGTACGACTCTGAACCACCACCATCCTTATCCAGTCCTTTGATATTAACAGTTAAACGGTTGGTTCTGCGTTCAATTGTGCATTGAGCGTTCAGTGCCTTAATTTTCACACTTGGTCGTTACACTGATGACCAAATTAAGGCTCTGTTGGAGCAATAACTCCTATGGAACTATTTAAACTATAGTTGTCACACTTTGGTAGATCTCGAGATACTGTTTAATACTGAAAATAGAAATATAGATACAGCCAGCGTAAGTCGAATAGACCCTAAACACTGTCAGGGGTTATGTGGCTTTAAGAGGGTTATGGAGTTCTTTCGTATAGTCCTACAACAAGTTTAAAGAAAAGTATAAACGGATCAGGCGATGTCGTATCATCTCTTTCCGGCACATATTGAAAGCTCTTGAATCTCATGTGGATGATGTTACCATATTTGATAAATTTGTACGTAACCAGACCCATGAACATGTCTTTGGAATGCAAATTACAATCAGTTGCCAGCGGAAACTTATTTATTTAGTCCAACTTGATGAGTGGGTGCAGGTATTGAATTTTTAACAATAGCATCTACTTGTATGGGATGTGTAGTGCCTTTAGGACAAATATCTTTTTGAGGAGACGCCGTTATAACGAATATTGAAATTGATTTAGTCTAATGAGTTTGAGTTGAGTTTTTACTTAACATTTTGTTCTCCCCTTTATTGTTTTATCATATCTTTTTGCTTCATGAAACAGGTTGTAATAATCCTTAAAGGAATAATTTAAAATTTTGCTAAAACTCCTTTCCAGTCATGTCGCGTAACGACAGTTCTGGTGTCAGTTGAGTTTTGAATAAATGCAGCTGCCAGTTCTGCCGTCAAATTGGCCAAGTTGAGAATCTGCAAAACAGCGAGTTTTAGAGAATGAAATTGTTTGACTGGGTTTTTTACGCGGCGATGTTAACGACAAATCTTACTTTTCTTCGGCGTAAAAGGGTGGGTTAGGTTTTTCTTTACCAAATTATGCAGCGAATAGACAGACCTCTCCATAGCAGGATTATGGCGACCTACAATTGAGTGAAGAAGACAGAGCGTTATCCGAACAGAGTATTGAACTTTATGCCACCATTTTATCGCTGACACATGAAAGTAACAGAAAATTAGACAGATGCGTATAAGAGTATGTAGAAGAGTCGCAATATGGCACTCCCACAATTCTCTTTAGATTTGGTAATTAATTCGTAAGACATTCGTCTTGGGCGCATAAGTGCAACTGTAAACCTTTTAAATGCTGCAAGTTCCTCAATTTATTTAAAATATTTTACAATAATCTTAACATTTTGTTTTTATAATTTTGCTACATATTTTTATATATTTTCTCTCTCTTCTCATTATGATCAGTCCACTGTGCAACAACAGCAGTTGCAGTTTGGGTGCTGAGTATGTTTTACTCACTCAATTACTATTAGTTTTTCATAAAATATGGCAACACTTTAACGGCAATTTGTGAAAATTATGTTTCCACCATGTGAGAGCAGACTTAATGCGTGCACGTGCTAATGGCCTCGTCCATTTCATCATCTAGAAAACTACACACCATATTGTTTACACACACACACATCCGCACACACACACATCCCCACACACACACACTCGTGCATATCGCACGTTTGCCGCTATTTGGTTGTTGTGCGAGATGTAGAGAATCGCAATGCTGTAGGAGTAGTCGTACCAGTTATTCGATAAATGTTTATGAATTGTTTGTATTACTTTGCTCGAGTGACTCTACAAACGTATGTATAAACAAGCAACAATACTGGCAAATGTATCTTGTAGATATTTATGGTGTGCGATCATATTTTGTTCATTTATATTTGAAATTTCCGTGATTTTTAGTTACAAATATTTTTATATTCAATATTTATTATGTTGGCAAAAGTAATTTGGTTATGATTTCAACATACGTTTTGTTTTGTTGGCAGGCTCTTTTCATACAGAGTAAGTACTTATATATTTTTATTATGATAATCTTATTGTTTATACAAGTTAATAATGTTGATTTTTTTTTGCCTGAAAATGTTTTAATTATAATAACAAAATGAGTTGATATATTATTCAAAGTGTGGTCCATCGTTAGCCATTGCTTTTTCCCCTCTTTGTGGTAGCATATGGATTCGGCGCCAAAAGAATTGCTCCGGTTTTGAGGTAAAGATTGGATCAAGCCAATTGCTGATACCCTGTTCTGAAGTGAATGAAGCGTATTCGAAATGAATGGTAGTCAGAAGGGGCAAGGAGCCAAAACTTACCAACCACTGTTTTCTAAATAGTTTTTGATCGGTCTTTCAACATGTGGCCGACGTTTGTCATGATGGAAAATTATGGCCTCGTGTCTGGTCGAATATTCTGGTCGTGTTTCATTGATTGCTTGTCAACAAGTCTCCTATGATCGCCTGGCCCGATTTCAACTGCTCATGATATAAAACACCCTTCTTCTGATCCCACCAATTACAGAGCCATACTTTGGCGTCCTGGATATTCGGTTTCGGCGCGGATTTGGCTGGTTGGCGGCGCTTTACATATGACTTTTTGCACTTGGGGCTGTCGTAGTATATCCATTTTGCAATAAAATTTTTACTTGGAAAATAAGTAATTAAGGGAACAACACAAGTTCTCGCTAAAAACTTTTGCTAAAATGTCTGTCAAAAGTACTTTATAGTAATAGGAAATCTGGGGAATCGGCTTAGATTGCCCTTCAGTGGATATTGTGACATAGAGAATCAAGAAACGATCTTCCACACAGCCTTGACTGCACAGAGAAATTCATCTTTCCTTAATTGTCTAGACATGAGGATCTACTGAGTTTTGTCAATTTGAAGGCAGAAACAGTTTTGCACCTACTCAGTGAATTCCCCGTCTTGGCTGTAAAGAGAAATACATTTCTCGTTAAGTGCATAATTAACAGCCTGTGTCTAGGCAAAAGGATCGTCAGGAGAGATATATCAGCACTGTAGGATTAATGTAATACCTGCGACGATGGAGTCCTTAGTTTTGTTTGTTTATACCAAACTACCAGGAAAGCCAGCAAATCAATCTTTCTACGATTAAAATTCCAGGTCATATTAAAATAGTCATATTGTATTAAAAAAATAGTTTTTAACGTCCTTAAGCCACATAATGAGAGAACGACAGATGAACCAGGAATTGCATAAAATAAATGTTAAAGATAAATTGATGTAAAATATTGCACCGCCAATTTTTTGGACTATCACGATGCACGTTGCAGGATCAGGCTTCTGTTTAGGATTATAAGCTTGCAAGAAAGCTTGACTTAAACAACAACCAAGCAGACTAGTTTTCGTTTTGCTTCGTAAGTTTTTCAAGCCTCCCATTACCGTAATAACTCTTGCCATAAAACAATGAAATTTCTTATATAAATACTAATAAAACCAAGAAAGAGACAATAATATTGCAAGGATTCCCGCCAATTTTTCTTTCGTTATGCGCTTTATTAGCAACGAGATAAAAATTTTGGGCACAGGTGCCGCAAATCACACCCGCTTGATTTGCCATAAAATTATAATAACCAATAGTATATATGTGCATGATTTAAGGCTAAGAGCTTTCGTATTTATCTCATCTCCGGCAGAAATAGCAACAAACCAAACTTTTTAGACTTTATTAAATGAACATATGCCAGTACATATTGCCTTCTTCATAAATAACGTATGTCTGTCGCATCACATCATATTGTACGAGTACAAACACCCCCCGACATTGACAAATATCTATTCTTTATTCAACATGCATGATTGCCATAAAGAAATGTTGAAACAGCCCAAAAAATATAAATAATCTCACCAAATTACTGCACGCACAAAATATTAACCGAAAAAATAAGATGTGTGCGTAAGCAAATGTATTATCGTATTTATCTGGTAGGTTTGTAGGTGGAAAATAAGGGAGTTCCGTGGAAATGCGGCATGCGAAACGGAAGTCGGCTTAAGTCTCGATTAGAGATTCTGTGGCAGGCATCTGCTCTGCATCTAAATTTTAACACACAGACGTTGCAATATAAAAGGACACTCTACCCTAAATATTACTTTATGAATTAAATGGAACACGATACAGTGGCAAAATTTCAAGCAGCCTAATCCACAGGTAACTTTAGCTCAATAAGAAATTACCACGATTGTTCGTCGTAGGTGAAGTTTTGTCTTCACTTGCCTTTGAAATTGCCAATCTTGACAAAGGGTCAAACTTTATCTGAATGAAAACTATGTATTGATACTCGTACAACTCTCAAGCCAACAGCAGTTCTTTTCAGGGACAAACACCATTCTAGGTACCTCAGACTTAACTCATTTAGCTGAAGGAAGACAAAGCAGAGGAACCGGCTAAATCCTTAACCACAAGTTAGTAGATAGAATGAAGATCAGAAGGTCTGAAAGGTGTATTGTTTAGGGAATGTTCGGGGCAAATCATGGTTAAAGTACCATACGAGTACCTTTAAGGAAACCTTTCGCATGCAATTGAAAAAGAGAAAGAAAGGCTTAGGTGTTATTGGTGGAACTGCTAGAGGCGAAATATTATGAGATGATGTTGTTTTGAAACAATGAAGATGGGCTGATATCCTAAAGGTCTAACGATCTTCCAAAGTGTGCCCACCCTGGTTTCTAAACTCTCTCACTAATTGCCGGGGATTAGGTGACCTGAGCTCTTCACCTAGGGCATATGTATGTTTTGTAAGGACAATCTGGGATCGTAACGAACAGGATTTTTGCACTACTACGAGTATGTGGCATGCAGTGGTGCTGGTGGGTCCTTTACTAGTTTGTCCTTACCAGGTTAGGATGACTTATGAGCATCTCTTCTGCAGGGCTGAGGTGTGTGTGTCCAGCAAACGTGTTTAATGACAATAGAACTTGTTGTTCTGTACATGTCATTCAGAAACCAATACCTTGTCTCTGTTGTCACAAGTCAGAGGCGAAAATTATGAAACCAAAAAAATTCCATTAAGGTACGAGAATTGTGCATCAGGCTTGTCTTGAATTGGTATATTCAGGTTGGAATATCCTTTGATGTCAACCTTTATCTTCGGTTTATTTGCCATCATTATAAGTTTTGCATTCATTTCATCAATAGTTTTTAAATAAAAGATACTTATGAATTTAAAAAAATTTATTTATTTCGACTAAATTATAAGACCAATTACTAAATTGGAGTTGGAACCTTTTTATAAATACCATTTCATCCGAAAATTTCACAATTGCTCCAGAACTGAAAACTGGTCTCAAACTCCCAAAACAAAACACACAATCTGCTTTCAGGACACATATCATGTGCACAATTACCATTCATGGCCGCACAACGCGTCAAACAATGTAAATAATAATGTTTCAGCAACGAACGTAAATGAAGTAAAATGTACAGATTGACACAAGTCAATGTAAATGGAAAAAAAAGAAACAATATTGTGGAAGAAACACCGTAAACACAACGAAATAAAAACTAATCAAATGTTGATGCCACATTCGACTAAATGAGTCAGATGGTGTCATTGATACACCAATTGGCCAGGTCATAGCAAAATCATTGCAAGTCGGGAAAGTTACAGTATTAAATCGTTAAGAACTTCTAAATGAAAAGGTCACACTTAAGGGTAACTAGTTTGTGAAACAAGTACGAGGTATAATGGACCATGTGTGGGATACAGTCATTTTGTGTGCCAACAAAGGCAACCAAATTATGCTCGTTGTCTGCTGCCATTCCCAATGCGCCCATCCAAGTAGCTGGATATATCCAAAATGCCTATAATAGGTTTGACAGGATTTATTTATTAGAAATTGTCGGGACCTTGTCATTTAGAACAGTGTAATATTATACGAAAGAGAATTAACCTATTCAATCCTTATGCCCTGATTGCACAGACCCGGAAAATGTTGCTGCTTCTAACCAAGAAGGAAAGCCCAGGGTTCTTCATTCATATTGATGCAATTCATAATTAAATCAATCAAGACATCTTAACAACAAACCAACAACGCAAGTAACCTTGAGCTCATGTCGCCTATAAGAAATCATCAGTGGATTTAACACTCCTGGACCAGAACTCGCTTAGAAAATCTGTTAGGCAAACTGAAGCATTTTGTTGTTCGGGGCGCCGCCTGTATGGCCAACTGGTATGCGACTTTGCTCATTCTGGTATTGACGATTTTGCGATGTGAGTAAATTTGTCAATCCGTTTTCTTTTTTTCTTGCTTTCTTTCCTTATTCAGTTCATCGTCGGCTGGTGTTGTAGATACAACCTTGTAAATGTTTGATATGAAATGATACAAATATGAAACATTCATTTGACGTTTGTGACATGAAATTATTGGCGTGCGTGATATTGCAACAGAAAACAAACTTTACTGATGAAATAGCTTTGCCTATTTTTTTAGTTGGTGCGGGGAATTAAAAAATAACAAAATTTAACAATAAAAATATGTCTGTCTGTCTGTATATATATAAAAGAGATCTAAAAACGTGCATCCAGTAAAGTTTTTTTTATATTAAGGGATGTATTTCACTAAGATTTTTTTAAATTTTAAACAATAATTTTAAAAAGGTGTTTAGAGTAGAAAAAAGGAAATTCACCGATAGAAGTTTTCTGCAAAAGATGGCCGCTTTAGCGCTCTAAATGGCTATTTCAGACAGGCAAATGTTCCGGCCATTTTAAGCCATATCTCGCGCTACGAATTTTTTTACCGGCAAAATGTCAGTCATACGTGACATGACTGGAGGTCTGCGAGTTTGTTTTAGGGCACAATATAATAAAAATCGTCTAACTTCATTTTATCTCATTTTATTTCTCTGAAGAAAGTATTAAATGAGAATCTATCCGAGTAAGGGAGGCAGAGGGTTTACTGAGATAGCAAGTAGGCCGCTGAAATCTTCCGTGAAAGTAGGAATACTGGTTTCGAACCAGTATCTTCTTTAAGGGAGGAGAATATTCAGAGTAAAAAACTCACTTTCCTACATAAAGCAGTGCAATGATGACCTCTGCGATGCAAATATTGACTCAGTTAAGCAAAATTTCCGAACAACATTTTGTGCGTTTGAAAATGAAATAAGGGTTGCACTTATGGCGAACATTATTGAGGTACAAAACTGGATCCCTGTCAGTACCTGGACAGGGAGGATTGGAGGATTGCTTGCGTCCAAGACTGGAGCATAAAGTTCACTTCCAAACCCAATATTATTATATCACTAGCAGCCCCAATAAGACCAGAGAAGCGTGACAGCTTAAATAGGAAAAAATTGTTTAAATATTTCATTATACTCGCCCGATACTATGATCCCCATCATATGTCAGGAGACACCTATCTCGCTCCCACTTACATCTAAGTACCACCCCCTGTGCTGGCCAATATCAAATGAAATGATATTATAGATCCCGCTAGATGTTTATTAAGAAATTTATTTCAAATTAGATCTTCTTTTGTCAATGATTAAGGCAGGTTAAGCGCTGACGATTTTACACCCAATGAGGGCACTTTGCTTTCCGTTGAATAGAGGGCAAGGGGTACCTCGGTTGGCACGGCAACCACAACTCACGGAAATTCTTGTATGACTTCGGTTATACATGTTCTTCCGAAACCTTCAGCAAAGGTCAATTGGCAGAAAGGGGACTGACACGCCCCCAGAATACCTCTTGGTGTTGGTTGAGGAGCCTATCCTTGGCTGAAACGTTCTGGTTGTGTTTTAAGCCTAAAAAACGCAGGAAAAAGAAAATTCTTCCAGGTGCTGTTGTCTTGCAACAGGTTTGTTTTATGCAAGAAACTAGATTGAGAACTCGCCTGTGCGAGTCTGGTTAAGGTCTGATATTTCTGGAGGATTTCGGGCCACCAACTCAGGTGCCTTGTCTTCTCTTACCTTCTGGCGGAAGTGAAACGCCACCCAGTCCACTCAAGTTCCATTGGTCCACTGTCAGATAAGGCCGTCATGGCAGATGCTGGCATAACATCAATTCCGAAATCGGTCTCAATGATCAGGTAGACTGAAAAAAAGTTCTCTTTATTTTCTCCTATTAAAACCTTCTTCTTGCCTCCCGTTCTTGTTTCATTCCCATAGCAGTTTGGGCCTACAGAAGTCTGGCTTAAAGTTTCAGATACACAAGCATTTATCGCAATATTCCACGATAGTTGTTGGTAACATTTCATTATATCGCTGGGATTACATTGAATGAATATTGTCCTCTCTGTGGGCTTTGCTGGAAGTGCTGGACTCTGGCAATTACCATAACTCCTGAAAACATATTGTCACATCGTTTGTAAATTGATTTCAAACACTTAACAACAACAAAAACAACCCTGCAAACATTTAGCAAGAAGTCGACTGCAGTGCACGAGTACAAAGGAAAAACGAAAAACGAAAAACAACAAACAAAACACATAAACAACAAAAACCACATTAAAGCGAACAACTCAAAAATTTGTACAGACAATCCATAAAAAAGCCACTGCAAAAACAACCGTCATAAAAGAGGCAAAAAAAAAAACAGAAAGAAAAATGGATAAAAAAAAACTGCAGTGTTCACGAAAAGACAGAAAAATGTTAATATCTTTACCCTCGAATAAACACGGTGCAGGCTGACTGACGGTTTGCCTTGCTAACTAAATGCCTCGTTGACTGTTTGGCTGACTTAAGTAAATGGCTAAAAAGACAAGTTGAAACAAATGAAGCAATAAATTTAGTTGACAAAAAACATGCAACACCCAGAGATTTTGGCGACAAACCACAAAATGAAGACGAAAAGAAATCTTTTCTTTTTTTGTTTGTAAAAACCAAAAAACAGGCATGAATGGAGGATTTTGCACAATAAACTGCCTTGAGAGGAGAGTAAATTGTACATGTAAAGTGCTGTAAGAGATGGGGCATATATCACTCACTTGCATGTGTGTCAAATGACAAACAACTGACAAGTGACAAGAAAGTAAAGACGTCTTTGGACGTCACTCAGTTTTTCTGTTTGTTTGTTTGTTTTTTTTTGTGCCGTGAGTGTCTGCCTTCATATTTTCATCTTTCGGGAAATTTTTTTCGAAAATAAAAATTCGTGTGTGATGTGATGCACTTAAAGAAATAATATCGGTGTTTTGCAGGAAGTTCAATTCACACACGCATTAAGTGAAGTGACACAAAGTCCTTGTACTACAACGAACTCCTTTTTACTTAAAATTGTCTGCTTAACTTTTGGTCACGCAGTAGGCTGACTGGGCTACAGAGTCCCTTTACATCTTAAGTGAAGTGCTACCTAGTCCTTCTACTACAACAGACCGGTAGGTGGGATTTTGATCACAGCTCATTTAGTTTTGCCTTAAGGCTGGCTTCTACACTCAATTTATCGCTGCCAGTAGCGTTCGGGAAGAACATTCATATTCATTCCTGCAGACATCCATCTGGTTGAAATCGCCAGCGCCGCGTTACGTGACATGACAGCATATGCCTAATCTAATCCCCTTCAAACAAATTGAATCCGCGTAGAATGACTTCTGTGAAAGCGGAAGATATATTTTTTTTTCTTTTTAATATAAAGTATCTTCTTTTGGCAAAGCGTTGCCACCCGACCTAACAAGCATCCAGCAATGCTGAACATTTAACTGACTCAGTGCATCCTGTTATCGAACATCAGCTTGAACTTTTATATTCATGCTGAAAATATTTTTCTTGAAGTTTGAAACCGTCTTTTCTCTCTCTCTGTGCACTGCATTGTTTGACTCATCATTAGTTTTGATTGGTGATGGCAGGCTGTGCAGTCTTTGCACGAAATGCGTCTACATGAAGACTACATGTCTCTTTTATTTCCATATTTATAATTTTTAATAATTTTTTGGCAGTCCTAAGAATTCTTATTTTTCATTCTTCGTTTTCTTAAGCGACAGGGCGAATTATGATTATGATATGATTTGGTTAGAAAAGTGTCATTTGATTGCAAGAAGAAGAAAAGAAGAATAGCGAACGACCGACAAAGCTGCCATAAAAATCGAAATGACGCCACTGCTTTTTTAAGACGACACTGCATAAATATGGATTCGAGTGCGAGCAATCTTAAGATTAGCACTCTTATGCAACTCTGTTGGCTTTACGGAATTGTTTAACTAATAAATTTTTATGTACTCGTATATGAACACAGTTGTGTTGAAAATTGTATTTAAAAAAGGGAGCTTTTGTTAATATGTGTATGTAAGAAATTGTGTTTTAAAAAAGTGCATTAAAAATATCAACCCTTAAAACAAATAGCATTTAAAAATTTTTTTTTTAAAATAAACATCTCTTAAAAAAACTTATCTTTTGGTACCTGTTAAAAAATGTACCGTTTAAAAAAACACTTTTAAGAAAATACGTTTTACGCTTTTTACTTAAAAGAACTTTTTTTAAAAAGTACCTTTTACAAAAAGTACTTTTAAGAAGTGCATATTACAAAAAGTACCTGTGTGAAAACTACATTTTACAAAAATTTGCTTTTTAGAAAAAGTACATTTTAAAAAAGTACCTATTTACAATAAAAGTACCCTTTTACAATAAAATCCTTTTATAAAAAGTACCTTTTTGAATAATTCTCTAATGCATAGTACCTTTTACAAAAAATATCTTTTATGAAAAATACCTTTTACAAAAAGTGCCTTTTACAAAAAGTACCCATCACAAAAACTACCTTTTATCAAGAGTGGCTGGCAAAAATGGAACTTCTAAAAAAGTATTTTTTAATTAAAAAAAAACATTTAGAAAAAGTACTTCTTCTTCTAAAAAAGTATTTTTTAATTAAAAAAAAAACATTTAGAAAAAGTACTTTTTAATAAATGGGCTTTTAAAAAACCTTTTACTAAAAGTACCTTTAAAAAACATCTTTTTAATAAAAGTAACTTTCAAAAAACTTTCATAACTTTTTAAAATATTATCTTTTTTAAAAGAAGTAACTTCTTTTTTTTTTTAAACCCCCGATTTAAGTTGCTATTGCAAAAAAGAACCTTTTAATTAAAGTACCTTTAAAAAAACTATTATTAAAACGAGCTGTAAAAACCCTTTTAACAAATGCACCCATTAGAAATATAACCTTTTAATAAATTACGTACTTTTAAATAGAATTAATATTTTAAATTAAGAAAAAAAAACATTTAGGAAGAAAACCCTTTTCAAACAAATTCTTATTTGAAACAGCACCTTTTAAAAAAATTACTTTTAAAATTGTTCCTTTTAAATAGTTTTTTAAAAAAGAAACCGCGGACCTTTTTGAGCTTCAAGTGTGCTATGTTTATGCTCCTGCCTGTTTTCAAATTCTTTTTTTTTTTTTTGCAATTTGCTTTTCACTTTTTATGAGTGATCTCATATTTTACATTTCTTTAATTACATTTTTCTGGCAATTATTTTTTTTCGCAATTGCAGCGTTTTTATTATTCATACCCGAACACGTATGTACGTATGTATGTATGTGTGTGTGTAGGTACGAATGCGTACATGTTTGTCTCGTGACAATCAGAGTATTTAAATCAGGAGGCTCAATTAGTTGCTGCCACCTGTCAGCAGTTCGTCATTTTCATTTCACATTTATGACACCAGAAAGGGGTTAAGTTTTGATGTTTCTTGTTTGTCAATGCTGTTGTTGTTGATTTACTCAGAAATATAATAAGTTTAATCTGCCTGTGCGTATAACACATCTTCGAATACACTTGGCCATTTATTAAAGATGAAAACAATTTGAAATTTAAAAATAGATGTGTCAACTTGTCAGTTTGAGAGAAGAATTTATGATGCCTGCTGTGTGGTGTTTGGCAAGGGAGCGAAGGCAACGGCCGGAAAGGCGGATAGTTGCCATATAATTTAAGAAAATAATAATAATGATTATATTTTTATTTTGGCAAATTGTGATAATTAGTTGTAAATGTTAGAATATGTTTGGTTTTTTTTGGAATAGATTAAAAGTTATTAATTTTGTTTTTAGTAGCAGCAGCGTTCATGTGTGTGATATTATAATTAATTGGTGTAAGTAAATTTAATAACTGAAAATAGGATTTTTTTGTTAATTCCATTAATTGTTGTATCACCAGAACAGCAACTAAGAGGGCAACACTGGTTGGGCAGAATCGAAGATGCTAATTATACTTTAAAATGAGAAAGAAGTGAATTTCGCCTGTTGAGGGAACATCATTTTTTTTTAATAAAAACACTTAAAGAAAATGTTAATAAAGGATTTGGGGAGCTTGAGTCCTTATTTTCAGCGGCTATGAAGTGACTTACTGAGTTTCATTGAAGGCGTGGCAGGCCAAATAACTCCATACGCTCAGGTCGTCATGCTGAAAATAATCGATGGAATCTGTGCAATGATATTGGACGACCGAAATAGCATGAGATGCCTGACGCTGTAGGCATCCTAACAAATTCCACGTGCATATTTATACATAGGAGCGAGAGGTGCGGCATTTGCTCATATAAATACAATCGTGTGACCTCTTCAGTTCCACCATGAATAAGTTTGTCCATCCGGACGAAGTACTGATCCATTACAGTGCCTAACAGACTAATTAAATTAGTGGATTTTTTAGGTTTAGGGTGGGTCTGTTGGCCAATAAGGTAATGCGCAAGGTTGCTTAGGGTCGTTAACCCCGAAAAGGTTAAAAAGAATTAGCCGTAAAGATAACTCGGAGCTTGATAGATAGATTTATAATTGATTTAATAAGAGCTACTCTAGCGAAGCGGAAAGTGTAATTCTCTCAGGGCATTGTCGGGTTACATACTTGTAAGGTCATAAAAACTCCATGAAATGTACTATGAACTGCCATGCCATCCATCACATTCTCTATATTTAGCTCCTTACGACTATGAGACCCTTTTCTAAGCGCAAAGAAATGGCTGGTGGATAACAGATTCTGATCCAGCAAAGAGGATCTTCAGATCTCTTCTTCTTCTTCTTTTGGCGCTACAGTCCGTGGTGAACCTGGGCCTCAACCAACAAAGTTTTCAAGCTGGCACGGTCTTTAGCCAGCGTTCTCCAATTTTGCACACCAAGTTGGTTGAGGTCCCTCTCCACTTGTGTGCGCCATCGGTTCCGTGGGCGTCCTCTACTGCGTTGTCCCACAGGTTCGGAATCGAAGATTTTACGGGTCGGAGCAGTATTCTCCATGCGCTCTACATGGCCCAACCATCTTAGCCGTTGGATCCGTAGGCGCCTGGTTAGGCTCATGTCGCTGTACAACCCGTACAGTTCATGATTGAATCTTCTTCTCCAGAAACCATCAACGCAAACAGGGCCGAAGATTGAACGCAGAACTTTTCTCTCGAAAATACCAAGGACTTCGTCATCCGCCTTCGACACCGTCCATGCTTCTGCGCCATAAAGAAGTACAGGGATTATCAAAGTGGTATATAGTGTCAACTTGGTTTTTCGAGAAAGGGCCTTACTACTCAATTGCCTCTTGAGCCCAAAGAAACAGCGATTGGCAAGGGTTATTCTGCGTTTAATCTCGGTACTGATGTTGTTCATACTGTTGACTTGGGAGCCAAGGTAGACGAAGTCCTTCACTACCTCGAAGTTATAGCTGCCTATGGTGATGTTCGGGCCCAGTCGTCGGTGTTGCGCGTCCTTTTTTGATGACAGCATATACTTCGTTTTGCCCTCGTTCACCGCTAGACCCATTTTGGCCGCCTCCGTTGAAATACCAGCAAACGCTTCAGTGACGGCTCGCTGTGTTCGACCAATCACGTCAATGTCGTCAGCGTATGCTAGCAGTTGCACGGACTTTTGGAAGATCGTGCCTCTGTTGTTGGCGTGTGAGTTTTGCACGATCTTCTCAAGAATTATGTTAAAAAAGTCACATGACAGTGCGTCGCCTTGTCTAAATCCCCTTCTGACATTGAAGGTCTCGGTGAATTCGTTACCGACCTTGATGGAGCAGCGAGAGTTCTCCATCGTCATCCTACACAGCCTGACGAGTTTAGTAGGAATGTCAAAACTAGACATGGCTTCGTATAGCTCGTCCCTATACACACTGTCATATGCGGCCTTAAAATCAACGAATAGGTGGTGGGTGTCGATATGCATTTCTTGGGTCTTTTCCAGGATCTGCCGTAGTGTGAAAATTTGGTCGATGGTGGACTTCCCCGGCCTGAAACCACACTGATAAGGACCTATCAGACTGTTCACGAATGGTTTCAGGCGCTCACACAAAACGGCAGAGAAGATCTTGTAGGCGATGTTCAGGAGACTTATTCCTCGGTAGTTGGCGCAGTTGAAGGGGTCTCCTTTTTTGTGGATCGGGCAAACGATGCTGAGATTCCACTCGTCGGGCATGCTTTCCTCCGACCATATCTTACAGATGAGCTGGTGCATGCGCCCAACCAGGTCATCTCCGGCTGCCTTAAATAGTTCCGCGGACAGTGCGTCCGCTCCTGCAGCTTTGTTTGATTTCAATCTCGATATTGCTATCTTGACTTCATTCAGGTCGGGGGGACGGAATTCTCTACCATCATCGTCCGTTATCTGTAGTGGAATATTCTGCCTGGCGATGGAATCGGTGTTTTGTTCGCCGTTAAACTGTCTGCAGAAGTGATCCTTCCAGATTCTCAGCATCGATTGCGGCTCTACTACGATTTGTCCCTCTTCGTCACGACAGGCTTCTGTCCGAAGCTTATATCCATTGGATAGTTGTTTTACCCGTTGGTAAAACTTTCGGATATTATTCCTGCCGTAACACCTCTCCAGTTCCTCGATCGCGCGCTTCTCGTGCTCTTTCTTCTTCTTTTTGAGAAGCCGGTGTTCTTCCCTTCTCTTCCGTTCGTAGAGCTCACGAGCTGCTCTCGTCCTTCTCTCCAACGTCGCCTTATACGCTGCTAGCTTCGCTGAATGTGCCTGCCTGCACTCGTCGTCAAACCATGGGTTTTTTCCGGGTGGCATTTTAAAACCCAATACATCAGAGGCAGCATCTCTGATGGCGTTTTGGCAACGGTTCCATTCCTCATCGGTTGTTTCGCCTGGCAGGGCTGGACTCTCTGAGAGCTTAAGGGAGACTAGATCGGCAAATTTCCCAGCGGTCGATTGCGATTGTAGCTTTGCGACGTCAAACTGTTGTGGTCGTGCTCTACTCCGGTTTGCTACTGATATCCGTGATCTTACCTTGGCTACAACAAGGAAGTGATCGGAGTCAATGTTGGCTCCTCGGAATGTTCGGACATCAAGAATACTGGAGGAGTGTCTGCCGTCGATCGCAATGTGATCAATTTGGTTGACGGTTACTTGATCAGGGGACCGCCAGGTCCCTTTGTGAATGTTGAGGTGAGGGAATCGCGTGCTTGCTACAGTGAGATTGCGCCCCGCTACAAAATCTAGCAGCCTGAGTCCGTTATCCGATGTGTCGTCATGCAGGCTGTGTTTCCCGATGACTCTAGCAAAGATGTCTTCCTTGCCCAGCTTTGCGTTGAAATCTCCTAGGACGATCTTGGTGTCGTAGCTGGGGCATTGATCGTATGTTCTTTCTAGGAGATTATAAAAGTCATCCTTGCTGTCGTCATCTTTATCCTCCGTAGGGGCGTGGGCGCAGATTAGGCTAATGTTGCCGAGCCTAGCCTTGATGCGGATTGTAATGAGGCGTTCACTCACGGATTTAAAGCTTAAGACTTTTTGCCTAAGTCTGCCTCGAACAACAAACCCGCATCCAAACAGGCGCTGTCACCGCTCTTTGTAGCAATCACCGTAGTAGATGTCGCAGTTTCTCACTTTCTTTTTGCCCGGCCCATCCCATCGCACTTCCTGGATGGCGGTGATGTCAGCCTTATAGGCTTCCAGGGCCTCCGCAAGTTCATCGGCTGCACGTGGTCTGTTCAGGGACCTGACATTCCACGTGCAGAACCGAAAATCGTTATCCTTATTTCGTTGTTCCTGGTCGTCAGCAATGAAGTCATCCATATTTATATTTATTCTTTGTTGTTGTGTCGAAACTAGTGTGTTTTTACACGGTAGGGAAGTTACCCCCACGCACAACCCCCGAAACCTGGAGAACCGGGTCCTGGTTTAGACCCCTGGACAGAGGGGATTCGCTGCACACTTTGGTTCACCTCTAAGCGGGTGCTGTAGGGGCTATCCAGGGGCGCCACGGGGAGGCAGTATGTCAGCTTGACCAGTCCATTTTCAGGGATCGCTGCTGGCTTCTCGCCAGGTTGAGAGCAATCAACAACTTTGCCCTGAGTGCACTGGCCCATTCCCCCTCTTCAGATATCCCATAATTTTTAGGGTATAAAAAGTCTAGAGTTCGGCTGAACTACAAGTGTTGAGCTTAAAAGAAAATATATTGGAACAAAAAGTCCTCTTATAAAAGCTTAAGGCAATTATCAAACTGTTGTCGTAATGAAAAATGTTAACGCTGTGCAACTCAGAAAATTGCCGTCTGCCAATTCTGGACCGTTGTCATCTATCTGTAGTACTAATACTATTACACATTTGTAATTACATATTACATTTCCTTAATTTTTGTAAATAAAACCTCTTTACTTTTACTTTTCGTATTATGAACCCGTTTATACAGATTTTTTTTTTTTTTTGGAAATCCTTTTCATTACATCAAACCAATGAAATGAAAATCTGTCCATTCAATCTACGAGTATCGACCATCCATCTGGCCATGATTTTTGTCATTCTTTGTTAAATTGTCTGTTTCGGTTTTGTGTTAAGTCCTACGGGGTAGTTTCCTTATCCGCTTTCATATATTTTGTACGTCATTCTTTTGTAATTTTTATAAATAATTTAAATTGTGTTGTAGTTGTAGTGGTAGGAACCCCACTTTTGGATCAACTCTTGCTGGCCGCCACCAGTATATTGGGTGAGAATTGAAAACCAATTTCAAAGGTAATCGTTAAAGATGTGACTGAAATGGCATAGAGAAGCAATCAAAACGCACCAACT
Organism: Epicampocera succincta; assembly: GCA_932526305.1. Classification (NCBI taxonomy): domain Eukaryota; kingdom Metazoa; phylum Arthropoda; class Insecta; order Diptera; family Tachinidae; genus Epicampocera; species Epicampocera succincta. The sequence goes on along the minus strand of OW052037.1, from coordinate 8,800,895 downwards.
CATCCAATTCTAGATTGATTTTATTTAAAGTTTTTGTTTTTTTTTTTTGTTTGTGTAACGTCTTACTCTACACATCAGTATTGCTGTTTCTCTTGAGTTGAATACACAGAGAAAATGTTTTTTCCTGTTATAATACTGTTGTTTCATTAGCTGTTCCTGTTAAATTTACTTGGTTTTTGCATATATCGCATTTGACTGTTTTTGGTTTTAAAACAACTTTGGTGGCATCCAGTTAAATGAATAGAATTTTCATTAAGATTGAAAATTAAAAACTAAAAAAAGTTCTCACCAAATCGATGCACGTAAAGAAAAAACAAATGACATATTAAATGAAACAAACGCAGTTTTGGGCCTCAATTCATGGGCAATTGTTTGCCCAATTCAAGCTTAAAATCAATAAACTGGTAATTATTTTAAAACTTTTATTAATTGTTGTTTAAAACAACTAAATTTTTTTGATTAAGAGGTTTTTGAAAAAGTGAGAAATACTTCTCGGCTGTACTTCGACACAAAAGCACCATTAAAACTTGTTTTGCTATCGAAGGATTTATTACTTCTTCTTTTATTTTCGAATTTTTATCATATGGCTTAGACTTTCTTTCTTGTGTTTTTATTTTAATCATACTACTGTCGGATTTATTATGATTTACCTGTATCACTTCGGAAAAGCAAGATCGATCTTACACTGCCCTTTAATATGTTTGATTCTTAATGGAACCTTTACAGGATTTGTTGCATGTTCATTTTATTTCCGAATTTTTATTAAGTGTTTGCAATGTGTTGCCTCTTACTGATATTTCGATTTGATTTAATATGATTTATATGTACCGCGGCACAAAATCATAATCGAACTTGCAATACAATAAATATAATGTTCATTTTACTTTCATTATATTTCAGCCTATTATTTCAATACTTTTCGCGTGTTGTTTTAATCACATTTCAATTTGTTTTAACATGATTTACTCGTTTGTGTTTGTAAGGAAATTTTTTAAGATTTATTATTTGTTCAATTAATTTTCTAGTTTTTATCATATGATTCAATATTTTGCATTTGTGTTTTAGTCATATTTCGGTTTGATTTAACCCAGAATCAAACTTTAACTGCAATGAAAATCAATATTTTGCAGTTTTGTTTTAAGCGTACTTCAATTTGATTTAATTTCCAATTACAAAAGCATAATATCTGTGTGGCATTTTATCATAACAGCTTAAGTCTAGTTTTAAAATGTTATTAATTTGAGCAAATTGGTAAATATCTTTTTCGTATTGGATTTCTGATGATGCATTTTTTTTTTTTTTATTTCGGTTTAATAAAATTTATTATTAAAATCAGTTTTTCATCGAAATTTCTGGCAAAAGTTTATTTGCGTCTTAACTCGACTTAGGCTGTTATGATAAAACTATATATTATCGCACTAAAAGTGACATGAAAACGTTTATTTCAGTGTCACGATTGTTTAAGCAGGCGTTGATTTCAAATTAAGAGATTATCAGGAAATAACCTTTCTTTGTTTTAAAAACAACCTGATTCCATGTTAATTCATATCCTAAGCTTTTTCTATGTGTAGCCTTATACCCAGCCTTTGCTTGAAAGTGTTAGTCATCTGTGTGATTTGATTGAAATATGATATTTCACCAGTTGACAGATTCGTTTGAGTCCTTTGGGTAGTTTTGTATCAAAAAAAAAAAATTAAAAAAAAATATAACAGAAGAAGGAATGAAGAATTTTTTTAGATAATTTTTTATTTTTATTAGAATGAATATGTGAATCTGGTTATGAAATATTTCTTTTTTTTTTATCTGTTACTTATGATTGAATGAGTTGTTTGCTGATGGAGCTGGCAAAAAATGTATCCAATAGTGATGAAGTAGACATAAGAGATTTCGGCAAACTGTCTAGTATCATATTTTAGTATTTATTTAGAAATTATATTTTAATCCTGATTAAATTTGCCTGTAAAAGCATTTTTAATCGAATAATAATTCAAATAAATAAACTTTTTTTTGGAAAATTTATTGATTAAGAGTGTGTGTGTGTGCAGCAGTGAGGAAATATTTATTATATTCGAAAAAAATTCAAATAAATTGTAGAAAATTATTGTCCAGTTGAAGTGCTGAAAACTTAAGCGGGGAAGAAGCGAAAATTGTGGAATAAAGGAGGCACCAAAGACACCCACCGCTAAACAATTTAGACAAATTCTTGTGCAAAAATTCACAAATTCCGTGATTGCTTTAAAATATTTACGATATTTGTCACTTTGGCGGTTTGCGTGTCTGTTTTGCCAGCTTCCACAAACACATATACACACACTGAGACATTTATAGTGGAACAAAGTTTTATTGTCGTGTCATTTGAAACGCAAAATGAATCAATATAATATAATAATGTGGCTGTTTTCATAGGAAAGCATTAAATTTTGATATGAAATCATGTAAATTCTACCTGAAACACTAATGACTCAATTCTTTGCCACATATTTATCAAACATTTATCAAACAATATCCTTAAAACTGTTTTATGTTGAAGATTCTCAAACTTTATTTCAAGTTTCTAATCTCAGTTTTCTAGTGGCCAAATGGTGAGTTGGTACCACGATTGATTTTTCACCCTAAACTTAAGTGAATGTATACAATTCCAAAAGTTCCTAACCGTCCACCAAAGATTAATTGGCAGAAGGAGGGATCCGCTGTTCCTGCAGCATGTTGCCACCAAACACTTCTGGCTAAAGCTGTTGGCTGATGGAGATTCTGATGAGCCCCTCCTGGTGAGACCAAATGTTTTTCGCAGTGTGGCTGGGATTCTGGAATAAAATTATATAAATTTACTCTTCCACTGCATCAGCTGTTTTTGTGATGTTTTTTGCACTTTAGGAATCAAGACATTTTTAGTGTTGCCAACTTTTACTTTCTACAACGCACTGAGCATCAAATGCAGAGCAGTGATCCAATTTCCGAACAAACTCGATATCAGTGTGATTTGCTCGGGCTGTTCTGAGGGGGCTGTGCTGTGGTGAAAGGCTTAAAAGAATCACAGCTCTTCAGCAAACGGTTTATTGTTGTTTTTCCACAAACGATTCAAAATTTGTTTATTGTTTATCTACATAATTTATCTTTTGCCAAATAAGCGACCGAAATTTACGGATGACTGAAAATTAAAATAAATATTTATCTGTAAAAATGGTGAGTTGCCGTTTCCTTATGGAGTGACTCCAACTTAGCAACACAAAATGTGGAACTTAATTTTTTACTCACGCTCATTAGCCTTGACTTGCCATTAAGTGCATCCTGATAGACTAATCCTCACAACCAGCAAAACAATGTTGCACTATCAAGACAGTCGATAGTGCAACATTATTCACACATATATTGTAATAATAATCATATCCGTCATCACAACTCTTTAACTATTCACTAAGATTTTTAAAGCAGTTGGGAAATGAATTTAAAAAAAAATCTTCCGCTCAAAGTCACTGCTTTCCTTTTTACAAATTGAGCCAATACAAGTAAATAGTTATTTTTGTTGTTGTCATTGGAAAATAAGAAAAAAGGAATTAAATGATTGAATGATATCTGTCGCCTTGTTGCCTGCATCACTTGATAGTGCTGCCGCCACATTCTTGCACCACGACAAGCAACAACTAAGACATCATCTTATATTGCTTTTGCTAGTGATGGCTGGTTGCACTTGTTGTCTTCACTCTACCGTAAGATATGAAATGTGCTCATATGTGCGTGTGTTTGTCTTCCTTCAGAATACTCGAACACAGTTCTTTTTCTTTGCTCTTTTTGTTGAATGCAACGAAATTTGATGTGACAGCGACACTGACAATTTGCATTTGAACACGCATAATCACATCACAACTAATATGAAAACCTATAGAGGTGCCAAAGAGTGCGATCATAAAACATGACTGAAGCGGATTGCAGTGACCTCAAATATATATTTCCTCAAATTAATAAAATTAGATGCAGTTTTTGCGATTTTAAAATTCGACTTAAGCTGTTATGATACGAGTAAAATGCTACAGTTATAATTCTGTATGCAATAGGATCCATTTTCTTTAGGCCTGGCAGTTACTGCCTTAGAAATCTTTGATTTGATTTGTCACGTTTTCACGCTAAGAGAATCGAAAAGATTGTTTGACCACCAGGCCAGAGCTAGAAGCTTCTATTCCTGCCCAAGACTCAGCAGATGTAGTCAAAACAGTTCTTAGTTTTGAGTCCATCTGCTGAGTTCAAATCACACAGAATTATATATGAGTATCTCGATCGATGATAATTCTTTATTAAAAACAAAACGATATATGAAAGCGACTCATATATTGTAGTAAATACAGATTTAGGCTGGGGAATAATTTTATTTATTTTATCTTAAATTTTAGTTTTATTTTTCATTCTGTTGAGCGCTTTTTGGTAGAAGTCTGTCTGCCCCCTGCTGTAGGCCAGTCCATTATTAAATACGGTAATTGGTTGGAGAGATCTGGCTTATAAACTCCATTACATAAATAACGAATTTTCGTATTCAAAAGAAATGCTGCCCTTACAGCTCTGCGCACGTCTGTCGCGCCAGCATATGTACGTACATTGAACGGTACATCCATCCAACATTCTTCTGGTACAAACGTAAATATATTTTATCTGGCGATGAATAATGAAAGTTTTTTAGTTGATTGTATAAAACTCGTGTACATTTTAAATAGAAATGAATAAAAATATTTACATTAATGCATGTGTGGATGGGCAAATACCAACAAAACACGCACCAACACACGCAAACAACTAAACAATGTGTGAATAAGTTTTATAGACAAGTGTCGTACGAGGATGCACTTAACAAAGATGTCGCCACAGTGTTGACATATTTTTGGCCAATTTTATGATGCTTCAATACTTTTTGCATTCTGTTCATTTATATTAAAGTGTGTGGAGGAAATGTTACATCTTGCAAAACAACAACAACAACAACAACAACACCAAAAAATAAAAGAGAAAAAATTTGCTGAATGCTGATGTGCTTTCCTTTTTGGCTGATGCTGATTTCTTGGCTATAGCAAGTTTTTCCTTTTGTCCACAACATGAGTGAATGTTTTGAGTTGTTGGCTTCTAACGCAGCACTCGTACCTACACACACACACACACACACACACACACACACACATACATACATACATAAATGTATTGGAGTTGTTGTGTTAATCATTTGTTTAAGTTGTGGCCTTAAGTGATGCATGTGCGGATGGTGTGCAGTATTTAAACATGTTCATAAATGGCATATTTGTTTTTATGTCATTTGTAATTGATGTTTTTTGTCTTCAGTTTATACAACAATAAAACATGCAACAATGTTTGCTTTAAAAATAGACAAGTCTTAAGCTGTTCAAAACGAAAACATACCACACAGACAATTTTCGGAAAGACGAACTCTTCCAGCCGCTTGCCGGTGGCAGGCGAAAGTTAAGACAATCGTGCTGGAGTTTGGCTAAAAGTCGAGTGAACATAATGGACTATCCCGAAACGGGGGACTTCTGAAAACTGGCAATTGTCTTCATTTCTTAACCAAAGAAAGTAAAAAACATTCAGCAATGCTGGTCCTTTAAGCAAACGGGGAAGATAACTTAAAACAAGCGATTCAGGATAGGCTGGCAATGGAATAATCCAATAATACAACTTACCAAAATTTAACTTTAATATGTATCGATATTTGACATGTTGACCCAACTTGATGGTATTTAAAGCGAATAAGTGACTGAGTGTCACATCATCTCCCTTGTAAGACACACCAGGCATATGGCATCGTCTTGGATCATGTAATAAAATACTTGGAGCTGGACCATATCTATCAATCTAGCTTTTGTTAGACACCTTAAGAACTAGTATATATGAGATGGGTGAATCGAACTCCATTAAGGACATCAGCTGTGAACCAACTCACAACAGCTCTTCGTCGCACAATTGCCGGCCTGGCATATGCTGCCAGCCAGCAACGTTTTGAAACACGTCCTAAAAATTGGCGTCCACCCGCAATTTAATTATCGAGATTATTATTGTGTTCTAGCGATGACTTAGTTTGATAAATTTAGGTAAAGAATTTTTGCAGAGTATCCTTTGAAGAATTACACAAAAAGTTAAGTTTTAAAATTCAGGAGATTACACTGGAAAAACTCTGCTCACGTCCAAGCAGAATTTTGCACTGGTTTCGAATATTAAGAAAATTTCATTTAAAATTAAGAATTTTCTCTTTCATAATTAATTTATTTCATATAAGACCTTCAAATTACATATATTGAAATCTCAAAGAAAATTAATATATTCAAGTTCTAATTTGAAAATTCTGCAAACGAATAAGAAATTGACTACATCTAAATTGATACTGATTTTAAGTATTGAAAAAATTCCATTTAATATTGAGGATTTTATTTATCATAATCAAAAAAATTTAACAAAAAAATAACAACTTCAAATTGGAAAATTTCGAAACTTGTAAGAAAATCAATATTTTCAAGTTATTTTAGAAAAATTTGCAAACAAATTAACAAATTGAGTAATTTTTTATAGAATACTAACAAATTTTGAAAAGTTTTTACCGGCCGACAAGCTGCCCTGCCCTCAATGTTCTTGCGTAAGCACTATTTTTCCTTTATACAAGATTGTGTGATAACTGCTGCTATTAAAACAAACATGTGAACAGAAAGAGCACGAAAATTGTTTAGCTGTGTGAAAGTGTATTCGGGTACCGACCGGTTGGTTGGCTGGTTAAGAATTAGACTTGAAAGATTTGAACAAAAAAGTGGTAAAAATCGGTTAAAAATATAAAAAATTTAATATAAAAATTGGGGTTTTCAAAAGCCATATAAGAAGTAGGATTTGGGCTTGAAAGGACATTGTGTTTGAAATAAGTATTTCGTAGTTGCATTTTATTTGCTTGTTTGTTTGATCAGTACAATCAATCCTCTTTGCAACCTATTGCAGTTATTAATGTATGTGAAGTATTCTTTTTGCCACCCCTGTAGAAAGCAGTATTTTTACAGGTCCCGAAACCAATTTTTGACAACATGAGCTGTGTTTAAATTTCAAGTAATATTTCAAAATATATGACTGATTGTCCTTTCGACTGGCTGCCTGTGTATCGATTAAAATAAATCTGGCACATTTATATATAGAAACAAAACGACCGTGACAAATGTGTTTAAAGCTGACAAGTTTTAAGATGACAATGCCGCTGAGTATAAGATAAGACTGAACAATACAGGCCTTCAACTTCACATCAGCATCTTGTTTTATATCTTTTGTTCAGCTGCTCCAAACCCAATAAATTCGTTACCATATTCTTCTAAACAGCCAAAAACTTTACTGCACTGTTTGGCCGAACGAGTGTGATATTTTTGAGAAGCTCAGAAATCAACAAAATCCAGAATCCAGAATCCAGACAGACTCATCAAGTTTTAAAAGAAAAGAAAAACTACAAAAAATTGTTTACTTCTTAAACAGACATCATGCCCGCAATCATGTCCTTGCTTGGCCTCATCATCGTTGTAACAAACATCGATGGTGTGCAGAGCAGCAAGAAATTTACGAAAAAGGAAAAGACAATTTTTAGCCCTTATAAACTATATATTTGATGGCCGCACCAGCACACAAACTTGGCTAGAACACACGAGTTTTATATGTGCAGTGAAGCAAATAACAAAGATCCTTCAGTAGATTGACAAGAACATCGACTGCCATTTTCAAATACAAATTCATCAGCAACGACTCTACGACAACAAGTCCCCACTAACAGCTGCAACACCAACACCAACACCAACAGCAACACCAACAGCAGCTGCTTGCTGCTTATCGAAACGTTTTTCTTATGTCTTGTTGTTTTGGGTTTTCCTCACCGACCAAAACAATGAAGGCCAACAGTCTTGAAGACGCCTGGTCATGTGACTGGGCCGGCAGATTGTTATAAATCCTTCATCCTCTTAATGGGCAGGGGTGCCATCACCACCATTGACTGTTACTTAGTCAATCTGTTATAAACAATAGTTTTATATGTATGTATGTATGTTTAGAGCTTAAAAATGTCCTTGCAAATTTCTATAAAATAATTTCTTTTACACAACCCCCTCCAACTTGTCTCGTTATCCGTAGATTACCCATCTGTTTTCAAGTCCTTCATTAGTAAAAGTTGAAAATTTTCACAAGAAAATAAGATGAAAAAAATTAAGAAATATCCTGACAAATCTAAAAGGAAAAAACAATAAGTTGAATGAAAGCATATAAAAAGTAAATCAAGCAGCCAACCAACAACTCACCCATCAAAGACATTCATTCAACATGTCATCTTTTTCGTCATCAACACATCTCAGTTTTGTACTTCTGCTGCGAGTGCACAACAGCTTCTTGTCGTTTTCTTCATCATTATCATCTTCTTATCTTCATTCGGCTTCTGTTTTGTTTTGTTTTGTTTTTGTTGTGCCATCTAGCTGTTGTTGTTGCTGTTGTTGTAGTTTTCATTTTCCTCATCTCATGTTGGGAATTTCCAGTTCGTAATCTTTGTGTTTCTTAACAGTTCAAAGTCCTCACATAAACGTAATCAACCCAAATATATATATATATATGTTTCTATATATATTGTTTGTGCAAAATTAAGTCAAACACTGGTGGGCGAAAAAATAGCAATAAGACTAAATATATTGTATAACCGAATTTGTTTTCCATATACAATAATTTTTGTAATCACAATTTGTTAAAGGGATCTGCGAAAAGGGTGAGTTCGATGCCGTGAAAAGTAGTTTCACAGGTAACTATTTGATGCCACAAACTGTTATATGTAAAATTAACTAACACATGGCAACCATGTGATTTGCACAAAGAGAAACCTTGACGTTTATGTTTCTCAAGCCACAAGTAATTTTTAAAACAGGTCCCAAGATGACTTGATTTAATTTTAAGGATTTAAAAAGGATCTTGATTAGAAGTTCAGTTTTGGTCACAATTATTCTGTTACAGTAGGACAATTTTTGCCTTTTCTTGGAATGTCCGCATCAATGATGAATATCTATCCGCCCACAGAGTGCATTATTGCAATCTCTCTTTTTAAAACAAAACCCGATGGCACCTTTATAATCAAGTAGCCACTGAAATTGTTGTCACTTTTATTTGAGCGGTTTTTCGAACGCTTCGTCCAATTCAACTACATTTGGTGAACTTGAACAACGACTCAGCAATTCCCCAAACAGCAATAGAATGACGAGGCACGCGAGTTGGTAGTCTGAAATCCTCAAGGAACACAAGACACATCGAGTTCTTTGCAAAGAACAGACATCTGCTATATGACAACTGTAACTCGAGGACCGCTACCAAGTCTCCCTCCAATGCTTTTACGTTTTTAAGTTTAAACTACAGCCGAAACGTTTCAGCCAAGGAAAGCATCTCAAGGCAGTCTAGAGGCGTGTTGGTCCCTATTCTAGCAATTTACCATGGTAAGAAGTCGAGCACGAACTGCTCTTTCCTACTACACCTAGACCAGTACACTGCCAGTACGCCAAGGCAAAACCTGCAACCTGGGGATGGGTAGTCGGGGATGAGGTCACAGTGGATTACTAGTATAACAGCCTTGAAAGTCATTCAGTCAACTTTTGACAGCAGCTGCATATTAACAAATTCATTTATGTTTAGTGTGGTTACATTGGTGTAGTAGTAACCGTTCCAATAGATGTCCTTGCCCCAACAACGGCAAAAAAATATACTTTTAAGTCTTATGTAATTGCTTTAAGAAGGCAAAAATGCTATTTTTATCAACATAATTGTAGACGAACTCAACTTGAACAAAAGTGTGCATGGGCCAGTTTGATTCTTTATTATTTGTTTTTCACTTTTTTTTTGTCCTCTTTTGCTATAAGAAAAATTGACGAAGGACATCTTTTGTGAGTTGTTTCAATTTGTTTTTTTTTTTCTTCTTATAAATATTTGTAGGCGAATACCAAAACACAAGACAAATATTCTACCACTTTTAAGGGTATTCCCACCAACCCACCCCAAAAAAAAAAAATGTGAAAAAAAGAAATGAATTGAAAAACTTGTCCTGCCAAACACGAGTATTTCGTCTATTAAGAAGCCAGAAACTTAATCAATTTAAAAAAAAGTCGGTAAACTCTTCGAGGTATTTGGAATGAACGTGTTTGATTTGCATCCAACAAGTTGAATCGGCTGCTGAGTTTGTCCGGTTTAAGCTGCTTAAATTATGGAATGTTTGAGACTTCTATTAAGGAGAATTCTATTGAAGCGTTGCCTTAACGCCAAGGACATTAAAGTGAAACAGTTTCTATATCTTGCTGGCAAATTGTTGTTTATAATGTTTTTAATAATTATATTAATTTTCAATTATTTCACTGATTTATTCTAGAATAAATTTAAATTATTTCATTTAGTACAATTCGTTTAAACAGCGTTTTGTTTCTGCTGTTGTAGCCTCCCCTGGTCAAATCAACACAATTACAAAAACTTCCAACTTGCAATTGTAATGATTACAAATAATGTCAGTTGCTTCCGTTCGTTTGAAACAGCACTCAACTATTACGTTTGCAATTGCAAAACTTTGAAATGTACAGAATAGCAAAAAGAGAGAAAAAAACACGTATTATTTTCATTTTACTCCTTCAATGGCTCTCCTCCTCTGTGCCGTCGCTGTACATTCATACAGATTTACTGTTCTTCTTTTAGTTTTAGTCGTCATTGTCAGTCAGTGAAAACTGTACATACATACATTTTATTGTAGAGACGAGTCAAGTTGCTGTCAATTTAAAATAGAAAATTTATAGAGTAGACAAAATGATGGACAGCTTATTTTTTTCCTCTTATATCCGACCAACTTGTGTTGGTGTTCTCTGTCGTGTTCATGTATTCGTAAAGGATGTATATATAAAATATTTTATTTTATAATGCCATATAACACCAACATATAGTTGTATGCGAGGGTTGTATTGAAATTTCATTAAGAAATATGCTACAAATTTACAGCGATGCTATTTTTCAACAGTGCAAACAGTTGCATTCACTTCATACACTGCAACAGATATATTTGTCCAAAACAAATCGAAAATGCGAATTCCTCAGAAATCCTTGAAATTTTTATGTATCTAAATTTGGTGAAGGTTTTGCGGTAATGAGTTTTATAGGTTGTGTCAGCTTATACAATATATTCCGCTACCTTTTACAAATGGGTTTCGCTTCACTTAAAAAAAAAATACATTTCTTGGTCCTTCAATTTTTTTATACTCATTTTTTTTTGGCGCCAAAGTTAAAAGCGTTTCTTAGCTCCTTTATTTTAGTTAAATTATTATATATTTTAAAAAGTTAAATTCATTGTTCCTAACATTTACTATCAAGTAATTAAATGAGGGGAACCCCTTGCTATTTCGCGGCCGTGATTACACGCAGCCTGTATTTGCAGTAAATATCAAAATGTATGTGTTCCATTTTAGCTTCTGCTTGAGTTTTGTTTGTTTTTATTTCACTTTATTTATGTATGTAATTATTATATCTTGTTATACGCTCTGTTCTTGGCTGGATAATCATTGACTACTAGAGGAAACCAGTTATTCAGCGTTTCAGCAAAATTCGTCTATCGCCATTAAAAATTTGCTTAGCATTGAAATAGAGGCTTGAACGGTTGTCAAATGTCGTTAAACTTTCCAAACCAACCAAAAACTCAAATACTAATTTATTGTTTAGTTATAACTCACAAATATTTGATCTTAACTATAATCGTAAAAGTATAATAATTTTTCAGAGTAAAATTAACAGAATTCATGTGAGTACCTGGCCTTATAGACTAAATTTAGAGTAGATCCAATCCATGGTTGAACTGGTCAATGGCTCACCAATGGTCACATAAGGCTTGCAAGGCTCGCACTAAACACAGGCTGAATCGCTTGGGACATCTAATCCCTGCTGCCAACCCTTTCCCAGACAGCTTAGCGCCAAGTATACGAACGTGCTAGACTACTTACCCTAGTCTAGCGCCTACTGGTTGTCCAAAGACAAGGCATTATACGTCTATCAATAATCTTCGTTTCTGATTCCTTATTACAACGGGTAGCTGCCAGCCATGCCTTAAAGAGGTTTTGGATACCCAAAAACAAGGCATTGTACCTCTATCAATAAGCAACGCTTTTTGCTGCAAATGAAGGTATAAGTCATACATGAAATATAAATATACACAGGAGCAGTACCAGTATGCCTTGACGGCAGGGTGTGCCTTGCTCCCTGTGCTATCCATTAACTGTCAGTAAAGGTTGGCGTAGTTTATGCCCAACAAGAATCACACATTTGCCCTTTATGCTATTGGCCACTGCACTTCGTTAACCCAGAAAACAGACTGATCTCGTAGGGTATAAGACAAAACAATCCGGTTTCCTGTAGGATGTTGTATTCACTGTTGGATATCAAAATTTCTGGATATTAGATGCTGGACCTTACACAAGGTTTTAGCAAAAAAAAAAAACGTAGGGCGCTACTGGAAAGCTTACTTGATTCCAACAACAAAATTTAACATACCCAGGCTTTGGTTGGACATCTTTAAGGACTTTTCCCACCGCCCTCCAGCTTGATTTTATTTTTGTATGTGTGCCTGACACAGGACAAGTACGTGTGTGCAGTGTGTTACCTTATGTTTCCATAAAACAAGGACTGATTGCGACAAAAACTTAACAGAAAAAAAAACCAAAAACGGAACATAACATTCAACTTATTGTTAGCAGCAGGGGGGAAGGAAGAGGCGGCGGAAGAAATAAGGCAAGAACCTGAAATGAAAGTATGTATAAATAAAAGCGTTTCAATCTACTTTTGGCTTCTGTTATTTTTTTGACAAATTGATGGACAACCTGATGGACAGATCGTATAAAATAACTTTAAGAAAATCATTATCCATCCAAGCACAATTATTTGTACACACAGACCCAACCAAACACATACACACACTCAGTTAAACCTGGGCCCAACATGAATATGTAGTGGGAAATATGTCCATGTGGCTGAGTGTGTGTGCAAATACTTTTATTTCGAATTGAATTTGTGCATGTGTGTGTCGATGTGTGCGTATGTGTATGAATATCAAGTCAAGGACTTTTATTTGTGCGCTTGAGTATGTGCTAAATGTGTAGGTTTGCCTGTAGTTCTGTCTGTTAAAGGACAGCGTCAAGTTTTAAATCAACTTTTTTTTATAAGTTTATTGTTTTTTTTTGGCATTTCTTTCTCTTTTTTTTGTGAATAGTTCACGTTGCAATAGTTTTGTCAATCATTTCTACGTGACTGATGGTATTTTATTACTACAGATATACATGTTTGTGTGTATGTGTGTGTGTGTGTGATTTCACTGCAGTTGTAATAAGTTTGAAACAGTGTGAGTTGAAAGCAAATGTGACCTAATTATCATTAACGAAAAATAAAAATTTAATAAACTGAAGTGAAATACATATTTATTGACATTGGCTGTGGCTATAAAAAACTCATTTATTATATAAATATTTTTAAGCTTTTGGCAATAAAAAGTATTTGTTTCAAAACAAAGAAATGCAAGAAATCAAAAAAATTACATTGACTCACTTTTCACAAAGAACAGATATACTTCTGTAGATTTTAAAAATTATATATTGTGTTCGCTAAAAAAAAACAGATTTCTTATATCAGTCTGGCAACAATAATATGTTTCCAACAACAATGTCTACCATCATTCTTCCTAAAGAATATAAATGCTTTTGTAGAATTCAAACGTTATATAATATTTTAAATTGCTGAGCAGCCAAAAGTTTCAAAATTTATTATATCATGGCACGAATTTTAAAATAATTTGCTAAAAACTTAATTTCATATATTATTCGGACAACAATAATATGATGTTCAATAACAAGGTGTTTTATAACACTAATTATTGTTGTCTGGATACTACGAGTATTTAAACAGACACAAGTTCAGTTTTCATATTTTTGATTCGTTATTATATATGTATGTAAACAAGGAGGGCCATTTAGCCGTTTCGCGGTCTTGGTTTCCACTTTTATATGCCGTATTGAAAGAAAACCCTGTCCTGTTTAAGATTTGTTTAAATATTTGGTAATTTTTCTCATCTGCTGTGTATATATTTGTATTATTTATTGTTTTATAACTTGCAAAATAAATTTACAAGTTCGAACTGCACAGAATGGGTGGGGTAACGAAGACCATATGCCCATGATGGTGTTAACAGAGTTCTTTTTCTAATGTCTCTGTGTCTAACTTATACGACTCATGCCTTCATATGGAAAGTAGCAGCGTGGCCGACATGACATTCCTCAAATCAACCGTAAAACAATGCAGTTATTCGTGGCAAATCAGTCAACCAGTGCGAATAAGACGCAAAACTCTCGCAGGCCTAACAACAACAACACTGAACGCTGTTAAAAAATAATTACAGTGACGCCAGCACTGTTCTTAAAGCCACAGCTGTTTTACGACTGTTATATTTATATTATTTACCCCCTGCAATTGTATATGTTGTTGTCAGGATAATCGTTCGACAAAATCCCCTTTTGATTTAATCATACATATTTTTTATTTTATATATATTTTTTAAGGTATTAACAATTTCATTTTATTGTAGTGGAATTCTTTTCATTTACAGTTAAATTGGCTCATACTCTTGAAATATTATTAACAAAATATAAAAAAAAAATTCTTTTCAAATAACAAGAAAATTATAAAAGAATTATCACCCACTATTTCCACGAACAGCAAATAAGTATGACCTACACACAAGTCCAGACGGCTGACTATTTCAGCCAACGTGAGTAGAAACAGATTTTAATAAATGATTTATTAGTATCTGAACGTATTAGTAGTCAAACACATAAATCCTCGTGCTACACTTTGCATTTCCGCCTCGCACATTCAACTCGTGTGAATGAATGAATATTCAGCGTTTTTTTTCTCTCTCTCTCTCTTATAGAATATAGAACAAATTCAACCTTGAGTGGTACCGAACGAAGAATTGTTTAATAATAAAAATGTAATTTAATGTGTTAGCGGGTAAGTGACTGGCTGTGCGAAATTTTGTAAGTCTACAGTGGGAGACAAAAAACGTTTTTTCTTCTTCTAGTCGAAAAATTTTATTGCACCGAAATATTTATCCTGTATATAGTGAGAAGTTTTATGTGATACATTCCGGCTTAAATATATTTCTAACGAATTTCTAATTAAAAAAGAAAAATAATACGAACACTTACATTTTGTCAGCTGGCAAGTGATTTATGTCTAACGCCGAAACAACGTTTCCAAATTGTGCAAATTTATTTTGAAAGTCAGAGCTCTGTGCGAAATACGTATCGCGTGAATTTTGTTTAGTGTTGAAGGTCACAAAACTGCCGTATTTGGAGTGAGGATAATGTGATACATGCAGAAACCCCGACTGTTTGGTGTGCCTTATGGACTGGTGGAGTCTTCTTTACAAACGATACTGGCCAGAACGTTACAGTCCACGGTGACCATGATAACTGACTTTTACTTTCATCAATTGAACAACCATGATGAGCGGGAGCTGTGGCCACATATCACACAGCTTTTGCCACAATTGATTTATTGAATAAAACGTTTGGTAACCGCATAGTTTCACGTTTCGCACCTGTGAATTGGCCTCGTACGATTTAACGCTGCTATACTATTGTCCACGTCATTGAGATCGAAATGATTGACCACTTGGAGGACCATATTCGCCGCTTTATTACCAATATATGGCCACAAATGTTGGAAAAAGTTATCGAACATTGCACAGATTTGGCGCTCATATGCCAGAAGTCATATTTAAATTATAATATTGGAAGAAGATTATCTCTCGAATAAAGTAAATTTTATGACAATTTAAAAAATTCATCTTTGTTTTATGCCATTTCAAAGTTCTATAAAGAGTTCTATAAAAAGAATCCTATATATAAATCAGAAAGGCTATAGCAGAGATCAGTGTTTTCTCTGGCAACCGCAAAAACACGCGACATCACTTATACTTGAAGGCACCCACGGGAGCCACATTTCATGTGTTATTTTTGTTTGAGTATAAGATGCACAAGATCCCTACTTAAGCCCGAATTCACATTTGGCGATTTTTATTGAGGAAATTAATACATTTTATTCCTAGAAACTGTTTTGTTGTTCACACAGCACAATTCTTATTGCTCTCGTATCGCTCTCATGTTTGTTTCGCTCGTATATTCAGCTTTTCGCCGAGTGCGAATAAGAAACTTACACGAATTGCAATTACCATCAAGTTCGTCGTAGTTTTGCTTCATCTGAAAGAATTGCCTGATGTAAATTCCCATTAATGATTCATCGTTACATGTTAAAAATATAAAATATCATTTTGCTCTTCACTGTGTGCAAAATCTTCGTTTAATAAAATACCCATTTACCTTCCTAATGGGGGCATGATTAAATATTGTGCTGATTTACATGATCTAGTACTCGTTTGTGTGATATAAAACAGAGCAAATGGTCTTGTGATTAACACAACAACGTGATTGGACGGATTTATGAAATTTTTTGTTTTGCCAATAACTAGAATAAAATCAAAATTAAGTGCTGCTGAAATTCAATTATTGTATAATAAATTATTTTAATAATTGTAAACAATTTGAAGAAATAAAAAACGAAAACAAACAAATAAATTCATGTTCGTTCCTGTTTAAACGTGCACTCCAACTATGAGCCGTTGTTTTAATACATCATTTGTCAACTTGTTGTTGTATTTTTGCTTTTATTTCCCAGAGTTCCCCTCATTTTTATGGCAGCCGAAAGTAACAAGTGATAACCAGGTTAAACACAAAACAAAGAATTTCAATTTTTTTCACATTTCTTTCACTTGTTTCATACATATATTTTTTGTGGGCTTCGTTTCACTGTGACAACATTGTACACCAATTTGTCAGCAACTAAATGGAGGCTTAAAAGAACATTTAAAAATTGTTTAAAAAAAAGAACTGCAAAGTATGAAAATAAAAATGAAAGCTGCGTTGAAAAAACCAAAACTTCCGCATGAGTTGCTCATCATTGAAGGCAAAAACTGTTGACACTGCTTTGTGGACACAAAGGAAAAGCGAACTCAAGCTCATAGACATTGATAAACAAACAAGACAGATATGAAAAGTTACCAGTTTTGCTGGTACAAAAAAAAAGAGAGCAAAACTTTCCACAATCAGCCAGCAAGTGACTTCACACTACAAAAGGAGAAAATATTAATAAATATTTTTTTTTCTCCTGCTCCGTTCTGTTTTCCTGAATCAACAAGTTCCGTCATGAATGATGCGTTTAAGTTGTGAAAAAAGAACATAAAATGATTTGCATGGCTGGGAGGGAAGGGAATTGCCGGAAAATATGTATGTAGGTATTTTATTATTTGTAATAAAACAGAACAATTGCAGCCAGGACTTTTAGGGCGAAGACTATACAAATGTAGGGCTACAGGGCACAACTAAATAAGTACCGCCAGTGAACGCGGTAAAGCTGGCGGTGAGCGCCTTAGGAACTAGTTCACAGCAAATGGTTTTTCTCAAAAGTTTTTGAAATTAAGCAATAAACTTCTTGCCTGAAAAACGGTCTTGTTTTGGCTGTTTTCTTTACCTTAAGGCTCCACCGATTGATGAGCGAACATGACCAACCACATGTAGGGCGGCAACACACTGATTGAAAACTGATGGTGAACAACTTATTTGGCTCGCCAAATTGCAACAGAACATTTTGCACACCAAGAAAATTAAATGTAAAACAACTGGCGAAACAAAAAACAGTGTCACAGTGCGAAATTTTACACAAACAAAAAGTAAAAGATCCCAATGAAAATCAGTGTGAAAATCAGTGTGAAGTATGAAGATTCCAACAAACAAAAAATTATAATAATGACAACAGTGTTGTTTTTTTTTTGTTGTAGTTTTAAAAACAAATGACAAAATACTTAAACGTTGGTGCGAACATATTGCGAATTTTAAAACGTAAAAATGTTGCTGTTATTTGATGTTTCCCAGAGGCCTGACACAGAGTCCTCAACACTTCATTTGCGGCTTCCGTAACAAATAATATTCATTCACTGTAACGGAGCATAAAACACAGTTTTAAGTTTTTCCTTATGCCATTTTTCTTTTTTTTTTTTCCTTTTAGTTTTTATTGTAACACTTTTTATTTTCTCTAATTGTGATGCCTGCAGTTTGACCTGTCAGTGATATTTCAGGACTGACAATTTCAGAGGCAACAGATTTTATTAATACAAATTTAATATACTCGTGTGTAAATAAACTAAAATTAAATTCTTCTCCTCACACTTATTTTCATTATGAATAAATACATATGTAAAATTCTTGGAACAAACTAGGCCGGTCTGTAGTAGTGATTTGTCCCGCAAGTCCTTTTATATTGTATGTACGTATATATGTCCGTAGGTAGAATTTTACAAAGCAAATATGCATTTAACTTAATTCTTTGAACAAAGTGGCTTAATGCTTAAGAATGATTTGTCCCGCAAGTCCTTTTATATTGTATGTACATACATATTCATGTGTGTATGTAGAATTATAAACAGAAAAATATCATCATCAAGTTGACGTCATTTTGATAATAAGTTTTTAGGATACAGCCGAATTTTTTCAGGCTAAAATTATAATTAATAATTCTGTGTTGGTCCTATTGGATCATACCGATTCATATAAACAGCAACATATTCTTTTAACAGGAAATCCTATTAAATTAACATTTATTACAGCTTTTGTTGTGATTCTGCTTTAAGTGACCACTATTAAGTAAATTTATCGCAATATCTTATTAAAATCAAATATCTTTTCTATCAATATCTTTGATCAAATCCAGTCGAATGGTAAAGAGCGAAACGTTTAGAAAATTTATATAAATGTTGGCATTTTATGAGTTAATTTAGTAAAAACTTCTGTAAAACGTTTCTCTTTCAATTGCCAGAAAGGGCAAACAAAGTTTCTAACAAGTTCAGTTGGCATGAACTCAAAAATCCAAATATCAATTAAGAAAAATTACGGAATTCTTTTACAGCCCCTTAAAAAAAAGAATTATTTACTTGATATTATATTTCTACAAGTTTAAAATTATTATTAATAGAATATATAAAAGTACTGGCAACCAAGGCCATCAGCTAAGAACGCCAACTTTTGGCGTTACGTGTCCAAATTTCGTAGTCTCGTATGTCTCGAAGGCAGCCTGTCACATAATTTTGAATGGATGCTTGGCCCGAAAAAAAACAAATTCATGCTTTATAAAATTTGTTACTGCCTTTGTGCAATTATCATTGAAGCTTGAACTGCATTATCGATTAAAATTTCAAATGATGGTTTTTAACAACTTTCGATATAAAATGTCCCTATAGTCACACTCGCCCCCGACAACAATGAAATTTTTATAGCATGTAAAGCTTTAGGGTCGAAATACATAGATTTTTAAATGTTTTAAATGTGTTGAAATTTTTTAAAAACAAAACAATATTTACAAAAGCTGACACTTATATGCTCTCCGCTTTAATGCGCAAAACTTGCCAGCTCCCATTATATTTGAAAATATGACAGTATCCAATAGTTTAAATCAAAAAAGTAATCAAAAGTATTCGATTTTTGTTCATAAAAATATAATTTTTTATTCGTAAATACAAAAAAAAATATTAATTATTATGCAGTAACAACATTTTACACATTTTTATGCACCTGTTTTTTATGCATACATGCACAAGCGATGTGTATACATGAATACATACATACATACATATATGCATACTTATACGTATGTATATGATTTCCATTTTTATAAAATTATAATTGAAATTTACACTAATTTTCCATTAAACTGTAAAGCTTTTCTTAAGTGCACAATTACGCATATAACCGAGTTATTCTAATTGCCGTAACAACTCTATATTTTAAATTGCGCCCATTTCACTTCAGTACTGATATATTTAGGTACAATATAATTTCCATTTGCAATTAAGTCATCTGGAGTCCTTAAGAAATACAGTCATCAAAAAGTCACACCAAAACTGTTCCCAAGCCACCAAAAAATTGTTGCATATTTTTGTAATTTTTTATTTCGTTTTTATTCTGGTTGTTTTATTTTGTGAAACAAACTAGACAGATCACTTATTTTCACCTTCATTTCTTTTGTGTTAAATACTGTGTTCGGCTGTCATGAAATTTTTAAGTAATTTGCATATAACTTTCTGGTGGGTACTCGCAGATGTAAAAAGCTGCAATCAAGAAAAGAGGCAAATCGCCCAACAAGTGCCAGTTAAGTCATTCGTTGTGGTCGTGATTTAAAGTTGTTGAATTCATTTATGCCGGAGATTTCCTACAAGAGGGAAAGAAAAACTATTTAAATAATACAATAATCGTTGTGTTTGTATATAAATTGGCTTTTTTGAATATCTTGATTGTTTTGCCTGCTGGTGGCTTAATCGGCGCACGAAGCAAACATTTTGAGGTGCAATAAAGAAAAATACATTTTTTTTAATAAATACAACAAATTTGACGACTTTAATAGATGCAAAAAGAGTTTTATGTGAATTGGGGTGTTGGGATTTGCAATAGCAAAAAAGGCAAAAAATTGCAAAATTGGGGGGGGGGGGGGGAAAGAAACAAAAGCTGGAGTCTTAACAGGAAAGCCCTCGTTGAAATAGGAAATCAAGTAACTCTTAAGTTCAAAATATCAATAATCAATCAATCAAATCAAAAGTTTTCAAAATATTTTTCTTCCTGCAACGAAGGATCCAAGGATATCTGGGAGACTTTAGCCGGTTATGTAGCAAAAACATCCTCATTTGACTTGAATTTTAGTGATCCATCATACTTGATTTCGGAATTTAAACTGAAATTATTTAGTGCCCTGAACATTTTTAGAGAATTATTTTTATTTCATTTGTATTTATTTTTTTTTTTTTTAGCACAAAAATTGCATGAAATTTCAATTGTTGAACCATTTTTTTAAGGACTTACTCAGCATTAAAACTATCCGTAAATTCAAAAAGTAGAAGTGGGCTTAATTATTTATGCTCCAGTTAAGAACTGAAGAGACTATAGATTTCGCTTTTGCTTTAGGAGAAAAATTGTAAATGCCACTTCACTTCACTTCTCCTATTTCTAATTTGTTCTGATCCTGTTTTAATTACTTTCCTTGATTTTATTTTGCAAAACTTTAAATTTTTACTTATTTTAACTTTAATTGTTCCCAGGTAATTTAAAGGGGCAAAAAACCGCTCTCACTGGTGTCTCCCCTTATGCCGTCTACTCTTAACCGGGTTTTTCGGGGTTTTGAAATTCCAGTGAACGTTATAGTTCGACGTCTTGGGACAGGCTGTAAGGCTGCTGCTATCTTTGCCATTTAAATTTGTTTTTGATATATTTGCAATGATTTAACACCCTGTGATTCCCACAAGCCAACAATAAATGTAGGATCTCTGCGTTTCCCAATCAACTATTCTTTCCTTACAAAACTTTAAAGCATTTGAGTTTAAAACTTGATTTTTTTATTTAAGTTCATCGCAAAATTTTCAATACTCTGCTGATGAACATCATGATTTCTAAAATCTTCTTATTATCACTATATAATCACAAACTATCACTTGCATGTCACTTAAATAATGTCTCACCAGTTGACGTGCACTCTATCATGTACAGTGATATACATAAGTAATGCTTCCCATCAACATATATGTATGTATGTGTTGTATTTAGATACGTGCAATATTTTGTTTATGCAACATTATATGCCTCATCATCTTTTATGCATCCGTTGAGTTACCAAAATATATACAAAATAAATTTTCTTTCTATGTTAATTCTAACACTGAAAGAAATTGAATGGTGGGTAAGTGAAGCGGTAAGTTTTCATTATTCTTTTATTGGAAATCAGCTCTCATTCCACACAAACAGTTATTTATAATTTTGCTCAGAACTGTTGCTTTTCTTGGGTTAGGAGAAACTAGAGCATCAGATTTTTTAACATTTTTAAATTCGCTATTTCAAATATTATGGGAAATAGAAACAAACAGGCCTCAGGTTTATTTAAAGCGAGCATTTATTTAGCTAAATGTAAGCGCTCCTTTTGCAAAGAAGATTTTTGCTGTCCTTTGAAATATTTAATCAATATAGAAACGAATATAATAATCTTCATCAGTTTCACTTATGATACGAGTATGTTGAGCCTTCTAGCCAACTTAACTGAGATATACTGGTCTCCAATAGAAAAGAAATACCCTAAAGGTCAATCACTTCTTAACTTTGATTGTGAATTGATCAGTTTAGTGAAGTTGACAAAACTCTCTGAAAAAGTTTCCACCACTCACATACGAATGATTGGCTATAACTTTTACTATCACTGTAAATATGGTTGTCAAAATTACGAAAACTTTTCAAACATCCTTTATTGAATCTTTGAATTCAGTCAAGTGGTATAAAACTCAATCAAATTTAACTACAAAATCCAAAGTTGTTTAATGATTTTTGACTACAGAAATCATGTCATGCTTGATGTGGTTTTGACCAGTGTGATGGATATATCCATCACCAATCAAATAAGACTCAACTTACCCACTAAAGCGTATTATTTTTTTTTTAGTTTGCAAAGTCGATGTTATAACAAATTATGTGATGATTTCAAAACACGTTTTATATTGTTTTCGGCGATTTTTTTAAGTGTATAATTTTTCTAATGCAAATAACACTTTGTAACAACATTCAATCTTAGAACATGACTGTTGTAGTCATTTGAATTTGTTGAAGAAAATGTATGTCACCATCCTTCTCCTCGTCATCACCACTAGATTTAAGTTCATCTGCTTAAGAAGTCTGAATGCAAACGAAAACAAAAACAACAACATTTTCCAGCTGCAGCCAAAAACTTCCCTCAACATATTTAGTACCACCAACATTAACACAGTATTATTTAGTTGAAGCAGCAGTTATTTCATGCACTTCTACACAAAGATACTATTTGGTTGCGTTTTTTGGTTTTTTTTCTGTTATATAAACTTTTCATTGTAAAGTAATGTTTTACATTTACTTGACACACCACACACGCACACACACATTCACGCACACACAGGCCTTCACCGACACACACTCACGCACTTATAAGTCATTATTTTGCCTTACATTAGTATCATTTCAAATCACATTATCATCAACAGCCAAGTCTTCTTCGTCAACATCATTCTCATTACTTGCATCAGAAACAACAGCCATCCGTTTTTTCACTGGGGAAAATGCATTTTGCATCGCATCATGTCATTTCATATTTGCCTCAAATGTGTTGGTAATCCTTATCATTGTGGTGAATAAACAGTGGCTGCGAAAACGAGAGCACTCTTTAACATATGACTTTCAATACAATCTGCAACGAAACGATTCGAATTGCAATTACCGCCGTTATAGTCGTTTACCTTCCGTTCAGGTTACGGAGTAAAGTTCGTCCTGAGGCAAACGAAATCAATCGAGTTCTCTTAAGCGATGCAAAATTGAATGTCCTAGACATGCTCCTGCACGCCTTCACGAATCTCAGCAATGTTTTCGTAAGATCATGCGTTGCTGTAGTGACTGGGTCGGGTCCTTGGTTAATTGTTTCTTATGCCCTTAAGCAGATACCTAATTTGTGGCACCACTGGTATTTTAGCTGAAAATCAACAATATGCCTAAAAGTTCCAAGTAAGCAACACAATATGTTCATAAAAAAATGGTTTCATTTAAATCTTGGTCTCAGGATTTATGTACCTCATTCTTGGTGCGAAGATAATGGCGATTTTGAAAGGGACAAAAGGAACAGGATATCACCCCACCAACAAAACATGCCTTCACATCACCACGAACAGTAATTTGACCGAATAATAATAATTAATATTCGATTTGTTCAAACGATGTCAGCTGAGAAAATTTGAAAGGACTTCTGTGTGCATTTCGAACATTTCCATTACCATTAAAATTTGTGGCCAAAGATTTTGCTAAATTTAACTTTAACTTTATAAGGGAGTATTAAGGGCTTGTAATATTTTTAACATAAATATGAAACATATTTAATATTTGACCTTCACAGGTAATTTAATGTGAATGGATGGATTTTCCCCTTTCCTTATCCAACAATATATAAACTCCTGCTACCGCTATTCTTTTTTTGTATCTTGCAGAATTGGTGGTAAAAAAAACTTAGATTTCATAGAAGAGTGGCCTTAAATCTTAAGTGGTACTCCAAATTCAGAAACAAATCCTTTATATTTAACTATTGACTACCTGGAATTCACCATCACTGATCACTCACTAGTGAACTATAATTAATCTCTCATGTCTACCTTCTGACCGACCTTTTTATCACTTACAATTTAAAACTTTACAAAATTCAATTGGTTCGAAATATTATAAAAATCAACTGCCGGTCACATCACGTCATCTTATATAATTTGTAGCAACATTTTATCTTATTTTATTTTATATTTCTTATAAATATTAAATGTCGTTATAAGTTTTTCATGAATTGCACTCGTTGCCTTTTTTCGAACAAACAAACTACGTGACGTGTTGCGACAAAGCATAGAATTTGCTTTAAAAATGATTTTGATTTGCTGTTATACAAAATACGTTCTTAATCTCTGCTATAATTCTCCGCCAATCTGCTGAAATTTGTCTTAGCTGGCGTAAGAAGTTTCGTTATTTTCAACTTACAGAAAATAAGGAACCTGAAATGAGTGTTAAACATGCGCGTTTATCCAGTGGCAAATATTTTCTCGCATTTGAATTGATGTCAAGCAAATAAGTATTAAATAAAGTTCATATATTTTTTCATTATTAGGAAAAACAGTCTAAATAAAAAGGTATTTAGCAGGAGAATGTTTGGTTTTTATTTCTGTGTTACTGATTTGAAGCTAAAAATTAGTGACAAAAGATTTAAAATTTTTTAAATTTTTTCTCTTAACTTCTTTCTGCTCAAAAGTAGTCACTTATAGAAGTTAAGACTGGAATTGGCCAAATATCTGCAGTGACAAATACATTCGTGTGTTGTTTGCAGAACACGAAAGTGTGACACATCTACAACAGAATTGAATGATTTTCATAGAAAATTTTCTACACATGTCACCCATTTGTGTCTTTCCGGACATTCTTTTTTGCTTTTTGTTTTCTAACTTAACTGCTGATTTTTAGCCTATAAATTCCTTTAAGTATTTAATTTCTTAAAGCTGCCATAAATATTGCCACAATCATTTTCCTATTTGTTAATTTCGACGATTATAGAATGTGCCATTTCTTACATGTCACTTTTATTTACAGCCTTCCGCCATTCGAAAACTTTCATTATTGACTTTACACTCACCTCTTAAGCTTTTTCTCAGTTTTCAAATGCTTTTATATTTATTTGTTTGTGTTTTTATCTCTTTTAATTTTTTTTTTTTTTTTTGTTAAATATGAGAAAATAACAACATGATCGTCATTCATTGTCCGCTTTTGTACCGCAAGCGTTTATCTAAGGAACACTTTTATTTCTGTATTCCTTTTCTTTGGCAAAGAAAAAAGTCATATGCAATCCACATGATATATAACCTCAATCAACATTCGCTTATTATTTGTTGTTCATGTATGAATGCAGTCGATAGGCCAGTGCAGGCTGATCAGTCCAATGGCTGTTTGAATGAACGATCGTTTTTAGAGAGAAGTGCAGCTCACATCGTCAGAACGATTTTAAACTGGGGGGAAACCTTAAAGAAGACATGCTCTGGCGGGGAATCACATTAATTGCAGATACAACTCTGCAAAAATAGCCTGCAAAGTTGCAAGTTTCGATAATATGATCAAACTTCAGTGGGATCTCATGACATCTTCCCTAAGAATTGTTATACCAAACATGCCGCGAAAACTAGTCATGATTCTATTTTCAGGATATATATTCCCTCACATATTCTGTTTATTGCCACAACAACAAGGCGGCCACTGTTATCTAAAATGTCCCCAAATATTTTACATTATTATGACACATGAACTTTTATAGGCACTGTTTTTCATAAACTTTAGCGCAAAGTACTTATATTGAAAAAATATAGGTTTTTTCCTCTCTGAAATAGGAAATAGGGACTTGCTCGACAGAAACAATTTGGACAGACGGTCGTCCTGGCTGCCAGCTATTAAGTCTATATTACCCAATCGTCATGGAAGGATTAATCATTGTTTTTATTGAAAACGATATTCATAGAGGGATCCATTCCACCTACTTCCCCTTTTTCATTGTCACCATAATTGCATAATAAGTAAGTAGTCCAGTAGCTGAACTATTCGGAAAGGTTTTCGGTGAGGAGAGTTGAAAACTGATTTGAGTTTTTATTGTATAACAAAAAAATTGTCTTGTGCAATACGGCCTATTTTTGTGGCAAAGAAACTAAACTGGCGAAATTGGGAGGATACAATCTTTCAAAAGTTTAATAGAATGCAAGACACGCAAGAAAAATATAATATTTCCTGTGAATTTTGGTGTGGCGGCATTTGCAGTCCCTATTTCATGAAGTTTTTTTTTTTTTGGGCATCCAGGTGACTTCAGCAAGACAGCGCATGCCTTATTTAAATTATTTCAAAGGCGATTTAAAGCCAGGGCCATCTCAGCTGGCAGAAAAACCATAAAATTAGGCAAGCTCAGATTTTTTTCCCAGGTTTTTTTAGGGATAGATCTAGGCAGTGACTCCAGCTATCAATCAAATTCAATATAATTTAAGCGCTTCATGGGCAATTGGCCATTCCTAGTATGGGCCATAATTAGGACATTATAGCCCACTTAGATTGGTATCGTCGGGTCCTTCAAATGGACTGACGGAGTTCCATGGCACTCTTCCCCATTTTATTTAAATTTAGTGGCAAAAAGCGTTTAATGAAAACTCTTTTACGTAGAGGTCAAGTCTTGTTGAAGCCAAAATGCTTTTCACATCGATTTTAGGACTGCAAAGTTGTGAAACGTTTTCTTTACAGACTATCACATTTCGGTTTGTTGTGTAGCCTTCCCCGTCGCATTTATACGCTGCGGCTCAGGCCACGGTCGTTTAGCCTGATCACTTCCACCACCAACACCTTTTGATTAACATCATCATTTCCAGCGGCTGAATTACAAATAATAAAAAAAAATATAAAATGTTCGCTTTTAACAAGACGCACACCAACAAGCACATACTTTTGATATGTACATCGCAAGTCTACTTTAAGGCCAATATACTAAACTAGTAACTTAGTCCACATACATGTTAAACATGGTCTCTGGTTGCTTTGTATGTTTTAGTTTTGTATCACTTTTTGCTGCTACCAACAGCCGGTATGAAATTTTATTTATGATTATCAAATTGTAAATTATTAACATGTTTCACGCAAGCATTTGCCGGCCAGCAAAGAAATCTCTTTTCGATAGTGTTGTTGTTGTTGTTGTTTTTAATGTTGTGAGTTAAACGGAATGTTGCTCTTTATGTGTAGTTATAGCCGAGAGCAACCGTGTGGTTGCTACAGAAGGTTATGTTTTGGGTACTGGAAGCGCATGATTTTAAAACGACAAAGTGAGCAAAACTGTTCCAATCGTTTCTTAGAATTGGGTAGGAAAGAAAGTCCAAAACTGTCCCATCACCAAACAGTGTAAGGAGTCGTTCACTTGCATTATCCTGACACGTTTACAACGATTCCTATGGAAACTTGTTAATCAATATGAAAATATGTCTTTCGTTATTAATCTGCAGTAGGAAAGAAAAAATACTGTTCCACTACAATGCCCCTTGTAGTCCCTGTGGCAAGACCCTGACGACTTTTACTCGTTTCCTCATTTTAAGCTGTGGCAAGTTAGTGACCTTAAATTAACGTTAATAACAGCTGACCTGAAAGTTGCCAGGAATACTGGTTATACAACCGTTATATTATTGTTCATGAGGATCTTTAATTATATAACAAAAGCTGGGATGAAACCTTACTCTACCTGAACTCTTTTATCACAGCAAATACCCCGGCCAGACTGGAGACTGGAGAGATTGAAAGACCGCATTATTAGCCCTAGTTTAGTTGCTCAGTGAGGCAAACGTCAGTTGTAAGATGGCAGTTCAGCGAAAGACAATTGAATTCCCCATGAGGGCTTTCTGCTAACTAGTCGCAGGTAACCGTTTCAGTTGCTATGCAACAAAAACAGCCATCCGTTGTAATGGTCCGAATAGGAGGTCACAGACAGCCGCTGTAACGTAGGAAAATTTTAGGCAAAACCTTCTCTCCGTGAGATTTTACCGTTTAGTGTAAGTGTTATAAGATTTCTATCAAACCAAATAGCTGCCATGCAGATAAAAACCCCGAAAAGACTGCAACGTATAAAAGTACGAACAGATCTCTTAGACGTTTCATGACACGTTTGCGGATTTTTCGGTAGTCCTTAGGTTTTCTTGTTGACTCGACTTTCAGTTGAGTTTTCCATCAGCTCTTTAACTGGCAAAAGTGTATCAAATAAATTCAATTTAAACTCATATTTAATTCATGATAAACAAATGCAAAGAAGAAAAAAACACTCACTACCCATCAAAGTCATCAATTCGCCAAAAACAAAAACAAAATAGTGACAAACAACAGCAATGAACTTTCGCATACAATTTCAAAATAAGATGATTATATACTATATATAGAACGCATCAGAAATCGAAATAAACTGAAATGGAATAGAATAAAAGAAAAGAAAAAATAAATAAATCTATCGTGGACAAAGTAACACTGTCGCTGTGCAAAAAGGAAAAATAGAATTTGTACATTTGCCATTCTAAAACACACCCAAAGTGCAAAACATCATGGAAAGAATCAAACACCATAAAATTTTATTTTATTTTCACTATTTCTGGCAGCAAACGAATAAAGGGAGGGGTCGGGGTGGCAAAAAACACCTAACAAAACTATATAATAACAGGAGCAGCAGGGCTGGTAGGAGGCCAGGCAACGTACAAGAAAAATATTAAGAACTTTTCAAAAAATTATTGAAATGTCACGTAGCAACTTCTCAAATTGCAAAAATCCTGACGTTGTCGTTCAATTTTATGTGGATTGATAGAAGCAGTGCAATGTTGTTATTGGCATCAAGTAATAAGAGAAGACGTTGAAGCTGCTTCTAATACAGAGACGCCAGTGACGGCTAAGATGTTCTTTCTGCATTTGTATTAGTGAAGCTAAAGCTAAATAATATTTACAAAATACATTTTTGCCAGCAATAGTTGAATACTTCCAAGCACACACACACACACACACACACACACACACACACTCACATGCACTGGGAATAAAAACAGAGCATAAGAAATAAGGCTGTAGCAAAAAATGCTGTGCGCAAGAAAAAAGCAACAAAAAAGTCAAAACAACCCATCAAATATTGTGTAGTGGAGGGTTGGCAGAGAGAAGGAGCAAATATTGCAAAAGACTGCATTAGTAGGACAAACACGAAGACAACAACAACAAACGGCCATTGCTTTGGTTACATGACAAGGCAGCAACTGCTTCGTCTGCGTCGGCCCTGCCCCGCAAATCCTTCAACGACGTGGCAAGTGACAACAAGCTCATCAGCTGCGACTGGTAACGAAAAACCGTAATAAAATAAATTTAAAACTCTGCTCTTTGATGACACCACAGTCCTGCTTAAACTCTTTCTTGCGGTAATGAACCGCTGACTCCTTTAATGTTGTGTGTCAATACGCCCTTATGACGATGCATATTCCAATGCAACAACCACCGCATCCACAACAACCAGCAAGAAATTGTTTTTATATACATATTTTTCCCAAATCTTCATACTACAAATTCAAAACAACGTCATCCTCCCCCCTCTCACTCACCGGCCATCGCCCTTATACAGCTGTATGTAATTTTGTAAATTGAAAGCTGCAGCGTGAAAGAAATGTAAGCAGCAACAACAACAGCAACGGACAACAAAAATTGCTTACATTTTTCTTATGGATGTCTTCAATAACGACGACAAAGTTGTCAATCGTCAGATGTCTTTGCTTAGAGCTCACGTCAACTGCAACATTATTGAAGACCAACAACGACCATTCACCACCGCCATCAGCCATCAGCCACACAACACAAGTTTTGCTTAAGACTTTCAGTCCTGCTGCATTCAATACAAATCAAGTTGCCCACTTCGCAAGCGAACGTGGCAGCCAATGGGGGGGGGGGGGGGGGGGGGGGTGTAAGGAAAAAGTTGAGAAAACTCACATCAAATATTAGTTTTTATTTGCCAAGAAATGCATGAAATAGTGATGATTTCAAGGAATACAGTGGCCAATATTTGTACTCAAGCCAGACGAAAGGAAAATGTTTTTAAAATAATAATTATTTTCTTAAAACTGTGTAAAAGTTGTTGATGGCAAATATTTTCTTTGATTTTATGTTTAAAGTTATTCGAGTATCGGCTCAAGTCAAGTGTGATTTGAGAACTAGAAAAATCGGCCATAAACAGCAGGATAGAGGCGGATTCTTCGATTGACCCATAGCGCAGAGCATTAACGATAATGGCATCATCAGCGCGTGTTATGCCTTTATTTACTGCTGGTTTCATCAGCCCAGGATAGATGGAGTCGATAGCTCGGACCAACGACTCTCCCGTCCACATCGTTCTCAGGGATCTAAAAGCGTTCAAGAGCAAGTCACTGGCTAGTATAAGTTTCGGCCGTATTTTCTTGAACATGATTGCGAATGCCCAATCACCACAGCCCAATAATTGCTCGACTTCATTCTCAGAGATCTAAAAGCATTCAAATCATTTGTACAAAGTCACTGGCTAGCAGGGATTTTGGGGCAGACGACGGCATCAGTTTAGTATAACGAGAATAAAGGTTCAGGATAGTGACAGGGAAATGTGTTGGCAAAGCCATGAGTCCAAGAGTGCATAAAAATTAGTGTGTTTTTTTTTGAAATATATTGCAGGCACTTTAATCGCCTGTGAGCTGTTATCGTCCCAAATGGGTAATCGTGTAACTCAAATTGTGTTTTATTTATGGAAACTAGAGCCAGTTACCTTGTCGAACTCCACAACCCATTCCGCTCAGTAAGTGCCAATAAATCCCACAGATGTGGCGTCGACATAATGACCGCCACCAATTTCCAGAATTCGGACCTATACCTAAAGGGGAAAGTAGGAATTTTTGAGTATTAATATGTTGGAGAAAAGTTGTATAAACAGGAAACCTTCAGCTTTTCCATGTGACCCACTGTCTTCAGCTTTCCATTTGGACAACAACAATAACAAGAACTTAAAATCATTTACAATTTCTCCACTTCATTTTCTTGACGTTTCCTTATTTTTCGTTTGTTTTTTCTCCATTTTATGCTGTCCTTCTCTAGTTTTTAATCCATCCAATGCACATTTCAGCAAAACGATTGATGGCTTCCAGGACATAATATTTACAAGTTTTGCTTATTCAATAGTATTGACAGCTAAGGAAGCACTGGCATCACTAGTCACTAGAGCAGTCACAGTTTGTCAGTGAAAGGGGAAAGGGGAAGGGGGAATGAGAGACAGCGAGTCAGCGAGAGAGAGAGATAGAAAGAGACAGGCAGAAGAAAGAAAAAAGAATTATATAAAATGAAGAAAAACTTATTTAAAAACAAAACTATTGAAAAGGAGATGATGTCAAGGATTAGTTTGATGTACGCGTTAACTCGGTTGCTGGTTTTCTTTTGCTTGATATTTTTCAAGTAAATTTTTTCCTCTTCTTTTCTTTTTTCTTTTGTTACTTTATTTATGACTTCAGTCACATGTTTTCATATGTTCGTTTGTGTAAATTGTATGATGTATGAAAGATGTGTCCTAAACATACATCAGGGCATTTATTTGCAGACAATTTTATATTCATGTTATTGCCAACGGTTTTTCTTAGATTTTGTTTTTCCTTTTGGTCAATCAATAAAAGGCAACTTCAACTACAACGTCTAACCCCTGCCAAGTGATTGACAATTTTGCTTAAAAACTTCATCAACATCGTTGTCTTCGTCATTATCAGCATCGTTATTTCACCAAATGAAAGCAAGAACACATCATTTTCTTTTGATAGTTTTCTTTCAATATGATTTTACGTCTTCGTCAAGGATTAGAAAAAGGATGTCTTTCATACATATAAAAATATACATCTCTGTCGAAGGAGCATCTTTTACATTTAATACAAAATATTGTCTTAAGCAAGTGAAAGAACTATTATTTAACTTTTCCTTAAGCCCTGAAACAAAGACGGCTGCTGTTAATTGAAAATCCTGAAAAACAGCAAAAGTAGCTGTAAGGAAAATGGGCGCAGTCACCAAGAACTTAAACAAAATAAATGCTCCAATATGAAATCTTTCGTATTACAGTGCAACCGGGGTAATGCCAACTAATTAAAACCGTGACTTTAAACGTTAATCAGTCTGCTGACATTTATGATTTGTCTTAGACCTGGTGCTGAACTGTCTGGGTAATTTAGATTAGAGATTAATCACGTATGCGAGTGCTGAAAGTCCCCAGCTAAAGTGGTGAGGTCACTCGTTCTATGAGTATTACAGTGCTCGCGGGCTGGCGCCAACTAGTCAAAACCGCTTGTTTGTCAGTTTGTTGAAGTTTCTGAATGTGCAAATTTAAATTTGAAATATTATTTAAGCAAAACTTTAAAGCGTTCAGAGCAATAAATTGCAACCTAGAGGGAACAAATCAGTTGGAGACAAAATCCGAATTTGTTAATGTATTTCTATACTAAATACTTGCAAGGGGAATCCCATATTGATAAGTATGAACTTAAGTTGTTACCGAAGGCAAAATTTTGCTTTATTTAGAGCTGGAATTTTTTATCCTTATGGTTTGGTTGAGGTTTTAGGGTCGACTATGTCATAAAAAACATAATAAAGTTTTGGATTATTGACGAAGTGACACATTGACATTGTGCCGAGTCCACATTATAAATAATATTCATTTAGCCAAGCACTGAAAATGTTAGTCACAGATAATATAGATTGATTAGCACTAAAGAAATAATAAGTTGTTGGCCACAGAAAGTCCCATATGTCACAAACAAACATATGAGTTGCCTACAATAAACATTTAACAATAAAATTATTTAAATATTTGATTGTTTTCCAAATTTATGATCGTCGTATTTTATTTGCAAGAAAACCAGGCTGCTGCTTAAAGTAAAAATATTTACATCAAAATTTTTGAGATTCAATGCGGTTGCAAAATTAATTGGCTTGATGTGGTTGAGGTAATCACATGCTGTGACATGTTGGACAAAAGGCGTAAAAACGTAGTTTTTATATTGAAAAGATATTTTTAAGACTCTCTCTCTCACACACACACACACACATACATACACACTTGTTCTCCAACTACAACTATATGCTATTCTCTTGGTAAGAGATCTATTACCACTTATAGACATATTTCTGACTCAGAGCAGAATCACTGCATCCCACTGTTAATGTTTGTTTTAAAAAAAGTTTGATGCAAATTCTTTGATCTATTCTTATCGACAGCAGAATATGGGCGAACGCTCAAGACCTGAATCTTTTCTGATATGCAGTTTTTGGTGTCCCAAAGATCTCTCAAGATGTCGGTTTTCATCTCTCGAATCTTTGCAAAATGCTGTCCTTTCTCCGTTCTCTGAAGTCATGGGAACAGGAAAAAATCGCAGGTGCTCAAAACTGGTAAATACGGTGATGGTGCAGCCCCAATTAAAGTGTTATTTTTGACCAAGAAATAACGAACATGGGAGGGTATTTTTGGTCTAAATTCAGGAATTTTAGAACAAACTTCAGGCCCAAAATCTCGGAAATTGACGTCCTTCAACAATTCCTTTCCGTATAATTATTATGCCGCTCTAATGAAACTGTGAACATATTCGTAGATTGGATATGAATATAGGAACATACTTTAGGAAATTTTACAAATTTAGCTTAATTTTTAAACAGACCTCGTACAAACCTACTTCACAGACAAAACGTCCACTATTACCATTAATTTTTCTACTTTATGTCTTAATTTGAATATTTTAATAAATACTGACGAGTAGAAATTATTTGTAATTATTGATTTTTTTTTTTGCTTCGCTCCTGCTGTGTGTCCTCGTTATTATTGAAAAAGATGTCACTCACCATACGATTCCAAGGAATGAAAAATAAAATTTATATGTATATCTATCTGACTGGTACATACGAACATACATAAATACGTACGTACGTACTCACGTACGTATAATTTCTGGTCGAGTTTTTTTTTCTTTCCTTTCCTTTCCTTCTGTTTTATCCAATATTATAACTCACTCATATTAGTAAAGTTTTGTTGTTCATTGGCCTGTTATGAGTTGCCGTCTATAAAGTAATAATAATAATAATAATAAATAGCAGTTACAGCAATAGCAACAACAAAAACAATAAATTAATTAATACGATAGAGACAGTTTAATGTCATTTAATAAAATATTGACATGTCCTGACGAACTGACAATGATTGAATAAAACATTTTAACTCCTACCCATAATAAATTTACTACTATTCTACATACAGACGTATGCAGTTGTGTGTGTGTGTCGAGTGTATATAAAATATTTGCAGTTGTCCTGTTTTTTGTTGTTGTTGTTGTTAAAATATATATATATTTTTTGTTTTTGTTTTTGTTTTGCAAACTGCCGACGACCAAACCAATTAACCTTTCTTTATCAAAGAGTGTTTGTTGGTAGAGACGGAAGTGTGAGCGAGTGACGGCTGCACTGAGTTTGTGTGTGAGTGTGTGGGAGTGTGTCTGTGTTGGTACTTAATATGTGTAGGCAAGTGAGTGAGGATGTGTGTGTACTGGGTATACAAACTGTTGTTTGAGAGCAGTTAAAATCAATTGATGAATTCAATTGATTTAGCGGTTTGTACATTTCACTCTGGCAACGTACCGGTACACACAAACCCACACACACACACACACACGCTCACGTACGTGTTTGAGTGCGTCTATGTTTGTGTTCACAATGTGTTGGTCAAGTTTTGTATATGTTACGATATACATACATACATATATTCTGGCGGCAAAAATATTGATGGATTGATGGTCGACATACTGGACGATTGATGACAATAGATTATTGGCGATTAAGCTGTTTGTTATCGTCCAATAATTCTGTCTGCTGAACAATTTTTATCAATTTATCTATTTTGCGTACAATATGCAGCTGATGGATTAGTGAATTAACCTTTTAATGTTAATGGGTGGAAAATTTGCCAAAAAACAAAAAAAACAAAAAAAAAATGTTGTACGGCTGCACAAATAAAAGCCTAAAGGATAATCATGATGGGCGTATTTTGTTCGAAAAATGTTTGTATGTAGATGCTTGAGATGTGACGATTACAATAGCAGCAATAGTATTTTTGGAAACACATTGAACAGTTTGTTTTTGGCTGGTCACGTTATTGTGGCATATTGTGACACAACTTTATCTTCGGTCAGTATGATCTAAAAATAGGGAAGTATGGCTGCATTTTTGCCGCCTATTGTTACAATTCTTTTCCGTTCATATCGGCCCAAAACTCAATGTTAACCATAAACGATACAAAGTAGTCACATCATGGCACTTTTATGGTTTTATCCATTTTAGATAGACTTTTCGATCAAAACCGGGAAAAAAAAGCAAGAATTATTTAATAATATATAGTTGTGGTCTGAGAAACAAATGTTTTCCAGCCAGGGATGGTAAATACGTTACAAGTGTAATGTTTTGTTTTCCTTTATCCAGCTGCACGAATATAATATTTAATATATTAATTTGCATATACAACTAATAGCGTTGAAGTAGTTCTAGTTCTTGCATAATTTTAATTTTAACAAATTTGTAAATTAATAAAAAAATATTATTTTTGCTTCATTTAAGAAATGAAATTTTAGACAGCAGTTGGTGCAATTTCAGTATCGGCCCTGACAGCTGAAAATATATTTAACAATTTAATTGCTCGATGGTATACAAAACAGTGGTCGCATTTCGATTGGCCACTAGCAGCACTCGTTGGTCACAGATTATGGCATTTGAAAACATTATCAGTGTTCACACTAACGACACTATCGACACTTCAACTACGACGAAAAATCGGTATATCGGGCACGCGGAGTGAGATTTTAGCTAGACAGGGTTAATGTTTGTTAAGCACCCACTTAATGTGTCATTTTATTGAATTTTCCAACAAAAAACACAAAAACTCGCGCAAAATATGTTCGCAACTGTGAAAGGGCACAACGACTGTAATTGTGTATTTTGCGACTTGAAAAGTTGCAATTATTGAATTCATTCAACTAAACTGGTGTCCATAATCTAAACAGAATTTTTAGTAATATCGTTTATATGTTGTTTCCATAATGTTGGAGCGATATTGCAGGCTCTTTAGACGGCATTTCTCCGTATGTGTTATATGAAAACATAACCCAAGTGGCCAAAGATGGGTGTATAAGACATTTCATCAATGGGAATATAAAAAAAAATTCTTGACATTTGTTTAAACACTAACAGCAACACGCAATTATACATATATATCAACAAGGACTCAATAACCCAACAAACAAATCCATATTAATACCAACTAGAACATGAAAAAAATCAAAGTGTTAGAAAGTTGGGTTAATTGATGTTCGACTGTGCATTGTCGCACGAAAACGAAACAAGTCCGAACGTGCGCGTTGGCTGGTTGTTTCATCGCGGGCTTAAAAGTGTTGTGGGGATTTCTTATTTTGGACCTTTTGTTTCTGACAAAAGACGAATTTAAAAGTGTTTTTTAATGTTTTCCACATTCTTTTTCTTTACTTTAATTTAATACTATTTTTCTAATTAATTTTATACTATTTTTCTTATTTTATGTTATTTTTCTTAAAGAATCTCTCATCCAGAGCTTCCTAGTTTTTAAATCGAGCAAAAGCAAAGTGTGTGTTTAATCATTTGCAACATCCATCCAAGACGCTATTTAACATTTTTTAACCAGCAGGATATGAGAAAATGTGGTGCTTTAAGACATGTCGTCACGTTTATTAACAATTTGGGACGTTTTGCCGCCACTTCAGGAGGAGGACAAACGATTAGGTACATAATTCAATTGGCAAGTAGCCACTGTCGAGTAGCAACCGTTTGGTCAACTGGGCAGTGCTGTTGTTTCACTGGCATGGATTACATTCCAAAGCGAGTTTGTTGTTCTTTTCGCCACATGCACTTTGTTAGTGTCATATCCCAAATAAAATGACAAAAACGAACAAAAAAACTTTATTTTTAATTTGTTATTACGTGTTTTTTTCGTCTATTTCGTCTGCAAATGATTGTTTTAAAAGTATTTTTGTTGTTTCAATTCAAATAATGAAATGTTAATTTTGACACGTCATTAATATATTGTCTGCCGTGTTGTAATTAGTTTTGATGGCTTTTGTTGCAAAATTAATTTATTTGACACATCTCTTTTACTTTTGCGTCGTTTTATGTTTATTGACTGACATTTATTATGGCAGCAGCAGAACATCAATACGCGCTGCCCGCCGTCAGCTGTACTAGTATTGGAGAAACAAAACAAACAACAAAAAACAACACTGATGCACTGATGAACAAAAAAAAAGGGTTTAAATTAAAGTTACGAACACGTACAACCAAAAAAAGAAAAAAGCACTTACGATTACGAACATACGAGTACATGCAAGTCCACTCGCATGCATGCGTTTGCATGCATAAACGTTGTAACACTGGCAATAAAATGCACTCATTATCCATAGATCAGATATGGATGGATTTTCATTAAATTGCATAATTTGTAATGTCACAATAGATAATTGAAGTTTTCAGTTTTTTTTTCTCTTTGCATGTGTCATTTTTTTTTGGTAGGACCTCCACATGTACGAGTACATAAATATGTTTTATTTAGATTTACATAAATTTATTGCTACTTTTTTTTAATGGACAAATTAAACTTAATGAGATTTTTCACATCTAAACTGTGATATTATTTTTAATTTTCTTAATGTACAGTCGATCAAGGCGGCGCAAAGGGTAAAATGATGCATCCATTTATATTTGATGGCCATGGTTTTTGCTAACTGAAATTATTGCCATACAGTGGCCAGCTTTTGCCAAAGAATTCGTACAAAAATAACTTGATTTAGTAATAGTTGGATTGGTTTTAATGTTGTTGTTGTGTTACAGTTCAAAATAGAAACTAAATTAATTAAAGATTTTTTACATGTATCTTCTTCAGCATTAATTTCTGGTCTTGTCTTTAGATCCGTTAATGACGCCAAAATCATGTAAAAACATGGAACATGGAATAGTCAGTTAGAGTTTTTTAAAGCATTAGGAAAAGGCCCGAATAAAGCGACATATTGTGGTTTATAAATATATTAACATCTCTGTTATTTCTTACAATTTCTAAGAAGACAAGAATAAAACTCACAAGTGTTTAATAATATGATACCGGGAGACTCCAAAAATCGTCTGAGCTGGAAAACTAACATGGAGTTTGTTGGTAAATGACGAGATGCTCCCATCAGACCATCGATAGCCTATTCGTATTTGGGCAAGAGTTATAGAAGGCTCTGGTTTAATTTACAACTCTTTTGCTTTTCTTTTATCATTCTCTTTCTATTTTCGTCATTTGAGTTTCTTAAAAATATTTAGCTGGAGCTGGAGGTGGACAAAATTTTCATTTGAAATAGTGTGGTCAACAAGGTTATCATTTGCCCGAAGTGAATGTGCTGGGTATATTATTAAGAACTGTCCAGCTGTAGCTGCGGAACGAAGCCATGTGGTTGCCAAATTGGCTGTCAGCATGTATTGCCAAATTAAGGTCTATAACCCTTAAAGCATTCAGCAAGACGAGCCAATGATAATGTTTTGTGTGTGGGGGAGAACCTTCCACCAATTTCACGGTTGCCATAATTACATAATGCCCTTCTAGTCGCAGAATACTGATACAATTGTTTTATCAAAATGTCTGTTTCTTGGTCGCCTTAATTTAATACTCTTCCCTTATTCCCAGTATTTTGCATAATTTTACGACTTCTGAGATCTTCTTTTCAAAATTATCCAACATCGAAACGAACAGGGAATAAGAGTTTGTAGCCGAAAATACAGGGGATTAGAAGTTTTACTATTCGAAAAGCTGAACGTAAACAGCGATGGACACGACATGATGTGTGTCCTGAAACTATTGGAAACTGATAGCCATTTTGGTAACCTGCCGCGATATTAGTACGAGTAAGTGATAAGCAGATGTCGCGTACTTAAAACGATATTAATGCTCATGAGATCAAAGAGGATGACTGATGGCATCAGCGGTTCATAGTAGTTGGGAAATAATGTCCACAACATCACCGGTCATCGCTTCACACGAAATATCAAGCGAACGCCACTAAGTGTCACGCACCTGCTGTCACATTTGCCATTCTGCCCTCACGTTTTGGCAGCATCGCGTTCGTAGCCGACAAACTAACTGGATATGTTCAATTTTAATTAAAAGAACTCACTATTGAAATAATTTAAATTAATACAGCACCTTCTAAGAGCACATTTGATCCACTTGTGATTACGAAATCTCACTTACAGGTTGTCATATTTCTATTGCAATTAAATTGCAATTTGTTTTGTAAATACATATATTTTAATAACTTTGTATAATTTTCAGTAATTGTTTCACTTTATGAAAACAAACTTTTCTGCCCACTAAATGTCTTAATAGTTTAAATCGGCCTTTAATAACTGATCTGATAATTAGTACATACTATATCAATTTAATTTACAGCTCAGCCATCATGGTAAATACCTGAGAGGTTTCGGAAAATTACATGCAAACGTCTATATAATCGGCGAATGTTTTAGCCAAATAAGCGGCTAAATGTGTTTGGATGAAAGAGTGCGTGTGTGTGTGTGTGTGTGTGTGGGTGTAAAGGAATTTGAACAGGATTGAAATTTATCACGTCTTCAAACACTAAACTGCCACACAGGCACACAGACACACACACAAACGCGCCCGCACACTCTTAAAATCTTACATAAATTAAGGGTTTCGTATGCGTCATTAAATCGCGACCTAACCTAATAAATGTCACACACGAATGAAATCCAGGCATGTTTGTCAAACAACTACGAGTACGTGGCTGTGTGCGTGAGTATAAGTGTGTGTGTGCTCTGGTGTGCGCACCCTTTACACACACACAGTATTTTGGCAAAACTGACATTAAACACGTCGAAAATGTTAATTAGTATAAGATTTTGATTTTACTTACAGCAGAAGTGCTGCCTCTACAGCCGCCAAAAATTTATGCTGCTTTTAATTCTTTACCACGGTTATTGCGTGTGTGCCTCCCTGTTGGCAATATATCACGTGTAGAGTCGGCCTGAACGGGGCAGCGAAATTGTGACAAATCTGATCAAAATATTGCTTACGTTGTGGGATTAGGTTGTTGGTTGGTGTCACTGCTGCCGCTATTGGTGAAATAAATTTACAATTTTAAGAGGCGGAAGTGCCCATTTAATTCAGAAACTGAAAGCAAAAGAAAAAATGTACATAAAATTCTTAGAAATGAATGAACTTGCCAAGGATTTACATTGGAAAACGCAGCTGTACGACTTAACACTCCCGGATTTTGTTTGTGGATTGGAAGTTTTGATAAAGGACGCGCTGACTTTATGTTTCCAAATTGGAAAAAATTTAGATTTAATTAAAATAAACCGGCCACTGAAGAAATGAGAACGGCTGGGGTCCAGTTACAAAATCCCCTTTATCCTGGAATTTTATAATGAAAAAGAGAAAAGAGAGATGGCAAATGAGAGCAAGAAATTTACCATCGAAGACACTACTAAGATAGTTTATGGAGTAGTGACCGCGAAACGTGTTTTGTTGTCCCCCCCCCCCCTTTTTTAGAGTTTATTATTTACTTTTCTGGCTGTTTTAAAGGAAATTAATCACATCAATAATTCACAAACTTTCGTAAGACAGAAATGGCAGCTGATATTGAAAATCTATTTAAATGATTGGACACAAAGCAATCACTGGGATTATAGTGATTTCAGCTACACAGCTTTTTTATGGTTCCTATCCAAATTGAAGATAAAATTATTGCTAAATATTAAGCTATTACTTGATAAATGTTTCTAGAAAAGTCCAATTTAAATGGATTTTTCTAATGATTTGATTGAAGGCATTCTTTTGCACCAGATGATGGAGAAAACCAAGACCTCTCCCCGTGACTAGTTGCAAGAACTGCCATCTCTCGTAAACATCAGATTTCAATGTGAAATTATAGAGACCTTAAACAGCCTTCACACTTTCCTTTTTACCACTGGGTATATAGAACACAAAATATATACAAATGTTTGCCACAGGTTATGCGTTAATCTGAAAATACTCTTGTGTGTTGCTGGCAATATTTAGTAAAATGGCAACAATAATATTAGTCCGTTTATGCCTGCTGCTGTTGCTGCTGTTGCTACTGCTTCTATGGCTAAATATTACGCACTTGTTGTTGGTTGTTTGCTGCTGTTGTTGCCATTGTCATCACGCTTGTCATCATACGTGTCCTTCTCATTCATGTATGTTTATTATGGTTGGTGTTTTCATTTGCAATTGCATAAGATTCTATTAATTTGATCATATACATACATCAGTTACACTTACATTGGTGCAGATTATTGCCAGCAAAAGATTTGACATATGCCTGCCTGACTGCCTGTTCAGTTTGTAGCTCCGTCTCGGTCTCTGCGTTCAGTTGTCAGTTTATCCTTTGAGTATAATTTTGTAAGAATTATAACATCTTTAAATACAGTGTGTTTGTGCCCAAACACGTACGTTCGAGTTTATAATGATAATATATATGTATGTACTCGTGTGTATGTATTTGTTTTCTACTATTTATTTATTAAAACTAAATTCTCAGCTTAAAACGCATGCACATGCCTGCATAATTTAAGAGCTTGTTATTGTTTTTGTGCAAATTGTCTAAATATATCAATAGATTTCTTCAAGGATTAACTTAAATTGATTTTGATTGATGTTAATTTTCTACATATTTTCTAATACTTGCAAATAAATTTGCTTCAGAAATACTTATGCTGGGGCAGGCTTTGGGGCATTGCTGCCGTTTTCCGCAAGAATATTATTAAAACATGACTTGATGTTTTTCTTGAGTTTCAGTTGTACTTGGAAAATGTTTTCCCATAATATTCTAAAATAGCTTTTATTTCAATTCAATTAGTATTTGGTGTGTGCAAGTGAGTTCATGGCATGGAAGAACTGATGAGCGCTTAAAACTTTTACTTCTGCTTCATTTTAAAACACTAAAACATGGAGGTTTTCCAGAAATGGTAGGAAAAAAATAAAACTCTGTTTTAAAGCGTCTTTTATAAACCTTAACCTACTTTTATATTTAATTTAAATATAATATCAGTTTCGATCGTTGAAAAAATCCTTAAATATCGTGTATGACTGTACAGACTTCCATAATATCTTACAATATGGTTGACAATGTGACAATAGTAAAAATTTGCCACCGAACCGGCAAAATTGTCAGCTGAGATGGTGGAAAGAAAATCTTAGAATTTCTTTCAGTTCACACTGTTGCCCCCTTATTACTAATTAAATGTGAGTTTACAATGTTTGGAAATTATCTGACGAACCAGATGTCGAATAATATTGTTGTCTTGCAATGAACTGACAATGTGTTGTCTGGCAACGTTGTAAGGCAAAAATCCGCAAGTCACACAATTCTATGACATTTGTAGGCATATTGTACCGACAATGTTGCACGATCTAACAGCCGTCTGTATAGGGTTTTGTATTAGCCAAATATCTGTGCTTGAGTATCGTCTCAAAATTTTTCATTTCATGCATCCTTTTGGAAAGTTTTAAGCTGTCCCGCCATCTGCAAGTCATCGTTCATAATCATTTACCTTCAGCTCTTGAGTGACGTGTAAATCATTAAACAAAATTCACCAAGTCAGGGTTTCCAAAAGTTGAGTTGATGCGAAT
Organism: Epicampocera succincta; assembly: GCA_932526305.1. Classification (NCBI taxonomy): domain Eukaryota; kingdom Metazoa; phylum Arthropoda; class Insecta; order Diptera; family Tachinidae; genus Epicampocera; species Epicampocera succincta. Next base: position 8,757,875 of record OW052037.1, on the reverse strand, counting down.
GCCTTGTCAGCGAATGCAAACACCCTCTTTAGCAAGATTATGGCGACCCTATAATAGCAACATTTCCCGCACAGAACTTCGCCACATTAACAAAATAAATTTATTATTTACACGTGTTGCTGGATGAACTCCATTTCCATTCCTGATGACTTGGCCAACAGTCGAAATAAATGGAATGCCAATTCAATAGTTGTAACCCCATACGACCCAGGTAGAGAAGTCTCTATTGAAGGAAATCGGGACACTTGTCTTGTGGACAACCACCCCAAAAAGTAAAGAAAATAGCACAAGTAACAAAGTATTTGCTGTTGTTGCTTTTAAGTCGGATAGGAAAACAGCAGATTTAATTTGAGCGTTAATTTTTCCACGTGTATTTTGTGTCTTTTTTTTTTTCTAGGTTTTTAAGCGAAGTTTTTCTCAAATTTATAAACAACTATTTCAGCAGATTATTTCTTTTCCACAAACTCAAATTCTGCTTTAATAAGTGTTAAAAAATTAACCCTTAATAATTCTTCGAATTAAATTCTAACCTCTGCTTCACTTTTCGATCATAATATTGCCACCCCAACAATGAGGGAGCAGCTCCCCCCTCCCCCCACCGCCCCCTTAAGACCAAATCACTCAAAAAACAACAAAGAAATAAAAGGATGACTGTGATTGACATTTGAATGAATTTTGTGATATTTCATATCATAAAATTAAATGTGTGTGTGTATGTGTGTGTGTGTACAAACTAAACAAAACGTTTTTCATCCAAAATCTCTTCAAAAGATGACACAATGCCAGCAACAACAAATAAGTCCTTTAAATATTTAATAGGGAAGCGGAAGAGAGAATTGCCAACAGAGAAAAGGAAAAAAAATAATCAAAAGAAAAAAAGGCAAAGGACAAGAAACTAAAATATAAAGGACTCGTTGTTAAGCATGTGAGCGAACACCCACTCAATGAAATTGTCATCAAATGTTTGTTATTAAGTTTCACTTTGAAAGTTCATTTTGCCTGTTTTCTTTCGGTTAAGAGGTCAGGGTGAAGGCTTTATGGTGATTAGAAATTACATGAAAGTAGGAATTTGTTTTCGAAAGTTTTAAGGCAGAGATATTGAGTTTTAAGAAAATGTACACGCAGCGCAAAGTCGGGTAATTGAGTCAAGACGATATGAAATTTTTCATATCTTTTGGCTCGGGAGTAACTGAGGACTCAGCGTGTTGCACTAGTGAGGATTCCACGGTGTGAAAGTTGTACACGAATTCTAAAATGGACATTTGCCTACCAAAGTGAGCGCACGGGGAAACGGTGCAATTTCATTATTTTTTTCATTTAATCTTGAATTGCCAAGAATAAAATTCCTGATTTTAGTCAAGAAAACACCGTTGGCAAATGTCTGAACGCTCAGATATTATTATGTTGAATAATTGTTGCTATTGTCCATTTTAGACAAGTTCCGAAATCATTGCCCCAGTAGGGTAACACCAAATTCATGGTTACCGAACCAGAAAATACTTACGTCTGAAATTTGATGATTTTGTCATTTCGTACTCATCAAAATTGTCAATCAGATTTATATATATATTAAATTTATATGTTAAATAAATAAAATCGATAATAAATTGGGTTGTAATTTTCATGTTTCTCTGAATTTTGCTATAACAGAAAGAGCAGAAAAAACAAAATAGAAATGACAATGACAATCCGACACACACGCGCCCACATAAAAACCTTGTCTGTGACACAAACACATACAAATGAAATTTATTCGACCTTTTTCTGTTTTTTTTTTTTTTTATTTAATATTTAGTACTTGGTATGAGTATTTAAGTTTTGCTGGCTGACGGTGTTAAGAAAATGACGCACCTGTCAAAAATAGCTGTCATTTACATTTTCATCTCATGTCCTTTTTGGCGTTAATAAATACAAAACACCAAATAAGTTCACTCAGACATACATACTCGTACATACCTACAGTTTGCTATTAACACTCAGAAATACTTTTTATTTGCGTCAATCTTTTTTAAATATAAAAAGGTGCTCTACGGGAATGTTCCTTAAATAGATGCCGGCCATATAGAAATACATACATTTACACAAACAGACTAAACTTCTTCCTTTCGCCAAAAAAATATGAAAAATAAAACAAACTGATTGATTAGCAAGAGGGGGGCTTTGATTTCCATTTACGAGTATTCACAGAAATTACCACAACTTTAATCCCCCCCGTATTGACAGCTAAAATTCTGGCCATTAAAAACCCAAAAAATACTTCATAATCTTATAATTAAATGTCCAGTTCGCGCTGTCAATCAATAAGTCGCTTTTCTTCTTTCACTTCGATATAACGACACAATTCGCTTACAAGTTGTTTGTTTTTTAAGAATAGCAGTGAAAAAAATTTCAGCAAATCCGGTTGAAGAGACTTAAATTATTTGGCAAATTAAACCGCAAAAAAAAAATTACACAAAATTGTGGCTTGCAAAACTATATGAAGAAGGTTTTCAGAGAATAATTTAAAGTCAAAGATTTTTAATTACAAATATTTTAGTATAAATTTCGATTTGAAAGAAATTCCTTTTAACTGCTTGTATCCTGAACAGACTCCTGATTTTTGATAGCAGATGAACTAATTTTTTTTTTGCCATCCGTTGTGCAGCTTTCAAGCGTTTGAAGTGACTACAAATTAAGGTGAGAGCTTTCATATTAGTGACACTGTTTAACAACTTCTTACGATTTACATGCACACAAAAGGACTTCTTTTATCCTTTTCCTTGTTTCTCTTATGGCTTTCAATTCCATCCAATTTTTTGCAACATTTGCTTGGCTATTTTATTTTCAAGAAGGCCAAGCATTTCAGATATTTGAAGCCATGAATCACAAAATATGAATTATAGTCTGGGGGCAGGTTTTCTAGGAATTTATTCCATTTTGATATGCGTACAAATCAATATTTCAATTCAATCCTGCCTCTTCCGATGCAGGCCATGAGCGGTATTAATAATGTATTAAGGAGTCGAGTGCTCATGGCCCAACAATTCATTGAATTTTTCCACGATCTGACTATATTTTTCGTGGTGACAAAGATGCATCCCAACTCCGTATTACTTTTCAAAAGGTTAAAGGATACTCGTATACAGAATATCATATATTTTTATTTACATAAATTTATATCAATTGTTTCCGAATTGGTTGAATTTAATGCAGGCTGGACTCAGTGTTGTGTTTTGACATGTAGATGCACAACCAATCATGTCCGTTCATGTTCGTTCCTGAGTGGCTCAACCATTAATAATTCAGACTCTGTAGATATTCAATGCATTATTGCGCATTAGACTGAAGAGATGGAAATAGGCTTTAGTCTATTTCATCTCCGAGAATAAAATACAACTCTCAGGTAGGGGCTGTGTGTTGCATTTACTCGTCTATATACAAAGAGCGAAGTTTTTGTGTGACTTATTAGTCATTTAAGGGTTTTCAATTCTATTGATTAATTCCAAACGGCAGATATTGGGCTTGGTGTTGCAAATGTCCTGCCGGATTCCCGATTTCTATTGTTCGTAAGGCACCAGATGGTGTGAAATGTACAGTCCAGTTGGTTAAGACCTGTTCTTGTTCCTGGACGATTTCGAGGATTAGTCTTCCTTTTAATAGCTTGCGACTTACTGGCAGAAGGGATTAGATGGCAAGAGCTCTTGGGCAAGCAGTTTGTCTTGCCGTCTTCCCTCATATCAACAAAAGTTGCCACCTATTTTTGCCTGATAAGTTGCATGGATGGCAGGTGCTGACGTAAGTCGATTTCCTAATCTGTTGATTAATTTTTTTTATTTGTTTATTTAATGATATGGAACATAATCGATGGCAATCTGTTCACGATATTAAGCCAGCAAAAGGTTGCACCAATTATGTTCATACTTCAAGAAATATGACCCAACGAGGCTGCCAGCCACAGCAAACACACAAACACAAATTCGGGATGTCCTCGACGCTTTTAGATCCCAGGCAGCCAAATATCATTCCATTTGTGACGCGCCCAGTTATTCAGACAAGAAGCTGTGAAGCGTTTTGCGACCAAAAACTTTCTTACTTCCCGCTAGGTTTCAAGATTAGGCAAAACTTGCCAAGTAAATTATAGCCAAGTTAAGAGATGTACATCCCACAATATCAGCGCTACTGGATGCTTAAGTTCACCAGCCCTTCTTGCAAGATCCACTATTTGCAACTGTTGTTAAATCTTTTACCTACATTAACAACTATTTAACGTTAACAACAATAACCAAAAACAGTAATAAAAGGAAATAAATCTTTTTAATAAAATATTACCAGCCACCACCACCAACTTGCGTGCATGACAATCAGGGCTCGAAAATGGTTGTTATTTATGGGTTTTTAAATTTTTTCCCAAATCTAACTGTCGTCTAAGACACCTTTAAATTAATTACACTGTTTTGTTTTTTTGTCTGTGTGCCAAAAACACAGATTTAGATTTTGGTAATAAGTTTGTGGCGAATATCTGGTGGTATCCTTTATTTTCTACAACGGAAAAAATCCTTAATTATGATAAGGTTTAGAGGCCAAAAAGCTCTTCATTTTACAATTATCTGGTTTTCGAAAGCCAAATTTTCTGCAATAACTGTTATAATACACATGACTTTTATCGTAAAAGAAAAAAATCAAAACTGTTGCGTACCCTGATGGAATGGAAAAACATAATATATAAAATAGAACTACAAATACGCACAATAAAAATACTGTTCATCGTGTAAACTTGTACGATTATAAAGAGGGGGTGTGGGTGTTTACATATACACACACATACACACACATCTGCATTTGATGTAGATTTTTGACATGCCAGTTGACAATGTCATCACAAGTTGACAGCCTCATTATGATGCTGACGATGATGACGCTGCTGACGACGATGATGATGTTGCTCGTGTTTGTGATATATAAAGTTGTACTCAAGTTGAAACTGAAAATGATTTTCTACGTACATACATATATTCTGCACACTCACACTCACACCAACACGTTTGCCAGACTTCGCATGTATGTGACTGATTATTGTAAATGAAATGGGTATGTAATTTATTGTGTAGCCAAATGAAAGAAAAAAAAAATCATCTTGCAGTCCTTGTTTTAATGTGTATTCGATGTGTGTTTGCGAAAAGTATGAAAACACAATAATATTTTCCTTTAAATCGCTGAGTGGAAGAAACAACTTGTCATAAAAGAAACTTAGCATTTTAGTGTTCTATTTAACGAGCCAGTTGTCAGTTGCTTATACATTTAACTCATATTCGTAGTGTGACAGCACCTTAGTTTTAACCAGAAACTGGCCCAAGTAGTGAGACACTGTGAATGGCCTGACTGCTTAATATTCGTTTTGCCAGCCCTGGTTGTGATAAATCAGTTCAAAATCTGCCACTTATTTTGTGTTATTGTTGCAAAAAATATTAACTTCGTGGGAGATAGTCGCGTTTGTTATACTCTTGTGTGAAAATAAGTGGTTTTTGTCTGCTCCCCCTCACTTTGAGTTTGATTTCTTTTAAGAAAGTATTTCACTTGAAGCTTTTGATTTGTATCTGTTTGTTTAATTAAAAAAAAAACGAAATTATTTCGATATATTTTTGCTGTTTTATTATCCGTGAACGGCCTTCAAAATATCCTCAGTCTTGGGTATTTCGTATTAGAAAAATTTTTAAGTTTTGAAACTGGCAAAGCACAATTTTCGATCACTCAAAAAAGAGCAAATCCAAAGGCTTGAGCCAGTGCTTGTCTCCTCCCAAAATCAGTCTTAAGACACTAAAGAAAATGAAAATCGTCTGATCAAGAAAGGTCGCTCTAGGCGGAGATATTTGTTAGGATATTGTAGAGCCGTTTTAGAGAAACAACCAAATTAAATAGAGAAAGTAAATTTAAATTTATGGATTTTTATGGCAAAACAATTTAAATTTGACTACAGCGATTATGTTGGACACGATTGCGAAGCTCTCTCTCTCTCTCTCTCGCTCTCTTTACACGCCAGACAGCCCACAAACGCATATGATCTAATCCGTTGCTTAGCATCTCATAGCGTGCACTGAGACAGACCCGAACTTGGTATGGTGTTACCCATAGTACTCGTATGATTAAGATTCCAATATTACATGCTATATCTGGCCCATTCCCTTATGCAGGTGAGTGATTTTAAAATGTTATAGCGGCTGACTTTATAATAAACTATCAAAAAGGACGATGTTTTAAGGTGAGTTTTGGTCAAATTGCTCCACCGAACACCGAATCCCATTATGCGTACGAATAATTTCGAAATGATGTCGTGATATTGAAGCCTTCACAATAAACTATCACAAAAGCCAATTTAGTGAACAAAAGCCATGTCTGGGTCCAAGTGCTCGAGAAACCTTTTTTCCTTAATGCAGCTGAATAAACTTGCAACGTTGTTGCGTTGTACACGTTTTTCTAATAAATTATGAATCAGTTTGAAATGCATTTAATGTCAGTGTGACACCTGAAATTTGTGTGTGAGGAAAGAACTTGTTTTTAAATCAAATTTCGAAATTTAATGTACAACCTGCCAGATTATTAGATACACAGACGTCAGATTAAGCATAAATTGTAATTTTTTTGTTATTCTAGCCCGCAAGGCTCATTAACTTGTCTGCAGGATAATGATAATAATTACTATATATTGTTAAATATTTAGTCTTGCTGGCAATTAAATATGTGTATAGTTGGATTTAAACTTCTTAATTTAGGTTTAGTTTGAGTTTGGTCTCTTCAGTTTTTACCAGATTTGTGGCGACATGTGATTACTTTGGCTGTGCTGAAGATTGCAATAGAAAAATTGCTTAAGAAATCTTCATTACTGCCAACTAACGATTAGTTTATTAGCAAATAATTATAATGGATGGCCCGCCCCACGAGATTTCTGTACTCAGCTTGTATGCGAGCGATAATCATATTGAGCAAAATTGTTTGCTGCACACACCTACCAACATACAAACACATCATTCCAACGTTCATCGTATTTAATAACTCTCTGAATATTGAAAATACATAAATCTTTGCGAATAAAACATCTGCGGTCAAATTGAACTAATTAAAATCATAACAAGCAATTCAGTTTTCTTCACTTCTTGGGTTAACAAAAGTGAAAGGACTTACATACACACACGCACACACCCAGACACACACACACATTCTAAAGCACCATAAATATTGCTGCATTAACATACATACATTCATACACATGTGTATGTTTATATGGCCCGTCTTATAATCGTGCAGGAAAAAAACCTCCACTTCATAATTAACAACATCGTTTTGCAAACAGATAAATCGCACTTAACGAACTGTTTCTCGTAATTTCCAGAAAGACCAGAACAGCCAAATTATTCCTAAACAATTGCAGCAGTCGGGCAAGTACAGAAATGAGTGGAAGAAGTTAAAAAGAAAAAATTGAAAGAAAGAAAAGTTATACAAATAAGACGGCGGCAGTTAAAGCCAAGAAATAATAACAACAACAAAAATAAAATAAATAAATAAATAAGCAAGTGATAAATAATAATTTATATGAATACATCAGAGAACGTTCCTAATTGGAATTGATTAGATTTTATGCTTTGAATCATGCACGTTTCGCATATTTATCTGCGTCTCAAACATATGTGACTTGTGAAGTTTTTCGTTTAAGATACGGGCACATAAAATTATGAAGTCGTACGGATGTGTGTGAAATAAAAACACTCGCACACACACACACAGACACACAGGAAACCTGAGCCAACCAGCCAGTGAGACAAATAGTCATATTTTGAAATCATATGTATAACATACACTGACAGAGAAATGATTAAGGCACGATTTTCTTGCATATATATTCTGTACGAATGCGTGCGCTACAATTCCATAAGGTCTTCAAACTTTGGCTTCAGGTTCATGTGCTGCACTTACAACTTATATTTAAATACATTTCAAAAGGACTCTATTTTTATGTGCCTTATATTTGTTTTAATAATAACAATATTTAATAAATAAATTAATAATAATAGTCACTTATCTTAAAAAAAAATAACCAACTAGATGGATGTATAAGTCAAAAGTTAGAACCATAAATTCTCCGGAAAAAAAGTAGTACTAAAATTTAGAGTAAAAATGTTTCACTATTTGAATAAATATTTAACTACTATAATATAATTTAGTCGAAATAAAATGCAATTAAAATAATTGATTGCTCCAGACTGGTATATGGACTTTTCGGACCAATTTTTTTTTTTTTTTTAGCTCCGGTGCATTCCTCTTCAAGTATTTCATTCAGTCATTTTTTAAGGTTTCACTTGCCCCGAGTGAGTATTAATAATTTTTGGCCAATTTATTGCACTGAGTTGCCCCAAAGAATTGCCTATTAGTTGAGTTTATCCCTGAAATAACGGCCAGTGAAAAGGCTAAATTTGTTAATATCTTAACTTTTTTTTTTATTATAGTTTTATTTATCATATTTGCAAAAGCCACAAATATTTAATATCGAATGGTTGATAATACAAAGAGTAAATTCAAAAGCTGGTCGGGCGTATTCCTGAGAGTCCACCGATATCATCCATGTCGTCTAAGAGTGCAGTCGCTTAAGTGTTAAGCTTTCCCAGTTAATTTAAACTTTCCCGATATTAAGATTTAGGAAAGTCGCAGGCCATCCAGCATTCACCATTGACCGCGGAGTCTTAGATTCATATCTTTGTATTTCAATATTCGAGTTACTGGCTGTTGCCCGTCGGCCTGAATTGCTAAACTTAGCCGGTATTTTGGACTTAGTAGCAAAACTAATCTCCTGGTTTTAGTATTTAGTTGGTGTTCCTTTGCTTTTACATCTGCGGCATTTTATTGTACAATAACAGCTTTTATTTAAAATTACCAAAAAATGCATCTAATTTCATTAATACGTTTCCCATTATTGTGGAATTTTTTTTGGGAATTTTGGTGTAATAAAATTTATAATTAAAGGCAGTTTTTCATTGCAATATTTTAAAGAAATTTATTTTCGTCCTGTCTTCACTTATTTTTGTTATGATGTAACTTCTGTCCACCTGGTTTCCTAAATATTTCACTCAGTCTTCAGTTGCTTAAAGATACGGCTGGCCAGTTGCCTGTTTTGTGGCGCAAAGCTGGCACATGATAACTTGCCAGTGTTGCCATTAATTGGCCAACATGTTTCAATAGCACCTTCAGCCTGCAGTAAATTGAACGCATTTTTCTGCCTGAGTAACAGCATCTCAAATTGTACTATTGGCTTAAAATTGCAACAGACCAACCTTTAGCAGAGTCCACCAGAGCTTTAAATATCTATTTGAAATAAGTATTAATCAAATCGTGCTGAGTGTAAAAGTTCACTTTTTCCTACAACAAACAGCACTTTGCTACAGTCCTTATTCATATATTCTTTATCTAATGTTTTGCTTTGCTGTATATTTTTTTGTTTTGTTTTTGTAGTTTGTATTAGTGAAATGACGACGACTTTGGCCGATTGTTGCTGAGACTTTGTGCGAAAGTTAAACGGTGGTGGCGGCAGTTTATTGCGGTGGCATTGGCTCGCCTTCTTTTCCTTGTATCATAATGGCAGAGGCGTTTTCCACTAAACTTATAATATGTATTAATAAATGTATTTAATATTTGTGATCGATTGTTAAACATTTTTCAACTTTTTCTTCTTCTTCTGTTGCTTGTTGCCATACACATGTGTGTGTGTGAGTGTGTGTGTGTGTGTAAGTGCGGACTGCTCCACTTTGTTGCGGCCTGACAAGTTACAACTGGTGCTGGCTCGAAAATTATTCGCACAGAGGCAAATTTTTGTAAATTTCTTTTTCTTGATTAATTTTCACAAATTCCATTTTATCGATACGATGTGGACAAGAGGTGGTTGCTGATTAATACCCGTATAATGAATGATAGAAAAGCAAGAGCGAAAGCGAAAGGGACGGGGACGGGGCAGGGGAAGAATTATAATGTAAAAAAGTTTCAACATTTGTTGAAAAATTTGTTGCTAAAAGTTATTAATGGCTGAAATTATTATTAGTAATCACTTAATTAGTGAAACTTATGTACAATTATTAAGACAGATGAATTAAGATTATGAAAAAACTCGAAATCAAAATTGTGCGAATGGCTGAGAATTGCAAGAAATGTTCAGAAAAAAAAATAACTTATGAAATTTTCCTCACATGAATGAAATACTTTATGGAGATTTATTTCATATTCCTTCCATGTTATAGTTTTTAAGCAAAAAGGGGGAAAATTGAAACATCCAGAAATGCAAACCTAAATCTTTATTTATATATATTTGTAGTTTGATAAAATTTCTAATTTTGGTTCAGTGTAATTCTAACTTAATTATATAATTTTGTTTAGTTTGGAAAAGTTTAAATTAAAAGAAAATTCTTTACAAAATTTTTTTTTTAAATCCTTAAACAAATTTTCATAAAAATTTAAAAAAAAAGTTTCAAAAAATACTTTAAAAAAATATTCACAAAAATTGTTTTAAAAAATGTTAAAAAAATATTTTTAAAAAATATTCACAAAAATTGTTTTACAAAATTTTCAAAAAATACTTTAAAAAAATATTCACAAAAATTGTTTTAAAAAATGTTCAAAAAATACTTTTAAAAAATATTCACAAATTATGTTTTCTGTTTTTGTCTTGGAAAGGATTACAAGACCAGAGCTGGAAACATCATTTAAACTGAAAAATAATTAGTAACTAGAAAAAGTTCACAATATTTCCCTCCTTTCCCAAATTTTTTTATTTACAATTTCTTAAGTGTCCTTAAAATAATTCTTCGATAGCAAAATTTATAATTAGTGCTACACACAAGCAAGAGGCAAAATCACACTTAAATGCCCACATTTTAAAATGTGCGTGCAATAAATTCATATTAAAATTCCTCTTCTTACAAAACTTGACATTTTACTTTAATTTTTTATATATATTTTTTTTTTTTTTGTTTTTGACAAGACACAAAGTCTATTAAGAAAGTCAATCAATGTCTTTCAAATGAGTTGACTTAAATATGAGTCCTTTTTCTAAATAAATAAAGAGCCAGGCACACACATACATGTACACAGTTGGCAGTATGTGTGCCAGAAGTTCCCTTGACAAGAGCAAAAGAATAGCAAAAAGAAAACACACGAACAGCAAAATAAACTCTCTCTCACTCATTGAAAAATTTTTGAAAATAAATAAATTTTCTAATGCAAGTATTTAAACGCAACAACAGGATAATAAGTCCAATAAAAAGTAAAGTTTAAAACGAACAATAAAAATTCTACATCAAAGACTATTTCTTCCTTCCAGCAGAACTATTAAATTAATACAACAGCCTTAAGGGTCTCAAATCTATTCTTAAGCCCAGAGTACCTCTTGGGCCGGCTGTAGTGGATTTAGCAAGTTGGAGTGCCGGATAGAGTGAATAAGAAAAGCACCCACAGCGGAAAAAAGAGTATTTAGAGAAATTGTAACCTTAACAAAAAACATAAAGTTGAGAGACTAAAGTTTAGTGCAAGATGACAGCTAGAAGTGACAGACAAGATGACGATTGACTGACAGATGGATGGCTGGTTCGATGGTTGGATGGATGGATGGATGGCTGGCTGAATAAGAGTGTGTCGAGAATAAAAGGAAGCAACTTAAGTTTTTGTATATGCCATGGAAATGAAGAGCCAGAGAGAGAGTGTGTGAGTGTTTGTGTGAGTAAATAATTTTTGAAGAGTTTAAGGAATAAAAATGATTGAAAGGTGTTGGCAATTCAAGGAAAAGCATTTCTAGTTGAAAGTCCTGTCTTTGTTATTAAAGTTTGATTACTTAAGAGCTGTGAATGAATGCAAACTATTTTATGATAAATCCTAGAGAAAAACGATTTTGTTCATCACAGTGGCACAGAATGCGTTTGAGTTAAAAGTAAAGTTTTGCTGTCATTCGAATACAAAACAAAATATTTATGTCTATAGCATTAAATTATTATTGAACAATATAATGTCCAGTATTGTAATATAGTACTAAGACATCATGGAAATCCTAAAACTTTTATATAGACCATATTTTAATTGCTACAGGAGGAACTGTGGAATAATAATTTTGAACGTTTCCTTGCTTGTCTAGCCCTATTTAAGAAGTGATATCTGGAACAGATAGATTACAAATCTCTAACTTTTCAGGAAAAAATTCGCCGGAACAAAATCCATAAACTTTGTTTTTTTCACCATAAATATTTTTGCTGCTTCAACAAAATATATGTTTGTTTAAAGTAATAGGAAAAAAATATATTTGGTTAAGAAATTGAGGTTAGGGCATAAGTAAACTTTCATTTAATAAATACATGTAATTTCTTTGAAAAAATAAGATGTTTTTGTTTTCGCAAAACTCTTGTTTGCAGCCGCGAAGTTCTTTACACGACCCGTTTCCAAACAATTTATTAACTGATTCAGCACGTGCCGTTATTGAGTGTGAAATAAGAAAACCCTGAAATATTCAAAAAGTACACAAACTCGCCAGTTTTAATGAAACTGGTAAGAGTTAAGTTCCTTCAGCACTTAATCATTAATTTTTAGTGTAAAAGCCTGAACCAAAACCAAAATAATGTTTGTTTGGTGTTAAATAATACAAAATCTTTGACTTGAGCGGTTAAAAGTTTGTTGTCGTTGTAGTTGCATTTAATATCTGATGAATTGATACCAAACCTTGAAGACACTGAAAAAAGGAACGACGATATTAAACGATTGAAGAATAAAAGTCCAACTAATGCCATCTCTGGCGCACGAGTATTTCATATTTTACAATAATATTTTGATATGAAGCAGTTATTCGTGAGTGGAAAATTCTCAGATTGTAACTCTGTCCACTTTACAGAACACTGGCAGAATCGAAACCAGTTTTCGTGCGATTTTATGTGAGCCTGGGCTCTGGTGTCCACTTGAAATGGTAGATTTATTCAGCGGAACGTGATTTAAGGAAAATTAGCATTTAAGGAAAATTAGGGCCACAAAACAGGATGAATGCAGCGTTTAGCACTTAAATGGGTTAAGCCCTTTACGACAACTTTTAGACACATTAAATATTGTTTTGAAAGTATTAAATAAATATTGAAAATCCTAATTATCGGGTGCAATAAATCGGCCTTTCGTAGAGATCATAATTTTAGTAATACACCAGAAAATCTTCAAGCAGATAAGAAAGGAAATAAGTTTCCGCGGGTAATAATAATTCTCGAACGTCATATTATAAAAAAAAATACACTCCATGATGGTGAAGTCCTGCAGCGACTAAAAGTTCTTCTTTAATTTCTTAGCATTTTATAAGTTTATGGTGTTCTGGGCCTTGAACTCTTGTACTTTGTGCCAGCATTGCAACTAATTCTTATACTAGTGCCGTTCATCTCCTTGCCTTTAAATTAAAATATTATACTCTTGTAGAAAAATCATTGGCAATTCTCAAATCACACAATTTTGCGCCACACTGTTTATCAAATTACAGTTGTTGAGGAAATCCGTTTTGCAGCATTAATGACCAAAGGATGACATTCCAATTTCTTTACCTTTTATTGTAATGCCCTACAACGTCTGTTGATTGTTAAGTTTTCTCAACCTGACCAGAATTGCGAGTATTTATATGTATTCCTGATTCGTTTCACAGGACAATGATGAAAATTTACAATAAAAAATCGACATGAAAATAAGACGAAACAGAAAAGCAGGGAAAACTTTGCACAAAGTAAAACTTGTGTTGTAAAGAAACAAACAAAAAAAAAAAAAAACTTAGAAAGCAGCACAAAAATTAAAGCTGTGGAACAAAAAAGTGTCTTGAAGACAGGAATTAATTAACATCAAGGCACACTAAAGTGAAACAATAGATGATGGACGTCTATAGACAACTTAAACAAAAAAAAACAAAAACAAAAACAAAAAATACTAAAACTTACAAAAATATTCACAAAAACTTTATTTCACTTTTTTCCATTTATTTTCTAACGATGATGTTGATGATGGTGGGTGCTGATGAACGAACGTGTCAAGGATACAACAATAAGCAGCCATCTTTTGATTTGAAGTTCATCAAACTTTGCTCTGTCACATCAATTTGTTGAGAACTCAAAGGCATCAAAATCAACGGTCTAAGCAAAAGAAAAAGAAAAGAAAAAAATGGAAGAAAGGAAAATTGTCATTTTATGATCGAAATCATCATCATCTTAATAGTCACCAACAGCAGCGTAATCAACGCTTAAATGAGAAATGAAAATGGTTTTAAATTAACAAGAATATTTGGATGAATATTAAATAATATTTGAGTTCAGAAAATAACTTTGTCTTTGGAGGGAGTTTTAGTTACATATTTTCTTTTTTGCAAATTGTTTAAAAATTCCACGAATTGAGGAGAATAAGTTGGAACCTGAACAAAAAGTATTAAGTCTGGAAAAATCAAATCTGGTCACGCATTCCAATAAAATAAAATTCTTACTTATTCAGCAGCTGGAACATGGCGAGTAATTTTCTTTGTGTCAACTGGACATTAGTTGCTTTTATATCGGTTGTTTTTTCTTTAATTGTCTGACAACTATTGATATCGATAACCATGACTGGACAGCTGAGAATGTCAAACAGTGTTGCCATCTCTACTACACTAAAGTTTGGCAAATCATTAGGGACTGTTTTGTTTCCAGAAGAAATTGCAAACATTTTACAAATCTATTCGCCCAGTTGATAGAACACTGCGTTCATTTTAGGGTCAACCTGATCGGCCTAGAGAGCAAGCAGTTCCTGCATCTATTGAGGATTTAACGATGCGCAAGCCCAATCGCTATTACATCCATTAACATTAACTGTTTGAATATATTTACAAGCCGGCGGAATCATCGCTCTTTATTTCTTTCGAAATGTGCCAGCAGTTCATTGTATCGGCGGTGAAGGGTGAGCGCTAACGGGACATGCTGACTGAATTTTTATTTCTAAAAATTAACGAAATTTGGTTCCAATCAGAGGGCATAACTTTCTAATACAGCGCACTTAACAATATCCTTATTGCGAAATCAAGTTGCTGACAACGTTCTTTCCAGAATTGATCCTGTTCACTGGCCGCCTCTTTCGTGTGATTTAAAGCCCATAATACTATGGGTGTTACCGCCACTCATAAATCGCTAATATGACATTACTGTTACCGCCACTCATAAATCGCTAATATGACATTACTGTTACCGCCACTCATAAATCGCTGATATGACATTACTGTTATCGATATGTAGAGAGATGAGCATGGCAAAATGTTCAATTATTCCTTTTAATTTTCCACGCGGTATAATTATGAGGCCATATTTAATCGAGACCACATACATAAGTATATAAAACACCTACATAGATTTAAGATATTCATTCGTTCAGGTCATAAGGATTACGAAGCTTCGCTTGGAGTAGCCATACATAAAAGTTAGTATATCAGCAGTTTAGTATGTAAGTTTGTATAATGAATTTATTTATAATTTTAGGAATTTTAACATATTAAAGCGTAAGAATAAAGAATTAAAGTTTTCTAAAATTCTTACACTTGTGTTTAAAATCTACATTGGCTATCTTGAGCTTGGGCCGCTTCACCCGCAACAATGGGCTATAATAAAATATAATAAAATAATAAGCAGTGGCTTATTCCAAAATGGCTGTCTAAATTCCCAAGATTTGTTAAAAGTTGTTACAGATTTTGTTTAGGCGTTATAGTTCAAGATGGCTCCAGTATCTGTGCAAACAAAAAAGAGTCGGCCAGGAGCCAAATAAACCTTTTTCATAAGTCTGAAAATCCCTTTCATGCATATAAAATTATATATATGGAGTCCATAAAAAGACACCAAAACTGAAAATGCCATTAAACCAGCCATCATATGACTCATGGCAATGTCCTTAATTAAAATGGTTCTAATGAAAATGTTCAAGTGCCTGGAAGTTTGCAATTAATGTATTTCATCAATTAATGTCCACCGAACACATTAATTCTCACAATTTTATTCACTTCTTCAGTCATTGGCTGGATGGCCACACAATCACCACTGCTGGCTGCTTTAGTTATGCCCCAAAGCACCGAGTGTCCGATCAAATGTATCCTTCTTCATTTGGCCAGTTTTGCTTGTAAATCCTTTAGAGATTTATATTTTCTATTTATTTATGCCTTTTTTTTTGTTTGCTTAATTCTAAGTATGTAATAATTATAATCTCGCCATAAATAAAGTTCATTTGTGTTGCTGTTGGTGGCGTAAAGGTTTTTTTCTCTCTTTTTTTTTTGGCAGGACTCATCACAGTTAACGTCACTGAAGGTGACATGTACATTAATTAATAGAAATAAATAGAAGTAAAAATCTTGTAATCAAAATATCAATCTGTAATGATGAAGAAAAACCATTTTTTCAGGTTTCTTATCAGCATTATTGTTGAGAAAAAATATGTTCCTTTTATTAAAATATTTAATTAAAAATGGTGGCAACCGTTTTTACAACAAAATACTCGGTTTTAATAAAACAAAAATGCAACATAAATAAAACGGTTGGGAAGAAGAACATGTGTATGTATGTAAAGGAGGGCCGAATTCGCTTCGAGTATAACTAAAATCAGATGGATCCAATTTGTGGTTCCAAATGCACTTGGAAAATATAGTTTTGGCTGGTAATTGTATAAAAAAAGGGAACATTTGGCTCAATATTGTGCAATTCATTCGTTTTCATAACAGACTGACATGTACTCTACTTCGCCGATGATATTTTCAGTAAAAACGCTATGAAAATCCCACAACTTGGGTAAAAAGGAATTGCTTTTGCTTTAAAAACTATACGATTTGCAAATCGCTTTTGATTTTCAGGATATTCCTGAATAACACAAATGGAGAAAGCAAATAAAACACTTGAAACTTACATGTGACTTAAGATCACCGGTGAATTGAAAAGCATTCCCATGTAAACCAAATAGGGAGCAAATTAAGCGGCTTTAAAATAAAATGTTTAAAAATCACATGTGATTTCAAATCTCAAATTTCATATAAGCGAAAAACTAACTTTCTTTATAACACAAAAAAAAGCAATTTAGTTCGAGTTAAAATAAAATCATTTGGTGTGAAAATCACATGATTTTCAAAGCACCTGCAATTTGGAATCATAAAATGATATTGAGAACATACTTGAATAATATAAAATCAGCAAATAAAATACTTGAAAATCACTTGGATTGTAATTCACATGGATTGAAAATCACATGGTTTGAAAATCACATGGTTTGAAAATCACATGTTATTAAAAACATAGCTGGATGACATTTGAAATAGGAAAATTGAAATAATTTGATTTGAAAAAATTATGTAAAAACCACACCGTTTTAAAATCACGTGTAATTATAAATCATGTATTACCTAGAATTAACCTGAATTATATAAAATATGTGAAAAAAATAAATCTGCCGAATATAACAGATTTGAAAATCTAGCCACAAAAATTAAGGTAAAACAAATAAACCGTTTTAAAGTTATATGTTTGAAAATCGGTTCACATATTAAAGCCTTATACGCTAAACACTATTTCGGTTAATTACTTCTGGTTTGTTTCAACGTCAACCGATTAACTTCCACTATGTGTGTATTTGCTTTCGACTCTGTTATTTGAAAAGAGATGATCTTAATTTTAAAAAATTATATACAGGGCAGTTTTCTTAGAGCAAATGAATGAAATACCCAGATATGTGTCCCACCTTTAGCGTCACTCTTTCTTCCCAAAATACTCGTATTCACAACAACATTTTTTATTAAATTTTTGGCCCATCATTTCCATTAAACTAACAAATTCACAACAGCTGTAACTCGATACACGTACCAGACAAACTGAAATAGGAAGAGCAGAAACAGAACGAGGTGCAGGAACGGCAGTAGAAGCACACTTCAGATATTCACAAAAACAAAACAAACAAAAATAAGGACGAACATGTATCAGAAGTCAAATCATATGAAAACATGAGCTGAAGAGCACGAAAAAAAAACAAACGAAGAAATAATAAAGGAAAAAGTTTAAAAAGGCAAAAAAAAAAAAAAATGATTCATTCTCGTCTCATCAATTTTGATGGGACAAACGTGATTCCTTTTGACATTTCACGCCAATATGAGCAATTCACGAAAATTCAAAGTGATATTAAAGTATAATCAAGACAAAAACAAAAGAATAAACAGCCACAAATGACAGAAACAACAACAACAACAACAGCAACAACAGCAACAGCAGTGAAAAGAAATAAAGATGAGGATAATAAAATCATGATGAAGAAAATTAATAAATCTAGATTTATTAACGTGAGTCTTAAAATACGAGAATGATTAAATAACAGAAACACTCGAAAAAATGACTGCGGATCGGGATGATGAATGTCTTGCAAAATATCCTCACCGCCATATGAAGGCGGTTAAACGTATTCAGCATTTCAGTAAATGTTCCGAAATACGTATTTGTGGTCGTGGTTTTTGGTTAAAAAACTCAAGACTTGCATCATTTCTTTTTCTATTTGCCGCGGATGTTCTCACTTAATAGGAGGGAAAGTACCTGCACGTGAACACTGATCAGGGGGTAATTTGGTGGCATCAAAATAGGCTGTTCTGTTCTGTCTTTAGTAATTTGTAAATTTTTCTTTATCCCCTCAAAACCCTCAAATGTTTTAAATTTATTCTTAATGTAACTAAAACCGGTTTCAAATTTATAAAAACTTTTTTCTTTGACTAAAATCGGCATAAAAAGCGTTTTTTCTTCATTTTAGATTTAAGTGTTCAGCAATATTTTTTACCTGTTTAAATGAAGTTTTAATCGTAGAATGGTGAACCGTGAGCTTAAAGGGTGGCACGCATCGACATGCCCTTTTCGCTTTGTCACAAATCACCCTCAATCCATCAAGGATAACATGAGTTGCCCTGGCCTTAACAGACGTTTTAGGTTGTGGCTTATTCCAACCGGTGTTAAATCACTTGAGCCACTTAAATGATCTTATCATTAAATCGCTGCTAAAAACTCAAGTCGTTGGTGCTCATATCATCTGAAAGTGACTTTTTGCAATGAATTGGCATCATTTCGAATTTCTCAATTCCACCAACTGCACAGACCATTTTCTACCTGCGGTCCTTTCGTTAGTTCAACTGTGTACTACATGTAGCTGGATAGAAGTGATTGCCTCGGTTTCTGCGGCAGCCTTTTCTTCTTGATTATTTTCTCTAAAGAAAAACTCACTGAAGATTTGTTGAATTGAATATTACGTGGAAACAAAGAGTCTTTTTTGTACAGAAAACAAAGTTTTATATTTTGAAATGCAGATATTTCATCAATAAGGTCCAAATTTAAATGACTACTATAACTGTCAATTGTGACTGGCACAGAGAAACTTTGAATTAGTTATGATTTTTTTCCAATACCTTTGATTTACTCACATGAATAAGAGAAGATTTTTGCACCAGAAAATATTAAGGATTACCGAATTTCCCACAACAATGAACGTTTTGGTTTCCCGTGATATTATTTCTTAAGTTGTAGATTAAGAGACCAGGTTTCGACTTTCATATTTTCGCCTTTAGATTAATATTTTGAGGTTGGCCAGAATTGTTAGTGCCCCAGTGAGGCCAAGGCTGATGCCTTCCTGCTCATCCAAAAACACAAAACTAACGAATCACTCAACCAAACCATAAACGAAAGGGTCAACGCCATTGACTACCGGCGTCAACATAAAGCAACTTCTTGTTAATGATTTTTTATGTTTCATTTCGCTTTTCCTTTCCTTTTTTGGTTTTGCCACCACAATTTCTTCTTCGGTCTTAATGAAGGCGAGGAAGTTGTAGAGTTAAATGGGCATAAAGACAGCGCAACGTTCTCGGGGAAAAAACAAGATTCAAAATATTTATTAGCACATGATTAGTGAAATGGAATTTGCGTGCTACTGTATTTGAATTATTTAAAATTTTATATATTCTTAAAATTTTGCATCCTCATTCTGTGACGTTGAGTTGAAACAGCCACGTGAAAGCAACAATTAACACAAATATTTACGGGCAGAAGGCAACCGTAAGGCAAAAGAGATCAAATTTCAGTTTAAGCAAAAGCGACATTTATAATATTGGAAAAGCAGAGACAAAAAAAAAAGCTGTTAAAAAAATATCAAAAGATTTCACAATATTTTTTTTGGCAAAAGAAAATAAAAAACCCCAAAAACGCAGACGAAGACGCAGAGTTCTCAAACATTTGCAAGGAGTTACTTCAGCAGGCTTCAAGTGTGTGTTAATTGAATTAAACGCCGCCTTTAAGCTGAGGTAGAAATATTTACTAAAATTTATAAATATTGTATAGAAATATTATTTAATCGAATTAAGCGCTTTTACAGCAAATTTTGAATGTTAAGGTTTTTTCCAAATTGCTTGCCACTGCCCCATATTTGATGTTCCTGCTAGACGCTATCAGCTTATTTTTGATTTATTATACAATAATTATCGGACACAAATTTCTTTCTTTAATATTTTATTACCCATTTTGATTTAAATGGCCACTAAACGTTTCCAATTGTCTGCTCATCAAAATTGATGTACGAATCTACAGTTCTTCAGCCTGCCTGCCTCTTAGTAAAGATATTGCTTTACATACAATAACAACAACAACAAAAGTAAGTTAAAAGAAAAAACTTTGTCATGAAAAAAAAAAACATGATTGTGGCTGCTTTAGTTTTGAGAGAAACCAACAGCAAAACAAGATTGATGGCTTAATCAAGTCATGATCAAGAGGCGATAGATACAATTAGCCCCAGGGGGTCTTCATACACTTTTGGCTTAAGTCTCTGTTTGTCTCAGAGTTGTCTGCATGATTGTGGCAGCAGGTTTTAAAATTTTTCCAAACAGTAGAAACTGATAATTGCGTAAAGCAAAATCTCTCTCATATCTTTAGAAATTCGAATCCCCCTCCGCTCTCCCGGAAATTCATAAGCGAGATTTGTTCAAAAATTAAAGTGAATTTTCATATATAGCGGACTTTGTGCATTCGATTATCCTTTTTGTTTAACGTTGATACAAAATAGCTGAATTTTAACCCAAAAAACTGACGCATTCATCGTCGCAATTATTCGGCCGAAAACTACGACGTATCTAATCGTGCCGCAGCCAACGTATTCACCAAATTCCCACCCCCTCCCCTTGACCAGTTCCCAAGATGAAAGAGACGTATGAAAAAGAGGGCGTTTTACGGAGGTTGAGGAGATAAAATCCTAAGCGATGAGAGGGCTCAAGGACATACAAAAAAATGCACATTAGAACAGATTCGCGGAGTGGCAAAAACCCTGGCATAAATGTACGAGGGATACTATTTATATTTCGGCAATGACAAATAATAAAAAAGGCTGTTAAATGGAAATTATAATGAGTACGGTTATGTTAAAATGGTGTTGCCATATTTTAACTATTAACATTAGTGTTGCCAGTTCTCGGAATATAAACATTACCCCACCCCTCCTATTTTTCTGAGGGGGACTACTTTGATGGAAACGCACTAGAAAGTGATAAAGAAATAAATATATTTTATGCAAAATAATAATAATAAAAAAAATATATATGAAATCGCTGTTTGAATTGATACCAACTATATCCACGTCATCTCCAATTTTTACTCTCATCTAACAAAAGTTCCATATTCTTATTAAGCGAAAGTCGAAAGCACGAAACTGCAAGTTTTGGCCCCTGACATTTTATAATTTTGTTTCTACTGTGAAATAGTAAAAAAAAACCAAAACATCAGTTACATAATTTTGCATTTCAGCGCCCGTTATATGCCAGCTTTACTTGTGCATTTTCTTTATTTATTATCAACCATCATAATAAAAATAAATTTATGACAATCTCCTGTGATAAATTGCCCATCAATCTTTTTGGTTTTTTGGTTTTTTTTTCGGGGCAATATTATATTCGTACCAGACACTAACAAACAAAATTGTATATGAATTTTACTTCTTTTTGGTTTGATTTTATTCTAAATTTATTGATGATCCATCTTATTTTGTGATTTTGTTCTATAGAAATTTAAACAACGTCTTCATCAGTGCAATGAACAGCATCCAACAAGTGCTCGTCCATCAAAAACTAGTATTTTGTATATTAATGATGGCATTCTTCTGTGTTTCGATTTTGTACTAGTTTTGGAAGGGGGAGAGGTGGGGCATAAGAAAGGGAAAAGGATTTCGTCTTAAAGAAATTGAGTTTAAAATTATAACGAAGGTTATATCGAAAAATTACTGCTGTGGAATTTTTGGAAGTTTCGAAATTAATACAATAAATAATCAAAAAAAAAAAAAATCAGACTTCTTTGAAGATCGCCAATTTTGATGGCCGCAAATCGAGTCGTTGTTATTCGCAAAATGTTGTACAGGCGGCTGCCAGATTGGACAGTATTGCCAGCATCGAACACCTAAAAATATTTTTAATAAATGCACAGATAAAAGTGGCCCTTTACGCTGTGTCAATAGCTGATCTAGTGTACATCGAAGGGAAAGACAGGAGGTACTTTGAGGAGCCGGGCAGGTTCTTCCAATGGGGCTGTTCGCAAGTCCTGTTCACCCAGCATATGGGCATGCACTACACAGTATCTCCGGCGTGCCAGTGACTACTTTTCCATTCGCTCCTTCTCTTCACCACAGAATTGTACTAATATAGCCACTCTGTGTAAATGCATAATATCCCCTGAGTGTCCCTAACAGTATTGCCCATTCAGCTTCAGAGCGAAATATGCCCTACTGGCAACAAAGCTCCACGTGTCATGTAAGAGTCAAATCTAATTCCCAGTCATTTGGCTGTTAAGGCCGTTGTAACCCTCCAATACAGTCCTGGCTGGGAGAGGGCAACTGGCTAGGGGTTCCCTGGTGACATCACTATGAAGTTACACAGAGAGCTCTCAACTCATTACAAAATAACAAAATTAGTAGCCATCAAACGTGAGAACACTCTGAGCTGTGATTGTCAGATAATTGGCCGTCATTCTCAGCTCACTTTTTCGGCAGATGGGCTTAAATTAATGTCCCTGGCAATGATGCGATTGTCAGAGTTTCAGCCTAATCCAAAAAACATTGTACTCACGGACAGTCCTACAGATGCTTTAACTTTTCTGGATCTTATATTATTTGTCATTCAATAACCTGTTGACCGTGTGAACTGGCAATTTTTTGTTGGCACATAAAATTGATTTCCAGACAAAATGGCTGTCATATGATTTAGGGATAATTGTTATGTTATATTTTCCTTCCTTTCGTTCTTTTTAATTCTTTAAAATTGATTATTTTTATTTGAAGTTTGAACTCTCCGATGGTTAAAAGCAATTTTATTTTAAAACAATTGCCGCCCTGAAAACATATTTCTAGAAATTAAATTTCTTAATACATTTTATTTATACATTTTTTAGAGCAAAAGAAAAATACTCCTAAACACAAATTTAATAGCTTTAATTTTGGCCATCACTTGGTGTGTTTTTTTCATCCAATTTTCTCTCTGTGCTTCTCAATTTTGGGGATTTTATTTTTCAAAATTTACCAAGCAACGCATGTGAAATTCAATTTGCTGTTGCTGCTTTTGTTGTAGCCGTAGTTCTGTGTAGTAGCAACAAGTTGTAAGCAATTTTTGCAAACGAGCACACTTGAACTTTGTTAACACCGCCACAGCAGCTCCTGCCACTGTTTGCGTGTGTATGTGTGTGTGTGAGTGTTTGTGCCAGACAAAAAGCTTCCACGAATTTAAGGCAAAAAGGGAGAAAAGAAAAAAAAGGAAAAACCTTAAAGCCAAAGTCAAACGGCAGACTTTAGCCAGACTGTTTCACAATAACACCCACATACCAAAAGCCCAATTTTTAGTGTTTGCAGATGAAAATAAACCATCTCAATTTGCCTCGACTATTAAAGTACCAATATTTGGTTCCTGCCTCAAGGCACCAAAAGGAATAGAAGTGAACGAAAATAAAAATCCAGCATGAAGAAAACAGTTTATTTAACTGTAAACTACTCTATTTTTGTTGTTGTATTAATAGGCAAACAAATAGCAAAAATCGGAACTCACTATGGGTCTAAAAAGGCTGTGCGGCAATAGCAGCATTTAAACCCTAAAGAATAAGAGTGAATTTCCAAATGATATTATTCAGAAAAATTATAACTTTAGAACCCTGCCCACAGTCTGATAAGTCAATTTGATTGTATTTGGACATAAATTTAATTTATTTTTAAAAGTTTTGAAAGCCCGAATTCCTCAGGGCACTTCAGACCTTAACTAAACTCGCTGGAAGACTCTCCTCATCTGGTTCTAACGACTCACCGCAAGCATTTGCAGGATAACAACACTTCGGGGGCACTTGGATCTTCAAAAATAAAGCCCTATTGTCAGTATCTCCCAAAGCCCCTCTACGGGTATTTCAGGTTTAAACTACAGCCACAAGGTTTCAGCTAAAATAGGCCGAAGGATCTCTCTTTCAAGGCATCCCGCAGCCACGTTCTACAAAATAGCCTTTACTTTTAGAACAGTCTGTACATTCGATGTAACACAAAAGCTTCCTAGAGTTTGTGTTGCCGTGTGAGCCAAGGAACACCTCTAAACTTTAACGTTGAGGAGACATTTACGCCAAAAAGCCATCTGAGGGCATGGTCATACACAAACCAAAAAGTTCCTGAGCTTTCATGTGAGGACTGCCACTGGATAGCATAGGAAAAACCTAACAATACTGTTGGGAGCAGGGCATTACAGAACAGTATGCCTGATACACACAGACACCTGCAGATTTTTCGGAAAAGAGGAGAAATCAATGGAACACATGATTACCAGCTGCATGGCCTTGGGACTCAGGCGATACTGGTTACTTGTTGTCTATAAACTGGCTAAGACTCACTTTGAACAAGCTGCTCCGATCCCATGATGTATTAAAGGAAAGGAATGATCGCACTGCGATCCCCCTATTTTTGCATTTATGCCTTCATTCGAGCAACCCCGTTTGCATATAGAACACGTAAAACAAAGAGCCCTGAATGTAGGATACATCAAGGCAGAAGCTGTTTCTCCGGGGACACATTCCCTTAAGGTATTAAGTCGCATTTGCCTAAATGTACTGAAAGTTAACTTTTAAATGCGATTCCAAATCGTATTAAAAAAGAAATGTTCTGTGCGCCAAATGTATTAAATTTTTTATATATAGTTTTATTTATATAGCGCAGTTTCGGTACTTTTTTCCTTAATATTGAAAAACTAAAGATGCTACAAAATACTTGCAAACATATTTTTAAAGTCACGCCTGTGAGAGCGTGAAATTTTTCTTCGACCCATAGTAAACACAAAAGCTACGAACCAGCTTAACAGGAAATATTTGCCTGCGTGTTGGTAACAATATTCATTCATTGTACGTTTGCAAGTTTCCTGCCATATACATACATATGTATGTATGTACGTACACAAGTCTACAGACAAACAAACGAAAGTTCAAACGCAGGAAAAAATTCTGTTATACAGTTTATTTAACAAAAGTTCTTCGGTAATGTGGGCTTTCCGGTAACATCCCCACCGCTACTGTACAAAAGTAAAATAAATATTCAAACACACCGACTTGCTGTTAAGAAGTGAAAAGAAAGTAGAGTAGTTGTTGTTATTTCTTTCACTAACAAGCTTAAGTCTGTTTGGCTGGCAGACAGTTGGGGTGTTTGGCAGCGCTTGCTTTAACATTTGCTTAACATTGGCTTTGGCAAGCAAATGTCCTTGCCCTAGTCCTACTTTAGCAAGTGCCACAAATACACACGCACACTCACTTCCATTAGCCATAACAACTTTAATATTCCAAAAAACAAAAGGAAAAGAACTATCTTAAACATATGAAAGTCGGCTCCACAACATTATGTCGGTTTTATGTAAAATATATAGCAAAAAGTACCTAAAAAAGAGAAAGGAAAAACCTATAAAATAATGAAATTAAAAAATTGCATTTTGTGTTCATCGTCTGTGTGTGCACCAGCGTGTTAAAGCTGATAAGCTGACAGTGTTAACGGAAATAGGGATCCCTTCGAACATTTTAAATCAATATAAGTTTGCCCCAGTTGCTCCTTTCTAAATATTATATGTACCCTCGCGTGGGCGATGTTAGTAACCACTGCCTGCCGTGACTGGTGACAATCCTGTTCATTTCCACACCCCAAATCTCCACAATTTTGCAATAGATCAAGCTTAAACTATTAGCATTTCCTTTAACTTAGATCAAACTCAGCACGATTTAGGGAACCGTAATAACTATGAGTATTCCAGTTAGAGTTGGGCACAATCGTGCCAGTATTTTCATTGCTTTTTGGTGCTGGGAAAATTTTCTAAACATTATGGTTCTCATTTGGCTCGTTTATATCTATTATAGGCCAAAGCTGACTCAAAATCACCGGTTTTGTGGTGATTTTAGGTTGGTTTTCTCATATGTTCACCTCACAGGTTTAAGGGTACTCAGTGTACTCCGCTTGCAGTTGCTGCAGATTCCATGCAGACATGAAGAGTGTTTTTACTTTGGCTAACCTACAGTGGGAACTATCAGGTAGTGAACAATCATATTTAATGTTTAAAGAGGTAAAAGGTAAAGAGGTATACAGATTATTCCAGAGCAGAGGGAGTTGGTAGGGATCAAGGTGTAAGAGCAACACGAACCTTACATGACCCTTGCCTACTAAACTACTACCATAAAACTATTATTATTTAACAAATTTTACACTATCCTTTAAATTCTATCAGTACTTTTTAAATCTTTTTTGTTTCCGCAAATCAAGAGTTCACCTTCTTTTAGGCCGCTTATATCGAAATCAAAATCTTTTTAATAATGATTAATAATGATTATTATGTAATTTGAAACCAATCCGTTTTGTGTAGTTTTTATATTCTACAGCCCTCCCAATAAGCCAGATCGCTGCATATTTCTTTGTTTTTAATTCAATAGTTTAGTTAAATAACATTCAATACTGAAGTCATTTTTTTTTCTCACTTACTTGATGCCAGCCGCAGACGTTTTTAGTCATTGGCTTTCTTGTGTTGAAAAAATTCTTTCTGCAAAAAATGGTTTCGGAAAAAGTATGTAAAAAATCTATATCATGAAGAAATAAATAAGAAAAAAAATTTTACAAAATCTTAAGAACAATTTCATGTTTTGCATTTCCAATAAAATCATGTCGACAATTCATCAACTCAAAACTTTGTGAACAGTGAATGGCTGGCTATACAATAATGCAATTATACACTCAAAACTAAATGCCAGTCATCGTTGTTAGAAAAACTTTCTTTCCAGCTAACTTTTCTTTGGAATGTTTAGGCAAAAATTGTTATAGTTTTACTAGTGCCCAGTAATTGGTATTATATGATGAGATTTTAACAATCATGACCTGTTGGAATAAGCAAAAACTTCCGTCATTTCAAAATGCTATAAAAAAACAATCATTTATACTCCTATAAGGAAATAATCATATGATATTAGTGCTGAAAACGCCGTATTTTCAAATAAAAAAAATATATAACTAAAACTTTCTCACTTAAAAGGTTCTTATGATTATAATTATATTAAAAATTGTATAGCCTATAACATTTTCCCAGCCAAATATGTTATAAAAGTTTCATAAAATATAAAATCAATACATACATTTGTTTATTATTAAGCAACAAACGCACACATTTAATATAAGCAAGTCCTTTATTATTTATCAAAACTGATACTTGGGTTCAAAATGAGCAACAGCTGTTTTTTTAAAATTTCACTTTATGATCATTTTTCAAGTATTAAAAGAAGAAAAATGAAAGTCTTAATGGATAATGTGAACTTTTGATCAAACACAGTGTTCCGAAATATGAGCACAGTAGATTCTAAAATCACAATCTATTAGTTTAAGTTTAAAATGTCACCAACATGAGGGCTTATAGATAAATTACTTACAGTTCCAATACAGTCAGCACTGGCAGATTATTCACTCGTATAGGGCCAACAAGTGAAAAGAAAGCCGACAAAATCGCTTCTCTCAGGCGACACTCCCGGTCGATATTAGCGCAAAGAACTGTGCAATCGAACACATGCCTCGTCGTTTAGTTTTTCTTTGACAGCAGAAGTTATTTGGATGGAAAAGAAGAGAAAGAGAAGACAAGTTTAAACCTAAAAAGTCATACTTGAGGCTGGGTGAACCGAAAGTTCCCAAAGTAACACCAGAAGTAACCGTTTCACTTAGTGAAGTTACAGCACCATCTGATTGGGCCATAATGTTACAACCCTCTTATAGACCAGAGTCTTATACCGTGTAAATCGCTTCTTTAAATATCTCAAATAACCTAAATACTCGCAGCTCAGGCTTGTCTTAAGTTTTCCTAAAAGCTGTGGCTGCTGTTTTTTCTGCTTAGGTCTTTGGATAACAGTGCCTTGCTCCAAACTCACCTATAAATCGAACCTAACAATTTATTAGCAACATGTTGTTGGAATTTTTGAGTGTTTCGTTCTTATATCTCTAAACAAATACAAAATAAAAACAACAACCAGCTGGTTGGCATCATTCATCGACCACTAATCATCAAAAATGATTCATAATGTAAATGATATATTAAGACAGCGACATCTTTAGCATCGGCGACGAATAATATTCGTACTACACACATACATACATACATACATACACACACACTCGCACGCAATAATGACTGCCAAGTCATACGTATAAAAGAAGAACTGCATTCGCTCTTCTACCATTCATTGTTAATTCGTTACTTCAAAATATACAATATATGTGGATATATATATATATATATATATATATATATATATATATTCTCGAACAAACTGTAAAAGAAGACAGATCATAAATAAGATGACGCTGACGAGAAAAAAAAATACTCGTACGAGTACAACATGCGCCTCCAGTCGAGGGTACTTTCGCCATCAACACTTGATGACGGAGTTCATTAATAAAATCAAAGTGACAAATCGAATGCAATTGTCAAATTGACGTTTATCAACTTATTTCATACAGATGGTATTTTTATGCATTCGCAAATGGATTTTGCTTATCTCTCTTGTTTCTTATTTTGTTTTTTGTTGTTGTTGTTGTTGTTATTTTTGTTTTACAATTTCAATTAGGCCCGCCGCCAGACTGTTTGTTGGTGGTGGTGCCTACAAACAGCAACAATTTTTCTTCGTTTCGTTTCGTTTCATTTTTTGTCGTAAGTTGACACCTTCGTGATTGTCGTGCTGCTGGAGACGCCTGGAGAAAAGGGCTAATGCCGTTATTTTTAGGGTCATTTGTTTAAGCCTTATGAATTATGATTGGCATTAGTTACGAAATGGTATTGGCTGGCTGGTGATTTACATCCGCATGTACAAGAAGTCGTCTACTTCCACGCGTATGTAAATATGTAGCAGAAATAAATGAGCAGATACATACATACATACGCACTCTTATGTTTTAGTCCATGTTTGTGCTGGTGAGCAATTTTTCATCGACTCACTTGTCACTTGTGGTTATTTATAATTTATTTTTTTTCCCGCTTAATTTTTTACTCTTTCCTTGCCCTGACATTGATGGATGTGCTTTTTCGAAATGTGTTGACACTTTTCTTAGTCACACAATTTTCGGCCCTGATAGACGGACCTGCAAACCATAATCAATTCCACAATGACAAAATTAAGTGCATTTATTTTTTAGGTCATGCAAAAAAATAAAAGAGAAGAGCTGTTTTGTGGCAAATGCCTCATTTGAGAGCATTTTGAAATGTTGCTAAAATGAATTGGTTTTGTTGGCTGTTTAACATATTTTTACTAGAATTTCTATTAAATCTAAATAATTTTTTTTTTGTAAGAAAACTGTCACAAATAGAAAAAAACTGAGTCATGGCAGTTTTTGGCCATATTTTCTATATAATTTTTGCTTCACATCACTTTGGTTTTGCCAGCGTTCGGGACATGTCATGCCAAAGGCATTCTATGCGGATGGTTTCCCTCTCATTCTAAAGAAGCCTAATAAAACCAACTCCCTGAATTTACTAATAAGTACCTGGACCCATAAGAAAACTTTCCTACCCGATAATATTAATATCAGAGGCGTTTTATTGTAATAACTTGAATCTTTATTATTTAATTAAAATTCGGTAAATACTATATTTTTGTTTGCCAAATCTTGTTTTTATTTCTATTATTAAAACAAATTTTTTTTGTAAATTTAATATAATTCCATTTCTTATAATATTAAGTTGTTCATTGAAATATCTCTAAGAATCTTATATCAGTTTTATCTCGACTTAAGCTGTTTATGAGAAAGCGCCACAGATATGAGTATTATAGAAGCGAAAGTATTACACTGTTCCTGTGTAGTCTTTTCAGGCTCAAAAATTCGATTTCAAATTGAAATTTTCAATAAAATTTTGCATGATGATATTTTGCCATCCACAGAAGTGCCCCCAAAATCGCAGTTAGAAATTTTGTTTGGAAGGAGAGACAGAGTTTGTTGGCAATACACTATAATTTTGAACGTTTTTACCATTCGAAACATTCGTTTATTCGCTTTAACGTTCTCTAATATAATCATTTTGGTTATTTTTTTTATGAATCACTCTAACCACATCCCTTTTAATATCATAAAGAGTAATTTTCCGCCGAAAAAGTTGCTGTTAGCAACCAGTATAAACTAAAAGTTCCATAAAATTTACATATAACCTTTTCAGATATCACAGGTTCGTATATGAAAGGTTCACAGCGCTCTACCGAATATACGAATTGATGCTGCTCAATCGCTGTACAGCAAATTTGTTTCCGCAATTCCGATAAGATGCATGAGCATCCTGCCATTTACCTGAATTTATATAAATTGAGAAAGATTGTTGTTGTTATAAAGCGTTTGACTCTCCATAGAATGTTGGCGAAAAATTTCAAGGATTTACGCTTTCACAGTGCAGCAAACATTCGATAACACAATTCCTTAACTTAACCCTAACGATTACGAAATGTTTCATGCCTGCCCAACTGCACTCTTTTAATCTTAAAGGAGAAGAATATGCTCAGTTAGTTAGAAGAATATGCTCAGAGCATTCTGTTCCTGATTAAACTCTATCAGATGGGATTGGCTTTTAAGGTAACTGGGCTGTCGGCCCAGTGTATTTCCTCAAGCGCTAATTGATTTATTGCTGGTTCGAGTGATGGCTGAAATTTCAATAGACTAGATATCGAATCTTGTTTCTTGTCTCAGTCTAGATCCATTCATGTAATAATGGAAATCTACAGGAATTCTGTACAAAATTTCAGTCGCCCAGGAGTCTTTGTGTTTGTCTTGGACCCGTATTTGATGCAACATTTCAGTTTCCCGAATACATCCTCTCAAACTTCCGAAGGTTTTCTAATGACACGATAATCTGTAGGCTTGATTTGTGCAATTCACTTTGAAACTCTATAGATGGGATAAAAATACTTATCGCTATTGCCGTCATTGAAGTCATTTCGGAGTTTCTACAAATACCAGGACAGCAGGGTTTTGCAAGCAACTCTCTGCATGATAAGACAATTAATTAGTCGATGGTTTTTGGTTTTCATATGGAAAGTACTACAAACAAATTCAACATGTTTCCCCAGGTTTAAGCTACTAAAATCAGACACTTTAATCAGGTTACAGGTTTCCTAGATTAGGAGTCAACAATCCCGATCTGACCTAAAACAAAGCAAAACAGTCCAGTATTTATTAATAACAAAATAAGCAAGAAAAAGTTTATAATTCATTTGTGAATAACAATAATTATGCAAAAATTTCGTGAACATAAAACTCACACTTTCGCCCATTAAATTTAAATTCGCTGGAAAAACACATGTAATATTTTAAAATTCTAAAATATCAAGAAAAAAACAATAAATAAATTCCAAAATATACACATCAACGTAAACACTCATCGCTCATGTTGTTGATGATGCATTTTGCGGTCTGTCACACAGGATGTGAGCTGAGGGCTAAAACAACTGCCGGCCACAGATAGCAGGCCAGCAGACAGGAATGTTGCTTTTAAGGCGCTGGCTTCAAAAAGGGCTCCAAAAGTTTGTAAAATTAATCCAAATTCTAAGATTCACTTGTTCAAAATTTAGCTGTGGATGTTTTCGGTATAAGGATCAAGAACTTTTCGAAGGACTACGAGAAAAGGAAAGAGAAGCGAAAATAGTGAGAATAAAAATTAAAAACTTTGATTGAGGGAAAACTTTGTATTTAGCTACAGACAAGAGTTGGGAAATAGTTAGAGCAAGGGGTCGTCGCTACAGGTAGAGGCGAGGATTGCAGGGCCATGCTGGACTTTTACCTGTAGATGCTTGTAAATAAAGCCAACTTACTATATTCCACTATGGACAGCTTAGAGAGTTCAGTGTCGATATGGATGTAGATACAAAGTATCGGACAAGAGCCTTGAAGAAGAGTGATAGACCGATTTTAATCTTTAGAGCTTCTGCAGAACTGAATGCCCTTTTGTAGCGATTTCCTAAGAAACAGACCGATTGACACAAGGATTTCGATTTGAAGTCTAAAAAGGTGAAGGAAATCCGTTGTTGGTATAGAGTTTATTCAGGGCCGCAAGAGAGTCTCCAAAATCATCTTTCTTGAGCCTTTTTTCCCCAGTACGCGAATTTAGATATGTTTAACGCACAAGCTCAATCCTCAGAAGGGCTTTCTAAGTGTAATAACTCCTGCTATAAAAATCTGTCCCTGTATAATCCATTAGAAATAGAAAAGTTGAAAAAACGTGAACGTTGTGCTTTAAAGCACATCAACCAATTTTGGAACAAGGAAAATATCTTCACACATATGAAAACTTCATACTGTTTTGCCATGAATATTTGCCGTATGCAAAATTGTCACACAAGCAAACAAAAATCAGAGGGCACCAACACATCGGATGTAAACGCACTCTCGCACCGAAGCATGTTGCAACATTAGATGATGCCATGTTTTATTAGGTTCATTTTCCTGTTGCAAGCCCTTTACCAAATTCAAAGCCTTTAAAATGTTGCAGGCAAAACAAAAATAACAAAAACAAAATATAGAACACAAGAATGTTTTTGTGGATCACACTATAAAACTCTTAACTGTCAACTGGTGGATGCATCAACACAAATATTATGCTGTGCTGGTCATTTTAACAGTTGCTTTCCATTACTCCTTTTTTTAGACACTTATCAGGGATGGGGATTTTCGAAATATTTGTTACACCGGAAAAGAAAACACTAAAAGTGAAAAGTAGCCGTGAGGGGGGAAAATTTTCAAGCTCCAGGTTTTTGCAAAGATAAGAACAAATATGAAATCAAACTTAGAAAGACAGAGATATAAGAAAAGAAAATGTATAAAATAAATAAAAGAAGACTTAAAAATTGGGCAACGAGAGGAATGGAGGTTAAAAACTGGAGAAAAAGGAGACAAAAGATGAATATTTTATGAAAACGTGACAGGAATGAAAGTTACAAGCAGATACGAGTACAAATAAAACAAAAAGAGGTAAAAGTTTAAGAGAAATGAGAGAAAAGAGAAGACAGTAGATAAGAACGAAAACAATATTAAAGAAAAAGCAAATGGAAAAAGAACTAAACTAAGGAACAGAAATATGACAAAAAGAAACAATAAATTAAAGAAAACGTCATGTAATAGAAAAATAGAAGATAAGATAAGAAAAACGAAGAGATTAGAATAGAAGAGAAGTTTAGCGGAGAAGAAAGAGAAGTAAAAAGAAAAGGTTATAATAGAACTTAAGTGCAAAAACGTTAGAAAAAATAATTGCAAATATAAAATTGAGGAAAAATAACAAAAATGATATGGATTAGGCCACGGAAGGAAAGATAGAAATGCAATGAGTGGAGAAAAAGGACGGAGAAGAAGAGAAGTGAGGAGAAGGCAACAAACGAAATTAAAAAAGGGGCAATAGAAAATAATGGAATACTACACTTGAGAGACAAAAAAGGATAGAGGACATAACTAGGGATAGAAAAAGAATAACTAGGGAAAGGGGAAAATAGTATAAAAAGGGAAGAGCTGGGAGTTGATACTGAACATAAATTTGCTTTCTCTAATCGCAGGATTCCAGTAACAATTTGCAATATAATTAATCCAGGCGGCTTAAAATATATAAATGTTTTATTTCGTATTCCTGCCAGTAAGTCAGCCCCCCCAAACCCCCCCGCCACCCCAATCTATTATATGTGGAACCAGAATTTTGAAGGCCTTAATACCAGGTTAGTAACTTTAATAAACAAAGTATGTGTTTCTACGTGTCCTACGAATGGTATCGTGGGCTTTTAATCCCTGCAAAAAAAAAAAAAAAAAAAAACACAAATCAACTGGTCCGGCTCAGTTGTTTCTTGATGTTGCGTTGCTGCATGCCACAGTTTCTTCGCTTATTTCAATTATTCCTGATGTTTGTGATGCCTTTTTCTTCTTTTCGTTCCCTTTCTTTTGGGAGGTTTCAAATTTATGGGTACCTTCGTACAAAGAAGGCAAACAATTCAGTTCTGTGACTGAGTCCATGTTTTATTTCTCAGCACATCACTTTATGTGGCAGAATTTCAGTTGTTGTTGCTGTTGCTGTTGCTGTTGCTGTTGCTGTCGTTGCTGCTGCTGCTGTGTAGTGCTAATGGAAGTGTGAGTGTTGATGCCAGTTGATGGTTGTAGATGTCGACATTGCGTTGGACAACAATCTTCAACTGCAATTACAGTATGTTTCAGCAAAGTGATGTGAATAAATGTTGACACATGTGTGGCCAAAACAGTTGTTTTTTTTCCCCCCCTTCTTTCTTTTTGTTGTTGCTGTTGCTGTGCTTTCCTTCATCTGCCTCAGTTTTTATTTCGCTGTCGACAGACACACATACGAGTACTGCTGAATCTTTTCGTTGCTGCTACTCGCACAATGGTCCCATCATGAGTTGTAGTTTATTTAACAGTTTTGTATCCAATTTAATAGTGTTCCAAAACACAACGTTTATTAAATGTTGTACAAGAGTATATGACTGCAAGCGAATTTTTAAGTGTTGGTTGGTTGGGTGTGTGTGTGTGTGTTTTGTGTGCTTAAGTGTAGTCACTATTTAGTGTTGCAAGTACAAAGTGTGCTGTTAGAATTGTCATCATCACAGTCATCAAGTTTAAGTGTAGAAAATTTGTGTCAGCATTTCCATTAGTGTTGTTATCATAAATCATTTGTGAGTTTTGCTAGCAGGAGCAGGATAATAAATAAATTGTTTTTTTAACACTTTTTTGTTGTTGTTGTTTGCTTTCCAAATTCCTTAGATCATGATTTTAATTCTCCATGAATACATATTAAGTGGTTATGAAATTTTGCTTAAGCTTAAGCTTAAGGGTTTCATTGGCCATTTTCTAGTGCTGGGACCCCACGTTCTGCTATTAATTAGCATTTTCAGTTTCGGTGTGATGAAGCCGGTCTGGATTTTGTGTTTGTGGTAGTACAATAATATATATGAAAATAAAAAACTGGCTGCTCATCTGTTTACTGGCTTAGAAAATTAATTCGAAAGAAGCAACAGCTTCAAAGTAAAAAATGTTGAACCACTCACTAAAAACGCAAATAGAAAACAGAAGTTCTGGTTCGTTTGATAAATTTTAAAGCAGGTACACGAAGTATATGTTTTATTTAAATTAATTGTTTTTTAAACAATATTTAAAGTTGCTTCTGTTATTACGATTTCAAACAAATTAACTAAAATATTAGAACTTTGGACTCAAGAGGCAATTGAGTAGACACTCTGTGGCGCGGAAGCCTGGACGGTGTCGAAGGCGGATGAGGAAGTCCCTGGTATTTTCGAGAGAAAAGTTCTGCATTCAATCTTCGGCCCTGTTTGCGTTGATGGTTTCTGGAGAAGAAGATTCAATCACCAACTGTACGGGTTGTACAGCGACATGAGCCTAACCAGGTGTCTACGGATCCAACGGCTAAGGTAGATGGGCCATGTACAGGGAATGGAAAATACCGCTCTGACCCGTAGAATCTTCGACTCTGAACCAGTGGGACGCCCACGAAACCGATGGCGCACACAAGTGCAAAATCGGAGGATGCAGTCTAAAGCCTGTACCAGCTGGAAAAGCTTGTTGATCTCAACCAGGTTTACCCTGGACTGTAGCGCCAAAGGAAGAAGAAAAAGAACCTTATGGGGATAAAAGAAAAACGGAAATGGGAACCAAGTCCTTAAAGGCTCATACAAGTGACAATTTCTCTTATGGTCTTGTATCATATCCAACCTGCCATTAAGATAATCTTTTTGGACATCTTGCATGGAAGTTGGGCGGAGAGAAGTTTTGTTAAGGATATCAGACGCTTAGCTTTTGAATCCTGCTCAGTTTTTCTATAAATCAAGCCGCTGCTGATGCTTTGGACAACCCAAATGTCCTAAGACACCTCAAACCAATGCCACCACCAAGAGTTCCATCTCCTGACATTGCCATCGCTTTCATCGCCCTTTGAAGTTTATCAGTACACCGCTACCCTGGCGACTACCCGATCCTCTCACTGCTTATTAAGTTGGCAATGCGGAGATCCTGAGTTCCGGCTGAACAGGACAACACTATCACACTTCTTTTTCGGGCTACTCTTTACCAAGCTGTTAAAATTTGTACCCGTGCACACGCTCTCACAATCGATTCCAAATATAACCAAATGCTTAAATGTTTGCAACTGTTTACATTGAGATTGGAAGTACTTGACTTCAAAAACACTTTTGTTGGCAAAAAAAATGTGTTTGTTCAAAACTCTTTGTAGCATTTTGATGTTTTGTTGATGATAATGATGTTGCTGGAGTTGCTGGAGTTGCTGTTTGTAATTGTAACTTTTTTTTCTTCTTTCAATTGTTAAATGTCAGACAATGTTAAAATTTGGCCAAAAATTACGAATTTAACCCTTCGCCTCAGAGTTTCCAAAGGCATCACAACAAATAAATAAACAATTTGCACCAGCATTACAGGGGTTGGTCGCATTTTTGCGAATGAAAAGGAATAATTGAACTAAAGGAAGTTTAAAGCAGGGCAACAGTATCGTATCCGAAACCTAACCGAGAAAAGCCGAAATAAGTTAAAGTTTGTTAGCAGCGAATTGGTGTAGTTACACATTATC
The DNA here is from genome assembly GCA_932526305.1 of Epicampocera succincta. Classification (NCBI taxonomy): domain Eukaryota; kingdom Metazoa; phylum Arthropoda; class Insecta; order Diptera; family Tachinidae; genus Epicampocera; species Epicampocera succincta. The sequence continues at coordinate 8,720,734 of OW052037.1, read as the reverse complement.
CCTTAATTATGCGAGGGGTTGCAACAACTTAATATAAAAAGACGTCTTTGACTAAGAGAAGCTCTATAAAATCGATTATAGTTGCACCGAAGCTGCTCCTAATTGATGGCCACGTGCTGTTCTGGGTACTCCTTGATTGAGTTTGAAAAACAACAGCAATTCTATAGGGACTGTAGTGACGCCGAAGCTCCTCTTAATTGACGACGTCTAGTATTAAAAATTAAATTAATATCTCAGTATATATTTTTTTTTAAATTTTTTTCAAACTCCTTTTATCATTCCAAGTACCTTTCGAGTTCTTTTGTAAAACTTTTGAATGCCCTTTAAGGTATCTAAACAATTCATAGAGTTTCAGACAAGACACGACAAGTCTGCTTTTGTCTGATTTTTAATATGCTGGTGTCGTATTTTACTTAAGATTCAAGGTTACGCAGGTTAAGCAGAGACACATCCAAAACAAAGTCTTTTGGAACCGCATGCAAATATAATACCAACTTGTCCTCATGAAATTGTCTCCAACCTGTTAAAATGTCTGAACAAATATATGAACATTTAAATTACCACTCCGTAAACTTTGCTGTGCAGGAGTATTTGCGGCAAATTAATGCTACAAATCATTCCCATGAAATATTCATCAATTCAAAATTTACCTGTTCACATACACTTTTTTTTCCATTTTTCCACAAATCATAATGTACTCGTATTCCTTGGCTTTGAGCTGGATAATGTCTGTTGATGGTTGAACCATGTGGTGGCTAAACGTTTATGTAGATTTGCTATAAGTTTGAGTTTTTGCAAATCTATTCAAATGTTAAAAATCAATCGTCAAACGCAAACGTTATCAGGCCTTCAACCCATACAGGCACAAAACAATACACACCGACTCACACGCACACATACACTTACGTTTCTCCCTTAAGTCTATGATTTTCAGTGCAAGTCTGGCTGTTAAAAGATTTCTTGCCGCCTGCATCAACTTGTAATCAAAGCGACTTTAAGAAAAATAGAAAAAAGGAAGCAACATATTTTGGCGTAAAGCATTAAGCTTCTTTAGTGCTGCATATTTGTAGGCGTAAGACCGCACACATGAATAATTTATTATTATGATTCATGGCAACAGTGGCAGTTAAAAACTCAACTCTGTATGTGGCCGGTTTTATTTGGCAGTCAAGACAGACAATCAAACAAAAGTTGTGCTTCATTTTTACCGCTGCCGGAACCATCATTTAATTTTCATAGTGAATTTCGGCTGCACAGCATCACACACCCCCACCCACACACACATAAATAATTGCCCACTTTCGCTTATTACTTTCAGTTAAGGTGTCACATTTTATGTCTATCAACGCTTTTAATTTTACCTGAACAAGTTGTATTTGTTGTTAAACGTTTATGTTACCGGCCGTGTCTCCGAGACGAACACGGAGACGCAGACAACTACGATTCTGACAGGGAGGATCTTTACCCAGTGTTTTGCTTTCGACATCTTCAGAGCGTCATATTCGAGTTCAGTCAGTTCTGTTGCTGAAATTGTTTGTTGATGTGTTGCTTTACTTTTGTACGAGCACTGTTCAACTTTCACATGTCCTGCATTGTTAATGTCTTCGTTTAGCATTTAATTTGGTTGTGGTTGACTTCGAGGCCATGCCTGATGCAACACCGCTGCTGTTGTTGTTGACGATGATGTCGCCGGGCTGATGAGCAAGTAAGCAAGTAAATAAGTGTGAATTACTATGCAGCCGTAAGTGTTCAAATGCAGGGATGTACATGTGTGATCAAAGTTTGATAGAGTTAAAAAAAAAACCAACAAAGTCAGAGCAAACTTCAGCATTATAGAATTTTTAGTTTCTTAATTTAAAGTAGGGGAACACGAAATTGTGATGTCGTGAATACCAGCCTTTTTGCAACTCATTTTGAGACTGCGCTAACGGGGTCTTAACTTCCATCTTATCATATATATTTTGGATTGCTGGCTTTTTCGCCTGACTAAAGAAATTATAATATATTAATGATCAGTTGCCATCATTTCCATTTCGAGGAACAGCTGTCAAATTCCCTGTGCCTTTTATCTTAAATCACATGCTGTGTGTCGTATGTAACAAAAGTCGGGTTGAATCGGCGTCTACTTTAGGCCACCAGAAGCTGATAATCTGCGACCTATGACACTTTCCACTGATGGAATGATTAGATCTCATATGGATTTTTATTGGCTCATATATAATGAATTGGTTAATTGATGTAATCATTCTCGTTAACAGGAGCATCTTTTGTGAAGATGTTTTTTTTTTTAACTTAAACTTATGATTTAGTGAACAAACTTCATTGTGTATGATCGCTTATCTTTAGTGACTGAGTTGGTTTGAGGGGGGGTCTGTGAAAGGCTGGATTCTAGTGAGCAACCAGCAATCGACTGCTTTGCATATTCCTTAATACTCTCATGTTCTTCTTAGTCCTGTGTGTTTTAAGTTACTAATTTTTGCTGAACATCACTAAAGGACTAAAATTTGTCCACCACCTGACCCGATCGTTAAAGCTCAGAAGATGGCGGAAGTTTCCTCAAACAGAACACCCAGTTTTATCAATTTCTAGTCGGTCAATTCAATAGCTGTGGCTTCAAACATTTGGTTGCTTTCAACTGCCAGACGGGGGAAGTCTCTTTTGCAAGAGGACACATTTGACTGTGACTGTGATCAATTGTCCTTAATTCTAAAGCCATTCCCATCATTTAAGTTAAAAACTAATTTTTATTTCCATATATTTTCCATACCTGTTGCTTTTATCGGCCATAAACATATTATCGTTACATTCTCTGCAGGCGCACAAAAACCATTGACGTTATAAGTCATTTATGTTGTTAAAGCACGATGATGAATGGAGTGACTTGTTGTTGTTATTTTTTGTAGCGTTTTATTGTTTTCGTTTTTCGTTTGGGGGTTTTTCTTTTTTGTTTGTTTGTGAGAAAATAACCAAAATGAGGCACTCAAATTTGGTACTTAAAATCATTGTTTATGTAGTTTTAACTTTATTGTCGAAGTTGTTGGTTGCGCCTCATAAATTCAACATAAATTGATTTCACATGAGGATAGTTGATGTTGATGTTGATGTTAATGTTGTTGATGATGATAATGCTGCTGTTGTTGTTGTTGTTGTTGTTGTTGCTGTTAAAATTTCTGCTGCTATGCTTGAGGTTGATGACGGTATAAGTGTGTGAGTGCGTGCGTGCGTGTAAGTGTGCGTGCGTGTGCGTGTGTGCATCTCTTACAGTTTGAAAGTTTAAACACACACAAGCCATTGTAGTGCCATCAGTCTACTGTTATGACACTATTTTTGGTGCCATGGATACCCCATATTCAACTTGACAGGATTTTCTAGATTTCTGATTCCAAATGCCTTCCCTTCCCCACATATTCATACGGACTTCAGCTAAATAGTGCAACGTGTATGCATGTGTGTGTGTGTGTTCGTGTGCCTGCTCCTCTCATGCCTTCTTAGTTGCACATGTGCATATTAATAGTTGTGCCAGGCGAGCACCATCATACCACCCACGTCTGAGCGTACATGTAGGCTGACGTATGAGTGTTTTTGTCTGTGTCTTGTTAAATGTTTTGGTGGTTTTGTATGCCTGTGATGTATTTTTGTCATTGTATTTAACATTTCTGTGTTCCATTAACTGTTGACAATTAAACACAAAATCGGATACATTTTTCCATACGAAGATGTTCTGCTTAAGTAGGCAGGTGCGGAAGTAAATTTTATATGAAAACAATTTTCTTTTTATATAGAATAAGTCCTTAAGGACATTTTGATATCAATTAAACAACTTCAAATGGTATAAAATGTCGGATGCTTTATAAGGAGGTCGTTCCAACGGTCTAAAATCTATTACTTTCATAATGTTATACAAAAGGGCACAGAAGTTGCCACCAGATTTTCATTGTAATGTACTGTAATTTGTTTAAAAGATACGAAAAAATTTTGCTTTATATGTTTATCTCATTTAATAGATATATCATTATGGCAACTAAGAGGTCGCCGCCAGAATTGTCCCTTGACCGTTGTGACATTTTGCTTTCCGGTGATAGGCTCCGCTATTTCTGATGGAGAATATCCATATCGTGCACCTCAACATAGACCCGTAACTTAAAGAAACCTCACCAGAAGAAGACTAGAACGGTTAAAGTGAGCGGCCAATGCAAATCATTAAAGTCGATAGATCAGGCAAGTCGCAAAAACATCACGCTACACAGTAACTTTAGGCAGGTATCATGATTCACGGATTTTCGATGCCCCAGATGCGATTATTCTTTTAATTCTCATATCTATAGAGAGAAAAAGGGAGATCGTTGCTCATGACAGATGAATTTCTTCCTTTCTAAGAAGTATAACAATTCGTGTCTCATTTCTTGTGTGTTTTGTGCACTTATTTCCTATACAAAAGTCAAAGCACAACTGATATATTTCGTCAGTTGCAAATAATTTTAGCATCGTCCGATAGGGTGAAGACTTTTGCACCTTGTATGTATATTAGTCCTGCAGAACCCTACAAATGGCAACTCTCCCTGGCATTTGAACTGCCAACAGAATTAAATAAAAACGATCTACCAGTTTTGGCAAACATTTTATTGTCTGCCCTTTTTTTAAATAATTATTTAGTCATAGAAGACAATTATAAAACGGGGAAAGCCCGGCTTAAAAATGATAAGAATGTTATTGTTTTTCCAGCATTTATGACTACTTTTAGAAAATAACTATCAAAATTGAATAACAGTTCCACACATCAAATTTTGCGGCCCCATATTTTCTTTTTCTGTGAACTAAAAAGGAAGATAAAAAGTATAAATTATATGTTCATACAAATGTTTAATACATATATTTGCTAATTCATCACTTACTTATATCATATAAATTTGAGTGACACAAGTTAATTTAACTTCCTTAGTTTTTAGTATTATTTTTAATACATGTAAAGATTCAATGAATTCAATTAATTGAAGAATATAAAGCTGGAAGTTCTTTGAATTGAAACAAAGTTCGTCAAATAAAATGATTGATTTTCAACTTGAAATCATGTTGTTTTAACATAAAATGGCAAGAAAGTAAAACAATATTTACGATTGGGCTTCATATTGGCATTTAATGCCACCATGAACAGTTTTTTAAGGCAGCTTTAATTTAATTAAATAATTCCATATATTTGCCAGACGCGAAAAAATAACTTTCAAAACTGTGAATAAAATAATAATTCTTATTTAGGAGTCGTCACATACACACACACACACACACACACACACATGTATATGTATGTTTTTGTACATACCGGCTAAACACTCCAAATGAATTTTATTTAAAAACCATTTCAATCAACTTTTCATGCCCAACTCAATCAAAAATTCCACTACAGTCTTTAACATCAATCTTCCAGCCTGCCATTTTTACGTGTGAAACGTTTTTTTCCTTCCCCCCCGTTTTTTTTTAACAATTTCAGTTTGACAACCACTAGACAGTCATAAAAACAAAAAATAAAGTAAATCAACATAAATTTATGTATGTTCTGTGTCCATATAAACCAGGTCTATAAAAGTGACGTTAAAAAGCAACAGATTATAATTGATTTTTTTAGACATCCAATCAATCAAATAAATCAAAGTTTAAATACTCATAACTTGTTTTCGAAATCTTGATAAACGCTTTTGAATAATTGCGCAGAAAATAAGCGAAGGAACGGATGCGATTGATCAAAGTGAAGTATAAATTCTTCAATCAATCAAAAATCATTTGAGGTCTGATGATGATGGCGATGCTGAAGGAGTGAGTGAGTGAGTGTCGGCTTTTGGGGCATTATAAAGTTGGCATGTTTTAAGGTGATGTTTTTGCTTTTCTCTTTTTCTTTATGAAAGTAGAGGAATTGTAACAAAGTTGTTCAAAGTTGTTTGTTTCATTTGTTCGCTAGTGAAAGTAAAAGTTAATGATGATTGTGAGTGATAATTTGCCCCGCAAGTCCAGCGGAATGCCATTCAATGTTAAATACGACTTTTGAGGTTAGAAACTATAAATATAATATAAAAGAAAAAAAAATATTAAGCTTTGATAAGCACTTCTGGCTGAAAACAAGAGTAACAGCTGTTCCGAAAAGAGTCCCATTGTACGACATTGTTTTAATATGTCTTATTCTTAAACAAACTATAGGAGTTCTACTGGCCGCTTTCGACTGCCAGTTAAAGGCAATGATAATGCAGTGGGGTTAAATGAGAACGCACAAACACTTCTGTCTGAAAATAAGCACAACAATTTTGGGGAAATAGTGGTTTTGTAAGAAAATTTCTCTGACATACGAGTATTTTAGTTATAAACAAACTAGAAGAGTTTTAATGAGCGATTTTGGCTACCAGTTACAGAATATGATAATGCTGTTTGGCAATCGTGGTCACAATCAGTAACTACTTAGGAACCACTTGGAATCAGTTACTTTCCATAACAGGACCATTAACTATCTACAAATAATAAGTATTTATCTTAAATTCATCTCGGCGCAAGTTAAGTGCAAATATAATTGGTTTTCATTCGACATCATGACAGCAACGCAGTCCCCGTACTCCTAGAATGTTTGAATCCAATGCAATGGATCCAAAATAATATAAAATTTTCTTCTTCAGACTTGGCTTTTGCCCATCGACTTTGATTGAGTGGCTTTTGTTGGTAACACCGAATACAAACCTGCAAAACTTTTTGCTTGCCTGCAGAAGCACCGCGAGTCTTTGGTAGGAATCGAACCTGCAACCTTCGGACTGTTGGTTGGTTGATTGGTTGACTGATCAAGTGTGAGGCCTAGAAATTGTTATGCCATCCAATAATTCATCTCTGGGACCTTTTTAATGAGAAGTTGTAAATTTCAAGACCATGAGAAGAGGATCAGGTGCAAGCCCTGACCGATTTAAGCCTTTTGAATGTCTATGTTTTTTATGTCCAGGATTGCTGAAGTGTTTTCTATGAAGGTGGTTACATGTTGTAATAAACTAAATTGAACTATTTATAGGGTATTGGCAAAATTCTTTTTCACGTTCAAGTAAAAAATCCTTGGCACGACAATTTATATAAAATGTAAAATCCTTCTTAAAGTGTCACGAAGACGGGTGGTGCAGTTTTCTGTGATGTCAATGGATGCGGGAAATCGCCCGTTTATTTGCATAGACCTTCTATTAGTCAAAAAAAATATTTGTCCAATACTGAAATCATGATTGAAATGACAGCTGGCCAACCAGATTCTGTGTACAGAATACTAAACTCTCAGATCTGGCCTTGACGGCAACTGAAATGCTAAATCAACTGAAATACAAATAACACAAAATTACATCTACTTGAGGCATTAAGATCTTTCTTATTTCTTAGTAAATTCATTATTACATTTTTGTTTTTTGCTAATCCCTGGAAATGTCTTCTTCTTTATTAATCACTTAATAAAAAAAAGCCATCAGCTTTAAAAACTATTATCGATTTCACTGTTTTTTACACTCATATAGTCGAAGTAGTCTATTAAATATTTATTTATGTAGTTTTTTTTTGCGTTTCATGGCACTAGAAAAACAATTGATTTAATCAATCACTTGTCACATCAAATTGAAAAACAAAATCTATATCATTCCAGTGTAAACAATGACGAATGAAGTTCATTTGAAAAAAGAAAAAGAAAATAAAAGCAGAAACATAAAAAAAACACCCAACGGTCACCCATGAGATGAATAACTGAATACTTTTATTATGATGATAAAAACCAAATCTCAAATTTTAAAACTTCAACAAAATGCACATGAATACAGACCAGGCAAAGTTTTTTAGCTGACGGCTACAGTGAACATGTAATACCCTTTTGGCAAACTAATGTCTTAAAGAGATATAGGATGATGCATAAACCCTTTATAGGCTGGTATTTTTTACGACTTTGAATAAAATACATCGAAATCAATGACTAATTTACAAAAGAGAATTTTTTTTTTTTTTGAAGCAAGCCAGAGCTGTGAACATTACCCAGAACTGGTGAAAAACATCTTCGTTAGGCTTAAAATCACTAGAAATGAAATAGGCACAATCTGGCATGTTGCGCAGGCGAATTTTCCAAAAATCTGGAATGATAAACCAAAGGACTAAAAGAAGCTTCGGTTAACTCTTTTCTACTTCCAGTTCGCCGAGCTGAACAGTTCACAAGATTGGACAAAAAATAACTGAACAAAGAAGTTTCTAACCTGTAAAATAATCTAACAAAACTTTTATAAAATTAATTACCTGTCTGCTTAGCCTCGTATCAATTAAGAACCACATAAGTCTTAAGTTGGACCGGAACGATTCAACCACTTCGAACAAATTTTCCGCAACCTGCCATATGAAGTTGCCTTAATGAGCGAGCGAGACGTTGTAATTTTTTAAGATGGCAGCACAGCGTTAGATGAATACAATGTGGCAACTCAGTTTAGTTTTGGCTAAAAAAATTTAAATAATTGGCATCCCAGTGCAATTTTTGTGCTTTGGATTTTGCTAGAACAAGAATTTAAACTAAACTAATTGAAGCTGAACATGTTACAAATAAAACTATTACACTTCACTGCTCTCTCTCACACTCACTCTCTCTCTCACACAAGCAAACACAAAAAGAACGAAGTGAAATCATGTATGAAGAAGGTTTCTCCGGCTAAAAATATCCGTTTTTATAGTTCATTTACAAGCAAGTGAAATCCTGTAGATTTGAATTGAAATTTATGGTTTTCTGGCGCTTCTCACGATTTCATTTCATTTTTGAGGAGAGCAGCTGATTAACAAAATACAGTTATTTGCAAGCCTTTTATTTAATTTTTTACCATTTATCTTCTTATTTTTTGTATAAATATATTAATCATATGAACATGGCATAAACTCAAAGCCCCGCACTTTTAATTTTTTCCCACAAACTGTCAAGTCTTCCTTTTGCAGTGCGGTGTTTTTTTTTTTTTTTGTCAGTCCAGTGCGAAATTTAGCCGGAATTAGAATAAAAATATAAAAATGTGTCAACAACATAATGGCAGACCTGTGTCGCGTATAAAATTAATCAAATATATGTATTTAATTGAAGGTAATAATTTCAAACACTATATTCTCAATACATGTGGCTGTAATGAATGAAAGTTGTCGATTTTGTGTGCTGTCAGTAGTGTAGGGCATTCAATTCAATCAGCACAAATGAAGCACTCTGTCAACTAAAAGAATGACATTTATGGTGTAGAAGAACGTCCACACAAGACGAATTCAAGGTGTTTAACAAACACTATGCTGTGAAATTTTTCCAATAACGTTGTTTTTTTCGTTTTGTTCTTTATTTGCTCTTTCGAAAATACATGAGAAATCAATTTAAAGTGTCTCTCGATAACGTCAACATCATCGCCGTCATCGCCATCGCCATCGTCATCATCAACAACATCAGCCCACAGCTTCAACAACATTATTCCGCAGAATGCAATCGAGTATTTAGTGCATCAGCGGAGAAGTTTCGTAATGTAAAATAATGATGAATTCCACTGAAAGGACGGCGCAAACAGACAGCGATGGATGGACACTCGATAGGGTTTCAGAGATCCCAAATAATCAAATGTATTGTGAAAACATTGTTACAGAATTCAAGTACTTCTATACAAAAAATACTACAAAACTAGAGAGCGAAAAAAACAAACCAAACGAAACGAAATACATACGAGTATATATGACTTACAAAACGACTCGTACATTAAACAAATTTGTCTGATTGTTTGTCAGTCAGTTGGATTTTTTGTTTGTTCTTTTTCTCTTGTTCTGCCATCATTCGCTCTTCGGTTTGTTGTGATAGTTTGTCTGTGTGGCGGTTGGTTTTTTTCGTTTTTGAAAACATTTAAGAGCTGAATGATTTTGTTGGCTGATTGGTGGTTTGTGTTGAAAATCATCAACCAACATTGATGAGTTTAACACTTGAAATCTATCAAGTCATTCATACAAAAGACAGAAGAATGAAAAGAATATTGAATACGAAATTTTATGTCAATGTCATTATCAGCATAATGATCAGACAAATCTGTTGCTGACACATGTATGTAAGTGCAAGTGAATGTGTGAGTGTGTGTGTGTGTGTTTGAATGCATTTATTTTACTGCCAAACAAGGTGTGATTTTTGTTCTTATTTAATCAGCAAACAAAAACATGAAAATTATTACATGTGTTTATTTACGGCCATATGGATGTTTGTTTATATTTATGTGTGTGTGTGTGTGTGTGTGTGTGTGTGTGTCTCTATACGTCTACAAAAATATTAAATTGCAAAATGTTTAAGACTTTATTTTTGCCTATTACAATTTATTAAACAGATATTGAATGATGGCAATAAAATGTTTGTTTAAACGATTAATAGAGTTTTTATCATCAGCTATTGATGGAGGGTTACCTGGAATATATGTATGTATTTATATATATAAGAGAAGTCCTGCAATCCTTCAGACTGTTCTGAAACATTTCTTATAGTTTTTATATAAAAATAAATCAGTTTCATAAAACTCTTTAAGTGATAATAGACACAAAGAAGACCATTAAGATTTGAAAAAAAACAATCGTGTAGGGTTTTCAGTTAAATTTAAGATCCCATAATACAGTCTAGAATATTTCCAATATTAAAATCAATCACTTAAATGCCTGAGCAAATTTACAACTCATCTCAGCCCCTACGCCCGGGACTTATTGAAGTTTAATGGGCTGCAGACACTAAGAAGAATAGACACGCTGAGCCTTCCTTGCCCGCCATTTTCTCTTATTTTTCTCTTCTCTTTCAAATACTTAGCAACACAATTAAATTGCTACACTGTTAGTATTTAAATAAATACAATCTGGGAATAAGATTTAAATAATTGTTGTAAATTTCCTTAGGAAAAATTTAAGAAACTAAAAAAATATAAAAAGTTATTTAACATAAAATCATATTAAACCAATATTGAACAGCTGTGCCAAAAACTCAGTTGACTTTATGTAAAACGGGGTTTCCATAAAACATTGATGGTGGTCATACTGTTAAGGCTAAGCGCTAACGAATTATCTGACATTTGACAATAATTATCATAATTCAGTTTCAGCTTTTAAGAAGATATTTCTTATGCCAGGTTTCGAGCAGTCACCCACCACTTTTGGCTGACGGCATTTAATTTCACATCGAAGGGAATTGCCAGCAATTTAACTTCCACAATTAAAAGCGTAAAGGAACTTGTGGCAAGTATTTTAGCATTTGGCCACCACTCCTGCCCCGAATTAAGCAAATCGATAAGATTTTGTTGCCAAGTAAAAAGTTGCAAATAACTTCACGTTATAATTCCCTGAATATTTACTCAATTTATGTCAAAATATAAAGCCACAAGATATTGAATAAGAAAAAACACACTACATTTAAATAAACACATTTTTAACAAAAGAATTTGCTCTCCAAAACAAACAAAACATATAAAAGAAAAAAAATCACTTTAACGCACTGAATGTTTGTTGTTGTTGTTTATTGCCAAAGATTTTGGCTGGCGATATAGCGCCAGACAAACGCACATCAACAGCTGAAACCAACAAATGAGGAGACATACACACAATGTCTGTTCGCAAATTCAAGGAAAAGAATTGAACAGGAGACCGATTTTAATTTCACAAATCCACGCAAAATGCACCAAAAAAGGATGTGAGAGTTTTTCGAAGAACGCAAAGAAAAAAATAACGAATCTTTTTTAAAGTTGGGCAAATATTTCATCACATATTTTATGAAACGAAACAAAAACTTATCTTGAAAAATTAATTGATATATTTAGTGCGAATATCAGATGCTTTAAATGACAACTCATGGCCAGTCTTGAGTATTTTACAAAAAAACATTTCAGATGGTAACTTTGGCATCAGCAAAATTCTTTGTTTTAGAAACGTTAATTTAATATTTTGCACACAAAATGGGGCATTTGCAGCTGTTTCAGGTCCCAGCACAATGAAACATCTTTAGAAGGCATGAGGCAGGTGTCCAGAGTTGCCATTTTGCATATCTGTGGCATTTTATCGTAACAACTAAAGTGGATTTTTAAAATGACCAAAAAAGTTATCTTCACTTTAATTGTTATGATAAAACTCCACAGATCTATATAAATATTTTTTGTAAGAATTTGTTTATTCACTCAAAGTTTTCACTATTTAATTGCTATTTCCACCATATAACGAATATCGTGTGTTCTGATCTTTTAGATCTTTTCTTGCAAAAATTTACCCAATATCAGTACAATTTCCTACACAAATAATCAAGTTTCGATCTGTGTGACAGTGTGCAAGTGATAGTTTACATCTGGCAGGCAATAAGTGCATTTGAAATGGTACATACAGTGGCTCACACTTTATTTCGTGCAGGTGAAAACTACATTTTTTTTATCTTGTTAGAATTAAAACAAACGAAGATATTAAAAAAGTTTGTTGTAAGGTTTTAGCGATGTATTCTGTAATAAAATCTTTATTCTTTTCATAAAGAGCAAAAAGAAACATTTGTGAGAAACAAAAAATGCACTGCTTATTTCGTTCAGTGTGTTTTAGGTATGTGTATGTGCGAAGACACACAATAACGTTAATTCTTATTTTTTGTTTTGTTCCTTTGTTTGCTTTTAATGAAAGATTAAATTTAAACTAAAATGTATCAAGAAAGAGCAACACGTGTTTTTCAAAGATGGGCCCTTGTACATGGGCTTAGATGTGTGTATATAGAAGCACTCTTATATATTATCACAATTTCATAAAAATTGTTAGGGCCACTGACGCTTAATAAATATAAAAGCAGGTTAATTCAGGAAAGATGCGTTTAGAAAAAAGTAAACGAAAAAATTAATGCGCGTCCTTCAAGCAATTTAGTCCTGTAGGAGCAAGTTAGGGTCAGTTAGTTCCGCTTTTCGTGGAGTTCAGTTACAATGAGTAATAATTCGCCCCTAATCCCAAAAAAATTGTGATTCTATTGTGCTGTTATTAAAGGCCTACATAACAACATGCAAAGGTTCACCGTGTCTTTGCTAAATGATGCGAACCCGCAATGCTAAAATTTTCCTGCCCGTGGCGTATTATAAATCAGGCTGTTCCTCACTCATCGTTGATGGCCTGATGTACCTAAATATATCTGAAAATATATAGAGATGCACTATGCGCTGTCAGTCTCAAATTCACAACAAATAGTGACATTTTTTAGTAGTTTGTGGAACGCTCTTGAATAAGTAGCATCCTAGACTCGCCAATTTTGTTTGCTGACGAACTCTTTCATTCAAAAATGGACCTCATGCCTGAAGAAGGGAACATCGATTATGATAAAAAAAAATATTCTATCATTTGCGCGAATTATTGAAACTCAACCCATCCATAAGAATTGGACAAACTGAGTAATGGACAGGCACTTCGTCAGATGTAGCTTCAAACAATATAGTGGAATATAAAAGTTCTTATTAAAAGGACATCTTAAAACACTGTGTTTTAGAAGTGACAAATGCAAAAAAGTTCATGTTTTCTGCCGAACTTTGACAGGTTTTCATTTCATTAATTTATTAATTTTTTTAAAATAAATAAAATATCTGCTTTTTAAACTCTCTAGTCCATATTGAACCTTCACTTACCTGCTGCAAATTGAATCTATTTATTAACATCCAACAGAAGTTTGCAAAACTCCTGCCTTAACCATCAACGACAGCCATCTTTATGTGAAAGAAAGAAAAGCGTTCTTTCTCATGATCTTAAATGATTAACCTGCCTGATCATGATACAGATCCTCAACATGGCAAACGCTGTAAATCAAAAACCCAATCGATTAGACTAATTAAAGAAAACATATTTGCAACTGCAAAAAAGTAAAACAAAATACAACTACAAGCAGACAAACAAAACAATAAAAAAAAGAAATAATAATAAAAAAAACAAAAAAAAATTTGGCTTCACAATTGAATTCGCTCTCTGTGCTTACGATGGGCATGTAATGTGCTTAGCAGAGACGGCGAAGAGTTGCGGTGAGACGCCTGCCAAAGCCAAACGAGCACAAACAGTCATGCAGAACATCAATGTTCACGTGATGAACATTGTTGCCGCAGCGCAACAATATGCGATCTATTACTATCGCATGTTGTAGTTTATTATTGGTGGGTATCGAAGTCATAGGCATCTGACTCTACCTACTGTTAAGTATTTATGTAAGTATGCAACAGTTGTTGGTGCTGCATTGCAACATGGTGGTGCAACAAGCAGTAGCCAACCAAATGGTAGCAATCAACACTATGTTGTTGTTACATCCAGCACCAAGAACATCACCACCACCATCATCATCATCATCATCATCATTGTAGTCATTCCCAGCCGTGTACTCGTCATGATCAGCTGCATCTCCATCTCCATCTTCATCGTCCTCATCGTCCTCATCGTCCTCATCGTCGTCGTCGTCGTCATCCGCAATATGAAGGAAAATATTTGCACAACCGCCAAGTTAATGTGCCCAGCATGAGATCGCAATTTACTACGCGTACACGGTTAAACAACTACCAAGACTTTACTTTGAAAATGTTCCTCAAAATGTTGTTTGGCCGAATAGTACTACAGCTTTCGCACAAAACCGTACGCAATTCACTACTCTCATTCATGGCAGTTTGGCTGCGGCAAGTTGTCTGTACGAGTGGTTAGTTGTTGTTGTTTGTGGTATCTATGCGTGGCGATCGAAAATGGATTTGTATCAATATCGACTCAGCATAACATGAGTCCAATAAATTAATATAGCTGCCACGTCATAAAGCTCCCAAAGAATCCTAAAAACACCGTCTGGTCTCACTCTCTTTTTTAGTTTTAGTTTTTGTTGTTTCTGTTTCTGTTAGAACCCGGACTCAACTCGTCTACGGATTGAACATTTGCAGCCAACTTCCCGGTAAGAATGTTGGACTTAATGTTGTCGTTTTTTTTTTTTAATTATGTCCAAATGTTGCATCAACAACGCTGATTCTTCTTCTTGCATATTTTATTTTTTTTTTTTTTTTTTGCTTTTGACATCGCTTCGTTTGGGCTGCAGCTCTGACATCAAGCGAAACAGCATATTTGCTTGTGACATTGTGTTGGTTGGCAGCGTGATGGCCGATGATGCATGTGCCTTGTCCGTGAGTTGCGAACGCGTTAGTGCAAATAATTGCCAACCAATTTCAGCGTTGTAATTAAAAGCATTCCCCACTATTCTTGGTCGCTGCGTCTATTTTTTGTGTTTTTCTTTTTTCTCCAAATGCATTTGTTTGCTGTGTGAGAACAACTTTTGTTGTAAATTAACTTTTTTGTTTGCATTTTATGACACAAATTGTATGTAGATTTTAACTTATTTAAACATGCAATGCACCGTGGCATAATATGCAAATTCTGTTGGCCATCATTTATTAGTGAATGAAACTTTACGAAGCCTCTGCTTTATGTTTTAAAGTGGAATATGTTTTGATGAGAAGTGGTTTTGGTGTGGAGAACTCAAAACCACTTGTGATATACTATTAAATTTGTTGTCAAAATTCATTGTCTTTTGAAAGATATTAAATTTTATATTTATTAAGTCTTGTGCCAGATATTGGATTATATAAAAGAACTTACGATAAAAAATACTAATTAGGTTAAATATCTGTTGGCCCTCTTCTGTTTCTCAAGACTTGAGTTTTTTGTGGGTTTTCAATATATCGAGAGATGATATATTGCGCTGTTTTCGGCAAATAGTCCTTAAATATTTTACAGATGTTCTATAAGTCTGCGGTGTTTTTGGCAAATAGTCCTTAAATATTTTACAGATGTTCTATAAGTCCGATAGTTTTTGCTCTTCTACAAAAACGCAAACGATTTTTTCAGTACATTTCACGATAAAATGCCGAAACTGTGCTGGGAAATAAAGAAGAAAGCCCTTAACTGATAACTGAAATATCATAAGAAGCTATTTTTTGTTGTCTTATTTTTTTTTTGTACATAATTTTCCCTATTTTTTTTATCATGTAAATAATTTTTATTAAAAATTGGGGTGTCTTATTCTGGAAGTCGGCCGCTTTTCTGCTTTTCAATACTGGAAAACCGCTCTTTGAATTCTGTTTTTTTTTAATATTTTGATTCTATGCCAACCATTTTATGGACCTGGAGACATATGAAAAATATTCGTTATACATTTCTATATATAAAATTTGTTTATTTGTTATCTGCATAAAATGTTTATTTCGAATTAATACTGGATTCACGTTTTTTAGTATAATTTAGAACAACTTACAGCGATTTTGTTTTCAACTATGAAAATCCAACATCTTTTTTCAATAACTGTAATATACTGTTATACTGCTTTGATCCAGTTAAGGTGGACGTTTAATAGTTGAAAAGTTATAGTCTGAAAATTTCCCCGAAGCCAACCACCCTCAATGTCCTGGTGAACTCAGTCTAGTTCTATTCTGCAGAGATCTTCGCTGACACTCTCAATATGTCCTGAAGATCTTAAAAAGTTATGGCAGCAGTGAAATTTGAATATATAAATATAAGATCTGTCACAGATCTTTTCTACACATTTTTTTTTTTATTATTTGGGACCAGCACATTATGCCGGAACTGGAAAGTTTATAATGAGATGGAGGAGAGAAGGAGTAATTTTTATATAAATTTGATTTGAACCGTTCCACATTGAGATTGTGGAGGAAGACCTCTGCAAGAAGTTTATTTCCTAAACGGACAGTGTGACCAAAGAAGTAATTTGCCGGTAATTCGTTGTAAGATTTACATTCCCAATTGACCGCAAAGAGATGAGCTTTCGCAGAAAAACACGTTCTGTGTAAGAATGTGTTGGTTTCGGAAACAAGTTGCCCGATCTCATCGGAGCAAAATTTTTTGTAGTATTGATAGAACACAGTAAAACTGTTCTAGATTCAGTCCAAAAGCGAGTCCATAGATGCAGTCATAACTTGACTACGTATCTGACAAAATGCATTCATATATTTATTGTAATTGCTGCCTTTATAAAATTAATATTTTTTTTTTTAATATTTTGTGTTTTTCTATCTCCTTGAAAAATGTGATCATGTCAGACTAGTTCGCTTGTTCAAACATTATCAACTTTAGTAATTGTGGCAACCCACCCAAGGTGACAGCCCACGATAATAATCAGTTGATCTGGCAACGCATATATGAATTATTATATTTTAGTTTTCTGATGCAATAAGTTATGTTGTGTTACGTTTTGGATAATAGATAAATAATTCGAGAATATAAATAGTTCATTTGAATATATCTTCTTAATCTGGTAGAATCCTGGGCTGTTACATTGGCGACGAGGTAAATATGGGGGGAAATAAAAGCGAGTGTGGAAAAAAATTTTTTTTTTGAAAGGGAAAGTCTGCAAAGAGGATCGAATTAATGAATTAATACACACAAATGATTTCATTATTGATTTCAGATTGCCAGTTAGGCAAATAAATTCTGTGTTCTAGTTCAAGGAACTAGAATAAGAACAAGCACGAGCGAGGTGTACAAAATCTGTGTTCCAATTTGGAAAATCCATTTGGAATAAGATCTGGGCCAGTTGGGCAAATGAAGTACAAATAAAAGTACAAGACGATCAGTCGTAAGTTGAAATATTATGTCGACCTGACAGTGATTGTATTTAAACATGTTGTTTGTTTAGGAAACAATAACATTGATTCCGAACATGAATGAAACAAATGGAATTAGGCCATTTCTTTGTGAAGCGATTGACAAGTCGCTTATTCGTACTGAATGGGAAAGGTGGCTAAGGGCATTCACTTTCTACATTCAGGCGGAAGAAATATCAGATGCGGTCAAGAAAAAAAATAAACTTTTACATTATGGTGGAACTCAACTGCAGGAAGTTGCACATAACATTCCAGGTGCACTTACTTGTGGGGAAAAAGACGATGCCTATAAAATGTTAGTTGACAAATTGACTGACTATTTTTCCCCAGAAAGAAATTCAACATTTGAGAGGCATTTGTTTCGATCACTTAAGACAGAGTCGGGTGAAACCTTTAATAAATTCTTATTGAGGACGAGGCAACAGGCTTCAAGGTGTGTGTTTGGTGAAACAAAGACTGATATTCTGGAAATCAGCATCAAAGATAAATTGATTGACTCATGGGCATCTGCGGATTTGAAAAAGAGGTTATTGGAAAAGGAGCACTCCTTAAAGGAAATTATTGAAATTTGCCAAGTCCATGAGCAAATTAATGCTCAGTCAAAATCAATGGAGGCTCCAAGTACAACTGTTGAAATCAATAAAATTGCAAATAACTGCGAATGTTTTAGATGTGGACAAAACAGTCATGACGGAAACAGTGTAGATTGTCCAGCCAGGAAAATGAAATGCAACAAATGTGGCCTGGTGGGGCATTACGCCCGTAAATGCCGTACTGTTTCAAACAAACGGAAATTTTCTTCATTTGATAACAGAAATCCAAAGCGCCGAGATTTTGGTTATTCCAAGATAAGATATATTGATGGCCAATCCAAATCAAATGATGACTGCTGTTTTAAAATATTTGATAAAGGAGAATCCGCGATTGAGGTAATACCGTGTTTTGTAGGTGGTAAGAAGATAAGTATGTTGATAGATTCCGGATCAAAATACAACCTCTTGTGTGAAGATGATTGGTATTTGTTGAAGACCAAAAAAGCAGTCATGTGGAATACTCGATTTAAATCAGAGCACCAATTCAGGGCATACGCTGGAAACGTGCCACTTACGATAAAAGCAGTTTTTGAAGCTGTTATTGGGCTTGAGGAAAGTTCTAATTTGATTTCAACATTTTACGTTATTGATCGAGGCGAGCAATCATTGCTGGGTAAAGATACTGCCATCAAATTGGGTGTATTGAAGTTGGGTATAGGCATCAATCATGTGGAAAGATTGAAACCTTTCAATAAAATTGCTGGGATTAAAGTAAGCTTATCCGTCGACACCTCCATAAAACCGATTCAACAACCTTTGCGTAGGGTGCCAGCTGCTATTGAGGATAAGGTTGAAGCGAAACTAAATGAGGCATTAGCTTTGGATGTAATTGAACCGGTTGTTGGGCCGAGCGCGTGGATATCTCCAGTGGTCGTTGTCTTCAAAGAAAATGGAGACATTCGGCTATGTATTGATATGAGACGTGCAAATGCGGCAATTTTAAGGGAAAAATATCCCCTGCCAACTTTCGACAGTTTTATGACGAGATTGCAGGGAGCAATATTCTTTTCAAGGCTTGATTTAAAAAATGCCTATCATCAATTGGAGCTTGAAGAGGAAAGTCGATATATAACAACATTTATAACTTCAAAAGGCTTATTTAGATATAAAAGGCTGTTATTTGGGGTGAATTCAGCTCCGGAAATATTCCAAAAGACTATGGAAAATATTTTGGCTCCATGTAAAAATGCATTAAACTATTTGGATGACATAATAGTCTTCGGCGCAACTGAAAAGGAACATGATAAACACTTGGAAGATGTTCTTACCGTATTTAAGAGCTTTAATGTAGCCATAAATAAAGACAAATGCTTATGGAAGGTACATAGGCTAAAATTTTTAGGCCATATTCTATCGTCAGATGGCATAAGCGCTGATCCGAACAAAATCGATAGTGTTTTGAATTTTCGAGCCCCAAACACCCGTGAGGAAACTCGGAGTTTTCTGGGTCTAGTAACCTATTTGGGAAAATTTATACCAGATTTGAGTGATCTAGTTGAACCGTTAAGAGCGACCATAAAAGCCAATGAAAAATTTATATGGTCCACTAGACAGAATGATGCATTTACAAAACTCAAGGAAAAGTTGGCGGAGCTTCCAACACTAACTTATTTTTCACCAAAACGACGAACAAGATTGATTGCTGACGCAAGTCCTGTAGCTTTGGGAGCGGTCCTCATTCAATTCACTGACGATACTCCGTTTGTTGTGTCTTTTGCCAGTAAAGCGCTTTCCGAAGTTGAGCGTCGCTACTCACAAACGGAAAAAGAAAGTCTCGCTCTGGTGTGGGCTGTAGAGAGGTTTTACTACTACTTAGCAGGAATCCAATTTGAGCTAGAAACAGATCACAAGCCCCTTGAAGCTATTTTTAAACCGACATCTAAGCCGCCGGCTCGTATCGAACGTTGGGTGTTACGACTGCAGTCGTTTAACTACAAAATTATTTACAAAGCAGGAAAGCATAATATTGCAGACTCGCTATCCAGACTCTGCAATGTGAATACAGCTGTTACTTTTGACAAGCCATGCGAATTCAGCATTTGTTCTATCATAGGAAATTCAGTTCCGCGAGCGTTAACAGTTTTGGAAATTGTACACCATAATAGCAAAGATGACGAACTGATGATGGCAGTAGAATGTATAAATACCGACAACTGGGGTACAGCAACTAAGAACAGGTATTATCCATTTCGATTTGAGCTCAGTATTTTGGGGAATTTGTTGCTAAGAGGAACAAGACTCGTGATTCCAGGAAGCCTGAGACAACAAGTGCTAGATCTGGCGCACGAAGGCCATCCAGGTGAAACCGTAATGAAGCGCAGAATTCGAGCAAAGATTTGGTGGCCGTTGGTCGATCGAGATGTAGAGAAATACGTTAAGAGCTGTCGTGAATGTATGTTGGTATCTCGACCGATACCACCTGCGCCTATGAATAGACGGACCATGCCGGATAGTCCCTGGGCTTGTGTAGCAATGGACTTATTGGGTCCGTTGCCAAATCACGACTTTGTATTTGTAATAATTGATTACTATTCGCGATACCATGAACTTAAATTTATAAGGAAGATAACATCAACAGGAATTATTGACTTTCTCGAGGAAATATTTGCCCGACATGGATATCCGAGATCAATAACAGCTGATAATGGTCGCCAATTCATAAGCGAGGAATTCAAGGCATTTTGCAACACCAATAATATTGAATTGATGACATCACCGCCTTATTGGCCCCAAGCCAATGGAGAGGTCGAAAACTTGAACCGCTCTCTGGTAAAACGTCTTCAAATTGCTCACTCGCAGGGTTTGGACTATAAAAGAGAGATTCGTAGGTTTACACTCATGTACAACGTCACCCCGCATGGTACAACTGGGAAAGCTCCATCGGAACTTATTTTTAATCGGGTTATTAGAGATAAGATTCCATCGCTGAATGACGTTGAAGAGCATGTTATCGACTCTGAAGCCAGAGACAATGACATTGCTAATAAAGAAAAAGGGAAACAAAGAGCCGATTCTGACAGAAACGCCATCGATTGTGACATCAAAGTTGGGGATAAGGTACTACTCAGAAATACTCTTCACAGTAATAAATTATCTACAACATTTGGAAAAACTGAATATGAAGTAACTGATAGGAAGGGAAATGATGTCGTAATATCAGGAGAAGGCAGTGTGTATCGTAGAAACATTACTCATGTTAAGAAAGTTCCAGCTGATTCACCGCTGCCATCTTTAGCCAAACCTAATAGGACTTCGGTTGAAAATTCAGAACATCTCGAACATCAACAAGACATGGATTCCGCCAATAGTCGTCGTGCCGGTAATGAGCTGTCACCGGAAGTACCATCAACATCACAGAATATCGATCCGGATGGACCCAGGCCTAAAGTGACGTTGAAGCTTAAAAATATAGGAGGGATGTGGCAACCCACCCAAGGTGACAGCCCACGATAATAATCAGTTGATCTGGCAACGCATATATGAATTATTATATTTTAGTTTTCTGATGCAATAAGTTATGTTGTGTTACGTTTTGGATAATAGATAAATAATTCGAGAATATAAATAGTTCATTTGAATATATCTTCTTAATCTGGTAGAATCCTGGGCTGTTACAGTAATATTTTTCTTTCTTTTTACACTTAAATTTATTAAAATGTTGTAGTTTAAAACAACACAAAAAAAAAAAGAAAAAAGGAATGAAAAACTGAACTTATAAGAATTTTTTCAGTTTGTGATTATTTATAAATCACATGTAAAAATCATGTCCTTGTCTTTTAAGAAAATTTTACAAGACCATGCGAAAGCAACAACTTGCTGACACATTGACGTTTGATTTTCATGTTAGCTTGCCTGCCTAAGCATGCTGAGCATGTCGATAACAACAAATAAAACAACAACTACTACGATATTGCAACATATCACCCTAAACAAGTTGCCTAAACACAAGCCATATAATAAGTTTAACATACAATACAAAATGAACAAAAACAACAACAACAACAAGAACACCAAGAACAACAAACACAATAATTCCTTGACTAAAAGAACAACAAACATAATCGAGCTTAAGAAACATGCAGCTTCACATACAATCCGAAAACCTCGTGAAAATTGACTGAGATCGATACGGATCATCAGTAAAAGATCATCGAACAGTGATGCGGTAGTTGTTGTTGCTGTTGGCTGTTCTTGCCACATTATACACTGAAACAAAGATCCTCATCACTGTAATCTTTGTTAGTTTGATGTTAATTTTTTCATCCTCTTCTTCTTCTTCTTCTTCACCATTCTTATGTACTTCTTAAATATTTGCTTTTGTTGTTTATTTTTTTTTTTTTTGGCACAGCCAATAACATTTAACATCATCAGTCTCAATAAACCCAGCATCAGTGGCAAAATATCTTTCACGCATAGAGAGTTATTTTAATATCTGCAATACAAAATAAATATTCGCTTTGCGTGCAACCTACAATTTTAGTGCTTTTATTAGGTTTTCAGTTTCGTTGGCCGTTTCAGGGACTTAAAGGTTTCTTCTCATCAAATCTGTTGTAAGTTTCGCAAAACATTGCCGGTTGCTGTTAACAAACTTTACGTTAGTTTTAATATTCGAATATATAAAATAATCGTCAGGCACAATTATGGGCTTCGGATATAAATGCACTTTTCCCCAACTGTAATTTTGTAGGTGAATCTTTTGATTTGTTTGTTTGTTTGTTGTTGCTGATAATTTTTATTATCTAAAGAAAAAGAAATATTCCATTATGAGACCTTTTTAGATTTTGATCGCAAATAATTGTTTTTGTAGTAAAAATTGCTGTAGAGTCTGTTAAATAGTTTATTGTCATATTTTTAATACAAAAAATACTTTTTATGCAAAATTAATTGTGAATGAAAAATAAACTTTTGAATTTGCTGCCTTTTGAAAGTTGACAACGCTGTTGGGTGGTAAGTCGTCTGCAAAGTGCTGAGTCTCAACTGGAACCTCAATTGGTTCCAGTTATAATATAAGTCATTAGTAAATTAATCGAATAAAATTCGAAAAAAAATTGTAAAACCATTGTTAAAATTTGATATCAGTAAAACGATTTATTGTTTGTTATACTATTATTTTGTATAAATTATTCGAATAAATATTCGATTCAATACTCGATTAAATATTCGAATAATTTTTTTTCAACTTCAATTGCATAATTTTCATTAAAAATATTAATAAGAATCTTATTGGTTTTAGCTTTTAGCACTTGATTCAATCGAATAAGTATTTTGATGAACAAAACTTTAGTTGTCCTTTTCGCAGCAGTGGCACTTTCCGCCTCTCCCTGGTCCTAGTCTGGCAAAGCAACTTATTGATATCTTAACTTTAGACAACAATCTGCTTGTTTTTGTTTAAATTTCATTTTGTGGATTTATTTAATGGTTCTTACACAAACATTTTGTTGTCATCCTATTACTTTAATGGAAATATTCAATATAATCAAAATAAAGACTATTTCGTTGAAGTAAAATTTTAACACCACAATAAATGACACTTATTTGTTCTTGTTGTCTTTTCAAATTTGTTGCGGGTTTCTTTACTTCTTTATAGTTTTTTGTAGAAAAACAGATTCCTAAATTCGACTTAAAAAATACTCTTTCCGAAACAAACGACTTGTTTCCGCGACACTTATCTCAAGTATTTATGAGGTTATGTTTCCTCAGTTAGAGTTTTCTTGCCAGTTAATCGACTTTCCAATAGATCCCGTTTGTGTTTTTGGCTTTAGGGCAACTTAAATTCTACCACTGCTGCCTACTGATCCAAAGTTTGTTTGCTTTTCACTTTTTAGGCTGGAAGTCTTTAAGGATCATCTCAGCATTAACGATCTTCAATCTGGTGATTTTAAGCACAAAGTCGCAAAATATTGTCTGCTCAAGTTCTCTAAATTCTTTTTTGTCGTCTCCGTTTTTGCTTTTTTGCTTTTTTTTGTTTTGTTTGATTACGATCTCATTAAAAGAATTATTTGTGTTGCTGCTTATGTTGTTCAGTTGTAAGTACGAACATTTTGTGATTGTTATCATTGTATATCGTCGCTGTTGCTGCTGCTGCTGCTGAAACTGCTGTTTGTGTTGTTGCTGTTGTTTTGGCAAATTTTTGTTGTTATTGCCTCGACGATTGCTATTTTAATACTTGTATTCGTATCATACTTAAAGTTTGCAAGTTACGATCATACATGATATTTAACGATTATTCACAGCCTTTTTGTACTTGATGTTGTTGTCTTACTACTGCAGTTGTTGTCAATAGGAGGGCATGTGGCCGTATGTGTGACTGGTTGCAGTAGTGTGTTTTCGAAGAGATTTTAATAAACGATTTGCCAACCACCTAAAATTTAGTCGCCTTGCTATTGCTTGTTGTTGTTGTTGTTGCTGTTTGGTTTCTCGTGTTCAAAATAAATATGTGCGTACATTAAACTCACTTACATGTTATTTAGCATAATTTATGATCTGAACTATGTCAATACTTTAGTTGCTAAATTGTTGTCGTTGTCACACGTGATATTAAATTATTTTAATAAAAAAATAACTTTAACACTGACTTGATATTTTAATGAAATATTTAAAAAAAAAAAACAGAAAATGTTATCAAGATTGCAGAGAAAATTAAATTTTAAGTCCTAGCCAACCATTTGCTGAACTGGAAGGAATATCTGAGCTTGAGCCGTTAAAGGGGTTTTTGCTAATCCCAACATAAAGAAAGTCTGGTGGTAGCGGCTGGCATTTTAATACTGGTCGCGACTACTTATGCGTCCAATAGCACATTTTTTCAGGATACAGTACCATAAAGATGAGTTTCCAATGCGTTGAAAGGCTGCTGGTAGAGCAACAATTTCCGCTTGAAACGATCGCTCAATCGCAGTTTGGCCTCTACTTTCTAAAGTAAAGAACTGCAAAATTTATCATCATTACTATGGATTTCGCGAGGCTGTTCCACAGACAACCTTTTCGGAATATTTCTCAGAAAAATTAGAGCCATTTCCGGCACTATTTTGCTGAAAGTTAAATAATCGCTCTAGAGATCTGCCTGGGCTTGACATAAAATATTTTAAGACGCCATAGACAGCAACTCGAGCCTGTTTTTCTGAAGGAAATTACCAGGAATTGGGTACCTTCCAATACCTCACTTCGTTAGTCGAAGGTTTTAGCCTTCATTTAAAGCCAAAATTGTTTGTCCTAAAATTGTCCTTAGCCTGTGTATGTATTTCTAATCGTCTAACTTCAAAAAATAAACTTACATATACTTGTGTAAGTCTTCACAGTACAATTAATAGCTGTCATTAGTACAGACATGCCACGACAATTAGAAATTTATTTTCATCCGCAAATAAAGAGACAAACTCTTTGACCTTTCGAAACCTGCCAGCCAGACAATATTCTTAACACTTTAATAAATGAGAAAGAATCCGAAAGAAAAATTAAACATAAAGTAGGAAGACGGGAACGCATGAGGAATGAAGAGGAAGATGCTGAAGAAAAATAAGAAGAAGAAGAAACATAATGATATAAAACTTGACCATGTCACGTCAACACTATCAATGTCTGCACTTTCATAAACTAAAATCCCTGTTGTTAAAATGAATGTTGGATGTATGAAACACATCAAAATAATTGCTGCAACAATAACGGAGTAACTAAGAAAAATGAAACTCGACTCCACCTCTTTTGTCGAACATCTGTAAGAAAATCTAGCGCATAAGCATATCTGGTCCGGGGGCAAATGTGTTAAATGGCAAGTTTATGTAACTCTCGTCCTTTGTTCTTCTTCTTGAAGACTTTTGTGAAACCAAGCAAATTTCCGATAATCCAAAGAGAAGCAGAGAATACGGAATATGTGGATGTTGTTCAGGGAAGGGTAAGAAGTGCCAAAATGTGAGAAAGTGTGAGTTCCAAATTGTGCTCTTGTGTCCTTATGGCAGGCAATACAGACATAAATTTGATTACAGACATTAAAAAAAGTAACAACAAGTTTTAAGTATAAAAAATTAATAATAAATAAGAATTTCCAGCGGGAAAA
Source organism: Epicampocera succincta (assembly GCA_932526305.1). NCBI lineage: Eukaryota > Metazoa > Arthropoda > Insecta > Diptera > Tachinidae > Epicampocera > Epicampocera succincta. Next base: position 8,694,443 of record OW052037.1, on the reverse strand, counting down.
GATAAAATTGAAGCTACTGGTACAATTAACAAACAACCAATACCGGAGCGACAAGGAAACACAGGAAACTTCATCTTCAACCTTTAGAATGCAGTGGTTTTTAAATATATAAATTGATATAGAAGATCACTGGATGGTCATTTCCACCTGACCTTTCCACCAGCGCTGTAGATGTAAAAAAAATTGGGGGCCATAAACACAGCAACTGGCCAAATATTTTAAGACAAAACACTGGCCTTCACTGAATGCGTTCTGCAGCAATTGAGAACTGGAAGTCACCTTATAGATATCTTGAAAAAGAACCAGAGCCACCGCCAAGAAAACTACTTTCGTATGGTGTAGGATAATACCGCATGTTATCAGCGGCTGGTCAGCGCTGTCAGTCAAACAGTTCAAGCTGCTTTGGAAGTTCTGCAGGATTTAAGAGCACCTTGATCCCTCGTGGATGTGGTGTCAACTAGTCAGCGGGATCTTGCTATATGAGCCGGCTACACGCCACCCAAAATGTTTAACCATCTTCAAGAGTTGCTCCTCGACCAGATCAACTGCTTGTGCTCGCCAGCACTAATACTTTTTATATGGACTATATGGACGCTTGGACACAACTGAAAATTAATCCTTCACAGTAAAGTTGCATGCACTTGTGGTCATTCTCTGGCTCACACAAACACACACTAAAAATGTAAGTATGTTCATCAAAATGATATATTGAAGTTCAACTGCTGTCGAATTTTATTGGCAATGACGGCAACAGTATGAAGTCTAAAGATGGATGTTTGAAATAAAACAAATAGTCGGGCAGACACTGAGTTGTAGGAAAAGTTTTACATTTGTTGTAGGTTTTTGGTTGTTAAAACAAAAGCACAAATAACGAATATCCTAAAATCCCAAGCTTTATACAAATGTAGTGATTTAATACTACAAACTTTCTCATTTACGGATCATCGATTCATGAAAACCAGGGACATTCCTGTTGTTTGTCGGCAAAACTTGGGATAAAATGCTTTTTATAAACGATGAGTATCACAATGAGCATTAGAAGACTTCACGCGGTAATCACTCGACTGCTTATGTTAATAATAAAACGCTTTTCATGCAGGCCAGCATTTAGGACTTCAACCAGTAAATAGCGAGGGCTTGGCGACAGGCTGGTTCTCGCTATAATTACACTATTAATGTGATCGAACTCCAACTGCAACCCGTATGAGTGATCGAACTTTACAAGTATGATTGAATGGCATTTTCTGGACCACAACTATCTTTCAGCATTGCAAATTTTTTAGAAAGTTCAGCGCTCTTGACTTCTTTCTAGGATAGACAATATGTTTTCAAATTACACTCGGACATGAGACCATTAATCAAACTTCAAACACCTTGATGTGGTCTCATTGTTGTTCGGTGCTGTCAAACAGCGTCTTAGGGATCATACAGATTTTGATCGGCGCTGCCAAATGTGCAGATTAATCTGCATATTGCAGTTTTTCCAAGTTTTTCGTTTTTTAAAAATCAGTTTTTACGCAAATTGTCCAGATTTTACACTATTTGCTCCATATTTCTTTGATATAAATTCTTTACTTTCAACTCTTTTATTTCCAAAGTTTTAGTTTTATTGGCATTATTTTTGAAACCGTGTTTTTTGTATTGGCAACATTGATCAAATGCGTCTACTTTGCGGTTTTTAAACATAAGATTCTTTCCTTGCTTTTCGTTTACTTATATAATTACAAACATATTTAAAAATGTATAAAACAAAAACCAACAAAATACTTTATTTTATTCCGATTTATTATAATTTAATTTACAGTAAATTAATAAATTATAAATAAATAAATCAAAATAAATATGCGGTTAGAAGCAGCTTTTGCACTTGAAAGGCAGGTTTTTTACTCCAAATTTACAGATTTAAAAAAACCATATGGCAGCGCTGGTTTCTTTTCAAATGGGTGAGACAATACCTGCCATTTTACTGGTAGCCAAGAAAATACCTCAAATAAAACTATTATTTTTAAAGCTGCCAACAGTTTCAACCAGTAAAATATGTACAATATTTACCAAATTTTAAATGTTTATACTAATTTTAATTAATTAGTGAATAGAATGAAATGAAAGCCTTATAATTTTTATTGCATTAACAAAACTAGCTATCAACTTAATCAAATAAAATTAAATTTTCAAACTAATTAATTGTTTTTCCTACATGAAGTACCCCAAAATATATTTTAACGAATAAATTTATTTTGAATATTTCTTTTAAAATTTTATACTAAATTATTTAAAGTATTTCTCAAAAAAAAAAAAACATTCAGCAACAACAATGAAAACAAATGAAGGGTATACGAAAAGTCTACTACGAGCAAATACTTGTTGTTGTTGTTGTTTGAAGATGGGTGTTGAGAGATTTATATGTTTGCATCAAACAGCGAGATAAATTACTGACAAGAACAACAGCAAAGCTCTTACAACAATTTCAAGAGTAACGGCAAGACGGTACTTAAAAACCAGCTCAGAGTTGGGAGTTATGCAACAAAGAGATATTTTGTATTCATAAACATATTGCGGAAATTTCAGCTTTTAATACACAGTCTCTATAGAGAAGTAGGAGTTCGTAAATTTTAATTTAATATGTAGTTTGGTTGGGGTACACAAGCTTCTGGGTAGACACAGGAAGTGGACCAGCTCCGCATGAGTTCCCTTTGTGTTTGGAAGAAAGTACGAACCAAAGATAGAGAGAGAGAGAGAGAGAGCTATAGATATAGTAGATATAGTGGTAGAGAAATTGAAACGGCTAATGTTTTTGTTCAAGGACGGAGAAACTATAATTGGGCAAAAGAGAGACATCCAGATGAGTGAGTAAGAGGGTGATAGCAGGTACCTCTACTCCTAGTAGAGGCCTCCAGTCGATCCACCACCAATAGTTGTTATTTAAAAGACTCACATTAACCTTTAACGCTGATACAGTCGGCTGGCAAGTGATACTTCGTTGTATCAAATATTTGAGTTACGGACTTTCCAGTGCAGCGCAAGTTCTAAGATGATAAGCAATAGTTTCCTCGTCTTCCTCAGCTTGACATTTTCTCTAAAAGCGCTTAGCCAGTCTTGGCCTAAGCTCTACGTGCTGCACCATGTGTGCGATGACAACTATTCATTCTGCGGCCACATAAGTGCGACAAGTTCAATTCTCGTCCAACTGGCTAAAAGGGCGGGAGAATCTACAAAAGGCCCTGATCTTTTCATCTGGCAGGACTGTCCTCGCTTCAGACATTTTATCGATAGTATTATTGTGCTGGTGGGTTAATATTATTAGTCTTATTTTAGGATCAAGTATGAATATCAAATGAAATCTCAATGGCTCGCCGCCAACATCACATTGAAAGGACTTTTGCATTGTAGTGGAAAAATTTGGCTCCACTCAACGAAAAAAATAATCAAAACCTGTTAGTGCTTGATGCCACAAGAGTACAAGTATTAGGCCTATCGCAGGCAATAACTTGACAAAGTTTCTGGGTTTTTACTGGTACAAAATTGACAGGAACTGAAAATAAACAATCACAGACAACGAGATGAGTTCGCTGAATGGTGGCCGGAACAGTTGTAAACTGTCCCCCTTTCACATTTCACTTTAGAACCTGAATTCGTACAATACGTTTTGCATGGTTTGGATTTTAGGCGGATGGTATCATCGCTTTCTGCGAGTATTTCTCCAAGAATGATATTGGCCACACTGTCACCATCAAGGTTGATGATTATGAACTTTCTTTCGCTGTATTAGACCAAAAACTAGTGGATGCAACAAAACAGCTCCGCATGCCGTACAACTCAAGCCCGTATTGCACATTCATTACGAATAAATTGCCAGCCCCGAACCGGCCGCCGAAATCATGTGATTTTACCTGGATTGACCTTTTCGTGTGGGTCTCAGGCCTTCCTCCAACGCAGCGTCCATCAAACCCCTCACAGAAATTCAGAGCAGTAATTTTCATTGAATTTTATTAAATTCTCGCGTGCGGTGCATGCGCATGTCTCGTACGATAAACATTTTATTTTAGCAACAAAGAAATGACTTTTTCTCCCGACCAATAATAGATGAAATTTCAATACATCCAACAAAAGCATTTAATACTTAAATTAATGGCAAAAATTGATGAAATTCTTTATTCAAATATAAATATTTTTCGAAATCTGTTACGGATGTTGATGATATGTAAATTTCAAACATTTTCACGCAAAATTCTATAAATTATGAGAGCATTTTTTTCATTTTTTCCTATCAACGGAAGTTTAAGCATCTGCAGTTTGTAGTTGCTTGATGCCACATACTTTTTCTTGGCGTATTTGGTGTCTGGATGTCTGTGATGCCTGTCAAAATGTATCTTGTTTTATTACACATTTCATAAAATACATAAATAAACTAAAACAAAAAGGGGAACAAGAAAAAACGCCATATAGAAAAATTGCTGTAAATCACTTTATTAATAAACGGCAGGCAAATGATAATTATTCGCATTTATTAGCAAAAATAATAATATTTATTGGAAATTGGCAACAACGAACACCAGAAAATATTACAAATTCTTTATTTTGTTAGGATTTTTAATAGATTTATTAGGTTTTGTCTAAAACTTGGGGGGCGATATCGGCAAACAACAACCACAACACGACTCCATCAACAGGCAAGGAAATGAAATTTTAAAGCAAATCAGCTCACAGTTCACATACGCAAGTAGTCGTACCCGCATCAAGCAGCAAGCAGGCACGCACTGCGTTGGCTTTGGCATTCCATTAACGCCTGGCTGTACTGCCTCTTCGCATAAATATTCCTTCCTACCGTTTGTGCAGACAATCATCATTCTAGGCAGCAACCAGCTCCCAGCTCCCAGCAACCAGCTACCAGCTACCAGCTACCAGCAGCGCCATCACAACAAACAGTACGTTACACTTTTCGCCCAGTATTTATGAGTTTAAATTATACGCGTATTTTGACATGAATTATTAGACGCGTACAATAGTTTATGAATTGTTCTCCAGCGGTGTTATGGATGAGCTAGAAGCGAAAAATTAGCCGCAAATAAATATTAATTTTTAATTATTTTCAAAATATGCTGAGCTGATACGTTCTAACTGGCGATGAAAGATGAGCACAATATTTTTAATGTGCTGATGCGGTTAGAAAGAAAATAAATTAGAAAAAAAAACGGCGCATTCTTGATTTTATTAGCAATAATTAACGCAATCTTCTCACCTTAATTTCCAACTTAGATTTCTTTCCGTGAAATGTGTTTAATTATTGTGTTGGTAATGGAGCGGAAAAGCATTAAAATATTGTGAAATATTCAGCGGGAAATTTTTGTGTCTATTGTTCCAAAAGTACCTGTGGCGTGACAGGTTGGGTTCGGTCTACTCAGTTATGCGAAACCTTGAAAGACGGTGTAAAACGGATTAAAATCATAAAACTGAACTAGATTATTGTTTTATTAATTAAATAGTTCCCAGCGAAACGCATCCTATTACGCAGCAACAAAATTTAGCAAAACCTATTCAGACAACAAATAGTGGCTTCTTTTGCTCCTTTGGCCAGCATTTACAGGCTGCATATTTAAAGAATGCTAATGTATCGGGTTGAGTGCACAATAACTTATAAGACATTTTGAAAAATATATATATATATGACTTAGTTACGCAAAACCTACAACAAGCCGAGCTTTGTGCCAATCACACTTCAAATGCGCTAAATTTTGATTTGCTTTTTTATTTAAAAAATAGTGCAATGCCCTACAAGCTGCTGAAATGTGATCAGACCAGCACAGGGCGTCTCGTAAAGCGCACATTAATTGCATAATATTTTTTATTTATCTTCATCTTCTTCTTTTGGCGCTACAGTCCGTGGTGAACCTGGGCCTCAACATTTTTTGTTTATACCAACTTCAAATTTGGTGCCAGTCAGTTTTGCACATTGTGGTCACAACATTGCGAATAAAAGGAGATGGGGGTTGTAAAAGATAATTAATAAATTGCTTAGCAAAATGGGCATCCTGAAGAAACTGAAATTATAACTATCGATTTTCTATTAATATGTTTTTTTTTGCCTGTATTTTAATACATTTTAAATTGAATATGTTAAATTACAGTTGAACCACCCTGTAGAAATAAAAATGAGTTGCGTTTAAATTTCTTTCGAGAAGCAAAATGTAAACAAAATTAAGTGAGTCGTTGCCGGCCGTCTGGCTTAAAACTTTGTAGAATATAAATAAAAGTTTGTCGAACAATATAGACACTAATTCGCTAAAACAACTAAAATTCGGAAACATACAGGATTATGCAGCCAACTTCACTCTCTACTGAGCTGTCAAAATGCGATTTTCTAATTGCACGGTGTTGATTGGCATCGTTCCATCATGTTGGTCTAACAGCCAGACAAAGCTTGATGCTACAGCTTTAGTTTGACTGTTGGATTGGTTCGTCCCAGGTTTTATTTTTCAGTATTAAAATTGTTTAATTCCACTATTGAAATTGAAATATTACAACAGAAACTAGTGTTACTACTTGAGGTCGATATAGCGCTAGAAATTTTCTAGTAAAACTGTTCCACTCGTTAAAGCTCTACTTGAACTCGGTAAAACTAGAAGTTTCCTATTGAAATTCCAAAACCTTTTCCCCTTCTGCACTCGGTAGAACTTGACTTGAAGTCGCTACGCCTAGAAGTTTTCTATAGAAACTTTAAAGCCCCTCCCTCCTTCTACTTTAACAAAACTTCAAGCCCTTTTGCACTCGGTCGTACTCTACTTCAACTCAGTAGAACTAGAGGTTCCTTATAAAACTTTAAACTTTTTCCCACTTGTTGTCGCTGTTCCAGCAATTAAACTACTACAGAGATTTGATGCCCTCCCTCCTTCTACTTTAATAAAACTTCAAGCCCTTTTACACTCGGTCGTACTCTACTTCAACTCAGTAGAACTAGAGGTTCCTTATAAAAACTTTAAACTTTTTCCCACTTGTTGTCGCTGTTCCAGCAATTAAACTCGTACAGACACTTGATGCTTAATTTGCTGCCTATAACATCGTGTAATTGCACCTTTCTAAAAACTTTGCTTAATACTAATCAAAATTGAAACTTAAAACAAAATCATGCGTTAATAGAGACAATTCCCTATTTACATGCGACTATTTGCTTATTTATTGTGTGTGCACACTATTCCTACCTATAAATGTCTGCAAGTCGCCCTGCATTAACGTCCGCGCATTAGCAGCCAACTCACGGTAGCAATTACACCGTATGACAATAACAAAAAAAGAACGAATATGCTGCACATTGCCACAAAATAGTGAGTAGTTACAATTCTTTTCGTATTACCATGTAAAACACTAAATGAAAAACAATGGATCCATAAATCAATGTAATTAACGTGAAAATACTTGAGCACAAATATTCACCAAGTAGGGCTGGCGGACGGCCCGGCTGCCTGGCTGGCTGGCTGGCTGGTGGAATTGCCACTGAAACAAAGTTAAAGCCAAAATGTGAACCTTCAAGTTAGAAGATCATTAAAGCAGGACACGTGTTTTTCGCCACAACAATTTGCTGGTGTTTGTACAACCATCCAAACCAAAAGCATTTCACTATTTCAGCGGTTGCCAAACTAATGGTTAAATAATATATATCTGTGTATGTATCCACTTTCTAGTTTAATGGCAAAAGGATAATGGCAAATGCCATAAAACAAGAAGCTCATAAAATATGTTAATATGTATGAATCAAGCGAATGTAAATTATTTTCTGAATATTAATCTTAATTGTAAGTTATAAGCCTGTAGTTGCTAAAGTGAGCCCAACACATGCCTAAAATGTTTTAGAACAACAAAAAAATTACGATACAGTTTACTCGTTTCATATCTTTCAATTCCAACATTCATCATTTTTCTTTTCGTTCTGCAAATTAATTGCCATCATCTGCTGGTGTTTATTTAAATCACTGAAATCTAAATAAACAATAAATAAATCATTTAATTTGTTGCGGCCTTTTGTTTGCACATGAAAACTTAAATCTCTTTGAATAATTCAAACAATTTTCTTGCACCCTGAGTGCGATAAAAATCAAAAATTGTGATGCGAGAATAATATTTGGCGGACAGTGATTGTGTGCTGGCATTGGCGATCGCTCCACACACTCGCACAAATCAAATCAATAATGATGAATTACGCAGTAAACATTATCTGGGCAAGAAGTTTATACAAGTCACAGAGAAAGAAACAGGGAATTGGCTTTAATAATTAAAATGCTGGAAGGGCTCTTAATCGAATTTTTGTAAAATGTAAGATTTTTACAGGTTTCTAAAGGGTGGCCCAACCACCAAAATGCAAATAAAACAAAAAGTTTTGCAGGATTTATGTTAATTTTTCTTATTATAATAGAAAGACTTATGACAATTAAGTGTGAAACAAAATATCGACCATATACGCGCCACGACTTGGGTGGCATAACTCTATCCCTGTGGTCCATATTTTCTATGACTCTATGACATAATTGAGGTTCAATCCTTTAGTTGTTGAATCGTTCTTCTATTATTGTCATACACTTTGTCTTTGAAATATTCCCAAAGAAAGAAGTCAAACGCTGTCGCATCATGATCGCATGATCATAGTGACATCGCCACGGCGTGAAATAACACGACCATTAAATTTCTCGCACAAAATCATGGAGTGCACGAAATGCAATTTGATTTGAACGCCCATTTTCGTAAACGGCAATTGTGCAACTCTCCACGGTGGAATTTGTCAAACACTGAAACAAAGAAATGTCAAATTAAGTTGGGCAAAAAACCCGACTTTAGGCTGTGACTCACAATTAACATCGGACCACGCTGTAGTTGCAACATCAGCATTAGCAGGCAGGTTATGACTAGGAGTGATTTCTTAACCCTTTTCTAACTCTATTTCGCTCTCTTACAGTTTCACTGAGACTGCGACACAAATAATAGTAACTGAACTGATGAACAATAGAAATTATTGTCATTTAAGGGGATACTCGTTTAATGTTTTTTCTTCCTAAGAATCACTTAAAAATACATCCAGAAATCGACAGTGCCCACTCCGTTTCTGAAAGTTCAAACGTTGAGCGCAATAGTTGGCTGACTTGGCAAGGAACCAGCCGGGGTAGTGTTGCAGCAAGTGGCTTAAGCACTGCTACTCCTAACAATTCCAGTGCATCAATTTCATATGATCTGATTTGTGAGTTATGCAGGCAACTGCTGTAACAAAAATAGATCCAACTCATCGGCAAAAAGTCGTTTATATGACCCAGGGCCTTCACAAAACATGAAGATCCGCATATTCAAGGTTTGCGTAAAATCACACAGAGACTCCAAGTCTTTTTAAACCATTGTCTACGAATAATATGTCAAATATTTCGGCCAAATAAAATCACAAATACTGCAACTCTGCCAGCTGACAAAGCAAAAACCAATAGTTCGTCAATTAACCAGAACAAAGATGGAGATGGAAGGATTAATGAACACTAATAAAAGTAATCGAATTAATAAGTTAGAAAAACCTAAAAGTAAAATGTGCCTGAAAGGGACTTCTGTAAGAATTTAATCCTATTGGCAACGTTACGAGAGCCGCCTTGGAGTGGAGTCCCCAAGGAAGTGGGTGCCCCCATCGTCCAAAAAATACTTGGCGTAGAACAATTTTAAATGAACTTGAGAAATCAAACAAATCTTTCGGGGAAATTAAATTAATTTGCAGCGATGGAACTAAATGGAGTTTGACTTTAGAAGCTTTATGTGCCCTAAGGCGACTAAATTAAGGGGCGGAAAAAAGTCTGCCAGGTAAAAGTTTGGACTTACTAACTGAGTGTGTCGTTCGCGTGGCACTAGGATGATGTGGCGAGTAGTTACCATGGCTGCACAGTGCAGCCACCAGGGCAATAACGGCTCCTTTAAGTGTAGCGTTCCCTACGCCCAACTGCAACGAATAATTAAACTACATGACACCCGCAGCCAAGTGAAGGCATCTTCTCTTACAGACGGCAAAACGATTGACGTTTGGCCAGACACATGTTTGAAAGCATCAACATCAACACATCACGCGTATTCAAAAATAAGTTTATAAGTTTAAAAGTAAACCAAAAAAAAAAAAAAGAAAAACAGTCATAAACAAATCAAGGCAAGAGCTGGCAGTGCTGAAGGGGAAATTTTATGGGAAAAACTTGCCACAACTTGACAGGCTGCAGCCTCAAAACACATACTCGTACTTATATGTATGTATGTATGTGTAAATAAATCTTGTTATATTCCTTGGGCCTTAAACATGACCAAATCAAACAAACAGATTATAAAAATTCAATAATGAGCAAATGATTCGAATATTTATTTAGCATCAGCAACAAAATTAGTGGCAACTTGTGTGTATGTATGTATGTGTGGACGTATATCAATCGTGTTGGGCATTTTGTTGTAAAGAATGCGATCAATCCTTCAGTATATCGTTACTGTGGGGCTACAGAGCGATGAGTTTTTGCTGCGTTGTTTATTTGTTTAATGCAAGTGTTTTGCTGAGGAGATGAAATTCTTCATACCAAATGAATGAAATCAAGTAAAATATTTACATGTGTTTGTGTGTGTTTGTGTGTGTGTGTGTGTGGCATTAATGAAAGTGTTGAACAATTGAAATCGTAAATTTGTTGTCATACTCAGTGGGCTGCAGCATAAACATATCAGTCGAAATTTCTGTAAATGCTAAATAAACAAATTGCCCCGAAAACCAGAATTTTCAGATATTGTTAATGGTGTTTTGGAAATAGTTAATCCAGACAAAGCGTCTGGTGCGGCTGTTTATTAAGAAAAAAGTATGAAAAAAATCTAAAATTTCAGTAAAAGCCCTTAAATTAAAGACTTTCAGAAGGCGTTGACCATTTCGCTGCTAAAAATGTTTTTAGCTAAAATTATTTATGCCACCATATTTTGTGTTCGTCTTACTTTAAATTTGCCTCAAAATAATTGTTTGGCCATCAGTGTTTGTGTGTTGGTTTCTGTTGTGTGTTTTTGCGCTACAAATCCTTAAAAGTCTGATTGTTATTCAGCTGTCAATCTTCTTAAGTTTCGGTTTTCTCTGTTGCCGTTGCTGTTGCCGTTGATGTTGCTGCTGCTCCAGCCAATTGTATTCAATTTGTGTATTGCAAGAGGTGGGATCTTAAACTTTTGTTGTGTTCATTTTTCTTTGCCTTTTAGCGTGCGATGACATTGATACATGATCACATTGTTTAACGTTTATCGAGCGTGTGTTAAGTTTGTAAATTTTTGGTTGCCTACAAATTGAGCCAATAGGCGAGTTTTGGTACAATGGCAAATTTTTTTTATTGTTACTACAAAGTTGGTGAACAGGCCTGTGCAATGATGATCTGCAAAACTAAATTGTATTATACAACCACTGAACTAGCAAAGCGGCTAAAGAGCGGAGACAAATACGTATTCATTTATTAGGCCGGCTCATAAAAGAATTCTTTAATGATTTCGTTTTAACTAGAGTCACAAACAAGTTTAAGGAATGCATTCCTACCACTTAAACTGGTTATGACATGAATTTTTATTTATTTATTGTATACAAAATTTTATTGAAATGTATTTCAAATACATATTCCGTTTTTACATATTCCCTAAGTATTTTATCTAGACTTTCCTTGACTTCAGTCGGCAGCTTGTTAAAGTCATATAATAATTCTCATTTAATTTTGGAATTTTCTCAATATTATCTACAAACTCAAAACTTCTTTAAACACCTTTAATTTAATTTAAAATTATCTTAACTTAAACACGAATATCTAAATACTAAATTTCAGTTTAAAGTTCTCAGTTTTCTTCAACTTTTCTCAATATGAAGTAAAAATTTGCAATATGAAATTTTTCAATATCAAAATGAAAACCCTGACACAAAAAGTTGCCCTTTGACGTGACGTTTATATTATTAAAATCAGCAATTGGGGCTCGTTTGTGCTTCGTTAAACTATCAGGGACGTATTCAACACCGCGTGCAGAGGATAACCCCTTTTTGTATCAAAATCGATTTACCCTTCAAGTCACAAGAGGACAAACTTTCCTTTAAAAAGTAATAAAAAAAACATAAGATTACTTTGAAGGGTAGACTGAAAGAGAGGGTGCATAATGTATGATTGATTATCCACCAATAGGCCTAATGTGACCCACTTTTATATATCACAGCAAAAGTAATGAGATAAATGTTCAGCGCCTTGCACGAACTTCCCCAATTTGTTGCAGTATAAAACTTTTAATGGCGTTAAATCTGGGAATGTGTGATCCTTCAAGGAAAGGTATCACAATGGGGACCTAGTTTCCTTCCGCCATATTGTATTGGCTCTGACACGATACAAACTTGCTGAGCAGGCTTGAATGACTCGTCAGCAGAGTCATCATCTTAGTTTCAGCCAACGATTTTAAACGATGTTAATTGTGCGTCTTGAGCACCTTAAAGTCCTTTTTTTTGGTGGCTTAACTCAGGCCTCAAAGCTCAATGAATGATCCCTGGTCCCCAGTATTGTACGACTTGTGTGTGGCAATTTATTTATATTTTTGCAAAAAGAATATTTTTGATAAGAAATTGATTTTGACGTGGGAGTTTTTAAGAACTCTACGCACTACCTTAAAGTCACTTCATCCAGGATACTGATAAAGCGACTGAAAGGCTGCTTCTAACAGTTGTTTTTGCAGCTTGACTTGATACCAATTTGATTTAAATCACTCATTATTTTCAAAATTCATTTAAATGGTCTAAGGAGATTGCAAAAGACACTCACAAACACTCTAACCCTGAATATCTGGCCAGACACAAGCCTTTTCAAGGCTTCAATTTTAAGTAAAAAAAAGTGCCTATTTAGATGTTTTAGTTTGACTGAGCAGTAAAACTCGCAACATAAAACCTTCGCCATTTATAGCAACGATAAAACTGGCATCCCATTAAATCTATTTGGTTCAACTGCACCGAAATTCTCTGTTGTCTTCCAAAGAACAATATCCAAACTATAAATTTTTATAATTTTGATGGAATCGTTACAGGATTCGTCAAAAAAATTTACATCTGCACAAGGAAAAAAAGCAGATATATGGAAGCAATACTTCGCTTTTTTTATTTTTGGTAATAAAACCCTTTTTGCCATTTATTCTCTAACAAAATTATACCTTTGAGAATAATTTAGTTTTTATTTTGCTAACGAAATACAGCAACTCTTCAAAGACTTCAATACTAAAAACTTTTTCTTTTTCTTACCACTTGGGTGTTAAGCGGCAGCAATTGCTGCAACCTTTTCAGATAAATGTGAAAATATTTTTGTTGGCTTTGATGTGAATGTGTTTTGTTGTTTATGGCTGGAAATTATGGTGAATAACTGGCCCAACTGCGAGCCAACCCCTGCTCTTGGCTGGTGCTATTGACATGCGGCAAAAGCAACTCTGATAATGTATTTTTGTTTGCACAGCAACATGATTCGGAATATTTTTGAACTCCACAGCAAAAAAAAAAAAAAAAAGATGTGGAAAACATTTATCATTATACAAGTTATATGGTTTCAACATACCAACTCCTCTCCGGTTCAAGTCCCTGAGGTGACAAGGCATCAATCACTTAATTTTTGTTTTCTGAAAAATACAAAAATGAATGAGAATTTTTGTTCGTTACTTAAACAAATTTAATTACCAATAGAATGTTCTTGTAAGTTTAAATTATTTTAAAAAAATAAGAAAACAAATTTAAACTTTAACCGAATTAAGGAAGAAGGTGCATATTTGGTATGCGCCTCACCCAATAAGTTTCAAGTGGACATTAACGCGATAACAACTTCCTAACGCTTCTCCAAATACGTCAGGAATTTCGATGAGGTTCGATAGAAAGATAGAAAGTAGTAAATGAAAGATAGAAGATTTTTTAACGGCGAAAAGAGTGAGGAAATGTGGAAAAGCCTCGAAAGCATAAAAGTATGAATTTCGTGCACCTTCAGCTTAAGTGTCTCTCCCCTGTTAATCAAGCTTCGCAGGGATTCGTAAAGATATATTGTCGTATCATATGAACCATAGAAAGAAGTCGGTGGCTGATTGAAGGCTGAAGATTGAAAAGTCTGTTAAATGATTGGCCCTTAAGGACATATTTTAAAATCACAAAAATATTTTTATTATTTAATTGTTTGCCAAATTATAATTTTTTTCTATGTTTTTGCTTAAAACAAAAACCTAAAGTGTCATCTTTCTTGACTGCTTTTTAGTCGTCTTAGCTGAATTTTTTTCTACTGCTGTAGTTCTTTCTCCTTTTAATGCCACAGGGCTAATTACTGTGGTCACTTTTTTAATTAAAGACAAGATTGGACAAGATGCGACAAGACAGTAACAGACAAACAAACAAAAGAAATTACAAAAAAAAACACATTGCTTTTATTTCAAACCCAGGAACATCATAAGAAAACCCAGACCGACGTATCCTGCTAAACACTTACACCAACCTGCACTACAACAATAACGGATAGCACCCTTTTTGATAAGCAGAAACAAACAGAACAAAAAATGGGATTAAAAAAGCACTTTTTAAAAAAAAAAAAAGTAACACTAAGAATTAGCGTTTTAGCAATGAATTACATAAAATGTCTTGAGTATGAAATTTTGCAAGAAGGAAACAAAGAAATTCTGCTCCAAACGCAGAAATAAATATAAAGGGAAGCCTTGAATGGACAGAAAGATGTCGCAGATAAAAGCAAAATGTGTCGCCAACAATTGCGGAAAAAAGTGGCGAAAACAGCAAAATGTGTTTTAAAAACTAAAAATCATCTAAGAAAATTAAAAAAATGTGGTAGCCGGTATCCAGCTTTAAGACTCTCACTCGCCAGCATAAAAACCAACAGCAAAGCAAAAACAGAAAAAGTGTTTTTGCCGCACATGTTGTTGTTGTAGCTTATTTTTTTCTTTTTTTTTTTGAGGCTGAGAAGCCCCTCGAGACTAATCTGGTGGTAATTTGAAGTGATTACATTGCCGACTGGTCAGAAAGACTCCAACGCTCTGCTAAGCCGCCCAGCCCTAATTGAACGATATGCTGCGATTATGAATAAATGAGTGAATGAATCAACGAAGGAACGAATGAATACCCTTTACAAACAAAAAACGAAACAAAATTTAAAGCCGGAGCAATAAAAGCCAGAAA
Organism: Epicampocera succincta; assembly: GCA_932526305.1. Lineage (NCBI taxonomy): Eukaryota > Metazoa > Arthropoda > Insecta > Diptera > Tachinidae > Epicampocera > Epicampocera succincta. The sequence goes on along the minus strand of OW052037.1, from coordinate 8,679,259 downwards.
GAACAAGTCAAAACAAATGAATAATGTTGGTTCTCGAACAGGACATTCTTATGGCCCAGTAGTATTTGTGTGTGCGAGCGTTTGATTTAAACTTGAAGACTCATTATTCAAAATATGTGATGAATAGAAAGAACAACAAGGAAAAAACAAAATGTCAAAGCAGCCAGTAGCTGGAGATGGATATTTGTAGTTTTATTTATTTATGGCTTTGGATTTTGCTCTAATAAATGAATTACTTCCTTAGAGAATTGTCAGAATAGAGTTGGTTTTTTTTTTTGTTTGTTTTTGCTTTTGGCTCTTTATTTATTTTGTACGGTCATTCCTACGTGTGGTCTGTGGTGACACACTTTATAAGGATGAATAACGAGAAAAAGAATTTTCGGCATTATCTGATATTCGATGCTGGCTAATACACATGTAAATCTAGACGCCATTAACCCTTTAAGTGTTTCACAAAGAATGTTTAAAGGGTAATCTGTGGCATTTTTGTACGCAACAGTTGTAAAATAATATGGATTTGGGCGAGTAATACGATAATTATATGACCTTTTGATTTTTATACCCTAAATAAGTTTTAATTCCAAACTATAGTTTCATCACAAAATCACTTTAAAATGAATAAGTCCTGTTTTGTTACCAAAAAGAACCCGCTGCTACCTCATCGCTTCGCTTTTTATTGCTCAGACTTCTTGTTTAGTTTTGTTCGTCCTTATCAGTTCTCTGTATATTCCCAGGAATATAACTGAAAGTTCTGAAAGAATCTCATTAGAAACTAGATTATTTGACTAATTTTTGCTAAAACAATGCCAACAACAACTGCTTAACATGAATAAAAATTTTATTTTTTGGGAATTTTTCGCTTTTTTTTTTTGCCAATTTCTACTGAATTACAAATCTGTTGTTTTACTTTTGTTTGTTTGTTTGTTTTTGTTTTATTTTTGGTTTTTATTGTTTGTATGTGAAATTTATTCTTTGCGTTCATATTCCTGCTTGATCTTAATTGAGTATGAATTGTGTTGAAAAGGAAAATGTTACCGCAAGGACCAGTAAAAGAAAGCTGAAGAAACAAAAACAAACGAACACCGAAATATTTCAGATTATTAAGTGCAGCACAGACGCACAGCATCTCCAAATAAGGAAAAAGTGTTTATCAAATAAAAAAATAAACAAACAAAAAGAATATATAATATATATAAATTTCAATATGCAAGTACTGTATAAGAATCACATCAAAAATTATTAGGAAGTCTCTTACACAGTCTTAAGGCCGCTGATAAAGGAATAAAATCTTGACAAATTGGCAACTTGTGCTGCCGTGAGAAATTTAAAGTTTTCTTTGGCAAAAGAATTGTCAAAAACCATATTTCAGTTAAACTTTTAAGGCAAATAGTGCTATTGAATGAGAGGCCCAGATAAGCCAGTTTCGATTAGTGGCCTCGGCAACTGTCATCAAAATAGGCTGCACATTTCATGTAACAGCGTATAATCAAGTCAAGCATAAGATACAAATGATTAGATGAATTGTTTTTAACAATAAATCTTTCAAAACCAGAAAATGATTTCACTCCTTTAGCAACTATTTATTCTTATCCTTAATACTTTCCTGCAACTCAAAGTAGAAGAAAGCTGGAAAAAAATCAAGACGCGCCTTGTTGATATGCCCCTGAGGTTTGTGAACGTAACGAAATAAAACGAAAAAAAATGTTGAGCTGGAATGGGCAAAAGATGTGGCAAGTGTATCTTTTATTTAATTTTTTTTTTAAATAAATGTTTAAGTAGGAGTACGTTTATTAAATAATTTCATTTTGCAAATGACATGCAAGTTAAATAACAAAAGAATCGTAAACTCGTAAAAAATGCCACGGCAAAAAATATGTTTGTAAAGAACAATTTCATAAAAAGCAAAAAAAAAAAAAACGAAGCTTAAGCAGAAGCAGCAGAACATTCTCATATCTGCTTTTGTAGTGTACGAAGATGTTGGTTGAGTTTTTAATTTTTGTTCAGTTTCAGTTTTTTTTTTCTTTTAAGCTGAATTTCTTCTTCATAATCTTCTATATTATTGTGGCTGTTATTAACACATACTCGTATCCCCGAAATGTTCATGCATATCTTCATTTTCTTGAACAACAAATAGTATAAAAAAAGGCCAAACAATGGGGATGTAATGCTTTCTTTCGTAAGTTTATGAAAATAATTTGTAGGCGAGCAAAATGATGTGGAGGCAATTTAATTTCAAAATTTATTGGCAGGATTAAAGAGGTCTAGGCTTTCAAATTGCTTAAAGTGTACATGGGCTGGGAGGAAACATGAATTAAAGCCAAATTGATTCATTAAACTATTATGAACAACGATCTGTTAAATACCATTAACGCAATAAAATTATTTAGCAAAATATCTGTTCCCTGATAAGAAGCGTTCAGACAATAAAAAGGCAGCTTCAGAGTTCCATTGCAAATTATTCGAATATTTAATCGAATATTTAATCGAATAAATATTCGAATATTTATTCGAATAATATTTTTATTTAGTATTTTATATTTGATGTATTTTTGAATAAACTGTACGAAATTATTTCTAAATTACGAGTAATTTGATTTCAACATTTCTACGAATGTGTACGAATTTCTACAGTTCTGCATGCAGGCTCCAAATGTTTATTAAAAATTTTTCTTTTCATTATTTATGCAAATAATTATTACAGTTTTTATACACATGTATTCCTTTTTGAACATTTATTCGAAGAAATTGTACAATAATTATGAGCTGAGGCCGCCCCAACCAATCAAGCTTTTAGGGCTTATGACAAATCAGAGCAATTAAATAAAATAATCGCATGTTATATTAATTATTATATCGAATAAATATTTGAATTTGTATTCGTATGACAATTTCTATAAAAACTTTACTACTGTACTGTGTATATTCCATTTGTTGTTGATAATGTGGTGCAAAGATGTTTCCTAATTTATTTGATTTCATGATTCATTTACTCGGTATAGTCTCCTGATGGGCATTGAAAGTATTTGCGAATATTTAATCGAAGAGTTGTTACTCCACACCTCCGAATAAAAGCAAAGTTTTAACACCTCAACCAAATGCAATTCTAATATTTAATTGAATAAATATTAGAATGTTTAATCGAATAAATATTCGAATATTTACTTGAATGAACAATATTTAATCGAATAAAAAATATATAAGCGACTAATGAATATTTAATCGAATAAAGAATATTCAATCGAATAATGAATATTTACTCGAATATTGAATATATAATTGAATAATGAATATTTAATAGAATAATAAATATTTATTCGGATAATAATTTCCCTCTATAATTATCTTAATTTCTTTTATTTTAGTATTTCCTAGAATATTTACAAGATATGTTCTTCAATATTTATTCGAATAATTCTTATTACTCGTATATTCATATAAAAACAATGTTTTTTTTCCAATATTCATTTAAATAAATTTTTTTTTATATACAATAATTTAATTAATCAACTGCTTCGTTTAAGAATAGTTATATAACTTTCTTATTAAAAACTTATTCGATTAACAATAAATTCGAATAAATATTGATTTATTTTATTTAATGTGTTTTTAATGTATTTTTTTATTAAAGATAAAAGTTTTTCACTTTTTTTAAATTGGTGGGAAGAGTATCAAGTCAAACTATAAATTATGGATCTACTCCTCTATTCGTGACTTCACTTCTCTAAATATTCTTCTTTGTCGCTTATCTGTTGACTGTTAGCGGAATTAAAACAGGTATTGCCACCTCTTTTTGCATAAATAATTGCACAGAATTGATGCCGGGTTATCCTTCTTCATCAACCCCAATTAGCAAATTGCAGAAAGAACACAGCGTTTGAAACTTTTTTAAAATATTTCAGTAGTTTGTTTTATACACTTTCTCTGTTTTAAAAATTCACCTTATAAATTATAAAGAAATTGCTGTAGTTATGACATTTTCATGTTATTTTTACTCTTATTGGATGTTTTAATTTTTTATATTGTTGACTAGTTGCATGATACAAGACCTCTTGCCGCATAAAAAAAAATCCTCATAACCAGAATGTAAAAGGCCAGCTAAAATAAGGAAAATTATAAAAAGAAAAGAAACGAATGAAAAGGCCATCATCATCACAACTACAAAATCAAATGAAGAGGAAATAAAGAGTCTGAAATGTATAAATGCACATTTGGAGGAAAAATTATACACGCACATAAACACACACACACACACACACACATACAGGCATAAAGAAATAAAGGGAAAACATTTGCAAAAAAGCATTAATATAATAAGAAAAAAGCGAAAAAACTCACACACACACAAATAAATGAAACAGAGGTGCAATAAAAATTTTCTCAACTAATGGCCGGACGGAAGTGCAGACAGATACAAAAGAATAAAAAAACCCATCAACTTCATTGAGGCCAACTCACAATCTCTCCTCGGTCTCTTATCAAATCAACCTTCAGTCTTCCTTTGCTACCATGAAAACTTATACAGATACATACATATTTATATATATAATACTGAACAAACTATTGACGTTGAAATAAAATAGTGACATTTCGTCCAGCAAGTTGACAGAAAGTTTTACACACTGACATTTCACAACAAATTTCCTAACTGTCGGTCATCATTATTTTATTTCATTTTATTTGATTTTGTGTACGTTCGAGTATTTGTACAAGGGCAAATAACCCTTAACGATGATATTGTCATGGCAACCAACCCAGTACTCGGCTGCAATTTCCACACCACTCAAGCAATTCAATATGCTAAAATGTCAGAAATAGAGCAGGTCCAGCAGTTACGGAAGGTGTTTGCCGAAAGTGCAAAAAATTAAATAAAAATATTATTCTTGAGTCGTCAGTGATGTGTTTGTTACGAGCTGCTTTTGACGCATTGGCAGCCCAAAATATTCAGCATGGAAATATGTGTGTGACCAACACATACGCACGCACATCTCAGTTGTCAGCAAACGTGCTTAAGCAGAGCTGTGCATGTCGTTCGAGACTTTTGATTTTGACATTTCAACCAACATCCTAGTGCTAAGGAGGTGAGTACGTGAAGTACTCGTACTCCCCTATGTTATGCTGTGCTCTCTGCCGAACGTATCCTGCTTTTCGGGCAATAGCAAGAAAGGGTCCCTTTGCTGGCACGGCGACCAAAACTCTAGGAAGTTCATGTATGACATCGGTTATACAGGTTCTATTGAATTCTTCACTAAAATTCAATTGGCCGAACGCGCACCAAAGTGCTCCGGGATTATATTTGGGTATCCTGGTGCTGCTGCTATCGTGGCTGAAACATTTTGGCTGACACTTAAGCCTAAAAACGCTTTAAAACGAGGTTTCGGTACAGATTTATGTTCTTCATCAGGAACTGAATGGTGGGGCAGTGTACAGAAGAGTATGATTAAGTATTATTCTTGAGGATTTCGGGCTACCAATTCAGAGGTTCCTCGTCTTCCCTTTTCTGGCTGGGGCATTAAAGGCAGAAGGGATTGAATAGTCCCACCTCTGCAGCAAAGGGTTAGTGTTATGGGTCACTTTCATATATTACTAGAAGTAAAATGTGCCTTTTAAGTCCTTGGTCCGCCGTCAGATTAGGCCATAATGCCAAATGCTGAAGTAAGTCAATTTCACAATTACAGCCACTACATTTACCTTCACTTCGGTGAGCTCACATGCAATCCAATCACCCATATTGAGACTTAAATTTTTGCAGGCTGAAAAGTCGATGAACACCAACAACACCAGTGTTCTTCATACAGCTGTATAACTAGATGGCGCTGTTTTGCAATGAGTGTTATCAAAATACAGTGTGGCCTCCGGTACGCCTAATTCGATTCACCGGCAGCACCGATCAACTGGTAAGAGAAATAAAAAGATTTTTTTCTTTAATCGATTTCAGTTTGTTTCTTTTTTTATCGATTAATCATGATTTTTAATATGCACAGGGCGAGTCAGAAACTTATAATCACATGTGTCAAATATAGCTTAAAGTTGACACTTTAGAAGTGAAAATGAATGCAGAATAGACAAAAATCTAACCTCAATGCTGTTACTATATGATCCGAGAATATCGCGGTTTCACTGTCACTTTCTTAAACAATACCAAAGTAACACCAGTCACGCGTGGCTAAAAATCAAACAAATGCTAAGTGAACAAGTAAAAGTTGCCTCAGGTGCCTTAGTTTGTACAACTCTTTTCTTTTTTGCTTATATATACATATATTTATATATGTATAAGTTCATTTGATTTTATTTCTTTGGACTTTTATGTTTATTAGTGGGCCAACCAGCTCATGAGCTGAAACAGTTGCAGTGCACTTCACCAGCTAAAGTCCACATCACAGCCTGATGAGTAGAGAGATGTTTGTTTCATTATAATATATTTTAAATTTACATTATTTTATTTAACATCTTTTTTAATTTTTCGTTGTTTTAGAATTTTCTCTACTCAAATGTGTTTTATTATTCCTTTTTTTTTTTGCTAGAGAATAAGTATTTATGTTTGTGTGTGTGTGTGTGTGTGTAGGGCTTGTCGACGAGTATAATTTTAATATATTTGATACAGACCATTACTTTTAACGGTTATTTTCTAAAGTAATTACGTTTTCAAGTACAAAATATGATGCTTAAATAGAACGATGCTGCAGAAAGACAACCTTTTTGAAATTCTTTTTTTTTTTGCGTTCTTCCTTTTTTTTTTGTTTCCATTCTACTTATTTTCAACTATTTGTTATTTTTATTGTTGTTGGTATAAGTTTTGTTTCTGCCATTTCAACAGACATCAGTCCATTCACATCATCATCACAAATGCCGTCGTCATTTGCAGCAAAACCAACAGCAACATTTACGTTGCCATTCACACTCCCATTCTGCTGCAACATCATCATCATTATCTGTAGATGTTGATTAAAGGATCTAAAAATGAAAAAGGGTTTTTTTCTTCTCATTTGGGGGAAATTGCATTTTTAACTTGTTTCTTTATATATAAAAAATAATATAATAATATAAAATTGAAAAAACAACAACAATTATATGAAAAATATTCAGAAATTAAAATGAAATGTGCCACATTTTTATTATGAATGACATCTTTGTGACTTTTTTCTAACCGTATTTGTGTTGGCTGAAGTGTTTCAAATCAACATGAGGACATCGTCAACCGGAACAACAAACTCGCCTTCAGACTCATCAAATCTACAAAAAAAAAATTAAGAAAAAAACAACCAACGTTTAACATTTTGCTACGAATCAACATCAGTGTCATTCATAGTGAAATGAATTAAATATTTGTGCATATTAAGTTTTATTTTTCCGCTTAAATATGAAATTGTTTTTTTTTTCGCTTGTTTTCTTTTCTTACTTGTATCCGTCTTCTTTCCTTCCCCCGCCTTGCTGTCGCTCTACCACTCTTTGCTGTCAGTAGTTGGTGATGTGCTGGCAATAAGCAGCGCATTACATCCCAATGCAAATTATGTTCTTTACGGCTGGACTAGAAAGTCAAGTCTGTCAAGACTGTCTTAACTGTGTTTAAGGGTCAAGCTGCTAAAACTAGGGTTTATTAAAGGAGTATTTAGGCTAAAGTGCCATTTAAAACTTAAACAGATACAAATATGCTGAGATTAGGCAAATATTTTCAAGAATACTGTTAACTAGAGTTGCGGTCAAAACCACCGACTTTAAACACATTGACCACAGCAGGCCACACAACTACAAAACCCCCCCTGGCTTCAAAATGTTGCCCTGTGTGCAAACACTTATGGAATTACTGTACAAGCGGCTGGTACATCATAAATATTTGATCTGAAATGATGACGTTTCGATAGATATTGAAATTATTTGGTAAAGCCTTCAGCAATCAGATTTTCTTCAATATTTGTATATATAAATTTTATCTAAATATTTAAACAGGACAAACCTAAAATATTTATTAACTAAAATTTACAAAAATTAATACAAATTAACGGCCGGGCTTAAATTCATAGCAGGTAAACTTGCTAGTAGAAAAATCGAACTGAACGAATTTCAAAATATTATTTAATTTTTTTTAAGTATTTTTGAAATGGCAAATTCAAAATTTCTACTTCTGAGCCGTTGACATCCCAGGGATTCTTAAACATAAAAAAGTAACCTGCTAAGCTCTCGATTTCAGCTGTTATTAAGTCGTGTGAAGAACAGCTGTTCATTTCTGCCAGTGCTGCTAATTGAATTTTGTTATAGTGCCTTTTTTTAAGAAGTAAATTTTGTTGATGAAGAGTTTAAAGAATGACGAAATATGAAAAGAGTAAAACAAATAACTTTATATGACGACTCAGCTCTGGGTTGGACTGAGCTCTTAAGGTGAAAATATAGTGGAGTCAAAATGGCATGGAATAACGTGTGACACAATAAATGGGAAGACAATAAATGTATCCATATAAAAAATCAGGTGTATATATTGCAAACCCGTAGAGAATAGATTTTGCTTTGACGTATTCTGAACTGGGTTATTCTACTTTCTACGGAACAGAGAAACATTGGCAACCCGGTTGACTTGGCTGCCAAAACCATATGGAGAAAATGCTTGACTTTTCTAGACATCTTCATCAAATGGTAAATGACAGAACGGGGATCTACATGCCGCTGGAATAGCTTGTAAGGGGTTGCCGGGTTTGTCATTAACTGAAACTTTATGGTTGTGATTTAAACTTAAAGTGGCAGAAAGGAAAGTTGACAATTCCTCATAACAGTTGTAATGCGTGTCCTTTTTTTCGGTAATTGATTAAAACAGATTATTCTTGTGGCAAAGAACTTCATGGTGGGCAACAGCCGACGAATCTGGTTAAGACTTAATATTCCTTGAGGATTTCCAGCCACGTCTTCTTCTATTGTTCAAAGAATCAAGGAATTATACTGGCAGGCGGTATTAGAATTAGATAGTCCCAGCTGTACAGTAAAGTATTTGAATCTAACATGTGGGGATAAATTGTCACCTAAGTGCGTCGCATAAGACACTTCGTGAGTCAGCTCATGGCAGCTGCTGATTTAAGTCCATTTCGCTGGCCACAACCAAAAAAAAAATGCAAAACTTTTCGCCTGCCTTCAAAAACAAACCAGCATTTTTAGTAGGAATCGTATCTGCCACCGCTGGACTGTTGATCGAACCCTCTGCCAAGTCATCCAAGAAAGCATTTATATACTATTCTCTAGTTTTTCAATGTAACAGACAGAGATTTGAAAATTCATGTTATAGGAGTTCCCTGACTTCTCTTCGAAATTCAGTAGATATTGTCAAAAATAACGAGTTTTATTGCTTTTTGATGGATTTCTTATACAAGAATAATATAGGACAAATAGAAGCTGCTCCCCCTTTTAAAATTTAATCCGTGGGGTGTTTCTTAATTTCTTCTTCAAAGGCGCATGCGCGTATAGTGTAATTAACCCTCCTGTGTCCATCGAAATCGATTACAAAAATATTGTCATATATCATTGTCTCAGGTAAATCTTTTGATACCACCTTTGCTGGCCATGTGACGGTTTGGCCGCTGCGCTGTGGCGAGTACTTTAAATTTAATTCATATACCGGATAAATATCATTTATTATTATTGTAACGCTAAGGTGCTTATCTGCGGCCGCCATCATGAAATGCGTGATAGCCTCATCATATTTTTTTCCAGCCATTTTTCAACAGCTACAATGGCAAAATCCAAGACTTGATTTGTGTTTCCTTTTGCACTCTACTTCCCTCCTGAATGCCACTAAGCAGCCAGATCACCTCTCAGAGTTATGAATGTCTTATTTCTTCTTTTTTTTTGCGTTATTCAAGTATTTGTTAAAAAGCAACAACAAAGAACAACAACCAAGAAGGAAACATAAAACATAAATTGAAATGAAAGGCTTAGCAGGAAAAAAAGAAGAGGAGAAACTTAAAAAAAAATAATAATAATAATAACGAGAAGAAGCATATAAATTACGCACATCTGTCAACCTTTTGAATTAAACATTTAAGCTGCAAAATGTGCAACATTAATAACTGACATACCTTCAATTTGATTCGTACATTCATCCGTTCATCATTTGCAATAAAGGTGTGTGTGTGTGTGTGTGTGTGTGTGTGTGTGTGTGTGTTACACTCAGCCAAACACACATACAAACATTTATAAAAAATTTTCATTATTATAATGCATTTATTTGCCTGCAAGATCAGACAGTCATAAACACAAATATATATTTATACTCAGTCGTACGTCACTAAAATGGCCGTAACGTTTGTGGTCACTGTTAACTAGAGGAGCAACGCACACAGACATATTTAACTTCAAATTTCCACCAGGTTAATAGTGAGCATATTTCTGCGGGTAACAACGCACCTCGAACACCCAGCCATACCAGAACCTCAACTTAGGCTTTCGAATTCACCTCCAACCTGGTGCTTAAATTCGACAGAGGAAGATTTTCGATCCCTGGGTTGCCTCTGCTGCCATCTGTGGGAAACTAATGGAATTCCCACAGTTATATATATTATCTTACCTATCGTAAGACCAGTTTACGATAAGGGTCGCACTTTTTTACCGCCTTGAGTGAGTGAGTACGAAAACTTATCGTGTTTTTTTTTCTGATTTTTTGGAATTCCTTCTTTTCTTTACCTGAGGTTCCAGTTTTATTTGGCTGCCTGGATGGTCTGAGGCATCGGAGGACACGAATATTCGTCTGCAAATAATCGATCGGTTTATGGACACAAAACGCAATCATTTAGTTGCAGCCAGGAATGGGAAAGGGTGTCTTCATAGAAGTTGACTTCGATTCAAACTGTTAAATTTAGGCAGCAAGTTTAGACTTGTTTCCGTTTTATAACTCAGGAGTCCCGTGTTAGTCATAAGCCCTTGGTTATAGGTATGTAAAAAGGTCTCCTTCGAGTGAAACTGTCTAATTTAAGCTTTCCAATTCACCGCCAACCTGCAAACCAACGATAGTGTTACAGAAGCAAACTGAAACCCTTTAGTTATGGCCAGGGATGGCACACAGTGTTTTGTTTAGGCTTGTTGCCTTTTAATAAACCTCCTTGGAACCAAACTGTTTAATTTAGGCTTTTGAGCTCGTCTTTAATGCAAACAATCAATTTGCCAGGGATGGAAAACGATCTGTTCAAGAAAGTTTGTGCTTGTTACCTTTATATACCACTCCTTGGAGTCGAACCAGTTAATTCAAGCTGTCGAATTCGGTTTCCATATAGCCAGGGATGGCAAATGGTCACTCCGTACCATTTTTTTTGCGACTTACTTTGTCTGAAACTGTTACCAACACTTTGGAACACATAAATATGCTGCCTTGTTCGCTTCCTGTTAAGTAAGAACATATTGACTATGTTGGCTGCACACTTAAGCGACTGGCTAGTCATTTTGCCCCGTTTGACTAGTTGCTTGCAAAGTATAGTGCGAAAGCTCGCTATGTCAGTGTCAACGCCAAACAAATGAAGAGAAAAAAAAACGGATGATCGTTCTTTTTTTTCTGTTTCGCCAGAGACGCCTGCGCAATAAGTTTTGGCGGAAACCTTAATTGAAAGTAATTACTTATAAGTGAGAAGGCCATTTGTCATTTAGAATTTTTGTATTAAAAATGAAAAATGCCTGCAGTTTGTTATACCATTTTTGCATAAATAATTTATTGCAGCTTTTAAAGATTATGCAAAGATGTTAAGTTTTCTTTATGCTTTATTGCTTGATTATGAATGCTGGAGCAGCTGGAGGGGACAGTTGCAAGTGAAGAATATTGTAATTAAGCATAAGTTTTCTACATACTATAGAAATGACTGCCCTTATTTGGAAATGAAAACAGAGTTGTTTGTTGTGGTAAACCAAGTCTGTTAAAAAACACCTCTTAAACTTTCATGCCCCATATCCTGACAACTTCGAATGTCACGATATACATCGTGGTTTTTTAAACTTTGGTTTAAAGCTGATAAACAGAAAATGTATATTGACGTTAGAGTTTCATTTCGGGCTATATTATTTGACCTATAGTGTAAGAGCCATAATGTCGCTAAAACTGCTACCAAAACAAGTTCATGTCAAGAACTCTGAGTTTTCTCGTCATGTTTGTACCTGATGAATAACTAACCAGTAACTAGTTTCAATTATTTTATTTATTATATCAATCAATTTAATAAAAATAACAGCTTATTGTCAACAATCGCTGCCGATATTCTGCATTCCGTGCCCCATTTCACGTGCCCCAATGGCACTAGAGCACCGAATCACCAAACATAATTTTATAGTGATATGGCATTTTTAAAATGTTGCATTTGTTGAATTATATTGTAGCTGGTGTCACAGCGAACAACATGAGCCTGAGGCCAGAAAAATAAAACCAGGAAATCCTCAAACTCAGCTTCAAAATCGATTCGCATTCTCTACTTGTCAAGGGATGGCTGCATAAACCATGTGAGCTTCCCTTTTTGGTTTTTTTCTTTGCCTTTTACTATCCAAAAGAATTGATAAGTACCTGCCAAGTTGATGGTGGCTAAAAGAACGAGTGAACTAGTAAAACTAGTCAACATCACCGCCTGCAAGCAGTTGGCAATGACAGTCTTAGCTCATATAACCAACCTATTACTGGAGAGCTAAAGTTTTTTCCAACAAAGTAACTGTCTGCATGACTTAGAAACCAGTTTATAGGAGATTGATGGAGCAAGGGTCTTTAAGGCTTTAAAGAACTCACCCCAGTACTTCAACATCTGCTTGTTCGCTAAAGCAATTGCAAGACAGCAGCGTCTCAAAAGAAATTGGCATAAACCATTATCCGGAATTATTTTCATTTTCTTCTTGCGTTTCAGCCACAATCAGATAGTATTTCTTTACCCAACTCAGAGCAGTACTTCACCACTTACTATTAGGTACAGTCTTGTGTTTAACCACCTCAAGCTAGTAATTCCCCTTCTAGATCCGCGCTAAGCCTCTGGAAAGAGATTGGGCTCACTCATGGCACTCCATTGTAAGGAATAACCAGCAGCACCTCTTAACTAAGATCAGGGCCAAGGTTAACTTTTTCATTTCCAAATGTTTATACAGACTTTGCCAGCTTCTCAAAGTTGAAACGTCTAGCACCTAAATTATCCCACATACACGCACATGCCTCCTGCTGCTCTTACTCCAACATCAAGCCTTTTTTTACGACTATTTCGAATTTTTTTGCAAAACTTTGAGCCGACAACGAACTTCTTAGATGTTTCATGCCAGGTGACAATTTTACTCCTTTAAGTCCACAGTTTAACTTAGAAATTCAAATCGGTTTTATAACAAAAAATTATTTTCATGCAAGAGAAATTAAATTATTTGTATTTCTTAGCACAAATAACTGCAGTCATTCTCTTTCTCTTTTGCTCATGACTTCATAGTGTAGAATTCTTTTTTAATTACTGACCAACATCAACTGCATGTTTCCTTGCACGAACACTCACCATTTCCCAGAGCCAAAATGCCGTCATAAGAAGACGACATTATTTTTGTCTACTAATGCAACATCAGCAGCACAACCAAATAACTACAAATTAAAAGTAATTTCATCTTATTGCACTCCAAACGCTTTTAGATGGAATTTTCGACAAAGCAATTTCTCTACACACACACACACACACATACACATACAGCGATGAAATTAAAGATAGAACAAAAAGAAATTAAATAATTTCCTTCTATCACACCATAAACTGTGGCAAAAATACGACTACGAATACCATGATTGTTGGTTGCAAGGAACATTGCTGGCTGGTTGCTTGGCTGGCTGGCTGGATGACTGGCTGGCCGTCGTCCATTAGCGAAACCATTAATTGCTACTATTTGATTTTTAACGAAACAATTGAAGCGAAAATTGATTTTATTGCATGTGACATGTTTAACAAATACTCATGTTATAAGTTGCGTATTCTTTAATGCAATAAGAATGTGAACAGAAGAAAAAAGAGATTTCTTTCAGATTTAGGATTAAGAAAAAATAATGTGAGGAAAAAAAAAATAATCATTAAAAGTTTTCCTACACTTGTTACCAACTGTACAATGACGGAGTTTGGTAAAAGGATGATATTGATATGAAGATCTGTCAAAGGTTCATTTAGTCCTCAGTGACCAGGTCGAGAATAAAACTGCCTTTTGGTTCCTGGTTTAAACAACGTACACAAAACTGTAAAGGTATTTCGCTTGATAGGCATCCGTCCTACAAATTCTGAACTGTTGGCCCGACACTCTATGAACTTGTACTTCAAACCATTTTTTTAGAGAGGCACGAATGCCTCCCCAGCAAGGCCTAAAAAGGCTCATGCTCATGAGATGGACTTATATATTTAGAATATATTTATATAGAATTCCAATAATTAAGAGGTTAGAAAAATTTCCGAACTCAATTTCCAAGTCCACCCTTAACTGTCATACCCCGGCCGTTAACTAGTTAAGCAATCAGCAAAAGACCCAGAACAAGATACCTGAAAGAATCAAAGTTCTTTCTAAATATTTTCTATTTCAGAAAAAAAAAAAACGTTTCTATTTGTTTCAATAATTTTCTTTTCATTACAGATGCTGACTTGAATGCAATAATGAGGCAAATTTAGTGCAACCTAAAACCTAAAATACAAAATGCCTAAAAGAAAATTGTCACCAGTAATTAATAAAAAATCTAAACATTTTCAAAAGTTCATAGAAGAATCCAAACAAAAACTATTTCTCTCGATTGGCAGTGACAGGGGTAATAAAATGTCACTAACAACAAGACTGCTGACAAATGATGAGTGCAATATTGGCGAACAGCTTCAAATGTATGATAATGGTTGTGATTATTTCAAAGTGATGAATCCTAAATAGGCCACAGTGTCAACAACATGTGATGATAACGATGTTGATGTTGATGTTGATGACGAGAACGAGAGCGAGAACGATGAGGATGAGTATGACGACAATAAACAAAATGTTGCCAGTAGTTGTTGTGCCTCTATGCCAACTGATAGAGGCAGTGACAAACTTGCTGCTAGATATAATGTCAGTGATTGTTGTGATGATACCAATAATCACTCTAACAACAACGGAAACAATAAAAGGAGCTGGAATGTAAATGACAACAATACCAATGTGGCCTCAAAGGCAAACAATCAGTGTAGCAAACAAATTCTAAACAAAAATGATGTTCGCAATGAAATATCAACAAACGAGACAAAAGTTACCAACAAGAAGCATCATAAACTTTCCAATAAAACCATTGACGCTGACGCTGATGGAGAGCATAAAGTTGCTGATGCCAGTGATGACGATGATGCTGCTGCTGGTGACGAGAACGAGCACAACAATGATGCTGTTGACAACAGTAACGTTGACAATGCTAAATACAGCAATAAATATCATAAAACTTCTGTAGACACATGTGAGTCTATAAAACCATTTAACATGCCACTCAAAATGAAACAAGAACATCTGGACTTAGTTCCTCTGTTTTCATCTTCCACTTCATCTTCAACTTCGTATAATTCTTATTCCACATCGTCATGTGTATCGTCGTTGTGGTTGTCATTGGAAAATTCTGAACATCATAAAATCAAAAAGTGTGAAATTCATCAGCAGCCACAATTAGCACATGACCATATTCAAAACTTTATTGTCCAGCAACTGGGCTCTGGTGGCCTCAACAAGACAGTGGCTAAAAATCCTGTTCCGAGTTCAACTGGTTGTAGCAGAGACTCAACAGCTTCATTTTCCAAATGGTACGTTAAATTAATTGCATTTTGTTGAGTGTTGGTTGTCATTGTAGTGTTTTCTGAAGAAACTGTTTTTTGGCTGTCAAGTTCGAACTTTGTTTTTCGAGTACAGCAGAGATGTGGGGAAACCTTGGGCGCGCAGGAAAAAATGTTTAATACAAATCTTTTTGCTTTCGTTTTATATAGAAAAGTTCTAAGCTTTCAGAAGAGCACAAATAAAAGCGACTTTCTTATAATAATTTCTTAATTTAACAAAAAGAAAATTTTGTTGTACGACTCAGTAACCTTAAGGTAAATGTCACCTTTCACTACTTCATCTCTCTAAATGTATACAGCTCTGCTGTGGGTCGCACACTTAAGCTAAAATACTAGTACAATATCTCCAGAAAGAGCAAAAGTACTCCTTTAATTTTATACAAAGTCCAAATATTATGTATGTATGTGCCTGATATAAATACTGCAGGACTTGTTTAAAATAAGGAAAATAAGGTGTCAATTACTCACAGACATATCGTTGATAAATCTTTTAAGTATGTGAATTTTATTTAATTTTATTATAAACGGCCTCTTTTGGTCTCCGAGCAAACTCGTTTTACATGCTCGAACCTTCAAACCTAACTTTTAAAGGCTTATTATAGTTGTATTAAAGAGGTTTGTAGCGCGCAAGGTCCTTCAGGAAAATTTATTCAGAGACCAAAAATTATTCATTGTAAATTTCTTTTTGAGAAGAAATAAAGACATTTCGCAAATTGTCCGCCTGTCGGCATTCTGGTCCCAGCTGAAACTTCAGGCCCAAATATATACAATATCGGCAAACCATTATTTTTCCCAGCAACGGATCCTTGGTCCTGATAATGCAGTAGACTATGATTCTCAAATTCCTTTCCTTTCCTTTTGCTCTTATTTTGAAGCAGTTAACTGCCTCGTAGATGCTGTTTGCCATTTGCAAGACGGCCTCGATGGGTGAATTGCTAGACTCTTCGAAGTCGTAAGTTCGATTCCTGCCAAAACTGTGAGTGTTTCCACAGACAAGCGAAAAGCTGTACAATTTTGATTCTTAAAAAAAAATGAACCAAAGACTTCTCCACAACTACAGGATAGTTCGACGTTGTCTGATGTTAATTTGATGTAAAGTTTTACTTTTATATCCTTAATAAAGTTACAAACTCTGTTGATTGCTGCTGCGCCAGCAGGATTGTACAGCTCAGGATATTTGTTGTTTTTTTAGTTTTTAAAATTTTTTCTTACATACATCAACATTCTCATCTAACAATCATCACTATCATGTTTATGCCTCTTATTGTTTTTTCTTTTATTGTTTTTTTGCCGGTTGCAAATAACTGTTTGTTTGTTTGTTTGTGTATTTTGTGGCACATTTATCACTCCTAACAATCATATCCCGACAGCGAAGAAGAACAAAACGAAACGTTGGCTGGTATGGAAACTATTTAACACTTTGTGTTGACATTCATTTACATTCTCGTTCTATGAGTGAAGTTTGTGTTAAGTCTAATGAAACGTTCAAACAAATACGAGTACCCAGACATGCTAAATTAGCAAAACAATTGCACCCATAAATATTTATTACAGCCATAAAATGATAGACTCGTCATCAAAGATGTATTTGTTCAACACACTACTGACTTATCGCTCATACAGTTGAGCTGGCAAAAGTTAAGGACAAAAAAAATCCAGATTTACACAAACAAAAGCCAACATATGAGCATTACGATGATTGCTGGGAATTTAGAAGTTGTAGGTTTCGGCGGGATTTCAGTGAAGATTATCCAGCCATCTGATAGTTTCCAAATATTATACAGGACAATCCGGTCAAGTCCACACAAAGCAGAGACGCACACGAACCGCGCAGAATGTATGTATATATATTTACAATATGTCTGTACAAGTCAAGAAGTCCTTTTACATGTCATATATCACACGGTTGAGCTTCATATCCTTGTTGCTGGTGAGCAGCAAAATTAATTGCTACTCATTTTAAATTTTAGACTTATTTCAAATCAACGCAAAACGTTTTGCAATTTATTTTTGGCGTTTTGCATTTAAATTAATACAACTACAAAAACATAAAGTTTACACCCTAAAACCGTGAACATTTCACAATGTCATAAGTCAAAACTATTTGCTGGTTTGTTTGTTCGGTTGCAATTTTGAAACCGTCGTTTACATATTTAAAATGAAATAGAAAAATTAAATAAATTCCGCTGATATGAAGTGCAAATAAAAGAAAAAAACGCTAAAGGCACATAAATTGAAACTGACAGCTTAATATTTATAATTGCAAACAAAATTTTTCATCTCTCCTTCTATTTTTTTTTTTTTTTTTTTTTTTTTTTTGGTGGGTTGGTTGTTTGCAGCAACGAAACTCCACGTATAATGAAATAAACAGGGCTAAAATCCTTTTGGCAAATTTTTAAAGGAAATTAGATAAAATGAGCCACAAAAGCAAAAAAGTTTAGTTGTTAATTACTTGTGCAGCTGAGACATCAAAACCGAGTATTTCAAACAGGTTTTTCTATTGTTCATTTTTAAAAATCTTTAATCCAACGATTTTGCAGACTTTCATATTTTCATTTAAAAATACTGTTAAAGCCAAGAAGAGAAAAACCCCTTAACGAAATTATGCCGTTTCTTCAAACTGTGTGTATCTATATATTCAATAATGGTTTTCCGATACTTATGCGCAGCCAGTCATTACGCATGTTTATGGGTTTTGCGAAAATATACTTACGGAAGGTTTTCTCTTTGGTGTCTTCAGTGGGGGATTTTCTTGGCCAGAAAACTTTGTGCAGCAGCAACCAAAGACAAGTTGTGTACGTCAGCCTGTGTACTGGCTGGTGTGTGGCAGCACAAAGAAATTTAAAGTCTCCATCAAATCATAAACTTTTGTCGAATTCCAAAGACCTCCACATAAATTCAAACAATGCTAATGAACAAAAACGCTCGGAAGACAAAAAAAAACAAAAAAGAGAACTTCAAGATTTTCTGTAAATTTTTCTGCGCAAAATTTTCTCACACCTAAAATCAAAATGCATTTTCCAACACTTGTGCCCGGCAAAAAGACAACAGAAACCAAACATTTACACATTCCCATACCAGTTGGCCAAATACCACATGGATAGATAAATAAATAGCACAACGACTGTGAGTACAAATGAATTTGCACATTAAAAAAGTGTAGAAAAAAGTGGGGAAAAAAATAGCTGGAAAAAAGCCCACCTAAATCCACTTGACACATGGTTGCTTAACATGTTTAAATGACAATTGCTATGAAAACGATTGTCAAAAAATCACCATGTTTGATATGTACTCGTATGCCTGCCAACCTACAGGCTATTGATTCATGCGACTAATAATAAGAAGGAAAAAAATCATAATGAAAAAGAACAAGAAAATCAAACGCCATAAATTTTCGACCAACAAACAAACCGAAATAAAAACGTCCCAGCCAACCGCTCTCACACACACACGCGTACAAAAGCCAAAATTGTAAATTTTGAACCACTTGCTAACAAACAAACAAACAAACAAACAAACAAACAAAAACAGCAAATCAAACACATATGGAAATACACACACGAAGGAAATAAGGACACACATACAGACATACGCAACAGCATAAAGTGAAATATTAGGCAGGAGTTGAAAGGAATTGAACGTTTAAAGTGGTGCCGGAAAAGGGGTTGGAAGGTTTATGAGAGTGTTTACGCCAATACCCGTCACCAAGGAACTTGTAGGCAGACCAGTTGTGATCTTTACATTGCAATACGATCTTAACATTTAATATCTATGAGAAGAGAAAATCACATATTTCTTTAGGTCACGAATCTTTTATGAAAAGACTTGAGACTGCGTACAATAAAAATGTTTTATTTTGTCTTTAGTCTGATTAAGGGTATAGCCAGTACCAGCCACCAAATAACCCATCCGCAGCCCAGTTGTGATCTTTACATTGTAGTACGATCTTAACATTTAATATCTATAAGAACAGAAAATCACATATTTCTTTAGGTCACGAATCTTTTATGAAAAGACTTGAGACTGCGCACAATAAAAATGTTTTATTTTGTCTTTAGTCTGATTAAGGGTATAGCCAGTACCAGCCACCAAATAACCCATCCGCAGCCCAGTTGTGATCTTTACATTGTAGTACGATCTTAACATTTAATATCTATAAGAACAGAAAATCACATATTTCTTTAGGTCACGAATCTTTTATGAAAAGACTTGAGACTGCGTACAATAAAAATGTCTTTAGTCTGATTAAGGGATCAATTTGGACTTTATATTGTAAACCATTGATTCCTTTACGAATAGAAGAACTCATGTTGCTTTAGGGTAGCGTAAAAAAGACTGCCTACAAAGACTTGTTTTATTTTGGCTAATTGAGCTGGGGTACAGCCCCCCTCTCTATTTCATTGCCGTTGCAACCGTCATCACCCTCATCTCATTTCGTCATTTTTAAACTACAGCCTTTTTTATTGTATTATCTACATATTTGCTTTGTCATTTTATTTACTTGTATTAAATTAATCATATGCAGTGATTTTTGTTGTCTGGACAAACGATGGTGGCAGCCAATAGATGTTATTTCTCTTATGTTCGACTTCCGGTTGTTCAAGTAACAAATCGCAGCCATCAGTCGAGCAACTGAAAGAGGGTTACATTTTGTTAAATCTTTCAAATTTTCAATAATTGAAGGCTTAATTTTTGTTTCAATATTTCACTTTGAAGTCTTACAGGGCTAAACTCCTTTCAAATCAGGCTGTTGGTTTCTCCCTTAGTCCGTTCTTTATTTGAGCGGATTCCTTGACAACGGACTTCTGAAAATTCCCAAGTAAATTGTAATTTTGGTTTATGAAGACTTTGACAGATGAAAGTGTCACATATGCTACACACTATAGAAAAAGAATTTGCATTTATAATAAAAAAATGATCAATATCTGCTATACAATTTATAAGAGAACAAGTTCATTGAGTGCAGGAAATTCATTTACAGATTCTTTGTGTATTTTTTTGATTCCTTTGCATTCTGCATATGCAGAGAACCGCAAATAATAAATAAGCAGTGGTCTCCCAATAGATTTAGCGGCTTATGGGGGCACAGCAACAGCCAAAAAACATCAGCACATAGAGAAGAAAAAAAACTTGAAAATATTTCGGTGTTTGTGTGTGTGTATGTGTGCACAACTGTCAAGCTGACTTGTCAAACTGCATGTATGCCTGTGACATTTGTGGACCGTCTGACCAGCAGTTACACGCGGAAAATGTCTTTTTTTCCATTTGTTCGCTCATTCGCATACATTCATTCATTCATTCACTCACTCACTCACTCACTCAAACGTTCGCTCGTTCGTTTGTTTGTCCGTTTGCTTATTTGTTTGTTGTTATTTGTTATGCCTTCTTGTTATTTCTATTTGTTATGATATTTTTCACTGCACTTTTTTCTCCATTCGTTTGTTTTTCTGTTCGTTGGTGTGTTTGCGCCATGCGTTTCCTAACGCGCCATAACTGTCATGTCCATTCACAATTGCAACATACAAATACAGCAATTTGCTGTTTTTTACATTTTTTATGTTCCTTCTTTTCTACTGCTGTCAAAAAATGTGCATTTTTGTGTGGCGTATTTTTGCCAATACACTATACGTGTGTGTGTGTGTGTGCGATTGTATGCGTTTAGAAATGACGTTATTATCGCAAAGACTTCAAACAATTTTTGACACCTTTTTGCGGTACATTGAATGACAGCCAGTGCATATGAATTTCTTTTTGCATTTTTTTGTGATATTTTGTTTTTGGTTTTTTATTTTTGCAAAGCATCACTCACATGCAGATGCGTGTGGTTGGTGTGCAGTGCAGTGCACATATGTGTGTGTGTATGTGTTGCATGTGGCAAAAAAAGTAATATTTTGGATTACATATCACATTGAAATGTTGCTTTTGAGGAAATGTATCAAAGTGTCAGATAAATTCAAATGATTAAAGGAAAAGCAAAAGCCCTGACGATTGTTGGAATAAAATTCTGCAATTGTTTAATGATTTCGGAGAAGGGTTGAATAAACAAAATTTGATCATGTCGTGACATGTTTGTTATGGCATTTTTTTTTTCTTCATGTCTTGTATTTTTGTGGGCGAACCGTTTGTAAATTTTGGTTCTAAATAAACAAACAAAAAATGTGGCCCTTTATAACATTTATTTGCATACATTTTAAGCTTTTCGTTTATAGCCTTCTTAAAAGAACCTTTGGCCAAAATAGTATGTGTGTGTGTAGATATAAATATGTTCATATTTTAATCTTGTTAGTATGAATTTCTTAAAAAAAAACACCATTTAGCGTTAATAAAAATGCATAAACAATGTGCCAAATGTGAGTGATACGTGCTGTCAGGGGAGCAATAAGGGTTGATTTCGATTTCCTTTACAGTTGGCTCAAAAAGTGAGTTTTCTTAAACATTTTTCTTTATAATAAAATATTTACATATGTATATGTATGTATATGGCTAATTTATGCAACTACTACCAACATCAGCACCATAAACTAAAAAAAAATTTGGTATGTAAAAAATTTAAAATAAGATTTTGGGGTGGGAAAATTTATGTCCAGCTAAATAAAAGTGCCTAAGTTTTGTCAAAAACATTATTTTCTAGTTAGCAATCTAGTAAAACCCGTTCAACAAAACCTAAAAGGCACTGAATCACTTGTTAAGGAGTGAATAGGGCGAAAGTGGCACTACTTGCATAACAAATGGTACATTGTTGCAGGCAACTTCACCTTCTGCTTGTAAATGAAAGTACAATTTAAAAGTAAAATACAAATTGTTTGAAAATGTACTCACTAATTTTAAGCTGGTGCGCGCTCACTTTTTGAATAAACTGTATCGCTCAAAAATTCCAAATATTTCTTAATGCAAACACTTGTTCACGTGCAAACTTGAGATTTTCTTTATTTTCTTGCGCTTTATTTTTTTTTTTGGTTTTTGTTGTTTAACTGACTAAAAGCAAACGGGAATGATATAAAATAAAATAGCTGGCAAAAATATTAAAAATTATGCTTGTCGCACTGGGTGTATTTGAAAGTTAGCACTTGTGAGATTAAGAATTCTTGCAATTTTTGCATATCAGTGGCGCAAAATGTATGTAGTATGTGGCAAGTAGATTTGTTAGCAAGTTGTATTTATAGAGGAGTAAAAGCAGAAATATTTAAATAAATTTTAGCATATTTTATGATATTTTTGTGTGCTTCCCTTTTTTCGTGTGTGTTTTTAAATAAGACATACGAGTACTCGTTTGCCGCCACTCAAAGTAAAACGCTTTATAATCAATATGAATGAAATGTTAAACCACTATTGCTATTAAAAATTATAAACAACGTAAAAAGAAATAAGGAAATTTTAAGTTTGTTTTAGTAGAGAAAGTACAAGTTTAAGCTGTTTAAGTGTCATTTGCAAATTCCCAAAAATAGAATATAATTTGCACACTCTAATTAAAATATGGCAACTTTCAAAATCATGTGTTTTTATTCATTTTATAATGTTTGTTCGTTTTATTGACTGCGTTGCTCAATTAAGAGGGGTTTTCTTTAATTGAGTCAGTGGCTCAATTAAAAGAGTATCGTGTAAATGCATTTTTAGCAACTCAATTAAACGGAAATTAGTTTATCTATTTATTGGTTTAAAACTTGCAAACTAAATTGCTAAGTCATAAGCGCAGAGAATGGGCGGAATAACGAAGAACTTGTGTCCATGATGCCAAAGTGGCTGACCTGAAATTCCTTAAATGAATCGTAAATTACTGCAATTATCCCAGTTAAATCAGTAGGCCAGTGATAGATAGTAAACACAACGTTTCTTCAGGCCAGGGCTGCTTTACGACTGTTATAAAATATAAAAACATAACCTCACAATTAAGCGAAAAGGGTATAAAAAGCACTTTTGAATCGCTTTGCTGTTGCGATATGATAAACTATCAACATTTTATATATTTATATACATATATAAATATATAAATAAATTTTACATTCATATGTACATACTCAGTTGTCATATGACGCTAGAAAATGCTTTAAATTACATTACAACTTATTACCTGTTCACGTAAAAATCACACGCAACATCCCCATTTCTAACTTCCTTCGCCTTTAAACGAGTCAAACAGATTTACAAATTTCTTAAAATTGCACTTTAAAGTTAAACATATTTGCAGTAGGTTTATTCTGCTTCCCACACCCACCATATTTTTGCGCACACAACATAAATAACCTTGATTTAAAATATGCCAGCAAAACAAGACGAAGAAGAAGAAACAAAATTGTTACAATAAAACTTTAACAGTCTTTAAAGGAGACATGTGTGCGTGTGTGTGTGTAAGTAGTTTGTATATAATACAGGCAATGTGGATAACATTTTCAAATGTTTGCTGTTAATTAAATAAAAGCTTAACAGAGGCTACTGACTGTAAAGCAGTTAACAGGCGTGATAGAAATGTAACAGTTAAATGAGAACAAGTCGTAGAGCAAAAATGTTATTGGAAAGAAAATGTTAATGTGAAAAGAAAACTGTTAAGCAGGTTTAACAGTTTAACGGCAGAAAAACAACACAACAGTTAAATGAAGTTAAGGCCTAAGCAAAAATTTTAAACGAAAAAAGCTGTTAAGCAGCTTTAACAGTTGCAGGTTGAATTTATAACAACAGCAGACTTTTCTTACTCCTGTGGTTTTCGTTTTTTGGCAAAGATGGTGTAAAGTCTTGTGTAGAGCTGCAAGTTGTTGGCTTAAGATGGCAAAAAAAAAAAACGAAACTTTGCAAAAGAGTAACCAGCCAAGATGTTCAAGCACACAATTCAAAGAGGATTTGCCTGCAACAGTCAGCCATGTGGTTGCAGTTTTGCAGATTAGTGTTTAAAGAGCAGGGCCTTCAAGTGTTTCCCATGGATAAGCAGAAAACTTGATTGTTTTGTTTAGGTTCATAGAGGTCTTATAAACAGCATAATAAATCAAAACAGAGAATTTTTTTAGCTACTCATCTGGTTGACTGGTGCTTTTGAGACATTTGAGCGCATGTTCGTTATTGTTCAAGAGCGCGACACAGAGAGAGAGAGAGAGAGTGTTAGAAATGGCAAGAGTTTTATTGAAGAAATTATTCGCTCTGCAATAAAATAAATCATCAGTTGATGTTGATTTCACACAGTGTTATTAAGAGTCGTATTTATAAGAGTATAACATTTCGTTGCCCGGAGTTAACAGAGACGAAATTCCCTTTAAATTTGCCATTGCGCTGGGTGGTTTGCGAGTAAACGAAAAATGGCCATCAAACAACAAAATACCCCAACAAAAAAGTCATTTATCATTTTAATGTTTTCTAAACTGAAACTCATTTATCGTGTCTTAGATATGAGACGGTCTCTTCGTGCTTCAAAAGAGAGTTACGAGTATTATAATGCCTTTGTTAAGCACAATGGGATGGATGGTGTGTTTGTGTTGTTGCTTTTAGGAAATCCCTCATTGAAATTGTTGATTTTCGGTATCGTTTAAATGGGAATATTTTTCTTAAATCGGGAAATAATTCTTGCTCTTATTTGCTGTTTCTTTTTTGTTTGTTAAGGGTATTTGTGAGTGTATCGCTGTTATTTGTTATTGTTTTTGTAGTTTATTTTATACAAGTATGTACTTCTAGTAGATGTAGTTGTTATTGCTATTTCATGGTATTGGGTTAGTGTGTTTGTTGTTTGATTTTTCCTTAACAGCCAGGAGACAGACGGCCAAAACAAACCGAAATCGTTTCATGTGTGTTGTTTTTATTATATGTATTTTCGTTTTTGTTGGTTTATTTTGTTCTTTTTTTTTTGTGGGCTGCTGTCAAGCTCTCAACGTTGTCAGTGTCAAAAAGATGTTTTAGTCGACAACATAACGCTTCAACGAAATCATGTCGAGTGAATTATTTTTTGTTATTTATTTGTATTAAATTTTATTAAATATTACAAACATGAAATCAGTTTAAAATAAAACATAATTACGTTTGATATTGAGCAGAAATGTGTGAGAGAGAGTTTTGAAAATGCTGTTTTTCTGTATGAAATAACTGAAATAAAAACTTTTGCGTTTTGGTTCGTTCGTCAAATGTCAGAATTTTTGATTGACGGCTGCAAAATAAGAAATTGCATTTGTAGTGTGTTAAGCATTAAATAAACAAGGTACGTGACAAAGCTTGTGTAGGTGCGCGGGAGTGTGCGTGTGTGTGCTGGCCTCTCTGTTCTAGGTTGGTAATGCTCTCTGCTGTAGCATGGTGAGCTTAAAGGGCTCCTG
Organism: Epicampocera succincta; assembly: GCA_932526305.1. Lineage (NCBI taxonomy): Eukaryota > Metazoa > Arthropoda > Insecta > Diptera > Tachinidae > Epicampocera > Epicampocera succincta. The sequence continues at coordinate 8,653,194 of OW052037.1, read as the reverse complement.
ATTTACTGCGCAACACTTTGAGTAATAGTACTTAATTGTTGTTCTTTATGGAATTTAACCATTAAGGATTTTCCTGCTTTTTTGCTACGGCTGTTATTGTTTTTGTTTCTTTTGTAAGACTTATAACACCAACATTATTTAGCCGTTTTAGTCGCTTAAACGACATGGCAAAGGCGACATCGACAGCCCAGTAAATTACGAACATCAAACTGTTTCAACACTTGAAAAATTAAAGAAAAACTGTTGGTGCAAGCCGCAAAATATACGTAAATTTTAAAACACTGTATAACGGAAAAGGACAACATTTTGCTAGTCACTAAAAAATCAATTTCAAATAATTATTAAAAAAAAAAACAAACATGAAAAAGTTTCGCCCTGCTGTGATTTATTTGTTATTTTAATTGAAAGAGCCCAAGAAAAACGGAAATCAAGAAAAATATATTCTAACGAAAAAAGCAACAAACACAAACATATCAAAATTATAAAAATTATAAGTATGTTTTACTAAAAAGTGCTAATAAATCATTTAAGAAAAATTTCCAAAAAAAAAAAACATTCTAAGCAACAACACCAACAACAACATAGTACACCCACCCAGAAAGAAACAACAATAACAAAACTACAAAGGAAAACTACAATAATATTGGAAACAGAAACTAAGAAGAAATGTCAGCTTTAGCATGACCAGTGTGACACTTGATTTATTTGCCACGCGTGTGTATGTATTTAAATATGTGTCAGCGTGTGTATGAATTCAAAAGAAATATCACTGCTTTGCACGGGGCTCGACTGTTAACGTCACTCATTTCTGAAACAAAAACAGAATAAAAAAATAGAAAAGAAAAAACGGCGAAAAACAAAAACAAGAAATGATTGAATGCCTGAATGTTTTTGATCGAGAGCTTAAAATGTTTTTCAACAACAAAACAATTATTTTTGTTAATGACATTGATACAACAAATATTTCATAAACAAAAAATAAAATGAACAGAACTCAACTATTAACGTGAATTTTAACGTGAACATTTACTAATTCAAAGAAGGAAAAATCATAATTTCTTAAAATTAGGAATCGGAAAACAGAAGGAAAACTGCCTCCACTTGTTCGCACGCACAAACCACCCACCCGCTCCGCCAACCTCCTGTTGAATTAACAAGTGTTTTTTATTTCGCTTTGTTTTCCATCTGGTAGCAGCAGTGACTAAATGCTTGTTGATTTGTGCTGTATGTTGTGCGTTGCTGCAAACAACAGTGAAGTGGAAGTATTCCGCGTGTACGGTTTTCTTGTGTTGTTGATGTGCTGTGGACCGACCCCTCATTAGTTTCTGTGCGGTTTTGTAACAAATTTAACAAAACAAACAACACCGTGTTAGTTTTTGTTTCCCTTTTTTTATTTTCAAATATTAAGTGCGTTGCTAAAGCAAAACGAAATCACATTATGATGCTGCACGAGGCTGTGATGCTGGAAATCTATCGACAGGCGTTAAATGCCAGGTGAATATTAACTAATGACTTTAAAAAAAACAAACGAAGCGAATTGTTTTCACATATTTATAGAACTGTGATATTTTATTTATTGCAATTCTTTAATTGTTTGCCACAAAAAAAAAAAACTTTAATATATGGGGATGTTTTTAGAATCATATCTTGAAATCACTAGGATTGAAATGTGTTATTTTTTCGATTTTTCTTTAATAAAAGTCAAAATAAATGAATTAAATAAATGTGTTGTTGATTCAGTTTTTGTGAAAGTGTTTTTTTTTTAACAAATGCTTTAAAATTTCAAAAGTTTTCACACACACTTTTCTGCTAAAACAATTTTATTTGTTGTTGTGATTTCGAAGCAATTAAAATGAAGAAGTTTTCTGCAAGTGAAAATCACACACAAAACCACATGTGATTTGAAATCATGTAATTTTCCAAACAGATCTAATAAATTTTGTTTCTCCCTTAATTGGCTTAATTTTTATCAGAAAAACTCTTTCCGAAATAAGCAAAATAGTAGAACAGCGTAAAATTATCGAAATTATTCCATTAACTTCAAAAATTTAAGAAATACGCATCTATAGCAAAAACTTCAATATTTTGATGTCCAAAGTGGGAACTTGTTTGTTGAGCATGACTCAAGGGGCCCGGTCATTGCAACAACTCAATTAAAATTAGTGTTTTTCCTGAAGAAGTTCAAACGACATAACGATTAAAAATGATTAGTTTTTTATAGAAAATCTACAAGGATCTCTAAGATGCAGAAAAAAAAGAATATTATTAAAAAGTGAGTTCAAAAAACAAAATATAACAATTTTTTTTATTGTTATAATTATTTTGCTGAAAAAGTTTTCCTAACGAAAACGAACTATCGAATAAATGTCATTAATTTGATATGAAAAACGGAGCAGCACTTTGTACTTGGAGAAAGAAAAGAAGAAAATTAACAAAACTAAAATCAAGTTGATTTAAAATGTTTACAGGTTAACTTTTTCGACCAGCAGCTGATTTTGGGCTTCAAAATTTGAACGTTAAATGAAAACATAGAATAATTATTTCTTAGACGCTTTAATTTTGAGCAAAAGACGATAGAGCAGCAACAAAATTATATAAATTTGATTATAAATTTTCATAACATCTATTTTTAAATGGCCAATTTTTAACTTAATTTTTAATTCCGCTCTTCAAAAATAGACAGACTGTTGCGCCTGGTCATTTACTTTTCTTTGCAACAGCTGGAGTTCCTTCATGAAGGTCCCTATTTGAATTTGGAAACAATATCTGCTCGGGACTTTTTAAATATTAAAACATTCAATCATTAATAACAAATTAATAAAAAAAACAAAATTAATGCCATGAATTTTTGGTAAAAATGTAACATCTACGATTTTATAGGACAAATGGCAGAATGAACTAGATAAAAGTAGTAGTTGCAAAAGAGTAAATTTAAAAATAAATATAAAAACTGTCCAAAGAGGCTAAAAATTGTCAAATTGACGCGTTGTAACGCTTGATCCTGCTCACTTTACTTTGTTATTTAGGCCATGGCGTAGACTCCGACAACATTTTCAACGGGTAAAATAATTACGCAGATGGAGATAAAACTATAGACATTTATTGGCCGTTTTACGAAAATAAAGATTTCGTTTCTGGAAGTTTTAATCATACAAAAAAGGGCGATCAAATAAGACTGTTCACCTGTTCCACTGTCCCACGATGTCGAACGTGGACGTTCGCCAACACTATTGAACAGCAATAACCGATTAAGATGAAACTAAATAACTAAAGTGAGAAGTAGACAATGAGTGCATAAGATGAACTTGATAAAAGACACTCCATAAATAGTCTCTCAATCAGTTTTTAATCTGTATAATCCTGTTGCGATGTCATGAAACGGGCGGTATTTGTTCTGGCGAACGGTACCCTGAGATATCATGGGGATATGCGGCATTTGTTCGGGTGAACGCTGATTTTCAGTGTCATGTAACAGGCGGTATTTGCTCTGCTGCTTGATGTTTTGCTTTCAACATAAATTCGTACGTTTTCGAAAAACACTCAGAAACACTAATTGATATAAATAAATATTTCCATTTATTGTGTTAAGAATTTGTTTCTTGTTACTTTAAGAAAATTAAATTTCTAAAACTATTAATCTTTCCATTTTTATTGCGCAACCCACGTTTGAAGTTCGTCAGTATTTTGAAAAGCAAAAAACTAATTTGATGAAAATTTATAAATTTTATTATGCCAAAATCACATTAAAAATTTTAGTAGTCCCAACTAAAGTTCTGTTGGTCAACATGTTGGCGAACTTTACCGTTTGATATTGCCTGAGGGAGCCACAAAATGTTTTAACACAATTTCCTTTTGGACCACGAACAAACTTTTGTAATTTATTTGCCTTTAAGGTCGGATAGTTTGATTTTGTTACTCGTATTTTGCTTAACTTCTGGCCTTCGATGGTGTTCGAACTTGCATCCTTCGGACTTCTCCACATCAACCATCTGATTTATTTACTATTTGACAGAACTTATCTGGAGCGGCGTGTGAAACCAGTTTTTCAAAGGAAATACAATAATTAAATTTTTTTAATAGAAAAAAAGACATTTAAACCTAAAGATATTTTATCTTGAAAATTTTACTTCAATATATTTGAGTGCAGCAGACCTATTATTCATAAAATTCCAAAAAAAAAAATCCTTGATGTAAAAGTCAAATTATTATTTTGAAAACATCAATGAACGTTTAATCCGCCTCATGAGTCGATCAAGAGTTTGTGTGACAGTAAATTTTTTAAAAATTGGTTTTGTCTGCCGACCTGTTGCGAAACTCATATATATTTATGGTGACTATTTTTATTTCAACAACAAGAATATTTCGAAATGTTTTTCCGCGGAAATAAAGAAGTTTAACGAATTGCGTTAACAAATTGCTGCCAGCCGCTGTCAACTGCAACAATATTAGTGCCGGGCAATACAAGTTGCTGATAGTCTAAAATGCATATTTTAAAAAGGGCAAAAATATTTTTATTGTTTGAATGTTTCTGTTTTAAAATTTTGATATTCGAAAGAAAGAATATAAATTTTGAAGGAAAATAAATTAACAAAATTAAAAAAAAAAGCAATTTCTATCGGCAACTGCAATAAAAGTCTGGACTGCCAGTAAAATCAAGTTTTACGTTTTAAGTAATTGCGATCTTTAATATTTACTGAAACACTATGACAATTCACTTGCTTAGAATTTTTTTCACCCACTTCCTTTAACAAAGTAACGGCAGCAGCTCATGAGGAAAACCAACAGCAGAAATTTTATCCGATCTAATTTGGGCAACTTTTTTATAATAAAATCTAAATATGATACTTTTATAAGGAACACAAGAGAGAGATTCCTTTTGTGTTGTAAAAATTGTTAAATATTTCAAAAGCCACGAAAAGATCACAGTTATTTGTTGAAGAATTTATTCAAATTTTACTCAAATTAAATTGCAGTTTCACTGAAAAATACATAAAAATTTGTTTCTGAATTTTGTTTTAAGATTTAACTTATTTTTTGATTTTATTAAATTAATGTTAAAAGCGGTTTTAAACATAAAATTAATTACGAATATGTGTAGCAAATACTCTTTAAACATATTTTTTTAAAATCTGTCTTTTACTTACAGTGAACTTGCCAGCCCACGTTGCCAATCACGCGAATCAACTGCATCAGTATCGGCCAACAACGATGTACGCTGTCCGTCAAATGAATCTCATTATTCTGGCCACGAAGGTCATATACCAGAAGAAACACCCACACCAACATCGCCACCAGTCGGTCTACCGCTGCCCGCCACTTTGGCACCAGCTGCAGCAGCCGCCCTTTTACCACCGCAATCAGCTGCTATGGCTGCATATTTTAATGCCGCAGCTGCTGCGGCAGCACAACAGAATCATCTGCTGTTAACAAATCCCTTGGCGGCGGCTGCTTCGCTCGTACAGCAGGCAACACAACAAGTTGCACATTCCCCCAATTCGCAACAAACTTTGACACCAACTCCACCAAATGCCAACGATTTGGTGGATACATCGGCTTTGGATTTCAGCACTAAAAGAAGCCGACGGAACTCTGATGATGAGCCAAATGCCAGTGAAGAGGATGATGATCAGGCTGACGGCGAAAGAAATGATAATGAGGCTGATAATGCGAATGATAATGAAACAGAGGATTTGAATAGTCCATTAGATTTATCAGTTAATAATGGACGCAAACGTCAATCAGACGAAGAGGAACCTGTTATAATAACCAATCGGAAATTGGCAAGATCAAATGATTACAAATCATTGCCAGCATCCAGCACCTGGGTGCCTCCAATAAATCCATATTTAGCAGCTGTGGCTGCAGCCAATATGTCACCAAAGACTCCCCTCTCGTTGGACTGGAATGCAAAAACTAAAATTGCACCAAATGAGGCTACAAAAGCTTTAGAGAAAATGACTGAAATGACAAGACTGGGAGGGTCAGCTAAAGCTGAACACAATGAAGCCTCAATAAGGCACTCAACCAGCTCCACGAACAACACTTCAACAACAACCACAACCACATCAAATGGTCGTCACAGTGCCTGGCAATCGCACTGGCTTAACAAAGGAGCAGATGCTGTCAAAGATGTTTTCAAATGTGTTTGGTGCAAGCAAAGTTTTGCCACTTTAGCGTCTTTAACCACGCACATGAAAGAAACACAGCACTGTGGAGTCAATGTTCCTCCCAGTGTTGGCTCAAATGCGGCGGCAACAAATAGTGGCAGCAATCAAGCGACACAATCTTCCCATCATTCTCGTCATTCGACCACGCAAAGCAGTGGCCCAGCCTCGGCTCAGCAAGCAGCACTGAATGCCAACAATTCAACAACATCTGGTGGCAGTAAATCTGATCTAAACATGCTAATCAAAGAAACGATGCCACTGCCACGCAAACTAGTGCGTGGACAAGATGTGTGGTTGGGCAAAGGTGCCGAACAAACGCTTAAGATATTAAAATGTATATGGTGTAAACAAAGTTTCCGCTCTCTGGCCGAAATGACTGTTCACATGCAAGAAACTCAACATTACACAAACATAATATCGCAAGAACAAATCATTTCTTGGAAGTCCACCGATGACAAGGCATCACGAGATAATAGCGGTGCCAGCAACAGCACAAACAGAACTAACGCGAACGCTGCGAATAGCAGCACTGCTGCGACACTTGCAGTTAATAGCAGTGCCACATCTCCCTCCAGCCATGCCGCAAATTCAAATTCCACTGTCAGTGCTGTGCTAACGTGCAAGGTGTGCGATCAGGCATTTTCTTCTCTGAAAGAACTGAGCAATCACATGATGAAGAACAACCACTACAAGGAGCACATGATGAGGACTCCGGCAGCGGCAGAAAATTTGCCGACCATGATACGTGGCAGAGGCAGGCAGGCGCGTGAGAAACGTAAAAAGTCTTTGCCTGTACGGAAGCTCTTGGAGATGGAAAGAGCTCAGCATGACTTCAAGGTAGCTGGCCTAGATCAGGCCCTGAAACCTCTAAGAGACTTTGCGGTCTCCACGAAGCTGTCATGCGAAACTTGCGGCGATAAGGTGGAAACCGCCATGTTCGTAGACCACATACGCCAGTGCATTGATCGCAGTTTGATTTTGTCGCCTAGATCTCATAACAATAACAACAATACACTTAAGTCTCCCTACGGGTCGTCAACACCACAGGACCACTTAAGTAGTCCCCAAACTCCCCACAGCCGCAGCGACAGTCGCAAGACGTCTGAGGGCAATAGCTCGCCTTTGTCCAACACAAATACCCGAGCAGATATTCTATGCCCTCTGCCTCCTACTGAGACGGAGAAGACCAGCGGCGGCACTTCAGTGCTAAGCGCCTTGGAGCAATTAATCGAAAAAAGTTTTGACTCCAGACCGCGTCATTCCTCGGCCTACGGAGAGTCGTCGTCCGGCGGCACTCCACTGGGTTCGAGCATACTCAAACGTTTGGGCATAGACGATAATGTGGACTACACCAAACCCTTAATGGATCCCCAAACAATGCAATTTTTACGTTCCTATTCGAATTATCCCTCAACTCGTGACCGCAGTGCCAGCGAATCAAGTTCAGTCTCTGAACGTTGTAACAGCCGCTTGGAATCGTTTACCCCAGAGCGCGGCCATGATCTCTCCCGACAGCCAACACCACGTCTCACCCCGGACAAAATGTATCCCACTCCCAAGGAAACCAGAGAAAACATGTACGCAACTAAAATCAAATCCGAGCCAATTGAGAGCAGCGAACATACCAGCGAAGCTGACAATATACCGATCAATGAAATACCAAAGAAAATTTCTGTCAAAAAAGAATTTAATATACCCGAGGATCATGAGGAGCTGGAAGGTCACAAGACAAAGGACTCCGATATAAGGCACAACTCTCTAACACCCAGTTCTCGTGCTATAAGTCCCAGTATCAGCGAACGTTCGACAACACCAAAGTCGACCTGTTCGTCGGGCGAAAAGAAGCCCCTATTTGGCTACACCGAAAGTAGCAGTCTCAATGCTTTATCCTCCATGTTTAACAATCTCAACAACGCCAACACCACCCCAGCCGCACTAAGTAGCTGCAATATGGAAACAAACAATAACAACATCACAGCCACCACAGTGGCTAAGAAATCCAACGCCAACCCTTTGGCTGCTTTGCAGAAACTTTGCGAGACTACCGACACGCCTGCAGCCAACACACGCAGTTCATCTAGCGGCAGCAGCAGCAATAACAACAACAACTTGTTATTACATTCAGCTTCAACTTCTTCGTGTACAATAACAAATGCTGGTGGCAGTGGCAGTGGCAGTGGTAGTGGTAGTGTAGGAGCAGCCAGTGCAAGTGGCAGCAACAGTAGTGCCAGCATGTTAGCCTTTAGTTGGGCCTGCAATGATGCTGTGATTACAGCAGATTCCATCATTAAATGTTCCTTCTGTGATACACCATTCAGCTCTAAGGGTGCCTATCGTCATCACTTGTCCAAGGTGCACTTTGTCAAAGACGACCAACAACAGCATCAGCACGACTTGAACAACATGAAATCACCAGCTGGCCGAACAGCTATTTCGCCCAAATCGCTGACGTCACCCAAAAGTCTAACGTCAACCAAGAGCCCAGCGGCTCAGCAACGTTTAGAGGCAACACCACCGTCCAGCCTCACCACAACACCAACTATCAATCCCTACGACGAGAGTCCACAGTCGAAGTTCTTGAAATATACGGAACTGGCCAAACAGTTGTCCAGCAAAAACGCTTAAGTATAAGAACAACAGAGATACGATGTTCTCTGGGTGGAAAGTAGAGGTATGAAGTAATTTTTCTTTTTCTTAGCGTATGTAGTTTTACAACAAGGGGGAGGGTAAATTGTAGGCGGCTGCTTTTTCAAGCATCACATTCTTATACCTTTTTTTTTTTTTGTAAGTTGTTTCGAAGTTCTTGTTTACGTTTGCAGGTATCACTTAAAGGCCGGCTGACGTTAAGGAATGTTTCAATTGAATAACTTTAAGGATAAATAACGCTAAATTCTCTATCAGGACCTGCATGTGCGTTTTAGTTTGAACAGCGGGAAGTGCAGTGTTGGAAATTTTATATGTAAAGACTTGTAAATTGATATCGATTCGCTTTTCACACGGAAACAACACCTGAAAGTTGGTTATGCTTTTAGCTCAGTTCTTGTCCTTCAGAAATTTGTGACTTGAAGTCGAGCAGTTTTTCTAAACGTTGACTAAAACCTTTTTTGTCTTCTGCTAGAGTTTTTTGTTTGGCTACAGATGATAATCGAAAGACCGGTGTTTTAAATTCAATGTCCAAATAAAAGAAAACACTTCAGAATCTTTTATTTTTATCAAGTTTTAAAATGACTATTTTGTAGACATTTGTCCGATCTTTTAAAGGCAGCATAAAAAACAGCCTTAAAATTTGACTGGGAACTACTATAGAAGTAATTTGTTACATGATCCCATGGCAAAATTTATTGAGTGACATCATTTTGATATGATATTAGAATGGAATGAAAACAAATATGTATCAAATTAACGAGGTAACAAGTCCAGCAACTAGTGCCAGTAATTAAAGGGAAAGAGTGGACAGTAGTACAAAAATATTTCCAAACAAAGTAATTCTTAGGAGGCTATTCCAGATGTCCAAAGACCCATATTCTCATAGGTGATAACGAATGGATCTGATATCCAACAACAAAGTGTTATAAATCTCCTCAGAGTTGCACAGAAAGATGGACTCTGAGTCATTTCCCTCAGCCCTCATACCTAAACTTCATTCAGATACTCAATGAGACAGACTTTCACCTTCATTAACTAAAATAGAGAAGCCACTCTTTTGGCAGCCCCTCCAGCTTTTCATTGTCATGGTCGCCCTTCGGCGTCTACATGGCGAATCAAAACAGATAGCACGTTTTGTTCTACATGTGATCATACGTTTTGAAAACTTAAAGTTTTTATTAAAAGAAGTCTTATCAGATCTTAAGTTTTTTTTTATTAAACTTTAATAAATTATTTTATTTGTTCAAGAATATTGAAGAAAATTAAAGTATTACTTCACTTAATGTTTCGTATTAAATTTTTCTCTCCTTTTCAAAGTTTTAATCAAAAATTCTATAAAATTCTATAAAAAAAATGTATAATATTTTTCTTGAAAAAGTTTTCCAAAGGAAAATGAAATATTGAAGAAAATTGCAAATATAATGAATAAAGAACTTAACTTTTTATTATTAAATAGTGGAAAAATGAAAACTAAAGTGTCCGGGACCTAAAAATATCTGAACAACTTTTGGTCAAAACTGTAAAACTGAATGTTTTGTTTTCAATTTGCCATTTATGCACTCGGAAGTAGTTCTAAACAATTTAGGCAAGTGTCCAGCCCTTCAGAGCGGAGTTTTGGGAAACGTAATCTGTATTTTTTTTAAATCTGATACCACGTGTGTATAATAAAACAAGAGAGATAGCACGTTTGGTTGTTTTTAAACTGCTACCGCTAGTGTGTAGTGAAAAAGGGGAGATAGCACGTTTTGTTTTTTTCATCTGGTACCATTTGTGGAGATAGCACGCTTGGCTTAACCGTTTAAAACAACACGGCTTGCATACAATGAAAATAAGGAGATAGCACGTTCTGATCTTTTAGTCTAATGCTGCTTGTGTATAATGAAAAAAATAGGAGATAGCACGTTTTGTTTCGTTGCTGTCCTAATATTTATCAATATACATTTAAAAATAGTTTTTTATTCATCGAACATCTGTTTGGCAACGAAAACTCATTATACTAGATTTTAAAACAAAGAATTTAAGATCAGAGTTTCAAGTAAGAAATCAGGAATGCATGTGCTGCTTTCCAGCTGCGTATCTGCTATGATTTTAAGAACATCCTGTTGTCTAACCACCATGCCATGGCTCAAAACTAATACATAACGAAAGCTTAGCTTTTTTTTATGAGATGCCATCAGCATGACCCCAATCAAAAGGAAAAAGAACAAAATCTAATGATTTATTTCAATCTTGATAAATTGCAGCGGCATTTGTTAAAGAAGAAAAGAAAAGCTTTTATTACATAAATTTCCAAACATTGATAGCTTGTGTTTACCGCAATGATCTGCACGCCAATATTTCATTTCATCTAATCTAAAAACTATAAATTTTCGGCACAAGAGCGCAAAAAAAAAAACAGTTCTAACACTCCCACATCAATGAAAAACTTTGATCGAACATGAACAAAAACGCTGCAAATTAATATATACAAAAACAACTACAAAATACCAACTGCAAATATGATTACAAAACGTAGCACAATTAATTGCCACACTTAGACAACTTGCTCACCTTTAGGAAGATGATGAACAAAAAAACCGAACAAATCTAAATGAAAGAATCACTTGTTCCAGGTACCAGACTGTCGTACTAACAGACACACATAAAGATTAGCGTGTGTGTGTGTTTGTGTGTGTGTAGACATGTGTGAATGTGTGTTTGTTTTAAGCAAATTTGTAAACAAACTGTAACCAAAACAGGTACCCACTCCAACAGGCTCCTCCTTATTAACTTTTTTTCGCTTCGTTTCTTTTTTTTCGTTTACAAACGAAACACATTTACATTTGTTTACTCATACTGTGAAACCTTTTCAATGGCTAAAAGAAGAAAAACTTACATGCGAACTTATGTTGGGCTGTGTGTTTTTATATGGCCACTTAATGTTGACGGGCTGTTCGTTCGTTCGTTCGTTTGTTGGCCCGGTCTGGTTTGGTTCGACTGCCACCAACAACCAACCATTCAACCAGCCAGCCAGCCAAAACAAAAATTGTTTAGACTTAAACAACCATTCGATTTATTCGTACAAACGTATCACAGACCTACGAACGAACACAAATTAATTGAAATTCATTTTCAATTTTCAACACAAGATTGTGCAGAGCAATCGACAAGTATTCGCAGCTTGCATTGCAAATCATACAAAAAACCGGGCCATAATGATTATGGTTGCCAACTTAGGAAAATAAAGAACGACTTTCTTTGACTGCGGCTTAACACAAAAGTTGGGTTTTCTTTTTGAAGTATTTTCCCTGATTATTGTGACTTCTGTTTAAAGAGAAATTAAAAAAGAACTGAAAAACTAAAGCCTGTTGTAGAAGTTTTTCCAGCTGTCTATGCTACACATCAGTACCACTTGAAAGCTTCTGACTAATACCAAGAACGTGTAATCTGCGTTGCCACGACTTTCCACTAGTGCGAAAGACAAATATTTTGCATTTCCTATTCTATACCTTGAATTGAAAATTGTTTGTTATTCCATAATAAAAACAATGGCGCAGCTTTTGGGCTGTGTTGAACTGAGTATAAAATTTTGTGACACCAATTGGCTTTTATATCCTGTTCTAAATTTGACTTTGAAGCAGTTGTTCGCAGCAGAAAAAAAAATACACCAGAAAACTCAAATTTATTTACCAATTTAATTATCTAGATCAAGTACTTACACTGTGAGAAACCAGAAACTGCTACAGATGTACTGATATTTCACTGCAGAATCTGTACTGAACCAAACCAAAAAATTAAGGGATACCAGATTGGTTTTTATGACAAAGAGAATCTCATATTTCAGCCGAAAGTATTTGTTGAAAGCAACAAAAAGTTGCAATGCAACGAAATGAATTTCCCAACATTACAAAATCAACTTGGCGTTATATGTATAATAATTCACACTATCGGACGTCCACTGTATGTTTTTACAAAGCCAATGAGTATTAAAAGTTTTCTTCTAAGTTTGTTTTTTGGCGATTCAATAAACCCCATTATTTGAATTATTTCCAACTCTTTGAACTATTTTACAAAAAAAATATGAAAATTAAGTTTCTTTTTTCTTTTTAAATTCAGAAATGAATGAAAGAAAACTTATAAAGGTTTTATTGCCCGACAAGGATTCTCCCAATATTCCTTTTCCATCTACAGAGCAGAACAGCCGGACATTTTATTTAAAAAAAAACTGGGATTGTTAAAAACCGCTGGCCATTTGGATATAAAATTTTTACTATGGAGAAATTGTTATTTTTATGTTGATTAAATAATTTTATCCAAACGGTCCATAATTTTTGGGAAATTCTGCTAATATTCAACCATAGTTCTGCTTTGCGCACTATTCTTTTAGTAAAAACAATAATATGAAAAGCGTGGCAGCACTGGAGCCAAATTACAACACTACAACAACAAAAATAACTTTTCAGTAAATAATTGTTGTCAAACAACATATGCCGCAACTTCCTATGCCCTCGCACTTTTCTTTTTTCCGTCCCAAAAGGCAGCAATAAATCTTTAATGACATGTTCCACTTTATTTATAATCGTATAAAAAATGTTAAATATTTTTTTTTTTGCTATTCACTAAAACAAATAAACAGAATAGTCCTGACGTTAGAATAGCCCTAAAAATAAAAAAGATGAGCAAAATATTATCAGCGGTCGCAGGGCTGGCATTTATCAAAACAGTGTTGTCAAACCAGCACTTTTAACGTTTTTTCCGATTAACTTGAAGTGTGTCCTTATTCAGAAACTTGTTTAAAAGGCAAATAATAATTCCTTGAGTTATTTTTAGTTAAGTTTTAATAAGTGCAGTTGTTTTTCTAAATGTTTAATGTATTTGATGAAACTTAAAACCACACCGGTTTTCAGCCAATTATGTTTGTTCACTCATGTCAAATCAACAGTGTATAAATGTTGAATATATTGTATGCCCTCTTTGGCCTTGCTTTATGCCCAAATAAATTTTAAGAAAGTTGAAAGTCGCATGATCTGGCAACTCTAGCTGCGCCTGTTAATTGAAAGCTTAGACCAGACAGACAAGCAGCAGACCAAGAAAACGAAAACAGTGAACAAAACGTATAGAGCACAAAAAATGAACATATGAACAGTTTTTTTTACCGAAATGTAGGAGCCCTGCAATTTCTAAACTTTATTTCTACACACTAAATTATCAAAAGAAACCAAAGAACCATTTGTTAACAAGCAGCCGTTAGTACAAACACCCACTCATAGACAATTAATCAATTTTAATGACTTTAAAAACAAACACAAACGCACGCACCAACAAATTGCCCATGTGAAGGAAGACACACACGTGAACGAAAATATTGTAACAAACGTAATCAAAAAACATCTGAAAGTTCTGCAGCAAATGAAAAGAAAATTTTTAAAGAGTATTTTATTTGTTTGGTACAAGTAATAATAAAGTCTCTTCCGATTGGGACTTAATCTCTTAAATACTTGAATAAGAAGGAGCAATAATTTCCCCTTAAAAGCTTTTCTTTTCAGTTCTCCTAAAGCCTAAATCTGTTTCGTTCCGCTGACAACTCTTTCTGAGCAAAGGGATGGCAACAAAAGGAAACTTTTGCCAAGTTAGCGACCAAAAGCTTTCAAGTTTGCCAAACAAGGGGAGAAAATTTAGATTTTCCATGCTCTTAAATGTACACAACGGCTGTCCCTTTTCCACTTTGTTCATTTGAAAATACAGCAAGAGTGCAGTTTTTCCCACGCTTTGCAATTGCACTTTTTGCTGAAATTTGAGTTTGTGGTTTTGTTGTTGTAAATTTACTCATTTAATTTTGTTTGCTAATAAGAGCATGTGCTCTCACCACACACTTGTGCTGCTCTGGCCAAGTAATTTTTGAGGAGGGCAAAATAAATGGTTGACTTGTTTGTTTTGTCTGCAGTTGGTTTTGATGAACTGCTGTCCATCATTTGCTACCACCTTCAGCTAAGCGATAGAGAGAGAGAGAAAGCTCCAGCACAACAGAGACACCTATACGTGTTGCACTTGTTTTGTTGCTGTTGCTGTTTTTGTTTTTTTTTTGCTAGTTTCTGGTGTGGAAAGAGTGATGAAATGCCAAATCATGTTGTTCGATGCTACCAATACACTGACATGTTTTATAATTTGTTTTTTTTCTCCACAACAAGTTTCAACCCGTTATAATAAACAACAACAACAACAGCAATGACGACGAAGACGATGACGATGATGGCCATATGTATAAATGTATGTATGTATATGAGTAAACAGCTGAATGGATAAAGTAAATTTTTGCAAAACAAGTTGTGCTGAAGAAAAAAGTCAAACAAAACAAATAAAACGCAAAAGGGGTGTGGGTTAAAGAAAAAAAGGAAAATTCCTTGGAAAAACCTGTATATGGTGGGTATTGTTTGTGTTCCTTTTCTTTTTGCGGAGTTACCTTCAAATGAGTTGTGTGATTGTTTGATAGTATGTTTGTGTGTGTGTGTGTGTGTGTGTTCATATTTCTATCCTCATGCAAATATACATAAATGTATGAATATCCATTTGAAAGTAGTGAAATTGTTGCAGTGTTTGTGTAGTTTTTTCCCTTATCTGTTACTCTGTTCAATAATTTGTGTTTAGGTACGTTTGTAAAGCGGCATCTGTTACCTCGTTGAGTGATATATATTAATTAGCATTGGGAAAATAGTTATAGGTAATTAATTTCAAACGTAGACAGCATTTTTAGCTTAAATGCAACAAAATTTAATTTTTTTTTTTTGAAAACATTTCAAACAAGGAAATTATTGAAACAAGCTCGTCAAGGCCTACATTAAATATAAACAGAAGATTTCATTACAATTTATAGGTATGAAAAAAATTTTTCTATAAAAATTTATTTATTTGTTCAACTTTTATGTTTCTTATTAATTTTGCTGAAAGTTTAGTTTTCAAGTGAAATAATTAAAAATGCCATGATTTTTCTGAACAAAAAAAAATAATAAAAAAAGCAGCTGCCACAATTGAAATTTATGTATGTAAATCTAAACAAACAAGTTTTTCCAGAACCTTAATAAATATATTATTGAAAAAAGAAAATGGAAATTTAAATTTATTACATGTATAAAGATTATGTGCCAAAAGTTTTTTCTTTCGAAAAAAAACCCAAGTATACCAAAATTAATCTTATAAAAACTTTATTAAAAACTAAAACACTTACTTACATAAATACATACATACAATTAACAAAACAAAAACAAAAGTACGAAATTGAAGTATACGTAAAAAAAAATATTTAACAAACCTCATTTTTAAGCAAACTTTATTAACAAATACAATCTTTTTTATTTAGCAACTAAATTTAATTAAACTACCATTTCCAAAATACCTACAACAACATAAAAAAAGTCTTCTGTAGATTGGAAAAAAAAGAACAAATTCTACGTATAGAAAAATAGTTTTATAATCAAATGAAAAATGTTATGGCAAATAGAAAACTTAGTAATTAATGAATAATTTAAATCAGTAACTTAAATACCTTAAATGACAAAAAAAAAAGCGAAATTGTCTAAATAGGATTTATTAAAGTTAATTTATAAAATTAAGAACCAACAAGAAAAAAAGAAAACTTTGAAATTTGCAAAATGTTTGTCAGAAATTTGACGATTTCTGTGAATTGGAGAACTGCAACAATTGGAAATGGAGAACCGGGAAACAGGCAGAATAATTAATGCATTGTTTTAGGTAGCCAAAGAATTAGTGTCACTTTCCGCACACAACATTTTTAGAACTGCAACTGCTTACGTTGGAAGGCTCAAAGTTTCCGTAAGTGGGGCCAAACTGCTATCGCACAATTTTGCATTGATTGATTGTCAAAAGAATTTTCGTTCAATTAGATTTTCTTTGAGGCATAAACTTTTATCTCACACTTTTCGATGCGAGTTTTACTTCTTCTATTTCATTAATAATTTTAATGGAGCAAATTTTTTCACCACGTTTAAGAAAAATCTTAATGTTTTCACAATTGCCAGTAATAGTTTCCTTCCATATTAGCAACAGGAAAATGAATAGGAAAAATGAATTGTTGCCTGGGATCCACTTTAAACTAAATATTCCACGAATTTAAGTAGTTGGACTCTGAAAACTCTGCACTTTTCTGATTCTTCCGAAATAAAGAAACTTACCGCGGCAGCCAAAAGCCTGCAAAGGGCAGTTGTTCGTTCATGATGCTGTAGCCAGGGGTGTATTCAAAACCTTATATTCACTGAGAATCAAGATTTCGGTTTTTTGGTTCAAGGTGTTTTTACTGACATAAATATGACCGGCTGCTTTTGCTATATTTATTATATTACAATAAGAAAAAAAAGCGTTGGCAATCGATTGAACGGAATGTCCGCTTCATATATTCAATGTAATTTCTGAATCGACCAGAAATTTGGTACCATTAATATTTTCTAATGGGGCATAAAATCAATAATTGTTTAACTCCGATCAATCGCGAAACGATTTTGAAAACTTTTGTGGCCTGCAGTTTTATGAAAATCGAAGGTACCAGTACAAACTGTCGGCGTGATGTGTTGAATTTAGTTTTAGCTGCATCGTGTCTGCACCAGTTTCTGAAATTTTGTTTGTATATGAATGATTCTTTTTTGCGGATTGATTTCGCACTCCCTGCGAACTAGTGGCAATATGTTTGATTTCAGAAGAGTGCAAAAGTAGTTTGTAATTTACCAACTATACACAAATTGTCATCCCTGGGCAAGGTTGTGTGCTGAGATTTTTTCCAACACATCAATCTGAGTAGAACTAATTGATACAAAATTATTTTAGTTTTAAAGAAGTTTCTTCATGATTCATGTTCCAATTGTTTAGTTTTTCTTCAGTGTTGAAATTTTAAAAATTTATATCAATTGACAATTTAATATTGAAACAAAATAACAAAAACTGTAACCCAAGTATACGCAATTTTTAAAAACTTAAACAAAAATTTATCAAAAATATACTTAAACTTATTAACATAAGAAATATATAATTATACATATAAAAAAGAAAAATTTAGTAGCATCTACTTTTTAACAAATTGGTTTTTGTTTGATTTAAACAAAAAGAAAACTTGCAGCAATAACAAAAACAAAACAATGTTCAACATGTAAAACTTATTTATTTAAGTATTTTAGGAAAAAAAAAATAAAATATTTACATAAATAAAAATTATGTTTCAAGAAAAAAGGGTGGACATGGTCTTAAACTCTGTTAAATGTTTCCTCTTTCCCTTTTGAATAAAAAATAAAATTTGCCCAGATTTTGTTTCCCAACACCTAAAAATATGCTTTAGTTGTCGAACTGTGTCTTGCCCTTAAAGATATACTTTCCTTTGTTTGTTTGTGATATTATTTTTAATCAACCATTTAAGTTTAAACTTTTTGTATTTTTAATTCATTATCAAAACAAAATATATAAAAAATAATATATATATCTAAAACTGTATTTATATGTACAATTTTAATTATTTCAAAGCAACTATTTATTATGTTTCCAATTAAAATATTTACGACATGTAGTTGCAATAAAAAAGTATTTTGTTTTAACTATTATTAAATAAATAACTATAAAAAAATCAGACTTATGAACAAAAATTCCAAATAATAAAATCTAAATAAAATAAATCAAGGCTCAACAAAACATCAAAAGAAAATAAAGTTGTATGTTTTAAAAAAGAAAAATTATAAACAAAATATTCAAACTAATAGTGTTTTATTTCGAAGAGATAAATACCAAGATGTATTTTTAAATTCTAGGGCAAATGATGAGAATATATAAATTCTCTAATGTTTCTAGTTGTTTTTTTTTCCCCTTAAAAAGTAAGAAACTGGCAAGCCTTTATGTTCGTAATCTATTTTGGTCAGAGGGGTTAGATGAGGACCCAGAAGAAAAGAAAACATTAATTGAACTGTTTATTTAATTTGATAACAAAAAACTTAATTGCCATTATTAAATTTTTAATGATATTAATTAAAAAAGTTATTAACCTAAACAAATTTTTATTAGAAAGTTTTAATATAAAAAAAGTTTTAATATTAAAAAGTTTTTAAGCCATGTTTTTTCTGTGTCTCTGTTTCAAAAACTTTACAATTCGCAGAAATATATTTTTTATTTAAATACTATAACCATCCAGAGACACAAAAGTAAATAATATATTCTTAGTGGCTAACAACGTTTAGAGCGCATCACCTGCCCTGAAATGTTCAGGTCTGGCAATTGATTAAAATTAAAAGAGTCTGCTGTTAATACTGAAAAGTTTCCTTCTAGAACCTCCTTGTACTAGTGGCTAGTGTATGCACCTTTGGCCTGCCAAAGCGATCCTTATGCGCTTGACGGTCACATTAAGGTAATATTAGCCTGTCAAAGATGTCCTTACATTGGCGGAGGCGGGATGGTAAGAATTTTAAAGGTGAGGAAACCTATTTTTGCATCTACAGAAAGGGACATCTAACCTAAATCATCACAGCATTTACCACATCCAATAAAAACACTTTTTCTAGAGACGTCTGTGTACGTCTTGTTATGAAAATTCTCCATAAAACAATCAGTGTTTTACTCACGTCTAGAAGGGATGGCAAGAAGAAGAAGATTATTTAATAATTTGAGGTGTATTTTAGATTCTTTGGCGATAAGGCTGCCGGGATCATCCAAGTGTTCATTTGTTTTCTCTTTTCAATATTGAGATACTAGAGAAGATCCTGCGTAAAAAAATTCAAAGAAGAATGAGGTGCAACATTGCGTTTAAGGCCGTGCAAAAATTTTGTCCCCAGCGATACTAATAGAAGTCGATTTTGAAATTTTATATAGTTCGACTACAATTTACTGCCTTTTATATATATTTATGTATCACTGAATAAGAACTGGTCACACAATAGATTGAATTTAAGACCGCTTTATTTGTTAGTTGGTACTCTTATGACGGAAATCAGCACATTTAGCTTCAGAGAGAAGTGAAATAGTGCCGGTAGCAGTGATTGAAATGGGGATTTTTTAGGGTACAGGAGATGCTCAAAAGGTGATTAATAGTTTCCGCTTTATTATCGCCTTAACAGCTACTTCAGATATTATTGTTGGGGTAAATTTTTTTACAAAGCAGCAGTAGCCGGTGCTCGCTCAAGCAAGAAGCTTTTCATTCGAGATCTATAAAAAGTTTAGGTTTAAATTGTTGTTATAACGGCCTATTCAGCAAATCACGTAAAAACGATTTACACCAAAAAACTGCTGAAAATCAGCTGCTGGTCTTTTGCTATTTTGCTAAAATGTTTGGCCTTTTATTTTACAATGTTTAACTTTATTCAGCCGAAGTAACTGATTCTGATTTCAGAAAATATGTGATTTGAAAACACGTGATTTGCAGAACTTGCCTGATAGAGTCTAAGCGAAGTCATAAAATGTGGCCTTCTGAAATGCGCAGACTTCAATGTGTTTAAAACAGTTTTAAAAAGAGCAGAAATTGATGTCGTTCATATGCCAGAGCAGGGTGCGCTTCAGCTCATGTAGCAGCTTTGTTGTTGCTGTAGGATTATCCATGTCCAAGAATATTAAAGGCTTCTATTACTGGCCCACGTTCAAATGCTTTTTACTGAATTAATGTCTTAAAATATTTAGAAAAATGAGATTTAATATTGTACAAAATATATATGTTTATAATTTCAAATGCCCCGGATTTCAGTTGCTCCATTTTAGGGTCTTATTCATATATAAAATAATGTAATCAGCATTTTTCATTTGTTTATTAACAATTTAATGTTAATTTAACATGATTTTAAAATGCCTTTTTACTTGTTGTTTTAAATATTAAAGTTTTCTTTCCTGTTTTTGTGACCTTAAAATATTAAAACACATTGTGGAGATAAAAAGATTTTATTTAAATTTTGTTTTCCAGCAACGTGTCCGTTAAAACAAAAAGAACTCTGTACAATTTCTCATTTAAAATTCCGAAATTTTTTGCAATAAATCCTCACTTTGCAGCAAAACAAAATATATAGAAGAAGAAGAAGAAAATTAACAAACAACAATAAACTCACATATACAATTTTATTCCATTTTTACTTCTGCCAACAAATCCATCCATATGTCCACCTACACAAAACTTTACTTTCATAATCATAAGAAATTTATTTAAAACACTTTTTTTCTTTGCACTTTTTTTTTTAAATTTATTTTGTATTTTTTGCTGTTTGTAATTTTGCTTTTTTCCCATCATTTCCACACAAAAAGCACTAATTACACATCCCTCTACTCACATGCAACACAGACATGTTTATACTGATGCATGCAAGTATTATGGGCGAAATTAAAAAAGAAGAACAGAAAACTGCAACAACAACAACAATAGTTGAAAACATACACATTCATATATATATATGTGTGTATTTATATATAGAGAGTCATAAATACACATCGTATCCAATGGCATGAATAAAGAAAAGTGTAATAAAATTTGATTTATTGTAGACAAGATTCGAGCAGGATGTAGTAGTGGAAGTTTGTCTATTTTCACTGTTGTTGTATTCTCTGCTCTTCCTCTTCTTCTTCATTTTCATTTTGAAAGCAATGCATAAATGCTTTCTTGTTGTTATAACAGTAATTGCTGCGAAGGTATTGTTGTGTGGGAGGTGCGATTGTGTTTAGCTCGTGTGCTCAGATCCCCAACTAAAAGGGAAAAAATCCCAGCATATGTATTTCATATGGCAATGACGACCGGCCGGGCGTATGAGTAATGAACGATCATTATAAAAGCCAGCCACAGTGGCTTGGATTTGCCCATATGTATATGTAAATAAGTGTAATAAAAGCACAAAATAATTAATTCATACTAAAGTTCTTCTATTTGATGAACTAATTTTATTACTCATTAAAATGTCAAAGATATCAAAAATATTCAAACGCAACTTCATCGCTCTTCATCAATGATTTGCCTAATGCTTTTAAGTTTTGGAATATCTTGAGGTACGCCGTATATTATTAGGGCTATTTCTGCAGCTATTTCCACAGAATGGGCAAATATAATACAACATTCTGCATCTACGAAGGCACAGAAATCGTACATGACGCTGAACACACATTTTTGAGATGTTGTTGCTGGACAGAACTCGCAATTTACACGGTTGAAATCACGGCAGAGAAACTTGTAGAAAGCATGATCTCCACCGGGGAGGGCTGGAGCACGATGGCAGATTTCGTTGGCGAAAAAGCAGAACTTGGACTCAACGTTTGGGAGCCGTATTATTGGGGAAAGCAGAGTCAACATGGGATCAACGGGGGCTTAGACGTAGGCAATACCGGCGGAGTGTGGACAAAGGCATTCTCTTAGGCGATCCACCTGCAAGTAGAGCGATATTGCTCCCTACACATTCTCAGTGCGCTTAAGGTGGGGTTTTAGCCGGTGACCTATCACGGCAGTCCGGCATACGATATGGACGACGGTCCTTGTTAGAGTGAAGAGCATTCTAACACCCCAAAAAAGTTATTATTGTTATTGTTCTCCTTCTTCTTCTTCTTATTATTATTATTATTGTTATTATTATTCTTATTCTTTTTATTATTATTCTTCTTATTATTATTATTGTTATTCTTTTTCTTCTTACTATTATTATTATTATTATTATTCTTCTTCTTATTATTATTCTTATTATTATTCTTCTTCTTATTATTATTATTGTTATTGTCATTCTTTTTATTATTATTTATTTTTATTATTCGTATTGTTTTGAATAATTGAAAGCTTTTTTGTAATAATAGCCGGTAAGGATTAAATGCATTGGCTAAATATATTGAGTAAATAATTAAATAAATAAATACAAATTTAAATGACAAATATTTACAACTTTGCAATTGCTTAGGATTATGATTGAATTAACTGATGGAACGAATTTGTAATTATTATCGCATTGCGGATTTGTTCGTTATTCGGATGGTGCGTATGAGTAATAAATAATCATTTGACAAAATGACTGCTTTCTAAAACAACAGCATTTCAGTAGAGCGAAAAAGCTGGTCAAGCGAGTAAATAAAAGAAATCTTTTACAAATACTTCATGAACATTTTGCAATTTTTTTTTTGTTTTTTTAAAACTGCAACACAAAAAACAGCTCCAAAATATTGTCAACTGGGTTTTAAATAAACAAATTAATTTCTACAAGCTGTTTCGTCAAAGTTGTAATTAATAACATAAGAAAATGATTTAAGTTACTTTAAGCCCGACAAGTGGTGATTTCTTCAAAGTTTGCTCTTGACAAATCGACTTCTTTTGGCCAAAAGCTGTTCTGTTAGAAGAGAACTGGTAAAAACCTGCCAAAACTAAATAAAGACAAGTTGTTTTGTCAAATGGCAGTTATCAGGCTATTGTTTGAATTTTCCAATTTTTTTTCAACTCTCTAAAAGACAACGTCTTATCAAATTGAAATTTGGGGAAAAATCTGAACGTGGGTGATTAGTCGAAGGCAGATCTTGCGTTGTAAAGGTCGTAAAAATACCGGAATTAGAGCAAAAGAAACGCTGTAAAATGTTATATTTTATATAAAAATCTTGGAAAATTGTCTTATCTCGACAACCAACATATTGTCAAATGTCTCCAAATATGCACATAATTATGAAGATCTAATAAGAATTTATGAATTTAAAACAGCTGGTTTGTAAAAGCAGTTCATAAAAATCTTTTGTTTTTTGGAGAAAAACCAAAAAAATATAAAAACGCGAATTTCGGAAAATAAAACGTAATGGCAACTTTGTGGAGTGCTTTTGATTAAATACAATCGAGTTTTCATTTGTTATTAAACGACTTTTTGTTTAATTCATGTTGCCTTCGATTAAAGTACTGCTATTGTGAATTTTGCTAAATTGTGTTATTCACAATAGCACTTTTCTGTCACCTGGCAGTTTTAGAAAATTTTCCTTGTTCACAAATTCAATTCATTGTTAATTAACACGACTAAAACGATGTGCGAAGCGATGATGTGTCTGATGAGGCAGAATTCCAATTGATACTGGACAGAAGCCCCGAAAGAAGCTGAAAAATGCTTCAGACTAAATTCTTTGTCATTCACATCTGATTACCAGAAAACTATTATCAAAACAATAAATCGACAAATTGCTGCAATCATTCCACTGTGCGCTTCTAAGGATGCTAAACGTTCTATTGTAGCTGGAACATGTGTGCAAGTTTGTTTAGTAATTATAAGTTTTGTTTAAAGGACGAGGAAGCAGGAAGCCGTACAAACGTAAATTTTGTGCTAAAAAACAACACAAAAAAAACTATAACAAAAACAACAATCTTTTTACATTTGTCAGTGCGTTTGGTGGTGGATGTGTTGTTTTATGAGAGATTGTTGTTTCATCTTTTTTGTTGTTTTTAGTGTTATGCAACAACATTTTCTTAACTAAAACTGGTTACAAAACAAAAGCACATTCGTTTGTAGTCATATATAATAGATATATATTTATAAAAATGAACGTTTATTGGTTTGTGTGAATATTTCAGCGATCATGCTAAAATTATAGCCTTTTCTTATCCTGGAGGTGCCACAAAGAACACGAAGGACTGAAATAGATTATGTACAAATTGCCGGGCGGTAATAAGTTTTTCTCTGCTATTTTGCTATAGAGCCAGCTTTGAAAACTAGAAAAACGCTAATTTTTCTGGCAGTGTAACGTACTGTTACATTTTGTACGCGACAGCTTATGCTTTTGAATTTCTTTTAATTTAGTTTTAAATCATTTCTCGTTTTACTTATTTTATTATGGACAGTGTTAAATGTGAGAAACACCGAAGATTTGTCCAGACCACAATCAAAAGATTTCAACAAATAGTTTTAGGTTGAGAAATTTTCAATATCTTATAACTCTTAAAGAAATTGTAACTAGAAAAGCAGTTGGTGTTAAAGAAATAGCCTGTAAGGATGCTATTCGTCTAGCAAAGAAGAAGAAGAAACCCGTAATGCCGCCAAGCAGACCGGGTTTCATGTAAAAGTTATACAAAAAAAAATTGCATATCCATAAACTTTTAAATGACTTTATGAGGGCTTCCATGTAAAAGTGTTGCAGGCTTGCAACAAGGATTCATCATTTTTCGACTGAAGATGTGTGTGTGTGTGTGTGTGTGTGAGTGTTTGTGTATTTTTGCTTAACATGTATTGTTCTTGCCGCCCTGGTGTATGCGCGCGCCATGCATCATCATTGCTTAGAAGCTACGTTTACATATCACATCCATCTTGGTTGTTGTTGTTGCTACTGCTCCTGCCTCATACACATACGAGTATAACGTGTCTTGCCACTCATTGCTTACTTTTCTTCGCCCATAATTTTTGCTTCTTGCCCGCCCACACATGCATGGAATTCATTTCTTGCTTTCTTTCATAAATAATTTTCCTCTTTGTTTCTTCTTTTTTTTTGCAGTTTTCAAGGATAACGACACCAGCTAAGAAAAAAAAACATCCATTACAGAAGAAGAAAGAAAAAAGGAACATCACCAACAGCAGTGGTATTTCGCAAAACTTAAACAAGCAAAAGTTGATAGTTTTGAAAACTCAAGCAACTGTTTGCAACATAAAGAGACAAGACACAAATAAAGCACGAGCACAATGTGAAGGAGCGCAAGTTTTGGCTACTGCTCGTATTTGCTTCTAATAATAATGGGTTGCTTAGGGATCTGTTTTGTGTTTTCGTTAAGAGACTGCAGAAATAGATGAAAATAAGCAAAACTTTTTTCTTTCTTTTCTTTTCTTTTCTTTTTTTGTTTTGTTTGTAGCAAAACATGTCAAGGATGGCAAACAGTATGTGATATGTTTTTCTACTCTCACACATTAAGTGTTCGGTTGATTTATACCGGCGAAATTATCTGATTTACTAATGAAAATGTATTTATGGCCAGGACTAGAGCTGCACCGGTGTTTTGTTTAAAGGCAACAAAACAAAAAAAGTTTTAAGTTATTTCTTTAATATTATTTTTAGCTTGACTTAAAAAAGGTTGTACAAACGGGACAAAAGAAGAATCTTTATTTAAATTTTGTTTGTGCAACAAAAATATATAAAATATGAAATGCTGATATATCAAAGCGTGGAAACTGGGCAGCAATTGGTCCAAGAACCTGTGGCTGCTGGCGTTGTTAATTTGTGGGCACATCAATTGCAAATAATGATTGTGAATTAAGGAAAGATCGAAAACGGTTACACCAGATACCAGACAACCCCAAATGATTGTCAGTCTTCTTTATTGTAACAATGAGTCACCCCGTAACGTCAAGTTCTTTTGCCCAACTTTGACTTGACATTTCTTTGTTTCAGTGCTGGACAAATTCAGATTATTGAAATCAAAATGCATTTCCTGACCTTCGTGATGTTGTGCCAGAAGTTCAATGGCCGTGTGATCTTACGTCATGGCAACGTTAATTGGCCGCTAAGATCATGTGATGCGACAGCGTTGTACTACTCGCTTTCGGAATATTCAAAAGAAAAAGTGCACGTCAATAAGACAAGAACAATTCAACAGCTAAAGGATGTATCGCACGCCCGTCATATTAAGGACATTGAAACTCAATTATGTCTCACAGTCATAGCAAAAATATGGACCATCGGATAGAGGCACGCCACCAAAGTCGTGGCGCGTATATGGCCGATATTTTGTTTCACAACTAATTGCCATAAATGTTTCTATTATAATAAAAAATATTAACATAAATCTGTGACAACTTTTTGTTTTAGTTACAATTAATATCGTGTTTTACTTTCTTCTGGGTCACTTAATTTCTTGGGATCACTTATTTTCAAATCAATTCGTGTAGAGTAGAAATTTTCTTCATATTTTAGAGTATTTCATGCATATAAAATCTTAAAATCTCATATTCACCTTTCAGTTTTAATCTTGGGGTTTTTTGTTTTTGAGACAAAAAACAAAAACTTTATATAACATTTCCCCCCTCCCCACCGCTAAAAAAACCTTCAGCCTTCAGTGTCATTGGTTACCTTATCTGGTTGTCATTTTCTTCTAAGCAAATGAATTACGAGCGTTGCTGTTATATTTTGTAAATTTGCTGCTAAAATACAAGAAATAAAACGTTTTTTAATGTTTAACCCATTTCATTTGGTTAAATTTATTTATTTTAAAAAATTACTGCTATCGAACAGTGGAGCAGAAAATCACCATCATAATTTTGGTTAAGAGAAAAGTTTGAAATTTGCAAGAAGAATAATTATTTATTTTTCAAAAGTTCAATTTAAATGAATAGGTAAATATTATGGGCTTCTTAAGCGCAGCATAAATTTTAATGTTCACTGTTATTTTATTTGTGACATTTTTGTTAATAAATTTGATTACGCCGTCATCGCCTGAAGCCAAATGAACTTCATGCTCATGCCGGCATAATATTACACACACACACACACACACACACACACACACATGTACATGTGCACACTTGTTTACCATACAACCGTGTTGTTGTCGTTGCTGTTGTTACCAAAAGTTTAAGAAGAGTTCTTTGGCTTATCAAAAAATGGCAAAAATATAAATAAGTATATGAAAAAAAAAATAAAATAATGTGCGATACATGACACATTGGAGAATTTATGTGTTTTGTGTCTCATTAAGAGAAGCAGCCGAAGTAGCAAAAACAACAACATTCTTGTACATCGATAGACACAAACCCCCTTAAAAGCTAAATGACAGCAAAAGGAAAATAAAAAAGTTGCTTTAAATGTTTTCAAACTACTCGAGTTAAATTAATACCGAAAAACTTATACAAATGTATTATTTTACATTCGCCCACACCCACACACACACACACACACACACACACACGCTTGCATAGAAATCGACAAGAACTTTTATGAAATGTGTACTTCGTACGAGTTAAATCCTTTCATTACTAATACACCTGCATGTGGGGATACACACGGTTACACACACACACGCACACACACACGCACGCAGTCAAAAATACCATTGAAAAGTTTATAATTTTGAAATTATCAGTAAAGAAATGACTCCAGTACCCACGTTTCTCAAAAATGACTGGAAAAAGTTAAGAAATTTTTATTAAATGACTTAATATCTACATTAGTGGCCCTTTGCACAATGGGGCTGATACATTATTAGGCTGAAACAAAGTTTTAAGGAAAATATAGTAACAAATAAAACTTCGAACTTTCACAGGGATCTTTATTTCGTCACCTTAAACGTCTGCAGTTGGACGCAATTCCACGAAAATTCTAGTTCAAGTTTCAGAACGATTCTGACTCTTTGTTCAAACAGACCCTTTACAATCAAATAGGACAACTGCACTTAGGAAATTTAAACGGCCCATAATACTTTATTATTATGTTTTTTTTTTCTTTTTTTTTTTTTTTTCTTTTGCAAAAAACGTAAAAGTGTGGTTACGTCTGTTTGCATTTAAGCTGACGATTTGTAGCTAATTATCAATCTTTAAATGATACTAAAGTTAGTTTTTCGTAGACAGAATGTGATATTTCAATTTCTGGAGGGATTATAATAAAAGGAAATAGAAAAACAGGGTTTCACAATCCATCAAACTTCCTCTACTTCAGTGTTTCTGTATATGCAGTGCTTTGCCCACTGATTACTTGCTGAAGATTGAGCGACTTAAAAAAAAGCTAAAAACGAATAAGAAAATAAAGAGGATTTTTTCAGTTTTCTCGATACTTCTATGACCCACTTGATCATTATATTCCTCTTCACCTCAAATCATACCTGTTTGATTTTTGTTGTACTTAAGTCAGAGTATATAAATTTTTTGCTATAATCAAGAGTGCTTTAAGTGATTAAGGAAACCTTCAGCGCAACTTTATTAACTAGATGGCGTTCATTCTTTCTGTGCAATTTTTTACAACTCTGGTGCACAAGTCCAGCAAAAGAGGACCCATCACTCTTGATTAATTTAGCTTTAGAGCACTGCCGTTAATTTTATTCGCTTATATTTAAGAAATATCATTCGATTTCAGTGACTAATTTACGCCGCGACCTTAAATTGCTTGCGCAGAATTGTCAGTGTGGCATGAGCTGTGCGGCTTTAAATGCCCTTCTGTGTCTAACCTCTTCTACAATTCTCGCTCTTCTATAATGCATACCTCAGGCTTGTGCTAAGCATATAGTGTTGCTGTATACATGTACTTCCAATTCAAATTCACAAACCTTGGCAGCCATATACCTAGAGAAATCGCTGACCTCGCCAGCGATGTCCCCAAGGACACAGGGAGACAGAAAACACTGCCAGTTCAAAATCCATATCAAATAGAAAACAAAACAGTTTTTTTTATTTCCTTTGTCTGACAACAGCTTCCATCACTGAAGAAGTGTTTGTTTTTAAAGAAAATTTGTTTCCTGCCCCTGGGCCCATTGAGCCCAGCCAACATTTATTGTCTATGATCGTTTGGCTTGTGCTGCTGAGTTACCCAATTGTGAGCGCTGTCAAATGTAAGACTGTGGTGTACGAGTGCTGGTGAACTACAGGACATTTTTTTCGCTTCGGCTTCGTTTGGACAATTTCGTCCTGATGGTCGCGGAGGATTTAGACATACAATTATGGGTCCTACTGTTTATGGGCTCAGTGATCTCTTATTTATGTAACACTCTGCTATCATGACTGTCCTTAAGACAGAGATTTGAGCCACCGTAATAAGGACGTTGAGGAGAGCGTTGCACAAACACAACATCCATATGTGAGCCTGCACTAGTAAACCCACCTAGTGTGTAAAATTTCATGTATTCCCTTTTTCTGGGACTTTGTATATAAAAAGCTTTCAATTTATATATGACACCATTCGCAAGTCTTAAAAACCGGGGTTTTATTCAGCAAACTTGTTTTCACACACTAGGTGGCTTTTCGTATGCAGGGCCACATATTGTTGAACCCCATATCCATCCAGGGTGATGTGCCAACACAGGCTGAACATTCATGCGTTTTTCCTTCAACCCTGTGACCACTAAAAGTGGCCAAAATTTGATAGATTTTAGACGCATATTTTAAAAATCCGCTGTTATACAAAATCGTGTGATTTAAGAATTTTGCCTTAAGCCCCATAGTACGAGTATTGAACCTGTCCGTCTGTAAAATGTATCTCTACTTTTGTTCAGTTTTCTTAAAAATTGTTGTAAATAATTTTTAGCGAATCACTTGAAGGCAAATATTCTCGTGTTTGGTGAAATAAATCAAGACGTTGCTAATGTTGGTGTGCAAATGTTTTCATTACTAAATACAACCTGTTTAGTATGATTGTATTTAGTTGTGTTGGTTGTATGTTGTATGTGGTGTGCGCTTATGTTTTACGTGTCGTACATTTTGAATCTTAATCCTTTGCTGCTCATAAATCAGCGCAACTCATAGTATTTATAGCGTTACGTAGCCCATCTTATACACACACACATGCATACACATGTATGCAGTTATTTGAGCAGATTTATTTACATACATACATATGGCTGTATTTATATACTCAACGACACACACACATACATGCACAAATACGCAACACACTCTCAAAACATGGCCATAATTCAGCTTTAATTAACTCGTTTATTAGGCAAATATTAGTTTACAAGATGATGGGCATGTTGCTGCAAATCAACCAAGAAACAAGCACGCATGTACTTATTTATGTGCACAAATCCAAATACATTCATATATGTATGTGTGTGTGTATGGGAACATATAATTTAATAAGTATTGGTGTGAAACGTGTTCAAATATTTGGAGATCTGTGTAAAGGGGTATACGAGTACATCAGCCAACCTGCGTATTTGCTTAACTGAACACGAACGAGAGTTGATAGAAAATGCTTAGTGAATAATAGTTAAATTAACATGTGACCCGGCACAAGAAAACCCACCTAGTGAGTGAAAACAAGTTTTTTGAGCAAAGCGCAGTTGAAGTTTCCCCCTCATATTGTGTGCATTCTGATTTCACTGTAAAAACACACTAAGTGGGTTTTTAATGTTTTATATAATTACAGTTTGACAGTTACTGAACGTTGTTGTTAAGACTTGTGAACAGTTTTATGTGAAAATTTAAGGTTTGTTTTTTTAGATACAAACCCAAAAAACAAATGATGTCATAAAATTTTACAAACTAGTTGGGTAATCGCTCAAATATGTCTCTAGTGCTATATACACGATCCAATTAGCCATTCAAGCATCTGCATAAAAGTTAGTGTCAGTTATTTGTTGCTATTTCGGCGACGTGCACAAAAGTATACTTTCTTTGCTATTTCATTGACATGAAAGCAATTATTACAATTAAAGAGTCTACCCTCGTATGTTTAGGGATATCATGTACTATATATTAAAAAAACGGTTGTATTTATATACATATGTATGTATATGTCACGATCATTGCGGTGTTTAGGTATCATTAGTATAGAGTACATTACATGGGACATGTTTGTTTGGCCAACAACAACATCAACACCAATGACAACAAAACTGCTCAATTGTTTGTGCACACACACACATATGTATGTACATCCATACATCCATACATACATCCATACATACATACATATATTCTTATGTGTTTGTGCATAAACATTTTTGTGCAAATGCCACAACAATAACTAATTTATAAATCATTGTTAAAATATTAAAATAACGTTATTAGCCGTATGTGTTGCTGATGGCCTAATATTTACGCGTGTACCGATGTCTGGATGCTACAAAAATGTGACACAATATTTATACTATAAATGCATGTGTACATACACACACACATATATACATACGTACGTACAAGGATGATGTTAGAGAGTTAGAAGTTGAAATTTGTATAATATAATACATTTGTTAATTATTTGTCTGTTATATGTAATTATTTTTCTTTTCCAGCAAAACAGTAATATAAAATCGAAAACTGGAGGAAATAATAACTGTTATAAAAATACTAACAAGAGAGAGAGAGAGAGAGAAGTAAAAAGTTACCGTTGCATTGAAGTCATTACTTAGTAAGCAAAAGCATGATGAATCAAGCTGCTGCAATCAATAATTATTTTATGCCTTAATTTCCGGTTAATTGTTCCCCGGATAATTCATAATTGCCCGCTTAAATGCTTCCAAAGAGCTCAAAGGACAATTTCAACAAAAATAGTGTCATAATCCCCGTTTAAATGAGTTCCATTTGATTGCGGTTGCCTTTTAAGTGACTCTTAATATTAAACAAATTTTAATAAATCGCATACAAAAGTGATGCTTAATTGTCAAAAATAGAATTCCCAAAATTAGAATATACTTAATTAAAGTACTCATATGGCAACTTTCAAAATTATGTGTTTTTATATATTTTGTAATGTTTGTTCGTTTTATTGATTGCGTTGCTCAATTAAGAGAGTTTGACTTTAATTGAGCCAATGGATCAATTAAAAGAGTATCGGTTACAAAATTTTCGTTTAATAACTCTAAAAACTCATTTAAGCGGCAATTACGGTACACAAGGTGGCCATCAGACAGATCAGACCAAATTAATGAATACAGTGCGCGCGGTATAACATCAATAACCCATTTCGTCAACATCTCCAAACATCATTAGGTTTTGAATTATATTTTTTTTTTTCACTTATTTATTTGCCATTTATTTATGATATGATGATGATATTCCTTATAGACTTTAACATTGCATTTGTGTTAATCTCTATTATATATAAAATTATTGCCTACAAATTTGGGGCTTCTCCGTTTGGAAATGTAGTATAGAAATATAGTTACATATTACGATTTTCTGTTCCCTTTCTGCCTGGTTTTAATGAATGGCCAATAAAATGCCTGTAGATCTTAAATTTGCATATTTATAAACGTTAAAAATCGAGATAATAGTTAGTTGATGTTATTGTGAATGCACTGTAGATTGAAATTTAAATATTAATCTGGTTCACTAATAGCCCACTTTTCAATTTAAGCATTTTCAATACAAAAATTTAACACTTATTTTTCTTTAACATTTAAGTTTGAGAAATGATTTAGATTGATAAAAAAAAAATCAGACGACCTCAAGCCGAGTATCGCTTAAAGGTCACATCAGCCCACCGTTACAATCAAAGCGCGTTTCATCTCTCACAATAGAAAAAAACCAACATATTTGTATATCATGAGAAAACTTCAATTATTTTTCTTTTTACAAAGAGAAATAAAAAGAGATTAATGCCTAGAAACATATGAGAGCTCCGAAGTGCCAGCTCTTCTTGACGGGTATTCACCCAAATTATTACCCGAAGTGAATGAGTCTTTTATCTTTTACGAATGTTAATGTAGTTTCACTAGAGGTTCTGGCTTTGTTGCCGTAGTGTCGTTTCCCGCACATTGTAAATTGCGAGCGTTTAAAAGTGAGTGTCATGGCCTAAGAATGCGGGGCTTCCCCTTATTAGTAAGTGAAGTAGAACAGCATTGCAGTTTGGTATTATGCTTTTCTAATCACCGTTGCTGTTTTATTGCCTTTTTGTCTGTTTCGAATTAAATCAAATAAATAACTCAGTAGATAAAAAAACTTGCACTCTTTTCTGCCACTGAGATCTAATCAAAATTACATTAAACTCTCACTTAAATTGTTCTGTTTGTTAGCAGAACATTAAATTTCAAAATACTTACATACATATATCATATTTAACTCAAACATTTTCCATAATATCAGTTCCGGTTCAATAACAAATGTCACCATATATTTATGCCCTGCATACGGGCACAAACTCGTGAGCTCCTTGCCACCAACTATTATACACCCTTCAATAGTAACGTTATTAAAACTTCAAATAAATTCCATTTCTTATGATATATTTAATATATATTGTATGGTGTGAACTTTTGCATTATAGCACGGAGCAGCAGAATGAAGGAAGAACTGAAGAAACCAAGAGAACGAAAAAAACAAATGAGCAAAAAAAGAAGAGCGAAGTAACGATACGAAACATAAATCAAAATTTCCATTACAAGCGAGTAAGAAAGATGAACCATAACAAAACATTTAGGGGCAGTAGTTGGGTAAATAGAGACCCGTAAAGGGTTAGCCACCCGAGCTGAGCCCCAGCCATTTCGTGCCAAACAGCTCAAACTATCATCACAAATAAAAGTTATAAACGTACCAAGACCAAAAACATAAACTGCTAGAAGAAGAAGAAGAAGAATGTGGTGATGGAGAAGGAGACGGAGAGAGAGAGAGAAAAAACCAAAGAACTGAAAATGATGCTTCCATGTTTTAACAGTGTCTGTAAATGTGTTTGTATTTTGCTCATCGTATCAAAGACA
Source organism: Epicampocera succincta (assembly GCA_932526305.1). Lineage (NCBI taxonomy): Eukaryota > Metazoa > Arthropoda > Insecta > Diptera > Tachinidae > Epicampocera > Epicampocera succincta. The sequence continues at coordinate 8,619,123 of OW052037.1, read as the reverse complement.
TCCCATGCCGTGATTTATTGAAGAGAAAAAACTACATACATACATATTTGTAGTTAGTGAAACGGGCTAAAACTGTAGAAGAAATAGAATACGCTGGCTGTTCTGGAAGTGGTAGAGGCAACAAACAAAAAAACAACAAACACAAACAAAAAATGAGAGACACAAAAATAATGTAAAAATGCAACATTTCTTTGATAAAAATTTTTGAACTAAATCAAAACTTCATTTCACATCGGTGCCATTTCTTGCGCCAACAACGTTCAAGTACAAATAACAACAACATCAGCTATATGAATATACATACATACATACATACATACATACCAGATGATATAAAATAACCCAGAAAGACAGTTGCAACAAATGTTGAATGAACATTTTTTCTTTATAATAAAAATACAAACTACAAAAGACTATACACGAAACAATATTTAAGCACAAACTTATAAATGAAAAATGCAAACAGCGGATATGGTTTTGATGAGCTGCATTCAAGGGCTGATGGTTCGAGGACGAGGTCCTTTATGAACCAAAATCGGTTGCAACTTCGTTGTTTCTTTTCAGCTTTAATTAAAACAACACTAAATAGAAACGGTATTCACTCAGTTTCGTTTACTGAACAGTATATACACAAGAACACTGCTGATGGGGGGTGTTGGCAAGCCGGCAAAACTAGTGTCTGGTATTGATATATAAAATGTGTAAAGATTCTTTGTAAAGATAAACTGATTGCTCTGTGATATTTCTCTTCAGCGGCCCGCCGCCAAATTAGTAACTGTGAAATTGGATAAAATTTTGTTTTCTTCTTGATTCTATATTTTCAAGTAAAGTCTGGCCTGAGTCGTAGATTTTTCAGCAGAGTAGAAAAGTGCTGCCATGCAGCACTTTTATAGCCCCCCCCAGTAAGTGAGTTACCAGACCCAGAAGCTTTACTGGAATGCGCGATACTATAATTGGTCACCCGAGACTACCTGAAACACAGACATCAGCAACGATATTAAATTTTGTGGTACGCTTGAGTCTTAAGACGCTATGAGAGGATTCGAATAACCAGAAATGTATGTATAACTGAGATCAGTGTTTCACCGTCATGTCAAGACTAGTTTCTCATATTAGATCAAATATTTAATAAATTAGTTAAAAAAATTACGTTTTCATTTATGGACATGATCGAAGCACTACACGTGTAATAATTATTTTGCGTTGGGAGCCATTTAATCATTCAAACGAAAGTTTAAAGAAAAATTGTATGAAGAGAATTGTGTCTAGTGCCCTCATTGGTGTAGTCTTGAAAGCCCCCCCCCCCCGACCCCCCCTAATAACGAGACAACAAATTCATTGAACGATTATGTTTTCTAAAATGTAATTGAATGATAAAAACAATTGATCGTTCTTAAGATCTGTGTATACAAAAAGTTTTCTTAACTTTTCGCCCATAATTAGATTTAAGGATTTGAAAGGATATATGAAAAGTTTCTTTATTGCACGATTACATGACATGTAAAAATCAATAAATAATGATTAAGCAAATAAAACTTCTATACTTTCACCTCAAAATCATTAAAAAGGCCCTTTTAGAAAACAAAGTTTCTGGCATAAAATTTACCACATGAATAATGAGAAAAGAAAAACCAAAAATAAAAATTCTTGTGACTCGTGTATCGAAGTTCGAGTCGACTCGACAAAAATTCACAACTGTCAGTTCAATAAATCATTTGCGTTTTGACATAAACAACGCTTCAATGCTGCTGCCACCTCCTTATTTGGTGTCTTTCTTCGCAAAACATTCTCTTTCTAACACTCACGCTGGAAACTCACACACACACACACAAACGGGCGAGCACACAACCAAAAGAAAGTGATTGTGAACACTCTGGTGATGTTGCCATTTGAAGCCAAGTTGCTACCAGCCAGCTTCGTGTTCCAATGAAAATCCATAAATATTGCAACAAAACAACACCAGCAAAAATGCTGCCATCACAGGCGCATAAACACCAGCGAGCAACTAACGATATAAAGCAATGAAAACGACAGGACTGAAGCAGATGAAGAACCAGCGGAGGAAGTATTGTATAGAGAAGAAACTGAAAGAAACTGCCATAAATTCTAACGACAACAGAAGCAGAATAGGAAAAAAAACCATTTTATATAAATTTATTTAAAAAACACACACAAAACGAAAACGAAAACGTAACAAAATGTTCATTCTTTTAGTCTATAGATCAAAAATGCTATTTTAGTTTAAACACAGTAGAAGCAGCCATCATCATGCATTTTATTGAGCCCCTGCTCCAGCATCCAGCAATTCCCCACCTCCAAAACCATCACATTCATATTGTGCCACGCGGTAGTTCAGTTTTACAGGTGAATTTCTTCAGGAAAACCCTCCATCACGGTAAATTATAAACAAAATATTTCGTAGTGCGCTTTTAGGAGTTGCTTCATCTGCAACTGCGTCTAAAAGGAGAGATAATTTATTTTTTCGATTTTTTTCGAAGTTGAGGTGGATGATTTCTTTAATACACGAACAGTTGCCTTTTTCATTTGTGCGATGGATGGTACGATGTGGTTGACATTTGCCACCATCTTAAGAGAAATTTGCCGGTTGGTGTGAAGATTTTGAGGGTTCTTATTTTTCAGTTTTTAATATCCAACATTTAGGCTATTTCGAATATAGTTTTAAATTATAAAAATTGAAACAAAATTCTAATTGTAAATATTGAAATTTTTTAAAACTGAAATTGAGAATCAACTGATTCAAGGCGGCGGTTTCACGACTAATATTTTTATTATTCAATTCAAGACTAAAATGTTTGTTTTTGACATTTCAACGATCATTTAACAGAACAAAAAAAAAAATTTATATGTAGTTGGCAACGCTGATATTTCAAAACGCACCAAAATGGAGCAAAAAACCCACCTAGTTTAGAATTTTTATTTAATTGAAATGTTTATTGAATTAATTTGGCATAAAAAGTTTAACATTTTTAGGAAACTGTTTAACGGACTCGGCCGAAATTTCTGCTGCAAAAAAAATTATTTACCATAAAAATCTATAAAGCGCGTCAAATTTTTAACGTGAGCGTCAGATTTTTTATCGCGAGTGTCAGATTTTTTATAGCGAGTGTCAGATTTTTTAACGGGAGTGTCAGAATTTTAACGCCAACGTCAGATTTTTAACGCCAACGTCAAAATCCTAACGCGAGTGTGAGAATTTGAACACGAACGTCAGATTTTTTAACGCAAGCGTCAGATTTTTAACGCAAGTGTCAAATTTTTTTAACGCAACCATCAGATCCTTAACACGAGCTTCTGAATCTTAACGCGATTTTTAATGTGCGAGTGTTAAATTTTTTAACGCCAGCGTTAGGGCTTTGGCACGAACGTCAGATTTTTTAACACGAGCGTCTGATGTTTAACGTGAACGTCAGATGTTTAAAGCGACCGTCCGAATCTGTGTTGCCAGAGAATCTTGAGCCAGAGATTGGTACAATTGTGTTTTTTTTTTTTGGTACTATTTAAGCTTGAAAAGTACAATGGCCCAGCAATCACAAGTTGTAGTAAAATCTTGATTATATAAATTCGCAATGGATATTTTTTACCCAAATTGTTTTTAGCCAATTTTTTGCATTTCTGCAGCTTAAAAATATACAATTTATTGAAAAATATAAAAACATATTTCAGTTCTAAAAAATCATTAACTTAAACTAATATTTTGAAATGTTTAAAATGCGATTATGAGAAACCTTTAGTGCTCTTCCAAGCTAAATTACTTACATTATCGCACACACACACACACACACACACACACACACACAGGCACGCACATACCTGCAAGTGTATTCATAGCTAAAATGTCCTTCATAAGTACCCAAAAGGAAGAAAAAAAAGCTCATTTGTGTGTGTGTGTGTGTGCTGGTGTGCTGGTGTGCATTACGTTTTGTTGATATAGACACGAAACGAGATTGGCGCATTTGAACGATACGAAAGCGCAAACAGAATTTATGTTGTGACACTTTAAACTGCGCAATTTTATGAATTTCTTGTTGCTGTTGTTGTTGTTGCCCGTTTATTTATTTTTTCCTTTTTTTTCCTCTACGAGTATTCTACTAACTCTTGTGCATTCTAAGTATATTCCTAGTCGTATGTTCTTGTTTAGCATTTTGCTGCCATTCTTGGATTGTTTGTCAAGTGCTGTGTTAGTTTTGAGTCCAAATTTGTATCAAGTTGCACATCCTTAGACAAAATTTATAACGATATTCTGAAGCACATCTCAAAACCGAAAGACACGAAAAAAACATATGGAAAGGACAAATATTTTAACAAATACGAGCACATACATACACATGTCCATACATGCCCGAGCGTATTTACATACACAAGTGGCTGGTTGGGTAAATGCGCGAAAAAGAAAATTTATAACATAAAAAAAAATAATAATTGATTTTGTAAAATTGTTCGTAAGTTTATCTTGTGTTCCATTAGAGATGGTGAATTTGATTGAAATTAGCACCAGCCATTGGAGCCCCAGCTGGAGGGGGGGGGGACTAACTTCACTCTCACAGCGGAGTTACTTGCAGCCATAAATGGGTGGCAATTTCCCGAAAAATCGTCTGTTGCGCAGCTGTAACTTCGGTATTTTTTATATTATAATACATTTAATTGATGACAACGTGTGGGAAGGCAGCCATCTTCAGTGCTACAAAGCCTGACTGCGAATTTCTTCCCCGAAAATGTCGACAAAAAGTTGAACCCTTTCCACTTAGTATTTGTTAGATTTTCTTTCTCACAAAGAAGTCAGAGGGGCGGCATTTTACCCCTCAAAATTTCCTGACTACAGTGTACATTTAATTGTCAATCCACCCGTGCGACTGTTTTCTTCTACATTTTGAAAACAGAAAATATTTATTTTATAAAACGCAAAGAATTTCGTTTTTTTTTTAGCACTGCCGCTGTCAAGTCATTTATTTATTTTAATGTTTACTTAAAACCTAAAGTCCAACACGAGAAAAACGACCATTGTTGCAACAACAACAACAACAACAACAACAACAACAACAATAACAAGCAGTGAAAAACAAAACTCATTCAAAAAATCTTGAACGACAACAAAAACAAATATGTACAATAGGTGGAAGGTAGAACGAGTGCACGGGGTGGTCGTACCACCATCATGATTTACCGCTTTAAATGCAGCGTAGTTTTGTTTTTTAAGTGCAGTGTTCTGGTGTCTGTGTTGGGAGATTTTGTTCACATGAACACAAATTCACACACACACGTACATATATCTTTGTTAAGTTTCGGTTTATGGAGCTTTTTGGTTAATATTTATACAAAAATTTCAAGGATTTTTTTTTTTATAAGAAATATTTTCTATATTTTTATGATGCTCGTGTGTTTTTTGCTGCTTCTCTCTCTCTTATATTTATATTTTATTGTTGTATATTTGTTATTTATTAACAAACATTCTGTGTGTGTGCGAGTGTGTGTGCCTGCGCTTAAACAATGATTTAGTTCATTAAGAGCACGAATCGTTTGTTTGTTTTTTCGTTACCTTAAGGAATCTAAAAAAACATATATTGCAAATCTTTCAAGGTTTTGCTGATTTTTCAATGATAACTTTTTATACGAAGAAATCTGCCATTATCGTATTATATGCTAAAGCAAGACTAATATGTAAAGGGTGTTGCCATACCAGCAAAAAAAATGTTTGCGAATAAAAACACATTTCAAGTTTTATCTCTGCCAACAATAATTGCAAGCAATTCTTATATGAAATAAACTATAACTACCGCCTTATATGCACATATATGCTAAGGCAACACTAACATTTAAAGGGCATGCCCATACAAGAATTTTTTTTAAACACAGTTTTCAAGTTTTATCTCTGTCAACAATTAATGTAAGAAATTGTTATATGCAAAAACCGAAAACACTGCCTCATATGAACATATAACATTTAAAGGGTGTCCCCATACCAAAACGAAAAATTTCGTGTAAGAGCGGTGTTCAAGTTTCATCTACGTTTTGCTTTTAGTTTGTTGTTGCTGTAGCGATCGTAAAACTCAAATATTTTTGGTGCAATTAACAAAATTTACTCATTATTTTAGAACTGTCCGCAAGTCACTCTGCCACCTTAACAGTAATACGATTTAAAATGTAGATTTTTACGAATATTAAAACCAATTAATTAGCAATTATTTAAACAGAAAAGTGGACATCACTTCACCTTAAACACTGAATTCAGTGCAGCAAAATGGACACACATGTTGCATTGCTGAAATATTATGAAATTTTAATTATTTGCTGGAGATTTTTCTAGATAAGAAATTTGCTTTTAGTTAGACTTCCAAGCCAATTTAATTTTTCGTTTTCCGTTCAATTACCTTTCCAGTAGCCGGCTTCTTATTGATTTCTCTCAACTATATTTTGAGAAAAACAAAACACGGGCAGTAGCATTAATAAAGGGGTGTTTGGAGGATTTAAAAAGAAGACTGTGATGTCTATGGGTTCTGCCTGTAGCCCATTTTCCCATTTTCTCTTTTTGTTTCTTCCATTATGAAATTGTTATTTTAAAAAAAAAACACAAATATAGATCTAATTCGAATTAATAGTTTCAAATTCAAATGCTTTTCAAAGTATTCTTGGAGAGTTTTTGTTTCACCAAAAATTACGATTCAATTTCATGAACTTTCGCCCTCTTTTTTTTATAATTTTATATAAAAATATTATTTTACTTCAGTATTTATTTGAAGTTTTAAAGGAAGGAAAATGTTGACGAAAACAAATGTTTTTTTTAAACATATGATTATAAAAAGTTTTGTTTTCTTATCCAGCTAAATAATTCACTGAACGAGAAACATTTTTATTTGAATTCGTATCTGCATGACTTGAAGAAATTAGCAATTATAGGAAGTTAAAGAAATGAAATATGATGCATTTAATCATCATATATGTTTTCCGGTATTTAGTGGCTCCAGTTTTGGTCATATCGTCAGCTATAAATAACCAAATAAATAAATAAATAATAAAAATTAGACATTTAGTGGGCGAGAGTCGGAAGTACGCAACTGCACCTATAAGTTCTTATATTATTTTTATTGTAAAATGCTAAAAAAAATTGAGTTACATGGTTTTATATTTCAGCTTGTGGTTGTGAAATTTTTTTTAAAATTTATTATTTTAGTTATTAACAAAATAATTTGTACGAAGACATATAAAAAATTTTGTTCTAGAGAACGAAACCAAAACAATAAAATTGGTATTTTATTACTCTTTGCCATCTAAATTAAAGAAAAATTTTAGTTTTACAAAAAATTAGGCAGACAACTAATTCTCTTGTCAGACCTTGGCCCATTATTAAATAATAATGCCGAAAGCCCACCACTTTTACAGGCATTAAAATTTAAATCAGTAGAAACTTTTTGCAGCAAAAATGTTGCCCTTTGAAAGACCCTTTTCTACACTCACTTGTCACATTAACACCCAATTTTTAATTCCAGTTTTTGCCCATCTTGTCCCAATTGAAAACGAAAAAAATCTTAAAAGAAATTTTTAATAACATTTAGTGAGCCCAGATTAACTAAGTTTATAGAATTTTACGATCCTGCCAGTTTGAGCAACATGTCTAATTACAAATTCACCACAACTTTTAGTCATGTTTGCACAAACGAAACACAACAGCAATTTCCACACCTTCAGCAAACCCGACCAGCACAAACGAGCAAGAAACTGGCAAGTGGCAAAATCTATTTTAAATAACAAGTTAAGTTTTTCAAAAGCGAACAAAAGGCGAACACACACCAGCACCAGCACCAGCACCAAAACACATAAACACTTACACATTTATTTATTTGCTTCAGTGGCTGGAGAAGAGCTGAGTATCCTTGCAAAATAAAAAAAATACAGAAAAATAAAGGTAAGCAACAAGAACAACAAACAACATCATGATGGCAACAACATTTGGTTGTAGCATTTAAATCAACAGCAACAACAATAGCCAACAGCAGCATCAAACAGACTTAAAAATATAATATGAAAAAAAACCCAAAAAAAAGAATGCACAAACAACAACAGCAACACACACACACACACACACACACACACAACAAAAATAACGAAAAATTAAGGAAAAACCTCAGAATTTTTGAAAAGTATCAACAGCAAAAAATATGAACATGAAAAGATGAATAAAAGAGGAACAGCACTAGAGATGCAAATAAAATACTAGAAAAACAAAAAGAAATATGAAGTAAAAAGAAAACAAGCTCAGCTTGCAACATTTTATGCTGATCCCTGTCAGGATACAAAATACACATAATCTTCAAAAATAACAAACAAAATAAATTTCCATACACATTCTATCTACAACAAAAATATTGCGGCGACTATATACAACAGCAACATCGTTTAGCCAAAGCCGAAAAAGGACATACGAAACACAAAACCATCAGGGCCAAGGTGTGTGCGTGTGTGTGTGTGTGTGTGTGTGTGGCACGGACGGGGCCACAACAGTTCAACATCAAGTTTTGCCAACAAACATCAACCAATAATGCAGACGCGATTATGTCCAAACAGGACACTAGTGGAATCCTTCCACATTTGCCTTGTTGTAAGTCACAGCACTATTTGCTTTCCCGTTGTTTGTTATTCCTTCTCACACACACACACACACATTGTACATACATTTCGTTTTGTGAGAGCCAGTTTTTTGCAAAACAAACATTTAGACAAAAAAAATAATCATAAATTTATATAAGAGTGGTGGTGGGGTTTTTATTTGCTTTTTAAAATGACATTTGCTTAAAAGGACAACACACAAAGAGAAATACCTTAAAAACTTAAAATTAAAATTAAGCAACAGCAAAAATGTCACCTTTAGACAAGATTTTCAAAGAATCTGGTCAAGAAGATGTTGGCCCAATGACATGACTGGCACATGATGTGAGATCAGTTTTAGAATATAAAGGAGCTTCACTTCCGAACTGCGCTAGAAGATAGTGGCCATATTGTTGAACTGACAGCCAGTTATTCAGTGCTGGATGTTTTGTTAGGACCACGTTCTGGGTTCTTTGTTCATTTTACGGCTGACATAATTCTCTTACCCAGAAGACTATTCGTGTTGCCGTGGATACATTTCAGGGTCGATGGCAAAACCTAAGATCTGACAAAACATCGCTGCCTTCCGAAATAGCAAGCAAGAGAATCCCAGGCAGTTGATTTCTTGTTATTCCCATGAACGTTTCCTTTGGCAGGCAACAAATTGGTAACTTTTACTTCGATGGCGAGACGTAAGATCTGACAAAAACAGCGCTGCTGTCCGAAATAATATGCAGAAGAATCCGAGGCATTTGATTGCACAGCATCGACAAAAATAGTGTGCAGTTGATGGTAGGCAATAAGTTGACATATTTTGTTTCATCACTGGGTCCGGGTTAAACGGCCGTAGGCAGGGATTCGTAGTTGTTTCTAAGAGTTTTGTTTTTGTGCTGGAAATAATTTAGGTTTTAGGAAAAAGCTCAAGATAACGCAATGAAATTTTATATGATTGTAGTTCAAGCGTTTTTCAATTGATGGAGGAAAACAGGGTCCCATCAACAGAAAGACCATTTAAGCCAGAGCCTCTAAAACTAGTCACCTGGACAATGTGATTTTAATAAAAATATATCACAATTCTTACTTACGAACCAAGTATTGGGCAAACTTTAAACCAGAAATATAAAATATCTTTAAAATATCTACTCGATTTGTGTTGACGATTGAAAAATTGATGGAAAAACTTTTTTCTTTCCACTTCGTTTTAGGCTTTTCGATGGTAGTGGATTCAATTCCAATAATTTTTTCAAATGTAGTAATTAATTTAATAAAAAAATTCAGGTAAATTTGATGCCAATATCTGTCTTAGATGAAAAATTACACGAGCATGTGATCTAAACGAGATCTGACAAAAATTACCAAATTTTTCAGGCTCTTTTTTCTACCAAAAAAAAACTTATTTTTATTCGATTTTAAATTAAAAACTAAATGATTATGGAGCTCCTTTTGCCTGAATTAGATGGGAATTAGCTGGAACTCTAAAGAAAAGTGTTTCCTAGCAGCCGGCCCACTGGGGCACACAGTTCAAGGTACATTCCGCATGAGGATTATGAGGCGACGTAGTCGTTCTTATGATGACAAAAATGATAATTGGCGGCCAAGGTTTGATCTCTGGTTACATTTTCGGTTGATGTTTTCTTCAGTTGCACATCTATACAAATATGTTATATAAAAGCCCTTAAACACCATTTAATTGCTAGAATTATGGCGAGAAATTATAGACTTTAGGAGATTTAGGCTGCGCTGCGCTCAATAACTTCAGACAAGTGGAACATTTCTATAATTTTTTACATCTATTTCCTTTTATTTAAGTTTAAACATGAACAGGTCCTAGTGAGATATTGGTTTTAAGTCACATGATCCAGTTACACACAAGCAGCCCATTTTTTTAACGTAATTTTTTTTTATTTTTACGCCATTCCGTATTAGCGCGGAGTAGCTAAACATTTTCGGTGTGGCGGCTCAACTTTGATTTTCTTTCGCACATTTTTTGTTTTGTTACGAATCACGCGTGACCAGAACTTTCTCACCAACTTGAATGTCAGTGTAAGTTAATAATCGATGAGACCACATGAGCGTCTACATAAGGGCAATATATGGTCATGCATTCCAGCTTCAGGCCCAGCCAAATAGTTTTCTTAGGTTTTTCGATTTCTATCACATGGATTAGAAGACGCCGGTTAATATCTCCTTTTTATTGTGTCATTGAATTCGTAATTACTTGTTTGAATGAAACAAGGAAAGCTACAACCTGAAACCCATCATAAATCTCCGTAAGCTTGCAGCTACTCGTATACGAAAGTTGACTTTCCTAAATGTTATTGTGATACATGTCCTTGTATTATCCTTTTACCTCTTTTTTTTCAAATTTATATGCCTGTATTTAAATGCATACACCAAGATTTCTTTGCCAGTTCGAACATACATACATTTGTACATATATTTGTATTATATTTTATTATTTTATTTCAACTTTACGATCATAAATGTCCAAAAAGGGTTTGATTTATTTAACAAACTTTTGTGCTTTATTGCGGAGCATGATGGTAAAAATGCGGTTGAGTTTTACGTTGTACGTCTTCTCTGTTAGAATTTGCTTGGCTTTTTGTTTCCCTCTCTCTTATGGTGTTTTGTTGCTGTTGTTGTTTTTGTAGTTCATACGCTTATAAGTCGTAAGTAATACAAAAGCAGATTTTTCGACAGCAGACACAGACAAAGATTTAAGATGACACCAGGACACCGCTGTCGAGGATAAATGGGAGTTTACGGTTTTCGTTTGCAGCTACACACAATTCCTGTTCATTCTTTTTTTCCTTTTTTTTTTTGGGACATTATGCTCGTCTCTCTGCTTCAGTCGTCTATATAGTCGCATTTAGCTACAAACCTTCTAAAAGCTGCAATTGTTACTAGAGGTTCTTATAATTATTTCTAGCAGCAACTAACAGCAGGAACGTACGAGGTATAGGATATTGAGAACGTTGTTGCTTTATGGTGCGGTGGAATTATTAATTTAAAGGACTTTGTCAAGAAACAAAATTTGCGGGTAATGGGAAGTCAAGAATTCTTCAGTTTGGTGTGCAGGCAATATTTATAAATGTCTTATATCCCTCTGCCGAAGACTAATTTCAATTGCATTGATGTAAATGTTTAACTGGATGATTGTTCTCACGAACGTCTTTTAGTTTTCTTAGCATTTTAAGGCAGCGCGGATTTCTTAGCCAACAATATCAAGATATAAAAATTAAACGTTCGCTCTAAAGTTCAAATCGTATGATCCACAACCTGGAATGGCACCGTTCGTCTACAATTTGTGGAGCGAAGACCTGAAGTGAAGATTATTTTTGTTCTTTAATATTCTGCCGCAAGTCGCAAGTAAGACACTTAATGCAAGCAAGTCTTTACTCAGTTTGCTGTGGTTCAAAAAGTAGGCAAACGTTAACGTACGACATCGTGGGACTAGTTTTCTTAGCTGCCCAATCAGCAGCAGTTAAATTCAAATGAAAATTATTCCTCGCCACTGATTTTTGGCCGTCAAGCGGAGGGTATTTGGGGGCTTTCTCACTCTAACAGAATACCAGCGAAGGTTTTGAAGTCAATTTCAGCAAAAACCTGCCTTGATAACATATAAAACAGGTTAAAACAAGGTATTTTCCCAAAATGTAGGAAAAAAGATTAACACTCTCTATTTCACCGTCCTTGTACAGACATTTTGTGTATCATTTCAATCCAACTGCTAAAAAATATAATTTAATCACGATTTTTCCCAATAATACAACTGGGCTTCTTTCCCGATAGGTCTAATATCGCAGCGTTCCGAGACTTAACTACCATTCAGCAGATCAGTTGCGTTATTTGGCAACATTGGTGGCAAAGAACGCCATCTATAGCCTCAGAGAAAGGCCAGTGTTATCAGACGTATGACAAAAGAAAAACACACAGTGGGAAACAAACTAAAGCATGATGGAGTATTTCCACAGCTTGATTTGATACTTGATTCCTGGACTAGGCTTATAAATCATGGACCTATGAAATAAATTCTGGTACTGAGATTTGCACGATTACATCTCAATGGCGTAATGAATTAGCATTGCAGTGGTGATAGTGACAGCCAATATGAGTCAGGTTATAATAAGGACCAAGATTGGCCAGAACATATATGGAGATTGTGTAGATTTCCCTTTGAACAAAGTCATAGATTACGGATTATTAAAAGTGGTTTAACAGCCCCTAAAGTCTTTTGCTTTCGTGGCAGCAAAACACTTAATTCGTTCGTTTTGCTTTGGAACCACTTTAATTCAATATTGTGCATAGTAAAACTAACATTGAAATTTCTTTACTGAGCGCAAAACTTCCATAAGCTTCATATTGGGAATATGATTAAATGAATGCAGCCTTCACAAAAGATTAGGGTGTCAGCGGATTTTGGTTGCAAAACATTCTGGATTCGCTTTGCGGCTTCGTTTGAGTTGGACACCTTCTCTTGGGAAGCAGATTTTGTCCTGGGACCCCCTGCTTTCTGTATAATTTCACTTGTGCAAATTCTTCTGAAATCTTCACCCAACTTTAACTAACACAATGGAGACCCAGGTAACCCTTAGGGTTGGTTGGAAAGAAATGGTTCGGATGAGTTGTCTCTTAAAAATACAGGAAAACGGATTGGTAGATACTGATAATAGCGATACACTTTCGGGTAATCCACCTGTTCCCGAGGTACTGTTGTCATTCCACAAGTGTCTATTATTCGTCAGTACTAGATAAAACGGAATTTTCAGGCGAGTCTGCTTGTGCTTTGATGTTTTAACCCAGTTAACCCAGGACTTTGACTTCCTCCACTGTCTAGGGAATTGCTGGCAGCAGGGATTCGAAAGCGCAAACTCTCGAGCAAAGGATTTGTGTTACGTGCCGCTTTCACATATCACAGGAAATTCCTACCTACGTATGTATTTCACTGGATAGAAACCCAAAACGCTGGGCGAAATTGTTTGGGATTTCCTGAGTCACTACTTGCGAAATTATACCTTTAAAGCAAATTAAGGACCTTTTCTTTTTTCCAACTACTTATATTGTATATTTTCAAAGGCTACCGGTTGAGATTTTTCCAAATCACAATCAAAGTATAAGGGGAGAGAAATGTACAACATAAAGATAAAATTTCTCAGGTGTCTGAGGTACTCCTTGGCCACATTTAATATTGTTCCTTTTTTTTCTTTTTTAATATAAAATTCCCTTGACCCACAACGTACTCTTCTTATCCCTTGTGCAAACATCCTGCTTGCGGTGAATTTTCCTACGATTTTTTACTCCAGTTGTTCCCAATCGAACAGGCCAGAAACATACGGCTGACGGACAATAAATTCCTATGAAACTCTTTTCTTAACAAAAACGCACGATTGATACGAGTACAAAAAGGCAAAAAATTCACTGAACTGAACGACAAAAAACAACACGAGTATTTTCAATTACAAATATTTACATACACGTTTCATGGAAAATGTGCACACAGGTCCCCAGTTCGTACAACTGAGGGGCGGTGGCAGACAGCAGCTACTAATTACTGGTAATTTCCACATTTTGTTGACACAATGCAGTTAAAGACACCTGCCGCCCAAGTAAATTTAATTTAACTTGTTTTCGCTTTTTTCGTCTTTTTCTTTCATCTTTTGGTGTTTGTTAATTTTGTAACTCCGTAAATCTTTTCAAATATTTGTGTGTGTGTCTGTGTGTGTGTGTCAGTCGGTTTCTGTGTGTTTTTCGTTTTTGTTTTTGTTGCTCTTGCTGTTAGTTTTGTTGTGTGGGGGCGAGCGATGTGCTGTTACAATTAACCAACACCTGAACTGAAATTGTACGAGTTCATGAGCAAACAGTGTAAACGCGTTACAAAAAGTACAAGCAAATAAAAATATATGTATAAAAATAAGAAGAACAAAAACAACACTGAAATGCATTTTCCACTCAAGTTCTTTGTAATGAACGTGCACGCCAAAACATGCACAAACATGGCAAGTAGGCAAACATTGTGTTATCTTACGTTGACAAACGCTGTCAACATCAAACGTTGGTGTTCCATATAAGGTGGCAACATCAAATAAGTAGCACTATTTGAACATTTAAATTCTGTTTTACTTTTGTGGCAGAGGTGTTCTTTCTGGTGGTTGTGTAATTCTCATTTGTTTTGATTTCTTTCGTAAGAAATTGCCTTATATGTCAGCGAAACATGTACATTTATAGCAAATGTGTTGCAGCATCTTGTTGTACGATTGTTTGGAAAAAAGAAATGTCATTTAAATATTTCTCCCATAACAAAGGAACAATACTGTGCATATAATCATATTCAAGGAGCAGGGATTTTGCCTTTGGAACTAAAGCCTGATATAATCAGCATTAATTGCCAAGACAAGGAGTTTGTTAAAGAATTTTTATAATTCCATAGAATTAATTTTTTTTATAATTCACACATTTTATATTTATTTTTATTTTCTCCTTTATAGACTCTGTCTAAACTATTTTAGTTTTCCCGTTTTCCTGGGCAAGAAGTATTGTGTCTACAAAAGACCGGACAGTTTATTCCACAGACTAGTCGGAATAATGAATTGCCAGGGTAATACGCTTAGCAGTTCTCCGGCCAATCTACCATAACCAGGTAAGCCTTGGCGGATTAACGTTAATTATCTAAAATTATTCCAATTTCAGGAACAAGATTCCTAAATCCATCAGAACAAAACCGTGTTTAATACCTCACACCACTTCGAAATACCAAGTGAGGCAATAGTGTCAGCGAGGGTTTTTCATCCCCATCTGAAGACAGCAGAATAACCCCAAAATAGACTATGAAACACCGGCCTAAACATGTGCGTAGTGTACCCATTTTCGGCATGAATTCTATCTGCTTTAAGACTAGCGAACGAAACGTTACTTCTTCTTGATCTGCTGACTTTCCAGTCTCGTAGAAGTCATCTAGTCGCAGCCCGTGCTAGAGTTGAACAAATGCTACAATGTTTGGAAATCTTTGGACCAGAGTTGGATATTAAGGTACAGCCTTAGAACTCTCAAAAAATCACGAAACAAGAGAAGAGTTGTTCGAATTCTAGTAGCAGCATCAATCCTTTCGTTTTAGTTTTAAGATATTATATTGCATATATAAAAAGTATATGTGCGAGATCAATCTGTAGGGTGGTGATTAAAATTAAGGCAACCAATCATGATGCACTGACATCTGGGTATGACAGGTATACCGGTACTTCAAAGCTTCCGGGCTAAACAGCCTGAATAAACTCTACGGAAACCTCATCAACTTTTATGACACTAAACTACGCCCTGTGAGGAAACCTGGTTGTTACTAGTTACTATTCTTTGGGGCTCTACGTTGCAGCTTTTCTTGTATCCCAGAATCATAAGCAAAAATAATTGCTTTAATTTCTGAAAATATGGTGGCCTAAGGCGCTATTTTGCCCACCGAATTTCTCTAAGGGTACTACTGTTTTTTCAGGTTTTTTTTCCTAAATAGTAATTGATATCGTAAAACTGCTGAAAAGGCAAATGATATGAGACGAACGAGTATCTGGAGTTTTGTTTTTCAATCCCAACAAACTTTAAGGATCGGATAGTGTGAGGTCATGCTGACATTTGCCCTTTATGTCAAAAGCCCTCTTTCATTCATGAGTCTGCTATACATCTACTATGTCTAAATCTTTTTTCGCCAGTCTATTAGTCTAGTAGGATAAATTTACTAAACGATCACACACACGAACATAATTTTTGCACATTGTAAATTTTTTTTTATTATTCCTTAACAAATTAATTTACATGTTTCTGGGATTTTTAATAATATCACAAAATCGCTTCAACTGCTTGCCATTTCATTTGATAATGCAGTTGTGCAGATGACGTGCTCAGCTTTGCATTGAGCCAATCGGAACGCACAGGAATGCATTACGAAATCGCAGCACATCAAACGCAACAACCAAATGCTGGAAAATGTTCATGAAAATCCATTAATTTATATGGAAATGTGAGTGTATTTTTTATATCCTTTATTTACATTCATATTTACTTCTCCATCAACTCACCCGACCTGCCGACTTTATATGGAAACATATAAAGTTGGTTGGTTGCATTCCGTTTTTTTGCGCCCCTTTTTTTTTGTACATTTTTACATGAATTGCATTGAGTTAATTAATTAAGATTCAGATGCAAATGTTTGCTTTGCCATTAAACGGGTTGCCAGCGTGATGTAAGTGATTCTTGCGGGGATTTATGTTTTTTGCGATCCGTTGCGAAAAGTGTTTTTAAATTCATATAAATTTATGTAGAAAAAAAATTAGCTTAATTCCCCTGAAGAGCAAAAATTAAGCATAAAAAAGCATTTTTTACAAAATTCTAAGTGATTTTAAAGTAGAGAAATGGTAAAAAAAAAACTTTTTTTAAGAATGCCAGTAATAAGTAATTATTTCGTTATATGGAAAACTTAAATATTTATTATTTAATTTTTATGCTGGCCTTAATTAGATGAAGTTCTTTTTAAGAGTTTTTGGTTTCTTTTTTCTTTTGATTGCAGTTTCTGGAAATCGGCACTTCTTGGCTATTTGTTACAAATTTCAGAAATGTGAATTCGCGACTCAAAATGTAGAAAAACCGAATCTTGGGAGTGATGCGGGTGCCTTGGATTGTCCTGCACAGGCTCACGGACACTGATTGGACAATTATTTTTTGCCAAATCTCTTGGTTTACTGTTTGCTGAATCAGTGGTCTTAAAAGTATTCACCATTCAGGGAGTCTTCTCGTTGGGAAGTTTTGTGGCGATGGTGAATTGGTTGCAGGTAGCGAAATATTGCGTGAGCAAGACATCCAGACTACAAGATGGGCCGCCTATCAGCTGTCAAAGTTTTTGAAGACTGGAAATTTCATTATGAAGATCTTTCAGCGCATGGCCAACTTTTGTACTCGTGATATATTTAAAAAATTTGAATATTATTATCAAAATTAATATGTTTTGTGCAGCTTTTTTTGCAATTGTGTCTCCTTGGGCCTTACAGTGGGCACAAGAACTTGAGTCTATTATAGACAAGGGACTAGAAATGATGTTTGCTTCACCTTTGCCAACTCGTGTTCATTGTGGGTAATTTATCCAGCTGTTCTTGTATTTACAACTACGGAAAAAGATCAGCTGGGTTACGCTGAATGTCGCTGGAAGACAAAATTGTTGGAATATATTCCAAAATGCCAAAGAGGTTGTTGTTACTCTCGTCTAAACTGCTGTAACACTAAAACCAGCCAATCTATTGTATATTATGGCTCGCAAATTATCTCCCTGTGGCAATATTGGTTTCTTTCAGTGTATTGCAAAAAAAAATTCAAACATGTTCGCACTGGTTTAATATGTGAGTCTATGGAAAAAAAGCCAGCAATAACCATGGCGAGGTTTTTGGTGCTGTCTTTGGCTAAAGTTTATGCTGTACCTTCTTTATGGCCTGTAACTGTTGGGTGGTATTGAATGTTGGGAAATCGTCGCAATTGAGTTGGAGTCGTGTTGCAAACTGGCATACATCTGTTGCAGTGCCGCACTCAGGCCCGTAAGTCTGATTGGTAATTTTTAAAGGCAAACAGCATAAGGAAAAACATGTTCCTTGTAACACCACTGTCACTGATGTTGCTCCATTTTTGGTGGGCAAACAATTCTGTTCATTTGTTAATTTTTGTTCCAAAAGTAAGAGAAGAACAAGGAAAACAAAAACAATTTTGTTGACTTCGGTATTTTTGTTCTTAATCTTCTTCATTACGAAACCTGTTGATTTTGTCGGCATCACTATTTAAGACTTACGGCTGCGTTATTCAAATACATTGTTGTTGTTGTTGTTGTTGGTGGTGCTGCTGTTTAAATGGGGTGAAGTTCTGCTTGATGTTGTTATACAGCCACCAGTTGCCTTTTTTATACGGGAATATGTTTTATCAGACGTTGTTGTAGTGAAGGCGGCACTATCAGCCTGTGGGGCAGCATTTATTGGTTTATCATTTTGTTTAAGATTTTTCGTTTGAACCGCCACCGTCCTCTATCAAAGGTTTAATTTGTTTTCCACTTAGTTTGCGCAAATATCATAAAAGCGTAACACTATTCGTCGGAACGAAGTCAAGAAGGCACATTTGCAGAGAGACGTGTTGCTTGCAATTAACCGAAAGAAGAAAAAAAAAAACGGGGGTAAATATTTGAATTTATAATTGTCTTACACGTTGTTGTCTAGATTATTTGCTCTTATCTTGAAATAAGTTTTGCCGCTTCGGCTTTAGCTCAAATGCTGCAATGCCTTAAAGTAGACGGTTTTAAAATTTAGGTACTTTTTTGTTTTAATTGAAACCAGCAGTCAGGACATGACGCCTGCTCATATACTATAATAATAACTTTGGGATGATATAATAATAACTTTGGGATGGTGGACAGAGGGTGTAGTGTTTGTGGACCTTCAATTTCAGATTTTAAACATTAAAAGTATCAGGTTAGCAGGGAATTTGTTCCACATATGTAAAGATAGAATGTGTCCCTTCGCCGAGTCACTTGATTTGGTAGGCTGAAATTTCAAACAACATCACAGCATAACCAGACTCGCCTATTTATTTCTTATAACTAAAATTTTTATTATTAATCATAATTGTCTTAATGTGGATACTAAAACAATAAGTTTTTACAAATTACATTCATAATTAATTAATTGATATTAAATCGTATTATGTACTGCGGCAGTTACCAATAAGGAAGAATGAGCTAAAGCTGAAAGAGGCGTTGGAGCAGGTAATCAAGAACAAGAAAAAGGAGTTTGTGGGACTAGTTCTTATGTCATTATTTTAATTTATAAATTATACATAAAATACAAAATTTCATCTTCAATAATTTATTTAATTTAATTACAATTCGCTTAGATGAAGCAGTTCATATCCGCGTATTATAAGATTTAATATTTAAAAAAAAATTAGTAAACAATAAGAAATTGAAGCCAATCCAATCTCTTTCTAATACAATTGGATCTAATAATTAATAATATTGTATAAAAGAATATTATTACTGAACAGGCACCTGTCGGCATGTCTTTATTTTTGGGGATCAGTACTCAGGGCTCGATGTAGGTACATTTGCAGTGCATTGTACCTGAACTGGGCTGGGGAGAAGAAAAAAAGGAGTAGTCCTGCGCTGTTTTTTTATTCTATATTGCAGGGATGAGAATGTCAGAATACAACTGATGCTGTTTTGACTGTTCAGTGCCCAGTGTACTGGCCCAGTGTCGAAAAAGCACAGTCAAATATCAATTAACCCAACATTGCGTGTTTTTGTGTTTTTTATTATTGTTTTTAGTTGAAATTTTTTTTTTTGGCTATTGTTGTTCCACCAGAGTCTTTGGTAGGAATCGAACCTACGACCTCTGGACTGTTGGTCGTATACTCTACCAACTCATCGAGGCACTAGTACACTTGGATCCTCCTAGAATTAGATGTCACACCTACAGCATCAAGAACCTCTTCTTGGGATTTTAGTTAAGCCAATATTAGCACGTTTCAGCCAAGGTACAGGTGTACCTCAATCAAATGACCTTGACCGGTATCGTTGACTGAAGGTATTTCAGGGATTTAATGGAGGTTTTGGAAGAACCGGCACAGCTGAAGCTACCTGGGCACTACCAAACAGGCTTGGCGGTTGCCACAAACGTGTCATCTATTCTCCTCTCTATACGCTAGAAAACCGAGTATCCGAATTTGGTTTACGATAAAGCACAATCTGATCCCTGGGAGGAAGCACTTGCAGTATATTTAGGTAAATCTGAAATAGAACCCAACAAACCAAGTTGTTGCCTGTTGATGGTGTTATTTTTAGGCAAACCTTAAAAAATCCGAGTAGCATAAAATTAAGATGTGTGTTCTTTAAAAAAATATGTTTAGCCCAGCACTCTGCTTTAGTAAGGCCAATGCCTTCCAGCTTCTTTAGATCGACTGATTCAATAACTATGTAAGTGTGTATGTATGTTATGAATATATGTATGTATGTGCTGCAAAAATACATTTTGAAAAATCTGCAAATAATTTGAATTTTCGATATCTCTTTATTAAAAATTGACACGCACACACACACACACACATTCAAGCACAGCTGTATGGCAAATCCAATAATACTAAATTGCAATTGGTAACATAAAATACAGACATGGTCATGGAAATGAAAATGAAAAAAAAAATGGAAATTGTATATCTCGTATATAAAACACACGCCACTGCACTTATTGAAAACTGGGAAATTGACAAGAAAACTCAAAATCATTTCATCTCAAATGATTTTCCTTTTCATGTGGCAAAACCGAGCACAAGAGAAATGTTATTTAAACGCAACGAAAATACAAGAAGAAAAAAAAATGGTAAGAGATAATAGAAAAACTTAGAGCAGAACTTGGCAATAAGATAAAATACACACTTGACTTGCAATTCGTACTGGTTTTGAAATGGATACCAAAAAAAAAATACAGAAGAAAATTTCATAGTAGACCATCAAAAACATGCACAAAGTCCATTGGCTAAGAGGAATTTTTGTATACGAGAGCGGCTGGTAAAAGTGGTTACATTTTCATTTAATTTTCTTATAATATTAATAAATTCATTATAATATTATCGTATTTGATGTTACTTAAGACTTTTTGACCTTCTTGTACAAGCATTTTGAATTTAATTCTATTCAAATTCTCGCACCACCCTCCTACAGGCCATCATGAACACCATATGCTTTCCCACAACACTACATATATTTACAACATTAAAAGAACTTTAAATACGAGAATTTCATGCACAAAGATAGAAACTCTTTTTTACTTGCACCACAAACAATTCTAAATGCTATTGTTTTTGTACAACAACAATACAATATGATTTCTGCCAACAAGTCAAGTCATACAAAGTCATCAAGTTTTCAGTTTTCCCATTCGTTCGTTTCGGTTGCAGAGTGGTCAAGTGGTGGCATATATTCGCCACCACCCCCTCCCAGACCAAAAACAAAGTATGTTTTGATTTTATATACCGGTTGGATATATATTTATATACTCGTTCTCAGGCATCTATATGTTTCAGCACATCTGCTGCTGCAATATTGTTGTGTGTGCAACGCAACGTTGTCATCTGTTGTTGATGCGCATCAGCAAAATGCTTGACATCCATAATACTGACGAATATATTTTCATCACAGACACACTCAAGTGTCCGTATACTTTTGCCTGAACATGTATTCTCGTATGTACATACACACACATGTATGTATAATTCCATAGAAAATTCTATTCGTAATTGTATATAGGAGCAACACAAGTTGAGGGTTTGTTGCAACTCTGTTTGACCATTGGAAGAAATGAAGTGCCACAACTTTGCGAAGGGCAAAAATAACACAAGAAAGAAAGAAAGAAAGAAAGAAAGAACACAGAATGTATTACGAAGTAATAGTTGGTTGATGTCACCACTTCCGATGCCATCCTTCACCAGGCCAGGCCGCTGCTTCTGCATAAGATAATTTAAGATAAAAATTTATTGTACAATTCAATCAATTAAAATATAAATAATTACAATTATTACTGAAGTTTATTTGTAAAGAAATTTTCCCTAGAAATCTACAGTTTAAGAATGAAACTTTTGATTTTGACATTTCACGAACCATCAACAAAATCAAACTTCGAATGAGGGACTTCGCCGCGCCAGCACAAGACCAAACCTGGGCAACAGTCTCACGTATTTAGCTCGATGTTCGTGAAATATCAAAAAATTGAATTTTACTGCTGACCACTTCTGACTTCCCAGGCTGGCGAAAACTTAAAAAAACTAAGTCTCTCAGCTTGTGCCGTTACGCAGCTGATTTGCTAGGGAGCTCAGCTGCTCGGAGCAAACCAAGAAAAAAAAATAACGGCGCTGTCAAAACAAACGAGAGTCTATTTCGCGATGACATTCCATGTCATTTTGTATGCAAAGTGTGTTCACGATGCAGTTCTGTTTCAGCGGTGACATTCAAATAAAAGTATAAAAACTTTTATATTTTCTTGCGCAATACAAATATTCTAATTAACTCTTCTAAGTCCACAATAATCCTTTCAATTTATTAAGCCAAACAAAAAAGTATATTAAGAAGGAAACTGACTTTCGTTTCGTCTTCAAAAAAAAAAAAAAAAAAAACAAACAAAAATATAAAAAAAAAACTGGGCAATAAATCTTATTAATTGGTCCAAAATATAATAAAACCGAGAACTTAATCTACAAATTTATAGTCGTTTGAAAAATAACAGAAGAACAAAACAAACGCACAAACATTTGCAACTGCAACAAATCACTATTAAAATGAAAATGTTAATAAAATTGTTTATGTTTCGTTGTAGTTGTCCTTTTTTATAATTTCTTAACTCCCAATCAAAATAGTTTTGGTTTTGTGTGTCTTTTTTTTCTTTGTTATTTTCTAAACATAAAAAAACCAACTTCAAGCCAAAACAAACTGCTACTCCTACGTTCGCAGCAGTTTTCTAAGGCAAAAGGAAAAGGTCGGCATCGTTTGCAATAGAAGACAAACAAACAGAAATACATAAAAACAACAGAAATGAATTGAATAAAAATGCAGAGCAGAAGGAAAATCGGCAAAGAAGAATAACTGAACCAAGGAATGAATATTAATCAACAGTGATGCCTTTAAAAACGCTAAAAGAAAAAAATCGCTCGAAACAAAATAAAGCGAACAAAAGTAAAAAGTGTTTTCTTTCTCAAATGTATTTCCCTAAAATGTTGTTGCTGCTTTTTTATGGTAAAACATGTTGAGCCAAACGAGGCTGAGGTGTTTCAAGAAACAAACACCAACACCAACAACAAAGAACAACAAACACAAATTTTACTCTAAGATATTTGGCCATAAAACAACATAAATATGTGCTCGCATGCTGGTCCATTATGTTGCAGCATTGTACGATAGTGCATGCTGGCATGTGTGTGTGCTGGTGTGTGCAAGTTAGGTTATGTTTTGTGGCAGCCAAAACAGTAGCAGATGTAACAAAACTCCATGGCACAAATGAACATAATTCGTATTAGCAAATCTACATAAAATTTACTGCGACTCTTCTCCCTCAAATGGTTAAAACTTAAACTTGCACTGCATTCACGTAACAAAATAAATGTGAATATGTGGCCGCCGAGCATGAGTTTGCATGCATGTGCTTGTGTGGGAACGTCTAAAAGTTATGGCATGGTGTGCAAACAGTTTAGTGCGTATGTGTTTGTGTTTGTGTTTGTGGCTGTTAGTCTTAAGCATCCCAGCGGTGAAATATCATATTTAAATTAAAAAAAAAAAAACACAAAATTCAGACGGCGGCTATTGGCCATACGCCATATCGCCCGTCCGGTTATAAAGAATATTTGCGAAGGCAAAAACAACTGCTTCTAGTAGTATTTAGAAACTTTATTTTATGATGCTCATCTACAGCTCGTTTTGCTGAGTTCACCTCTGCTGCATTTAAGCTGCACAGATTCTTCATAATCAGTTTTGTTGCACAACATTTTCGTTATCGTGGCACAGGCGTTGTCAGATTTGGCAAAACTATGGCCAAAGGTATGACTATTTGCTTTCAAATCGTTTACATAAGGTTGATTAGCGGAAGGGGGTCAGTATGCCCCCGGACACGTACTACACGTACATGAGTTTGTCTTTCTGACAGTAATAGGGCTTGAAATGATCGCAATAAAGTACTTACAAACTGCTCCGCTTGACAACAAAAAGGCAATAAGCCAGAATAAATAACCTCTAGAGCAAAGCTGAGTATTGGCACGTTCTTCTTCTTCTGGCGTACAGTCCAGACTAAGCCCGGGCCTCAACCAACAAGCTTTTCCAGGCACGATCTTTAGCCAAAAAAGACGGTTGAGGTCCGTCTCCATTTGCATGCGCCATCGGTTCCGTTTGCATTGTCCCACTACCTCGTAGTCGAGAGTTCTGCGGGCTGGAGCATTGTATTCCCTGTGATTTAGTCGTGTACAGTTCGTGATTGAATGCTCTTCTCCAGAAACCATCAACGCAAACAGGACCAAACATTGAACGTATGGGCAGGTTGTTTGGTATAAAACACGTTTTACGATCTTATTTACGGATCTTTTTTAATATCGGTACGAAAATTGTAGTAGTCTAAAATTAATCCACGCGGAATAGTTTTAAAATATTCTTGGTCATTTATAGGTATTTCAGGGTTTACTTTTTATCGGTGGGAAAACATACCAAATAAATAAGTTGCATATAATTTTCAACCCCTTCAAGTTAACCAAACCATAGAAATAGACCACCGTATAATATATTTTTACCACTGGGTAGTTATTTACTAACGTCTGCTTTAGTCTACTATGAAAAGTTGTAGTCTGTATTTGGTGGTAGATTTTTATAAACTGATGAGCAGATAAATTTATTAAGTAAAACCGTATAATTGTTCCTAAAGGACGGACGGTCAGGATCTATCTGGAAAATATATGACTAAAAATGCCAACAATTTATGCTCGCAGTTTGACTAGAAGATGAATGCGATGATATTCCAAGAATGGGGAAATTCATACAAAAATTACAAGATTAATTAAAACGCACACTTATTAATAGATTGTTAAATTAATAATTGAAGCGCTAAGAAATCGTTATTGTTCTGTAACATTTTTTGTTTTTTTTAAATCAAGAATTATTTTATACGAATTAATTTCTGGTTTTATTCTTGGTTGGATAAATTGGCGATAATTTGCCATCAAAATTAGAGATGATAACTGATCTGTCACAGTTCGCATTAGCGAGACTCCAAATATATATTTGTTGGTTTATTAAATGTCGGCAAACAAGGAACAACCAAAAGTACGACAAATAAGTTTTTAGCAACTTCACAACAATCCTGTGAAAATAAACTCCGGATTAAATTTTATATATATGTTTTTAATTGTTTTAAATTTCATTACATAAAAATACAGCTGATCAGCGATGTTGTTGGAATTATGGCAAAATAAATAAACATTAAAAAAATTTAAAATAATTCAAAGCTGAACTTAAAAGTATAACAAATAATAAGAAACATAAAAGCTCAACATATAATATTTTTATTTATTGTTTTTTAGCAAAAAAAAAAAAAACCTGAATATCACATACGATTAAAAAATTTGATCTTATACGATACAATATATTTATTGATATTGATAATTAACTAAATAATATTAAAATTTTATATTTAATGCTTTTACGGACATTTTACATTTCAGGAAAAAGAACTGTCCTTAAGAAATATGTTTTTATGAAGGTGATAGATGCTGCGCCAATGCTACCCTTAATTTATTAATCCTTAAGAGACAATTTTGTTTCTATAAGCCGTCTTTTAGCCGCCCCATAAATTAAGCGCTCAAATGGTACATCTTGATTAAAGTGTCAATCTTCTCTTTAAATAAAAACTTATACATATACATATATTTTTCTAAACTTTTGTCTATTAAATCACTAATGCCACGCACGGCACATAATAACGTCCACAAGTCATTGTTTAATATACGTTTTTCTCCAGCCTTAAATACCTAAAACTTGCGAGTATTTAACGGTGAGTTTCTTAAGTTGCTTGACTTTTATTATTAAGCTCTTGTGTACTTTGCTCGAGTTCTCAAAACTGGGAAATTTTCGCATGTAAGAGCCTCTTATTGTTTGTTTGCGTAAGTAACTGTGTAGATCCTTTGCTCCTTTTTTCATACATATGCCGACTGTCTGCACAGAATAACAACCACTAAATACAAATTAAACAAATCCATAAATAATATTTAATAACATTAACAGGGATATTAGCACAGACACCAGCAACTGGCAACAGCAATAATGGTAGCAACAACAGCAACAACATATACAATATATTGTACATACATATATGTTTGTATATGTAATCGTGTTATTAAATTTGCCATAGTGTGTGAGTGTGTGTGTGTGTGTGTGTGTGTCTATGTATTAAGTTTGAGTTTTAAATGTACGAGTTCAGCAACTCACAATAATGTTGATTTTATACGCATTTTCGCATCTTATTGGTCATGTTGCTCCAGCAAAGTTGTAAATATGATAATTTTGTGAATGTGTTTTGCAATGTCCACTAACACAGCATTTGATTTGGATACACTTAGCAAAAAAACTTTACCTTAAATTAGTATAAAAAAAAAATGGTGCTGAACTTATGCCACTACAATGATGCTACTCAAAGGAATAGGATTGTAAGTCCGAGTAATAGGCCCTATCCTCTTTGGATCTTTCATTGGCTGTGGGCAATTTCAACCCATCACAGCTGCTGTTAACGCCCTTTTGACACTACAATTTATGTTCACTGTTTAATTTTTTAAGTGCAAAGAGTTCAGATATACATATTAAGAAAAATAGCAACCCGTCAAACATTTACTAAAGTTATAGATAAATAATTAAGTTTTCTTAGAAAAAAAAAAAAAACATGTAACATTTTTCCAATTAAAATTGACCTCGACACGAAATTGAGTTCTTTAAAAAAATTAATTTTTTAATTTGCCAATTAAAATTGACATTTCCAGCTTGAAGCACTAAAAGTCTTGATTAATGCTCGACTTCTGGGCAAATTAAGCGATTTATCGTTTTTTTCTATACGGTTTTGCTGGTTTCTTATAAACGACAGAGTTGACACCACTTAATCAAACACATAAAAAACAAATATTTCGTTTACATTTTCTATCTTTTGCTCTGGTTAAAATTTATAGTTTCTTTCTATCAATTAACGAAAGAAAAAATCTAGTGTCATGAGCGCAGTTACAGCTCCCCGCTTCAAACATACTTTTACAGCAGTTATGAAAATTTGATCAGTTCCAAAAGCGCAATTATATACAATAATTTTAAGGAAATTTATTTACTAAGACAGCCGTAAAGCAGCTCTTTGCTAAACTCGAATTTCTAAAAAATATGTTTTGAGAAAAAATAATTAACAAATAATTGCTACAGACAACAACGTTGCGGGACATTAAATTAAACGAAAGTAAAAACTAATTCTGGCTTCACAAGTTATTCAATTTAAGTTAATTTTTTCTTTGAGTGCGGTCCCACGAATTAATATATGTGTAAACCTTGTGTCCTTAATTGTAAGGTATGTGATTGTTTTCGAATTTTCATACATACTTGGCTTTTAATAATAATTTGTTGTCTTGGACATTTAGTCCGACTTTGTTAGATTGATACTTCTTATACTGTTAATAGTAAAATAATCACAAAACCAAAAAAATGTTATATATTCTTTTATAGTTTGAACAACTTAATTCAGGGTTTGTTATAAGATCATGGTTTTGTTATAAAAACTATTTTATGAGTTTTAAGGCAGCAAAATATTTATATTTCATTATAACTTTTATAAAGGCCCGGATTAGGCTACATTGAATTATAAGTCATAAGAAGCAGTTCAGGTGATTTAATTCTTAAAAAGTGCTCTACTATAAGTGGCTACTTTTGTTGGGAATGGATAAGTGCTTAAGCGACCGCGATATAACCCGCTGTCCCCCTCGCTTTAAAGACTACGAATTTTGCTATTCTTTGTGAACAAAAAAAAAACAACTTAATTCTCTTTAATAATAATAAAAGTGAAACGAGCATTTCGTTAAGGTTTCAAAATTTCAATTCCAAGAACAAGGACGATTTTTGGGATAAAGCAGCGTGAAAGAATTTCATTAGTACTGAACGAAAATGCTAAAAATATACTTTTAAAAACTAATTTAAAAAAATTATTTTCTAAAGGCATTTGGATTTGATTTATTTCTGTTAATTTTATGGAAAATGAAAAAGTTTTCAAAATTAATAATATGATTTTAAATTTACACATTCAAGAATGTGAATAGTGGGACAAACGTCAATTCTAGCAGTTTTCATTCATTATTGGTAACCCGAGCGCACTGTATTTTTCATATACAGTGGAATTTCCATATAACGAACTTCGTTGTAACGTAAAACTCAGTATAACGTATGTTTTATTGAGTGCCTTGAGAAAACCTCTTTAGTGCAAAGTTTTTCATACAAACCTACACTTTAGCTATAATTAACAAATTCTGAGCAAAAAAGCCTCTATATAGAGATATATTCGTTCGCGTTATAAAAACTGCAAAGTGTAAATGCGCATTTGTAAAGCTTCTGTAGAACGAAGTACTGGTACAAAAGCCTCTATAAAACAAAGTAAGAATAAAATTTAAGGCAAAATGGTGAAGTCCCGTTGTCAAAAAAATCAATTCTTAATAGGTGCGCAAATGGTTATAACGAATTTTTGTGCATTTCTTCGAATTTCTTTACTTTAAGGCTTTACTAATTACATTTATAGCGAAGCAAAAGCTGTAACAAAGTATTTTCGCACCCCCTCCTGGAATTCGTTATATCAAGGTTTCACTGTATATGATTGGATGTGACTTGAAATATATATATACATACATATTATATTGTAAGTTTTAAAATTTTAGATATTTTTATTAATTTTGAAACTGCTTTTTAGATCCTTTGTCAATCACAAGCCGAATGACGATGCATTTGGGCTGGAAATATTTTATTCGCTCGTATATCAAACCTAGACATGGGCATGAATTGCTACTAAGTTAAATGTAAACGAATACACGTGCAAAAAGTCATTCCATCCAAGAAAACTAAATAGACTGAAAAGTGAAACAAACGAAAAAACAATATTGGCCAGAAATCTCCACCATAATTCTTCTCTTACATGCAAGTGCACAGGCACTTCAACATCATTTAAAAGCCAACATTAAATTTCACAACCAAATGATCACTGATAAATATCTCAATAAATAAAGCTTCTGATTTATGAACTCAACAATGATGATAACGACAAAACGAACAGAATGAAATTTATAAATAAATCGAATGAAACAAACTCAAGTCCGACCAAGAAAAACAGAAAAATCTCCATTACGGGCTGAAGTTGCTTTAAAAAGAAAAGAAAAAAAAACAATTGCAACAACAAAAATAACAAAAGCAACACCATCAACGAAATTTCAGCCAACACGAACAAAAGCAACAAACGAAGGCAGACAAAAGTATTGTGATTTTACGATACAAAACATTGATAAATGCCCCAGATCCCTTTGAAAAAAAACTCCCTACAGAAAATAAGTAAACAATAATGAAAAGCTTGAAGGATGAAAAAACAAAAACAAAGAAGGCGAAAAAAAGAAGAACACAAGAAATGAAATCCTAAGAAAAATTACGGTTTTAATGAACCAACCAACAGGAGACACGTTGCAGCAACCACAACCACAACCACAACATCAACATCAACATCAACAGCCACAATGTCAACTTTTTTGCCAGGGCCATACAAGATATGGGAATGCTATCCCTTCAACTACAACAACAACAACAACAATCTGGCATTTTTAAATGTCTACGCAAGATTTAAGTTTCGCGCGCACTTGGAACGAACGAACAACACAAAACAAGTGTCGATGCAACAATTAATTGCGTCAAATGTTCACAATACTTTCAATCCCTTTCACGTACTCAGCATAATAAATGCGATTTTTTGTTACCAAGTACACACATACCTACACACTCACTCACTCACACACACTTATATAGACATATGGACATGCATAAATTTATGGAAAAGCGTATGAGAGGATATTTTGTAGGCATTTCGCGTCTTGTGTTTAGGTTGTGTTCCTTAAGCCTTTATGAGCGATAGGAATCATTTAATTAAATTGATTTTTAGGCAAAAATTCTGCAGACAATCTCCCCAACTGATGACTTTCAATTAAACATTGTTTATTGACTTGGGCTCTCGAAAAAACCCCAACAAAAAAAAAACAACCAGAAAAATATATAAGAAATTTATAGGCAAATAAATTTAAATCAGTAATAAGGAAGATAAAACATACTCGTACTTAAGCTTAAGAAAATGATTAAAATTGCCCGCAGATGTACTCTTATATGAGGTCACGTGATGTGTGGCTCAGATGCGACAATAGAATAAACACTAGCAGCGAAACTGGCCGCTGTGTTACGTTAACGGACAGTGAGATTGGAAGCCTTCCACAAAGAACTGCTGGGGCGGGAAATCAGCTTGAGAATGGCCACCAGATACCGCAGCTCTGAAATAAATTTTATCCCAAACGGGACATTCATTAGTCTGACAATGCCATTTCAGATAACAGATTAAAGTCATACACAAAGTTTCCATTGTTTTGCCTGTAATAGTTTTTGCAGTTTTTTTTCTTAATACAAAAAACACAGCAAAATTATGGCAATAATTTGTTCACACAAAATTTCAAATATATAAAAAAAAAATTATTTTTTTCATAGAATTTGTTTTTATTATTTACAAACTATTTTACAATAAAAAAAATTATAAGAAAATTTCTGAAATTTTCAATAACTTAAATTGAATTGAAACTATTAAAACTATAAAATAAAATAAAAAATAAAATAAAAATATTTTGTGATGCAAAAAAAAAACAAATTTCTTATAAACAATAAATACAGAAAAAATAATTACTTTATAACAATAGTAATTGTTAATTCAGTTAAATCGCGCCTGTTCAAACAAATAATTTCGCTGATTCAACGAATAATCAGGCTCATTAGGGTTCTCGAAATATTCGAGAGCTGATAATAGATTAAAAGAAATTCGAGTGGTTTTTCTTTTAGCTCGTACAAGCCCTTGAAAATTACGAGATTCATAAAAGCCATAAATAATTTAACATGTTTGAAAAAAAGTTTCTATTCAAAACATTTTTGTTGCTGGGATTTTCATTGTTTCAATAAACAATTTTTGTTGAATATCTAAAAGTTTATGATTTTTTGATGCTAATTTGCTGACGTGTTTCAATTATTATTTTGTAGAATAAAAATTCCAAAACAAAGAAGATTGTAAAAATAATAATATTATTAAATATGGAATATTTTTTTATCAGATTCCAATTTAACAAAAATCTTAATTAAATCCACGAAAACAGCCAGAATTTATTCCGTGTAGTCATTTGCTTCTGGAATACTGAATCGAACAATTGTGGGTGTTCAAAACATCAAATGAATGAAACTTTATTCGTAAATGTCAGCTTAAAAACGGCAATCGAATCATCTTGTTTTACCCAAGTATCCATCATTTTGGTTGTAGTTGTGCAAGTTTCACTGTAATTCTTTTCTTGAAAACTCTATCAAATATGTATGTAATAATAAATTTTCAAAGAGATGGATTGTTCACCCATTAGGACTTGGAGAAAATAGACCGCCCATTCATTAGTCGCATGTTTCGATTTCATAGCGCCAAAAATATGAAACTGGAAATCAAATTTTGCTCAAATAAATATAAGGAAACTACATAAAAAAAATTTGAAGTGCAATTTTTTTCGATTCATCCTGTGCCCAAAACTGTCTCTGCATTTAAATTTATATGGAGTTGCAAAAAGTCGTGCAGAAGTTTACTTTGCCTGACATTTAAGTCATGTCGCTGTGCCCGACATGTTGTACAATATGTAAGTCGTTAAGTTTGATTAGGCAAAGGAGTCCTTTGGCAACCACATCTCTTGTCCTGCTACCAGCAGAAAGAACTTTGCTATCATCGCATCCTTTGTTTGTTCGACTTGCAATTTAAATTTACGTTTGTTATCTTATATTTTATCTCAATACGAAAACAACGGCAACAAAATTGTATAATTTCTGTTAAAACACAAATTTTATGCACTAACAACGTATTTAAATTGTTTAAATGAAAATAAAAAACAAACAAAAACTTAAAAATTAAAACACCATTTGATTTGTTAGTTCACGCTTAATGATTATCGATGGCAATAAATCTCATGCAGCAGCATGTTTCTTCTCTCTAAACCAAAACAAAAACAAACGAACAAGTAACAACATTTACAACAAAACAAAATCGTAAAATACTACAAAATAAACAAACCAAAAACTCACATACACACACAGACACACACACACACACACACATACACACACACTCAACCGTAAAAAGAAATAGTTAAAAACAAAATGTTTAAACAAGATGACAAAAATGTTAACGACCGAACGTCCAAAAAGGACTAAAAATACGATGACAGTAGAAATAGTAAAACGACAACAATAACAACAAGAAGATTAACTAGACAAAAAAATAACCAAAAACACGCCCAGAAAGTGACACATCTAAAGGGTGACACCAAAGATACAATGTTGACTTGAACTTGCACTTCTTTCGGAGCCAACTAGAGAAAACCATTTCTGCAGGAAATGCTTTTGTAAAGTGGCACATTAATACGTTTTATAAAACTCATGTTCCAGTTGCTGCTCCCATCAAGATTTGCCACATCTTCTCTTCCCCGTCTTAGAATCAAGTTGGTTCTTGTGCTGTCCTGATTATCCGCTATAGATGGGCTTCATCTTGGGCTCTGTAGAAGAGTTGCGCGGCAGTAATTTGTAGTCTCTTCTCTGGCAAATGCTTCAATTTTGTTGCTTTTCCTCGCTAAAAAGTGGATCCATTCACAACATTTTTGTCCAGACAAGAATTTGTTTTATATATACATATGTAGTTTGACAGGAAGACTAAGAGAAGCCTTTTGCATGAACAACTCGTCGCCTGAATTGGCTTAAACTAATATTTTTAAGCTCAACGCCAATAGGCTTAAGTTTCTTCCAATAAAGTTGAATTCACTTCTCTCTCCATCATATAAAAGTTGCCCATTAATTTTATGTTTATTGAACACAAAATTTGTAAAATTTGCCAGAAAAATACTTTAAAAATTTAGAAAGATTCATATTGTAAAATTTGCTGGAAAAATAGTTTAAAAATTAAGAAAAAGAGCTAAAAGTAAAAGTAGTGGATTTTCCTCACACAAGAAGGCAACTTATTCGAAATGCATGAAATGTGCCGAATACAGTTTAATAAAAAATAATTTTTTAAATACTTAAGTTGCATGCAGGTATGGCCAGCTCTAAAGGTAGACAATACAGATTGATCTAGAAACAGCAGAATATAAGTACGTTGCAGACTTTCTGCTGTGAGGGGGGACAAATAGCTATTTCGCGGTCAGCACGAGGCTTATGGTTGGACTTTGTTTTTTTTTCCTCTTATTTCTTAAATATTTGGTATTTAGTGTTAATATTTAAGATTACAGAAGAATTTTTTATGCCTAAAAGAATGTGCCAATAAATGTATTTAGTTTGAGTTGCGCTTCTGCAAAATATGAGTGTTTTGAAAACAAATTAGCTTCGCGACACCTTCTCTTGCATTTTAGACTTACAATATTCAAATCGATTTCCTAACAGTCACTGTTTTCAGAGCCGTCTATCTGAAAACAAAAAACACTGTCTCCATTCGGCTGTGCACTCCCTTTGAACTGTTAGCCACTGTTCGCAGTTCAAGTACGGCTGGCATTAACGAAATACGCGTAATCTTATAAATTTTATTTTAACAAAATATCTAGATTTGTCTATTTTTCTGTTCTGTAATTCGTTTTCCAAAGACTGGTAGCATTTTTTTTTTCTGTGTTTTAAAAAACCGAAAAAAGTACAAAAATTGACTTCAGCTTCTGCCAACATTTCCCTACTGCAGGCGAACGACGACTTGCAGCCACAGAAAACGTATGTACTCGTATGTGCATAGATCTAGTATTTTCTTAAAGTCAAATTGTAAAAGTGCTGGTACAACTTGATGTCAGCAGCACATCCATACAAACTGAATCCTTAATGATGATCGTGCACAACAAATAACATTTAATTTGTGTATCACCAACAAAATATCTCTCTTAGTTCGTTTTTGTTTTTGTTTTTGTTTTTGTTTTTTTTTTTGGTTTTGGTTCTACAAACTTTTGCGCTCATTTTCCAATTGGCAAAAATAAAACTGGCAAAAGTAAAATGACAATTTAGAAAATGGCAAGCAAAAATTTCAAATGATCTCATCTTACGATTTCGTAAAGTCAACATGGTTTGTGGCAGTTTAACACAACAACAAAAACAACAACAAAAAACTAAGCGAAGTTTTAAAGGTTTTGTTTCGTCTTTGCAGTCAATGGCATCGTAATTTTAGTTTTAGTACTTTTCCGTATGCGACTTTTATAAGGGTCAAGTTTTCTATGATCAGTTCCAATCTAATTTACTTGACTTCAGAGCTTTACAAACGCTGCTTTTTCCCCTTTTTTTTCCTCATTTTGGTTGTGTAAAATTGCAACTACAAGTATTTACAATACCAGCCAATTTTAAGCAACAGAAACATGTCCATTCGCTGGGCTGTGATGACCCGTAATCTATGATGGGTTGCCAACGTGCAGTAGCTCACGCAGTAATTTGTTACTCGGATACGATCTCAAGAATTTGTTTTTGTTAAGCCAGCAGGCAAAAGGCCAACAGACTTAAAAACGTGAATTTAGGCTTATTGTTAGAAATTAATTACTTCTTGTTACCTACAACAAGTAGGCAAATGTAGTTTTTGGACACGCTGTTGCGCAGGAGTTTTCTTCCTCCAACCGATACCATTCTAATCCGGTTGGGGAGCTTTAATCTAACACTCAATGGCAGAATAACACAGGACTGTCAATTAATTTTTTTTTTGAAGTGAATCCCACCGGAAAAAAGAAAACCATTAAACGAGTTGGCTATTAAAGTGTTGGGGGCGGGCTAACTTCCCCTCTTGCAGCAGAACCGCCCAACAGAATGGTCCACACAGCAATTTTTTTTTTGTGTGAAACAGGACAATAATGTTTTTGTTAAAACTAAATCTTATGGCAATTTTACAAGCAAAAGTAAAATAAGATTTGATTGCAGGGTTTCAAAGACGACATTTCGCTACAGAATATATTAAGAATATTATTATATTAATAATATTCTTAAATTATATTAAGAATATTCTTTTTTCCCCCCCCCCCCCCCACCCAACAACTGCTTATCCTTGTGCTCTCCGTGGTCACGACAACCACATTTCATAATTATATGAGACCAAATATGAACAACGAATGTATACAAAATATGTTCAGTTTGCAAATTGCAATATAACATTTTTGCTCGTTTTGCTATTTTTCGCATCATGAAACTTTTCACATGAAAGCGGAAATTTAGTAAATAACAATTTTAATTAAAAACAAAACCGGCGATTCTCACACAAATGTTTCCGAAACAATAACAATTTTAACTGAAACAGAAACAGGTGATTCTCACACAAATGTTTCCGAAACAATAACAATTTTAACTGAAACAGAAACAGGTGATTCTCACACAAATGTTTCCGAAACAATAACAATTTTAACTGAAACAGAAACAGGTGATTCTCACACAAATGTTTCCGAAACAATAACAATTTTAACTGAAACAGAAACAGGTGATTCTCATATAAATGCTTCTGAAATAATAACAATTTTAATTACAAACAAAACTGGCGATTCTAATACAAAACTTTCTATATGTAGCGAGAACGTCCCATCATTAAAATTATTTGCCAACGTTTATGGGAAAAATGCATTTTATTGTAACAGCTTAAGTCGAATTTTAAAACTACAAAAAGTGCCTCTAGTTTCCTGGTGGTTTCAATACACTAGACAATCGACTAATCAAAGCGACTTTATGACCCAAAATATCAGAGTGTCAAGGTTTGAAATGTATGCAAAGGCAGGGGAGAGATGCGGATGGTCCATTAATCAAATTTATAGGTCTCGCAGATTATTTATTGAAGGAAACTTAGAGAGACCGCAGCTTTTGGCCAAGGCGTTGAAACTGCTTCATTCTGCTTAAGACTATTTGAGACAAAGATTGAGTCTCCAGTTTTATTCAAAACTTCTGCGCATTCGCTACAACTTAATAAATGAGTTGAACAGGTTAAAAATATACGACATTTAATATCTGTCCCATTAGGTCGAACGTTAACGTTTAGGGGTCAAAACTCTAACTAGAGAATTATGTATAAACTTTGTTCAGGCCAGGTTTATCTATTGTTTGCATTAAGGAATTTCAGCAGGTTACGAGTAGGGCTATTAGTTGGCTCTTGCTAAAACTATTGACGAAACTGTTGACGTTCCACAATGTGGAGCGATGACCGGTTGTGAAATTATTTGTCAATTTGCTTTTGTCAAGGAATTTTATAATGTTATGATCTGGTCTTTTAGTAGGTTTTTTAGTAGGGAGAGTTACCTGATTGTTTATTTTATTTATTTTTCTTTTAGGGGTTTAATTTTTGCTGCGTATTGTAAAAGTTTTCAGTTGTTAGTATTTAACTATTTATATGTTTTTTTAATCCAGTTTCTGATCAAAAATTGTTTTTTAAAGTGATTTGCACGCCTGATTTCTTGCCATTTTTGTGTATTTCTCTTGCTGACGATTCCTAAAACGAGTCCTTGCCGGTTTTGCTAATACTAAAATATTTTCTTCTGCCCGCCAGATCTCAAGTTTTTTTTTTTTTTTTTTTTTTGTTTTCAAGAAAAGATTTAAAATGAAAAATCTTATCCTTTGAATAAAATACATAAATTAAAACTTTCAAGTTATTTATTTCTAAAGCCGGGGAAGAAAAATACAAAAAAAAAAAATAAATACAAAAATTGCTTATAATTTTAATTTATTGTATGACAAGATCAAAAAACCTCCTTCAATTTTCTAAATAAAAATAAAATACGACGACTTCAAAGATGAAGATTCAATAAATTTGAAAAGTTGCGATACTCGCTGCTAAAATCTCATCTTTTCTTGCGCATCTCAAACAAAAAAAAAAAAAAAGGAAGAGAAAAAAGTAAGAAACGCAAAATAACTTAAAATTCCATTAAGACAAACTTAACAAACGAATGGCTGAACAGACAGACAATAAAGAAAAAAAAAAATAAGCAAAACGCAGACAGTCCATATGTCAAAATGCCTCAATGACATGCACAGATTCCATGTATTTTTCAGTCTCATCTGTTGCCATCATCATTGGTGGAACAGGAACATTTTCGTTGCTGGTCAACACAACAAATGCTGCACATTGGGATTGGCTGCCATAAATCGTTGCTGAAATATCATCTTGAATGAAATCGATTTCGATCAATATGCTGTTGCGTTCGTCTTCTGCGTTTCTTTAGTTCTGTAGTTCGTTCTTCTTTGTGGTTGTTGTATGTGTTGTTTTGTTTTCGTATTTTCGCAGCCTTATTGTTTATTGTTGGAGTATTTATTTTCCTGTTCGCTCGATACCGCTGATATCTACTGGCCGTGTGTAATTATAAATGTTGGTGTTTTTTCCTTACTCTTGTTGTTCTTGTTGTTGTTTTTTGGTGCTCTTGACGTTGAGGCGGTCGGTTGTGTGTCGTTGATGTGTCGGTGGTCATTGTGGCACACAAATCAATTTTCGTTGCGCCCGTTTCGTTTAGTAGATTTCGCTTAAAGGAATCGCGCAAATGGTATGAAAAATTTTAAATATTATTTCATGCTTGTCTAACACACATAAATATAAGAATGTATCACAAAAATAAAGGGGGAAAAAACTCACTTCAACAACAACTACAACAGCAATAATAAAAATTTATGTTAATCTATCTTTCAGATTGAGTGTGAGAAAGATTGTTAAAAGATTTTGCAGGCATCTCTTTGGATAATTTATGATATTGATTTCTTTCTGGTGATTTTTCTTGGGCTTAAATTGATTTTTCTGTTAAACATTCTAGTTGAAATTCTGTGATTTAGAGCATTAAATGTCCACTACAATGTTGGAGAGGACACAGCATAATATACACACAAAATTGTTTCTATTTGTCAATTAAATAAATAACGTTTAATGCAAATTTAAAAAGAAATTTGTCTGATTCAATAAAAAAAATTTCATTTTCATATAAAAAAAAAAACTTTACAATTTTAAGTGCCGTTTTACACTTGGCAGAATTTACTGCTCAAGTTTATAGTATGAGGGAGAGCAATAAAACAGTAACGCAATAATTTGTAGTTCTATCCCTTTTTTACAACAAACCCCAAAAGTGCGGCCATACAATTTTGTGTGTGTAAACCGCTAATTGCCAATAAATGAATTATTTTAAAGCTGTAAATTTCGCACGAATTTCAATTTTCAATTTTCATTTTTATATTCCATTAATAAACATTTTCAATTTTTATATTCCTTGACTTCCAAGTTTGGCAGGTCATCAAATGTGCCCTTCAATTTGATTTCAGTTCCTGAGAGAAATTTTCCAAATTAGTAAAAAGACCCTCGAAAAAGCTGTACAAAAACTACGGTTCCCATTCAGGGATTCAGTAAATTGTTTCACTAAAAACAAGAGGGTTTCACAAATACTGAGTGAAGCTGACAGCGCAGCTGATTAACTTTTTTTATGTTTTCAGTTTTTTCAAGTGTCATTTGGAGTTCAACAGATCAGGAGTAAAATGTTTGACAAACAACCATACCTGGAAATTCGCCGGTTTTTGTTTTTTTTATTACTTATGACTGAAATATAAAATTGAGCAGATATAGAAAATATCGTAAATTTCTGCCGCATCAGCAAGAGACTTTCTTTTTGCCAACGTTTTGTTTGACAGTGTAAACTTGCTCATTTTCTACTGTGAACTTCTGCGTCTCGTTTAATGATTTTGCTAAAATTTTACGCGACATATATTTTAAAAATCTTATATTTTATTTGGGAACATTTTTTTTATATCTGGCAAATCGTCACAGTTACAAATCTTCAACTTTGAGCTATCCTGGTTGAGAACCTGTGGACCTGAAATTTTAGGTAAATATCTTTGAATACCCGGCGAGTCTACGCAAAAGGAAATGCTTAATTCTCAATAATAAATGAAGAATTAAAACACTGGGCTCGGCGTCGCACAGTTTGTCTTTCGGCCCAGCTGAAAAAAATGTTCAGAAATGAAACAGAGGCCCAGGCGCCTCTACAAGAAGACAGGCAGCTGGAAAGATTGAATTTTGTGAAAATATGAGAAGTAAGTAAAATATATTTGTTTTAAATATTTGGCCACTTTTTCCGAGAAAAACATTAAATTTAAATAAAAGAAAAGACACGGCTAATCAACAAAGTTTTAGAGAAAATCCGCCGCAGAAATTGAAATAGTGGTTCTGGGATTTGTGTGACACAAACTTCAGATGTATTTGCAAAAAAAAATTGCAAGGTTTGTCCTAAGTGACAAACTGAGTCGCTGTTAAAATATGCAGGATCATAAACACAAATTTCTTCTGCTCTTTGAAACAACTCTTCTAGTTCTGTCTACAGCTTTTATTGCGTTTTCTTTAGGAGCTGCTTTCATAAAGAGAATTAATTTTGATTTCATAATTTTTCAAATGCTCTATTTGAAATAAATCTAAAACTTTGTCGTAAGTGAAAAACTGAGTGACTGTTAAAATATGATCCTTCGGCAACACAAATTTCTTCTGCTCTTTGCTATGAAACATATTTTTTAGTTTTTAGATTAAGGTCTGCCTCCGGCGTCTTTTCAGAGGTTTTATTGTGTTCTCTGCAGAAGCTGCTTAATACCCACTTACTTGGAATGTAAACCTTTCACTTTTAAAATGTTCGAATACCTCAAAACATCGAAAATAACATCTGTTTTTCTTACTTCTTTTTTCCCCTTTTTTGAAAAAGTACATTCAACAGCGACACAATCAATCGTCCCGTCACCAGAACCCAAAAAGGAAACAAATTGACAAAATAATTTGTTATATTGATAACACATTTTCTTGGTCATTAATCTTTAATTGGCGAACAAAGAACCAACAAAAATGCTAAAATCAACAAATGCCAACATCATCAAACTCTGAGCAATAAAAATGAGAAATGTCACACATTGATAGATGAGGGGGGGAAAACAAATGGTACTGTGCACTATTGCACTACATTTTTCACCGCAAGCGCAATATAATTAATAATTGTCATTAAGGCAAACAAACTGCATTAACCGGGGGTTGCCGTTAAACGAATGACAGCCATCAATTTCAACAAATCAAAAATGCCAAAGAGAAAATACTTTTAGCCTGCGGCTAAAATTGAAATAAATGTTTAAGCAAAAGCAGCGATAAAATCAAGATAAGCCGGGCACCTTTTAAGGCTATTTTCAGCCGCCGCAACGAAAAACAAAAAGAAATGCTTTTCTGGACAAAAGTTGGTTTGCATAAAGGCTTAAATTTCAATAAATAATCACTAGCTTGACATGATGACAAAGCCTATCGGAAAGTGCATACAAAGTTACACCCGCATTTGGACTATTTTGCTGTACTTTTTTCTGCTCGGTTTTCGTTACGTTTTCGCATTTATGGCATAAAAGTTGGCCAACACGTGCGAAAAAAATGCCAAACAATATATGAAGTGAAATTTATGACAGTAAACAAACAAACCAAAAAATAAAAAAAGACCACGACACGGGTTATATGTATGTGTAAAAAATGTTGCTTAACATTAAATGCAACTCTGTAAATAGTAGTGCTGTAGTAGTAGTGGTTGTTGGCGGCAGGCTAGAAGGGACAACATTGCAAATCTATTATCATGCACTCACAACACAAAGCACTCCAAATTATGCATATACTACGAGCACAAGCCCACATTGGCACATATTAAAGCGGAGCAACAGGAGCAACAAAAAACTGAAAGCTGCAACAACAACAATACAAACGAGAACATGCGTCAGCATGTAAAGGATACTGCCAATACCTTTTAGCATCAACGAAAAGCAAGAAACACAACAAAAATATTGAAAAGCGAAAAAAACCGTCAACAATAACAACAACAACAGTTTTCATAAAAAACAACGAAAAAAAAAATCAACCAAATTTTAAACAAACAAAAAATGAACGATTATGAACATTG
Source organism: Epicampocera succincta (assembly GCA_932526305.1). Taxonomy (NCBI): domain Eukaryota; kingdom Metazoa; phylum Arthropoda; class Insecta; order Diptera; family Tachinidae; genus Epicampocera; species Epicampocera succincta. The sequence goes on along the minus strand of OW052037.1, from coordinate 8,577,750 downwards.
ACAATTCTTTGAGGAAGTGCAAGAGAATGCATCGTGTTGTACTTATTGCCGTGAATTTAAGGGGCAGGAGAACGTATCATCAGGTTTGTGTTTTTGCAACAGAAAGTGACAAACAAACAAACAAACAAACAAACAAACAAAAACACACAACTGCCGAAAAGATAGATGAAGCTCTAGTTAAGCCGCCGTGTGCTGCTACATACGAGTATTTATGGCTGTTAAACTTAAATACTGCGACTCAGTTGATATTTTTTAGGAGTTTTATGCCACAAAAAGTAAGATTTTTTTGACAGTGGATTTCGTCGGTGGCGGGGAGAATGGGCCAGATATGACCAGTGCCAGAAGCTGCCATACCAGATGGCTAAAATACTCTAGCAACGAGATCCAATAATTGTATTGATCTCGGCCTGATACTCCTCATAGTCAGCGTTGAATTAAAAGAATTTTGTTGCGCCAGCCGATGTGTGTAGGTTCGATGTTTTAGACGTTGAATTTCGTTTCAGCTGCGCTTGAACCGGTTTGATAGTAATTTATTTACAGCTCAACGTTTTTCACTGACGCACTGAAAACTCGAAGGCTCCTTAAAACAACTGCAAGATTTTTTTCTTTTACTTTTGAAGCCCACAAGTTGGCAGGCAAAAACTACAAACCTCGTTTGTTCCTACAATCTAACAAATTTGTTTCCTTAGACTTTGACCATTTTATTAGATTGCCACGGGAAGCAGGTTTTGCTGGGCGGACTCCAAACTAGAGCAATTTTACTTTTGGGGCAATCACAACTTTAGGAAATTTCTGTATTATTTTGAATGTGCAGCTTCTTTCCACACTCGTACCAAAACACAATAGGCAGAACGGAGACCAAAGTACACTTGGGAGGCCGTATCCCGCGGGAATGGTCATAGACTGAGTTGCTGAAACTTGTTAGCAAAGAAGGAAGGTGAGCCTAGTAGATTCTGATCGTTATTATCGGTAAAACACATGTCAGGGAGATGCTGGTGTCTGGCAAGAGCTATTCAGGCAAGTCTGGTTGAAGCTTGAAGTTCGTTCTCTTAGGATTTTGGGCTATCAACTCAGGTGCCTCGACTTTCTTCACTGTCTTGGAATTTACTGCCGGAAGAGCTGAAATAATTCGAGCTGTCGAGTGGCGCCACTTATGTGTGACATTGACAAGTTCAGCTGGTGGAAGGTATCCACCCACTCTCAGATTAGCCCTGCTGAGCATTAAACTATAACTTTATTGCATGACTCCTGCTTAGTAACGTTTTCTGCTTCTATTTTTTTAATGACCATCTGGCAACCACCTGAAAACCTCGTATCTCTTTCGAATGTTTCTTTTTTATTATGAATTGCGTTGAAAAATTATGATGCATTTTTATGGATTTTCGATGTTTTACAGCGTTTACTTTAGAATTATGGCCCAGGTTTTTTGTTTTTATTTTTGCATTTCCAATGATGTTTTTTTTTTTGATTTTATTTTTTTATTTTTTAAGTGCATGATGACAAAGAGAAAGTTCATTTTTTTGATCCTGCATTTTGGAATTTTTACTGGTCGTCGTACATGTTGTGTCAACCGTGTTGGGCCGGAGTGGTGAGTAGTTGAGTAGGTGGGTGGTGGGTGGTGGGTGGTGGGTGGCGTGTGGCATAAAAGTCATTTGCCATTTTAAAACAGAAGATTTTGCAAAAACACACCTACGCATTGACTGCAAGTGCGGTTGTTGAAAGTAAAACGTTAACATTTTCCACAAAAAAATGGATATCCGTTTGTGTTTATGTTGGGTGCAGTTTCGTTTTCTTCTTGTTTTGCTGCTGTTGCAAACATCCAACTTATGACTTTTAGCTGATTTATGGGCCTGATGGCATCAGGCTTAAAGCCAAGCCAAGCCTGAATACAATAAACAAAACCAAAAAAAAAAGGAGAAAAATTACCGAAAAGGTGATTATTAGCCGCACAAAAAAATTAAATTTACATTTGTATTGCCACTAAAAATTTATTACCTACTAGTGCATAAAAGGCAAAATATTTGAACTGGCCGGCCGGCCGGCTGGTGGGGGCGAGACAGCTGAGCAAAACATCCTGCCTGAGAATTATTTGTGAAATTTATGCAGGCTTTATACACACACACACACACACATATACATACATGCATGCAAGTGTATAAAGAAGTTGGCTTTAAGAGTTATAAAGAAAAAAATTAAAAACCCTGAAAAAAATGCTGCGTGCAAAACTTGTGCCCAGCGACAACCAGTCGACCTCATGCAATTCTCGTTAACATCCGTTTCCGTTGCAGTAAACATTCAAAGTGAATGATGAGGACGATGCTGCTGGTGTGTTGGTTTAAGTGTGTGCGTGCCTGCAGATTGCGTTGTGTGAATAACGAAAAATAACAATACAGTCATGTTTTGGCGTATTGAATTGCATAAAATGCACACTGTTTTTTTTTTTGTCTTTCGCTGCACGGCCCTTCTCTACAGACAACAATTTACAGCATGAGACAGATCGATTTATTGCTTGACAATTGTTCGTTTGCTCATAACATTCCAACACACCCACACACACACACACACACACACACACACACACACACACGCGTAAACTCGAACGTGCACTTTCATATTCCAGCAATAACAATATCAATAACTCTAACAAGTTCTTTTTTTTGTTGTTTTTAACATAAAATATCCCCCCCCCCCCTTGGCTGCACAAAACACAAAAAAAGTCAGTTATTGTAATTTTTCGAAAAATGACGCCTAGAATTCCATCATGATGTTTGTTTCGTGCGCTGGTTACAAAAAAAAAAGCGAGAAAAAAAACGCTGAGAATCTTGCAACATTCATGCATTTTTTTGCATTTATAGATGAAAAAATAATTTTTGGTGTCGTCAGCACTGCGCCATAAAACGCATCGACATTTCGCTTGTCTGTCCCATATCGTCTGTGCGTTAAAGTGTCGTCATACAATAAATGCATGTTGTAGTTGTTGTTTGTCGGTTTTTGTTGCTCTTGTTGCTGTTGCATCGTGTGAAAAATAATGTTTTAAATATTGACAACATGAAATATGTGAAAACAATAATCATAAATTTTTATTAACATTACTTTTATACACACACACACACACGCACACACACTCACACACACACACTCTAAAACACAGATCCACTTACAAACACACACTTACAGAAAGAAGTGCATTCAAATACTATCGCACACATAAAGCAAATAAACACTCCGTCTCTTTCTAATACGGGCAGAGGATGCGGACTCGAAAAAATTACTAATACTTTTTAGAACCACGAAGACGACAGGGCTTTAGGCCTTTTAAGAGCAACGCAACTTTTTTTATTTATAAATAATAAATTTATTTTAAAAGAAATATATTAAAATGAAATTAAAGGCTTCGATTAAACAATTTGATTTAAAAATGTCTATGAAAGCTTAGTCCTCCCCTACCCAAATTATGTAAGTCTGTAGAGCGATGAATATTTCACGGACTTGGCACAGTTGCTCTTGTTCTTCAGTTTGTTCTTCTGTAAAACTTTAACCATTTTAACGATCAAAAGATGTCTTTGATTTACATCAGATTAAGGCCTGTTCTAAACTTAAATTATTTATTAATTTATTTATCGGCCCTGTGGGGACTGGTAGGTACGATTACTGAGAAGGTTACCGGCCAAGATAGCCAATTTTCCAACTTTGACAAACCACAGAGCGTAAGAAAAGACTGGATTTATTTTTAAAATTCCTTAATAAACAGACTAAAAATATAAAACTCATATAATAGTATGAAAATTTCTTGACTCCGTCACCTCTGACCTGTTTCACCATTAAGTGCTCACAAAATGGCCTCTCGACAATTAAAAGTTCCTTAAATAACTATAAATATCGACATATATGTGCATGATTATCAGCTGTATATTTGGAAATAGAATTGGTAGTGCCAGAGTAGATGTAAATCATGAGGATTTTGGAAGTCGCGTTCGCAACGACATTAAATCATATGACGGAGTCCTTCCTAAACAGTTCGCGCGATTCCCTAAGCAACGACTGCACGAAGCTGTTGTCGGAACGAGCCATTGAAGCCAGCTGAACGATCAGTCCTGCATGAGAATTCACTTTTTGCCCAACTTCATTTTTACATGATTTTCAATTGCAGCATTTTAAAAAATTCAGTAAAAAATTGTTTTTTTTTCAGTCATAAGAAAATTTTAAACAGAAAAAAATAAAACTGAAAACTAAATTTTTGTGAAATCTCCCTTTTTTCGAACCGCTTGCGCTGTAAAATAATCATGCAGAGAAAACTATAGCCATTGGAAAACCGGCCTATATAGACCAGTGAAGATTTCCGCAACTTAGCACTGTCTACTTTAGGACTACATTAACCAACTTTATTTTTACATGACTTTCAATTGCGGTTTTGTGTAAAGTTTTACCAAATAGCGAAACAAATTTAGTGATACGAAAATTTTAAACAAAAAAAATATCAACGTGAAAAGTACTATTTTTATTAAGCCTCGCTTTTATTCGAACCATTTGCGCTGTAAATAAAACAAATGCTTAAACAAAAATACGTTTCACAAAAAAAAACCGTCATAGAAAATAACAAAAAAAAAGTAAATTTTATGCATCACATTGTAAAAATTGGCAACACGTCCAAGAGCAAAGAAAAAAAATGTCTATTTAAAATTATGGCACTTCTTTTTTTGTGGTCCTTTTCACGTTTGCATGTGAAATTATTGAGCCTTTTGCAGTTGCATTCAATACAAACATTTTCGTTTTTCAACTCGTACATTTCGGTAATTGATTGAAACTACGATAAATGTATGTTTGTAAGTAATCCGGGGTTATAAATTACTTTAGGTGATGCCGCTGTATTAATATTTAAATGGGTGGGTGATTATTTTTTGCGCCAATTTTTATGGCCCAAAAACAGCCGTAAATAGATGAAAAATTGTATCATGTTAATTTTCTTCTTTTAGTTTTTTATTGTACAAGGTTTATATTTATTAATTTATTGCAAATAAAAATGTTAGTTTTAAAGTAATAGTTAAAGGAAATCGGGGATTATTAAACAATAATTCAAAAATGTTTAAAACTTAACAAAACTACAATAAAAAGAAACTTCATTTATGAAACAAAAAATATTATAAGAAAGAGAAGAACAAATAATTTAGTTTTGGCTTGTTTAAATGTAAACAAAAATTTTGCAGTTGTAGTTCCGAAAGCAACAGAAACTAGAACATTTTCCAAAAGCAAAATCAAAAAAAATTAGGGGAGAGAGGTATTTTTTTTATAATGAATGTTCTACTAATTATAACATTTCAAGCTATAAACAAACAATTGTCAGATCTTACAGTGTTGGTCGATCTGGCAATACGCTGACACTTTACTAACAATGAAATAAATTGTTAGTTCAAAGAATTGTTAAAAAATCTAACAATTTCATTGCCAGATTATTTTATGCCAAAAAAACTGTATCTGCCGACAAAAATTGTCCGTTCACTGGTTTGTCAGATTGTTTTGTGACAAAATTAGCCAAATCTGTTGCTAGACAGCTCAAATCCTTAACATTTATGGCCAGTGTTGCCAATAGAAATGTTTTTCACACAATGTAGTCAATACCAGGTCTATTAACTTATCTGGTACGGGCAACGAAATGCGCTCACACGTTTGTCAGATGTCTGAAAATATTAGTATCTTACAATGAACCGATAATGATTTGTCTGGCCATGTTGGAAAACAAAAATTTTACACTTCTGAAAATTGTAAGACTTAAATTATCTTTTCATTTCTTTCGAAAGAATTCTCTAGGCACTCTTTTGAGCCATCTCGATCAGTGTGATATATATATTTTTTTTGTCAAACTTGACCTTAAAAAATGTGGATAGAATATGCGAAACAAGAAACACTTAGTTGAAAGACTGGCATTCATATCATAGTCAACGATTGTCCAGGTAACATAAATAAATGCAAATGTGGAAAGTTCGCTTCGCTTACACTCATGTAGGCTGTGGCCCAACATCTTCCACCATCGTTGATCTATTGTGCTGGTGTTTTTACCTTAAAAAACTGCATCAGCTTCTTTAAGGGGGTCTTAGTTAACTCTATACGCCCTGCGTATATTACATTTATAATATCAGCCTGTGGTCCAGGGCCAAGCAGTCGGGGAGTAACTGTTCTCCTCTCCACTCTTTGCAGATGGTAAGTACTTAATACAGGTATACATATGTGGCAGCCTGTTGCTGTCATTCCTGTGCCACTTACCAATTATTCAGTAGTCTTTGCCAGGTACCCCTCAACGTGACTAACAAATTATTGCAGCATTAACTATTTCATGGCCGTTTTACTCTTCATCGCTGCCGGCACGTAAAGCTAAAGGTGTTTTATAAGTATTTTTTTTTAGATTTAGCTAAAATGAAATAAAATAAAGTTGTTGTTTATTGGGAACCCCGCTGAAGGAAGATGTTTGTCCTGCCAACAGGCTCCCAAACAGAGTTAACCTGGTGCCTGCCCCTCAGGTTTCTTCTATTCGTTCTTAAAACAAATTCCAAGCTCAGACAAGTTTTTGGAATATTTACAACTATTTGTAGCGTTGCTAAGTTTCACATTTAAATACAACTAAATTGGCAGGCCAATAGACAGTGTTTAGTGAGGCGGCTGAAGCGATTGCGCATACACGTCTGCACTTTGCGTTTCATGGCTTCTTCGCAACTTAATCATAACAATTTTTATACAATTAATGCAAACACATCTATAATACCTTCTTAGTTCGCCCAAAATTCCAACGTTTCATAAAATTTTGCACAAAATTTCAGGTGCCTTTTTCTGGATTTCTCCTTGATTTAGTACCTGAATGTGATTCTTGAAGTATAGAAATCAGGCACTTGGCTTCGGTAACGCGTTACTCACCAGCAATCGCAACACATGCAACTTAAATGCTTGTAAACGCAATGAATTGCATTTGTGATTCCTAAATCACTTGTCCAACTGAAGTCAAGCTGTTTTTAATGTGTTCGGATTTCATAATGAAAAGTTAGCTGGCATTTTAATTAAAACATAATAATTATTTATATAGTATGTATGTATATAGTATATCATATTTGTATATCAAAATCACATATTGCCAAAATGGCTTAATGCTTATTACAAAACACAACGAATTAGTGTACAAACAGGCACAGACATGTGCAATCATGTTTGTGCATGAGCAACTGGAAGAGCAACTCTTAACATTTAACACACACTCGTACAGCAGAGCCAATTTATTAAAATAATGGCTTAACAAAAAGCAGAATAGAAGAAAAAAGAGAAAAAACCAAAACACTACAAAAGGGGCAAACAGTTCATTCCAAAATCCAACAGATTTTTCTAATGTCTCCATTGAAATTGTCTTGGAGACACCATCACATGTTTAATAGAAAAAACAAACGCATAAAATAAAAACAATTAAAACAAAAAGACACATAAAAATATTAAGATAATGTGCTTTAGACGCATATTCATATGTCGGTAATTGTAGCATTGGAAACAGCAAAAAATTTTGCATGCCTTATGGAATTATGGGGAAAAAGTAATTAAAATTACAACTAAATGTGAGTTATAATATTTACGGCCAAGGATAACTAAAGGATATGTGTACGTGTGTGTGTGTGTGTGTGTGTGTATATTCTATTAATGCCAGTGCGCCAAATTTGAAAACGAACTTCCCGTAACACATGATAAGTGTCATAAATTTCTTACACAAAAGGAAACACATACAATCGAATTATAACCTTAAAAAACATACGCAAATGTGTGAGCAAAACCATTAAAAGGATTTCGAGAACAAGGGGTTGAAATTAATGTAAAAAGAGTAATAAATACACAGATATTATGTGGAGCAGGACAAATACAATAACATTAAAGTGACAGTCGGACTCAGAAAGATATCCGCTAAAAGTTGGCATAAAATGGTAAAACTTTTAAAACTAAATCGCCAAAAATTCACTACGATTGAAGAAAAACCATCAACAATATATTGAACTACCGATTTGTCACTGAACTCTTGCCAGCAGATATCAATTAACTTAACCCGGAAAAAATTCATTTTGTAAAATGTTTGAAGCAGTTTTTTTCGCTGGAAGACATTAAAAAACGTAAAAGTAATTCTTTTACCACACAAATCTTTAAAATGAGCTGTTGGTTGTGCTCGGATCAATATCGTCTGTTCGTTATATTTTTATTGGCAAAAACTTTTGTCTGTTTGATTGCAGAGGAATGAATATAAATTGTCCCTTATAGCCGCCCTAGTTTTGAAAAATGATCAGAATCTTTTATCAGATCAAGATGATTTAATGTGTGGAATTTTGGCGAAAACAGTTGACGGTTTGGTGGTCAGAGTTGGTCATCTTAGATCCCGAAACATATTCTTTTAGAAAAAGAAAAATACTTCAATTATTCATTAAGATAAACAGTTTTTGAAGGATTAAAAACTGCCCCTTCATGACGTGCTCTGAATCCTGGCATTGCAAAAGTATCTTATACATTAAATTTTTTTGCTACAGACAGAGTTCTATTTGTATTTTCAATTTGATTGCAACGGAATGAGTCGTGTGACCACCGAAAATATTATTGCTATTTGTACAATAAAATAGAAAATAATATTATTCTTTGTAACAATTGTACATGCGAGAATGGTATACCGATGTCCATTGAGGACCCTAAACAACTCGCCTATCAGTCCCTAAACAACTCGCCATTGCAGATTTCCACTACGTCGTTTAGGTGTTGCAAGACAACAATATCTCCAAAGATAGATTGTGAAACTGATTTATGTCAACACTAAACTGACGACACACTGAGTCCACGGAGCCAACTTATCAACGGCTCCTCACCACCTCGAGAAATCGAATATCGCCTGTCACTAAATCCCTCGGCAACCAAACAAGTCAAGGCATTTAAGCTGGTATAGCGAAATCCATCTAGTTCCTTACTAAGACGCAAGACAACAGCAGCTCAAGGACATTCGGCGATACTCACCCAATTATCAGCAGGGATTATCAATGCACCTTCCGGCGACTTTAATGTCCAGAGATGGAATAAAGCCACGTCAAACTGAAGCTTAACTAGTCCATGATTAAATTAAAATATTTCCTTACACCTCATAATTTCCAGGCAACGCTTGTAGTTAATTTTGACTTTAATTACAAAAAACAAACCCCTTTAAACCAACAAAGGAAACGGAAATACAATAAAAATTATTATGATACTGCAACATATCAAGCATTAAAAAAATACACAACTACCGAAGACACTACAACTGATTTAATGCAGCATTAAAATTAAAAAAAAAAATAACGAAAAAAAAACTTCCGAACATAAATAAGCACAAACACACACGTGCCCAAGTGAACAAATGGTGCAACATTCAAATAAAACACTCGCACAGTCATACGAGTACAAACTAATAATTCCTGCTTGGAGTACAAACAGGGTTTTTTTTTATATTTTTGCTCAATGTTACTTTTTAATGGGCCATAAATTACCTAGACAACAATGAGATAGACAGACAGACAGACAAACAGACAAACAGACTGATAGATAAACCTTTATTTTACACATTATCCTGAGGGATAAAAAGTTTAATATTATTCTCCTTTTTTTTTGTCTTGGTTAAGAAGAACTTAATAATTACAGAAAATATTTTCAAGGATTTAAAATTTATTCCCGCTTTTAATTAAAGGATGGGTACTTTGGCCGATTCTGATATTGCGATATAAGATAACAGAACTCTACAATGAATCAGGGAAAGAATATTTACACACCTGGCAAAGACAATACAAACAATTATTCTCCATAGAGTGCCTCGATGGCTGAGTTGGTGGTGTATTCGACCAACAATCCATAGGTGGTAGGTTCGATTCGTGCCAAAGACGGGTGTTCTTTAAGCGAAAAGCTTTTGTGGTCTTTTTTAAACAAGAAAAAGCGAACCTAATGTAAGACTTAGTTGCTGCAACCGAATTTAGAACCGAAATATGGTTTGATCTATTTTAAATTAAAGGTAAATAATCTGCTGAAAACCTCATAAAATGTTCATTTTACTTGATGTTTTCATATGGAGTATTTGACACGTAGCCAGTGTTGCTTATTAGGAGAGCTCTGCTATCTTCAAATATTTTGGTGATTCTGTTGCCAAGAAGTCTACATATTTGTATTTGCCTCAAATATTTGTGTTTGGCTTAGTTCAGCGGGAACATTTAGGTCCTGGTTGAGTTTAAGGTGACGAGGAGCAATGGGTCTTAGATGAGCTTTAAATGAGTAGGAACAATGAATCTTGGATGAGCCTTAAATGAGTAGGAACAATGAATCTTGGATGAGCCTTAAATGAGTAGGGACAACGAGTCTTGGATGAACTTTAAAGGAATAGGAACAATGAGTCTTGGATGAACCTTAAATGAGTAGGGACAACGAGTCTTAGATGAGCTTTAAATGAGTAGGAACAATGAATCTTGGATGAGCCTTAAATGAGTAGGTACAACGAGTCTTGGATGAACTTTAAAGGAATAGGAACAATGAGTCTTGGATGAACCTTAAATGAGTAGGGATATCGAGTCTCATAAGAACTTTAAAGGAATAGTGACAACGAGTCTTAGATGAGCATCACATGAGTAGAAACAATGTGTCTTATATGAGCCTTAAATGAGTAGGGACAATGGGTTTTAGAGGAGTCTTAATTAAATATGAACAATAAGTCTTGGATGAGCCTTAAATTCGTAAGAACAATGTGTCTTAGATGAGTAGGAATCAGGAGTCTTAGATGAACCTTAAATGAAATGCCAGTATTAACGATATTTACCGCCGAGAAGTTTCAAAAATTTTACATTGTTATTACTGCAAATGTACCAGTGAGTGAATAGTACCAACATCTATCTGTAGAAGATTTTCACGTCTGTAGTTTGTTTGAGGTCAATAATACTGGCGGTCGAATCAATAATAAATCAGTACAAACTGATGATATTGGCTGTAGGGCTATACGTTGTAATTTTGCGCTATTTTTAACTCCATTTAATTACATTATTCTACCCACTGATATAGTAACCAGCGTTTTTGGTGTTTTTGAGTTGTGACAATGTTGCAGCAAATGAGCGGCAGCATAATTTTCTTTATGTTTTCATGATTGCTGCATATCCATGAGCTGTTACGTTCGCACACTCAAGCAAAACTTAATTTGATTTGAACGGGGGTTGATTTGTTTCAAACGTGATAGACAGATTAACGTTTAAAGAAAACGTTACATTAATTTGATTTATTGCAAATTAAAAGTAATAAAATTCTTTTCAACTTCTATTGAATGTGATGGCTTCACGTAGCAGTTTTTGTTGTAATAATTGCTGCATATTCTAGAAATAGGAAAATAATGCCACAATAAGACCGGGTGGTTTTGGTTTGAGCAAAAATCGACCCTTTTTTAATTGAAATTGAATCTTGTTTTTTTTTTTTTTTTTGGTAACGTATGAGATGGTAACACTGGACTGTAAGTTTGATGAGTTGTGAAAAGTTTAATTTGGCAAACAATAAGCTGAAAACACTTCTGTCCAAGTTAAGCATTGAAAAATTTAAATAATTTCTTATTTCATGAGGTCCTGCAAAATTTTTGGTGCTGTATGTATTTTATTCTTTCATACTAAATGACTTCCTGCGGTTTGTTATTTGGGTTATACATTACAATTGTTTACATTTTATTTATGCAATAAAAAAAGAAATGGGTACTTGTAACTTTATGTTTGCACTGTACACTGAGAAAAAATCGGGGCTAGATGTGAAATTTGTTTATAGAAAAATCAATTTGACGGGCCTAGTGGCGACGACGTAAATGAAAAGAAATAACTGGATATTAAAGAAATTAGTTGAAAAGAAAATATTATCATTCAAATGAGAATTTCTTGCAAAATCTTTATAGAAACAATTTAAAGGGTTTTTAAAATGATGTAAAAAAATGTTGGAAATATATTTTTCAGCTTAAAAGCGGTCTGTCCACAAACAGCAAATCGCCGCTTGCTACACTAGAAAAGTTGCAAAACATTCTCATCACGATTAATGCTAAACGGGTGAACGCCATGACAGCCATTAAGGTTGTAGGCCGCCGTTACTCCAACATTGTCTTAAAGAGGGCCGATAAAAGAGATTGACAGGATTGTAATCATCATCTCCCATCCCCTCCACCACAATCTACGAAACTGGTTCAGGAACAGACAAAATGATATCATTGATGGCAAATACAATCAATTGACTTCCACCAATTTAGATTTCAAATTGCCTGACGCTTTGGAACGTTTTGAACTAGACGTGATCTACGTCACTACTGGGGTCTCCGTGTTCGTGGTCAACAGACCAAGACTACTGGTCGTCATGGTCGCACTGTATACCGACAGTGCCAAGAAGAAGTAAATTACTTTTGCCTTTATTGTTATATATTAAAGTTTTCCAATCTTTCCATATCGAATGGTCTCGGCATTCAATTTGTGTGTGAATTTCTTCTATATTCGTTCTGAATACGTAAAAGAAAGAGTTAAACTCTTGGCAACACAAAAAGTAGAAATATCAACTTGTTAGATTTCTTAGGGGATTTATTGTAGTTTTAGATAATTAATTTATCTAAAACTTAAAGCGTCCTTAAGTATTTAAGTATTTTCTGACAGCAACATAAGTTTTAAAGGCACAAAGTGAAGAATATTCAGTAGCTTCTTTCACTTCCTACAGATTTATATATTTCAACTTGCCATTCAGTTGCAAAAGCAGCAAAATTGTAATGAGTAAATTTTTTAAATTAAAAAAAAAAACTATTAAAAAATAGGTTTTGGAGAAATTTTATTAAATAAAGAGACGCTGGTTCACAAGTAACGATTTGGTAAGTTCGAAACTAAAACGCTTTTCTGAACAGCCTTCCTGGCTTTAACCTGAAAATAATAGAACTATAAAACTATTGCCATATTTATCTAAATATGTTAATCAACGAGTCTCCACTCTACAATAGTTTATGGGCTAGAAAGAACTACTTCCTCCACTCCCCTTGCCCCACCCATTACAGAATGTTCATCATTTATATGTTTTATTTTACAAACGATAAAATTATCACATTATTAGAGTATTTTTTTTATTAAATTTTCTTAATTTTATGTCGTGAAACTACAGCTTCAGATTTCAAACTGTATTTTTTTTAAAGAATGCAAACATTTTTCTCAGTGCACTTAACCAAGAAAAGGTATTTCCCTTCTTTCCTTTTTTGTTTTGTTTGTCATTCGCTTTTGATCATTTATTTTGTTGTTTATTTGTCTGTTCATTTGGTCAACCATTTTCGTTAGTTTGTTCGTTTTTTCAACATCCTTTAATGTCCTTTTGCATACAATCTTGCCATTCTTTTTTTCCAAATAAATATTTTTAATAATCCCCCCAAAAAAAAAAGATAGAAAGTAGGAAAAAAAGAGATGTTGACTAACGCATTTACTTCCGTTAATATTTTCCAATGTGGAACATTAAGTACCTCTTGGTGAATTTTTATGTTGTAACTTTGCAAATTCGCATTTCGTTGTATTGTTAACAAACAACCAAATAAAAAATAAAATAAACAAAAATTAAAATATTTCTTTAGACAACAGCGATTGTTATTAAAAAAAAAAGAAAAAAACTTCAGGGACAATTGTAAGGACACTGTGCACACACACACACAAATACACAAACATACACACCGCGAAGTGAACAGTGACCTGCAATTCTTTTCTTGCTTTTTTTTTTGATCAAAACAGAAATGCACAGCGAAACCCACTCACACAAACAAATCAAATGATGTGCCCCCAAAACTGGCTTCCGCCAAAACAATAAACGCACAACAGCAGCAACAACTACTACAACAAACATTAGTACTCGTATATTAATAACAAAAAAGACATTGAGTATTTATTGTGATCCTTTTTCTTTCCATGTTTGCCGGCAGCTTGTCCTTGTTGGCAACTTGGGAGGGGGTGTAAGTGCGTGTGTGCCTTGTTTTGCTTATTCAAATTTATATACTTTTATTTATTTTTTTCATTTTTGTCCAAATTATTGTTATAATTCTATTCTTTTATGTTATTAAAAACTGTTTTTTTCACCATAAATTCAATTATGCTGGCGATTCTTAGATCAGACGTATTAAGATTTGTTATCAAGGGTGTGTTGTACGGAGACTCGGTGGCCCCAAAAGGTGCGGCGAAGCAAATGTTAAGCTTTACAAAATTGGAAAAAGGATTTCAGTAATAAAGAATGTTAAAGACAGAGATACACATAAACAATTAAATTACAGGGAGAGCTGGCAGATATTCTGTTTTTTTCTTGCTAATTACGGGCAACAATTCACTTTCACTCAAAAGTCAAAATTTATTGCGAAAGCACCACCAAAAAAAAAAAAAAAATAAATATTGAATATTAAATTGTGTATAAAGAATACAAAACCTTAAATCGACAACCTCAACAGGACACACGAAGTGTAATCACAAAACTGTTTAAGTGACTAAAATCATTTGCTTAAAGCGTCAACGCCAAATTCGTTCGTACGTTCGTTTCTTCACAATTAGAAGAAATCGCCTCCGCAGGATATATGGATGTAAGTGTGTACATACGAGAGCATGACTGAGGATGCTGCCAAACCAGGGAAATATTATAAATCTAATATTTGACATAAGGACGTGTGTGCACTACCGCATAAAAGACATGAATTTATAGATGTTAAGACATCCATTCCACAGCTTTGCCATATGTGTGTTGGATTCTTTAACTTGTGTTGGTACATTGAACTGCGTGTTGTTTTTATTTTTGTTTTGTAGATGTATGCGTTTTTGAGTGAATTTACCGTTTTTGAAAATTTTCTGCACTGAAAGCAGTTGCTTAAAGGAATTATATGTTATTTGTAGTAGAGAAGGAAGGGAAATTGAGGTTATAGCCGCCTCTACTTCTCAGCTGCACTCGTCACTTTTGCTTCCTTGTTAGATGAGTTAAAAAGTTCTTCTAATTGCTCATTTCATTTACTTTATTTTATGTAGTTTTACACTGTAATATTTCTCGTTCCCTGGGCAGATTTTCATTTGTTTGCGCTTTTCAGTCATCATTTTATTTTTGTTTTGCCTTCCGCTATGATGGGGCGGATTTAAACTTGGAATTTGGCGAAAAACATCGAAATATATCTGACAACCCTGCTCCAATCTTTTCTTCTCTTCTCTTCTCTTCTCTTCTCTTCTCTTCTCTTCTCTTCTCTTCTCTTCTCTTCTCTTCTCTTCTCTTCTCTTCTCTTCTCTTCTCTTCTCTTCTCTTCTCTTCTCTTCTCTTCTCTTCTCTTCTCTTCTCTTCTCTTCTCTTCTCTTCTCTTCTCTTCTCTTCTCTTCTCTTCTCTTCTCTTCTCTTCTCTTCTCTTCTCTTCTCTTCTCTTCTCTTCTCTTCTCTTCTCTTCTCTTCTCTTCTCTTCTCTTCTCTTCTCTTCTCTTCTCTTCTCTTCTCTTCTCTTCTCTTCTCTTCTCTTCTCTTCTCTTCTCTTCTCTTCTCTTCTCTTCTCTTCTCTTCTCTTCTCTTCTCTGCTCTTCTCTTCTCTTCTCTTTTCTTCTCTTATCTTCTCTTCTCTTCTCTTCTCTTCTCTTCTCTTCTCTTCTCTTCTCTTCTCTTCTCTTCTCTTCTCTTCTCTTCTCTTCTCTTCTCTTCTCTTCTCTTCTCTTCTCTTCTCTTCTCTTCTCTTCTCTTTTCTTCTCTTCTCTTCTCTTCTCTTCTCTTCTCTTCTCTCCTCTCTTCACTTCACTTCTCTACGTTTCTCTTTTTTATTTTCTTCTCCACTCCTTTTTTGCCTTTTCATAGCTTCTCGTTTTTATCTACTGCTCTTCTCTCTTTGCCGCCATTTCCATCTTTTCTTTCTTTTTCTTTTCTTTCTCTGCTTTTTCTATTCTATTCTTTCCATTTATAATCTCTTCTTTTCCTTGCCTTTCCTTTTTTTGCTTTGCTTCACTTCGCTTACCTGCTCTTCTTTTCTCTACCCTTCAGCTCTTTTGATTTCTTGCTCTTTTCACGTTTCATAATTTATATTTTCTTCTTTTTTTCTTCTCTTCTTTTCTGTTTCACTTTCTCCTTTGTTTTTCCGTTCTTCTTTTTCTCATTTTGAGCTGTTTTCCTTTAATTTTTATATTCATTCTTGAGAACAGAGATCCGGAGAGCCGGATAGACCAAAATCTTTAGATCTAATTCCTGCAGAAATGGTTTGTCCGATGCCATTTCTCGGTTGTGGGGAGCTGCGTACATACGACAGACACCCAGTGTAGTAAAAAAATATACACAAGATAGTCCATATCTAATGAAATTTTATACTATATAAAATGCTGATTTGCACAGCACTTGAGGATAAAGTTTAACACTAAAAGTTTTATATTTCAACGCTTTTCCAGATAATGGCTGCGTGCAAGACTGTCACATTTCAAAAGTTGTATAATTTAAAATTTACTTATATTATTTTCTTTGTTTATAATTTAATATAAGTAAAATTATAATGCATATATCTTAATAGCTAAAGCACTGTGGGCGGCAAATATTTATTTATTGCATTTTTTTATGCAATTGCGACTTCTTTGCCGCATGGCCGTACAAGTGGGTGTTTGTAATTAAAGCAGTAAAAATAAAATGATTGCTGCTTTTGCAATGAAACTATTCAGGTATGTAGTCCAGCAGCCAAATAAAATTATGGCCTATATACAACAAATCTGGAATATATGAAAGTTTGATACTTCATTTTTCATCTTTAACGACCATCCTTTAATTTTGCTTAAATTTAGAGAAAGACTAAATTTAATTAAATGTGTCCTTGTCTTGTCTTTTGTCTTTATTGATAACATCTATATACTTTTATGTAACTTGCGAGTATATCAATCGAACTTGAATTTATGTTGTTAGTCCTTGTACTCGTGTTAATTTCACACTAATTTAGGGTTCATTAGCTTGAAAAAGTGTTCATTCCTTTAGTGACCTGCACTCCGACCGGCATTTATTTTGTGGATTTTTCAAAGGTAAAAGACCAGTTGCCAATCATGCCATAAAACAAACCAATAAATAGTGGTCAAAGACGTTCAACAACTAATAGCAGAAAATAAACAAAAACCAAAACACAAATAACAATTTAAAACTTAAAAAGAGTAGAGAACGAAATAAAGCAAAAGAAAAGAAAAGAAACGAAACGAAACGAAAAATTCAGAATAAATGTGCATTAAAGCAACGGAACACGCTCGTTGGCAATAAATATTGCTGCTGCTATTTGTTGTTGGACGTCTTCTACGGCTGCTGCTTTTGCTGCAATTATAGTTGTTTTTTTTTTTGTTGTGTTTCGCCTCCCCCGAAACCAGAGTGCACATTTCGTTTTCACTTGAAACTGTGTAGAAAATAATCACCATTTCACATGAAATCATTTTTATGGTTTTGCCCCTCAAGGCTGCTCTTCATCATGTTCAATGTTGAGCAATAATTTCGTCTTTTGTTGGCAGTTTTAATTCTTAAGTGTGTGGATGATGGCCGGGCGTTTTCTTATTTTTCCTTTTTTTTCTCCCTTTTTTGTGGAAAAACAAAACGATTGTTTAAGGCGTTTAGCACAAAAAGGAAATGCTTCTAATTCATGTTTACAAGGTTATAAATTAAATGGTTTTTATTTCAGTGGCCAAATATAAATTTGGTTTTTATTTTATAGCAAAAAAAAAAATTGAAATCAAAAACAAAAGTATTTGTTTTTTACCACTGATCACCCGAAAAGCCATAGAAATAGTGAAATAAGTGATCGTAAGTCGGCTCAATTAAATTCATAAGCATCCCCCAGTGTGTTCATGGCCTGAATATGTATTCCTACCAAATCTTATTCGCAATGACTCATTAAGTCAAGAAATTCAACAGATTTCAGTTTTTTATTTTTTTTTATTTCTAATTTATCACATTTGAAAAGGATAAACACCACAAATAATTAATTATTTATAAATCCATTTACATATAAAATCAAATAATTTTTGGACACTCTATTTAATAAATATTTTTCAACAACCAAAACATACAGTAGCGAGTAAAATAAGTTGCCATTTGGTTTAATAAAGGCTGGTCCAAACAAAACGCTTGATGTTAATTGTAAATAAAACAAAATGTTTTTTCACAGAATTTGTATAACATTTTTATTATTTTAGACAAATTAAGTGTAAAACAAAACATCGGCCAAATCCCTGCTTTCAATGACTCTGAAACACATTTGAGGTTCAGTGTCGTTAATGTGTCGAATTATTTCCGCCTTTAGCTGGAAACGCTTGGAACGTTCATTGGGCTTCAGCTCTTGAATCAATACAATCTTGAAAGCAGATAAATTCAAATCTTTATTCAAAATTCGCGAAATAAATTTTGTTTTCAACGACCATTTTCGTAAAAGGCTGCAAGAATCTTAAAAGGCTGCTCCATTGTGTACCTGTCCGTGGTTGAATTTGTCCAACTCTCAAACACAAAGAAATGTCAAATTAAGTTGGGCAAAGAACTTGACGTTGGCCTGTCACTGGCCAATCCACTGCGCATGGATGAGCCCTAAACGATGGACGTGTATTTCATAAGAAAATGCCGGAGATCTCTGATCTCGTTGCAGCAAAATCCAGGCTACTAGCGACCAAGTAATGCGCAGTATAGAGTAACCCAAATGCAGCCACCAGCCAATAGAGTTGGGTACCCTACGGTCGGCCATAAATTTCTTGACTTTATCTGGTGCGCAGCAACCGAATTATACCAAAATATTGTAGTTTTTAAATAACAACCCAAACCTGGCAGTTGTGTTCTATATTTTTCGCCAAATTTATTCATTTATTCTATATAATTTATTTATTGAAAAAAATTCATAATTATCAGCTTTAAAGAATGTAAAACAGTTTGCAGATTCTAAATATTGCGAATTATTGCATTTAGAGTACAAGGAATAAAGTACAACAAAAGGGAGGAGTAAAATTTGAGTTCTGTATAAAATTCGAGTCTTAAATTAAATGTTGCGAATATGGACTCTGAACCAGTGGGTTAAAACAATACAGGAGAGGCCCAAGCAAGTGCAAAGGGACCTCAAACAACTTGATGTGACAGGAAAAGCTTGTTGGTTGTGGCCCAGGTTCAGTGCCAAAGCAAGAAGCAGAAGATATGGCACAGAGTTGCAATTTTTTTCCACCCAACTGTACAGAAGCACATATGTATGTACATTTATTTATTACTTACCAATAACGGTAACATAAAACTGATTTATGTTGTAATAAAACTCACACACACACAATTACAAATAATTCACTTACACAAAAACACATTTACATGCCTTAAACCTACACAGGTTTATAAATATATATCAATTACAATTATTTATATATGTATGTACGAACACATGTGTATGTAAATATATCTGCCACTTCTGCTGCAAGCTGCACATACTGACAATTCCTTCTTCTTTTTTTATTCACTTGAAAAGTCATAATTCATCGTTTCAGTATTTGTTATTGTCGCCAAAAATATATGTCTGATTGTATATCAAATATGGCTGAAAAACCGGGTTTATTTCTATTTTTCCAATAACACATTTAATCATATGCGGCAGCACAGTATCGGTGCATGCAACTGCAGCGTAACGTCACTGAAATTTATTTGTTTTTCGGGCTGGGGTTTTTCTTTTGAAAATTTGACGGTTTATACTCGTCCACGTACATTTATTTCTGTGTGCATGTACATGCATGCCCACAGCCATACATACACACACCCACACACATACATACACATTTTTTGTTGTCCTCTGGAAAATGCATTAATCTCTGTTATTTTCATAGTTTTGTAATGTTTCATCTGTGGGTATCCTGTCATTACCAAATGAAAAAAAAACAACGAAAAACTGCATGTGACAATAAATCAAAATATCACACGTGCCGTAACTCACATGCCGGCCAAGCCAACCGAAGCGAAAACGTACAAACTCAAAAGTGTTCGTGCAACAACCAATTTTTTGTATTGAATTTTTACAAAAGTTGATGTCCTTTTTGTATTTTGTTCTACAGCTGATATTTCATTATTGAGCCTTGGAAATTTGTCAATGCCATCAAAATGGAAGAATTCCTGAATTTATGAACATGTAGACAGAGAGAGAAGGATCTTTCTTGTTTGTCTTTTGCATGTATTTTCAGAGAGAAAATTGTTGGTTGGATATAAATACATGTGTCAATGCATCTACAGTGGTTCTATTGCCTGATCGGACGGCAGTTTGACTAAGCGATGTTGCTTTAGTTACATATTTATTGTCTTTATTTATTTACATACTGACTAATAAAGAGCCGCAAAAGCAGCATTTTTTTTTTAAATAAATGCGTCAACAACTGGGATATAAAATCAGATTTCGCTTCGAAATGTCATCACTCTCAGCATTTATTGAAGTTGACACCTGCGCAACGTAAGACATCCTTATCGGCATAAACAGAAATGCCAAGGCTAGTAATGCGCCAGACAGTTAAGGAGTTGGCAGCCGCTAATCCCTAAGGAACATCAGGGTTTCGTTAGGAAATTTCCCACCATCCATTTCATATGATTAACAGATATCTGGTGCAGGGCAACAAAACCTCGGCAGCATCTGGATCATTCAAAACATTCCACTATTAGCAGCATCTACCAACGCTTTTTGCTGTGTTTTTGGCTTAAAACCAGGGCGTTTCAGGCAACGAATGACCCACATCCTGGATTCCGTTATTAAGGCATTGCAGGGCTGCTAGTGGTCTCCGTTCTAACATTTGATCTTTCGTGAAGGTGTTTGAAATTCATACAGAAAGTTGCTATAGCAGGAGGGCCCAGGGCAAAATCTGCTGTTTGGGGGACTGCAGTTTTCCACCGCAGCAGCATCTGAAAAGCAGTTGATCGGCTGAAAACCCAATAAAGATTCCTCTCTCTCTCTCATCGGGACACCCTCCACAGCAGCAACAATAGTCTGCAATTCAATCGAGCGCATTTGATTCAATAATGTACGACGAGTTTTAAGTTTGCAGATGGTTTGGTCAAAGGTCGGCTCAAGAGGTCGCTGATGCGCAAACAAGTTACCTAGAGAAATAATTGCGGCACCGGTTTTTCTGTGATGAATTGTTGAAAAATATGGATACTGGAAAACTGTCAAAATTATTGTCCATGTTATACTCTAAATATCATTTATGCTACAAAAACTTTTTGAAAATTGTGTTTTATTATGCAAAAAAAGCAAAGGACGAAACACTTTTGCTTCTTTTAAAGCCCAAATATTTGCCAGTTATAGTCCACAGGTTCTTATTTTCTTTTCGGAATGAATATATTCCTTTAATATATTAACTGGCCATCAGCCCTTGTCACTACCACCATATCCCTGTCAATATTATCTCATTTTGAGTGTTTTTGTTTCGACTAGAAAAGAAATGTTATAGTAAATTTTTATAACACTAATTCTTATTATAGTAGAACAGAAGCACTATTTACAGCCGTAATGCCACTTACATTTTACGACTTTTGAACACTTTAGATTACAGAGAGTGAAGAGTTCAGCTGTAAAAAAGTCAAAACTTTTCAATTTAAACGTGACACTTGGAGCTTCAAATGCGTCAGTGCTCTTAATTTTACAGTTTTTCGAAACATGATGGTGCATCACCGACTGTTTTCATATAAAAGTTAAACAAACTTTATGCCTTTTTTATAGCTATCTCTTTCCATCCCTGGCTTTTAACTCCTTCAAAAGAAGAGTTAAAAAAAATAAATGTCGTACGGCTTAAAAACCTGTGATTTAAATCATTTATTCATTCTATCTGCCACTCGAATCTACTGGCTTCCAGCTGGTATGGGACCAAAAGCCAGACAGACAGACAGACAGATCTATATGAAATCTGCAACTCATTAGATTCTAAGCAATTTATAGAAAAATAAAGTTAAACGTAG
Source organism: Epicampocera succincta (assembly GCA_932526305.1). Classification (NCBI taxonomy): domain Eukaryota; kingdom Metazoa; phylum Arthropoda; class Insecta; order Diptera; family Tachinidae; genus Epicampocera; species Epicampocera succincta. The sequence continues at coordinate 8,555,799 of OW052037.1, read as the reverse complement.
GATCCCCTTGGACAGCCAGTCATACCAATGACAAGACGTACAAAATATGACAAAACGAAAAACGAGAGAAAAAAACCTAAAATAAACACTGAATGACCGGCCAAGGGACACAAACAGTTAAACGAACAACAACAAAGTGCTTTAACAAACGAAAGACAAACTGTGATTGGATAAAGCACATGACGGAGGAAATATTTATACATATTAAGAAGCATGTGTAATTATATATTGTTCCCAGGACACACCAGGATAAGCATCAGTGGCTGTGTGTGCTGGTGTGCTGGTGTGCTGGTGTGTGTGCACACACTTATGTTAGATGGCCATGTCAGCATCATTTCCTGATGCTAAATGCCAGCTTGGAGAAATTACCGGGAACCAACGACTGGCCCCAGAAACGGTTTGTTCGTTGGTATGAATTAAAGAAACAAACCAAAAGTAAACAAGAAATAAATGAGGCCAACACACACAAACAAACACACACACACACACATAAACTCATGCACACACACACATTCGCCTGTTTGAATTAAATACATATTAACGACAAAAATACTAAAATCTAACAGCTACCACGTACCTGGTAAGAGTTGTACATACGCGCCCTTCCCCCGGACAACAGCAGCGCCAGCACTAAATGAATTTAATGAATGACCGACTGAATGTATCACTAGAGTGCCACATTAGTGCAAAAATATTATGCGACGCGTTTTGTTTTTTCTTTTTGTTTGAGTCCTTTTTAGCTTGCATTTATTGTTGTTGTTGTTCTTGTTGTCGTTTTTGTGCTCTGCAAAAGCAATGGCAATTTAATGTTGCACATACACACCTGCTTTGAAGCAATTTATCTCGAAGAATTATGATTTCAAACAATTTTCGGACGCCACTATTTACGGGGCGCAGCAAAACGTCAGGGTTAATGTAATGTCGTGTTAAGGCAAAACAACAACAAGAAGAAAACAACACCTGCACACATACACACACACGGGCGCAGGGACATGCCTGCACCACGCTAAAAATTTAAAATGTGTTCAATGCTGGTTACTGGTATATTTTTGCACTTAAACAGTCATCTTTTTTATATCTAGATGCGAATGTTGGTTAAGGGAAAAAGTCATGCTGGAGCCTGACTTTATTACACATCAAACCTTTTCACATTCCCGGTTAAGACAATTTCCCAAGTTATTGTTTTCAGTTGAAAGAATTTTGCCTATTGTTTTTTTAACCGAGTCTTTAGTAAGAATCGAATCTACAACCTGTGGACTCTTGGCATCAGTTCAATTCTAACCTCCTCATCCTCCGCAATTCAGAATATAAATTAAAGCAGGTTTCCTATTTCCCCCAAACCCAGTTCTGCTACAACACACTGCATATGTAGTGCTCGGCCCCTGAGTACTGGTCCCAAAAAAAATATATTCTTAAAAAACTGCACAAAATGGTAACAGATTCTTCAAATAGCACCATCGAACCGGATAATATTGGTATACACAAACCCTTCAATCGCAACCATTTTCTACTGGCCACAAAGACCCTGTTTCATGACATCGAACGCTGTTGCTGGCACACTTTTTCAGTTGATTGTTAGACAGAAAACAAGGCTTTCTATTGGCTACAGGACAGATATTGGCCTTCAAATGATAAAATGTTCATCAAATCCAATAAAAATGGAGTGCCCTCAGGCTTCGTTCGTTTTACAAACTCATTATGCCGAAAGGACTTTTTTTAGTGATTCCATGGACAATGAGCCAAGACCTTTATAACGACTGAGTGCAAGATTTGGCGGAAACATCGTCACTGTCCATGAATTATGAGTATGAGAGAGTCAGCAGCTGTTGATGTGGAATCACTCACTGTAGCTCACCCTTTTTTGTATTTCAAACCTGGTGAATTGTGTAGACACCAAAGAAAAATTACCAGCGCCAACGGCTTTTGTCCACTTAGTGAAATCTGGAGCTGTGAGAAACCGATCTCGATTTTTCCATCATATTTAGCTTAGATCCCAGAGCTCAAGTTCCCTTGAAAATGAATTCGTTCGGGTCATACCCATTAAGGTTTCGTATTAACTTCTTTTTTATCCTGAATTGAGTGATATCGTCAGGATATACGTGCCACATTGTGAACTATGCCCAAACGATTTGAGGTCATGGTAGATCTCTCATGTAGCAAAAGTAAATTTCCCAACGAGGTTGTGTGATTTAATCTTGTTGGACTTTTCTGGACGCAGAACTGTGAGACTAATTTATACGCCCATTACAACCTCATATTTTTCCAATGCTATACCGCCTATATAAAAGCATAGATGGGCCACTGAAACCACTACTAAATTTAACATTAATACACTTTGCTTATTTAAATAAAAACCATTGGCAACACCTAAAGAAAGAACCTTAATAGTCGTCGGTAGTCTTACTCTAACGAGCCTTAAGACCTAAAAGCATCAATATCAAAACAGAAAATATTTTAGCTACGGACGAACAAAAGTTGCTGTTTCTCTGTGCAATTAAGGTGTTTGGAAATGCTTTAATACCAGGCCCCCGTCAGGTTGAAGGTATAGTAGTAATAGAAAATAAAAGGGTTTTAAAAAATGGTCATTTGATATGAATTATGCGCGCATTTTTGTGCAATTACATGATGCTACTCTGCTTACTTTTAAAATGGATAGATGTTGCTACAAAAAAAAATCCTTCAAGTGCTACCAAATGAGCTAAATTTTGGGGGCGGAGGACAGAAATCATAGAGCAAGGGGAACTGTAAGGAACTTTAAGGTATTTTTAGGAACTGGCTTAAGGTTTTCTACTCTAACGACTTTTGTATTAAATGTACCTTTAAGGCTTAAGAAAGTTGCTGCCCGTTTCGAATATCGTAAAACTAATGGCAACTCTTATAAGCATCGATACTTTGGTATGTTTTAACTATGAATCTGCATGCGGCAAACGTGGAGTTACGCTAAACGCCCAACCAGCCTTAAACAAAACAGTCAACTTTCGTTCGCTGGCTTTTGTTTGCCTCACGCCACCTACCGGCATCTGGCGGGCGTAAATATGTTTTGCTTATGACTGTTTATGTAACTCATTCATTCATATTTCATATTCGAAATAATGCAAGAATGTTGGAACGTCTATGGGCGAGCGTGGATGCATGTATTTGTATGGCTGAGTTAAACAACAACAAAATAAAAAAGAGGGAACACGAAACCTTTTGTTGCTTCATATAAATATTATATGAATGTTTGTGCGCTAAGCACTTGCACCACTCGTTTGGCCATTTATTTCTTTTGCCAGGATATTTAGTTGCTACTAAACTACACGGCCAGCAACAACACACTATCAACATCTGAACTATTGTGCATTTGATATTGCAGCATAGAGATATTCTGCGATGCCCATTTCTATGTTAAATAATTAAATCAGTTGCGAGACTAATATATTTTACTTAATTGCAAAAAAAAAACGAAAAAAAAACAAGAATGCAGAAAGACAAGAGCGACTACAACGAAAATAATACAGGAACAGAGCAGCACATTCATTCATAATCATGGTATGGATGTATGTATGTATGTGTGTGTTTGTACATACATACATATATATATATGGACTCACTCGCTCAGACACAAATCCACATTAGCCGGATACATGAAAAATTATTACTCAACAATGCGCATTAATGCAGAAAATTTTTCATATTGCAGTTTTGAAAATTAATTTTAAAAATTCATTTTGACGCATAATTTTCCAAAAATGGCCAAATCTGTATTAATATTGTTGTTTGTATTTATGGTATTAATAAGCCATAAATATGGCCAACAACATGGAAACTGCTACAACATAAGCGCAAATGAGTAATTTACAAAGAATTGCAGCGTTAAAAAGCAGAACCACATAAGAAATTCGTTTGAACAGAATTTTTCCCAACTATTGTCAGAGTATGGCCTCACTTGAGTGGTATCCCGCCAGATCCTGTGTATATGTTTCGAATTCCAATTGAGTGTAAGTGAAACTGTAATTCAGACACTTGAGATCTTGATTAACATGAGCAACTGGCATTACGTTTGAGCCAGCCGGTGTTGAAGTCCACAGCTTAACTGGTCAAGGGCTGCGCAAAATTTCCAACTTCTGGCATATAATGATTATAAAACCAACTTAGCAAGTCCGTCTTGCCAACAAGACCCCAGACATTTTAGAAGATTGAAGTTTTAGCAGAAATTGTCTCTGATGAGCTGCACAGTGTCGCTGGTGAACCGTTTACTACATCTCCCATGATCGCCTTGTTGGCCTTCTGATGAGCATCAAGGATGCCTTCTGTCTCATACATATTTTCTATTAACACAACATGTTGTTTCCTGCCACCCCTAGATATTTTTCTTTTGGCGTATCACTTATGAATTTGCACAGTTTTGGCTCCGCCTTTTATATAAATTTTCATTTCAAATGCTTTATATTTTTCCCAATAAGCGATTTGATTTTTAATAGGGCATTTGCAGAAGACTTCCTCACTCGCCAATGCACATCTTTTAAGACAGGATGTCAGACAAATATCAGGCACAATAATTTTGCCGTTCAATACACAAGTACAAGCATTTTTTTTTATCTTATTTGTTTCATTTTGTAACAATTTGATAAATATGATTCGTTTGACGGCCAGCAAGACTAGAGCAGCGCAGAACAATCCTCACTTTGGCAATACCTTTTTGCATGATTTTAGGCTTAAACCTGATGCCGAACTTTGCAATAAAAATAGTCACCTCAAGCAAAAGTTTTGTAAACAAAATATCTTAAAAGTTCCTGTGCAACAATTGTCATGCATTCTCCACTTAATTTGGCTAAGAAGCTACAGGAGGTACACGTGGCCCCGTCTGTAATGCCAAGCTGTTGCTAATATATCACTATCGGATGAGAGTATCGTTACAGATCTCACGGTCTGTTTCAAAAATGCCCAATATTTTTGCACCAACTTCGGCCGCGGCTATACTAAAGAACACTCTCTTCCTGGCAGATTTCAGGTCTGGTTTTCCATTTCAGTTGTGATTCATTAATTGTTATACAAGTAATATTTCTTGGGTTTTGTGCCAAAAAATTGTATGCGATTTCGTGCGAATGGCGCAGAATCGAAAATCGAAGTTTTAAGAGAAATTGGTACGACCTTTGGCAACATATTTGTACGAGGATCTGCCATAAGAGTTCAACCGTCGAGGAACATGGAACTCGTATTAGCCCGTCACATGTTTAAGGAGAATTTTTTTATTTATTTCATTATAATTAATGCATTAAAACTTAACCACAAACATTTTAAAACGAGAGTCAAGGGCTTAACGAGAAAATAATAAACTGTAAAAAATGGCGAGGAGTTCAGCAGGATTTTGTTATTTGAACACAAAATTTTCATTAAATAATGTTTGGCATGAACGTCAAAACTTCTGCCAATTGCCTTAATTTGTATGCCCACATGTTCTATTACATTTTTATTCAAATTCTCCATCTCTGTTTCTAAATTACCATCAATCACTTACCGAAACTAAAATCTAATATATTTATGACTTAATGATTATGAATAAGTTGTTGCAGTTTGTTGTTTTTCTTTGCCATACAAAATGCTAAAATTTCGTAACTCTTTAGGATTTCCTTGATAAATAGACGCACATTATGCGCTTCATTAACACCTACATACATATCCGGCGATTTATAACATCAAGTGCGGCCCCACCAACAACAACACGAACATCACGAACAGCGACAAAAGCTTTAAGAGCAATCAAATACCAGCAAAACCAAGAACTATTTCCGTTAATGGTTGTTGGAAACAAGGATAACAGCAAGATTAATGGGTGGCAAATCCGGTAACAACAATAGCAGCACAACAACACCAACAACAGCAATAACAACAAACAGCGGCAACAAAATTCTGTAGAAAACCACAATGAATATTAATGAGATGTCATCAGTCTTTCGTCAAATTAAAGCATTTCACGACACATTTACCACAAGTAGCGCTAAACAAAACACAAAAACATAAGCAGACACACACACACACACACACACAAACACACCCACAACTAGTACAACAACAAGCGCTTACAAACGCAGGATATACTCGTAAACAACGCACAAAGAAAGGAGCCAAGCAGGATATTTTGAACGTGTGAATTCTCACACCAACACTACGACGCCGCCTCTGGTTAAGTGAATGCATAAGTGTGTGTGTGTGTGTGTGCGTGTGTAGGCAAGTGTTGATATTCTCGTATGTTACTTTGTATCTGTGTAAATGTCAGTTTACATTGTCTATTTAACTTTTCTAATTGCTGACAGGCCGACAACACAAATAAATCAACCCTTTTTCAAGTTTAGCTGTTTTGTTATCGCTTTCACCCCTTCAACCAAAAACACCAAAAACACACAAAAAATATACAAAAAAAAAAAAAAACAACAACTAATTCACTTGGTTTTGGTGTATTTTGCATTTTGAGTTTCATTAAGTGGAAGATATAATTTAGCTGGTGTTGAGTGTGACATGCAAATGATGATGAATTAAGTCAGCATCTCACAACTTGCGTCACTTTAATTTCGAGTCAGTTTCTTCAGCGCGTTTTGTGTTGTTGTCTTTTGGCATATTTAAATTTTTTTTTTTTTATTCTATAAACAATTTGTGATGATTTTCAAAATGTTTTGTCTGTTGACTTTGAATATTTATGAAGCACAAAAAAAAAAAAAAAGACTGACTTTAAAAGACAAGTGATGTCAACTACATGAATAAAATCATAATTCCTGTATTAAATATTCAGTGAAAAAGCAGATTATTGTTTAAGGACAGGAACCTTCGCAGGGGGGTGGTGTGACATATTGGGCGAATCAAACAAACATTGACTTTAAACGAAAAGTGATGTCAATTAGGGAAAATCATAATTCCTGTATTAAATATTCAGTGCAAAAGGCGGTTACTGTTTAGGGGCAGGAACTTTCCCAAGCTGATACTTGACCTTAAGGTCTGATGTTGTATTTTGGGCTACCAACTCGGCAGCTTGGTCTTACTTTAGCTGTCTGGGGAATTCCTAGCAGAAAGGATTGGATACCCCGAACTTATGTGGCGGGGCCATAATTTTCAAAAAATTGCCACCTGTGGGAGCCTTGTAGGCCACATGGGGCCGTTGGTGAGCCATCCACCAGTTGACAACCGTGTAATCAGATAAAAACGCAAGGCAGATGCTGATGTAATTCCATTCCACGATCTGAATGGATGAAAAAATTATAGTTATTATTATTATTTTCCTGACTTTAAGTTGAATTTTGATGGCTTAAAAGTAACACCCACTTATGGGTTAAACAGTGGCGGCCAAAAGTTAACTATCAACAATTAACTGGTGCTTAAACTCCTCATTTAAAACTTAATCGTGACTTTGCGTAAATGGCCCTTAAATGCAAAATAACTTTTGATCTCGTCTTTAAAAAAAAAAAAAGAAACGTAATCAAAAAACCAAAAATTACCCCCTGACTATTAAGACGACCATTTCTGATAACATCTTCCTTCCTCTTGACAAAGGAAGAAAAAACGAAAAACCAAAAACAAAAACAAAAACAAATTAACATACACATGAGCTTAAATTATGTGAAGTGTATTTCCGTTTTATGGCTGGAGAACATTAAGATGTTGCAAATGTTTTGACAAAAATGTCTTTGAGGTTACACATTGAAGCAATAATGCACACGTTTGCTGTTAATTTTGTTGAATGTTATTTTACCGTTATTGTGGCAAACAAATAATGATGGTTTATCTGTGTTGCAAAGTGCTGGTTTCGTTATCTGACTGAAAGAAGCCATTAAAAGAAATTATGTTTTTGAAAGTGTAAGAAAAACTAAAATTGGAAAACAACTCATACACATTCGCAGTCACACGACAAAGCAAAAAAAAAACACGCACACACACACACACTCACATAGTTTGAAATACTTGCAAAGAGATTATAATGCAGACAGTTGTAGAAAGTGGCATTTAAAATGTGGCGTTTGTAATGGGTTCTTGACGCTTCTTGTCGCTGGTGCGCAACGTACGTACGACAGACAGACAAACAAACTTCCACTGAAATGAGCCACACCAACAATATTGTGCTTAAAAAAAAAAAAACTAAAATATAACAACAACAAAATAAGTTTCCTTAACATTTTTCTGACTATTTCGTTGTGTTGTTGTATGTGCTCAAGTTATTTGTTTAGTATTTACAAGTCCTTTGGGATAATGACTATTTATGGCAGCAGTTTTACCAGCGAACACAACAACAACAGAAAAACCCCCCCTTCCGAACAGACTGAAACTCATGGCAGCAACGTCCTCTTCTTAGGCAAGGCGTCATATTTTTTATGTACAACTGTCTGTTCCACACAGGTCTCCTGTTTCTTTTCTCATTTCATTATGGAATGTTTGTTTTCCGCATTGCCGTTATTTGCGTAAATTTTAAATAATTTTCCAGTTTTTTCTCGGTTCTGTTTGTTTTTGTTTTTGTTTCTGCTGCCTTTTCATTTTAGTGTCTTAATCTGGTGCTGTTTCTTAACAATTTGTTGTTATTGTTATTTATTTCGTTGTCCTTTGGGTAAGGTGAGTTTTGCAATTACTTGTTCTTGTCTTCTTGTTGTGGCAAAGTTGACGATTATCTGTGTCTTCATGGGTGTCATTTACAAATGAAAATGCGCTTGAAAAAGTTACTTGAAAAGCAAAAGGAAAAAATATTGAAAATTGAGAGGAGTCCTCTATCTATTACAATCTGCAACTCACTGCCACTTTAATAGTGGCAATCAGTTAATTTGTAGAAATAACAGGCAACTGGTGAAAACGACAAAAAATTACTGGTTTATGCCCGACAAACCAGAGAAATTTGGCTGGAAATTTTACAGCTTCCGGTGACTGACGGAAGACATCATAACGAATTAGTTCAGCTGCCAGGACTTATTGCTGTTAGAAGAACTGAGTTGTGGCATCCTGATTAAGCTAAAAAGGTATTTCCATTATCAGACATTCTTTTATTGCCACAAAATAATTTTCACCGAACTTAAAACACGTTTCCAATATGAGCTCACTGGGAGCTTAGGATTAGGTTCGTGTTATGAATATGGGAGCTAGAGTTTTGGCACCAGTCGATGCTGCCAATGTAGGAGGAACATGATTTTATAACAAGCATTTAATATTCCAGCTCCACTGTCATGACGCGCATTTCAAATCTCCTTAATTGCCCAAAATAAAAAATATACACAATATATTGCAAATCTATTATCACTTGCCAATAAAAACTATTGCAAAAGTTTTTTGTTTCTTGTTTTGTGCACTTTTATTGTTATTAAAACTCGACAATCTAATAAAATTTGGTCTCCAATTGTGAAACAATCATAAAATTTGATCAAAAAGTGATTTTATATATTGAAAATTTATGATTTTACAAACGCAACACACACACACACAAACATGCAAGTGCATGCTTATGCATGCATCTAAATAGAAAAAAACAAACATGTGCGGGGCGGGTGTGTGTGATGGCAAATAAAACAAACGTTTTGCATGCGATTTGTGTAACAATGAATGTTTGTGTGGAAAATCGTCGATATTGCCATTCTTGCTGTGTTGGTTGTCGTTGTTGCTCTGGTTGGCGGTGCTAGTTTTGGTTGGTTTCGAGTAGGCGGCGGGCGGGCGGGCAGCAGGAAACGCTGAGGTTGATATGGATTGAGTGAAACGTATTTTACGGTGTTTTGTTGGACTCTGTGGCTTTGATTATATTGTGCCAAAAGCGCTTGTTGTTGCAGTTGTTGTTTACTCTATTGGGGCTTACCAATACAACGACACGCTAAACAGCACAATTGATAAAAAAAAAACAGAAAAATCAAATCCAAAATCTATTATAAACACAAACAGACTTTCTTCCGCACCAACAACAACAACAACAGCAGCAATAGCAACAGCGACAGCAACAACAACAGCACCAGCAGCAAAAAAGCCAATATGCAAACATCAATTGTGTACAAAACTGTGTGATTATATTTGTTTACGTGTGTGTGTGTGTGTTTGGATGTGTGTTTTGTGTAGGCAGAATTATTGTTTGGCTTATGCTTGTACGTGTGTGTGTGTGCGTGTGTGTGTGTGTGTGTGTTGTACAATTTTTCAATACAAAATGAAATTATTGGAATTTTCAAATTGATACACAGGCTGGTTGTTGGTAAATATGCACTATATTTCTTTCCATTTTTTTTCCGTGTTGCAATGATGTTTTTAGTCCATAAACCAGTGTTAGTTTTATATGAGTTTCGGTATGTGTGTGTGTGTGTGTGTGTGTGTGTGTGTGCGTGTGTGTGGGTGGGTGTACGTTTGCCATTGTGCATCTAAAAAGAGAGATCATCATTAATAACAACACAGTTTGCAAACAGATTAAAAGCGATAACAGATGTGCAATAATTTTAACCAGGTTTTATATGTAAATTAGTTTATGGTCTAATCAAAATAGGATTTCAGCCACTCTAAATGTTTTCATTTTGTTTAAAATGCCAACAAACACAAAACGATACTATTTGCCATATTATATTTTTTCTATTTTCTTTTTTGCTCTTCAGCTATTAGTTTAGTAAATTGCTTAAATTTGAAAAATATTATTATATGTTAAATATTGAGGTTTAGTTTTATAATTGCAGCAGCGGTGGTTATTTTAGTTTTATTTCTAGCATTAAAATAAATTTTGAATATAAAGAAAATTTTTTCATTACGAAATGTTTAATATATTTTTAAATTGCTGTTAAAATTTTAACGAAATACGTGACAATAGAAAAAATTTAAAAATTTTATATAAATAAAAAGAATATCAATATACAATAATATAATATAATGCAGTAAAAGCACGATTTTCCTAATAAGACACATGGTAATAAAAACTGGGAAAATTATAAAAATATAAATAAGACATTTTGGAAAAAATGTATCAGCTGCTGTAATAAAATATTCTATTATTAAATTTTTGGACATTCTTTTTAGAGGCGAAAAGTAAAACTCATTATCTTGTATTACAAAAGTCGTCGTCATGATCAAGTTAAACATTAAATAATACTTTGTTTAACATTTCAAGCGCTGCGCTGACAAAATAAACATGTTTGGACACAAGAGGTGGGTTTTGATACGCAGGATCATATAAACATTTCTCACGAAAAAGTGTTGCAGAAGTAGTAGTTTCTGCTGTTTGCCACAGACATGCTTTTGTTTTTCTTGCAAAATACTCAGACTTAAAACTACTTGATTTGGATTTTCAATAACAGTGAACTGTCAAATTTATGTTAATATTTAAATATGGATTTTCTTTATAAACTTAAAACACTATAACATATATTAAATGAACTCCCTCCCCCGAGTATAAAAACTCGGCAGTTCCGCGGAACTGGCTACATGTCACATTTGCCGCTTGTTGCTCAACAACTTCTGCATAAACTATTCAATTCAATATTCATAAAATAGTCGATGTTATTTATTGTTGCCTTCTGTTATCTGACAGTTTTATGAAAATGTTGCCAGAAACATTGTGATGTTGGGCAACATGCTGCCAGATACATTTAACAACTTCTGTTGTGCTACTTTGGCTAAACAATTTGCAGAAACTTTTTTTAAAATGGAATTTTGCCAGAATTATGCACAAAATGTGGAACAGAATACTTTGGCCAGTTATGACCCAGGGCTGATTTAAGCGCTTGTTCATCCAACTCATTTCAAATTCCCCACACATTTTCGAAATTTTTATTATTGCATTCAGTATTTTTCCCCCCTTAAATTGTTTTCGTCGAAGAAAAAACTATATTAATATATTCATGAAGCCGAAGCCTGCCTTTATTAAAGGGTGCTCACATAATGGAAATGTATAGAGATACATGAAAAACCTGCAATATTTATGTTAGTTGGTCTCACAAATTCTCTAGTTTATTTATAAAAGAGCGCTCGTATAGCCAACGACACTCCTGACCTTCTAACCACTCTCTACTCGATCCGGTGCCTGTGTCTATTATAATTTTTACCAATATAATAAATTTTACCAATTGCGTATAAAAGCAAACATGTTTTGATATCGTTTTGATCCGACGACAATGACCCTTGAGCTCTGAGCCAATATTTATGAACCAAATCATAAACATTTAAAAGCAATTCTATGCTGAATCATTTCCACAAATATCCCAGCAAAATGAGTAATTTTGCAAAATCATTGAGTAAAATCTGTTCCATTTTTCTGGTTAATTTTTTCTTTTATTTTTTTCTTTATTCACCAAAAAGTATGTTAAAGCTAAAAAGAAAAAGTTACTTAAATACGCATGCAAACTCATGCTTGAGCATGCACGGAACAACTGCTTACGCATATTTCCCATCAATGTATGAGTATTTTATGAGAAATTTTTTTATTTGCGGATTTTCTTGGCATTTTGAAGTTCTTCGTCACTTCAAATAATCAGATCACGTTTACAATTTAGATATTCGTTTATTTTATTCGATTGGAGAAATCATGTTTGTAGTGCACATATTTTCAGCATATTTTTATGTATTATTGTAAATGTGTGGTTAGAAAATGTTTAAGGCAATTGCCTTCAAACACTGATGAGATTTTTTTGTCACTTAACCTTAACTTATGCTGTGAAAACCTTTTTTTTAAATATACCCAGTTGGAGGGCATCTTCATCAGTTTAGCGATTCATTTCTTATCCTTTTACGTTTTAGTCTAGTCTTTCTTGTCTTGCTCTTTCTTATCCTTGATTAAAACATCTTAAACTGTTTTTCGGAGAATTAGTCAGAGTCTGCTGCAAAGAAACGTCAAAGCTTTAGCTTCAGATAATATTCGCTATTAAGGATCAGTGAAAGCCGGGGCACTAACCTGTTGCCAAATTTTATTATCGGATATTCTTTTTTATTAAAACTGATGATCGAAATTTCTGTCACTATGAGAAGAATAATTTTTCAATATTTTTCCATTACATATTCACATATTCTCACCAGTTTAAATTTTTAATAACTACCATGATGGAAATTTCCATCACTGGGCATAAAAGTATATAAAAGGTATAATTTTTAACATTTTTTTTCATTTTATTAGCAGCGTATTATATTTTAAAGGGGGTTGCCTGCCCGAAAAAGAATAAAAACATTTAAAGAATGTCACAGTTTTTCATCCACTTGTGATACAGTGACATATACCTCTCCTCGCTCCAATAACCACAATCGGAGTTTTTTAACTAAGAAGTTCGTTTTTCTATTTAAAAATATTGTTGTTAAATTAATTTTAGTTTCAAATAGTGTTACAACATTTTCTATGCGTCAGCTTTGGTTTTTTTTATCATATATTTATCTTTCTTCCATTTTAGTTTTTCAGGAAATGTAACGCAGGTTTGTCATACGCAACATTGCTTCGTCTGTCCTCTTCCCCATAACCCAGTCTGGTGCATATATAGAGGTTGACCCCTGACTTGTGGTGATAATTATTTTCTGGAGACAAATAATAAGGAAAATATTAATAACATACAATTTTTGTTTCCCGGAATATTAAAATATTAATCATATGAGTGAAAATCGGGGACATGTTGGATTAAAAATGTATAGGACACAGCCGCCCTACACAATTTCGAAACACAGTTGGCTGAGAATGTAGATCGGTATCCACTGTAAGTTCATGCGTTCGGCTACACAAGTTTGGGCTCTGTAGACTGCGTAGCAGAATTGCTGCCGGTTTGTATTTTCTAGATTCCATTGCGAACCGGCTAAAAGTTCAAATTTCAAAATTTTTGTAAATCTAATTTTAAATTCTTTAGTTGAAGGTCTAGCATTGCAAAATATAATTGCGGAGAACAGACCGATGAGGTAAAAATGAAAACCTGCAGTGAAACGGTGTCACAGCGATACCAAAAAACTGGCTCTGAAATTTATTTTGGTATCGCTTAAAAAAATTCTATTATATTCTATTCTATTCTATTCTGTTCTGTTGTATTCTATTCTGTTCTATTCTATTCTATTCTATTCTATTCTATTCTATTCTATTCTATTCTATTCTATTCTATTCTATTCTATTCTATTCTATTCTATTCTATTCTATTCTATTCTATTCTATTCTATTCTATTCTATTCTATTCTATTCTATTCTATTCTATTCTATTCTATTCTATTCTATTCTATTCTATTCTATTCTATTCTATTCTATTCTATTCTATTCTATTCTATTCTATTCTATTCTATTCTATTCTATTCTATTCTATTCTATTCTATTCTATTCTATTCTATTCTATTCTATTCTATTCTATTCTATTCTATTCTATTCTATTCTATTCTATTCTATTCTATTCTATTCTATTCTATTCTATTCTATTCTATTCTATTCTATTCTATTCTATTCTATTCTATTCTATTCTATTCTATTCTATTCTATTCTATTCTATTCTATTCTATTCTATTCTATTCTATTCTATTCTATTCTATTCTATTCTATTCTATTCTATTCTATTCTATTCTATTCTATTCTATTCTATTCTATTCTATTCTATTCTATTCTATTCTATTCTATTCTATTCTATTCTATTCTATTCTATTCTATTCTATTCTATTCTATTCTATTCTATTCTATTCTATTCTATTCTATTCTATTCTATTCTATTCTATTCTATTCTATTCTATTCTATTCTATTCTATTCTATTCTATTCTATTCTATTCTATTCTATTCTATTCTATTCTATTCTATTCTATTCTATTCTATTCTATTCTATTCTATTCTATTCTATTCTATTCTATTCTATTCTATTCTATTCTATTCTATTCTATTCTATTCTATTCTATTCTATTCTATTCTATTCTATTCTATTCTATTCTATTCTATTCTATTCTATTCTATTCTATTCTATTCTATTCTATTCTATTCTATTCTATTCTATTCTATTCTATTCTATTCTATTCTATTCTATTCTATTCTGTTCTATTCCATTCAACATTTCATGACTTCTAAAACGTGTATATTTATTTCTTTCACTTTAAAGCCAGAAAATTAAACGGCACGTAAAACTCTTGCACGCCATTTGAGCAAAAACAATTGACAATTGCAATAACTTAAATTTAAGATCTAATCAAGTTTTCGGTTGGCTTATAATCACTTTTAGCGGAGACAATTACGGAAAAACCATACACTAGTTCAAATTGTCAGGTCCAAAAGCTGTAGACGAAAATACAGCAGGACGACAACGGCACATGGCCGTATATCAGAGACAGGGACTTAAAATTTAAATACATGAGTGTGCATGTGTGTGTGCATGTGTCCTTGTGTTTGCATGTTTTTCCTTGATGATATAAAATAGTGGCATTGGCTGGGCAATGAAAAACCAAATCACAGAACAATCATAAAAATTAGAATTGATATCATGTATATTTTTGTTTTTAATTGCCTAAAAATTGCACAACAACGCAATCACTGCTTGTACAAACACGCACACACACACACACACACACACACACACATTTATTCATTAACTCGAACAACCACATCAATATCCTTCTCATCTGTAGCTAATTCCTGGTCATTTATTTGCATTCACAAACACATCCTGCCTTTAGATTTTTGGTTTTTTTTCGCATTTTTCGAAACCAAACAAAATGTATGTTGGGCGATACCTATAACTCAGTGCCGTCGTTCACCTCCTCTGGCAGTCATGAGTTGTCAACACATTTGAGTTTTGTACGGCTATAAAGTGTATTTTATTTTAGACCGGACAGTGACCGTCAGTTGTTACACATTGCGAAAAACGAGAGACGCGTATATTTTAAGTTGAGGAGCCAACTTCCATATACTGCAAAATATCCGCTTAGGTGTTAAAATATGTCATATGTCATTGTCCACAACAGTTTGTAATACTTTAATTTCTGCTTATTCATGTTACCCCCCACAAAAGAATATTTGCTTTTCCCAGCATTAAATTGGTAAAAGTAGGATTTGATATCGATTGCGGAGTATTTGTGTATTATCTAAGAAACTTATCCAAATCCGGCTATTCGGCATTAAGATTAATACGCAAAGTTCTTGTCCTAACAAATGGTGCTGTCATACATTTGATACGCTGGGTGCTATTTTATGTAGCCGGTATTTGTTGAACACGTCCCTGGGGACTACATTTCACTTTGACGTCAGTTAATCACGGCAGCTCTAATTGTAATGCAACCGGCATTACTTGGAACGGCCCCTGGGGTGCAAATTTCACTTTGACGCACACCAACCAAAGTATATCCTAATGTTTGGGAATGAAGAAGCGTCAACACCATCAGTGAAATTGTTAGACAAAACTGGATGGAATGAATGTGTGATAATTTAGTCTTGCAAAATCTTTGAAGCTTTGCCTAAGAAAATGTTTGGATCCTGCAGGATGGCTTGTTTAGTTAATCTCCTGTACTTAGAAGTCTATTTAGCTGAAATATTAGTTTTATAGTTAAATGCAGTTAAATAGCAGCAGAAGGACATTGTCTTAAATTGCCTAAAATCTCTGGAAGCCTTTTACGTCTCCAGGAAACTACTCTGGTGTATGAAATAACATACCATGAGCTAGTCAGTAGGGACCAATCTCTGGACCCCTTTAACTTACTAGGAAACTACTCTGTTGTGGGAAATAGGATACTAAGAGCTGCTTAGTGGGAACTGCCAATCTCTGGAGCTTTTGAACTCTCTAGGAAACTACTCTGTTGTGGGAAATAGGATACTAAGAGCTGCCTAGTAGGAACTGCCAATCTCTAGACCCTTTTAACTTTCTAGGAAACTACTCTGGTGTAGAAAATAGGATACTAAGAGCTGCTTAGGAACTACCAATCTCTGGACCCCTTTAACTTACTAGAAAACTACTCTGGTGTATGAAATAAGATATTAAGAGCTCCTCAGTACAGACTACTAACTCCTGAGACCTTTAAACTCTCTATAGCCTCTGAAAATATGAACGCTGGTTCACTGTTAGGTTACTCAGGATACGCTTAGCTTAAGGTAAAATAACACTTCTGTTACAGTTACCTCGGCAACAAGCAGCAAATACATACATAAGTGTTTTGTAGCGCTAAGACTTCCAAGTCTTTCATCACAAATTGAATAGCAACATCTGGACTGGGGAAATGAATTCTAAGTTTTATTTCTGGTTGTAAAATGTCAATCTTTAAAACTCCAAAAATAACTCGAATGCATGAACGAACAGGTTTTAATTATCTCAGTCGTTTATAAGATGTTTAATGTGGAAAGGCGTATTAGCTTAAGAGTTACTTCCATCCTCAGGTTAACGAAAACAAACAAACAAATTTAAAGGGTGTCCTCATATTTAGCTTAAAAAATAATACTATCAAATTTTGCTTACCGCTTTCCGCCACCTATTTTTATTAATAAAATTTTTACATTTCCGCCATAAAAAACTTTGCAGTGTACAGCCACAATTCCATCCATTCCAAAAGCAACATATGGACAGATATTTTCAACTTTTGTTTGCTATTGATATGAAGTGATTTCCAAAAATACTCGCACATATGAGGACAGTGATATCATGCCACAGCTCGTACATACGCGGGCACGACAGCATCGATCTAAAACCATTTAGAAATTTTAGTTGTTTGAATAATTTTTTTTTCGGTTTTTTTTTTTGGAATTTTGTTGGTCACTCATCACCCATTTTATTGTTGACGCCAAATACTTGTTTTAATCCAATCAAACTCCGAATTGCGGTTGTTATGCACTTTTTGTTGTAGTTGTTTGTGGGGTTTTGCTTCATGGTTTCGGTGTTTTTTCTGCTGTTATTTTTCTTTTACTTATGGAAACTTTATTTGGCAGGCCTATCATGCAGTCAGTGGCATGTATTTATCGCTGGATTAGAGGACTATTTTGTGCCGTAAGCCTTATTTAAGTAACTGCTTTATTTAGCTGCCATCAGGTAGCTGAAATGGTTTCTCTTTCCAAATGGCAAATGTGTTAATACTTTCAGTTATGAGACCATATGGGTAGTGAGTAGAATTTGTAGAGGAGATAGAAAAGTAGAGCCTCCGTTTGCACAATTCTACCCAGCAAAGGTAATGAACGACTCTGAAGTAGTGAATTGGAAGTTCTTGTTCATCACTTACCAGTCGTAGGATTTAAAGTTGTTGCTTACCAAAAACTGTAAATATCAATTCAGTTGACAAATCAGAATAAGAAGTCGACTTTTTGTTGAAGTTCATAATAAAACCAACAATAATTCTTCGTCTTTGGCGCTGCAGTCCGGGGTGAAACTGGGCCTCAACCAACAAAGCTTTTCCTTTAGCCAGCAGCCTCCAATTTAGCACACCAAGTTATGCTTGCGTGCGCCATCCGTTCCTCCATTCGGAGTCGAACAAACAACAATTGGTAATAAAATAAGTCCGTTTAGAGCGAAAACACACAAAAGTTAGGAAAATTCCTTTACAATTAATAGAGCTGCACTTTTGTTCACAAGTTTTCCTGCTGGCCTGACGGACAACAAAAAAGAGTCTTTGTTGGGAATCGAGCTTAAGTCCTCTCGACTGCTGCGAACACCCTGCCAGCTCATTCATGGCGGCACTCAAGCAAATTTGAATAACAAAAAACTCTCTGCCTTAAAGTCTTTACCGGCCTTTAGGTTTAATAAGGACATGCAGCGCATAGTTGTGAGTCAGCAAACACGCAAATTTTATACCAACTTAAAGTGCGCCTACGTTTTGAAGTCGTTTAAAGGTCTCTACCAGCAGATATTATGGGGTCGTAAATGACCAAATTGTAATGGGGGAAACACGCAAAACTGCACATAATACGGAAAACATGCTCCCATATGAAGTTGAGCCAAAGTCTGGACTAGTCTGTGGATGTTATGAGGACACGTCTGATAGAATGGGCCGGAGTTGTGAAATTGAAACATTCTGCCGCTTTAAATGCATCCATAAATCTTTGCCAGTGCTTGGATATTAGATGAAGACACGTTTTATAATTTAAATATTTAAGTTTAACCAACCGGTTCATTATTATTTTTTTGCTATTGTACTTACAAAAACCTGTTTTCCCCTTTCCAAATACTCGTATTATTTTTATACAAAAGTTTCTAATTTTTATTATAGTAGTGTCTTCAACTAGTCTCTTTTATTTGCATTTATTTATTCATTTTTCTTTTTAGCTTTAGCCCCCTTTTTGGCCATTTATATTTAATGTGTAACAAACATTCAATCAAGCTTATAATTTGAAATTTGGTACGTTTTATGACTCATCATAAAATGCTGAGAAAAAGCTGAAACCATAAATTTTCTATTACAACAAGAAAAGGTTTTTAGCACCTTGACCAAACATATCACTAGTGTTTTCTTGCGTCCATATTTTTTTTTTTTTTTTTTTTGCTTTTTGGTTGCCATCTTGTGGCACACAGTCAGCAAAATTAAAATCCATTGAATGACCACTTTTATTGCATGCGTTAAAATACACAAATGCGAACAATATTTATTAAACATTAAGCATAAGGATTTCTTCATGGTGTCCTTTTAACGAGGGCTGCATAAAGCTTTGCTTTTTATGGCAGCGGCAAATGTGGTCAAATGTTAAATAAGAAAAGTTGCTTTATCACATGTAATGGCATCAAGAGTTATAAAAATAGTATAAATGAACTGGCACATCAAATCAAGTAAAATTGTTCGTTTGTTAATGTAAATGATGGGGTTTCTTCCGTTGTTTGTTGGGTGTTTGTTTGTATCCATCCAGCCCGTGGAGAAAATATGATAAAGAAAAACCAGGAAAAGCAACAACATAAACACGCATTACAGGCATATAATTTTGATTTTTATTACAAAAGTTGTTGGGAAAGACACATGTCGTCCCACCTGGATCAATGGCTATTGAAATGGCCATACTAAGCAACCCAATACCCAGCAACAACAAACATTCCCATAAAATAGATGACGGCGATGATGATGATGATGATGGTGGTCAGTGGAAAGCAAACAAACGAAATACAAGACCAAAATAAATATAACAAAATAACTAAATGCCTATTTACGAGCTACAAACTTGCGAGCTGAACTTAAGGATTCACCAGCTCCCGTACAGTTGCAGTTGTGCTCGTGTGTGTTCGTGTTTTGCTGTTACATGTGTTAATATTGTTGGACATGCTCGTAAAACGAACGACTTTTGATAATCATATATTTTGGTCATATCTGTTGGTCATAAAACCAGTGTGCTTATGTGCCTGTCAATGAGTTCTTTCATGACATTTATTTTATTCCATCTTGCTGCTGATACGACTTCAATTACAGCTATAAATACGACAACAACAACGAAGACAACTGACATGAATTTGTGTTCTGGTTAGTTTTTTTTCTCGTTGCTTTCTGTCGTAACGGAAAATAATTTTGTTTACTTTTGCTCATGTTTTGTTCTTTATTATTATTTTTCTGTCGGTTTCTGAAAGTCTCGATGTATGTTGCGTTTCTTCCATTTCATATGTGTTATTAAAAATGCATCACAGAAAGTTTCCAGCAGAAAACAGAGAACAACTCACTTGGATATTACAAGCCGGATCAAGACGATAGTGATTTGGGTTTTTCCGAACGGGAGCGATCCAACATTTTCTCATTAGTCTTAATAGAAGTGTTTCAATCTTGCTTAATTTTTTCTCTTCTGTTCTGTTCTGTTCTCTGCTCTTCTCCTATATTCTAGTTTCTTCTCTGCTGGTTTCTTCGCTTCTATTTTCTGGTCTTCTCCTGTGTCTTTTCTCTATACTAATAACTTTTCTTCTTATTGCTTCTCTTCTTTTCTCTATTCTTTTCCTTTATCCTATTTTCTTCTATTCTCCTCTGTTCTCTGCTATTCTATTCTGTTCTATTCTATTCTATTCTATTCTATTCTATTCTATTCTATTCTATTCTATTCTATTCTATTCTATTCTATTCTATTCTATTCTATTCTATTCTATTCTATTCTATTCTATTCTATTCTATTCTATTCTATTCTATTCTATTCTATTCTATTCTATTCTATTCTATTCTATTCTATTCTATTCTATTCTTTTGTATTATCTAATATTTTATTCTATTCTGTTCTCTCCTCTTATCTCCTCTTCTATTCTCTTCTATTATATGTTCTCCAAATCTTATTTATGCTTTTTTCCATTTTTTCCATTTTCTCCGTTTTTATTCCAAAATAGTCTATTTTTCCCCTACCCTCTTTTTTTCTATTCCTTTCTTTAATTTCCCTCTTTTCCACTTCCCATATTTTCATTAATTTCTTTTTTTCATTCCTCTTGCCTTCTCTTTTCTTTCAATGTATTCATTTTTTCGCCTCTACTTTTTCCCTATTTTCTCATTTATTTTTCTTCTGATCTTCTCTGCTTTAATATTAAATACCGTTTTCCTTATCATCGTTTTGGGTGTGGTTGGCCAGTAGCCCATAATTCATTCCAGAGTCCGAGTTAAATGTTGTGAAGGTTTAAGAAATATCGTTCCAGAGATCTGGTCTGCTATAGGGTAAAAGAAACAACACGCACCGTTTCATACACTATAAAGAATTGTTTCTCATTTTATGGCCCTGTTACATTTATCTCGGTTGAAGTGAAGCAGAGGACTCACATACCATTTGCGTGCCATGGAATGAAAGTCTACATTAAATTGCAACAGCTGTAGACTTGTAGCTATTTCTTTGGCCACATCTGTGGGAAAACAAAAAGTCAACAGGAGAGTACGCCGAGTTGCATGTGTAGGAGAAACATTTCCCATTGTAGAAGTGCCCATTAAAAATGTTCAATCTTAGATGAACACATAACTTTTGATCGAATCGAATAAAACTAGGACTACATAAATACATGATTTCCTTTGAAGAGGGTCAATTGCAATACAAAAATAAGAACACACACACACACACACGTCCATACAAACACAAAAACTTAAACACTTAGTCACACACACGCGAAAGGAGATACTCGTATCATAAATATGGGATGATAAGGGAATTTTGGTTTCATTAACTTTTGGCTTGTTTATGATTTTTCTTTTCTTTTTTGGGTGTTTATTGTGAGAAATGTGAGTGTGTGAGTGCGTGTCGTTGCGTGTTCAATGATATATTTTTGACGTTTGTTTGTGTGCTTAAGTTTGTTTTGGCTTAACCAGAAAGGGTTGCGTGATTAGAAACTCTCAATCCCTCTCGAGATTATTATACAGTAATTTTCTTTATTTCGATTACGCTTTGATATGCTGTGACTGATAAGAAGTTATTTGCCACCTTAAAACTTGCTGCTAATGCGCTGCCAATTTAAGCGCACGTAAGTATGTTGGTTTCAGCGATGATTATTTTGCAAAAGTTGTAGATATTTTAGTAAAGTTAATACAGAACTAGAGGACGCAAACTAATAAGGGACGATAACAGGGCAGAAAGAATGCTTTTTTGTCTTAGAACAGGAAATGAAAACTTTAAATTGAAAGCTTCAAGTTGTAACAAGAAAAGAAGTGACAACATTTTTGCCATCTTATTCTACAGTCTTTTCTTGGCTTGGACCAGAACTTAAGGATAGCTCCTGTGTGTGTGAAATGTGCTATGCCGGAACTAGGAAAATCGGTTGTTGTGAGCGGCAATTATGGGGGGAGTAGTGTCTGTGCGCGTTTACCTTAAACCTTCATAGAGTGTAAGTGACTAGAAATAGGTTCGCAGACAATTTGTTCCATTCTAGAGATGTGCGCCTGAAGAGAGAATTGGCTCTCTTTGCAGTTCACTAGTCAGTTGATTGGATATTTGAAGTTCCCTGTTGAGCATGAGTTTCTTTATAACAACATTGAAAGTAGATGATATTAAACTTCAGTTTTGGGTAAATTATGTGTTTGTTTGCGTGGTTTTTCGTGTAGTGGAACTCAACACCCTTCTTGCTGCAAAACTTTTATTAATTTCATATTTGGCAGCAGTGGCTGGCAACTTCAAATATATGTATGTGTAAAACTAAAGCGAACCTGCGAGGCGAAGATGCATTAAATTTCGAAGGTCAGATCTAATTCAACTACTTTATTTATATCTAATTACCGGTAATATTATAATAGTAAAATAATATATATCGCACATGAAAATTGTGCAGGACCAGAGTAGAGAACAGAACATTATGGCTTGAGCCACCAAGAAGCTTCCACCCTCATAAGTGTTCACGTGCCTGCACTGTTCTACCACAAACTCAGCAGGTACTTGGGTTAAACGGATATATTTGTTATTTAAACAAAAATATAACGAAAGAGTAACTTATTTTTATTCAAATGTACAATATGTAATAAATAAATGTAATCAATATGTACATGCAAGGTTTTTCCTATCTATTAGTAAGTTCAGGATGGCTGATAATGACCACTACTTAAGCACATGATAATTATTTATTTTATGCACATTTAATGCAATTAAAATTATAATAAACTAAGAGAAAGTAAAGCACTAGCAGCTGATGGCTATTGGCTTCTATGGTTGCACGCAGCATCTGATTAAAATTTTATGTCAAATATTTGTAAACAAATTTTTTAACTTTTTCATTAATTGGTTTCTTTCTCGGATTCTCTGGAGTTCATGAAAATTCTGATGTATGCAATTAATTGAAAAGCTTGGAGTTTTAATAATAATAAACTCGAAAATTGACTTTAAAGCCGGAAATAATGTAAGACTATATGTTTTTAATATTTCACAATTAATCCTTTAATCACAGCTGCCATCGAAGTCAATTGTAAGTTAAAGTGCTGATACAATTTTAGCAGAGATAATTTTTTTTTTTAATATTTGAGACTTCTCCTGAAACCATAATGCAGAAATGGTTCAAGTTAGTCCGAACATTGAGAAACCAGAAGTTAAAAATTTACCTTAATAGTGTCTCTCCCCGAGCTATTGGGACTATAACTCCAACCTTTAAAATTAATAACTAGCAAAGAGGCTTTTAGTAACTAAAATATGAGTATGCCCTATATACCGAAATTTGAGGCATATAAAAAAGGTATAGAAAGCCAGACATGCTCAAACATGCACACAAGTCTGTTTTAAAAAAATCGGTTTTACATTTTGTCCAAAATAAATACTGATTTTTTCATCATAACAAACTAAGTCAAGATAAAACGGAAATAAATGTTTGGCGGATATTTCTATAAAAAAAAACTACATTTAATAATAAAAGTTATTAAACCCAAAATTACAACAACATTCTATAATAATAACGAAAAAAAAGAAAAACTTATTTTGCCAAATAAAATATGCAACTCTTTCTCAATTTAATAAAATTATTTAGATGTAATTTTTGCGACTGCCACAGATACATTTGGCGTCCACACTAATTACTAATAAGTTACATACAATAACAAAAAACTGCGAAGAAAATTACATCCGTGACATGACATCCTCTACAAAAAGTTAATCCTGAATTTTATTAAGTTTCCACTTTAACATTTTAATGCTCGCTTTTTTGTTTGTTTGTTTTGTAGTGAAAGAAACGAGCAACCTTTCAATAACTTACCACAAACTACCCTCAAGCATTTAATAACCAGAAAACTGCCAAATTAACTCCTATTTATTGTTAATAAGAAATTATTCCATCTACACACACGAACAGAGCCAAAGCCAAAAGGATTCTGGCTCGTGTTTTCACGCTGCAGCTATCGCTGGAAAATCTTCAAATGATATACATTTATCGAATATTTGTGAAAAATAAATTACTGGCCACAGAACACAAACGAACAGAACGAAATGATAAAAAACAAAAATTTTATCTTAAAACAATTGCAAAAAAATACCCGGCAAGGCGGCAGGGCAAGGACATTCATAAATACCAAATGGTAGTACAGGATCAGCAATTTCTTTTTTTTTGTTGCAGTTTCTAAACGACTGTTAAAGGATTGTGGTGGCAGTAAACTTTCTTTGAAGATGGCTTTACTTTTACTAAATTTTATTAATATTAAAGGTGGAAGAACGGGGTGGGGAGGGAGGGGGATGGTTCGAAGGACACCACAACACGCACGTACTCGTATGTTTGTTACAAAAGGTGAATCTTTGAATCTTTTGTAAATTGTAGCTTAAGTGGGCAAAAAAGAAACACTTTTTAGTTGTTTTGTTTCAAACATCTGGTTGCTGCCTGCAAGCGCTGAGGGCATTTTAGTGTTTATTTCAAAAAGATAAGTTTCTTTATTACTTGATATAACTGGCAAATAAGTAAAGAAGAAATCACACTATTGTTTAAGCCGCTCTAAGATGACATCCAAATAAGAGAACGGGAACAGAAAAATCGATAAAAAGCGAAATAAAATCTTGAAAGCCGAGAAGAATTAGACATCTATGCCTTAGAAGTTCTTAAAAGGACTTGAGCAAAGAATTCGTCCTTTATATTGTTTTTTTTTTTGGTAGACGCTGAGCTGTTTATTTTTTTTTTTTAACAATTTGGGCACATATTTAATATTATGACGGTTTTTAGGTTTCTTAGTTGAAACAAATTCAAAAATTTCTCCTGACCTTGAAATCATAAATGTTTCATAAATCACATCAAAACAGGATCTACAGCTCATCATTATTGATTTATTTATTCAGATTTATTGCACTTAAAATTATATTAAACTAAGTTGAAAAAGCACCAGCAACACTGATGGCTATCGGCTTCTCCACAACTTTAAAGTAACTTCCAAGAGAAAAAGATAATAACAATATCTTGGTAAACGTTTCTTTTAAAAGTGAATTGATTAATCATTTTTCAAGGTCTATTATAGGAATTTCTGTGTCGATTATGGTTATCAAACGATTGTGCTATAAATATGGCATCGTTACCTTTGCTGTGACCTATAGGCTATTGATGAGCGGTTTTGTGACTGCGAAACCACTTGCTGTCCCTCTTCCATATAGTTTCCTTTAAAAATTTCTTAATTGAAAAAAATGTATTTGCCGTCAATGAGTAGAAAATTGCACTGTTTATATTTATGCAAAACTTTTCAAAAAAAAAAAAAAAAAACATAAAACACTTTTTGCTCTAAATCGTTTAGATTTTAATATTTTCCACCTGCCACCATTTTTCAAACGCAATTGTTTAAATAAAACAACTTCTTTTTTGCACAATTCGTTCAATTTAATTCAGCCGTCACTGTGTGTGATTTTGTTTTCTAAAGCGTATCGAAATAATTTGAAAAATAATATTTAGCTTTGACTTTTTGGAACAAATTTTATTATTAGAACTTATAAAATGTGTGCTGCAGGATATGGGGCACATAAACACATACATACGTATAAGTTTGTATGTATGTAGACGCAAAAACACAAATTTGTTTCAGGTGAATAAAAAAATTCAACGCTTTTTATTAAAACTATTCTTTTTTTTATTTTGTTTTGTTATTCCTTCCTCAAATTTTTAATAAAATATATTCGTATGCAGCATCAGTTGGAAATTGATTCAATTTAGAATATTGATAAAAATTTAGTGCAATAGAAATGCAAATTGTTGGCGTTTGAGTTTTATTTATTAAATATGAGAAACGTTTGTGCTGCAAATGGCAAGTATTTAGATTGTTTTAAAACAAATCGGAAAAATGTGCGAGAGAGTTTTTCTTTGTATAAACTGAAGCAGGATTGTCAAATCCTGGTAAGTAAATTATTATGAAAATTAATGGCGAAGAAAATCAATTTAGGGGCATTTGACTTGAAAACTTTAGCAGGCGTGAACAGCTACTAAAGGTCTGTCTTTTGTGACGCAATAAATCGTTTTCAAACGCGGGCGTGAACAGCTACTAAAGGCCTGTCGTCTTACTCGCATTTAAATAATTCTGGCAATTAAATTTGACTGTAAATTTTGTAATAAAATTAAAATCTTTACTCCAGGCTAATAATTTATCACATCCAACGGTGGAGTTGAAGCGCTTGCAAATGTGGACGCCTCGCTGTTGCTGCATAAAGGATGTGAAGTAGAGTGTGATAATTTTTGGCAGGAATGACCCCAATTAGTCATGATCGTGCGATTTTACCCCCACTAGTGGTTTTCTTTTGTGGTATCACAAATACACCCAATTTGTGCAATTTTTGTTGCTGTGAATTGGTTAGACAATAACAAAGTTGTTCCCACCAAATACTCGGCAGTCACATGCTCGCCTCATTTTGTAAAAATTTTATTGAAATATTTTGTAACCATGAACGTAATTGCCACACGGCATCAAAAATCATCTGTGTTAATTTTGGTTTCTATTAATATTTCGTGTTCGAAAAGAGTTCCTTAAAAGAACAAACTAATTATTCATTTCCTGCCGCGTTTGCGGATAGCATTTTCTTGGCGTAAGCGGTTAGTCATTCCGTTTCTGCGGCCACGCTGCAAGAAAACTTTAATATTCGTTTCCTTTAATTTTCCATACAAAACTTTTCTTGAAATGTTTTTTTTTCACCATCAGCTGACCCAGGATCAACCAGTAATTAATTAAAACAGGGTTGTTAAATCAACTAGCAATTAATTGAAACAGGGTTGTTCAATCAACTAGTAATTAATTAAAACAGGGTTGTTAAATTTATTTTGCAGTAGGAATTGCAATTTGTATTTTTTCCACTAAAGTTTTCTTTGCGATAATATTTTGTACTGTGTATTTTTTGTTGTTGTACTTATACATAGCGAGTAGTCACATGATTGCCACACCAGGGTTGCATTTGGTCCAATACTTGCCGCCAGTCATTTAATTGTGCAATGACACAACTGGGCCCTAAAAATAGATGAAAATTGATGCATTGCAGGCAGTCACGTCATCCTACCTTCAAAGTCAACACAACCGAAACCATTCCTCAAATTCATTCAAATAGGCAAAATCATAGAAAACTGAACCATTAGAAATCGTGCCGTCATCCGAAGTCATCAACCACTCTATAGTTCATATATAGTGGCATGTAGGAATCTTTCAAATATATAGTTTGATACCTCGCATGAAGCTGATTTCGACATTTACCAGCTCCTGTTGAAATCCCCTTTATATAAGTTAATTTTTTAAAACAAACTCCAGACTAATAACATCGAAAGTTGGACAGGCAGTTTCTGACTTGATTCGTTCGCCAAGCTCCGCCATCTTTGGTATTGCTAATTTCCAACCCTTTGCAGCTCAGATCTAGTAGTTTTCCATTGTTCATCGTCCTGGCACAGACTGCAATCTTTTACTCAAATCAAATCATAAAAGAAACGCTTTAAATCTGCTTGCAAAAATCACGTTTTTAATGCTGAGTTTTCTGCGAATGAATTACTTCAAAAGAAATTGTACTCGCATCTCGGCTAGCAATTATATCTCATAAACAGCAAATGTTGCCACAAAATGAAACACACACTTTGGCCAAAGGACAACAGGCCAAGAGTAGGAATAAAAAAACGTAATCACACACATCTGTTGGGTGAGAGAACGTTTCTAATTGCATTATCTGAGCCATATATCTGAAAGGAAAGTGTTATAAGACAATTTTAAAGAAAACAGAAACGTTATTAAGAAAACACAGGAAAACTCAAAACATGTGCAATTAAGTTAATGGACAACAGAATTTTAGGTCTTCTTCCTGCACGAAAAGGGTTCGTTTGAAAGCCATCAAGAAAGGAATATAAAAATTTTTCGATTGAAGAACTAAAATATTAAAGAGTTATTAAAGTAGGGTACAGCGCTAGCGCTAGTGCAGAGCATGATGATTGAATAATTTTTCCACTGGGAGCTGAAGACAAATTATTAAATAATTTGGAAATTAAATCGTTGAAATTTGTCTCAATTTCAAGAGAAGACTTTGCGAATCATCTTCTAGTTTGCCCCGCTGGTCCATACAGAAAACTGAGCACAGAACAGTGAAGCGTTGAAGCGAGACCAAAAAACGAGTCCATCTTTTTCATTTTTCTCTTGGCATTTTTGTACTTCAGAACAATTAAAAAAAAAACATAAACAAAAAA
Source organism: Epicampocera succincta (assembly GCA_932526305.1). Classification (NCBI taxonomy): domain Eukaryota; kingdom Metazoa; phylum Arthropoda; class Insecta; order Diptera; family Tachinidae; genus Epicampocera; species Epicampocera succincta. Next base: position 8,526,921 of record OW052037.1, on the reverse strand, counting down.
ATCAAAGTTTCTCTCTGGCGTAACAAGCCCTTGAAAACTGTTACAGATCTGAATACTTATACCGATCTGGTCCGCAGGTCCTTTTCTTTGGCAACTGACAATAAAATAATCAATTTTAAATATAAAAATTTTTTATACAAATCTAACACAAAATTCGAAGTTAATTGACAAAATAGTTATTTTTTATATTCGTGGCACATCTCTGTATCAGCTGATTTGAGACGTTTTCAAAAGCCACGCTTTCCATCTCTGTTCAGTGTTGAGCTCAAGCGCCAAGGAAAACTTTCGTTTAAAATACTTTTGATATTTTTCTGCTTTTTGATATGTTTCTGCTTCACTTTTACATGACTGAAATACTTTTGCGAACTGTGGGTGGAGTTTTATATCCTTTTTACCTGAGATGAACAGTAATTCATTTACTGCTTAAGCTTTTAATTCTTATAATTAATGAGAGTTGTTGGTTCATAAATATATGAAGTTCATTCGGTAATTATCGCATTTTGACCAAAAAGCTTAACGTATTTTAGTAATTTTTTTAACAAAATCAACGGCCTAATCACGAATCAGACACCGTTTTCGTACGACCTGAACAACCCTGAAAATTTTCCCTGTTTTCAAGATTGAAGAGACGGCGTCTTGAGGAAACAAAATCCGAACTGCTGAGAGCGCTCGAGGACATAACAAAATATTTGTATCAGAACTGCTTCGTTGATTGGACACAAAAAACCCAGACACCAGCGTCTTACATCCAAGAGGCGCTACTTTGAAGGTCATGAAATAGAAATTAAAAAATAAATTGTTTTTAGAAAAATTAGAAAATTATTGATGAAAAAACTATTTTTGTAGAAAAATTAAAATTCAGCGTCTTATTTCCAAGAGCCGCTACTTTCAAAGATAAATTGATAAAAAAAAAAAATTATTATTTTTCTTAGAAAATTTAAAAAAAAAAAATTATTGATGAATATAAGAACTATTTTTGTAGAAAAATTAATATTCAAGGATTGGATAAAAAACCCCCAGACACCAGCATCCTATTTCTAAGAGCCGCTACTTTAGAAGAGAAATTGATCAAAAAAAATAAATATTTTTTTTTAGAAAATTTTTAAAAAGAAATTATTGATGAATATAAGAACTATTTTTGTACAATAGAAAAATTAAAATTTTTGAATTGGAAACAAAACGCCGACACCGGCGTCTTATATCCGAGGAAATTATTACGAAGAGAAATTATTACTGAATAAATAAATAATTTGTAAAATATATTAAATTTCATCCTCTTTTTTTTTGTAACAGACTGCATGTGAGGAAAACAGTCGAGGTATTGCCAAAGTTGGGGCGTGCATTTAACAAACAGCATAATTGAATCTACGAAAGAAGACATTGCTGCTATTATGTTTAACAACTTTCATTAATCATATTTGTAATTAAAATTATCCTTTTTTATTTCTTAAAATAAATAAATTTTCAAGCCATTCATGGCCAACTTGAACTTAAAAATTCAAAATTCAAAATTAAAATTACGAAAATTTATGTTTTTATTTATTGTTGTGAGAATAAAATATTTACATAAAAGCAACAATGATTTACATTGCAAACACTGATGTATGCATTTGAAACTTAATAGTTATTTATATATAAACACTTTACACAGCCTTCTACAAAAACATACAGACACACATACATACAAACATAAATAACGTATATGTATTTGGAAAGCACTTTTTTGTGGAATATGGAATATATAATAGATTTGGATGCAGCAGCTGTTCAAACATATTCATTGGCACATCATAATGGTATCTAATGCAATAAAATAATTAATTTATGTTGTATATCAGCTCAATAATTGTAGTATTAAATGCAAAACACAAGCAAATAAACAAACAAATAAGGCCGAGCCACCAACCGCACACGCACTACTAAACAAACGAACAACAAACAACACACCATCCAAAGGAGACATGCAACTGACCAAATCCAACAGCTACACACGCACACGCACACGAACACACAATCGCCTACAATCTCCTATGAGTGGCCGGCCTCACATTCCAATAGCCAGACGGTCACACGCTCGCACCCAGGCATTTGTGTAGGTGGTTGGCCGATTGTTGGCTTGTTGGTTCCATCTCTGGTCTGTGAGTGAAGTGAAGAATATGATGCGACATTTTGGTACCAGTGCAACCAATCAATATGAAGTATGCAAAATAAAAGCCACAAAAGTCTCCGTTATTCATACGCCCGTATAGCCTGTAACATAAATAAACAAGTAAGTGGCAAAGTGCGTTAGTCGATGGACATACACACACACACATGTGTATGTGTATGTGTGTATGTGCGTGTGTGTGTGTGGTGTGTGTGTGTGTTTGTAAGGCGTTTTGTTTTAAAATTGATACATCCGGTTATTTACTGGCGCCAGATGTTGCCACATCAATTGCTTTATTCTCTGGAATATTTACTCTCTTATATCGTATGTATTTAAAGTGTACGAACAGCAAATGTACTCGTATGACATCGAGGCAGCTACTAAATATCATTCTTTTTTCTTTTTCTTTTTTGCTATTCACATATACAAATACACAAACCAAACGGCTGCAAATATATTCACTCACCAATTTGCTGCTAGAGACTATTATATCATTGTGGGAAAAATACAAATATCTATATATATTGTGTTTGTTGTAAACTACCCGGTGGTATAACAATTGGTTTCTTTTTGTATTATTTTAAGGCATTCATATCTTGAAATATCCAAAGATTGTTAAGCAGAGCCAATAAAATTTTGCTAAACCGGTTTAAAAGTGCAACAACTCCGTCATTTGGCATCGACAGAATGTGAAATTAAATTCCACACGAGTACAAATCTGTTAAACTTGACTTTTTTTAGGCAGTTTCAATTAATTTTTGAATTCAAATTATTAAAGTTTGTAATACTTTTAATTAAATTGGTTTTTTGTATATAAGTTTCTGCAATCTGTCTTTTCATATCAGCATAATAAGCAAAATTAATCGCATTTATGTTGACATTTAGAGTTACACACATAAAAACGCATACAACTATAGAAATATGCCAAATTTAATAGAAACCAATTCCGAATTAGTCTATTTTATATTTACAATAACAACAACTTAAGTTGTAGTAATTATTGTATTAATTTTAAAGTTTTAGCATGAAGTTAAAAGAAAACCAAAGAAGCTAAATAATAATAAAAATATTGATTAAAACAAAAGAAAAAGGGTCGATCTAATACATGGTGTCTTTTAAGTCTTCGAATTTCATCAGTATTGTCTAAAAACACAATAGCCAGAGGATTTACATAATTGTTTAGTCCTTTTGAATATGTTTCGCTGTATGAATTTATTACATCTTTAAAAGTTTGTATATTTTTGTTGCAGGTCCTTAAGAATGGCAGCTTTGGAAATATACCAAAGAGATTGAACAAATAAGCCTCATAGTTTTTGACTGATATCTTTGCAGTATTTTTATATTTGAGGGCACTTGCCAGTTCTTCAAACTTGATCTCCATAAGTCCTTAAAGGCTTTAAAAAAGCTTTATAAAGTTTCAGTTTATTTTCCAGATTTAGTTGAGATTTTGCATCAATTAACCAGTTTAATTGCACTAATAATAAAAATATATATTAAAATTAAAAATATATATAATACAAATTTTAGTCAGAAGCTCCTTTTTTTCTATAAATAACATAAAAGCAATTGAGTTTGTAATTTAATTGAGTATCAATTTTCAATTATATCAATTAAATTTTTAATTAAATAAAGTAGAAACAGCCACTAAGGCTGTTTTTTTTTTTCTTATTTGATTCAGTTTTTTATGCAGATTTTTTATTACAGAAACCATTCAGTTGTGAAATTCGTATTCTTAAATCTTAACAAATAAATTTTTAACTAAAGTGATTAATAGCTTAATTATATCAATTAAATGTTTAAATTCTTAGCTGAACTGATTAATAGATTAATTATATCAATCAAGTTTTTAAACTCTTAATAGATAAATTTTTAACTGAACTGATTAAAAGCTTAATTATTTCAATTAAAATTTTAATTAAATCAATGAAAATTTTAATTAAATTCATATATATTTTCTATATCCTAATTCAGCGTTGCCGATTTATTGTGTTAAATTTTTAAGTCGAATGTTTTATTATAAAACCAATTCAGTTATGAAATATGTTATTGTTTTGTTCATATCTATTAAACTATTATTACATTGGCATTGATTTACATTGAGGGGTTGGACAAATTTTAAGGCTCTGTAGAAATTAATCCCAAATTCGTATTACTTTTGTTTTCATTGCCATCTTATTATTAACTATAGAAACGAAGCTGCTTTGTTTTACTTAAGTAAATCCACAGACGTAATTTTAATTCTGGCTTCAATTTCGGAACTGCCTTGGCAAGGAACTGACAGTGTGACAGAGCTGCTTGGCTTAGGAGGTGATGCCACCAATTATAAGAACCAAATATTGCAACAATTAGCGGGACTGTAATTTAAAAACTAAACAGATCTTGTGACTTACGAGCAACACAGCAAATTATATTGGTGCACAGGGCCTATTTAACACCAGAAGTTTCTCCAGAGATTTGAGCCTGATCTAAGCAGACATGTGTAAGAATTATCAGACATTCCAATAAGCTGGGATATACTTGAGGAAATTATATCATAACAGCTGCACAGTTTAATAATTTCTCAGTTCCAGAGACTCTTGCCTTCAAACAATCAGAATGATGAGGTCAGTGAGTAGAGCTTTTGCTTAGAAGAACGTGGCTTAATGATCTCCCCTCCGCTATTATTGTTACTGTGGTCCTGGATGCCTGCCTAATAACACAAACAAAATTACTTAAATGAAGTATAAAATCCATCAGCACTTAATTTGAGGATACAGCTTGTTCTCTCACCCAACTTCTTACTTCATCGTAATCACAAGAACACAATATTGTCTACATAATTTGCATTTACTTTATGGCTTTGGCCCTGGCCGTAACAATAGCAATAACAACAAAACATTCAATCTCCTTAAAGTCCTTGTACATTTATTAACTTTCCCACTGCACGCACTTGATATAAATCTACGATTTAGAGCAAATTTTTTGAATGCAACAATTGTTTATCCCTAAAAATTTTAGATTTTCATTGTGCAGGTTTTTAATTTATATGCAGGCAAGTGCAGGCTTTCAGAAGTGGTTGATCCGGGTGGCGGGGGTATTCGGTTATACGGTGTAAAATTCTTGTTTGCTGCATATGTTTCTATTAACTCATTTGCTTTAAAGAATATTTTTCTTCATGTGTACATATATATGTATGTATGTATGTATAGTCTTGTTTACAACCATTTTTGTTGCTGTTTTTACTAAATGGCTTTGACAAAGTCAATTATTTATTTTTGTGCTGCAAGTCAATTATTGTTGGCTTCGCAATTGCACAATTGTTTATAATCCGTTTTCATTGTTGGCCGTAATAAAGTATCTAATTGCCAGTCCATAAAAGCAACAAAATACCAAAAAAATCTATTGTTAAATTATGTAAATAGAAACATTTGTCCAAGAGGAGGAGCCGGAAGAGCAAAGCTGAGCATTTTCCATGCCTAAAATACGTTGTTTAAAAATTAACTTAATATTTATGGAAGCCACAAAAAACTACCTAAAAATAAGCCACATTTCCCTGCTACTTAAAAGTACAACCTATTTGTGCCATGGGTCATTGAAAAGCCACCTTTTGGAATCTATTAACCGGTTATAGGAAACGGTAACGGATATGGAAGTGCTTGCAACGCAAGTGTCGCCGCTTATAATATATGAGCCAGAAATAAAAGCAAAAATCATAAAGAAAAAAAGGAACTCAAAATAACATTTTATTTACGGTTTCCATTACAAATTTCATATGCCCTGCCACCACCAACTGTAACCAAGAAGTGTCTTACAAAAAGAATATAAAAGGTATTAAGGCTGGTGCAATTAGTTGCTGAAAAAATTATGTTGGTAGCGTGCAAAATGTAGAGGTCAAGTTTAAAATTATGTTTGTAATTTAGGGTCCAAAAATTTTGTGCATTTTTAGAAAGTGTTTGCCAGTCGAAGGAATAAATGAATGGTTATTCATTCAACCATAATAAAATAAGGAAAGGGGTGGGGGGTTGGTAACTTGCACTACGACCATCTCTGATCCATTGTGCTCCCATTTTTCCTCAGAACTGGCATTCAGGCACGCCAGGAAACCTTCAAAAGGAGTGTCCTTTTCACACAGCCTGTAGTAGTCTACTTCCCTTGTACTCCAGTCTCGCGTAGTTTGTAAAAAGCTCTTGCTTTGGGTGCTACTGTTCAGCCAAGGAACCGCAAGGGTTTGCCCATTTTATATGGCAGCTTATAGCAGCAGGTGTAATGTGCTGCCACAGTGTTTCTAGACTTTTCCTATCCAGTTTTAGCGTGAAATCCACTTCCTTGGTTCAATAAAACTTCCTTGACCTGCCCTTTTGCCGTACATGATGTCTCTTGGGTAAGTTGCACGCTGGTAAAGAGTTAAGCAGATGACAGACATCTACGCCAAGAGGCAGGCCTGAGGGTATTTCTAATGTCTTAACTAAATTTTTTGGCTTCCACAAAAATCTCCTTAAAGTAGAGATAAACAAATGGATGACCCCTTTAATTTTTGTGAAAACCCGGGATTCCCCGATAAGGAGAGTGTTGCCTGATTTGGTTTTTCTAATCGGTACTAACGAAATGGCTGTCACATGAAAGCGACCAACTTCAAATCCGAAAACTTAAGCCAAACATTTTACATGTCTAAAATCTTGCCAGCAATAAGTGTTTGAAATATTTTTGTACCGGCATGAGCTACACTCTAGAAGCGGTCCATTTTTTGTGAAAAATCTACATATTACCAGTTTTACGGATGGCTGGAGACATGCATGTGCATGTTTTGTTGTGGTTTGAATATGATGCGCTAAATGTTTATGCATGTTTGTATTGTATATGTCACTAATACTTACACTTATTTTATGACCTTTAATATGCACACATTTACACTTAAAATTATATGTGTGCGAAAGGAAACAATAGCAGAGAATTCCTTTAAAAGCTTGAGTTTATTTTTCTGGTGTTGATTTTTTTTTTCTTGTATTAAAAAATAAGAATTATTAAATGGCTGAGTTTGTTTGTAAGAGTCCTAGAGCCGTTACAACATCTAAGGTTCTTCCTTTTTCATTGTGACCTGCGCTACTTGTTGTCGTTCCTGCTTTATTTTGTTTTTTTTTTCTTCCACTTGTGCTGATGATGGCGAAACATTGGGTCATTTTTGTTTGGCCCATGGCCACCTTTAGAGCTGCTACTTCTGCTGGTTTTTTTTTTTTGCTTTAATTTTTTATTATTCCTTTTTGCTACATAAGTATAATTTAGTGGAAAATATTTATGTTCCTTGTTGCAGCTTATGTATGTATGTAGTACCAGCTATTGTGTCCAACTTTATTTCCTTCACCAGTAAGTCCTTTGTATCTTTATGCGAATGTATGTGTTTTTATATATTTATGAGTGTATTTTTTATTGTTTAGTTTTCTACATTTTTTTTTTTGTTTGTTTCTTTTTTTTTGTAGTTTTAGCAGTTAAAGGATTCATATTTTTTGTGCAGAGGTATTTCTCCTTTCTATATGCATACAATAATATTTTTGCGTAGCATTTTGTTAAGTTTGTTATACATGATGACAGGTAATAAATACAATTTTTAATGGTTTCTACTGCATTTTTGAGAGCTAAAGAAAAAAAAAACAACGAACCTGGCTACTCTTATAGAAAATTGCAAATGGCATCAGCGACAAGTGCAGTAAAGCTGTTAATGAAATATGTTGGACCAAATCTGACTCAGTGTGGAAGATTATTCCCATAAATACATGTATGTATTTACATATATGTTTGCATTCAGCACAAGGACATTAAAATGACAAACTTATAGGATTTAGAGAGTAAAACTAAAAATGGTCTTAAATTTCAAAATTCTAGAAAATTATACTCTTTTTGTGATAAGCTGTCAGTTTTCATTTCAAAATTCTTTATCTTAAATTGTAAAAAAAAAAATTGTGAAATATAATTGTAAAACTTCTGCAAAACAACATCCTTGATCCTTACAATAAATATCAGGATAGATGAGTGGACACAGTGTTTGACAAACAGTCTGAAAAATCGATTCCTTCTCCGAATCTGGATATTTCTGTGCACAAGCTAAAAACCTTCTCAGTCCGAACGAACACATGTCCTTTTCCTGTGTATCCTTTCCTTAACGCATTAATTCATCGATAACTATCGCGCGTTAAAAAATTTAGGCGTATGAATAATAGCAATAGAATTGCAAGCTTCCCTTTTTTTTTTGCTTCTTGTAGTCCTGGCTTCCTTTCGTGTACAAAAGTAAATGTTTATTAAATTCTTCTATAATTTATTCTGCTATAATTTAAAATCTGTTAATTTCTTGTATTTTTTTTAATGTCAGCTAATAACTTGTACAAAATACAAAAGGTGTTAAAAAAATGTATATTTAACCCACTTTCTGCCGCCAAAGGCCCAAAACCTAATGCCTGCAGTCTACTTCTTTCTACCTTAATAGACAAACCTAAACTACGGCGTCCGGCATTATCTTTCGGTCACTAAATCTCTTACCCATGCAAAATGTATGAGATGCTAACGTTTAAATTCAAATTTGACAGTGCGTAAAGAAGTGAAGTGAGCTGCAACACAACTGCTACTGTTTTTTTCTTTCTTTTGTGCTATTCATGACATTAATTAGTGACATTTTAGCTGCTTCCAAGAACATTTTATGATTTTATTATTATTTATTAATCATTTTAAAAGATTTTTATGAAATTAAGAAAAACTTATTGTTCTGTTTTGTTAAAAGTTTTTGATAACAGCGTAAAAACTGGGTCGTGCCTTACGCTGTAACTTGGTTGCTCTGTAATGGCGCTACGGCAAGCTCGAAGTGTGAGAGGTGGAGCTTCGTGTTCAAATTCAGCTTTGAGTGGCAAACATTTTTATTGAGCAGCTTGATACGCTGCCTACTAACAGATATGCCTGCAAAAATTCGCCTACAACCTGTTTATTTGCTTAAACTGAACACAGATGTTCCACTAAGTTACAAAATAAATTAAAAACATGAAAATTTGTCTTAATCACAAGCGAAATCTGCTGGCTTTGACGTTTTGTTTTATTAAATTCACATTAATTTAAGCACTTTTTATCTTCTATTTGCATAATAATACCGACAACATTAACCACGTTTTATGCATTTAAATTAACAAATTCTTAAGATATAAATTATTCTTGAAGTTATTTATTAACCATAAATTTAAAACGGAAATGATTTCACCCATCAGGAAGTGTATTCGCCTGAAATCATCATCATAAACAATCAAAAAACCATTCGAAACTTGCTGCTATTCAGTTCCATGGCAATTTGCATACACACCTACAAAATGTGTGAGTGCTCACGCAGCTGGCAGCGTCAGGCTCACAAATACATACACACACACATACATATTTATGTACATGGGCATTGGTTTCAGTGCAAACTTAAGCAAACAACCGGTAAAGTTTATAAACTGTTACTTAACATTTTGTAGCCGATGTTTGTCACATAAATGTTTGCCATATAAACAAAAACATTTAACGCCTCATCAACAAAAATGCTGGCGCTGCGCGTTGCTGCTGCTGCTACTGCTGCCGAGTTATCAGCAGAGCCATAAGAGACAGGCCGAGTGACAGCAGCTGCTTTAAGTGTTAAACGTTGAACATGCGGCTGTTGATGTTGTTTTGATTATTCATATTTAAACAGACCTGGCCAGGAGGCGTTTGTATCCTTAATAATAAGAATTTAATGTTTGAAAGTGTTAAAGCATTTAAAATGTCTGCTTGATATGATAATTGGTAATGGAGACTAATAATCCTGCCTATTTGTACGAATACAATTTGCATTTATTTTATGCTACAGTGTTTGAGTTACATTGATGACGAAATAAGTATGTACGTGTATGTGTGTATGAATGTTTGTGTTTGTGTATGTGCCCAAACGAATGCACTTAAGCGGAGTAGGAGTGAGTTTGTATATGCGTGTGTGTGCATTTAAAAGTGGAGTTTCATGAAATGCTTAAAGAGCATGAGACAACCAATTGCTGTACTGTTTACAGTCAATCCAGTTATAAACAATAATATCATGAATTTAAACCGGTTTTTTATTAAAATGCATCATTCCACTGCGCCACGCTGAGACGCAAGTACGTGGCTGTATTAATAATTGAGCCAAAAGGATACCTTAAAAAAATTCAACTGAAAAATAATAGTTTTAGTTTATTGTTTGCTAATTTTTCAAATAAAGGATATATGTGTGGTATGTTAGTCCTTACAGTTATAGCAAAATAAATTGCTGCCAAATTAATGGAATATAATTTAAAAAATAGTTAAGAAATTTCATTGCTTGGTTATAACTGTTATAGCCAAAACAATTTATTTCTTTTTATAAACGGCAAAAATGAAGGATATCACTTTCTCTAGACACTCTGAGGAAGGTTACAGAAATTAGCTCAACTGCCGAAATTCTTATCGAAGTTGAAATTACAGTTTTGCATTCCTTAAAATAAAGCACTTATCAGCGCTTCAAAATTATTTGAACAGATGGCTTTGAAACTTTTTTCGTACTATGAAAATACAATATGAAAAACTATAAACAATTTAATATTGAATAAAAACACAAGCAAAATTTTAATTGAAACTTAGAATTGTGCCATCGTATTCAACATATTTTTATTAAGAAAGATATTTTAATTCTATACGCCAACAATGGCTTTCAATTCCTTAGCTGTTATTTTGATCACCCAAAGTTTTATAATATTATAAAGGATATATAAGAAAAAGTTATATCCTTGCACCTATTAAACCAGAATTTGTTACAGAGACTACAAAAATATTTATGTGTGTGTTCTTACACAGATTTACAGACTGAAATAATTTTGGTGGCTTACGCTCATCATTTTAGATTTTTAGGATGACTTAAATCAGCTATTTTCATTTCTTTGTGTTGAAATCTTATTAATCTGCAATACATTTCAAAATTCTAATTTAAGTAGAACTACGCTATCCTTCGACTTTTATAAAGTTGAAATTTTGCATTAAATTTGTTTCCCTAAATAAAGGATATATGGAAAAAAGTCAAGTCCTTGCACCTACTGAGATAAAAATTTTTGTACAGGTTTATTTTGCTATTTGATAAGTTGTAAGACAGTTTCCTTATTAAATTATTAGAGCGTCTTCCAGAAAAATATACATTAACCCAATGGTTAATTCACATCCTTGCGATAAAAGAAATTAAGTGCTAATTATAAAAAATGTTATTAATCGGCAATACATTTCAATCGCTAATTCTGCAAAAATTTTATTTTTTGATAAAAAGGATATCTGAGAATGGAACATATCCTTAGACTGATTGCCAGGATATTAAGCATAGTTTTTAAGAACACAGCTTTATAAATTGTAAGCAAATATCGGATGTAATGCTTACACTTTGACTTAATATTTTTTTTTTTTTGGAAATAAAGGATATATCGACGAAACCCAAATCCTTGCACCTATAGAAATGAAAATTTTGAAATGGGTTTATTTTGGTATTTTACGAGTTGTAGGATAGTTTCTTTGTTTACACACCCTTCTTTTGAGGATTATGAAAAAATATATACAAAAAAATTATTTTCCGAAATTTTGTTGTTTCATTTTAAATATAACACTTATGCAAAATTTCAATTAAAAAAATCTTGTATAACAAATTTCGGCCAATCATCATTTCCAATACAACCTCGTTAAGAACTGCAAGAGATGGAGAACTATTTTAAATGTTTCAGTTATTATGAAATATCAATAAAGTGTACAATTACAAGTCACATTAAAACGGACATACAATCAAGAAACTCCATTTCGTATCTCTTCATATGGTTCATGGCAGACAACGAAATCGATTTTCTTAATTGTTGTATATGAATATTGTTGTTTAATTGTCGTCCAGCAATACTAGAGCCCCTTTCATAATTGTCCTCATTGTAATAAAAATTTATGAACAATTTCAACTTAATTTTAAAAGAGAACTGCAATTAGCAAGTAAAGTTTGAAATCCTACTTTTGATTATAATTTATGTTAAAGAAAGTTGTGCATAACATATACTATATTTATATATTTTAGGACTAAAAGTTTCTGAAACTACAGAAACAAATGCCGAATTTCAGCAATTTTTTTTTTGCCTGTCTTTTAAAGGTTTTGGATAATCAAACAGCTTAAATAAGTCTTGATTTAAAAACTTGCCATTAAATGCTGCTGGCCAAACGGTTGATACATTCCATTTACAATTAATATAGAGTTAAGTACTTTTAAATTATTGTTTAAGACTATTCCAATGTGTCCAAAATGTGAATGAGTCCATACTTTTTTGTGTTGGTTTGGTATATTATAGTTATTTAAAGCAATTGCAACACATTAGTTTATTTGTTGCTAATTCGAGATAATGCACTTGCATTTTACACAAATTCACACGCACTAACACGAACACACACACACTCACTCACACAACCACACATTCACACATAAGCACTCATTTCTAGGCTAAAAACATTTGCACTATAAGCAGGCATTCAACCGGGCGACAAATGCACTACTTATTCATGGAAAACCAAAAGTCCAGGGCCATTGCAAAAAGTAGGAGCTACAAAACTGTTCCAAAAACATTTAAAAAAAGAATACAGGGTTGTCCAAAAGAGCCATGCAGACTTGGACAGTCGAAAGCGGACATCCTGCAGAAATTACCTCTGTCGAATTGCAATCTGGTTGGCCAACTCAATATGGACAGATTTTATATTTAGCAGCGTGCAAATGTTAAAACTGGTGCATACGTTTCACCTGTTTTGTGGTACCTCAAGAAGGTCCCAATAAAAGGACTGCTTGCAGGCATTATGGTGGATAAATTTTTATTTCCCTGGTTCAGTAGGCAAGAAGCCAACGACCGAAAACTTGAACGTATTGCCTGAGGATGTGCACAAGAGTTCCAAGCAGGCGATTTCATGTCGCCTTTAAGAAATCCGTCTTGTACAGGGCCCAATTCGGCGACTTTTGTAACGTTGCTTGAGCGTACAGCCACACAAGATTCAACTGAGCGGAAGAAAATTCAATCAAGTTTTTTTTTAAAAAGTCTTGGGGTAAATGATTCTATTATCACAGAAAATTACTAAATTTGGTATGATATCCATCACTTGAGATGCCAGAGAGATCATTGCACTCCTAAAGAGTCATTATTGGATGGGAATTTTGACTTACTGATTATGATGAGGGGAGGAAGAAAATCAATAATTTTAGCATCTTGTATTTATATGGCCGGCCTTGTATCAGCTCAGGCTCACATACCAGCGCAAATTCATATTTTAAAGCTTGAAGTTGCTATCAGTTCTTCAAGCCTAAAATATCATATTGATATCACAGAGTTGGAATACTTCTTTTATAAAAAGGAAGCAGTTAAAAATTAAGTTAAGCAAGAAGACTAAGAAGTTGAATAATAGGCTGGGACACATTCATTATTGGACAGTCATCCATAAGCCTTGAACTGCTTAATGAAATCAACACATGACTTTGGGGAAAATGGCGCCAAGTTGATTCATAACCAGAGTCTAAGGGACGTACCATCGCTATGCCACAATGACTATGGCTGTCTAGTGCCCTTTTTCATAAAAACTCAAAACAATGTTAAATCAAAATGAAAACATAATGACTGAACACGTGTTCAATTTTCTCTAAATTCCACCACAAAGTTTGTATCTTGGTTAAAATTTATTCAAAATAAAACTTGTGCTCAAAGTAATAAAACACAAAAACCTTAAACATATTCAAAATATTAATTCCATTTTTTGAAAGCAATTCGTATAATTTTGCCGGCTTAATTCAACGTGAAAGAGAGTTAAAATAATACTACGGCTCATTAAAACTACAGTTTTGTGGTTGAATATAAACTATTTATTTGTGTTTCTTATTCTGCGGGGATTACCTGCGGAAGCAGGTTGTATGTCTAACTGGGTGGGCAGTCTAGTTTATATGCTATACAGGACACTAAGACTTCCGGGCTAAAGAGAAGAAGGTGTCTGTCGTCGGCCAAGGAACTCAAAATTTTAGGAAGTTTCTGTATGACAGGTTATCTTGAAACCTTTCCTAATGCTTAATTGGCTGAATGGGTACTCCTGGGATGCCTTGAGAGCGGTACTCTGTTGTTGTTCATTGATTTAGTAGTTTTCTTTGGCTGAAACGCTCTGGCTGTGATTTAAGCTAAACCACAATTACTTTTCTTAGCATTTTTAATTAATATTAAATATCCATATTGAATTGTAAAAATATTTCTTCTTGGTAGCAGAAGAAATGAAAATCGAACCTGGAAAATGAACTCAAGCTGCTGTTAAATCATGTTAAATTGAAATGACCAACAAGACACACGATTAAAAGGCCAGAAATGCTAAACCAAGCTCAGCTAATTTAAGCATAATATTTCTCTAAGTGTGGCTTGTGGCTTAAGAGAAATTAATGTCCTGCGTGTGTGAGCCTGTCTTCGCTTTCAGCTCTAAACTGAAATGCCACTGCAAACCAGTCTGAGTCACTTTTAGCCACTCATCTGATTTCGCTTATACGAGTTTGTAGTCGTCTGCAGATCATAACATGTTTGTGTGTCTGAATATGTTCAACATGCATTTACACATTCGCTTGCATTTGTCTCTTTTAAAAGTAAATGTGTATAATTCTGTGTCTCTGGCATATTAAATTAATTACTCGTGTTATTATTTGGGTTGAAATTAAGTACGCAACAATTTATAATTTTCGAAACATGATTAGAATAACACATGTACATACTTATGGCGCGCACACACACGCACAAAATGCTCGTCCTTACAACTGCATTGATAAAACCATTCGAATAAACACATGTAAGCACACCAAATATATTGACTTCTTTTTGGTCTTTTTTGTTTTTTGTTTTGTTTTGCCTGATTTTAACATTTTGGATTCATTTCATGTCCATATTCTCGAGTACTCTGAACAATCGTATAAAATTGTTCCATATTGGCGTATTTAATAGTTTGTGTTGGGCTCTCGTATTGCATTTAAACAATCTTTCTGTGCGATATTTGTGTTTTGGGGATATTGATGTTAAGAATGGCAAACGTGGGCAATCCATTAAGTTTGTTATTGCCAACTCCGGCATTTCGCAAAATGTATTGAGTATCATTGGTCTTGATGTAGCAGAATTTAAGGACACCGTACAACAGACATTAAAGAGTGGCATCGATTTAGAATGGGCTCAATATTTTAATAATGAATACTTTTCACAGCCATTTGGCTACAATGGAAAGAACGAAGAATTGGTATCAGCCAGCCATGAAGGCGGAAACGCCAGTGAGGAAAAAAAAGTGTAAGATCCCATAAAAAGGTGTAGGTTCAGCTCGGGCAGTTGGCGTCCTCGCAGCCGAAATCGTAGAAGCAGTAGACGTTGCATGATTGTGTTGATTTTCAATTTGCCCAAATTGCAGTTTAAAAACTTTTTGAAATTTACAAATAAATGTTAATAAATATAAAAAAAAGCACAATGTGATTCAAAAATCTACTAAAAACTATCGTTTTTATGGAAATATTATAAGATTCCTACTAAAAAAAAATGATGCAAATATAAAACACAAAACAAAAATTTATCATAAATAGCATTAATTTGCACTAAGAAAGATAATTGAAGAATAAAAAGCCAAACTGGCAACTCTGTTACCTACAAAATATAATGATTACATTCGTCTTACACCTCTACGCTTATAACTTTTCTCTACTTAATCCATTCCATACACGACTATTATTACCCAGCTCAATCATTTAAGCGTGCTGGAACAACACCACTTACACATGAACACTGATGAGGGTAACGTTTTTTTCCACCTCTAAAAAATACAGCTGTTGTGATTTTTCTGTGTAATTGGCTGAAGTAAAAAATTTTAAGGCAGATGTTTGCATGGAAATATATATAATTCGTATTAAAAAATTTCTTACAAAATAAGATATTTTTCATGTAAATATGCAGGACACATCAATCGCTTGCAATATGTTATGAAATATGTTATGATATGACATGTTTATATGAAATTTGAAGAAATGGTGTTAGTTGAGGGCATTTTATCACGTCTTGTAGAGGCTATTGCTTGACTCCTTTCTATAATACATATAGAGCTGAAATTTTATACGGATTTTGTGCACAGGCCGCAGTAAAACATTCGTTGTAATAAAGTGGGTTTTTTGTTATGGCGAACTGGTCGCTACAGACTACAGAGACTTCACTAAAATAACTATTCACATGCAAAGTCTACAAACTACAACTTTAGCAAACTTTCCAAATGTGCCGCGTATATTTTACCGTTTTCATGATATAGTATATTTGCAAATGTATGTATGTGTGTGCGCGTGTGCGTGTGTGTGTGTGTGTGTGTGTGTGTGTAAATATTTTAAAACATTTCGGTAATGATGGTGGTTAAAAAGTGTTTGTATTTTGCGGCTATTTACTATTATTATTAGACAAAAATGTATTATTTCTGCTGTTATGTCCTTTTTGTTCAGTGCGAAGCAGTATTGCTCATGTTTAGATTTTGTTTTTCTCATCGGTATTATTTAAATGTTTTACAAAAACCAAGTGGTTTTGCTGCATTTAATGGCAATTTATTACCATTTATTTTATAAACCATAAATTCACAAAAACTATAATTTTTTCTCATTCTAGTTGTTGTTGTTGTTTTCGAAAACAGCTATAGAAATTTTGGAGCAAAAAATTCAATGATTAATCATCGAACATGATTTCGTTCAATACATATATTACAATTTAAAAAGGTGAATGAATTGTTTCATGTTTTCCTTAATTAAAAACATAAATGAAATAGTAAAATTATTTGCTACTTTTAATTTGTTATCCTCCTCAAAAAAGCTCTTACTAAAAAGCTCTTTCACTTTCGTAATTACTAGAGTTTATTTCTGCTTTTTAAGAATTCTAGGTGCGGCTGTAATTGAAAGCACATGAAATATGACTCTGCTGCTGTCAAAGTGAATATTATACAGAATCGTAAGAGGACTGTAACTTTCACAGCAAGCGGAAATTTGCTGAAGGCTGCAATAGCATAAACTAATATTATTATACAATGAACTAGACGATACAAAAGGTGACCCCATACAGAAATTTTATATGATAGTAAATAATTTTAAATATATTATAGAAATTGTATAGAATCAAAGTAATTTTATATAATTATTGAGTTCCAATCCTAACTGTTTAGTATATAGTAAAATAAAACAAAAAACGAAATGGATACACCCTTTCCTTCATGATAAACTTGTTTTAAATAGAAAAAAACACCAAAGCAATGTCCCATTTTCATGCTATTTAAATCATCCTGACCAGCAAAATCTGTAGTTCCTGTTGCATGTATCAACATGTGACACTCTAATGTTGAATTCTGGTTAAAAATTTTGTGGCCAAAATCGTATTCGAGTTGCTCTGTATTTCCTTCTGGCAAAATCAAAACAGGACAGTGTAGAAAATCTAAAATTGGTACCTATTGTTGTCGCCTTTCCACATAAAAAGTTATGATTCTTTTCCTTAACAAGATTTCGCGAAACGCACGAGCATTTTGCATTTGTCACAATAGGCTGAAAAATATCTCTTCTAGTACAACAAAACGTTCAAAAGAATTAAAACCAGACTTACTTAAACGCATTACATTTATTTTATAATGGGAAAATTGCAGAACGGCTTTCTATAGAACTCCACTAAAATCTGCACAACTTTTATTTAATTTTTGCTGTGAAATAAATCACCATAACTTATCATCACTTGTAGTGAACTTTAACATATTTCGCAATAAATTTTCTAAATCAAAATTTTAGATTCTTTTAAACATGTATTTTATGTGCTGCTAAACGAGACTACTGGCAGCCACTGTTCTCTACACTCAGGAAAAAATATGCGCCACTTTAAAAAAAATTGTACTAGAAAATAGCCGCATGTCACATATGAGATTATTCGAATATTGTGTCATTTTTATAAAGTCCTTCTTTAATTTGTGTCGCGTATGAAATTATTTTAATTATTCGAATATTGTGTCATTTTTATGAAGTCCTTCTCTTTTCGTTTAGAAATATAATTTGTGTCGCATATGAAATTATTTTAATTATTCGAATATTGTATCATTTTTATAAAGCTCTTTTCTTTTCACTTGTGAAGTCATTTTGTTCCGCATGTAAAATAGATTCAAGTCGAGATAAAAGCGCTCGATGACAAAGACTTTATAATACATTTATAAGTTGATTGCTGGTCATGCTTCACCTCAAGGCCGGCCTTTTTAACTGTTACATCTTTGAACAAACATTTTATTTTGGGTGTCTTAATTGTTGGTTTTGTTCATTAATCTTTGTTTGTTGTTGTTGTTGTTTATTTTCTGCATCGACTATAGTAAATAAGTTACTACTGCATTATTGGTTATTGCCTATAAAATTGTAAATTTTATTCTACTCTTATATGCACATAACAACAACAACAACAGCCTATAACTTTTTTTTGTGTAACATATTCAAATGTTTGTTTGTGCGTACAGTGGCATAAACCAAGCATTTTGCTTTTCTATTGCCATTCATTATTGTATTAATTAACAGAAAACACAGGATCACCAATCAGATGCTTGATTAATGATGTCACAACGAGTCGTAAATCTTGATTTGCACAATAAACAATACAATGGGTCCAACTATAGCAATAACAACAGAAACAGGCAGTAACAACTAAAACAAAAACAAACAACAAAAAACACACAACAAAATAAATGAAATGCACGTTAAAGAGATATGGGCGATTTGTGTTAAAATTAACTGCGAATAAATCTAAAAGCGAAGGATATTATGGCGAAAATGTTTGTGGCCGAATTTTACAAATTTTGTAGCAAAATATTTTAGTTCCCTTAAGAACCATCATTGCAAACAGAAAACTTATACATTTTTTTTTAAATTTAATATTTGTTTCAAAGAATTTCCTTGTTAGATCTGGGTTCAAATAAAATTTTTACTGATTTAATAAAAAAATTTATAGAAAAATTTAGTTTTGTTTTGAACTATTTTTTATTTCTTCAATTACACATTTTATTATTATTATTACTTTGAAAGAATATTTTAAAGTTATGGCTACTAATTTCTTTTTTTACAAAAATTCATTGAATTGGAGATATTCTTGAACAAATCCGCTTTGTGCCAAAAAAAAAGGGTTAAAAATCTGGTTCGATAAAAATTATTTTGCGTAAAAAAGTCATTTCGTCCAAAAAATTCCTGTGCAATTCCAGTGTCAACCGAAACAGGTACTAAGTGTGGATCTGTAAACACTTAATATTAAGATACGAGGTAGCCGAAACAAAAAATGGAGTCTAAATAAAAGACAGAGTCTAAATTGGAGATGAAATCTAAATACTTGATGGAATTCAAATCACTGAAATCGAACGACTAAGACCGAAGCAGTACAAAAATTTCCAAGACAAAGGCAACGATTTCCTTTTCTATACAGTAAAACTTCGATATAGCCATCTCTGCTAAAACCGAAAGCTCAAAATTTAGTGAGATCTCTGGACAGTTTTTCATACAAAAATACTCTATAGACAATGACGAAAAACATCTAAATATCACAGATTACATGGAAAAGCCTCTACCCAGAGAAGTCCGATATAAAGCAAAACAAATTTCAAATGTAGTTGCAACTGAATATATATAATACGTTAGAAATATAGAGTCAGAATTATTTTTATTCTGAAACAAATGAGTACCTTAAAAAGACAATGAATTTCTTTAACTAAAAAAAAATGTCTATAATTGAGGCCACAAAAAACCATATATATAAGGAATTTTTTTCATATGTCTTCAAATTTCGCTATATCGAGGCTTCACTGAAACTTGAGTACTTTGGGATTCTCTTTAAACTCTTTATATTGAGGTTATACTTGACTAAATATATATATATGATAGAATTAGAGAATTAGCTTGTAATTTGCTCATTTTGATAATTAAACTTAATCTCTTAATTACTTCCTTGAGGTAAATAATTGTAAGCGTTTAAATACCTTATTAAGGACATTAGCCGAACTCGTTTAAATACTTTCGCCTCTTACTTACAAGAACTTTTGGTGAGCCAATTATTAGTGGATCACTGCAATAAGTGATTCTATATGAAATCCAGAGATGGATAAACTTTATAGCTGGCAAATAAACTAAATGCACAAAATATTGCAAAAATTTCTGCTAACAGGATATTTTATATATAAATATTTTATATAAATTATTATTAGTGCTAAAACCAACTAATTTAAAAAAAAAAAAAAAAAAAAAAAAAAAAAAAAAACTTTATACAGCCGTATCCTTTAAACGTGTATGACCAAACTGAGCATTAAATGTTTAGCTCTTCTAACATTTTCAAGAACTTTTTGTTGTAGCAAATTTCTTTTAAATTCATTATGGTTTTTATGCGTACGTTTTATTTTCCACAAAATTACAACATTGTTTGTTTTATTTATAACAAAACTTAAATGTCACCAAAATAAAAACACTTTCAAATTGCCTTCCAAAAATAACAAAAAAAAAATAAAAACGAACCGCCCGACAACCAGAAATAAAAGTAATTGTATTTGTTTTTAAATAAATTACTTACTGCACTAATATATTTATTTACGCACCATAAAATATCATGGAAATTCATTTAAAAGGACAATTCATTTATTTTCATTTGCACTACTGCGCCCCCTCAGACAACCAACAACCCAACAAACTTGGTGGCCTTTTAGGCAAACAGCAGATCAAATCAACAGCGTACATACGCCAACTTGCTTACCGAACAGTTCTTTGCATGCAATAAATTTATTTGGGCCGCGAAGAAGACTTCATATTTAACCATGTAGAATTTATTAATAGGCGTTTACACTTGATTAAAACAAAAAAGGAAAAAGGATGTACTAAAACATTAAGTTTTGCTGATGCAAAAATATGTTTATGGCAACTGTTTGCGTGTTGCGCTCAATAATTGGGCGATTTGCCGCTCTAAGGCTATCAGAGTTGATGCGTGTAAACGCTGTGTCATGTCACAAGTACTCATGCAATTATTTTAATCTGGCTGGCGGTGAAGCAACTTTAAAAAAAGATTTATTTACAATATTTTCTTAATTTGCAACATATTTCCACAAAATATGACTTTTCGCCTTAAGAGCCGAGATGCTGGGGAGCAAAAAAAAAAACCAAAGAAAACCAAAATAAATTGCCAACTCATCTAATTAGACGACCGACCCTGATATTAAAAGTTAATATTTAGCTTTTTGATTGAGCAAATATTTTACTCGGCCTAATGAACATTTATGAAGTTGCGACCAGCCTCGCACTCAAACACACCAGCCCAACGGGTCCAAGGTATGAGATACACCTGTCAGTTTCTGTGTTCCTTAAAACACAGCCAACTAGTTTTCAGAAGTGTATGTACATACATACAAGTATATATGTAAGTATGTGCTTGCATATATTGTATTTTTCCATGTCCTGTGTTAAAATATTTTTATAAGAGTTTATGAAGCTAAACACGCACACACACACACAGACACATGCCCATACACAGGAGTCAGGACTACCTTTGTCAATATTCATTATGATTTTTAGGCTTAAACAACATTACCATAAATGAGGGCCAAGAAAAGAAATACCTTAAAATACAGAAATAAAGAAAAACCAGATCTAAATGAAGACAAAAAGAAAACCCCCTTCTTTTATTAGAGTTTAAAGGCTGGCAAGTTAAAATTAAGGGTTGTTGGTTTGAATACAAGTAAATTCCTGGCAGTTGAAATATTTATATGCAATAATAACACAGTTGCCAGAACGAAAGACTACTCCTAACCAGGCTGAGGCTGGCGACAGTTAAGTTGCCGGTTGCCGGTTGCCAGTTGCTGGTTGCCTTCGGCCGGTTCATTCACTAGCCCATGAGTTCAGGTGGGGTGCAGCGGAGGCTCATAAAGTTGTGCAAATGTCTCATAAAACGTGATGATAATCGTAATTAATGTGATACTCAAGTGTCATTCGTATAATCAATGTTGATGACTTCCACAACTGAGCAACTTTCTGCGAGTATTTATCCAATATAATAAAAGGTTAGAACGCTGCGCCCAGCATAAGAATATTTGTTCAAAAGATTCATTTTAATGGAAAGGCTCACAAAATATATACTAAAACATTTAAAATATTTAACTCAACTTTTAAGAAAGTTTAACAAGTTGTTTATTTAAAGTAAAACTTAGAAAAGGATATTATAGGAAATTGCTGCTTGTGTGTGTCTTGCATGTCCCAAAGGGGCCGTCAAATTCTCTCCGTGGAATTGATTCAGCGTCAGATTGGGCCAGCTGCTGTTGAACAAAATCAACTGATTACCGTGGCCGTTTGAAACTTTTGCCGTCAAAAAGATAGTTTTGATATTATTCAATATCAAGAATTAAACTTTTCAATTACTAATCCTTTAAATGTTGCACTGGCATTAATGTCAAGAGTTTGTTGGCTCGGAAAAGTAGTCGTTTTGACTTTGCCCACCTTTCGAGATATGTTTGTACTTGTTTTTTTTATCAAAACTTTTTTGTTAACAATATTTTCTCTAACACGAACTTCCATTATCCGCAGAACGTTTAAGTTGGAGCATTTTGTCACATACAAGAAAAATATATTTATATAAATATTTTATTTAATGAAATTATAAATAATATTAAATTGGATTTTATATTTATTTTATTTTGAAGTAATTTGTTATAAAAACTAGTTTTGCGAACGTCTTTTCGCAATTTTGGTGAAAGATTGTCCCGCATTTTCTTGTGATGGCTCCTTATCAAGAATATCTTAAGAAAATTTGTGCCAAAAATAAGAAGTCGCCTTTACAGCGAATACACTTATGACGGCGTGTTAAGCAGTTTTCGGTATATCCTTGAGCTGCCTCAAGTATTCGGTTTTCATTGCCTTAATCGAAACAAAACGCTATCATTTCATGTGGTTTTGATGTCATAACGAAATACTCATTGTCACCACTTTAAGCAAAATCTGGATCGCTGTTGACGTTATTCAACAATTCCGGAGGGAGGATCATGGCCCAAAATTCAATACTTTCGGAACAAACTTCGCTGCCACACACTTCTTGGCCACAATTTATGCGATGTGTCGACATCCTGAGCAACTTTAATAATAGTGATTTGACTCACAACGATTGTCTTAAATTTCTTAAATTTTTTTTGAGTTGTTGATCTGTTGGCATATTCGGGGCGGACATTGTCATTCACATCTTCTTGATGTTCTGTGAAAAACTTGAAGCTTTTGAAAACATTTTTCTTACTCAAAGTACAATCCTCAAAGAAACTTAAGTCATCACTTTGATTGCTCAGTAGTAATTAATCTAAAATCTGACTTTTTGACAGCAAAATATTCGATGTACGCTGTGTTTACAGCTGTCACAGCTGTCATGACCATAAGGAATATGTATTAATTGTCGTCGTCCAGACAACAATTATGACACATCATGTTGGCCAAGTTGCGCAAGTCTCTTGTCTGTACTCAAATATCAGCTATTCTTTCCCCCTTCACGCCACCCTTAACTCTCTCATGTAAACAAATGCAAGACTTGAAAATGAGATATACGCAACTAAGTCATCCAATTTGAAAGATCTCTTAAGAATGTGAACGTTGAATTAAGAATTTGAAGTTGCGTAAATGCGCGGGTTGCGCGTACTTTATGACCTAAAAATAAAACAAATTTGAAAAGAAGAACCCGCCCGCAAAGTTTTTTCTTTTGCTTTTTTTATATGCAAAAACATTTTTATATGTTTCGATGTCACATATTGAAAGGCAATAATCAAATCCAAGTCAGCGCGTGTTTCGTTCATAAGTTTTTCTCTGTTGATTTGTTCTGCTTTTGTCACGTCGAGTCATTGTCGTGTTAAAGGCCACCTAAATATTCACCACCGCCATTCGGACCATTGAAAAAGTCAGCCTGCATTGCCAATGTCATAGCACCCTGCGCTATGGACTCTTCTACTTACACAAGTTCACTTCCCCGAAAATTTTTCGGAGGCAATTGTATAAATAAAAGTTAAAAATTGGTTCAATATCCAAAGTTGTTTGTGATTACGCCCATAAATTCAAATACAACCTGTTAAGTTTAGCCTTAAAGATTTGCTTAACAAAATTTGCTTCTTTAAGCTTTAAAAGTTTTACTGCGTTGAAAATAATCACTTTTGCTTGCATCCCACTCTTGTATCCTTCTATGAGTATTTTTTCTTTTGTTCGTATCTGCCGTGAAATGGTCCTTAAAAACAAGTTGTTTTGTTACATGACACCACTAGCGAGCCCATAATTCTCGTTTGTGTTTTTCTCTCGTTTTCATTTAATTTTCTCTTTTTCTTCTTGTTTTGTGTAAAAAGTCCAAAAGTTATCAGGGTTTAGGTTAATAATTTTCATTTCTCTACTTGTGTTGTCTTGTGTATCATCCGCTTTTATTTGACTTTTTCTTACTGGCTGAAGCTGGTTCTTAAGGGCATCAGTAAATGATTTGCGTCGAATACTCATGCACATCTCCGCGTTCGTCCATTCGGGCGTTTTTCTGTTTTTTCTTCCAGCTTAAATTTGAATTGTGGCTGGAGAAACTTGTGTTTAACGAAAGCAGAGGTTACAGGGGGTGCTGATAGCTGATCTTTTATTGGTATTAAGTTGAAAACTGTTTTGTGTTTTTTTTTCCTGTTGTCTTTCTTTAACAGCGGTTAGCAAATACATATTTTTACAGCGGAAACGGAAACCATGCAAAATAACTTTAATATTTATGGAGCGAAAGACGAGCTAGAGGCCAACCTTTACAAGTTATAGTCATATGCCATCACCATCTTCTGCTCGTTTTCCAAGCTGAGCAACAAAATAATAAAAAAAAAGGAGATGAGTGTTGGGGTGTTCGTTAGCGAAGGTGCTTTGGCCTGCCTTAAAGTTGTTACGGCATTTCGGAGGTTTTATAACTACATTTTTTTCAGTGTTATTTTTAATCTAGTTTATTCTCTCAGGCAACCGAATGTAATATTTCGGTTATAAACTACCAATCTAAGCAGTTATTAACACAAATTTATTTATATTACTTTGCATGTTGTTTATAACAGTTTAGCAGGCAGTCGGATGTCTCCCAGCAAACAAAAAAGCACACGCTTGAAATATGCCACATTTATTCAGTTTGATTTCAAATGTTTTTCTCAAGCCTGGATATGTGGCACAAAAATCATTAGCAAATTATAATAATTCTCATTCAGTTCAACATCTTTTAATGTAAAATATTTGGAAATTAAAATATTATAATAATATATTTTTAAACTTGTAAAAAACTGTTTGCATTTGCGAGTTTTGCTGAAACCCTTTTTTTGGAATAAAAAAAAAACGACTACTATTTCAAAAAACAAAAAAAAACTTGGAATTATTTGGAAAATCTGGTTTTTTATTAGACCAGTCGTCAGGTTTGAACCTCTACTTATGCAGTGCACTGTACCAAAACCAGGAAAATAGATTGTAGGCAGAAGTAACAAGGAATTAGTTCTGGCGGACGTGTTTAAGTCTATTTTAAGTTTAAGAAAACCTGCTCACTTTGGGAATTGTTAATGCTGCCAGTATGTGTGATTTCCAACAGTGTTGCCAGCACAGTAAGTGGTTTCAGTGTCTATATTTTTTTATATTTATTATACATTTTTTAAGCCCTAAAGAGTTTAAGACTTACACAGAATATTTTCATGCAAGAAACATTTTAATTAAACTTCATAGAATTCGCTTGAATATTATATCAATTTTATGTATTTTTCTTTACTCTGAAATCCTTTTTTTCCTGTTTTGTTTTACTGTTAACTTTTCATCTGCTATAATAGCAAAATTAAAAAACCTGGTTTTTAATTTTCTAAAATCGTTTTCCTGTTGTTTGTCTGCTGCCATCACACATTTCAAATTTCAATTACAATTTGTACTTAAATGCAGCTGTGAATTTTTACTATTTGAGTCGGAATTAGAGACTCAATATGAAATAACATTTAATACATTTCAGCAAACGCAGCCAAAAGTACAGAAAAGGAAACTAATCTCATAATATAACATCAAAAATTAGCCAAAGAAATAAAATAAGTGAAGAAATTAAATTTTGTTTTAGCTTTTTATTTGGTTCCTGTTGTCAAGACTGTTAACGAAACTTGTAAGGGAAAGTCGAAAACAGAGTGGCCCTACTGCAAGGAAATACAAAACAAAACAGATCGCTATGTTTGTTTTAGTAATCAAATTAATGGTGGCGACAACCATAATGTTGTTGTAAGAAACAGATAGTTCCGCTCTCTATGTCTGTAACTTCTTTCTTTTCGTCTTCATTTAGAAGTTGGGGGGCAAAATTTTGCGATGCGACTTATTTGCTTAAACTTTTTTCTAAAAGCCTTTGCAGCAAAATGGGATCGTGATAATTTTGGGAAACTTAATTGACTCAGGAGCTGAAAACAAACGATTATAAATAGCGTCATATATTTATTTATATATTTTATATATATTTTTTTTGCAAAAAAAAACATCTTCAGCGATGAGATTCGCTGCCGTTTGATCAGACACAATTATCGAATTTTGGAGCGATAACAAACCATATAAGATGCAAAAGCGTTCAGCAACATCAGGCAAGAGTTCTGTGAATGTGGACTTGCACCTAAACTTTGACCTGGCAGGGAAATCGTTTAGGTCAATCACCTGTTCAAATTGCATTAAGAACGACATCGCTTTCAATGGCCAGTGCCATAAATTCATAATTTCCTGCTTCTTTTGGTCTGAAGTGCATGAATTTATATAGTTTCATACAACAAATTTTTAAATTAATTTAACAGCTTTAAGTTTGAGTTTTAAAAGAAAAAGTTTAATAGTAACATTTTTTAGCAACATTCTTTTTAACAAAGATAGTTATTTTGAACATAATCTGGTTGAAAACACAAGCTTTTAACGATATTAATTAATTAATTATTATGTTAATATATTATGCCTGACAAAATAGTCATATTGCAAATAAGTATTTGATTTTTCTACCTAATTTCTTGGGCTTTTACCAATTTTTTGTAATTTAAGCACTTAATGCGTTTAATTCTTAAACAATTTACTGCTGCTATAACCAAATTTATCATTAACTATAACATTGTGGACTTCCTTAGTTCGCCGCGCCAACTTTTCTTTACAATCCTATTTGTCTTTCGTAGCAGCTCGCAGCTTTTAGTCTGCCAGCTTGTTTGTATAGAGCGCAAAAAAAAACATAGTTATAAAAACCACAAAAATCATTTGTTGTAAAAACGATTTAATTTGTAAATTGTTTTATTTTAAGCTATTTTTTTATTTTACCAATTTGCCAAACAAAAACCATTTCGCTAGTAAAAAAGTTACACAACAACATCGTCGCGCACATGACACATTCCGTCTCTTGGAAAAGTGTTTTCTTTCAATAGTACGTTGTGTTCCCTTTAGAAAGTATAATTGCTTTGTATTTCGTTTATTAATTTTAATCCCCACAAAAAGTGTACAAAAAAAAACCAAACCAAACCTATTAGTTGAGTATGCAAATATTTTTAATTTGTATTATTAGCAAGAAATTCGCAACATTATCTCTGTTTTTGCCAAGTTTTAAAAGAAACACTTACAATTGTGTGGCACAGAAAAAAATAGGAGGAAAAACTTAATTTCTAATATGCTTTTAACTAAAGTGCTTTTGTCAAGAGCATAAAAACGCATTTTGAAATTGTTTAACAACACTGTGAAACAGGAATCCGTGGACTCTGTCAGGAGAGACAGGCATTTTGAAAACTCACGTGTGTTCGGATTATTTTGAAGGAATTATCAATTATTTCTTCCAGCATTGTGTAAACAGTAAAATTTCCCATAAGCGGACTTTCACTGGCACTGCCTTCTTGTCAACTTATGAGAGCAGTCCGTATATCCTTTTTTGGAAATTTTTAATTTGCAAAACTTGGCCATTTTACTGTATTTTGAAAGTCTAATTCCTAGACACTGCCAATAAATATTAAAATATTAAATTAGTTAGAAACTTGCCCTCAATATCGTCAAATGTTATGGGAGTTCTTCTTAGCCACACAGAAAATAAATCACTTTTTCATATTAATATTAGATGTTTTAAAACTTGGCTTCAATATTATCACCTGTTGATTTAATATGGCTTCGTGTTAAGCAAAATGTCATCGTATTTTGAAAGACAAATTTTTACGCACAGCAAATAAATTCCTTCGCAATATTAATATTTAATGTTCTTAAATTAGTATTTCATGTTATTTCAATATGATTTCATGTTCAGCGAGACTAATAAACATATTTTTTAAATTAGTTCAAATGCTTTGAAATTAGTTAAAAACTTGACTTCAATATCACCTGCACTGTCATTTTAACACGTTTTCATGTTAAAAAAAAACATATTTCTATATTAGCAACACGGCGTATCATCGACTGGCACAATTTATTACCAAATATTTTCCACATTTATAGAAATCATGTTTTGAACATCAAACCACAATGAAAGGGTGCAAAACGGCCATTTTTCCAAAATTAAAAAAAAATCTATGCAAGTATTGTTCTATATGTGTGTATGTGTGAGTGTGTAAGATTTCATATATCTGCCGTGAAAAAATCAAAAGGAATGATACCCAACAATCTATGCGGCTGAAAATAACTACTAATCATAATATTTTTCTAGTCTGAAACCAACATTAAACTTTTTAATGCTGCATTTATCGCTCACTATTGATGATTATCTTTATCACAAAACATGAACTAAAACCAACCATTCGATTTTATTGCTAATGATGATGTTTAAATATCTCTCAGAACAAAAAAAAAAGTTGCCGACTACAAGTTTTATTCTTGATAAATTTATTACAATTTAACCAAATTTTATCGGTTTTGCTACCAATTTCACCTGTTCGGAATACGCGTGGCATGAATGCTTTAACTTTTGCGGCTTTGAAGCCCAGTTCGTCAAGTTGTCATTTACTACCAACTCAATGTAAGTGTCCAGTGCCATCTGCCACATGATCTCAGCGTTCATTTTTAAGCTACTGACAAACGAGTATTTTGAGGCTCAATTTCACGAATAGGAGGGAGAAAATTTAGCCTGATCAGGTCAACATCTCACGCCACATATGGCTTCCTCACAGAACTCTAAGTTTGCGTTACACACTTAGACATTCAAGACATGATCGAGAACTATATTAAGCAAAAGTGAAAATCATATAGATTTTAGCCAACTTTCTTGCTTTACCAAAAAAAATATATACAATATTAATATATAGAATATTGTAAATACTGACAAAGAAAAAGTCTTGATCACTCAAATATGTAATATTTTAATTGAAATGTAAATGTGCAAATTATGGATAAATAAATTGAATTGAAGTTGAATTAAAAGTGAAAAGGCAGTCTCTAGCGAAACTTTTACAAACAAACCTGATAAAATAACATAATTCGTCGTTACGTAAGAAACGTAACCCTTTTCTGGAGGAACAGTCAAACAACACTGAACGAAAATAAGATGGGTGACTGGCATGTTACTTGTCACACGCGATTTGTAAGAGAGAATATTAACACACGGACAGGAAAGTTAGCGCGCCCCTACTTTAGCTTCCAGCTACCAGCATTCTAGTTAATTGTTTCATAGTGTTACACTGTGTAATTGATGAAATTAAATAATAGAAATAATATTCCAAAAATGTTAAGCATTTAAGAGAAACATTTTTAAATGATTGCTGTGGTTTTGCATGGAAATGTAATTACCGAAAGAAATAAACTAATTATGAATATTGTTTAATAATGTCTTTTATATACATAAATGGCAACAAAGACAATGAGCAACAAAAATGGTTTCTAAAAAGGTTTCAGAATTATAACACACATCCTCATACACATACAGACACACATTTGTTTATAAATAAATGTAAAAAAAAGCAAATAATTTTTAAATCATAACCCTTGAAAAAAAACGTTGTTTACCCAGGGCAACTTTTTGATTCTGTTTAAGTTTTATTTTTATTTCATTTCATTACTATTGTCTTTTTGTAATTACATATTATTTAGTTTGTTTGCGTGTGTGTAAGTATCTGAGTTGTCACATGTACATACATGTGACTGTAGCATACGAGTTCAGGTAACGAGTTATAGAAAACGTTGTCATAAATTAAAACTTAAACTTTTGGAAATGTCAAGCATAAAACGGTAAATCTCTGCACATACATGCAAAAAATCCACCTACAATTTAGTTTCCCCCACCCTCCCTTTCAAGTATATTTGTAGCCAAATACACGCGCACACACTTACTAACAAAACAAACAAAAGTTAACCTCAGGAGGCGTTCTGAATTCGGGCCTTATAAAAGATCTGTCTGCTTTGCTTCTGCAAAGGCCAGACTTCTGCACCGATCTTCATTTAGGTTTCAAAATATTTAACAGGGACTCTGAAATGATTTATAGGCTACTTTTTTTTCAAACACGCCCACTTTTACGCCTACTTTCACAAAGTTTTCGACAGATTTAATAATATAAACGAACATAACTTCGCCATTTGTGCACCAATTTTCAAAATTGTTTTTGCACATGGAAAAGGTTCATTAAAGTTTTTTTTTTGGAAATTGGCTGGGGACGGACCAATTCAATGGAATGACCAAATTTTTTACCTGAAATTTCATGACATATAATATTTAAAAATAGTTTCGATTATGAAAGATTTCCGGCCGGTCTAATTTGGTATCACTTTTTCCAGTATATACCTTTTTAATTCGCCAAATTTAGGCTTCTACATGATCAATCATTATTTTATGATGGAAAGAAATTGTCATACATCCCAGATTTCTCTTACGCCCTTTTCAAAACAAAGCAGTCCTCGTGGACTACTGGCAGGTGCATTTCAGGAGATAGTTCGGCTCCACAAAGTGCTAATTTCACCAGCTATATGGCATATTTTGCCTTCAGGTGATTTTGAATGAGACGAGGAATAAACAGAGCCCGAATGATTTATATGTAAATTATTCCCATTAATGTTGATACTGATTTCGAGTTGAAAAACAAATGGGCCAATGACGACTTCGGCATATAGACCACACCAGTTTCTTTTTTAGTATATAATGTAGCCTTATGATAATTGTACTATCTCAAAAAACGATTATTCTTTTTTGTTTACATACCCATTAAGCCAGACATGAGTCTCAGCGCTGCAGACGGTTTGATGATAAAAATCTGTTTCAAATTCCAGTTGATTCGCTTGTCCATTCACCCAACAGAGAGCGCAATTGATGGTAAACTGGTTTTAATTCTTGCACCAGTTAAATCTTAGGTGCTTATAGGCCAAGATCTTTCTTGAACATTTTTTTTTTGGTACAGACTCAATTTGGCTGAATAGTATCCAAAAAACTATTAAAAGTGGTCATTAGCTGCTCAAACGGTTTTAAAAATAAAAAAAATAATATATATATATGGCTCATTTTCTTGGTGTGAAAAGATAGGAAAGAGGGGCCAAAGGTGACTGAATTCAGAAGACATTATAACAACAAAATTGCAAATAAAAATGCCAAATACAGATCTGTTAAATAGACGAAACGCAAATCAGTTTTTGTCGAGTCTTGTTCATTGGAAAAATAGTTGTTTTGCCTGAACACAAGAGCCCAAAAGTTTTAAGAATAATCCCTATTATTGCAAGCCCTTTTTAGAACCATTCTTTGGAAGGTGTTTAGAAAAATGAGAGACTGAGACAGGTTTTCAGGTTTTACAACATATGACTATTATATAGATCAGGCAGACCTTGCCCCATCCAAAAATTAAAACAGAGGCCTTCCATAAGGCATCTCTAGCCTTTCTCTTTCCCGCTGGCCAGAAGCCCTGAATATACTTCTACTTCTATACGAATATATTTCGAATTGCATGCGTTCATGCTCATTTAAAGTTTTCATCTTTTTCGTTTGTAAATGTTTTTTTTCCAACCAATCTCTCAATATTGCTAAAGTTTACCCTTCTTGTTTCATAGTAGATTTTATACGATTTACCCCACCTGTTCCAACTTCGTGTAAATTTGTTCTCATTAAACTCTTTCTTTGGCTGGAAGTTGAAAATCAAACGAATGGCTGCAACCGTAAGACTTTTACGATTAAAAAAATGTATCCTTATGCGATTGTGTGTTTGTGTTGTAGAAGTTGTTGTGTTGTTGCTTTTGTAAATATTTTGTTTTGTAGAGAAAATTTGAGATATTTTAGAAACAAAGATTTTTGAGTGAAGAAGTAATTTTGGGGTACGATTTGCTCGATATAAAAACACTTTTAATTTTATGCTCGAATTAGTGATATCCATATGGAAAAAAAATCAAAGCATTTTCATTTTAATAAGGAAAACTATTGTTTTTTATTTATTGAAATTTATTTTTTTATTTTATGCCCCATAACATTATTTTTTAATTGCTGACCTTTTGTGTTTCTTTTTATTTTTTTATATTTTTAAGTTCGACTTTAGGTCGAACGATCAAAATTGCAATGATTTCTCTTAGTTTTTAGTTATTTTCCCATATTTCGATGAACGTCCTTTTTTACATTTACGTAAAAAAATTAAAACAATTTAAAATACATCTATTTATATATATTATTTATACATATATATATTATATATATATTATATATTTATCCGGAGTTTATTTTCTCAGGATGGTTGTCCAGTTGCTAAATATTTATTCATGGTCCTTTTGATTTTTGCTTGGATATTAAATATCTGTATGTGGAAAATGCTTAAAATTAAGGAACATTTTTGCATTTCTAATAATTTGACCAAACCTCGAACTTTTTTTATTTTATTTTTAATTATTCACTTTAATTTTAAGCCAGCCGGTTTTAAAACGTTTTGAATAACAGAAAACTGAGTAAAGTTTTCTATTATTCAAATTGTTAATCGATTGTTACTCGATTGTTAACGTTCGAAATCTTGAGGCAGAACCTAAAATTAGAATATTTCTTTCTTCTACTTAATAACTTTATATTTTATACTAATTAGTTTAATAATTTTATGTCTAAAAATCAATAATGTATCGATAAAGTGAGCGGCTTAATCATGTCATGACATAACAAAATACATCCTGTGCGTTATAAAACAGTGACGTGGCTAAATTTTTCTTATAAATTGTACTAAAAATTTGCCATAGAAAATAGTCCTAAAATAGAATTCTATTTTGTCGGCATTTCATCTCTCACTGTTGCAGATGTGGCCTTTCTAAACAAAACGCAAATAAAAATAAAAACAAAAGCAATAAAATAAATTTCAGAAAAATAGCAGTTATCGACATTGTTTTTATTGTGGGTCTTGTTAATTTTGACAGCGATTTTGCTGGAAGTCGCAGCCTTATTCTGTTCGATCATTTAATTGCAATAAATGAAGGGCATGTCTTAATTTTTGTTTATTAAGTTATTAATATTCAAAAACTTGAGTTATTTACAATAACACAATTTCAATGTTTTCCACCATGAATTTATAATAAACAAATCTTTTAATGCACATTTTAATCCTCTTCCTGGGACCTTAAGGTCTGCCCAAACAAGCCACTGTGCCGAACGCCTGCAAATAAGTTGCTGGCTTAAGCAAATGCCACCCCTGTTTTAACAACTGACAAAAATTTCACTACAAAACTAATCCAATTTTCTAAAAAGTTTTCTTTCTTTTTCCAAAATTGTCTCTAATACGTTTTAAATTAACACTGATTTGAAAATATTTAATATAAAACATAAACAAAATATAATAACTTTAAATGATAAAAGTTTTCAGTTTTCATTAACAATAAATATCAATAATTTACTTTAATTTTTCAATCACCATAAACCTTCATAATTATGAACATAATTTTTATCGAAAATAAAAAGAAATCCAAACACCCTGTTCTAGTTGTTTATCTTCCTACGAAAATTTTTGAAAGATGAGGGTGTTTTTGTTGTTAAGCAAAAGTCTCCAGCGAGAATCTGCAACAGCGAAGCGTATATTTACACATACATACGTTTTTTATTAAGAAACGAAAAGGCCAAATCACCGTAAAGTCAAATTTATGAAAATTAAAAAGACAACAACAAATAGCCGCTACTCAGGCGTCACAGCGTTGGTCAAACAGGTAGTGCAGAACTTAACAATATTTAGCCATTCATTTCAATTTAATTGCTGTTATAAATTACTAAACAATAATAATAAGAAAACAAAATACGTTAAAATTGTTGTGGGCAAGAGATTAAAGTAACCCAGCAACATTTTTATTGCAATGGAGAACGAGAATGAACAGGAAGCGATTTCACAACGGATGGAATTGAAAGGGCAGCTGGTGGCTTCATTTATGTTTCAGTCTCCCTTGGATCAAGTCAAGAGGAAAGTCATTTCACGAGTATTTAGCAAATACAAAATACATACCTGGGATTTCGTCGTGTTTTATTGTTGTAATGGCGAGTTTAAACGCCTGCCCAGAAATCAGGTAAATGAAATGGTGACTCAGATGTCACGTTTGCGGATATCGATCCTGCCGATTTCGTTCTCACAATTGCATTTAAAACAACATTCATGATTTTTTTGTTATATTAAATGTAGTTTTGTGAAAAATTTTGATCTTTGACGAAGCCACATCTGTCAAATTATATGTCATATATTCAATCTGTTTCGCCAAACAAGGTGATTCGAATATAGTTTTCAATAAATGTAGAAAACTGTTTTCTCAAGGTGGATATTCCCCCGGTGAAACTGGGGCATTGGCAATTTTATGGTCATCATAATAGTAGTAAACTGTCCTCCTACACTCGTATGACAATGAAACAAAACATCTACAGGAAGCACCCTTGTCGCCTGCAAGAATGTGCCGTAGAATCCGACTCCGCTCTGCCAAGATTTGGAACACTCGCAAACAACAACTTGATGAATTTGGCGTTGGAGCTGCGACTATACAAAGTTTAACTCACTCAGGACGACTTCAGACAGCGATGTGTGTCTATTGCAGGCGGGACGTGCAGCAGTTGGAAACTGATCTTAACTTTCATCGAAAATCATTTTCAGCGGATGAGGCTCGATTTTGGTTGAATTTGTACGTCAACAAGGAAAATTGATCTAGAGAAAGCACAAGCGCTGGCTGCAACCATGTGTTGGAGAATCCAACTCTCTTCTTCCAAGAACTGGGATATTCGCATATAATTTTGGCGTGCAAAGTTTAACTGGCTCAGAGACGAATGAAAGGAACTTTTTGAATTTGGGAATCCACACAAGATTTAAGAGCAACGAATGAGCCCCAAAACTTGAGCGTTCCATATTTCTTTCACAGTTACGTCGAGTGCTTAATGATTATCAACTCGTTTTGGCCTGAATTAGCTAATATGAATGGCAGGTGGTGTCAGTAGGAAGGCCCTGCATGTTAAGAAACTCGCATCACATTGAAGGTACTGCACTAGTGGTGACAGGTGGTCAAGTCACGTGCTGAGTGCGGCTAATTAACACAGAAACAATTCAACGTGGCACTCACGGCCACATTAAGTCGCTTCCTGCTAAATGCTTTTGTAAAACAATGTGCCGTGCCGCACAATAAACAAAATGCTTTACTGTGTTACACTTGGAAATCTTTTTTAATAAAATTATGTTTCCTTCTTAACTTTTCATTATGCAAACAACAAAAAAAAAAAACACATTTAAAAGTTAATATTAAAACATAAACATTATACATACAAAAATACCGACTTTCTAAGTTGCCATGGGGCATTATGGGAAAATTACGTTGATGATGTTGTTGATGACACCAACCAACCAACACTGTGACCAAACAAATTTTAATAAAGAAAACGTACCGCTGACGTGGGGGTGGAAAACTAATCAAATTTTGTTTAAAATCTGTTTCGCCAAATAAAAATAATACGAAAAATAAGTTACAATTATTTTCCAAGTGTTCTGGTATGAAGAAAGTTTTTGACCGGTAATTGTACCATTAAATTACTGACATAATTTTTTATTAATTTGATTGTGCCCTGATTTTTTTTTCTTTTGTCTGTTGCTTTTTCATGTTTAAGTTGAAATTTAGAGGAGGTCGGTCGGGTTTCATTGCAGGCTATCAGAATAAAACCGGAAGACGGCAGTTGTTTAAATTTTATCTGAAAGGGAAGGGAAAAGTTTTGTGATCATTTCAACATGACAAAAATTAAATGTTATAATAATATTTAGAATTCTCAAACTTATTGCTAAATTTGCTTGATATTTTCTTAGTGATTGGGTTTTATTTATGGCGGGTGCAGCGTTACCTTAACGTTCGTTAAAGTTGTTTTTTTCATTAATTACAAATAAGAATATAGCAAAAATTATGTGCCACGTAATTGAATGTATTATTTGTTAAATAATCAATATCTTTAAATTCCAGAGAATTTTTTTTATGTGTTTTTGTCATTCATGGCGATCCCTGTCCTCTGCTAGTGTCCATAAAATTCAATAATATGATGAATTTGGACACTTTAGATGAGCGCTCATTAATATACGAGTACTTTTGCCCAGGCGAAACTTTTAAGGGATTAAAATGATTTTGGCCAACAAACATAAAACTAAAACAACAAGACAAATGTGCAGCCTTTTCTCCTTGAAGCCGCAAATGCTTAGAAGAATTCAGCTTTAACTTAAAATATAAGTCCAGAAAACACAAACATTTGCCTCCACATGCTAAACTGTCATATGAAAAGTTTCAAGAAACTCTTTAACTTGTTGTCTGGCTGCATGAAAGTGTGTTAACTTTTCTAGGGATGTGTGTGCGTGAGTGTGTGTGGGTGTCGTCCACATACGTACATGTGCAAATCACCATTTAAATATTTAATACAAACACCTTTTTGTAAATAAAAGTTTATTTAACACAAAATTTTTCATTTTATGTTTCTTTGCCTGCGCTTTTCTCCTTTTTTGCTTCCTGTGCCTGAGACTGGAAAAACTTCAACATAGACTTGGGAAAGACTTGTAAATTTGCTACGAGGCGCGGTACAGATGTCACCTAAATATCAGAGTCAATAACTGCTAGACCTCGGCGATGGCCAAGCATAAAATTTTATAGAACAAAATTTGAATATTTTTATGATTGTTTGGGAAAACAAAAATTGGCGAAAAGTCACACAACCCTAAAAAAAATTATTCTTAAAATAGTTTTTAAGGTTATTAATAAAATGCTGTTTTAATTTCAGACAAACACATATTTTTCCTAAGATAAACACAAAAATTTTGTAATACACCCATTTTTTTCTCAATTACAGTTTCACTGATTAACTTTCCCTTTGGGTACAATAAAAATTTCCAGTAAACTTAACCATCCACTCTCGTATGTGTAGCATATGAGTTATATACCTACATACGTAGATACATTAAATATTTAGGTACCAAAGAAAATCACTTTAGTCATTGACTTTAATCCCCCCTTCAAACAAAACTGCAAACTTTTAGCAAAGAATGTATTTTTGGCGAAGTGTTTAAATACAAGTAAATCTTAGAGCAAAACTTTACATTTTAATGATCGCTGGTATTGGTTGCTTTATGAGTTTGTGTGTGTGTGTGTTCAAAAATGCACACGGAAGTCCACAAATATCAAATGATAACAGCGTAACTTTAGAGACATCCTTATTTCTATGGAGATAAAACAAATGAAATAAAATGAAAATTATTAAATTGCGAATGATTGAAATATTTTTCTAGCGGATGGCGTTTAAGTATAAATCATAGAATATTTGATCTTTTTTAAAAACTAAATTTTACAAGGAAGAGAGGAGGGCAGAGTTAATTTAATATGGATCTTATAGGACTGCGAAACAATCGTACTACCATAGAAAGTTGTCTTCTTTATGATTGTGGGCCAAACTGCAGCACCCTTTTTAAGAGTTCCTGCAGCCCTGCTGTTAATTGCATTGCAATTAGCAAAGCACAAAATTAAACGTAAAACCCATTCACGAAACTATTTTTAATATTTATCAGAGCAATTTTGGAGTCAGATCGACTATTCCAAGACTACGACGACGAAATGCACGAAAATTACTAGATATTAGCTGGTAACTAAATTGCACTGACACTTCGCCATTCAGCTACTGACTTTGATAAGACCTGTCTGAAGGCAA
The DNA here is from genome assembly GCA_932526305.1 of Epicampocera succincta. Classification (NCBI taxonomy): domain Eukaryota; kingdom Metazoa; phylum Arthropoda; class Insecta; order Diptera; family Tachinidae; genus Epicampocera; species Epicampocera succincta. Next base: position 8,488,644 of record OW052037.1, on the reverse strand, counting down.
TAATATTTGAAGACTGTAGGGTTCATAAAAATCAGTTCCCTAATCAATCCGCTATCAGGACTTCAGACAACATTTTCTAAAGTTTCAAGGACAGGTGGTTCAATGCAGCCACGACCAGTTCCGCATATTAGTTAAACAAAGTATCTTGGCTATTAATTGTAGCCTTTGCTGTCAACCAAGAGTTCCTTCATGCCTGGAACGTAGCTAACGCGTGAAACGGGTATTAAGTGTACTTAGTATTAGAGATGTCATCACTTAGCCGCCTCCTCAGCCGGAAGTAGTAACATTTTTAAAGTTTATTACCAAAATTATCGCATAAATTGTGTTTGAATTTTTTTTTTTAATTTCAATTTCAATAAAATACATACACACATACACATGTACATGTTTTGCATTTTCAATTCTTTTCTTATTCCAGAACTGACAACACCATTCCTAAAACATTAAAATTTAATTTAAAAAAAAAAAACCTATTTCTTTTGCTCCGGTTTTGATTTCTCAGAACCAGTTTGTGTATTTGTGGCTGTTTTTCTTTTTTCTTTTTTTTTTTTTTACAACTCACTTAACTTTTTGTAACAAAATAAAGATGAATCTTCCACATACAATAAAGGAAATTATTTTACATGTAATAAACTTTTATGCCAAAAAAATACAAATAAAATGTGTTTGTTCTGCTGTTCGGTCCATAAGTAAAATGCTGCCTGATTTCTGTGAGGCAAGAAAACAGAAGAACAGAATCCAAATATAACAAATGAAATATATGTTATTTTGTAAAAATACAAATTTTTAAATGAAAACTTATTTGGTTTTAACAATTTTGTCTCATATTTTTCCTGCTTTCTCCCTCTCGTTGTTTCTTCTTTTCTTTTCTTTTTAATATGTGTATCTTGCCTTTTATAAATATTTTTAAATACACATAAATGGCATCAGAAACGCACACAACCATAAATATTTATTTGTTTGCAACAATTGTTACTTATTCATACGAGTTGGAATATTTAAATACACATGTGGGTGTGTGTGTGTGTTGATTGTGCATAAAACTTCTTATAATCGTATGAGAGCTTTTGCTTTTTTTTCCTGTTTGGATTTTTGCTACGAAGAGTCAAAGAATGCAACTGTGTGTAAGTGTGTGCGAGTTTTGTTTTGTATGTGCAACCTCTTGAAGATAATAATAATTTAGTGTTGTTGAAATGACTTTTGACCATCATCTACAATTGATATTATTAGCCTGAATATAATCATACTTATAGTTATACTCGCATAAGCACATTCCAACAACTGCAAATACAAAAAGAAAACGTACGCATTCATACAGATAAATATATAACCGAACTTAGTGCCCATTACACATGCCTGAAAAATCCAGTAGTAATTATCAACTGTGGCTTAAAACAACACAAATTTTTTCTGAAAATATTTTAAAGGGAAATATTTCTTTTCGCAAATTCAGCAAATATGTCGAAGGTAATAAAATATCATCGGAATTAACGAAAAAAAATTACAGCTATTTTTTATGCAATTAAATCCCAAAAATAATTTTGATCCTTCAAAGATTTTGATTGATTTAAAGTTTTCGAAAACTTAACTTTGAATATTTAAAAGCTCTTCTAAGCAGTCTTAATACTTAAAAATTATAATATGTTAATTTAAAACAATTGAAAAAAAAATCCTACTTTTTGGAATATTTACAGGTCATAATTTCGAAAAATTCCATTCAAGCTTGCGGAAAGCAATTAAAAAAGAATCTTAATAACAGCTTATTGTATTCCTTAATATTTTTAATTTCTTTTGTAATTTAATTTAATTTAATTTAATTTAATTTAATTTTAATTTTTATTTTTTTTAAGTTCATGTGTCATTTAAGAATTTCGAAAACTAACTTCGAATTTTCGAAAACTATATGTATTCCACTTTTTGGCTACTTGTAACTAATATATATATTTTCTACATTCTTTTTCAAATATCTCAAAGTATTTGTGCTTGTAACTTAAGTTCGAATTTTCGAACAATTGCAACAAAACTTGACAAATAGTAGCTAAAATAGAAAAGTAATAATTACTCATCAGTTTTTATATTATAATTTCGAAAACCAACTCCAAATTTTCGAAAATATGTAAAACATACTATTTCAACAATTATAGCTAATATATATTTTTAACTACTATTTTTGAATATTCTTGATATATGTATGTAGGACTATAACTTAAGTGCGAATTTTCGACAAAATTGCAAGAAAACTAACATTAACTTAATTAAACTGGAAAATTTACAATAACTTAATAAATTTTACAATTCAATTTAACAATTAAAATTTTACAATTTTTTCTTCTTTTAAGAACTTCGAATATTCAAAGAAATTATAATTAAAATTAATTAAAAAAATCGCTCTAATTAAAATTATAACAGAATTTTTAATGTTCGTCCAGCTGTTCTTAAACATTAATAAAACAAATAATATTTTTTTATAAACTTATAAGTTTAATAATAATAATTTTATTCGAAAATAAAAATATAATAAAAAGTATTTTCTTCTTTCAAATATTTTTCTAAATATATATTAGCCCGTTGAATTAGAAACAATTTTAACTTTGCCCACTGTGCTTTGTTTTGTATAAACCCACACACTTCTATATTTTTACTTTATGAGCTTAAAATATTTCCTACTTTTTTTTAGTTTTGGTTACCAAATCTACGTTTTATTTTTTTTTTCTTCTCTCTCTAATTTTATTAGTTTATTTGCAACAATTGTTTGAGAATTGTTTGTTTAGCAAATAAAACGAAATATATAGACTTAAAGCAAAGTATTAAAAATATCCAATAAATTTAAATAAAAGAAACTCCTTTCTGTTCCGTAGAGGATTAAACAAAATAAAAATGCAATCAATAGAAAATATTCGTATGGGAGACCATGACAGCGCTATTTTATTTCACTGCATGACAACTATCGATATCGATAACTATGATTTGACAGCTGAGAAATGTTAAACTGTGTTGACATTTCTGTTCAGTAAGATGTGGCAATTCATCGTGAAGCGTTTACTTTGAAAAAAAATAAATGTGCACGTGAAATTCATAGATCATTTCGTCAATACATTCGGCAGTTTTTGCACAAATTTTACTCTTCTGGTTCATAAAGCCAAGAACAAGACAATGGCCCGCTCTATTGTGCAATTTAAAGCCTCTGGATTACTTTTTATGGCTTAGACCGGCTATTGAAGCGCTGGAAGGCAATATTCCATCCACTATTAACGTCTTACGGGCCTCAAGCCATCATCGACGCTATAAGATCAGATTTAAAAAAAAATAGTAAAACGGCTGAGTTTCAAAAAATCATACATATTTAAAAAATAAATCCCATGAAATTATCTATGAGATTAAAGTGAAAAAAAAATCGTTAAAACAAAATGTCTGTCTTGTATTACCATTTTAAGTTCTCAAGCTCTTGGAAAAACACCCAATATATTCAGAAAAATTCTGAGCAATCGACTTAAAATATATGTATATGTGACTCCCACCCGCTGAGATATGACCTCACCTTTGATTCTATGTGCGCATTCTTTTTTGGTTCTTTCACTGGAATCAATTATAGATATTTAATTAAAATAAAAATCTTAAAATTTGCAAAATAATATTTTTCTGTCCAATTCTATAATTGAAAATTTTGGACGGCAAAACAATTAATTAACTTATAAATTTCCTTTTGAAAATAAATAAATATTCCATTTGTCTTCCTGGAAAACTTCCGTTCCCATAAATTAACTCAAGGATGGCTAAAATATTTATAGAACTTCTAGTTTGTTTGTGTTGGTTTTTGTTTTTTAATAGAAATAATTCTTGCTGCGCTCCTAAATCATTTGACTAATCTCAATGTTGTCTTGAAGAAAATTGTTCTGTTGGTTTTTATGCGCCGGAGCTTATCATTCCTGGCTAGAGGAAACACACAGAACTGAAATGAAAATTTCCAAGTTATCAAATTGAATGCTTAAGAAGCGGCGCAAAGTATTTACACACTTATCGTTTTACTATTTCTTTTTTTTTATTGTGCTAAAAATGAATATTCAAAACTGATAGAATAATTAAAAACATCACTAAGATTTGTACGAGGGTGGTAACTGGCAAGAGTTTCTTTTTGAAATAATAAAACTAACAAATTATGTTTCAGATATAACTGAATTCTATAGGGACTATGAAATTTTACATGAGAGATTTTTTTCAGCAGTTTTTTTTATCAAATACTTAAAGTGGAAAGTTTTCAACAGCTAAAAACAATTTCGAAAACCAACTTGGAAAATGCGAAAATTATATAACTCATACTTCTTGAAAACTTACAAGCACAACTCATGTTCGTGCATTATTTTTTAATATTTTTCACAAATTTGTGATTATAACTTAAGTTCGAATTTTCGAAAAAAGTTATAAAAATCAGAAAAATAACAATTAAACTGAAAAACTAACAACATATATATTCTATATATAATATTATTGAATATGTAGTTTTTCTCGAATGATTTCGAAATTTAACTTCGAAATTTCGAATATAATAAAAATCAAATTTTATGACTAGTTTCAGTTAATAGATATTTTTGATTATGTTCAACATTCTTGATTATAATTCAACTTGGAATTTTTGAAAAATTGTTTTGAAAAACTTTGAAAATTACAGAACTTTAAAAATATTCGAGAATTATATAAAATATTGGGAACGCCACTGTTAATATTTATTTTAACGTATTACTTTTTAGCATTTTTGAAGTATTTTTATTTATCACTTAAGTTCGAATTTTCGAAAAAACTTTCTATACTTTATTTGTTCTTTTACAATTTCGACAACAAACTTCGAAAATTTAAAAACTATATACATAAGTCGTACTTTTTGAATATTTGAACCTGATAATTAGCGCTTAAATTGAAAACTTTCTAGCAGCTGAATATGTTTTAAGAATATTTTAATTTTTAAAATGTTGGTTTGTAATTTCGAAAACAAACTTGGAAAATTCGCACACTATACAAATTGAATTGTTTTGAACTCTTACAGCTAAAATTTGTTTTTAAATATAATTTTTCATATTTTTTTAAAGATTTTTGTTTTGTATGGAGTTCGAATTTTCAAAAGACTTCCAAGTAATATTGGAAAACAATTAAAAAACCCACAAATTTGAAACATTTCAAATTAGTATTAAACCATTTTTTCCTGAGAATTTGGAATAAAAGTTTTGAGTATTCGAAAATAATAACGGACTGCAATTCAACAATTAACAAAATCGCGGGCAAAATATTTTTTTTGGTTTGGCCAAAATCAACCCTCGCACTGGCCGCATGTTTGTTTGTTCGCCATTTGTTCGCATAAAGTATGCGAGTTTTTGAACAAGAAGTATTTATCACAATAATAGTTCGACGATAATCCTTTTTGCTTGCGATAAAACTGCAAAGAGGCGAACAGCAATTACAAACAAACAAACAAACAAAGATACTGGCATTTGAAGGCGACAATTAAGCACTTTTTACTGCCTGAAAGTACTCTGCCTAATCTGTCTTTTATAGAATATTCATATAAGGATACATTAAGAGCAAGAATATAATTATGGTGCTGAGGCTGGTGGTGGAAAGATGGCTGAAGGCGGGTAGAAAAACTTTAAATACTATAATTGTTTTCGAAAAAAAGAATCATATTTATTGCATGCAATTAGCAGCTAGCAAAGATAAAAGCGAAGGATATTTGAATTTTTTTCTCTTTCTTCCTTGGTAGCTCCAAAAATTTGCATTCAAATGCCACCAAATTTATAATAGTGCAGCCGAATGATAAGATTATCAACAAAAATTATTACCTTAATTATTACTTACAAAATTGCGAAGATAATAGAAGATGAGCAGAACCGCTTAGACTAAGAAAGTAATTAATATTGGTCGTAATTAATGAATTAAACAGTAAATTTGAAAAATGCAAAGAAATACATATATATATGAATGTATGCAAATGGGTAAATGTGTTTACACGCCATCTATTGTCAAATAAGCGCGGCTGATTTACTACAGGCTCTTGTCAATGCTAAAGAATATAACATCATATCCTATGGTCCAATGCCCTTTAATCAATTTATTAAAAAAACTGGTGAACTTTAAAGTTCGCTATTGTATGATTTGTGAGAAAACATGCGATGCCGAATCACATTTCATTTTTAAGCCTTGTATACTCATTAACAAACGTTTTTTATTAGTTCAAAATCATTTATTATTTAACTATAACTTTTGTAGGGAATTTAGATATGTGAAAACTTTTATATTAGCCCTGATTTAAATATATATATATCTAGTCATCTGTACATATGCAAATGATATCACGCATGACATTACTGGTTAGTAAACATTTCACGACGGCTTACGAAGAGCTGTAGATAATCTGAATCTATATACTATTTGCTAAATTAGTTATAATAATAATCATTTGACTATTAACCTCCAAATTCATATTATTTTAAATGAGTTTAAAATAAATTTCATTTAAAATTTTTCATGACAAATTTTCTTAAAATACATTTCATATGTGAATTTGAGTCTGAATGTCATATAACGGTTTTTATAAGATAAAATTTTTTCAACACTGGACACTTTACAACAAGAACTTTCACTTTACATCACTGTTTTGGTACCAGCTGTTCAGGCAGTGGTTGTTTTGCTTTTGTTTTTCTTTTTTGAGTAGCATCATAAAATCGGTGGGAAAAGATTTCGTCAAAGAAAGATTAAAGTACGGGCCTAGCAAAACCATTAAACAAAAAGCTATAAATAACGAATTTTAATTGAAATATGTCCTATTTATTATTGTGTTAAAGTAAAACGCTAATAATATTTAAAACATGCAACTGGATGATGTAATTTATGTTCTTTGCCTGCTGACCTGTATTGGAGTTGGAAATTATTTCAAGAAAATACCCGATGAAACACAACGAAAATTTTTGGCCACTAGTTTTGGTCTATTAATGGTATTCCTGGTATCAGGCTGGCATACATTGCACTGTTTAATCTCGGCTGCCATGGGAATAGCAGCTGTAATATATGTACATCCCAGGTAATGCATTTGTTGTTTGTTTTTCGTATAAATTTTTCAAATTAAATGTTGAAAATTGTCTTTTTAAAGTAAATGCCATTTGGTTGCTTTTGCCACTATGTTTGGTTATTTGATGTTTTTCCGTATGGTGGGCTTCTTTGGCTTTTCAGAGCCTCCCGGTCATACAAACATGATACAAATGATTTTGACCTTGAAGGTTTGTTTATACATATTAGTTTTTTTCAAGCATTGTACGCAAGTATTTCATGATTTAATGGGATATCAATTTTTAAGGTTGCTGGTGTAGGTTTTGAAAAAACCGCTTCCTGGAAGAAACTGCAACAACGTGAAAAAGAACAAAATGACCAGAAACCTGAAGATGGTCAATTGGTGGAAATTACCGACTATGATGTGGAAATTCAAACACTTGGTCCTGTAGAGATATTCCATTATTCATTCAATTATATTGGCATTCTAACAGGTAAATAATACATTTTCAGTCATTTCATTTCCTAATTTTCATAACAACAGCATTTTTAAAAATGTGTTTTTACACGATTAAAGTTATTTAAGTTTAAAGAAGTGCAGAAAATCAGACTGCCAAAGTTCATTTTATGTACTCGCATATAGTAAAGACTCTGTTTGTTGCTTGTGTAATTCCAGTATTATTTTAGTAAGTCTGAGAAAGCTTATCAATAGCGTGGTGTTTGCAATATTCAAAGATTAAACTATAAATAACGAATGCAAACAATATCAATGTGTTAAAGTCAGAACAAAAAATAAACATCATTGATAAAAATTGTCCATTAAAAACACTGATTGGGGAGCATGAACGAGTAAATGCATATTTTTATTATGAACTTTAAAGTTTTCATTGTAGGGACATAAAAACAAATTGAAAAAAACTAAATAAAGTATGGAAATATACTTACATTTTGTATTGTAATTTTTGGCTTAATAATAAAATTACAAGAAAAATTTTGATCTTTAAAAAAAAGTATTAAATGAATTTTCCAGCTCATTTTTGTCGGAAAATTAGAAATTTAGTTTTGATTTATTTATAGTAAATATTTTGTCTTCTTTTGATTATAAAAAACAAATATTATATATTGGAAAATTTATAATTTCGCTGAGATGCGAAACAAACTTTAAGGCGTAATCAAAAATTCCGCACTCATCGTTGTAGGCGGTTATAAAGAACGCCCTTGACAAATGTGTAATAGATTAATGATTAAGTAAATTTGTTCCATTACAATTTTTAAATTCGCTGAGTTCTAATAAATGCGATATTGAATTATAATATCAATTAGCATTAAAAACTGACAAATTCAATAAACTTAAAAATAATAATATTAAAACAAAATTAAATTTTAATTTAAAAAAGTTTTAATTTGTGGAAGAAATTGGAAACTGTAAAAGTTTGGTTAAAAAATTAAATCAATTATTTGAAAATAATTAAATATTAAAAGTGCAAAAATCACAAACGTTTCGTTAAAAACCTTCTAAACACTGAAACTAAAGGAAGATTGTTATTAAAGCAAACGATTCTTCTAGTTCTAAAAGTAATTAAATGGGGAAAAACTTCGAACAGCTCGATCAACAGAAGGAAAATGCAAGCAAAATGGTTTTACTTTTGGTTTATTTCATTTAACATACAATTATTTAGTTTCATGTATCATCATAATACCATTAATAACCAAATCAATTTTAAAACATAAAATCTGTTTTATAAACTTATTTTGCGAAGGCCCCTACTACCGTTATCGCACCTACCGTGACTATTTCGATACACCTTTCAAAGATTATGCTCCGAATATACAGGCCACCTTGGAAAAATTGAAAAGTGCTGGTATTTATTGTGCGCTTTATCTTGTAGTCAACTATTTATATCCTCTAAGTGTAAGTAAATAATTGTACAACTATTTTTTTCAACTTAAAAACCCGAAACACAATGAAATATAAATATCTTCTCTCCATCCTCTCAAGTATGCTCTCAGTGATGAGTTTTACAACGAGCGCTCCTTTTTCTATCGCCTCATGTACGTATGGCCAACGTTTTACATCTTTCGCATGCGCATGTACACCGGCCTGACACTGAGCGAATGTGTTTGCACTATGGCAGGTTTTGGCGCTTATCCCGATGAGGCTGAGGTGGCCAACGGTGAAGGTCCCAAAAAGCAGTACCTGCATTTGAAACGTGATGCAGAAAAGAGAACTTATAATTTTACCACAATCGTTAATACCAGAGTCATGAGCGTAGAAAAGTGCTGGACCTTCCGTGAGACTTTGAAGCACTGGAATATTTGCATACAATATTGGCTGGCAGTTAATGTCTACAAACTGTTTCCCAGCAAAAAATACAGGCAGGCAAGATTTGATTTAATACGAGAATGTTTGTTTATGTTTTGTTTGCTTTAGAACTGGTGTCACCTTCATTGTCTCTGCCTACTGGCATGGCTTCCGGCCAGGTCACTATTTCTGCATTATGGGCGCTCCTTTGTATGTACCGCTCGAAGATATGTGGGACAAATTGGTGCGCAAAGAAGCCACCGGCTTAAAACGTCAAATCATCGATTTGATCTTTTGGATTGCCAAGTTCTTTGCTTTCAGTTATTTAGGCACCGCTTTCCTGTTGGTATCATTTGGCAATATTTGGAAATTCTATAGTTCCGTTTATCATGTCGGTTACATTGGCTGGGCTGTTATGATGGCTTTGGGTGTTTATTTGACGCAACAGAAAAAAGCTTTAGAAAAAAGAAGAAAAAGAGCCGACGAAAAGCTGGCCGCAGGTGACCTGGCTGACGCTCCTAAACCAAAAGCTGACTAAACATAATTTATGTATTAAGTGGGAAAAACAAAGGTCTTCTCAAAAGTCTTGTTTGTTAAGAGACAGCATCTTCCTTGTAGTAGATATTATTTTATCTTATTTTTATACTTTGTATTACATTTTTCTTTACCGTTTTTAGTTTATAAAAATTTTGTATGCCTGCAAACCATTTTCTTACACAATTTAATTCAATAACACACACAAAGGCGGGTTTCAGTAATTTGCTTAAAAAATACGTATAATTTATTGAATAATAAAACTAGTCTTTAGGCACTCAATACAATACTTTTTAACATTATCATTTTAATTTAAATAAAAATTTTAAAAATGTATTTGAGATAAATTATTTTAAAAAAGATTTTATTTATCAGCCCTGTTTTTTTGTTTTATTTTGGAAATTGAAAAAAAATTTCTGTATCTTGAATTGCAATTTTTAGTGGGTAAATTTGTGGATTTTCTGATATTTGAAAAAGGGGCGAAAAAATTTTAACTCAGTACTTAATTAATCACATGTCAAAACACATTAGAAATGTAGCAAAGAGGTAGCCAACGTTTTAGGCTTATTGTATGCACCAGCAGCTTTACTTTAGTAACTTTGACTGAACCCTTCAACTCAGAAGGAGTTGGGCTGTTGTGTGGTTGGTTATAGCAATCAGACATTTGTCAAGGAAGCTTTACCAGTCTTAAAAGACATCATCGGGCATGCTGAGGAAATCCAAATTCATCAAAAGGATTTTATATCAAAAACACGCGGTTATATTGTATATATTTAGTTTGTGGCAGTCATGTCATTTTAAACCGTTCCAGTAAATCACTATCAATATCAAATCTTTTTTTTTCTCTGAAACACGCAAAAGTTATTTGATTGAAATAACAACCCATAATCACTTGTATGATTTTAATACAACTTGTGTGATTTCAAAACCACTTGTGGGATTTTAAAACCACATATGATTTAAAATCGTTTTTTTTTTTACCAACAATCAGTTAATAATAAAAATTGAAGTGCTTTTTTTTGAAAATCGTAAATTATACTGATTTAAATTTCGCTGTAGCGTTTTTTTAACAGGAACTGTTAAACCCCTAAATGAATTAAAATTCCAAGTTATTTCCTTAAAATAGGGCTGATTTGTATACAATATAAGCAAGTTCATATAGTAGATAAAATGTGTTTTTATGATAATTGAGATAATGTATTCTGTAACAGGCTTTGAGAAGTTGAAGATGGTGAAAAACCGCAGAGAACGAATTTATTTTTAAAATTTATTTGAACCACAACTTAAACGTTGCAATTTTGTTTCCATTATTTCACAAAACAATAAAAAATTAGGTGACATAATTGTTTTTATTGTTATTGATTTGTTTTTTGTTTTACGCAGAAAAAGTGATAATAATAATAGCGTTCGTCACTTTTGGCAGACCTCAATAATATAGTAGATCTGGTTAAGGCACAATACTGCAGCAATAATATGCTATGAGATTTAATTTGCTAGGCTGTGGTAAAAGTTGTGGTAAACACTGGCGATAAATATACCAGAATAAACAGTTCTGTCGGCTGTTTGATTTAATTTATCAAATGTTTTAGATAAGAATAAAAACTCACTTTTGAAAAGAAAATCTGTAGAGACAGAAAAAAATACAAAATATATTGGAATTTATTATTTGCAATACATAAAGAAGTCACTCGCACTTATAATAATTAATATAACAAAGTGGTAAATCTAACTTGCAGAGTGAAAACCTTTATTTTCATGCTACGCTTTAGATAGTAAATTCCTGCTTTAAGTAAATTTTGCAAAGCCTTCCACCACGTTACAGAATACATGCAAAAGATTAAATAATGTTTTCAATGGAATATAAACGAAGTTAAAATTTTGCAAAAAACAAAGTACAATATAAAAATAAAAACTTGTTTTTGGAAAAATTTGAGACAGCTGGTATTTTTGTTCAAAAAATACAAGATCTTCGTGAAAGAAAGAAATCCCTTATATTAAATGCTTTTCAATATATTTAAAAAATTGTGTGTAAAAAGTGGCAAGTCCTTTGAAAACTTCTAATATACCTACATATGTATGTATGTATGTATGTGGGTATAAGTATGAATGAAAAAATTAACTAAATCAAACATTTGTTTCTTCAACTGCTAAACATGTTCGACTTCTTTAGTACAACAGCTTTGGAAAGTATGATCTGTATGTTAGGCGGTAATGGAATCATCTGGAATTGAAACAAAATTTATTAATATTACAATAATATTTATAATTATTATTTTGTAACGAAAAACTTGTCTTTTTTACCTGTTGCCAGAGACATGCGTCTCTTAACATCCTGCGTGGTATTGTAAGCGCCACAATTCAAACACTTCAGACCAATAAAATGAAAATTTGTCTTGGAGGTCTTAAAAATTAAAAGAGAATAATTTAAATTTAAAAATTCTTTGGCTGGAATATTTTGTTGGTTTGCTGTTGTTTTACCTTATGACAATCATTGCAAAATATATGAATTTTTTGATTTTCATATTTTTTAGGCAACGACATTAGTTTCGCCTGCACATCCAAATACTCCCACAGTGCTGACATGTCTATAATTGAGGTTTGGCATGTGGGGCAGGTGTAATGACCTGAGGTCAACAGCTGATCAAAGCACATTTTATGCAGCAAATGACCACAATCGGGTATTTGACAGGGAATGCGTGAAGTGTGTATGTCACCCAGGCACACCGGACAGTGGGAGCGTGATATGTTTTCAACGCACTAAAATCCAATCAAAAGAACAGCAAAATTACTTCACAATTCACAGATTAAGGTAAGTGAAAAAATATGAGTTTTTATTGGAACACGTATAGAAAAATCTGCTAAAAACAATTGAATACTTTTCGTCTATCAAGTCTATCGCTTGTAATAGGAAAGCAAGCGGCAGCCTATAAAACGTGTAAAACTCACAAGTAATTGTTGAGTTTATAAAATGGGCAAAAAAAAAAACAGAAAAAATAACCTCTCGAAAGTTTTAGAAACGAAAGACAAGCGCAGAAAATTTAGAGAAGAATAAAAATGGCTTTCGATCTATTAAAATCGGGAAGTGGGTACGAGACTACTAATTGCTAAAGTTTATTTGTTCTACACAGAACGAAAAAAGTTATTTTTTCTAGACATCTTTCTCTAATTTTCGTTCCTTGCTCTGAGCTGTCTATTCCTGGCAGACAAATTGCACAAACGAATTGTGTAACCTTCAGAAGAAAATTTAAGGACCTGATTTATTTCTTTTAAACGTTAGTTTTTCACTTTTGGAAATAACATTTAAAATAGGATATTTCTTGGGCCAAAAGCGCGGCAACTAAAAGTCTTTAGCGAATAGAACAGTCAATCATATCAACCGGCTGGCACACGTAACATCAATAATGAACGCAGGAACTGATCTTTCAGAACGGCTACTATTTTTAAGTCAATACTTAAAAGTTTGTTTTTGTTGTTTTACTTCCAAATCTAGTTTTAGAATGATAATATTTGTTTTATGTTTTTCAACTCTTTGGCTTCAGCAGTTCGGCAATAATTCAATATTTTAGCTTATTTTAAATTTAATATTTCTAAATAAATATGTTTGTGTTTTTGAAAACGCTCAAGGGCTTTTCTTCACTGCCTGTACCAAGCTGGATAAATAAACCCATTGGCTTCAATCAACCTAATGAAAATACTAGTATTTATAATGATGTTTTGAAACCAAATAGCTAATCTAGCGTCAAGGTGGGGTATTTGATTGCTCAAGTCCAACAAGGGCCACTGATTGAACAGTCATAAACTCAGACAGCTCTTCTGCTCATCAGCGTTTTCAATCAACATACAGACATTTTTAAAACAATTAAAGACCTGCCAAAAAAAAAAACAAAAAGTGATGCAATCACAAAATTCCAGATAAGATACAAAGTATTTAATTCTATGAATATGGGCGTCATCAATCATTGTATTAATTTCAGTGTATGCCACACCAAACAATTAATTTTGAATTTATTAAAACAGAAAACAGAAAACAAAAACACAAGAAGTCATCTTTAAATTATTCAAAACTTTGAATTATATTTTCTTAATATTAAATTGTTTAAAATATTTTTAAGCAATTCATTACTTTTTGCTATTTAACACGCGATTTGTGCCCCACAAATTTCATTCTCAACTACTTTGAAGTAGTAAAAATTTTTTTATTTTAATATTTTTCTTTAATTAATTCTCTCATAAGAATTTCATTCCTCACAAACAAACAAACGAACCCAACAAATTGAGGGGCATATTAGGAAAGGAAAACAAAAAAGAAAAAGTAATTCTTTAACGGAATGTCAACAAAATTTAACTACAAAACCACTTGATACCAGTATTGAACAATTCGTAATTATAGGCTGGCTTTATAGGCAGCAAGTTGCGCTAAACTGAATGAGAATTAACACACGAAAAAAAAGCACGCAAACGAAATCCCTTATAACTCACCCGGTGACCATCGATTTTTAGCTGAATGGGTAGGCACATGTTGCAGACTTTGCAGTGGAAGAAATTCTCCTTGCCGCCTATGCGGCATATGCCGCACTGGTCGCAATGATATTGCCGCTTATCGGCATCATCGAACAGATTACAAATCAAACAAGTGTACTGTGAACAAAGTAAACGTTTCATTCATTAGGGGCCAATGGAAGATAATTTATATCCACTTTGATTTTGACTTTACCTTGCCAAAACGTATGCCGCAATTTTCACAGCTTTCTTGCACCTTCTGACGCGTATTGCACTCTGAGCATATCAGTTCTGTTAGGGTTTTGCGATCGAAATGATGTGACTCATTCTCGTCATGGCAAAATCTACACTTGTAGAATTTATTGCAGCACGGCGTCTGGAAGACAAGAAAATGTTATTAAGAAGTTTTAGTATTCAACTGGAAAAGAAGTACAAAATGGTAAAATGTCGGCCAACAATAAAATATTGTACATTTTAAAGCAAATATTTATATTTCAACTTATGCTAAAAGACGCCATTAAAGCGATGTGGCCAATTTAAGGTTGTTGGGTCCCCCGTCAAGAAGAACGTAATGTCCCTATAGGTCCCAGTGTATCAGATGTCGACTTCGCTTGAAGACTCTTGGCTTAATTATATGAAAAACTTAACTCAAAACTTATGCATTTGAAATAGTTCTTTTTTTTTGTATTTCCTATAAACATCGTCGTAAGAATTTAGTTTAATAGAAAAGTTTCTTCTAAAATATAACTCGAAATTGCAAACATGCCTTGTCCAGTGTAGTTTTTTTTTTTTTAACTAATAAGAAAGCGAAAGCCAATTACTATAACAAAAGTTTTTTATTTTTTTTTTTTAAATATTTAAACTTCTGCCCAGTAACCAATAAGAGCAGTAAAAGTTTTGATTGTTTCCTTCCATTTACAGTTTTATTATTAATAAAATGTTTAAACAAAAAAAAAATTACAATCATCGGTAGCGGTAGTTAAACAAGACAATTAATTTATACTCATACGTCAGTACGAGGGATGTTTGATAATTTTGTATTCCAGCAAAATGATATTGTTCAAAGGCGGCGCTGTGTTCAGAGGTTTGATAAGTGGACAATCAGCCAAGTTGTTGTTGGCGCCGAAAATGGCTGAAAGATCCTTTTCACTTTGGCTCACTTAATCGAACATGACCAAAAGTTATAGACCCAGTACGAAAACTATTTGAAGAGCCCTAATACACTGCGTGTCCAATGCATACACGTTTTGTAAGGTACCAGGCGAAGGCGCATATAAATTGCAGGACATTGTCTCAGTCAGCTAAACTTTGTAATTGACACGATGTACTCGTAGATGTGTTTAACAAAATGTAGCTTTTGCATTCAAAACTTCCGTAAATTTTATTCTGATCATAAGACTGGTTTAGCGAGTTGTACCATTGAGCTGGTGCTCCCGTTTTTCTTTGATCGCCAACATTGATCAGCGTTTAAATTGGCGTTTTTTTTTTTCATTTTGCGAGAGTTGTAGGTTTTTTTTTCGTAGTTCTTCTGCTTTCCCGATTACAGAGGAGAAAGGGTTTCTGGGTTAAGAAGACAGAAAACGGAACTATAGCAGGTTAAGGTATGACTTCGGTTGTGTAGGTTCCTCCGAAACCTTCACCAAAAGTAAATTGATGGGCAAGAGAAACCAACGTGTACCTGGGACGCCTTAAAAGAGAGATCCTGGTGTTGGTTATAAGTTGAGGGTACTTGGGTTGGTTGAAACCTTGTAGGGGTCTGGGTCCCTCGAGGTATTGCAGTCTTTCAACATTGCATTTCCGTTCTTCGTAAGCAACTAGACGGTAGGGATCGTACAGACGAGTCTGGTTAAGGGTTGATGCTCCTTAGCGATTTTGGGCTATCACCTCAGATGTCTTGTCTGCTTTTACGGTCGAGGGAACGAACTACTGCTAGTAAGGATTAGAAAGCCCGACCTCTGGAGCTAAGAATTTTTGGTATGTGACAGTTTCACATATTACAAGACGTTGCTACTTGAGTGTGCCTGGTAAGTTATTGTACATGAGAACGGTTCACCAACTATGACTTGATCGGTCATAGTCGGCGAAATTTTTCTTTTTAAAAATTAACTCTATATTAAAACAAAAAACCTTTTTGCCCCAACGTGAGGGAATTCTTAAACCATCCTCATACATCTCTAAAAAATAAGTGTTTATTTTTATTTATATTTGTATAAACAAACAATTGATTAGTTGACATCTCAAAAATGTTTACTCCCACAACAACTGATGACTGAAAAATACATACAATTTGCACGCGTTATTATTTTTGAACAAAAAACAAAAAAATAAAACGTTGGACTTTTTACCCTGCGAAAACATAAAAAATAATTGATAATGTTTGGGATAATTAATGATTCAAGCAATTAATCGTAATAACAGAGTCCATATGCATGAATTTAAGAATTTTTGAAATGAAAATGTTATAGACGATATGAATTTAAATTTTCGAAAAATCCTTGAAAGGATGTTGATAAACCTTTCAAATATGCGTATCGGTCCCGTAAAACGAACCTAGAAATATCAATTGTAGGAAATGAAAAGAATGTAAGTAATGGGAAAATATGGGCATTTCCGTGCAAAGGACCACCTCGATCAAAACTAAAAAACGTGTTGCCATCTTAAACTCCCTTTACAAATGTGTGTATGAAAGCACAGCTTCACAGCCACGTTGTCATACTAAAGTTAAGGAAACAGGAAAGCGTGATGGCTTTGAGACGATATTTTTCTGGATTTCTAATTCACCCCCAAGTGGATTAAAAAAGTACTTTTCCAGCTACGCGTACTTGTACTTTTCCAACTACGCGCAGTGCGAACAGTTATGCCTCGAAATTTATATTGCCTGCGGATTATAAAAGTCGTAATAAATATTTAAGTTTTAGATGAAAATTAATTTAAAAAATTCTAAAATATTTTCATATTAAATTTGACATTTATTGTCACATAAATATGTCAGGCATCGCTATTATGTTATGATTTATTTGCGGTAATAAATTTTACAACAAATCAAAAATTGCTATAGTTTGGCTTCTATTTTACTTTTTGCAATTACGAAACAGAAACTGTTTTCGCTGGCATCAACTTCAGACTTGTGTCATAAATTTACAACAGAGTTGCACAAAATAACAATAATATTGTAACATTGTTTTTTTTTTTATGTGATAATATTTATTTAAAACATTTGGTTTATATTGTGTTTTTAACAGAATTATATAAAATTGTGAATGTTCAATTACTTCAGCGAAAATTTCCAGATTTTTGGGCAATTAAAGGGGCGGGGCATTTAAGGGAATATGTTTAATTAGCTCCATGAAGTCATTCTGCGAATATACTCAGTTGTATTTCTTTTCTCCATTTGGTTTGGCATAATTTTAGAAAAAAAGGGTCATAAAAAATATACATATTTTATGCCAGTACCTGCCTTGACGGCCATATCTGCCAGTGGATCAAATCCACTGGGGTGAACAGGGTGACGGTTCACCAGCGCAAGTCATAAACAACTTAATAAAGAGCACGGGCTATCTAATACCTTCTGTTTCACATATTTGCCCAGAAGTAGAGAAATGACTAGGCTCCTGAGTTGGTAGCCCGAAATACACGAAGAAACATCATGCCTTAACCAGACTCGCCTGACACTCCCCTCAGTCTAGTTCCTTGCATAAATACAGACCTGTCGCAAGGCAACAACAACTCGAAGATTTTCTTCTTCCTGCGCCTTTAGGTTTAAACCACAACCAAAACGTTTCAGTCAAGTAGAGGCTACTCAACCAATGACCGACCCAGAATGCCTTTGTTGGTCCCTCTTCTGCCAATTGACCTTTGGTGGAGGTTTCAAAAGAATATGCATAACCTAGAGTTTTGATTGCCGTGCCAACCAAGGGAATCCTTGCCCTCTATTCCCCGGAAAGCAGAGTACCTTAACTGGGTGTGAAATCGTCAGCGCTTAACCTGTAAGCGGGGGTATTGACTGCCATATTTTCTTTGTCGAAAACTTTTATATACCCCAAATTATTTAATGTGATTTCGGAAATTGTAATAAATCTTTTGGCCTGTTGAAAAAAAATTATTTTTGCTGAACTCTCATTTATGGACCGATTTAAAAAAAATGTTGGCCTGTTAATTTGGTCGCAAGACTTTCGTTTAGTTTGCGGTAGAACTGTTGAAAAATTATTATTATTATTAATAGATTTAATAAGTTCATATTTTTGACTTATGGTCTAACTTAATTGTTTTAAGCCAGATTGACACAATTCTAATATTTTAAATAATATTGAAAATAAATATATAATAATAGTTATAACTCTGGAAAGTTTTTCTTTATTGAAGCGTACGCGCACGTTCATATTTATTTATTTACTTGGAAATAAATTATAATAAATCTTTAAATTTTTAAAATTTTTTTTGTTTTGTCTCGAAGTAGACGTTTCTTGCAAGAATGGGCAGAAAACTAGATTGATTGTTGAAACGTCATCGTCCAAATGTTTCTTTGCATAATTTTACAGCTTTAGCGTTGATGGCGCGTAGCAGCGCTCTCTTTCACGGAGCATATCCGCATAGAGTTATCAAATCAAATACTAAAAATGTTGATGGCTGGCAATCGAACTGCAGTTCGGTTGGCGGGTACTGAAGACGATAAAGCAGTTGCATAAAATGATAATACAGTTAACAAAATTATAATGCCGAAAGCAATGAAGATTGTCTGCCCAGACCTGAAACGATTTGCGGTTGCTTTCCATAATACAACTTTAGAGTAATTAGGCGAAACCAATATAAGGGAAACTTCATTTTGATTTAGTCAATGCTTGGGCATTTATACGAATTAGGCAATTAAGCGTAAATTAATTAAATGTGTGCTAAAAAAAAAAAACGCAGAAAACAGCAGAGATTTTCTGCATTTTCTTCTGTTAAACAAACTTGCCAGACATTTAAGCCTGGTATAATTAACTAAACGAACTATTCTGCATAAAACAGAGGATACTTCAACTCTATTTAAATGACAGAAATGCGATTATTTTTTTCCGTTTTATTTTCGTTTATTTTTTAACACTAATTTTGCGTGACCGACATGCAAGCCAATTTACTCACTCCACCAACAACTCACAATATAAAGCGCACGAAATTAATATTATGCGCACTCGCTAGACAAGTGTAAATTAAATATACAAATTGTTCAATTTATATCTCGATTACCCGTAAAATGTGCTAAATGTATTTCAAATTGAATTGATTGTTTTTTTTTGCTGAATTTTGATTACGTTTGTTTGATTTCGAATAATTATATGCCGTTAAGTTTTCGGCATTTGTGTGTTTTGATTTGATCTATTTGTAGGCTCAGCGGGAAATGAACTTGAATATCGTCACTATAATTTTAATAAATTTATGTTTAACACGGGCTAAAAACTGCCAGCAATTAAAGCAGATTTTATTCTGGATTGATCTGTGGTAACTTGTAAAACTTTATAGTCTAATTTAATGCGGTGCATCGAAATAAATTTAGGCTCCAAATCGAGGTCATTTGTTCTGTACAACTTGGCAAAGAATTTTTCAAAGCCAATATTTTCAGACAGATAGAAGGCATTTTTTTTTTTTGCCAGATTTTATGTTTCGACATCGTAAAGATGTTGCGTCATTATATACTGAAATAGTGGACTCATACTGCTAATAGTCCTCTAGGCATGACGATTATCGCCATTGTGGAATGGACGGATTTGCGGAACAATATCGGCTGTGTTCTTCTTCTTTTGGCGCTACATTCCGTGGTGAACCTGGGCCTGGATGTAAATTATAATAAATAATTTGATCTACTTTGATTCGGCAACACTGAAATAATAAATAACAACCCATCTGATAGTCTGTAAAAACAGCTGTTCTCATGAGATTTGCATAGTTTTGAATATGAATTTGTTATAACTTGGAACTGGTTAGATATAATAATTTGGTATTCTTGATTTCCTTTATATAAATATTACTTGAAGGTAGTAAAAGTAAATTTAATCTCTTGACCTGTTGATCCTGCGCGATACACACATTGTATTCCCTCTCACAGTTAATGTTAGTAAGATCAGGCGTATTTCAAGGCACAAATACAAAGACTACGCGTACCAGTTAAATAAAGTTTTCATTTCAACTTTGCTCAGAAATAATATCAGGTTTTCACTCAGCGATAACATAATCTTTTGCAAATATCATGTGATCTCTAAAAGGATCATTAAATTCTTTTTAAAAACCGAGCTGCCAACTTTTCCTTTGGCATTTTCATCTCCTAGATGGGCTTTCTAGCCTCTGAACAATTTTTTTTTTAAAGAAAAACATATAGTCTATTTTGATTCAAGAGTCGCGTCATTGTCGTTACATCAACTCAAAATCAAAAAATTGTCATTTTCAATCACTTCGACATCATTTTAATGTTGTTAAAACGACTTATCAATTGGAACCTGACACTTTAAATATGTGCTTCTTATGTGGCCTCGACGACGTCTCTTGGAATAGAGCAACATTTCTTAACACAAGTTGGTTCTTCCCACTTGAGTAAATGTTAGTTAACCTGAAAAAAGCTGTTAATAAATCTGATAATATTTTAATAAATCTAATGAATATTTATTGAATTCAATGAAACTTGTTGACTTTCAGACACCACAATTTTCAATTTTTATAATTTTTTATGTAACTGAACCACTTCCAAATTTAACTTTAAGGCAAAAAACGAACATTAATTTCAGTTTACTGTTTTGTAAACTCTTGTTTTTTTTGGAACTTTAATTTGTATAAAAGTGTTAATTATTTTATATATGTAAATACATGCTGCAGCCCCCAAAAATATTATTTGTTGTTTCTAAACATTAATGTTTGACTTCTTATCTGTATATTTTGCTTATAGCAAAAAACAAAATTGATGGTGTTTGGAATGAAAAGCCCAGACTATTTGATTTTAACATTTTTGATTAGCACTGGCTGTCGCAAGTAGCTCGTTTATTTTATACCTGATTGAAAATCAATAAAAAAAAATATTAAAAACAGGAAAAAAAATTGTCAATGTTCATTGGAGCTTGAAAAATAGTTGTAACAGTGTTGTAAACTACTTATGTTTAACTGAAACTGTAAATTCGGTGCTTTTGAGTAGATTTTGTTGTCTTGAATAAATTCTTTCTAGTTGGAGCGGTTTCAAAACCGACAAAAAAAAACCATTAATTCCATTCGATAAAAATATTCAATTAGTATTTACACTATGAAACACGTAGACATGTTTCCATTAGGAGTTAATTTATATTTTTGAAATGGTCACACTAGCCGCAAACAATGTTATGAATTGGAACAGCTGTTAAGCTTTTGAATTCTGTGTATTTTACACGAGTCCCCCCCACCCATTGGCAATTTATGTTTTTGAAACCGTTGGGTTTGGGGGGATATTCGTCGTGCGTGGCAGTTGGGTTTCTAGCGTAAAGAAGTTAAAGACATACTTCAGAGTTACCAGATATTTCCAGCATTTGTCAACATGAGTGTCATCCACAATAAATACCACAAGTTCTGTTGTCAAAAATTTGAAAAATTAAACAGGAAAAAAATTAATTATTTTTATTAAAGGAATTTAAAAGTACTTCCAGCTACTTGTGTGGCACATTCAGTCCATACAGTGTCTACGTCCACTGTGTCTCGATGTCAAGATGGTTTTCCTTAAACTGAATTAAGGCATCTTTCTAGATATTGTTCTTCTGCTTTTCTCCGTCATTTGTCAAATTTTCGTTATACTATTTTTCTTTTCGCTAAAGTAAAATTAAATTAAACTGAGATTAACGAAATGTATCACACATTGAAAGCGACCTTCTTGAATGAAACGCATGTTTTGTCGATTTTGAATAGTTTTGGCGACGACGGAAGACTTATAATTATCGTTTTTAGATATAAATAAAAGATCGAGAGCACGAAATACATTCGCAAAATGACAACGACAATTTTATAAGAGACTAATGAATAAGTAAACTTTTATGCTCTTTAATCAATTAAAAAATATTCGTAGACGTTATTTAAGTTCGCCAGCCACAATAAGGACTATTGATTTCTTTGTAGTTTTTAGGTTTTATTTAATTTCCCAAAAGATCTGGTCATAAGTGATTAAATTTCATTTAGTTGTTTTGATTAAACGTTTTGCTGGCTGAAAAATTACATTTTTTTAATGTGTTTCGAGTCTCAGGATAAAACATTCTTATTAGTGCTGGTTCACACACATTAACTTTTATTGTTCAATTTTTTCCCCCATAAGAAGGAAAGAAAGAGAAAGAATTACAACTTTTATACACTGCTAATTCATCAGTCGCCATCAAAATGTAAATTTGAGCAACAAAAGTTGATGCGTGTGAAGCGACACTTACGGTTCTCGCTATCAATTGGAGTTTGTACTACATTTGAGAAGTGTTTTCTTTAAACTTTTACAAAATGCCGAAAAGCCTTTCATTAAATTCTTTTTCTTTACACTTTTTTTTAGAAAATTTTCACTTTTGGGGAGTGGCACCCTGTGTTGTTTGTATACAAATTTAGAAGTTATCATAAACCCTGAGCATCGTTCTTATCACACTGGCCGTTGGCACAATTTTCTACAGTCAGCAAATTTTCCAAATTAAGAACTTAGAAAAGATAAAATTAAAAATAAACTCTAATGTTTATTTTATTGTAATTGAAATTATTTCCTATTTAAAATCTATAAAAAAATGAGAATTTTTTTTCCTTCTATACGCCAATTCAGATGTTTTTTTTTTTTTTGTTTGTTGTATCATTCAAATAGATGCAGTGAGTGCGACGAAGGAGTGCATTTTTACAAATTCAGATATGAATTAAATACTTTTGCTATTACATATTGTTTTATCAAATACATTAATATAAAACTTCGCTTTTTAATTGTTTTATCTTTAAATATTTATGAAACCGGTTGACTGAAATGCACCAGAGCCGCATTATGCGGGCTTAAGTGAAAGTCTCATAAAAGTGTTTTCCGAAATTCTTCTTGGAAAGAGTTTAACGGGGCGTTTGAGTGTTTCTACTTAAAAAAGCAACAAAAAAATCTTCGATACGAGTATTTATTTATCTAGTATTAATAGAATTCTTTACAAATTTCTGCTTTTAAAAAGAATATTATAAATTTTGTGTGATTAGTTCAATGTAAATGCATGTTTATCTAAAACAAAACCTTCGCTAACTCGTATCATTTTATGGCAGCAACAATTACATAAAGCTTAGAAATACAGTAGCATCTGTAATATGTTAACTCGCGTAAAAGTTAATATCAGGGTTAAGTGTTTTAACGTGTTAGCGGATTGGATGGAAATTCATTAAAGTGGCAGTTTCAATTAATTTGAAGAAAACTCTCAGTGTCTCCGCAGAGTTGTAAGTTGGTTTGTTGGGTTGGGGTGTTCCCCGAACTGCTGTCCAAATCAACAGCCTTCGAGTATTTTCATGTCCTGCTCGATTTAGTTAGTGTCGCTAGAGTTTGAGTCCAGCATGAAAACTATAACAATATTAACAGTGCAAAAGAGAAGAATGATTTCTAAATCTCCGATAATTATAAAGACTTTACGAAAGCAGTTGAATGCATTATTGTATTGCTAAAATGCTTTTCAATGGAAATCCAAAGGCACGTAAATGTCCGGGAGATATTAGACAAAAATAAAGACAGCATAACGAACAATTCTCGTACAACTGAATACGAAGTTTATACGCAGATAGTAAAAATAATTTACACCAGCCAAGAATAGGCTGCTGAACCAAATTATCAACACTGGGATGACTATTTCAAGCCATGCTGGTGTCATTGCTGGTCACTAACTTTTGGTAGAGGTTTCGCCTGCACCTGCACAACCGAACTTATATAGAAACTTGGCAGGTCAGCGCTATTAGGAAAGAGGTGCTGCCCCTTTATAGCTCAGATATCAAAGTGCCAAAACCAAACCTGCTGCAAATTAAATTCAAGTTTCTTTTTTTTTTTTTTTTTGTAGTAATCAAAACAAAGCCAATGAAATAATATAAATCTTGATATATTATTTTTTAATTTCAAAACTGCTAAACAAAAACCTAGTTACCTTTTTTCAAGACCCTACTGTACTCTTTGTTACTGAGGGGACCCGGGCAAAAATTTGTCCACTGCTATAATGCTTTTTTAGGTAGAAATATATAATAGCGCGGCAGTTAAACATCGAAATAAAAAACCTAAGTAACACAATATATTGGCAGAAAATGGCCTAACGAGGTCCAGCTGTGAACCACATCAAAATATTCTTCACATTAATGGCAAAAATTATGCACACACCGATGACAAAACTTGTACTTGTTCACAAAAAAAAAAAAAGTTAATTGCTTAAGCAGCGATTGGCGTTTGACAATTTCGTTTTGTTTTATAAAATTTCGATAAAATATTTAACAATCAAGATAAATTTCATTGCATGTTTGTTGTTTTTTCTGCCTTTTTCTATGGACTTGTCTTCCAAAAATGCAATACTAATTTTCGATTGCGATATTACTTTTTGTATCACCAACAACAATGTGAAATGGAAGCTGGTTTTGCAATGTTCGCCTTACTGGACAACTGGTATTAAAAATTGTGCCATCATTTTGGACTAGATGTCACTGGTTATAGTGATAAGCACAAAACCCGGACGAATGTGGTTTATTTGAGTTACTTAGTTAAGTAAAACATATCATTTCACTCAATGACTTAACGCTTTTGATTTTTAGTCACTATTTTCATAATTTAATTTATCACTTTTAGTGAAATTACTAGTGGTTTTCTTTTCACAAAACAAATTTTTCATTTCCGCAAAGAAAGTTTCGTTTTAGTGACTATTTATGATTTCGTTTAACAGGTGTACTTGTATCAGGGCCACTATCAAAGAAAGAGGTAGAGTGTTCACTAACTGTGAGCATTTTTATTATATTATGGATGCCAAATTCTTGGGATTAAAAAATCCACTATAATAATAGAAGAAACGTATTAAAAGGGGCGCTAAATTGAAAAACTAACAGTTTAACCTTGTAACCTTGGTCGTAGGGGCCATTCCCCGAGTACTGGTCCAGCCTCAAAGTACTTTAGACAAAGTAATCCATTATAAATAATGACACCATTTTACATTCTTACTGAATTAATATATTCTCATAATTTGATTTGATTTGACATAAGAATACAATTTTAAAATGCACCAATAAATTTTGTGATTCCTGTGCATTTTCACTTTTATTGCGCACATGTCCACATTCTGACTTTTTACATGCAAAAACAGATCTTAACTTCAGCAGAGCCAAATAAGCTGAAATTATAAGGCTGTCACACTAACTTTTACAAGCCGATGTTGCCAGACAAAAACAAAAAAGTAGCGATATCGAAACAAAAGCAAAATATAGTTTGAAAAGTGCTACGAAATAATTGTAAAAAGAGTTCGATTTGCACTTCGTGAGCACCTTAAAAACGACTTAGTTTTGGCCTTTTCAGCACTTAAAAATGGGTGTGAGGCTAAACCGACAAGTACTTGCGATTATCATCTTCTTTCTCAACTTACAACTTATCAGCTGGTGAAAAGTTTAGACGGTTTAAAAGACCTGCGGCCAGAAAATTTTATTAATTATTTCCCCTGTAATACGTGGTAGTCCTAATAACTCTAGTTCTACGGCTTTAGCTTGTGATATAAACATTTAGCGGACGACTTTTCTAAACAGATCGTTTTCAGTGACACAAATCTGCATTTCTCGTCCTGGTAAAAGGCTAGCAAAGGCTTTAAATCGTTTGGTGGTTTTCAAAACTAATACCTACAACCACTAACAAATTTTAATATCTAAATATTAAAAGTAAAAGTAGGAATTAATGAATTTGCAAATAATCATTTGCATTTGAAAGGCGGGTGTTCTCATTATAATTTTTCAGTTTCAAAACGAAAGTGAAATAAAATCGTATTAGTTGTGAATAATAAATATTGTAAGAAATTCAAAAATGCGCACAAGTAATTTGTCAATACACAAAACAAACAAAAATTTTAATTGAATTTAAATTAGATCTTAAAAGAAAAGAAAAAAACTTTCCCAAACCAGTTGTGACAATTTATACTTCGGCTGCTCTTATTCAAATCTGCCTCTCTTTTACGTTGCCAAACTCTTAGTACAGTGGCTTTATCGCTATTTACTTTTAACCTACAAAAATAATAATATACAATAAAAATAAAAAAATAAAATAAACAAAATTACACTTTTCTGCAACACAATTCGGTAGTAAAATGATCACTGACACCAAATTGAAGCAACACGATTCCCGGTCACACTTATTAATTTTTACAATTTTAATTTAAACACCTTAAAGGCGCTAAACAAAAGACAAATATTTTCTTTACTCTACAAAAACGATATTTTCGTCGCAATTCCAAACTGTTGAATAATGTTCAAAAATTTAAAATAGATTTTTTTTTATTCAAACCAAATCAACAAAATCAACAAAAATTAAAAATATTTCAAGTCGATGTTCTTACAAATAACACACACGGTTTAATTAAGGGAGCTGCTGAAACATTTAGAAAACCTGCGATAACAACAAAAACAAATACTTGTTTGCGTGTAACATTTGATTGATAAACA
The DNA here is from genome assembly GCA_932526305.1 of Epicampocera succincta. NCBI lineage: Eukaryota > Metazoa > Arthropoda > Insecta > Diptera > Tachinidae > Epicampocera > Epicampocera succincta. Next base: position 8,461,640 of record OW052037.1, on the reverse strand, counting down.
TTTTCATCTATATCTACTCGTACATACATACATACTCGTACTTAGTTTATATACATACATACATCAACCATTTGTCTGTATCAGCAATCAAAATTAATTAACACCATTGAACCGACTTAGGAAAGGCACCACAAGACATTTCCAATTTTAAAGGAAAGTCGAAAACACTTAAAAAAAAAACAAGTCAAACATGAATCGACTTAAAAGGAAAATTGTATAAGTTACAAATAGGGGTTGCCCAATAAATACAACTAGATAATAAAACCAATTGAGTTGTTTATTGCAATCGTATTGTATTAACTCAACTGCAGAACTATTGGCTTGTGCAGTTTTCCAATGGATTACAAACGAAACGTCAGGCTGCAAGCGACAGTAAAATTTAGTAATTAATGCGACGTTTCCACGCCACACACAAGCCGGCGGCTGGTCTGATAAATCTGTGCAGCAATCACTTAAACAAATTGATGGCTCGATTATCGATAGCAACCGAATTTCGGTGGCGTTGCCAGTTGCCAGTTTCCAAAAAGGTATCACCGATAGCAACTGGTTGCTAAAGCTGGCAACTTCAGTTTGTTTTTTTTAAGCAATTTTTTTAGGTGCTGTGTGAGTTTATAACTTTTAATTTGATGGCCTAAAAAATTAATTATTTATTACCAGGCAGCAATTTGACATTCAGTAAAGATTAGAATTGTGGCTTAGCGGCTCTATCGTCAAAAAACAATTCAACTGATGAAGACATTTTAATTTTTATTTTATTTTTAACTTAAAAGCGAAAAAAATGTTATTGTTTACATTATTTATGGTTGCCAATCGGTCACAATACCAGTTTCGCAACTTTTTGCCAACTGACATTTCAGTTGCCATCCATAATCGAGCCATGAGTGATTGTCGAATTAATTTTCTAGAGCAAATGTTTCAGTGTGTTGTGCAGACATCAGCTTAGTTTTCCCGTAACACAATAGGGCGAAAATCCAAGGAATATTTTAATCGAAAAATCAATATATGTAGATCCCTCATAGGGACTAAGTAGACAGCTGACGTTTAACTATTGAATATTAACAATAAATAATAAATAAATAATAAAATTTGTCTTACAATTGTATGAACTAAGAATTTTTATCTCACAACTTATTCCACTGTCAGTCCACTATAAGACAACAAACAATATTGTCAGTCGTCTGGTAATAGTTAAAACAAATGACACTGGCATTCACTCATTTTCGGACATTGTACGCTAAATTAATTTTTATTGGCACATGTGAGTCAATTAAACGCACCTGACAATAGTGCCATTGTCAGAGAAATATTTTACAGATCTGGCAATATTGCTGGCAGATTAATTTACTGTCCCACAACTGTAAGGTTTTCTTACAATCGTTTCTCGCACTCAATGTTTTATCATATCACAACTGTCAGCCTGTTAAACGACCAGTTGGCATATGTGGACATGTCTGATCTCAAGCTTTAATGTGTCAAAATTTTTCTTAATGCATTATTATACTTTTTTTCCGAAGCTTTATGCCCAACCCTAAAATAAGATAATCAGGTACGTATGAGTAGTTTAGGTCCCTGGCCCGATAAGCACTTTCCTATGGTAACGAAACATATTACGTAGTATGTTTTTGTTGTTGTACACGTATAAATTAAATTCATTGATTTGTTTATATTTTCAGTAGTGAACAAATTTATGGGGGGGCAAATCTTAGGTTTTCAATTAAGAAAATAAAATCCTAAATAAACAAAATCAAAATAGAGGCGCCAACACGCATGACATAAATCGAAATATGCTGGAGTGACTAGCGGCCGGCATAGACGAACGATCTGTCACGACCGCGATGGCAAGTTTGCTGACAGCCAGTGTCTGCAGAATGTTTTTTCTACATGTGATTTAAGGTTTCTCTGCCGCGGAGAGATAGAGAGGAATCTGGTTGGGAACATTTTCAGCTTAAATGAATTTAATTTTAATTTTTGTTCAACCAAAATTTCAGCTGTGCCGGCAATTATTTAAATTTTTGAGGTAAACTGCCATATCCTTTTATATATATATATATGTGTGTGTGTGTGTGTGTGTAATAATTTAATGAAACCTTATCAAGCATCAACTGCGCCCCCGTTTAAACATGTATTTCCCCCCATAGCTTTGATTTTCGATGACAAACTGTTCAAAATCGGATGAATCGTGTTGCAAGAAACTCGTGGTAAAAAATAAATATCTCCCGGCAAAAAGATTGTTCGGAACGAATGGACGCTTCCAGCTTAACTAAGATATCAGTTATGCTTTTTTAGTCCTGCTGAGAGGTGTGTGTCGCTGTAGCTGCGGCAGATGCGGCCGTCGCAGCTCCGGTTTTCTAATGCTGTCGATTGCGATTGTGTTGTAGACCGTGTGCTGCCTTGCGCCGCCAGCTATTTGTTGTTTGTGTTTGCATGAACTTTTGAGTTTGCAAAATCTTACGTTATTTACGAATAAAGCACAAAAAGCGAGAAGAGGAAAAATTATAAAAGATGGCTGTACATAATTTCAAGGTATATTTACATACGTCTAGAAGATGTCAGCACTACGGAAGCTGACAATATTTTGTTGCTCTCGTGCTCGTAGGCAATTAATGTCAATAAAATATCTATATATTATTTAAAAAATTTTGACAAGCATAACAAATTTGTTGTTGTATTTCTGTAATTTGGCTCTAGTAATGTCACCTTGGTTTTATGTTTTATGTTTTTGTTGTTGTTTTTCTTTTTCATTTTGTTTCAAGCTGAAACCACCGAGTACAACCGAGATGAAAAAGGTGAAAAAGCTGTTGTACGAATTGCCCAATGTAAACTATACCAAAAATAATATGTTTTCTGTAGTAACAAATTTATATTATACATTTTTAATCAATATTCCAGTAATTATTATTAATTAATTAGCAAAAAAATTAAAAGAAAAAAAAACAAATAATGAAATTACAGCGATTTTCAATAGTTTTGTTGTTTTTTTCCTACTTTCCTTCATAACTTTTTGTATTTCTAAATTGAAAATATCTCTTTTTATTATTCTATATTATAGTTTTGCTCAACTACTTTCATCGAAAAGTTATTATTTAATTTCATTTCTATCGTCTGTGGGTCTCAGTATTAACGTGAGCGCAGCAAAGTCGTCTTTCTAAAAATATGTAGAAGCAAAAAAATATCTTCACTTACCACAAACATCGCTTTGCGTTTATAATGAGCACAACCGAAGCGTTGACTTGTTGACGTCGTTGTTGTTGTTGCTGCTGTTGCTGGTGTTGTGCTTGTGGTATCTAATGCTGAGTAGGAATTAGTTGTTGTTAAGGTGTTGCAATTTTTATTTAAAATTGTTGATTTTTTTATACTTGAACTATTATTATTTAAATTATTTCTATGCTCTTGACAATGAGGACTGTGTGGTTGTGGTTGTTGTTGTTGTTGCTGTTGCAGTTTTTGTTGTCTTTGCTGATTATGATTGGGGATTATTTTAACCTCACTCTTAAGGGGATGTTGAGGTTGTTCCAGTGCATTAAAGGTGGGCGTTGAAAGTGACTTTCTTAAAATTGGTTTCTTTTCGGAAAATTCGAAATTGATCAATTCTTCCATTGTTTGTGTTTGTGACGTTTGTGCTTGTTGTTGCAGCTGATGCTGATGCTGCTGCTGTTGTTGTTGTTGTTTTTGCTGTAGCTGTTGATTCATAATCAATGCATGTGGCAATGCTGTGAGTTGCCTTTTACTAAGAGGTGATTGAGCCACGGACTTAGATTGTTTGCAGCTGGTGTTGTTGTTGTTGTTGTTCTGTATATGCTGTACAGTTGTTGTTGTTGATGTTATTATTGCTGTGTCTTCTTTTGTCTCCGTTTGTGCTGTGGCTCTCACTGTTGCCGATGTTGTCGTTGCTGTTGTTGCTGTTATATTCAAATTTATGTTATTTAAATTGATTTGATTGAAATCATCTGCCAGAGCTGCCTGCACGCTCTTCTTGTCCACAATCATTATTTTTATTTTTCGTTTTGAAAATTGACACCAGAATTTATGAAACGATAGATGCTGCCTTCTGCCTAGTGATGGTTGTTGTTAGGATGACGCTGATGACGCTGACGTTGTGCGGATGCTTTTTTTTATTGCTATTATTTTAAAGGGAGGTTACCCAACCGCAGTCACAAATAGCAGAACCACCACAACTGTTGTGTGTTTTTCTTCTCTTTTTTTTGTCTTTATTGTTGCCAATTGCTTTTTGAATTTTATTAAATTAGCTTTCTTGTGTAAGATATTTTAATTTTATTTAACTTCAAGGAATATTCTCGTTACTGTTTCTCTGTAAGTATTGCAATTTTTTTAGCGATGATTTTTTTTCATTATTTTCTACCAAATTAACAGGTGCAGGAAAAGAAAATGGTTTTGTTTTTTTTTGTTTAGTTGTTAAATAAATAAAATTAAAAAAAAAAATGTGTTGCAGGCTGGAACAACCAAGTAGTAACAGATGATGTGGTCGCTGCGTAAGTTCAGAGAAATTGTTGCTTTCACTTTAGGTTAGAATTGGGGCGTAAACTGTAAATTACAATTTAATAATAATTTTGTGCCTTTCTTTAAGAGCTAAACAATTTACGCTGTGAACGAGTTCTCGAAACAAGAATTTCTTGAAAGGGTTTATAAATAATAAAAAAATATTTCCATTTCTATTCGTTCTTAATATCATCAAGATACTCGTATATGGCAGACAATAGACTGCCGAACTGTGTCTCTCTCTCCCTCTCGCTGTTGCAATTTGTCAGGGAGCGAGGTTTTTCCCATCACTTTTGAAGAAACGTACACACTGTGCCCAAGGTCCTGGCAAAAATGTCTGCATTTAGAAAAGAATTTAAGACTTTCTGCCATCAATTTTAAAATCTTATATACAGATGCAATTCATGCATATGAATTTTAATGAATAATGAAATCACACAGAATTAGTTGCAAATAATAAATATTGTAGAAAGAGAGTATCCAAAAGTAATTCGGTTGGTGCGTTAATTTTCTTAATACAAAAAAATTTAATTAAATTAAATTAAATTGAATTTAAATTAGATTTTAAAAAACAAAATTTGCTCAAACGGCGATTGTTCGAGCAGGAAAACCAGTTGTGATAATATTTTCTGCAAGTTCTTACGTTCAACTCTGTTCTCTTATATTTGATGGCAACTCGCAGTACAGTGGCGCAATAAATTGTGTGACCGGCTAATGAAATCTTGCTGAACGAAATTTTTCAATATATAGTAATAATTTAATTGAACTTGAATAGAATTCTTTTGCTCAAATCATTTTTATACCTTAAATTATATAAATTTAAATAAAAAATTGAACCAGTTTCCCTTTTAGTGAGTAATTATTTATCAAAATGGCAGAACTGTATGCAAATTTTTAATTACAATTGATATCTGAGGATATTTAGTTACACTATAACTAACAGAAATCTTAAATATATGGTTGTGCTTTTTTTTTATAAAAAACTCTTTGTCTACAGCAGCAATTTGGCTTCATTTGCAGAAGTATTAGTTTTTCTAGTTCCTCTTTCTGTAAGATTCCTTTTTGAAAGCTATTGAACTCTATAGCGATCACACAACGTTTAAGTCTAAAAATGCAGATCCTGAATATGTGAAAGAAAACCCTTTCATGTGTTTCGAAAACAAATCTGCAATAGGGGAACATTTTCCTCTAAAACAGCTGAACTTTATATAAATCCGAAACAGAAAGTAAAGCAAATTTATACAACAACAAAACTCGGCGAAATCATGAATTACTAGTATGTGTTTTGGCCTTGCGAAAGATCAGAAACAAAAATCTCACTTTAATCTTAATTAAATTGTGAAAAACTCCCAATTTCACCTGTTGTGAAGCCATGTGGGCAAAATGCAATTCGTCGATTTTAAAACCCATATGCTGCTATAGCACCCAATTATGGAGATGCAGGCAAAATAAAATCCTCTGCTTAATTACAGCGGCCCCCTGGTACCGCAGTAAATCAGCGTATAGACAAAAATCTAGATGTCCCAATGGTGTTTTTAAAACAAGTGGAAATATATATATATGTATATATAACAAAACTGCAATTGGACCCGCAATATCTTTATGTTTAGAAGCCGCAATCGGCTGAGACTTAAGACACACAAAGCAGACACTGTTGAGATATTTTTCCAGCACTGGACGGACTATTTATTAATAGCGTTAGATTTAAGATTTGAAAAATTATTGTTAGTTCAGTTTACAACTGAAGATCCAATAAATAGTACAACTGAGAAAAAAGAAATTCTTTACAACTCTCAGATACTCAAGAAAAAATTTATATCTGGCCAGCTTAAACAATACAACTCTGCGATAATCGCCAGCATATATTTTGTTTTTGCAAAATTAATGTGTGAACAAATTCTTCCGGAAATTGTAATCCTCCAGCGTGATTAACATAAATGTTATCAGCTGTATTAAAAATTTCACTTGTTTCTTTTAAATAATCGCTTTTTTATGCATGAAATTATATAGATAATTTTTTTCATGTCCAGTATCCTGGTTTCATGACCCAAAATCTGCCCACAATTTTAATATTGACAGGCAAAATAGGAGCAAAATGACAGCAGCGAAAGAGTAGTCAAATGAGCTGTCAAAACCAGCTGTTAAGTATTAACAGCTAATTGAGAACCAAACAAAACAAAATTTTTTTTTTTTTGCAAATCAGCTGCGTTGGTGATGCCACTTTGTTAAATGAAATCGCCTCGTTTTAAAACCCTATCACCTTGACGTACACAATTTTAGGCAAACATTTTCAATAGAAAACACCTTTTCAAACACGGATATTTTCTATTTATTTTTCTATTCTTCAATTTTCAAATTAATTCGTTTTTATGCATTAATTTTTCAAGTGCAATATTCCTTTTTATTTGTTTTAAAGTATTCTTATACTTCTACAATATTGTGTTTTTTAAAGAAAATATTATAATTTCAATTATTTGCAATACATTTCTTTATATTAAACATCTGTGTTTTTTCATGATTATAATTAAGTTACTTTCAATATTTACTATTTATTTTGCCTTTATTTAAATGCCGGTTTTAATTAATTTAAATGGTTACAAATTATTTAGCAACAGAAATTCATATTTAGCACAATAACCGGACAAAATTATTATTAAAACAAACAAAAACACAGTAAAACTGTAAAGACAAAACGTTAATAATGTTTAATAAATAAAAGCAAAAGTTATTCAAGTTGTTGTTTAAACACTTCAAAACAACTTTGACAACGAGAACAACGACAAACAATCCCAAAAAAAAAAAAAAAAAAATTAAACATTTTTGGGTTAACAAATTATCAGTGATTTTAAAAAAAATATTGTTCTTGTTGTTTTTTCTTTGTTTTGAAAATATTTTAGAGTAGCCAAGATTTTTTGATATTGAAGAAGATTAACACAAACATCAGACAGCGCAAGTAGTTGTGCTACGAAATGCAAAAGAAAGAAGTAAAACAAAAATGCTTCTTCTACTCGGTATCGGGAGGTTACCACGCAGGCTCTGTAAATCGTAAGTTATATCTCTCTGTAGCTGGGTGCACAATCGTGCAACGTCAAACTTGACAGCCCATGCAGTATCAAAAGTTTACGGGTACTTAAAATAAATATATTTGTTTCAAGCATCTGTTGAAAGACTTCTGCCGTTCCTTCCGTGGTCATTTAAAATTTATCCACGACAAAAGGAAATTTTATTCGCAAAAATGTATCTTTTAAACTGCTTTAAGTATATACCGAAAATTTACATAATTTTATACCAAAAGGCAATCAAGCTCTTTTTTTTGGGTCTCTGTTTCCAACTGCAGTTGAACATGATTAAGCTCATGTTTTGCATTCCGCCTTTGTCCTGTTTCATCCAGAGAAACTGATTACTCCGCCTGTTTCTTAGTCTCTGATGTGAGGATTGAGCTCACGGTTACATACCAGAAGAATGTCTAAGAAATATTTAACATATACAGATTTTTGCAAGGCAAAATATTCATGAAACTCGTACATGAGTGACGCAAGTTTTATAAATTTTGTGTATTTACAAGATCTTTAAGCAGATCTTAATCCTTAAGCCAAAGATATAAAAGTACACCGTCTCAGAAATGCATTTTTTTTTTTGTGAAGTTCAGAATGTGAAATCTTCTTAAAACTTAATTTAGAGAAGGGAAATCAGCAGACCTATAGGGTTTTTTGCTTGCACGTCGTTCTGTACTGAATATGAATGGGCTGTTGCGCCATATATTCTGGCTGTGATGAAAACTTGAAATATCACGCAGAAAGCATCGTAAATTTGTGATTGGACCGCTAAATATCCTTCGGAGATCATGTTATCTTGTATAGACATATCTGCCTCAGTAGCGAACTACCAAGCGCCATGATCTGCCTGGTAGATGTTAAATAAGATAAATTATGATTGGCATGAGCACCTGGCTATGAAAACCTTATTTACACAATATCTGCTTATACTCGAGCCACATAAATTTTTGGCAAATTTTTAGCTAATTTGGGCTGCTTTATAAATGTGAAAGAAACCCGACTCGATCTTAATATGCGAACGACCAAACAGCCATCAAATCAGGACATGCTGCGGCTGCTTGATTCAATTTTGTATATTTTCCATGTATCTAAAATGAATTGGGTATTAGAACTGGCCTGGTTTGGCTTATTCCCCGTTATGTTGAGCTAGAAACTACAGCTGGCTTTATAACAGTAAAGTTTCATATTACCATGAAAGTTGTGGGCAGAAATTTGCCCCTTAGAATTTTACTTACAAACCCGAGAATATCTAAAATATCAATAATATTTTTTTTACAATTAAAATAAAATGTTTCACACTACAACAAAACACAATTACAATAAAAACTAAAAAAATTTTCTATTGATTATTTTTTTAAGAACATTTTATTAGAATTTTAAATTTATTAAAATTACAATTTTATTAAAATATTAGTTGCTTTCAAACAGAGACAACAGAGTGTAGCCGATATTATATAGTACCGGAATTTTCCTACACTCAAAAAAAAACTTTAGTTATAAAATTTTTTTAACGAATATTAATCCTTGCCTCTAAAATTACTTTTTGCATTTCGCGCCATATAAAGAAAATTTCAATAAAATAAATTGGAAAATCAATTATTTTAGAAATATATTTTACACTGTCGAGCTAATAATTCTTGTTATTTTATAAGCGGCCTTTCAAAGTTTCCTTTTAATATGACGTAAAAAAACCATGCTGGCAACCCTGACTGGTTGATGGTACGTATGGGTACCCAAGACAAGTTTACCGAAAAAAAAAATTAGTTTAAAACGAGTATGAAATTTTTTATGAAACTAAAAACGTGTCTCACATTAACAATCAAAAAAATACTTGAAATCAAAAAAAAATATTTATATATAAAAAAAAAAATAAAAATAAAATATATATAAAATATGTGAAAATTGATTAACAAAAACAATTAACTAGACATATTTTGACATTATTTGTATGAACTTTTCCTTTTCTTTTGTTAGCCAATTACTGAAGGAAAAAAAATACAAATACAAATTTTTAAAGCCGCCAATGAATAATTTTCCTTCTACTCAATGACCGCTTAAAATTTGAAAAAAAACAACAATTTATTGTTATTCTAATACAATTTTCCACATTCTTAAATTGACATAAATTCAAATCAAATGAATTCGAAGAAGATACACAAGTAACGAATGAAAAACAAAAATTAATAACGTTGAATATCGTTTGATTCAAACCCAAAAAAAAAAAATAACAAAAATTAAAAAATACACTCGCCATAAAAACTTGTATCTTGCCAGTAATATTGGATTTCATGGATTTTCTTTCTTTTCTTTGCTTTCAGTACAGAAATGTATGTATTTGTTACAAAAACAACAAAAAAACGGCAAAAAAAAACTCTTGTAATATATTAATTTATTTCTTTGTCTCACTGATTTTGCTTTAAAATTGATTTTTCTTTTCACTGCAGATCTGTTGTAATTTTTCTTAGTTGCTGCTTTTCTCCAGCTCTTGCGTTATTAATAAATTATTAAGTTGCAATTTGTTTTTTTTTTGTGCCAAAACAAAAAAAGAAGCAGCCAATTAACGAATAATGTGACATCGCCGCTTTGCGAAACCCGTCCTCAAGTCTGAATTCAAAACAAACCGTTTAGTTGAACGACTCAGCGTTTACTAAAATTTCAATACTCGCTTTAAGTTTTAGTACTAGTGTTTTGAATACAATCTGTTAATTAAACGAACGTGGCGCGGCGTTGAGCAGCTACATATGGATTTTCTTTAAATGTTTCGTACTCACTTGTCTGTCTAATCTCCTCAATGTTGTTGGTTTTCACAACAACAAACTGGCAAAGATCAGCCGAATGCAGCACAACATTCGAAAAGTATCTGTGGCCGCTTGGCTTGTTTTGTTATTGCTTTCTCTCTTATCAATTTAATTTATTTTGTTGTTGTAAATCTTCGTTGTTGTTTTTTTTTTTTTTTTGTTTACACTTTTAAGACAGTGGAACTGTATGCAAGAAACGATTACAAAAAGCCGGTAGAATAAGTTGTACAGCCCAATTATGAGTTTTTTTCCAAGAAAAGTTTCTCTTCCGGAGAAAAACTTGCTCCTACACCAAAGACTCGGTAAACCAGCAATTGAGTAAGAGAGAAAATTCAGTTTTCCATTTTACATTAAGGAATCAAGTTTGAGTAGTTTCTTTTGATATTTTAATAAAAATTTTGAGGTTATACAACAAACAAGAAAAATGAATAGGTCTTAATTGTGCTTAAAATTAATCTTAATTTCCTTCAATACATGAAATAATTTGAGAAATAAAACCGGTTTAGTAAAACTTCTTTGGCTTGTGGATGTTCTACATATAATTACGTCTGCTTCGCAATCGCAAAAATTACCCTGTATTGAAATATTATATGTTTTTCAAAGCGCCTGTTTGTACGGACTGGTGCTTTTATTTATATATATTTCTCAGTTTATACAATATAAATATAAATAAAATGGAAATTTATTTACACTGGACTATGAAACATAATAAATACCCCTTAAAAGACCCCTCGTTTTCAGCTTTGCAGTGATGGACTGGTTTTAAAGCATTTTCCATAACATCTTTAAACATTTGTGGCTGTAGCGCTTGAATTTCTGCAAAAATGTTGGGTGCGAGTTCAAGGTGTGTCACTGGCTTGTTCACATCTACTCGCCACTTCAAATAATGCCAAAGAAAATTATGGAATGCTGACAAATTTGGCCAATTCATGTTTGAATTTCTCGAAATTATTCACTCTCCAAAAGTCTGACTTAAAAGTGTGATTTGGTGGCCCGCCATAAACATTTCATCACTAATTTATAAAATACAATAGATTTCTACTATTCTGGTTCTATGATCAGTTGCGTATCTCTTCGTTATTAATTCTTTACGTGATATTTCTATAATGTGGAAAAAAAATACAATAAATATATAAATCCCACGTTGACTTTTGGTCCAGCCTGCATTAAATATTAGCAGAAGGCTACGGATATTATTTTTTTTATGCAACAGATTAGAAATGTTTTTTAAATGGTTTTACACTTTTTCATCTTTCCGACTTTTTGCGGAAATGTTCTCAACACCAATGAAAAACGTTTGAAAATGCTTTTATATATCAAATCTTATTTAATCTTTTTCATCTACCCGACTTTTTGTGAAAACATTGTACATTTTTTTTATACAACACAAACCGTCTATGTACCAAAAGTGATAAGCCTAAGGGAAAAAACTGATGCAAAATAGGTTAAGTCGTTCCAAAGTTATACGACTACATACAAAAAACTGTGCCTTTTTTTATACATACATGGACGAATGCCTGATATAGGGACAAAACGTGCCCTTCACACTGCTACCATCGTTGATCTATTATGGTACCTCTTCACTTCAGGGCCTCCTTACCACATTAAGAAGCTGAAAGAGCTCGCTCCTTTAGCTCTCTCATACGCATAATTGTACTGTACTTGGTCGTTCGTGAACCAGCCAAATTGAATGTCTTACTGTCGCCAGATCTTATGGCAAAAGACAACTGCATGGTTCGCCGGAATTGCTGAAGTAGCATAAACAACTCCCCAGAAACCTGGCATTCGTAATATATTAAAATGGGTAAAAAATCGTTGTTTTAGGGATGATTCATGCCCCGTTGTATTGCCCAGCAATACCGAAGCATGACCCTTACAAAATCTAAATGTGAACGGCTTGTTCGTTCTTTTTTGCCATCATTTCTAAAAACTGAAACAAAAAAGATGGCCAAATGAGGGGGTTTCATTACTGATGTACAGATAAACACTGTAGAAATATTGTTACATTCAAATGAGCAATTTTGATTTCAAAAACCTGTATGTGACAGTTTTAAAAACTGAATAACAATAATCATCTTTTCTTACCGCATGATTGATGAATTCTGCCTTTAATTTGTGGGAATTTTGTTTTTACGCCATGCAAAAACAAAAATATTTAAAGAAATTAATTCTCTTATTCATTTAGTTTTTAGTATTATTCTTATTATTCCATAAACAAGACCTGAGGGCCTTAGAGCGTTGTGTGGAACTGAGTACAAATACAAGAAACAAGAAAATGACTGCATATATTAATGAAATGCAAATGACATGTGTTTTTATTACTTCTGTTTTGATTAAATTAAATTAATGGTTTTTTTTTGTTTGTTGTTCTGGCAAACAAAATTCCAAGCGCTGGTCATCGAGATCAACGAAGGCTAGACAGGGTCAAGGATTTTTGCATTACAACGCTACACTTTTCACCCACTGTAGGCACATCAATGGAAATCATCTCCATGTGTACGAGAAGGAGTACGAGACGAGACGTGCTCAACATTTAAGTAGTTGCTCAATGCGCTTTAAAGCTTTTGCTCTCACTGCCGAACTCATAAATTTGGTATATCTTTTTATGTTTCGGCATATTTGTTGTTGTTTTAAACGAAACTGTGTTTCGGTCGTGCGCTGACGTCCGGTGTGTGTATGATTGGAATTTTTTTTCGATTTCCATTGATTTCGCATCTAAACGTTTAATTTTATGACTTCTGCTGGCGTTGGTGTCTGTGGCTATACGCAGCAGTAGCAACAACAACAGCAACTTATGAGTTAGTAGTTGCCTGCTTAAAAGCGGCGCACAATACAAACAACTACAATACAAAAGTTAGATTGATGGTTACAGATACATTTTTCATTTGTTATAATTGTTTGTTTTAATTCTAGAAAAACAAAACACAAAAATTAAATAAATTTGAAATGAGAAAAATTGTTTTATTTCAGGGTTTTAATGCGTTCATTTACAGCATTTTTTAAGTTGAACTTGTACTTGTTTTATTATTAAAACTTTTGCTGACAAATGAACAGGCTGTTTGCTTGGCTTCCAATCTACTTTCATACATATTTGCCAAAATAGCAAAAGTTGTTCTAGTTTTAATTTGTAACCACATTTATCTGTCTGCCTGCCTGCCTGCCTGCCTGTCCGTCCTGTTTAATAACTAATCAAGTGCGAAGTGCGAGTAAATGGTAGTCAAATAATAAATTGCATTTCAATAACCTTACGACGGTGGTAGTCGTTGTTTTAGCGCATTGTGTAAATGAAAAATGTTTGCAATGCGTTTTGTTCGATTGTTATTTCACTTGTTCGCTCATTCATTCATCATTCATCAGTCTGTTAAGCGGTCAGTGTCAGCGTCACAGTGTTTTGAACTGGAAAATTAGCATTTTGATGAACTCAATGTAAGATCAATTATACTTTTTTTTTCTCTGCCAATTTTTGTAAATTAATAATATTATTATTTTTTATAAAGCCGGCCATTACATTTTTTTAGGCAACATCATCAGTTCGTCTGGCCCTGCTGCAAGCACTATTTAAGTATAAAATGAAAAAATCATCTATTTGGCATTTCTGTATAGAAAATTAGTTTTTCATGTCCGGCAAAGGCATTTGTTGAATCAGTTAACACATTGTTTGGATGTCGATCCATTCATTGTACAACAAATGTTGATCGAAATTAGTATTTGCTAAATCAGTTAATGAATTGTTTGAATATGCATCTGTAAAAACTGCAGCAAATTCTTTCAACGAAATATAAAGTGCAAATTTATATTTTGTTTTTATTTCAAAACCAAACCAAACATGGTTGACATATTGAGGAGAAAAGTTCTCAAGGAATCAATCAATCCTTTTTAAAAGCGAAACTGCTAAATATTAACACCAAACAAATTTAGGAAACAGAATCAGTTCAGAAATGAATGTAAAACCCATTTGAAATTTGCTAAACAATAACAGCCCGCCAATTTAGGGAAAACAATAACTAGTTCATATGAACTAGTTCACAGATAAATATTTTTTAAAAGCGAAACATGCGATTCAAACATAAAACCTATTTAAAACCTGCCAAATATTCACATCCAGCCAATTTAGCGAAAACAATAACTAGTTCATATGAACTAGTTCACAGATAAATATTTTTTAAAAGCGAAACATGCGATTCAAACATAAAACCTATTTAAAACTTGCCAAACAATAACAGCCAGCCAATTTAGGGAAAATAATAACTAGTTCATATGAACTAGTTCACAGATAAATATTTTTTAAAAGCGAAACATGCGATTCAAACATAAAACTTATTTAAAACTTGCCAAACAATAACAGCCCGCCAATTTAGGGAAAATAATAACTAGTTCATATGAACTAGTTCACAGATGAATATTTTTTAAAAGCGAAACATGCGATTCAAACATAAAACTTATTTAAAACTGGCCAAATATTAACATCCAGCCAATTTAGGGAAAATAATAACTAGTTCATATGAACTAGTTCACAGATGAATATTTTTTAAAAGCGAAACATGCGATTCAAACATAAAACCTATTTAAAACTTGCCAAACAATAACAGCCAGCCAATTTAGGGAAAATAATAACTAGTTCATATGAACTAGTTCATATGAACTAGTTCAAACATAAAACCTATTTAAAACTTGCCAAATATTAGCATCCAGCCAATTTAGGGAAAAGAATGTAAAATATATCAAACTTTTGTTGTAGGTTTCTACTCATCGATCGATCGATTTTGAAAACACTTATTTTGTGGAAAATTTGTTTGATGTTCGTCTTGTGAAAACTACTGTATTATATAAAATATAAACAAAATCAAATAAAAAATGAACTTCAAGACTAAAGAAAATTAACTATTAACAACTGAAGCTGATAAAACAAGTTAAACACATCCTTTTTAGCGTTTTAAAAAGCACATTTTTTCGAAAATTGACTCATTTAATATGGCTAAATAATCGGTTAGCGATCTAGTTCGCAGTTTAGGGTATGAATCGCTTTTCGAGCGAACTTAACTATTAAATATACAAAAACCACTGTGCAGTGCTGCTAGATTATGACGTTCTTTTCTTTGTATTGGAAATAATTATAGGAGTCAATCACAGGATATGTTGCAGTAAATCACGATTTTGATTAAATACGCCCCAACGGATGTGACACATTAAAAATCGAAGGTCGATTGTCTTTTAAACTTTAAGTCAAAACCAAAAAAAAAAAAAAACAAAAATGTTCAATAACTTTTCAGAATTGATTTAATTAAAAATGTAGTGGCTTAAAAGAGAAAAATATGCCCCAGTTTTGGCGAAACTGTAAGATGTTTGCAATAAATTAATACAACAGCTAATTTTTATTAGATGATGGGGCTCATAGATTATGGCTTTTCCGTTCAAAACTAACTTTTTGGCGGCTAATTTCCTATCGTACAAACAATCCGACAGCGAAGGTTTGGCCAACCGACTGTCAAAAACTCCCAGCAAACAGCAAATTTTTCCCAAAGTATTATCGGGTTTTGGTGCCCATGTAAATTTAAAGTGTCTACAGTGCGACCGGGATGGTCTGGCCAACGACGTTCTTATATAAATTTGCATCAATAATGCCGACTGGCCAATATTCAAACTTAACAATGACGTTTCGGGGATTGGAAGTGCCTAAAATCCGACAACGCTCGGAGAAGTGTGTTGCCCTTGTTTACTGGATTAGGGTAAACGACCTCCGTAACTTTAGTACCCAACTGAACGTTTATCTTTATCTAGTTCACACAACAACTTAAATAAATAAAACTCTATTTATCTCGATTACAACTCGTTACAATCAAATTTTGCTTACGAAAAAAAAAACGCCCCAAAAACAATTACATTTAAAATATTAAACGAAATATTTCAACTAGAACCTAAAAATAAAACTATTTTAATTTACGCAGTCGGTACGAGTACCAGTAGATATAGTCAACACAAAAATATTAGAGGCACCAGAAAACACGAAATTTCGAAATATTTAATAATCAATCAGTTTTTGTTTTTTATTTTTCATTGTAATCAAATTGACAAAAATTAATAAAATTAATACTGGGCTGTTAAAAAAATTTATAAACAATCATTAATTCCCTTTAAAGGTTGCATGTTGCCTCTTCTATTAAACTTTAATCAATCATATTTCTGTTAAAACATCATTCGAACTGCTGTTCACTGAAGCCAAAGGCCTTAAAGAACTTAAATCTTTTAATTAGGGGCATTTTATTTGTTAAATCAAAGGCCAGCCAATAATACCAGACAAGTTGAAGTTTATCGATGCCAGTATTTAGTGTGTCAAAAATATATTTACTTAGACTCATTCACACACAAACATTAAGTCGTTAGTATTTTGTTTTGTTGTTGTATTCTTGTTTGTTCAATGTTTTCTAAAGTCTTATCAAACGATTTCATAGACATTTTCGGGCAGCTCTTTTTCCGCTCATTTTTTATGTGTTTTGCCAATTAAGTTTAAGAAGTTTTTTGTTATTTAACTCACAATTAAACTCAGTTTAATTTGTAGTTGGGTTAAACTTTAGTAAAATATAGACTGCCCTGCGGTGATATTACCATATAATTTGCAAGAAAAAACAAAAACAAAACATATGGCATCACACAACAGAGCTCATTTAAACGCTTTACAGCTACACAATTTGAAACACATATTTTTAAAGGCTTTCGAATCTACTGAAATGTCAGCATACGAGTCCAGACAGCTGGAAAACATACAAAAGCCGCTGATATAATCATGATATGACATGATTAGAAATTGTTAGGAAAAAAATATGGCAACATTGCCAAATGTCACAATCAAAACAAACTGAATAAAGGCGGCAAGAATCGCCTATAAAATAAAATTAAGGAAGCCGGCATATCTGTTGACTTGTGTCCTGCACTTTTTTTGCGGCAATTTTTGGCCATGAAGCGTATGGCAGCGAACTTCATTCCAAAATTTGCTGAATTTTGACCAAAAACATCGACGCATGCGCGTAATTATTTGGCCCTAAAACAACTCGCAGCTCAGGGACGCACCAAAAAGTGCTTCGAGCTTTGGAAAAAAATCATGAAATCATCAGTTTTTTTGTATCTTTGGAGGGAAACTATTTCGATGGAAACCAATTCGAACTGGATAAATAAATAAATATTTATGTCTTCAGAAAAATGCAAACAATCCTTCTCCTTATTTTTTGCACGAACCTCGTATGTAAATCTTTAACATAAAATGAATTTCGTATTTTAGAAATTAGTTATTGGGCAGTCGGGGTTTTTTTTTCTGCTGTATGACCTGATATTTTCTTTTGAAAACCCCATCGCTTTTAAGTGCTGAGAATAATTCCTAGGAAAACTGGCAGATACATGTTTGAAATGTTAATGAGTTAAAGTAGTTTTACAGCTTAAATTATTCGTGTTTGTTTCTTATGTATATATTTTTTTTTTTTATACACAAAGATGTTTGATCAAATCTTGACTTTGATTTGCACGTTTTCAGTTCAATGAAAAGTGAAATCTCTTGTGTTAAAAACACTTAATCGCCTTCGAAAATGATCTAAATCTAAATGACGCACTAATTGATGATGTTGCAAATAAATGAAATATAAAAGACAAGAACGTGCCTGGCCAAAAATTAAAGGGTTTCTTTTTAACGACTTAAGGTTAGTTTTAACGAATTCACCGGCGTAACCAATTTCACTTTATTTCATTTCACGTCAAATAAGTCGGTCGCTTTATTGTTTATGGGCCATGAATTCACTCGTACATGGCATATTTTATAAGCCTTCATTACGAAATCCTCCGGCAGCTCAGCTGCTTAATGCTCGTACCGAAAAGTATTGAATTTGAAGAAGAAAAAAATCAACACAAAAACAAAAACAATATTTAAATTTTAAAACAAATTGTAAATTAAGTATTGAAAACTGAAAAATTGTGGTAAACAAAAAAAAAACAAAAAATAGCAAAATGCACAAAATGTTTTATTTTAATTGTTGTATCTGTTTAAAGTTAATCGCGTGCATAATTGATTTTATTTATTTAGTTTTTATTTGGTTTGTGTTGTTGTTGTGCGTCTTGCTGCTGACATTGATCAGACAAATGAAATCGCATGTCGATTTTATGCTCAAGTCAAGTTTTTCCCCCACGTTTACGAGCGCATTCAATCATGGCCAATAACGGTCGTATAATTTTTAATTGAAAACTTATTACTTTTTCAATTAATTAAAATTCTTCTGGAGACTCTTGATGTTTTGCAAGCAGATTTGTGCCGTAAGTGTTTTACTGCCAACTGATTGTGGCCGTACGCCTTAATGACGAGTGGATATGATGATCGTGTGTGGAAACAAATCGCTCTTTATTCTGCTTCAAAGTCTGAACAGTTTCTAACGATGATAAATATTCAAGAAGAAAATAATGGTGTCTCCGCTTAGAACTCATTTAATCGAAATTTTCGTTGTGGATTAAATCCATTTAAAGCGGTTTGAGATTTCCACATTAAAAGTTAGTGTATGTATTAATGTCCTATATGGGAGGATTCTCCAAGACGTACAACAAAATAGCGCCAATCATCATTTGTTTTGCTGTATCGATGTATTCTTTGTTATATGCGTTGCCTCGTGACTCCACATCGACCTTTTCGCTGCATCGTTTTGATATCATTCGGAATTAAAAAAATATATATTAAATGACCTGTACTTTGATGGACGGGTAGTGGCAAAACTTTGCATACAAACTTGGCCTGTAAATTGTGTTCGCTGTCTGCTGCTCGGAAATGTTATTATCAGGGAAACCTCCAGCTGGAGGTTTTCATTAAATCGCAAACAAACTAGAGATTTCATTCCAACTATTTTCTGCAGTCTTAGCTGCCCTTCTACTGCGGCGAATCAATTTATAGTGATCACTGTAGGGACTGATATCGTTCGTGCGATGCTTCGTATTCAAAAAACGACGATCATATAATTCGTTTGCCAAATATTATAAATTTCAAGTCGACCGCGTTGACATCGATCTTTATTTGATCGTCTACAGGGCAGGTGTTGTGTTGGCCATAATAAACACTCATTTTGTTAATAAAGTTTCATGGCTGGAGCCTTTTACTGGTGCGAATAACACAAGTTATCAAGTTTTCCAAGTGATGCTAAAACAAAATTTGAGAAAAGTTCTAATATTTTACACGTTACAACAGATTCGTGTTGTTTAAAAGAAAAAAAAATATTTCATTTCTTTAACATTTCAATTGAGTTGCTCCTTTTTCTTTTTAATCAAGTTATTTCGTTTCCCCTTCAATACTACACCAGCCCACTGTGCATTCTGTTTTTGTGTGTCACGCATGAATTGCATAAAGTTTGTTTTTTTCTCCATACATTTTTCAAAAACATTTTCTGTTAATAAGTACAAAATATTTTAAACAATTATGTTCGTACATGATGCATAAGAGCTTTTTTGTATATTGGATTAAAAATATGTGTATGTGTGTACGAGTAGACATGTGCGTTAATGATCGGAAACGCATGTAATTTATATGCCAATCCAATCGTTTGCAATTATAAATTATTTCATTATTTCATATTTCTACAGTCGTGAGGTGAAAGTTGTCAAAAATAAAATTGATTTATTTTGTGATCAGTGTCATGATGATATTTAAATTGGCTGTTATAACAACAACTGAAATGGGGTGGAGGGCTTTGAAAGTACCTTCTTACGAATACTCGTTTTTGAATTTTAAGATGCAAATAAATTAATATAATATTTTTGCGAATATTATTTAAAGGCCCAACAAAAGTTTGATAACTCTCTTATCAATCACAAATCTTATTTAAGGAAATAGTTATGAGTTTAATCATGACTGGGAACTATTTATTTTATGGAAACAAAATTAGTTGAATTACTGTAAATTCTTATAAATTTTATAAATAGTCGAGTGACAAAAAGTGTTTGCCGAAAACAGCAGTAGTTTTGTTGCTTACATTTTCATTTAATTCACTTCTTACGTTTCCAAAGCAAAATAAATTTAATACATGTGATTATAAATAATACTCTTGTGCTGCCGAATACTAAAACTCGCCACGATTAACTGCCACAAAAAAGAGGAAAACAATGAAATCGATGTAGAAAAAAAAAACTAAATTCCCTTCCGAAATCTCAAAATTTGTTATACATTTTTGGGACTTAAGTTCATTTTATTAATAAATATTTGTATTATTCCTTTCCATTTTTATCAAAAAAAAACATATATTACAATTTTACGTTTTTTTTTGGAAAACTTTTTGAGATATTTTCGTTTTTCTTAAATATTTCGACAATTTTTATGTGATTTAATTTTTTTTTCTTTGGGGAAACTTTTTGAAGTCTTTGTTTTTTTATATAAAAAATTTGATCCATTTTTCAACGATATTTGGGTTTCTTCTGGAAAACTTCTTGAGGTCCTTTTTGTCTTTTTTTAAAAATTAATTCTTTACAATGATTTTTATACGATTTTACGTTTTTTACATTTTATAAAATTTTACGTTTTTTTGGAAAACTTTTTAAGATATTTTGGTTTTTTTTTTTTAATATTTCGACAATTTTTATGTGATTTAATTTTTTTCTTTGAGAAAACTTCTTGAAGTCTTTGCTTTTTTTATATGCAAAAATCTCAAATTTTTTTCTACGATATTTGGGTTTCTTCTGGAAAACTTCTTGAGGTCCTTTTTGTCTTTTTTTTTTAAATTAATTTTTTACGATGATTTTTATACGATTTTACGTTTTTTACATTTTATAAAATTTTACGTTTTTTTGGAAAACTTTTTGAGATATTTTCGTTTTTTTTTTAATATTTCGACAATTTTTATGTGATTTAATTTTTTTCTTTGGGAAAACTTTTTGAAGTCTTTGTTTTTTTATATACAAAAATTTCAACCATTTTTCTACGATATTTAGATTTTTGCTGGAAAACTTCTTGATGTTTTTTTTTTTTTTTTTTAATTAATTTTTTACGATGATTTTTATACGATTTTACGTTTTTTACATTTTATAAAATTTTACGTTTTTTTGGAAAACTTTTTGAGATATTTTCGTTTTTTTTTTTTTAATATTTCGACAATTTTTATGTGATTTAATTTTTTTCTTTGAGAAAACTTCTTGAAGTCTTTGCTTTTTTTATATGCAAAAATCTCAAATTTTTTTCTACGATATTTGGGTTTCTTCTGGAAAACTTCTTGAGGTCCTTTTTGTCTTTTTTTAAAAATTAATTCTTTACGATGATTTTTATACGATTTTACGTTTTTTACATTTTATACAATTTTACGTTTTTTTGGAAAACTTTTTGAGATATTTTCGTTTTTTTTTTAATATTTCGACAATTTTTATGTGATTTAATTTTTTTCTTTGGGAAAACTTTTTGAAGTCTTTGTTTTTTTATATACAAAACTTTCAACCATTTTTCTACGATATTTAGATTTTTGCTGGAAAACTTCTTGAGGTCCTTTTTTTCTTTTCTTTTAAATTAATTCTTAACAATTTTTATACGGTTTTAGGTTTTTTTTTCGGAAAATTGTTTTCTTTTCGTTTTTTCATATAACAAATTTCAAGGAGTTTTCTATGATATTTACATTCCTGTTGGAAAACTTCTGGAAATCCTTTTTGTCTTAAAAAAAATCGTAACAACTTTTGTCTTACGTCTCTTATTTAATTATTAATATTTTTACATTTTAACTCATTAATGTGAAGGTCCCAGCTTAAGTTGCTTGTTAAATATTTAACACAAAGAGTTTCATTGACAGCAGTACAATCAACATACACGGAGACATTATTGTTCATGCTTGCTGAATGTAACCTATAAGGAATCAGTTGGTCTTATATGTAGGAATTCAATAACAATCAATAGTTCTAGTAAGACTTCTGCAAAGATTACATGGATGCACAGTGTTCTGTTAGAAGGTAGTTTCTCTTTAATAAAATGCTGTTATAACATTTCCAGCGCCATCTATAAATCAATTTTTAAAGCTGTAGTTCTACTGGAAGTCGCAAAACACTAGAATAAGATATTTTGCTAGATTATGGGCCATCTCTAAGTGGTCATTCATACACAAGCCATAAGAGTTGCGCGGTGTGAACAGTAGAGCAACTTCAATGAGAATTGTGTAAGATACGCATCTTATCAACAAGAATTGAACAGTCTAAATTTGGACTAAGAGAGATTTTTGAGCTACAGTAATGCCATAAATGGGTTTTGTCTTGGATTTGATATTAGCAAAGTTTGTTTAGTGTAATCCATACCATTATGGCGCCATCTATATGCCACCGTACAAAGTAGTCAAACAGTATCATTTATTGCCAAACAGTATAAAATATTGAGTTGTGTCTGTGCTAAACAAGTACTTCTTTTTAAGTTGTTGTCTAACACAAGTTGGTCGCACTAATAAATTTCCATTGGAGCTGTTTTATATTAGCACAGACACACTAGATGTATTGAATTATTGAACAAATTTTACGATTTTAGAACAAGAATTTCTTTATTTACACAGTAATTTCCGGCTAGTAAATTCCCAAAAGTAAAACATAATTATCACACCCAAAATAATAGTATGTGGCAACTTTCCAAATCATGTGTTCTTATTTGAGTTGTAATATATGTTCGTTTTATTGAAAACGCCGCTCAATTAAGGGAATTTTTCTTTAATTGAGCCAATGGAGCAATTAAAAGAGTATCGGACAAACGATTTTCGCTTAATAGCTGCAAAAACCAAGCATTTCTAGGATTGTCAAAAGAAGATGTGCGATGGAATTCTGGCCACGTGTTATAGCTGATGTACTATTACACAAATTTGATGCAATAACCTTTTTAATCGTTAGTTGAACTGCGAAACCACGTGAATAACTAAAAATTATTTATTATGAATGATATGAATAACTTCTGCTTGTAGAGCTGCTTTATAATTTATTAGAACTCAAGGCAAATATATGAAAGCGTATGACATTTTTCAGAGGACGCAAAGTGGTACATTCGTATATTCTGAATAGCTGCCAATTACAGTTATTGAATACATTTTTGGCTCGGAAAATGTTAAATTTCTGATCCTTCGAGAAAATTACGTTGTTGTTTCAATCAATTGTACAATTTTATTGAGTTTTCATCAAATTTTATGCTATCTTAAATTTTTAGTTGTTGAAAAAATGTCGTATGTTGCAGTTTTATAAAGCAGGTCTGTTCTGCAAATCACTTCATTTGAAATCATGTTGCATCAAAAAGTAGACTTTTTGTTCTTCATTCCATCAAAATGCTGCTGGTCACATACTTTATTGTATAATTAAAAGTTTTAATCTAGTTGAGGTAATATAATTTTTGTTTTCAGAAATTTCGTGATTTGAAAACATGTGGTTTGCAGAACACGTCTGATAATTGTAATATAATACAGTTTTGTGTGGAGATATCGATAGATTTTTATATAAATAAATTAATAAAAATTAAGCACAACCACAAGATACAAGCGCTCCTCAATTTCTTACTCTCATATAATAACACATTTTATGAGCGAATTTGGAAAGTGCATTTGTCTTCAGCTTTGCATTTCAGCTGACCATATGTATTGGTTCTTAGTCGATGACTAAACCTGATTTAAGAACGGACATCCAGATGTTTAATTTTTAAAACTTGTATTCCCTTCCTGCAAATATTCATCCCATGCAAAACTTAGATCTATGGCAAGTTAAAAAAAAAATGATCACCATATTGGATCTGGGCAAAAGTATAATTCGAATGCCTGTTAAATCATGTCTTTGTAATTTCATTCATGTGTTATTTTCTTAAAGTCTGCATATTTGAAAATGAATATTTTATGCATAATTTTACAAAACAAATTATTTTCTTGTTCCGTAATAGCCAAAAAACAAATTACTTTCCATTTAAATATATAAATCATAACCATCATCATAAAACATTAAAATAAACATTCAAATAAATTACAATTATAATTTCAATATTACAAATGAAAATATAAAACAATAACAACACAAAAGTGCAAATGTAAATTTTAACAAAAATTTAGTAGAAAATAATAAAAACATATTAAAAACTGGTAAAGCTCAACCCTCCACACCGCCAATAGCTATGAATGCATCCTTAGGCACACAAAACAGCGCTTCAAAGTGATAAGGCTGGTGGTGTCAGTTGAAAGTTCCCCTTTTAGTTGCCGCGGACTTGCTGATTCTCATGCCAAAGTTTCATACAGGCTCACGCAGTCCAATCTTGTGAACTTCATTTTCAAGCAGTACTAATTTACAGGCCAAAGTAACCTTATCACTTGAGTGCGCATGCCAATTTTCATACTCGTACAGACTCAGTCGAACATTATGAATTTCATTTCAACACATACTCACTGAAGTGCTCCAACAGCAGCAACACCAACACCAACAACAACAACAACAAATAACAATCAAAAATTATGTGTACATTTTAATTTGTCTAATGTCTCAATTTGAATAAATACCAACAATCGTTCGAATACTTAAAAGTAATAGGGGAAAAAAGAACGGACTGGAAAAAAAAACACACACACAAAAATATCGTACAAAAAAACGAAACACGTAACACGGCGCAAATTGTTTAAATACATCAACAGGAGGCAAAGAGGGGTTTCATATCACACAAAACAAACAAAAAACACAACAGCAGCAGAACAGCCACAAGGATACGAAAATATGCTCCTGCAACGTGTAAAAAGATGAAGAAAAAACAACAATATGTATTTAGGTGTGACAGAAGCAAACGTTCATGATACAATTCGAAAGCGACTTTGTGGCTTTGGAGACGTTTAAAAATAATCCCAAGCACAACGAATCCTTCACGGAACAAATACTCGTATTTGACAAGAAAACTCCATACCAAAAATTTGACAAACCATTCAAGTGTTCCTATTAATCTGCCTGGTCGTGTTATTGCCTTCGATGGCTGAAGAAGATTTTAAAATTCCAAACACTACAAGTGTCATTTTCAATACTAATCTTATTTGCGAAAAGCAAAAGGAACAAAAAAAAGCGCAGGAAGAAAAAGTTAAAGAGAAAAAAATAAACGGATGGATGAATGTGATGCATGTTTGAATTTTGTCTTTTGTCCTTAAGTTCCTGTTGTTGTTGTTGTTCTTGTTGTTGTATTGATAACAAAGATTGCTTTAAAATTCGATGTGTAAACACTGTTTCCTTGCACAGCTTGCACGAACAAAAAACAAAATTAATAAAACTTAAATCTAAATTTAGGACTTCAGGACCAGCCAACAGAATAAGTGAGAAATATTTGCCTCAGCAAATAACCAGGAAGAATATTCAATACAAATTTCATCAACTAAAAAAACAAAATTTTTATAAACACTCGAAAAAAAATTATTCGAATAAAATAATATTCGAATAAGCTTAAAAAATATCTTAATAATTAATAAACACAAGAGAAAAATAAATAAATAACATACAAAAATCGAGAATATTCGATTCATAAAACAACTAATATTCGATTAATTTTTGAAAATTAATCGTATCGAATAATCAAAAAAAAAAAACGTTGCAATCAATACAAAAAACAACATCATTGGCATAAATAAGCGACTAGAATTTGCAATTTTGCAAAAATAAAATATTCGAATAAAGTACTATTCGATCAGGTTATAAAAAAAATCTTAATGATTAATTGAAAAAAAAACATGCAGGCAATAAAAAAACAAACAAAATATAAGTAATAAAAAAAAAAATATTCGAATAAAATTATATTCGATCAAGTTGTCAAAAATATCTTAACAAATAATTCCAAGAACACGCGATCAATTTTAATAAGCGAAAAAAATATATAATTTAACAAACACCAAATTATCGAATAAAATATCTAATATTCGATTAATTTCTGAAATATGTATATTCTATCTAATAATTGAGAACTCATGCCAACAATATAAAAAGCAACAAATTTCAATAACTGAAGAGAATAAGCGATTTAAGAAAAATACAACAATCGAATAAAATAATAATAAATAATTGAAAAGAAAATGATGAAATAAAAATAAAATATTCGATTCAATAATCTATTCATTTCAAACAAAAAATTGTATCGAATAATTTAAATGCATAATACAGATTAAGGGACAAAAATTCCACTATTCGTATTCGGTTAATAAAAAAATACTTTTCAAAAATATTTGATTGGATAATTTAAGCGAATATTACGACATAAAAAATTAATTTCTTCTAAAAAGATATTAATCGATTAATTAAACAATGTATTCGAATAATTTTATTATAAATGCTAAATATTTGTTATGATAAATAATGCAAAAAATCACGATTAATCGATAGAAATGTGTTATTATTTATATTTAAAATTAAAAAAATTTTGTGTAAGAACAGTAATAAATGACTAATTGAAATAGATATTCGATTATTCTGATTCAATTCGATTCGTTTAATAGAATAAGTAATATTTGATCGAATGTTGTAAATGCATGATAGGAATAGAAAGAAATAATTTACTTTAATAGATAATACGAGTAATCGATTAATTGAATAAAATTTTTAATTATTCTTATTTTATTAATTAAAAGCAACTATTTGTTTTGGGAAATATCTTGCAGGACCATATTTTCGGTTATTTAAAGAAATAGGCGCTCAATTTTTTACAAATTCAAAAATATTTCACCAGCTTTAAAACTAATCCACAAACATTAAGTATTCGATTAGTGGAAAAAATATCTTATCGATGGACTGAGAAAATATCAAATTAATCGGAGGCAATTGGAAAATAAACCATCAAACTTAAATATATTCAAAGTAAGTGACATGATCGTTTAATTCGAAAATTATTCGATTCTTTTATACTGCTTTTTGCTTTCAAAAATAGTTTGGAGAAAATGTTCGATTAGTCGAATAACATTTTAGATTTTAATAGTTTTTATTTTGGAAATATCGTAAAAAGTAATTAAAAACTACACATAAGACATGGGGCGATAGTGATAGAGAAAAGTATTCTATTGCAAAAATTATTATTTCATCATTGAAAAATACTCGATTTATGGTATAAATATCTGGCAGGAAACGGTGTAGTTGCTTTTTGAAGAAATTCATAAAAGGAATTTTTCGTGTTCGAAGTGTGGCTGCACCGCTGTCTTAATACATTCGTTTTAATACTCGCCAACATTGTTTTACGGCCGAATGTATTGACTTTTTAACAGCACTACACCCCCCCCCAATTTTTCACACCCCTCTCTTACTCATTCCACAGAGCGTCATCAGAAAACGAAAATCGTTAAAAGCGTACCTTAACTGTCGTTATTTTAAATACTTCCGTTACATCAAATTCTATTTACTTTTAAATGCTAACGCACACCACATCCTGCCAGCGTATCCTTGAAAGCCAACACAGCCCGGCTTCGAACTCTCTTCGAGGCTATTCTGGGCACGTTCTCGCTCGACTTCATGTTGATAAATTCAATATTGCAAGAAATAATAGTATTTTCACGTGTTAAGTTGTTTCTTAGTTTTTTAGTCTATTTGTTCTCCACGGACACAATTCGGCTGAGAAAATGTAAAGTTTCCTTGTAGACATAAACACGACATATTGGGTTTCTTTAAATACCAGCAAAATTGATTGGTTGGCTCCGAAGTTTCCTTTTGGCTAGAAAAGGCGTTGCTGATTGTGTCGTGCCATTCATTGAATGGTTGTCTGATTTAATAACTTGACTTTTTGACAGTTTTGTGTGTTTCCATTGTTAATGTTAGCTGCGGCAGATGTCAAGGGGGGGATTCCCAAAAATAAAATAAAAAACGAGAAGGAATTGCGGAAAATTAAATTTGCACAATTTTAAACTAAACTAATTTTATACGCTTATATCAAGGGGGTTTATGAAACTGGTCATGATTTATGCAGCAGTTGCTGAGTTCCAATATTAAAATGAACAACTTTAACAGAACTGCCCTTAAAGGAGTGAATAGAAAAATTTGGGGAAATACTTCAATGGTGCTGAAGGTCCAGTACCCGCCAAAAAGTTTCCGGCAAAAGATCTTTGCTGGCAGGATAGCAAAACCCGCTCTAAAATAGGAAGACTGTCGGCATAACTCACAGGACATTCTGACTGCTTTAAGCACCTGCACAGAAGGAGCATATCCAGATGCTTGCAGATTATGTTGGGAAAGGGAAGGGTCCATGGAACACTTGATTACCAACTGTATGGCACCCGGACGCAAGAAGGCAAAATCATTTTCAGGTTTAGGGGTTGCTCGAACTGGACTTAGCAACACTCCCTTTTTCAACTATGAATCAGTTTCATTATAGAAAAATCAGAAAATGAAGAAATTCGTTGGAAATATTGAAGGCTTTTTAAAGAAAACGTAGTTTTAAACTTTATACAGGGTCTTCCTACATTTAACTCAAAACAGGTAATTGTTTTTTTTTTTTGCGGGAGGTTTAAGCATTTCAGTTTTCTATTAAAATTATAAAAACTAGAACAATTTTAAAACTAGATGTGAACAGGGCTAATTCTTCTGCCATAATAACATCGAGAGTTTTGTGTTGGTGCAGGAAAAAAAAAGAGGAAAAAGTTCCATCGACAGCTAAAAAAAAAAATCCCTTCCCAGCAACAGCACGAAGTCTTATCGCTGGAAAAAACTATGCAAAGCCAGATGTAAATGAAGTATTTGCCAGCACTAATCCTGTCTCTAGACTTAGGTGGGCCTGGATGCCAACTTACAGTCATAAATTTCCTGCTTATTAGAGATAAGGTTTTTGCTACAGCGCTATTATTCACTCAAAAGCCTCTGTCATATCTCCTGAGGGTGCTTCAATCACAACTTAAAACTTTTCTTCCTTGTTAGAGACTTCGTCGGGGTCCACATTTAACGATTCTTGCCCTGCAGCCATTATAAAGTCTTGACTCGAACAATTTGCTTTTAAAGAGCCTTGAGTCCTTCTATGCACACAACTTTTGCGCTGCAGCAACATGCATCTCCTTAAATGATCTTTTGCTGTCCAACGAGCAGCCATGAAGGATACCCAACTACAATATTAGGGGGGAAACTCTGCTCTTTCATGACGGAAAACCTCCCAAAAAAAAAAAAAAAGAACAGCATCTCAATGCCAAAAATTGTATTTTCTCCTTTAAAACATAAAAAAAGATGAAAAATTCATTACATTTCCATTTAAAGTTTTCATTAACAAACATAAAACAACTCTTATATTAATAATAAAATTAAATACAAAATAAATTAAATAACTAGGAGTGCCTCTCAAGTCCTAAGACTTCATCAACTATGGAAATAATCCCCTTTTAAAAAGCGGGTAATTATAGCCAAACGCAAAATGTTATAAATAAATGCTGTTTACAAACGTTACACAAGAACTTTTGGTATGCAAATGAAAAACTTTAATTTCTTGCCGGTCTAGGAAAACAGCTTAAAACGAATATTTGTTGTAACATTTAAATGCGCTTAAGTAGAAACAACCTTAAACGAGCCAACAACTCATACTTTACTCTACCCGCATCATCTAGTCGTTGAAAAGCAGGCAACACTTTTGAATAAAACGCGTATTTGTGAATGTACATACGTACTCGTATGTCTGGGAATAAGTTTTAGTTGCTGGCCCGGACATTACTTAATTATACAAAAAACAATATTAGCAATAACTAACATTTTAGCCAAATCAGCCTTACAGGGCTGTTGAGTCCTTACGGTAGTATTTACGGCAGGCAACAAGACAAAAAAGGGTTAAAAGTGAATAGTAGTTAAATAAGGGTACACACCTTGGATTGTGACCACTAAGCAACGACTGCACGTTTGTTTAATAAAATAAAAATCATAAAATACCACCTTTAGTTAATATTTCCTGTAATGTACAGTGGGAGGCAAACACAACAAAAAGGCAGATCAATGAATGAAGAAAACTAAATTTTTATTATTACAAAAAAAATGGCTACGATGTAGGATCCTAAATGTAAAGAATGTGCTGGTAATAAGACATGTGGAGGGTAAGCAACAGATTGTGAAATTGATTTACATCAGAACCTGATGGAGTACCAACTCCACTTGATGAACTTAAGCAACGGCTTACTTTCGCTCTCTGGAGGCTTGCAGCAACTTCATGTGTTTTGATGGCCTTGCTCGACAGTTTGGGCTCTCTACTGCCTTCTGCCTTCTAATTCCCTAGATAGCAAAAGCAAAACGAGGTACAGAAATCCTCAGGGAACATTTTCCACCATCTGGTTCCTTACGAACAACTAAAATGTCTTGCAAGACAACTTCGTACTTCGAGGAAATTTTAATCACCGAGTGTAGACTTCTACCAAAGCATCTTACTGGGTTTTTAGGTTAAGACCACAACCAGAAACTTTCAGCCAAGTTGGGCAACCTGCACTTATGATCACCATCCGGATACCTAAAGACAACCCAGGGACACGTTGGTTGGTTGGTGCCCGTTCTGGCAACTGGTTAAGGTTGAAGGTTGCGGAAGAACGTGAATATCCGAAGTCATACATGAACTGCTTAAAGTTTTAATTGCCAAGGACTTCTTCACCTCTACACCTTGCAAACCCTAGTTTGATATACGGCAGAGCCAAACCTGCTCCTTCGAAGCAGGCAGGTAGAGAAAACAACAAATAAAAGAAACAGTTCATTGAAAAGCCACGAGTAAGTAAGTCCTGACATTAAACGCTTCTTCAAAGTTGTAAATTGTAACTTAGAGCATTGGGCGCTAAATAGGCTGTCATAGAGTCCTCTCACTATTCATGTGTATAATGGAATCGTCAGTGATGAAGTGAAAACAGCTAAAACGGTTTTAATTAAAAAAATACAAGTTATTGCAGCCAACTTCACTTACCAGCATACTGTCAAAAAAATAAGATTTACCTACAGCAAAGTTATGCCTTTCAGGCTTCTTTCATACAATTTGCTTGTTCTTATCTGATGTGGTTTTTATGACGCTTGTCACACCGACTTAAGTCAACGACTACAAGAGAAATTATTATCGCGTCGGTCACTGTCAGCTCTACTCCTTAGATTCTTATTTTCGCCAGCAACAAACAAATAATAAACATATTATTTTTTGTTTGCTATTCGCCACTTTAATTTATTTTGAATTGTAACTTCAAACTCATAAATATTATAGTTACATTTCAATCATACTTTCAAATTTTATGCTTGAATTGGATTGTTATACGAGTATCTGGAAGCTGGGGAGTATTTTATAAAATGGAATTCAGTTCAATTGAATTTTTAACCAAAAAAAAAAATAAATACCTTTTGTACAGATAAAACGTATGAAGTATGTCCTGAGAACAGTTGTGCATGGCAAGGATACTCGGCGCTACCAAAAAACAAATGCCAACAGAACAAGAAGTCAATGTCATGTCGCAAACATGAAAATATATACAATTGTTATTACATACATGTCCATATTAAATAGAAACAATATTAATATATTACCCAGCAAACAATTGCAATCGCAACAGAGCACTTCACATTCGTGCAACCTTACCCATGCTTTGCTCAGTTCACGGCAGTCTTAAACATTCTACGCTACAATTCGCAGTGCAATGGATACTTTAGCAGGCCTCTGGTTCAATTGACAATGAAGCCAAATCCCAGCGACTATAAAACTCTAAATCTTTGCCGTTGTCAGTGAAATCATGTGCTAGAGAATACGGCCTATCTATTCCCTTCTATCATTTGGGCTGGCACGCTTATGAAATGAAGCGGCCACAGACGGCGTAGCTGCATTGAACGTGGACGTGGACGTTGACTAGTTGGAAATTGAACCAAGATTTTCATTCAAAACTCATATTCAACAATGAGTCCCTACTCTGGTGGAAAGCGTACCTGCAAGAACGAAGCTGACCCGACAACTGCTATAAGCCGTTGATTGCCAACTTCTGCTAAGCCTGACCTCGTGACTTCGTTGATATAGATTAACGACAGACAGTTTCAGCAGGAGTGAGCAACGTACTGCACAACTCATGCCATTTTGTACGTTCGGTATTAAGGATACGCTGATCTCACGTGGAGTTAATGTGAATCGCCTGCGGAGATTTAAGCTTTTTTTTGTCAGGTTGTGTTGAATTCCAGATCTAAGCAAAGAACCCATGTCATCGGTCAAAGTCAGACTGACTAAAGCGCCAAAGGCATGGAAAATGCTATATTTCAAAGGACCTGTCAAGAAAACTTATACGACGACTTTTGTCATCGAGAGTCCATTGGAAACAATAAGAAATTTCGACCACCTGAAACTCAATAATCTGCTGATGTTTATTTTAAAGAAAGAAAGAATTTGCAGAGAAATTTTTTTGTTAAAGGATCACCGTTAGCGCTGTTGCCGCAACCTCAAACATTAATGCGGTATCTAACTGAGCCTTCTCTCGCTTCCCGGCCTTAAGCCGTATAAGACTACTAATTTCTCCTTCATCGCAAATCATGGCAAACCAGTTTCTTTATTTCTTTTTGTTGAATGTTGTTTGCCACAAATCTGGCAAATTCAAAGCCTTAACAATTTAATAGAACAGCTGGCAAAGAAATAAGTAACAGTAACAAGAACTTTTCCTCTACAAGTAAAAATATGCTTTAATACTTTTCCAGTATCAAAAAGCCAGGAATTTGATATAAGAAACTGAGTTCATCCTAAATACTTCCTTAATAATTTTTCCCTAATCATACAAAAAGTCTTTACTTTTTTAAGCACTAGTGTGTGTGTTAACTGGGTTAATCATAAAAGGAAAGAATATATATATATGTGTGTGTGTGTGTGTTTTTTTTTCTACCCCTTTATCATTTTATGTTTATGACATTATTTCGACATTGTAAAATATTGGCGTTTTGTTCTATGCGCTTCGTGTCTTTTTTTTTTGCACTTTTTGATCTTCCCACATCCCTTGATTTATCCTCCATTTGCAAAACTTTATTGAAATTATTTTTTTTTTAGACAAACGAAACAACATGTCTGTCATTTTACCTGTTTGTTGTTGTGTCATACTCATATTTCTTTATATCAATTTATTGGAAATATTTTTTGCCAGAATTTTTATTGACCTCAAGCACGTTTAACATAAATTGCGGTGTTTGTCTCTTTTTATACTCCTTTTATAATAAAATAAATTTGACAAAAATATTATTCCCTGCTTTTAACAAATTTGTCAGTATGTGGCATGCCACTTGTCTGCTGCCGCTGCTTTTTTTTTTCTTCTTTGTATTCACTCGTTTGTCTGACTAAAATGTGCGCATTTATTTTGGTGAAAACAAATTGTAACTTTCCAAGTTTTTGCCTTTTTAATCTAGTTTGTCAATACTTTTTAACAGAATAAAGTGAATTTTTATGGGTTTGGTTGCAGCGAAGTTAAAAATGTACAGCTTTTATAAAAATGTTTTTATTCGGCGCATGAGGAAATCTTTTGGAAGTGTATTTAATTTCTTTATATTAAATACTGTATTCAACTTCATTTCAACATTAAGTTAAGCTTTGAAATATGGTGAGATCTGCTTGTCTATTAAATATCCTTTTTTTGCAAAAGCTTAATTCAAGGCCCAGCTGTGCTTAGAACTTAGAAGAAAAGCTGCTAACTATTTCCAAAATGTATGTATTTACCTGTGTACCAAATATCACTTTAATCGGTGCCAGGATATGATTTTCTTTCATATATCCTTTATTTTTGAAATTGTTATATTCCACAAACAGCACAACCATGCCATGAAAAAGCTATTGGCTTAATCAACATTGTGAATTTCACTTTTAGTGTTTCAAGGATATACTAATTTTTCACATGTCCTTTATATCGAAAATTATATTTTTAGTTCATGTTTGTTATATCAACAGAGGTGTATAAATCTATATAAAATTATTGTTTTAAAAGTTTATTCTGAATTTCATATGAAGTATTGCAAGGATATGTTCATCTTCCACGTATCCTTTATGCAAAAAATTACAGTTTCAGTCCAGTAAATACCAAAAACGTATAAATACTTGTAAAATTTCCCAATATGACTTTCATGATTGCAAGGACATCCTCTTCTCCCAACATATCCTTTATGTTAATAATAAAATGTTTGTTACTTATTATTAGTTATTTAGAAGGCAATAAAACCTGGTAAATATTGGCAGAATTATTGCATTTTGCTTTGCTCTTAAATTCACCTCCACCAATGCAAGAACATGCTTGTTTTCTAATATATCCTTTTTTTTTGAACTATTGCTTTTTGGCTTAGTTTTGAGCCGAAAAAAAAAACAAACACTTGTTTATGATTGTGGAATTGCTGCATTTATCAGCGTTTAAAATTTTAGTTGCATGAGTGCAAGGATAAACTCAGCTTCCATATGTCCTTTATGTTAAAAATAACATGTTTAGTACAGATTGATTCAGTCGATAAAAAAATGTAAATGCCATTCAAAATTTCACCGTCAAGGGTTCCAAAAAGGGGGTTCCTTCATATATCCTTTATACTTAAAATTAAGTATTTGATACAGCAAAAATCAAACACTTTAAAAACTTGTAAAATTCTTGTCCAAAACGCTATTCTGAGTTTTAGGTAAATTGGTGCAGGGATCTATTAACCTCTCATGTAACCTTTTTTAGTA
Organism: Epicampocera succincta; assembly: GCA_932526305.1. Taxonomy (NCBI): domain Eukaryota; kingdom Metazoa; phylum Arthropoda; class Insecta; order Diptera; family Tachinidae; genus Epicampocera; species Epicampocera succincta. The sequence continues at coordinate 8,426,700 of OW052037.1, read as the reverse complement.
ATAAAATAACTTTTTATGTATATTTTGTTTAAATGACCCACACAAAAAGAATTCTGCATTCATAGAAACCAGTAGCTGGAGGAAAAATTATTAAAAAAAATAAATAAATGTAAAAACAACATTGTTCAATGTTAATAGCTCTTCACTCTTGTTGATTTCACATTTTCTTATTTTGTTTCAAACTTCTAATTTCTACGAACACATAAAGTTGAGAACTATTTCAGTCTTTTTGATCCTATTTAGTGCATTTGGTCTGAAAATCATGTGGAAAATAGTGGAAATAAATAGTTTGAATATAAAGTTTTACTCAAATCGTGTTCTTGAAACAACTTGTGCATCAAAATGTTTTCTTTGTAGCAAGACAAAAACGTTTGTTCCCTTTAATTTAACTCCACCTTTATTTTAAAACAGTTGAGCAAAAAAAAAGTAGTAAACACGGCAACAAAATAATAAAGTAATATAAAAAATATAAAATTTAATTAATGGCTGCCTTCAACTCTTTGTTTCAAATTTAAACACTTCAAACCAACGATTTAACAGACATTTCGACAGTTCATAAAGAAGAAAAACACTTTTCGTTTGTGGCAGTTTAAAGAATAATAAAATTTTGTGAATAAATTTACTTTGCACTTCAGATGCGAGTTAACAATAGAAAAGTTTGGCGTTAAAACACTAGACTTCAGCAGGAGTAACAGAACGTAGTGAAAATGCGAAGAGTCAAAAACGAATTTAAAGTGGCTGTATCGCTATAGATTTGTAATTTAAAAATATGCTCCAGTGATGGAAAACTAAAGTTTTCTTACTTTCACAGTTTAGTCGCATTGAAGAATGTCGGTAGCAGGTCAATTAAATGACTTCAATTACGATTTTTATTGAATGTGGACTCAATTATGTGGATTCACTTACGATTTTTTTTTTGTGATTGTCAACCTGTGAAAGGATTTCCCATTCAATGAAATTTTTAGTCTCATATTGTAACAGTTTCGTTGAAACAAACTTTTGCAAACAGCTTTTACATGTTCAATGAAAATTGTTTGCTGAAACAATGAAATTATTTGCTGAAAAGCCAAATTTTTACCCAAAAAAAAAATGCTTCCTCAACAAAAACTTCTGTTCAAATATTTTCAAATGAACTGAAACTTTTTGAAAGCTGTCAAATGTCTATCATATAGCAGCGCTCCAAAGAAACACTCTTTTATTTCTCAAGAAAAGGAAAATCGAGCCACCTTAATTTCTTCTGCCTGAAAAACTTTACTCTCTGGTAGATATTTATTTGACTGTTCTTAATAAGATCCCAAAAACAGAAAAAACATTATCAAAAGTTCAAAAGATAAAAACAATAAAAAAAACGTTTAAGGAAAAAAAGAAGGAAAACTTTTGCCCAGAAGGCGATGTATATTAAGATGTTCATTTAAGTGTCTTACAACAGCAACAACAAATTTGGAGGCGGGTTTAAAATGAAAGGAAATTATATTGCGCGTCATCCGGCCCGTGCAAAAAGAAAGTTATAACATGAAACCAACAACAAGAACAACGGGCGGTTATAAAAACCATCATTTGCTCAGCCGCTGTGTAGGAAAGACATCATACAGTTCTGCTTTATCATGAAGCAAATTTCTTTCCAACTGTTACGGTTTTATGCAGCAATCGAAATTGTACGCAAAACCAAAAACAAAACAAAAATGGTTGGAGTGAAGGGGCTGTAGAACTCAAATCCCCAGGATGTCATGATTAAGTCATAATAACTGTAAATGAATTCGCACTTGTCTTAAATTGAACTTTAATTTGTTTTTACAAGCTCAATTATGGCATTTAAAATGAAAATTACTTCTCTGCGGTCGTGAATACGGGGAGGGGGGAAAAAATGTATGAAATATTTTAGACAAATCCTTTGAAATGTTTATGTGTCAAAATAGCAACATGAGAGTGCAGGTTGTAATCTTTTAATTTAATATTTAGCAAAATATGTTTAGAAATTCGTAGGATTTAAGGAATTTTAAAATCAAGATGGATTTATATCGGGCGAAATTGAAAGCGCAGATCCAAACTCCAAAGTTTAGGAGGATTGTTCCGCAATGGCAATTTATTTGGATTTTATTTATACAAATGGAAGTATTACAATAAGTCCTACAAAATAGCAATTTTATTTATTAATAAAGGCTCGTATAGCTACGGAGCACGGCCCTCCTGACTTCCCACTAACTCCGTGCTAGAGCAGATGATGACTTTTTTCGATTACAACTGAGATTCAAATTTTCAAGACCTTCAAGAATAGATTTTTTTTTGATACTTAAAATTTATGTGACAAAATAAAAATACAAAAATAGATGTTATTCATTAAAATTTAATTTAGAATATGAAATTGATTTACATCATCGCTGGTCGTGATCATTTAAATTTTAAATGAAATATCCGCAATTAAATTAACAAATGTGTTATTTTACTACTATACAGCAGAGTCGTTTTGAAATCGCGTGTGATTTTAAAACCGCATGTGATTTGAAAAGCGCATGTGATTTTAAAATCGCATATTATTTAAAGTTCGTAATTTTAAAAACTTATACGATTTTAAAATTGCATGTGATTTGAAAAGCGCATGTGATTTTAAAATCGTATATTATTTCAAGTTCGTATGTAATTTTAAAAACTTATACGATTTTAAAATCGCATGGGATTTGAAAACCGCATGTGATTTTGAAATTCCATGTGATTTTAAAACCGCATATTATATTAAATTCTTTTGTCTTTTTAAAAACTTATATGATTAAAATATATATAAAATCGTATGCGATTTTACAATCCAAAAGATGCCTTTTATAAAACGATCAAATTAATTTAAACTTTCAAGCCTTATAATAAGTCCGGTCATGGCTGGCCGGCCACTTCTTTTGTCTAGCAAGTACCCATTCCAGATATGACACTGTGTTGCCACAACCACTGGCTGGTCGATGATTTGTTTTGCTATTTATTTGTTGCCCGTTTATAAGTTTTATTTGTTGTGTATCATTGAAATGTTGTTATTTTTACCTTGCGGCAAATCAAGTGCAACCATCGTCCTTTTTCCATTACCACTTACAACGACTGCAAAAAAAAGAGTTAAAATTTTCAGTCATTCAGCGCTTTTGTTTGTCATTTTTCACAAGCATTTCGCTTAAGTCGTCTGTATCAGACTTTTTTTTTGTTTGTTTATAAATACACGTTTATTTTCACTCTTCGTTCCAAGTCGAAGCCGCTCCAATTCTGTTGTATTAAAATGACAAACGAATTTTGTTTTTGTTTTTATATCATCTCTTTTACAAATTGCAGCGTATCTGCTTGTTTGAGAGTCACACAAACGAATGAATGTCCTTTTAAATACTTTATTTTGTTGTTGTCATTGTTGCCACTTCTGTTCTGTTCTGCTCTGCTCTGTTTTGTTTTTATTTTTGTTGTTGTTCTTGTTTGTTTATGCGTTTTTCCGCCTTGACGATTTTAAATAAAACCGTTTAACATACTGTCACCGCTACAACAACACAATAGCAAAGGAATCCCTTTTCACTAAATGTGAGTGGGGGGTTTTAAGTATGAAAATATTATTACAAGCTTTAAATAACTCTTATTTATACTCATCCCACAAACTCCCTGTGACGGAAGATGATCGTTTTTTTAAAATTCTTGTTTCTTTATTTTCTTTGTTTTAAGGAATTTTAGTAAAATTATTTACCTTGAAGTATTTTAAATTGCTATGAAGGACACACAAATGCAAAATAGGTCGCCTCAACTATTTTGAAAAGATTTAACCTCAACGGCCTTATAATTTCTTACTTTTGATGGATCTTGAGAAATTAACTGACAGGGGTTATTGTATGCGATCAAAGGCCGAAAATATATCCAATTAGAGGGTATGGACTACAGTTTATACTAAACTTTCGAGACCGGCATGTTGTTTTTTTTTTTTTGGTTTTGGTTTGTGTTTTTGGCAGCAAGACATTGTGAAGTTGCATTGAGAAACTGTGGTTCAGATATCAGACCGTATTGCATAAACACGATCAAAATGCTTGACAAGCATGTTTACAGTACCAAAGAAAATAATTTATTATTCATGTGAGATGCAATGAAAATAAATTAAAAATAAAAATTTGTGTGCGCTTGACGAGTCAATCATATACACACATCAATGTCTGACAGCAAACCCACCAGAATTCAAATACGTGCGATTTCTCTGCCTTGTTATTGGCTGTCTCAAATACATCACTGCAAACCAAACTCGTTTGTGACTTGTCAGCAAGAGATTTTGATCCTGTCTACCGTCCTTTATAGTTATCGAACTGTTGCACTATTCCTATAAAGACGTTTTACGTTTGGAAAGTTCATAAGGATCATTTTTTTCAATATGTTTTGCCACGTCCATCAAGCGTAATTATACAGTCCAACAGCATCAGCAAATGATGAAATTGTTTCATTACAATGGGGTTATTCTCTTAGTTGGGTCATTTAAGTTCACTAGTTCAATAAGCCATATAATGTCCCTCATGGAGTCGGTCGATTTCAAGCCACTCACATTTTTGCAAATTTTTGTGTAAAAAAACATTCATCAGTATGACATGCTGAAGCTACTGGACTAGCGTGCGTGCTCGTTACAGGGGCTCTGATACAATTGGAAACTAGAGCCAATTTGCCTAATTTTAAATATCACCTTGTGGCATCATTAGTTGAGGATAATCGTCAGCCTAAATTAGGTAATAGGCACTCCCATGACATGTCGGTTTATCAGGACATCTTCGCTTGCCGCACAATTTTTGCTGCATTGCACATTCTACACAAATTTTTGCACGAACTCAACATATTCGAAATCTTTGTTGGTACCCAAGATCCATCTATATATTTAACAGTTATTGTTTGAAGCTTTTTTTGTTTGCCACACCCGAAATTCAGTCAAAAATAAAGTATTTTAGTTCTGTTTTATTCCTCTTACTGACATCATAATTGTCATTTACAGTTGACGGTTTGTCAATAGTCATTGTTATACTTTCATTCGCACTTTTGTTTTGTTTTGTTTTTATTTATTTCGTTTGCTTTTGGTGAGAAAGCGCAGGTGTCTTACGTAATGAATTTCGCGAAAGCGACTACAAACCACTTACATATATTATTTTTTTTTGTTTTGCGCCCTGCTTACATTTTGTTATCGATAAACAAATTTTAAATTTTTGGTTGGATTAAAAGCAAAGTGATGAAATTTACAGACACTCGTACAGAGCAGACGTTAACAATGATGCACAGCTTAACCATTTAAATGCGCTGCATCCCGGACAAATCGCACTCATACATTAAGGTGGAATAAAATTGTAATTGTAATTTCCAGTTGCTAAATTGAAAACTGCACTTGATATGTTTTTAAAGTATTTGCAATAATAGAATTTTTATAGAAATATTTTTAAGGTCTAAGATGTTAAGACCAGTTTTCTTGTTTGGCGGCTTCAGGTGAGATGCAGACTAGGAGAACCCATTAGGCGATAATAGTGCAGATATCCCTCAAAGGTATAGAAAACAGCTTCAACTACGATGTGTAGGGGTATGCAGGCAGTTAAATTATAACGAATTTTGCAATTTGCTTGATATTTGTTTTATTGAAAAATATAAGTTAAAATTCAATCGATATGTTTTTTAGCCAAAAATAAAAATCAAAAAAATGCTTTCGACTGGAATGCCACAATATTAAATTAAAAACGTAATTGCTAGTTTATAAGTATTGTTTTTTTTTTAGATTTATCTAAGCGAAAACCAGGCCCACTTACGCCAAGTTTGTATAAGAAAATGTGGCTGGGGCATTGCTGAGGCTACTTCGCTTTAACTTTTCATTGCATTGTTGATGGTTTTGCGCGCTTTAACTCTAACAACAAGTAAAATTCTCTACATTTCGTTCATTTGATTTAATTTTTTTTCGGTTTTTGCTTTCATTTTTTTATTCGATTTTGTTGTTGTCTTTAATAACCACATGTAAGTTTTTGCTTAGTTTACACAATGTTGCCATATTTAGGGAACGATATTGTCAATTTGAGAACAAAAATAACAAAGTTGACGTGTCACAAAATCAAGTAAATTAATTAAGGCCTGAAAAGATGCGTAATCAAAATCATTTCTCGCAATTTCATCTAAAAACTAAATTTCGCAGATTTGTTAATGGAAGGGCTGAAGTCATTTAATTTCTGTTATAAGTCCAAGTACAAAAACCACATGCAGCAGTCATTTGTTTTAAACGGAGGCTTTCTTGAGCAGGAGCAATCAAGTCCTTTTTATTAGAGCTGTTGTCCTTATGAAATGGACTGTCTGCTCTTTAATTTTAAATATAAAAATATGCAAATTTTCTTATAATATAATTTTTTTTTTTTTTGTTAGAGTCTGTCTGTTAATAAATTAAATAAAAGCTCCAAATTAAGAAAGTAGACCTGCCCCCAAAAAAAATGTTCCTACCGGCTGCAAACTTGTCTCGTATATCACTCACTTACTCCAACATTTTGTAATTAGATAATAATCATTCATTGGCAATTACACTCAATCAATTGACAGTGTCAATAAATTAATCGCTCGCAACTTTTAAGACAACGAATGTGCTCAAGTTGCTGGCTTGCGTGTACACGAAAATAAATTAACAAACCAACATTCGTCACATGCAACCCGATACATAATGAGTATAGAACAAGTCCTTAAGACAATATCCTGCTCGTAGCTAAAAAAGAAATATTTTTGTTAAACAAATAAAAACGACATGGCGAGTATAACGCCAACTGCTCGGTATCTTGTAGCTGTACTAAAAAAATAAGCACTCGCTCGCTGAAAGTAAAATAAAAATACATAATTTATTAATCTGTATTATAGATTGCGGTGACAATAAATTATTGCGCCAAACACCAAACCAAATAATAAAAACAACAACCAACCTTTTTAATGGCGGGTATCAATTTTCATCTATAAAAATTATCAACAATAACAAACACGTAGAAACAATAACAAAAAACTTGTAACTGGTAGTGGGTGAGTGGGAGAGTGGGTGAGTGGAGGAGGGGGAGTAATTCACGCGTTTTGTTACACAATCTAAAATGTATCATCCAATGATAATGTAGCGGACATTAAAAGGTAGGAAAAGGTGGTAGAGAAATCTATAGATTACAAATCGTTTACACTTAAAGAAACCGGTAAGAGGGCAAAACGAGATCTGAATGTTTGAGTGACTAAAGTATCCTTGCAAAAATATGACCTCCAGAATGCTAATGCGTAGAGCAGCGGCAATGCATTGGCTGGTCTGCCCCCAAACTAAAAACGTGCTAATTAAGATTCTGGAAATCTTTGAGAGTTTGTCAAAGATTAAACACAGGAATACTAAAACTCCTTCAATCTATTACATTCGACCAATCGTCCAAAGGTCGTAGGTTCGATTCCTACCAAAGATTCTGCTAGGAAACGATAACCAAAAAATATACAATAAACAATGACGATGATAGACTTTTATAAACTTCAATAAATTCTTTTAAAAGTGTCCGCCCTACACAAGCCCCATGCAAATGAATTTTGGCCCGCGTGTACGACAATTACACGATTTACACATATGAGAACATGCATTACACGAGTACGAGGGTTTACGCAGACTATCAAAAAATTTTGAAAGTCAACTCACCGAACTGGCATACGACGACTCTAGTTTGTCGCTATAACACGAGTATGATAATTGTAGTATGAGGGCATACCGATGTTGACCCTCTAATACACACTTTATAAGCAAAATAATGGTAATTTCCGTAGCAGTTTTTATTCATTTTGCTTTGAAACATTTTTAGATTTCGCTTTTAAGCCAGAAAATATCGCTTAAATTTCAGTTCTTAGTGTTGAGAAAACAGTAATTGAAGTAGAAAGCATTTAACTGCTGGCTATACTTTCTGTTTAGAGCAAATGTTTTTGTCAGTGTAGGCTTTGAATTCGTTATGGCAGAAATAGACTAGATGATGGCGTTGACGAGGATGAGGACCATGATGTTGATGATGACGACGACAACACCTATAAACATTAACTTGTCAATATGGGTAATTCATTATGTCTGCTGTTTATCCCCATATTTTAAATGTAAGTACCCCCAGGACATTCACAAGTATCAGTCTATAAAATACACTCATGGCCATTCCTTTTATGTGCTGCCCTGGCTGAGTTGTCGTGTTGTTTGCCTGGTTCGTATACTGAATATTTATTTATTTATCTTTTTCTTTGCATTTAATTTCATACGCGGGCTATAGCACTCGTATTGTTGTTCGAATGTTGTCAGTTATAAAGAACCAGAAAAAAAAAGAAGGAAACATTTCAAAACCACAAGTACTCGTGTCGGTTGGCAAAACATGCAAACAACAAATTCTATTTGTTATAGATTCTATTGATGTTGTCACAGGATGTGTGGTTTTTCAATAAACACCAATATGTATTGTCCTGGCTGAAATAAAATTGTTTAGCATGAGCGTTAAATGGACATTTTTGTATACATATGTTCATGTATGTTGTATATAATAAATAATTTATAAAGGCCACATTATTTGGCGATTGTTTTACCTAGTGGATGAAAAAACTGTTCAAACTGTCTTCATGTGCATGGAACAAATTGGAAGTCCAGGTTTTTCACTGCGTGACTTAGTGGCAAAAAATAACGATACTGCAGTTTCCTTTAATCTCTTACCAAATCTCGAATATATAGAGACCCATTGTAAGCATAATTGTAATAGAATTCAAACTATAATGCTGCTTCTTAAGAGTCTCGAAATCTTCGAAAGTTTTGTAAGAGATTAAAAATATAAACAATGTTTTTTAATCTATTACAAATCTTTGAAACCCGTAATAAGTGTAATTGATATAAAATTAAATTATAAAATATAATAATTTTCATTAAAATTGTTTTTAAATTTTATAAGAGATTAAAACATAAACCACTTTTCTTTTAATCTATTACAAATCCTTAATTAGTATAATTGTAAAATTCTTCAAACTTTAAATTTTCAAAAGCTTTGTAAGGGATTAAACAAAATATTTGATTATCCTTTAATCTAGTACAAAACTTCGCTTATTTCAAGAAATGTAGTATTCGCAATTATAATAGAAACCAACTATAAAACATAATAATCAAAGAAATCGTAGAGATCAAAGAAAAATACCCAGTTTAGCTCAATCTATTTAAATTTTTGAAAATTTTTAGAACTTTACTGTTAATAATAGAACTGTTAATAATAACTGTAATAGATTCAAATATTACGGGTTTAAAAAATATTTTCGAGAGTTTTGTAAGAGTTGAAAGAAAAGTACTCCTTCAGTCTATTACAAACTGTAATAGATTCTAATATAAAAGACCATCATCAGAGTTTGTAAAAAAAAATAAAGAAAAAATTATAAAATTTCCTTTTAATCTAGTACAAATTGTTGAATATTTTGAGCAACATATTAAACATAATTGTAATACAATCAAACTATAAAACATTTCAGGCTGTCAACAACTTCGACAGTGTATAACAGGCCAAACCAAATATACTGCCGTTTTGTTTAATCTATTACAAACTGTCGACTATAGCGTAAATCGTAATACTTTAGATATATCTCCTTGAAAAGTTTGTTAGCATAAGAAATTAGAATTCTCATATGCTTTTGTATAAAATCAAAAAAAAAATCTAATGCTATTTTTATTCATATTTATTACTGTGCTCGAAACCTTCGAGAGTTTGTAATAGATTAAGGCAAATTCAAGTGGTGTTCCTTCAACCTATTACAAACTTTCGAAGATTTCGAGAACTATAATAAGTCGTATTATTCGAATACGAAATTTGTTTACTTTGTTTCTAGTTCGGCTGTACGAACTTCTTAGAGAACTTTTTCCTGACGTTCAATTTTCTGTTGTAATTCGATTTAATTAATATTTTCCTAATTAAAACTATTTCGAACGGCAATTTTTAGGAAGTAATAATTTTGGTTTCGGTAGCAAAAGGAACTTCAATTTTACCATTCGATAACGTCATAGATTCAAGGAAATTTTCAAAATTTAAACTTAAATTTAAAAGTTGTTGGCCAGATCCATTTTGTACATGAAAGAAGAGTTTTCATCAGCAGGGATTTCATCAATTCATTCATTTTTTTGTGTTTTCATATCAAAGATTGTAGTAAAACTGATGATGATGATGATGATGATGATGATGCGCAACGGCACACAGATGTGCATCAGAGCAGCGCCGTGATGCGTTTAGGAACGGGCTCAGTTTAAAGTTTCATGCAATTTACGCAAAAATTTGCAACATATTTGAAGTTCAAACCTTTTACGGAGTGAAAAAAGATGTCACGTTATCAAACAAAAATTGTTAAAACAATATTGTTCAATGTTAAACATCTGCTTGTTTGTTGAAGCAGAAAAGTTTTCTTTAAAACAAAAGAAAACTTGTCCCACATTTCGTTGGTTTTAATTATGACTTTTTTATATCAGTGTTGCGTATCACACCAGAATCACTTTAATAATTTAGATCTTATTTTTGCTGCATTTTCCCACAATTGTCAACGTTCAACGATTAAATCCATTAAAATAAAATTTAATTCCACACTCCATATATGTGTGTGTGTGTGTATGTGTGTATGTATTTTTGTTTTATTTATTATTAAAAAATAAAACATATGAAAATAAAACTTGTAAACATTTTGTAAGTTTAATAGTTTTGTTTGTAGTTGCTGTTGGGTTTTTATTAACAAATGCATTTCTCAGCATTTCATAATTGAACAGCAGCGCCCAGTTTTATTTTTATTTTCATTTTCATTTTTCTTTTGTTTTCAATTTTAATTCATTGCCGCAATTTGAAATGTACAAATTGTTCCTAAATACGAGTGTGTATGTGGTTGTTTGTTGTTGGTGTTGGTGTTGTTGGTGGCATCTGAACATATATATATGACAAAAAACGCTAATTAAACACTTGCAACAAAGTGAGGAAAGTAATAAGAGTATGACTAAAATTTATATCTGTATGTTGCATGTACTCGTATCTCAGCAATTTCATAATTAATGGAACATTTGAGTTGCCTTGTTTGTTGTTGTTCTTTTTTTTTTTTTGTTTTGTTTTATTCTCATTTTTAAATCATGCAAAAGTTCGAAAATGTCAAACTGACCAATAGCATGTTGTATGGAGCGTGAGAAAAAGTTTCTTCCATAAATTGAAACAAATCTTTGGTGCGATCATAAAGAAAAAAATTATTATTAAAGGGGTTGGGTATTAAAATTGATTTTAAAAATATAAAATTTGGCCCGTAAAAAAGCTCTGTTTGGCGAATAGTACAATATGTCAGGTTTTTTTCAGCAAACTCATATCATTTAGTGCATTTGTAGACAAATATGGCAACGTTGGTTTTGTACAGTTAGGCTATGTGGCAACGCCAGCCCTAATATTGCACTTAAATCAAAGCGAAGTCTAGTCGATTTCAATTAAAATTTATCCCAAAATCTATATAATATATATCACTTTTTTTATCAGGATTTCATTTCATAACAAAAGCAGCCGACTAGAAACGCACAAATTTTTTATTGCGATTTTCAAAACTTTCCTGAATTTGTAAAAGATTAAAGAAAAAATACTCGAATTTCCTTTAAACCATAACAAACTGTTCAATATTTCGCAAACCGCAATAATCAATAAAAGTTACACGTTTTCCTTTTTTAAAAATAAACTAATAAAATAAATATAATAAATTTTTCCAAAATTCAAATTTTCGCACTTTTTCCTGTCAAACTGTCAAGCTTTATGGGCTCAGTGTTGCATTTTTTAGCTGCTAATAAAAAAGATCAGAGCTGAGTAGATTTTTTGCAAATCTGCTGGCGAAATGGATTTTCATTTTGTACAAAAACTATCATCAAAATCGTCTAGATTTGGCTGCAAATTTCCTACGAACTTGATGTGACTCTCTAAGACGCTGGTTGCGGTAGTTCATATCCTGCCAACATGTTGCAAAAGACGCGGCGTACACTTCAATTACCATTTTGATCAATATTAATTCCAGAACTAAACCTTAAGAAAAAAACTTTACAACTAGGCAGCCCTGGCGATTTTAATTCGCTTTGTACAAAATTTTACGTTCATTTTGCTGGCAGAATTATTATCTAAAAAATAGTAGGCGCTGCATGAACTAGAAATTATAGTATTCCTTTTGCCGTTTAGTCAACATATGGAATTATTTTTTCATTTCTTAAAGTTTTGATTTCAATTTTGCCTACAAGATGCCAAACTGACGCCGCACACAAGTGTGCTATAGGTCAAGAACATGTTTCAAAATATTATTTCTGCAAATTGAAGTGACTGCTTAGTTATTTCTTTCCAGCTAAAAGTTTATAAACACCCATGCAATCTTCCTAATTAAGGGTCTTGATCTGAAAAGGTGACACTCGTTTCCAGTTTCATTGATTTATTTTACTGCGGGAATTTTTCTAAAAAATCATATCACTTGCCTGGATATTGATGCACTCCTTTCGAACAGCCAATTGTCGTTTCGCCTTTGATAGCAACAAACGATCCTTCCTATACGTTTGTGTGTATATGCTGGACAAATCATATAGAAAACAGCAAATCAGTCGTAAGAAAGACCAAACCCGCGCCACAATCGCAACAACCTCAAACTAAAGAAAAGCGCAAAAGTTGCTTTACAGACCAACTTTTCCAGCCGAACAGTGAGAATATTTGTTATCATATTCGCATCATGCTCTGTCACCCATTCCCCCCATTATCGTTCATTAAGTGAGTAAAATGTTCGAGGCACAGCATGAAAGCCTGAGCGTGGCGTTGTTATTGAGACGGCCAAACAATTGCAACACTCGCAGTGCGAATGTGTGGCGCACAGCGTGGCGTGGTGTGGTATTGTGTAAAAATTAATTGAATTTAATTGATTTGCCAAACCAGACTAAATTGGCCAGTAGTGTTGTGTCTACAGATTCGGTACATCACCAACAGTGTGGCATCTGAATGGCGCGAATGTGTGTGTGAGTGTGTATGCGTGTGTGTGTGCGTGTGTTTATTCTTTGTTTACCACGGAATTGATATCTCGTTTTACATGCAGAGAAAAAAGTGAGCGAAATAATAAAAAATATTAAAGTTTTATTAATATGAAAATAATGGCTAAGACGGCCACGCTGATGTGGGACAGACCTGTCCTCCAAAAGTCCCCAAGAGTTTGTAAAGTTTAAGAGAAGAAAGAAGTAATTTTTGATTCTTATCAGTACCGGCCATATGGTCGAAAATGCAGACGTGATCTAGTCAACGTCTTCTCTCTCACTTTAATCGTCAGGAATTACACATTTCGCAAATCACCCCCCACGAAATAGTTTCAGGCACGATGTCCTGTAAACAATTTTTGGGTCATACGGGATTCAAGAATTCAAGCGAAAACAACAGCGTATGCATTACGAATAGTTTTATGTTTCATATATGAGCAGAGATCTATATCCTAGATGATTTTAGCTCATGCTATTCAAATGATCTGGCAACAGTCAGGACCAAGACCAACTTACTTTTCATGCCTGACAAACTATGCACTACAAAGAGTTAGAGAAAAGTTGGCATCTATTAAAATTTGATATACTGAAAATGCTACCACCACTTTTACATTTTTCTGGGTCTGGCAGCATGAGGCCACTTATCTTACCAGACTCGTTACTCATATCTTAATTAAGAGCCAAAGCGATATTGGTACAGTTTATTGACGACGACCGGTTTGGGTCTATGATTATTAATTACGAGAAACAAGCCTTTACGCAATTAGTTATCAATTTATTATTATAGTACTTTCGTGCGTTAACAAAAAATCCATCGATTATCTGATCCTCCGGAACCAGCTACCGCCAATTCATCTCCAGCGTCCATATGCCGAAATTTTATGTATTCAACATCGAGATAAATTTATCTTTCGATTTGACGAAAACTTGTTGAATTAATTGTTACAAATTTCACATCTTTTGCCTTTTAACTGTCCTGAACATTTATATACATAAATGAAATCATTTTTTCCAGTGTACTTTTATTTCGGTTACTTGGTATTAGAAAAGAAAAGCTTAATGGCTTGAAAACTGAGACAAAACTCTACAATAATAAGTGAAACTAAGTGTTTGTTAATAGAACATGAAATTGTTATAAATTAAGTGAATCATGGGGAAGCACTTTTCTTGCGTATTCACAGCATTTGAAAAGCAGAGCACCAAATGATTGCAATCTTGAAAAAAAATATACACTTTAAATTTACCTCAAGGAATTTCCACAATTTATAACAACTTCTCATTAATGTCATCGTGACCATTGACGTAATCTTAGGATAGATCGTTAGATATCCGCGAGCAGCAGGGTTTACCTGAGAGTACTTCATTACTGCTTTCACAGCAACTAACGCCATAGTTAGTAAATGCATGAATATTGTGCTGCCGGTTGCCACGAACTCTTCACAAAAGATTTTTTGATGAAACAGAAGACATACAAACCCCTCGTTGTGCTTGTTTGGGCGCCAACACGGGCTAAAACGTCTTGGCTGGCAGCAACATGCATTGTTTGGCAACTCCTGACTATAGCGCGGTAGTTCTCTGTACTCCTGAGTCCAAATTTCACTGAAATGCTGTTGCTTTCAACAGATTTCTATTTTGCTAAGGAACTATGGGGTAGGGAATATCAGGTGGGTCTTTTAAAGGCCGGATTGGGAGCTTGACTTCCCTAGCTATCTAGAATATTAATGATAATAATATTATTAATTATTATTATTAATATTAATGATAATAATAATTATATATACAAGAAATTGCCAACTTTGAAAGCCATTCATAAGTTAATCTCGTGGAATTGATCTGCCGTTGATAGGCCGAAATTTCGTCACGAAAATCTTTCGCAACTCAAAAAAAACAAGGCAACGATTACCTGTTACATAAATGAAAATGCCTGTGTCACATGTCTTTCAGATCTCAAATCTGTGTAGGGCAACTTCAGCCCATATATTATCGCAAAAGCTTGTTAATAACGACTGACACTGTCGCTTGAACTGTCCGCCCCCAACAAAATGTTGTCTTACCTAAAACTGTACACAATTTTTCGCGTCGAACGAAAACTTGACCAACTGGAATGTTTTCACTCCTTTAAGTTCCATTGTTGTGGATATTTTCCTATGACATCATCTTATATATTTAAAAAGAAGCTCACCAAAAGATAAAAACTTGAATTCAATAGGGAAGTTTTAATTGAGGAAAAATTGTTCGTGTTGTAGTTGTTGGGCTTTTTTTTTGTTTTGCTCAAACCCACAAGACATGATAAAGAGAATTAAAGGGTGATTAGAAGTGTTCGTTTCTCCGGCCATGTGAAAAGGCGCTGCACTAGTCGCGTTGTGTGTTCATTATTAAATTGTTTGTGTAATTTTTCATATTGTTAACGCGACAACATGAAACGCTTATGACTGTGGTAAATGTCATGCTGCATAATTTACGAGTTACACTTACTAATTTTAAAAATTGTTTATGCTAAAAATAGACTTTAGAACAGCCACAGAAATTCTTAAAGTCAATTTTTTTATCTGTGTTTATTTTTTTTTTTTTTATTTTAAATTCTAATTGTAATTGAACTTTGAAGACTTTATGAAATAAGTCATAATTGTGGCTTTCCGAATGGAGTCGTATGAAGCAAAGATTTTATCTCAAGGAAATTGTTAACGGATTTTTTTAGGTCAATTGGGGGCCTTATGGAAAAGTATTAATATAAATTAATGCAAAAATTATGGTTCATTTAGTATTAATAAATGATGAATCATTGAAGGAAAATTTAAGACATCACACACGGTACTTGGTCGTTTCGCTGAATTATATGAGCGGAAATTCAAGTGAAATGAATTTACGAAGTTAAGCAAATATGCAAAGAGTCTTTCATTAAGCGCTGCTAATCTGAGTAGTTAATTAAAAGAGCAAAGCGGGAGTGAGATGCCATCAAAATTTTTCTACGTTTGTAAGTTGGCAAAATATGGCAAAGTCTGTATCGTGTTGTTGTTCATACCATCCACTTTAGGCCACAAGAAGTTGACCCTAATCGATGATTTGGCCAGGGTCGTTTACAAAAACTTGACGCCGCCGCACCAAAACACACAAAACAGACACTTCTTTCCGACACATCTAGAAATGGCCTTAATTCCAACTGATTACAGTGTCCAATCAACGAATACACCTCGCGTAATCCATTGCTGTTTGCCATCAACTTCTGGGTCAGTTGTGTTGCGGTTGCTGCAATGATGGAGAATTCGCCAAATTGTGGTGTTCGACTACGGGAAAATCCATTGCCTTGGATTCTTCTATGCACTTGCACTGTCAGCAGCGATATTTTCAGCAAATATTTCTTGTTGACTAAATTAGAGGACTCAAATTGAACTTTTCATAATGCGAACAATCTGTGCGGCCACTTAATTATACCGAAATCAGCGAAACGTTATCCAAACAGAGCACCAATTTTAATACAACAGATTTTATTATTTTCTCTATCCAGTCCTGGTGATTAAACCGAATAGTATAAATGAATGCCAGCCAAACAGATACGGTTCATACAGCTTCAGAAATAAAGATACAGCTTCAGAAATATGACCCCTGGTAACTGCCAATGTTGGGAAATGTCTATAGGAAGAGCATGTCTAATGCGTTGGACGACAACATACCAGTTACCTGGTTTGCTTTTGACTTTTCTGTTGACTGTCTACTTTTTTCCAGCAGGTTTGTTATTATATTAATTTTCTAGGAGCCTTTTCTAGTTGTTCCCAATATTTGAAGTTGATGAAAAGCTCTGTTTTTCTTTCTCTCTTTCTCTTCCTCTATCGCTTATTTTTTAGATACTGCTTTTTTCTAATGCAATTAATCCAAGCTTTTATATGAAAATAATTATTTGGAAAGCGATAGAGCTACACGAGTACACGACCCCAGTGTTAACTGTAGTCCATGTCAATTTAATATGATGTCTAAAATATGGATATTAAAATCGCACAAAACAAATCAATTAGTACTATTGAAGAATTAACGTATCATAGAACTGGAGGATGTCCTAGAGGATACAAATCCTTATGCACCAGAATTAAATTTACTTGGTTTTTATCCTCTCAATAACTTTTAAGAACATCTATGACAAAAAAGAACATTTTAGTGTCCAGTGTAATTTTAATAAGTCAAAATTAAAGTTTAATATTTTCTTGTTTGTAATAATAAATGCGATCACATATTTTCTTTATACTCGTATTATATTATCCCCCTGTAGTGCCTTGTATCCACCAAGTTTGTAAATTACAAAATATTAATGGCATATTTTTCTCAGAAATTAATCAAAAGTATAAAAAAAAATCTGGGATTATAAATTAACTTCTTCAAGATTATTTCAATGCTGCGCAATAAAACAATAACCATTGAAACAATTTAAAAGGATGGCTTTCGTTCTGTTGAAATGATTCACCCATTACAAAATAATTCAATTGTTGTGCCATAAATTACCAACCAGTTGGCAAAATTTACACCCCGTTTTAATACCAGAACTCTAAAACTCTGTGCAAAAATTTAAATATTGTATATTTAACTGCAAAACAGTTGTTGAAAATTAAGTAAATGATTCCGTTTAGGAACAGTAAAAAATCATTAAATTAATTAACCTATTGCGTGTTAAATGTTTACGCTTCCATGAATCGTACTCGCATAATCAAGGACTTTAAGTTCAAAAAGACAAAGATGAGAAAAAGAGGCAAAAGTAAAATGATAAAAAAAAACGAAAAGTTAAAATTAAACTTAATGACGAAGTGAATCACAAGTAATTTTAAATTTGTTTAATCTTTTTCTTTTCCATCAGGCGCATTTTGCCAAATCAGAGCATTTTCCTTTTTTTAGTTAATAATTTTTTTCTCATATTTTTATATATATTGTTATAATCAAAATGAAAGCATTTTAAATAATAATAAAAAAATATTTATATAACTAAACTTAACAGTCAAACATGTTGCCACGGTACTGACTTCATCACACCCATCACGGTACTGACAGCATTTCTTAGATATCGTAAAATAAAAATACCCAAAGAAATTAAAAAAGTAATAACAAAAATTACATTTAAAACATTGTTAATGTAAGTAGTCACGGTACTGACATTACAACACTTACTGTGACATTTTGGGATGGGCAAAATTAAACTTAACTTAATTTAAATAAAAAATAAACAGGGAAGTATAACTTTGAGAATAATTCGTCATACTACTGAACTAAGCGAACATGACACGTTGCTGACAATGCTTTTTCGAGAACAAAAAGTTTGTAAAAATAAAAACGTGAAAAATACAAGTAAAAAAATCATAATAAAGATAAGATATGAAATTCTTGTTATGGTAATGATATCTTATACATGACACGGCGCTGACATCTTATATTAAAACAATTAAATAGGACTGAATTAAATGCAATATAAACGAAATATGTAAAAGATAACAAATTCTTGCCAGAGTATTGATTTCTTGAAAATGGCATGGCAATATTTTTCGAAAACAAAAATTTTATAGCAAAAAAAAAATGCCAAAAAACTAAAAACAAATTATAATAATAAAATTATAAGAAGATTAATAACTTTTGTTATTGCGGTGACATGGCACGGTGCTGACATCTCATATTAAAACATTTAATGCAATATTTTGAGATGAATAACATTTTAGAACGTTTGGATCAGTTTGACTTCATTAAGCAGGACACGGTACTGACAATTCATATTAAACCAGCTTTTATGATTTTTTTTTTGTAAAAAGGAAACAACTTGAATCGGCATTTACTTGACACTTGAGTACTGAAAAATAAAGCTGCCAATTTATTTATTGAATAACGCAATTTTTGCTCAAGCGGCTTTATTTTCATCTCTGTCGTAGAATTGTTAAAGGCCCCCTTGAAAAATGGTATAAAAAAAGTTTCAAAACTAATAAACTTCTGTTTTCTGGGCGCATTATGAGAAAGCCAAAAATGCATTGACTATCACTTCCTTTCTTCCTGGACTTGGCGTGACTTTTTGTATTTCAAATAATTTAGCTTTTCATTGATATGAAATAAATTGTATTCACACAACAATTAAATTTCTATTAACATGAAGAAAAATGTTAAACATTTAATCCTTTCACTGACTTGACAAGGCAAAAAAAACCGAAAGAAATGGATTCAGTCTAGCAATAACACCACTCCCTTGCTGATAAGCAGTTACACAGTTAAAGGACGAAAAATATGCAAAACGTCCTCAAGGTGTGTCGCGAGTTTTAATAAATATGTCACTGCTGTACACACAATGAAAAGCAATAAACTGCTGACAAAACGAAAAAAAAACATACATTCTCATTCATTAGCAAACAAAGTTAGTATACAAGTCTATTTTTATGATCGCATGCCAGGATCTGATGATAATAACGAAGCGTAAAATCACGTTTAACTTTTGAATAAAAAAAATGTATTGAAAAATTTTGCTTTGTTTCTAATAATGTTCGGCCATTAATTAATTTAATGAGTATCATTCATAATTCCTTCATCTTTTCTTGGTCTTTTTTGTTATATTGGCATGTTTAGCCACAATTATGCTTGTTTAGAAAAATGTCCTGTGGCTTTTAACTGCTTGTTTCCGTAGCAGATTTTCATCAGTTTTGTGCTTATAGTCAACTTTGATTTCTGTATTGTTTGGTTTGCCAGATGTAATTAAATTTTATTGGAAATTTGCGTGTTTCATTGCGGGTTAAATGTTTGATTCTACTAAAGTTTTCAATAAATAAATTGATCAAAATGAACGACTAATAAATGGGAAATTCCACCTATTCTAATGTTGGTTATATTTGGGGCAAAAAGTGAATAGACTGCAGATGACAATATTTTGAGGGCAATATAATTTTGCTGAACTTATTGGTAGCGGTTGAATTTCTGATCGAAAAAATAAAAGTCTTAAATAACAGTTTTTGATAGAAATTAATAGAAATGTATTGAAAAATAATTTTTGTTGCAATTTTGCTTTAGCCCAAGTAGCCATAAATAAACCAGCAAACATTTACTTTGTTTCAACGAAAATATTATGATATGAGTCAACAACGAGCGGTTTGCTGGGCCGCATTCAACCACAATATTAATTGAATGCCAGAAAAACAGCCATAATTTTTTCTATGCGGCAATTAAATCTTGTACAGAGAAAAGGAACTTTTAAGTGGTTTGAAACCTCCTAATATAAAAACCCTTAATATTTTCTCATATTGAAATAATTTTGATGAAAAAAAATTATATCAAATAAAAAGCTCTTTCATCAATACTTTAAACTGATTCTCTAAAAATTTGAGAATCACTCCAGCTGTTTGCTGGCCATAAAGCAAAATCCAACAACGTTCAAATGCGCCCACAGCAAAAGCCACCGTTTTACAAATGAACGTTCTAAATCTGATAATCCGAAAATTGTTTGACAACATGTGTAAGAATTGTAATTTGCTGTGCAAAATCGCATAACCTCAAACAATGCGTAGAGATGTTTTCAAATTACATATAAAAAAAGGGGTGAACATATTGAAGGATACGCCTCCAACTTGCATAAGAAATAAGAAAACAAACAGCAGCTAAATGGGGAGAACAAAAATCAAGGATCAAAGAAAAAATACATTATGAAAATCATGAATAAATTTTGCGGTTCAATTGTTACAGTTACAGACGTCATACACACACACACACACACACACACACATACTCGTACATAATTGTTTGCGCATTTAGAAAACCACGAACGAAAAAATTAAAACTCTTATACAAACATTCAAAAGCACACGTGCCCACAGTCAACAGGGCTACACAGGGATTTTAGGCAAAACGTTGCTCTTAACAATATGCTCCTGCTGGAAAAGGGGTGTATTTTATACATATTTAAAAGCCTTTAATTATGGGATAATGTTTGATCAGCGTTACCGGCGAGTTGCCTTTGACTATTCGCAGGAAATAGTTTCAATTTCATTGTATGACATTAAAATTGAAATGTAAACATTGCGCGTTTTTTTCCCCCTTCTTCACCTTATTCGATGCCTGGAAAAAGGAAGGAAATATTTAAAACAACAACACTAATAATCATTAGCCAGCTAAATGCAGTTTTAGGCGAGGGGGGTTTTCGTTTCGCCTGAAAACTGAAGCAAACATTTCAACCCCTTCCTTTAGATGGGCCAGAATATTGAACTGTGTGTATATTTTGTTCGCCTCAGTTAATTGTGCTACAAAATACTTTAATCATGCCTCAGTTCACATGTGACAACATAATGACGACAACCAAGGAGCCAGCAACAACAACATCAAGCTGTTTTTCTGGTCATAGAAGAGTTATTGTATTTAAGATGGCATTTTTTTGTTCAATTAAATTATGAAGATACAATCATTTAATAATACGGGTCACAGCTGATGGACTGTGTTCTTTTACATAATATTATGAAATTTCGTTTGTCGTGATGGCAACTGCTGAACGCTGGGCTTTTCACGCCTGTTGTGAAAGGAAATTTTGTTACAGATCGCTTCTAAAAAGGACATACTACATATATCCTTTATGCTGTAGTCATGCACGTTTGCATCTATTGCAGAAACTGGTATTATTATTATTATATTGTTTGTTTGTTTTTTTTACCAATTTTCATAATCGGCTTGAAAATGGTTTGCACAAATAAGAAAAAAGGATGTCAGAAAAAGCATTTTTCGTTTAAGCGATTGACAATTTGTTTTTGCCTGAAGTTTCAGTAAATATTTCTGATTAATACAATAATTTTATTCTCATTGCACCTTTAATAATAAGTCGTTTTCAAAAGGCAATAATCGCAAATTGTTGTTAAAATAAATTCAAAATCGATTGTTTTCCATCACACCTGATGAAAACGAAAATTTTCCGAACAATCCGCTTCTATCACATGCCTGTTTATTTTCTTATCTTCGGCGCATAATCGGTTTTTTATAATAAGTTTATATAAAATTAAACATTTGATTGTTACAGCTAAACTTTTAATTATTTCAATTAAATTAGTATTGTTTAAAAATGCAAATTCAAAAAATATTTTTATTAATGTAGCAAATATATATCTCTTATATAAAATTTGGCATTTCAATTTGTTTCTGTGTAGTAAAACGCAACTCACTGTGAAAAAAAACAAAATGGCCACTAAATTTTCTAAAAAAAAAAGTTGATCTTTAACATTTTTATGGCGTGGGAAAATCATTTAAAACTTTTCTCAGTGTATAGAAAAAAATTTCACGCTAATTAAATTTTAGCTTTGATTGAACTACGAATATAATTCATATAATTAATATTTTAATCCGTTCAATTAAAAAGCTGGCATTTATGCAAATTTAAGCAAAATTTAATTATTATAACAAATATTTTATATGGCTGATGGCCGTTCTCAAATCACATGAATTGTAGGTGATTTTAAAATCACACGTATGATTTTCTAGTGTTCTGTAAATTGTATCCTTTTAATATTTTTCGATGTCATTTTCCATTACAAAATGATTTGTAAAAGTTTTGGACGCCCCTGAATGTTTCAAAATCACAAAATTTTATGGAAAAATTTAATTTAATTTAATTTTGTTCTGCATAAAGCTGCAACCCATAAGCAAACATAAAAAAATGGCCCCATTCCTGTGATATCAACGGTACCGCGTACTACTCAACGTGACAAAATATTACAGCATTAACTCTTTAATTTCCATTTTACTCTTCATCGGAGCTAAACGGGCTTAAAAGTATATTTTAGATTTATTTAAAATAAAATAAAGACCAACTACATCGTTGTTGTTTATTGGGAACCCCGCTGAACGAAGATTTCTGTCCTGCCAACAGGCTCCCAAATGATGTATTGAAGAGAACAAACCGAATTTGAGGCGAGTTTTCATTTTCCATTTTGAAACCTGATATTATTTTTAGATATTCCAAAAAAAAAAATTGAGTGTGACAAATAACATGTTTTCAAAACCTTTTAAGTTCAAGTCTCTATTTTGCAACCTGATGGCACCTTAATGTACATTTTTGTAATTTTTTTTATGAAATGAACAGGCCAATTAAGAATTTTTGTCAAGAGATCAAGATAAAATACCGAAAACTAACTGAAACGACTGACGCGATAGGCTAAAGAATATCATATCCTGTTGAAGCACAATAAATGGAGGATGGTCGGAGTGTGAAGCGCCGTCATCATATCCTCCAAAGACATTAACGTCATGCCTCTTCAACAACAAGGCACAGAAAACTAATTGAGTATTAACCGGCGCAAATCCGGACAACTTAAATTGTTTTCAATGCTGCACCTGCTTAAGCGTTTGAGGCATTTCTAAGCTTGCAAGATAAATTGATGATGGCAAAAAAAATATTAAAACCAATACTGAACTCTCGAGCCACTGAAAGGAAACGAACATACGAAAATACACCTTCACTGTCATTTACAAAACTTTTCTGAAGGACAATTAAAAGACGTTTGTCCTGCACGACATTTTCCTCAATGCTGATTTCCTTAAGAACCTGTGCGATACGGTCACAAAGTCGTGCATTAATCATAAATGTCACAAGCTAAAATTTGGTCTCCCTGTTGACCCACGTACCACATGACGTATGACATAATAGGGAAATGTTATGCACACACAAACAAACAATCTATTTTATTCAGCCAATACTCGTATATTAACCACATGCTTGTACATCAAACACCCGAGTAATTTATGACAAACATTTTATGTCACCTCTTTTAGGGTTTAAATATTCAAATGGCAAAAATAACAATTTACGTGGAAAAAAAAACAATGTTATCAACACTAAAGCTAAATACTTTTTAGCTTGATTTCTTCAGGGAATAAAAGTGAAGGGGGTGAAGGAACAGGGTTGCAAAGTGCTCAAACAAAATCATACTGACACAACAACTGACACCGGTCTACAACAGTTTGGTGATGTGGAGAGCATTTCACTGATGATAGTGGAGCGTTGCTACGAGTGAAGTTGGTTTTGTTTCCTTTCGTTTTATCACTTTTCTTCCGAATGTTACACCTTAAAGCAGGAAATTGCTGCGAATGAGTGCATTAGTAACCTTTTTATACATTTATAATTTGCTTAATTACTCAAAAATTCAAAACAATGTTAAACATTCGGAGCACAAAAGTGGGTGAAGAATATCCATCATGTGAAAGAAACACAAAATAGTTTTTTTTTTTTTTTTTTTTTTTTGTTGACTTAAAAAGGACAAACCTTTTTGAAACCAAAGGTGATAATTAAAATAATTACTCCTTGCAAATGTATTTATTTGCCTTTAATGATTTAGTGAGGTCAGCAGGGGGGAGCAGTTAGCCTACATATTTTATTTTCTTTAATTATTTTAAACTAAGTTTAAATAAAAAAGAAGGGGAATATTAAAGAAGCAGGAAAAAGTTCACTTTTTGACTGTCTTTTGCATCCAAATCAAATAGAAGGAGCTGAAATTTGGCCAGCGGAACTTGAAAGCGTTCAAGGTATGTTGCAGTCTGGACAACATACCTTGAAAGTGTTCAATACAAATGTTAGGTTGGCAAATCTATAGCTTCAGGTCTGCTGATGAAATTGAAAAGCCTGTGAAAAATACAAGAAACTGGTTCTTACAGCAGACAAGCAAGATAACAATTTCTTCGCAGTTGGTGGTTTCTACGAAAAAAAAAGAAAAAATTATAAAAAGGAAACTATATTTTTAAATGTACGCTCTTAAATACCGTCAATTAAATTTTTAATTAGAGTAATTAAAAGTTTAGTTATGTCAATTAAATGTTTAATTTCATCAACAAAATATTATTGAATAGCAGTTTATTTATTTTTTGTGTAAAAAAATTGGCAGACTTTTAGTTCCCTTCCACAAAACTTTTATGCATCCTCGAGTGAAGTCGGAGATCCGCTATTTTGCCGGATTATGGGATACTATTTAAATGAGTTCTTGTATAATTGCACCATCGCTGGAGTAACTTATGGTTCTTTTTTACCTCGATTTCTATCACTAAATCTTTAGCTTTAATCTGGTATTCATCAGGACAAATGCATTCAAGTCCTGAAAGACTTTTGCCTTCAGCTTGAGGTCATCTAAAGCTGTGCATTTGCGCACATCGGTTGGCTCAGTTTCATTTAGATGCAGTCTACATGCAACATCTCATCTTTTACATTCTATTTGCATCTATTTTTCTCTGCTGTCTTTGATGGGGTCATGCCATCCATATCCAAGTGACACGTTTCAGGGCTTCATTAAATTCCTTGCAAGTTTTCCAAAGTGTTAATTTATTAAATGCTTATTAACAATTAAAAATTTTGCCACCATAATACGACCATGGTCACACTGATAATTGTGGTGTAATTAAAAATTTCAAATTAAAATTGTTCAAAATCTCATATGAAAAGAACCGCCTATTCTGTCAAAACTTGAGGCTGGTTTTTGGTATTCAAACAATTAATATTTCAATTGAAATTTTGAACAGTTGATTCTCCAAATTTATAATTAAACAATCCAACCCCTTTCAGACCTCGGATTGGAAGAAAAAAACAAAAACAAAAATTAAAAAAATATGGAGAAATTAATTCGAATAATTACGCACTGTAATAATTGGAGCTGTTGTGGTTCTTCCTATTTTAATTAAAATCTTTTATTCAAGGCGGCAAAAGTCTTTGAAAAGTTTTGTCTTATTTTCTTTATGAAATTTTTTATTGTTTCAACAGTGTTGTCAAATTTTCATTGTATTTCTTGGTTTAGTTTGAGTTTTAAGCAATATGTTTCTGTTTTATATAAAAAATACTAGTTCTGGAGATGAATTTTATTTAGTGTCGACGTTGTTACACGTTGAATCAAGAGCTTAAAATGTTAAAACAGTTGAGTTTTAACTGTAGCGTTTTAAGCCCCTTTAAGCAAATATTTCTTAAATTGTTATCAAAATCTTAAAGGAAGTGTAGTTTGGCTCTACACTTGTAATCAATGATGGTCATAAGAGTGGACTGTGGTCGTCTGCTTGCATTAATATTTTCAGAACTGAATAATTAAATATTGCTCGGTCCAAAATTGCGCAATTTTTTTCCATGCCAAATATTCACTACGTGTGATTCAGTTCAAAAACATTTTTAAAGAATTTTCTTCTGCGGGTATCTTCGCTTTATTTTTGTTTTTTCTATTAAAATTCTTAAGTTCTTAATGTACAGAAAGAAGCGAGTCGTGACAGCTTAAAGAACGCCTGCTCTATGTTGTCTTACTCACGATTTTTGAACGCTCATAAAATATTTCATAAATCAAGAGAATATGACATGCAATTCCCCACTTAAATCGATTTTGAGCACAAAAAAAAAAACAAAAACATCATTATCTCGGTGCCACTGTTGCAACACAGGCAAACAGTTGGCTTTATGTGGGTGCTGCCAGAGGATGGTCTGTGCCCAATAAAAACAAAAAAGTTTGATTTGTATCAATTAAAATGGAAACAAAAGTGATGAACAAGACATGTTAGCAAATCTGCTACGATTTTCGATTTCAAAGGAAGGGCGATTTCAACGAAACCAAAAATTTAAATTGACACAAAACTTTTCGTTTATCAAAAAGCAAAAACTTTACCGCCATAACAACGAAAACAGCTTTAAAACGATGGCGTGACTTAGTGTCATCTGGTAGAGTTTGTTACTGTTAATGATTTACGAAATTCTTGCTTTGGCTTCAGTTCTTTTCATCCGCATGAAATAAATAAAAAAATTAAATTAATTTTTCCATTAAAAAAAAAAAAAAAAAAAAATAGGCGATTAAACCAGTGGAATAAATTTATTTGAAGTTCCCTTTCATTTATTGACTGCAATATCTTTTTAATAACAATTAAATAATTGCGGTATTTTGTTTTTGTAGTTTCTTTCCTTAATTTTAAATACGTTTGAAAATTAAAAATCTTCAAACGAATGATCGAACAGACAGTTTGATTCAAGGCGCTGACGATGTTGAGTCATTTTTCTTCTTTCTTTGTTGGAGTCGAGTGTGGGCAAGTTAATTGTTATTGATGATATATAATGGAAACCGAAAACTTTGGTTTTACTTTCAACAAAAGCTGGAGAATCTTGCACTCACTAAAAATCAATTTCTGCATTGGAATTTTAAGTCAGAAACAAGAATTAAATATTGAATATGTTTTACAAAAACACATATTGATTGACACCAAGTTTCCTATAACAATGAATGAAAAAAATACAAAATTTTCCATTTTTTTCCACCGATTTATTGTTAAAAACTATAACTGCAATAGCTACAGAAACAATTATTGGTAATGCCAGCTTGTGCTCTAGCAATAAGCAAAGAAAGATTGCTTGCCAATATTTTGCAATCACTCAATGATTGCAAAATTTTATGATGCAATCACTCAACTATTGGAAGACTTTAAGCAGCAATCAACAGTGAAATAAGTGTTTATGAAACGAGTACGTTTTTAGAATTAGAATAGTAAGCATTTAAAAAAAATATATGGTCAGCTGATATGTAAAACGCTATAACTGTATAAATTAATATTTATATGCACATACCTCTTTATGTATCTGTAGGCGATAATAGTGCATGAATCCATAAATTCATATATTTCATATTATTCGAAAAATTTAAACAGTGAATTCATGTTGTAACGCTGGGTAACATCACGTCACGTTCTAAAGCCAACAAAGAAGCAACATTCTTTAGCTTTAAGAACACGGAAAATAAATTTTGTATTATTCTAAATCCCACCAAAAAGGATTTTATATTGTATAAAAAATTCTGCCCAAGTCGTAGAGCTGCATAGAAGTTTGTGATACAATTCAGAGTCCTCTTAGTTTTTTGTGAATTTATATACAATTTCTAGGCACTTTTTATTCAATATAGTGCTACTTATAATTACTTCTCATGTAAATAAAAAAAAACCTTTTTAGAAATTCAACTTTTGAACGTTCTGTCGTACAAACGTAACGTAACGCCAGTAAGTGAGTAGTGACTCATATACCGATTAAAAAGATTTCAAACCCAATTTGCCAATTAAAGCCATTGCAGAAGAACACAATTCCAGTAAATTGAAGATGGCCATAATATATAACGTTTCTTGATTTCGTTTTCTCTGATCTAATGATTTTAAGTTTTAATTCCGATATACCAATAAAAATATTAGTAAATTATTAACTTTACCCCAAGTCAGGCAAAACATTTTGTTAAAACAAGTTTTTTATTATTAAAAACTGTTTTTTGCTTATTCTGATAAAAGTACTTTTATTTATTTAGGTAAATTTATTATAGATTTTTGTTGTAACTCAAAATCGGTCCTGTTGATTGATTGCAGGTTGTTAATTTTGCAATCACCAATCAGAACTATCAATCAGCGAAAAAAGCAGATGGCAAAATATTCCAATACCGCCATCCATCCCATTAAAAAATAATTTAACAAATTAAAAGTCTTGTAATATGTTTAAAGGCAAATTTTTTAAAAATATATTTATAACTAAAATAAATAATCTTTCCTTTGAAGCCAAAAATTAGACAGAAGCCAGCAATCTTGTTATGAAAAAGGATTTAAGCGAACAATAAATAAGTGGAACAAATTAAAAAAGTAAATGAAAAAAAATCCATCCATTAAGGCCAGCAGTGAAAAATGAAAAAGCAAAAAAAAAAATAAGAATAAATAAATAAATTCAAATGGAAATTTTTGTTTTATTATTGTTGTTGGTATTTGGACATTGATTTAAACAATTTGCACAGTCAGAATAAATAAAATAAATAAATGGAAAAAATTTTCCAAGCAAGCTCCACCCTTTTTCAATGCTTTTTTTTAATAAAACAGATTCATAAAGCAGAAACTCGTTTTATATATTATTTCTAGCAAATAGAAATTTTGTGGCTGAAACACAGTGAAACCAGTGCCCCTTCCCCTTTCAATCCCTCTAAAACACTTAAAAAAAAGAAAAACCAAATCAAAGATAACAACAAAAACACAAGTATTTTGTAGAAAAGTGTGAGCGCTAGCAAATATGCATTTCACAAGTGCACATGCACATAAAAACTCGAGCTGCCAGATTTTAGATTTAAAAACATTTTTGGCGATTATTTTATTTTGTTACTTATTGATTATTTTTACAATAAATATATTAAAGCTCTAGGGAATTCAGTAATTTAGCTTCAATTTCACGATTTTGAACGTTTTTTAAATTACCGATGAAGAGCTGCAATGTGCTTATTTCTTGCTGAGCCTTGCGTCAACACAAGACAAACTGAATATGTACATATGTTTAATTTTTGGTTTCAAAAAATTTTCGACAAATAATCGTCTTCCTAAAAATCACGTAAAATAAAAGAAATACTTCTTTAAAGTCTGTATCTTGTCAAAACCACAACATATATCATTAACTTATAATTTCCTAAAAAACAATGTCATTAATTTCCATTTTGTATAATTTTTTCATTTCAATAATTGATGTTCCAGTTTGCTTTCCCAGTTCCTTTAACCAGTTTGCGAGATCTGTGAAAAAGAATTTACCTTTAAGTTGCTTAAATTTCAAAATTACTATTATCAAATATTATCAAAACAAACTCAGAAGAGAGAAATTTGATGGCATTTATATCGCTAGAAATCCAATATTATTATAATTAATTGCTAGTACGTCTAATTGTGGGTGCACAGTGCCAATATATTACTAGCATTTTTCATATTTTTGTTATATGAGCGCAATCACGCTGAACTGTTATGGAAAAATACACGAATTGAATAAAATTTGTTGCACGATTTCTAACGGCAAACTACGTCTTCTTCTGGCAACGTTGTCAACACATGCCTCTAACACTCGCACTCACACTCAACAAAACTTACCGTATCAGACTTGGAGTTTGGGGCTGTCAGAGAACTCCTCCCTCTTCTTAATGTTTAGTCTAAAGCATGCAAACAAACAAATGCTCGTACATGCCGTTGCTTGCATTTACTCGTATGTATGTTGTTATTTTTGTTGTTGCCAGCTGTTGTGCTTTTTTCATGTTTAGTCTATTCATTCACTCGCCAATCACAGTTGTTTGGTTTTGTGCGCATGGTATGGATCAATTGATTTTGTTTTTGTCGCTTGTACGGTTGTTCTTGTTGCTGGTGTTGCTGTTGTTGTTGCTATTATTGTTAGAATACGTTTTGTGTTTTGATTGATAATAAATCTTTATCGTTTTAACTTGTTGGCCTTATCTCTTTTTTTCTACCATTTCCCAACAATTCTTGACTTCTAAGGGGGCTCTTCTATATCTTTTTTGTTTGTTTTGTTGATGTCAATACAAAAAAAAAAAACACAAAAGCAAAAACAAAACGAATAAATGAAACAATTTAAAATGGTAAAAATCGAAATTGAAATTGTTGGCATTTTCCAATGACAGGCAGTTTAAATATTTATGTATGTATTTGTGGGCAGTAGCTGCTAATAAATAAATGACGCTGGTTTAATATTGAATTGAAGGTTGAATGAAAAATAAAACAAGAAATCATTGAAAATCAATTTATAATACCTATTTTGCTTAAACATGATAAAAATAAAATATTCATATACATACATACATATGTACATATACATACATACACATGTACATACATACATACATACTACTACATAAGCAACTGCCATAGAAATCAGTTATCAAATTAAAAGGCAAATTTCAGGCAAGTTAAAGTTTTAAAATTTTCTTTAAACCTTTTCGAATCTGGGCGCAGATTTAGCTGATGTTGTGTATTTTAAACTTGTAATAAAAAAAAGGCGGCATATATGTATGTACATACATATATTTGTTAGTGGACATCTGTGGTTCAGATCTTGAATTATTGTAAAATAACCAAAATAACAATATTAAAATTTTTGTGTAAAAAAAAATCTTTTTCTTAAAAAAACAAAAAACAACAAAACTGCGAATCTTATGATTCAGAGAAATGCTTGAAACTGTATTTGAGTCAGCAAACAGTTTGAGGTTAGAACAAAATTAATCTTTCATATACCTCATTTGTTGTTAAATTGTGCAGTTTGGCCCCTATACTTGTACATTTTGACTGACGATATTCTTTTTTTTTACAGTTTTTGTTCAACAAATAGTTGCTGGAATCTCCCAATTTTCTTTTAGGTCGATATTCAATCTTTGATAAAGAGAAAAAATAGTATTTTTAAACGAAATTATCGGCTGCTTCCTGAATTGGAGGGAACAGAAAATGTCCTTAAAAATGGAAAACAATATCATCTAAATGACCCCCTTTTTGGGCCTATATTTTTGCCTGTACGTTAGCGGCTGTATGTTCTCCATAACTTCAGGAACTCCAGCTTTGAGACCTTGAATCCATAACTTCATGAAATCCATCTTTGGGAGCTTGAACCGAGCAAGGACCACTGACGTAGATCTATTTGTACACATATTTCCACAGAAAATAATTCAAAGGCATTAAATTAGCGGATCAAAATGAATGGGTGTGATCCTACGATGGGGAAATTTTCACAAAAATAGTTTCTAGTTATACGAAATCATTCATCATTATTTTCCTTTAGTATTTTTTTTTAACAATGATAGAAATCTGGAAAACTTTTTGCATAACTAAAGTACCATCTAAAGTCTTTGGGGGAAATCGAAATTACAACCTCTGAATTGTAGGTCAAACGCTCTACTAAATACTCAACTGAACAAGTTGTTGATGGCTCCGTCCATTCACTCCCAAATATTTGCTGCTGCCGGACTTAGAATATATTTGCTGCTGCCGGAAAAGAAAGTTCCAATGTTTTTTTGTAAAACTGCAGTTCCAGTCCGCGAATTCTTTTACAGCTTCAAACAATTTATTAGCTGATTCGGCAAATTCCATTGTTAAATATGAAAAGGAAAAATATTTGTGTTGTTGTTTCAAAATATTCGGGTATTTTAAATAAGAATTTTTTTTATATAAAATGTTTTGAAGATTTTCAGTCACAAATCTCTTTAGCGTCAACATGATCTTGTTAGAATTTGGTGGGAAATTAAATGATTTGGTCATTTTGAAACGGTTGATTTGTTTTTCACCACTTCTATCTTAAAGGTCCGCATTGTACTTTTGTGGTTTTAATATGTTTTAGTTTTACGGAAAACTTTGTGAATTGATTAATTAGTACTTTTATAATACACGTATATTTTTATATCTTTCTGTCATACTTATTGCCATTAAATACAAACAATTTACAGCGTTGCGTTCGCACTATAATGCCTGCGTACTATTGATTAAATCATATTTAGTGCCAAGTATTTATTAGGGCCTCTGTCTGCCGAGTTGATTAAAAGTTGGCTGGCGGTAAATGTTTTTATAAGTTTTACATTTAAACTGTTTCTTTCATTGTTTATTTAAAGATCATAAACATTTAATTAACGTACAAATTAAAGGTTCCTGCCTGGTTGGTGGTGAAATAGTATTCACGAATGAGCGTTTGCTGTAAAAACTTAATAGTTTTTGTATTTTGTTTAATAGATAATAGAAAAAAACACAGTTTTTATTATTTTGTGGCTGTTTTTATAGGGGCACTTTTTAAAATCTTTATTAAAAAATGCCATAAATTATTAAGGAAATATACAATTTCTTAAAATATGAAGGTGATGCAAACTTTTCCAGAGATGGACTGATTTTTAGCTTCTGTTCACAAGTTGCAAAAAGTCAATACGAACACAATTTTTGGGCCAACACATTCATAGTTTTCTTACCTATTGCGTGTAAGTGAATTTTCGGCAAACAGCGTTACCGACAATGAGTTTTCTAAATGAAGTTATTAGTAACTATTTTCATTTGTTTTATATAAATATAAGAATAAAAATGATCCAGCAGCATAGTTTTATAGTAATTACAGTTTCGACTCGGATTGGAAACGCCAAATTTTTTGTTTCCTCCCCATAACTCATAAATTTGTGTTCTAAAATCCGCAAAAACGTGTTTGGTGTATAAAATTTTTGTAATTTTAAAACGTTCAGGTGTGTCTACAACTTTTTCCAAGCATTTTGTAATTTTTTTTTGTTAATTTTTCCATAAATTAATTAAATAATTTTCCTGCTTATTAATTTTTTTATGCAATTGTTTGTTTTCTTTAGAATAAAAATTTTAAAATTAAACAAAATTCCAACACACCTTTTCTGCTCCAAAAAAAGCGTTTTGTTTTCCTTTGGCGATTTCAAAACAATAAAACTAAAGAAAACAGCTGCTTGTTTGTGTTTTCATTAACAAACAAAAAAAAATCACACCAAAAAACAAAAAAGAGTGTGATTTACAGAACACTAAAAAAAATTCCATGTGTGCTTTTAAAAGCACATGTGAGTTGAAATCAAGTGATTTTCAGAACAGGCTTTTTTTTTAATTATTATTTAAGCTAATTTTAACTAGTACAAGGAATTTTTAATTGACACATTTTCAAAATCTAAATAACAATTTTCTAATGCTTCCAATGTATCTTACATATACATATGTAGTTGTATTATCGAAAATAACTGTTATTTTCGGTTCCTTCTCCTGATCACTTTCAGTTTTATTTAACTTCTAAGATTAATTTTTAATCTTAGTACCTAAAAAACCACGAAAGTTTTATGATCCAGCGATATTATATCGTTGTCGACGCAAGCTAAGACTTTGATCTACCAGAACAAGCCGCTTATCTCGAGCCAGCTGTTGATAATCAGTTGCTGACAATCGTCATTTCACTCAAACACTAACTTTTCATTGATTGAATTATACCGAGATAAGCCCACTATTGGATATTCTATTGACTTCTTTTACAGTGGACAAAATGAAATAATAATAATAAATAAAATTTTATTCGACGTGTTTTTAGTTTATTTATTCCCTTCGAATAATAAATTTGTGGTATGGAATAGATAACGCTAATTGTTATTACATATCGTTAAGTAAAATGCAAAACCACTAGAAGCAAAATAATGACTTGTCATGAGGTTTTTACCTGCAGTTACATACTTTCTTCGTTGCCTTATAAAATGTCTAGTTATTATCATACGATATAATGGCAGTTTTGTTCCCGCAGCCTGCATCTTCGTCATCGCTTGGTCGGGGAATCGCATTGCAGACAAAATTTTCCTCTCTGCCATACGGATCATCTACGGAAGTAGCTGTCCACTGGGATATTTCCTTACGCTTGCGATGTGTGAAAGTTCAAGGCACATGTTCCTTCTGCCCATAACAAATTTTTCTAGCTTCGGTACGATGCACTGAAAATGTGAGGGTCGCATTTTTAGGTCCAAGTTCAAAAAGAAAAAAAAAACACTAACAAGTTTGTTACAACGACAGTTCATTTAACTGTCATTCTTCTCAAACTTGGAAACAGTCACCATGAGCTAAATCTGGATGGGATTCGAAAGCAGTTTGTAGCCCAATTCAAGGATTTTTATCAAAGTGAGTGCACAGGTGAGTACTCGTGCATTGTCCTAATGTATCAATGTCTAGTTCTCCGCTTTTGCTTGAATTCTATGCTGATTCCATCTTGAAGCTTTGAGTGACAAATAATTATTTAATACTTTTATGAGGTGAACGATGTGAATGGCACCGCGTTTAGATCAAAAACAACTCTGCTCATCCCTATCCTTGTTGGCCAATAGACCCATCTGAGCCTTTTTTGAATGAGATCAGCCCAGGAAACTTTTAGTTTTGTTTCTTTTCGGGGTCTGATATTTTATCCAAAACATTTAAAATAGCCTGACTGTCTCAGGCATCATTAAAAGTCAACTATAGAATTGCTGGGTTAAAAGTTGTTGCTCTACATACATAAAAGCTTAGCAAATTATGAAACAGTCCTCGTATTTAATGTATTGTAAATAAAGATTTCTTGTTATTGCTTCCACGGGGCTTCTTTGCATTGCTGATTGCTCGTACTATCGGCCAGAAATCCATCGGTACTGATATGGGGGTCCATGTTATTTTTATTTGTTATTGCGCCGCCGGCATTACACAGTAACCACTTCAAATTGTTTATAAATAAAAGATAATAAAATATTTTATTTGCTGTGTCGATAGTCATTTTTTCTTTATGTGATTTATGACTTTTACAACATTCGGTTTGTTTTATGTACAAAATTAAATTTATGACCATTAAATACAAATTTAATCAGAAATTAATTGTTCAAAAGGATATAAAATAGAGAGAAATATTTTGGAAGGAACAACAGAGTTTTTCAAAATAACGAGTGAATCTGGTAGAGGGCACAAAGAACAATTTTCGTGGGGAACGTGAAATGTTTATTCGATTTTTTTTTAACAAGACTACTAAAATGGGCCTTAGGGCCTTCGAATGAAATGGTCTAAATAGCGGATTATCATCCAGATCATACTTTCTTGTTCATGTACAGCAGTTTTTTTTAATATCTTTCGGAATATGTATTAATCGAAATGATAAAAAAATTGCAGACGTGAACGACTAGACTACGTCCAGTTCGTAATGAGGAGATTAGGGGATGGACACATGGTGCGACCAATCATCTCCGCATTGTTGTGTCCAGCGTTTTGTCATCCAATACAAAATTTAATTTTTATTTATTTTAAATAGAAACAAACAGATAAATTTGACTTCCACTTCCAGATACTTCTTAAAGTCTGGTTGGCAGAGTTTGAGTAATTAGGTCCTAATTTCTCTCAGTGAGCTTTTAAGCCCATAGATGTAGTCAAGCAGCCTATTGATCAAAAACAAAAACCTATTTCTTTTGAGTAACATCGAATACTTTTGCCAACTTTGCGATTTAGGGTGTTGAGAAAACTTCTATTTAATGAGGATTTGCACGCCGAAATAATTTCTGCTCTATTAAACATAATCAAACTTGCGATTTTATATCGAGAAGTAAATAAATTTTTGCTTAATTTTGTCATAAAATGCGTCTATGGCTTGAAAAAATATTTGTGTTTAACAAACAAAATTTTACGTTTTTTTTCTCTAGTTTAATCTGGCTTACAAATATTAATTGCTCTTAATAAATTACTCACATCATTTAAAACACATTTTATTAATACAGTCGCACTCATACCCCGTTTAATCGCCCAGAGATCAAGTAGTAACCCAAATAAAATAATTTAAAATAAGAATACAAACTTTTTCTCAAAAAAAAAAAAAAATTACAAAAATAAAACCCATAATTGACAAAACTATGAAATAATCATTTCGAGTCGTTGAATCATCCATCTGCCAACTATTCATTCATATTTTTTGTGGCGGCTGAATAACGAAAGCCATTAAGCAGCACTAAAATTTGGATAATTATAAAACAAATATTAAGTAATTTTTGAAGCGATTGCCACAACAAAATGACCTCTGAAGTCAACTATATTGGATACAACATAATAATGCCAATGTTTGGCAATAGAGCGACAATGGAACCGCCTGGCAGTCTCTAGTGTTGCGGACGTATCATTTTTTTGTCATTCAAGCAAAGAAATTATGATGTGTCGTTAGATGTTGTTGTTGCTGGTGTAAATCGTCATTATGACACATGTGCTTTGATCGGATACATAACAACAACAAAAAACACACATTTAAAGTTATTAAAAAACAAATTTTGTAGCTGCTTTCATTCACTTACTCATGACACATTTTTTTTCTTCTTTTATTTTTATGAATTTTTGTCAACATTGTCTTATTATTCATGACCTGTCAGGCAGGCTGAATGGTAATAAGAACATGTTTACATTTCAACATGATCATAAATCCTCCAAAAACGTTAAACCCCATGAAAGAAGTTTCGCTCGAATAATCTGCTTTTATTTTGGGAACTTAATCACAGCTTTCAAAACTGCCACAAACGCAATTTCTCGCATCAGTCTTGCCCGGGCTGCACTTGTCAAGAAACCAAAAGAAGGAAAAAATTAATCTGTTTGGTATTTCTCCCCGTTACACGTACTGGGGCACTGCGTTACTCTGCCTTACAAACAGTCCGAGGCTTGAAAGAGTGCACTTTGAAAAAGGGGAAATATTTCAAAATTAAAAAAAAATACTTTAAAGAAAACATTTGTGGAATAATTTTTTAATAACATAAGAACTCCTGCACAATTAAACATTTAATCTGAAAACGCAGTTTTCTTCATTTTGATTTCGGTTTCTGTAATAACAGCGAGAAGTTGTCACCTCGAAAAAAATTCTAATTTCTCGATTAATGATATAGTTTAAATTAAACTTTACATATTTCTATATTATTTTTAAATAAGGATTTTAGTTGAAATGTAAACAATAACGCAAAAGTTTCATGTTAATATTATTTTTTTCAACATTTCCAACGTTGTATCCAAAAGTTTCTGGCGAAATATTAATATATTGCGCAGAAAAATTTTTGGTTTAAAGAAAATTATTTCTTTTTTTTCTATAAAAAAAATGATGGTAAATATATAGTTTGAAAGCTTCTTGAAACTGTGGTTCCATTGTAATATCGAAAACCCATAATTTCGTATCTTTCTAAAGATTTTTATCGGTTTTGAACCTCCAAAAAAAAAAAAGAAGCGAGTGAATTTAATTCCGATAGTAGTGAATTTCCATAGTCATGCTAAAGAAACTTTCAGTTCAATGTAATAGAATTTTATAATTTTCAATTAATTTCAATTTGTTTTTTTTTTGTCGAGCTCAAACTTTTCATTGTTTTCATGCAAGTTAGAGTTTCAATACCTTTACAACTCTGGCGATGTCTACATATGACAACGATTGAAATAATTATGCGCTAGATTTAATGCTCGACGACTCATTTTATCTTAGTGGAAAACTAAAAACAAAAAGAAGTAATTTGAACGAAATAAAAAAGGGAGTGCTTTCAATGGCACCCCACTCATTCATTTTACAGTTTTTGGGGCGACGGCCTGCATGAACTGCCTGCGCAGAGTGTTCGTTGTATGTCGCCACAATTAAAACGAGTGTAAGTAAATAAGTTTTAAATCAGTGACACATATTTACAACAATTCATGTGACAGTTTCAAAATATTAGATGATGGCCTTAAACTATTTAGTTGTCAAAAGCATTAAACAACATATTTTCGAATATTAATTATGACTTTTTTTCCGAGGGCAAGTGCAACAGCCTTTATTGAACATGTGTACGTATGTATGTATGTGTGTCATTGTTTTAAGAAGTACATTGTTTCGTTTTATAGTTTGTTTTTAATTATTGTAGTCATTTAGTGGCAAATCTATTCTACTGGGTCAGAAAGTGTCAGTCTTGGTTTTAGTTGGGGCGACTTTTCTTACACCGCTTTTGTCTTTTTGTTTTTCTAACGAAAAACTTAACTTTTTTTAAATGTCGTCGGGTCTGTGAATGCCTGAATTTATTCAAAATTTTTTATTTCTTTATTCAAATAAATGGGAATGCAGGGACTAGATTAAGGAGATTATTATGGAAGTAGGTAGCAAACCCTAGATATCAACTGCAAGTAAGAAATCGCGTTTAATTCTGACACTCTGGACTTTTGACAGCTTCGAAGTGTTTAAATTCTCTGCAGCAAAGCGTGCAATAAGTCGCATGAAGTGGTTTTAATAAATCACCAGCAAGTTAAAATTTCGCCGAGCTTCACAAACACATACATATATACAAATAAATATAAGAACCTTTCCATAGCCAGGACGTCGGCGTTGGGCTATTGGATTGGGTTATTAGAGTTGTCCACAAATGACATAGTTACAGATTATTGTATATTATTTTTGGATCCACAAACTTGTCCAGTTATGCGAAATGTACGTTTCGTAGATGCAGTTCGTCAGAAATGCAAGTTTTAAAAATCTTATCTTCAAAATGCAAGTTTTAAAAGTCAGGTTTCTCAAACGGCACTTTTTAAGAAGGTTTTCAAAAGCGGCCTATTTACAAGGTACCAGCATAACATGTACATTTTTAAATTTAATCTTTTTAAAAGGCAGTCCATGCAAAAAAGTTGAAAAAAAATAATTCTTTTTTTCAAATGTTTTTTTCAAAAATGTTTGTTTGAAACACACAATTTCTAACTGTTAAAATAGTAACTTTTTTAAAAGGCAATTGTTTTAATATGCCTTTTTCAATGTACTTTTCTTAAATAATATTTTTAAAAAGGTTCTTATATGTGTAGGTTTGTATGTAAGTACATTTTGCGAAAGTTTTTAGTCTACTCATTGTAAGAGGTACTTATTTTATGGTTGTTATTAGAAGATTCTGGTTTGGAAAGTAATATATTTAAGCTGATAGTTTGTATAAAAACTTCTGTAAACTGTTGTTTTTTAAATAAAACTTTTTCTAAAATACTTTATTTTTTAAAGTACTACTATTTCGTAAGGTATTTGTTTCAAACAACTGTTTTTAAAACAACTTCTTTTTTTTTTTAAAAAATTTTAAAATATAAAAATTAAATTTTTAAATGAGTCCTTAAATATACTAATTAAGAATTTTTCTTTTTTAAGAGTACTTTTAGTAAGAAAACTTTATTAAAAGAATAATATGGTACTTTATTAAAAAGTGTTTTTATAGGTATGTAAATTTTTCAACAGATACTCCTTAGAGGCAGTTTGTTTTCAAAACGAACTTTTATTAAAAAATATACTTTTTTAAAAACATACTCCCAAAAAAGGCACTTTATTAAAATGCAGTATAAAAAACAATAAATTCTCATAATGCACTTTTTTAAAAAGTACTTTTTCTTTTTGGGTGTACAAACCTACCAACAAATTGAAGACTGCCTAACACGAATTAGTAGTAGCTCTAACTGGCCTTAGAACCAGTGTTGGAATTGTCATGCGCTGCACTCTCACAATACGTCCCACTTGTTGATTTGACACAGCCAATGTAAAATAAATGTGGAACTATTTGAAAAAAATCTGAATTTGTTGTTAAATAGTCAGAACTCAAGTATGTATTTTATTCTTTTAAAACAAAACATGCAAAAGTAGTGCCCCTATCTGTCGGTAACAAAAATAATTCTTAATCTGGATAATTTTAATCCTACAATTAATTTCGGTTACAATCGTATAAGTATTTGATTTTTACTTATAAACATGTACATACCTATAAAAGTAATTTTTTTTTCCTCTTAAATAATCAGTCAATTATTGTGAGTTTCTCTTTTGCACAAAAGGAGTCATAAATTATTCATAAATAAATTTTTATAAATGAAAAAAACCCTGAAAAGCACAAAGAAAGCCGCCTTGGCTCGATAATTCTCAGGTAATCTTATCAAAAACAATCATAAATAATAATCAAATCAATCAAAATGCTAAGTAACGGATTAGAACAAAGTCGCAATGATTTGAAATGGAAATATGTATGTATGTAGTCGTATGTAGGTGTACACAGACAATAAAAATATAATCAAGAATTTACAACTCAAATTGACATACCTACGCAGCCAGCTTTTTAAACAATGGTCAATCGAACCGAAAGGTAGTCAAGTCAACTACTAGATTATTTTATGAAATTGTACCTTAACCTTTTCCTGGGCTTGGCTAAACTGAACCAGTTGACTGTAATTCATTAAGATGTTGTAGCTATAAAATTCTGTGCTGTAAATGGCATTGGGGAGGAGCTGTACAATCAACAGGCATTTTTGTTAAAACGAAATGAATGATTGTGTGCTGGGTCCTTAAAGAGTAAAAGAGCACAATATACAAATAAGTAATGGCGATGGTGGCTAATGAGCTAACAGGTTTCATTGCCATTTAGTTCCACATGTATTCCAATTGGAAATATGTACATCTTGGAATCTGGCAATCTCAGTTCGTAGTCTCAGTAAAGCACTTCATTCAAGAGCAGAGAGTAAATACATACAAAAATAAGAAAATAAAAACGAAGAAAAAGGTGGTGGAGATTTTCAGTACCTACAAACATACACACCTACATATGTATGTGTGTATGTATGTATGTATGTGCATGTAGTGAAAAAGTTTGATTCAAATTGGAAAACCACCATATTGACTTTTCCAATTTTAACTGAGTACAAACAAATTTGTTGTGTGGCGTTAAATATTCTTATAAGAGCAACTCTAACGGTATCACAGAAAAGCGTGCTCTTTGATTTTTTCCTATCTATGTATTTATACTACAACACCATGAACAGCTCGTATGTTTTCTCTTTCTCACCTAACGGTATAAGAAACCCGTATAGTGGGTGCCATAAAAGAGTGAGTTGTTGTTAATTTTAATAGTAATTTTTTATTTATTCTTGGTTGAATAAGAGTGCATGTGTGTGTTTGTGTGTGTATAAATCCGGTTTTTGGTGGTTGTTATCGCACCACAATTATCTGCGATTTGAAATGAATTCTAGTTGCTTGGAATGAAACATATTGCTGAGCAGATGAGGGAGCCAACAACGAAACACACACACTCACACAAATATTCGTTGCAAGTGCCCAACGAATAAGTGTTTGTCAGTCTAATTTAAGACGTGAACGGTTTAACCGTTGTACGGCAATGAGTGATAGAAAAAGAAAATCTCTAAAATTAAAAAACAAACTGAGATAGAAATTCGCTGCGATTTAAAATATAAAAAATCACTTGTTAGGTTTATAAATCTGTTACACGTGCGCTTTGTAATAATTTCCAGCTCAAGCCTTTCATAACTCTAATAATAGTGAAACAGCATCTACGTAAAATTTAAAAATCGTTTTTTTTTTTGGAAAATTAATTTGATTTCTTAGTCCAATCTTTATATGAGAAATCGCAATAATTGGCCTTAACGGATTCGCATTGGGTGGGTACTCAACACAAAAGCCCACACATTACTACAACAACATACTAGAGTAGAAAATAAGTTTTCCACCCTCCCTCAAACCTCTTCGAAACTCAAGAACGTGTAAACCAACACTCTCACCACTATAGTCACCATTGAGTGGGGTATCACTGCTGCTGCTGTTGCTGCTACTCAGTAATAAAGATTGTGACCGTTAACACAATCTGGAAACAAAAACACAAAAAAACGCAAATCGAGTCTGGTAGTCAAGTGTTTCAGTCTCAGTCGAAAATCAGATTCATTTTGTTTGTGGCAGTGTTGCAGATGGTGGCCACTAGAGCAGTGATTAATTTCACAGTTAGTCCGTAACAAGATGCCAAACCAACAATAAGCAAAAAGCTCTAAAGCAAAACAAAAGATTGTGCTTCGGAAGTTCATTAAAAAATACTAAAAATTCCAATAGCCATTTGCCCAGCACCGGCGCGTTTGTAAAAAAAAAACTAAAATATTTTTTTAATTTTCCAAAAATAATAATTAAACTTCAAGATAAATTCGCTGTGATGTTATAAAAAAAAAATAAATATAAAAAAATCCCCGCATCCAGTTAAACAACAATTGTGATAAATTTTTTTCTTAACTTAAGATTAAAAATTAAGAAAAATAAACCTTGAAACTAAAAATAATTAAAATGGATATTAAACCTTGTCTAACGCCCATATCTTCTACTAACAACTCACAAACTCTTAATAACAATTGCACATCATCATCTTCATCGAATACTACAAACTGTAAAACATCCGCTTCTACAACTCATTTACCTCTTGACTATAGCCTGGGTAATTTTAAGCCAGCCATTGCTTCCGATTTTCCGTGTACATACGCCAGTTCCGCACAGCCCGCCATACAATTACGCGACATAAGTGTTTTGACCACCATGGCAGCTACGATACCCTCGCCCACACAATTGTTGCAACATCGCGTGCAACAGCAAGCACAAACATCGACAGCCAGCGATAATCAGCCCCATCACCAGCCGCAACCACACCAAGATTATCACCAGCCTGTATCGGCATTTAAGGCAGTGCTGCCAAAAAAGAAAACCACCGACGGTAAGTCAAATAAAACAGAACAAACAAAAACGAACAATCCAATTGGAATTCAAAAACCAAGTTCTGAGAGAAAATATCTAATCAGATAAAAGGAAAATTCTATATGGTGTTAAAGAAAATTAATGTACGTTTGTCTAACAACAAAAAAATAATTACGGAAAACAATTTATCCGTCGGCAAGCTTGAAGTAACTCCAAGTCCTCCTAATCCATCTGTGTCAACGAATAAATAATAAAAAAAAAATGCAGCCCAGAATAAGTGTCTGAATAGTTTCAAAAGAATTGAGTTTTTCTATAAAGTGAAAATATTTATTTGATTGTACGAGTATCATAAATGTTTTTTGGAAAACAACAAAAAACTATCAACGTCGTTCTGAGTTCCAAAAGGAATTAAACATTTCTGAATTTCAGCCGATTGCTATTTAAAATTTTATCTAAAAATGCGGTGCTGATTTCGGATTTTTGAATTTCATTTCGAATTCCAATAAAAAAAATTAAATATTTTTCAAAACTCTCAGTACTTTCAGATTATAGTCGTATTATAGTAGAGATTTGAAATTCGCGTATGAAATAGTTTTCATGTGCAGCAGCGTAATTCAAGGAACCGGAATCACAGAAAATGTTTTGTATGCTTTCAGAAAAAATAGAATTTGTTAATTCAAAAAAAAAGTATTGACGAAAAAAATTAAATTGTTTAGGTAACAAAATTAATATCAAAAGTTATAGGTTGTTTCAACGAATTGTTTGACTGAATGGCGCTAGTGACAATAAAAAGTTCAGCTCAGTTACCGTCTACTTATCATTCACTTGCTTTGATGTATGTGGGCACGTACTTTCTTAACTTATAAAAATTACGGTTTGGAAACGACAAGTGATTTCAAGTCATGGTGGTATTTAGAAAAGGTCTGCGGTTTCTTCAGTGTTGGTGATTTTTTTTTCATATTTTTAAAAGACCGTATTGTTAACAAATCGATTTTAAATCGAAAAATAAGTCTTTCTTTCTTTTCTGCGTTTTCCAGCTGTCTATACACATTAATACTTCGTAGATAATCTACTGATTAGTGCGGAAAAAATCGTTGCAAAACTGTAAATATTTAAAAAATTATTTAAAATCACGAAAAAAAAACACAATCAAGTTCCGAACTGCGATAGAGACGTTAAAGACTTAAATCGCGAAAAAAAACATTGCAAATGAAATTAATTAGTGAATTAAAAATTAGAAAAAAATAAGTATTTGTGAACATTTTCTAAAAATTGTAATTTGCAGTAAAAATCCAAAAAATTTCAACTTTTTACACAGATAAGAAAAATATTATCTTTTTTAAAGCGATTTTTATTTTAACTGATTTTTGTAAATTTTTAATATTATTATTTGTTGTAGGGATGACTTCAGCCAATCGTCGATATTGGTTTTAATTTTTCATTAAAAGGACAATTTTATGGTCACTAAGAAATGATGGCACTACATATTAATTCGGGAAAAGTGATTTTTATAGCAATAAATAGGGAACAATGTCGTGTGACGAAATATTCAGTATTCGTTTTAGGTTAAGACTTAAAGAAAATATCTTTTAATCTACTCAAATTAATGACACTAAAAATCTGTGCTCTAGGCATCGCAGAATTGAGCTTTTTCTAAGACGACTTTAATCGACTACTTCCAGTTTTTGTCCCGTCCGAAACGCTACTTGTTTTGTTACTTCCTTTCATTTGTTATTCGTCCTGCTTTGAATTTGAATACAAATTACACAACTTCCTATGAGTTAAAGCCTGAAAATACTTTTTGCTGTTGCTTTTTCTACGTATACGACCGTCACGTTCGGCACTCAGTATCCATATTCAATTTCATCAAATTCAAAAGAAAATATTTGACAATTTGTTCATTAAAGTATTCACATTTGTATTTCTGCTGGCAATTTAAATAATCAGAATTTTACAATTTTTATATTTCGAACAAAAAAAAAAAGAAAAACTTGTCACTTCAAATCAAAATTTTATTAAAAAAGAAACATTGAAGTTTCATCAAATCCCACCACCACCAGCACTTTCCTTCGCTTGCCATCAGCATGCAGAAAATTATATGAAGCAAAAATTATTACAAAAGTAATCACATTTCAGGTTTAAGCCAAAAACGCCAAAGAGCACAACGAAAAAGTGATTTTTTTCCTGTGCTGCTGCTCCTCAAACATCATTCA
Organism: Epicampocera succincta; assembly: GCA_932526305.1. Taxonomy (NCBI): domain Eukaryota; kingdom Metazoa; phylum Arthropoda; class Insecta; order Diptera; family Tachinidae; genus Epicampocera; species Epicampocera succincta. The sequence goes on along the minus strand of OW052037.1, from coordinate 8,381,726 downwards.
ACAGACACACGTACATATACATACATATGTAGTACATTTGTACATATATTCATTGTGTGTATTCGCCTGTCAGTATCGGATATCAAAATATAAAACTTTTTGCAGGATTTCAATTGCAAATGGAAAACAGAATGAAAAATATAACAACAAAACTTTCATCCGCCAGCAAAAGCAGCAAAAAAAGTGTCGGAAAATAAATCCATGTTAACATTTTAGTGAAAAGCTTTATGGACACATACAAAAAAAGACCTCAATGCGCGGGATTCGGATCAGCGAAATATGAAATACAAAGTGTGCACGATATAGGAGGGCGAACGCAAAATGTTACTGAAAAAAGGAGTTGCTTAATAAATTTCATTACAATTTAAGACTCCTCCCGAGGTCCTTTAGAGTTCTACAAATTTTAAGGTTTTAGATAAGTTGTAGTTTAGTTACATTTACTTTTAAACGAATAGAAACAATATTAGTGAAACTCTAACTTTAGACGAGTAGTTGGCGCAAGTTTTAAGCTAAAGAATCATTTTCACTTTTTGTAAACACTCTTAAATGTGATTCCGACAACTTAAGATCACATCAAAAAAGGTTAAGGCCATGTAGTTCGTTAAAGAGTTAAACAACCACAAGTTGGATTTTTAAGTTAAATGTGCTTTGAGATCAAAAGCTTTAAAATCAAATCATATGGAAATTCAAACGTTCGATTTTGAAATCACATGCGATTTAAAATCAAATGATATGAAAAATTACAGGTTCGAAATCACACTTGATTTTTATATGATTTCAAAATCATGTGATTTTTAATAATGCGATTTGAAATCAAGTGATATTAAAAATCATATATTCGATTTTAAAACCACATGAAGCTTGAAATGCTAAAATTTTAAATCATGCGATATTTATGAGATTATTACCATGCGATTTGAAATCAAGTGACATCAAAAGTCATACATTGGATTTTAAAATCACAAATCCGGCGATTTTAAATGACGTGATTCTTATGTGATTTTATGCGATTTAAATTTAAATAATATGAAAAATCACACATTAAATTTTGAAACTCTTCGCAGCTCAAGGTAAAACGATTTTAAATTATGTGATTTTTAGATGATTTGAAAACATATGATTTTTATGCAATATGGAATCAAATGATGTTCATGTTTTACTAGAGATGTTTTCCACAGAAAATTCAAATATTGAACAAAAACGGTTTAATTTTTCAAGCCTGAAGAAATTTTGCAACATGGCAGAACCCAGATAATCAATATATTTCCTTTTCGTTTTTCCTTTTGGCTTTATGTGTCCTTTTTTAGGGCGCACCCCGATTCCATTACTTTGACATTCTTTTTAATCCTTGAACTGCCCTCGTTTGCGCAAAAGTACACGTCACAAATATTTCAACACCATTTGTTGTATCTGCTTGTACAAGTGAAACCAACAACAAAATCATTTCGACTATTTGCAAATCCTTACAACAACACGAACAAGACAAAAGGAAAAATGAAATGGCCACCAAAAACAGACAAAATTGAATATTGTGCGATTTTTTGTTTTATCATTTTTTATTTTGTATCTGTTTTAAGAGTAGTACAACAGTGATATATTTTCATTTTCATGTCCATGATTGTCTGGCCATTTGTATGTTCGTATAAAAATTTACATTCAAATACACTACAAGTGATTTGAATAGGGTTGCAGATAGCTGGAAGCTTATCAATTGGTTTTAGTTAAAAGATGTATCTGTTTCTGGCTAGATCATGAAATTCAGATAATAAAAAATAGACTTGATTTTGAAATTTGGGCCATTTGACCTTTAATATGTGTCATCACCATAATTAAGGAGCCATAAATGTTAAGAATTTTGCTAAAAGAAAAAAAAAGTCAGTGCTTTCGAAAATAGTTTAAAATAGTGTTTGGCTTCAACTGTCGGGGTCACCGAAAACTATTAGTTAAAGTTAGAACCAGTCAGATGGTGAGGAATATTTTTTGGGGAATACTTGCGTTGAAAGTACAGCGGGCATACAATAGTGTGAATTATATAACGTTCGCTTTGAACTCTTTTCGAATTGATGGGAAAGAGAAAATTTGGTCGTCTCTGATAATTTTTCAATTTAAAGCATCGGACCAAGAAGCAGCGAGCACTAAAATATCTATTTTATGAGCTGCTTAGCAACAGTGATAATAAATTTCTTTGAGTGATTCTTATTGCGTTTTTCTAAGTATCTCGGAAAATAGGCAGAATACAGGCATACAAAAAATTGGCGATAAGATTTATGGTTATAAAATCCCTAAAGCTGAAATATTCGATTGAAAAAATTCGCCTAAACTTTAGTTTTAACTTTAAACACTTTGATCAAATGTTTATATTTTCTATTAAGTCTGAAAAGTGATTTTTAAATTTTCGCTTTAATTTCAGACCGAAAAAATTGTGGAGCCAGTTTTTAAAATTTTAATTTTGAAAAAGAACAAAATGACAAAGTTTTACCTCTTATTCTTGATGCCGAAAATATGCAACAAATTTATAAATGAAGTCCTTTACTTTTTTGTAAAAATTTAAATATATTGGTTTTGTTATAAGTTTATCAAAAAGATCACAAGCTTAAAAAAATGTCGCCAATATAATTGCAAATAAGTCTCATATTTTTGTCGCCAAAATTAAAAGCTAAAATTCAATAACAAATTATTGCCGACCAATTTTTTTGTGCATTTTAGCTCCTATTTTTGCCGATGCAATTATTTTCACAAATTTATAATATCTGGAAATCCTTAAAGGGAGCGAAATATGAAATTCGTCAAATACCGGCGAACGTTAACATTCGTTATTCTATGACCGCAGACTGAAAAGTTTCAATTAAAGTAGCGATTAAAGAAATAATAATGAAAACTAATAGTTTGAAACGATCTGAAAATTTTGATTTCTTGAAATTTGCTTTACTGAAATAGCGTGGAAATAAAGTTTTTTTTTTATTATTGGACGCGTTTGAATTGAATATTCGTAGGAAACTTTTTTCCCGTTCAAATATTTGCTGTTTTGCATATGAAAATGTAACTATTCTGGTGGTTTTTTGTTTGTTTAATTTTTGTCTTGCACTTTTATTTTTATCGTGTGCTTGCAATTTTATTACACACTTGTTCATCTCTATATGTGTATGTGTGTGTGTGTGTATGTGTGTGTGTATATAGCAGCAAAATAAATAAATAAATATTTTCCATATAAACCATGGATTTTTACAATCCCGACAAAATCCATTCGTATGTCCTTTTTGTTATTGTTGGTTTTTTTCCTTCTTCTTCTGCTGTCCACATGGGAGATTTGTGTTCGTTCATTTTATACAAACGGAATAATGAATAAAAATTTTGTTATTGGAGGGATTTTTTCTTCCGTTTTTTGGATGTAAAATTGTTCAGGCATACGAATACATCATGCGCACACACACACCAGTGCAAACTAACTACACCGGTGCCTTGAACAACAGGGCAGCAAATTTTAAAGGAAAATTAGAAATAACCGTGAAACGGGTGAACAGTTTTCGCTTACAAATCACTTACTGTTTTAGGCAATAACTTTTTAACTAATCATCAGGTCAATTGGCAAGAGTCTTACTCGCAAATATGAAAACTTTAAATAAAATCATCTCCTGAGAGAGTTTCTAATTGTTCTTTAAAGAGAAAATAGCGCCCTCCCTTCCATTAGTTCTTCCCAAACACTAAAGTGATTGCCAGTCTTCATTTGTTACTTTAATTGTTTTCGGTCTTAGATCGATAAGAAAAGTAAACAAAAAAAAGGATTAGAAGAATTTGTTAAATAACAATACAACGGACCATAAATCAATCATTACGTTTACAATTTAACTTTAAACACTTTTTCGTACCTTAAGTTATTTATTTTGCTGACAAATTGTTAAATTTATGAACTACATATTATGAATGGCCTGTATATTTCAAGCGATAAGAAAATGTGTGAAATTGAAGAAAGTCTGTTTGTTGACACAACTGTCAAACATTAAATCAAAATATACTTTCAATCAAATTTGTGGGCATCTAGAAAAGGGAAAAATGTTGAGTTTCTTTATTAAGTTTTAACATTCATATGAAACACGAACTGCCCATCTCTGGTGTTTTTGAAGGCGGTGCAAAGCATAAGTAATAGTTGGGAAAGCCCCAGCACTGCAATCATCGGTGATCTATTGTGGTTCTATCTTTTACCTACAGCAAGGAATCGCATCAGCTGTTACAATGGAATGCCCCACCGGAGGCAGGTTTTGCCTTGACTTTATCTGCCTTTCAAGACTTTCAAGAGCAAAAGGCGTTCCTCGGTTCGCACGGCAACCAAAACTCTAGCAAGTTCATATATGACTTCGATTATGCAGGCTCTTTTCAAACCTTCATCAAACGTTCATTGGCAGAACGAGCACTAACGTGCCCCTAGAATGCCTTGAAAGCGATGCAAAATCCACACCAAACCAAGATTTTTTCTGAGCTGATTGTTTACGGAACTGATCATCTTCAATTTGGACACCAAACATTGGGTCATCGCGTCTGCCGTAAAGTGAATGCAACGTCCGCAATGTTTGCACAAGCGAACACTCAGTTTGCCAATAAAGTTTTATTATCTGCTCGCGCTACTCAATCGAACAACTTGTCTTGGTGCTTTGGGGTTCGTAACTCAATGGAAAACAAGCGATTATACAATTGCCATCAAAACTACATGACGGTTAGAGGTGTCGCCAGCAGCTGCCTGCTGCAATTAAAAACCCCAGTCGCTTAAAAACATGACTACGTTTCTTAGGCTCCCGAAAATCTTTCGAATCCTACTTGGATTACAATTTATAGAAATACAAATGCCTCTGCCAGTTGAATCTGCCCACTGTTCTCGCGGTAAATTTATTCATTATATTCATTCATAAATTTTGCTGAACCCATTTGTGTCTTTTTTATAACAGTTTTTTTTTTATAAGAAACGTTATAAACTTCGTAGTTGGTGTGATTTAAACTGTGACCAAACAAATTCGAGAACACACACACACACACACACGCTGATACACAAGCGTATTAACGCACACTGTAAATAAAATCCTAAAAATTCAATCGATCATAAAACTGTAGCGATCGCTTTTCTAAAAATAATTTATGAATCTTAATGCATTTAAAGTAACCAAAATTCTTACACAAAATGTGGTGTGACTTCTTTAGGGAAACACTGATTTAATTTACAGAAATACTTGCACAATTGAAGATAAGAAACCTACGAAAGCAATTCTTACATAAAGTGGATTCATGCGATAAGAAAAACGATTGACATGAATTTCACATTTGATTTGATTTATTTTTCTTTGATTTATTTTTCTTCACTTTTTCTATAGAGAAATATTTGGTTTTTGTGGCCATTAAATTTCTTATAAAACGATTTGTTGACTTTTTTCTTTTAACTAAACTTTTACTTGTTAATTGTTTAAAATTTTCTTCAGAAGTTTTATCTCAAATAAATTGTATGAAATATTTGGCTCCAATTTTAAAATGTTCTTCAAAAGTTTTATTGTCTGAAATATTTTTCAAAGAAAATCAAAATTTTGTCAAAAAAAAATGTTTCGATATCTTTTTTTAAGCAATTTTTTTTCACAAAATTTTGAAATATTTTTTTTCAAATTTTTTACCGTAAATTATTCGAATAAAAAATTTATATATCTTCCTCGATCGAGTTTGTTATATATTAAAGTTTATGTATTTTGTTCAAACGAAATTTGGTTTGATTTCTTGGACCAAAGTTTGCATTTTATCAACGAGAAATTTAAATTGTTTCTATTAAAATATGGTTCAATAATTATTGATTAAATTTTAAGGTTTTTTTTTTTTAATTTCGCTCGAAAATTTCAAAATAAAATTTTATGCAGAAAAAAAAATTTTGCCAAAAATTTAATGATTCTTTCTATAAAAAATTATCTATTATATATTTTATGATTTTTTTTCTTACCAAATATTCTGTTCAACATTTAGTGATTTCTTTCAATAAAATTTGCTGTAGAATATTAAGTGATTTTGTTCAATAAAGTTTCTTTTCTGTAAAAAATTTTAGTACCATTTTTTTTTAAGTCCAAAATTTTCTCGATAAAAATTTGAAATGAAAAATTTTACGATTTTTTCCCATAAAAATGTGTGTTGAAAATTTGACGAGTTATTCGAAAAAACTTTCTGCTGAAAATTCGCAATTTCTTGGAATATTTTTTCTGTCGAAAATTTAACAATTTTTCGCTAAAATTTGTTCTTAAAAATTTCCGTAGAAAATTTGATGACCTTTTTCGGTAAAAACTGCTGCAGAAAATTAAATTTTTTCCAATTAAGTTTATGATAGAACAATTGACGATATTTGTTGATGTCCATTAATTTTTTAATGGATATTTTTTGAATATACGATTATTACATATTTTTCTGCCCCTAAGCCAGACTTTCTTAATTTTTGGTTACTATATTTTTAAAGAAATTTTAGCACACAAAAAATGTTTTTTTCTTATCTGAATTTTATTACGATTTAATTGTCTAATATTTTGCTTAGGCTTAATTTTAGTTTTAATTTTTCAAAATTTGTGCACATAATTGCGGACAAGCTTTAAGAGTTCTCCGTATTACATTTTATTTTTGTAAATAATTTAGTTATATCCCTCAGCTATAATTTCCAATTATTAACCTTTAAACTTACTTCCCTCCTGCGCTGAACTCGCTAATAATTGTATGTTTGAAGTGGTAGCGGCAGCGGCAAATCTAATGATTTATTTTGTGTAAATTATCGCCCAAATTAGAAAGTTCATTGCCAGGGGTGGATACAACAAAGTTTATGCAATGAGACAGATTATGAATACACCCCCAGAGACTTGAAAGCGAAGACGTGCTTCATTCGTACCGACTTCACTTCGCAACTGATTTGCGCGTTACGTACGTTAAGCCCAAATCATAAACCGCCCTAATAATTATATGCTTGAAAATTATACTCACTCGTTCACATTAAAGTAGCGAAGACAGAGCAGAAGGTCTATACGAGGAGATGAACAATATTTAGCGTAACTATACGCATAATTTGATGACAATCTGTTCGATTTTATTTGCAAAGTACGAATATGTTTGTGTTTATCAGGCACTCGTTCGAGTATATTGTGGTGTCTATTGAAGAGCCCGGCCAGGAATAGAATGTTTTATAACAGAGCAGCAGCAGACAAAATGGTAAATGGGTGAAGAGGAGTTATCGGTTTTCTTCTTTTATTTTTTTTTATTTTTGATGTCGCATAAATGTGATTTCAATAGAATTTTTATGCATGATAATTTAATTTGAGTCAAGAGAGCTACAGAATGCACAAGAATTAGTATTGGTTGGAATAAATTAACAATTTTTCTTTTCTTTTTATTTTATTTTATGTTGTTGTTGTTGTTATAAGAAAATCGATTGGTTCTTGAGTTGATTTGTAATAAGTTTATGATGGCAGAGTGTTAATTTCTTATTTCTTAGTTTTATTTAATACGTTAATGTGTAGGATTATTTGATATGAAATCTTTAATTGTAGCTGAAGTCATAATAAATCGGCCAGTTAAATTTTTAAATATCTTTTTTATTAATGAAAACCAAAAAAAAGACGCCAGTTTTCTCTATAAGATATCTGTCTCCAAATCAAAATAAATTGCTGCAATAATACGAATTAATTAAAATTAAAAAAGAAAAAAGAAAATACTCTAAAAATATACACTTAAAGAGACATTAGAATTTGCTGCTACTGGACTGTTAAAATTAATAAACAAAAATGATGAAATCTCACACTTAATGAATAAAGAACTCAAAACTACGCATAAAGTAAAGAAGAAGAAGAAGAAAAAGATAAATCACGCAGTGAATTTCTTATCATCCATCAAAAAAAAAATTGCTGAAGAAATGACATTTCTTGAATTATAATCATTAACTTAGAAAAATGGAGGCAAAAAAAAAAACAGAAATTAACGAAAAAAAAAATCCAAATTCTTTAGCTAAAACTTTCGTAAGACTAAGAAAAAACAAAGTCTAAAAGCAAAATGAGGTCCTAAACCAGCGGCGTAGCTAGGCTGGGGTGACTATGGCCCATTTAAGAAACAAAATAGTTGGTTTATTTATTTTGAATTCCTGAAGGGTGCTAAAGTTTTCCCCAGGAAGGAAGCTCTCCCTCCCCAAACCGGTCTATCGACACTAGTTCGCCAGACATAATAATTGCCAGAACTTAAAACAATCTAAAAGCAAAGCGAAGTTATACAACATCAGCACAGCTGGGATATTGTCCTGAGGGGCTAAATTTTCCCAAAGAGGAGATGTTCAGGCCTTACCCTGCTGGTCTGTCTAGGTTAGTGCAGCACACGCAGAATAATTCCTAAAACTAAAAAGCAAACTGGGAACTAGAGCCCATCTATGAGAACAAATTTCAGCCAATTCTGATTTTAACATTAAAACAGCTGATTTTGCATTCCCGCTATAAATTCAATAAAATCCCATTTTAGGGTACAGTTTGTCTAATAAACTTGCTCAAAATAAAACATTATTGTAATTTGTTTATTTAATATAAAAGAAATTATATACCATGATTAAATTTAGTTTAAGGAGCACCAGCTGAATTGGCATCTGTAGGAATTTGATTCTCTTTATGATTTTGTATATTTTTTTTACAATAATTTTGATTTATTTGTGGTTTTTTCTTTATTAAAAATTCTCTTAAACATTCTTAGTTTCTTATGGCGACTTAAGATGTTATTGCAAAAGGCCACAAATTATTCTTCTTTAATATTAAAATTTTGTATTATTTAGCACATTTCGTTTGCTATTTATTTTCACTTTTCTATGAAATGTGTCTTAGAATTTTCATATTCTTTTATGGCGACTTAAGATGTTATTGCAAAACTCATTTTTTTTTGTCAGAATTATTTTAGAATTATAATTTTGTATTATTTAGCACATTTATTTGTAATTTTGATTAATTATTATTTTTACTTTCATTGAAATTTATCCTAGAAACTTTATATTTTCTTATGCCGACTTAAGATATTATTGCCAAAGGCCACAGCTATATTCGCTTAATATAATAATTATTTTAAATGTGTGATTCCTGTTAAGCCTGTTAAATATTTTGTCAATATCACGGGGAGGATTGTGTTTTTAAGGATAACAATTACTAAACACTTGCTTTAGACAGCAGAGAGTGAGAGAGAGAAAGGGAGATAGACGAGAGCAGACAGCCAAAAAAAAATTAAACAAAAACATTGTGGTAATTATTTTACCTTCTGAATAGAATAGCGTACAGATATAATTTTTATTTTTGCTAAATTGAAAATCATCCATATTTAAGGGGGTGGCAAACACTAAACTTTATGTTACTTAATAATAAGAAAACAAAAAAAAAATAAAGAGCAAGTGGCAAGTTAAACGGTGGACCAACAAAATAGAAAAAATAAATATTGCTCCCGGGCGAATTCAAGCAGATGATTGTTGTCGCTTACAGGACTACAAGATTGGCGGCTTTCGAATGCTATAATCAGCCTGGCAGGAGTTTAAGGATTTCTTGTTTTGTTTTTCATAAGCAACAGCCATCCGCACAGTTTCCAGTTCCCTGCCTGCTGCCTGCCTGCAAAACGTTAGTGAATTTATGACCTCGTATGTGTATGTACTCGTATGTATGTATGTACGTGTACTTCTGCGTAGGTCGGGTTTGTGCATAAGAAGGGCGTTTTGTTGCTGTTGTTCGGATTGTTGTTGTTACGTTGTTTTGCAGATGTGTTTTGCGTGTATTTTGTTTATTTTAACAGCTCAAGTCTCTTGTAAAATTCGGTGGGTATTTTCGGCAATTTTGTCTAGCCGGCCGGCCGTGTTCTTGCTCTCCTCCCCGCCCTTCCCTTCAATTTTTATTAGTTTTGAATTCATGACAAATCCTTTGGTTCATTATTATCATTATCATCAGTTAAAATTAAGGCGTATAAAAATTACAACAACTGCAACTGCCGGTTTTCCCGCTTCAGTTTTGTTTCCGGCTGATGAAAGTAACATACGTTTAGTTTGAATTGTCGTAGCAAAGCGAGGGGGGAGAGGGGATATAATACAAGTGCATTTTTACACTTGCTGGGGGTTCGAGTGTGTTGTCCTTTTTTTGCTGTGTTCAACCGGTTGCTATTTGTTTTGTGTTCATCTTAGTATATTGTTTTTGTGTTATTTTTCGTGTTGTTGTTGTTTTTGTTGTTGGCACAGGCTGTTATTGAGGATATTATATCAAAGATTATCTGAATCTAGCTCGTTGATTTTGTAACAAGCCAAATGTAATGATGATGCTGCTGTTGGTGATGATGATGATGGTGGCGGTGGTGGTGGTTTACAATTGATTTCACTGTATTTTTATTGGATTTTTAAATAAATATATAAAAAAAGGGTTATAGCATAATAAAAAAATTAATTGTGATAAAAAGAAAGTATATATGTGCGAGTATATTGATTCTTTTGAACAGCCATCGCATTTCTGCAATTCATACCTCACACTTAGAGCGATTTGATTTCTCCAGGTGAATTGTGCCAAAGTTTTCAACCTTAAGAACTTGTTTCTTTTGAATTGAGAAATTTGAATTTTGATTGAAATTTCTAATTTCTAAATAATTGATCAAGTTTTGTTTTATTACTTCTGGCTACATTTTCAAGCCGAGGCTCGTTTCCTTGCAGTTCGACCCGCATGTGTTTTCTTCGCTGTCCAAAGGAAATAGAATAGTTGGCAAATCCGGCTTAAAGAGAGAATAACATGCGTAAAAGATTGCGGCTGTATTAAGAAAATAATTCTGTTAAATCAAAAATTGTTTTTCAAGTCTCACACATTTTGGTTTTTCTTACCCACTAGATGAAAGAGGTCCCAAAAGTACCTGTTCCGGGACATATGACGTTTCGAAGAAATTTTTCGCCAAAGCAAAATATTTAATATTGTATACAAATTTATTGGTGACAAGAACTTTTCAAATTAAAAGAAAATTAGTGGTTTTTTTGGAAGAAGGTAATAAGAACATACAAAAGAGCCCATTGAGGGTTTTGTCATATTTGGAAAGTTGTCTAGTCAAACTTTTAAAGTTAAGGCTTAAAATTGTGTCGGACAAACAACTTCATATATTATTCAATGATATAGATTAACATTTAATAAAATGCCAGAACAGATTTTGGTATTAAGAATATTTTATTTAAGAAGTAAATTTTTATATATAATAATAATTTATGAAAACCAAGCACTGATATGAAAGACTATTCAAATGGTATAGAAACACCAAAGATTCTACCGTTAACGCTAAAGGTGCCTTTACACGATTGTACATCATAGCGCTCAGATTTTATAGAAGTAAAATTTTGCGAGATTTCTCTCTCTGTGCTTTAGCATAGAGATGTAATAAGTAATTTTCAGGTTGACATGATTGGATTGAATAGAATCAAAGTAAAACATTAAACAGCTGAGCATAAATCAAATACAATTGAAACAGCTGATGCTAACAGTTCTACTAATACATTTACAAAAATAACGGGGAAAATTCCTGCTTTCATTTTCATTGTTTTACTCGAATAATGTTGCTATTGTTGATTTCAAAAAACAGATCTGGTGTGATGGGAATATGTCGGTTTATAAAATGGTTAAATAAACAAGTGATTGCCATCCACCTGCCAAAATTTGCATCCGTTAAATTTTTCCTATATACACCAGTATTTTTTATAACAGATTTACATAAATACTGGTACTATTGTTTTCTTTAATCAAATTCATGCTTCAGTTTCTTGTCTATTTGATCATCAAATTATCTCCAGTTTCAGCTTTTCATGTTAATTTAACATGACTTCATATTGAAATTTAGTACTTTATAAATGTGTTTGAAGTTAATTTTTCTCTTGGAAATGTTTGAAGAAAAGGCCGTGATTCACTGTCTGTAACAGACACTAGAAAATGTTAAGAAGTTTCGTACTCATCCAAATTGATTGAAAAGGTTATTTTAAGAGTCATATTATTATGAAAAAGGGAACAGACGTGTATTTTTCATCTTTTCCCAAGTAGAAACTGATCATGAAAAGTAAAAATTTTGTCGTTTGTACCTCAGCTTAAAAAATTCAACTCTGACAGTAGAATAGGGGTTTCTTTAGCATAATCCAAACTGGGGCCATTTGAATTTCGGGGGTATATAAGAGAAGGGTGTCACCGGTTGTTCAGAAATTACTTACTTATCTCTGGGGGGCAGCATACCCCCTGGTTCTACTGAAAAAGATATCCCAGGGGTTAGTTATTTGAGGTGTCTACCTTGGCTGAAAAGTTCTGGTTGTGGTTTACAGCAAAATTTGGCGGAAGGGTTTTTTCAATTCCTGATGATATATTTTTGATTAGCCCAATATCCTCGAGATGCTACTGCCTGCAACAGATATCTGTTTTCGAAATCTGGGGAATCATCGGGCAAGTTTGATTAAGGAATCGGTATGCGGCTCAGGCCATTTTCTCAATTGTCCAAAGTACTGCTGATTAAATAGCTTGACCTCTCGACCAACAAGAAATTGTATTTAGCTCGCTAAAAAGGTTTCGAAAAGCGGTTGCTGTTGCCAAGAGCATCAGTCAAATTTATCCAGCATCCGCTTAGGCCGTACAACAACTCACATATGTACATTTCTAAACTCCACTTTCATAGTTTTCAGGATAACATGCCTACCATATGTGACAGATCGAACGCCCAAATATGTATTGAATTGCCAGCTTCGCAGGTTTTTTTTCTAAGAAATGTAAAATCAAAATTGTTTAGTGTTGATATCGTTTCCTGTGTGTTTCGACATTTTAATTGTTCTTATTCTTTATTCACTTCGTGAACAACAAATTGGTCTCTTTTTGACATAACAAAGAATATTATTTAAGGTAAAACCCTTTAAAAAAGAGTTGAAAATAAAAACACATGACGATTAATAGGTTTTATGGTTTTCCTTAAGATTCTTGCCTTCAGTTGAAGTTCTTATTTATATTTCATATTTATTTTAAATATACATACATACATATTTTCTTAAATATTTATGTTGTGTCTTGAGAAAAACTTTCATTTGTGGAGAAAGCGGCATTTCTTTATACTGATTTTTTTTATTATTATTATAATCTAGCAAATATTTATTGAAAGTCTTGTTACTAAAATGTTGCTCTCATAGCGTTGGAAATCAATAAATTATATAGAAAATATCAGCAAGATGGCAAAATTTATTTACTTAATTTTTATAACAAAACCATTCAATATAATGATATTTTCCCTTTTCAATTTATTCGGATTGTAGAAATACAGAGAACACAAAATCTTATCGCTAAATCATAAATCAAAAAACAAAAAAAAAGAGTTATCGAAACTTTAGCCGCAGTTTTACTATTCTGGTCTGATAAAATAGAAAACAACATTTCATTATGGAATACGAGTGGCAGAAGATTTTTGTATTCGGTTTTCTATTGAAAGCCACAAATCAGATGCACGTTTCGCTGCAATAAAGTGCAGCAGTGAAAAAGTTGTTCAAATATTAAGGTGGCGCTGTTTATTACGAACTTTGAGTTAAAGTTCGTTATCATGAAATTATAAGCAGTTTGTGGTAGAACTTATTTTGAGCTCTAATAGGTTTCATGCACATTTAGGGGATATTAAAAATTTTTTCTATATTTTGCTTAACAGAAATAAATGGTAATTTTAACTGCCAGATTTTCCAATAGGAAGAATGGCTGAACTTTGACAGTTGTTAGCGGTGATACGGTTAAAGTTCATTGTGTCCAATTGACTGTCATTTGCTTCATCTGTTTTGCCAAATCGTCGTGGATCGATGTATCATTAAATAACACAACCAAATCATTTTTACCAAAATTAGTTGCATGCGCTTCGTGCGACAACATTCGCCCCGCAGCGCAACAAGTGACGACGTACAGCAAAACCTGAGGCTCATCGGTTACAAGAACTCCCCGTTGACAAAATGTTTGATTTCCCCTGCAAAGGGAAAATGATACTGGAGCTGACGACTATGTATGGACTATAGGAGTTTGTATCTCCTGAATTCTCAGGAGATACAAACAAAAGGTTCTGACTCTAGCAGAATTTGAAACTAATTGGGAGTCCACATAATAGGATTCATGTACGTTCAGTGCATCATGAAAGCGTCATGAGGAGGCTGCGTGTCCTAAATTGGCCCTAGAACTAATTTGAAATCCACATAAGATTCATGTACGTCTAGTGCATCAGAGAAGAGTTGCTGTTTTAAGGGCATACTCAGCTCTCCTGGAAGTTATAGGTTTACGGAATGAAGCACCAGATCCAGTCGCTTTCGAATCTATCATGCACCAAATCATCGGTGACATTTAAGCTGATTTATGCGCCACAGGCAGACGCAAAGCAGTTCGGAAGAACAACTCATCGTAATTATTTTCTAAAGGCGGTCAAGCTTGTCACTGTTTCGCTTTTTAGAGTCCTGTGTCTCACTTGCACTTATCAAGTGATTTACTTCAGATGACTGCAATGTTTTGCTGTTCTTTTGTGGAATTTGGGGTTAACCAGGGTGCTGCCCTCCATATGAAGGTGTAGGTCGTGTGCAGTTAGTCCTATAGACAACTTGAAAAATGCTATTGACCGTATTTTGGGTAGATTGGCAGTCATACTTTCCCCATCTGATTCTTTTTTATTTTGCTTAGACAGTAAAATTTTAGAGTCTTGTGTCATATCCAGATTTGTAAGAACATTTTACGACTTCTTTGAAGGTCTTGGAAATTAGTTAAATATTTGCAAACAATCGTATGTTTTACTTCAAATGGAATATTTTTGCAGACGAACGCTGTAGCGACCGCGAAACAGTTTCACTGTCCCCCAGTTTAAAAAAGAAAAAAATCGAAAACTTTAGTAATTAATCACAGCGACAAAAGTTTATATAACTAAATTTGTTCGTTATTAAGTTAAACAAAACTTAATCGATTTTTATCTTATTTTTAAGTTTTTATCTTAAAGCAACAAAAACCGCGTGTTTGCGGCAAAAACTCTTTAGCACTGTGGACTGCAAACTTGTTAAAATTTTTTCCTTATCACTTACTAAACAATAAAACATTTTAAGAGTCAGTAGATTAGGGCACAGCAATTGATTTTGGGGGGAAAAGTTAAAAATATAATATTAATTTTATGAAATTTAAGCCGCGCTTTTATGACAACCCCCGACTTGGCCACGAAGCCCCGTATTCCTTTTTATTCGCCTGCAAAACTCTGTAACAAATTAAAATTTTGTCAAATTAATTTACACAACATTGACATGCCACACACAACAACAACAACAGCAGCAGCAGCAGCAGCAACAATTTTTTCAATTGTTATAGTCTGTCTAATATTTAGTCATGGACTGTGATGACTAGGATTTATTAAAAAACAAACCCCTTTAACAGTCCCTGCCACACCGCTTCTCGTTATTTTAACACTTTTAACTTTTTGCGTGATACAATTTTTGTTTTCATTTTTTGTTTTGCTGCTATTTTTGTTTAAGAGTCAAAGCAAAAAGTGTGAATGAGTTTTTGTATGAAAACATCATGAATGTTGATTATGGTGGATATTTTGTCATGCTCCATTTGCCCGGGTGTGGACAAGAACAGATGTTTTACATGTTTTCGTCTTCTTTTTTGTTTGTAACACCGAAACGCATATTAACTTGATTACTGGAGGGTTCTAGTTTGACTGTGAAACATCAACATCATCATCATCGCTTTCTATGGCTTTGACTAAAATTATCATTTGTGGAATAGCGCAAATTGCGTTTGTTTGAGTTTGTGCGGAGCTGATTTGCTGCAAAGATTTCTGTTATTTTGGATTTTGGCAATTGTTCATTTATTATTTGTTCGATTGGGGTGGTGGCGGAACGAGTATTAAATGGTCAGATGTTTGAAGGTGGGATTATCGAATATGATATCAATGTAAAAATAATTATGTTGCCAAAGTAATTTGATACACACACACAGACACACACACACACACATCTACTGTTTGCTGTTATTATGCTGAAATGACACTTATACGCAGAGAACAAACAGTTAAACAAAAAAGAATTAACTATGCCTCATGTTGTATTTACATTGCAAAGAATAGTTTGCTAGTTTGTGGCTAAGAAGGGTGTAGAATTTACTATAATGCAAACCAGGAATGGCACTGAAAACTTCAAAATTGTATCAAATAACTTGAAATATTGTACTTTTCCGATCTTAATTATGCCAAGACTAATTTTTGCATATATAAAAAATTTACATATAAAGAAAATGAAGGTACGCACTGGGCTTTAAATCGCTTTCGAGATCACAATTACAACTTTGATAACAACTTACTTGATAATATCACTGCAATTGCAATTTTGTGAAATCATTAAATCTTTTGTTTGAATTGTACTAAATTTTTCCAACCCTGATGCAAACACAGGTAGATTAAAAATGTTAATTGTAAGATAGAGAGAGCAAGAGAGAAAAATCGTATAAAAAAGGCAAGAAAATACGCTGAGTTATTCCCCTACAACTTGTTGACTGCTAAAAGTCATCTTATATCCCCTAATGAAGCCTACAAAATTTTCGGGTTAGCAGTTCGAGAAGTCCGTCAAGGAAGCAGCTGACATAAACGTCTGCAGTTTCCTCTTTTTTTTTAACTTTTTATGACCCTTAAGATCCTTCGCTCTATATTCAGAATCAATTCAGTATTTGCCCTTTCTATGCAAGAAACTTTTCTTTTCAAATTCAGTTGGCTCTTTTTTATGGTCTCTAATAGGGCGCTCGCTCCTTCTCTCTCTTTCTCACTCTACTAGTTCTCCAGCGTACATTCAAGAATTTTGTTAGGAGTCTAGGCGTAACACAGTGGGAAGGGCAAAATATCTAGTTCCGCTTGGCATCCTATGAAAAACAGAGAAAAAAGGAACGCAGTGGCGGAGAAAACAAGTGGATTTTGAGTTCGGGCTGGGAAAAATTTATGACAATTAAAAACTTCATAGACAATATCTTCCAGTATTTTCAAATAATTAACAAAACCTTTAAATTTCTTTCTTGCCAATTACAGATGAATTGGCTTTCAGCATAAATCGTCTTGTCAAGACTGAACAATTACAGGCACACACAGCCGCCGTAGCAGCAGCTGCTGCTGCGGCTGCTGCCGTTGCCGCCTCCAATAATCATACAGCGTCAGCGGCCAACAAGCTGCTAATGGAAGAAACCAATAATAATAGTATAGCAATGCTGAGTAAAAATCATATTTTGCATTGGAAATTGGAAAATAATGTAGCGCTTCAACAGCCCCTGAACGCTTTAGAAGCCGAACGCATTTACGAGAGAGCCTCCCGATCCCGTTCCCGCAGTCTGTCACGTTCTTCCTCCTCACAAATCGATCTAGACGATGATAGTAATTGTAGGCGTTCATTATTATCGCGTTCCAGATCGCGTTCCAGTTCGGTGGAATTGGAGGTCGACTCACCGCCTGCCTCACCCATAGCCAGGCGTCATATATCACGGCCCTCTAGTGTAACCAATAGCAGCAGTAACAATAACAATAGTGATTTAATAGTGAACAGTAGAACAAGTCCCAAGAAGTCTGAAATGTTTTCGGTATCAGCGCTGCTGAGAAAAGATGATCATCACAAATCGGCTGGTCATATACATCATCACAATACCGATCCTTTTGAGGCTCTGAGGCAGGCATATCCCACCAACTATGAACCAGCCATGTTTCAAAGACCGTTCTTATCGCCTGCCTTTCCCTTCTTTGCCGCCTTTGCTTTCCATCAAGGACAACAGCAACAGTCTGGTCTGGCTGCAAGGTGGGTGCACAGAACAGCCATTATCTTATTAATCCTTTATTTCGTTGTCATAAATAATGAAATAATTTTTATGTTGTAATTTCATTTCAGTTATCATCCTGCCTCCCAAGAAGATCTCTTTAGGTTGCGCAACTTAATGGTGCCTCTACAATCTGGTCAAAATGGTGGTGCACCCAATGGTGTAGCCGCTGCAGCGGCTGCAGCAGCTGCTGCAAGCGGTCATGCCACTAATGGTTTACCACCAAATTCTCATTTGGGCCTGCCGCATCCCTCCCATTTACATTTTCACCATATGGCCGCTAAGTGGTCTGGTTTGCCACAATTCAGTGACCTGTATTCATGCATGAAATGTGAAAAAATGTTCTCCACCCCTCATGGCCTTGAAGTACATTCCCGACGGACACATCATGGCAAAAAACCGTATGCCTGTGAATTGTGCAACAAGACCTTTGGCCATGAAGTTAGTTTAAGTCAACACAGGTTAGTAGACGGAACACACACTCCAAAATTATTTAATTAAATAAAGACTTTGTCTGGTGGCTTTTGAGCATATTTAATTACCCTACTAAAATATAAACGGTATTCACAGATGGTACAATCTGTCCCATAATTTGAGTTTTAGAATTTAAGTTCTTTGGAGTTTGTACATTTTACTTTTCAACTAAAAATGATTTAAAACAAAGCCAAGAGCAACGAAACTCTTGCTGTCTTCTTTCCCCTCTTGTTTCATCTCTTCAAGCCACCAGCCTTTAATATTCATAGGATAAACATTTTTATTTATTGTTTTTTTATAAGTGAATACCCTTATTGTTCTGTAATTCTCAATGTGAATGTTTTGTTGGTTTTGTTTCGGTAATTACAGGGCTGTTCATAATGTGGAAAAAGTCTTCGAATGCAAACAATGTGGCAAACGTTTTAAACGTTCCAGCACCTTGTCAACGCATCTTTTAATACACAGTGATACCCGACCATTTCCCTGCAGTTATTGTGGCAAACGTTTTCACCAAAAGAGTGATATGAAAAAACATACCTACATACACACAGGTAAGTTTTTTAAATAAGCATTTAAAGTAAAAGAAAACGGTTAAGGCTAAAATCTCTTAATGAAATGAAAGGATTTACAAGTACAAATAAAATAGGGACATTTAATGGTGATGATTCAAAAATGGAGGAGTGACAGCACAAATGGGGTTTTTGTGCTCCTATCAGGAAAGTTATTTTGTCTTGTAGATCGCTCACTGTATGCCCCAGGATGTTGTAACAATTTCAGTCACAATCACGGAACTCAAATGGGTGCTCTGCCTTATAACAAAAACTGTTGTTAATTGTAAAAGTTGTGTTGTGGAATTTTTTAGTTATTGTTTTAACTCACTTAAATCTGGCAGAGCTGAGGAAGCAGCACAGATACAGTCTTAAGTAGAAGATAAATTAAAAAGAAGAATTGGATTTAAGTACTAAAAACTTATCATACTTTAACACAGTTACACTGTAAAAGAAAACCAAAGCTGGTAACACTGTTGTTGAATATAAAACTAAGCTAATATTTAAATAGCAATAATTGTGTATTCATTGTTGCGCTGTGTTTTTGTATAAGTATCAAGCGTTATCACTCAATTTCGAACACCTAATCCGAAGCCAAAACAGTGCCCACACATGAACACTGAAGATGAGAAGTGTGGTGTGCTGTAATAAAAACCTGTATAATTGATTGAAAATTTGGTTTTTTTTATATGTTTTCCCTTGATGAATATGAATATCAGTTGTGTTGAAATTAATTAATAATTTGTTACAAGTTTTCCACCCATACACAGGAAAAAATGACTTTAAAATTTTTGTTTATGCCAATTAACATATTATTAATAAGTGATTAATATTTTTAATTTGCTGTAAAAAACATTTAGTGCATTTTTTAATTGATAGAATCAAAAATATAAATTATATGAATTAAATTTAATTATATGAATTAAATTTTTGAGTCACTCAAACCAATTTCCTATTTCCGAGTAAATTCTAATATATTTTTTTTTTGTATTTTAAACTGATTTGCTTTAATATTGAAAGCAACAAATGTTCCTTCTTTCTAATAGGGTTTCAAGCTTAAGTTAAACCGCATCGATTTTTCAACATTTCAATTCGTTGAATTTTTCCTTTAATCATCATCATTTGCACAAGAAACGCTTAAATGCTAAAAACAAATCCGATAAAAAAAATCCTAACAAATCCAATTTAAAAATACATTAAATCCCTGATATATTAAATCACTATCTGCTACTTCGGTTCTGTTCCAGCTGCAAAAAGCAGCCAAAGGCTTTAGCAGAAAATTATGGCGCAAAAAAAAAGCTTAACCGCATACAGACACACAAAATTTAATAAATGGAAAATCTGCAGAATACTTAAACGTCAAAAACTTCAACATCCACAATATGACAAACCAATAAAACAAAACCAACTTCTCATAAATTCCAAACAAATCCTATTTAGTGTTGATGACACAACTTAAAAGGAACGAGCGTCGTTTTGGATGGGAGAGGGCAGTGAGCAGTGCAAAAATCCAAAAAGACTACTCTGCCCCCCCCCCCCCCCCCCCCCCGCCCGACATTAATCTTATCTCATCATCCCTGTGGAAATGGCAAAAAGAGCATAATTGTGTAAGTTAAAGCAAATGCACGTGCACCACCACGTTTTTTGCTGCCACAGCAGCCCATAACCGTTGATTCGAAAAGCTTTTTAAACTTTTGGCAAAAAGAGTGAGCGCATTGGAAAGTTGTACACACTCAGCCAAAACACTTTGAGTCGCTGCAATATTCAACAGAAACAATAAAAATTCAATGGCCAAAAATTTGAGATAAGTTTTTGGAAGGAAATCTGCCACAACAAAACGTTAAGAGCCAGAGCGTAAGGAAACGAATACAAAAGCAAAGCAAACAAAACACAAATCACAGACAACCAATGAAAAATTTAGTCAAAGCACATTGATTTTATAAGCTTTTATATGTATGTATGTATGTATGTACAGTAGAATACGTGCTGGCGACACTTTGGCAACAAACAAACTTACAAGCAACATTTTTTTACATGAACAATAATAAATTGGACTGGTAGTAGTGAAAGTGGTAATAGTAGTGGTTAAAGCTGAACCGACTCACTCAAGTGCTCTCTCGTTCTCTCTTACCCGAGGCGTTGTTGTTGTTGTTGGTTTTTGTTTTAATTCAACGGCATTTGAGTGAAAATGGCTGATTTCCGCCACTAACGTGCAAAATGGCAACAAATACGAAACCAAACACCCGCATACAAGCGTTCATGTTCAACACACACACACACACACACACACACTCACACATTTCCATTTATGTATGTATATAATTTAATATATGAGAAATCGCAATAAAAATCAAAGTCTCTTTTTAGCTGCCATATTGTAACAGTGTTTTCATGCCTGCATGTGCGTGCCTGTGCATGCCTGTGTCTTAGCCCGGCTATAAACGAGCGGAGGGAGTCATATGTTTTTACACACACACACACACACATACATACATACGTACTATGTTTCAGTGGAATGCTAAAGTAGTTGCCCTGTTCTTCTTCTTAATTTAATTTTTATAAGCCATATGGTTTTCTCTTTTATTAAAAATTTACTTTAGCCATTCGGTGTGCGTGTGTGTGTATGTGTGTGTGTGTGTGTGTGTTCTCGTTTACCAAATCAGCGCCTTTATGTCTTCTAGACATTTTTATCGTTTTTGTCTTCGATTTTTGTTAGAATTTTTATGGCATTACAGTTCTTCTCTTACAGTTTAGAGTTTTGTTGTTGTTTTTTTTTTGTTTAAATAAATATTTTATAGAAAAGTGATAAATTTTCGGATTTTATTGCTGAAAAAATTGCGCTTCTACAGAAAGCACAAGTGGATAAAATTTCAAAGTTTTGACAGTTGCTAGAGCTGTGAAATTTATGAAATTGGCTGTCATATATTCAGTAGCTTTTCCCAAATGCCCTTGAACGAATGTGAGGCGCTCCAACGCGTGCAAGTATTGAAGCTGTTTTAAGCAAATGTGAGTTTTGCCATATTTGACAATGGGCGCATTCCCCATCACCATAAAATCCAAAAACGTGTCCTGCATTTCGCAAAAGTTTGTATTGGGTTTAAGTTTTAGGTCAGTGGTGCAATGATCCTTAGACGAGACATCACAGTCTACGGCGACTTCTATAGGTCACTTGTCAACTACTTTTTGTTGTCCATTGCGTGACATGCATATCTACAGTTTTAGCCAGATGGATCAACTTGCCATATATTCTGTGCAAGCGATGTGAACTGGCAATCGATGTTTTCTTTAGGAATTTTGCAAATGTCTGCAAATTAGTCACCAGCCACAGTGGCTCTCAAACTCAACACAACACAACACATGCCTTTCAGCCCGATTTATGCGCTAGAATCTGGGAAAGTTTTACGCATTATCATCACACGTGAATGTGACGTGAACTGGCCATCGATATTTGCTTTGGCACTTCTTTTTAAGTAGCAGCTCTATGCAAATAAGTCACCAGAAATCTGCGGCTCTCAAGATCAACATAAAGTTGAGCCTAAATTATGCTGCAGGCTCTCGGCAAGTTGTACATTTACTTTCCAAATATGCCGCAGAAACGTTCGCATATACTTTTGTTGTTCACATTTGCTTAAGTAGCCGCCGTAAACAGTGAGTGAAGCAGTGCTTACACACAAACTTTAAGGAGGGTAAAGTTAGCCAGCCAACGATAACAGCGTTGTAGTGTTCTCTCTTTATTAACGGAATTATTTTCGCAGGTCACAAATTCCGTCTTTGTAAATTCCAACTTAATGCCAGTTTAGATTAATTAGAATCGAATGAACGACATCAAGATAGTTCTCTCGCCACAAAACTCTGATATTGTGTGCCCAATGTTCACAAAGTTGTTTAAAAATTACCGATATATTGCCAGCTTCAGTTTGATAAAAGCTTTGAGAAGCCGAATTAAAGCCGGCGGCACATAGAAACCGTCAAGCGTCATCCGTTGACGTTAACGCACCACAAGGAATTATTCAAAATAAACAAAAAATTAACTGAAAGCTGCCAAACTGCTCAATGCACTTTAAGAGTTGCCCAACTTTTTAATACTTGGCATTGACAAAGACGTAATTTATGTGACAAAGTTCATAAGAGAACCTGCGTTTTAACTGAATTGTCAGTCAAAAAAAGGCGACTTCCGAAGCTTCAGATTCCTTCCGAAGCTTCACTTAAATCTCTTTTACTTTAACTACAAAACTTGTCGTGTTGTCTTAAACGATTTCCCAAAATTTCTAATCATTTCACCAAAACCTTAACATTTAAAAACATTCTTTAACAAAATCAATAACCCCAAACAACAGATTTTCGTTATCTAACATGTACGCAAACATATTTTAGAAAAGAAGAATAAAAAAAAGAGGAAAAATCACCACTGTAAATACAGACACATTAAAATTCTCATACCTTTCTAAACATTTGATTTTCATTTTTTTCCTTTTTTTCATTTGCTTTTTGTTTTTTGCAACATTAACTGAACGGAACTCAACACAACATACAACAACAACACTCATTCGTACAGCATCCTACAAACAATTTGAATCCATGCTTTAAACTAAACAGATTTCAATGATTTTTAGCCATGATACAGATTTGTATCTCGTACTCCATGCTTTCGCCAGTATTTAATATGGAAGGATAATAAATATAGGCGAGAGTGTGTGTGCGTGTGTGTGCCACAAAACAAACACTAAAGGAAAGCATGGCACAGACCAGAATACGTGAATGATATGAAAAATTAGTGTGTGCGTGTACGTGTGTGTGTACGTGTGTGTGTGTACGTGTGTGCCATAAAAGCAAAAGAATTTTAACTACAAACGCACACTTCTTCACATACATACACACCATCTTTATATATGTATGTATGTATGTAACTATAGGTGTGTGGCTGTGTGTATGGCTGTGTGTCACTGTACATTATATACAAAACACTATAATAGAAAATAAGTAAAACGACAAAAATCTGGCTAAGAACGAAAGCAGCAAAATCGTTTAAAACCCATAAAAAGAAAATACCTAAAAGCGACTCACTTGTATTTGCACCAACAAACCACCTCCCTCGCTCCCCTCTACTCCACCACCCTTTTGCAACGATTTTTAAAACATACTCGTATAATCATTATCATCTTCTTAGTTTATTTCGTGTACTGCAGATACATACGAAGTTTATGTTGGTATACAAAATGTATATATACAAATCGTCAGTTTGTTGCACAATCACTTACGAAAAACAAAAAAATATAAAGAACAAAAGCTGGAGCTGGAGCTGAATTGAGTATATAATGATATTGCAGGGACGTGATTGTTAAAACATTCGACCATTGGGATGTACTTTGATTCACCAACAGATTTTTCGTTTCTCAGGAATGAGTTTAATGTGTGTAGCAGTAGACAAAGTAGCATAAGTGCACATACACACACACACACACACACACACACACACACACTCAGACACAAACACACACAAACACACACGGTGATAACTGCAAACATTTGCTTCATCTCTGGAAATTGGGAGGGCCTTAATTGTGTGGCGGAATTCGATTGTTTTGTTTTGTTGTGTTTTTATCTGCTTCTTCGATAGTCGTATAATTACAACAATAATAAAAATTACTTTAAACTTTAGTCCTGTTACGTTGATGGTATTGCCTTCAAGAGGATATAATTTGAAGGCACCCGATTCCGTGAAAGCAGTTTGTAAAAGTAAAATATCCATTTAAGGAAAAGTAGTTTAGAAAAACTGCAGGTCTCTCTTGTCCTTAAAACAAAACAAAAAACATTTTAAGGAAAAGAATCCATTTTTAGGAAATGGTGTATTAAGAAAACGGAGCTGTTACTAAGAAGTAAAGCAATTTCAAAGGAAAGAGTTACATTGAAAAAAACTAGCTTTTTAAGAAAAAGCAGTTCTTAACAAAAACCTTTAGATTCTTATTAAAAAAAAACTTTGGTAAAACGAAACTTATGAGGAAAAAGTAGCATTTAGAAAAAGCCTTTTTGAGACCCAATACTTTAAAAAACAAATCCTTCTCTTTTAAAAAAACTATTTTTGAAGAACAAGTAATTTTATAAGTAAAAGAAATACCTTTTAAGAAAAAGTATTGTTTTTGTGCAAGAAACCCCGTTTTAAAAATGAAAGAAAAAGTACTTTGTGAGAAAAATATATTTCTGAGAAGAAATACTTTTAGAGGAAAAGTACTTTGTTAAAGAAAAGTACATTTCAGGATAAAGTATATATAGAGCAAAAATTATTATCATGAAGATGTATGTATATTTTGAGAAAAAGTGCTTTGTGAAAAAAAGTACTTTCTGAGAAAAAGTACATTTTGAGAAAACCTATTTTATGAAACTTTGTGACAAAAAGTACTTTTTGATAAAAAAAAGTAGTTTGCTACAAAAAGTACTTTTTGATAAAAAAAAGTACTTTATACAAAAAGTCCTTTTTGGAAAAATGCATTTTAAAAAAAGGACATTCTTAGAGAACGTACTTTGTGAAAAATTGCTTTTAGAAGAAAAAAGTATGTTTTCAGTACGAGTGTCTTTTAAAAATCTGTTTTTAGAAAAACAACTTCCTTGAGAGAAAGTTCTTTTAGCGAAAAAAAAACTTTTGGCCAAAAGTACCAGCTCAAAAAATTCCCATTTAAATGAACAAAAGCCTTTTGAGAAAAGTCCATTTTTGAGTAAAATTTTCTTTAAAAAAAAATGTCAAAAATAGTTTTGTAAAAGTACCACAAATGCCATTTCTAGATTGGATGCAGTTCAAAACTTTCCCCGACTTTAAGCAAAAAGTTTTCTATTAACTAGTTTTTGTAGGTGTTTTTGAAAGCTTCTGGCAAATTTTCCAATCAATTTGTATGTCAGAAAATGATGATTGTATGTTTTTGTTTCTTCGTTCTGATTAAAGTTTTCATTTTAAATTCTTGTTTTCGAAGCACGTTCCTGTTGTAACGGCCCGGATAACGTCACGTACCGCAGCACAGATTATATGAACGCAGTCAGTTGTTCAGCTTTACTCGTTTACTAGTTTTCTTGATTCTTGTTTTAGATTTTTTTTTTCCTTTTTTTTCCTTTATTCCACTGTTTGAGAAACTAAAGCGAAAGCAAAGTTTTCATTATTTATCACAGAATCCGTTGGCGACTAACAAAACCGTCTGCTCTCTAGGCGTTGTCTTGTAGTTCTCTGTGTTTTTTCTTTGCTTATTTTTCATCATCACCCGACTTGTGAAATAAAAATTCCTGTGAAATCGTTTTTTTTTCTCTGCCCTTAGATTTCTTTTTTGTTTGTGAAATTTGTTTTTTTTCTAGATTTTATTTATTGCAGGATTTGGTACATTTCTTCGTCGCTTCGAAAAGAAAAGCAAAACGTTACATTTATTATCGAGTGCTTGGAGAAGAGTTTGTTTTATAGATTGTTTTAAAAAGTTGTTGTTGTGATTTTTACTAAGATTTTGAAAGTTGAAATAAAAATCAATGGTCTGCAAAACAAATGATATTAAAATCAAGGTGAATTCTGTAATAGCGAACTTTCCTTTAACGCAATTTAAATAATGTGTTTCTTAAGTACGTATGTAAGTATGTGCGGTTTGGAAGAGGAAATCTTGAAATCGGGAGATTTTAGGCAACCATGACGACTGCCAATGCGAACAAAGCAACTTTTTACAAACAAACAAAAAAAACAACACGAAATTCAGTATAATTATTTCTCTTACGACTTTTTATTCTAAATTGTGAAAATTGTGAAGCTTTCAAGCCAACACACATTTAAGAAATGGGCTTTCATTTCGATAAAAAAAAATGATGTAGAAGTTCATTTTGTGAAACACGCATGAAATGTTTGAATTTAAATGTGAGGCGAAGTTTTGGTCGCACTGCAACCCTCTTTGATCTATTGTACTTCCCCTTGCCTTTAAGGGTTTAATTAGTCAGGGGACCAGGCCAGCTGCTTCTATGGGCGTGTTGGCAAGTCTTGTTCATGTAGTATATAGGCACGAAATAGTTTGTGTCCCAGTATCACACAGTTGGTAATCAAGTGTCCTCTTCTTCTGTATGGCAGAATCTGCCACTCTGTATAGATGCTTATAAGAGGCGCAGTATTCTGTGGGTGCTCCGCCAAATTAGTGTTCTTAAGTTTTATCTGCCCAGATTTAGCTCGACTTTTGCCCTTCTGCTATCCAATATTTTTCCACGATGGTTTTCAGCCCAATTGTCCAGCTCTCTTTATCTATACCAGCCAAAAAGTGGAATGGGTCCAGTCTTCTTTTAGTTGCCATTCCGTTATTTTTATCTAGCAACATTTTCATTTTGTTGAAAAATATGTAAAATTCCAAAAATTATTTCACACAGAATTTTCATTGTTTGTGTACAAATATGGGATTTTTTTTTTTTGTAAAATCCCCCAAAAATATGACAATCACACGATTGTTGCTCTATATGTTACGCAGTTTCGAATAGAGCCCACTGTTATCTGAGGAATGATAATGTGATTAATTTTGAAAATGTGTGTCGCTTAAAGTGTCTAAACAAACTAAATTCAAAATTATTTCAAAAGCTGTCGAGATTTTTTACAGATTTATTGACAACAAAAGAAATACCAGCAAAACTCAAAATAAGTTCTGCTCATGGAATTTTGCTGTTGCTAAACAAAAATGTTGCCGCAAACATTATGATGTTGTGCAACATGCTGCCGAAAGCCACCATCTGCTTCAGCAACATTATTTCGTTATATAGTTTGCATGAACTTTGCAACAAAGTTTTGGATTGGATTTCACATGAAATCATAAAAGTAAAACTTCTTAAAGTTTGTCAATTTTAAAATAACAAAATATATGAAAAATTTAACTATTTTAATACTTAAACAATTGACGACTTCATACTGAACGTTTCAATAAAATATTAAATAGAATAAAAACAATTCTTCACTTAATTGAAACAAATATTTCCTTATGATTTAAATGGCTGTTTAAACAAAAGTTTTCCAAGAGCAAACTTTTCAAATCTTAAACAAATTACTACCGTTTGTGGCAATTAAAAGGTACAAACGAATTTAAAAGTACATACATATTTATATATTAAGACGAAAACGGAGGAAAAAAGACTACAATAAGTAAAAATACAAAATGAAATTTCATAGAAATAAAACCACAGAAACCACAAAATGTTGGAAAATGTTAAATGAACAACATTTCCTTGAAACATACTCGCACGTACTTTAATATTAAAGCTTTAAGTCAATTTTGTTAAAATACATTTTTTTTAAGGGTGGGTGGCTGAGTATCAAAGTACGAGCATCCACAAAAGAAGACACGAAAGGGGGTTTCATTTACGGTGAGGGTGAGATTTTAGTTTCAGTGTATTGTGGGGCATATGGTATTTTATGGAGAAAATGGTGGCAAACATTTAATTTTAAATTACAAAGAAAAAAAGAAAGCTGCACATTTTAAACGGAAAAATATTTTTCTGGTTGATTTAAAGTAAATAGAAGCGAACAGCAAATAATTTTAGGAGGCTGGCAAGAACAAACTTATAATAATAGTGGTTGGTTGTCACTCTTTAAGTCGTATTTACAACTCTATTAAATTAACTATGACTTTTATCACGAAGCACGAGTAACTTAAAGTTTAAAGTTTCCGAACTTAATTAATTGCAAAGAGTTTTGTTTATATATATTTTTCTAATGTGCTCTTCTTGGTCTGTGCACCTCTTGTTGCTCGTTTTTCCTTCCCAGGGTTGGTTGTTTAATAATTTGTTTCACACTTCATCTAAATACAATATTTGTTTAAGTTTTACATTTGGATTAACAGTTATGCAAATTAATCAAAAGCAAATTTTGCCAAGCAGGACTTTTATATCTATCTCGCTGTTTCCTTCTTGCTAGTCGGCATGATCTAGGCCACATTGTTTTTTGGACGAAAAATGTAACAAGACTTTCAACTAAAAACAAACAACTTTTGTAAAATCATGTTGCATAAATAAATACATATATAAAATATATTAAAAACATGTTTGGTAGCTTTCGTTTTACCTTTGTTTCACTGTTCACACTTGATTTCAATAGGAAAGCATTTTCAATTAACATGAAAAGTCAAAATTAAATGAAATCACAGCATCAGTGTTCCGTAACAATTCCACTGAATAGACATTTCATGTTAATCTAACACGGTTTCATGTTGTAGGTCTATAGTTTTGTATAAATTTTTGGATTTAGAAAACAAAAATCAAATGAAATATTCTCAAATTCTTTTCAAAATAAAATTGGAATAACAGGAAAAGCAAACAAAAACGATAATTAGTAAAAATAATGATAATTGAAGAAAAATGTTGCTGGATACATTTTAAATGTTTTTTGCAACATTTTTTTCACTCTTCAATTTAAATTTTTTTCAATTTTCTATTTCATAGAAATTGGAGAATATATAAATGAACCATTGACAAGAATTTGTTCCTAATTAAATGTTGGCTTTAAAATAGTTAAAATAAAAAAGTGTTTTCTTGCAAATATATTTTCTACTCTTAAAATAAATTTTCTCGATATGGATCCAGTACCAAAAATTTCGCTGGATACAGTTTAAATGTTTTTTGCAACATTGTTTTCACACTTCAATTTTAAATTTCTCATTTTCTATTTATGTTTTGTCCAATATCTGCATAAATAAAGTATTACGGAAAATGTTCTTCTTTTTTAAATGTTGCCTTTAAAACCGTGAAAATAAATGATTTTTAAAAGTTTCTTTCCAAATTTATTATGTTGTTACGTCCCGGTCTTATTTTATTATATTATTGATTTATTTTTTTTTAGTTGTGTTTGTGCTTTGCTCATTCATTTGTAACGCGTTTTTCATGTTCTCCTTTTGAACTTCAACGACCCTGAGATTTTCTTATAGCTTCACTCTCATAAAAAATATTGCCTGCTTCATTCACTCGGTGGAAACATTTACAACATTAAATATCTTTATGACAATTTGAATAATAAATGAAATTGTTTTTTTTTTATTTATTGCAGGTGAAAAGCCACACAAGTGCCAAGTTTGTGGCAAGGCTTTCAGTCAAAGTTCCAACCTGATCACCCACTCCCGCAAACACACCGGCTACAAACCATTCTCCTGTAAATTGTGCCACAAATCGTTTCAGCGCAAAGTCGATTTGCGTAGACATAAAGAAACGCAACACACCAATTTGGGGCCTCTAATTGAACGTAATATGGGTAAAGTGGAATTTCTGGCGGCGGCAGCAGCTTCAGCGGCAGCTGTGGCCGCTGACGCCAGCAGTCATATGCAGAATGGCGGCATGAGCTTAGCAGCATCTGCGACGGGGCCTTCCAACACCAATGCCGCTATAAACGCTCAATTGACGGCCATGAATTGTCAAAAGGTTTCATTGTTGGTATAACATCAGCAACATGAACAAGAACAACAGCATCATCCTCATCATCATCATCAGCAATCACATTTGCCACTTGCGGCTTCCTCCTCTCAACATAAAACCCATTTGTTGTTGCATTCCCATTTGCAAAATCACCACCACCACCACCATCAGCAGCAGCAGCAGCAGCAACAACAGCAACACCAATCCACGCCGACAAACCAGCATTCTCAGCAGCAGCAGCAGCAGCCCAACCAGCTGCATCATTATTCGCCTCAAGTACTCAGCAGCAGGCCAGAACAACGAACTTGTGCCATTTTAAACACAACGGTTATAGAGAAAACACAAAATTTTAATTTGTTTATTTCCTAAGGACAACACAAAAGAAAATTAAGTTAAATTTTTAGACATTTGTCCAATTCACAACAAATTTTGCGCCGCGCGAAAGCAGTATCATGACAACTAATTCTTAAAACGTCAAAATCTAATTCAACACCAGCATCATTTAGGGTTCTTTTAAACAGGTTTGAAAAGGTTTCTTAACACAAAACTTCTCATTTCCTGCTGAAGAAACGTCAAAAATCAGTGTTAAACAACATTCTGCTCAACTTAAAATAGCACAACCCGTTTAAATGTGTCCTCCACTTCCAGTATTCTGTCCAAAAATTGATTATTTAGTAAAAGTTTAAAAGAATGTTGCTGAAATTTTTCCGTTATATTGAATTTTTTTTAAATATTGGCTTACAGCAGTCTACTATTTTTAAAGCCACCGAAAATATTGTGCAATATTGTTTTATTACTTTTTGTATGACAAGTCTGCAACAATTCGCAACTAATATGGGCTGAATTCTGTACGCCAGCCAGAACAAAATTTCCTCTCATATGTCTGGTAAGAATGTTGCCAGACACATGTTGTTTGGTGAACGCAACATTTTTACGTATTTGGAATATTTGTTTGTACACTTTTTTTGTTGGAATTTTTTCAAGTTTTATGCAGGAAATGCCACACAAATCGCAAGTGCTGTGTTGAAAACTGCAGCAAATGTTTAGCAACAATAATTATTCAATGCGGAAAATATTTGGGTTCTATATTAAAAGTATTCGAAGTTTGGAAACAACAACCATGTTTTCAGCTGTCTGTTGTTATTGAAAATTCCACGTGAAACAAATTGCAATTCTAATTATTTCTCAGCAACAAGAACATTTTGCCAGATACACCATCCATGGTTAGGTTTATCTCTCGCAGACGTTTGGGGAATTCCTTAAGTCGCGGCTTTACTCCTGTACGGCACAACTGAGTGATAGTTTCAAAGTCAACGTAACCGCTCAAAGTCACTGAAAATGGCAGCATTAAGATTCAGGCCACTGTAAAATGCTGCGGCAGATATTTCAACTAAATTTTGTGCTTTAATTTTTGAAAATATCTTACACAGAGGAGTTTATTTTCTTCTATCTCAAAATCCTCCTCTTTAATTGCCGCAAATTGTGAAAATGTTGCCTTGTAAACATGTTGCCAAGCAAATATTTTCCAATTTTTCCTATGAAATAGTTAATCTGTATCCAAGAATTTGACCACAACTGAAAACGACACCCGCTCTTTGTTTTCAAAAGCCTTGAACTCTATTTTAATTCATAAAAAATAACATTTCAACAATTTGTCATCGATTTTCACAAAAATAAAAAAAATTATTATTTCCTTAAATGTAATCCGAAATAAAAGTTTGAAATTCCATTTTAAAATAAGAAAATTTTAAGAACAAAACTCTCTCGTTGCCAAAATAAAAAGAGATTTTTTTATGCTTAAACCCACAATTAATGTAAATTACCCCCAAATAACAACAACAACAAAAAAACAACCAAATATATTGTAAATTTTACCAAAGAACTTATAACAAAAATTTTTAAATGTAAATAAATTCCATAGCGTAGAATTTTCTTGAAAACTAATTAAATAAATGTAAATTTTTAATGCAAATAATACAACAACAACAACATTATAATTAATAAACGAAAAAAGATAACTTGTAAATTTTGTATTCCATAAAATCGCTTTAAATGAACAAGATGTAGTAATAAAAATTTATTGTAGTTAGTGGAGCCTAAACGTGTTTTGCTTAATATTTATATTATTGTATTATTTCTTATTGTTTAGTCTTATTTTGATATTATTAATCTTAAACATGTATTTACCTATAAAAAAAAACAAGTATAAAAATAAATTCATTACTAAATAAATAACAATCATTCCAAAGAGATTTTTTAGGTGTTTTTAATTAAAATTTTTTTTTTCATAATTTTACAACTAAAATATAATATGTAATAAATTGTGTAATATTAAATGTTATTATGAAATAAATTAAAATTAAGTGAGAAATTTTTATGTTGACAAATAAATGAAATTGATAAAGAAAACTTAAGCATCAAGTATCAATTAAAATTCAAAAGGTGGAGATTTACACAAGAGCATAAATTACACAGGAACTGTTGCAATGGTGTGTTTGATTAAGGCACATATGTGTGTTCATATGTATTGGAAATACATGCGTTTAGACGTTAATACATCTGAGGAGAGCCAAAATATTATGAAACTTTGTCGAAGTTGAAGACAAACACGAGAAAAGTGTGTTTTAGTTATTCTTTTAGTTTTACACGTTGCGGTTGAAAGGAATCAAAATAAAATCAGGAAACAAATGAAAACGCAGAAAACAGCTGATGTTTGCAATTGTCCTAAATTGATATTGGTACGATTGTTTTATGTCATTATTTTTCATTATGTCATTATTTATTTAAAAGTACAACTCTGGAGGCAAATCACTGCATTCGAAATCGAATACTTCGTGTTCGAAATGCAGGGGATTACGGCGAACGTTATCGAAACGTGCCCTGGACTGCTAATCTACTAACCAAAATAAACAAACAATTACTAGTTTTTTGGAACGCATTTTATTTTGTTCTGAGTTTCACAACTCTGCACATAGAACTTTTTTGCCAAAAAATCATTTTTGCCATGAAGATGCGTGCCACTGGCCAAAAGTGTCAATGTAGCGCCGGCCTGCAATATGAAAGACACGAATGCGGACACATGATCAGAAACACTTATTGAATTGAAGCAGATTTAATAAATAATTTTAATTTAGTACAACAAATTTGTTCCACTTCAAATTGCACAATAGACACAAATTAAAATGTCTTAAACTTCCCGAACTCTTGTCAAGCAGTTGAAATATTCTAGCACTTTTCATATTGTATGTTTAGAAAAAAAGGGTAACGTAACGAATTTCTTTAAAATTTTAGCATTTACAAGATGATACGTTTCATTGCCTTTTTGTTAAGTCATCTTAAGGGAAAGCGAGAGAATTAAGTCATAACGATGGGGGTAATAAATTCGCATTTAAAACCATTTTATATGGCAGTTAAAATGAAAAAAGAAGAAAAAATAATTAAATAAAGAAACTTAAATGATTTTAAAACACGCAAAGAAAATGTTTGCGTACAGAGTCGAGTCATCATTGCTGCCGCATCACACATGAGTGTTAACGATGTGAACAGTCGACATCTTAAGCCAGTAGTTTTCCCGCAACAACAAAAGTAATAAACTTTATGTGCCTTTTCTTAAGCAAGTAATTCCTTGTGGGCACTCGTACTCGTACTCGTCGTACCTTGGCTAATTAGTTGAATAATTGCCTTAAAAGCAAAAAAAAAAAAAAACAACGAATACCCGCATGTTAAAAATATAAATTTTACACAAAATTATTTGTTTGTAGTTACAATACAAAATGAAGAAAAATTATTCTTATATATAATATTTTTCAATACCTAAAATGAAGCATCAGCAAATGCTTCATTTTCGTGCGCAGTACATTTAAAGCCCTTGTAAATATACCAGTACCTTTAACCACTTAGTGTGAGCTTGTGGTATTTTCAATATATAGAAACAATTTGGGGTTCTGTTTTGAGATTTTTTTTAACGCCAAAGGACTTAAATTGGTTACACTATTTTTACAAGAGAATTTAATTTAGTAGATAAATTGGTTCTTAAAATATTGATAAGGACTAAAAGCTGAGGCAACCATTTGATTCGAAATAAGATATTTTGAAAGGGTGGCAAGATGAGGAGGCGAATTTAACAAGACGCCAGCACTTGCAAATGAGTTTTAGAAAGTGGAAACTCCGATGGCGAAATATTACTCAAGGCCCTAGATGATTTCACTTGCAACAGAACTGTATTTCAGTAATACAAAGGACTGAATAGTCCTGCGAACCGGAATCAGATTACCCACTACATCTTTTCACTTCACGAGAAGTCTCCTTATAGCAGAGACAGACAAAGGGCTAACCATTATTGCGGTAGTGGCCAATTCATTTCATCAGTTAATTTCTGAGATAAGGATTTCTGCATAATAAAATAAAAATAAGGAAACGTTACGCCTTTATTCCTCCTCCCTATACACCTATTTCTGATACAAGCACTGCACTGTGTACTGAGCCCAAGAAAAAAAAAAATCCAAAAAGTTTCTGAACCTTGAGGCCAGAAGGCTTCAACTTAAGCTAAAATTGGATTGGATAGTAATTTCCTCGCTATTGAGTTGCTAAAAATGCGTGGTTTTTAGAGCTATTAATCGGAAAATCATTTACCCAAAACTCTTTTAATTGATCAATTGACTCAATTAAAAAAAACTCTTTTAATTGAGCAGCACAATCAATAAAGCGAACAAACATTAAAAAACATATGTATGTAAATAAAAACACATGATTTTGAAAATTTGCCATATACTTTCATTTGGGTTTGCAAATTATGTTCAATTTTTGAGAATTTGTAATGTTATTTGTTAGAATTTGTTTAATTTTAAATGTCAGTTAAAGGGGACTCATTTAAGCGGTGATTGATTATTCCACTAGTTTTTGTTGAATTTGTGAATTTAACTGTTTGAAAACATTTAAGTGGGCAAATCAATTATTCGGGGAACAATTAAGCGCAATAGGAATAGGAGTATTATGCCGCTTAGGAGCATCTATACAGAATGGGCTTTTCCCTGACAAGCACTTGCAGATTTTGGGTTGAAGAGGAGGAGTCAATGAAACACTTGACTAGCAACTGTGTGGCACTGGCACACAGATTCTTTCATACATATAGATATATAGAATAGGACTTGCTAACTGGCACATTGAAGAAACCGATCCGGTTACCAGACAGTGCTACCAGACCGCCAGTATTATTCATTCAATTAATCATTCCCTTTTTATAATGGATAGAAATATTTCGGCAGAAACCGTTTCGTACGAGATCAATGACCTGGTAATGTTTAAATATAGTTGTTGCTGTGACCTTTTAAGTGTCTAAGAAATATGAAAGCCACCAATATTTTTAGTTGGTGGTTTTGTTGCTTGACAACAAATTCGTATTGCCGTATATTAATTCGATATAATTAAAGAGAAATTATAGAAAAGTACTGGTCCCCCCCAAAACTAGAACGAAAATGTTAAAATGCAATTATTGCGTTCGAGATCTTAAGCCACATTAGACCAACTCTTTAACTGCCATCATTCGTGACCATTTAACTGTCGTCAGTCTTGCTCTTTGTAATCAATCATTTTTCATACATATTCCCATCTATTGAACACTTAAAGTTCATTGCCTTTTGGATTTTTTAAGCAAAAGCAAACGAGCCACATACTAAATAAATTGATTTTTAAATTAATTCAAAAACTTGTCATAAAAGTATTTATGTAGTTATAGACGTACTCGTAAGTTGTTGTCGTTGTTTGTGGACTCCCCCACACCGGATGTTGCTGATTTCTTTGATATTTTTCTTTTATTGTTGATCAATTTCTCATGAGATTGATTTGTTTTATAATTTATTGTTCATCTGGCTTTCGTTCTTTTTTTTTTTTAAATGCATATATTGGGATTTTTATCCCTCCAAAGTTCGTATGTCGTGCACTCATTTGGCGGCACTTGTTTTGTCAATTGATTGTTACAGGATACTCGTATTATCGATCATTTTTTAATTTGTTCTCTTCTTTCCTTTTATTTAATGAAGTTAATTGAAGTTCTAAAACAACGTTGGCTTGATAAAGGTTTGAACGAAGAAGAAGAGAAAAATAAAACGGAACGGTAAATTTTTTTTAATAAAAAAACGTAAAAAACTTTAAACAAATAGCAATAAAAAAGGAAAAAAAAATGCAAGCAAAATTAATATAACAGACATCGTATTTAGGGGCAATTGTTATGACATAAATATGTCAAGTAAGTTATTATCAAAATTGTAGTTGTGATCTCGAAAACGAAACGAAACCTTAAATTTTTGCTTTTTTTTGTGATGTTCTTAACAAATTTATGTAATAAAAATAATATAAATTAAACATAAATGGGTCTTAGTACAATTAAGGTCAGAAAACCTACAAGATCTGAAGCTATTTATATAGTACAATTTTGAAATTTTCAGTGGCATCTCTGGTCCAAGATGAAGTAATTTATGGCTTCTTCTCTTGGTTGGCAATTCGGCGTGGCCAAAAGAAAAACTACAGTTTCCTTAATTTTGCTGCACTAAAATCCTTCTAAAGAAATCTGTCATGGCAAGATGTGGTTTTTTTCTTAGCCGACCAAACATTATTTGCTCCTGCGATTGGTTGATGTCGCACCCAATTCTTGGTGGGGGCGACAATAAATATGGCTGAAATTAAATTTATTTGCTTACGTTGCGCTGTGGCTCCAGGTAAATTTCTTACAATTGTTATGACAACTTTTTCCTTTGCCTTGTGACACAACCCCTACGATTTCGTTTAAGCAACATTTTATGAGATTAAAATGGAAAATGTTACAAAACACACGTTGGTTGGAGTTAAATTACGGTGGCTATAAAGTCATGTCTTTGGGGAGCTCCAGCCATCTTGTATGTGGCCAAGAACAAAAAGGGTTGAAACTTTTTTTATTCCGAATCGATATTAAAAGTGCAGTGACATTAAAAAAAACTATTACCTTTAGCAAATAGAAAATCAATTCAATATTCATTACGGCAACATAAAAGGAAAACGGAGATGCTTAAGAGTCATAATGTTTGCAAACCCATAGACATGCTGCGGCTGGCAGTTGGGGTATAGAGGCCTGTATAAAGTTTTGGGTAAATATTTTTTTTACACACTTTTAAAACAGGCAATTTTTCAATCAGTAGGTTGAATAAGATATCATATAAAAAAATAAATATTTGAAATGAAACGACTACTTTGGGATTGAAGAGCACAAAACATAGACCCTTAAGTATTAGGTGAAGTTGGCTGGCGTTTAACATGATCCCGGCCACATTGAGGCAACCAATAGTCGCTCTTAAACGCAAACCTGTTCAACTGTATGGGATTAGGGGTCCTGGCTCACCTCTAGCTCTGGAGTACAAAATTGTCCGGTACAAATTCATTATAAAACCAATATGGAGTTATACCATCCAGCTATAGAATTTACAGAAAGGACAGTGCAAGCTATTACGACTTATCGTCTGTGCCACATACGAAATGAGAATATCGAGCGTGACTTAAACATTTTCCATATTAAAGAGGAAACCACCAACCACTTACCCAGATACGTGGCCAAATTGATAACTCGTTCTAGCATATGTGTGTCTGAATAGGCTTAGAATTTATAAATATGTATAAGACCTATTCAAATCCTGCTTGTGCAGGTCTTTAGTTTTATAAAATATATAAAATTACAGCAAAAACTCCTCTTCTGTATTCTAAATTAAGACCAGAATACAAATTTGACTCAACTTCAGCAGAATCATATGATGTAGGAGGATTGGTTTCACCTAAAGAACTTCTAACCCAAACCAGTGATATAGGAAGTAAAACAAAGAAAACTCAAATAAACATTTAATATTTATAAAATATTAATATAACCTCTAATTAAAAAAATAAGACTTAAAATAATTAAAGCTATTCGAACTTCATAAGAAATAGTTTACAGCCCGCAATATATTTAACAAACAAACATAAATATATAAATATAAGTGCAGTCCTAATGCTGTTGCCTAACATTAAATTGTAAAAAAAATTTTGAGGCCTGTGCAGGGCTTTAGTTTCAGCATAAGTATTAAGTCTCAAGACTTAATTCTATTTTTAAACATTAAATATTTCTTTTGTTTGTTAAACCAAATCAACAAAATCCCCTTTAATTAATGGTTTCAGATTTTCGCTTGTATTTCAATTTACAATCGTTTTCTCTCTCTCGCCCTCTCGCCATCTCGCCCTCTCGCTCTACCTCTCTTTCCCGCTTTCTCTTAATGCATTCATTGACTTGCTGAGGAAAGCATAATAGTAATGTTAATGTATTCCCGTAATGCATGACAAATAAAATCACATTTATTGTTGTTGTTGGCAACTTTTGTTTTAATGCTGTCCTTGCAGCAAGTTAATGTTTTCGTTAAGCACCTGCTGACAATTCTAAGTGCTCAACACCAACCACAACTCTGTTTTCAGTTCTTCTCTCAATCCTTCATATATGTATGTACGTATCGTATGTACGAGTACTCACCACTCATCTTATCACTTGTTTTTATTGTCTGTTGGCACAAGTGCTTTTCGCCGGCGCGTTGTTGTTGTTTGGTGGGGACTCGTACCGTTCGCTTGCAATTGATATTGAAGGCCGTAAAAAGTATGCGAATGCCCGGGAGTTTTCATGCTCGATTGCAACATGTGAAATACAAAAACAATTAAAGAAATTATTATAATTGCTGAAGTGCATGACAACAGAAGTCATCATCAATCTTGGTTGCTTTTCTGTTTTTTTTTGCTTTTTTGTTAAACAGTTTCAGGTTTGACCGAAATGAGTCCCTTTGTTTTGGAGTTGTAAAAGATTCAAAATTTAGCAATTAAAAGTCCATACTCGGCGTCTGTTAGGAGATTTTTAAGCCAGGAAACCACAAATTCTGTAATCGGTAGCGGAAATCATCATACCGTGAGGGTTAGTTTTGGAAGTGAAGTTAACTGGGTGGCGCTGATGCAATAACGCCTCATTTGTCATGACTCTGACGCATAAATCTGGCTGAGTTTGGCCGACGAGCACATGGTTTAGGTCTGCTTTGTTTTGTGGCTTATTTGCATAAAACTACCCAGAAAGTATGTCGAGAGATGTTACAATCTCACTCGCGACAACATCACGTGACAATTCAGCGAGATTGTGAAATTGATTTGCATCACCAACGGCCAAGACAAGACTACTTGAGGAACATCAGGCTTTAACCAATTGACCTGTACCCGCCATCTATTTCTTTATGAAGAGCTGGCACTTTGAGGAAATTTTGAATCACCGATCGTAGACCACTACCGCGGTATTTACCAAAAACCGCTCCTGCGTTTTTTAGCTTAAACCACTATCAGAATGTTTTCAGTCAAGATAGGCACTTGATCCTGTGACCAGGATCCATTTTTCAAGGCCTTCTAGCACCACGTTAGTCCCCTTTCTGCTCCGCCTATTAACCTTTGATAAAGATATCGGAAGAAGCTGGTTAACTAAAGTCGTATACGAACTTCCCAGAGTTTTAGTTTGTTGTTCCAATCGGGGGAAACTTTCCCCTCTATACATCGAACAGCAGAGTGACCAGTTTGAAACTGTTATCCTGGGGGCGACAATTCCGACCAAAGAAAAGTTGTTGAACTATTCTCTATTCTCGCGGAAATATGAATCACTGAAGGCATTCAAACCCAAATCCTTCACGATTACAATTTTTTTTTTGCTGAAGTGGCCTTTAATCCAGAAATAGTTTTTATAACAAGTGATTTTCAAAACATTATTCTTCCTGTACAACAAACCAAAAAGACCAAAAATAAAATTTTAAAACTTAATTTTTATTTGCAATTTGATAGGTAATATTTTGGTTTTTCAAACTATATGAGAGTTTTTATTCGAACTTTGCATCCTAAGAGTATTTCCTTATCAGCCCCCAATTCCGCTCTGCCACCCCTTTCTGTGCAGCGAAATTATTACTTCAAAACCGCAGTAATAATAAAACGGATGCTCAATAACCATCATCCTTATAAATAATAATTATAGCACAAAACAACCAAAAACTAATAGCAAAAAAAAGGACATACACACATTTTCTCATTGACATCGAGGGTTGTTCTTTTCCTAAATCAGCTGGAGTCTGTTTGATTGTGGCGCAGCTTGAATTATGTTTTGCAATGGCCGAAGATGGCAGCAAAAAGGCTTTTTTATTATTTCTAATTTCAATTGACACCATTGTGCTGAACATATTGTCAACACTAAGATGTCATGCTGGGCACTTAAGTACCAGGACAGCTGGAGAGATATCAAGAGAATAAGGAGATGCATTTTAATCTTGAAATTTGTTATGGAGGAAGTGTGGCTTACAATTGGTCCAAACTCGGATTAGCTCATAATGGCAGGTGCTGATAAAATAAAATTTCTCTATCTGTTTAAACAACTTTGAGAATTGCCTTTCCTTAAAGGACCTCAGTAAAACCAGATTGCTGTTAAATATTGAGAGTTATAGGAATCAAATTGTATTTATTGAAAGTCTTCAATTTCTATCTGAATATATTTTCTCAGAAACAAGAAAAGTTATGAGAATTTGTGATGCATTCAGGTGACACAACTTGTCATTTCTGCGTCCTTCAAATTTCTATCATGAATGTTGAACCGATGAATAACAACTCCTTCCTCCTGGTCCAGATATTATTTAAACTTTTAACAACGTTTTTTGTTTTGTTGTTGTTGTGTCTCTTTCATATCAATAGTATTAGATTGTACGTTACTTAAACAACAATAACAATGAGATCAAGTGTATTTGCGTACAACAACAATAACAGCAACAACGGATTATAGTGGAACAAACAACCCCGACACTCAAGCCCACACAATTACTCAAAAACATTAACATAAACAGTGAGTTGAACAGAAAAACACACGCACACAAAAAGGATGTATTAAATGGCATCAACATTCCCTGCGGACTAATTTGTTGGAATTCGAAGTGAACAAACTTTATTTTTTGTTTGTTTGCTTTGTTTTTGGCAATAAGCACACGAAGCACAGGAACACTCTCCCAGAGACATTAAACAATTGCAATCAATTGTACGTATAGGAAATTTCAACCCCTTTCATTTATTTTGCAAACAAACTCAGGCTCACGCTCACGCACACGCACACGCACACATACAAAATCGTTTTGCTTCTTCGTTTTTCTCACATCGAAACACAAATACAAAATTCATGTGTGTGTGTGTGTGCGCGCGCGTTTTTGATTTCCAGGATAAAGATCAGAAATCAGACAGACTCTTGTGGTGTTTTACCAGAAAATTGAGCAGTTAAATAGTTTTTGTATTATTTTGTGTTGTGTCCTTGTATTTTGTGTGCCTGTTGTTGGGTGTTAAAAGTCGCATATGCCTTTTTAAATATTTCCAACAGTCTTTGTAGTTTTTGTTATTGTTGGTTTTAAACAATTATTTGCCCTGCTCATTATTAATGTTTTTGTTATTAAACATTTTGTGGTGTTTGTTTGTTTGATTGTGCAGTCTCTTGGAAAAGGGAGAGGGGGGTTTCTGGTTTGTTCTTTTGTTTCTGTTTATTGTTTAGTTTTTCATTTAAAATCGGTTGCCTGGTTTTAATTGTTTTAAGCGACTCCCTATTGTTGATATTGTTTTGAAATTCTTAATATTTGCATTAATAATTTTAAATAAAGAACTTTGCAATATCCTTTAAATATTATTATGCTGAATTTTTTGTGGGGGGCGGTTGTAAAGCAACAGTAAATTAAAGTACTAAGCAAAAGCCACCGGCCAAGGATTTAAGTTTTCCAATAGTCTTAAACAAAATTTTGTTATCGCCTAATTACACAATAGCCAGAGGATTTACATGATTTCTTAGTCTTTTTAAATATTTTTCGCTGTATGAATTTATTACATCTTTAAAAGTTTGTATATTTATTGTAGATCCTTAAGAACGGCATCATTGAAAATATACCAAAAAGATTGAACCATAAGCCTTATAGTTTTTGACTAGTATCTCTTGCAATATTTGTATGTATATTTGAGGAACTTGCTGTTGCCCACAGTTGAACTCCATAAGTCCATATAGGCTTTAAAATAGTTTTATAAAAATTCAGTTGATTGCCCAGACTTAGTGGAGATTTTGGACTAACTCAATAGTTAAGTTTTCGATTTGTAATATTTAATTGTTGCCGTTTTAAAACACACATACATAAATAAATAAAAAAAATATGTACTTATATATAAAATATATAATACTTATATATAAAATATGTATGTAAATATATACTTGGAATTTCGCCCAGTTTCGTTGTGGTAGTGGAAAACTCTCCTGCCATTAATTCGCTTGGCTTTCATATTCAATTTATTTTAATATATCTAAGGACATGCTTACATACGATACTTACATATATGCACTCTTACATTAACACATACATACATACATATTTCAAGTATTTTTATACCCCAACTCAGCCGCCCAAAAGAAAAGAAAAAAAAAATTATATTAAACCCTGAGAGGCAGCAACATTTTCAAATCATATTTTATAATCTAAAATTTGAGCGATTTTTAAAACCCAAAATGGTCATCTTATTTCGTAAATTGAAATCAAAAAATGGCAATTATTTGCACATTTATATGATTTGACACTCTAGTTTGACACTTTACCACACCCTTCGTAAAAACTGTGAATACAACAACTGCAAAAGCGACAGCAGCAAAACACAAGAGATAAACCACAAATCGTATTTCATCATGATTCATATTTCAAGTCTGGTAATAAAGCAACAACAATAACAAGTAAAACTTAATGCAGCTTCATATTTCAATGCAAAAAGAAAACAAAAATAAAGAAATGTTAAGCGGCAGCAAATAAAATGAGATAAAATTTTATTCTTCATCATGTCTTCAATAAAAATCATCAGAATTCTATTACCGCAAAAGACATCAGTGTGCAAATTGTGATTGAAAGGCGACAACACCGAACTGCAGACACGCTACTTATACTCGGCGTTGCCATCATCATTTTTTTTTTTTACAAAATCTGCCAATTTGTAAAAAAATATCTGTGAAAAAAACTGCACTTAAATAAAGCGTAAGCAGAAAAAAGGATTTTATTCTAGACATAAATATAATTAAAAGAAAAGGAAAGAAGGGGTGCACGACCGCTTGAAGTGCAACTCTTATGTTTTATATTTAAAAAACCAGTCGTAAAGCAGCTCTGAGCTGAAGAACAGTTTTCGCCTCGTCGTAATTATTTTTTAAGTGCGGTCCGGATTGTTGTTGTTGTTGTTTGGGCTACGAGAGTTTTGCGTCTCAGTCGCACTCATTCCGTCAAAAATGGTTTAATAAATATCGATCAAAAATAAATAATTATATCAGGCATGAACCAATTCTAGAAGTTTTCATGAGTCTTCCGCATTCACCGCTTTCAGCTTTGTTGACTAGAAACTATCTAAAGAAAAGCAGAAAAGCATAGAGCTCCTCAGCTCTTTTGTGCTGCAATTAAGCTTTTTTGCTATAGCGCAAACATGTTTTGGTTAAAATTTTTATTTAAAATTAAAAAAGGAATCACTGAGTGAATAACCATCAAGAATATCAATTCGAAAAGTTCAAAATAGAGCTGCAACCCCTCAGCCTTTTTGTGAGGCAATTGCATGATTTTGCTATGGAGCAAATAATTCTCTTTTCATTTGTTTGTTAAGCTGAAGTATATCACACATCAAGAATATAAATTCGAAGAGATGAAAATAAGGTTGGCATTATTCAGGCTCTTTGTGAGGCAATTGTATTATTTGGCTATGGAGCAAACATGTTGTGCTTTTTATTTAAAATATAGAAAAATGCGTTTTAAGTGATTCCAGCATTGAATTGGATGATGAATTCGAAAAGTAGAAAATAATGCTGGAATTCCCCAAGTTTTAGTGCTATAGAGCAAATGTTTTTTTATTTACTTTTTTATTTAAACATAAAACAATCCAAACAAATCACATATTGAATGTCTATGATGAAGGATTGTGTAGAGAAGAAACGTCATGACATTTCTGTTCCTTGAAAAGCTCATCTGGTTAAAAAGACATTAAGAAGACAAAGAATAAAAATTTGCATGAAACAGGTTTTTTCGGCAAACTCTAAAATAGAACGAAAGGCTCTAAAATAGATTACAGCAAACAATGATGCCACGAGAAGAAAATTAACTCTTAAACTCTGCTGCAGGTCAATTAAAACTCGTTCTTTCCCCCGCTAATTTTTCTCAGTGTCGAGTCATTTCTCTAATGAAATAGACGTACAAATAAATAATAAGACAATCCTATTCAAAGTGATGAGAGTTCCGGAAAGATTCTCGAATATTTGAATGCAGTTTGTGACCTATGGGCTAATGTTAATTTAAACAATTGAGAGCCATGCCCAGTTTGGTAGTCACATACAGCTCGCATTCTACGGTATATTGCTCGGCAAATCAGCAACTTTATATCGGCAGAATGTAGGGCACAAGTTCATATTAAGCAACAACAAAACAGATTGTTCGCAATGCGCAAATGTGATTTATTTCTTCATTCTGTACTTTTTTCTCTGTACAAATGTCAGCATCAATTGAAAGCAGTACAATCAGAACGAACAAAGATGAGATGGAAAAAACAGACTCAAAAATCATAAAGCAAAAAAATTACATGAAACGGGAATAAATCTCTTTTCAGACAAACAGGCC
Source organism: Epicampocera succincta (assembly GCA_932526305.1). Taxonomy (NCBI): domain Eukaryota; kingdom Metazoa; phylum Arthropoda; class Insecta; order Diptera; family Tachinidae; genus Epicampocera; species Epicampocera succincta. Next base: position 8,336,771 of record OW052037.1, on the reverse strand, counting down.
GGTGCCCTTTACTTCATTTGTTTTTCAGTCTTTGGAACATAGAACAAATTAAATGCGTTAATTCTGTAAAAAAGCAACAGCAAGAACAAGAAGAGCAAATGCTGCAACTTAAGTTGTTAATAGCGAAGTCGCCGCTCAACAAATCAAACAAGTACAAGTACGAAAGGAACGAAACAAAATGAAAGTTGAGACGTGTTTGACCTTTAGAATTGGAAAACTAATTGAAGAATAGAGGGGGACTCTCATTTTGGCTGGTTGGGATTTTATTCCACAGATCACGCGTGACTGCATGTAGTCAATTATTTTTATTCAGCATTGTTTGACAACTCATGGTGGAGCGACTCACGTGGCAACAAAGTCGGCCAATGCTTCAGTTGTAACTATTATAAAAATTTAAGAGGATTGTTGTCATGTAACGCCCATGATAGACTTTTTGTCCGCTTGTACCAAATACCATTCGACAACTTGAGTCAATGAAGCGTGACCGATTTGATCTCATACAGCCTGTAGCGTCGATATCAGACGCAGGAAAATGTGATTGAATATGTCCGAGACTATTTCGCTATTTCGACTATTGTGAACGCGACCGACCTTCCATACTATAACTAAAATATAGTGAATTATGAGTTGTGATTTATGCCTGCAATCGTACAGAATTCAACAGACCCGGGAATTGAAGAAAAACATGAAAATTTATGCACTTAATAGGCTCTGAAACGATTACAAATTGATTTTAATTTGCATTAAAACATCTTCAGCGTTGAGGCCCATTTCTAGCAAAATTGAGGTCTTAATTTTTTGACAAAGAACGATAACAACTACTTCAGGTTTAAATGATCGCAATTAAATATCGAATATAAAACTGCAAATCTATTTGGCTTGTCTACAGATAAAACTCTGGATTGTTAGGAATCGAACCTACAACCTTTGGACTACTGGCCGAACACTATGTCAACTGATCTATTTAGGCACTCGAAGACATCAATACACCTGAGATCCCCAAGCGTTCGGGTTTCATAATAGCAGATTTCTTTAACAATGAAGTGAAGCAAGCGGCAACTAGAACTGGCTATGGAGCTGAGTTGGATGCCATAGATGCCAATAACATTATAGGGCACAGCGTTATATATGTCACACTTATTTGGCAATGATGTCCTTGGACCAACTAGGTTTTGAGGTTTAGGTCCGTTGCATTTCTTCGGCTTTATGGAGCGGCTTTCAAAACCAACAGAACATGTCATTGGCCAAAAGACCGCCTGATTAAGGGAATATGCGCGTTTTCCCAGCAAAACAGCGACTAGTGTTTACACTCTATTACTCTAACGGGTGAATCATGTTAATCCCATCTTGCACAGACTTTACTTCATTCACAGCTAAAGGTGTAATGCCCTTAATGGAAGCTTCCACCAGTAAAACGTCAGCTGAGATTATTGTGTTTATAAGACAGTCCTAGTAGCGCGCTGGGAAAAGTATGAGTGGCCTTCGTGAAGAAAAGGCTCTTTTATTTTACTTTAATTTTATTAGTTTTAGTCAACGAATTAAAACCCAAATCTTTCATGTTACTTTCTTCATAAATTAATGCCGGGCAGTCAGTACTGGGACATGTTTGAAATGTTTATCTTTTACATTCTGCCATTGACAAAGTGTTCCAAGTCAACGACTACGTTTGCCAAAAGCTCCTTTGATAAATATGTTCAGATTAAAGCAGCCAGTCAGTAGAGGTCACATTTGTTTTGGGCATGAACTGCTTAACCACTTAAAATGCCTGGTTCTTGCGTCGCCTTATAATGGCTGATAACATTAACAGCAGGCCCCAACATTTAGTCCTGCGTCGTGTTGTTTTCCAGCCGAATCCCTAGAGGAAATGCAAAATGTTATTTTCACTACTTCATTTGAAGAAAATTTCCTTGTCTAGGCTGCAAGTGCGTACCTGTTTGGGTTGTGCGTTCTTCGCCATTTGATGACTTCCTCTTACCGTCATTGTCATGCATTAGAAAGCCAATAAACAGGTTCACAACTTTCCAACTTCCACTTCTCATATATCTTGTGGTTCTTTTGTCTATTTTTGTCATGTTTTATAATTGATACTTAAGATTTTGTATGTTTTGCTGTTGTTGTCGTTGCTGCTGTGGTTGGTTGTTGCTGTTGCTGTTGTATTGGACTTGGCATGATGTTGTTTTTCATCAAGCTGTTTCATGGGAGGTTTATGATATTTACGTGATTTACGGCAATAACTTATAATATAAATTTTCTGGGGAATACAAACCGGGTGTAGTGGAATCAAAGATTCATCGAAAGACAAAAGGAAATAGAAACGTTATTTGAGAAAAGTCAAATGTTGGTGCCTTTTGATAGAGTTTAATAAATAAGGCTTTAAAAAATGCAAGAGACTTTAAGTGGAATTGCTGCTCGAACCAAACCACTATCTCAGTTAAAGGCTATAATTTTTATTTGGTGGCTTAAAGACGTTTTCAAAGTGACTGCCTTGTAGGAAAGTTCTGCTCTCTAGCCGCAACTATTCTGCAGGTGTTTTAGAACTAATTTAATTCTTGCCAAACTCCTACTCGAAGCAAAAATAATTAAGTCAGGTCAAGATTAGACGCTAATAAATTTTTAACAGATATTTCAATTGAAACAAACTCAATTTTGGAATTTTAAAATTCAACTGTTAGGATAAAATATTCTGCTATAAGCAACGCTTTGCTATGTGATCAATCCGTTCTGATGTTGCTAAGCGCTTCAGTATCATTCCCATCTAAGATATGAAATCCTCTCGTCCGCAGTCTTACGGCCCTTAATTTAGATATAGAACTCTGGACAAGATTTCCACACATTCGGCGGAAATGTGGTTTTACAGGGGGGCATCCGTACTAAAGGGGTTTAGCAATTATCTTCTGGACAATAAAACTATATTATTTTTCAAACAATTAAATACATATGTACCAATATCTCGTACAGCTAAAGAATTTTTCTGTTTTTTGTTAAAAGCCTTTTTTAGACTTGACACTTGAAACATTTAGTATTAAAAAAATCTTTTAATATTTCTATGCCCATTGCGTATGAATGTGTATGTGTGTGTGTAAATATTTATAATAAATCAAATATGAAAATATTATTTCATTTTATTTCAATAAATCAATAAGACCAGATGAAAGTCAACAAATTAAAATCACAAAAAACAAAATTCTAACTAAGACTGCAGATGTTTTCTATCATAAATTAATGGCATCAATAAAACACTTAAGATGCAATTTCAAATTCAAAATTTATACAAAACCTCCCCCTCTGGAAATTGCACATGACAAAGACACTGGCTGCAGGGGCAAAGGAGTTCGAAGGAGCAGTTGAAATGAAATGTTATTGCTGTTGTGTCGAACATTTTAAAAGATTTATTGATGTCTTGAGGATTTCTTTAATTTTTGTTTTTGCTTGCAATTGATAGAATATTTAATGTGGCAGTGTTTAAATATTTATATGTATGTATGAACATATATTAGTGAATGTATGTGTTCCATGAACTTTAGCAGACGTTTGGCCGAAAATTGTACACATATGTCTGTTGCAAAACTAAATAGTTGAAAAGTGTGAACGATATTTAAGAATAGGCTGCTCAAGCAAAAGTGAAGTTAATGGAAAAAATTAAATTACTTGAAAAATTTTTTTCATTTTCATTCAATTCAATTCATTTCAATTTTTTCAAGTAATTTAATTTTTTCCCCTCCCGAGCCTATTCCTCAGGTCTCTCTCCCTCTGGACTCTGAGAAACTGAAAAACTTTACAATTTTCTTTATTTGAGGAAATGGCTTCGAGTAACTCTATCAGTTTTGCACTCTTACACTTATAAAAATCCCAGTCTTTTTTAATTCTGAAGGTTCTAACAAGGACTTCTGTTGCAATGTATCAGAGGAGAGTTATAAGTGTAAAAGCACAACTTACTCGTGCGTGTAAATACGGCGTAACCATAAAATTTGTCAAATCTGGAAAAATATTTCCAATTACATATGAGTGTTAATTGTGTTCCGGCATTGTCAGCAAATTACCTGGACAATTGAGGCAGATAAATCAAATGAGCCGGTCGATCAAAATCTAAAGGAACATCATGTTTTAACTAGGCTTGCACAATGGTTCCCCCGCCCCCCTCTTTGTTTTTACTTATAAAAAATGATCGGATACAAGATAACAGCAGCTGCAGGCCATTTGAATACCCGAAATAGGGCCATGTGACATATCATTATCCAGGCGGCCCTTTCTATGAATTTATAGCTATTCAGGAAAGAATGTGCTGTTCAAGCAAATTATCAAAACGAACTCCTTCTTTCAGGACATTTCAGATGCGTTTTTCTGTCAACTGTCCTGGTTCTGTCAACTAACCTTTGATGAAAGTGCTTGCATAATCGCAAACCATACATTCCCCGCCTAGGGGCCAGATTAGGGCCCTCAACCAAGTAACCAGCTCAGATGCCTTCTCACCAGGTATTCAAGGAGCATTTTAGGCTCTCGTTGTTGTAGAATCATCCTGTGGTCTCTAATTCGCACGTGCAGCTTTTCTGCTGGGATACATTCATTCACAAGACGGCGTCCATTCCGAAGTCTTACCAGCGATTAGCTGACTCTGGTGGATACCTGTGTGCACTGAGCCATGTTGTCTGTCCACTTCTGGTCTGTTTTGGGCTAAATTCCTGATGATTATAAAATTTTACACTGAAACTGAATGGTACAAGTTTGTCATTCTTCAAGGTTATACTTACCGGCTTTGCATGTTGATATTCTGCAATTTGTAATACGATTTCTTTTTCGTCTACCGATCATTTTCATTGTTTTTGTAGAAAGTTCAGAAAGTTGTCAAAAAGTTGTCCGCATTTGTATTTCTTGAATTTGTTAAAGATATTTGATATGTCAACTGTGAGATTAAAGTCTCAAAATAATTACGAATAACTAACCTCAAAAGAGGATTCCAGTGAATTGTCAAACCCGTCACTACACATTGGTTCTGTTATTGTCCACCGTGCCAGAGTCTGTGCGCCGTACAGCTCCTGTCACTTTCGTCCCTCATGGCAATCATTTTATTCTTCGCTATTTGAATCTATTGCCCTATTTGGCACCAGAATAAATTAAAACTTGTTACTTTCGTAGATTTAATAGTTGTTGTCTTGTTGTTACTGCTGATGCAGGCTGTAGGTTGGGAAAATTTGCAAAATTATTGCTTACAATTTTCAAAATCTGTTGACTGAACAAACAAATTGAACACAAATAACACAAATAAATGCCATAATGCTTTCAAAACTTTTAGGATATTTGGATGGTAAATAAACCAAGAGAGAAATTTCCAATTAATTTCCAACAAATACAAGTTTTGTTATTACTTGCTTCAAATTTGCATTGACAATAAAAACAATCAATTAAATTTAAATACTCAAAAAGTTTAAATTAAATTTAAACAAAAACAACTTTTTCCTTTGGACAGTGGAGATTTTCCGGCTCATCTATTTGCAATTGACCAATTTCAGGCAAAACTCTTCATGTTCATGTTCAAATTGAATTAAATTTAAATGAAATTGAATAGTTTTGGGCAGCTGCTGTCACAAATTATTGTTACTTGGAATTTGAAATACAAAATGTTGTTGTTTGCATGTTACTTTTTGGAGCCGGTTGTTGGTTCGAAAATCTGATTTGTTACCCGAAGTGACCATATTGTAGATTTAATTGAAATGCGATTGTGACCAAAGGTTAAATACAACATCGGTATAATTCTGAAAAGGCAAAATACGAACATACATTTAAAAAGTAGAAATCTGCAATTGTTTGAAAAGATATTTGCAATAAAATTGTTGGACAAAAAAAAAGTACAAATTTACTTCTGTGATATTTTATTGCAGGAAAAAATACTAAAATTTTAATGTTAAAAAACGCATTGTTTATTACATATCGTTCCTTGAAATGCAAACACAAGTAACTAACTACTTAATACAGGATAAGCCTAAAGTAACTAAATGATTTAATACAACTTCTTTGCTTGTGAATATTTAATTTTTTTTCTATTTCAGGTATTAAACTTGGGAGAATATATGAAAATGGAACGCTGTAGAATTGCGCAAAGTATTAACACTGTTTTTCTATTCCTTGCAAATAGCCGTACGACAATTAACACTCAACATGCCTAAAGAAGATTTGATGGTGCAAGAAGTAGTCCAACGGGTGCAATCATTCGTTCGTTGGTGGATAATTTGGCTGGGTTTGGTACTGTCGGCCGTAAATATGGTTGATGCTGTGACACAGAGCACCACCATCGCCTGATTTGACTGCACCAAATGTTTGTCTTGTATGTGGCTTAAACAAATGGAGTCCAGAAGGAATATGACTTGGCTCCAAGATTTAAATGCACTCATAACCTCAATTTTTTTGTATTTTCTTTAACTTCTTGCGGTTCGAACTCATGCCACTACAAAATGTTTAACGTTTCTGTCAAATGTTTCATCATTCCCGCGTTAAAAAAAATGGCATATAGTACTAATTACTGGGCCTGGAGCCAGGAACATTTTTACTATGGTTGAAGCTAAAATTTGTTTTAATGAAAATTGTAACTGCTTACAGATACCACAAAAATCCTCTTAACAAAACGTTTTCTAAAGCATGTGAATTTATAATAAAACAAATTTTTTTGGGGCTAAAAACTACTTTTCTTACAATTTCAAATCAATACCATCAGGAAATTGATTAACAACAAATACTCGTAGTTTTCAAACCTTCCGCTTTTATTTGCCGGTTCAACAATGAAAAATACCTTTGAATATGACATGAGTCAAATGCACGAACATGTCATGGCCAACAGCGTAAATATTTATTGTTTGTCAACAAACATCAACGTTATTATTGTACAATAGTCATACAACATATGCCGGAATTATTAGCCTCTGACATGGTCAGAACAACAAAACGCCTTAAGGGAGGGCAAGCAACTATTTATTTACAGGCCCAAACTCCACCAGGAAAAAGAATTTTTATTAAACGTTACATAAAATTCAACAAATTTGAAGGCAGAAAATCGTCAAGAAACAAAAAACTCTGTGTAATTTTTTTCTTTTATTTACACTAATTATGGTACATAATTTACAGCGAAGGTTGTCATTTGAATATGGAATATACAATATAATAAAATTTCCCCCACAATGTAAAAAGTTTTACAGGACAAAGTATCGGCTATAAAGAGTTCTTTAAAGCAGAATACGAGCTTGGCATTGATGGTGGGTGCTGGGCAACAAAACCATTGAAGGAAATACGTATAATTTTGAAGAGGGCTTTCAAGTCATTGATATTTTGGAAGCCATTGTTTGATGGCTATTTGAAAGAGGCTCAGAGAAGCCTTAAACAATTCCTTAAACAATTTCTTTAAAGCAGCTCATTCACGCAAACATTTCATTGATCCAGCGAATTATTTGATTAAAAATATTTCAAAAAAGTGTCCATGTTAAGGTTAAGATTTCTTTGATTTTTCGAAAATACTGACTTTTCTATTCATATTTTGGTGGTCACGTGAGTTTTTGTTTTCTCTAACAAAAATATTATGTAATAAGACAAGAAATAGTTTGTTGTTCAATGAAATGTTGGACTGAAACTGTTTGCAAAACTACATAAATCGTTTTCTAGAATGAAAATTTTTGCTTCGACAATTATTTGTTGCCGGTTCAGACACCTTAACTTTTTGTTTTTCTGTAAGAAAGAAAGAGAAAGAACTACAAGTTATACACTTATAGCGAGTATAAATTTGAACAATAAAAGTTGGCGAGTGTGAACTGGCATTTTCAGTTCAAGTATGAACCCGTAAATCAGGAAATAAAAAAACAACTGGACTGCAAACTACATACATAGACACGTTTTATGGAGAAACATATCCTATACTTCCATAACAAATCAACTGTTCTAAAACACTAACATATATCGTTAGCTGAAATGTAGAACCACGTAACTAATATTTTTACTATTTTCAATTAGCAACGAACTAATGACATATTATGTTATTTATTAAAGAGGAAATTCAATATTTGATATAATTAAATAGAAAATGTCTAATTTTTACGATATGAGGGTAAGACCTCAACCTTTTGCACGCGCTGATGTTATTGATGTGCATCATAATCCGTTAAAATACCAATTTCAATATTGTTAGTTAAGTTGTTTTGCATTTCAACTGACGATGTAATAATTAATTTTTTTTTCTTGTTTTTAAATTAAAATTTTCTTATTTTTGTGTTAAATTGGCGCTTTGAAGAACCAATGAAGTGTAACGGCTTTTGCGTTTAACAGAATCGATGTTTACCCAACAAACATTAGGCCACGTGCCGGTTTGAAAGGGTTTATTATAATTAATTTGTTTATTTAAGCTGTTTAGGGGATTTCGTTTTGTTATTATACATTTTTAATTTTTTTTTGTTCTAACCATTAACTAAACCAACATTTTAAGCCGTTTAGCATTTGCCCTGAAGTAACCGTTTTAACCGTCTTACCTGTCAAAATTAAGCCGGTTAATTTCTCCTTTCACTGCTTATTATATACAAAATAATAATTATTCGATTTTATTGCTGTTACTTGTACTGCAGTTGTTGTCATGAGGTGGAGTATAGACATCCGTTTTAATACTTTTTATACTCGCCATAAAATATATTTCTATTTATCTATTCATTTATCATTTTAGTCTTGTATTTTACAATTTGACATGTTGGGTTATGAGGTTAGATATAATTTTGTTGTCACTATCTGGCTGTTTATTAATTAGCAAATTTATTTATTTTATAACTTTTTTCAATTAACAGTTTTACAAGCGTAACGAGGTATTTTGTAACCCCGTATATCGGATGACCTTATGACAAACATGTCAGAAGGTCGCAAAAATAAACAAATTTTAATTTACGTAATATTATTATATCATTGTTTTAAGGTAGACGGGTATTTATCTTTAGTGAATGGTTTAAAGAAGGTAAGAATTTTGTTTGCTGAAAACTTTTCCTTGTGTGAATATGGAGTGAGGCTAAAGTATAGAGTTGCTTGATTGTGAAAAGTATGACTGTGTCGTGGAATTGAGACTAATTAAGAAGAAATATTTTAACGATGAAGAAATAATGGTGTCGTCTGCCCTAAGAAAACTTGACTAAGAAACTATAGGTTTAAAATCAAAACCCAGCTCCCCCGAGAGGCGTAATGGAATCTTGGAAATTTGGGAAAAATCTTTTAAATTTTCCATCAGTGTTTTGACATAAATGCTGCTATCTCAAAATGTACCAAAGATGCTCATACCAGTTGGGCTTCAAATAATAGATAATGAGAGCAAAGTACTGTTTTATGCAAAAAATACCACCATCATGTAGGATTTACTATTACTGAGCAAGTATTGCTTCGTGGAGAGGGTGCGTCCCGGGGATCCGTGACTTCTTTCTTAAAATATCATTTCAAATCTTCTAAGATTAATTTTCTATTAGTATAATATTGATTTTCTGAAATAAGTTTGAAGTATCAGTTGTACTAACCCCTTAAGGAAACACCAGTCTCAAGTAATAGTTCGTTATTGTAGAACTATAAACGAGTATGACCGGCTTACGAGGACTTTGCTTAGATTATTAAAAGATTTTTAAGCCCCGATGAACTGTTTTCTTTAACATTTTTATCATATTTATTATGTCTAGTAAAAATGGCAAAAGGTGGCAATATGCAGGTAATTTGTATTTTATTTTACAAGCATAATTATAGCATTTAAAACAAATTAATTTAATATGAGAAAAATCACCTCCATTTTGGCAAATACAAAACAAAATGTGTTTAATTTTCCCTACCCCACTATTTTGGTATCCCAAAAATTCCATTGTACTTGTACTATTTCCCCTACTTTTGGCCACATTGGTCCGCTTTCAGAATTTCTATTTTCGTTAAAAAGGAATTGTCCTAACTATTCTAGTCATTGGATATACCCTTGAGGCAGGACGAATTTGCACTATCGGTGCAAATTGCATAATCGGCGCCGATTATTACTGGGCTATCTCACCACATATTTGATAAAATATAATCTTGGGTAGTCCCATTGTTACAAATTTTTTTCGACTGTGGAAGTTTTATAATCTTTAATTTGCAAACATATGTTGGCAAACCAGGGATGGCAAAATCGATATAACTGCAATGTTTTGGTCAAAGCGCCTATTTTTTTTTTCCTTGTTGAACAAGACAGATGTCCAAATTTATGTCTTTTATATACATGCAAAAGAATAATATATTATTATATGATTAAAAGTTAAACAATTACATATAAAAAGGTAAAATTTTACACATTATTGTCGTAACAGGGTTTATTCTGAGTGACCAACATCAACACACCTACTGCGCAGATTAAGAGCGGCGTTCACACTATTCGCTCTTGCGGCAAAAATTTATATAGCAATTTGGGCTTTAGAAGGCACATTGAATTTTTTAGAAGGGCGTTTCATATTTATTACTCTTATGCTTTTTTTCTTTTTTTTATCCATTATCAACTAAAAATATATATCAAACATTTAAAAAGCAATAAATTTTCAACTACAAGCGTTTAATAAGCAATATTTTATTTTTTTCAATCACCCACATCAATAAACTCTAATCAACAATTAACGATTATGAAGAGTTATTAAAACGAACCACCCAAAATAAAAGTCCATGAATGACAAGGTAATTTCTTCTAATAAAGAGCTCACAATTTTTCCCGCATGTTTTTTTAGTTTTCTTTTTTATGAGCCAAACAAATAAGAAATTATTAAAAGTTTATGCTTTTTTGTTTTAGTACTTAATCAAATTCCTTTTAATTCACACAAATATGATGTTACAACTTAATTAAGACACATTAGACTTGGAGGGCCAATCAATATGAAATAGAAGCGCGGCAAAAAATACGAAAACAAATATTTCAGATGACAAAAAAGCACCCAAACACCAGCGAAGCGAGAAAGACACACAATGACACGTGTTGATACTCAACTAGAGGCTCGTAGCAGAAAAATTGCAGGCAGGGATGTATTTGAAAATGACTTTATCCATTTAGAGGATAAAAAATTACCGTCACCACTGCGGGGAAGTGTTTAATAAACATCTCTTTTAGTTTGTTTTCACAGAAAACGAAAGGTGCTTAAAAAATTAAGTGATCCTTTTGTTTGTTTTAACTATTTTGTTTTTCTTCTTCGCATGAACACCCTTAAAGGGAAAGATCAATCACAGGCACATGCAGGACAAAGACAAGCCCTTATGGTTGCCTTTTAAGTTGTTTATTATTCTCATCGGAACTATCATTTTCCATTTTTTACGCCTATTGTAAGAGAAAAGACATGAAATTTGTTTTCCCATTTTCTACGCATTTGTTTTGCTGGCCGGCAATAAAAAGTGTCTATTCATTTTACATGTTTGTGCATGTGCGTTCATGTCTATTTAAGAGGCATATTAAATGATATATAATTTATTGATACCCGGATAAAAGTACAAATATGGCTTTTGCGTGTTTAAGTCTTTCTTTTTGTAGAAAACAAATTTTCATTGAATGTGAGAAAATTTTTACCGACAGAAGTTTGCAGCAAGAAAGAAATAAGTTCTTAAATTGTTGCTTCAGTGTTGGAAAGGAGGCTATCAGCTGAGGGCTCTTGCCAATTTTAAGTTGGATCAATTAGTAATTAAGGAATGGTTGTGCAACAGTGACAAAAAACGCATCTGCACCGTCTTTTATGACTTGCCAGGTACATAGACTTATGACGTGTTCTTATAAGTGAAGGTCTTGGGTCCTATAAAAATCATTTAAAAAAGATCTAAAATTATCTTGTGCCTACCAGCAGAGCAGTTACCTAAACAGCTCCGAAGCCAGGGTATATGAGATTGGTGGAGCAAATCCCTATAAGGACAAGAACCCTGAAAACACTCACTCAAAAGAAAGGCAGTGAGGCCACAGTGGTTAGAAAGACATTGTAGTGCCAAAAACAACATCCTCATAATAACGCAACCAGAACTAGGACGCTTCAGCCAAGATGCTGCCGCCTTAACTGCAATTTATCAGGCCATAATTTTTTTGTAAGCTGTAATATACTAATTCCTGTTCTGCCCAACGATATCGTTGCAACACAACAAAATAATCATGCATTCCTTTCCTGCAATTTCCTGCAGCCAAATGGTGTCAAAAAGAGATTGTGTTGGCAAAATCTGCTCTCCGATAGCCTTAATTTTGCGTGGAAATAACACCCCCAAAATAAAAGCATCTGTATGTGGTAAATAATACATTTCATCCAATTGCTGAAACAGTCCAACTATTTGCTCGCTTTAACATGTTGCAGTGTTCCTGTTTCAAATCCTCTACACACCGCCGACTTCCAAGCTGCTGCTCATTAAGAGTTCTCCATTTCAGATTTCGTGCTAAAACCTCATTTGGTTCGATTAAATAAACAACAAAACAATGTTTGTTGTTGGCGAACAAGAATGATTTAATGCAGTAGAATGAAGACCACAAATACTCGTATTGTCGGCAACATATGGACAAATAATGGTTTAAGTAGGTTTGCGTACATAAATTTTATTATTTGACATTTAGTCACTTGGATCTACACATAAGATTAAGGTTTTTTTTTTTGGTATTTTGTTTGTATTTTGGTCAATATTTTGATCGACCTCAAATTAAGCCAAACATCAAATAACAGCAAACAAACAACAATAATAAAAACTAATATTTAATGGCAAGGAAACCGAACTAAACAACAATGGATTTTAATTAGAGTAATGAAAATGTAAAAGTAATGTAAGATATTCGTAATGTCAACACACACTTAAACTTACTAAAATATGCCTTCATCGCCCTTTACTTGAGAAACAGAAATTTGGAGGCCAACAATTTGAGGCTGGTATGACAGACATTAGTGTAAGAATTATGTATGTGAAGGGTGTTTCTTTAGATGTAATTCAGGTACAAAGTGTGTTTGTGGGTTGTGCGCAGGGTTTGCAAACGTTAGCCGTTTTCACCATCGCAGGACATGCCATAACCAAATTTTTTATTTAATTTTTATTTACTTTTTATTTAATGCATTTGGAAAACGAAAACTAAATGCTCGCGATTTTTAACTTTTTGCATTCCATGGCGGTCTTGACATGCTTTCATCAAGTTGTTCTGGAATACATTGGCTCATGATAAAATAAATTTGTATATAAAAGTTCTCAGTTATGCGATCAATGGCAGCTCTATCTGACTCAGAGTTCCAAAATAGTTCATTGCAATTGAAGCTCTTAAGTTTTTCTAAAGTCAAAACTTTAGACTTCAGCTTAGAACATGCATTTTGTGCATTAAGTCAAGTGAGTCACGTGAGGCATTTAAAACTTACGTCAGTCCAACTATTAACAAATACCAGATCTAGAAGCTTTAAGTTTCTTTAAGGTATAGTTTACGATTTAGAAGATTATTAATAAATTCGCACTTATACTAAGGCATAGCTATTAACGATTTAGGCTCAATTCCATTTAAATTGCTGACAAAAATAAAAGTGGAGACAATAGGTGACTTATTGCTATTCTTGCCACAACGAAAATATCAATTAATCAATATTTTAGTTTCAGATCAGCACTCCCACCTGCATGGTTGAGACTTTAGTCGATGGCTTCGAAGAATGGGCTTAAGTAATCGATCGTCCAGGAACAGATGCTCTGGGAAATATTTGCCCTGAGGGCAAAGAAGAAGCTGTGCGGCAAAGTCTTAAAATTAATGTATCTGTTTCAACTCTGTGACATTCTGGCCAATTGTACATTGTTGGAACAATATTGCAGAGAATTTCATTGCTGGATATTAATTCCAATGACGACTACAGCTTTGGGCCAGCCAGTGTTACGCTGTAAGACCTATAAGTTTACAACTGTTTTGGTTTTAATTTATAAAAAGGTAATTTCTTGAAATACATACAAGTGTGATATGCATATGGAATGAGTTTGGGTTTTCTTCTGAGTGTGTGACAATGATACGTTCTCTCCAGTGACATTTTTTTTTCACTGTTTTCCGGCACAAATGAAATTTTGCCCCCCACCCACTCAAACAAAATCAACCCTTTTTTCAACGTTTTACAAATAAGTGGCTCAAAATACGTGTAAAAATTTTTAATTTTTATTTTACTTTTCCCATTTATTTTCCAATGTGGCAATGATTAATTTACAGTTTTCCTTTTTTCCTTTTTGTTTTTTCTTTAAGCCGGCGGAAAGAAAAGGAAAATGTCCCTTTTAGCGCAACCATCATCAGAAAACAAGAGTGCAAAAAATGACTCAAGCAGGGGCCTCTAATTTAAACTGACAAATTATCTGGCAAGAAGGGGTTTGTTTTTGGGAATTGTATCATTTAAGTGCTGCAAAAGGACTCTGTTTACTTAATTGTTGGGTTGACACTTTGCCACTGGAATTTAACAGTGAAGACCAGAACTTAAGTAATTAGTTAGGAATTTATTCCATTTTTTTTGCTCAGGAAAATTGTTTTTTTTTCTAATTTGAAATTAATCTTTTACACATATACACCTGCTACTTTGTTTTTAAGTGTGGCAAATACTTTTTTCTGCCAGGAATTTGCAAGGAGTCTTTTTATTTTGCGCACCGTTTGCGAATCACTCACCCAAGTGATTGATTTGCAGTTTTCAAATTGCATCAATTATTTTTTTTGCATATAACAAATCAATCATTTTATTGAGGGTGTTTTGTTTTAGATAAATTTAATATTTTAAGGAAATACTCATAAAGGCTAAAGCACATTTTTAAGACTTTTTATCTTAGGAGTTGCGGTAGAACTTTAAGAGCTCTCAGGACTCTACTTTACAATAGAGACCCCTGAACTTTGACAATTGAAAGCGGTCTAATTGATGAAGTCGCATCTGTCGATTTGCCAGTAATTTATTAAGTCTTCTTCTTAAGTCAAATCTCTAGGAAGAAATACAAGGTGCAATGAAACATTAACATGCTGCTCTGGTGTAGCAGCATCCCGCGGAATTCACTCATCTTAAAGTTGCCATAAACTTGCTACTGAAAGCGATGTCTGTGATGGTTCAGTAAAACAACTTCAGTAAACAATGGAGCAACTCTCGTACGAATATATCACTGCCTGGCGTATTAGTGTGTAGGAGAATTCTAAGCAGTCTATGTGCCACTGGCGTTTCATAGGCCCCAATTTGGTATTTGCATCTTCAATTGAGTCTATGAAATTGTGCTCTTTTGAAATGTTCCTTATAAAACCTGCTGGTTAATATGAACAGTTCGTAAACAAACGCCAACTTTCCACAAAGTCAACAATTCACTTCATGTAAATCATGCACTTTGGACACACAGATCCATTCATTTTCACAGTATTATATTGTGCAAAGGCATCAATAGATCATTTTGTTGTTGGTATTCGGCAATCACTCTGTTTTGCATAAATTTAAGGTTAGGAAGCGCTAAATGAAAGATCATACACACATCTGGATGCGGGAACCGAGTACCAGTGGGATTATCGATCAATATTAAGAGAGAAAATAGAAATTGATATAGACAAATTTGTACGAACTACTGTACGATCTTTATACAGAGTTTCATACAAAAGTTCAGTCCTTTATTCTTAAGCTTAAGCACATACGAACAAAATGGTTAAAAGTACTGGATCACTGCCATTCCATGAGGTTCTTGAGGTTAGAACATTGCTCAGGATACCTGATATCTTTACTGGCTTCTAGGCGGAGGTAAATGATGTAATATGATGAATGGATATGGATCTCTATGTAATGGGAGAATTTTAGTCAATTGTCTTTTATCTCTGACTAAACAAAAAGGACACGAAGTCTCATAGAAATAGATTGCAATATTGTAAAATATGACATATATAGGCTCTGCCTTAAACTCATGACTTTACTACATGGACATTTAAGTATTTATATTCCCATAACGAAAGTATTTAGTGTTATCGAAAAGTGGATTTATAAACAAAACTTTTGGAGATAGAAGGTTGAAAGAAAGGAGAAAATAACTAATAAAAGGGAAGCCACTGACACTCCTAGTCTACACTTTTATTGATTAGACAAATACTCATATTTCTCGACCTGCATTCTGTGGCTAATAGGACGAACAAAACAACGCATCAGTTATACAACTACTATGTGAATGTCCAGCACAGTCACAGTCATTGTAGCGTAGACTTGCCTCAGAGTTGCACCACTGAAGAATCGCTTAAATTTTATAAACAGTTTCTGATGTACGTGATATTAATATTTTGGGCTGCAGGACATGCCAGGGATACACTTTAACCCGCTTAACACATGCGTGCCTTGTAACCTAATCTGACCTCAAACGAAATTTTCAAATGTAAAAGATTTTCTGACAGACTCCACGATCTCTTCCTATTACAAGTAATAAATAGTAATAAATTGAATTTTATGTTTGTGAAAAATGAATCGTGTTAAACGAGCAAGAATGCTGACACTTTTTTGAAGTACAAGATTGGAGATGTACCGTTTTAGCCCGTTAGTGGTGGCAGTTTCCTTTAGCACAACACAAAATTACATTTTTACAACAATCTGTCTGGTGTCTTTCTGTTTCAAATTAAACTTTGCTTCAAATCTAAATCAGTTACAAATTTATGACTGTTTAAAACTTTTAATTGAAAACCAAAGAACGCGCACATTAAAATTACACAATCAAATATCAACCCTTTCTTTTCTTGGTATTTAGCCAAGAACACAATAAATATTTTACTCCATGAAACACAGATAAACGACATTATACTTACGAGCGTCTAATACACAGTCATACATATCTGAAATGAAGGCAAAGAAGAATTGCAAGTGATAAGTAAAGCATTTAATTTATGACACTCAATTAAATACGAGTACAATTTTACACTCACACACCCACAATGTGAGGCTGGGACTTTCATGTCGACAAACTTGAACTCGAAATTCAATGAAAGCTACCAAAAATGAGATTTTCAAATCCTTATGAAACCATTCATACATATTAAAACAATTGTATAACTGCTCCTTCTGCACTCCTATACACACACACACACTCACACACACACACATGCACACACTCCCACACATTCGCACTGCATCCTCAGTTACGCAAACCTTTGGAGTAATAAAGGAAACTAGAAAATTAGAGTCAACTTGCTTTGCTTTTGCCAGCCTTAAACGTTTTCTTTTTTTTTCTTTTGTTTCTTCCTGAATAGTTGGCAATTTTCCTTAGGCTTCAGTACTCGTATTTCACTCAGCACATTTTTACTTCATATAAAACCTTGTTCCTTGTAATGAAAACCAAAACTTTTGCCAACATTTATTCATTGTCCTGCTGCAGCAAGAGCGTCGCCTTTCTTTGTTGTCAGCCGGGGGCTTTGAATGTCGTAGGTGGGATTGTGTAACTGATTGTAAGCGAAATGTTGAAATTGTTACTGAAAGCTTTCAAACTCATTAAGCCATTAAGTGTTTTTCTATTATTGCCCTTTAAATGCAGATTGTCAATAATATTTTTTAGTTTTGGAGTTACTCCACAATAATTTTTTTCTTTATGTCCTTATAAAAGTATAAGGACAAAATTACTAAATAAGATTTATAAAAAAAATTCCTCGCAAAATTATCAAGACTCTCATAAATATTTTCAAAAAGTACTTGAAGCTACAGGGGTCACCGTGTACCCCTAAAATGTGCCCTCGGTTTTGACTTCAGTAATAATGGTATAAAGCAAAACCTCCGTTCGGGATTTTCCGCCTTAAACTTGAGAGTTCTAACGAGGGGAATCTCTCGAAAACAGACAACAGACAACTTGGTCTTATTTTCCGTAATTTATATCGTTTGTGTATTTATTAAGAGAAAAATAAATTACAGCAGGGCTTGGATTATGCGTGAATTGATTAAATGGCAAGATATACAAATAGCTTTTCTTTACGTTGATTTCATTTTGTTTTCTCGTCTGTATCGAGTAAATCCTGATTACTCCTGATTATTATTTGCAACTATAAGCATAATTTTTGACTGTTGATTGAATAATTAAATACAATTCGAATATGTGTCAAAAACGTCTAATCACAGGTGTTGAATTTTGAATTATTATGGCTGATGTACGAGGGCGTGTCAATAAGTCCGTGACACAGGTTTTTATATAAAAAGATATTTTATTTTTCAACATAGACTCCGTTGAGGTCTAATACACTTAATCCAACGTTTCTCTAATATTTTTTATCACTTCCCAAAAATATGTCTTGTTGAGGTCATCAAAATAACCCTTTTTTTGTGAGATGATTGCGTCGTTGGAGTCAAATCTCTTTCCTCCGAGCAATTTCTTCAAGTTTGGGAACAAGAAATAGTCACTCCGGGCTAAATCTGAAAGGTAGATGCGGTAGCAATTGGTAGCGCAATTCATGAATTTTTGCATTGGTGTTTGTGGTCGATTGTGAGCAAACGTGGCAGCCATCTTGCGGAAAGCTTTCTCATAACCAAGTGATCATTTAAAACTGAAACCACTGAAACATGTGAGATGCCTGTGGCTTTCTCATCCGATCGGATAAAATCATACTGTGAATTGTCCAATTGTTTCGGGTGTGGAGACCTCAACTAGGCGTCCACAACGTTAGGCCCTCGTATTTGGAGGAGTCCAGTTAAGCCAGGTAAAACGTTGACAACGTTGCGCTGCCAATCGCTGGCGGGCGGTCGATAATTTACTTATTTATTTGTATCTTTGTCGTTATAATTATACAAAAAATAGTTAATAAATCCTTGTTTCCTTAATTTCTGAGTTAAACAATTGACACTTTCTACATAAAAACTGACGCTTTCTGAATCACAACTGAAAAAGGTGTAGTAAATCTATTTCTACAGAAATTTTTTGAACTTTTATGTTTCTTAATATTTTTTTATATTTTTCAGTTCGGTTTTGGGTCAAATAACTAAAGAAATTCCAATGATTTTTCTTATTGTACATTTTCTTTATTTACCAATATTTCGATTAACATCATTGATCATGGTCAGGACTTATCAAAATATTTAAATTTATGTCAAAATTAAAACTATTAAAACTCGTCTATTTATTGTATATAAAAAAATTCATCCTGGAGTTTATTGGCAAATAAAGAAAATGTATAAAAAAAATATTAAGTAAATCTATTTCATAATCCTTAAACGTTGAACAAGTTCGCCAGGAACTAACAAATACTCTAAATCAGATTCCTTTCTGGGCTATAAAGTTTTTAATAAAGTTCTAAGTACTTGTAAATGTAATCAAGAGCAAAAAATAAAAATAAGTAAAACCAGCTCGTGGGCATTGCATTACAAGGACTGCTGTCTCTCTCTCTATCTCTCGCCGAAATCTATTACAATTAAGACAATTTTCCCCTACACACACACACACACATACACATACACACACTCTTTTAGAGAAACAATGCGAGTACCTGTCTTCTACTTGTCAGGCTTTTAAACGAAATGTAAATTAATTGCTTTTGTCATTATTCGGAATCTTGGCATTGTTTTAACTTCTACTCGTAACATGTTACAAAATGTGTCTTGGCATCGCAACACACGTGTTTGTAAATTTGTGTCTGCTCCGGCTTGTGCTCCTCCCCCCTTTTAACTCGTACATTTGACAAAAACTACGAGAACGGGGGCTTTACATGAAACTTAGTACAATATTGTCTTAAAGTGCGTGGCAAGGTTTCTGCTATCCTTTTAATCCTGTGTTAATTTCTTTCTGAGCTTTTGTGCTTTTTGTTTTTAATCATTTTGGCTGCTGTGTGTTTAATGTTGATTTGTGATTTATGAAGATTAATTTATTGCCATTTAAAAGAGGTTTAATTGAATCTATAAATTGGGGTGAGAGTGGGAAGTGTAAAAGAAAGGTAAAATGTTTCATAATAAAAGGAAAAATTCAATAGCGATTGAGGTAACAGAAAGTGAGGAAAATAAATTAATTTGATTTTTTAAATCTCAAAAATAATAAATTTTAAAGTTTTAAAAACCTAAAAGTCGTTGTTGAAAGGATTTCAAATACCTATTCATCTTTTTGTGTTGCTATTATTTTATTAAATAACACAAGAAATTTCGCCTGATCTTAAGGCAGGTGCAGTTTTTACAAATTTCAAATATTCTTCAAATTGGCACTAATGAAAACAATAATGAATTGAAATCTTCATAAAATGGCATCAAGAACACTTTTCACACCTCTTAAGTCGTTATAAATCTCTATAATAAAAAAATAAATTAAAACTAAAAATTTCATACATTCAAAATTTGTTAAATTATTTAATGGACAGCATTTTTTTTTTTCTTTGAGTGTAGTATGACAAAAAAATTGAATAAATACTCGTAGCAAAAAGTTTATCCACCTCAAAAAAAAAAAACAACCAAAAATATGCAGAAAATTAAAAAATACTAAAATTTAATCAAATTTACCGAGTCTGATGTCAACTTAAAGATAGTTTTTTCCAAATAAAATCTCGAATATGATTCCAAATTTCATAAATCGGGGAAAAATATTCGTGGTACGATGCGAAGTTCATTTTATTTAAAATTTTCTCAGTGTATTTTGGTTTTTAACAATTTTTTTCCAAATCGCAACTTTCTGAAAGTATTGGCCGGCGTTTCAATAGAATTTCAAATCGTTACATATATAATTTTGCCAGTTTTCACTAACGTTTTTATTGTTCCTCATCCAAGCGACTTTTAAACGCCAAATTTTGTTGCTTATAAATTGCTCTAAATTATTTGTGAATAAAACAAATCAAAGGATTTCATTAAACGCTTGTCCCTTTATTAACTGGCAAACGAAATTGATTAAGAAATCAAATACTGCGATCAAGGGGAAACATCAAAGTAAATCCGGACAGCGATACAAAAAAAATCTTCCCACCATCAAGTCTCGAGAAACAGGTCCTTAACACGATACTCGTACACAATAATTGTTATCAAATAAGAACTGCGTTGGGAAATACAAATGAATGAGAAAAAACTAAAATGAGATAGTCCTAAAGGACAAGTGCTGCAATATACAGAAAAGGCAAAACACCAGAGACAACCGGCTGCCACACAAACGGAAACAGTTGGCCTCATGATGATGCTTGACGCTGCTTCTGCAGACTTTATAGAATAACAAATAATTTGGCTGCTTTTTGGCTACAAACTTTTGTTAATCATTTCAAACGTGTGTAATCTTGTTAAGACGCTGCCAACAAGGGTTGATTATCCTCTTTCGAAATTTATACAACTAATCAAAGTGCGTAACACACAGTCACGTGCCGCGCACACGCAACATTTTTGTTCTGTTGGTTTTTGACAAAATGTTGCACTTATGAAATTGTTTATTGTTATTTTTGTGTATTTATTTTTTAACTTTTCAGCTCCGCAAAATCAGATGACAAAATAGTTCTCATCTTAATTGAAGCCGGCTGAAGTTTATGGCAAAAAAAAAGGACACAGATTTTCAAGTGTTATGATTATTAATATTTTGCCATTTCGAAACAAAGACAGAAACAAGTGGTTGAAAAACAGGTTGTTCGTTGTGATATCTTTTTATTTCACTTGGAACGGGGGTGGCTGGAAAAACCGTGAGACATTTTATGTGATGATTTTGATTTTTTGTTGTTTTTTTTTTCGTTTTGAGCAGAAATTGATTAAGCAAGTGCTGCTCTAAGTGGTTGTGAAGTTATGCCCAGGGACTTAAAAGTACTTTCTGAAAATATATTCTTTAACAGAGCCATTCACAGGCTTCCTTCCAATTTAATTTAAACAATCACATCTCTCCAATTTTCCTCATTTTATCTTAAATTTATAATACGAAAAAAACAACATCTTTTAAATTTTGAAAAATTTTATAAATCCCTTAAACTTTTGTGCTGAATAAAAAAAATACTTACATCCATATTATCCATAAAAACAACAATAATAATTGTTATATTTAACATAATTGACAGTTGTCTTGAAAAACACAGCAAACATCATGTCTGAACATGTTTAATAAGTTTGAAGACAAGCAATTCCATCTCTCGAGGCTGTTTGAGGTTTTCTGGAACAATAAAACTTTTAAAAACAACATGGCAATTAAAGTTAAATATTTAAACTTTTTTCTTTTCCTTTTTGAATGATGATTTGCTGGCAGAAGCAAGTTGACGATGAAAACCTAAAACTTTTATTATTATAACTCGTTTTTTTTTTTTTGTTTTCTAATTTTAGGAGCCAAAGAAAACAGACAAAGTAAAAACCCAAAATGTTGGTTAAAACTTATTATCAGCCACTTAAGAGAGTTCCAACTGACGCTGACAACTAATTTAAATATTGGCAATTAAAAAAGTTATTTTGGTTTTTGATGAAACACAGTTTCATGTTTCTTTAGCTAAATGGCAAGTAAAAGAGTTTTTGGGGTTGGATGGCAAAATGTATACAATATTAAACAAAATTATAATAAACGAATGTTTAAAAGCTGACAACAATTTGAATTCAGTTTCTAATATAAGAAATCCAATCGTAATGTATTTTTCCAGCTGTCTGTCTATATGTTAATATTTCGCAGGATTGCAATAAACTGTTGGCCAGTAAGCCAAGAACTTAAGATGACAAGGCCGGCAAATAGGATGTTTTTGTCTGGCGAACGTTAACGTTCGAGTTCGAGTAACAGGCCACAAGCTGTTTTAAACTGCTACTCTTTATAATACATATATTTGCCTGGGAATGTAATTTTGTCAAAAATTTCATATAAATTAATAAATTATATTTGAAGGCAAAAAATATTCGAAAATAAATTAAAGACCAGCATTAAAGGCAGCCCAAATTGACCAAAAATCATATTAAAATGACAATAATTCACTGGCAACGATGATGGCAGAGAATAAAAACAATAAAACATTAAACAAATCGTAGACACACGTCAATTGTTTGTGCCAAAAACAAAAGCGGATTATGAGTTTTAAATTGCTGATGGCCAAAATTGATAATAATAAACGTGCACACACACACACACATACACACACACACACACACACACACACACACACACAAGTGAATTCGAAAACAAATTAATAGTTTCAGCAAAACAAAACAAAAGAAAAGAATGAACAGACAGAAAATCACTCGCAAACACAGAATTATGCACCAACTTATTTGAGTTCACACACACACGCACACACACACACATACACAAATGCATACACATGTACATACACACATTAATGCATATTAATGAAAATCTAACAAATCGATTTGTCATATTAATTTCATAACGATTTAAATTTAAATGACTTTCCTTTATTAAGCCTCACAAACATTTCTCGCACAGCCAAAGGCCTCTTATTGTTCTTTTGTCCTTTTTTTAACTTCTGTTCTCCGTAATAAAATCAAGGCATGAGTAGGGAAAATCTGGCACTAGGATGGTGTGAGTGCCTGTGTGTGTGTGTGTGTGCTTGTGCGTAGTTGTTTTTTCTTCTTGTGAGCCCATATTAATGAAACATTAAGAGCAGATAAGCCGACTTGCGGCCCTTTTCGGTGTTATGCTCCTGTTGGGTTGGGTGTTATCAAATTAACAATGGTTTCAAATAATTTATCATTTGCTGCTGCTGTCGTTGCCAGATAATTAAATAAGTAGTGATATTTCTTTATACACTTAGAGAAATATGTTAAGCTGCACAAGTCTTAAGTTTTTCAGGTGATTTTGGGGGAAAGAAATCTTATAAGTTTGCGGTGGCGGAGCAGTTTCATATAGGCGGCTCATGTGCCGGCCATTGAAATGTCAGTGCTTCAAGGGCTCTGTTCAAAAAATAAGTTAAATTTGAATTTTTCTCAAAAAATATTTATTTAGTCATCAACTTGTAATTTGTCCCCTGCAAAGAAGCCCTCTCATCTGCCAAAGTTTTTACCAATCCTTAAAACAATTCTGTTATGCACTTTTTGGATTGTCAGCCATTATTTCCTTAATCGTGGACAAACCCTGTTCTTTTATGGCTGTTTTCAATCTTTCCAACAGGAAAAACTCGCAAGTGGCCAAAACTGGTCAATGCGGCGGCTGAGGCATGAGTACGGTGCTGTTTTTAGGCACCGATTTCTTTGGTCAGAATTCTGTAATTTTGAGACGAACAACGCTGGCAAAGGCTACATGACTAAAATTGCATGGCATTAGCCAACCGCAATGCCGATATCCTCAGCAACTTCTCTGTTAATGATTCCCTGCGTTTTTAGGCTTAAACTACAGCCACAACGCTTTGCCCGAGGCAGACACCTCTACAGCAGGATGACCAAAGAAAAGTCAGGGGCACGTTGGTCCCCATTCTGTCAATTGACCTTTGCTGAAGGTTTCCAAGGTCATACATAACCTTCTAAGAGTTTTGTTTGCCGTGCCAACCGGGGCGAACCCTTTCCCGTCTATACCCTGAAAAGCAAAAGTTTTCAGTTTGCCACACGCAAAGGCAAACCGTGCCGCCCGACGGCAATTCAACTTTTACATGTGATTGTCTATAGTCGTCTACCTGCAACCTGTGTATCAGTACAATTATTTATGTACGAGTGCAGTACCATGTCACAATGCAAAACTCTGCAAAATGTGATCGAGGAAAGAGCGAGCTCTAGTGGCCAGATGTGACAACTAAGTAGCGTAAGTAGCACGTGTAGGTTGAAGATGCTTTCATGGGGCAAGTAAAGCTGCAAAATACAATGTTTTTTATTATTGTACTACGCAACCGCGGACTCTCTGACAACAGATCTTTTATATCGTTTTCGTATGGGAATTGGTTTAGGGTTAAAGTTATAGCCCACACTGTAAATAGCAGTTTCATGGGGACTACTACGACACTTTACGGTCTAATACACTGTCATTATAACAGATAAAACCACTTTTTAAAGCATTTAGTTGTTGTGCCACAAAATTTCTGTCACTGCAACACGACTACTCGCATTAAGTTCACTGCTCACTCCTTTAATAATACATTATCTGCTGATTGTTTTGTGTTTTAGGTTTAAGCACTTGAGGTTGATTTCATTGAAAGGTCTATAAATTTAATATCAACATAAAAATTTCTGCAAAATCATGTCAGCATAGATTTTATATCATTATTATATAGAATGCACAAGTTTTGCTCGTCGCTTTCTTCGCTTCATCCCTCAAGTTTTATTTTGATAAAACATCTGCTTAACTTTCCATCGTTTATTTTCTTTTTTTTTTTTTTTTTGTTTTGTTTTTGTCTTTGTAAATGTCAATTTTCTATAATAAATTTTCCAAGTAAATCTCTCATAAAATATTTTTTTTCTGTTCATGTTTTGCTGCGAATCAGTTTTGGTTTTCTAGTCATTCGACAGCCATTAAAAGAAAGATTCAATTATTTGAAGCACAACGTTGTCCTGGTACAAGGTTTGATATTTACAAGATTTATTATTATTATTATTTAAAAAAAAAAACTTGGAGACAACCTTCGTTCATGAAGAATGTTGGCCTTTATCAATTATTCAGATTGTCATTTATCTGACGTTATTCTTGAGACTTTTCAGTCTCCAATACGGGAGACAGAAGTTTGAAAATAATGGCTGCCAAAAGCCAGTTTTTAAGAGGACAATCAAATTTGGTTTAATTGTTGTTCACTTTAATAAAATGCACAAAAATTATAATTTTATGTGCACAAAACCTCTCTTCAATCCTCTCGATATGTGAAATAGTGTTCGACTAAAGACTTAATCAGTTAAAAGGTTGATGACTTTTCAAAAAAATATTCGAATAAAATAAAGAAAAATTATATTACATTATATAATTACAATATTAAAAGCATTATAAATAAATAAAAAAAATTCTTCGGAAAATTTAAATAATTATTCGAAAAAGTACTGAAAATGAAAAATATGTTATGACCCGCATACATACATACACACACACATATATATTAGCTAAGGTTACTATATAGAGAATAAAGAATAACAACTCTAATGCAACAATTGTTTGAATAAAAAATGTTAATAATTATAGAATTGATTTGGAAATAAATATTCGTATAATTAATAAACAAATATTTATTAAATTTTTATTCAAGTAAATAGTTTTATTCAAATGAATATATTAATATATTAAATTTGTTTTCCAAATAACTATTTAAACAATTACTCTAATAAATATTCAAATAATATTGACAACATTTATATTTATATGTACATATGTAAATATTTTCGAATAAATATTGTATATAATTTATTGTTAAATATATGCCAATAGATATTTAAATTATGTCTTGAATATTCCAAAAAATTTAAAAAATTAGTTATATAATATTTGTATAATTTTGTCGAATAATTTAAGGGGAAAAAATATATGTACAGACATATACATACATATATTTAAACAATTAAATTATCATCCAAATAAACATTCAAAAAGTTTTTGTGAAAAGTTCACATTAATTAATCGAATAAATATTCCAATAATTTTAGAAAAATATATTCATACACCGAGCAAATACTTGAATAATAATTTGAATAAAAATTTTTCGAGTGTTATTTTTTCTTTTAATATATAAACATGCCTTCTAAATACACAATTAAATAAAATGTTTAATGTTTTTTAAAACAAAATATGCAGAAAATTACCGTTTTAATAAGTCAAAAGTTACCAAGTACGGCATTAATTTTTAGCAGTTTCCTGCTTCTTTGTTTTCGTTGCTATCAAAAGAAATAACGTGCCTGGTAATACTGAAATCGAAAGTGTGCGTCCTCTGCTGGTAACAGTTAGTTAATAAGCATTCACAGTGTTCGGGTTCAAGACTGGGATTATTCTACCAGATTTCCTGACGGATTTAGCACCGCCTTTTATTAAGCAATAATACCGGCCGGTCTCAGACACAATTTAATATTTATTTGTGCACACAATTAATGCTACCAGATTAAAACGAATCACACGAAACAATTACAAGTGTACTTTTAGAACCTTATCTAGACCACTCTTGGGATACATTTTAATATAAAAATGTTCTGCTGAAGCGTTAGATATCTCAACGCTTTTAGTTGGCAAACAATTTGAAAGCACACAAGGTCTATGTAATTCACACTTCATTCATTGATTTTGTTTACTTGTTCTTTATATACATCGCAGCGTATGGAAACTTTCACGTAGA
This sequence comes from Epicampocera succincta, assembly GCA_932526305.1. Lineage (NCBI taxonomy): Eukaryota > Metazoa > Arthropoda > Insecta > Diptera > Tachinidae > Epicampocera > Epicampocera succincta. Next base: position 8,309,677 of record OW052037.1, on the reverse strand, counting down.
ATGTTTGTAATTCTGCAAACACTTCTGGTAATACAATTATATACATGAGCTTTAAGGGCATTTTTTCATCTACGACGTTGTGTACGCTGTGTCAGTTGGTCTGGCATCTCTTTGATTTCATACCACGTTTTTGTTTGACGTTTCATTACGTTTTCATATTTTGCAAAACAATGTGCTGGTTGTGAAACTTAAGTAACTTTTTGGAAATTGTTAATAAAAGAAGTATTAAAAAATACTTAAAATAGACAAATAACTAAGAAAAATTAAATAGTTTATTATGGCAACTACATTATTTGAGCAACTGCAACGTTTAAGAGCTCCCCAAACCGGAGCCATTGCAGACACAAAACGGAAAGCATCGATACTTTTTGATGCCAAAGAAGCCGCTGGCAAAGACAGACGTACGATCTATGATTTGGGTGTCGCTGGCTTGCAGGAGTTAATCATTTTGAATGGCACATTTCAGCAGTTTGAGAGCACACTATTCGACGAAAATACTTTGCGCTTGGAAAGATCTGTGGAAAACAAGGAACTTAATGAGTTGTTAAACAAAAATATAAAAAAGTTCCTTCAACATTTGAGTCCATATTTCTTATTGCGTCCAACACACTTATGCCTGGAATGGCTGATAAGGCGTTTCCAAATTAACAATTACAATCGCGATGAACTGATGGCTTTGGTTCTGCCTTATCATGAAACAAATGCCTTTGTCAAAGTCATACAGACATTTAGACTGAAGTCGGATAAAGACTGGGCATGGCTGAAACCCTTGCAGAAGCCTGGGAAACCACTTTCGAAATTAGCAATTATAAACAAGGCTGCTACGGACAAACATTTTCTTAACTTCATATGCCAAAATACTTTAAGCACCATCAAAGAATTTGGTCGAAATGCCCATTTGCTGCAGACATTATTAAACTTTTACGGATCTGTAGCCGTTGGAGCACTGGAAGCAGCCAGTTCTGTACAAGAATGGCATATATCTACTCTGTTGCCCTCCTTAATAAAGGGGCTTTCTTCGGATTGTGTAGATTTTGTGTCTGCCAGTTTTATCATAGTGGCACGTTTGGTGGCCCGCAATCAACTTACTCCAAAGCTATGCAATTTTCTAATTAAAAGAGTTTCTGCAGTTAATTTTGACCGTTTAAGACGCACTGCTGTTTTATTGCTGATTTGGATTTTTGATAGCCAACAGGCGGTTTCACCACAGTTTACTGAGGAAACTGTGCACAATTTGGTGCAACAAAATTGGCTTTTAACTGCATTATCTAGTCTGGCTAAGGAAAAAGTAGACATCCAGCCTCTAGTTGTACCTTTAATGAATAACTGCATTAAGGGTTTGCAAGAACAACATACAAATCCAAATGAATATAAAACATTTTTGGAGAATTTGCTTAATGAAGTAGACTTTCCAGTATCAACAGCCCAACAAGTCATAAGGTGTTTATATTTCATGTTTCATATTTGATGTGATTAACAATGTTTTGTAGAATAATTTTAAAAATCGCTATTTGTTTTCCAGTTGTCTATAAACGAACATTTTAAAGCAGGCAACGTCCAGGCTACTTGCTAGTAAATTGAAAACCAATTAAAAATTGTTCACACATTAAAAAGACAATGAGAATATGTCTTGAAGTAATTAAGTGACACTTGCTGGAAAACATACAAAAGCCTACATACAACACGTTAATTAATTTGTTCTAATTTGCATAATTTCTTTTCCTTTAATAGTTGTTTTTTGGACAGTTATGTTGCTGCGGCTGCTCCTGCTGCTAGCTCGGTGCCTGTGGCTAAACTTTTCAACGACGGCGATATTATTGAACTAGATTCCGAAGATGATGAAGATGTAAATATGCCGCTGGCTGGCAATATTGATTTCCAATCTTGGTACACACAATATTTACACAAATTGGAGAGGAAATATCCAACAGCTTTTGATATAACCATCAAGGAATTGTTATCAAGTAATAAGGAAAAAGGGTCATCAAATCGTAGCAAGGCTATTAAAATGGCGTTAGGTGAGTCTTAACGCTTAATTAGTTTTTAAACTGTTCTGAGTGATTGTCAGATGTATGAATTTATTGAAAGACTCATATGTACGTTAAATTCTTACATTCTCACTTGCGATTACTTCTGTTTTCTTCATAAAACATGTGCTGCCTACAACATAGATTTTCCTTAATCTAATTCTCTTCTAATCATTTCTCTTTTAAGGCTATCGTCTGCAATCATTCGATTCCTCGGCCTGTGACATTTACGCAAGTCTTTATCATTATGTACCTGATATACGCCTACAGGCGGTCAAAACCTTAATTAAAAGTCTGAAAGATTTCCAGAAAAGACCTCAAAATCTAAAACTACTTAAAGAGTGTTTGGCAGATCGCATCAATGACGACAATGAGGATATTGTCAATCAAATATTAAAATTGTCCACGAGGGAAATAATAGATGTAATGGGTTGTGAGAAATTTGTTGAAGCACTGTCAAATATTTTATATAAAATACAAATCAATCGACAGCAGTGGGCCGGTTTAAGTGTTAAAGTTGTTAAGCATTTAACGTCACAAGAGGTGGTGGAAGTATATGATAATAATTTGTTATTTTTGACTCTGATGTCAGTACTGTTTCCCGTCGACAACGAAGGGGTCAGCATCAAAGCCGTATGCGAAATTATTAAAAGTCCGTTGGCAGAGAAAATAAAATTCTTAAGAGAATTAAATGTGGAGCCCGAAGAATTCAACATTAACAACTTTAAAACACAGTTTTTAGACACTCTAGCTGCTGCCAAGGATATACCCACAGCTGTGGAGTTATTTGCTAGTGTCACTTCGCGGGGTGAAGGCTACTTTAAACAGCCCTTGGAACTATATCATTTTATTATCCTGGTTACCGCCTGTTTGAAACAACGTTATTCAGCCAACCAAAGCTTACAAATGTTTAAACAAATATCTGTATACAGCAAAAAGTTCCCCGTCAAATACATGTCGAAGGAAACTACCAAATCGGCCAGCAAACTGAAATTTATACCGCTGCAATTATTCTGCGACTTTTTGGTCACCCTGACGATACACACAAATTTCCAAGATTTATTAAAACAGTGTTGGAATGATGAGGCGGCCTTGGAGTTGCACTACTTCCTTAATGTTTTCCAATATTTAGCCAACGAATGCTTCAAAATCACTAAAAAAGAAGAAGAGCAAAACGAATGGTTTAAAATGCTTAAGGACTTGTTCGATACCGTTTTTCAAGATCCATACAGCAAGACCGGCTTCCTGGTGAATTTGTATGTGTATGATAATGTGCCGCCCATAGAAAATTATGCCATTTTACGTTTAAGAGGTTTTAAACTCATGCAAACATTAATGCACAATAACTGCAAAAACAAATTGAGATTGTCATTTATACATCTAATGAAAATCTGCATTGCTTTGTCCACTAAATCGCAGACAATGCGCTTGGAGGCCTTGGAAACTTTGAAAATAATTTACAAAGACGACCATGCCTTAAATGACACACACAAAGAGTTCGTCAAAGCTGTGTTGGAACGTGCCGAGGAAATATCTATGGACCACGAACAATTTGCGTTGGTGTTTTATACCATTATTAAGGGCGCTAAGGGCTTAGTGGGAAAGAAAATATTAGATGATTTGCTGGACTTAATTAAGAAAGATAAAAATTTGGAACAGGGTGTTTTAAGCGAAAAATTATTGCAATTGTTGATACTCTTCAACGACAATGATATATTGACTCAGATCATACCTTTAGGCCTCTGTGCCCTGCAAAAATTCCATACGGAAGCTTCCTTCAAAATGCTTAAAGAACCTTACAGTAGAATCTTTGCCCTAACCATTGATCATTTCAATTCCCAGACAGTGGAAAATATTTTAATGGATGAACCCAAAGCCTGGCAATTAATTGAGGAAATTTTCCACAGTCAACTGGTGTTCATGGCTGTTGAAGGCAGCCTAAAGCCCCTGCCCTGTGTGTTCTTGGAATCATTAGATGAGTATGCCATGGACAAAATGCCTCTCAAGTTTAAACAAGATTTACTGAAGTTGATTATCAAAACTTTGGCCGAAATGGAAAATGACACAATCTTTTTGGCAGCCAATAAGTTAATGAAAAAGTGCTCTTTGGATTGCAAACCATTACAGGGTATAATTGAAGGCATGCATAAAGCCCAGGAGAATAAACTAAAAACGCCGGATATTAGAAAGTTGCTAACAAAACGTGACAGCAGCAAACCTTTAGAGGTGCAGACGAATTCCTTAAACTGGAAACAAGGTGTGGTTTTGATGGAGCTACTGGAAAACAAAAAGAAACTAAAACATACCGAATGTTTGATAGCCCCCTTATTTGAGCTTTTAAATATATGTTTGGCAGTCGAAGAACAAACGCTTGTGGAATACACCAAACAATTGGTGTTGTCAGCTTTATTGAACTGCTGCCAAAAGGCTGCAGAAGACGGCTGTAATCTACAAAACACTTTACCCAAAGCTACCTTCCGCATGGACCAAGTGGTGCAGTGTTTAAGGGCTTCTCAGAACCCCCAAACTCATCACAATGCCCTGCTACTGCTTGCCCACTGTGCCTCCCTATTTCCTCAGCAAGTTTTGCACAATATAGTGGATATTTTTACATTTATGGGCTCCTCGGTGGTCAGACATGATGATGCCTTTAGTTTCCACATTATAAACGACATCATCACTTCCATAGTACCCATTTTGGTCAAGGAAAGATCCTCAGTTATACCAGTGTTAAAAGTGTTTTCCGATATAATGTTGGATGTGCCCGAACACAGACGTCTACCGCTGTATACAAAACTAATGCAAACACTAGACGCTGACAAATATCTGTGGGTGTTCTTGTGTATTGTTTTTGAAGCTCATGTTATAGATGATGAAAAGCAACGTTTGCTGCACAAGAAATCTCACAAATCTTCTACTGCCAATTCAGATCAAATGGCTAAACGTATGGAAATCGCCTTAGAACTGGCCAATACTTTTCAGCCTCAAATCATTCTGGCAACTTGTATAAACCTAATGAAATACATTGAACAATTGCCCATGCAAAAAGAGGATTTGGCCAGAAGATCTTTAACCAATTTGGACCAAATTGAAGTATCGCTGTTTGATGTTAGCACCCGTTCTGCTAAACAGCTGCGCCATTATAAATATGTAATCATGCAATTCCTATCAGCTATTACAGCTTCGCAAGCATTCCTTCAACGAATTGCTTTGTTTAATGAAAACGATTTGCTCACCATGAAGCCCTTCTATCAAAATTTCATAATCCGCATATTGTCCTATGTTCCTTTGGTTACTGTGGCCATTGAGAAGGCCACGGATAACTCGCAGCAAAAATTCTGGAAGGTTATTTTACATCATTTACACGACGTTTTGGACAATGCAATTTCTTTGCTTTCCCCCGAAATGTTCTTAGTTGTGGTCAACGGACTTTTGCAACACCAACTCTTAAGTATACGTAAAAAAGTTGTCGAACTCTTAATCAGTAAACTGCAACAAAAGGACTCGTACTTTTTAACCTGTGACGATAAATATTTCCACAATCTTCTGCAACCGTTGGCCGGCATAGTGGGGAATATTTTAACCAAAGATGATACGCTGGACAACTCTCAACAAAATGAAATGGTTTTCTTACAACAGACGGCCTTAATCGCTATTAAATTGCTTTCGAAACTCTTTGCTCTCAAACACATTAACGAGTTTAAGGACATATTGGGTAATCTGACGAAAATCGCCAAACAGCGCAATTCAGTATCGAAAATTGTTTTGGCCACTGTTGTTTTGTGTATGATTGAAATTTCCTCCAATCTGAAAGCTCATTCGTTGGCTCATTTGCCCAAATTTATGCCACAGATGACTGAAATTTTGCAGGATCAAGCGGAATTGGTGCGCACACACCCACCTGATAATGTGTCCATAGCAATTGTTACGGGTAAGTAAAAGTGTTTTTACACTTTTTAATATTGTTTTACATTGTATGCGAATAATGTTATTACTTTTCTGGAATATGCCTGCTTGTTTCTTTCAAAGAGGTCATAACAGTCATAAATACTTCCTAATGATTAAAAGCCATGTTTTTATTTGCTCTCTTCAGGCATGCAGAAACTCTTCGAGACGTTGCCGCTGTTCCTGGGGCCCTACATTGTGGATATTATAACCGCCTTGAGTTCAATCGGTACCCGCATAACAGCACAAAATAACGAAAAAGACCAGAGATCCAGTAACACTTTGCAAAAGATAAATATCATCTGGTCGAAAATAGCCACAGAAGTACCGGTACGTATTTTAGTGCCCAGCTGTGCAAAAGCTTACAACAAATTAATGGCCAGCCGAAATTATGGCGACATAAAAGTCCTAATGACACTCCTGCATCAGGCGCTGACAAATGCCAACAACAGTGATTTGGTCAATGTGCGCAACGAACTAACCGAGTTGTTTATGGAAGCTCTAGAGTTCCGTGTACAGTTGAAAAATTCTAAACTTGATGTGGACTGCATAAACTCAACGGAGGCAGCCATTATTGATGCTTTTGTCGCTTGGGTATTGAAGCTTTCGGAAAGTTCCTTTAGACCTTTGTACCACAAACTGCACAGTTGGGCTTTGCAGGAAAGTAATGGGCAAAAGGAAAGTATTTTAACTTATTTCCTATTGACCAACAAAATCGCCGAATCCCTTAAATCATTGTTTGTGCTCTTCGCCGGCGATTTTATTGAAGATGCTGCTCGTCTGCTCAACGAATCGAACACCAATAAAATGGATATAGAACCGGATACAGAATCACTCACCATAGAGCTGTTAAAGGCTATTTTGCAAACTTTATACAATATCTTCCTGCACGACAGCAAAGACTTCGTGAATAGTAAACGCTTTGAATATTTAATGCCGGCCATTGTGGATCAATTAGAAAATCGTTTAGTTTTGGAACAAGACTCGCTACAGAAACTTCTATCGGACTGTATCGCCCAACTGGCGGTGGATGTGTCCAATGATGTGCTGTGGAAACAACTGAACTATCAAGTTTTGCTCAAGACACGCACCACTGTACCCGAAGTGCGCATATTTGCCTTCAACTCTTGCGTGGAAATAGCACGAAAATTGGGCGATGATTTTACACCACTGCTGCCCGAAACTGTGCCCTTTATAGCCGAATTGTTTGAAGATGAAAATCCTCGTGTTGAAAAGAACACTAGAAAAGCTGTTCAGGAATTGGAGCTTATTTTAGGCGAATCACTGCAAAAGTATTTGTAAGAAGCAGTGCAAGTTTAAAACCTCCATATTTTAGTTCACAATCAAAATTAAGATGTGTAAGCAATTAATAGTTTATAATAAATATATTCTATGTATGTATCTTTATGAAACATTTTTCTGGAGTTTACAATTCGCAAATTCTTTTTTTTTTTTTTTTTGCAAAACAAACTTTTAATTTTTATTAATACTTGACATTTTATTAACATGACTTACAGTTTTTTAACATACTCACATACTCGTACTCGTATGTATGTATATTAATATGTGGACTTTTCAATCAATTATGGAATATCATTGGTGAAAATTATTCATATACTTAAATAGTTAAATCCAAAATCTGTGAATTTCTTCCAGCTTGTTCATGTATGCGTCCCCTTTAAGTTGTTCAAAAACTTTTCAAAATTCAAGTTAAAGAACTTATTAAAGCTACAATTAAATACTAAAACAATGCGAATGCAATTTGGCACAAAACGGCAACTTAAAAAATTGTCCCTTCAACAAATTTGAGTTGATCACTTGTTTATGGTGGTGTAAGTTAATGTTGGTATATGGGAATTGTTTTGAGTGTTGTCGGTTGTTTCTTTGTCATCAGGAATTTCGGGATCTTCGCGTTCCTCTTCCTCATCAATAATACTAATGTCGCGTATGGAAGGACGATGACTGCGACGCCAACCTTAAAACAGAAATTTTTTGTTATATATATAGATATATTCGTTTCTCCCGTAAAAAATTATTTTATTTTTACCTTCAACAATCTGAGGTTGTTTCGTTTTCGTCAAGAGTTTGGTGCCCGTCACCGAAATTAATATGGCGCCCAGCGGAGCGGTCAGTACAATGGATAAGACGGCCATTGTTTGCACCACATACGCGTAGTGTTTGTCCCTGTCGGTAGCATCGTCAGCCAAATTTCTCATAGCCACTGGACCCAAGGCGGCTTGTACTGTCGCCTTTGACATCCAAGAGAGAGCAACAAAGAATTTTTCTTTCGCATTTAATTTATCGCCGAACGCAATACCAGCTGTACACAATATGCGTAGAACGGAACCGGCCGTTATGCAACCAATTCCAACATACACAATATCGGGATCAAGTGCAGAGATCTGCAAAAAACAAAGAAAAGTCGTCGCTGTCAGTAGCACATAATTTTATTACCAAAACAAAAAAGTTGCAGAGACTTTAGGAAACACCTGTTTTCAAATAACCGGAATAATGATAGTTGCCACATTGTTGCAGATACACATACATGTATATATATATATATATATTTCGAACGTGCTGTCATTTATTCGGTCTTCTTTGCCGACTTACAAATTGAGTATGCAAATAGGTGTTCAGCTCGGGCTGAACACCAGGCCGTAATCATACGAGGAGAAGGACATTTGCAGTCCACTTGTGCAGCAGACAACGTGCCGCAAGTGCAGGGCAAGGTCTGATGGCAAAATCCACTAAAAATTATTGTCGCTATGAATCCCAAGCCGTCTATATAGAGTCTCTCGTAATAACTCGGCGTTTGCACACCTTAATTTGGCAAATTTTCCGCTGTATCTTGAAGCGCATACATGTACAAACTGCTACTCGCACAGAAGCGGAACGTAAACGACCGAAAACAATCACGGGACGGTTCGGAACTGACTGATAATTGAAGAAATTGAGACAAGGGTATTAGATTGGCATCGTGATAAATGTTCTGTTTAGTGTGGATTTTGGATTGCTGGCATCATCCGTCCATGTTTCTATGAGAAGGATGTTGGCCGGCCCATCACCGTCAACGGCGGTGTAACATAGACTGCACGGATATGGAATGCGCCACAAATCTCATGATACATTAAAGATTCTGCATGATTGAGTTGAGAGCATGTCGCATCATGCGAGAAGCTAATGTGAATTTGGGTGGACAAGAGCAGCGCTCCAAATGAAGCCGGGCTTATGCATTTGGGTCATGAAAAACTGGACATTTGCACGATGACTTAATGTCATCCCCCGATCTTTTGAGCGAAGAGAAGCCGCATACGGACATTTACACGATGACTTAATGACGTCCACAGACCTTTTGAAGGGGTAAAACTGTTACGTTGGCATCCCGTAAACATTTGGCTTCATTTAAATTTAATGAAACGAATAAAATACCCTTTATTTACTAACTTGTCTTGAGGCAAATTAACGTTTGTTTTGTGCACTTAACAATTACAGATTTTTATTTCCAACTCACCTTGACTGTAGCCCCCGTTATGCCGAACAGAATTGGCTCAAATATCATCCAAAATATTTCGAAAGCCGTCGAAACGGGATTGTCTTCCACTTCCCAGCCTTGTTTGCACCAGAACAAATTCGAAACAAAAGCTGCAAATACAGCTGCCAATGGACCGGCACCTTCATAGCCAATTTCGTCGCTGCCATAAATGCAAACCAAGCCGCCAGTAAAAAGCATAATTGTACGCAACGGCACCACATATGGATCACCTTTTTCGGGGAAAAATCTTGCCAGATAGCCCCAAATAACACCAAAAGCCAAACCGCCCACAATGCAAACGGGCGCTTGAGATATTTGATAGCCAAGGCCACGATCCGAGAACATAACACTGCTAATAATGCCGAAAATGGCCACTGACAGGGCATCGTCAATGCCGGCGACAGCAATAATTAATGTGGGTATACCCTTGGCTACGCCATAACCTTTGGTGCGCAAGCGGAAGAGGCAAGGCACCACAACAGCTGGAGAAACGGCCGCAATAATGGCACCCAAAAGGAAGGCCCATACCCAGGACAAATCGAGAAAGAAATGGGTTGTTAATCCAATAACGACACATTCTAAAATCCAGGGAACAATGCCCAATTTTAAGATGGTCTTATAGACCTTCTTAAAAGCTTCGGGCTCCATTTCGAGACCAGCTCGTATTAAAATTATAGTTAAAGCAAATTTACGCAAATGAGCGGTGACTTTTGAAAAGTCGCCGTCCAAATTGGTCCAGCCAACATTCTGTAATCAACAAAATCATTACACAAACAATTTGATTTGTTCTTCCATAAAAACAAACGACTTTTAACGTTTTAACTCACCTGAAACAATATGCCGACCAGCAACATACCTATCAAGCGCGGCAACGTCGTCAGCGATATTAAAAATCCGCCAAAATTTGCTGCCACCGTCAACACAACCAAACTGAACAGCTGGCCGCCAGGGGCAGCTGAATCCCCTATAATCACAAACGCTGTTACCCAAATCAGCACTCCTATCAATATCAGCACCAGAATGCGAGCGAATTGCCTAAACGAGGGGCACAACGGGTAGGGGCATAGCTTCTGCCAATGCGGCGGCTCCCAGGAGGGTAAATTTTCTTCACCCCGACACTTAAAACAGCACGTATACAACCAGGACTGCTCAATGGTGTTGGTGCCGGCTGACGATAATTGTTGCTGCTGGGCAATTTTGGCATTGAGAGAATCTAAAGCGTTTGTCCTGTAGGGTCTGTTGTCTGAAAATAAGTAAAACAAAACAGTTAATGGACTGCAAATGTGTTCTTTCTATTGAAAGTAGCAGCAAGTTTTTGGAATTTTATGAATCGTTAAGGGGAAGCCAACAGAATACCCAAAATTTCTGGCGGCCAGAAATGCCGCATACCGACATCTACAGCCCCAGTTTGGTAATTGCGGCATCATCTTATGCGACTGCTGCCCTCCACCATCGAGTCATAAATCTGGTATCACTATTCCAAAAACTCTATGAAACAAAAGGCAACAGTTGCTGCAGTTGCAATGTGTAAGCACCGATATCAGGACTACCGAAATTTTGGGTAAGATCAATGCCAATAATGACGAAAGACCCATTTGGACTTTTCTGTTTATTTTAAAGGCGGCACTTTAAATGGAATTGAATGTGCGAGTCTTGGAACCCAAAAAAAAAAACGAGAGATCAGTTAAAGGCTGACCGCCAAAGTTTTGCAAACCCACACAATCGCAAATTTAGAAGAGTGATAATCCACTATCTGCAAGTCCTGCCGACACACCCGAATACTGAGATTAGCTGCTCTCTAAAATCGTTTTGCAATTGAAGGAGCGCTGTGTGGGCCGCAGCATCGTCGCCGACATCGTTGAAACCGACCATCATCAATTACTGCGCCTTTGACTGGCACAAGTCATTCAAGAAATTCAAAGACTCCGTCGGCTGTGCCACGACGTGGAAACATTAATCTAGGCCAGTGATTTGAAGGTCAAATGACTGATTTGTAAGTCATTTAAAGAATTTCTTTTGCCCAGTTCATGTCATCCATTTCTGTTTTAGTCCGTTTCAAACTCTTCTATACCTCTGTAATAAACACCCTTTACATTTGTGCCAGCGGTTGTTTTTAATTACCGATGCAGTTCCGATATGCACTTTTTGGCAAAGCCTTTGATTGGGTGTTTAGCGCCTTAAATGTCCTCTTCTCGTGATTCGCTGCAATCTTGGGAACAGGAAATCACGTTAAAAATCGTCACACATTGCACCAATAGTGGGTTCCTTCCTTCCCTTACTTCAACATGGAAGCTTTTTTTTTTTTTTTTGGATATTTTCTTTTTCTCTACTTTGAAAACAATGACGGTTGCAAGCCACTGTGCCAGCATATATGTATGTAAGTATGGATGTCGGTACTAATCGTTAACTTTTTAAAACGTTTCTTGGTCGCCGTTGTGCTAAAGAGCGTTCAAAATATCGGCTCTTCAGAACGCACTTTGATCGATCAAAGCCAGCACGATTTCTACGCTGGTCGTTGCGAGTTTAAAAATGCTGAGCGTTCACACTATCGGCACACACGAATTTTGCACAAAATCACCCCATTGCGTGATTATTGTAGTTATTAGTCAGCAAACTGTTTTATGCACTAAATTTTCCACTTATTTTTGTGGTTTTCACTAATAACGAAAGAATATAACTTTTATCGCAAAAAGTAATAAATGACGTTGACATTTTGTTTCAAAAGTCGTTTTTCTTTTTTTCTCCCTCTCTGGCTCGCTCTCTCTCTCTCTCTCTCTCGCTGTTACTCTTTACCAAAAAAACCGTCCTATCTAATCTTTTGCTTAAATCTTAAAATAAAAAAATTGTCAAACATTTTTAATATGATTAATGGATTCAGTGCAACAAAATCATAAAATAATACTTTTCAACTTCTCCTGATATGCAATCAAGTTTAAAGCGTCTATGAAACTTGAATTAACAACTTGAAAGTGATTTATGATCAAAATTCCCATCACTAGTGATAAAATCAAAATCGTAAGAAAATCAAAATAAACGTTTTGCGTTTCTATTTACCAATAAATAATAGAATTTATCAAATCAAATAGGTTATTACGATGTTGATTTTAGCTGGGCAGTATCCAGCGCTACCGTTTCTCGTGGCTTGAAAACCACTCCTACCATAATCTTTAGCTTTAAGAATTTTAAAGTTTGCTTTTAAATTATTACATTTACGTGTTTAGGGGGGATTCGTGTGTTTTTTTTCTTCTCTTTGTATTAAACACCACAACAACACAAATCGTGTTAATGAAAAGTGTAATAAATTTAGCCAAAACTGTTGTAAGTACAACGAAGTGTAAAAAAAGGGGGAGGGGGGCTGCATAAATAAAATTAAAAATTAAATGAAAAAAAAAACGCACTCAGTTGCAAATCATTAAATCATTAATTTGCCATGAATTTGTAACAGGGAGCAAGAAAATAGCAAAATGAACACGTGGACATCTTAAAATTTACTAAAGTTTAAGACAGATTTCTTTAAAGAAAAGTAAATTAGTTTCCATTATTTCACTGTCATATTTATTGTGTGTCTAAAAATATACAAACTATTCCCCAGCTGGTCTGCTGTTACTGTCTGATTTACCCGGCAAATTTAAATAATCAAAATGTTATTGCATGTGACTCAATAACAACTTGTTTTCGTCTACTTTATCCATTCCGTAGAGCATTAAAGGTATTATTATTTTTTTTCGAACTGTACAGATAAATTAATTAACAACATTTCAATTTGGAAGGCGGTATATTTTTCTGATCTTTTTTGTTTGCGGGGTGGGGGGGCTAAAAAAGCTGTGTGTGTAATAAATTAAATTTTTGGGCGTGCCAAGATTTACGGTAAGAATTGAAATACGACCATAACTTTTAACACTTCATAGATTTTTGTGTGAGTATAATTTGTGTTTATGATTTGTTTCAATTAAGTTGGAAAAGTCAACCAACCTAAGACCAGATATTTGCGATATGACGTGCGTGGTACGGAAGAACAATGAGAAGAGGGAAGGAGAAAAAACTGCGGCAACTCAAAGGCACTTAGCAAACTGCTGCCTGCTAATTTGCCAAGATGTTGATATTGTTTGCAACAAGTTCATTTAGGTCCAAGACCAATATTTTTGTAGGCCTATTGCACGCTACAACATACGCGTGTATGTATGTCGTGAAGGTGGTGTAAGACATGGAAAAAATGACAGAGTTGTAAACACGGTTCTACTGGCTTTTCCACATTTAGTAGACTTGTGTGTTGCGGTTCTTGCGGTGGCTGAATGCTTTCCATTGCATTCACCGACTTGCGATCGCCATAGGCAGCGCAGATCGCCAAATCTTTGTTTCTAATATCCAAGTATAAGATTTTCTTCATTTTGCCAGCAATAACTTTTGTTAGTCACTTTTTTTTACCCACTTTTTCGCTCTACTGGAAAATTGTAGATTTAGAAAGAACAGGGTTTTGCCAAATGTCCACAGACTTGATGTTGTGATGGGCAGCGTTGCAGACCATCGGCTGTGACAAGTACATAAGTGCAGTAGGAAATACATACACAATAACAAACATTTTGTTAAGATAACGATGCACAGGTAGCGGCCAGCCCGGCCGGTTGGAATCCTATTTCAATAATAAGACTAATGCATTAATGTCCTCTGAAACTTACCATAACTATACTGTGAACCGTGATCTGATTCGTTGTCGTTGCCAATTGCAGTCACTAAAATACTTTTACGTCTCGTGGGACCAATGTCAGAGTGTGAATGAACTGAGGTCTAAAAACAAAACAAAAATGTACGTGAATAAATAATAATAGATGCAGATATAAGAATTTGTCATTATTAAATACATACAAAAAATTGATATATAAAAAACTAAGCAAATAAAAATACAATAAAATGTTTGCAAACTAAAAAGATAACGAACAGATGTCCCAGAAACTTCAAAAGGAAGAAGAGGTTTTTGCAGCTTTTCCATACAGATTTATAACTTTCTCAAAGGAAACTGGCAACCTTTTCACAGGTCCATTGTGTCCCCGTAGCTTGTCACTGGTACTTAAGATCGTGTGACACTATCACACAGTGTTATGCGATTCATTCACAGCCAAATCTGATAGAAATCTGTGCGATCGCATCGAAATGGCTGCTTAAGTGTTACACTATCACAGAAAATATGTGCAAAAACACATGTTTTTACATACGATGTATGTCTTAAAGTTTGTTAAAAAATCAAAAGAGAAAAGGTTTTGATATCGTTTTTTTTTTCTCGTGCAACTCAGCTGCTTTATAAAAGATTCAAGCCTGATCGTATGGGGATTGTAAAAGGGGATTTAGACGGTATGTAATACAAGTCGTACGTAAAACCAAACAGAAAATCATATGAAATTATCTGGGTATTTTAAAAATGAGAATAAAAATCTTACGACAGATTTTTTTTTACGTTTACACGATTGCTAACAGACCGAAACAAAGTAAAATGTTTACATCCCTGATCTAATGATGGGTAAAGGAATCTGAGAAATTTTAAAAAACGATGACAGCCCTACAACTGTACAATTTTCATCCGTATTTTCTCTCTAAGTATGTCATATGGTTTCATGACATATTAAGTTTAGACTGTACCATCCCTGCTCTACTACTCAAAAATTTTACTTATCGTGCGACTTGTATTAGCGTCTAAAGTCGCTTTAAAAGTTTTTGCAAATCGGATGGTTTTAACACACACGAGGATAGTGAAACACGGGCCTTATAGTCTAAGTATTCGTACTAGTGCGATGCTGAATGACACGCACTTTAGCACAGAATATTGTAAAGGCTACAGTAGGTCAGCAGTTGCCAAACGAACTGGTGCCACTATCCACCAGCCAAACGAACATCTTATCTTTTACCTTTAAATTTTGGCTGATTGGCTTCGTTGTGAAGCAGCTCTTTTCTGTTTAAAAGGCTATAACTAATTCTCGCAGAATTGATATTCCCGATAGATATATGTATGTATGTTAAGGGGAGTTTTTTATTGAGGTATAGAACTTTAAGTTGGCATCACTTTTTTAACTGGCGGCCATTTTGTCAGCTGTCAAGTGATTAATATTTAGTTTGGTTTGCCATTTCATCATGAACAGGTTGACAAAAGAACAACGCTTGCAAATCGTGCAAATTTATTTCGAAAATAATGGTTCAGTTCGCGAAGTTTACCGCAAGCTCCGTCCATTTTATGGTCATCAGAGCAATTAATTCGGTTAACCATGGATCGTTTTCGCACTACGTTTACTCTATGTGATAATACGCATCCGCAGAGACGTCGAACAGTGCGCACCGAAGAAACAATTGCCGCTGTAGAGCAAAGTGTTGAAGAGGACCCGAATGAATCGATTCGCCACCGTGCACAGCAATTGGAGCTTTGTCCATCAACCGAATTGTCCGAATTTGTCCGAATTGGATGTCATGAATGTGGATGAGTTGTGGTTCCAACAAGACGGCGCTATATGCCACACAGCGCACGTCACAATCGATTTATTGAAGGAAACATTCGATGAGCGCATAATTTCGCGGAATGGACCTGTCAATTGGCCACCAAGATCGTGTGATTTGACACCATTGGATTATTTTCTTTGGGGATATGTGAAGTCGCTCGTCTACGCCAACAAACCAGAAACGTTAGGGGACTTGGAAGCCAACATTCGTGGCGTTATTGCCATATGCTCGAAAAAGTGGTTGAAAATTGGACCTGTAGAATTGGCTTTATTCGAGCCAGCCGCGGCGGCCACATGCCCGAAATCATATTTAAACATTAATGGCATAAAATTATCCTTCCAATAAAGCCAAATTGATGGACATTAAAACGATTTTCTTGTGTTTTATTTCAATTCGAAGTTCTATACCTCTAAAAAAAACACCCTATATCTCTTCTGTCTTTCTGCGTTGCCTTTTTACGGTTGCCCTGTATAAAATTTGGGGTTTTTCTGCTGTTGTTTAAAACCAACAATTAAATAAGTTTTTATTGACTTAAATTGAGATTTTGCGCTGACGAGTTGGTAATAAAAATATTCTATTGACCATTAAAACATCAGCAGCAGCAGCAGCAGCAGCGCTTTAATAAAGTTTTGTTTTAGTAATAAACACAATTTTAAGAAAGAAATTTTGCCAAATAAAAACCATAATTGAAAACCAGTTGAAGCTGCAATTATTTCAACAATAACAGCAAAACTATTAAAATAAACTGAATATTTAAATTTTATTATCCACAACATATTAATGTGGTCTATTGGAGAAATACGAAATTGTAGTTGTGCTATTTTAGCACAAAAAACTAATAAATTTATGTAATTAAGTAGTTGCTTTAATAGAGATTTTATATTGTTTTTATCTCTCGGTATCTCTAAATTTGTTTTTTATATAGATTTAGTGGTACTTCCATATAATTATTAAGAAAGAAAGAAAAAGAAACAATACATTTGTACATATTTAGTTGTTTTATAATTGTGTTAAGGGCTTAAACACGATTATTGTGTTGATAGTTTTAATTATTGAATTCGTTGTTAGCGAAACAAACAACAAAAAACACCAAAACAAAACATCATGCTAATAAATGCCAACAACATATTGAAGGCAAGTGTAAAAATCACACTGCAGTTACTTGGCCACAAGCGATTTGGGCGTGTTAGTTAATATTTAAATATGTAAATGTTTACAGCGAACAGGGGATTGAAAATTGACGGGAAAATTTTGGGCCGGGAACTGAAAGAAACGTTTAAAAATGTTAGCGGTTATAAGATTTGCGGCCGCTCCGGTGCAGGCGCGTGCACGCATCAGAAATGATTAAGGAATATATTTAAAATTAATTTGTTTGTCATTTAAGTTCATAATAAATATTTATTTATGGCTTATGTCGAAAATGTGCGAAAATTTTCGTCTGTCTGGATCGTCAGTCATTTCCCCAAAATATACTTTTTCATCACGAACACAGAACTTGCGCTTTATGAAGTTTTCAAACTAAAACTTAAATAGAGTTTAAACAAATCCTTAGTCGTAGAATTTTATTTATATTCGCAACAATTTCTAACTCAAACCATCATTCCAACCTACAAAGTTTTCATTTATTTACGTTCTAAAGACTTCAAATGGTTTGTGGCATGTGAAAAAACTGTTTGAGTATCGTTGCAAGAGGCAACACTTTTGATGTGTAACTTAATTTTCAAAGTATCGTACCAAGTGCAAACAATGTTGCGCTTGAACATGTGTTATTACTAAAAGGATTTGCAGGATTTTCGTAAGTAAATTAAAATTTATGGTGTAGAAAATGTAATTGTTTGCTTTTAAATAATTTATTTAGGAAGAAGTGCGACAGAAAAAGTTTGCTAAAAAAAACTTGTTGCCAAATATTTTGTGCGCTGCTTTTTCTACTTCTTATTTTTTATAGGTTAATAAATTAAAAGTGAGATTAACAATATAGAAAAGAAGGTTAAGAACTTTGCTTTTTCATCAATTGGCAATTTAAGGCGAAAGAATTTTATTCAGGTTCTTTTTCAATGTATTCAAAGATAAATAATTTTTTATACATCAATTTGCCAGTTTTGAGATTTTTGCCATTTCTTTACTGCAAAGTTAAATTCTTCTTAAAGTACAACAAAAGAGTCCAACTTTTCTAAAACCTTTTTAATAGAGGATTTCTTCTGTCAGTATAATAATTTCTTTGCATAAGTTCGTCTGACTAAAATCCATATTGTTTTTCCTAAAGTTTTCTGTCATTGAAAATGTTTAAAGTTAAATAAAAATAGTACGAACATTTAAAAAATTTGACAAATATTTGAACGATAGGAAAAAAAAACCGAAAAACATGCACATTTTCAATGAAAATCAGAATATTTGTCACATCATGTTATACTTTTGCTGTTGCTAAAATGCAAAAAATTAAAAAAAAACTTTGTTTTTATAAAAAATTAGTTTTATATAAAATAAAAATGTAACTAAATGAAAATATATCGCGTTTTTGTCGCATCACGGGAAATCTTTGCAATTGCATAAAATGCGAAAGCCGAAAATATATTGCAATTTTTAATCACATTAAAAATTAAGACTTCTTTTTCAAACAGAAGTAAATAAGTTAACCTTGAGTATTTGTCACGTCACGTAATCTCTTGCAGTTACACAAAATGTCGAATATTAGAATAACATTTGTTCTTTTTAATAACATTTTTTTATCGATTAAATTTAAAAAAAAAAATCTTTTAACTTTCGAGTTTTTGTCACACCATGTCATTAAAAATGGCAAAGACTAATTAAGATATTTTTTGTTTTCTTAATAACATTTAAGTTTCTCTTGTGCCAAATTGAAATAAATACAACAGTTTCGAGCTTTTGTCACATCACGTCGTCGTATGCAGTTACACAAAATCCACAAGGCTAGAAGATGTTTTGTTAATGTATTGATTTTAAGCTTTTCGCTTGATAAAATAAACGTAAACAAATCAAAATTGTGTTTTTGTCACATCATGCTATACTTTGTAGCTACAAAAAATAGCACAGCATGCCTGTTCGTTCATTTGTAACGAAATTAAGCCTATAGAATAGCTTTGAATATCTCAAATTAGTTAGTTGATGTGACATAGTGCAATGCCTAGAAATTTGTATTTAAATCTGTTGCTGGCAGGATAAAGAATAGTTGATCAGTAAGAAATTTTAAATCTCTTTAAAAAAAAATTGTTTTAAAAACTATTCAGCCCGACGGATTCTGACCTGACGTTTGTCAGCCTAAATTGCAAGAGCAAAATGGAATATTAGTCCAGTTTTATGTGGGAGCAAAATCATTTTGAAAATCAAGCCGCAAAAATGCGATAGGAAAGAAACTTCAAAATTGCCTGATAAATCGCATTAAATTTAAAACAAACGCTCGCCCCTTTTTGGAAGACAGTAAAACAGTACGTTTTGTTCTGCGACTTCCTTCTCAATCTCGATTCAAACTCACCTGTGATATTTTTCTTCTGGGATTTTGCTCAAACGCGGGATTGTCATAGCCGCCGTTATGACGATTTTCGGCGGCCGGATCTGAAGCGATGCTGACACGTCTTTTGGGCTGGTTATCGACCAGCACCAGGGTACTTTTGTAAGTGCCGTTTGTGTTGAAATCATTGACAGCAGTGCTGGCGCCGCTGGTAACACTGCTGCCACCACCTCCGCCATCAACTCCGGCCGCCACAACTGTAGAACCATTCGGCAGCGTCTCCGTTAAGTCATTCATGTTTTTGTGTTGCTGCAGGATAAAAACAGACAAAAATAAAGCAAATTATTATATTTGTAATTTTTGAACTGCAGCAAAATAGAGCCCAACATGCCATTAACATGAATTTTAATGAAAAAATTTCTGATTTTAAAATTATGAAGGCACAAATTAATTGCACTCTAATTAAAGAATTTATTACATTATTTTTTTCGTTTTAATCTGTTTTCAACTTTATTAAAAATTGATTAAACTTTACTGTCACTTCACATACATCGCATACACTTACAATATACATTTTATTTGTTATATTCTTTAATATTTTATTTAATTGTAATTTTTTTGTCACAAATTTAAGTCTTTCATTAAAATAAAGTAAAATTTTATTAATAATTATATCTATATTGTGTTTTTGTTAACGTTCCGTTATGTACGATTTCAATTCGATTCAATTTTATGACTAAATTATGGCCACAATTTAACTGTGAAATAAATTCATTTAATTTTTTTTTCCTTTTCATCATTTTTTTTTTTTTTGCTTCTTGTCATTCTCATATTCACATCGATTGAGATCTGATCTGATCTGATTTGTTGATTTTTTTAATATATAATTCGTGTAAATTATATTTATTTATTGTTATAATATGTGCGATTGTTGTAGTCATTGTGGATGGGAGTCGAGTCACATACACAACTCAACGTTACAATTTGTTAAAAATTAACACATATGTATGTATGTATGTATTTTGTTTTCAACACAGCATTACATACATACATACATACATACATACTTACGCATCAACCGTATGACTTATAAGCAAAACTTCGGTAGGACATACGAGGGCGATAATTAAATTAAATGGAATGCCAGCGCCAGCGCCAGCTATTTAAATTGAAAAATGAAGAAAATTTTTATGCATTTATATTAGTTTTGTCGCACGAGTTTAAGTTATCACTCGATCAGCGGTGTGACAAGTAGTCAATAGTGTCACGGAAAATCTTGTCTCAACTTTAAATTACACCAAATCACGATTCATGACGTTAGTATGAAAAGCTGTGGAAATTTACTTCACCTTACGGACATTTTATGCTAATAGTTTCAAAAGCTTTGGTCACGTGACGAATTTATTTGATTGCTATTTGATAAACGAAAATCTGTTTTGGAACTTTGGTAGTTAACAGCGACCACAGAGTTGCAGTTAAATCTGTCTAATTGCACCATTAAGGGATGCAGTTGGTCAATTGACGAATTTATTTGATTGCTATTTGATAAGCGAAAATCTGTTTTGCAGCCTTGTAGTTAACAGGGACCACAGGGTTGCACCCTGAAGGGATACAGTATCCAGGTATAAGTTACAAAACAATAATATTGTTGAATGGAAATGAATATTCGGTTCGATCGACATATTGCAGCAGATAATTCCATGGCGTTTGCAAACGGTCAGCCTGACTTGGGCCAGCAATGGATGAGGAGCGGAAGGGGAAACGATTATCGACAACTACGTGCACTGGCCAAATTAGCATTGAAGCAATTAATATAGTAAACAAATAAAATTGTGGAACTTGGGGCGGTATCAAAACATGTGATACTAGAAGCGTCACTGGAACAAACTACGAATTTCGTCCAAAACGATGATTTGTCGTATAAAGAAAAAAAAAAAGAAGGACGAAAAAATAAAACTGTTATATTTGATACAGATTTTTTTAATGATGAGTGTGACCATATTAAGAAACGTAACACCTTAATGTATATCTTATGAAATGGAGCATTAGCAAAAATACAACTCTGAACTGTTTGTATATCATATAAATATATTTATTTTAAATGAAAAATAAAACAATAATTAAATTAAACAGGTACTTTATTTATTTATTACAACTAAATATGGTCACATGACACTGTTTTATTTCTTTGTTCGCCGGCATATGGCTGCCGTAACTGTACACTATTGTCTCATTTTAGGCAACCAAAAATCCGTGGTTTACAACGTGTCTGCACGGAGCATTCCATGCATTTCAAAGAAAAGCGTCTTTGTTTGTTGGGGATTTTAGGCTGACGGCTTAATCAGTCATTTTTTCTCTAAAAATAACTATGGCCAGTCTATCGCTTTCAATTGTGAGCGTTTTAAATCCATTTGCACCGGCAATCTATGGTTTTAAGAGGCTGGTGCGCATCCCACATTAAACATTCTGTTCGAGTTTTTGAATTGCATGTTAACTTTATTTCAGATTTATCTGGACTAGGGTTCTGAAATATTATGATGTGACTGCGTTAGACTTTTTCTTTGATTTGATTTTCTCTAACCACAGACATGTCTCTGCATGTACGAGAAAAACCAGTCACGGCAGCCAGGCATGACAACGTAACGTGACAGCTTAGAAATGACCGGTTTGGGAGAAGTTAATTTCTGCTCCCAAATCAATAATTTTAAAACGGTGCTCGTGCTCAGGGATAACTTTAAGATGAACACTCAATTTTCGTTTATTGATTTTCAATTTGCGTGTTGTCTTCCAGTGGCACTTGACGGCACGTAGTTGTGTTTATATTGCTGTTGTGCTTTTTTCTTAACAAAGAACTATTAATTAGCGTCAATTATAAAATTAATTAGAATGTATCAGGGCTATAATGTCACATTTTTTTATTTAAACTCTTTCGTATTTTTTTTCTTTGCAAATTTAAGATCTGTTTTTTTTTAGCACTTTTCAAAAGATTATTTTGAATGATTCAAGAAGTAGATTAAGGACAGCGTTGAAAATATGTTTTGGGATTTCAAGGCTGGCTGGCAGCCGCTGAACTTTTACAAAAAAATGCGTTTGAAAAGCCGACCAGATGTTTTAAGTAAATTTTCTCACAAGAGACTTAATTAAACAATATGTACATATTTATCTTTAATTACTACTTATTTAAAGAAGAAAAAAATTTACAATTATATATATATATTAAGGCCTGCCTCACGATTTCGAGCCTTAACGCTGGCAAGTGTTTTAAGCCCAAAATGAGCCAACAATAACAGGCTAAGATCGTCAATATCACTCAACTGACCGAGTGACCCATATATAGGAGTTTGTCAATGGAAAGAATATAGCTTTTATTATATGAAGAGAAATTTGTACAAATGTAACCTACGGCGGACTGAACACGGTGATAGCAGTAGCCTATAGAAAAAATATTGCCTGCCACCGACTACCAGATGCCTCGACATGGTGTCGTCTCTAAGCATATGCCTGTCTTGGAGAGGAGTTGGTAGGGATCTAAGGCCAGCTTACGAAGCAAACTTCTCCAAGTTGGCATCTCTAAGCTGTTATAAGCGACAGCGGTGTGAGTGGCTTGCAGGGCTCCAAACCTCAGGCCACGACCCAAAAATAACCCAGAGTGGCGTATGTGAATTCTTGTCAGGGATGGCATATTGTGCATTTTAACGACGTACGAATGTACACCAATGGACTTAAATTTATGCCAAAGGGCAGCGAATATTGCCCGATCAGAATACTTATTTAGATAAAACATTTTTGGTTCGTCATGTAGTCGTGTGGAACTTTATTTCCCTTCATGGTGATTTGTTAGAAGAGAATAAGACTGAATAAATGACAATCAGTGGTTATTGAAAGACCCTGTATAATGTGTTTATGTTAAAAATCTTAATACATTTGTCTTTCGGTTACAGTTTTAAATTGTGTTAAATTTTTTTTTTCAATATGGGTAAAATTATGAAAGAATTTGGTGTCTGGTACATTTTTTGTTCGATTTATAACACTAGTAACCACAGGAGGAGGAGGACTATAGCCATTCTAAGAAACAAAAATTGGTTTTATGTACATATTCATACATACATACGTACATATGTATGTATGTACATATATTGAATTTATTAAAGCGTTTTTAGTATAAACAATTGCAATGAGTATTTAAGAGAAACATTTTTGTGCTTTTGTAAATTTAATTGACATTCTTTAAGAACCTGTTTTAAGTGTTTTAAGATTTTTGTTTAAGCTTTAACAAGCAAAATGTATTTTATTTGTCTGTTATAAAAATCTAAAATTTAATTTTTTTTTTGTTATTTGCTTGCACAAAGCGTTTTATAAGAGATGCAAGCGAAATATTTGGGAAAAAAATAGTCTTTCGTTTTAATAAAACCGCAAAATTATCAGAAAAAAAAAACAATGAGCATTAAGAACCAACAAATAAACATTAATATAAATAAATTAGTGATGGATACGAAACGAGCAATTAACACAAGCATTAGCTTTGATGTTTGGAAAAAGGAGGCAGCTGATGATGAGCCGAGCAGGCAGGCAGACAGGCAAATAAATAAGCAAACAATGGAAATTAATCACAACTTATTGTAACCATTTGTAACAAAACAGCCACTATAACAAAAAAAAAAAAGCAGCAGAACAACAACAAAGCTGGCAGGTAAAATAAAAGAGCAGCATAACACACACACACACACACACATATACCCACTTGAGCACTCAACTTAATTTCAAAGTTTATAATCAAGGGTTAAACACAAATCAAACAAAAACACACGCTCTTTATATTAACCACTCATACATGAAACAAAACGGGTATATATAACAACACCAACAACAACAGCACCATGCCAAATGTCTTAAAGCACGTGATTCGAACTTAATCGTACAAACTCACACACACACAAAACAACCATATCACTCACACCATCGTGTTTTGATTAAAACTTCGTTATAAACAAATTAGTTAAAGTGACAAAAAGTAAACAAACAAAACAACAAAAAAAAAGAACCTAAAAAAACGAGAGCAACAACAATGAAACCTGCACTTTTTTTAATTCAACTTTACTTAAAATGTGCTTGACAGTCATTTAGAATCAACCACAAAAACCAACTGTCATCAGAGAGAAAACAACACATACACAAGTTTAACACACTCTTTCCAACATCCAGCAACAGAAACGACAAACTGGCACCGTGTTCTAGGTGACAAAAACGCCAACAACAACCTTAACATCATCATCATCATCATCATGGCCGTCATCATTTTTATTATCAACAACATGTGTATGTTGTTGGTTGGCCATACGACTCGCCCGTAGTGCCAGTGACACACTTTTTTATTATCGATGTTGTCGTTCCCAAATTAAAAAAAGAACGAAAAAACAAATTGTTCAAAACTTTTAAGCTGAATTTAATGAAGTTATTTGGGTTTGGTCTGGTTAAACGGGCGGAAGTCTCGTGATTTCATTATTAATTTTATATTTTCATGGGCAATTTAACGCTTGGAAAAATTAATTGTGACGCCAGAAAAAGATGGCCATACTTCTGATTTTCTGATCCATTCATCATTAAATGTGTCCGTTTTTTTTTTGGTATTTTGATGTTTAAAGTGCACAGAATCTCATTGCATTTACCTAAAATTATATTACATCGTATCACCGTAAAGGTCGAGTGGTTTTCATAAAGTATTTTTCCGAAATGGATTTGCTATACCCATTTCAGTATACAGTAAGAACTGCCAAACTCTTATAGCTGATAGCCGCCATATTGTTCAAACTCTTAAAGTGCTGTCATTGGTTCAGCCCCTCTTGTCAAATCACCATGAAGGGCCAACAACATCATCATCATCATCAACAACATATGCAAATTATTAAACAGTTTCATACTAGTGGTGTTCAATGAAACAAATGAAAAAAGGATTTTCATAGGAATAGCGATTCCGATCGGGTAAGGTTTCGCCCGCTTCTCCCTTTTTTATGACCCTTCGGGCAACCTGACGAGTTTCAGCGTAACGCACGTTACTAGATGATACACGACCGATTAGATCTCAGTGGCCGCATAGTCGGGAGAATATCATGGCTCCAGTGACCGCCATATGCAGTTGCCGACCTCTGGTATGAATTCTCTAGGCGAATTTCCGATCCTTATCTTGTTTTAAATTTCTTAAAAATTTTACCGGTTTGTTGTTTTAAATTTACTGCAACAAAGTCTCATAAGTATCATGTTTAGAATATGTTAAATGTAGCAAAATTCCTTAATCCTACACGTTTTGCCTGCTCTCCATTTAATTAATAGAAAAATTGATAATAAACGCTAAATAGTTATAAACATTTTTAAATACATATAATTTTGTTAAATTCATTTATTAACACAGTAATGGCAATTAAAAACATTTATTTTTTGTAGGCCAAAAACTGATTACAAAAGCTTTGGTTTCCACACATAATCGACAATAATAATACTTGTATTACAACAATATCAAATTATTTACACAACTAATTCTATTTATTAGACGGCAGGACTGAACATTTTAATGCAAAAGCGAAATTCCATGCATGGGGGGAAATTACATAAATGGGGATTAAATGCTGAACATGTGATTTATGATTTTTAGAGCAGGTTTATGTAGAACTAAAAAGGTTTTTATCATAAATTTGCTAATAGTTTGTGTTTTATGACTTTGTATGGGCGACATGACAATTTCAATACCAAAATAAACAATTAATGTCTGTTTATCGAAAACGACAACGTTTTATTTTTAGGCAAAATTTCTTGGAATAAATACTCAGATGCTATTAAAAAGCTGAAGTAGTGGAAAGCCGCGCACAGGACATTTAATTAAGGTACGATTAGGCGGCAATACAAAGTGTTAAGGGTCTGTAGAATCAAAATAGTTTTGTAAAGCAATTCAAATGCACATACGGACGTATGTATGTACATAAATGAAAGTTTTTTTTTTCTTAAAAAAGAGACTAATGCATTGAAATTTATTTGTTTTATGTCTAAGAAAAATTGATATACAGCTGCCAGTGACAACTGACATTATCATAGTACTATTGGCACCACTGCCAACTAGATATAACACTATTCTCATTATTCTGGCGATCTTTACCATACAAATAATGTTATCAAAATATAAACTGATCATTTTTAAATTTGTTGTCGGACAATTGTCTAGCGATGCAATTGTAAGTTTCACTAACAATCGCTTGAACTGACAATTTTGCCAGAGGCGGCATTTTTTCATTGTCAGTACATTGCCAGCATATAACTGTAAGATCTGACATTCATTTGTACAGTTTTAGAAACAGTGCTTTTAATTTATAGTATTTTAAGTGTAGGACGACAGATTATTTCCTTAACTAGACATAATGCAAGATCTGACAACTATCTGATTTGCAACGTTGCTGCATTCACAAACTGAGTTTTAGGAGGGCGGACTACTTCTTAAATTTAAAATATTGTAAGATCTGAAAACCGTTTTATAAACAGTGCTTTTAATTTGCAGTGTTGTAAAGCATCTTTGCTTGATTCAAGCACTACCGTTTAGGAAGACAAACTGTACAGTTCTATGAACAGTGCTTTTAATTTGCAGTGTTGTAAAGCATCTTATTATGTTGCGAACACCGACTACTTCTTAAACAAAATAAATTTTTCGTTATGCTTCACTATTTCATTAAAAATACTTTGTTTTGTTTTATTAATTTAATAAACGGATTTAACACACACTTTCATTACGTTGTCATATTTTTAATTAAATGAATTAACCAACAAAACGCAAACAAAAGTGTGGTTTTCGGTAAAAAAAAACTACATTAACAACTCATAATTGCCAATCAATTAAATGCAAAAACAACAGATTTGTTTTTTTGCAGTAATTTAATTAAATTCATTACATTTCTAAAACAAATATGTACTTGAAAAGAAAATAAATTTCAACAAAACAATCATTCACTTCAAACAATATTATATGATGCAGAGAGCGAGAAAAATATATATTAATATTAATTAATTACACTAGATAAGTTTAATCGAATAGAACGTATAAGAAGGCAACAAAAGTGTGTTGACGCCACACATACACACACACATTCATAAGCATTTATGTCATGGGCTCAAGTATTCTAAGATGTGTGTTTGTATATGTGTGTGTATTTATGTATGTGCCGAGAGAAGTGATAGCGTTTTAAAAGGTCCTTTTTTTAACACCTTGAAATGTTTGCATGCATAAATAGTGAAAATAATAACCATTTGTTTTTTCCTTTCCCTTTTTGCAATGCAAATATTATATATAAATAAGAGTGCGCGTACACATGTATGCATGTATGTGCATAAGTTGAAACAAATTTACACTTTAAAATTCAGTCCATTATATATTTATTTTTTGTTGGTTAAGTGAAAAAATATCAATTTTATATATTATAAGTTTTCTTTTTTTTTTAGCAGTAAGTTGGCGCAGCTCAATCATTTACACAAATAATTGCAACTTGTTTACAAATCAAATGCCATTTCCTAAACGTACGTCACGTGACACGAAATTAAAGAATTACGCGATTTCAGGCGCAATCAAATCGAAATTGAGTAAATTCGCATACATTTGCCAAAAAGGACAAATTAGCTGGTTTTGCTTAAATTTGTCGAAATTAACTTTGAAATTGCCGTAAACAATGCGAATTACTACTTCTTTTTCCCAACCATGATATTGTACATTTAGTTGGAAAACCAACATGTACAAGAAAAAAAAAAAAATATTTGCAGCTGCTTCGGAAATTTACTCAAGTGTCATTTTTTTTTTATCACGCTGGACACTTAAATTTCGCCCGTAATTTCAACTTGAAACTATTTATTTTCGTGACACACTAACCCGGCTATAAGCGAAAATTTTATCTTTGAAGTAGATTTCCCAATTTCAAAAACATTTTCTTCAAACATGTTCCAAAACTTTTGCCAAATTTGCATAGTTTCTAGGCCAGGATTCGAAGTTTTTTCCGGTTTATTTACTCATACCATAAGTTGACTTTTTGCCTGCCCCAATTCGTTGCGCCAACGCATACTCATAATAATATTTGTGAAAGTAATTTTTGTCGTCCTTTTATGAGCTGCTGCGTTTATCATTTATTATTTATTTATTGATGCGTCCCAAACACGCACACAAACACACGCACGTACATACATACATATATTTTGTATTTATATATGTATTTAAACTGACCAGGTACACATTAAATAACACAGTTCATTATTTTCTCCAATCCACAGTCTGACCAAATACAACAACAATTTATGTTTTTACTTTAAATGGACCAGCAAAAACTTTAAAATGAATATCTGTAACACTCTGGTTGTTGGGTGAGTTGTTGCCGTGATGTTTGCGGGTGATGGTTGACAGATGGTGTTTGTTGCTGTTGTTGTTGTTGCTGCTATTGTTGGTGGCGGTCAGCGAGAGTGTCATTTTCACATTATGGCCTGTTTTATAGGAATGTAAATAATATGCAAGCACACACGTGCCCACAGACATGCATACATGTATGTCTATGCATTCGTGTGTGTGTATTTATTTAATGAAAACATTTGTAACTGAAATAAAGTGAAAAATTATAACAAGAGGACACAAAGTAACATGGACAATTGCCACTACTTTAATCAAATTTAAATATCAAACGAAATATGCTCGTAAGTTAAACTTAAATGTTTCCTTTTCTTCCTTCTATTTGATAAATCAGATTAAAATTCTTTAAAAACTATGAACGAAAATGTTGTTTAGTTTAACAAATAGCAAAATAATTTGTTAATAAATATTTTATGTATTCAATTTTTTTTTTTGTTAATTTCACATTAAAATTTTTGTTTATAAAATTAGGAGGCCATGGCTATTTAAATAAAAAAAATGATACATAAGCAACACACGATATTGCCTCTTTCCCATTTTTATTAAAATTTACATTGACAACCTCAAACATAAACTAAATGACGCAGCTGGTTGAAAATTTGACAGTAGTGCATTAATAGATAGTGGTTGACGGCATCAGTGTTGAATTTAATGTCACCGCCCGGTAAGTTAAAAAGGTCACGGAACTATCAAACAGTCCACTTCTTTCCTCAAGAGATTTTCCCAAGGAAAACGAAATATTGGAAAAAATTCTATTTATTGCTTTTTTTTTAGGGAAAAAGGACTTGCAACTTAGGCAAATTTTAAAAAAATTATAAAACTCCTCCTATAGAAATTTTTTTGTTCAGGAAAATTGTCTCCATAGAAAAATTTTCATAGAAAAATAATATGTTTTAAAATTTTTTTTTATTTTTAAATTATCTTCATAAAAAAATGTTCGTAAAAGCAAATAATTTTTTTCATTTTACTTGAAAAATATTTCTAGATAGAAAATTTTTTTATATCAAAAATTTTTCATATAAAAGAATGTTTTGCTAATAGAAAATTTTCCGGTTAGAAAGTTTTTTTTTCCAAAAAATTTCCTTGATAAAAAATTTCTCCGTTCAAAAAAATTTCTTTAATACAAAACTTTCCTTTTGATTGAAGTTTTCTTTCTACAATATCTTTGCGTTTAAAAAGAGTTTTTAAAATATATTTTATAGTGCACTTATTAAATAGTTCTGATTTTATATTTATTTTTTTGTATTTCAAATGATACCATTTGTGTTTTATTGCACAGATGTTGTTTGTATTGAATAAAAGTTCAGCTTTCCAAAGTGATTGATTTTTCTTTTGCAATTTTTATTTATTGACATTTTTATTTCGTTATCAATTTTTGTTAAATGCTTAAACAAATTATTAAATGACACTGGACCAATTCAATCACTTATCACTGGATCTTTTGGATATTCAGTTTTATTGCCGTCCCAAAATTGTTTCATTTTTGATATATTTTATGGGAGAAATTTAATTTTTATATGCATTTTTTTTCGTTAAATTTGTATATTAAATTTTCAGCAGCACATATACATACACATATACACGTACTACATGGCTATATTTTTTTCCATAGATAAACCTTAATTAAGCATTTTCATAATTTTTTTTTTTTTTTGGTTTAAAACTTAATGGAAATATAATATAATTCTGGACAATAAATTAAGAGACAAGCACTGAAAGTTCAGATTAACAAGGAAATGGGAGGGCTTTCCATATTCTAATGTTGGCAATCAAAATCATTTATGAACAAAAAGATACGGGTCGATGTTGACGACCTGTGATCGCCATATTGTTTCCAAGGCGTCTGTCTGATCGGTTGTTTATTATGCAGCTGCCGATGCCAAAGCACCATTACAAGTTACTTAATTGAGCAGCTCGTTCTACGCATAAAACTTCAATATTAAAATGAGTTTAAGTTCTGAGCGCGTGCCAGCCATTTTACAGCAGCCGCGCTGACACTTTACCACAAGCAACATTGTGATATTATAGAACGACACCAATCCACATGCTGCTCACCAGGTAGTAATACATCCACAAAAATTTACTAATAGGGCGAATTTCGGCATTGATCCGAAACAACGCTGGTAAGGAAGGCCATCACCTACAGAAGGATGATAACTGATTTTTTGTTTGGCCCAATTTGAATAATATAAACATAAACGTAGTGTACCTTCAGTAGCGGGTGTGATGTGAATTGTCCACCAAAATCGTGCGGTTTGATTCCACTACACTTGCAGGGCTTACTAAAGCCGCACGTCTATGCCAATAAGCTGCAAATGACTAATGTCCTTAACGCCATCATCAACTGAGACCACTGATCAAATTTAGCCTGAGAGTCTTGAAGAGTTCATCCACTTGCATCGATGCCAGCTTAATCAGCTGCCACGGAAATTTAAACACTGTTATATTTTAACATATATTAAGAAAGAATTTTGCTAAACCCTTATACCAATATGTCTTGCTTTATTACATATCAATATCTACGCGTCCTTATCGAAACCCCCTTTTAATAGAAGCCCACAAGAATTCACTTAGTTCGTTAATCTACTACAAAATTGTCGCAGGCGTTTTTCAAATCCGCCAGATTTGATAAGGGAGATTATTTTTAAAACAAAAATAATCCTGCACAAATGGGAGTTCTAATCACATTAATTCGACATTACCAAATTAACGCTAATAACATCGTGGTCGATAACAGTTGAAGAGTTGCCCCTTGTTCTCGTCAGCACGAAAGCTGACAGAAGGCTTCAAAGTATAAAATATTATTTGAGGCGGATTGAAGTCAAATAATAACGTGAAGGTTTTCCCATGTCGGCTTGATGATGACAAAGATCACTTGGAACTAGGAGCACTGAAACGACCAAACAAGAGGCTCATTGTTGATTTATTTTGCTCTAAATTTTTGCTTGCGATTTCTATGATTAAATAAAAGCCATTTTTAGAATTTGGCATTTAAAATGCTGGCAAATCTCACGGACTGGCGAAATCGTTTATATGTGATTATGAAATCTCTCTGTTGTTTTGCTATCGATTTCTTACCGTATGTAAATTTCAACAGTGTGTTTTTTTCACTATTTATCTTATATCTATTTTGTTAAAAAAAATTATATTATTATACGTACATTTAATACAAATATTTTACGTGGCAGCATAAAAAACTTTCATGAAATACGAATGAACGTACAAGCAACAAACTGTAATCAGAAAAAGTGTGAAAATCAGTTGGCTATATTTCATATTTTATTTACATATGTACACACATATGTATTTCATATATTGTATTGTAATATCTAGCAAATGAAAATTTCCAATAATGCAGGGCATTAAGCCAAATAGGCCCTGTTGTGGCAACAAATCTCAGTGCTAAGACCAACTGAGTCAATAATTTCTATGCTTAAAATTTTTAATTTAAATACTATAGAGAGAAGATGGATTAAACAATTAAATTAGGAATTTCTTTTTTAATTATTTGAGAGACTGTTTAAGTAAATATTTTATTAAAATGATTTAATTTTATAAATCAACAAACGAACAACTGGAAATAAACAAAATATTCGACGTTTTAAAGTTAAAGTGTGAAGTTAAAGTTAAAGCACGAATGCAGGGAATTTCAACCCAAAAGATTTGGGAAAGCAGGGAAGCTTTTTGCTACACATAGTGAACGATGTACGATGTGAATTCTTTCTGTAGCCAGACAAAGCAGCTGATAAACACAATTGAATTGTGAGAAAGATGAGTGCCAGATCGAAATAAAGCAGCTGTTCAGCTATTCGAAAGTGAATAAAGCCGTAATGACACTTAGTTTTCTTCACATCCAAGACTGGAAGAGTGAAGCACTCAATGCTAAAAAGAGATATCTCTAAGAATTGCATAAAGTTTGTGTAACGTTTCTATGACAACATTCGCTGGTGCATCATCATATTAAAAAAAAAAAAACGCTAAATTAAACAAACAAACATACAAAAAATCAAAACAATTAACAGCACTGTAGTGTTTAAAGCTGCAAATTTCGCCTTTAAGCAAATATTTTTTAGATTTTGTTTGACGTTAGCGTCGTTTTTGTCGATAACATATTGAACGGTTTTGATTTAATTACAGGTTTTTTCTTTAGTGTAGCTGAACTCTTCAGTGTTAGTAATAATTTCAATTGCAATATATCGTTACCTTAATATAGAAACTGTTTTTTTTTCTCAAATCGAGTTTTTTGTAAATTTCGAAAGATGATCTTCCAACAGATTATTGGTAAAAAAAATTGACGTGATCCGACTAAAAATAGCAAAAATATAAGTAGTGGAAAAAAGTTTCGCGACTACAAAACGTTAATTTTTATTAAGTTTTTTCTCTCTCCTGAAAAGTTATTAAGGTATCGATATATAGCTATATATTTTTTTTATATATATACTTTTTAGCTCCCTAGTGATTGAGTACTTAATGGCCTGGACGCAAAGATTTTGCAAAATTATTATTAAGTATTTTTCCAACCGCAATGATTTGTTTCTCTTTTTTGACGCAAATAATCACCTGCCCGTTTTATTATACCGTTTTTGTAATTAAAATGCCTATAATTAGTAAGTATTACCATAACTTTTGGCTTATAAAATCATTTTCAGTCACCAGCTTTATGCACTTTTTTCGCGGCTCTTAATTAATTTTTTAAATTGTTTTCTTAAAAAGTGTTTCACAACAAAACTTTGCTTTACATATTGAACGAAAGAGTCATAATTTATTGCTCATGACAGTTAATTAACATGCAGCATTACATTATTAATATTTATACTCGTAACGTTTTTTGAAAAGCACGTGATTAACCCTTTTGTTCACATGTTATAACTAATTGACAAAATTAACAAAAGCACAGAAAAAAACACGTATTTACAAATATATTTCTGTGATCTTGCTTGACTTATGACAATGACTGGCATTTGACTTACCAATTTAAAGTATAAAGTTGTTTGTTGATTTGAAGAGGGTTAATGAGTCAGTTGCAGGAAAAAAAAGAAATCTCAAAAAATTACACAGCAAATATTATTATTTTTATATTTTTCACTCTTTATTTCACTGATGTTTTTATTTATTTATTTAATAAATAAATCATTAATGCCGTGGAATGATCATATAGAGCCTTCTGTTTGGCTTATTTAAGATAAAATGTTAATTTTAATAAATTATGGCAAAAAATTTGTATAAGAATTGTCAACTTTGGCTCTTCTAACATGTGAAAATTGAAATTATTTGCTAATAATAATTTTTGTCAATAAATGGTGTGATTTTTATGTTAAATATTAACAAAAAACAAACCCATTTGGCCGTATCGCTTCCTGAAGATCTTGCTTTCATTTTGAAATTTACGCAAAACAGACATAAATCCGCTTAAATGCGCAAAATTCTAATCATAATGTTTACAAATTTCGTTTAAATGCACCCGGTTTTGCTGGCTCTATAAAAAGTTTAGTTTTAGTCCAGTAATCCAGCAGAAATAAATTTAAAACCTTTTATAAAAAAATTGATCAAATTTAAGGAACTTAAAAAACTCAAAAATGTGTTATTTCATTTCATATTGAGTGCGTGTTCTCAATTAGGAATATAAAAATTGGCTTAAGGCATCATCTCTCATCTCTTCTTGGCCAATTGGGATACTCAATAAGCAGATAAGTACGTAGTATGTATGTATGTATGTATATATTAAGAAATTGGTATAATGAAAATGTTTTGTATGAATAATATGACTTAAATTATAAGAATATTTTATATTTAAATTAGATATTTATCCATTATATGTTAATTTTTTTAATTTGATATATTTTTTTGCATTTTCAACCGCCTGTCAGGGTATCAATGACCCGCAGCTGAACCTTAATTTTAAATTAGTAGAATTTTTTTCGGCGCTTTTAAGGTAAGTGCGCAAAATCTTTTAGCGTTATTTTACTTTCAATTAGTGGCACAAAAATGTTGTTATTTTTTTTTTGTAAATATTTTTTAAGTGCATTTGCACATTTTTGTGACTGTTTGATATTATAATCACCACCTACCTCACTCTGGCGTATCTGCACAAAAACTTAAAAAACTGCAATCTTTTATTGGATAACTGCACTTGCATTTAGCGGCTCAAATATTCTGTTATATTCTTTAAATATTTCTTAAGTGCAACTGTTTTTGTTATTGCTTGATATTTTAAACACAAACAAATGCCGTCATATGGGCACAAAACCCTAGTAAGCTTTTATTGGATAGCTGCACAAAGGGGCAGATAGTGAGTGCATGTAAGATAACAGAAATTTTCAAATATTGATTGACTTATTTAACATTTAGGGGAATTGAGGATCCATTTCGTTCAGCTCGTCGTAGACCCTACTCTAAATATAAAAACTATGCAATAGGGTCGCAATGGGTAATTCGGCGGGCAATTAACACTGAAGTAATTGTGAAACTTGATTTGTAATAAATTCTTTGTTTCGGTGGCACCGTTCGCTTTAAAATCTGATATCGCTGATGCCCAAAAGCATCAGTAAAAAGCCAAACAGTTTTTATTCTTGAAAATATGCACTTTCTCGTTTACTTTTCCTTATTAAAGAGATAGAATTTTACCTTAACACAACTTTTTTGTGAGTTGTTAGCACCCAACCAATATTCTAAGCAACTGAAATTCCTTTTTCTTCAGTTGCTCGCTGCCAATGTTCTTGTGCAATCAGTGTTATGCAGTTGTATGAAAGAACAACAGGCCAGCACGCTTTTAGTGAAAGACAAAATGTCGTTTTCCCTTTAACTTGTTAAACGTTACTTAGAATTGATTAAGTAAAACAAAAGATCCCTTTTTTAAAGTTTATGTGCCGCCAAACAACTTAATTTTAATACAAACTGCCAGCAAAAAGTATGCACTTTGTATGACTAAACATAAATTAAAAGTTTATCTTAAGCAAGTCAATACCTCAACTTGACTACTAGTACCACATTTCTCGCAAAAAAAGAAGGAAAGAGAAACGAATTAAGCACCAGAAGCAAATGGTGCTAGAAGCAAAAATATGCAGCGAACAGAATTTAAATGAAGGCAAATTTAGGGTTTGCAGTTAATTTTCGATAGTTAAAAAACAAAACAGCTCAACAGCCAAACAAAAAAACAAATTTGAAAATATATAAGAGCTGTGTTTTTATGAAAAAAATATATTTAAACAAATTTTAGATAGTTGTTTGTGTACATGCAGTTAAATGACAAATATTCCGCCGATGAGTGTCACAACCATCAATCAAAAACGTGCTTCAGCGTTGTCTTATCACTATTAAGTGATTTGTTATTTTTAAAATGTATTAAGGACTTCAAAACACATTAATTAATATATTATTTAGTTAATAAAATATGCATTGATGAAGGTTGAAAGTTTCGAGTTAAGTTTTACCTGAAACACAGTGAAGCAAAAACAAATTTATATGCGGCAGATTACAGGCAGAGTAGAGCGGCTTAAGATCGGTGCAAGGTAAAGCGTTAAAGATTGGTTGAATGTACTGCAGGAAATCATGAAATTTGCATCAGTGATTAGTTTGCAGAACGGTGATCAGACGCGTGTCATCCATAATACGAATACAAAAATTTATTATATATTGATGTAGATGATTTTTTTCCTTGAAAATGAAGATCAATTCCGAAAGATCCATTCAGTCAACACAATTCTTTTTATTATGATGTTTATTGGCAGCTCTTGGGCCAGTTGAGTGAAACATCTTCAGCGACGTAAGAACCACTGCCTTGGAATTTACTGAACACTATCACGCCTAGTGGAGATGTTTTTTGACAAAGCAAAAATGATCAGTGAATCAATTAATATGTATATAGATTTTTTTGCAGGGCTCGCAAGAGAGATACTCCAATAGACACTGTCAAATTTTGTTAGTTAAAAGCGGCCATTATATTGAAGCCATGTGTATAGTGATTCAGTGATTTTTTTTAATCAAAAATGAGAACTGGTGTTTTGTTGTTCTGCTCTAATGCAGAATCTCTGTTTCGTACAGCATATTTTTTTTGCCAATTGCGTCCTTTTTCAGTCTAGTAGAAACAAATTTGCTCAAATTAATTCATTTATTCTATTAGTTCTACACGAACAATATTTCTCTAGCTTAAAATTAGTGTAAATGTTTGAAAAATGAGCGTTAGAAGAAATGTGTTTAACAACATTTGGCTGGCATTTATAGAATTAATTCATGTCGTTGTAGTTAAATCTGGAATCAAGAGTTGGCGAGCAAAGCAATCGGGTCTCAACGCAAATACATGCGTATCAACCAACAAGCCCATACACTCAGTTATTGACTTTTATTTATAAGTACTTGTATATTTTTGCCACAAGTCATAGTTGGAGTTATTGCAGTTCGAGTACCCAGTGCCGATATCATACCTTGATTATGTGTGATAATAATTTGTAATTAAAACACGTACCCACTACGCCTCTACACTGACTTGAGCAATAACTAAACCAAGCAAAACAATAAACATTAAAATGCACAGTGTCACTACATGTAGGCGTTCACTTCTGCGTAAGTAAACGGGGGATTTTTTTTTATAAAGTTTGCTTGGATTAAAACTTAAAAAGCAAAACACTTTTCGAAATACTAAATCTACAGCATCGTGAATATGTATCCAAAAACATTGTTTGTTATTACTACTATTATTATTCTCATTACTTTTATTGTTATAATCATTATTACTATTCTTCTTAATTAATTCATTAAAACATTGTATTAGCGTTTTAATTATAGTTATTATTATTCTTATTTTTATTCATGTTATTATTCATACTATTATTATTACTATTTTAAATGTTGTTATTAATATTATTATTATCATTATTATTACTGCTATTATTATTATTATGATTTCAAAAATTATATTAGCGTTTTAATTATAGTTATTATTACTATTACTCGTATTTTTATTCTTGTTATTAATATGAATAATTATTATTATTATTACCATTTTTATTATTATTAGTAATTTTATTATTATTAGTAATTTTATTATTATTAATAATTTCATTATTATTATTATGATTGTAAACATTGTAGCAGCGTTTTAATTTTCTTTTAACATAATTATATTATGTCTTACATTAATATAATTCCATTGTTTGGGTCTAGGAATTTAAAAAAAATTGTATACCTGAAGCAATAAGACACTTTAAAAACTATAATAATATAGTTTTTTAATAATTTCATTATTATTATTATGATTGTAAACATTGTAGCAGCGTTTTAATTTTCTTTTAACATAATTATATTATGTCTTACATTAATATAATTCCATTGTTTGGGTCTAGGAATTTAAAAAAAATTGTATACCTGAAGCAATAAGACACTTTAAAAACTATAATAATATAGTTTTTTTTTTTGAATATTTGGAAGCACAAACCATATGTTTGCACAATAAACATGTTATTGTTATGGTTGAAAATATTATCTCTAAGTCGTTGATGTATAAATTTCTTTTAGTTTATCTGCATTTTAATTTCACAAAGATGAATAATAATAATATTTATTTAATAAAAATAAATATTCCATTGATGGAACTCAAATCTGTCAGCCATCTAAAATATTTGTACAAAAATTCACAGCTGTTCATAAAAATTTTCTGGACATGTCAGTCTTTCGTGTTCGCTAAATAGTACAGAATAATTGTGCGAAAAAATGCTAGAGTGTAAGTGGAAATTTAACGATATGTTTTAATATTTAGATGTAAACTCATTTAGATATAGACAACCATATTCTTGGCAAAACATATTACTCTGTTCAATATGTATATATTATTCTCACAGTCTAGGTAACTCCCGTCCAATCATACTATTGTTGTGAACAACAATACCCTGTTACAGCCAACCATATTAATATCACAGTTAACTATATGCATAAGAATTTTAAATATTTATTGTTATTTAATAAATGTTTTTATTTTGCTATCGCTGATAAACATCAAAAGGAAAATCAAATTCTTATCGTATTTACAATCTTGTATTCGAACTAGTTGTTAGCTAATTATATAAATTTTTATTATTTAATTATTATTTGTGTGTAGTTTTCATATATTTTTTATATTTATGTATGTTTATTATCAGTTTATATATTATATGGCATATTTATATAAATAAATTGAAATTGTATTATTGCTGCAGAAATGCCCACTTTTGAACTAATAAATATTGTTAGTGAAGTTAAAAGCTTTACTCACAGCAACGATGATATGATTGAAAATCACTATAATATGGTTTAATATAATAATAATATTATTTACTACGACATACTACAGTTGTTTATGAGAACACTATGGTTGTACAACACAAAGAATATGATATTTGATGACACTAACTATATAGTTAGTATAATAATATAATTGATTCTGATAATGTATTGGCAAATTTAATCCATGTTATGGTTACTTAGTATTATATCATTTGTTGGATAAGAAGTATAGTTGGTTATAACATTTATGTATAACACTTTTATATCAATGATGGGGAAATTAGAGCATTATAATAGTATCTGCATTATATGGTTAGTTTAACAATGGTTTGTTGCTTTTAGAATATGGTCACCTCAAACATATAGCATTTTCTGCAAGCGCGGAAATGACTCAGATCTATTGACGTTAAGTTTATTTTTGTCTATAACTTTGAACACAACAGAAAAATTTACTCTCAGACTTTGCAAATAGGAAATGAACTTTTGAAAAATCACCCTGTGCTCAAAGCACAAATTTTATGCCAAAAAACAGATATTCTAAAAATAAATTTATTTTTTATTGCCACTCAGTAGAGCATTGAAAACATGTTCAGGTATTCATAGGATGTGCTGGGCTGTGATACATTTTCGTTATTTTTGGAATATGACCTTCGTAAAGGCTGAGTGAGAGCTTATTACGACTACAACTGCAACTACAAACACAACAATAACTAGTATCGAAATCAGTGTTATGGCCGCAATAATTTATGGCAAATTTATTTATTTGCAATACATTTACATGTATTTTTTATTTGAATAATTTTTGACCAAAAAAAAAAAAGTTACAAATTAAATTCAGACTTAAAGCTAAAAGGAAGGTGAAATATACAGTATAAAATAATAAATGTTCCTGGTTATTGCATAAATCATAGAAACTATAATAATTAAGCAAAATATGCAGGTTAAATCAAAGGTATAATACTGGAAAATATATGTAGGCTTGTTCATGTATAATATAAGGAAATACATTGAAAATACAGTTAGGTCTCGATGGTCCGCGATTCGATTAGCCTTTAGCATCGATTTTCCGACAAAGAAAACTATATCCTATTATCTTTTTAATATCTCAATTACTTTTGGTACTATTTTTTGTTCCAATTTGTCAAAAAACAATCCAAAACAAAAAACGCGAATTCCCTTGCTTAACTCTGGTTGGCGTACAGCTGCCATATTGTTAAAGTTAAAACTGACGAATTGACTGTCATTTAGCTATTCTGTTTAAATAAAAAATTAAGGTCATCCTTGGCGACGGAATTTATATTTCTATTTAAATGGATACACCAACAAATAATTTGGTGGAATTTTTGACGACAGGTTTCAATTCCCTCCAATGCAGCTACCATCGGAGCATATTTCTTGCCAGATCTAGACTGATACCAGTGTTCACATAAGATGCAATGAAATATTATTATATATATATGTATATTATTTCCCGTGAGATCAAATCCTCTGCAATTCGAGATTTTTAGCCGATATTAGTTAATTTTAGATTCAAATCCCTCCAATTATTGTACATTTCGTCGACAATTTGGGCCACTACTAGTTCTCCTGAAATACAATCTTCTCCAATGCAGTTGTTATCACGTCATATTTCTTCGAGAGAGATGTTGACACTATAAATCGTCGATTACCAACTTTATATGACCAAAAACGAAAAGTGGCCTTAACAGAGCCATTTGCAGGTTATATTTAATTCAATTACATCTCTCCCTTTTTAGTCCTTCTATCTTAAATTTATAATATGTAGGTACGAACAAAAATTTGGGTTTTGAGCAAACCTTGTTTGTGTGTTGTTGTGTCATGGAGAACCAATTAATAGACATTTCGTTTTGTTAAAGTTTCTTATTTCTAGTTAAAAGAATAGATATAATCTGCTGGCTGTTAACAGCAGGTCGATTACTAATTATAACTTGTAACAACTGCTTTTTTTTATAATGTGAACCATCTTTTGTTGTCGTTTTGTTTTACACAACCCCTTCCCTTATCTATAATAAACAGCCGCCAGCAACACCTTAACGTTGACTTTAACATTGACACTTGATAGTTTATCTGTGAGCAAATATGTTTCAATTTCCTTTATTTGGCAAGTTTACAATACTCCCGGTTTACACGTGAAACTTTAAATAATCAAACCCAACTTTCATACAAAAAATACGCTTAGTTTTGAAGCAAATGGACGGTCATAAATGTCAGTGGCAGGCAACTTTTTACTAGTTATTGATTCAAATGAAAGGAGGAGGTAAGAAAACAAAAATGTCAATGATTTACAATGAACTGATTTAACAAACAGCAATCAAAAGTTCTTAAGTATTAGTGTTTTCTTATCTCTAAAGGGTTGTTTACCAGCCACAAGCAGCAAAAAGCTTTTCATACCTTAAGAAATGTCATAAACTGCTTTGCAGTCGTGTATAATTTCCGAATAAAAGTTGTGAGAACTTTGAAGCGCCCTGCTCGGTTAAAAACCACAATGTGCTACTGCTGCTCTCTGACAAAAGGTCGTAACAAAACGCGTTTGTCTCGTTTGCGCTTTGGTGTCCTAAAAATGTTTTTGGTTTTTACGAGTGTGAGTGAATCTTATACTTTAAGTTTGACATCATAAAGTGGTGAATTGCCTCGATTTTTGCCTATTTAACAGTAACAACTTAATTTTGATTGATCTGTTGAGTGCTTTATTGGTTATTGAAATTTCTTATCACAAATAAATTCAATAGAGCTTTATCAGCAAACAAACAACAACACAACAAACAATAAGAAAAATGGAAATTTTTTAGCAAACCCGTTAATAAAAATTTTAGTTTTTATCTACGCAACTTCATAGCCGGTAAAATTGAGGGCTTAGATGATTACTTTTTCTGCGTTTTAGCATCCCTGGGATGTCAGGATCTGAGCAAAATAAAAATATTCAATTCTATGATATGCAGAATACAGTATATTGTAGTCAAACTATTATCTTTCAATTATACATGTTTATCAAATGGCAGCTGGGGCTTCCACATAAATGGTTCAAAATTGCTGAATCACAAACTCTCAGAAAAACTTGGGTTGAATGCTGGCTTGCATACATATTTATTTTTGTTTTTTTCAGTTAAGCTAATTTTACTGATCAAAAAGTTATATGTATGTAAAGTCATGTTTGTGCCATAGAACCAATTGAGCCATTTATTTTTGTTCATTTAGCTATAACTTCACTAATTACATGTTACTATTTTTGATGTTGTCTGGACTGTCATAATCATAATTTAAAACTTAACAATTTAACTATATTAATTAGTTAAATTTTGTAACTTGCCATATCGTTCTTTAAATATTAAAAGGTGTTGCGACCGCGAAACAGCTGGTGTCCCCCTGGCCTACAGTAACACAAAATTTTAACTTTTGTTCTCTAATATCCCGTTTTATTGTATATTAACAAATAAGAAATTAAACGTAGCAAGTAGATAATTAAAAATTAGGTTTTTTGTGAATTTTTTTTAGCTTTTTAATTAAAATTGGTTTTAATATTTTTTTAATGAAAAAATGGGGAATTGAAAAAAAATATTTATTAATGATTTTTTTTTAAACGGTAGTCCTATATAGATATACATATATTAATGTGATATCGATTAAAATTTACTTCCTCTAGTCGAATCTCTAATCTGACCAGGTGATTTTGGAAGTAATAGCGCCGTATATTTAATGCTGAGCTAAATGTATAATGATCAAGTTCTAGAACTTTCTTAGCGGAATTTTCCAGAAACCTGCTTACAGCCTGTGGACCTTGTGCTCAAATTATAATATCCATCCACCTTCTCTCGGGGAGCAGCATTTGCTTTGGCGAGTATGATTTTTAGGGTATAGTGGAGTAGGGATTTTTCGCTTGGCACGGCAGCAGCCAACGTAAATCAATTCCATAATCTGTTCATCCATAATAATTTCGAAAATTTTAAGAGAACACGATTAATTTTTAATTTTAGAATTGTTTGTTTTGGCATTTCACAAATTTGAAAATAAAATATGTAAATTGCGTATTTTATTGAACCACACGAATTCAAAACAGGTAAACTCAGCAGTACACAAAAAAAAAAAAAAACGCCGTGAAGTACCAAGAATGCATTATGCTTTCGTTAAATGTTCGTAAAATGTCAAAACAAGAGAACCTAAAACATAAAAAAAAGAATCAGCTGGGCTTTCAATTTCCCCTGTTGTAAATTTGCTATAGTAATGAGTTTATCACACCTGCCATTAACGCTATTGTTTTATATGTATGTGTTTTATGCCTTGCACCGCTCTTTTTGATTCCGATTGATTTTAATTTTGTTTTAATTGATTTCTGTTATTTCTTGTCTGTATCAAATGTTTATTTCCTTAAAAAAGAACAAAGAATAAAGAAAAATATTTGTATTAGAACAAGAAACGACTGCTGAAGATGGCGTGACAGAATTGTTGTGCTTCTAATTAAAATTCATGTTATTCCAATAATTATCAGTAACAACGATACCAACGAGGAGTGTAAAGCAGAATCTTAAAGTGATAGAAAACGGAGGACAAAAAAACAAACACAACAGATAAATATGTAGATGCATTCGACATTAATAATAATCGATTTAAAATTTACGGTTTAAGACAAATTCGTACCTTTTCATTCAAGAACACATTTTGCAAAATTCTTTCATCATTTTGACGCTCACATTATTTTAGTCACTTGACAGCTTAAGCGGCACTAAAATATCTGCCGCAATTTATTTTATTTCATAACCGTTTATGACAAGACTACTTCATCCAAACGGACTAAAGCTGGCTGAATCTAGTAGTAATTTGTTGAAAAAAAAGCAAAAGCTTTTCAATTACGCGAGCGGTCTTAATTAATGGCTTTTTTCTGAAACATAAAAATAATTTTATGTTGTGCTCAACACAATAAAGATCTCTTCGAATTATGAGAAGTAAACCTTCAATTGCAAATGCATAGTAAAGTTTATCAGCAGCGTAGCCAAACAGATTTTTTTAAAGGGGCAGGCATCAAT
Source organism: Epicampocera succincta (assembly GCA_932526305.1). Taxonomy (NCBI): domain Eukaryota; kingdom Metazoa; phylum Arthropoda; class Insecta; order Diptera; family Tachinidae; genus Epicampocera; species Epicampocera succincta. Next base: position 8,265,513 of record OW052037.1, on the reverse strand, counting down.
CTACATCTGTTTTTAATGTGTTTTGAGGCATTTAAGAAATCTTAGAAGGCAAAAGGGAGATTTCTTTTCTTTCCTCGCGCGACTAAAGGTGCAGTTAGACATGACTTAGCCATAACATTATAGCTATAACAATATACTGCCATAAGGATCAGTGTTGCCAAACTGTACAAATTTAAAAAACTACAAAAAACCACAGATTTTATAGTTCTTTTTTTTTATTTATTTATTGATTAATAGATTTTTAGAAGTAAAAGTTCATAAATTATATTAAAAAAAAAAATTAAAGATATCTTAAAGTATTGTGTATTGTTTAACGAATTTTACTCTATTGAAAAATGTTTTTTTAAAAACTTTTACACATTCTCAATATAATTTTGCATATAAACATATGAACATATATTGTTCATTTAATTATGGTCAACTTTGTGCGTCTTATTCCATAAATTGTGTAATATTTAATAAATTTTTCTCCATTTATTTATTTTTGTTTGAATTTGCGTTCACAAACATCTTAACTGATCATTTTTGTCCAAAGCTGATCAACAAATCGCATTTTAAAAAATAAAAATTAAGCCTTGCAACTTCTGAAAATTTTGCTTAAATTATTAAAACATATTATTTTCTATCACATGTGACAGAATTACATGAAACTCATTCGATTATTCTCTTCTGTAAGCGGTTAAGAAATGTTTAATTACAAAAATAAAGTTTATTAAGCTATAGATTTATTTTACTGTCATGACAAATTACACCATAATAATAAGCGAAGAAGCCTTGAATCGGCAACACCGAAAAATATATTTATATTGATAAAAAATGCAAAACTCATTGGGTTATTATGGATATGGCAGGAATAATCGTTTGCTTTACAAAACCATTAGATTGGTTCGAACAGCTGTTTTTTATGGTTGGGGTTATGTCATGTCTAACTGGCCCTTGAAGGCCAAACAAACCCCGAACAGATGGAATTAAGAATGTACTCAAAGCTTCAAAGCTGAGTTGAAATTTCAAAAGTCAGGACTCAACAAGAACATACTCTTAAGACATGTTTCCAAGTTTTCCTCGTTCCGTTGTATTGCTGACAACCCTTCACAGCGGAAAAACTCTACCGAGTATATATATATATATATGTACGTGCCTATAAGAGTAGAAACTATTTGTAGAGTTCTGTGTACACTCTGCTAAAGTATTATCACATACATATCAACAAATTGTCTGGCCTTAAGATAAACAGTCATAAATTTTTATTGCTCTAAGCAAAAAAAAAAAAAAAAAAAGAAATGCCACATTTCATTGAGAAATGGGAAAAAGAAGAAATTCAATTTATATTCTTATAAAAGCAAGAAGTGGCGCATTGTCATCACGTGAACACACATAAACACATGTGATAAGATTTTTTTCCAATTTTTGCACATTGATTTCAATTTTTTTTCTACATATTCTTTTCTGTGGCAATGTATTATTTGTATTAAGTAGCTTAAAGATTTGTTATGTTCGTGTCTCTTTTCAGTTTCCTAGAGAAGTTTTCAATATATGTAGTATGTGTTTGTGGTCTGATGCATCATAATGTTATGGACTTGGAACTTATACGAGGTTAGAACCCAAAGTAGTTTGTAATAAATGTGATGAGTCTTGAATGTAAATAACACACCTTTAAATACATTAAATATGTTTACTATTATACTGTTACACTATTATAACTGTGTGCTCGTCAATATTTCACAGTTTCTTTCCTTATTGTGTACGATTAACAAGGAAACGGCAGGGGTAACAAACCCCTGATACCATCATGAAAAATGCTAAAAATTATTTCAACTTTTTAAGAAAATAAACAAATCTTTACTTGCCCTGCCGGCCTCGTACCAATGCAAGTATCTCTAAACATTCTTATGACCAACTTTTACAACACAAGTGATTTCGAAATGGCAACAGGTTGAGTAAATTACATTTCATATACGATATTGTTAATGTTTTAATATCCTGCTTCAATGCATAAATCCTTAAATACATTTTCCTTATGAATTCAAGAATGCACTTAAACAAACATTCAGGCAGAGAAATAACTTTTTTGAGTGTCTGCTTCAAATACTTGGAACTTCTAAGCAAAACACTTGTTATTTTAATCAAAAAGTATTTAAGTCTGATAGTTAAACAGTTTACCAAACATGATAGAGTTTTTGTTAATAATTTAAAATTCAAATATAAATTACTTTAATATGCATAATGTTATTATTAAAAATAGAAGAAAAACAGGATATAATCTTTGTAATTTTCGTGAATGTGAAATTGAACACGAAAACAAAAAACACAACAAAAGTTATTGTTATAAAGTTATTGTAGGATATACATGTCATTTAGTTAATTGTATTAGTTTAAGTACATCTTTAAAGAACAAGCTGTAATTTGCTGTATGAACGATAATCGAATAAATTAAATTTAAGTTTTCCAAAGAATTCATATTATGAAATAACCCAGTAAACATATAAGTATTGTTAAGCTTAATGATTGCGGGAAAAACAAGATTTTCTGTTGGAGAAAGCTGCCATAGGATAAGCACTGCCACTTGTGCTCTTTTAAGCATACGCTTATGCCAGAAGCTTTGACAAAATATTGCCAAGAAGCTTTAAAGCTTTTGGCAACTGTTTTTCAGGTAAAGTATTTTTTTTTTAATTTTTTATGATATGAGATTATATAATGAATGTCCTAAGCAGCTAAACTAGGCTCATAAAAAGTATCCTAACCAGAAAAATCGTATACAATAATTTAACTTTTTAGTTGAGTGAATTAAAAATTTAATTAATATGATTAAAATTTTAATTGTTTCAATTAAAAACTTAGTTGGAGGTGTGATTTAGTTAAAATTTAAACAAAAATTAATTAATAAAACGAATTAATATAATTAATATTAATACTTTTGTGAACTGATTTTTTTTTTTTTTTTGGATATACAGCACAGTTTTGAGAAAGATTGCTGCTTCTTGCGCCATAGCATCGAAGTAGCGCTACTTATAATCTATCATGATTTTGCCATCCCTGGTTAAAAAAACTGTTTACAAAACAGTTATTATGAAACATAAAACAAAATGTTTTTGAAAGTAAAACTCTATCTGACAATTGTAAGAACAAAAATATACATATGATTTAATTTGCTCAATAAGACAGAGTAGTGGGAACGCATTGTAGTCGATGCCAATGAGTTTTGGCCAATATGAACTGAAAAGCATGGTTACAATGGGAGGCGAAAATGAAACCACACAAAAGTAATCAATTTTTTGCACTTCAAAATGTTTGGTTCGGAGGATTTCCTGACGATTAAATCATTTTAATTTGTGATTTAATTTGGCCAATATAGCCGATAGTGTGACCCCACTCTGCCGATAATTGTCACAATTAAGATTTGACCGCCGTAAAACAAAAATGAAATTTCGGCTTTTTGTGCCGATGGATTGATTTTAGGTTAAGTCGTTATACTCGTATATAGTTCAATATTTTTGGCTCTTTCTAACTGAGGGAAAGGCGCAGCTACAAAACATTTATTTCTCGTATCTGACACATTTAATTATTGAACATGTTTATCAGTGCTCTACCCGTTTATGTATTTTATATTAGAAAATGGAATTTTTTTTATCTCTTGCTATAAAGTAATAAAAATAATTTTCCTAAAAATGTGGAATTTTGCTTACGAACAGGCATTGCTTCTAATTTTTTTTTGCTGATTAAAACTTTTATAAATCAATAAAACATATACGAAAACAAAACTGTTGCTTTAATATTTTTTTTATTAAATTATATAAATCTGAAAAACAATTTTCAAAACAACAAATATTAGTTATAATTTGTAAATGTTTGGAAAACTTTTGTTTAAGACAAAATCATAATTTTATATACTATATAGACACTTTTTGCAGGGATGAGAAACAGCAGTTTGTACAGATAATTTGTTTTTTTGTTTTTTTTCAGTATTTCATTAAAGAAATATAATAATAATATTAAGCGATAGTAGCAAAATATGAACGATTTTGCTCTACGTGTAGTTTAAGATATGAAATATGATCAAAAGGAACGCTTTAAAATATATATTGTTATAAATCGGGTATTTGTATTTATTGCACATTAAAAATGCCATGATCTTTCTGGTTAATTATTATATTTACGCACTGGTGCATGTTGGATTTTTCAATTTATAAAAACCAAACTACCAATTAAGCGAATAGTTTCTAAATATTAAAATTTTTTTAATTTTTTGAATAAAGTGAGCTATTTTTTAACAGGTTCGAAAAGGCACAAATGCTGCTAATTTAGCAAAGAAATGTGGAATAATAATACATGGAATTGGAAAAAATATATAAAAACATAATTTCAAAGTATGTCAACAAGATATTTACCAGCCTTGGTGGTTGGGTGCTAGAGCAGAGATATATATATATAGAGAGAGAGAGAGATCAATTTTTTACATTTCGGAATGCCCAAAATCTGAATATTAATATATGAATGAAAATTAAATGATTTTTTCAAATGAGTGGAAAGTGAATGGTTCCGGCTAGCGGACTGAAAGGTCTTCTTTGACCTTTCATTTTAAAATTTTCATTTAAGCAATTCTTTATATATGAACTACTTGGTTCAAATATGAGCTGAAATATGAACTGCTTTTCAATTAATTTATATTATTGCCAGTTCATGGTATTGAAACTTGTTTTGTTTTTAAAATCCGTCACATAATTGAGATTTTTCAATGTTTTTTTTTTTTAATTTGATTGTTTAATATTGTGTAAAAGCAAAAGGACACTGGTCCAATAACCGTGCTTACGTTTTGTCCAAGTTACGTGTGCATGCTTGAGCATGCACGAAATCAGTTTTTGCGTAAATTCTTTGATGTCATTTGATTTTTTTCTTTCAGCAAAAAAAATTTTTTTTTGTCTTCAAAAGCTTCTTATTATTATTTCATTTCCATTGCAATTACATCAGTAATTATTTAATTAACGAAAAACCCCTGTAATTTAATAAATTATACACTCCCTCGTTTTGAGCTATTATTTGATATGAAAGCCTATTTACATGAAATGCATAACAAAGAAATTTGTATGCAGTGAAGATATTTCGTATATTTCAATTTATGAACTTATAAACGTTTAATTGTACGAATATGTTAATAAAATCCATATTAAAGATGAAAACAAATTAATACAAAATGATTATTGAACTGCATTAACAGTTCAATTTTAATAAATTATTTTAAGAAAAACAAGGGAGGGGGAAATTATATTAATTATAAAACCATGAATTAAATTAATGCTTCTTTCTAGCTAAAAAATAATAAAGTACAACAAAACGAATTATTGAATTAAATGTATGCAGATATAAAGTCAGTTACTGAAATATCACGTAAAGAGAGTTTCCTTAATTCTTTTTTTGTCTGAAAGTTCTTAAAACAAAATTTTTAAATTTTCCAAAACATCTGCCGCTTACGATCCCTGCTTCAAGTTTTAAATTAAAGAAACATTTTCGAAAAACCGGGCATTCATTTGCCATCCACGTTGTTAAGCTTCGCAAAATTGTTGCTGATTTTTTTTTTGTTTCACATATAATCTGTGTAATGAATTCAAATAAACAGAAGACTGCAATGCAAAACACTGACCTTAGAAAATCCCATTTAATCATTTATAATCTGAAGATGTGTAAGCAGAGACTCGGTCGGCTGGATGAGTGTTGGCCGGAATTAATTTATTTGCAAAAGAGAACTATTTATATCTTGAAACAAAATAAATAAAACGAAAAAAAGCAAAAAAATTAATTAATTTTTGTCATATTTTCTTTTTAAATTATTGTGAACATAATAATGACACTCGCTTTACTTGAGTTTTAGGTCGGAGCAAACTCCTATGGTTTGGTATTACCCCAGCAGGGTTCTACCCCATTTAAAGCTTGAACATGTTTAAACCAAATTTAACGAAAATGATTCACACTGTAATTATTCTATTTCTATTTCTTAACAGCTGTTATTGTTGTTGTTGTTGAAATCCATTACTTTTAAGTTCTAACATGTCTGTATTAATCTCACAATAAGGAATATGTGTTGCGTGAAATACCTGCATACTACAAAAAAAAATCCTCGGAACACATCTCAAGCCACTAGACGAACTCTGCTTTTTAAGTGTTTCTGAATGAGTTTAAATCTTAATCACGCCCTTCTTTGGTGTTTTCAAATATAATAAATTTATGGCAAAACTTAATTTAAGAGTAACTTAACTTAAAACTTTTAACACAAGATATTGTGAACTTGATTTACATCCACCATCTATCTGCCTGTAAAGACCAATGTGATGATAGATCAATGTCGCCCCAAAGTTGCTGGAGGTGAAAAGTGGCACATAAAATAACCCCTCCCTGGCAATAATTCTCTAGAAAATGGAGCAAGTTAAGGCGCCTGAGTTGGTAGATAGAAATACATAAAGAAACATCAGGCCTGAACGCAATTCGTTTGTAAGTTTTCTTACCATTAAGTTCTTACGAATAATACTCATCTGCTGCAAATAATAGTGCTTCAGGGGCAGAGTGACACAAAATATTGTGGATTGCTGGCAATGTGGCCTAAAATCAGACCGATCTAATCACAGACTGGATGCGGGCGCTCGCAACACAACTGACAGACAGTCATCAATGGGTATCGATTTGATTTTAAATTATTTGCAACACAAAGTTCTGTCTCAGTTTGGAGTGGAGCTCATAAACAACCACTACAGATCTTTGGTTACGACACCTGAATGCAAAGCAACTCCACAAGTGAGCTGAACTTTAGGCATCAATTACAAATGAAGCAGCTGGGGAACATTTGCATTTTCGGAAATAGCGCTGTGCACCTCTATCATCAGTATTCGCGGTCGCTAGTTACTGCGCCTTTAAGCTTAAGCTACAGCTGGAAAGTTTCATCTCAGGTACCTCAACCAATAACCAAAACCAGAATCTCTCGATCAAGGTATTCCCAGAGCGCATTGGTATCCGTTCGGCCAATTGACCTTTAGTGAAGGTTTCGTAAGAACCCGCACAATCGAAGTCCTACAAGAACTACCTACAGTCTGGTTGTCGTGTTAATGAGGGAACGCCTTTTCCTCTATACTCCTGAGAACAGAGTTTTTCGCGGGGAGCACGTGAAGAAGCTATAAATTATTTTCTTTAGTCAGTACAATCGAAGTGGTTTCTTATTATCGTACTATTGCCTGTGCAATGATATCCAACAGGGTTTTTCAATTTTATAAATGTATAATTTTCAACCTGTCGGAATTGGGTGAGTTGATTGGCTTCCAATCAGTTTTTTTATTGCGCATAATGTTGGCGCACGTTAACGTTCGACATTGTGGGACAATTCTAGTTATGCTTAACTATGCCGACGAATTGAAAGAAAATAAGTGTTGAAAATAAATACTACGTTCAATAAATCAAAATTTAACAATTACAGGTTAGTAATAAGCCATTAAATGTTATCAGTTTAAGGTCCAAGATAAAACCGGAATGATTTACTGCCAGTTTTTCGACAACATATAAAAACATTCCAGTTGTTTTGTGTTGGGAATTTATAAGGTTTAACAATAGATTACGCGGAACACTGTTTTCCACTGTTGTTCCAGTTTTGTAACTGATGTTGCCTGTTGTTGGCGCTAGCGGTTAAAAAAAATCGCTCGGAGTTGAAAGGAATTTAAAAAGAAGAGGCCGCAAAACTCTTTGGTTGCTTTAAACGCTCTCATTAACCAGGTTTGGGAGGGACCACCTAAAAGCTGCCCACTATTTATTACTCTCTGCTAAACAACTTAATTGAAGAATTTAGTTTTTAACAGGTTTGTAAATGTCACAATTAATATATTTCAAATGTCAAAATATAATATATTTATTACACTTTTAAAAACTTTTTAATTAGACAATTAAAAAGGAAGAAACTAAACAGTAGACACACATCACTTGTCTTGCCAAATTACAGTGGCGGAATAAAAAGTGCAGTAAATTATTGCATTTTGTGTCAACTCTGTCAGTTGTGAAAAATGATATTCGTGTTGGTGATAAATAATCAAATTTATCGATTTTGTTCGAATTAATATTTTTTCCAGCAGTCAAGATAAATTTTTTTAAATAAAAAAAAAAAAAAATACTCTTAAAAATGTGCATAATTATTTGTTTTAATATAATAAACAATTTAAATTTTAGGTTTTAATAAATAAAGTAAAAGCAAGACAAATTATAAAAAAAAGACTTACTTTTTTTCCGATGAGCAACAAGTTATTGTTTTTGTTGTTATAATGGGTAAAGCTGGTGGCAAAAAGACAAGCGGTCAAGTTTTTTTTTTCAAAGTCAAGCAAACAATGTTTTTAATACACAACAATTTAATTAAAAATTTATAAACAACATGTCTTTTATTCCAAATTAATTTTTTATGGGGAAGTTTTTTTTCTTTAATAAAATTTCACTTGTTACTTTTGTTTGTTTTAATAGTATTTTTGTTTTTAATTACATTAGTTTCATATCCACAAATTTGCTATAAACAGACGCTCGACTCGCTTAAGGTGCCCGTCTAAGAGCCGACTGCACTGCTGTCGCAAAAATTACACGACTTTATACATAGATTCGGAATAATCGATTAGTTTATAGCGTTTGATTAAGCGAGTACTTGTTTAGCGTCTAAACACTGTAAAATTACTTCTTCTTAACTTTTATTTTGATAATTTTGTGTTCAAATCTTTCAATGTTGTTATAAATTTTACTTTCAAATCAGCTCCCTTACAATTAACGACAACCAACCAACCAACCAACCCGCCAGCCAGTCAACAACAACCAAATAATTGAGGCTTTAAACAACAAATGAAATTCTTCATACAATAATGAATGACTGGCGGCGACAGAAAGAAAACAAATAACCAAACAAACAAACAAACAAACAAACAAAAAACCACTTCAAACGCAACGTAACTGAAGTAAAACAATCAAATACTACAACATCACAAGAGCAACTAAAAATTAAAAATCAAGGAATAGGTACGAGTACATATTAAAAAGACGATCGTTTTGGTTGTTTGCTATTTTACCTTCCATTAAAACACTCGTTACAACACCAACAACTACAAAATCTTATACCCACTCAGCGCTAAAAAAAAAAGACAAGTATATGAACAAATATTTATGAGGAATAATCGTATAAAACAAAAAAACAAAAAAAAAAAACAGACAAGAAAAATGTCTAGTCTGGTTTTTTATTAACTACTCTTCTTCTAGTTCATTATAATAATAAAAATTCCTAAAATGTCACTTGCATTGTTTTAAATAGAAAGTTTAGTACATTGTAATGCATGCTAAAACATGTTTAATTTGTGTATAAGAGTTATTTTTATTTGGCAGTGCGCTCTTATACATACCTGCAAATGTCTCACTAAGTTGCTTTTTTTTGCCTTAAATTATAATTACTCTTGCTCTTTATTGTCCAAACAATCAGTATCTAGCAAATTAATGGGGCATACTAGTAATTAGGGGGTTCACTTAAAGTGTGCAGAAAAAATTATAGCTGCTTTTCATGGGCTTAATTATGGTGGTTGTGGAAGCTGGAACTTTAAAGAGACTTCTTGTCTTATGTCAGTGTCACTTCGGACAATAATTTTATAAAAGTGTCAATTTTTGTTTGGTTTTATAATTTGGTCAGCAGAAGTATTATCGGTTCATTGTAGGACAACAGAATTGTCAGATATCTGATAACCTGCAGGACACTCTTCGATAATTGTCAGCTCATTTCTCACTGGCAGCATTAGCGACGCCAAAATGAAAATTTTACCTGAATTTTGAAGATTTTTTGATCCGCACAAAATTTGTAAGTATTCTTTCCAAATATTAAATTATTTTGTGCCGGCGTCGGACAACTTTCCAATACAAATTTCACTCACACATTTTAACAGAAACTGCACTATATTGAATATTTTTGTTTTTATTATTTTTTTTTTTATACATACACACATATGCCTAATAATATATGACTTCTCTCTATTACATGTAATAAAAAGTTAAAAAAAATATATTTAGATTTTTTTTTTTTTGGAAAATCAAGATGTTTTATTAAAAATTGCTGGCACTACCGGGCAGAAGTGTATAAACTAATGGGTGTGAGAAACATTACTATCGGTAACACTGGCTGATGTTGATGACTCAAAGCAACAGATTTGACAACTTTTGTCATACAATAATATGCCAACTGAGTGAACTGGCAATATTTGATGGCACATAAATTTCGTTAACAGACAATTGTCGAAATAGTAAGATTTCCTTACAACCGTCTCAGCTAAAAATTTATTTTCAGGTGCGAATTTTTCACTGTTAGTAAAGTGTCAACAGTTTGTCAGATGTAACAATATTGTATGATTTGACAGTCGTGTGGACATGGTTTTAGTATTTTTATTGCGACAAAAAAAGATAAAACTTCACCAATAGCTTTAATATTTTTTTTACAAAAATTGTTTGGCCACAAATTTTTGCAGGAAAAGAAAAATCACAGAACATTCAGTTTTCTTCTTGAAAAAAAAAAACTTTTGTTAAAGATTTTCACTTAACCGCGTACCGCAAAACCATTAAAAGTTTTGTTGGACTGCCGACTCACAAAGAGATTTCACAGTTTTGTTGCCAAAAGGAAACATTTTTTTTCCATACTAGATCTAAAACATTTTTCGTTACATCAGGAAGTATTTTTAATGAACCCTTATTTTTCGATATTCAGCAAAAAACAGTTTCGCTATTAGACAACAAACCGTGTTCATTGCTCATGATTTAAAATCAAACAAGAAGGATAACAAGAAGAGCATGATCATGCATGCTCTGTATGGAACAAAACAATGAAGTTGTTTACGTTAAAATTTTCTGATCGTTAAGGGCTTATTTTCAACTGTAACACTATAGATTTTTAAGGTTAAAGGTTTAGTTGAGGTTTTAGAGCAGACAATGTTTTAAAACGCTGACGCAGTGAAGTGTTGCCATAATTATAAGCGCACTGTAATTTATTTTGGAAGCGCTTTTGTATTAAGATATTTTTGTGTTGTGCCTGACATCGATTTGGTCTTAAATCTGAATCACTTGTGGTTGATTATGTTCGTTGTAGTTTTTTTAATGGCTTTTGGTATTCAAAAAGTGATTACACTTATTTTTAATTAAGTGTAATTTAAGTAATTTAATCTGCCAAGAACATATAGAATGGATATATATCACACACACACACACTTGCAGATTCTGTGATGAAGAAGAGGGGTCAATGAAATAGTTGAATGATGACCGCGTGGCGCTGGAACACTGGCAGATAAAGGCTACTTCATGTCCATATATTGGGTAAACAGTAATTGCCAACACTGTCATTGAAGAAGCTGGTACGGTTCCTTAACGTATTCCAACCTTTAGGGGAAGAGGACGTTCTGGGACGAACTTCCACTATTATTCATACAGGAACAGTTTTACATATAAGATTATTGCCGTAGAACCAGAAGAAACCAGAAGAGAAAAGAAGCGATTATCACGGCTCATGCCTGGTCACTGTATATTGCCCTCACTACGCTTTTAAAGTTGAGTGATAAAGTTCCTTAACTAAACTGGCGGCAGAAGCATAAAAAGAATTTGAGAATTGGTTTAAGTCAATTGTACCATAAACTTTATAATACTGCAGTACTCCTAAACGTTAATGCCAAAGTTGCCAGCTATGATTTTGTATTACCATACACCGCCATCGATATAAATGAAGCCTTTTTTTTGGGGGACTTTTGATTGCCCTTGGTCTTAATAAAATGTTCTCCAAATCTGCTTTATATAGCTTTAAGCCAGATCTTCTCTGAAGTTTGTAGTTTGAAATCAATACAAACGGTTTGTCAGAAACGTTTAAATGGTATTAATTTAGATTACACGCGTCTTTTCTTGCTTTTGCCACAAGTGTATCGTGTCATCGCAAATGTCCTTATTTGCCAATGTGCGCACACATGACACCCCTTGCGCTCCCCAAGGACATACACACTCATACATAAATATATATGAATATATTGAAAATAAAGCAGTGCAATGACAAATGAGAGGGATATTAGTTTGTATTAAGCACATGAATGCACATGCCAGCGTTTTGTTTTATAATTGAAAATGTGTTGATATAAATTAAAATTGAAATTGATTTCTTAAAGTATTATTCTGACCATAAAACACAAGATATAAACTTAAATACACACACTTATATAGTTATCTGCCGTTTTCAATTATATAATCAATAAACAATTAAAATTAACAATAAAATAATCAGCCAACAATTGTTTCACAAAATCATCATCTTCATCGCTGTCATTTTCTTTATAATTAAATGCTTTTAACACGGCCAATACTGACCAACATTATTATTGTTGCTATGTTTTGTTGTTGTTCTTGTTGCTTTTATTAATAAACCGAACAAGGCAAGTAGAATCAGTATTAAAGTACAAAATCGAAAGCGCAAATATTTGCCTCAGCGTTAATGGATTAAGTTTTATTTTCCACAACAATTATCAACTCCGCTTTTAATATGTAAATTTTAATTTTACATAAATTTCCTTTTAAACGATATTAATGGAATTTACGTCAAACGTTTAATAAGTTTTTTTTTTCATCAAACAAAACCATTGATTGATTGGCTTAAATAAACTTAATTTGTGGGCAGCGAAAGGAAATGCATTCGAGTTGATATCAAAATTGTAAAACAAAAACTCTGCGTTTCAATACTTGTGTCGCAGAAACATGGAAAAAAGTGCTTTTAAAAAGAGAATAAGAGTATTTCTGAGAAAGTATGTGGCAAGAGGAGTTGGTTAAAAGATACCCAAAAGAAACTTTGATAAAGGAAATATTAAAATGGGCACTCAAGGAATAAAAGAATATTTAAGAAGTAGTACAATTTAAAAGCGCATTAAAAAACGCTGAAAAATAAATAATAAATTTAAAATGAAAGTTTGTTATAAAAATTTACTTTCTAAAAAATATAAAATAAAAACAAACATACAAAATCGGTTAAAACAAATACATTTAAAAAAACACCTTTTCTAAAAAGTACTTTTTGAAAAAAGCACGGCTTGAAAAACATACCTTTTGGGAAATAACCTTTTGAAAAAGTTATCTTTTGTAAAAAGAAGTTTTTGAAAAAAGTACCTTTTAAAAAAAGTAGCTTTTGCAAAAGCAGCTTTTGTGAAAAAGTATCTTTTGTAAAAAGTTGCTTATGAAAAAAGTACCTTTTGAAAGTAATTCTTTTTGAAAACGTGGAAATTTTGGGTGTTTACCAGCCAGTGATGCCAACATGTTATACTCCATACATTAAATCTTTCTTTTAAATTTTTAATTTGTAGCTTCTTAACGTTTTTGGAACATATTGATCGGCACAGAAGAGTATTAATTGCGTTCCATAGAAAGAAGTGCAGATTACAAAATGATATTTTATTAAAATGGCGTGCCGGTTTTCCTAGAACAGCGGACAAGAACAATTCTGGTCAGAGAAAAAGTATGCAAAAAATTTTTTTTAAATCAGTTAAAACGTTTGATCGCGCCGTCATCAATGTTACTTGTACCGCAGAGTACATTCTCTTTCATGGTACAAAAATATACGGCATGTACCATCCACACAGTTGCCAACGCCTGCATCAACAAATTTGAATGAAACGTTTCTACGGCTTCTTAATTATTTTGTTCTATAACAACAATTTATTTGTAAATGTGTTTAATAAGCAAAAGCCATTATTTATGGTGCTCATTTAAAAAAGTGTTGCTTCAGTATTTTTACACATTCGCAAACAAATTAATACAATAATTTATAACAGAGACCATAAATAGTTAAATAAAACACATTCAAATAAATTTAAAGCAGAATGCAGGCAAATTTTAAAGCCAATTAAAATTTTAAGTAAATCAAAATTTCAGCAAAATTGTTAACAACAAATTGCCATCAGCTTTTTTAAAACCAAATTTATATGTTTTTTTTGTTTTTAATTTTAATCTGCAAAAACAGTAAATAAGTTTAATGAAATTTTATGGATTTATACAGATGCAGTGAAATTTTTGCCAATTATTAGGGCCATTGTGATTGTTAAACCAATTATGTAAAACAAACAATTCAGATGGAAAGAAAATATTTTGTAAATAGAATTTTTAGAAAAGCGAAACAAACGCTGGCCACAAATTAAAGCTGAAATATTTGTTGCCATAATTTATTGCATTAATTTGACAGTTCAATAACCTTTTGTTCTTATAGAAAAAGGAGATTTTCTGTAAAAGCTGCATTGTACAATTTACATTATGATCTTCTGAAAACGACTTGATTTATTATTTATCTTGTGCACAACTTCAAGAAGTGAACATCGCAAATCTGGTCACATGACTGGTGCTTTAGGGAAATTTTAATTATGATCTTGTCCAGCTGACTTGATTCACAATTTCCCTTGTACACCTGAAAGAAGTCAGCATAGGGAGACTCGTCGTATGATTGGTGCTTCAGTTATAGCTACTGATAAGCAAAATTGGCTCATAACGATTGCTGAAAATTGCTGAATGTGGAAAAGTTTTTTAAGAGGTAAATTATTAAAGCGGAGCCATGGAGAAATGCACAATTTGTGCTCTCCGAAAAACTCGGAAAGCGCATATGAAAAATAGATATTTATTAATTTTTTATATAAAACTTAATTTTTTTCACAGCTTTCAGTGATTTCATGAAAAAAAGATATTCTTTTAAATTATAATTCCAGTTTTGTGCCCTAAAGCGGGGACTACTATATTACAGACATATACATTTAAGTAACTTTCACAAGCATGCACGTGCATGCAAATGTACTGCAGATTGTGCTCTTGCTAAACTGAAATATATATGTATGTATGTATATATAAAGTTCTCTGCTAGAATTTCTATATACAACTGCCTGTTCTTTTCCGTCATAATAAATACTTCGACATAACATTATAATTTAAGTGATTTTTTTTTTTAATTTAAAGAACTCTCAGTTGAATATCATAAACTCTTTAAGGCCTCATAAAATAATTTAACTGAGATAAAATTTATTGCAAGCCAAAATAACAAAATGTCCCCAAATCGAATTTAAGTTTTTTATGGGGGCATTTTTGTCATTGAATTTCTATAGGTTCGCTGTGATTTGTTTTATCGACGCGTGGCAATTTTTTCTGACAATTTTTCTTTTATGTTTGAAAAGCCGCTTAAGAGTATTTGCGATAAATCAACACAGAAACAATGTGATTAACTTTTATTATCTGCTTTGTCAACACTATATAGTTTTATTGTGAAGTTGTTTTCTTCCTTTTACCGAACTTTTATTCTGAGATTAGATTAAGTCTATATGGAAAAATGCAATAAAATAAAAAAAGAAATACCTTGTGATGAGAACAGTTTTATAATCCTGGTAGGCCAAATAGGACAGAGGCCTGTAATGCCACTATGGTTACGTCATATTCGAGTAAAAATAACAAATGACAGTTCACAAACAACTGACAGTGTCCTTTTGGTCATTCATGAGTCAAAACGAAACAACATGTAAAACAAGAATGTCTGTAAGGATAAGAAACATATAGAAATATTTTCATGGGTTAAAGTGTAAAACAAACTGGCGAAATGCATTTGTATTGATATATTTACATTTTATATACACATAAAAAAACTGTGAAATTGAAACATGAATGATCTTGTTCCTAAGTTGTTGACTTTTTTGAATTATACAATAATATTTGTAATATCGTGTCATTTGTAATCAAAAACATATTAATCAGGTTTATTATCTCGAGTGTTTGTAATACATCAAAGGAAATTGGTCTATATGAAGGAGCCGTAAAAGGCATGACTAGTTTTTCCTGAAGAAGTTTTCACACGAAACTTAAATATGAGATATGGAATAAATATTGTTAAACTTGTTAAATAAAAGGCCACAGACCTTTAGGTATAATATAGTGCGGCCTCGCGAACATTAAGATATTAATTTTGGGGACAGGGTCTACAAAAAAACCATAAGGCTATCCTTACCACCCACCCATCAACTTGACCACTACTGCAATTTATTAACGCTTTGAAGGGGGGGGGGGGGAATGTGGGCCTCAAAGGACCTTAAATGTTAATTAACTTTAATCGCTCTGCTTAAACTTCTTATTTTGCCATCACTTTTTGTATATCCTTAAGGGTTGCATAGAACTAAACTGCTTCATATAAAATCCAATTTAATAGCCAGACTGGACTGCTGTCAGTCATGTCATAAGGACATCATTTTGTATGCATTTTGTGCAATTTAATGCTAATTACTTTACCACTATCGTTTACAGTTTTTATCAAAAACAATTTTGTTACGAGCATTTATTTATTGCAAACAGAATACTTTTTTCTGCTTTCAAATATTAAATAAATTATTGTATTTTTTTTATTGATTATTATTGTTGTTGTTGTGCAGTACGAGTACTAAAATATATTATTACCTTTGGGATGTTGATGACCACATTGTTGAATGATGAGCCCATCGGTTAGATGGACAAATAATCAGACAAAGAGAGACAAACAAAATTTCCAAAACTAGATTGGCAGGAAAAATGGTTGGTCAGTCAGTCGGTGGCACGGCCGTGTTTCATTTACGTGAAAAGTTTCTCGTACCAGCAAACCATAAAATTGATTGCGGATCGTATTTATTAAAAAATATTTGTATTACATTTAAATTATATTTTGATTTTATTTATTCAACATACTTGAACAACACAATTGCGGCCTATTAAAATTCATATGTCAAGCCATAAATTTCAATTGGTAGCCATGCGGCAGGCTGCTGATTCAATTACGATCGAAATTGGAAAAACAAAAGCGATTTTTTTCCACCCACTAAATATGTATGATGTTGTTAAAGGTAATTTAATGCTAAACCAAAAAAAAAAAAAAAAAAACAAAAAGAAAAATATTTTTATAATTGAAAACATTTAGTGCAAATTTTGCCGTTAATTATTATAATTTACATTTCAATGATATAAAGGTTTTGGATTTTTTTTCCGCCATAAGTTTAATTACTTTTAAATTAAAATTTCATTGGTATTCAATGAATTGTGGAACATATAATTTGTGAAAACACAAAAACAAAGTTTAATGTCAAAAGCAGGAGAAACTCAAGGCAGGTGAATCCAGCAATGCAGCGCTAAAAAGCAGTGAAAATCCAAAAGAAATATATTTCTAATATCCATGAAACGCGCTGTATTGGCGGCAACAATTTATCACTTGAATGTTTAAATATTACGTTGGCCATATTTCGCCAATAACTCTTCGAAAAATTGATTTTCAGCAGTTGAATTGTCTTTGTCTTTCAAGAATATAAAAAACAACAATTTTATGTGTGGTTTAATTACACGATCTTGGTGGCCAATTAATTGGACCTTTAAGTGGAATTATGCTTTCATCAAAAGTGTCTTGGAGTAGTTCAATTATAGCATTCGCTTTGTGGCATGTGGCCCCGTCTCGTTTTAATCACATGTCAGCAAGATTAATGGCAGTTAATGGAGGTACGCCAGATCCTAGAATTGATTTGCGTCAGCAATTGTCTTTAGAGCCTCATCTGACGTTGGACCAATTCCATTGTAGTGAACTGGTCAACGGCTTTCAGTTAGACAATTAAAGAAAGACAAAGCTACTCAGTTGGTAGCCAGAAATTTGCCGGGCACTTCAGGCCTTCCTTACCCCACCATCTAGTTGCCCACGAAAGTTCACCATAGACAGTAACCTTCTAGGCAATCATCGTTTGGATCATAATTTTTGCTGGATTCAACAAAAGTTTGTGACTTAAACTCACACCAAACGCTACAATTTTGCTTATGCGAGAAATGGGCTTCATCGAGGAACAATTTTCGAATGGAAATTCAATATCAACCATCAAATTGCTCCAAACATTAGTTCCTTCAAGTCAGAAGTCTGGCCTATAAGGAACCATTATTTCGATGAGACTAGACAATTAATTCTCCAATTTTTCTAATGCATGATTTTTTCTTGTCCAAAATTATTCAATTTATTCTTTTACTTTCTAAAATCTATTTATTTGTTCACTTGCACTAAAACGTGTTCAGACAATTTCGGTTAATCCTAAACATTTCTAATAACTAAGTGAGAAAAATCTGTCAAGGCAGCTAAATTTGCCAAATTCTTTGCTACTCACTGACTGTTTACAGGGTTTAAGTTGCCTGAAAACTTTTTTGCTATTCAAACAAACTTACGGAACACCTCAAAAGAATCATTCAAGTGCAACTGTTGGGCTGCACAAATTATTCCTGCTTGAAATCTTAACCTAAGAAAAACACATTTCGAAATAACGGAATTGCATCAACAAATTATAATGTAAAATCTTTTATGAACTTTTTCTCGTTCACTTAGTGTTTGTTTAAAATTTTGTTTTCTTTAGCATCATCCAAAGTTACAAAAGCAAATGGCTGAGCAAGCGAGAAAAAAATAGGTCATTTTCAATTAAGGCTAATTACAGAATTTGTCCTTGCAAAACAGCGTTACAAACATGATTTTCGCCTGTCTATCAGTAAATGTAATCAACACAGATAAAAATACAGACTCAAGCCAATACATTTACAAATGAAAGGACAAACTCAACCACGCACACACACACCCACACACATACACACACATACACACATACACTCTCAACGATGAAGTATACATCAAGCATACAATATCGAATAAAGTCAAACCACAGAAATATACACCGACCAACAAACAACCAACCAACAAACCAACAGCTCGGCAGCCAGCCATCCAGCCAGGCATGCAACCAATCGACCAAAAATAGTCAAAGAGCCAACTTGATGTATGAAATCATCATTATCAGCAACAACACAGGCCATACGGTACCAAAGAATAAGGAACAAGTATTGCAACAGTAATATAATTATCATCATCACCAGCAAGCGGCGGCAGCAGCATTAACAAACAACATCAATAGCATCACCTACAACCACTACAAGACACTGCAACAAAGTGTTTTGGGGGAAAGATGGATGACTAAATGAGTGATTGAATGAATGAACGTATAAATGCTAAAATGCTTGAATGAATATAAAAATATATCTATACACCCATGTGTAAATATGTTTAATAGTTATTTTTTTATGTTTAATACTATTGATAAGCAATACACTGATAAAATGGCTTGCAATGTCGAAACCTTCACTTGCCTACAAACGTTGCGAATTTTACGTTTGATTTAACAGGTTCTCATGTTAAACACCCCACTAAAAAACAACGTCATGTTAAATGTCAAATGGTGCGTTATTTTTTTCTTAACACAAACACACACGCCTACACAAACACTTACACATGCATAAAACAAATAGCAACAGCAACAAGGAATATCCGTTCCTCTTGTCATGCACCCCCGTACCGTTACGCTGGCACTCTCACTTACCAAAGACAATGGAGCAAATTTCCGCTTGTCCCCAAAATGTTTCACTATGAATAACAGGGCGTGTGTGTGTGTGTGTGTGTGCGTGTGTGTGGGTGTCACTGTGTATGACAAGTCAACATATGCATATGATTACCGTAAATATAATTTAAACTGCGATGTGTACGAAAAAAGGTTGTGGGGACTTGTCACACGACAATGTTGGAAAGATTAAAAGAAAAAAAAAACATTAAATATTAAAAAAAACAAGGAAATATAGAGAAAATCCAAAGAAGAGAAAGATTGTCGAACAACGTGTAAAAATGCCAAAGGGAATCTTTGCTAAGGTGACCAGAATTTTAATTTTTCTTTTTTTTTGCTATTTGAAATTAAATCTATGAATATATAATTCTTGCAGACTTTAAGAAAATATAATGTAATATTATTGAATTATGTTTTGTAAGATTTTCATTCAAAGAAAAATCATCTCCAACTTCGAATAAAAGGATCAGAGTAGGAGGCGCGTAGGATGCTGCGGAACGCATGAACTGATCTCAACTCCAGTAAAAAATTACAGCCGATATTATTTTATTTAATAAAAATTATTAAACGTTCAAGAAGCTTCTTCGAAAGAAACGCATACATATATTTGCATTTCTTAAGATTCAATTCCGATTCCGAACCTGTGGGACAACGCAGTAGAGGACGCCCACGGAACCGATGGCGCACACAAGTGGAGAGGGACCTCAAACAACTTGGTGTGCACAAGTCGAGAACGCTGGCTAAAGACCGTGCCAGCTGGAAAACTTTGTTGGTTGAGGCCCAGGTTCACCACGGACTGTAGCGCCAAAAGAAGAAGAAGAAGAAGATTTAATTGCGTTCAACACGCATGAAGTCAGGCAATAGCCATTGTTGCCAGTGCTTTTATTTATTTATTAAATATAATAAATTGTTAGTCTCAGTCTTATGAAGGATTTATTCATATCGCTGATTTACTCCAGATGGATTTCTTTATATTGGGAATTGCAGGTGTTCCAAATTTGTGTTAGTCAACTATTTAGTTTTGCTAGTGCTGTTCTACATGTATATCCACTAGATTGAGGTATAACTAGCGAGGCTGGATACAGTCAGCGGGTTCATTACCCGATAAACCTGTATGACTTGGCACCCACATAAGATTAACTTTGTTTTTTCGTTGCATCAGTAATGATCGAAGACGCTTCCCTTCAGTTGTCGAATAAATCGTTTGCCAGTGCTTTTAACTTTAGGATTTATTGTTACTTTACTTGTAATGAATATGTAAATAGAATGAAATAAAATTAAATAAATACTCATCACACCAGAAGTGCAACGCATTTAAATCTCTTCCTTATCATTGTAATTGTTGATATTTTCCAAATCTTTTTGCCAACGGATATTCGTTGGCAAAATTCTGCTGAAGTTCTTTGTCAGGCCAGACAAATTAAACTGGTAAATTCAAAATCAAAATTTAATTCCTAGAACTAAATAGTTTATAAGTAAAGCGAAACAATTAATTGAGCCGTCAATTAATCACAGTATGTGTAGTTTTATAGGCTTAACAATATCTATTTATGTATAAAAAGAATAAAAATATTTTTCTCACTTTTAGGCCGATTTAACTCAAGCTATTTGCAAATTATCTCTGATCTTCCAAAGGGCTGTATTTAATTTAATACAAATGTTGACAAACTGTCATCCCTTGTCGGTTTTACTGAGTGATTTTGTAAATAAGATATTTCGGCTTTAAAGTGTGGAATTGGAGCAAACAGAAAAAGAATCATATTATAAAATAAGAATATATGAAATAAGAAAACTAGATATTGGATTCTTGATTCGCAAATTCATAATCCGGTATATAGTAGAACCCATCCGGTTGGGCCGCCTGCAATTTGAAATATATATTATTTATAACAAGAGAGAGAAAACAAAATTTAAAAATTCTGCTAAAATTTCCGATTATTTTATTTTTTCATCATATTTTATTAGATGGTGGGAAAGAAGTATTCCTGTTTGTTGCGGTTATTAACAGCGAGTATTTTGGAATAGATTAAAGACAAATCCCTTTAATTTTTTACAAACTCACAAATCGCGAGCCCTAATAAGTACAATATCAATTTATACCCTGAAATTTAATTTTTAAATATTACCAAAAACACAGGTATTAACATTTTAAAAGTGTTGTAATAAGCTTTGGTCACTCAAAACTTTTATAACCAGCAATATTACAAGTTTATGTGAAAAATGTCATCTGATATGAATACAAAAGAAGCGGCCTTAACATAAAAAACGTGTGCGTCTGCCGTTCGGAGTGGGGGAGAGCCTGGAAACAAAAAAAACTTGAAATAATTAAAGCAAATTTGCACTTCAGACAGCCAGGCGCATTCAAAGGCTGGTGCGAATATTCCACCCATAACGGCAACAACAAATGCCAAGCCAGCAAAGCAAACAAACATATAAACAAAACAGGCAAACGCACAAGCGACTAACACAAGTGTCCTCTTCAAATGTCATCGTCGCTATCGTTTATATCTACCAGATACTGTGGGTTAAGCGTAAACTGAAATGAACAATTTGAAATATCATTGCTCTGGTCGTTTGGAAATTTTTTAGCTTTTTTAAGACACGCGTGTCACGAGAGTGGGTAAAAGATTAATAAAAAGAGACTAGAATTTTCTTTAGTCTATTACAATCTGTTAAATATTTTGAGAATTGTTACAGACTTTAATATAAATATTATTTATTCTTATAAGACTAGACGGAATCTTCAAGAAATTGTAATTGATTAAAAGGTTTCTTTTATAAGCCAACATTTGGAGAGTTTGTAACTGATTAAAATCATTAAATTTGTTCTATAATCCATTATAAACTCGACAAAAATTTTTGAATTTTTAAAAAATACAGCTCTTTATAGGTGAACGGAAATTTAGCTTTCTAATCTATTACAAGCTGTGCAATACAATACAAGGCGTTACAAACATGTAAATATAAACCTCATTCCTGCTTATTAGATTTCTTGAAACTTTCGAGAGCTTGTAATAAATTAAACTAAATTCGAGCTTTTCCTTTGATATATTACAAGTTTATTAAAAACCAGAATTTTTACAAACATGAAATTCGCGTGCTTTTCCTTAATCTACTACAAATATTTGAAAAATCTCTTTTGAAACTTGCAGAGTTTTTACAAACATGAAACTCAAGTGTTGTTTTTTTCGACTATAATAAATGTTCTTCGTTTGAAGTATGTTTGTTGCTGGTTACACAAAAAAAAAATGAAAATTTAATTACAGGAAATCGTTACGAGCCAATTTAAAAAAAATCCACCCTAAAGTTTAAGTATTATTAAAAAATCGTTGAAGCTTTGAATAAAATTTTTGCCTGATTAAATTATATATAAAATAATTTATTTTTTTTTTGTTAAAAAGAAATCAAAATAATAGTTTTGTTTTATTGAAGACTGGCTGAAACTGAAATTTCATACTTGTACACCTTGAGATACTTTAGTTGTAAGTTTCCAAGTTTTTAAAACTGTGTCTTAAAGCGTCATGTTGACATTTTTCTCTTAGCTACCCCACTGTGCAATACAATCAGAATAATTATCAACTTCATCGCCAGCGTTTGGAAGCAACATTCATACAAATAACAGACACATCAGCAGAAGACTTTGGCACAAGAAAATGAGAAGTATTGAATTAAACCGTACACACACACACACAACACAAACACTTACATACACATGCACATTTGGGCACACAACCATACATATATATTTGCATGTGTATAGGATGGCAGAATTTTTCCGTTTGTTTAATGAAAGACAACGGACGACTGTCTTAATGGTTGGTTGAGTGCTGTTGGATGGGCCAAACGAAATGAAATAGAGTGAAAACTAAATAGAAACGATGTTTTAACAATCGTGCAACATCACAGTTATTAAACGATGACGACAACACACGAAATATTTTGAACCAACTTCATTCAATTCGCACTCGCACTCGCACTCGCACTCACACGAACCTGTGTAGTCAGAGACTGAAAACTAGATTCTCTGAGAAAAATCTTTGTGTGTTTTTGTTTGAGAAAAGTGTGTAGCGGAAAATATCGAGCAGTAAAAACAAATACAAATGATGGCCAATCATTCACTCTTTTTCACAGTCTGCAAGGCTTTCAAAACAAAGAAAATAAGCATGTTGCTAGTGAGCCAGTAAGTGAGTGAATCAGTCACCCATTTAGGCATTCAATAATTTTTTTACTTACCATTTCACTTATTTTCTCTTCTGTGCTTTGCAGTTAATTTTATGAATGTTGTATTCACTTTGGGGTCGTCGATTGAATGGAAATGAATTCCATTAAATAGGAAAACAACAACAACTTACACTTTTTGGTGCGTTTGTTTGACTGTGTGCCAGTTGGTGCGTTCATGTCTGCGGATTTTTTCTTTCATTATAGAGAAATAATGTTATACGGACTCTGGTAGTTGCGGTAACAGAAGTATTTCTTATTTAATTTAAGTAAACTCCTGAGAGCAGTATAAAAAGTTTCATCGCACCAACAACAGCAATAACAAATTATTAGACTCAGAATAATGCCTACAACAATAATGAGATTGTTGTTACAACTGCCAGATAAAAAAAATTAAATAACAACAACTCTTATCTGCCAACGCACACACACATGGCTGCCTGGCTAGCTGTTTGTCTGGCTGTATGCGGAGCCAGAGACAAAAACACGAATAAGAGTGCAAATAACGGATATTATTTACTGTTGTTATTGTTGTATCTCTTGTTTGGAGTATGCGCCAAAATGAAAATTGGAATATATGATGCTAAAATATCCCAAAACATTGCGAAAACTTAACGCTTTTGAGGGGGAGTAAATTCCGAAAGAATATCTTTTGTATAGGAATTTGTTGGTTTTTAGTTTAATTGTTTTTTTGGCGGCTGCCAGAACTTATGTATGTGTTATATTTTTCTTACATTTTATTATAATTTTTATAAATTAAAAAAAAAAAAATATTAGAAATTCCTTTATTAATGTTTTCCTGCTTATTACGTTTCTCGAGTTAGTAGTAGATTAAAGGAAAGTGTTTTGTTTGTTGTAGTCTCTCGAAGATTTCAAGAAGCCTAAAATCCATAATCTTTTAAAGGAGCCTTGTGCAACGAGTGGGGCTTGTGAGTATCTAACAGCCGAGACGCGTAATTGATTTAGTTAGAAATAGTTTTTGTTGCTAACAACAAAATATGATATAATAATATATTCTGTGTTTTCTGGCTGTGCCTATGCCGACATTTCATGGCTGCTATCCTACTCCTCAGTAGACTGGAAAATATGTTTAAACACTCAATTTTATATTTAAGTGCTTTTTAAAAGACAATGAGATTTAAAAGAAAAATGTAGAGTAATATTTTTAGCAACTTTTATAGCCGCTGCAAAATATCGCCTTATAGACAGCTAGAAAACACGCAGCAGCGACATATAAGTTTTGTATTTACATGCTTTGTTGTTAATATTGTATTTTCAATAGAAGGAAATCCTAATATATGATAAAAATATGCATCAAATTCATAAAAACCGCTTTCAAAATTACAAAAAAATTACAAAAACTCATTTAGCCATGGGCTTACATTCACAAAAGAAAGGCAAACCAATCATGTTTACAGTGTTTAAAGAATTTTTTAAGGGTTTAGAGTGGACTAAAAGAAACTCGGGTATATTTTCTTTAATCTTTTACAAAATACTGGAGCTGCTTTTGATCTGTTACACAAGCTGAAGGATTTCGACAAATGTTACAAATGTTTTTTTTTAATCATGCTTGTAAGGATTCCTAAAATTTCCGTATGATTGTAAAAGAGTATAGAAAATTTGAGAATTTTTCTTTTAACTTTTACCAATTCTCGAAGAATTTGAGAACTGTAATAGGCATAAATCCGTTGCTTAGTCGTGTTTATTAAGGACATACATATATAGATATTTGAAAAATTGTAGAAGATTGAAGCAAAGTTTTTTCAAGGATTAAAATAAATTTTAGTAGTTTTTCTCTAAATTTTTACAAACTTTCAAACAATTTGGGAACTGTAATTAACCTGAATTCGGGGTCTAGTTGTGCTTACTAGACTTTTCCAAACAGTCCAGACATTGTAGTACATTAAACTAAATTGCCGTAAGGTTTTACACTCAAGTATATTCAACTAGTGATTTCATACTTATTTCTTTTCTGAGTCGTTGTTATTGCAAAGTGTAAGTAAAGCTGCTCGGCGTGTGGCAAAGTTCTCAGGTATCATAGATCAGATCAGATTTTTTCCCCCTTATAACAATCTGTGTTGTTCGTTAGAAATGCTCAGTGCAGAAAAACTTCCCACTACGCCTGTGAGAAAAAATCCCATTAACAACAATAGAGAAAATAACAAGTACATACAGAAATTTTACATGGCGCGCAATGGCAAGAGAACAAAATCGAAAAAAAAAACACCAAATTGAAACAAAAATTTCCCCAGATTTGCCGTTGTTATGCTGTTAATTTTATTATAGTTGTTGTTATTGTTTCATTAAGCTGGTATTGTTGTTGTGGGACACAATTTCTAACAGCAGCCAGCAGCAGCATCCACAGCAGCAACTAACAAAAAAGTGCTATAACCGCAACAAGAGTAACAGACCTGATGACAGTTGAACACAAAGAAGCCTAACCGACGCACCGAGTCCCCGAGCATGCTGAAAAATTAATAAGAAAAATCAAACAAACGGATGATTTGTGAGAAAAGCAAAATAAGAACAGAAGAATTCTTTTGGGTGTAGAAGAAAAATTGAAGTAAAAATATAAATTAATGAAAAGGCCAAAGTGCCACATTTAGTGGCAGTCATTGAGTTAGTGGATTTAAAAAACGCCAATAACGTTAAAAAAAATCATCAAAAAGCAGAAGAAGCAAACAGAGATAAAAAGAAAAGCGTAGACCAACAAGACGCGACGCTAAAGAAGAAAAAACGGGCTGTTTGTTATGTTTTCAAGTTTTAGCAGAGACAAGTGTTGAAAAATGTTTAAAATAATAATAAAGTGTTGAAAAATAAATGAATGAATTATTAGAAGGAAGTCGAATTAAGAATAAGAATTCCTTAAGCAGAACGAGTAACGGATACGGAAATCAAATAAATAACTAAACAAACAAAAACACAACTAAGAAAAACATAAAAGCATTTTTGCTAGAAACACAAAAAAGCACATGTGTGTGTGTGTGGCTTGGTGTGAACGTGTGTGCGTGCGTGTGTGCGTGCGTGTGAATTGAATGCTTTTATGTGCCACTAAGTAAATGTGTTAGTAATTTTTTTTTAGCAGGCCTTAAGGCATGAGTAATCGTTAAAACCATTAAACTATACAAAATTAGTAAGTCAATTTTTGTTCAAAGAAAATAAATACAAAAGAAAGGAAAAGAAAAGCTATAGAAAACAACCGTAAAAATACCGCAAGCAGTTGTGAGGGCAAAGAATTGTTGCTTTTACCGGAAAAACAGCAGAGTGAAATATAAAAGTGGAAAAGAGAAGCCTTAAAAATATTTGTTTAATATACTTAAGACAAAGTAAATAAATATCTTTCAAAAGGCCACATCGAAGAGACCATAAAGTATAAAAAGTACAGAAAAAAAAAAAATAAAATCAAATCTAAACAGTGTTTTATTTTCAAAACAAAAATGCCGAAAAAAATTTAACTAAATACACATTAATGAATACAATTTATCAAGTCTCCAGCTGGAAGCGAATAACAGTTTAGTATTAAAATACAGCCAAATAAAAACATCAACATCCTTAACGGCTGCCGAATCGCCACTTGTATAGCAACTTCAGTAACACGTTTTAAAAAGAAAGGAAAAATACAAAAAAAAAAACCTGAAAGCATTTTGTTCATTCAAGCATTTCCTTAAATTGTTGTTGAGATCTCACATCCTCGCTCCCCTTAAGCGCAGATAGGCACAGCAATGACTGTATGTGTGCAGTTCGTAAAGTGAACTATATAAAGAAACAAATATTAAAAAGCCAACAACATCATCCGTTGAAAAAAAAAAATTTTCCAACAAAATAAACTTTGGCAGCAACATTGAAAAGCAGAAAAGGTAAATAATAATATGAAAATCTGTAAAAACAAGTAAGAAACTTAACAAGAAACAAAAGATACCCCTTAAGTATAACTTAACACAAAAAGGAACACCAACAGAAAAGCCCCACAGCCCTTTGCCGCATTTGAAACTTAAGGAAAAAAACACAAAGGAAAAGAATACAAGATTAAACAAAATAATAATAAAAAAAAGAAATTCCATTATACACTAAAAAACAACAATAAATTCTCCAACACATATAATCGTCAGCCAAAGTATGTAGACATCTAAGCAAATAATAATAAGACAAAAAAAAAACACTTAGGCGACTGCAAACAACAACAACAACAACAACAGCAGCAACAAGAATAAGTTTTTTTTCTTTTCAAAGGCCTTTTTCAACGCCCAAAAAGAAAAGAAAACCAACTCATACTCTCTGTTAGGAAATGAAAAACATCATGTTTCTAATGCATGACAAGACCCCAACTGGTCGTCCGCCACCCCCAACAGCCCAGCCAACCATACAGCCACCACAGTTGAAAGCTTAAAAGCAACAAAATCTGAACAGTACGACAGCAGTTTGAGAATTTAGTCAATTTTTAAATCGTATTGGGCGAATTTAAGGGAAGAAAAAAAAAAACGCCTACGACATTTTTGTAATAGGTTAATGGCAAAAAATGTAAAATACGCCCCCCCCCCCCCCCCCTTTACAAATGCCCCCAAGCTCATATATCTCACCGACTTCCATTCGACGATCATTTAATATCTTTCTGTGGATTTAGTCGACTTTGATTGTAGCCTTGACATTTGCGCTTGTATGACCGCAACGGAATTCAATAAACGACGTTGTAAAAATTCATGACACAGAGTCCCAATAGTATTTATCCAGCCCTTGTTGGAATTCGACTAAGTTTCTCTTAAGCAAAACCAAATACGCATTAAAAAATCAAACTGTCAATTGAATGCAAAAATAAAAATTTTAAATTTCTTAAGGCCATTCACACAAAATGTCCTGCGGACTGAAGAGAGAAGAACTATGCCAATATTTGTTCTTCTCTTTCGGTTTGAGGTATGAAAAATTATAGCAAATTATCACAAAATTTTTTGTCATGTAAAAATTCACTTTTCGCCCAGCAGCAACATTTAAAGTGATCAGTATTTGATCTGGAATTGTTTCTCTAAAAATTACTAACAACATCATTAACTTATCAAACTGTCCTCGCAGCAAAAAAAAAAAAGATCTGTAAAGAAATACCTTTTTTTCCTTCATGAAATGCGATAAAGTGCTTGAACATTTTGTTCCTACAATTAAGTGCTTGTGTTTTAAAGCTGAAAGTCAATAGATTTTTAAAAATCTATGGAAGCAAAAAATATGTTGCTTCATGACAGCAGTTTGTGTTGTTTTTGGTGTTGAAAACTGTTGAGTTGTTACAGGTACTAATTATAATTTAAGAGCCTGTTGAATATCGAGAATAAAAACATGGTAAAATGGAATTCTTTTACATAGACTTTCAACAAGTTAAAAATTGTTAAGAAACCAATTTCCTTAACATAAGAAGTCCCGAAAGCAAAAGAAATAAAAATGGCTTTTTAATTATAAGCATGAAATAAAAACTCAATGTTCAATCCTATTAGGATGCATTAAAAATCGGGAAATTTTGTTAAAACTCTGTTTAAGTGAATGAAACTTTTTCAAAATGCAGTGGGCGCTTTATTTTGTTTTGACATTTTTTCGGCAACATATTTAAGTTTTATTATTCCATTATGTAGACAAAACCGTCAGTAGTGTTTGCGGTTGTTTAATGCGTTACCAACTGTATTCCGTGTAGTACGCAAAATGTCACGTATCGATCCAGATTATGGTTCAAAAAACCCACAAGATTTTTCTTTTAAGCCAAGGACATTCAAAAGTAATATTGGCAAATTACATTCTAAATTGTACTATAAAATTGTATTAGCTTCTGTTGAAGTTCTTCTTTTTATATGACACCATCAACACTACTTTCATTTTTGTCACGTTCGAACTACTTTTTGTGTGTTGCTATTTTCTTTGATCTGGAATTTTGCTAAATTTAGATTATTGTGCTAAATATGAGCTAAAAATGGGTCTGACAAAATTTGTTTTTAATTATTTTATTTCATTTTAGACATATACACCCGTCACGTACCATGACAGTTGTCATTAGGGGCAATTGGCATCAAAATTTGTATATAAGCCAAAATCTTATATTCTTATATATTTTGTTTTTAGTACATGCAACCTCCATATTTAGAACATTGGTGAAAAAAATTCATTTCCAACATTTACGCCTGTCACGTTCGACAGCATGACACCATGGCAATTGGTATACAAATTTTCATAGTTATAAGACAAAATCTTATACTCTGATTTGTTTTTTTTTAGTTTTAGTGAATGCAAACTCCATACTTCGAATATTTGTAAAAAAAACCCCTCATTTTCAAATTAAAAATATATTAAAATTATTAGTTCAATTTTAAATATGTTGTTTTGCGTTATTTTTTACTTTTATTCCAGGGTTTATAGCTCCATTTTTATTTCTATAAAAAACTGTGATGACACGGATTTGAATTTTGTTAATGATAATGGAAAATTTTCCTGCTGTGGAACTGTGCCGTCGTATAAGGGGCTATAAATGTAGTCATAATAAAGCACTTTTGTCATATCGATTTTTTTGTTTCAAATCGTTATACGCTAAAACCTTAAAAATTTAAGCTCCTTTTATGACAAAACAAACCGGCCTTATACTTAATATATATGTATGTAAATATATTCTTCAAAATTACTCATACGCATTGGGTTTCTGAGGAAACAGACATAAATAGGGCCCACGTGCACACATACATGCATACCAGCAAACATATGATTTATTGAGGAACATTTCTCTAAAACACAAAATTAAATACTTTGTTATTAAAGTGTACTTTATCTCATGCTGCTAAACAATTTTAGGGACATTTTAAGACAGAAATACTTTGCGGAAAAAATATTGCTGTACATTCCCAGAAAGACACATCAAATTAAATTTTCTTATGATCATGATATGACCCAAGATTCAGATTAAAACTGCCAGCACAGAAAATCTTTTGGGAATTTTTTTCTTTTTTTTTGGAAAATAAATCTTGGCTTCTTTTTCAATTTGAAGAATTTTACTTAAGTTCTTATAATTTGATTTCTGTTGCGGTTGTGAGCAATAAATTATGCTCGTTATGTGCTCATGTATTTTGGTAATAAATTTCAAACTGAAAACATAAATGTAGTTGACAATAATGAAATAATTAAACCAAGTAATAACTTTGCGGTTTTATAAAAATGCAGTTAACATTTCCAAGCAATTTATTTACATGCTAATAAAATAAAAATTATATTCCATATTGTTCAGCTTTAATGATGAACATGTGTGAACAAAAAACAATCTCTATGATTTTTAATTATAAATGATAAAAATACAGAATTAAAATCTTTTTTTTTAAATATGAGTTTTTATAAAATAAAGCATCAACTAAAGCATACAATAAGGTCGTATATACTACGTTCTGGGAACTGAATCAATCAGATAAAGTAAATACATAGAGATTTTTATATTTTGCTTTTCACTGGTTGTTCAAAGTTTTTTCATACTGGAAAAGGAAAAAATACCACCAAAAACAGTTTTTTTTTTATAATAATATGTCGAGTTATTTGTATTTATTAAAATATGTAGAAATACTCATTAATAAATTGAGGCTATCGTGCCGCAAAAATAAGTTTCAATTCGGTTCTGCAAACATGATTTTATAAATCTGAAAACATGTGCTGTCTAAGAAAAGATTTCTTGTTTAATTTTTTTTTTTTTTTTTGTAAAAATTTATAATAATAATTTAAATTAAAAAAAAATAATTAAAATTAAGAGTTCTTTTGCTTTTTGATAGTAAAAAAAACAGAATGAACGGATTTTGTTTCTACTTATATTTTAAAATTCGAATGCTCAGCTGTGCGTATAATTAATACAGTTTATCGTTAATACATTTTAATATTCAGTATACGCAGTGCGAACACGATTTTGGCTTTCTTAGTATCTCTCTCTTTCTCACCCGAATTAAAAGGTGTTTGTGTCTGTGTGTTGCACAAACATTCGTACGAGTTCCGGCTAATGAGTGTGCAAGGAAAATTACTCTCTCTAGTTACTCAGAACTGCTGGAACACAAAAAACTATTAATTTCTTATTGGAAATACTAAATCCGCGTAAATTTAGCGATTTTAAGTCCAATTTGTAAGTTTCCTTTTGCCGAGTTTTATGAAAATTATTACGCTATCCCAACACCCCGAAAACTTGTTCTCAACTCTACAGTTCAATTGTTTTTCTAACCAGAGTTTTTAGTAGTCAGACTTGTTGGTTATTATTTTTATAAATTGGCATCTAATTAGATTTCCTATAGCAAACAGTGATGCCACTTGTTGCCCTTCTTTATGGCTGTTTTAGTTAAACAATATTTATAATATATTTATAAGTTTTGATTAAAAAAAAAAAAACAAAAATCTGTAAAATAGAAGGCCGCATAACTATTGTATGTTCTGCTGGAACTTTAAATCGTGTTGAAATAATTTTGCTTCATTTGCTTTCCTTCCCGTTTACATTTTTGCTGATTATTTCATTCTTCTGTGAACTTGGCAAAGGGAAAAGTTCGTGCGACTTGTGTATAGCAAACGAAAATAATATCTTTCCTATTTGCTCTCTCTCTCTCTCTGGCTAAAGCTGACTTTTGAGTGAATAGAATATAAAACTTTTAGTGACTACGATCGTATAATTGGGTTGGTGTCGCGTGGCAAAAATTAAAAACAGGCAAAGAAGTGAAAACCCAAAAGGCAACGATAAAGCCGCATATTCATGTATTTAGCAACAAATATTTTTGAAATAAAACTGCTTACAATTTCACAATAATTTATTTGCAACAAAAAAACTTCTTTGCAAACGTCAAAGGCTGGTATATTAAGAAAAAAATCATTAAACCACCACAACTTCCATAAGTCTGATTCTTGTTGTACTTGACAAAGACCATTTCATTAAGTGCCATCTATTTGTTTATATAGTTAAGCCCTCACCGAGCCATTTGACAGGCCTATAGATGCCATCATACATACAAAAATATATTAATATTTAACGTTGTTCCACAACGTTATTTTCTTTCTTATTTTTATAGAACTAAAATTTTCCTTTCAGTTCTCTTCTTAAGTCAACAACAAAACCTGAAAATATTTATATGCTTTTGTGTACTTGATATTAAAATATACGCACATATGAGTGACAGGGGAATTTACTTATTGTCGTTAACAATTTACAAGCCTTTAAATGTAATTCTTTCGTTGAGCTTAGAATTGTTTTCTTCTTATTTTACAACACAGACTTACAAGTTAAAAAGTACCCGTTTTGGTAAATTTTAACAAGTCCCCATACAACATCACCGATGTACGAAAACCGTTTCCATACCGTTTTGTTGTTTTATTTGCATTTTCATATTTAATATACTCGCACAATGTGTATTTTTTGGTTTTTTGCAGTTTTTCATTTTTACTCTTGGGCCACCACAGACCCATACGAACAAGTACAAGGGTAAAGATGTAGGAAAAAGAACAACACAACAAGGAACACTCCCTTTCAAAGTCAGCCAACATACAAACATATAAACAAGCAAGCAAACAAAAAACGAATATGAAGTTAAAATATATGGCGCAAAATACACAACCTCGTTTAAAGCTGTAGACAATAGAAACAGTCAAAGCCAGAGAAGGCAAAACGGCACACATCTTGAGCACAAATAAATGTGCGGAACAAACAAACGCACATGCAGTCGTGTGCACACACACACACACGCAATAACATATGAACAACTAAAATATAAATTATTATAAGCAACTTTTACTCTATGGCAACAAAAAGCCACATGTCACAGCACACTTAGACGCACTTACATGTACGATTGCATACCCATGCACACACATGCTCGTTCATGCACACACACGCACAACGCCTGGCTGACTGGCTGACTGGCTTCCAGGATAGAGAAACTAAAAACCCAGATGTATTAATCAGTTGTGGGCAACGCATCTTCATTGTTTTCTTCTTTTGTTTATTTTTTTTTTTGTAAAAAATAAACAAATGGGTGATTCATTTAGTTGCTTCTTGTTACGCGTAATAGTTGTGCAACACGAGTACTATTATATTACTTTTCTTTGCTGTTATGAATAAATTCTTATGAAAAACTCATACCCCAACACTGACCCCAACTCATTAAGCACTTTGGCGCCAAAGCAGTGTTTTCGTTCGCTTCGCGCTTCACGTATTTCGATGCTGTGTGACCGATTTGATAATACGCGTTTCTGCGGTAACTGAAGACCATGACTAATCAATTTCATGACTTGCAACAATTTGTCGAATTTTACACTTGACTGCTGCCTGAAAGTTTCTTGGAAATGTATAACCTTAGAAGCTTTAAATTTACATTTTGTTGTCTTCTAACAGACTTTCTATCCATTCGAAGAATGTCCCCTGTTTTCAGGCATCAAAGTTTGTTCGCTAAAGTGTAGGATTTTATACACTTTGAATAACAGCAAGAAATATTCTAGCCTCCATTTCATGAACAATTTGCAGTTGGATGAACAAAAATTTTAACTTTGTTGAACTAAATCAAGAGGGCTGTGGTTGTTGATATTTCCGGTGGAAAAAATCTTTGAGTTGGTCAAATTTTAAGTTATCCGTGTTCACTTCAATTCACTTCCATGTGACATGATCATTTCTTTAAAACGCTCCTGTTGAAACGTCATGATTTTGTTGACCATATTAGAAAATTTTTGTTAAAAAAGACTGATAGCCAATGATTTATAGCGTTGGCGAATGACGGGTGGTTGCCACCCGTCAGTTTTTCAACATGTTTTGGACATGTTTGAGCATGCATATAAAATGTGTTGTTTTGTGCTCATATGTGACAATTTATTTTTTGTTGAAGTTCATAATCATTCCAAAAATTAATTTCATTGTAAGATAATTTTCTTAATTGACGTTCCTAATCAGACATTCCTTATGGTAGAATTATTGTTGAATATTTGCGGTTGGAAAACAATATAAAAAGTGACCTAATGGCATTTATGTAGCCTTAATTAAAGCTTGTAATTTTGTGATTCAAGCTAATTTTGGGGTATTTCGTTTTAAACTATAAAAACTAAAAAGAGCAACAGAAAATTTTAACCATTAGAGCAGATTTGTTATAGCGCAGACCCGATCAACCTTTAAATGAATGGAATTGTTTTCGGAGAACAAAATTTTTCACAAACTTAAAAAGTTCTTAATTTATTACCAGCTACTTTTGTCCAATATAAGATGTTTTCTCTGTCACAACTACAACTGAACCGAAACGTAAGTGCTGCTGTTGCTGCTGTTTGATTTTCTTCTTCCTGCTATTATATATCATCCGAATTTAATCACTTGTTTAAAATGAGACATGTATTGAAAAAAACAAGTATTTTGAGCGAGTGAACTTAAAAGCAGCGCAAATAATTGAAAACTAAATAGCAGGAAAAGGAAGACGAAATAGTTAAAACAAGAATAAGAAAATCAATTAATATGACTTGTGTTAAACTTAAAAAAAATTTTACAAAATACTAGTACGCATATATTTTGCTAGATCGCGTAAAAAAAAGGGTAATAACAGCGTCACTAGGTCCAAGAAACCAGACATGTGGTTGCTTTAAATGTTGCATAACATAAACTTGACACCGATGAGCGTCCATGCTCCTGAATTCATGCAGCTGACTTGTGTGACAGCCAGCGCAAACGAAATTTTCTCTTGGTCACCAGTTCGATTGCTACAATGAATGATATTAAACTCTCGGCATTTTTCGCAAAGAAACGGCGTTTGTTTTATTTTCAGAACACAATGAAATGCATAGATGTGTTTCAAGATGATGGCAACAATGTGTGACAACGGAATTTGTTCATCTAAAGATGTCACAAAGCGGTACTTTATTTCCCCCCCCCACCCCCCCCCTTCACACCTTTTTTTACTTTTGCTCTACACTGATGACTTTCAATATTATTTTCCTGTTAGATTTGCTTCAGTTGACTTATGCAATAAGAAAAGTAATTGTTAATTCATTAATTTGCTGCCAAAGCTGTGTGAATTACAAGAAGAAGAAGAACAAGAAATGACAAACTGTAGTAAGAATTAATCGAAATTAAGAGGTTGGCACAGTTATCGGGGTTTCTCTTGAAACTTTTTTTTGTTTGTTTTTTTTGTGAACAACTGGAGTGAATTTCTTTATCGAGGCCATTAAAATGTTCTGTTTGAAAGGATATATAAAATGAGACTGGGAAAGTATTTTTTTTGCTAAATTCTTTTAACTGTACAGCCATAAAGAATAATTTTAAAAATTCCCTTCATTCACATGTCCTTAAACAAATAATTGATGGAATTCTTGCTGAGGTTCGAGTAGAATTTAGCCATCGCCAAACCCCTTCAAATTGTTCACATACGTTTTTGCTTGCTAAGATGAGAGTGTGTACGGGTATGATTGTCACAAACGCTACATTTCTGCACATATGTATTAAAAGATCGTCTTGGGTGCAGAAACAACTGCTCCCTCCCTCTCTGTATTATTTAAGGCACATTTGCTGCATGCCAATTTGCCTTAAAATTTGTCAGCTGCAAAACTTTCCCAAAATCCGCTTTACTTATTTCTTTAACATCAACACATTCATTAGTTGTTTGTTGTTGTTGCGTCATAGACTTTCAAAGTAAACATTCTGCTTCCTGTGGAGCATTTAAGGCCTAAAATTCGGTAAACCCACATTTGCTCTCTAACATTTACAGCATTAGCTTTAAAAATGTGGTCGAGTCCAGTCATGATAATATTGGAAATCAAAAGTTGTACAACTCAAGTGCACAGACATGCAGAGACATGTAGAGCCAGGGATGTTAAATGCTTTAGACATTATATTTTTGTGCTGTGAAAGGAAAGTTTCTTATTCATACAAATCCTTTTTGCACACATGTAAGGAATTGTTTTGTTTCGAGTGGGAGTGGGAGTGGAAGTGGGAGAGGGGGTAACAAACGAGGGCAGTTGAGAAAATTTTTTCAAATAAAAGCAATTTTTCAATACTAATATAATAAACATGTAGTTTCTTAGTAAATAAGAGTTTTGCAGGCAAAAGATTTACTTAATTTCCTTGTATTCTTAACACTTACAAAACTGCTCTGGCTGGGAAATTTGGCACAAGAAAACTTGTAAGCAAACAAAACCCCAAATAAATGAATACAAATCAAAACTCTGTGGATGTGTTTTGGTAGAAGGAAACATGCTTGGCCGGAATGTACAATAAAAAAATGTCTGTGTGTGTGCGTTTGTGAGTTGAGATTGATGTGTGAGTGTGTGTACGTGTGTGTGTGTGTATCTGGGAATCGTAAATTACTTGAACATTTGCAGAGTGGATGTTGAAGTCATTAGACAAAGTTAAGTTTATATTTATAAATGAAAAGTGTTTTCCATTGAAAGCATATTTGTGACTGAAGCGGCTGGGTGCGTTTGTGTGTGTGTGTGTTAAAGTGGGGTAGCATTAGAATTTTAAACGATTGTGTAAAGTCGTTTCGGGCTTATAATTTGCTTGAATAGTCAGTCATTCAAAGACAAATTTAATTGATTTTATTTAATTTTGCAGAAGTATTCAGTAGCACAGTTCCAGGATTTGTTTTTCCATTATCCTGTAATCTTAAGAAGTGTGACAAAAAGGTGTAAATGTGTTTTTACTCTTCTTTGAATATTTTAAATACTTAAAATGTTATATTGAATTGTAGGAAAAGAAAAATGTATTCTAATCACCTGCCAGCTTAAATAAACTGCGAAAGAATTTCTTATGACACAATTTTACGTGATTTTTGGGAAAAACATAAACGTGACGGGTGGAAAAATTAATTGGAGTTTTTAATTATCAGTGTCGTTTGTTCGCCGAGAGTGTTTTGGCTTCGTTAAAATCTTCTTACAGCAGTGCAATTCAGGTTTTCAGGTCCTGAGAAGCGGAAGGTTGCAGGCAATCGACGATGTACAAAAGGGCAAGTATGGAATTTGACGATGCAAATCGAGTGGAGACTCACATCAAATTTAAGGGCGGAAGAAAATTTCCGGCCATAAAATGAGGTATTACTGTAACAAGCTTCTCAATTCTAGCATAAATATGAAAAAAATAGCAAGTATTGATTGTAACGATACAAATCGAATGAAGACTCAAATCTTATGCAGGAGCTGTAAAAGATTAATAATGTTTTTAATTACAACATAAATATAAAAAAATGAAAAGTATTGAATTTGATGATATAAATCAAATAGAAACTAAAAAAAAAAAAATTACAAGCAACAACAAATTTAATTACCTAAGTCGAGGGATTACTGTAATTTTTTTTTTAATTGCAATAT
Source organism: Epicampocera succincta (assembly GCA_932526305.1). Classification (NCBI taxonomy): domain Eukaryota; kingdom Metazoa; phylum Arthropoda; class Insecta; order Diptera; family Tachinidae; genus Epicampocera; species Epicampocera succincta. Next base: position 8,227,549 of record OW052037.1, on the reverse strand, counting down.
AAATATGTTGAAAATGAATTTGACGATGCAATGTCGAATAGACACGTGAAACTCAAGAATTGCCAAAAATTTTTGGGTTTACGCCGAGGGATTACTGTAAGAACCTGTTTAATTTCTTCATAAACATATAAAATGGCAACTATTGAATTCGAAGACAAGACGGGTAGTGACTCGCCGCAAATACAAGAGTTGGCTGAAATTTTTGGGTGTATGCCGAGGGATTACTGTAATTATGTTTTCAATGGCAGCAAAAACATATGTATAGAAAATGGAACTTTTACTTTCAGCATTTCTTCATTGGCTTTTGCCTTAGTCTTAGTGGTACAAAAAAAAAAAACGTCACACTGCAAATTCTGTTCACAAGAAACGCCACATCAAGTTCATTTAGGGGTGTTAGATTTAGTTTTTTGAACTTGTTTCTTTTTTTCCTAAAAAAAAAATATTTATAGCCATTTTAATTAGCCAGCTTAAAAGCCATTTAACATTTTGTAAAGTAACACAGAAAAAAACGCGATTGTTGAAAAGTCTTATCTGCTCAGTTCTAGAATAAAGAAAGCACTTACAAGAGATGAAACAGGCTCGCTTTTAAGTCAGGAAATATTAAGACAGCAGAAAAAAGTGAATGTAGAGAAGGCAATAACAACAAAAATAATAATAACAACAAAGTGTTTTAACAAGTCCTTGTATATCTTGCAAATACTTCCTTTAGTGTTGTTGCCAGTGCCGACTCAGCTTCCATTTTTTTTGCCACTATTTCTTTTTTCTCACGTTTTTTTTTTTGTTTCATTTATGTACGAAGGCCTGTTAGCAAAGTGATATTTATTAAGCTTCTTGACTTTTGCACATGAAAATTGTGTTTCTCGAAATTGACAGGTTGTGAAAGCCAAAATACAATAGCCCACAACTGGCAACAGTCGAAATGGCAAAAAGTCATACTGAAATACGATTCGTCGGCAGCAGCTGGATGTTGCAGGCAAACATCAGGGCTGGTTTTGTGTTGCATTGTGAATGGTGTCGGAGAAGGGGAAGGGAAATGAATGGGGGGGGGGGAAGGTTAAAGGGGGTTTTGGGGGTTTGGGTTGGTGTTGGTAACATTTTTTGGATAAGATGTGGGATGTAAGTAATTTGATTGTTTTGTCTTAACATGAAATGTTTAATGTTTTTTGTTTTTTTTGTTTTTTGTTTTTGTATTTAGATTCTGCTCTCAAGTCTTTGTAGTCCCGTTTGTACGTTCGGCAGGTTGCCTAAATTACAAGAAAAACTTTTAATGTTCTGCCCTGCTTCTTGGTAGTCGTTGTCGTTATCGTGTGTTTGGCCTTTCTTGTAGTTTCAGGTTGTTAAATAATTTTGTTTTTTTGTTTTTGCCTTTTTTTTTTGTGTGTCTTCAATGTTAATGGTTGCGAGAGTAGCAACTCCCTGGACTAGATATCTGCCGTCTAAAAGGAAAACAAATTAATTAAATGAAATCAAAATTACAATGTTCAGTAGTTATTTTCTTATCTTCGCCCATTCAGGACATTTTAGTCACGGCAATGATTGTTAGTTTCCCTATTTGGTTTCTTTCAAAGCTTCTATTTTTGTTGTTCAGCTGTGCTTCAAACCTGCCTGTGCAAGCATGTGCATGTGCATGTGTAGGAGTGTATGTGTGTGTGTGTGTGTAAAAACTACAAGACTTTAATATTCTAGACGTGTTCATTTAATTGGGTTTGTTACACAACATTAAATGTATTTCTTTTTTGGGTGCTTGCCTGCTGGTTGTTGCTGTTGTTGTATTGTAGTTTTATTTATTTAAAAAGCGGGCAATTGAATGTATTGAACGCCATATGATATTTTAATTGGATTAAATGAAAAACGAACAGCAAATTTTTGCAACTAAATGGCAATAAAAGGCTTTTAGTGCTATTAGCACAAAACTGTACAACACATAGAGAAATTTCATAGCCTAAATCAATTACACAAAACATTAATTTCGCAAAAAAATTCTTTTTAATAATATGAAAATGGCGTATCCTTTTGTACAAATTAAGTTAAAACTTAATGTAATGTGTATGTTTTCAGACTAACTTGTTTGGCTAACAAAATTCTTAGAATATAAAAAATAATAAGAAACATAAAAGATCAGCAAATAAAACGAATTTCTATACAAAGATATTCTTAAAAGAAAAAATTATTATTAAATTACTTTAAAAGCAAATTTTAAGTTATTGCAGCCAACTTCACGCTCAAAATTCAAATTTTCAAATGCTTGACACTCAATGTCACGCCTGTAATATTTGGCTCCATACAATTCGTATGTCTAGAATCGTTCTATATCTATTAGAAAACAAAAAAGCTATAAATAAAATGTCTTGTATACAGGACTCTACAATAATAGTCTAACAATACTTGAGTGAATTAAGCTAAATAGCTTTTATTTTAACTAAAAATAAAAGAGCCTTTTGTTGAGAGTATCAGCCAGCCAGTAATGGACCAAATAATATTATTTTTATTAACACGCATTAGTAAAGATGCATGTGGGTATGTGTGTTGGGGTATGTTTACACTTGTGTGTGTGTGGGTGTGTGTTTTATAAGACGCATTCCTTTATAGTGCTTAAAATAAACTAAATTTAAGTATATGTTCATTTGTTAAATGAAATACTTATGTATGTATGCATGTATGTGTGCGTGTGTATTAAATAAATGTTTATTGAGTCTTAATATAATGGTCATGTTAATAGACATTAATCTAGGTGAACGCTTACAACTAATTGGTTTTTTCTATTCTATTTTGTCCTGTTTTCATTGTCTTTGCCTTTGTATTTTTTTGTTTGTTTGCTTTTGTTGTTGTTGTTGTGGCATTGTGCAAATGCTTTGCTTTTAACTGCGACCACTACACAACATTGACTTAATTTGTTGTTCATTTGTTAAATTAATGATTTCGGTACACTTATTGAATTACAACAGAAATTCGTTTTTAGTCCTTTTGAACGGGAAACAGACACAATCGTACAATAACTCTTATACGCTGCGCGTATGTAAATCTGTTTGCTGGCAGTTAACATTCCTTTTGTTGGGTTCGCAGACAAATGAACGAAAATTTATCTATTAATTATTGTTGTTGTTGTTTTGTTTCTTATTTTAATTCAATTTTGATTTAATTTAAGTAGGAATTTAATTTTGAACCAAAAAGTTCGCCATTTTGGCTTAAGTTGCTGAAAGTATTAATTACAACCAGCAAATGGTGGCAGCACCAGCTGACCCACCTATAATATCCTGTACTACAGTCAGTCAGTCTGTCAAATTGACCACAATTGAACACGTGTTTTTTTTATAGAAAACAACATAGCGTGGGCTGTAAGGCAAGATCATGTAAGTAGCTAAAAATGTGGCAATAGATTGTTTCATTGATTATGCTGCATATGCATGCATGTGCATGCTCTCTGTCATCTTTACGCTCATACAGTAAATATTAAATTTTTGATAAGCGAACGTCAAAAGTGTGCAACTGCAAGTGCAAGTCCCATGACATCTTATTATTTGTTTTTACTATAAACGATTTGACATGTTAATTGCAGCGATTTACATTTCAGCAAAAATAAACAATACATATATTTTTTCTTCGGGCTCGATAGACGCTCCTAACGAAACTGTCTCTAAAGCACTACACCAATTATATAGATTTGTCACCAGGAGTGAGGCAACCAAAATCGTACTTTCTTTCATATATAATTTATTGAAAAACTGGCTTTAACTAAATCCAGCACTGGAACTGAAACTCAAGGCGGCTCAATTATACTCGTAGATGTATTTAATTGAAAGCACAGCTGATACCAAAAAAAAAAAGCGACAAAACACATACTTGTGATTTAGTGGCGTTACGCTATTATGAATTCACCTTGCCCAACGTACAATAACAACAAGATCATTATAGAATTCAGCACATAAGTTTTATAGTTCATCAGCGGTAACAATATTTTTCAAAACTTTTTAGATTATTTCATCATTTTAAAGCTTCACAATTAAATATAAGCACTTTTTGTGAGTTTTCCAGCTGTCTACGTGCCGATATTTTGTAGGTTTTTTAAAAAATATTCCTAAAAACATTTTCTTCTAATTTTCATTGCCTTTTTTAAAGACAGTTGGACATTTATTTAAGTATTTGAATATATTTGGTTTTCAAATCCACTGATAAGTGGATTGGCATGTAAAACACAAACGAAAACCATTTATATATTTTGTGTTTTAAAAATGATCAAATGTAGTGAAAACAGCACTTTTACATGAACATTTTCAAATTGTAAATACGAGATAATTTAACAAATTTGACCTTAATGCCTGCCGGCTTGTGAAATTATATTGTGATTATTTTAAATGGTATTGTAATTTGTTGCGCATAAGAATTGAGGAATCCTTTCATATATCCTTTCTAAGGATTAATTAATTTAGGCAATATTTTTCTTAAACAAATCAAAAGCTGTTGTATGCTTTTTAGCATGTAGAGTACTAATATTGGCACGAAACTTCTCAGATTGCCCTCCCTCTTTATGGTGCATATTTTATTATAATAAATTTGGGTAACGGAGCTTGAAAAAAAACCCCTGGAAAAAATGTTTAATAATTTCGAGTGACTTAATTGCGTATTTTTTTTGCAAAACAAATAAATCAAATATATCATATAAATGTATACAAATATCGTCATATGATTCCCTAAAAGCCGTAATTGAAAATGTTTTCCGAAGAAGCAAAAAACTCAAAAACTGAAAATCATGTAGATTAATTTTTTAAATTTTAACTTAAAAATGTTCCATGTTCTGTCACAAGTTGAAATATATATAAGTAAAATTAGAAAATGGTTTCGCTAATCCTAAAGCTTTGCGGATCTTATGGCTAAAAACAATATTTTCAACTGCAGGGGTGCAAAATTTGTTAAGGTGCGTTAATTATTTAAACTATTTATTTAAAATCTTTTATAACTTATAGCTTTTTTAAATCTAACAGCGATATGTATTTATGAACATTGAAATGCCGGCAGGAATTCGTCTCATTTCAAACAGGATTTCAAATAATCTTGCAGCAAAAGTGAAGTCGGCGAACAGGAGACAAAATATTTTTACACAAAAACTTCCATTTTATTTTTAATATTTTAAGTTATTTGTTACAATGCGCCGTGTAATATTATTTCACCCAAAGGTTTCCTTTTCGTTTTTATTGTCCTTTGCCAAAACACATTTGTTCAACTATTTACGGACGATATAAACGAAACACAAAACGAACGGAACAAAACAGAAAAATAAAAAATACAAAACCAACAAAATAGTTTATAAAAAAAAAAAAAGAAATGGAGAAAATCCAGCAGTTGTAAAACGAAGAATATGCAAATTGCCAATTTACGAAGGCAATTAATTATGAAGACATTGCAATTATTTTATAGTTTACAAAGACATTTCTGGGACTCGTATAAATTGTGCCAGTAAAAGTTGCAAGAATTATTTACTGCTGCTGCTAACAAGAAGTTTTAATTATATTGCATTTACATAAATAAAACAAGCAATAAACTTAAGTGTTTCATTCAGTTGTTTCGAATTTTCACTTTTTTATTTGTCCCTTTTTTTCTTCTTCTTTTGCTGACCGCTCGCTAAGCAGCGTTGTTTTAAGATAGAAAGAAGATGTTGGATCGAGTGTCTAGTATTTTGAAGAAAAAGAAAAAACCGATTGAGGGATCTTTATTTTGTCAAGGTCATCGACTGCTCATTTTTATGATTTGCGACCTGTTGCAATTCGCTTGTCAGTTTTCTGCTGGTCGAAATAATGGCGAACGTCAGCGTTAATCCTGACGCCACCAGATTTTAGTAATTTTTTATTAAATTTAAATTATAGAGAACAACATAATTAATAAACGATCCTTATTGCCTTCCAATTTAAATTAAACAAAATAAGTGTTAATTAACATCGACTTTTGAGTTCTTTTGCAAGGCTCTTGGATGTCCTTAAACATGAAAATTAACATTGAGTAAATGTCTGGCGCACTTTTGCCCCTGCAAAGGAGCCAATCAATAGCTCTCGACATCAATATATAAATAGATCTCCAATGACAGCTGCTTTATATAACAACAAGATTAATAAGTGGAGGTATATAAAAGGACTCTAGAGTCCATTTGCTAGACCTTAAATAGGCAAAAAGATGTTCAGAATGGCCTAAAAGTAATTACAGTAATTATTTTAAACCTGTTTTGAAAAAGCAAACAATTTTTACCAATCATCTTAAGAATAGTTGCTGGTCTAGGATAATCACAGAACTGGAGGAATCTACCCTCGTTTTCTATCGTTTAAAAGATTACAGTAAAGAATTGAAGACACTTGAGCACATTTTTTTGTCAAGATCCAAAATTAAAGCGCCATAGACTTAAACGATACGGCAGCTGTTGCCTACATCTACAAATGTTGGCCAGATAATACTGTGTGAGGGTTCGTGTATTCGCTAAATAACATTGAAGCCTTCGTTGGGGGGGAATAAGATGGCCTGTGGCAGGGAAAAAAATTAAAGCAGGCAATCAGAGTTTTTTCTTATCAGAGTTTTATTTCATAAATAAGATTCCATTATCCAGGCAATATAATGATTTTAGACGCATTTTATGTGCCGATAGTGTGAACGCTTAAAATTTTTGAAAATGGTAAAATATCTAGTGGCTCTTTGCGCCGTTAATGTGAACACTCTTTTGCACAATATTGAGCCAGCAATTTTTAAAATGTCAACGTTTTTCATTGGTCATGTATACGCAGGCCACAGTTGTCGCTGATACATGACAGGATAAAACGTATTTGGGTGTTGCGCCTACTGACTCCTAAAATTTAACGTTTTGAGTTTTATTGCAATGAAAAAATATTTTTCGATATTTTGTATTATTCCACTAAGTTAATTTTATGAAAACTTTGCATTTGTTTTGATTTTGCCATGCCTGGTTCGTAAACATCTGTTTAGAAAACAACAATTATGCAACATTGACAAATTTTAATGGTTTTGAGAGTAAAACTGAAGCAAATTAACCGAAAACATAAAACTTAATTGGACCAATTAACGACGGCAGTGTGACCGCATTGTTGTGATTAGGTGAAACAAAAACAGTTGCCACAATGTGCGACAATTTAGGGGGAGCTCAAAAATAAACTTTTAAGTGTGTGCCAACACAGAAGGATAAACATCGTGGAAGACTTGCGCCGCTAGTGGGATTTTAGCCTTCAGAAAGGGAATTCATGTTGGGAATATAAATACTATAACTAATTTTATAATTCAAAATGTGTATATAATACGTTGAAGTAAAATGCTAGATGCTAGATTTGCAAACACTACTAGTATTTAACAACTGGCAACCGCAATAGATCTATAGTTAGCAATAAGTTTGTATATGGAGAGTCTCTCCAGCGCTACTTATCACCGGGTAGAATATTAGTTTGTGTTCTTGTATTGATTATTCACAAAGCAGACTGTTCACATCACGTACCTACTATAGGTTAGTCGCACCCACACAAAATTTATATAAGAATATAAAGTCAAAAGTTGATTTTAGGTGTTTTTTTTGCGAGCAATTTTTATTTATTGCTTTTATCTGTTATTTTCAAGAAATATATTTAAGAACAAAAAATATCTTTTATAATATTAGAAAACCTTAAGATTTATAACTCAAATAAACATTAGTTTTATTAAAAACGAAATAATAGCATATTTGGAAACATTTCCCAGCCCTGATTGAATATAAACAACAAACAAAAACTATTTAATGTGTCAGCAAAATTGAACTTTCTCAATTACTGTTTTCTCCGCCCTCCTGTAGTAAAACAAACCAGCAACACTTAAAATGCTTGTCTTCTTCTATTTATTTCTCAAACTTTACGGCCGTCATATTAGACAGAATCAGCGTCACATCATGACTGCTTTTGCTACCAATACCCACAGAACAGAAATTTATAGCAACACGTTTTAAATAGTTTTATAGCCGATTTATAATAAGACAATTACAAAATTACTCTATTGAATACGAAACAACAGCATGAAATATGCGAATACATAAAATATACATAAAATCAACACACAATAAAATCCTTTATTGAACTCTTTAAGTGTCGTTGATAAACGGCAGAAAATCGCATAAATTGTCATAAATATTTTACAAAAACTTATTGGTTACATTTTATGTTCAAAAGTTTTAATATTTTTATCTTTTGATGGTATTTTTGTATCCTTTTTTTATAAACATATATACATACATATATTTTTGTTAAATTTAAGTTAATCCATTAATCATACAAATATTCAACAGCAGCAAAAAAAAACACACAAAAAACAATGATATGGGACATTCCCTGGACAAATAATAATTCACACTGACAAAAGTCATTCAATACAAAATATTCAGAAGAAGCGAAATTTCATGTCCGAGAATTGTTTTCGGTTGCGAACCTGTGGGACAATGCATTAGAGGACGCCCACGGAACCGATGGCGCGCACAAGTGGAGAGGGACCTCAACCAACTTGGTGTGCAAAATTGGAGGACGCTGGCTAAAGACCGTGCCAGCTGGAAAACTTTGTTGGTTGAGGCCCAGGTTCACCACGCACTGTAGCGCCAAAAGAAGAATAAGAAGAAGAAGAAGAATTGTTTTCGGTTGAGATGGAAACGTGAAGTGAAGTCTACAGTAAGTGTCTAAAAAGTTCGTGCTTCGCAAAAACTTGAGAGGTTTTCCTGAAAAGTTACCGGGAATAACAAGAGCAATTTGTTTTTGAATAATAAGAAATATATAGCCCAGGGTATGTTATCATATATCTGGGGAGTTTCATTTTATTAGCTCAAGTCAAGATAGAACACAAATAAATTTTTAGCAGATATATCAATGAAAAATTGCATTTAATAATTAATGTTATTAAACCGAAATTATCAAAAAAAAAGCCAAACATTTTGCCAAATAAAACATGTTATATTGTCTGAAACTAATAAATTTAAATGTACTTTTTGCAATTTTAAAATTAATTTTTTTCCTTTCAACGTTAATAATTCCCCCTCAGCTACAATATACTTGTGCTCTTGTGGAACACCCTATTTATGCCTGCACCATTTTACGTACATAGTTTTACGGTTTTCATGAACGTGTCTGACAAAAAAATGTTGCTGCTGTTTTTTTTTTTTTTCAAGATTTATGAAAAAATAAATAATTTATGTTGGCCTGGAAGAGAATATTTACATTTTTGGCGTTTCAGCTAAAGAAATATGCAAAAAAGCAAAACAAAGTAGTTTATGAATTTTAAGGGCCCAATTAAACAATGGATTTTAATTTTTTTTTTTGCATAGTCAACAGTGGGACTAAATAGAAACGGGTTATTAAAAAATAGAAGAGTATTTTATTAATAAGAAATAAAGCATATAAAGCAGATAAGGATCTTGGTGCTTTTTTCAAAGCCAGGGTTACTGATGTTCTATTTGCCCATCAGCACTGATTGCTGCCTTTAGAGGCAAAGTCTTAAGGTTTTAGATTAAACCCAGGTTTATTGGTATTTTAATTATCCATCATCAGTGATCTTTGTGTTTGAAGGCAACAATTCATAAGTTTTTTTATTTTCCAACAAACAATAAATTCAAAATTGCGGCATAAACATTTAGCAATATTTTTAAAGCCAACAGTGCAAGTGGTTACAGTTGCCAGACTTTGAGTTGAGAAAGAGCTGTAAGAAAAATCTCTTAAGAAAGTATCGGCAAATAAGAATCCACCTTGACAATGACCAAAAAGCTAAAAATCTAAACGTGGTCTCAGATATTATCGGAGTTCTTCTTTTTTTTGACATTTAAAAGTTAAAATAAATCAAAATAAAATAATAAATGCCAAAACTAAACAGATAAAGAGTTTAACTTGCAAATTCAAAAATATTGTCTAAAACTGGTTGCTCCAACACAAGTCGTGTTGGCCAAGAAGCCTGAAGCCATTCACTAGTTTAGTAAACGACAAACCAGCGCCTGTGCGATGGCGAAACGAACTCCATCAATTTAGTTGCTATCACTAGACTACATCGTCCTACCGATCACAATTTGGCGAACATTTCATTTTGTTCCATTTACTTTGGAACGAAATTCTACCGATCCAGAAGCTAAAAATCAACGATGTGAGTTCTAGAAATGTTGAATTCGGCAAATAGCTGGAAACTGGTTCCAAATCTCAGGGGAGGCACAAATGGATTCGGCAACAAACAAACACATTTATTTATATTTGAACTTTAGCCCAGAGTGAATTTGCCTGGTTTTTTTTTTGTCCAGTTGCTAAAATTTTATTCATCGTGCGTTTGATTTTTGTTTGTTTATTCAATTTCTGACGATTTGCGCGCAGCTTAATTCCGTCGCATTCGATATGTTGATAATGTGAAGCATTTCCCAAATATATCACTTTTTATAATTGTTTTCTCTGTGCAATATTTGAACATTATCAGAATTTGATTTGTGTCTGGTTGCTGCACAGTGGGCTGCAAGTGTTGTCTTTTGTTTTAATAGCGGATTTGCTGGCTGTGTCACGCTTGTTTTTAGTTTTGTTTGTGTAGTCCCAACGTATATTTTTGGGAATATGTTGAACCCATCTCCATTGCAGCTATTTTAATAAATTAAATTCAACTTTTATTCTTTTTCCAGTTTTAATTCCGTTTTTGGCAATTTGCGCTTCGCTTTCAGAAGTGACTTTTTTAGGTCACAGGCCATCAGTCAAATTCAGTGTGATTAATCAGCCAGAGATAAAGAAAACTATTTAGCAAAGCCGTGCGGCGGACAACTGATCGCTCTTACATTCCATAAGAGTATTGTGATGACACCGAAAAGTGTTCAAAGCGAAATCGAAAAAAATTCGATTATACCTCTCAATGAAAGCCCCATTGCCTTAGAATTTATCTTAAAAAAAAATAGCCAAATTGGAAATGTTTTGCCAAATTTGTTGTTTACACCAGCTGTTTGTAATACCAAATAGTTTTAGCGACAAAAAAACGCCAAACAACACTTGAGTAAAAGGCGACAAACAAGCCCGTTTTATTCTACATAAAATTTGCCTTTCTTCTTGAGAAATAAGAAAAAAAAAATTATTATTTTTATGAGCGAAAATATATTATTTTTTGAAAGGGTTGTGAAAGGTTTTTACAGGTTTTGCAAAAAATATAAGTCTCCCTCACTTGTTATCGGCCAGGCAGAATGGACAAATTTCTTGCCATAAGACAGGAAATCTCCAAAATTTCGCCATCATAAGAGTAAAGTAGAAATATTAAAGTAAAGTAGAAAAATAAAGTATTTTCTCATACAGATTTTCATGAAATAAAACAACAGACATTAAGAACGACAAAATTTTCTTACACAAACAAAAAAAAGGAAACGAAAATTACAGCCCGCAATAACATTTTATTAAAAATCTCGTGGTGAATGGGAGAGGGGGGACAAAACAACGTTTTTGAGCACCAAACTAGTGCTAAAAGTAAACAAATTTGTTAAGCACTCATATAAGAATATATATATACACATTAATAATATATATATACATACAAACACACACACACGCACACACACACACAAGAGTATATAGATGAATGTGTGTGCGCGGTAACCCTCCAATTTAACCACTCAACAACTCTGGTGGGCAGCACATAAATGCTTAGATATGTATATGTGTACAAGGCCGGGCTGTTTAACTGCCTTTAAAAAGGGCCAGCAGGCAAAATGACAACAACGACAACAACAACAACAACAACGGCAGCAGCAGCGAGGTGGTATAAATAAAAAAAACAGAATTGAATTAATAAAGAAATAGCACCCAGCATAGAAATCTCACCGAGCCAGTTGCCTAAATAAAAGGAGGGAAGGGGAAGGGGAAGGGGGCGGTTTAACATAAAACCAGCTTAAACTCATACTGCTATTCAACAACTTCAGTGACATGGAAAGCCTGGCTATGAATTCTGTAGCACCAAACAATTTTTTCTAGCCCTTCACGGCGAACAATTTTAGTATGATTTCTTGCCACAAACATCAATTAAGCCTTGGAAATTGGAAAATATTGGCCCGAAGCAAAAACTAAAGACTATTTTTCCACCGATTCAATTAAACTGCTTGTTAAGTGCGATGCTGGTAGGAGAGTTGCACAATTCAAGGGAGTTTTTGCTTTATCTATATTATAATGTTTTTATTAAGAAACTTTTTTTTCAGCCATAATCAGTTGTTACGGCTGGTAATAGATTAAGGATAATTCCAGTGTTTTGTCTTTAAGCTTTTAAAAATTCAAAAATTCTTCAAGATTTCCAGAACTGTAATAATTATGAATATTTGTCTTCGATAGTTTATAATAGATTAAAGCACATTTGAGGGGTTTTCCTTTAATCTATTACAATTTTTCGAGAATATCGAATACAATGCCGCACTTAATTGCAAACCAAGTTTATTCAGGCCTATAACACTTCTCGAACTATACGAGTGTTTGCAATAGAGCAAAGCAAAAAAATACTCGAATTTTCTTTAATCTTTTACAAAACTCTCGTGGTATTCCAGAACCGTAATAACTGAAATTGTCTTTTAAACAAAATTGTTTAGATTTAATTCAACAAAACTTTGCTTAAAATTCATAAATTTTTGGATTGAATAACACGTTCAGTCTTTAAAATGTCATTTCTGTCACCCAGAAAAAACGCTTAATATTTAAATCTTGGCGCCTTGAGCTCGATCTGGGTTCGTAGGTCAATGACCGAGCTTTGTGTTTTAAGCCAATCATGTTACATCGCTAAGAGATCGTACATGTATAGTTAAATGGGAATATATTGCTACTGCAACTATAGTTTTTTTGTTCTGTTCAGATACCGTTTAAATGTCCACCAGTTCGCATAACCAAATTTGTGAAGCCTGTTGCAGCACATTCGCTGAGTGGGACTAATACTCCGAAATTTTTCACAACTTAAACTTTAAATCTTATGGCTTTTGCCTCTACTTAATGAGACTTTTCCCTAAAATTGGCCTGTGTTTATGTTGTGATTTGGTTGGTTGTTTGTTTTTAATAAATCTATTATAATATATGCCCATTTGAAATGAAAATTGTTTGCAATTTTAGCGGCAGGCAACAAACGCTGACACCCCTTCATTTTGTTTGTTGACATTTTTGGGTCGCAACTAAATAATTACACAGCAGTTCTTCCATCCGTTTGCAAAACAAAACTATAGCTGGGCGCATGCAATCGCAGGGCTGGGCACATTTCTACATACATTTGTAGTTGGTGTAACAACAAACATGAACAACTTATTTATGCGAGTCATTATGTATGTATTTGTATGTGTGTGTATGCGTGTGTGTGTGTGTGTGTGTGTCTTGAACATAAATAAGTATGGAATTGTGTTTATTTTCAATGAAATGTATACAAATTGCTGTAAAGGCCTATTTGGTTTCCTTAAAAAATACCATTTAATACAAGCAAGGACAACAATAACAACAACAAAAACAATAACGATAACAATAACCATTTATGCCAAAAAAAAAATTTTATATATAAAAATTAGAAAACAGAAAACAGCAACTTGAAATAACTGTTGCAATAATAACAAATAATCATGACATACAAATACTTGTGCAACATACACAAACGTACAAACACACAAACACACACCCTGTAACAGAAACATATTATTTATCAACATCATTGAGCTCATCAACAACAGCCTTATCGCATAACGATGCATTTATATTGCATTTTTCGCAGCACCAGCAGCATCAGCATCAGCATCATCATCATCATCATCGTCATCATCATCGGCGCCGTCATCGCTTTCCTCAATAGCAAATACATCCAATTACTATGGGGCAACAAGCACAATAACAGCAGTTGCCTTTTTATGGAACAAATATAATAAGTTGTTCAGTTCGTTGGATTCATACTGACACACACACACACACATACACACACACACACACACACACATATATATACATCCACATTTATGTTTTTTCATATTAATGTTTATTTATTGAAGCGTTTTGTAGTATTGGCTAAATTAAATTGTTGATTAGAGCCACTTGGCAGCGTTTTAATAAATGGAGAATAAAAACATTTTTTCTTATTGAACAAAATCGAATACAACACTTTAAGATTACAAAAAAAAAAAAGAAGAAGAAGAAGATAAAAAAAATTAAACTCTTAAAAAGACAGAAACAATATTTTTAACATGTCCATATATATCGTGGGCTTGAAATGGAAAGTTTGTGGCTGTGGTATTTTCAAAATTTGTTTTGCTGCCAGAGACTTCCCTACAACATTTTGTAATATATTTTAGGAAAGTTGTTTAAAAAAAGCTCGAAAAAATTATATATTAGTTTAAAATAAAAAAATAAAAAATTTAAAAAACCACAGACAGAATTTAGTGGCCGTTTTTAGCTGAAAAATACTATGAAATGTTTTGTTTTCTTTTTTGTCTCGCAAATTGTTTTAGCTTCCATTCAGCTGTGTTTTCTTTTTCTGTCCTCTTTATTATACAGGGTGGGCCAAAAGTCAGCATGGCACCATGGGTGTGCTTTGCTACACACCCCCGCAAACACCCTTTGCCTTTGCATATGGGGAAACAAAATTTTAAAATTAGTGCACAAATAATAAATTTATTTATTAATCTATTATTGGGTGGGGCATTTGGCGACACCCTCCCAATTTAAAAAAAATATAGTGAAACTTTGCCATACGCTAATAAAAATGCTTAAAACTGGTCCACAAATGGCGAAGTTATTTTCGTTTCAATGATGAAAATCCGTCTTAAAACTGTGTGGAACAAGTCATATAATTTAAAAAAGTGAACATCATGGTTGACGGGGAAAGTAGCCCATAATTCATGCCAGAAACCCAGTTATATGTTGTGAAAATTTCAGGAAGCCCGATCAGGTTTCAGGAGATGCGGTCTCCCTTAAGCTGCAAACAAATACACATTCTGTTTTATGTATATTGATGATAGATATATATTTTTCAACTCGTCTCAATAATGTGCTGAGGACGTTCACACCATATATTTTATATTATGCATATAAATAATAATAAAGAAAATATTTAAACATATAAACAATTTTTTACACAAAGTCTGAAAAATAAATGGCACCCATTTTCATATCTTGGGGTTTGGGGGTTTTGTTCAATTGTAAATCTTTTTATTATTCAAAAATATAAACGAAATAGTTAGTAAATTTTTCAGCTACAACCAGGTTGAGTTTTGGCCCACCCTGTGTTAACCGATCGACATCGTATGCCACCATCAAATAGTGTTTGTGGCGATATTAACTGGGTGTACTGAGCGTATACTTAACAACGGATATTACGTATACGTGTCATGAGTCAGTTCGTGAGTTTCTTAGGAAAATGAAAACGTTGGCTAAAATGTGTTCTTGACAATTTGACTAACGAAATTTGCTGTAGATTTTCTATATATATTCTACACAGAAGAAAATTATACATTTTTTAGTGTTTGTTAAGTACGAATCTGTAAATTAAAAACTTATTGGACAAACAAATTTCCAAAACAAGTTTTACATATCCCAAAAAAAAAAAAGAAAAACTATTTAATAAAGCAATGAAACAAAATGTAAATAAATTTTTAAATGAACTGGTATGTAATGAAAAACGAATTTTATGAAAAAATCCAGTTAAATATATAACGAATTGTTACGGCAGTACCAGCACAATGGCAGTCCTACAGCAGTTTTGTTCGCCGTGTCGAATGAGCAGTTCCTTCTCCGATATACGGGATCCCTGTCCAAGCCCAGCAAACTAAAATCTCAGTCTTGCTTAAAACAATCGGCAACTTTGCTTACGGCAAGTTTCTATATAACTTCTCTCAGCTTAAGGGATCCTGTTAAAGGCTGTGGGTCCAACGGCAACACATTTACGTTTTATGGTGTGTTAAACGTTCCGACACTTTTGCGCATAAATGGCTTTCGGAAGCCCAATCTCAAATTCTGTGTCACATCTAAGTAAGATGTTCTTAGCATTTTTAATGGCGATCATAAATTTTTGTTGCTGAACGGAAGTGCTTCATTTTTATGGAATACCTAATTTTGACTCGTCAATTGAAGTTAATGACGAAAAATAGTCATCTCCTACCAACTCCGCCTTTTCATTCCATTTTTGCCCGACCTTTTGCTTTATTAATAACTTAAACTACAAAAGTTTTTACTGCGACAAATTTCTTGAAAACAAAGGCATTTCAATTGGTATTATTTCAAAGTTGCTCTTTGTTCGCAAGTTTTTATGGGCTTGAACTTTAAATGTTTTAAGCGCGTACAAACAAACAAACGAAAAAGAATTGTTTTGCGTTTTAAAGCAAAAAAAAAAAAAAAAAACGGGGGAAAGAGAAAAACACGCACATAAAAATTTGCTTTCCAACAAATTTGCTTTCCAACAAATTTTTATGGCCATGACTTTTTGATTAAACTCATACATTAAAGGAATGAAATTGTATTTCGTTTAGGATATTTCTGCTTGCAAATTGAAAACAAAGATTATAAAGGAGACCGGAGCACAAACCAAAACTTTGAAGGGAACAAAAACAATCGTTTGTAAAGTAGAATTCATATATATATATATATATATATGACATCGCTTTGTGTTTGCTGGCGGTGGCACCCAAAGTCTTTGGCAGTAGTTGAACCTACAACCTTCAGACTATTGGTCGAATACTCAACCAATTCATCCGTCGACGCACTCAGTTATTATTAACTTGGTTATTATTTTTTAATATTAGAAACAAAATTTTCAAGCGAAAACACTAAATGCAAACAATCAATAACCCAACATTAAACTCCATATAAATGCAACATAAAAAAACACGCCATGTTGGGTATATTGGCCTAATTCAAAGTTCTGCACACTGGCCACCACCATTAGTCAAAACAGCATTAGTTAAATATTTGACCTACTACTCATCCCTGCAATATAGAAGAATAACAAAGATTCTTTCCTCCTCCCCATAAACCAGTTCTGGTACAATGCACTGCATATTTGGGAGTCGATTTCTAAGTACTGGTCCAAAAACACAAAACAAAAATACGGATTTGAAATTAATTAAACTGGAAATCAGATATTTATTAATAATTTCTCAATTTCGCAATTAAATTATAACATGATATTTAATTGAATTTGTTTCTTAGTCGACAAATATAAAAATCACTAAATAATTTATGCCCAGCCAGACTATTCGGCAACATTCTACAGTAAAATATCTTGATATTTATCTTGATCGTTGTCCGACTTGGAAGTCCCAGAAAAATGCTGATGCCGGTACAAATGAAATTGAAAGCTATACAAATGAATTGGCTTATGGGCAGCAACTCTACACTGAGAATAAATATTAAGCTACTGTTATACATTTCGATTTTAAAACCCATTTAGTGCTATCCCAACCAATTATGGGCCACCCCGCCTCTGCATCGCATGTGGACAAAAATCAAAGATGGCAAAACAAAATCTTCCGTATATTTGCATCAGCCCCCTGGTCAGAAGCCAGCGTATTCACAAAGTTCTGGATGTGCCGATGGTTGAGACCGAGAGTTTTCGAAACATTTGAAAATATATTTAAAAAAAAAACTCTAAACAACAATATCTTCAACTTTAGTTGAAGTCGGCTGAGAAGGAGAGACACGGTTGGCTTTCAGCCAAAAGCGTCAGGGCACTCTGCTTTTCGGGGTATAGAGGTGTAGAGGTCTATGAAGCTGATATATTATTTTGATTAAACATGTTGTTCTGAAGCCAAAGTTCAATTGCCAATAGCCTACCGGCTGTCTTTGGCAACCCGCCACTGGTCATCGGTGGAGGAGCCTATCCTTGGATGAAACGTGGTGGCTGTGGTTTAAACCTAAAAACCCAGGAACAAGTCTGGTCGTCTAGGTGTTGTTGTCTTGCAACAGGTTCTGTTAATGCAAGGAACTCAGATACAGGGGAGTCTGGTTAAGGTGTGGTGTTGTACGAGGATTTCGGCCTAACAGCTCTGATGGCTGGTCCTCCATTACCCGCCTGGTGATTTGCACCACAGAAATTCCAGATCTCAAACAAGAGTTTTATGATTTGTGGCGTGTCACGTTCTAGAGGAAGTTGCTGCCACCTGTGCGAACCCTGCAAGCCACATGGTTGACTCCTGTGGAGTTGGTGCACTGTCAGAAAAAGCCGTACGCAGTTGCTGGCATAAATTAATTACAAATTTAGCACTGGCCGTACTATTTAAAATATAGTTTTAGATTAAAGGTTTGCACAATTATTATTAAATCAATTCAAAATTGAAGAATTAAATAATTCGTTTTCCCGCTTAAAAAAAATATACACTCTTAACTTAAAATACAATTGCTGGCTATTGAAAAGATAAGACTCAAATTAGAACATCGGACGATGTTAGGGAAATCGCTTTAAAAACACTTTTCACTTATCCATATTGCACATCATAATCTTATATATGAGTTTTTTTTTTTATTTGAATATCAAAAAAAAAAATATATGTATGTGTATATCCCATCTCTGCTGTTGTTGAGTTTTTTGCAGAACTGAGAAAACGCTACAGAAAAATGATTGTAGAATTTTCCACTTTCATGCACACATTTAATTTTCATTGCAGTTGATTTAACACTTACATCTACATACATTTCTACACACACACACACACACACACACACACACACATACACGCTGGCAAACAAAAAATGCTTTTCTATTACACACACTTAAACTCACTCACTTACTACACACGTAGTGGTACATACACACGTCAATATCCCCAACACAATTGCAGTCAACCAGTCAGCCTACAGTGGTTTCAGTTTTTAAATGTTATTTTCCTCTTTTTTTGTAGTTGTTGTTGCACATTTTCAAAGCAAACTATTTTTAAAATTGTTTTCTGTTTTTACATTTTTTTTTTTTTGTGAATCTCTGGTGCAATTTAATAAAATATCTCTGACTGAAGTGTTAGAATTTTCAAGTTTAGCATATTTGCAACTCGCCTTAAGGTCTTTGTGAAGAGTTGACTAAAAAGGTCTGTAAAATGCCTGGCCTTTGGTAGCAACACTTTGAGAAAAAAGCTGGTGATATGAGTGTGCTTTTGTTTAAAAGGCATTTTTGCTCATTTTTAATTCATCAGAATTTATGTTCTAGAGACTTGCCGAGGGACTGACAGTTTGAGTAGTGATTTTTTTTTTATTTTCTTTAAATAAAAACTTATTTTACACATTTAAAAAAAATTAAATCCAATGCTTTTACTAAAAATAATAGTTAATGCAATTATTCTGTAAAATACATAAATCATTTGCTGGAAACTTTTTTGTGCTGGGAATTAAATTGCTACAAAAAATATGGCAAATTAAATGGGTTTTTATTAAGGAACAAAAGCACAAGCTTTTTTTTAAGGAATTCTGTTTTCTTTGTGCTCCAGCCCCTACAACGTATCGTATGTGTCGTTACACGAGTAAAGGATGAGCATGAATAAATGGTTTTCCATTTTTTATCATTGTGTCTATTTTGTACAAATTATAATCGTCCATCAGAGCGAATAAATCGTATAACTAAAAAGCAATTTTGTTTAAGTGCCACGACTGTGACTCCCCAGAGACGTCAAGCCATGTTCACCAAACCAAAACAACTGCCGAAATTAATCGATTTAATAAAACGCAAACTATCTATAAAAAATTATTTAAATTACTATTTATGAAAAGTTTTCTATACACAGTTATTCGAATAATTATGGAAAAGATTTGCAATCGAAAATTATTCAAATCAATGAATGAAAAGTTTCCTATACACAGTTGTTCGAATAACTATTTAAATAAATTTGCGCTAGAATTATTTTTCGAATAACTACTTAAATAAATTTGCTCTAGAAAATTATTCAAATAACTACTTAAATAAATTTGCTCTAGAAAATTATTCGAAAAATGTTCTATAATAATTCTTTTATATAAATTTGAAAATAAAAAATTAATTATTTGAAAAATTTTCTTTGGAAAATTATTCGAATAAATTTATTTTGAATTTTATTCGACATAGTGAAAAAATTTCTTAACACAGTTATTT